>BTHU01000002.1:88959261-91675928 GCA_036184795.1 Tokudaia tokunoshimensis | reverse complement strand
ATATACAGTCTTACTAGACACTGTAATGAAGGAAGGGAGGGTAGGATGCAAGGAAGAAGAGAGGAGGAAAAGAGGAGGGAGGGAATGGGGAAATCTTATATATGTAGTTAATTGACTTTAACCAATGACACAGTGACCCTCAAGATTTTACTGAGAAAGAAAAGCCCAAGGTTTACCTGTTTCTTTGACAGGTTATAAGTGAACACAAATAGAGAAGGAATCTCTGGGAGTGAATGACCAAATTTGCACACATTCATATATGAGCACACATATATGTTTGCTAATAAAGTGAATAAGTAAAGGACATGGGTGTGTGTGTGTGTGTGTGTGTGTGTGTGTGTGTGTGTATGCGTATGTATGTGTGCTTCTTCCTTTCTTTTCTTCCTCTTCTTTTTCTTCCTCCTCCTCTTCCTCCTCCTTCTTTGTTTTTTTGAGACAAGGTTTCTCTATGTAGCCCTGGCTGTCCTGGAGCTTGTTCTGTAGATCAGGCTGGCTGCCTCCATCCTCCTGCCTCTGCCTCCCAAATGCTGGGGTTAAAGGTGAGCCCCACCATACCCAGCTTATTTTCTTAATATTATTGCCACTTCTTTGGCATTAGGTTTTATATTGGTGAAACAGAGAGAGGACACCATATAAGGCCAACCTCAAATTATTTCTTATTCTTGTTCTTCCTTATTCTTGTTTTTTGTAAGCCGGACTGTCCTGGAGCTCCCTAAGTAGCCCAGTATAGTCTTGAACTCATGGAGATCCACCTACCTCTGACTCTCAAGCGCTGGGATTATAGGTGTGTGCTAACACCCCTGGCTCTTCTAATTATTTTGCCCTCTGATATAGTAGAGAAGACCTAGAATTTCTTGGCTGCTTGTCCAAATACTTCATACAAAGATATAATAAGACATAATGATATTCTGAAAGACAGGACCATGGCAGATACCACTCAGGTTGCTTTCTGCTGTTTGTAGACTTCGGTGTACAGAAGCATTCCTGCAAAATCTCATTTAAAATGTTGATGTACCACAGGGCATGGTGGTACACACCTTTAATCCCAACACTTAGAAGACAGAGGCAAACATATCTCTTGAGTTTGAGGCTAGCCTGGTCTTCAGAAGGAATTCTAGTACAGGGCTACACACAAAAACACTTTGGGGAGGGGGGAGTTAATTTCCATGCGTCATCCCAGCCTTCCCCATCAAATTTTGGTCTGGAGAATCTGGGACGGGGAAAGACAGTCTCTATTCATTGCCATCACTTGAGGAGTGCTGACCACATGTTAAGATCCTCACTGCCAACATTTCTGTGACTTCTCCTCAGCCTCCCGTTGCCAACTCTGTGTTCTAAGGTGCAAGCAGGCTGGCTGACCTTTAAGTGACTGGCTGGTCTGTCAACACCTCTCCCAGGAAGACACTCTTCTCCCTACCTTATTCCAACGTGATGGCATAAAGGGAGATGCTCTCCGAGATTACACATCCACAGCCAGGTCGAGCACGCAGAGAATGAACGCAGAGAAGGGTACGGACCACCTTACCCTTTCAACATCTAAATGGCCTGACCCAGCACTGACCCTGGACACATGGCCCAGAAAGCATTTGAAAGAATTTAGGAAAGTTGACAGAGGAACCAGGAGGCAAAATAAGCTAATATGCTGCCGTAATGGTTGGGCTAAGTAAGAGCTCTCAGAAGCAAGGTGCTTTCAGCTCTTTGCGGCATAAACTCCTTTCCATTATCTCTGCCATCAGGGGCAGCAATGGGACTTTACTGACCACCCACAGAACAATGGGACTTTACTGACCATCCACAGGACACATCCTACACTTATTATGGGGTAGAGATGCTGACAGCTATCATTTCCATTTCATTTTCAAGCTTTTAGACAGGAAGACCTTATCCATCTATCCTCAAGGATATCAAAATTACATTTTAATATCTTCACAAAATGGTTTTTCTTCCTCTCCTGGGCCTTGGCATCATTCCATAGCAATCTTTCTGATGAACTATTTTATTTTCTTTAAATATCACTAATGTCTTATAATGCGTATGCATCTAAATTAGAGTCAGTTTCTGTAAAAGTAGATTTAGGTACATGCAGATTTTTATGATTTCAGGTCATAACGAACCACATCATGGCTCTCTTTGCATAGGAGATAAATTGTTGATATAAAACCATATATAGAAAGGCAATTGCTCGGTTGAAAACTAGAGAGCCCTTGGCATTATGAGCAGATATCTCCAATAACCTTCAAAAGTTATGACAGTTAAGATACCTAATAATAATGTATGGGGAAGCAACAATTTCTTCACTTCAATTCATTTCAGTACTGGAAACTGAAATTCATTTCAGTACTATACATCAGGAGGCAGGTGTAACTCGGATTGGATACTTTTTGGGTTTTTTTTGAGACAATTTCATATAGCCTGGACTGACCTGGAACTCACTTTATAGCTGAGAATGTCATTGAATTTCTGATCCTCCTGCCTCTACCTCCCAAGTGCTGATGTTACAAGCATGCACCACTATGCCTAGCTTCTATGATTAGATAGGTTTTTACATTTTTATTTTATTATTAATAAGTAGTATGTTGTTGTATATATTGGGGTGTGTGTGCGTGTGTGTGTGTGTATGTGTGTGTGTAGTTGAGTATTCATTCACATGTGTGGTCAGAGAACAACTTTCAAAAGTCAGTTCTCTTGGGGCTGGAGAGATGGCTCAGTGGTTAAGAGCACTGACTGCTCTTCCGAAGGTCGTGAGTTCAAATCCTAGCAACTATATGATGGCTTACAACCATCTGTAATGAGATCTGATGCCCTCTTCTGGGGTGTCTGAAGACAGCTACAGTGTACTTACATATAATAAATAAGTAAATAATCTTAAAAAAAAGTCAGTTCTCCTGCCAAAGGAGTTCTGGGTATCAAACTTGGGTTATCAGGCTTGGCAGCAAGTCTTTGCCCAGAGATCTCCCTGGCCCTTTGATTGGCTATCTTAATAACCTAACTGTTAGGCTAGAGGATTAAGTTAAACCTAAAGACACAGCAGGAAGATAGTTGGTTAATTTGTGTGTCTTTCTTAAACAGTGTCTGGGCTAGAGAGATGGCTCAGTGGTTAAGAGTATTTCTTACACTTGCAAAGGACCCAGGTTTGATTCACAGCACCCCACTTGGTGACTCAAAACCCATCTTTAACACCAGTTAACAGGGAATCTGACGCCCTCTTCTGGACACTTCGGGCACCAGGCACACATTGCAGTACACATAGATGTATGCAGGCAAGATGCTCATACACATAAAATAAAATAAATACATCTTTAAAAACCTTTCATGTTCCAGGGCTGTAGAAATGGCCCAGGGGTTAAGAGCACTGACTGCTCCTCTAGAGGACCCGGGTTCAATTCCCAGCATCCACATGGCAGCTCACAACTGTCTGTAACTCCAGTTCCAGGGGATCCATGGCACCAGGCATGCTCATGGCGCATATATGTAAGCATGCAGGCAAATATTCATGCACATAAAATAAAGTAAATAAATCTAAAAAAGTTTTAATGACCATGTTTTCTCTCTGTTGAGACATACCAGTGATGGAGTAGTTTTATTTCCTTGCAATACTGTGTATTGAATTGAAGGCCTTGTGCACACTAAGCAAGAACTCTACCACTGAACTATATGCCCAGGCACTCTTTTTTCTTGTTATTTTGGCTTTTTATTTTAAGATAGACTTAACCTCATTGTGTGACTCAAACTGTCCTTGAACCTGTGATCCTCCTGCCTCAGTCTCTAGTAGCTGGGATCACAGGCCTACCTAACCAGGTCTGGTTCTGATACACATATTCTGTGAGGCTATTCTCAAGAAGAAAATATGTAGCTCAACTGTAGATGTCAAATGAGCCTGAGTTAGCCATCTATTGTGGTAAATCCCATCTACCTAGGCTAAGGGATGCCCAGCTAGCTGGTAATACATCATTTGGGGGATTGTCTCTGAAGGTGTATCAGATAGAGTAGCATTTCAAACTACAGTGAGAGGATTTCCCTTCCGAGTGGGGGTAGCACTGTCCAGTCCCCCACGTAAGGGTTTACACAGAGCAAAAAGAGAAAAGGTGACCATGTACAACAGATCTCTTGAGTTTTTGTTTATCTGTTTTGCGACAGTGTCTCACTTAGACCAAGGTGACTTCCAACTCACTATATAGCTAAGGATGAACTTAAATTCCTCCTGCTTCCACCTCCTCTTTGTATGCTAGGACAAAAAGGAAGTGTCATCATCCTGGACTGTATGTAAGAAAGTTCCCATAACAGATTTTGGAGGCTGGTGAGGTGGTCTTGACTGGCTGAGCCACCTGGCTCTCTCTCTCTCTCTCTCTCTCTCTCTCTCTCTCTCTCTCCCTATCATCTATCTATCTATCTATCTATCTATCTATCTATCTATCTATCTATCTATCTATCTATCTATCTATCTGTCATCTATCTATGAGTCATCTATCTATCATCTATCTATCTATCAATCTATCTATCTATCTATCATCTATCTGTCATCTATGTGTCATCTATCTTTCATCTATCTATCTATCTATCATCTATCTATCTATCAATCTATCTATCATCTATCTGTCATCGATCATCTATGTGTTATCTATCTATCTGTCTGTCTGTCTATCTATCTATCTATCTATCTATCTATCTATCTATCTATCTATCTATCTGAGACAGGGTCTCTCTACGTAGCCCTGGATGTCCTGAGACTCACTATGTCATAGAGACCTGCTTGTCTCTGTGTGCCTCTTAAGCGCCAGGAATAAAGGCATGCTCTAACCACGCTTGGCTCCATTTGTGAGCCTTAAATAAACTTTATTATAGGCTATTATTCTAATTTTTTTATTTAATTGTGCTGTCTCTAACAGTGCATGGTGCCCAATTTATAGATAGCATATCATAGCTGTGTCCATGTAAAGGGGGAACTGTATCTAGGGTGTGGTGCTCAGCAGTTCAGGGCTCCTTTGGGATATACCTGCTAGACATTTTATTGAGCAATGAAGTGAGGGGTCCCAAGTTCTTAGGCCTCTTTAATAATTGCGGAGACTCTTGACAGTATTTTCTCCTACACAATGAGCCCCCACCTGCCTTGCGGTTTCCAAGCACCTGGAAAACTCTGAACCTCTGCTATCTCCTCTATGAACAGCAGGGGGCGACAGTGATGACGCGGTTTCTTGTTTCAGACCTAAGAATCCTGAGCTGCTAGAGAAGCGTCTTCAGTGTAGATTATTCTAGGGTTGGCGACAAAGGAGAGGACAGATAGCAGGCCAATAATCATGAATCCCAGGTAACTGTGAAATACAGGTCTCTCGGCTGCTCCTGGAGAAACCCAGACCTTCGGGGACCCTTAGGGGCTATGTATCAGAGATGGGGAAAGGACAGAACCCGTGTGCTCCCGGTGCAACAGCATCACATGGGCACAGATCGCCCTGTCATTTCCAGAGCAGTCTCCTTGAAAGCTAAGGATCCACTGCTGTGAGAGAGTGCAGCATCCTCACTAGATAGCACATCCTAGAGATAGGGCAATCCCACCTGGATCTTAACCAGACCTCTTCCTCTTGCCCTGCTGTGCCCTGCATCTGCCTTACCTGGTTGTTTGTTCTCAAAGGGAAGGGGGGCTTAATTTGTGCGGAGAGCCTGGGGACAAGGCCCTACTTTGGGAAATGCCTGTTTGGTACCACGCCCCCCCCCCCCCCCCCAGGATCCAGGAGAGGGCATTGTGCTTTGTAATGTGGCCTGGTTGTTTGTGTTTTAGGGCGCTCGCTCGGGGAAAGACTGCTCCTAATTAAAGGCATAAATGCTTTAATCTCTGGCCTGGAGGCTTCCCATGGCGCATTAGCCCTGCTAGGGAGGAAGTGGATTGTAATCCCTTTAATAGAAGCCTGGAGGAACTAGGGCTTCTGAGTTGGAAGAATTTCCTTCTGACCTAATGATAGTAACAGGTTGAATTTGCATAGACAGAAATTTGGGGACTTGGCTCTCCCTCCGAGGTACAGGGGTTAAAGTGGGATTCACACTAAAAAAAAAAAAAAGCTTTAGGGATATTCTGCAGTTCCTACAGCTCACAAGACTTGGAGTCAAGTAGCCAAATGCACACCACTTCCTTTACTTGTCACGGCAAACCTGTGAGTTTGGACAGTGTTTTATCAATTCGGAGGTAACTATTGTCACTGGGGAGAGGGACGAGATTGAAGAACAAATGATGTTCCTGAGAGCCTCGGTTGTTCCTGCTATCTTGGTTATTGGATCCTGTCCACAAAGGTCACCCCGCCCCTTTATTTTTGCAACCTTTTAGGTGTTTTTTAATTTAGCACAACCACGTTTCTACAGTCCTATTGGTTACTAAGTTTTTATTTAATGTCTTACCCTACACTACACAACATGCCACACATACGCATCCAAGATGGGGTGTCTGGAAGTTGAGATGGGAGGACCCTTGAGGTCAGGATCAGCTTTCACAATACAGGGAAAGCAATACAAAATGAACAAGACAGAATTTGCTTTCTGTAGTATTTTCCACCCCTTCCAAATGTAGAGAACATACGTTTGCATGTCAATAAAGTAAGCATCATGGGGGAAAAAAAACCAAAATGTGTTTTGTGTTTTTGTTCTTGAGAGGCATATAACCCTGGGCAGTGGTACTACACACCTTTAATCCCAGCACTTGGGAGGCAGAGGCAGGTGGATTTCTGTGAGTTTGAGGCCAGCCTGGTCTACAGAGTGAGTTTGAGTTCCATGACAGCCAAGGCTACAAAGAGAAACCTTGTTCAAAAACTTGAAAAAAAAAGTTTTTTTTGGGGGGGGTTGGGGGCCTCAGTTAGGGTTTATCACACTAGCATGAGGATCTGAGTTCAGATCCCCCACACCGACATAAAAACGCCTGGGCACAGTGGAACACATCTGTGCTCTCAGTGCTGTGGATGCAGAGAGGTGGATCCCTCCAGCTCACTGGCTAACTAGCCTCCCCATCCGTGAGAGATCCTGTCTCAAAAGCTAAGGTGGGGAGGGATGTTGATCTTTGGCTTCCACATGCCTATAAGCATGCTCTTGCAGGCGCATACACAAATACATACACAAGGGGCATGCTGTAGTCATTGTAAAAAGTTAAATTTAGTACAGTGTGATAATTTGTGTTGTTGTCTGTGGTAAGAAAGACTGAAGAACACAGGATTTCAGTCCCCAGTGAAGGACTCTCTGGAATGAAGTAACCGGCCCAGGCTTCGTGAACAATTCCCAGTTACTCATGCAGGCTGTTCTCCTAAGGGCAAAACAAACAAACAAACAAACATTTCACACTCTCTCTCTCTCTCTCTCTCTGCATTTGGCAATCTCATGTGTCTCTTTGTGCCTAGTCTTTGAACTCAGCATGTTTCCAAGTTTCATTCCGTCTGTGGCATGCATGGGTCAGAGCTTTCTTCCTTGGTGGCACTGAGTAACCTTCCATCTCAGTATGCCTGTACCATGTGGGTGACCCCTCCAGCTGCTAGTGGCCAGTTAGGCATCATGAATTCTGCTCTTATGAGAAGTAGCATCCAGCACCTTTGCTTCTCTGCTTTTAATTCCTCATTCTGTGTAAGTGAAATTTCCAGACCACACAGTTCTTTTCCATGTGTTTTTAAAACACTTATTTATATCTGTAAGTGCATGTGGAGGTCAGAGGGCAACTTTCAGGAGCTGATCCTCTTCTTCCACCATTTAAAACACAGGTAGTACCATTTAGGGGCAAGCAGCTTTTGCTACTGGGCCATCTTGTGTGCCTCTGTGCTTACCTTTTGAGATACTATCCTCAACAGAGTATGAGATTCTCAACAACACGTGCTACTTTCTGCTTTGGGTTTTTTGTTTGTTTTTTGATAGATTTATTATTGTATGTCAGTACACTGTAGCTGTCTTCAGACCCTCCAGAGGGCATCAGATCTCATTACAGAAGGTTATGAGCCACCATGTGGTTGCTGGGATTTGAACTCAGGACCTTTGGAAGAGCAGTCAGTGCTCTTAACCGCTGAGCCATCTCTCCAGTCCGTTTGTTTGTTTTTAAATAGCTTTGCTAATACAAATAAAATTTGTAAAAATTTGACAAATTGGATGAACAGGTTCTAAGATGATGGAAACCTGCCAGGGCATGAATTTAGTTAAACCCAGTCTGATATCATCAACCAACTACCTCTCCTGGCAAAAGCCTGATCTGTAGAGTATTGCAAGCATCTCCCCTCTGGTGCCATGCAATCAGCCAGGTTTATTCTGGTGCAGTTGGCCCAGATGTACTGAGACTCCAGGAGGGGTAAGCCAGGGACAGGGCAACTGCTATGAGGAGAGCTGACTAGCTACCCACATCACAATGGTCAGGGCTGATGACCAAAGCAGTTTCAATTGTGTAGGGCAGGGCTGGTCTCAGGGGGTAGAGGAGGTGATTAGTCATCCAGACAGTGCCAACAGGACTCTCTATAAGACTGGGACACCTGGGGTTGAAAGGGCAGAAACACTGTGTCTTGCCAAAAGAAAAGGTAGGCTCTAAACTAAAGTGAGACCCTATGTGTATTCAGAAAGGAGGAAACATGGATTATCAGTTGAAGTCTGGCCAGTACCATAGCCAGCTGACTACCATGGACCTCCAGGCAGAGTAGTCCCGGGGATTGAAATGAGGGAGTGATTGCTGGGGATTTAGCTTAGTTGGTGGGTGCTTGCCTAGTATATGAGGCTCTGAATTAAATCACTAGCACTGCATAACCCAGACACGGTAGTGCACACGTACATTTTGGTTTGGTTTTGTCTTTGAAACATGGTCTCTCTATGTAGTCCTAGCTTGCCTAGAACTCACTATGTAGAGCAGATCAGAATTGAACTTGCAGAGATCCACTTGGCTTTGCCTCATATGTGTTGGGACTAAAGGTGTATGGCACATGTTTGTAATCCCAGCACTCAGGAGGTTGAGATAGGAATATCAGAAGTTTGATGTAATTCTTAGCTACTTAGCATCTTTGGGGCCAGTCTGGGCTATATGAAACCCTGTCAGAGAGGGGAGGGGGGTAGGCAGAGAGAGAGAGAGAGAGAGAGAGAGAGAGAGACAGAGACAGACAGAGAGACAGAGACAGTCAGAGATATACAGAGAGACAGAGATACCCACAACACGGCTTCCCTGAAGATTTCTGGGTTGGTCATGAGGGACAGGGTCAGATCTTCATGTTCATCCTTCATCTGAGAACGTGGCCCAACTTTATCTTGTACATCCTGCTTCTGAACTGTTGGAACTCCAGACCTGGACCTTGCCTCCTCCAGGGAGTGTGAGCCCTGATTCCCACTGGCTCGGAAGATCCCACTCTGTGCACATCTTTGCAATTCAGCATCAGTGATGTATTAGAAGCTTGAAATGACCATGCTGGGGGATTTACACCACAGGGATTGGCGGATGCTGTAAAGTCATGGCTTCTGTTCCTTGGTTATTAAACTTGCTTTGCTATTTGATGTACTCTTTGAAGAGATGAATCTGATATTATGAATTCTAATTCCTCTGAATCCTGTTCTAACCCCTTTGTCTCAGGGCCCCACACACCTATCCCAGTGCCTCCACTGGTCCCAGGGAATATGTAAGGTAGAATCTTAGGGAAGGTGGAGAGGGGATGGACTAAAGAACAGTCCTGCTTGCTTTGCATAACTGTGCAAACAGTGGGATATTGCCCCTGCTTGAGGCAGTGCAGGGCTAACTGACATGTCTTTCTAGGTCCTTGACCATGGCACGTGTGGTGAAACCCCAAAAGGTGAGTGATGTAGGTTTCTGTCCTCCATAACAGTAAAAGTGTCAGGTACACAGTGCCAGGGAAAATTTTCACTGTTCTGGGGATTTATTTATTCATCATGAATTTATTAGGCGCCCATGGTGTAGTATACAAAGCATTGGCAATGGACTTCTGAGACAAAGCTATACCAAGTCTACCTCATTAAGTTTGTTATGGTGGCTGCCTTTGTCTCACTGTGCAGCCCTGGATGGCCTGGAACTTGTTATGTCTTATAACAGTAAATTTTTTTTGCTACATCACTTTCTGCTCCCGGTGGGTAACTCTTCCAGCCACCCACCTAGGGAATCTTTGGGTCCTCAAATGAAAGACATACACACATTAGATTATTTTTAATATGCTGTCTAGCTCAATAGCTGGGCACTTCTAATCCTCCACCTGCTGTCCTAGGCCCAATTGGGGAAACAGTCAATGACCACTTACCCTAAATCTCACATGACTGGTTGGCTTTATCTCCTGCAGCTCCTGTGTCCATCTGTGTCCCCATCCCCTGCTTCATCACGATTTTCCTTAACCTCCCCTCTGTGTCCTAACCTGTGCAACTCTAAGATTCCGCCCCATCTCCCTTTGCCCAAACACGGCCACTGGCATCATTATTGATTGATCAAAAACAAACTGGGGACAAGGATCTTTAGCATTTGGACACACAGATTCCCAATTGAATCAAAGCATTAGAACCAATCTCCAACAATGTCTTGCTATGTAGACCAGACTGGTCTCAACAGATCTTCCTGACTCTATCTCCTCAGTGCTAGGATTAAAAGTATAAACCACCATACCTGCCTAAATTATTTATTATCATTTTTTAAAAATTGACTTATTTTTATTTTGTGTATGCATGTGTATATGTGTGCCAGTGCTCATGGAAGCCAGATGAGGGCACTGGTTACCCTAAAATTGGAGTTATGGATAGCTGTGAACCTCTCTATGGGTGCTAAGAACTGAACCCAGGTCCTCTACAAGAGTAGCAAGGGCTCTTAACTGCTGAACCATCATCTTTCAACCCCAGTTTGCTTCTTCTTTGGTGATTTTTGTTCATTTGTCTTTTGGAGTCAGTATCTTTTTTTTTTTGGACAAGGTCTCGCTCCATAGTCCTAGCTGTCCTGGAACTCACTATGTAGACCAGATCTACCTGCCTCTGTTCCCCAAGGGCTGAGAATAAAAAGGAGCACCACCATACCTGACTAGGAGCCAGTATACCTTGAAATGCTGTATCATAGGTGTGCACCACCACACATGGCTACTTAACTGAATTCCTTTGTAAAGATTTACTATTTTGTGTGTATGCCCATGCAGGTGCCCTTAGAGGTCAGAGGCTAGAGGTCAGATCTCCCTAGAACTACAGGTAATTTCAAGCTGCCTTATGTGGGTTCTGGGAATGGAACTGTAGTCTCCTAGAAGAACATATACAAAGTGTATTACTGAAACAGAGGGGAAAGGAAGGTGGTCTTCATTCCTGAAAGCTGGGGCACAAAGAGGTGGGAGACTGACTGGGGACAGTGACATTCGTCAGGGGTCTTAGAAGATGCATAGGAGTTTGTTTGTTGGCAAGGAAAAGTTTATGTTTTCATCAGGCAATAAGAGCTTGTGTTGGGCTCCTATGATGGTAGGAGGATGACTGGGACACAGAAGAAGCCGGGAGGGTGGTAATGGACAGAAGCCAGATCCCACAATCAAACTTCTAATGTCATAAGAAGTCCTGCAACGGCTGTAACTGGAACAATTACAGGAACAGGCTCTTGTTTGTTTTCTCACTTGTCTTCTAGAACCATGTGGACCTAGACATATACCAAAGTTCATACATGGTCGACTATAAGCCCTTCGGGAAGCACAAATACTCTAAAGTCACGCCGCAAGAGGTAGGTTATGGAAAATAATGCAGTGGGGGTGGGTACCTTTGGCAGGCCTATGCCAAGGTGTACTCCTAGGAAATTACTCCATGCAACAGATCTGGTGTAAAAGGTGTTTACTGGGGAGAGGAGAGGAGTGATAGCCTGGAGAAAGGATAGAGGCAGACAAGTGGGCATGTAGACAGACAGACAGACAGACAGGGAAGAGAGAGAGAAAGCCATGAGAGCAAGAGAGATGAGGCAGAGAGGGGGTACACACAGAGAATGGAGAGAGGGAACACACGCACAGAGAAAGAGGGAAAGGGAGAGGGAGAGGGAGAAGGAGAGGGAGAGGGAGAGGGAGAGGGAGAGGGAGAGAGAGAGAGAGAGAGAGAGAGAGAGAGAGAGAGAGAGAGAGAGAGAGAGAGAGAGAGAGAGAGAACTGGGGTGGCTGGCGTGCTATTATCTGTAGCACACCTCTGGCACACCTGGAGGCAGTGGTAGGTGACGGCAGCAGGTGATGATGTAAGCAGTTGCTGTGTCCCTAACAGCAGGCCAGGTGGGATTGCCTGTACATTAACAGGAAGAACACTTGTAGGCCTGTTATCCATTCCATGATTCCCTGGAACAATCTTTATTTTAGACTATTTTATTTTATGTGTGTTTTGCCTGCATGTATGTTTGTGTACTACATGCATGTGGGTCCACAGAAGTCAGAAGAAGGTGTTGAATCCACTGGAACCGGAGTTATAGATGGTTGTGAGCCACCATGTAATTGCTGGTGACTGAAACTCAGTCCTCAACAAGTGCAGCAAATGATCTTAAACACTGAACCATCTCTCTAGTCCCATGATTTTTATTTTAACGCAGACATTGTAGATTTAAAAATAGCCAATGCCGGGGGACTTGACTTAGAGGTTTTGCATATTTGTTTGTGTGTGTGTACATCCATCCATGTGATATGCCAAAATATACAGCACATGTAAAATTTTAAGTAATGTACACTTACAATTTAAGTAATACTGATAAAGCCATTGAGATAGCTCAGCAGGTAGATGTGACTGTCACCAAGCCTGAGTTCAACACCCAGGACACGTGGTAAAGAGAGTGAATTAACTCCCATAGTTGTTCTCTGATCTCCACATGTACCATGGCAAGTGTGTGTGTATCTCCACATGTAACACCTTGTGTACACATTCATGCACAATGAATAATTAAATGTAACAAAACTTTAAATTACACTGATAAAACCAACACTAATGTACCCATTATTAACTGGCTTAAGCACTGCGTGTGTGTTCCTTCTCTAACTCCCATATTATGAATGTTAGCTTAATTAGTTCCATGTGTTTGTAGAATTCTATTAATTTTTTTCTTGTTTATTTTAAGATAAGATCTCACATGGTCCAGTCTTAAGCTTGCTATATAGCCAAGGATGGCCTTGAACTTAAATTTCTGATACTCCTGCTTTGACTTCTTAAGTACTGGGAAGATAGGCTTGTGCAACAGGCCCAGTTTATGTGATGCTGAGGACTGAACTCAGAACTTGGCAAGCACTCTGTCTGTTGGCTATATGACCATACTGAATCCTCTTCTTCCTCTTCCTCTCCCTCCTCTTCTCCTCTTCTACTCCTCTCTTCTTCTTTCTCTTCTTTTTTTTTTTAAATAGAATTACTTGATCTGAGGAGATAACTCATTCAATAAAGTCCTTGCTGACAAGCATGAGTTTGACACCCCCCCCCCACAACCCACATGCATAACAGCATGTCTTACCATCCCAGTGCTAGGGAGACAGGCAGGCAGATCCCTGGAACTTATTGCCCATGCAGTCTAGCCTGATGGGCACCAGTGAGAGACTGTCTCAAAAAATAAGATGGATGGTTCCTTAGAAAAAATACATGAAGTTGATCTCTGTCATCCGCATGTACAAATGTGCACATGACCATCCCCTCCCATACACACACAAGCAAAATAAAAATACTTTGGGTGCTGGGAAGGAGACCTGGGTCCTCTGTAGGAGCATCCAGTGCTCTCAATCTTCAAGTCATCTCTCCAGCCCCGAACTTAACATTCTTAGTGGTAGTGTGGATTTTGTCCAGAATGCTGTGAAGGAATCTGCCTCAGCGACCTTTTCAGTCTTCTTTTTGTCTCTACAGCAGGCCAAACTTGACGCTCAGCTCTACAACAAAGAGTTTTACCGGCCCAAGCCCAACCCCAATCCCAAGCTGGAAGATGGGTATCCTGCTTTCAAAAGACCCCACATGACTGCCTTAGACTTGGGAGTCCCTGGCTTCTTCCCGCCACAAGACCGGGTAACTGCTAGGAAGGATGACTGCAGGTTTACCACCACCTGCCACTATGCTTACCCGGCTTCCCTGGCACTGTACCTGGCCCAGCACGACCCCTACTGGCTTCACCAGAAGGCAGAATTCCCGTGCCTCATGGAACCAGAGCGGCAGCCTGCTCCAGAAGTGGCCAAAGGCTACCTTCTACTCCCTGGCTGTCTCTGTGTTCATCACCAGAGAGTAAAGGTCCCCATCTTGAATAGGTGGGGCCCCTTGATGCCGTTTTACCAGTAGAAGTGAGAGAATACCCGCTGTTTCAATGTATGAAGGAATTCCGTGCCAATGCTCACAGAGAAGGCACCAAAAAAAAAACAAAAAACAAAAAAACAAAAACGGGAAAGAAGTTCCTCAAGCCAAGGGGTATTGTTTCATCATACTCCCGGTGCAAAGGGAGGGAAGGAAGGAGGGGAAATCGGCGTGTGCGCTGAACTGAAATTGGTGTCGTTTTTATTTTTTCTACCTTTTGGGGTGTGTATAGAATGTATGTGTATGTGTATGTGTACATGTGTGAGTGGTAGCATGTGTTCACATGTGGAGGTCAGAGGACAATCTCAGTCTTCTTAAATAGGGGCTCTTCTGTTGCATGCTATGGCTTAGGCCAGGCAAGCTGGTCACTAGCTTAGGGGGTGAGGGTGGGGAGGGGTGTGTGTCCTGCCTTTGCTTCCCATCTGGCTGTAAGAGCACTCAAATTAAAGATGTACTATTGCACCTAGCTTTACATGGGTTCTAAGGGAATTCAAACTCAGGTCCTCATGCCTACACAGCAAGCAAGCACTTTATGCCCTGAGTAGTATCTCCCCATCTTTTTTTTTTTGTCGTTGTTTGTTTGTTTGTTTGGTGGAGGGCAGAAGCGGAAGGGTTGTACCACAGTGTGTTTGTGGAGATCAGAGAACAATCCATGGGGGTCAATTCTCCCCTGCCATCACATGATGAGTTAAACTCAGGTTGTGAGGCTTGGCAGCAAGTGTCCTCACCTACTGAGCCATCTCTCCAGCCCTTGGTGAGTTTTAGAGATGAGGTCTCATTCTATAGTCTAACTGGCCTAGATTTTACTATATAGCCCAGGCTGGCCTTGAGTCTTCTGGGATGCTCCAACTCAGTCTCCCAGGCTCTGAGATTAGAGGCAGGAGGCACTTATATGTGGGTTTGTGTCATATTTTATTATAATTAAGAGTCTTTCCTTGTAACAAATAGAACTCCCTTCTGTACCGTGCCATGGGTTTAATGATCTCCAAGTTGGTATAAATGCAATTATGTGAGAGGGGTCATACTTCTAACTGGGACTATGGAAGCCTACTCAATCAATAAGCTGAAAAGATCCATAAAGACAGCCCTGCAGCCAGAGTCTTATTGTTGGAGGCATTTTCTCACAGACATGAGCTGAATGGTTTCCAGAGAGCTGAAGTATTGAACTTTAACCCCCAAGTTCACAGGTCACTAGTATTTGGAAGCAAGGTGTTTGGGAGATAATTAGACTCGGAAGAGGTAGTGGTAAGGGGTGACCACAATGCCATTTGTGGCTTTATTTTTTTTTTTTTTTGGTTTTTCGAGACAGGGTTTCTCTGTGTAGCCTTGGCTGTCCTGGAACTCACTTTGTAGACCAGGCTGGCCTCGAACTCAGAAATCCTCCTGCCTCTGCCTCCCAAGTGCTGGGATTAAAGGCGTGCGCCACCAACGCCCAGCTGTGGCTTTATTTTTATTTACTTTTATTTTACTGTGTGAATGGGTGTTCTGCCTGTATGTCTGGGCACCACATACATGCCTCGTACCCTCAGTGGGCAGAAGAGAATGTCAGACTTACAGACAGTTGAGAGCCCTCATGTGGGTACCGAGAAGCAAACCTGGGTCCTCTGGAAGAACAGTCAGTGCTCTGTGCTCTTAACTTCTAAGCCATCTCTCCAGCCACATTTATGGCTTTATACAAAGAAGAAAAATAGAGACATAAGCTGGCCCATTTCCCCATGTGATGCCCTCCACCATGCTATAGTGAAGGAAGACAGCTTCCTCCAATGTACCATACAGGCTGTCATCCCTGGTCATTCTTTGCTAGTTGGAGGGACCCTTGCAAGCAGACTGTAGAAACAAGACTGGGGTTTGGAGATAAGGCCAACAGTTCTTGAATATGACTATTTCTTGATGTTTACAAAATTTAGCCATAGGTGCTATCTTTCTTCATGCTCATCCCTCCCCCCCCCCCCGACTTAGGAATTTGCATGTCCTTCTCATAGAAGGGACAGGAGACCAAGTAGCTGGGCAGGAATTCACTCTGTGGATTCAAACTTCTGTTGCAGCATGGCTTCTTCTAGATGAACACTACCTCATCCCACACTTTCCACTGGTCACTAGTTCTGAGAGTGCCTGCCTGAGAAAGACACCTGGGCTCCTTAGGAAATGTGGACACCAGGTCCAGATGGACATTGTAAGGTCTGGCACCTGCTCCTGGGATTCATGTGTGTATCCAGTTTACAGGTGGCTAAGTGATTGGTGCCGTATGGGAGAAGCAGCAGAATTGGATACTGAGCTTCAGGAAGAAAGGAACAGCAGTCAGGATCTCCTGAAGATAAATATAATAGTGTAGTGGGCTGGATAAATAGAGGTGGGTCAGGAGGTCTGTGTTGAAATATCTTAAACCGTTCAGGTGGACCCACATTCCAGAATGTGCCCTTTAATCTTGAAATGTGTGTGTGTGTGTAACACATTTTTAAATTAATTTATTTTGTTGGAGGGCAGGAGTGGAAGGCCTGCACGCACGCACACACACACACACACATACACACATTATATGTATATATATTTCACTTAAGGTGCCTAAAAGGGTCAAACTCAGGATTGGAGAGATGGCTTAGTGACTAGTACACTGACATACTGACTCTTCCAAAGGATCCAGGTTCAATTCCTAGCACCCACATGGCATCTCACAACCATTTCTCACTCCTGCCCAGGGGATCTAATAACTTATTCTAGCCTCTAAGGGTACTGTGTGTATGTGGTTGCTGCACAGATATACATGAAGTCAAAAACATTAATAAGAAAAAATAAAGTCAAATTCACTGAAAGTATAGTGGTAGCCACCATGTGTTGAGGGGAGGGAAGAATAGAGATAGTTTGATAGGCAGAATGATGCTGTAGGGCGGCCTCCATAGGCTGCTGTGTTTGATAGCATGATCCTCAGTTAGTGGAACTGTTTGGGAAAGATTAGGAGGTATGATATTGCTGGAGTGGGTGTGGCCATGTTGAAGGAAATGTGTTACTGAGGGGTGGGCTTTGAGGTTTTAAAAGCCCACCCACACCGGCCCAGTGTTTCTCTCTCTTGGCCTGCAACTTTTGGACCAGATGTAAACTCTAGTGCCTGCCTGCCAGTATGCTCCCCCAACAATGATGATGATCCTCTAAAATTGTAGGCAAGCCACTGATTAAATGCTTTTCTCTATAGGTTGCCTTGGTCATGGTGACCCTTCATAGAAATGGAACAGTAACTATTACAGGTAGCATTTCAGGTGGGGAAAATTAAGAAGTTCTAGAGGTGATTGTTTGGTTTTGGACCTAGGACAAGGGACTGAGGTGCATATTTTACATACCAAAGCAGATCTGGCTTCCAGGTTTTCCCAGCATCCCTCAGTCTTTACTTGGCATACCCTGCCACTAACCCTGGACTTTCCAACCCAGGGGCTGGGCTGCCCTTCCCTCAGAGGCTCCTCCTATTATGATCCAGACATTTTCCTCTCTCTCTCTCTCTCTCTCTCTCTCTCTCTCTCTCTCTCAAGTCTCTCTCTCCCCCTCCCCCATTGTGAGTGGGGCCATCCCTGGGCTGGTAGTCTTAGGTTCTGTAAGAAAGCAAGCTGAGCAAGCCAGGGGAAGCAAGCCAGTAAGAAACATCCCTCCATGGCCTCTGCATCAGCTCCCGCTTCCTAACCTGCTTGAGTTTCAGTCCTGACCTCCTTGGGTGATGAATAGCAATGTGGAAGTGTAAGTTGAAACTGAATAAACCCTTTCCCTTCCAACTTGCTTCTAGGTCATGATGTTTGTGGAGGAATAGAAACTCTGACTAAGACAGTATTTAAAGATGATTTTTATGTTACTCTAAATGCCACACGAAGTCTTTTTCTGTCCTACCTGGGATGCAAGCCAACCTTTGGGCATCCTATGGTAGTTGCCAGCACCATGGATTCAGACACTTTGAACTCATTATTAAGTGAAATTAATGCTAGTTGAACACAGCTACTAGGACCCTATGGTCAGTAAATCTAATAACCAGACAGCTTCTATGAACTAATGGCCACCTCTTATAGCAGTGGTAGATGCTACTCAGAAGGCTAGAGGCAAGTTATCACTAGTCATGCCTGGAAGACACTTTGCACAAGACCCCACTTAGTCTTGCGTTGCTTTGAACTCTGTATACAGCACAATCAACCACACACTAGTGCAAGAGTGGTAAGTCTGCTACTCCGGTAACCAAACACTGATTAGATTTGAGACTTGATCCACAGAAAGACATCCAGATCTTGTAAAGTAAACTCAGACAAAAGCACATGTCTGGGGAGATCCTAGTAGACCATAGTGGGGAGGCTACCACTATTGTTTTTTAAATGATCTTGACATGTCAGTCAAATTGCTAAATTCCAAATAATTATGTTTATATCTATAAATCAGTACTGCTGGCAGCTTTGAATGAAGTGTGGTATGCGTTTTGGGGTCCAGCTGTGGTTCTGTGTCCTCCGCTTCCTCCCTCTCAGGATATCCAAATGACGCTGCACATCTGGAATAGCTGGTGTTCTGCAGGATCCCCATCCGGCTGGGAGTGAGTGCCGGGAGTGAGAGGGTTGCAGGGAGAAGGCCTTCTCTGAGGATCTCAGTGTTACAGCTCTTTTAGGTGGAGGCCTTTACCTATGATCTTCAATGAAACAGTTCTCTGAGAGGATCTTAACTTGTATGTCTACACTTTATTTAGGGTGAACCAAGGGTTATATAGTTTTAGGAAAGAGGGGTAGGAATATCCAGAGTGGGCAAAGGTCATTGGCTGAAGACTAAGTTACAGAGATGCCTCATTAGCATAGGGAGGCATTCCAGGAGTCTCAGATGTTTGTTGAAAGGTTTCTTATTGTGGAGGGCTGGTAGTTGGACATGTAATCTCACCAAGGCTATGCGAAATTCCACAGGTAGAGGGTATAGAGGTTTCAAACTCTGCAGACAAGGTCAGAGAAGAAGAAGCTCTGCTTGTAAAGGAAGTCCCCATTTTGTGCTGAGCTCAGAAGGCTACCTGGACTATGGTAGACTTCAACCTTGATTAACAGGGCCCAACAATGAAGAAGCTTTTTTCTTTTTTAGATATTCATAACTGATGATAAATGACCATTGGATGCTCATGCATACATACATGGGACATATATATCCCACCCCCTCCAAGGTTCCAAGGTTCCAAGGTTTAGAGAACACTGAGGAAGAGAGAGGGTGGAAAGAATATAAGAGTTGGTGGAGGGAATCAAGTGTGGTGGAAAAGTGTCTTCCAGATTCGATATGGCCCCGGCACTCTTAAACTCAAAGCAGCTTTGAATACAGCACAAGACCTACACAAGATTGGGCAAGCTGACGTTCTGTCACAGTAGAAGGTGAGGAGCTTGTAAAGCCACTCTCCTCCCCATAGGTAGTTAATATTTGTTGGATGAAGGAGAGACATTTTCTCCTCTGGGGTAGCTTATAAATAACCACTTACCTGTATTCCTGTAAATACTGTAACTAAAACTGGTTCTCAAAAGGAAAATAGACAAAGAAATATTAGTTGGAAAGAAAAGGGGGATCAATAGGAACATGAGAGGAACAAACAAAGATAATATAGGAGGGTCTGAATTTCATCAAGATACATTATATATAAGTGTGATGATGTCATAATGAAGTCTATCAACATATGATAGTAAACAAAGACGGGGGCCAGTGAGAGTGCTTAAAGGGCAGAGGCATTTACCACCAAGCCTGACTACCTGAGTTCAGTCTGGGACCTACATGGTGAAAGGCGAGAATATGTCCTCTGACTGCCATACACATACCCTGACATGTACACACATACATACCATGACGTGCGCGCGCGCACACACACACACACACACACACACACACACACACACACACACACACTGGAGGCTAGACTGGATTGGAGGCTGCCCAAGAGGCACTGATGATGGGAAGTGGGCATTTTGCCCTCACCTGGCCATGCCCTGTCACTTGACATTCCTTCTATATGTATGTGGTCAACCTGGGAGGTGAAATTATTTGTTTGCCATTCCAGAATGTACCTTGCCAAAATGTACCTTGCTAAGGTGGAACTTGAGATATTCTGAGATCCCATAATTCTTCTTCCAGATACCCTTAATTGACTTGTTTTCTGCAAGCCATCTGAGGTATAGAAAGAGCTGTGCTGTTAACAAACTTGCTGGCTTGGGTTACCAACCCTTGCAGCCCTCCTGACCCCAGCCCTCCTGACCCCAGCGCTTGAGTCTTCCCTTTTGTATTTGCTTTATTATTTTTGTTCTGTTCCTCTCCCCCCCCCACCTCCACCCTCTACACACACCTTGGGACCCTGTCCAGAACCCTGGTATAGCTCTCCTTCCTCCTCCTTTTTAAAGATTTATTTATTTAGTATGCATACAGTGTTGTGCCTGCATGTATGTCTGGGTGTAAGATCTCACTCATACAGAGGGCATCAGATCCCATTACAGACGGTTGTGAGCTACCATGTGGTTGCTGGGAATTGAACTTAGGTCCTCTAGGAGAGCAGCCTGTGCTCATAACCTCTGAGCCATCTCTCCAACATTCTCCTTCCTTCCTCTTTGTCTGAAGTATACCCATTTCGGGTACACTTTTAGCCATGATAAACCTCTGCGTGCTACTCTATAACAGGAACCATATATCCTCTGAGGTTGTCAAGAAGACTAGAAGTGGATTTCACAAATGTTACCTATGTATTTGTCTCTTTCTATCTGGTCCGTCCATTTGTCTGTCCGTTCCGTTCCATCCATTCCATCTTAGTACCCTAGGATGGGATTTGGTAAGCAGCACTCACATCAGAAAGAAAGTCTTCCAGGAGCCCCACCCACTGGCAGTTCCGCAGGTGTGCGCCTGGGGTCGAGTCATTCAACTCAAGTCAGAGAAGTAGTTAGTGGAAGGGGACTGACAGCCTCATGCACCCGCCTGCCGGCCAGGTCTCTCTCCCATGCTCTCCTCACAGTAGTCGAGCCCGCCCTCCCGCATCTGCAATGACTGGGTTGCTTGTACATATTTGCCTGGATGAGTTTCCTCATCCCGTGGGTGCCACAACTGGCATTGTCCCAACCTTTTCTCCTGAGTCTGTCGTGCCCAGGTAGCCAGTCTGAGTTTTTTGGTTTCCTTAATCTCAACGGTTCTTCACACCAATTCCTGGCGCCACTCCTCACTGGGCTGGAGCCAGGTTCCGGACACAACTGGGAGAAGCAATATAGCATTCCTTTATTTTAGGTCTTTGCAAACTCACGCTGTGCCTTGACTCCAGGCAGACTCCTTTGGCGATGGGTGGGTGTGTGGGTGGTGACTGACTCACAAAGTAGCTATGCCCCGCCTCCGGAGGTGCTCCGCAGTCCAAGGTCCAAAGTCCTGGAAGGAAGGAGATAATCCCAACCCTTCTCCCACAACACTATCCCAAACCAAACCGTCATCTATCTAATAAGAATTGAAGGGAAGTTTCTATCCCCATCTCTGTCCTTCTCCACGTCTCCCCTCATTTCTTCAAGGACAGTTCTTGGCTACTTCAATCACAATCATATGCATAACAGGTTGACTGTCATCTAACCCTGGATGCTAGTACCTGCTTGGCAGGTGCATACTGACTATCTCACCTAGTTTTCTTTGCAGCAAGTTTTACTAGGCTGGGTTTTGTTTGTTGAGACAGGGTTTCACTAATAGTTCTTGCTGGCTGGGAACGCACTATATAGGCCAGACTGGCCTGGAATTCATAAAGATTGGCTGGAAACTACTTCCTGAGTGCTGGGATTAAAGCTGTGTCCCACAAGTGCCCCACAAAAGTTGCCTGATCTTTGCAAGTCTGTGTTCTTTCTATTTCCCGCCTCTTCCGTTTTCACCCAGGTGGAAACCTGAGACTAATCAATGGGAACAGTTCCCTTTCTACCTTTCTATCCAACCAGACAGAAGGACACTCAGAATTCTGCAGATGCATATGAGGTTTTTTTAGGGGGTGGGGTGAGGTGGGGTAGGTGTGGCTCTTTAATCTACAGTTTGACCATCAAATATCCACATGAACCCTGGGAGAACTCACTCATTTTTGAGCTGAGGGAAGTTAAACCCTGACTTCATTCTGAGTCTCTGTTGAACTCCAGATACGTATGAGATCCCGCAATACAAGTCAAATCTCTTATTTAAGTCTTCACACTATGTTATTTGCAGAAGTGCATATAGATTAGAGAGCTGAAAGACAATTGTAAACAAGAATCCAGAAGCTGTGATTCCAGAAGACAGTCCTTTCACCTGTCACTCCTGAAGGGGAGGCGGGGAGCCCTCAGGGATTTTTAGAAGCAAGATGGGGACTTGTTATGCAAATGTGGGTGGCGGAGAAGCCAAGCTATTGAAGTTATGTTAGTTATGTGATCTTGTTCCCTGGCCTGTAAAACGGCAACTGAAAATAATCGCTTTTACCAGGGATATAGTAAAATTAAAGGTCATGTAAAATTCTATAAAACAGTACAAATTCGAGATCACTTAAGATATTGTAAAAATTTCCTTCCTTCTTTTTCCTTCGTGTGTGTGTGTGTGTGTGTGTGTGTTTTGTGTTTTTTGAGACAGACACTTAGGTAGCTCTAGCTGGCCTCAGAAATTTTTATGGAACCAAATCTTTACATAATCGCAGGTGAGTTTGAGACCAGCCTAATCTTCATATTGAGTTCCAGGTCAGCCAACCAGACATAGTAAGATTCTTTTCTCTAAGTAAGTAAGTGAGTAAGTAAGTAAGTAAGTAAGTAAGTAAGTAAGTAAGTAAGTAAAAGATTCCAGACCTCCTGCCTTCACTTCCCAAATGCTTGGTGTTAGGATTCTGTCTAAGCGCAACCCCACAGTTACCAGGCAACAGCCAGGTGGGCCTGGCCCACTATAAAAGTGGCTGCACAGCCCCTCCTCTCTCTCTTATTCTCTCACTCTCCAAGCCTCTCTCTTGCCCCCTCTTGGGCTCTCCTCCCCTTCCCCCCTCTCCAAGTGGTCATGGCTGGCCTCTGCTTCTCTACCCTCTCCCTCTCTCTGCCTTTCTCTGCCTCTACTACCCTCTTAACTCCCCTCCCCATGCCCTGAATAAACTCTATTCTATGCTATGTCGGGTGTCTGATCCCTCAGGGGGAAGGGATGCCTCGGCATGAGCCCCCTGAGGTACCCCCTCCCTCACACTGCCACAGAACATATTCTTATGCCTCTTTCTCTTTTTATGACCACAACACTTGGGTTCCAGGTATGAAAAACACCTGGCCCTGGTTTTGTCATTTTATTCAGTTGCTATGGTTGGTAGAACACAAAGTAGTCCGAAAATGACTTATATTATTGAAAAGAAGCCCACCCCAAGATGAAGTTTAGGAATGGCTCCTATAAACACTCTGTACCTGTGACAACAACCTCATCTACAGGAAACTATTTTGATTGGTTGCTATCACTGTTAGGATTCTGTCTAAGCTCCAACCCACAGTTACCTGGCAACAGCCAGGCAAGCTCGTCCCCACAATTACCTGGCAACAGCCAGGTAGGCCCGGCCCACTATAAGAGGGGCTGCTTGTCTCGCCTCTCTCTCTTGCCTCTCTCAACTCCTGTTTGCTGCTTGCTTCTCTCTTGCCCCCTCTTGGGCTCTCCTCCTCTTCCCCCCTCTCTCCACGTGGTCATGGCCGGCCTCTACTTCTCTCCTCTCTGCCTTGCTCTGCCTCTACTACTCTCTTAACTCCCCTCCCCATACCCTGAATAAACTCTATTCTATACTATACCTGTGTGACTGGTGCCTCATGGGGAAGGGATGCCTTGGAACAAGCCCATGCTACTCCCCTTCCCCCACACCTCACCACACCCCCATAGAACATATCTTAATACTTCTTTATCTTTTTAGAATCACAACATTCTACCTCTCAGAAAATTGCATTTGCCATTTATCTTCCTAAAATACCATTTTAACATTCCACTTCTGCTGCTGACTCATTGGACACACCACCCACAATGTGAATGTCCCCCTTTATTACCCAGTGTGAATGTCCCACTTTATCTAGCTACTGCATAATTCTTCAGAAGATCCTTGAAGAGATGAGTCCCTCTTCTCCTTAGTTATATCTCCTTGTCACTCCTTCCCTTTAGCTTCCAATTCTGAGTAGGTGAACACTGTCAGGTTCCTGCTGAAAGGGTTAGGGTTAGGGTTAGAGTCCTGGGCTTGCTACACCTTGCAACTCTAGTTTCTCTCTATGCCTCCAGGACTGAGAAGAAGGATACTTTGACTAAAGTTGCCTTCATCTTTCATGATAGTGTCTCTTGGCACAATTTTAAAGCTAACTTTAGGCAGACCTTGGAGCCCACGATGAGATAGCTTAGCACCTAAAGTACTTGCTGCTAAGCAAGAGAACCACACATACCACACATCCATTTGCCTCCACACATAAACCTATGCACACAGAAAATTTATTTTTTAAAATTGTATTTATTGCTGGGCAATGGTGGTGCACTTAAGCCCAACACTTGGGTGGCAGAGGCCTGGTCTACAGACCAAGTTCTAGGGCAGCCAGAGCTACACATAGAAACTGTGTCCATAAAACAGAACAAAAGAAGACAATATATTTATTTTGTGGGGTGGAGTGTGGGCACACGCCACAGTGTGTGTATGGAGGTCAGAAGATAACTTGGTGGAGTTGGAGTTTTCCTTCTAATTCTTGAAGCCCAAGGATCAAACTCTGGGCGGCAGGTGCCTTTTCCCATTGGGCCATCTTGCCAGCCCAGACAATAAAAATAAATAAACAAAAGTTAAAATCACTTAAGCAGGCAGTGAGCACTTCCAAAACAACACGCCCCTCCCAACCACCACCCCACCTCATGAAGTCCCTCACAACTGAGCATGAAGAGCAGTAGCAGAGCCCTCTCTGCTTTGGTTGCTGGACCTCTACTCCCTTAGCTGCTGGACAGGGATCCTTCAGCCCCTGCTCCCTGGCTTAGGCTCTCTGGCCTTTTCCTGGGTAGTTTAAGGTTGTGATCTCCTGCTGGCTTCCTGTCTGGAACTCTCTCTCCCTCTCATCAACCCACTTCTTTATTCACCATGATGACCTTGAAATTGTTCCTTGTGTTGTCTCCAGCGTTGAGACTTCTCACAGTTTCCACATCTCCTAGCCAAATCCTATTTCCCCCCAGAGAATTGTGAGACTGTCTTTTACTAAGGGGATACTTGACCAGGCATAACAGTGCATAGCTGTAATCCTAATATTCAGGAAGCTGAGAGAAGATTGAAAGCTGGAGGCTACCCTGGGCTACAGAGCAAGACTCTACCTCTCTTTTAAAAGGGACACTTACCATTCTTTGTGTCCCCAAACCATCATCAGTATTCTTGGGCAGCCCCAAGAGGGTAGGCTAGACTACAGGTCCCAATTAGAGTTGAGTAATGGACAGTGTAAATAGGTCTAAAGTAGGTAAAGATGCTTGTCACCAAGCCTGATGATCTGAATTTGATTCCAGGGACCCACATGGTAGAAAGAGAAAACTGATTCCTATAAGTTGTTCTCTGGCATCTGTATGTGTATATGTGCACATCGCTACTCCAATAATAAACTACAAAAAGAAGTTAAAAAAAGATGAGTAATAGTGAGAAGTAGAGAAAGGAGATTTATTCGGTGTGGTGACATTGGGAAGAGGCCACCATCCAGTGACTCCCTCCCCCAAGTCCAGGAGGTTTGTGTTTTAGATAATGTCTCAGGAATACAGTGGAGGATCTATCCTTAAAGGTACTGCTCTTTCTAGAATTCAAGGTGACCCAAAGGCGGGGCTAAGGACGATGACTTATCTTTATAAGAACCCAGAATGAAGGCGGAGATACCTTCCTTCCCTTCTGCTTTCATTGACCTTGTAGACTACACAATGAATCAGTGATTTTAACAAAAGCAGCTTTTGTTAAAATGACATTCAAAATGACATTCTCCAATGGATTCAAAATGGCTTCCTCCTAGGGAAGACTTATTCTAGAAACTCAGGCATCGTGCCCTCCTCACCTATGGTCATCTCTAGTGTCTAGACTTCAGTGGTAACTCTTACATCATTCCTCTTCTCTTTAGCCTTCCTACAGAGGGGTGCACTTCATACTTCACCCCTTCTTATGCTTTTGTCTTCCCCCCAACTCTTCTTCTTAAGATTTATTTTTTTTTTGTATATATCTGTGGGTGTATGTCACTTGAAAGGGTATCTGATTACTTGGAGCTAGAGTTACATGTGTTTTGTGAACCAACCAGTGTGGGTGTTGGCAGTGACCTTGAGCTGTCTCCCTGACCCCACCAGCTGGACCATTCACTTCTGGAAGGTGATTTTGGAAGATGCAGAGATGTTCTATGGCATGGGGTCCAGCAGATAAGTGTGTTTCTGAAGGATGCTGGGTAGGTGAACATGTATACCAGGCCATTTCTTTTTATTTAAACAAAAGCACATTAGAAAAGTTCCAGGGTTTGAGACTTTTTACTGTCTCTCCCTGACCCATTCCCTAGGCAGGTACTGTCCTGGATCTTGCTCTGTAGATAAGGCTGGCCTCAAACTCAGAAATCAACCTGCTTCTACCTCTTGAGTGTTGGGATTAAAGATTTATGCCACCACCACCCAGCAATTGTCTGTCTTTAGCATTAGAGGTCTTAATTTTTTCCTACTGTGGGCCAGCTTCCTTCCCCTTGTATTTGAGACAGGATTCTGTTAGAGTTTAGGTGAGCCTCAGACTTATGTAACTTGAGCAGCTCCTCTGGAGACACTTCAGTCTCCTGAGTGTGGGGATTATAGTATGAGCTGCATGCCCAGTTTCTCTGTTCCTTTTCTGGGATGGCTTTCTAAAGCAAGCTTCTCCTAAACACTAATCTTGAGGCACACTTTTTTTTTTAATTGCAGCGTTGACTTTAGTGTGTGTGAGTATGTCTTCCATTCTTGAATCCAGATAGCTACTGTGTGTGAGTGTGGCCTGCCGGGAACCAAAGCAGGTGTAGCTAAAACTCCACGCTATAATCTTCACTATGTGTGCAGCCAAGGTTTCATGCAGTATTGTAGGGCGGTAAGGATGGCCTTCCCTTTAGAAACCTCAGTGACTAACAGAGACAGCTGACCTGTGACAGGTACTTACTCATCTGCAGACTGACTTAAGCCTAATCATTAGTGCAAAGAGCTAAATGGCTTGTTCTCTCTCTCTTTCTGTGTGTTGTGTGTTCCCATGTGTATGTCTGGGTGTCTGCCTGTCTCTAGAAAGCAATTGTGCTTTAAGTGAGAGAGGATCTGGAGTCCCAGGGCTCCCGCTCTAGACTATTTCTGACCACCATTGTGAACTTGCTAGGTGTTGCTGGTCTGTTTCCTCAACTGTCCCACTCTCAGGCCTTTGTCTCTGAAGGTACTTAGCAAAGGCATACAGGATTAAAATGGCACCAGGCCCGATTATCACCTGTAAGAATTTGTAAAAACCAGACAATTCAGAAGAGGAGAGTGGACAAACTACTGACAGGAAATCAGAATGTCTGGGTTTTGATCCAGACCTGCTCTGGTTTTGTGATCTTGGGTAAATAATGTGACCTTTCTGCATGGGAGTTTGGCCATGAGTAGAATGGTCGCATGCTTTTCGTAGCTAGTTCCCTGCTGTTGTGAGGTCAAGGACATGAGTGGAGTAAACTAGGAAAATGGAATAGGACGCAGGAGAAGAGGGCTGGCTGGGAGCCGAGCAGACCCTCCAGCAGGGCTGCTATTAGGTGTGAGCCTAATACAATCTCGACACCTTGGAAGCATTTTCTCAGGTCACAAGCTGCTCCCGACTGTGTGGAGACTGAACTATTTGTAAGATGGGCAGCACAGCCTTTTTTTCATCGTGACAAAGTACCTGAGAAACACAAAAGGGGCAAGATTTATTTTGCCTAGTGATTTGGGTCTGTAGTCACTTAGTCCCATTGCTATGGATAGAACACCATGACAGAGTGTGATCACTTCATGGTAGGCAATCCTGCTGGGTATAAAATAGAGGCAGAAGGATGGGCACTGGCATTCACGTATTCCTCTCCGCTTTCTGATGTAGATGTGATGTCCTTGATTTCACCACGGTGGATTGTTCCTTGGGACTGTGAGCCAGTTTCTCCTTACTTCTTGGAATTGCTTTAGTCTTGAGTTTTTCAAGAAGTATATCTCAGCAACAGGAAAAGAAAAAGTAAGACAGGCGCAGTTGGGAATTAGGCCCATTAGGGCTACACTGATGGACCTAATTAGCAATACCATCTTCTTTTTGTCTCTGAGCTTTCACTTTGGTGCATGGTTCTCTATATTCCCAGTCCTTGGCATGGGGTGGGGCACAGAAGCCACCTTTGAATCTTGTGTAAGCTTAAGAATTAGTTTTCATGGAGCTGGAGAGAGCGCTCTGTAGTGGCTGGTCCTGCAAGTAGGCTAAAGGAAGCCTGCCCCCAGCTGGCTCTGATTGGTAACAAAGAATTGTCTTACAGCCAATGGCTGGGCAGAGGGAGATGGGGCGGGACCTTCAGATTTGCACAGGCTAGGAACTGGCAAAAAAAGAGAATTGCCATGATTCTGAGGGAGATGGATTGGAAAATCATCTGAAGTGTAGGTGAGAAGGAATGCGGCCCCCAGAAGGGCTGCTCAAAAGCATCTTGGGCAGAAAAGACTAGGGAGCTGCCCAGAAAGAACCTGGGTATCAAAGATAAAATACATAATTAGAGGCTCCATTCTTGAATCCAGCTGTCTCCTGGGCAGGTGCGCATGCGCAACCTGCCAGGCGCCAAAGCCCTGTAGCCTTTTATCACTACAGAGCTCAGCAGTTAAGAGCATTTGCTGATCTTTCAGAGAACCTGAGTTTGGTTCCCAGTACCCATATCAGCTGTTTTACAACCAGCTCCAGGGGATCTGATGTCCTCTCTTCTAGCCACCGCTGGTACCTGTGCACATAGGGTAGATAGACACACATACACATACGTAAATATAAAAAAGAAAAAAAAGGAATACCTTGACTTGAGAATAAGCGGTATAACCTTCCAGAGTCCTATGATCCTATTTTGTAAGTTAGAAGATCATCATTTAAAAAGTTTCTAAAACCAGGCAATGTTGGTGCACACATTTAATCCCAGCACTAGGGAGACAAATACAGGCAGATCTCTGAGCCTGAGACAGTCTGGTAAACAGAGTTCCAGGGCAGCCAAGACTACAGACAGAAACCTTGTCTTGGAAAAAAAAAAGACAAAAAACAACAAAACCAAAAGCAAACAAAACAAACAGACAAGCCCCCCAAAAGGAAGAGAACTTTCTAAAATAAGAGTCAACTATAAGTATAATTTAAAAAAGTTTTATTAAATCATTTAGACTTGAAAGAAGTCATAATAGTTAACACACTTATGTGCATTCTGTACACCACCAACCCAAATGGATTGATTTCAGAATTTTTATAAATAAAAAATAAACATATTTACAGGAAAAATAAAAACATGTTAGCAAGTTGAGATGATTAAACTTATCTATAATCAGTTTGGGAATGTACCCACTTGTAGTATTACATATAAGATAGGATTCTACTAGGATAAAAATTCCATAATTGAAGAAGTTAGTTGTAATAGATAATCCATTTCTTACTACACTTTTTTTTTTTTAAAAAAACCCTCAAATCAGACATTTTGCTCAATACCTAAAAAGCTTCATTTCCCCATTATTGGAGGTAAAAAGTACAAAAGAGCTCACCATGTTCCCTAGACCCACCTAAAGAATGAAGCTGTCACTGCTGCAGACTATGACACTAACGACATAAATGGAGACTCAGCTTGTGCTATGTGCCTGCCAAAATAGAGCAGATGGGTCAATGCTCACCAGGGACAAAAATGGAGTCAGCTTTATAAGTCACTTCCAAATCACCTTTGTATCTCTAGAAAGCATGTTTCTAGAACATGTAGTCACCACATGAGAGGGTCTTTAACACTTCTGTGCTTTAAAGACATTTCCAGTTCAGATCATTTCAGGGTCTCTTCTACCTCCCAGTGGAAAGGGAAGGTTCTAAAGTCTGACCAGCTAGTCTTGGGACACCAACAAGAAACAAGTTCGCGTGTCCTTTACATAGCCCTTTCCTTGAAGTTCAGTGAAGATCAAACTGGGTTAGGCCCATAATGCAGTCTGACTTAGAAAAATTGGTCCCAAGGCAAACTGATCAAAGCATAAAATCTGAGTCCACCGCTGTGGAGAGCCGCATTCCTCCAGGCGCCTGGCTCTGTCACCTTCCAGGGTTGCTGGCCCACCTGAAGGCTAGTTGCCAGGCAGGGGGCTGTGCGAGCTGCTGGGCTGTCTGGAATGTTTTGTTCCGGATGAACTCATGGAGCGGGACCGCTGCCTCAGAACCGTTTTCCCGGGAAACTCCAAGTTCTCAAATACAGCATTTTCAATGATGTCTGTGGCTTCAGGCCGCTCCGTGGGGGATGGAGACAGCATGTCTTGGACCATCATATGCTGAAACATAAAAATGGTTTCGTGTTAAAAGCTCTACATTAAGATTATTAAGCAGTCCTTTAAGTCATGGAAAATAACATACACATAGATGTATATGCATATGCACACGCTCACTTGGGCACATGTATGCACTGGGTACATGCATGCACACACATACACACATATTCTCTCTCTCTCCTCTCCTCTCCCTCCCATCCACCCCTCCTCTCTCCAATACTGGAGCCAGAACACTGGGCTCTTCAAGTGGTAGGTATAGATGGTCTCTATTTAGATACACCTTTCGCTGCAGAGAAACTCCTGTGTAACTGTTTTAGTGTGTGAAGCACATCTGATTAGACAGCTTTCACAGAAGCCCCATGGCAGTCATAGAGAATGACAGTAGAGAGCATGGCTGAGCTCCACTATCATGTGCGTGTGTATGGTGTCATGTGCCCGTGTGCCTGTGGGCACCTGCAGAGACCACAAGCAGGTGTCCTGCTATCAATCTCCACCTTATTCTCTCACTGAACCTGGAACTAGGCTTGGAAGCCAACAAGTCCTAGTGGTCCTCTGGTCTCTGCCTTCTACAATGCAGGCATGACCAACTGTGTGTGTGTCTGTGTGTTAGGGACTCAAACTTGGGTCTTCAATAAGCATTCTTTTTTTTTTTTAAAGTTTTTTTTTTTTTTTTTTTGGTTTTTTGAGACAGGGTTTCTCTGTGTAGCCCTGGCTGTCCTGGAACTCACTCTGTAGACCAGGCTGGCCTCGAACTCAGAAATCCACCTGCCTCTGCCTCCCAAGTGCTGGGATTAAAGGCGTGCGCCACCACCGCCCGGCCTCAATAAGCATTCTTACCCACTGAGCCATTTCCATGGCCCTTGCTGCCAAGTCTGATGCCCTGAGTTGGCTTCTTAGGCCCCACATGGTAGGGAGAACTAAACCCTTTAAGTTGTCTTTAACTTCCATATATGTACCATGGTACACACATACATATACCTCCCCAACACAGAGACATGCACCACACACACACACACACACACACACACTCACTCTCTCTCTCTCTCTCTCTCTCTCTCTCTCTCTTTCTAAATAAATAAATAAGTAAATAAATTTACGAATAGGCAGCAGGCTGAATTTAGCCTGTTAGCCTTGCTGCAAACGTACAGAGGCTATTTGGGTGTAAAAAGCGTTTTTATAATGAAAGGTTTTAGAATCACATCTTTGAGGCACAGATGTCACCTGATTTTAAAAGTAGATTCATTTTACAAATATACATGAATTTACAATAATCTCAATAAAGTCTTTTTAAAGCCAAGATTTATCAAGGTGTAAACATTAAAGTGATAAGTTGTAGACTCACACATACTATGGGAAGTAAGTTACAAAAAGAAATGAAGTTACAGTGTATTTTTAACCTGAGGATTAATCTTCTACTAATCTTCTAAACCACCACCTGTGTAGCCTAACTGGAGCCCTCTGTTTAACTATAAGCCGTTTTTAGAGATCTCTGACCAAGTCACCAACATAGAGTTAAGGTAACATGACTGCTCCTGTAAGGGTGTTTTATGAAGTCAGCCTCAGGGAAGACAGCAATGCAGCCTGACCTCTGCAGGCCACTGGGTTGAGGGTAGTCTTCACAAAAGTCATCTAGATCAGTGCTCTCAACTTTCCTAATGCTGTGACTGTTTGATACAGCTCCTCATGCCATGGTGAGCCCCTCCCCCGTCCATAAAGTTATTGTTGCTACTTTATAACTTTAATTATGCTACAGTTATGAATCATAATGTAAATACCAGTGTTTTCTAATGATCTTAGTCAACCCCTGTGAAAACTGTTTAGGTCTAAAGGGTTGTGTCGCCCAGGCTGAGAGCCACTGATCTAGAATGTTGGGTGTCTTGTCTGAAAAGGCAAAGCTGACCAGTTGACTGCTAAGGACGCTTTGTATGTAAGGGTGTCTTAAGAACAATTTAAGCACTTAATACAATGATTTTAGAGAAAGAGCTGAAAATTATCCATACCTCTTGGGGATATTTCTGAGTGAACAGTGGCGGAAACTTGAGATTTCTTACATCAGTTAAGGTCTAGAAAGAAAGGAAGCACTAGTTAATCTTTTAACTTTATTTTGTCATATGTCCACTTCTCACACATGCTAGGCAAGTACATTGACAACACCCCCACCTGTCTTTTCTCTTATTTTTTTTTAAAGATTTATTTATTTATTATATGTAAGTACACTGTCTTCAGACACACCATAAGAGGGCGTCAGATCACATTACAGATGGTTGTGAGCCACCATGTGGTTGCTGGGATTTGAACTCAGGACCTTTGGAAGAGCAGTCGGTGCTCTTAACCACTGAGCCATCTCTCCAGCCCATTTCTCTTATTTTTATTAATGTGCATGTGCCTATGTGCACATGTGTGTGCTCGTGTCTGTGTGTGCATGCATGTGCACCCAGGCAGCCCAGGTGTTAGATCTCTAGAGTACAAGCAACTGTGAACTGCCTGCCATTAGGTGCTGGGAACTGAACTCCTGTCCTCTGAAAGAACAGCAAGGGTTTTTCAACCACTGAGTCTTCTCTCTAGGTCCAAAAGTTCCACTTTCTTATCAGTGTCTTTGATGAACTGATTAACCCCACAAATCCAATTCTTGATTCGTTACTTGGTTAGATCTCATTTTTTGTTTTGTTTAGACAGAGCTCTGGCCTGGAACTTACTATGTATACCAAGGCAGCCTCCAACACCCAGAGATCTGCCTTGTCTTCACCTCACCTCCCAAGTGATGGGGTTAAATGTGTGCATTACCACGCCCAGCTAGAACTGTCTGCCTGAAAACCTATGGTCATGATTTGTTCTGAGAAGGGAACAAGTGATGGGGTTAAATGTGTGCATTACCACGCCCAGCTAGAATTGTCTGCCTGAAAACCTATGGTCATGATTTGTTCTGAGAAGGGAACAAGTGATGGGGTTAAATGTGTGCATTACCACACCCAGCTAGAACTGTCTGCCTGAAAACCTATGGTCATGATTTGTTCTGAGAAGGGAACAAGTGATGGGGTTAAATGTGTGCATTACCACGCCCAGCTAGAACTGTCTGCCTGAAAACCTATGGTCATGATTTGTTCTGAGAAGGGAAAACCTAGCCATGTTCCATTTGCCAGCACGTAAGCCTGGGAGTGCATGGCCACTTGTCCTCTGTACCGGTTTCCTCCAGCCATCTGTCACTATTTCCTACTCCCTCATGTTACCCTCCCAGCTCCCTCTGGCTTTGCAGATGAACTGAACCAACAGAACATCTAGGGATAACCCTGCTGTTCACATGATCCCTTTTGCTTCTAGTTTAACTGTCTAGTGGAATCAAGAATAAACTTAATGGCGCTACAGAGTTCAGCTGTGCAGCCTACCACTGCATGTAACTCCAACTCCAGGGGCATCTGAAGCCTCTGCCATCTCACACACAACTGCACACACGCACACAGTTAAAAGTTTAAAAAAGAAAGAGTAAATGTAACCATCTTTTAAAAAGACTTGTAAATTTTCAATAATTTTCTCCTTCCACCCTTTTGGGTGTGTGATGTACTTACCCTAACTCGTTCCATCTGAGTGCTGAATGGGTAAAGGAGTTCAAACAGAATCAAGCCTAAGGAGAAGATGTCCACTTTATGGGAGTAGTTGTTTCCATGAATCTGAAATAGCATAAAGATATGTAAAAAAAAAAAGTCACCCTTGTGAGAGAGCCATCACTTCAGCACGTACACAGAGATGGCTCAGCTCCTGGGCAGCACCACTGAGCCTGAGCTGAGTCAGCCACCTCTGGGTATAAGCAAAGAGTTAATCTCCAAGTCCCTCTCCTGCTCTCTTTCACTGTGGGCAGGTGTAATTACCCCACTCAGCATCACAGAGGGAAAGCCCAGGTAAGGCTCCAGAGAGATATGCATCAGCACAATCGGCAGAAACCTGGAGCCTTGTGCTCTGGAGTCTGTAAGGGCCGTTCAGCCCCCTGAGGTGAAGCTTTTCAAAGCGACCCTATCTGAAGCCAATCTCATTTCTAATCACCGGAGTCCTGAAGTCGGTCATTACTGCAAGCCACTAATCAACCTGCGAGCCTTCATTACGCACTTAATTGCAGACTGCTTTGCATGCATAGCTCTATTTTTCATGTGCGTATTTCTTGTGCTTTCCCAGTCCTGGCAGGGAAGAGACCTGCTGCTTTTGTGTTGCTTTCCCATCATTCAGCACTGGGCTAAGTACAGAGCAGGCCCTCAATAAATACCTGATACCACTAGGGCAATGAATCACATCAGGTCTGCTCTATTAAGGAAAGCCCCATTCAAATGCAAAGCGAACTCCTGGAGCCTTTGGAGAGCCCTTTCATTTATGAACATTTCCTTAGGCCAGTTACTTGACTACAGGTAAACAGCCGTGGAACTGGCTCACCTCAGAACTGCTGTACTAGGGGGAGGGGGAGGGGAAGCAGGTGCTGAGTGGTAGAGCAGCTGTCAGGGTGGGGGCCATCTCCCCCTCTCCTCCACACCATTCTAGGTATCTGCCTCTTTGGTTCCTTCTATGCAGATGGCTGGCTTCTGCTCACAAAATAGCAGGTGCAAAGTTCCACTGACTGTATCAGCTTTGTACCCAGCCATGCTATGATGGGAAGTGATCACAGCAACCCATTGCACTGTCCCTGCTACCCCTCCCCCACCTGTGGCTTGGGAAGGGTTCAAAGAAAATGTGTCCAAGGACACTGCCAACAGGGAGGGGGCCAGGGGAAAAGAGATACCCTCATACAACATTTGGGCAATGCAAACTGACTCATTCACAGTTGATACTCAAACCCGTCGAATTCTGTCCATGGCAGAGTTGATGAAGATGTAACAGAGATGCTGGGCCAATTATCCAAGTGACTGGTCTCATAGCAAAACTCACATTAACTTTAGTGTTCAAAACAAACATTGAGCAATCTGAACTGAGTGAGTGCTTCACAGCAAGAGCACTGTCTAAGGATGTCCAAGAAGTCATTGCATGGCCACATTGGAATACTGATCAAACATTTTATGAAACAAAATTCCGATTTTGGTCCCCAACAACAAAATATATATATATGAATGATGCATATGTGTGCATGCATGTACACAGCTGGAAATTTTGTACCTATTTTTGGTAAATGCCTTTTTAATCATATATTCCTATATATTCACTTTCCTTATAAAGAGGAAAGATTAATATATAAAGAGAGAATTATTAATGTTACTGGATTACAAACATTTTGAGACTTAAAAGTTTTTATTTTATGTGCATTGGTGTTTTGCCTGCATGTGTGTCTGTGTGTCAGATACCCTGGAATTGGAGTTAGAGTTGTGAGCTCCTATGTAGATGCTAGGAATTGAACCAGGGTTCTTTGGAAGAGCAGCCAGTGCTCTTAATTGCTAAGCCATCTCTCCAGCCCCCACATATTTATTTTAATTGTATGAATTTGTGGAGACTGAGCTATTGTTTGAGGAGACCTTTTACTTAAGTTTTTGAAGAACAGTTTGTTGAGTATACCACAAGAGGGCAGCAGGATGGACATAACTAGAGCATTGCCTGGCACTGTAGCTAAAGGCCCTCAATGGTGAAGTTTTTAAAAGGTGAAAGCAAGCACTAGCACAAGGCTTTAATCCCAGCACTCAGAAGGCAGAGGCAGCTGGATGTCTGTGAGTTCAAGGCCAGCCTGGTCTACAGAGTGAGTTTCAGAGACGGGACAGGGAAACTGTAGTTTAATCACTGTGCACTGCGCAGTGTAGTGAGAGTTTCCAAGGAAATTAATGGTTTGAATCTGTTTTTTTTTCCCCCCCAAGACAGGGCTTCTCTGTGTAGCCCTGGCTGTCATGGAACTTACTGTAGACTAGGATGGCCTCACTCAAGAGATCCACCTGCCTCTGCCTCTCAAGTTCTGGGATTAAAGGCGTGCGCCACCACTGCCTGGGTTGAAACTAATTTTTAAAAATTTGTTTTATAAAATTTATCAAAGTATGTGCTTCATTTGTCGCCTCCCTCTCCCCAAACCCATCTTGTCCTGCTGGTCTTGTTCCTTCTTCCTCCCAATATAGTCCCACCATGCCTTCATGAAACATGGTGAGGTACTAACCTTAATAGTGTATGTTTTAGAGGGGAAGAAAAATCTTTTTAAAGAGTTGAAAATGCTATGTACAGGGTGGGGGCAGGGGTAGGTGGGTACTCTGCTGTGGGGGGAGGGCAGGGGTAGGTGGGTACTCTGCTGTGGGGGGGAGGGCAAGGGTGGGCAGGTGCTTTACTATAGGGGGAGAGGGAGTGGGGGTGGGTGGTGCTCCACTGTGGAGGGGGGGCAGGTGTTCTACTATGGAGGCCAGGGGGTAGGGAGGGTTGCTGTAGGGGGGTAAGAGGTAAGGATGGGTCAGTGCTCCGCTCTGTGTGTGTGTGTGTGTGTGTGTTGGGGGGGGGTGTTCCAGTGAGCCCTTCACTAAGAAGTATCCAGAGTCAGTAATTCCTGCTTTGCTTTCACATTACTTAAAATGTAAACATGATTTTGACCCTGTAAACAATGGCTAATTTTCAATCGTTAGCTCTTCGAAGTGTCCTTGTTTTTGTGTGTGCTTGTACACACACGCCACAGTGTTCCTGGGCAAGTCAGGTGACAAGTGTAGGAGCTGTTCCTTCAACCATGTGGGTCTCAAGGACAGAGGTTTGGTTGGTGGCATATGCCTTTACCCAAGTCAGTTCATGATTAACTTTTAAAAATAGGATTAAAACCTTTCTATATCATTTTTGATAATACAGTGATGTATTAAAAGGTTAAAATTCCAAGGGCAGTTGACAGTTCAGGGCTCCCCTGGTCTCTTCTCTTGGGACACAGATGTATACTTAGAACATTTTGATATTCCACCCTGTTTTTTATTTTTCCTTCACTAAGTCTTAGCTACTCCATTGATGAAGCCAAGCCAATTACTGAGGCCAACTGATTTATCCCTTTCTCTGTGACTCATAATATCTGCAGCATCCTTTTTACTTTTTTCTTCCTCTTAAGTAGATCTGCTTAGAGAAACTTATTGTTTTGATTTAAAACTATTAAACTCAACTTGGAGATGCTGTTCTATTGTCATAGGTTTGCTTGCTATCCCGTGGCTCCTCTCCTCCAGCTGAGCACAGGCCACGACCATTCTTAAGCAAAGAAGGCTCATGTAACAAAACGAATGTATGAAGCAGAAGCAGGAGGTAGAGGGCTCAAGGCTGAGCTGTATGAGACCCTGCCTCTGAACCAAAACAAACACAAACACATTTAAGTCCAAATAGAAATTTGAAAACTTCTATAAATTTCGGGATTTTTCATTTCTTTCATTATTAACACATTGTCAATGTGTTGATGGAATCTGTCTGTCTCCTTTCCCTTTGGGTTTTCGAGATAGGTCTCATTTTGTAACCTAGGACTCTCCTCTGGATCTGAACTCATGGCAATCCTCCTGCTCCAGCCTCCCGACTACTTGGATTACTGCCATGAGCCACAATGGCTCTCAAAGTTTCTTTTCAGGCGCTGGTTCAGAGATGACAGCATGTTTCACGGTTGGATTTTCTCACTCCAACCCCAGGGTGGGCTATGCTCCCTGGGGCAGAATTGCTTTCATAATTTTTAGGCTGTGTATGACTGGGAACTGTACCAAGAACACGGGAAAAGACTCATTAGGCACAGCCATATCTCGCTGCCTCGCTACCTAAGTCTGAAAGGCTCACCTGCTCTGGGCTCATGTATAGCTTGGTCCCCACTTGTCCTGTGTGCGTAGCATAGGCTGGCATTGGAGTCAGTACAGTCTGCTCTTCTTCATCCTGGTCCATGGCAGTCACTAGCCCAAAGTCCCCAACTTTGACCACATCGTCCATTGTGAAGAATATGTTGGAAGGCTGGGAAAATAATAATAATCATAAAAGCACAGTGAGTTTATACAGAAAAGGGAAAAAAGGCCAAAAGAATCATATGATTTTTAGAAAAGAAATAAAAGAAGCTAGATATTCTAAAGGATATCTAAAGGAGCTGCTGTCCTGTGAAGAGGAGTAGCTGGCCCACACTAATTGGATTCCATACTTTTCTGTGTTTGGTTTTGTTACTGTAGGGAGGTAGAGAAGGCTCTGGGAGGAGCTGGGGGAGGGGAAAGAATATGATTAAACTATCTTTTAAAGAGAGGAAGAAAAAACTGCTTGTCTAAGCAGTTTACTACTTACTATTAACTCATGTTCTACAAGCCTTTGAAAATCAGTTTGTCCCCCACTTTCTAGATATAGAAACTGAAGTTCTAGTAGTTAAGCAAATTTCCTGAGGTAAGTGGTAGAGCCAGGAACTGTACTCAAGAGACCTGACTCTGTCTCTGCTGCAGTGGGAGATGACAATGGTCTGACCACCTGACCATCTAATGAATGTAACACACCCACCATCTGGTCTGTGTCTGGGGGAAGAGGGGGAGCTTATCAAGGGGAATCAGAACTCATGACTTCTGTTCTACCCTGGTTCTAAATCCCACAGCTCCCAAGGCCAGAGCCACACCTAGCCTCTGGCCTGAATTCTAAATTCCCACTTGAATTTACATATTAGATGTAGCTAACCAAATGTCACATGCACTCATCCAACTTCCCATCCCATATGGGAAATCTATCACTTTCCCTCATCACTGAAAGAAAAACTACTCAGCTCATAAGATCAAACCTTGCCATACTTCCAACACTGCCAGAAAAGAACACTTTGATTCCCAAGATGCCATCATACAATTTTGATTTTGAAGCAACGAGGTAATAATCTAGAACTTTCTCATCAAAGGTCCCATACTCAGAAACAACAACAACAACAAAAACACTGCCTGCCTGCCTTCCTTCCTTCCTTCCTCCTCCTCCTCCTCCCTCCCTCCCTCCCTCCCTCTCTCCTCCTTCCCACGGCCAGGCCACAGATCCAACCCAAGGCCTTAGGCCTACTATGTACGAGCTACACAAATCAGTATTTGCATTGGAACTCTGTCTCTGTTCTCTTGAGTCTCAAGTATTCCAGGCTGATCTCAACCTCACTATGTAGCTGAAGATGACTTTAAATTTTGACGTTTCTCCTCACAATTCCTTTTCATGTGGTGCTGAGGCTTACACACAGCTTCATGCCTGCTGGACAGGCACTTTCTAACCAAGCTACATCCCTGGTGTCCCACTCCCACTTTCCAATGGCAATTACTGAACTCTTAAAGACAATGTTTGTCTATTTTCTGCGCTTCTTCTAGAAGTATCCTGACTTTGTGATTCCCTTCTGCCTGGGTATATGGCAACCCCACCCCTGCCTGATCTCTTCCCTTCCAAGGAGTCCAGTGGAGGGATGGTCTAGGGACCTTGGTTTATTGAAAACAAGCCTTAGGATTTCTGGACACCTGAGGGGAAAGAAAAATGTTTTTCATATGTACTACAAAAAGCCTTCCAGAAAGCTTAAAAGACAAACATGTCTGGGAACCATTAGCTGCCACCTTGAGTCTGTGACAGGGGAACCTGGCTGAAAGTGGAAAGAATAAATAAAACAGGGAGTAGAGACTGCATGCTCACCAAAGTGTCTGATTCTACCTGACGCTGTACCTGAATCCCTGACTGTTTTGTCACATGGTAGAGCTCATGTGGACTTAGTCAGTACTGATGCTTTTGGTTGCAAGCAAAAGAAAATCCAAACTAAAATGAGCCAAGCAAGGGTTCAGAACACGTCTGGCATTGCTCCCAGGCAGCGATGGGGGAACAAGGTGGATGGGCACGGTTTGGATCATCATGGAAACCAGAGGATAAATGACCTAGGTGTGATGAGAATCTGGTTCTGAGGAAACACTGAGAAAAGCCCAAAGGAAAACAGAATTGCTGGAGAGGCAGTGTCAGCGGTGCTGATGACAGACATGTGACCGAGCTTTATGAGGGGGAAAGGCTACAAGGTTTAACATGGAGACTTGGGTCAGAACATGGCAAGATGCAGTCTTTTCATGGAGGGGTAAGATTCGTGGTGGTGTTTTTGTTAGCATACTAAATATTTCGAAATGACTGCCTTTTCAAAGGAATAAACCTCTTTATATTTTTAGAAAAACTAAAGGGAAAATTAGCTTTCCTTTGGGAATTTTTCTGATGCACATACAAACAGAAAAAGTTCTTTACACAACAGAGTAGTGTGGAGCAAACCTTTCACTAACATCTTGCTCACATTCTAAAACCAGCAGACTACTACTGTTAATGAAGGCATTGGCCTTGGATTTCATGGGCTGCTTCTGCATGACAGGGAGTAGGCCCATGGGGACCTTGTACATGTGTGAGGAAGGTTGACTGCACTCACACCTCAACAGCTAGGATCACTAATCTGAAGCTGAAGGAAGATCTCTGTTGTAAGACATCAGCTCCACTCCAACCAAAGGAAACGCCTCTCAACTTTCACTGTGTGGATCAGGCTGCAACACCCAGCTTGGACCCACATCAAAGTTACCGAGGCACAATGACTACTTAGAACAAGTGGTGGATATGTGGGAGCACAGGGGTTCTCCCCAGTTCTTATTCCCATTTTCTCTCAAACTCTTAAAACACATTCAAAAATTTTAAAACATTTTGGCATTGATTTTAGAAGAAAGCAACTTTTTGTTTGTTTGTTTTAAAGAGAGATAATGGTTTCATGTAGTCAGGCTAGCTGGAAACTTGCTATGTGGCCAGAGACCGACAGTGGGGATCAAATTTGGCCTCACTGCAGGCTAAGTAAGCATTCTACCACTGGAGACACACCCCCAGTCCCAGAAAACAACTCCTGTTACAGCTACATTAGTATCGGAAGCAAAAGTTTGCTATTACATAAAAATAGAATGCAACATACTTAATACAAGGTCAAATATGCCAAGTGTTTAAGTCACTACCCTCAGGAAATATTTATGGGTTCCATTCACACCCGCTGAGGGCTACCTGGAGCATGTGGGTCATGACAAGAAACAGTCAAATAAAAGTTTAATAGAATCAACAAACTAGCTACAATTCTGCACATTTTAGAAATATATACTATGGAAACATTGTGTATGTATGTATTTATTTATTACTAGGATAGGCTGACCTTGAACTCACAGCAATGCTCCTGTCTCAGCCTCTTAAGTGCTGTGATTGCAGGAGTGCAGTAGCACTGAGTTAGAACTGTACGCCATTTAGCACACTGTATTGCTGGGCTTGCTATTCAGTATTGTATACTTTGAGAACAGGGGTTTATGTTTGCATAGTTCTAGCTTCTTAGTTAAGCATTTGCTGCTTTTCTCTAGTTGGCTTCTCCCTCAATGCCCACACAGTCTGTAATGGGGCAAAAACATGCGATCTGCTGCTCCAAATCTTCACTGGCCAGTGAGAAGACTCATCTCCCCTTCCACTCAGGTTCCTCTCACCATGTGGATGCGGAGACTCTAGGTCCCTGAGTCAAGGTTATTCAAAGCCATAAGAAGTATAAGGCCACCAAGATGGTTAAGTGGATAAAGGTGCTTGCTGCCAAGCCTGACAACCTGAGTTCAATCCCAGGACCCACACGGTGAAAGGAAATGACTCTTAAAAGTTATCCTTTGATCTACACACACACACACACACACACACACACACACACACACACACACACACACACACACACTTTTGAGACAGGGTTTCTCTGTGAAACTCTGGCTGGCCTCAAACTCAAGAGATCCACCTGCCCCTGTCTCCGGAGTGCTAGGATTAAAGGCATGGGCCACCACTGCCCAGTGATGTAAATTTATTTTTAAAGTATAGGAATTATGTGGCATATCTGCTCATGATGGACGTTAGATACGAGATCTTTCCCCCATCAGGACTACAGTAAAACAAAAATATACAGGTTCTAAAGGAAGATGCATGTCTGCCTGAGCTTTTCAAATATGATACTTCTTCCTTTCCTGCTTCCTTCCTGGACCTCTGCTCTCTGCTGCCTTTACATTACTGCACTCTGCTCCGAACCCCACGCCACATCCAAACCCTGGCATGACCGTCTCTGGCTACAGACCTTGAGGTCTCTGTGCATGAGTCCCTTGCTGTGCAGAAACTCCACTGCCTCTGCGATCTGCAGGAAGATGTGCAGGCACACGCTGTGCTCCCTTTCCTCCATGCTGCAGCGTCGGTTCATCCAGTCTTTAAGGTTCTCCTTCCTGCACAGCTGCATCTGAATGTACAGATACACCTTGGGCGAGCTGGGCTGGAGCTGGTCCACAGTGTTCCTGGTGAAATCTAAACTTAGAGTGGTTGGCCTGGTAGGGGAGGTGGACAAGGTGGCTTCTGAAGAAGATCCGCTGCTGAGATACTTGAAGGCGGCTAGCTTACTAACATAGTGGTTGCCATTATGCAGCCGGTTCATTCTGGGGTCCTCCTTACTGGATGCATTACCGCAGCCCGAGTCTTCAAACACTATGGAAGAGGAAGTTCCCTCCCTTGACCTGGTGTAGGGAGAAGCTTCAGAAGGACAAAGTTCAAAGGAGTGTCCCTCGTCATTGCCGCCCACGGTACCATCTTCCACATCGCAGTCTGTCAGGCAACTGTCCTGGAGGTTGTGGGCTGCGTCCGCTGAGTCGCTGTTGTCGCCACAGTCTGTCCCTGAGAACTCCAGGGGAGAGAACTGGCTCTCAGATGAGCTCGTCTGGCCACAGGAAATGCCCACAGAGAAAGACCGACTTCTTTCAGGAGAAGGAGCTATGACTTCGATCTGTTCTTTTGTAGAGAAAGGATCCATCCTTCGGATCTTAACAGATGGGGCATCCATTGGGCTAGGAGAGCTCAGTGGCCAGTCTGTGCTAAAAGTGGGAGAAACAAAAAGAACTGAGTGAATATGTCAGTCACGTGACCTGCGCAGTGGTTTGAAATGTTTCAATTATTATAAACACAATTACCAAAAACACACAGTGGAAATAAAACATGTCACATGGGGCAAAGAACATCTCATTCTATCTATTCCTTGTCAAAATTTTTATTTGAAAGCTTAGGTTTGTTTGTTTCAAATTTGTGTATATAAGTGTGTGTCTTCTTGTGTGCAGTGCACCTCCTGTGTGCAGTGCACCTCCTGTGCGCGGTGCCTGTAGAGGCTGGAAGAGCCTATTGGACTCCCTGGAACTGGAGTTACAGGCAGTTGTGAGCCTCCTGATGTGGGTGCTGGGAAACGAACCCAAGTCCTCTGCAAGAGCAACAAGTGCTCTTAACCACTGAGCCATCCCTCCAGCCCTGGGAGCTTAATTATATACTGGGAATATGTGCACAGTTATCTGTGTGTAACCTTTTGTACTAAATGTAAAATAAGAAAGCAATACCAATGACAGGGCTTCTTGACGGCCACCATTCTGAAGCCCTGTGCAAATTAATGTAGCTCCCAGGCCTTGATGGAGCGTCCGCTTCCCTTTGTCCTGAAGTCTGCAATAGGCGCTACTTAGCAAGGCACTCCCAGGACGGAATGCTCTGCAGGGGGTTGCTTCATTATTCTTCATGGTGGTTTTTGAGGGGCTTCCTTCCTACAGCACATCATGCACAGATAACCCCGCAGGGGTGGTGGTCTGGGGGTATCTGCAGGCTACCTGTGTGTGTGTGTGTGTGTGTGTGTATACTTTTAAAAACTGAAATAGACAGCTAGGCAATGGTGGTGCACACCCTTAATCTCACCAGAGGCAAAGGCAGGTGGATCTCTGAGTTTGAGGTCAACCTGGTCTACAGAACGGATTCCAGGACAGTCAAGGCTACATAGAAAAACTCTTATCTTAAAAAACAAACAAACTTGAAATAGTCTAGAACCATTTAAAACAGAGTTATAAATTATTAAAAAGCCCATAAAAGAGAAAAAAGAATGGATACAGTATCACAGAAACAGGTCACGTTGAGAAAAGCCATTGCAGATCCCTGGACTATTAATCATATTAAGATAAAGCGTGTTGAGAAAGCCTGCACCAGATCTCAAGTACTTCTGAGTGGTCGGAGCACAACGGGATGATATGAGAGGCAATGCTGCGCTTCCCTTCTCAGGCCCCTGAAAGGGCACCACGCTCACAGCGCTAGCCTAGGAGGAGGCACTCATTTGTCAGTCTGCCTAACTGAGTTACCTGTCGTCTTTCAGCCAGATTTCATCCATGGCTTCTTGCCACTTCTCCGGCGGTGTTTCCAGCCAGGCATTAAAATACCTCACAATGCCTGGGTGTTCTAGCTTAGCCAAGGCTTTAACTTCCCGCATTACCTTCTCCCGTGCCAATTCCCTGAAGTACAGAAAATAAGATTAAGTATTTGGTGTCCAATGGTGGAAAAAGAAGAGTACATTAGAAGTCACTTTGAAAATAAAATTAAGATCATATGAGTTACTGAATTCCTTTAAAAAAAGTGTATTTTAGTTTTTCCTTCCAATTCTGGAATAATAGCTATAAATATACATATACATACATACATACATATATATTTTCTTATCTAAATAAAGTTTCTTAGCTGAAGGAAAATATCTATTGACTTTTACATGTCTGTTGGTCCATGTGAGGAAGACTCCTCTACGATATAAACTTTTGGGGTGTATCTGTGAGGGACGGTCTATGTAGATTAGGTTAAATGAGGTAGAAAGACCTGTCAACTCTCACACAAAAGGAAGGATAGAAATTGAGCAGCACCATCCACCCCCCTGTGCTCCCAGACTACAGCAGCATCCACCCCCCTGTGCTCCCCGACTGCAGCAGCATCCACCCCCCTGTGCTCCCCGACTGCAGCAGCATCCACCCCGCTGTGCTCCCCGACTGCAGCAGCATCCACCCCGCTGTGCTCCCCGACTGCAGCAGCATCTGTCCCCGTGCTCCCCGACTGCAGCAGCATCCACCCCCTGTGCTCCCCGACTGCAGCAGCATCTGTCCCCGTGCTCCCCGACTGCAGCAGCATCCACCCCCCCGTGCTCCCCGACTGCAGCAGCATCCACCCCCTGTGCTCCCCGACTGCAGCAGCATCTGTCCCCATGCTCCCCGACTGCAGCAGCATCCACCCCCGTGCTCCCCGACTGCAGCAGCATCCACCACCTGTGCTCCCCGACTGCAGCAGCATCCACCCCCCTGTGCTCCCCGACTGCAGCAGCATCTGTCCCCATGCTCCCCGACTGCAGCAGCATCCACCCCCGTGCTCCCCGACTGCAGCAGCATCCACCACCTGTGCTCCCCGACTGCAGCAGCATCCACCCCCCTGTGCTCCCCGACTGCAGCAGCATCCACGTCCCCGTGCTCCCCGACTGCAGCAGCATCCACCCCGTGCTCCCCAACTGCAGCAGCATCTGTCCCCGTGCTCCCCGACTGCAGCAGCATCCACCCCCTGTGCTCCCCGACTGCAGCAGCATCCACCCACCTGTGCTCCCCGACTGCAACAGCATCCACCCCCCTGTGCTCCCCGACTGCAGCAGCATCCACCCCCCTGTGCTCCCCGACTGCAGCAGCATCCACCTCCCTGTGCTCCCCGACTGCAGCAGCATCCACCCCCCCGTGCTCCCCAACTGCAGCAGCATCTGTCCCCGTGCTCCCCGACTGCAGCAGCATCCACCCCCTGTGCTCCCCGACTGCAGCAGCATCCACCCCCCTGTGCTCCCCGACTGCAGCAGCATCCACCCCCCTGTGCTCCCCGACTGCAGCAGCATCCACCCCCCTGTGCTCCCCGACTGCAGCAGCATCTGTCCCTGTGCTCCCCGACTGCAGCAGCATCTGTCCTCGTGCTCCCCGACTGCAGCATCTGTCCCCCTGTGCTCCCCGACTGCAGCAGCATCTGTCCCCCTGTGCTCCCCGACTGCAGCAGCATCCACCCTCCTGTGCTCCCCGACTGCAGCAGCATCTGTCCCCCTGTGCTCCCCGACTGCAGCAGCATCTGTCCCCGTGCTCCCCGACTGCAGCAGCATCCACCCCCCTGTGCTCCCCGACTGCAGCAGCATCCACCCCCCTGTGCTCCCCGACTGCAGCAGCATCCACCCCCCTGTGCTCCCCGACTGCAGCAGCATCTGTCCCTGTGCTCCCCAACTGCAGCAGCATCCATCCACGTGCTCCCAGCCTGCAGACCAGCTGCTGTCTCATGCTCCTGCCACCATGCCTTCCCTAGCACGATGGACTGTCTTTTCAAACTGTGAGCCAAAACAAACCCTTCCTTCCTTAAGCTGTTTTTGTAAGCCATTTGGTATAGCAATGAGAAAAACAACTAATATTACTGGCATTAGACACACTTAATTGGTCTGAAACTCATGGTCATCTCACCTCAGCGTCCTGAGTACTGAGGTCATAGGCAAGCATGCCAGGCTCGGGACAGTTCTTGTATAGCTCGGGAGCATCCCTGAGCTATAGGAAGGTGATGGCGACTTTATGTAGTAACGCAGTGGGAGGGTGCCCTAGGAGAGATCTGAGTTCTGAGCCTTCCTCCCTAACCACAAGGGAACTGGTAAGCTGTCTTCTCCTTCATGCATTCTCTGCCTTGCCACAGGCCTAAAGCAGCGAGGCCAATTCACCATCAACTGAACCTCCAGAACCATGAGCCAAACCCAACAACACTGATGTAGCCAACTAATACACTGTAACAAAAGTGATTCTGAAATGCTGCTGTGACTGTAGTTTTCATACGTGCCTCTGGGGAAATACAGAATTAAGAATTTACATGGATGTCTGTGTACATGTACATGTGTTGTGTGATTGTGGTTAGTGCTCATGTGAATTATGTATTGTGTGGCCATAATACGTATATGGTGACCCATATAAAGGACGGTGTTGGGCACCCTCCTTTATCACTCTCCATATTCCTTTTAAGGCAGGGTCTGAATGAACCTGGAACTTTTTTTTATATCTAGGCTTGAAGCCAGAAAGCCTCAGCAATCCTGCCTCCATCCTATTTGGCACTGGGGTTACAGGTGTGTGTAGGATGCTCAGCTTTTTATTTGGGTGGTGGGATCTGAACTCTACTGTACACTTGTACAACAAATGAATTTAACCTCCAAGCAATCTATCTTGCTAGTCTCAAAGACCACACTTTAAAGCAATCTCCAGCTTGCAACTTTAAGATCACTTGTTATCTGGCTGCGCTTAGAACCAAAGAGTTGGAAGTAAAAACTACATAGTGACTAAGGAGTGACTAAGGTGGACGTTTTGTGTAATGAGATGAAATCCAAGTATAATAAAAGCATCACCCATTACCTGTTGGGGAGACGGATCCTCTTGATAGCATAATTGCAGTCATCTACTTTGTTTTTAGCTTCAAAGACAACTCCAAAGCCACCTCGACCCATGCACTGAATTGGCTCAAAATCTGTTAGATATCTTAAAAAATTCAAACAAAATTTTAAAGTTTGAAATGTTACAATAACATTTCGATACTGAACAAAAACAATTCAATATTACATCACCACACACAAGTGCATATACTCTAAAACCGTCAGAACGTATTTAGCAAAAAGCACAATGAGAATTTGACTAGCGGCATGCTAAGGTCACCTGTGTGCATAAATAAGCAAACACATAAATTACAAACTTCATGCAGAAGAACGAATGACTGGCTTTGTTTAGCTGGCGATCTCTTGTTCTTACAGTAACTATACTAATGACCTGTTCCACCCCAAACTCTGTCAGCTACCAAAATCCCATCATCTCCATTCTCTAAGTTCTGCTTTCTTCAGCATTTCTGATTCTGCTAAAAATGTTCTTTAGCTGTATTTCACTGCTTACAAAACTTCCCTAAACAAAGACAATCGATCTTATTCTACTTAAGTACACTCAGCTGAAACTCTCAGCAGGAACCAAAGCTGCAGGGGCAGGGTTGCCTGAGAGTCAGCGCGCCCACCAGGGAAGGTGCTCAGCCAAGCACAGTCGCCTGCAGCCTGTCACCCTTTGGTGCCTCATGGCAGGCCAGCTCTTAGCTCCCTGTCACAAGCCACCCTGCTTGGTTCTCTAAGTTTCCTGTCAGGCTCAGAGGGGAAGGTGTGTCTCATGACTGTACGTTCTCAGCCCCAGTTCAGGTTGTAGTTGAGTTCTCCACGACTGAACTGATTTCCTAATGTTTCCACTATGTCTATTGGGTACTGTAATGAGAGCATGGGAGAAGACAGGGGTTTGACCTACACTGTGCATCGTGTGCTCGCTCGGGTTCAGGGCTCTTGTTCCTGCCCTGCACTCTCCTGGGACAGGGGCTTTACCTTTAATGAAATCTTACCCTTCCTTCACTCTGCTGATCTCACACATCTTAACGTTTCCACCGCACTGTCCACATAAGGTATGGAATGCTTTTTTTATTTTTTGCAGTTAAAATGAAGCTCATGTGTCTTGGCACCACTGCACCATGAGGACCATAAATTCTCTTAAATTTTAAGAGAATATTTTTCTCTTCATAGGTCTAGAATGTGGACACTGCTTGGCAAATCAAAGGTCTAACAAATGTCTGTTGAGTAACTGAGAATTAATGTATGCACGCTGGAGACTCAGCTGGTCTACGGTCTCGCTCTTAGGAAGTAAGCTCTGACTTGTACACTCACGTTAATTTAGTAGTTGCCTCAGCTGGTCAGAGAACAGTTAAGGTGGGGACATAATTGACGCCAACCCTCCCTGGGCCAATTACCTTCACAGAGAAGGAAGAGCGATCATCTGAATCCCTAAAAGTAGCTAGCCAAGGACCTCAGAACAAATGCAAAAGCCCTCAACAGTTCAAGGGTCAACTGCACTCCGTCCAATCTTCTAAAAGGAGCGGCAGCTCACACGTGATTAGACATTTTGCTAACGTCTCGGCTGGTGGATGATGAAGGGGATGTGAGTTCACAGCTGAACTCACTGGCTTCACGGCCTGAAGCTGTCTGTGTGCATCGACGCCTGTCATCTCTTACCGGGACACATATCCTGAGTGTTTCAAGTCATTCCAGCTGTTGTCACTGACGTCAGCACTCACGGAGTCGTATTTACTTTCAGTTTGGCACTGAGTTTCAGACTCCTTCCGCTGCTGAGAAGGCAGAAAGCAGTTACTGTTAGAACGGAGCTGAGAAGTCAGTTCATCATCTTAGCTTATGAGATAACGTGGAACAGCAAATGGCACTGAAAGAGAAGCACAAAGCCAGAGCAGTGGCTCCCTCTGCTAGATGTCAACAGGGCTGCATTCCCATTCCTCCCTCTCGTCAGCAATTGGATTTTGTTTCCTTTCTCTTCCTTAAAAGATTTTTTTTATTTTATGTACATGTTTGCCTTCATGTACATGTGTGCACCGTATGTATGTGTGTGAAGGTGCCCGCCCAGGCCAGAAGAGCGAGTCCGATTCCTCACAACCACAGTGACAGATGGCTGTGAGATGCCCTGTGGGAACTAGGAACTGAACCTGGGTCCTCTGCAGGAGAAGTATTCTTAACCCCTGAGCCATCTCCCCGGCCCTTGAAGATGCTTTTATAAGTGTTCTGACAACATAAAATTAAACTTAGCAATGTCTCTTTACCAACAACTAAACGGATTTCTAGAGCAGCTGTTCTCTACTGGTGGGTTGCAACCTCCTTGGGGGTCCAACAACCCTTTCACAGGGGTCACATACCAGATTTCCTTCATATCAGATATCTACAATATGATTCATAACAGTAGTAAAATTATAGGTATGAAGTAGCAATGAAAATAATTTTATGGTTGAAGGTCACCACAACATGACTGTATTAAAGGGTCGCAGCATAAGGAAGGGTGAGAACCACTTTTCCAGAGGAGACTAAAACTTAGCATGGTAAAGGGCAGAGGTAATCATGGCTGTTTTTGACATAAGCAGAGAACCTGACTCCAGAATCTAAGGATCCAGGCGTGGGGAAAGATGAGAACAGAGCAGGCAGGGCACGAACCACTCGGAACCCTTGCATAGCTGAAGAAAGCTGAACTTTATTCTAACAAGAACGTCAAGTCAGTTTAGGGTTTACAGGAGGAGTGGGGACAGAGAATGACTTGCAGACAGGAGTGGACTAGAGGCATGAACCCAGTTACAGGATGTTCCGCCCATCAGACGACAGGTGTATGTACAAGGAAAATGGAAACAGATATAAGGAAATGAGAAGAACACTGCAGATAATTAGAAGACCTTGGCAGATGGCCACTGGCTGTGCTAAGAGAGCAGGGCACTGCAGTCTGAGACAGAAATGCCTGCGGGACAGGCTGGGATGGATGGGCACAGTCTGAGATATGGCTCATTGAGCCATCTTTAAGTCCTAACTAGAAAGCTGCTCCAGAGAAAGGATTTGGATCTGGGATCAAACCTTGAATCCCAGAACCCGGGAAGCTGAGGAAGGCAGCCTGCCATCAGTTCTGGTCAACCTGGGTTACAGAGTAAGACCCTGTCTTAAAAAAGGGAGGGAGGTAGGATTTGGAAATCTCTTTGTAAGACTCTTGGTGCTGAAAGGAGCAGAACATGTGAGGGGACTCTGAGGAGGCCAGAGGTTGAGGCAGGTGAAGTCCTGAGGCTCCACTCAACCTCCAAGGAGACTGGGAGGGCCTGGGTCAAGGAAGGCAGATAGGAAGTCATCACAGAGTCAGGGACAGGAAGATGGCCACTCTGGTTAACCAAAGTCATCTAAAGCTCTTGTCAAGGTCAGCTTGCTCCTCCACCTAAAGCTCTTGTCAAGGTCACCTTGCTCCTCTCCTCTCCTCGTCCCTCCCTCCCTCTCTCTCTCTCCCCTCTTTCCCTCCCTCCCTTTCTTTTTCAGAAAAGCCAGCTGATATTTATTAAGCTTAGTTTCTCCAGCTTTGGTTTGGCATTGTACAGAGCATCGTAATGACACAGTAGAGTTAAGGACAGCTTTACAAATTGAAATGTGATACCGTTGTCTCCAAATATTTTAATTGCCATAAATTTGTCTAAAAATACACATTAAACGCATGTTTGGTACTCTAAACTTCCTATAATCTCAATCTCACAAAATACATACAATACAGCTGATAATACTCAGCTTTGACGGTGCTGCTTCTGGGTTAGGTTTCTTCTCAGCGTTTAGCCACTGGGGTTTTCTGCCTGTTCTGTTCCTCTCTGGAAGATGTCACTTTGGAAGTGCTGCCTTTCAGACAACGCTACAGCGTCCATGTGGTCAAGCTTGTTGCTGATCCAGAGGTGTCCCCATTATGCTCATACCTGACATGAGCATTCGACAGTGCGTGGGTGAGGGTAGGGTGGAGCTAGTCAACAGCCCTGGCTCAACTGGCAGGGCCTGCAAAGGTCCCACTGGAGGGCCAGATACTAGGGTAGTAAGGAGAATTAGGGAAATTTCTACCTAGCCTCCGTTTTGAATGATTCTGAGAAAATTTATATATGAAGGATGGAAATGCTTATATATTTATTGAAGATCTTTTTATATGAAATTAAAATCATTTGGTAAATAAAGGTTTGATATTTGGGGAGGGTTTTGGGGGGGAAGTAACATGGTTGATGAAGTACAGGACTGATGACTCTTCTGTTGCTGACAGGAGAGAGGCCTTAATCTTGTACACGATCCAATCTTTGTCTTATGTTTCTTTTATCCAAAATATCTAGGCATCTGACACTTTCAACCACAATTTCAATTATATACTGTGGTTTTTATTTGTTGCAGTACGTTCAATTTCAGAGGTACTCTGGGGCTCAAAAGCTAGGATTTCTAAGTCAGTATGTGCATAAGCTGTTAATGGTGAGCAAGGTCAGCTTTCTGAGCTGTGGGGAGTGAAAGCCAGAATGCAGCAGGCTGAGGCCTGCGTGAAGACGAGAAAGTAGACAGGACATGCAGCCATGCCCTGCATCACAGCCGTTTAGGCATCTACAGCCCGAGTCCACAACAGTGAACTCATAAATGTATTACTCTTATAATTAAAAAGATATTTTATTTTTATTTATGTGTATGACCCTATGCCAAAAATATGCGGACACCTATGGAGGCCGAAAGAGGGTGTCGGATCCCCCGTAGCTGGAGTTACAGGCAGTTAAGAGTTGTCTGATGTGGGTGCTGTAGCATGAACTCAGATCCTGCAACTATCTCTCCAGACCTCCGATAACATATAATAGAGTTGAAAACAACTGTGGCGTGCGTGTGTGTGTGTATTTTTTAATTGTGCCTTATCTATTTCAGACACATAGATACTAAATATTGTGTTGTAGTCACACACTGTATGAGACTGCACACAGAATGACGCAGCAGCAGGCTGTGTCATACTGGCTGTTTAGGCCTTTGCTCAGTGACCGTGTCTTTGTGGCTAAGTGACGGAGCCAGTTCCAGCACAGGTGAGTCTGCGGAAAGTCTGAGTACACTAACTCCCCCTCCCACAGGTTTCCTGTACAGCGAACCCTGGAGGCACATTAGGTTGACAGAGCATCTTACCCTGTGAGGCTGAGGATGGAAAAGCCTGCGCACGATGAAGGTCGTGGCTACAATGCAAAACAGGATTGTTCCAAATATTTCCTTCCACCAGTGCAGGAGGAGGATGGGGTCCTTCTTGCGGATGTTCTTGGTGTAGTGTGGGCTGTCCAGGAACCTGACTGTGATCTGAGTGCTCCGTTTATTCCTATCTCTCTTGTAATATGGCAGATAGTAACCGTTATCTGAGAAAAGAGACATCAAGAGGGGTTTTCTGTTAGGATAACTACAACAGTCCTGTTCCCTCCCCCCCGCCCCCCAAAGACAGGGTTCCTCTGTGTAGCCCTGGCTGTCCTAGAACTCACTCTGTTGACCAGGCTGGCCTTGAACGCTGAGATTCACCTGCCTCTGCCTCCTGAGTGCCGGGATTAAAGGGATGTCTGCCACCACCCAGCCAATTTACCTTCATCTTAATTCTATTAATTTTAAATAACTGAATGAGACATATGAAATGGAGTAGTTTCCACTTAGGAGTAACGACACTTACCATATGGATACTGTAGGATTGAAAGTGCACCATTACTGTACTCTTCATGGGAATACTTATCATTACTTAGACATTTGTCAAATTCATCAGACCCAACCAAGACAGGAGTCCTAGAAGGAGAATCTAAAGAGAATGTAAACTATTAGCTGTGTGACTTTAACGAAAGGCATAGGCTCATTCATATTCTTAGCTGATGTTTACCCACAGCTCAGTTCAAGAACACAGGTCAAAGAGCCCAGCGTCCTTGCTACTGAGACGCAATCAGGCCCTACACTAGGAGGATGGCACATCTGTGGTGAAGGAGGTACTCTGAGTTTAGGAGTTGGGAGCTGAGCATGGGCAACATAGTCAAAGCATATCAGAATGACAGATGCAGAAAGAGTCATTCAAAGAATCACTTAAGGGTCAGCAAATCAGGTCCCTGGGAAAAGGTGTCTGACATTGAGACTTCAAATTTGAGTTTGATCGCTCTAACCCACATAAATAAAATTAAGCTAAAACAAAATTTTAAAAAAGTACTTCAAGTATAACATTTACAATAAAAACACACAAAAAAGTATGGAAAGACAACTAAAGGATTTGGCCCAGTACTTCAATTTATTTGTCTCAAAAATATGATGTGATAATCAGGTAACTTTTTAGCCTACATACTCTTTTATTTTTTTTCCCTATTTGAAACAGGGTTTCTCTCTGTAGCCCTGGGTGTCCTGGAACATGTTCTGTGGACCTGGCTGGCCTCAGAGAACTCTGTACCACCATGGTCAGGCATATTCTTTTGGAAATGCTATGTTTGTTAGTTGGCTTTGGAGATATGGTTTTACTGTGTAGCCCTGGTTGGCTGGAATTCACTGTGCAGACCAGGCTGATCACAAACTAACAGAGATCTGACTGTTTCTGCCTCCTAAGTGCTTTGTTTGTTTGGTGTTTTCTTTTCTCCCTCCCTCCTTCCCTCCATTTCTTTTTTTTTTTTTTTGAGATAGGGTCTCCTGTAAACCAGATTGACCTCAAACTCACTATGTTGCTGAACCTTCTGCTTCCACATTCCAAGTGCTGGGAAGCTGCAGGCTCCTGCTACCACACCTGGCTTACCTAGGGTTCGGTAGTATTTGTAAAGTCTCTAAGTGACTTACGGATTAAGGGCTTCCATTTGATCGTCGGCAGAGGAATAATTGCATTTTCCCCATTTACAGACTCCAAGGCCTTTGGGCTTGTAGGGAACTTTTCTGAGACCCTCACATATGACTGCAGATACAGCTGGCCTCTGTACATCCCTGGGTCAACCACAAAACATGTCAGTCACGTGATGGAGTTCTTAAAAGTTTGCTTTGATTTAATGCACTTAAGTGAACTTTACTCCATAGCTCTTTCCAGAAAAAATGCTTAAAGCATTTACATTTGACTCAGCAACACTGAAGAGCACATTCAAAGCCCCTACAATGTTTCTCACTGAATAAATAGCACCTTTTCAGTAACCAAAACATTAAAAAATAAGACTCTGTGCTCCAAAACAACTCTAATTCCAAGGCCATGACTAACAGTTTGGCCAAATGCTACAACTCATACATGATATTTAATTTTACAAAAAGGAGGGCGTTCTTTATTTCCATGAATTGATTATTTATTTAGCAATACATTTGACTTGTTTATGTTGCCAAAAACATTTATTCCTTCAGATCATAGCTTTTCATGGAGACTGGGTTGAAGTATGGGTGGCATATAGTTTATATAATTTTGTGATAATAATCCAAACTAATCCGAAAAGATATAAACATGTCAAAATGTATTTATGTGATATGCTCAGTAGTCCAGAATCACAGGAGACCTTTGTTTTTTCAGAAAAGTTGTAAAGATGCTATGAAATAAACTGTAGTTTATAGGAGGAGAGCAAACCAATACAGATGTCATGAGGTTTCTGCCTCTATAGTAATGGTTCTCAACCTGTGGGTCTCAACCCTGTCACAGGGGCCACTCAAGATTATCAGAAAACAAAGACATTTACATTATGATTTATAATGGTACTAAAATTACCATTATGAAGTAGCAACAACAAAAAAGATTATAGTTAGGGATCACCACAACATGAGAAACATGAGGGTCACAGCATTAGGAAGGCTGTGACTACTCATTAGAGAACCACTGCTCTACACAGAGAGAGCATTTCCAAACCTTTCTAACTTATGTCTCTCAGACTGTAAAAAATACACTATACTAATTAGGTTGAAAAACTACATGAATATAAATCAAGGCACAGATGTTAAGGGAAACTAAGGCAAAGAATGTACTAGGCAATTAAGTAGAAGGGGCCATCAGTGAAGCACTCTGGGTGTCACTGGACCTTTCCTAGCTAAATCTACCCACCTAAGTACACGCTGTTCTCCGTGGCGCCCCGAGCAGCCTCTACAATGTCTTCTTCATCTTCTGAAACGTCTTCATTGGCTGTGTAACTTGTATCATCAAATAGGCTGATGGGGATGACTTTGCCACCCCTCACCAGCCAGGCAGATGCAATGGGAGTACAAAACTAGACAAAGGAAAGAAACAGTTAGCAAAGTGAGCAGTACTTACGAGACTTTAACTTGTCAATGCCCTCTCCCCCTCTTCCTCTGTCCCCGTGAGTGTGCACACATATGTAGGAGCTGGTGTTGGTGGTGGTTCTCTTCTTCACTTGCTTTCCACACTCATTTACTTTTTATTTATTACATGTATGGGTGTTTCACTTGCACGATGTTTGTGCATCACTTGCATGCCTGGTGTTTGTGGAGGTGAGAAGTGGTGTTGGATCTACTGCAGATGGAGTTACAGGCAGTTGTGAACAGCCACGTGGGTACTCAGGACCCAAGCTGTATTCTCTGCGAGAGCGGCAGCTCCTCTTAGACCCTGAGCCATTTCTCTCTCCAGTTCCTCTGCCTTATTTTCTGACTCAGGTTCTCTTACAGATCTCAGGAATCAGGCTGGGCCGGCCAGCCAGCCAGTGAGTTCCACGGATCTGCCTTCTCTGGACTGGTATGCGTCACCACTACCCGGCCACAAAATGTCTCTTAAAGTCATAGTTTTAAAGCAGAGAAAAATACCCAAGATTCCAAAATGGCATTACCTCCCTCTAGCAATGTGTGTAGGCAAACAAAACCTGGGGACATAGTTATGGAGTCAGTGGTCTCAGATACCTGATACTCCCATTCTAGACGGCCTCCCTTCCTACTAAACGCCATGACCTTCCAATCAGCAACGGAAACTTTTATCACTGTGTCCATCATGGTAGCTTCTTGTTCTTCCACATCTGAAATAATTTTAGAGTCTTCTTTGTTTCCACCTGGTTTAAAGGTGCTTTCAATGAATCCGGCTCTAGTTTCCATGTCTGGAATATACCGAAGTTCAAAGTGGCCAACACTGAAATTCCACCTTAAATTTATAAAGGTGTGTTTTAGAATCTTATGTTTAAATGAAGGAACCAAATAATACAGCACTGTTTTTAGACTGAAGAAGAAAATAGAACACTTTTGTGTTCAGAAGACATCATCCTAACTTTTTGAAATGGAATGCAATGCTGATTTACACCACCAGAGGGCTTCAGAGACCTGTGGCTGATCCTTTGCAAGCAGCCATTCTGAGGCCGTAGACAGTAAACACCTAAGGCCAGACGTTCTATCAAAAATTAACATGTACTTCGTAAAACACAACAAAATCACATTAAAATGAGGTGACTGGCAGCCAGCCTTAATTTCTTAATTACCTGAGCACATACCGTTCAAGTGCAGTAAAATACACCCCAACAAACCAATGTAAAAGGCAAGGTGTATGTGTCACTTTTAGATTCCAATAAACTTTTTCCCCAATCACCTAAGCAAGCCCTGTTCTCAGCTCTCTATTGATGGAGCTATGGCAGATAAGATTCCCTCTGTTCTAGACGTCTGTGTTCTTATCCATAACTCAGCAATGTTTCCTCTATAGTTAAGAAGCAGGAAACACATACATAATTAACTATAATGACAAGCCACTAAGATATACAATGGTCTAGCTATGAATTTGGAAATGTCGATGTATGTATGTACATATACATCTACATTTATGTTTAAGGAATATGGAGATTAGATATCTATTCTCTCTCTCTCCCTCCACTGAATTAGAACACCGCATTTGCTCTTTGGGTACCAGTAACTCACAAATCTCCTAAACTGCACTTCTGCTCCCCCAGAGTTCTCAGACTTAACAGTCTCAGCGGGATAAACACTGGCAGGCAGATACAAATCTCTATTCACAGGCCAGCAAAAACAGAAAGAAGAAATACATTCTTAATCGGGTTTGAAAACAAGTTTCAGGAGAGATACCTCAATTCTATTTCCTCAGATGACAAAATCTGTAAGTGGTTCAGTTTCTAAAGATCAAGATGGGATCTAAAGTAATTTTTTTTTTTTACACAGGCGACTCAGAGTTTATATCAGGCTGAAAAGGTCTGGACATGACAGAGGACCAGGGATCTAACAGCTGAATCATACATTTAAGTGGCAAATTACATAAGGGGCTCATTATTTAAAAAAAAAAAAAAACAAACAAAAAGTATTAGGCTGGTACTTTTAAAGACAGCAGAGCAAATGATTACTCTAAAGTTGGAAACTGGAACTGCAGCTCAGTGAGGGAACACTTGTCTAGCGAGTGCAAAGAGCTGGGTTTGATCCTCAGCCCTACGAAAATGAAAAGATAAATAAAATAAAATAAAATAGGGCTAGTGAGACAAACTATGAAAGCATCCAGTAGATACTCAAAGAATACGCATTAACTTTATCTTAAGAGTGTCATTAAGTAACTTCTGTCAGTCACGTTACTATGCCAAGTGTCACAGACCAAGGACTAAACTAAAAATACATTCACTCCATGGGACTCCTGGTTACCACATCTTGAAGCACACGATGTGATGCTGTTTGGCCTGCCTCCCTTTTAGGCTTGAAAGCCATCTTAGAGTAAAGACTAACTAGGTTCATTCCTATTTATGAGTGAATCTTTGTTTCTTGAGAATTGGGCTATGTTCTACCTATAACCTTAATTACTGATGATTTTATTCTTCCTGTTCCAGGAATGGCAATCATGTCTGTCTCAAAAGTTGTTATAACCATCTTGCAACTCTACTTTTGTTTCAAAAGGATTGTTTCAAAATGGCTACCTTGTTATGACTGTTACCACCACCTTGTTACGACCACCTTGCAATCATGTCTTTGTTTCAGAAGGTCATTATGACTAATTTGTTATACTTAAATTCTGTTCCTATAACCCTGCCAATTTTGCCTGCCAAATTCCCCATTTGGGAAACCCCTACCCCAGAGCTAAGCCTTGTCTCCTTCAATGTTGATCTCTTGAACCCTGCCTTTAGGAGTAGACAGCTCATATATATGAATAAAAAAGTTTGTTGGAACTAATTTGGCCATGATGATTTGGGTCTGTGGTCTTTCTCCTTATATCTTTGTGATTAACACAGGAAGGCATTAATTTCTCTTAAAAGGACATTGTGCATTTAGGTTAACAACTCACAGAATCTCTACAAAGGAAAGTCTTCAAGAAATCTCGGGTTTAAAGGAGTCGCACCCCTTTTTATCTGCCTACAGAACTCAAAGGCCCACCTGTCTCTGCTGGGATTAAAGGTATGCACCCCATGACCAGCTTTTGGAACTTCTAAATAATGCCCTTATCAATGTTCTGATACCCACTTCTCACTGCCACTTCGAGGTCCGACAGCTCGCACGGTCTTCTGTGTGCGTTGCAGAAGCAAGATGTCTTCCTCCTCTTCCATTTCATCACTATCCCATCGGCGACATCCCAAGGCAGAACAGATATACCTCAGCTGAAAAGACAGATGTAAAATAAGTCAAGGAAGCAAGACAGACAGACAGCAGACAGGCAGGCACACACACACACTCGAGTGGGAACACACACACCCAATCTCTGAAGCCCTGGTTGGCTCTGAAGTTAAAGGCTCTCCACCTGCCTCTGCCTCCCAAGTGCTGGGACTAAAATGTGTGTCACTATGTCCAGCACAAGATTTCTATAATTTGTTTTTTCTTGAGACAGGGTTTCTCTGTGTAGCCCTGACTGTCCTGAAACTACCTTTGTAGATCAGGCTGGCCTCAAACTTCAGAGATCTGCCTGTTTCTGCTTCCCTAGTGCTGGGATTAAAGGTATGCACTACCATGCCTGGCTTACAATTTTTAAAAAGTAAAATGAAATTAAAGAAATACCTAAGTTATGAGCATCATTAGATTACTAAGCCAGAAAATGAATTATTTAGAACCATGAAAGTTCCAGCAATATTTATTTTGAGGAGTGGATGATTTTAAGGATTTATATAATTTGAGCCCTATTTTGGGGAATTCCTGGGGGAATTCCAAAGAAGAAATGAATGGCCAAGGGTATCTTTGCAGAGATGGCATTACTAAAATTCCAGATGAGTTGAAAGAGTACTCAGCCTCACAATTTCCACTTAGCCTTATGTATATACAGTTTTAAAAGTTTGAACCCTTGTATCTTTTGACTTAAGTAAAAGGCAGTTCCTCAGTTAGAGCTAAACTAAAATCCTCAGAAAAGGCAGAAACATGCTGGGATCCCAGACTTCTTGTAGCCGTACATCCAGCCAGAGAACCGGGTGACTGGTCATTCCCGCTGTTTTACAGAGAACACTAACATAAATGGCGACTGACAACTTAATTTAAAACGAAACAAAGCACCAATGGCCATCCTGATAGCATGGAATCCTCAGTCCCCAGGCTCGGAGAGGACTGGCACCTAGAAGAGGAACCACTGACCTGGGACCCTATAGGTTAAGAAGTCCTGCTCCTGGCCTTCCTTTTCAAAGTGTAAATCTATACAGAACATGTCTATACAACAGGGACTAAGATTCTGAACTGTATCCCAGGAGTCTTGTTGGAGAGAATCTAGGTCATCAATGACTTCGCCATCAGCTTTATCTGAGGCAAATCTGACCTTGGAGTTTCTGAATCCGGTAAGGTCTCCATTTCCTTATGTGTTTAGTGAGCCGCAGCTCTCGGGCAATCTTATAGCCAAACCAGATAAAGAATCATCAATTACTCCTATCATCAGGATTATTACTAATCTTTGAAGGGTTCTTTGACTGTAAAAATGTGAATACAACACACTGTTCTTAGGAATATTATGAAGATTTCAAAATAACACACTACAAAAGCACCTACCTAGCACAGTAGATCATGTTTACGAATTCCCTCTCCTCCTGTTATCCTGACTCTGATGTTTACTCCTGTATTGTTGGTTGTGAGCCTTCAACAACTCAGCCATCTCTCTAGCCCTCTGATGATGACTCTCACCTTAGGTAAACTTAGTTTCCCATCACTCCCTCACAACTGTTCTATTAAAACCAATTCTGTTCTCAGGAGGAAATTACAAAAGATCAGCTGCCAAGAGCATACAGGTAGGTGGATCTCGGTGAGTTTGAGGTCAGCCTGGTCTACATACTCCAGGCTAGCCAGTTACACAGAGACCCTGACTAAATATGCTGTTCCTTCTATCCTGTTGTTTCCCACATCTCTAATCCACTGTCACTTACCTTTCCACTATACGCACTGAGTCCATATGTAGTCAGAGATTTCCCTCCAACCAGAACAACGTCATCTCCAAACTTATATGAGGATTCGAGAAGGGACTCCACTGTGAAAGGGACGGCCTCCATGCTCTCTCGGTCCCGGTCCCACTGGAAGAGGTCTCCATCCAGGGAGGGAATGATCATCTTGTTCCCAAACACCTAAAACAGAAGCCGATTTTTAAAAACCTCATACTTTGAAGAGTGGTAATAAGATCTAGGATTTTGAACAACATATAAATCAATACAGCTATAAACCAGAAGAAATTGAAAAGAGCCACCCATCACCTTATGGGTCCACAGTCCCCTGGCCTGGTATGGTTTTTCTCAAACTCTGCTATAGGTCAAGAAGGTCTCATATTGATAAGTAAGTTGCCAAAAGAGAGGCTGGGAATCCAGTGAAATAAAAATAAATAAATAGAAATAATAAATAAGGCCACTGTAGTATTTATAGCTGTTAGCGTGCTATGGATCATGGTTTTCTAGTAAATGGGTAACATGGATTACTTTCTAGGCCTACATGACTCTGCCAGTTACATCATAGACTCAGACTGAAGGAACACAGGGTGAGGGATGCGAATCCAACCACTGCCCCTTTTCTTCGCTTACTTTCTCAAGTCTGCTGTGAGTTAGACAGCTGGCAACTACGTCTCCCAAGTGTTTTATGTGAGAGTCATCCTTCTTCCTTTTTTAAAAAATGTTTTATTTATTTAATGTGAGTACACTGTAGCTGTCTTCAGACACACCAGAAGAGGGCATCGGATCCAATTACAGATGGTTGTGAGCCACCATGTGGTTGCTGGGATTTGAACTCAGGACCTCTGGAAGAGCAGTCAGTGCTCTTAACTCCTGAGCCATCTCTCTAGCCCTCATCCTTTCTTTAAACAAAATCTTTCCTTTTTTTAAATTTGGTTTTTTCAAGACAGGGTTTCTCCTGCCTTGGAATGCTCTCTGTAGACCGAGTTGGCCTAGATCTGCCTGCCTCTGCCTCCTGAATGCTGGGACTAAAGATGTACAACACGATGGCCAGCTAAACAAAATCTTGATGGATGGCTCTAGAGAGGCAAGCAGGCAAACAAAACTGGTATCCTAAGGAGACAAGCATAAGTCAATGATACATGCTATGTTAGTGAAAGAGATCATCACAGGGGGAGTAGAATCAGAGATGAAGGGGCAGAGAGGCATGTAGGCTGAGTGGTGACTGTCAATGGAGAACTCATGGCAGATCCTGCGGAGAGTTAATAACAGCCAGGCAAAGCTCTCGACATGAAGCAGTACATCATATTGACATTTGGGGAACAAGCTTGCAAAGGCCTCTGGGTAGAAATGACCCAGTCATAACTGAGGCACCACGAAGAAAGTGAACAGGCTGAGGGGAGACAGTGGAGGCACAGGCAGCAAGCAGAAGACAAAGACTGGTTAACAGTGCAGGAAGTGAGGACGTGTCAGAGCTGTGTCGTAACAGCAAGGTTTCAATGGTGGCTTCCCTGGGCAGCGACAGGAAAGCAGACCCGACCCAAAGCCTCTGGCCCAGAATGTCTTAGGAATTTCAGTAAAGATCATGGCATTGGCCTTCGGCTGGCATTAAAAGTAAAATTTCATCAACTCCAATTAATAACACAACTTCTGTCTTGATCCATAAGGCTTAAAACTTTGGGAAGAGGGGCTGGTGAGATGGCTCAGTGGGTAAGAGCACCTGACTGCTCTTCCAAAGGTCCTGAGTTCAAATTCCAGCACCCACATGGTGACTCACAACCATCTGTAAAGTGATCTGATGCCCTTGAAGACAGCTACAGTGTCCTTCCATAAAAAAAAAAAAAAACTTTGGGAAGAGAGAATATGAAAGAGTTAAAGACAAAACAAACCATGCATGCAAAACAGACTCTTTAAGCAAACGTCAGCCTTACTGGTTTAACACAGCGCTTTCCTGGATGCCTTGGGTTCCCGAAGCAGCAGGCTTTAAGTAGCTCTAAGCTGGGACTCTACGCACTCTCTACGCTTCCTGACCTCTGCCTTGAACTCTGGGTCTGGAAGACAGGTGAAGACCATTGTGCTAACTCCACTCATATTCTAGTTCAGATCCTTATTATGTCTGACCTGAGCTCTTATCATAGCCTCTTCACAGATCTCAACTGCAAATTCCCCCAGTTTAAGCTGATGTATCTCTTAGATTAATCACTCTGGACCAGTTAAGCTTGTTACGACAATATTGAAAAATCTTCAATGGTTCTTTATTAGCTTCTTACTAAAGACCCCAAATCCTAAGGACTTGAAATCCTGTGGAGGATATCCAGAGTCCTGTAAGTGTGACCTCCAACAACCTTTCTGTCACATGTCCTTCCCCTTTCCCTGTGTGGGCAGCAACCTGGCATGGTTACATAACCACGCATTTCACTGGCAATGTGTCTCTTCTCCCTGGCTCCCTGGAACACCTTCTTCTACAACTGCCCACTAAAATCCCACTGGCCCTCAGCCTGCTATCACTTATCTGTTTCAAAAGCTAAGAAAATACTGGTAGCGTACATTAAGAACTGAACCAAAGGTCTTGGGCTCCCAGATAAGGGGCTAATGCTGTACTCCTCAGCTTCTCTACTTTTATATCTCTATCTATTTTCTTAAGATTTATTTATTTTTATGCATTTTGCCTGTATTTGTCTGTTTGTACTATGTGTATGCAGTTCCCATGGAGGCCAAAAGAGGGCGATGGACCTCTTGGAGTAGGTGTTAGATGGTTGTGAGTTGCCATGCAGGTGATGGGAAGTGAACCCAGGTCCTTTGCAAGAGCAGCCAGTGCTCTTAACCACTGAGCCATCTCTCCAGTCCACTCTAATTTTCCTGGGATAGGGATGGAACCTAGGGCTTCCATTATTTCACTGACAGTGGAATAATGCCATTAGTTGAGTGCTCTACCGCTGAACTATATCATTCTCAGCCCTCTGCTTCACTTTCTGTGGCAACTGAAGCTGAGACTCTACTATGTTCTCAAATTGTTAGGATCTCAAAATTATAGAAATAATTACCAGACACAGAAATGTTTATAATTTGTTTGTATCCAGTGACTGCTAATTAACTCAGCACTAAAAACCTAGATTTTAATTTTCTACCAAAAGGAAATGTAAGTCCAGAACCGAGGTGAAGTGGGTACAAGATGAGCTATTACCATCTTATTATGACAAAAGACAAGCATGGAGGTATGGTGTTAGACAAAGGAAACATTATTAGAAAAAAGAGAGAGAAATTCCTAAGTTCAGGCTAATAAAAAAATAAAACAAGTATCAATTAAAAAAATTTTAAAAAGGCTGGTGAGATGGCTCAGAGGTTAAGAGCACTGGCTACTCTTCCGAAGGTCCTGAGTTCAAATCCCAGCCACATGGTGGCTCAAAACCATCTGTAATGAGATCTGATACCCTCTTCTGGTGTGTCTGAAAACAGCTACAGTATACTTAAATAAATCTTTAAAAAAAAATTAAAAAGGGAAGACTGGGATTAGAAAAAATAACATTTCGTAACCATGACAGCAAAATTTAGACCAGACAAGAATTATTAATGTTAATTCTAGGCAGAAATTTGGTAATAGTATATTTACATGGTCTTTCTGTTGTAGTTTTGAGACAGAATTCATATTGTAGCCCAGGTTGTCCTAGAACTCACTATGAGTATCACTAGGAGTATCAGGCATGTGCCATCACGTCTAGCTAGTATCTGATTTTTTTCATAAGTTCTTCAAAGGCATCGAATGTATGCCACCTGATATTACTAGTTTAAAATTTCTATTATTTGTTTCCTTGTATCTCTGTCTCTTTTAAACTCTATTTTATGTGCATTGATGTTTTGCCTGCATATATATCTATGCATTACATGCAAGAGTTACAGGGAGTTGTGAGGTGCTATGTAGGTGCTGGGAAATGAACCCAGGTCCTCTGGTAGAGCACTTAGTGGTCTTAACTATTGAGCCATTTCTCCAGTCCCCCCTTCCTTATATTTCTTGATAACAGCATATTATACTTAACACAATTAACTTTTGTATTTGTAGAATATCTGATTTAAAGTTTCATTAAAACAAATGTGTGTTGTGACTCAGATACAATATGCACATGATATGCCATTTCAAGATATAAATGAAAAAATCAAGTATTTACTACTGTCTGTTTTCTGTCATCTGTTAGGAATTTGACACTCTACATAACAGAATGACAGACTCAAGTTACAGTAAATTCAAAGGGTGTAGGGAGCACAGTCCCCAAAACAAAGGGAGGATCAGTGGGTCTGCCACAAGCAGGGAGCACTTCCTGTGACATGGGTCCTCTTTTACTAGCAATTCTTTCCCCCTAGAGCAGCAGCTGGTTTGTAGGGAACGCAGGTCCTAACTGCAGAAGGCAGCTGTCAAACCCACGTGCACTGAAATTCAAGAACGACTATGCACCTCCAAAGCAACAGAAAATCTATCTCCAATTTAAAAAAAAAAATGCTTTAAGCAACCAGGAAGGTGTGTGCTGACTGACCAACTGAAAATGGTTTTATATTTAGGAGTTAAACCTTCAATAATGTTAACTTCAGTAAAAGCAAAACACACGATATAAGAACTGTGATTCAGTATCGAATCATCCTGTCATACGCTTGGATTATGATTTTAGAAGTTTACTTTTCAATAGCTGCTCTTCACTGATTGGCTGCCTATGAGTCATACTTGAGGCTGGTGACCTTTGCACCAATCTCTGCAAAGCCTTTCAGGCTGTGTATATCAAAGCAGATGGTGCTTTTCCTGGAGAGCCTGAGCAGTGATCTATATGCATGCAGTTCAGGTAGGGATGACATCACCCCTCACAATAGCATTACCTCATCCTCTAAGCAAAGGAATGAGTCACTCTCATAGTCAGCTTTGATAGTCTCTTGATAGAAAAAAAAATGTAGGTTGCGGTGACGGGTGATGCACAACCATATTCCACCCATCTGTCCCTAAGAGCAGCTATTCGTTCTGATCTGCTGCTCTGCGTTTCAAGCTAATTATGAGACCTGGGTTTCCCTTTGGTCATTTAACGAAGTATAAATTCTTGCTATTTTGAATTTATTTCCTCTATTTGTTTTCCCCCTGTTCATAATTTTAAAACAAAGGATCTGCCACATTGGCTAGCAAACTCAATACCAAAGATCTAGAGCCTTTTTCTGTGCAATTACAAAGAATTAAGGGCCGAGTAAAGCAATTTGACTTCTGTGCCTGAATAAAAATCTAAGTGGCACACATGTAATCAGAACTGTCTGAAAGACTCAAGTGGAAATAAGAACTCTGATTTCCACGGGAAAAAGAAACATTAAAATGAACAAACTCTATCAGAGAAAAATAAATCCTCTGCTGCATGCACTGTTTTCCATTCACTCCTTCTTCCCACATCCCCCAGAGACAGGGTTTCTCTGTGCAGTCCTGGCTGTCTTATTTGCTTTCTGTGTGCCCATATATTCAACTTTACCTTACTGTGAAATATTATGAACGTTTGAAATGTAGTGAGGCCAGTGCAGCAGTCCTCATGTATTGATTTCCAGTAACTACTGATACTTGACCAGATGGTTCATAAAAAGGGAGAATTCACATTTCTCAGATTGTCCCAAAGACTAACTTTATGATGAGGGATTCCATATACATTCTATTTGACTCCTCACATCACAGGCCCCTTTTCTTAAATTAAAAATTTATCATTTTACTTTACATGTATGGGCATGTGTCTGTGTAACACATATATGCCTGGCAGCCGAGGAGGCTGAAGATGGTAGGGAACTCCTGGAACTGGAGTTATAGACAGTTGTGAGCCACCATGTGAGTGCTGGGAATTGAACTTGGGTCCTCTGCAAGAGCAGCCACTGAGTCATCTCTCTAGACAAATCACTCCCTTTTTGAGAAAGGATTCAATGTCCTATAGAAGGGCCATATCCAAGACTTCACACATTCCTTAACAACTTTTAACCCATGCATGCCCTGGAATGTGTGCTTCAGAAGTGGTACTATTTCCTATTGTGTTAGGGTCTGATTGCTGCATAGGCAAAGTCTTGCCCAATCAGTTTCATTAAGAAAAGTCTCATAATGCAATCACAAATTCTATCATTTGCATATATCCATGAGCACTTCTGAGTCCCAACTGCAGAGCTCTCTATAATTACAACCATTATTCTAATAGCAACAGAGACCATGTGTCTGTCTCTCGGTGCCTAAAGTATTTACCATCTAGACCTCTACATAAAAAGCTCCGTGAATCCTGTGTTATGTCACATTATAAGGTGTATATTATTTGTCTGCCCCACTTTTAATAATGTGGATACCAAACCGTGAATTCTAGGGAGTCAGCTCAATTTTTCTCACAAAAAACTCACAAGTTCCCCATCAATTTTTCATTATAGTATTTATTGGTTGATGGTCCTATTATTGACCTAAACAGAATAAAATAATGCTTTCTAATCTGTATTTGCTTCTTCTGTACTTATTAGATTTTTTTCTTTAAAAAAAAAAATGTTCTCGATCTGCTTTGAAAGCCAGATGTATATACACAACTATTTTGTCAATAACTGACTCAGACATTAACCATCATCAAATCCCCAAAGACGTATCCAGTAATAATTCACACACAGTTTTGTCTGAAAGTTGAAAATGGTTCCTGACCTAGAGATGGCAGTCTGCTCTGTAACCCAGGAGGAAATACACTGACCGGAAGAGCTGGAGACTTAAGTTCCAGCTGTAGCATGGGTGAGACAGCATGACATGGGAAGGTGAAGAAAGAGTGGGGCAAGGATGAAAACCATCACATCACTGACAGAACAGTGAAAACAGTTACCCCTGGAGCACTAACTAAAGGGGAACACTCCCCCGCCCTCCTCCATCATGGCGGGGCATCTGTACACAGCACAGCTACAACCAAGATGCCAGGAACCAAGACTGGAACTCACTAATCCTAGGGAGGGGCTAACTAGGTGGACTGTACTCACCAAAAGCACGAAGCTGGGCACTCTGCGCGCCCACAACAGCTGTTTTACTGGCCATGCCGCTTGCTGCATCTGAAGCCAAGACTTATGACAGACTGCTCTGTACCTCACCCAGCCCCACTCCTTAGGTCCCTCACACCATCACATGCTTGCTGGGAGACCATGTCTTTCTTACATTTCTTATATTGATGTATTTCCACTGATTTTCATAATTATTCTACAACTATTTCATCCATCCATCCATCCATCCACCCACCCACCCATCCATCCATCCATCCATCCATCCATCCATCCATCCATCCACTCATCCATCCATCCATCCACTCATCCACCCACCCATCCACCCACCCATCCATCCATCCATCCATCCATCCATCCATCCATCCATCCATCCCAAAAAGCAATGGTTAGCATAGTGAGGAGGCACATGTGAATGAGGTTGGAAGACAACCTTCAGGAATCAGTTCTCTTCTTCCACCCTGTGGGTTCCAGGAATTGAGCTCAGACACTGGTCTTGGTGACAGGTATCTTTACCACCTGAGCCATCTTGCCAGCCCTTCCATAACTATTTTTAAAGGTTCATCTTTCCTGGTCCCTAAACTCTTTTGCTATTTAATAAACAGGTTTGCACATCTCTCCTCCACCTTCAAGCTTCCCCAATCCCTCTATAAACAAAATTGACATTCTTTTTGCTGTAAGAATTCTAAAGAGACTCTAATAAGTCAAGGGGGTTGTCTACAAGAGACACATTTGCCAAATATACCAGGTATCTCTAACTGTGAAACATTTATATCTTAAAATATTTAGAGCAGAGGCTGTGGATGTAATTCAGTTGGTAGAACTCTTGTTTAGCATGGGCTCCATCCCCAGGACTGCAAAAAACTGGTATGGTAGTGCATGCCTATAATACCATAGTCAGGAGGTAGAGACCAGAGGGTCAGGTGTTAAGGACATCCTCAACAGCACAGTGAATTCAAGGCTAGCCTGGGATACATAAGACCCTGTTTCAAAAAGTAAATAAAAATAAAGTTAAAAGAATTAGTATGTATTAACACCAAGCAGCAGTTAAAGACATGAGAAAAATCTATAAAAAACATAAAACCAGCTCATCTCTGAAATAGTTTTTTCTGCCTATCCCCGTCACAATTTTTAAGAAATTGGATTCTAAAAGTCTAGTTTTCAGCTGGCTTCTTGCTCTACTCTCAAAGTGACCAAATTCTTGGTTCCCAGGACACTAACACTGTTTTGTATGCAACTCAGATCTCTCCTCTGAAAATACAAGGCCTGGGGGCTGGAGAGATGGCTCAGAGGTTAAAAGCACTGACTGCTCTTCCAGAGATCCTGAGTCCAATTCCCAGCAACCACATGGTGGCTCACAACCATCTGTAATGAGATCTGGTGCCCTCTTCTGGCCTGCAGGGCATACACGCAGGCAGAAAGCTATATACATAATAAAAAAGTACAAAAAAAAGTAAAAGAGAAGAGAAAATTTATTTTAAAAAAAAGGAAGAAGGAATGAAAGAAGGAAGAAAGGAAAGGAAAGGAAAGGAAAGGAAAGGAAAGGAAAGGAAAGGAAAGGAAAGGAAGAAAATACAAGGCCTGAACAGTCAAATACTTCCTTAGCATCCTGTATGGAGAGAGTTCTTGGGAACTCATGGATTTGAAATGTATGGAGTGTTGAGGAGAAGAAGAAAGGGGTTGTAGGAAGCCCTTAGGTTCTGCTAGATCCATTGCAACAAAGCTCTAAACTTCACTGAGTTACAGGCAGCTAAGATGTCGGTTCTGGGACTCAAACCCAGGTTTTCCGGAAGAGAAGTCCGCTGAGCCACACCTCTCTAGAACCAGGACATTATATTTTTAATATTTCAGTGTTTTAAAGATGATGTACTATGTGTAGGACATAAAATGCTAACTTTTTAAAAAATTGAGAATGTCTCATGTAGCCCAGGCTGGCCTTGAACCCTCTCTGTGGTACAAGATGATGCTGAACTTTGATCTTCCTCCTCCGCCTTCACACTGCTGATATTACACGTCTGTGCCAGCACACCAGTTTATGTGGAGGTGGTGACTGAACCCAGGGAACTGTGCACTCTACTCAAATGAGCTGTATCCTCAACCAAAAATGGCAATTCTTAACCAAAATGAACCACTGACTCCACTACCAGATGAACAAGTGACTGTACTAGTTTATTATTTGTGACTTAATAAAAAGCAGCCCCAACACTGTTGTATATAGAAACAGTCTGTATTTCCCCTTAAACGCCAAAGTTTCTGATGGAGAAAACAAAAACTAAGGTTGCTAAGGAATCCCTGAGAACAGTGCCTCATGGATGACCAGGGACTTCATGGGTTACAGGAGCTGAAGTTCCTGCAGGAGGGACTTGAGAGCTTCTGACACATCCAGTTATTAGGACACACCCAAAGTGACATGCTGAAAAGAAAATGAAGAGGAGCCCAGGGACAGCTCAGTGGGCAAGAGCACCTGCCTGCCTGCCGGACACGCAGAGTTCAAGCCTGGAGCCTGTATCACGTGAAAGGAGATGTCCCTGGGCTCCACATGAGTGCTGTGCCAAGTGAAACCTCCTCCCCCACATCACACACACGCACAAACACGCATGCACGCACACACATACCACACACACACACACACACACACACACACACACACACACACGGAGGCACACTTTAAAATGAAAATGTATTCGTAGAAATGATTTGGTGTTTATTATCTTCAATATTCTGAATTAATCTCAAGAACAAGATATACTTTTCTAATTTAGTCATCCTAAAAATTGTCTCAAGGAAAATGACTACAATATCTACTTGAACATAGTGTTCTCACTCATGATGAAAGAGCACTGGTTCCAACAGCCATCTCTATCTTCATCCCAATTAGTCAACACTTATAAAAGAAACACAAGGCACAGGGAGAAGCCCATTTCCTAAACAATAGCTGTGAGTAATCTCAATTTCTCATTTGGCAGCATGCATGCTACAATAAATTAGTTTGTTTCACAAGATTGCTTTCGGCCTCACTAAGGGATTAATAAAAATTAAATCAAAACAGTTTCATTTCTATAATGAAAAGCAATTAAGCAATCATTTAGATGCTGGCTTGCTGCAAAATTGACAGTTACTCTTCAAAACGGACTTCACAGCTGATGACTTAGCTGATTCAAAAAGCACCTTTTAATGTTGAAATCAAAGGAAATGTGGGTCAGGCACACTGGTCCATGACTGCAACCCAGGCATTTGGAAGACTGAGAGAGGAGAGTGAAGGGGTGGAGGCCAGCCAGGAATATTTATGTTTCAGGCTGAGACGCCCCCCCCGCCCCGCCCATCTCTCTATGCCTGTCTTTCTCTGTTTCTCTGTGTCTCATCCACATACATACACAATCAATTTAAATGACTTTGGCAATGTTTAGTATAAATTAGACAATCTTTAAAGATTTATTTATTTTTATGTGTTTGAGTATTTGCATATATGTATACACACCACATGTGTGCCTGGTGCCCATGGATGCCAGAAGAGGGTGACAGATACCCCGGAACTAGAGTTAAAGATGACTGTGAGCTTCTGTGTGGATGCTCGGAACCAAACCTGGGTCCCTCTGCAAGAGCAGCCAGTGCTCTTAACTAATGAAGTTTCTTTTTAGCCCTGAATTAGACAACATTTCAGAGATTGCAAAGGACACAGTAGCACCGCCCTTCCCCAGAGTTCATAAAGTCTAAGTTACTTTTCCCTTGCTGTGATGAATCACCATTATCAAAAGCAATTTGGAAAAGTTCATTTCAGGCCATACTCCATCACTGATAGAACATGGAGGCGGGACCGAGGCAGGGGACCCGAGGAGAGCTGTTTACTGGCTTGCTCAGCCTGCTTTTATTATATGTGCCAGGACCACTGCTTAGAGGCAGCACCACGCCAATGGCCAGAGCCTTCCCATATCGATCACTAGGAAAATGACTCATGTCTGCCAACAGACCAATCTTACAGATGTGGTTCCCTCTTCTCAGATGTCTAGGATTCTATCAAGTTGACAAAAAGCTAGCACAAGCCGAAGTTCAGTTTCCAGCATTATATAGAAGAGAGACACAGACTGCAACTTGTTTTCCTTTTTTGAGTAGAGATGGGTTGGGGTTAAGGCAGGGTCTCCTTATGTAGTCCAGGATGACCTTGAACCAAATTCTGAGATAAGAGACATGCCCTACCCATGCCCAACTGAGTTCTAATAAAGGAACACTCAGTTTCTATGAATGTACTGTTTGTGAACATATCAGAATTAGTAACTATGAAGGGCACACTATACACGTGGGTGCATGCACACACACTTGCTTTCATGTTTGTGATAGGAACTCATTCATGCAGCCTAGGCTGGCTTCAAACTAACGATCCAACTGTCTCAGCTTCTCAAGTGCTAGGATTACAGGTGTGTGCCACCATGCCCAGCTCTTGGTACTTCTGTTCAAAGGTGTTTCAGCAGACCAGTGTGCGGAGCACGTCTGTAATCCTGGCACTGTGTGGCTGAGGCAGGAAGCCCCTGTGTCGAGCAGGGTGAAGGCAGGTTGGGAGAACTCTTCTCTCTGCCAACAGCAGCATTTCGTTGCTGTCTGCTGTTTATGCACCTGTCTGTGTATGCGCCTGTTTGAAACAGAAATGCTCGTCTCTTGGGGATAACTATGTCCAAAATAAAATAAAACTCTAAGTTCTAAGTAAGTATAGACTAATAATAGAGTTGTTTGTTCTTTTTAGGAGGAAAAGGGGGCAGGCATAGTGCAAAACCAGAAAACAGCATGCTGTGTTTAAAGTCTAAGATAGAAGCAGTCATCTAAGTACAAGTTAGCTGCAGATGAATACACACTTGGAATGGCCTTCACAAAGGCATCCTTACTAAAAGACTGCCTGTGTGTAAATAAATAAATAAATAAATAAGCCCCAAGACACAGAGAAGAGTCAAAAACATTTAGTCTATTGAAACTTATATATTTGATTTATTGACTGATTGATGGAGACAGGGTCTCGCTATGTAGCCCTGGCTTGCCTAGATATCACTATGTAAACCAGGCTAGCCTTGAACCCATAGATATCTTGTTTGCCTCTGTTTGAGTGCTAGGATTGAAAAGTGTGCCACCATGCCCAGCCCATGAACCAAGATTTTGTTTTTAAATTACATTTATTTAGGGTGTGTGTGTGTGTGTGTGTGTGTGTGCGCGCCATGATGAGGGTGGTGGAAGTCAGAGGACAATTTGAGGTTCTCTCCTTTCACCATATTGGTTTAGATCAAACTAAGTTTCTCAGGCTTATAAGCAAGTGCCTTTACCCAATAAGCTACCGTGACAGTTTTATTCTATTCAGATGTCAGTGTGGCCCAATGGCTGCCCAGGGACCTCCAAGGAAAAAACACACTGTAGAATGGATTATTATTTACTAAAGTAAAATTTGAAGACAATCAGTGAGGAGCCAAATCTCTAGAACTTTTCAAGGTTGAAACCGTATCTCAATTACCAAAGAAAATGCAAGTCAGATTTCACCTCAGGAGGTCCTTCTGAAAACTTGAAACACAAGTCTTAGCTACTGGGTGTCCAAAAATAGTGGTTCATTACCTAGGGAGCATAATCTATTAAACCTGCCGGAGTGAACCGGGTTCCCTACCTATCCCAACACACACTCAGACTGAACCCAGCTCGCTACTCACCCCTACACACACCCAGAGGCTCAGTTATAGGTTGGTTTCGTATCAACATTCTTTTGAGGAAGTTTTGTGGGTGCCCTGTCAACAGGAAGGAGTGGCAAATGAGATGTGTCCCAAGGCACCTGAGCCTTCCTGCCACATGCAATTCTAAATATAATACAAATTTTGTTTCTCGTGGAGCTGCCACTCTCCCATGTACGCCAGGAGTTCTTACTGACATTGTCCAAACAGAAATGGAGCAACAAGACACACACTGGCTTACAGACCCCTTGGGATCAGAAAACGTCCATGACATCAGAACAAGCCAGGATGCAGGGAGATCTGAACCTACACACTGTGACGTATGATGAGTTCACACATTTAATAAAAATAGAGTGTTTGTACACATGGGCTATGTGCATATGTGTACCTGGTGGATGGGAGGGAGCATACACATGTGTGCATGTGGAGATCAGAGGTCAATGTCGAGTATCTTCTTCAATCACTCTGGACTTCCTGCTTGAGACCGTTCACTGATGAAGCAAGAGTAGCTGACCAGAAAGTCTTGATGTCCTCCAGTCTACGCATCCTCAGCACTGGGATTTTAGGGTTAAACCATGACACCAGCTTTCCGGGGATCCCAACACAAGTGCTCATATTATGCAGCAAATACGTTTACTGGTTTACCTTGCCGGCTTTGTGCGAGCTTCTTAGTTGTTCTTATCAGTTTGTTTTGCTTATTTTTTTTTAAGCAGGGTTTCATGTAATCCAAGCTGGCTTGGAAGTCAACAATGATCTTGAACTCTCAGATTTACTTTCCCCAGTCTCTGCTCAAGTGCATGTGTCTGGTTACCATGTGTCTTCTGAGACAGGTTCTCACTGCATGACCCAGGCTGGTCTAGAAATCATCACTCTCCTGATTCCACCTTTGGAATTCAGAGATTACAGGCATGCACCACTGTGTCTGGCCTCATATATGTTCTTGTCAGAGGCAGGTGGGTATTTCTGAATTCAGGGCCAGCCCTGTCTACGCTGTAAGACCTTGTTTCAAAAACAAACAAACAACAACAGCAAGTTCCGGATGGGAATGAAACCCAGTGGTAGACAGAGCACAGGCCTAGCATGTGCAAGACCTCACATTTAATCCTTAGCACTAAAGTGCTAGCCAGGCACTGCAGCAAATACCTGCAAACCTAACACTCAGGAGGCTGAAACAGGAGGATGGCAAGTTCTAGGAGAGCCTGCGCTCCACAGTGAGATTCTGCTGAAGAAGGAAGGGCAGGGAGGAAAGAGAATGAGAATAAGGAGAGATGGAGAGAGAGAAAGGGAAGGAGGGAGGGAGGGACACATACAGAGAGAAACAGACAAAGAGAAACAGACAGAGAAATAATGTTTGAAGCAACAACAATGAGTTTTATTAACTCTTGGCCCTCCGTACCATCTTCTTCCTCTTCTTGTGACTAATCAGGGCACGCGCTGAACACTTGTGCACATCTGAAGCACGGCTCAGGAGCGGCACTTGCGTGGACTGAGATGTCTACTCTGTTTAGCAGCTTCTCTCTGTGCATCAACTGAAACCAACGACGACCACAGAGATGAGACTTGGGAAACACCAGGCATTTCAGTAAGACAAAGTAGGCTTTTCACTTCAAAGAAAACGGCTGATAGTATTCATGATGAAATTTGAGTTCTCAAGTTTTCAAATTAGAAAACAAGGTAGGCTGTGTCTGCAGGAGTAAACCTGCAGTTCTCTAGCAGTTAGAAGGATGTTTAAAGGCTGGGTAGGTAGCACAGTAGCAACCTAGTTTAGGGTACAGGAAGCCCTCAATTCCCAACACCAAATCCCAACCCAAGCCAGCAGTTTCTAATTAGATCTGTGATATTAGTGACAAACTGAATATTTTCCAATGTACTATGTATTAATAACAATGAGTCTATATTTCCTATAGAAATCAGAAAACCATGGATGTTTTTGTAAAAGGCAAGATGGTATAGTGGATGTTACTGCAATAGAGTATAATATTTTCACTGCCAGAGCTGGTGAGACAGTTTGGCAGTTAAGAGCACTTATGTTCTTGCAGAGGACTGGGGATTAGTTCCCAGCACCCATACTGGATGGCTCACAACCACCTCAGATCCCAGGTCCAAGGGATCCAACACTCTCTTCTGGTCTCTGTGAGTATTGCACAAATGAGGAACACAAGTGCACATGTGCACACACACACACACACACACACACACACACACACACACACACGGGCAAAGGGGTGCATGACTTTAAACCAAGCACTCCAGAGGCAAAGGCAAGCAGATGTCTGTGAGTTTGAGGCCCAGGGCCACATGGTGAGACCCCGACACAAAGAAAACAAAATAAAAACCCAACAACACATAAAAAATATTCTTTAAAATGTCAATTGCTTTGGATACAGACTGGGGGGGGGGCAGTATTAAAACAAAGCGAAAGGCCACTAAAATATTCCTTCTCCAAATGGCCAATGTATGTGGTTCAATTTTCTTCATATAATTGAAACAAAAGTACAATATAATTTTTGTTTGTTCTTTCTGCTTTTTTTGAGACAGGTCTCATATATTTCAGGCTGGCCTTGAAGTCACAATGTAGCCAAGGCTGGTCTCTACCTCCCCATGCAGGGACTAAGGGCATTTGCTACCAAGCCTGGCACCAATGCAATGTATTTAATAAAGAAGCAGCTATAAAAATCTAGTTGTCACCAGGCGGTAGTGGCACGCACTCCTTTAATCCCAGCGCTTGGGAGGCAGAGGGAGGCAGAACTTTGTGAGTTCAAGGGCAGTCAGAGGTACACAGAAGAAACCCTGCCTTGAAAAACCTGGGAGGGTGGGGTTGCGGGGCGGGGGATTGATTTGCAAATATGTAAAATGAGTGCCTCTTCCATATTGATAGCATGTTGTGCTACCATGTATTGGGTTCATTATCAACAAGTAATTCTTTTTTACAGATTTTCTCTTTCCCCCCTCTCCTCCCTTTTCCCCCTCTCTCTTGTTTCACTTCCATAGAGAGTTTTACTGTATAGCTCCGGCTTGCCTAAAACTCATGTAGACCAGGCTGGCCTTGAACTCATAGAGATCCATCTACCTGCACAATTTATTTTAATTTTTAATGTTATAAATACAGATATAGAGCTAGGTGTGATGGTACCTGCCTGTAATCCCAACACTCAAAAGGCTGAGGCAGAAGGATACGAATACAAGACTATCCTGGGATACCAATTCAAGGCTATCCTGGGATACCAATTCAAGGCTATCCTGGAATATCTAGTAAGACTGTTTCAGAAACCATAGAAAAGGCTCCAGGACAAATACACACAATACATCTAGGCAAGTCTTTATCATATTTTAAGTAAACAGTAAACCACAGCTGAGTTTCAGTTTTCAACATTTTATACAATGAGATCAACTTACCAATATCAGGAGGATTACTATAAGGAACATCAAGTATATATTATGACACTGAGAACAATGCCATTAACATATCTATATATTCAGCTATCACTATCATAAATGATCAATGCCTTTAGATTTTCTTTTTCTTATAATATAGAAAATTAAAAACTAGATAATATATAGTGGTCTTTTTTTTTTTAAAGAGAGAGAGCTCAGCAATTAAGAGAACTTCTTGTTCTTGCAAAGGATCTGAGTTCAGATCCTAGCACTTACACAGAGTGGCTCACACCTTCTTCTGGCTTCTGGATATACATATGCGCACACGTGTGTATGCATGCACATACAAAATGTAAAAATTCTTTTACATTTATTAATTGATTTATTTGTGCATGGGGGTGGGTGAGTTATAGCCACAGGGTACATGTGCAGGTCAAAGGACAACATTTGGGAGTCTGTTTTTTCATCATATGGACCTGGGTTTGAACTCAGGTTCTCAGACTTGGATATAAGCAGCTTTACCCACTGAGCCATTTTTGGCTAACCTTATAGCTGCTATGCCCCTGAAGATGGCCCCGAGTGCCCACTCGCTCGCAGCTGGTAGGACCTGTAAGCAGAGCTGTCTGCACTAACAAACACTTGGCCATGTCATGCAGCTCACCCAATTTTATGTGTGGATTTTCTGTTTACAAATACACACATACTTTGAATCACACAACACACTAAAATTACCTCGTATATAAGTGGTTTAAGATCTCAATTTGCTGATCATCTTTCATATCAAGTTTAAAAATAAGGAAAATTCTAAAGAACACAAATAAACATGTTTAATGAGAGCAACACTAATCATATGAATACCTCTTTTTGTGGCTTTTGAGACAGGGTTTCTCTGTGTAGCCCTGGCTGTCCTAGAACATGCTCTGTAGCCCAGGCTGGTCTCAAACTGCCTGTCTCTGCTTCCCAAGAGGTGAGATTAAAGGAATGCCACCACCACCACCAGGCCTAAGACCATTCTTCTATTTTTGGTTGTGAGTCTAGCCTTTAATGGCTATCTCTCCAGCCCCTGAATACCATTCTGAAACTTTGATTTCAGTTTAAAGACAGTCAGCTTGCTCTTAGTGTTGGTAGTTCTTAACAACAGAATCTCACTCGTCTCAAAACACACTTCTCCATACCGTCTGACAAAACCAGAGCATAACGAACACTGCTCGCTGCTCCAGGTCTAGCACTGGCAAGTGTGGAGATTTGGCAAGTCTGTGTCCCTAGGGTCCCCACCTCCCTCAGGGCAGCAGAATGATCCAGGCTGTGCCTGCTGGAAGACAACAGGAAATGTGGCTTCAGAGAGAAGGCTGGCGGCGGTGGACCAGTGCACATGTCCACAGCGTTAATAATAAGTCATTCTTAAACCCCTTAATGCCAGAGTTTGTCTCTTCCCAGCTAGATCCTGGCTCAGGAGCTTTGTAAAGAGACAACTACTGTGAGGATGTCCACACTCAGGGACGACTAGATGTGGGAGGGGACAGGTGACTGACTGCACGTCAGCTGCTACAGACTAAAGCTCAGAAGGAGGAGCCACCTCAGAGGCAAGGTTAAATACTGAAAATAAGTTTATTTCCTCTAGGCCTCTCTCCGTCCCATCACACTGGGGTGCGCCATTCCTCACTGAGGACGAACTCACTGCTATGGGCAGAGTCAGAGTAGTTTTGGAAGCATGGTCTGAATCTGTTGCTCGCCATACTCTAGAGCTCATAACTAGGAAGTACAAGTCTTCTGCAATTTATAAAATTCAATGAAATGTGGTACATTTAGGGCTAGTGAGATGACTCAGTGGGTAAAAGTGCCTGCCACACAGGCCTGATCGGATGACTGGAGTTCAATCCCTAGAACCCACAGTGGAAGGAGAGAAGGAGAGAACTGACTCCACAAGGTTGACCTACAACCTCCACATGTGCAACATGGCACATGTGTGCCTATGTGCTTGGGTTCTCTCTCCAACTCCTCCACTCCACACACACACACACACACATAGTGACTGGTTTGGGCCATATAAAAAAGAAAATTAGCATGTACAACACATAAAAATGTAGAGACTAACAAAGCACAGGATTCTGCAACATGGATTTCTAACTAGAAATTTTCAACTACTGTTACTCCTTGGAGATTCTATGATGACCATGTTATCCATCAGATAATGTGTTATATGATATGGCGGACACAGTTCCTCATTACTTATATGATTAACACATTCAGTGCCTGCAGCGATCCTAAGAAGCGGGTGCTGTCATCCACCCACTTTACAGAGAGGTGAAGTGACTGTTTGAAGTCTCTAATTGAGGCTTTAGCTCAGGCTTCACAAGACACATCAACGATTCTCACTGCAACCTGAGTTTTCTTACCTCTGGCTTGCTGAGGCTAGATGAAACCAAGGAACCAGAGCCCACGTCCAAATCCCACTGCTTTTTCCCATGATTCTCAGCGTCCAGTGCCGCAATTCGCCCGTCTAAAGTGCTGATGATTACTAAGGACCTGTAAATGAAAAATGAACAGAACAAGGTTGGAAAGCAATCTAAGACACCTTGCACTTATTTCATCACTGAAAGAAACTTGGTCCCACCAGTAAGAAAAGTGGGGGGACCACTGCCCCTCAACATTTATGGTCTCGCTACCGATCTGACTCTAGTGCAGGACAACTAACTTCACTACGCCCTTAATCTGCTCAAGTCTCTGATAAAAAGCTCCCAATTTCTAGGTCTCCCTTCCTTCCACACCACCATGAAGATGGTAGAAACATCCCTGGCTGAGTCCTCTCTTCTTCCCGTTCCCCACCTCCTGAGATCCATTCCTCCTTCCCTGCCAACTTCCTTGTATGTGCACATACAGATATCTGTGTGGAGTCAGAGCCTCGGGGGTCTCCCTGTCTCTCCCTCCCCAGGGTTCTGGATTACAGTAGTGTACCACCACACAGGGCTTTTACCTGGGTCCTCCTGCTTAAACAGTAAGCCTTTACTGACTGAGCCCTGGCCCTCGCTCCTCCCTAAACTTTCACTCTGATGCTGGCTTTCCTAGCACTTACTCTAAGAATACTGCTTCCCTACAGAAGAGAGGACATCATGCTATCAAGACTCTTGACTACAAGGTTTTTATCCATTTGCTACTTCTGGTGCATTTTCTTCCACTTCTCTCTCGAAATTATTAGGACCAGACTGTCCCATCCATCACCTCTCCTAATGGTCCTGTGCTGTCCCTTACAAAGGTCACCAGTTTATTCCTGGAAGAGTTTAGCTGCTGGTAAGAAGTATGTAAGAGTTTACATACTTCACCTCAGTTCTCTGAGTTTTTACTGTGTCAACCTTGCACCAGCCCCTCCAGTCAGACCCGACTCTGTCAGGGCCACATTCAAGCAAGTCACAGCCACCAGCCCTTCTCCCTCCTGCTCGCTTCTTCTTCTTTGACCCCCAACAAACAAACCCTATTTATTTATTTATTATTCTTTACATACATTACATACACACTTTCCCCTACCTCAACTCTTAAATCTCTGGCTGCATGAGTAGGTTTAAGTCACTGATCATACAGCCCTTACTAGCATCTTGTCCTCACCTCTCTTATCCACAATGGTGAGAAAATCTTTCGGTTGTTTCTAGCCATCCAGCCTATGGTACTTTACTAGAGCAGCTGGATACACAAGACTAGGATTCAATCTGCTGTGATCCCCTCCAACTTTAAATCAGAATGAGCTAGGCCTGGTGGATATGCCTGTATTCCCAGTGTCTGGGAGGCTGAGGCAGGAGAATTAAGAACTTAAGGCCAACGAAGAGGCCTTGTTTCAAAGGCCCCTCTCAAGGAACCCCAAAAGTCCAAATACTAAATCAAGCAAAAACAAACAAGCAAACAAACCACTCTTGTGCTGGACAGATGGCTCAGCGGTTAAGAACAAACAAACCACTCTCTTATATCTACCCTCCAGTCCCTTACTTACTTCTTTTTACAACCAAACTCCCACAGTACTAAGGCAGTTCTTACTGGAGTCACTACTGACCTTTACAGTGACAAATACTAAGGGCCAAGTATCAGTCCTGTACTTTGTGAAACATATTTTTTTTTAATTTTTATTCTTCACATATACATGCCAACAACACTTTCCCCTACCTCAACTCTTGAAACATACTCTTTATGTGGTTTCTAAGATGCCCTATTTCCTAATTTGTTTGTTGGTTTGCTTATGGAGACAGGGTCTAAGTACCCATATAACTCTGGTTGTCCAGGAACTGGTTACATAGACTTGGTTAGTCTCAAACTCAGAGACCTACCTGCTTCTGTTTCCTGAATATTGGGACTAAAAGTATGTGCCACCATGCCTGGTTATTTTCCTAATGCTTTTTTTTTTCTTTTTTTCAAGACAGGGTTTCTCTGCGTAGCCCTGGCTGTCCTAGAACTCAACCTGTAGACCAGGATGGCTTTGAACTCACAGAGATCCATCTGGGATTAAAAGCGTGTGCCACTATGGCCTGCTCCCCCCCATCCCACCCCCAACAGGCAGAAATCATTGCAGAAAACCACAACCAACTGAAATGCAGAGGACAAGAGATCATGGGGTCATGTGGTACCCAGTCTCAAGCACAGCATCTACACCATAACTCCTAAGGCTCGGGGATTATCTCAGAAGAGGAAGTGGCAAGTTTGTAAGAATCTAAGAACAGAAAATAATAATAATAAAAAAAAAGAATCTAAGAACAGGAAATTTGCTGTGAAATTGTGTCTCCTAGAAATGTCACAGAAGCTACACCCCTGAAGTCTCAACAGGGCTGCCTCGACAAGGCCTGCAAAGATGACACCAACGGACATGATACATGGAAGGGGGAGAGCCTGTAGGGCTTCAACCCTAAAGAAAAAGCTACTAGCAAGTGGGGAATGCTGAGAGTGGGAGAATGTCTCCCTGGGAAGAGCTCCCCCAACAACCAACTGATTGTCCAGTACCAAGTGGTCAGCCCTGACACCCTGAAGTAACTTTATATGGACTGGACAGGGTGTATTTATATATTTAGGACTCTGTGTGTGGGGGGGGGCGTGGGGAAGAATTGGAGGGAGAAAAGGGAAGAGGGGAAACTATGTAATTATAAAAAATTTTGAAAAAAATTATTTCTTCACTCAAGTCTATTATGATCCTCTTTCTCAGTTCCATTTTCTGGTTCCTTTTTATCTTTCTAGTCTCTTCAAATAGTTTCTCCCTATCTCTAACTACTTTGGTGATCCCAGCCACACATCTCTGTGCTGGTAATTGCCAAATTTTTTTTCGTGCAATGTCTGCAACCAAACTTATCCCTAGATCCCAGAGCTTGGGACACAGGGCCCATGAGCAGCAGAGCTTGCTGTAGCAGCCATTTGGGCCAGCTCCCATCATAAGAGGATAGGAACTGAATTTGACTTGACTGCAGAAATTCCCAATTTTTTATCTCTGGCTCTAGGCCTCTCCCCTCGACGCACACGTCTGTCGTATAATGAAGTTACCTAACAGGCTTCTTGGCTAATCAAAGTTGATATATCCAAAGTCAAGACTACTCTGTGCGTCCTTCAAATGTGCAAACAGAATGGCTTTTCTTACTGCTATTATCTCTTTTGCATGGGCATACATCCTAATCAAAGTTGATATATCCAAAGTCAAGACTACTCTGTGCGTCCTTCAAATGTGCAAACAGAATGGCTTTTCTTACTGCTATTATCTCTTTTGCATGGGCATACATCCTAGATATACAGCAGACTCTAAAAATTGCACACTGGATGAAAGAAAGAGTTGATCGCTGGTTTCAGCTGAACTGGTTTCAATTCCTAGCTGAACACTAGGAATTCGCTGGGCTTATTTACCAGCTTTAAAAAACCATGCGAGGGTGTGGTGGGCTCAGCTGGTAAAGATGCCCAACATCCTGAGTTTGGTTCCTAGGACCCATATGCTATGGGGAAAGTTAACTCCTGAAGGTTGTCACTCATCTTCAGACGTGTGCTCAAGCACACATTGCAGAAGCACATACACACAAAACAAACAAATAGATACAAAACTTAAATCTTTTAAAAAAGACCATGCCTATTCTAAATATATATAATTACATTGCTGGTTAGAATTATGGGGCACAACTTTCCTCCTTGTGTGGCATTTGATATACAATATGCACAAAGTAAAGCTATGAATCAGTCAGGGAAACAAGTTAATATAAGCCCATCCGATGTCTCTCATAGCACAATTTGTAAGGTATCTTGGTACACCCCATGATCCCAGCACTCAGAAGACAGAAGGATCTCCAAAAAACCAGCTTGGGCAACATACCAAGTTTAAGGCCAGTCTGAGCTACATAGCATAGCAAAACCCTGTCTAAAACACACACACACACACACACACACACGCACGCACGCACGCACGCACGCACGCACGCACGCACGCACACACACACCATAAATATAATTGCCAAATTATGCATTAATTTTCTTATTTTGAACTTTAAAGTGGCAAGCCTTTAACTAACTTGTGAAAATAAAGATTTTGCCACATAACTTTAGATGACAAACCACAGAAAAGGCCCAGTCTAATTCCTTTTCAACTTTCTACCTATTGTCCAAGCTGGTCTGGAACTCCTAAGGTCAAGAGAACCTCACCCAGGCCTCCTGAGTACTCTGTGAGTGTTATAAAAATGAAACAAAGCAAACCCTATCAATCTTCTGTGTACAGGCTGGGGTGTGTGACAAGTTGGCGGTCACTCGTGCTACAGCTGGAATTGAGACTCGTCACTGGGACAATGCAGACAAGATATTCTGTAGATCACCGAATTATAGTCAGGGATGCATGCTCGCTGCCCCTGACTGGGAGAGCAGCGAGCAGCCAGACTCTGCTACAAGCCAAAGAGCTCTGGCTGAGTGCAGGGATAAGGAGGGGACAGAGGTGACACAGGCATTGGGACAGACGGAGGAAAAGGGGGAGACCAGAAAGGCATTTATCTCCCCATGAATGCACTACTTCAAACACTATGAAAAACCCTTAACTTATTCAAGAATCAAAGACTTCTCAGGTAGGGCCTGGAGTCAGATCCAGTACACATCACCGTGGCTCTGCCTTTATTCTCAAAGTTTCACTCAGCTTGACTTTTTATAATTTTTATTTATATATTTATTTTGCATGTATATGTGTTCCCTGTGCATGTCCAAAGGTGACATCTGGTGTCTTCCTTGGTTGCTTTCCATTTTATTTAAAGACTTTAAAAAAAAAAAATCAAGATTTATTTTCAGTTAGGCTTGGTGGTGCATGCCTTTAATCCCAGCACTTGGGAAGCAGGTAGACCTCTGTTGAGTTTGAGGCCAGCCTGGTCTACATACTGAGTTCTAGGCCAGTCAAGGCTACACAGAGACCCAGATTCCCGACCCTTACCCTCTGCCCCACAAAAAGATTTATTTTTATGTGTAGTATGTGCGTCTGTTTGTTTTGTATGTGTGGGTCACATGTCTGTGGTGTTTCTGGAGGCCAGAAGTTGTTGGAACCCCTGGACCTGGAGTTATAGGCAACCGTGAGCTGCCTGTTATTTTACCTAGATCAATATAACCCAGATTGTCTGACCATAAAAATTATTGCAAACTGTTAAAGGCTATCGCGATATCTGGGGTGAATTTCACACTAAGCTCAGCTGTGCCAAATGACTTGCAACAGAGGATGCAAAGAAATCGTGACTCGCTAGAACATGATCTGTATCCGCTTCTGAAAGCGTTGCTTCTTTAGTGTAGCAGAGTATGGGATTCCCAACGAGCATTGTCCCAGGCAGGGTTTCAGTGCTCCATCCCCCTTATCAAGTGTTCCACAGAGGACACTCTCACCTGTCATTCCCACAGCCCCCATCTCTTCCTAGCAGGTACTTTCTGTTTATACTGCATGCTCTTCCTGGAAAACCAAAGCCCACAGTTTTCTCTCCAAACAAACCTTCATGGTACCTATCTATGGTTTGCCATCCCTTTTACCATAGTTCAGCAGTAGGCTCCACCCCTTATCAGGAATTCAGGCATTCAGAAAGCCAACGTCTTCCTCCCACTTCTTTCTCTCTTCACACTATAACCACCCACTTTGCCATCATACATGTAACACAGATATCAGCACCGGCTCTCTCACCATCTTGAGACATTAAGATCACAGCTGTGGACTCTTGATTCTGAAGCTGCCTTTACATTTGATTCTTCATTGCCTCTGCCCTGGCTCTAGAAACATCTCAAAAGCCTCTCTGATGTATTTTCTGGCCCAGGACCATTTCTTTGCTTTTCTGATGAGTCTGCTTCCAGAGTGGAGCTCTGATTAACTTCTCTGCTGTGCCCACTGCTTTGCAGTTTGGTTCCTGTGTCCTTTCCTAACCTCACTTCAGTCTCCTCTGCCAAACTAATCCCCTCTCCTCACACCTCTCTCAATCCATGACAACAGGCACACCCCCCAGGGGTTTCCAGCCTTTCAACGAGGTTCTTTTGTTCATTCAGTTTTCACCCTGTCTGCAAATATTTCATTTGCCAAGTGCTTAAGACTGCTTTTTTTTTTAATTTAACATTTGTTTGTTTAGAGGTAGCCTTTGTGGGCCAAGATCTGAACTGTGTAGGTCAGAGGTCAACCTATAGGAGTTGGTTCTCTCCTTTCACCATGTGGGTTCTAGGAATGGAGATCATGTAGTCAGGGTTGGTGGCAAGCCCCTTCACCCATCTTGGTAGCCTGCATTGTCCCCAGCTTTAAGAAAATAATTAAAACTAACCTAAATACTCAGGGTTTCTGGAAAGAAATAACTATAATTATTTTCTAAGGTTTGACATAATTTGAGTTCAAAGCAAATTCAATCTTTTGTGTTTGTCTGTTAGCCTCAAATCCACTGTATATAGCAGAGGATGGTCCTGAATGCCTGGTCCCTCTGCCTCTGAGTGCTGGGATTACAGGTATATGTCACCATATCTGGTTTGGCTTCTTAATTAGTGTTTTCTTTATTAAATGTCTCATTCCATTACATTATTTAAAAACCCAATAGTCCACAGATTCCCACCAGATCTCAAAGATTCCCTATGAGATCCACAGTGATCTGGGAGCTCAGACTTAGAAATCTTGCTAAATTTACTGTAAACTCCCACTGTGCCTTGCTTGTATGTTTCTGTTGCCTACTGTGCCCTAGAGAATTTCTTTTTTAAATTAAAAATTTTATTACTATTATTTGTGTGTGTGTGTGTGTGTGTGTGTGTATGTGTGTGTACTCATACGTGTGCATATGGATATCACAAGATAACTTTGGGAGTCAGTTCTTCCCTTCCCCATCTTATTTTTGGAGCAGGGTCCTCCTTGTTTCTTTGAGACACTGTGTCTAGCTAGCTGACCTGCAAGTATATGGTATCTCTCCTGTCTCTGCCTACCTTCTTGATGTAGGAGTGCATGGATTTCAGATGTGATACCTCATCTGGATTCCAGAGACCAAGTATAATAACCAGGCTTCACAACAAAGCATCTTATCTACTGGGCCATTTCTCTGCCCGTTGACATTTCTTTAGCAGAAATATTTTATTTTATTTGCATGTGTATTTTGCCTGCATGTACGTATGTGCACCATACATATGCCTGGTACCCCTGGAAGTCAGAAGGGGTATCAGATCACCTGGAACTGGAGTTGTGGATGGTTGTGAGCTACCATTTAGGTGCTGGGAACCAAACCTGGGAGCTCTGCAAGAACAGCAAGTGTTCTCAACCACTGAGACATCTTTGCAGCTCCTATTCTTGACACTTTTTTATTTAAGGACTTGATTATATGACACTGACACTCTCAATCTCTTTATCTTCATGCCATTATAAGGATACCTGACTATCTCCACAATCTAGTTAATTCAGTAAACAAAGATTTCTGCTAGACCCTAAGCTTCTCTCTACTCTCAATACCTAGCCTAGTAAAATAAAGAAATGTTTATTACATAAATTAAATACACGATATAAAGGTATTACCCACATTATAAAGGAAGGGAGGCTGAGAAAGATGGAAAGAAATGGAACTTATCTCGGATCACTCACGATAAGCTTAGGACAGGAATGGGGAATTTCAGGCTTCCCGCCCTATTAGTCAACTCTGAATTTGTCTATTATGCTACTATAATATGCAGCCTTTTTTTTCTTCCAGAAATGTCATTTATCTTGTAATCACTTTGATTACACCCTCAATTTAGCAGAAATGACCCGAGGCCAAATGAATACACAGATTGCCTTGGCTCTGATTTAATTTTAAAGAACCCTTGATTCTGATTAAGTTGTTCAGTATATCTATCCACAGACCGTTAAGTTTGCTGGATTCTGGAAGATGCTAAACTTCTGCATACGAGTCTTATTTCCTGTGGACAGTCCCAAAGGGTGTCAGAGGGCATTATCTGGATTGAATACAGATTAACACCTGCTTACTTTAATATTTTCTATTTATTTCCTTCAAGTGAACATGCCTCACAAACCTGAAAATGTGATTTGGTATAAATGTTATGGGACCAAGAATTTCTATCAAAACACACATTCAGTAAAGGAAGTGTGTGTTCTCATACAAAAAAAAAAAACTAGTACTGATTGGATTTGACTTCCTAGTCCTCATCTACTAAATAAACCTTTTAATCAAGCTTCCTGTATTTAAGCATCTCATAAGAACCAGGCCTCAAGTGAAAACAAATATAATGCCTAAAGCTGTCAACTATGCTCAATTGTCTAGAGATATCAGTTAGACCTTGAAGAAGCTTAAGCAAATTTACAGGTAACACAAGGGTAACAGAGAGTCCTTTTAAAGATGGAAATATTTCCCAAACAATGGTGGCAGATGCCTATAATCCTGCTATAGGGAATCTGGAGGATCCAAAGCTTGGGCCAGCCTGGGCTACATTGTAACATTTCGTCTTAAAAAAAAAAAAAAAGGCCCAGTATTTAGATGGTGGAGGCCAGAAGATCATGAGTTCAAGGCCAACCTGGGCTACTTGAAGAAAATAAAAATGTATTTCCATATTATACAATGAAACAATTTACTCAAAAGATTTACTCACAAATAGAACAGGAATTTTTTTGTTTTGTTTTGTTTTGTTTTTGAGACAGGGTTTCTCTGCGTAGCCCTGGCTGTCCTGGAACTCACTCTGTAGATCAGACTGGCCTTGAACTCAGAAATCCGCCTGTCTCTGCCTTCCAAGTGCTGGGATTAAAGGCGTGCGCCACCACCGCCCGGCAGCACAGGATTTTTAAAACTACATATTTACTACAAGTTCTCTACCATGTGTGACTGAGGTCTTATGTAGGTTTTCTTTCTTTGCTTGCTTGCTTTGGTGTTTTGGATTAACCTCTGGGCCTCTTTCATGCTACCCATCGTCCCCCAAAATGTTTTAAAACAATTTGTATAAACAGGTATACTGCTTTCATTAAAAAAAAAAAAAAAAAGAAAGAAAGAAAAAAAAATCAGGTGGAGCTGCCAGGTAACTGGTATTGAGGAGCCATGTTCTAATTACTGCTCACGGCAACTGATAGACAGGTCCCTTTGGTAAAATGAACACAGAGCTGAGGTCAGATAAAGGCCAGTCTCGTAGCTGTCACAGACACTCAGTCTAGGCATCAGTTAAGTCAAAGGAAACTATCGAGAGGAAAGACAGTCCATTTACTGGCCCCAAGGAAGTTTAGTTTGGCAGCAATTTGTTTGCAAAGTTACATGTAAGTTCTTTAAATTGGATTTTTGGTTAACTTCCAGAATCCAGAGTGGGAAGAGTGAACCCTGACAGGTCTACATGGTTGACAATGCTCTCTTTCAACATAGTATTTGGAGATGCTATATTATTTAAAGGCCCAGTGGGGTTTAAGACAACAAAATATCATGAATTTGAACATCTGAGGGAAACCAGATTTCTGCACCTTTGGTTCCTATCAGCTCAGTCTGGGAAAAGACAAAAGAAAGAGAAATAAAGAGGAATTAAATCATCTTACATTTGCAAAAATGTTTAATGTTATCTCAAGCCAAAAACTTCTGTTAGCAGGTGCACAGTGTATAAAGACACCAGGAAATGTCAACTTTAGTAATACTTTTGTTAGGAAGAGACCAAGCAAGGCAAAAGGAAATACACTTTGCAATGAATGTGGCAAGGAAGAGTAAATTAGTTCTTTATAACTTCAAAATGTCTTCAGTGTGAAGATAAATGATCCATTGCAGAAACCCCAAGTAACACTTCTCAGGCACAACCCACTTCAGGAAGCAAATAACATTTTTGCAGGCCAAACACAGTGGAGGAAGCAAGTAACACATTGCAGGCCTAACCTATTGCAGGAACCCCGAGTAACACTTGGCAATTTGTTAACACGTTGGAAGTAGTGCTGGTAACATAACAGTATCTCTAGTTAAGTGTGTGTTTGAGGTGTTCTTCCCAATTTTCTCAGTGGGTGTGGGGTGGGGTGGGGAAATACCATTTACCAGTCTAAAGTTTAGAAGAAAACTTCCTGAGACTACTACTAGAAAAACAAGTTTACGTTTTTGGAAAAAAAAAATATGTTTATCCAGTGAGTCACATCCCTGAGACACAGAATGAACAAGCAGGCACCGGTAAGGAGGATGAAAGCCAGTCACAGAGGAGAAGAACTGAATCTCAGTGGGTCTCATCTTGCTAAGCATCAAGACAAGGCACAACAATGCAGACCTTAACCCCAACCCCACTCCACCCCCTAATTCTACAAACTTCATAGTTCCTCACAGCTGTTTATAACGAACGCTTGGTTAACTCAGCTCTGCCCCTCTAGCCCTCCCCCTGAAACAAACAGGATATTCCTCTATTATTATGGAACTAATATTTTCAGATTTTTGACTTGTGAAGAGCACTTAGGCAAAACACTGACTACTTATCTCCTGCCGACCCATGGTTTCTCACTCATTTACACCATCTGAATTCCACACAACTATGCAGTCCTGTTAGCAAGGATCACACACACACTCTCCTCCCTGCACACTTCCTATTTTCACTTGTGTCTGAGCAGGGAAGAAAGTGGTCCTTCTGATTGACAAGCAGATCCTTTGCTGCCCCTTTGTAACCCAGAAGTCACAGCAAACCTTTGACTCCCGGGTGCTGGGATTACAAGCAAGAGCCACCTCACAGGGTTTTCCTGGTTCTTTCCTTTCCTTTCCTTTCCCTTTTCCTTTCCTTTCCAACCTGTCCATACAGGCTCCCTCCCGGCACACTATCAGTGAAGAAAGACGGGAGTGATTCAGAGAGAGAGCAATCCTTTCCCTTTTGCAATTTACTTCCTTGGTTCGCTGAAACTGTTAAGTGTATTCATCACCAAATTTTTCCAGACTCAGTGCTATACTCCAACCTAGTCAGCTGTGTTGCTGCTTTTTATAAGATTTCCTGGGACTTTCTCGTGGGTACCTTTCCCCCTTATCGCTGTAGCCATCGCTGTCTGTCTGCCCTTTAGCTGAAGTCTTTCATTTCCACCTTCTTGCCAAGCATCAATCTGGATGACCTACATCTCTGGGGCATCAGGACCAACATCCCTTACCTTTTCTTCCCAGATTCTTTAAATCTCTTAATGTTCCTGTTCTGTTTGTTATCATTTTCTGGTCACCAACTCTTGATCTTTATACAAGTGTATCAAGAGATAAAGAACCAATTCACTTTCTAGGAACTAAGATTTTGCTTCAACTATCTCTCATATTAATCCCATGTAATGGAATATAATACTAGTATCCTTACCTCAAGTTTCAGGAGATCTTGTTGCTAGAGAAATAGGCCTGACCATTCAAGATTAAGATTTCTCAAACTAATATGCACATAAATCATATGATGATCTATTACAAGGCAGATGCTTAGTAAGTTGGGAGGTACTTGATTCTGGAGGTCTAACGCATTTCCAAGTCATAATGCTGTTAGGGTAGGAACACACACACACACACACACACCCCAAAATGGTCTCAATTTCCAACCTCCATTCTTCTTGCTGTCTTAAGTTCACCATCTATCAGAATTCTACCATTTTTAAGAACCAAATCATTCTGTCACAGCAATTTCTTATCTACAAACCTACCTCACCCCTTTGCCCTACACAGTGTACACCAGGAAAACTGTGGATCACCCATGACAATTCCTTTGCACTGCTTTCTACAGTTCATTTGAACTGCCCTACAGTTAAGACCTTCTGCTTCATCGTGACTAATGAACTGCATATTCCTTCCAAGGGCAGGGGTTTCCTGCTCTATCTCCATAACCCCAGTGAACCTTGGGCTCTGCTCAGCTTTACTATGTCCCAGCTGCTGCAGGTGTGTGTTCTAAGGAAAACAAAATAGTTCACTCTACTTCATGTAATTTACTCTGCACAGCTGGTTAGCTCATCCAGGAGAGTCCACACATTGGCAAATAGATGAAAATTGTATTCTCTATTACTTAAACTCTTAAATATAAGCATGCAAATGGTGTATGGAGAATTTTAGGCCTTACCCTATTTCTGGTAATCACTGGGTATAAAGATCAAGGTTATGATACTTGTTATAATCTAGTAACTATTATGTTACAAACTTAGGTATGTTTTAATTTAGATGCAGCTCTTAATTTACCTAATGCTCTTTTAGCATTCTTTCTATTAAACAGTGTCACTTTCTCCACGCATGCTATCTGAAAAAATACTTTGTTAAAGTATTTTACATTCCGTGCAGACTTTGAAAATTGCTTTAAAACTTGTCTCTTGAATTTGTATGTTTATAAGACTAAAAAATCCAACTGAAATAAACTATGCTAACCCCCTTTAAATATCAAAGAACTGCCAGTATAAAAGAACCCAACCACACTCCTTAAACTTTAGTGTGTCTTCAAGAGCTCTCGAGATTGCTTGTTCAACACGCAGATTCCAGGTTCTTACCCAGAAAAGGTCTGGTTTAGTAAAACTGGGGCGGAGCCTAGAAAACTGTCCATTTAATCAGCATCCCCCTGGTAATTCTGATGCAGGTGTTCCCGCAGATCTCAATTAGAGAAACAAAATCAAAACCCTCGACCAGGAGGCACAACAGACTTGTATTTGAAAGATAAATGTAGGCATCTCTTTTGAAAGTCGTTTCTCAAAACACCTGTCGCAACAGAATCAGGACAGAAAAAAGAGTCAAACATTTGGGAGTGGGCGTGTAAAAGGGACCAGGCATACGGTTAAAGCCCGAAAACAATGAAAGCCGGGAAGTTACTTTCTTCCCTAAGCTGGGTGTTGCAGTCTCCAAGCATCCCTCATCCTCCTTTGAAGACGCCTTTGCCCTCCCGCAACCAGGACCAGGCAGGCGCTCAGAGTAGGGCAGGAAGGTGTCGTGGCTCTCTGCTTTGCCCGCAATCACTCGCATCCCTGCGAGAGGTGCCCCGACCCTGGTTCCCAACCTCTCACCTGCCGCGAGGCCGCAGTTCCACATCGTCATCGGGCTCCGTCGCGCGTGATTCCTGCTCGCCGGCGGCAGCCGGCAATGCCTCGGCGTCCTCCACGGTCACTTCGGCCGTAGTCACCGCAGGCACCCGCGCGGCTGAAGTCGGGGCGGCCGCTGCCCCCAAGCCGAACGCTGTATCCGATGTGGGAGCAAGCAAGCTGCGGGCAGGCGCGACCGCTGAGATCCCCGCTGCGCAACCCAACAGCAGGAACAGCAGCAGCAGCAGTGCGTGCGGCCCGGGCCGGGTGGCGCGCTCCATCAGCGGCCCGCCCCACGCGCGGGCATGGAGACCCTGCCGTCGGCGCCCGCCCGTCTCGCCGCTCGGAGCCTCGGAGCACCGCGAGCGCACACCACTGACCCCGCTGCCTCTCGACTTCACGCCGCAGCAGCGAAGCTGCCCGGCCACGTCTCAGCCACTGCCACCTGAGTGACAGCCTTGTGCAGACATCGCCCATTGAGCGAGGGTTCCGTGCTTCTGCTCTGTGATTGGCTGCGCGCCTTGCCACTCCAAGCCAGGCAGACGCGTTCCTTGTTGTCAACATTATACCTACCAATCAAATTGTATTTTTCCGTGTGGAAGTCCGGCCCTTTTCCGGAAACGATGGCCAATGAGAAATGCCCCTCCCCAGAGTCTTCTTAAGTGATTGGTGAATCATTCCAGTTCCCGAATGCCTTCTCTGGAACAGATTGGTCTACTCTATGATTGGCCTCGCCCCTCAAAGTGAGGCGCTGGAAAAGGCTTGGAGATAATTGGTGCAAGTGGATGCCCCTCAAAGACCTGAGATAACTGCTTCTTGATTGGTTGGAAGCGGCACTTAGTACGTGGCCGATTCTGAGTGTGAAGAGGACCGTCCCCTGTGAAAGGAAGAAGAGTGGAAAGGAGTCCCGGGTGGCCGGGAGGTGGCTGATCTTAAAGGGATAGATGCTTTTACTATTCCCAAGCCCAATTTATTTGGAAAGAAGGGATGAGGGTTGGGGGGAAGTGACTGCACAGGTCATGTGTCCTTAGAAGTCGATAGAAGAGAAAAGAGTTCAGGAGTTGTCCAATTAGTGGCTAGGAAGATATTAAGAATTACAATTACAGTTCTTATAGTGATGACAGTGACCTGTAGAACAGAAAACCCAGTGCGCCCGGAATGCCTCTTACCTGTTTATAAAGGAGGATCCCAGGCCTGGAGCACTTAAGTAATCTGCCCAAGGTCACACAGTCACAAAAATTTATCAAGTCTCCTTGTTGGTTTAGCACACTTTACACTGCCCTCAGGAGAAATAGGACCACAAACAGCCAAAGTGGAGAAGGTTTGAATGTTTAACCAAAGCGTTTAAAATTCTCTTAAAGGAGTTGCGAACACCCTGAAGATTTCAGAGCAGGTGTGTGGGAGAGTAAGAAGTTGCGTCCTTCAGCAGGATATTCAGAACACCAACCAAACATTGGGAAGATTTTTGAAGATGTTGGCAGTTTGTGTACGTTGGTCTCCGTCTGCACAAAGCGCATTAAATTTCCACCCAGCCCCAAACCATATAAGGGACCACATTTCTTCACTCTTCTGTACAACAAATCTCTAAAACACCGTATCTTCGTTTCCTCGCTCATCTCATCTCACACACACACTGCACAGGCATTAGTACTCCTCAACTCCACCCAAATTGCTCTGATACTCTGACATGTTTCTGATAAATTCGAAGAGGAGTTCCGTTTTCATCCCAAGTGCCCTTAACAGTGGATCTCAGCCTTTCCTCCATGAAACATTTTGTCCCTTGTTTTCCTGCTTCCCTGTAGGGCAGGTATGACTTTCAAATGACCCCGTTTTGCTCAAGATGAAAGCCAAGGACCGGAAGTTCTTGACCCGTATATTAGTCCTCTAGAGTTGTCTTAGCAAATTCCCTCTAGCGTATGTGTTCTAGAGGCTAGAATTCCACCATCAGGAGCCATCAAGATTGAACTCTTCTGAGGCCCCTCTTGGTTTGTAGGTGGCCAGTCTATTGCCTCTTCATGTGAACGTTCCTCTGCTTATATTGTCCCTTTTCTCTTTTTATTTATTTTTAAAGATTCTATTTGAAGCTCGTATGTATACCAGTACTGTTGTGTCTGGAAGAAACTGTTCCCTTGGAGTTACCTGCTACCTGTGGCTCTGACAATCTTCCCGCCTCTTCTTCTGTGCAAAACGCTGAGCCTTGTGGGGAGAGGTTTGATACAGATATTCTATTTAGGGCTGAGGGCTCCAAAGTCTCTTTCTGTATATAGTGCACTTGTGGATCTCTTTGTTAATTACTGTCTGTTGCAAGAAGATGCTTCTCTGATGAGGGTGAGCAATGCTGTACTCTATGGTATAGCAATATGTCATCAGCGGTCATTATATCGCTTATAACAGAATGATAGTAGGAGGTTTGCCCCTAAGCATATGACTATCTTGTTTCAGGTTTTCACTACAGCAGCAGCAGCAGCAGCTATGGGTTCCATCTTATGGAGTGGGCCTTAAATCCAATCGAAAAGTGGTTAGCTACTCCCAGAACACTGATGCCACTATTGCATATATAGATTCAACAGAGACTGTGACAGCATACACAAGACCTGCACAGACTCGAAACAGACAAAATTCCAGCACAGACAAAGGGGAGTGGATACAAAGTCCCACCCCTAATCAAGAAGCTATTTGCAAGATAACTTCTGGGAAAAGGAAATTTAATTTTCTCCAATGGAGTCTCACTGGGTATATCAGTCACACTCCAGGGCAGGCCCCATGGCTACGGAGTATTACTTGGTTAAGACAAAACATATGCTGTTTTTTTGTGCTTTTTGTTTTGTTTTGGAGGGTTTTTTGTCTTATTATTATTATTATTTTTTTAGTTCGCTTGTCTGCTTTGATTTTTGGTTTTTTTTCCTCCTGTTTTTGTTTTTATTTTAGAAAGAAAACATGAAATTGGGTGAGTAGGAGGTGAGGAGGAATTGGAGGGGGGAGAATAAAGAATAAAGTATCTCATGACACCTGCTTGCATTAATTAATAAGAATGTGACTAAAACAGCTTGTTTTAAGCTTGTTCTCCTGAAGCTTAAAAGCTATCCAGGTAGGGAGACAGACATTAGTGATTAGGCACATACTTTATTTATTTATAAAAATAGAGATAAGTTCTCTGCTGGTTGAAGTACCATAAGAGAACAGTGACAGACAAGGCTAATAGAGATCGACTCCTTGATACTCAGGAGAAGGACAAGGAAATCTTTCCATTTTGGAAAAAGAAAACAGCCATGACTCAGAAGCAGCTGACTAGGGAAATAACGTGAAAGGCAGAAAAGGAAGCCTGCCAGTTTTAGGTCGGCATAGCACATCATGGTGATAGGTGGAGGCTCTGAACCTGGGTCTGAGTGTTTGGGGGATGTGGAAGGAAGTGAACTCTTGACAAAACAGCTGGCCAGTGAGCCCAGGCTAGGAAAAAAAGGCACTGACATCTCCTGAGCCAGGGCGTCTCTGAACAATTAAGATCTAAAACAAGCTTGGTTTAAAAGGTCTGTGAGATGGATTTGAAATTTACAAACTGCAAACTCATTCCATTAAAAGAGAGAGAGTCTGAGTCTTTGACATCATGTCTGAGTGTAGATAACAAGAGCCTTTCATGCCATGACTAAGGAGTTAATTTTTCTCCACAGCACAGCAGCCCCCATAATGATGTAGACTTGTGTTCTTTCTTTCCCCCCTTCCTGAATGACATCCTGCTTGTCACCTTAGTCTCAGGACAGCAACTCCAGCACCAGTTCTTTACTTCTGGAAAGGGGAAAGGTCAAGAGCACGTGGCTACCTGAATTCACCCTTAGCCAAGAATAGAAGAAGCTCAACAAGGGAATTCATATTTGCACAGCACAGGTCAGACCATTTCCAACAGCCACGCTTAGCTGCAGAGGAAGTATACTGCCGCTCCAAGGAAAAGCAGGGTTCTTCTACTGAAAGTGAAGGGAGCAATTGTTATGGGCGTCACTAAAGTTAATACAGCACATTATATCATAACTGTTGGAAGTAAACACAAGTGAATTTCAATAGAAACACACACTACAGTCAAGATACAGAGAATCTGGGGCTGATTAAGATGACTCAACAGGTAAAGGTACTTGTTGCCTACCCCGTTTACCTGAGTGTGGTCCCTGGGACCCACTTGGCAGAAAGAGAACAGAATCCTGCAAATTTTTCTTTGACCTCCACATGCATGTTTCAACGCTGGTGTGTGTGTGTATGTGTGTGTGTGTGTAAGTGAACACACATACTAAATAAAATTTAAAAGGTAAAAAAACCTTTTTAAAAGATAGACAGCAATCTCAAAGCATGTCTTCAGGTGCCCTGTGGTTTACTATGTAGCCCAGCATAGTGGCCTTAATCTCAAATGTTTTCTTGTCTCTACCTCCCTGTGCTGGTGTTGAAAGCGTGCACCACTGGGTCTAGTCCTTAGTCAACTTTTCCTTCTAGCTTCCTTCTAGATAATCAATGACTTCTTTCCTGTCACAATTGTCTAGTGCAAATTTTCTGGAATATTTAATAAATTACTCACAGAGCATATACTTTCCTGTGTATCTTCTTTTGCTCAATTCTTTTGAACCCTTGCATATGGTATGTAGTGATACTTCATTCTTTCTACTACTTGGTGGTATTTCATTACATACATGACAGATTTATTTTTCCATTCACCTATAGATCCACGTGTGTGATGTAATATTATAAATATTCATGTACAAGTAGTTGTACAGAAATACATTTGTGTTTCTCTTCATTAGGCACCCAGATAGAGAATAACTGGCTCATATGTAGATATATGCTTAAGTTTTTGATAATCTAGCAATCATTTTCTAAAGGGGTTGTACTAGGCTTGTGACATGCCCCTAGTGGTGTGTGGCTATTCTGGTAGTTCTTATCATTGCCAGTGTCTGGTCATTGCTCAGTTTTTTGAGACAATCGAGTGTGTGTGTCACATTATCTCACTGTAGTGGCTATTCTTGGTTGTCAACTTGACTATATCTGGAATGAACTACAATCCAGAATTGGAAGGCTCACCTGTGATTCTAATTTGGAGGTTGGGAGATACAAGTTTCTGAACTGGATCTTGGTTTGGAGATCTTGAGGCAATCCCAGAAGATTAAGACAGGGAGATCCCTGAGTTCAAGGTCATTTGGGACAAAGCAAGTCCACACCATCTGCTGGAGACCTAGATAAGGACATTGGAAGAAGGAAGATCCACTCTCTCTTCTTCGCCTGCTTGCCTTGTGGGACTGAGAAACTGCTAGATCCTTGGACTTCCATTCACAGCTGCTGCTGATCATTGTTGGGGAGTTGGACTGCAGACTGTAAATCATCAACAAAATCCCTTACTATACAGAGACTACCCATAAGTTCTGTGACTCTAGAGAACCCTGACTAATACACTCACTATGGTTTTTTTTTCTTTGAAAGCAAGTTAACCTTGACAAACACTCTCTCTATGGGAACCCAGTGGCTACATTGGGCAGGGACTCAGAAGCCCTACATACAAGGCAACCCACACCCAACACCCATTCCTAAGATCCAGAGACAGGAACAAAACATGCACCCAACAAAAACAGCACCTGATATCAGCACCTAGAATCACCTCAATCATTCCTACCTACCCCAGATGCCTAGACACTAGCAGAAAAAATGCAATAATAAACAGCCAAGACAATGTGCATTCACCAGAACCCACTAACCCTTCCACAGTAGACCCTGAGAAAAACAATATAGCTGAAACACAAGATAAGAGCTTCAGGAACGAAGCTATGAATATGTTCCAGGACCTTAAACAGGGTATGAATGAATCCCTTCATGATGTCCGTGAAAACACAAACAGTGGAATAAAACAATGAAAACATCTCAAGATAGGAAAGTAGAAATAGAATCATTAAAGAAAACTTACACTGAGATAAAACTGGAAATGAAAAAGTTATGAAGTCAAACATAAACCTCAGAGGTTAAGTCTCACCAACAGAATACAAAACATGGAATAGAGACTTTCAGACATTGAAGACAATGTAGAAGAAAAGAATACCTCAGTCAAAGAAAATGTTGAATTAAAAAAAAAACCACCTAAAACCTTGGCACAAAACATTCAGGAAATAAGGGGCATTATTAATAGTTATAGAGAAAGGAGAAGAAACACAGGTCAAAGGCATAAAAATATTTTTACTAAAATCATAGAAGAAAATTTCCCTAACCTAAAGAAGGAGGAGCCTATCAAGGTTCAAGAAGCACATAGCACACCAAATAGCCTGGACCAGAAAAGAAATTCCCACAACACTAATAATCCAAACACAAAATGCACAGAAAAAAGAAAGACACATGAAGGCAGAACCATTAGAAAAACACCTGACTTCTCAATGGAGATTCTAAATGCAAGCTGTGCCTGGACAGATGTTCTACAAACTCTATGAGACTGCAGATATATCAGCCCAGACTAGTTTACCCATAAAAGCTTTCAGTCTCAATAGATGGACAAAACCAAATTTAAGCAGCATCTTTCTACCAATCTCGCTCCACAGAAGCACTAGAAGTAACCACACCCAAGAAATCACAAGGAATAAATAATACTAGCCCAGCAAATCAAAAGATGGGGTGGGGGACCCACAGAATAACAACAGAAAAATAACAGCAATCAACAAAAACTGCTAATCACTCTCAATATTAATGGCCTCAATTCCCCAATAAAAAGATGGACTAACAGATTTTATTAAAAAACAAGATCTTTCCTGCTGTATTTGAGAAAAGGATGGAAAAAGATATTCCAAGCAAATAAACTCAAGAAATAAGCCAGTGTAGACATCTTATATCTGACAAATACACTTTAATCCAAAACTAATCAGAAGAGATTGTGAAGGATGCTGGATAATTATCAGAGAAAAAAAATCCACTAAGAGGATATTACAATTTTTAACATTTATGTGTCAAATACAATGGTATCTATTTTCAAAAACGAAACACTACTACAGCTAAAATCACATACAGATTTCCACACGGTGATAGTGAGTGACTTCAGTTATCCCTCTCTTACCAATACTCAGGTCATCCATACAAAAACTGAACAGAGAAACGCTAGAGCTAAGTAACATCATAAATCAAATGGACCTAGCAGATATTTATAGAACATTTCACCCACACATAAAAGAGTATACCTTCTTCTCAGCAGCTCACAGGACTTTCTCCAAAATTGACCACACACTTGGACACAAAGCAAGTCTCAACAGATATAAGAAAATTGAGATAACACGCTGCAGCTGCATCCTATCTGACCACCATGAATTAAAATTACGTTATTGTTTGTTTGTTTGTCTTCTAAAGAGAGAGGAAGATGGCATAAGTTGAAAGGCTGGAGATCTGGGAAGAGGAGAGAAAAGGGAGACCATGATCACAATATATCGTATTAAAAAAGATTTATTTTCAATTAAAAAAGTCAACGAACCTTAATTTTTAGAATTTTTTTTATTTTTATGCAAACCAGTTTTTTGCCTGCTTGTGTGTTTCTGTGCATCATGCGTGTGCTTGGTACCCCTGGAAGCCAGAAGCAGACATAGGAACCTTGAGATTGGAGCTACAGACTGTTGTGACCCACCATGTAGTCGTTGAGAATTGAACCTGGGTCCTCTGGAAGAGCAATGAGTCACCTCTCCAGACCATTGCTGCGGTTTTGATTTGCATTTCTCCAGTGACTAATGATATTGAGTACCTGTTAGTATACTTCTTGTAAATTGTATATCTTTCATAAAATGATTCTTCAAAATGCTCATCAAGGAGACATTTTGTATACTCTTTATGGGTTCTTTGTGAATTTCACATCATGCCCCCTCTCCTACTCATCTCCCAGCCTCTCCACATCCACCCTTCAACCTTGCGATTCCCTCCACCCAAAGAAAACAAATAAACCAAGCAAGCAAGCAAGCAAATCTCACTGTGGAAGCTGCACTGTGCCACACAGTGCACCCTTTTGCCCAAACAGCTTTTCTTGCAAATGTTCATTGCAATGAGTCAGTGGTTTGGTTCTAGGTCTTTGGCTTCTGCTACACCATCAATACTGGATCCTCACTGGGACTCCTCTCGTCTAACCTGTTGTTGTAAGTTGCAGCTTTGGTTCTGGAGGACCAGCAGTTCATAGATTAGGTAGATATTGAGATGGGCAACTCAAACGCCTGCATCTGTGTGTGTGGGTAATAGCTGAGTTGGTCAGCCTGACAGCTCTCCCACATCCAAGACACCTCAGCCAGCTCTTTAGCACTGCCCAGGAGAGGGACAGGGCCAGCTCACCTGAGTGTCACAGCTGGTAGGGGGCAGGCTCACCTGAAAGGCCTGCCACCAGGGCCAGCTCTCCTGTGCTTCCTGGGGAAGGTGCTCATGTTAGTGGGGCCTGGGGCCTCTGAATGTCTTCCAAGTGGCTCTGGACATGGTTGTCTAGGTAAGAGACAATTTTTTAAATTTTATTTTTAATTTTTTAAGGAAGGTTCTCTCTATATTATCTTGACAATACTGGAACTCACTATATAGACTAAAATGTCCTTGAACTCACAGAAATCCTCATGCCTCTGCCTCTGGGGTGCTGGGATTAAAAACATGTGCTACCGTACTTTTTTTTTTTTAAAGAAAATCTTATACTTGGTGGACTAACATAAATTATTTGAAAGCAATACACACAGTCAGGCATGGAGGTGCTTAACTTTAAGGCAGATCTGTATGTTTGAGGCCAGCCTGGCCTACATAGTGAGTTCCAGGATAGCCAAAGCTGCACAGAGAGACTCTAGGTCGAAGAGGAAGAAGAAGAAGAAGAAGAAGAAGAAGAAGAAGAGGAGGAGGAGGAGGAGGAGGAGGAGGAGGAGGAGGAGGAGGAGGACGAGGACGAGGACGAGGACGAGGAGGAGGAGGACGAGGAGGAGGAAGAAAAGGAGGAGGAGGAGAAAGGAAGAGGAGTAAAATATATCCAATGAGATCACACTCCACATTTGTGTGAATAGCTTCTTTAAAAATGAGAAAATGCTATATCAAGTGAAAAGGGGAAGGAAATGGGGATGCAGAATATGCTCAAAGTACATCACATACTTGCATGAAAGTGGCCTTGGATAATAAAAAAAGAAAATACAATACCAAATGCTGTTGAAGTATGGAGCAATTAGAACCTTGCCACAGTGCCAGTGGGAGGTGCAAAGTGGTAAGACAACTTGGGAACAGGTGGATAATTTCTATTACAGTTAAACAGACACAAAGTGACCCAACCTTACTCGTAAGTATTTTAAGAGTATTTATTTACATGTATGTGTGAGTGCCTGCATAAATTTATGTGTACCACATGCATGCAGGGGTCTGTAGCAGCCAGAAGAGGGTGTTGGATCCCCTGGAGCTGACTTAGGAAAGCGGCAGTAGTAGGTTTAACCCTCCCTTGGGAGCTTGAATAGCTCCTTCCAGTACTATATAAACTAGTCTTCAGGGAGGAGGCTTGTGGGTCAGGTTTGTCTTGAATCCTCCTAGTCCTGTGTCTGAAGTGCTTAGGGTCTTCAGCAGGGTACACCTTTTTTTTTTTAATTTTTAATTTTTTTGGTTTTTCGAGACAGGGTTTCTTTGTATAGCCCTGGCTGTCCTGGAACTCACTCTGTAGACCAGGCTGGCCTCGAACTCAGAAATCCACTTGCCTCTGCCTCCCAAGTGCTGGAATTAAAGGCGTGTGCCACCACTGCCCGGCAGGGTGCACCTTTCTTAAGCATAAACATAAGTTATTTGGATGGTGAAGATGCAAGTGAAAATTCCAGCAGTTCAGATTCCTTAAAGCCTGTTTTGGGGTGGGGAGGAGCTGTTTCAATCCTCAAGAGGATATTGATGGCTGGGTGTAGTATTTTCTTGTATCCTACCACTTGAGAGGTTGAGGAAAGATGATTGCAAGTTCAAAACCAGTCTCTAAAAAAGGGTGTGTGTGTGTGTGTGTGTGTGTGTGTGTGTGTGTGTGTGTGCATGCACGGTGTCAATAGAAGCCAGTAGAGGGTGTCAGACCTTCTGGAACTGGAGTTTGGGACAATTAGAGAAGCCATGTAGGTGCTGGGAACCAAAGCCAGGTCCTTTGCAAGAGCAGGGGGTGATTTTAACCACTGAGCCATCCCTCCAGGCCATAGTCTCTGAGGTTTTTCACAGTCTAAACTCTTCTACAGAAGAGGGTTCTTTCCCTTTTTGCTTTATAAACTGTGTAGCATCCTATCTCGTGGTGCCAGCGCTTCGCATTGTGCTGAGAGATGAGTTTCTTTTGTTCAACTTTCCTTGTACTCAAACCCAAGAGTTCTAAAATGACTAAAACTACAGCCCAGACAGCACTAATCAGAGTCAATGGGAGGAAAAAGAGAATGATATGAATTTAGGAGGGAGACATCGAGGTGTGTGATTATAATCAAAATCCATTGTATGAGTGTATAAAATTTGAAAGAATAAATAATAGTCTAAGAAACACACACACACACACAGCAGCAACAACAAAAATGGACCCAGGCTCCAGTCCACTGGACCTTGAAACAATACAAATACTAAATCTACATAACTCTAAGGGTGACCCTTGGCATGGGCACAGCTCAGAGGTGCCCCTTGACACGGACACAGCTCTGAGGTGTCCTTTGAAAACTGGCCAGATCTTCACAGCTTCATTTTTCATCTGAAGGGGTGAAGGGGTAATTTCTTCCTTCAGTAATGGGGAGGAGAGGATCATCCCTAGAATTGCTAAGTGACTTGCTGCAAGCTCAGGGACCATCTTTCTCTCCTCTCGGGCCCTCACAGTATATTGCTGGTGTCTTCCTAGACACCCTCTTTGATCCCTTTATACCCAGATTCTGAAAGTTCACTTCACCAGGTGTACCCTGAGATCACTTCTTCCAGGCTGTCTCAGTGGTCACTTGTATCAGAGATATTCTTCTGTTCCACATTTCTGCAGTATTACTCCTCGTCTTTATAGAAAATGTTACAATTTGTTTGGTTTTGTCTTTTGTTTTTCAAAACAATATTTCTCTTTGTAGCCCTGGTTGACCTGGAACTCACTTCATAGACCAGGCTGGCCTTGAATGCAGAGATCCACCTGCCTCTGCCTTCTGAATGTTGGGATTAAAGGGGTGTTCCACCATTGCCTGACTCACAATTTTATTATCAGAAAAATCAAAACAATGAGGTAGTAATAAGTAATACAAAGGTTCAGCCTTTTAAAGTGATTGCTGCTCTTGCAGAGGGCTGGAGTTCAGTACTTAGTACCTACATTGGGCATTGTATAGGCACCTTTAATTTCAGCTGCAGAAGTCCAGTGCCTCCTTCTGTCTCATGGGCACTCAGACACATGTGGCACACAGACCCATGCATAATTTTTTTTAGTTCTTAAAAAATTATGTAACACAAATGCTAAGTATCACTTTATTTGTCAAATAGTGTATAGATGCAATATTTCTCTTACAAAGATCATCAGTACAAACAGTATTAATGTTCTGTAAAAATGGAAGGAGATGATAGGAACTTTGATGCTTTCATTTACGTGATAACTTTTTAATGGATCCCAGGATCACATGGTTAACTCTTTCTTGACATCTGAGGGTTCAGCCTTGTGTTTTGTGTCTATCAGACCAACAGTGAAGCAATGGTGTTTGAATTGTCAGAAGCAACGGAGGAAAAAGGGACCTATGTTCTTACACTAAAAGAATTTTTATTCCTTCTAAGTAAGTACCAAAAATCTGGCAACTTGTAAGAGCAAGCACTCTGCAGTGGTTCAAAACACAACCTCGATGGTGAGAGAATCAAATCCTTGCCCCGCACGTGGCTCTGTAAGTGAAGCAGCCCATGTCTCCATCCACAGCCCTGTGTGTGTTCACAGCACAGCGCTGGAGATTCATTAAGTTGTCACCGGTGGGCATCTGCTTCCAGCTCCCACAGAGTAGCTGGCTTTAGAGAAAATCTCCTCCCGCCTCTGACCATATGATTATATTGAAACAACAGCAGCAGCAGCGACTGTTTGAAGGCATCAGATAAGAACCAAAGCATCCAGGACTTAAGGGACTAAAAAAATACTCTAAAAAGTACTAAATCTCACTGAAGAGTAGAAAGTGCAGGTTCAGTCCAGGATTACAGCTCTGGTGAGTACCTCCAGGCTTTTGCTGAGACCCCTGATGGAATAAATTGACCTCAGAAAAGTGAACAGTCTCAGAGTACCGAATTCCCTAACTGGATCAGGGAAACAAACAAACAAACAAAACCGAACATCTCTTAGAAAAAGAAACATCACTTAGAATGTTCACAATTTACATAAACACTTGGCAGAATGTGAACCGATATCGAGTCATATTGGTACACAGAATCAGAAACAGAAAATCAAAAGAAAAAAAAAAAACAGACCGAAATAGATTAAACTCAGCTTTCTTACACACAGCTGAGCATGTAAAACTGCAGATACTTGGAAAAGATTTTGGTCATTTCTCCAAAATGTTAAATATAGAGTTACAACATAATGCAGTACATACCCACAATATATAAATATTCAACTACAAAAATGGTCACAGGAATATTATTTTGATTTTCCATGGTTTCTCTTGCTGTTGATTTATAGTTTCATTTCATAATAAACAGATAGAAGACATTAAGTTATTTAAATTTTCTTATATTCATTACAACTTGTTTTGTGTCCTTAAATGTAGTCTATTTTAGAGAAACCTATTGGCTACTGAGAATGTGTGTTCTGTTGAGCAGATTTAATCTATAATGTCATCTAGTCTTGATATTTCTTTGTCGATTTTGTCTGAACAGCTCCTCTATTGATGCAACTGTGATATTGATGTTACTTATGGTTATTGTGTCGAGATCAATATATGTATTTATTTCCAGTGTATTTACTCTATGAAACTAGAAGCATGGATGTTTGGTTCTTATGTTTCCTATTGTAATGTATTCTTGATGGATTGGCTCCTTACTCAATGTATAGTACCTTTCCTTGTCTTGTCCGACTAATTTGGCTTGATGCCTCTCTGGTCAGACACGGCCACATCTGCTTACTCCTCAGTTTCATTTGCTTGGACGTCTTCTAACCTTTCACCTCTAAGACTATGTTCATCTCTCTAGTGATGTGGTTTTTGCAGGTAATAAAAAAATTGCTCTGTTTTAAATCCAATCTCTATGATTTTTTTATTGGAGAATTGAGACCATTCAAGTTCAGAGTTGTTACTGGAAGCTGTCCATCAGTTCCAGCGTTTGGCTGTTCCTGTAATGTCACCGCTCTCCTAGTTCCCATTTGCCCACGTTCTGGTGAGCTCATTCTTTCCCGTGGCCTCATGGATGTGTAGGATTCTTTCAAGTACCTTCCCTAGAGCTGGCTTAGTGGTCACAAAGTCTGTTAGTTTGAGTTTGTCATGGGAAGACTTTATTTATCCCTCCTTCAATTTTGAAGGGTATTTTTCTGGATATAGTAATCTGGATTGGCAGTTATTGTCTTTAAGAGACTTAAATAGACCAGTCCTACCATTCCTTGCCTCCTGGATTTTAGAGTTTGTGTGTGTGTGTGTGTGTGTGCGTGTGTGTGTGTGTTTGTCTTAAAATCTGCTATTTTCTTCTGGGTTTGCCTTTATATATGTCTTAGTGTGCTCTTACAGCTTTCAACATTGTTGTATATGTATATTTAATATTATAACTATATAGTATGAGATAGGGGATATTCTGGTTTTGTCTATTTTATATTTTAAATTCCTTCTATAGTTGGATAGCCATGTCTTTCTTTAGATTCAGAAATTTTTGTTTCATTTAATTGAAATTATTTTCTATGCCTTTAGCTTATATTTCTTATTCTTCTATGCCATGGTTTATAAAATGGGTCACTTAAATCATGTATGTTCTATTCATATTTTCTTTTAAAGATTTATCCTATTTTAAATTATAGGTGTGTGTGTGTGTGTGTGTGTGTGTGTGTGTGTGTGTGTGTATAAACAGAAGTTACAGGTGGCTGCGAGCTGCCTGACATGGGTGTTGGGTGTTAAACCTGGGTCCTCTGGTAGAGCAGCAGGGACTCTTCCCTAGTGAGCCACCTCTCCAGCCACTGCTAATACTCTCGCATTGCTTTGCATTGTCAGTGTCTGAACTTCTCCTCCTTGTCTTCAAGTCTTGGTATCCTGTACTCTTGAGCCATGCTATTGGTAAGGTTTTTCCACTGAGTTTAGTTTATTTTAACTTTTTAATGTGACTTGTTGGGGCTTTTGTTTTAAAATTTTATTGACTTTTTTTTTTATCATTTCTAATCTATTATAGAATTTCTGTGTCATAACTTGTTCTGGTTTCCTTGTTTCACTTAGCTTTTTATTTATGATCCCTTTGAATTCATTCCGAAGTTAATTTGTTCTCCTCCTCCTCTTCTACCTCCTCCTCGGACAGGGTTTTTCTGCATAGTCATGGATGTCCTGAAACTTGATCTGTATACTAGGCTAGCCTGCCTCTGCATCTGAGTGCTAGGATGGGGGGGGGAGGCAAGTGGCCCCCAACATCTCCATTGACACTGAGTGCCCGTTGCCGCGCTGGCACTCAGCTGAGCACAGGTGCAGATCCTGTCTCTCAGCACCTCCTTCTTTTGCTGTTTGTGTCTGTGGCTTCTGACCAGAGCAAACCCTTTGAGATATTTCATTTCCTGTGCCGACCTTTATGTTGTTTGCTCATCAAAGCAACGGGTAATGCTCGTGTCTTGGGTCCTAGGTATTGTAACCAGAGGTGTCTTTGAGTCTCTGAGTACTACTAGGAAGGGCTGCCAGGAAGCTCTACACTGACCTGCCCCGGACCCCAGCATCTTCAAACACTTGGTACTACCCTTCCCTCTTTCAGGAAGCTTGCAAATCTAAATCTGCTCTATAGCTCAGCCAGGTACCCTGTGGGCCAGCACTCATCGAGCAGTCCCTTGACACATGCCCTGTGTTCACAGTGTAGTGAAAGGAGGCACCTTTGCCTCTAGAGCCACCTAGCCAATTACTCAGAAATGGTCTTTTAAAATAGCTTCTGGGGGTTGCTCTGGTCAAAGGCTGGGAGGAGATTATTTCCTGATAAATGAATGGTGTGTGGACCCAAATATTACTGTCGGGATAAACTGCACATCTATTTAGTGGTACATTTAGTGTGGGGTATGCATGTTCAACCTCTGTTTTGTTTTTATTGTTTTGCCTTTGGTCTCAGCCAGCTTGTGCAGCTGCCATGGACTCTGAGTCTGTCTGTCCCTCCTTCCCTGCCTCCCTCCTCCTGCCCCCACCTTCTTCTGTTCTGCAAGTGTGGTACTGAAGGTAGTATGCAAATGTTCAGGCTTTCTGTCTTAAGCTTGTGTTCACTTGGCATGGGGAGCTGGGCCCTCCTGAAGGACTTTGGATTGTTTCTGTCTACTTTCTAAAGTTTCTCTCTCTCTTTGCTTCCAACACTTGCCATCTATCGGCCTCAGGTCTCCCTTTCCTGCATGTATACACTTCTCTCTCTCTCTCTCTCTCTCTCTCTCTCTCTCTCTCTCTCTCTCTCTCTCTCTGTGTGTGTGTGTGTGTGTGTGTGTGTGTTTCTAGAAATTAAAGTCAGAGCCTTGAGTTTGTTAGGCTGACAGGTTCTCTGCCACTGAACTGCACCCCAGCCTTTGTTCCATACATTCATTCTTTAACAAATACCTACATGTGTACAGTGCAGCTGACCAGTTAGGAACTGGGATTTCAACTCACAAAAGATTCTTGTCATTGGGGGACATACAATAGAGACCTTAGGACTTGAAGGAATACCTCACCTGCATTTCCTTTAGTATTCTGCACCCCTCACACAATGTTTGTAGCTAGATATGATGAAGAAGAAAATAGAGTATAAAGACACACCCCCGCAAGAGGATCTCTAGTAACTTTTGTCAATAACCTGGAGGGGGGGGTCGAAGCCAGCTCTGCTAAAGACCAGACCTCAGATCCACTTGTTTCCATGCTCTTTGTAGAATGCTGACTTCAGCATAGAAGCCTTTCGGTATTTTCAGGTAAGTTCAGGATAACACCACGGGATACAAGGCAATTGTTACATGTTTGATCTCTTTCTTTCTTTTTTTTAATTTCTATTTATTTATTATGTATATAGTGTTATGCCTGAATATATGCCTGCAGGGCAGAAGAGAGCACCTTATCTCATTATAGATGGTTGTGAGCCACTGTGTTGTTTCTGGGAATTGAACTCAGGACCTCTGGAAAAGCAGTCAGTGTTCTTAACCTCTGAGCTATATCTCCAGCCCTCGATCTCGTTCTTAACTTCCTCCAAGTTGGCAAAAAGCAGAACACTTTTTGTAGGTGTTTTTATTTACCCTCAGCACCCTTCCTTAATTCATTCTTTCTGCACTGACCTTGCATTACCCAGTATTTTTAGGTTCAAAATAAGGCAGAGTTCTCATGGAACCGCCACGGCATCTTCCTAGAAGAAGGCTTCCTTGCCTTTGGCCCCACCCTACCAGTGGTAACTCTTTTCTTGGCTTCCATACAACCCTACTCACCCCTAGCGAGCACGTACCATAAGGCATTTGACTCACCTGCTTAATTGCCTGCTTCCTCTAAGGCTGGTTTCCTTAAGGCAGGTACTATGTCTTCATAACTGGGTCCCCAGGGCCCGCTGTGCACAAGGCTGAGGAGCTTTGATCTTTTCATCTCCCCCTGAGTTTTCTGCCTTTAATACCTTTCCATTCTGTCAGCAACTAGCCCTGTAATATCACATCTATTCTCAGAGAACCCAAAGAAATCTTCCTCCCTGCAATCAACTGGCATGCCTTACTAAGCCCTGTTCAACACTGTGCAACAACATGAGAAAATGGGGGCTCCCTCAGGACACGATTGGCACAGCCATCTCAGGAACGCTGATGGCCAAGGTGGTTGTTGTAGTATTTTATTCAGGTGAGAGCTGCAGTCCTCTGGAGTTACAAGTAAAGAAAGTGAGGAGAGACCAGAACTGGGCTTGAGAGCAGAGAGCATAAACTGGGAGATGAAAATCAAGACAGGAATCTGAGCTATGGGAGACAGTCTGTTGGAATGACAGAGCATTGCCTAGCATAGAACTTAGAAATACAACTGGGTATGTGTGTGTGCAGACAGGAAGGAAAGGGGGAGACTCTGAAATTGGACTGAGAGTCTACGGCTGTCCCACTCAGTGTCAGTGTGAAGAACTTGAGGAGAGACAAAGGACATCCTCTTTAACCTTTATGGGTGAAATTCAGTTCTTGACTGTACTTAGATTTCCAATGAAGCTTTATAAAATGTCTGGACCCAACTCCTAAGGAGTCTGATGTAGTTAATTTCTTGTGAATTCTTCCTAAGTCTCCTTACAAACACTCAGCTAATGCCAATAGCTATGATTTTTCCGCAGCTTTGTACAATGTTAAACCAACATTTTTTTTTCACTGCTACCAACACCTTTCAAAAAATTAAGACTAAGTACATCTTTGCTGTTGTTTTTCAAGATAGAGTTTCTCTGTGTAGCCCTGGCTCACACTGGAACTGGCTCAGTAAACCAGACTGGCTTCCAAACTCACAGAGATCCAACTGCCTCTGCCTCCCAAGTGCTGGCATTAAAGGCGTGTGCCACCACTGCCTGACTAAGATTAAGTGTTTTAACACCTATGTTATAAACATTAAATACAAAGTTTCTATTAAAGAAGCATTCTTTAGAGAAACTACTCATTCTAGAATTGAACAAAAAAATGCAGAAGAGGGTCTTGGGATAACCTGCTTTAAGAGAAAAAGAAAAACAGAAAAACAAACAAAGTGAGTTGGTTTGCAAAGACCTGTAGAACCAAGGTTCTGGAACTGGAGAGATGGTTCAACAGTTAAGAACGACTCCAGTTTGTGTTAAGTCAACAAAAAACTAACAAATGCACTGATTAAGCAAAACCCGGTCTATTAGAAACAAATAATGGAGGGTAAAGGGGGCCTTAACATACCAGGCCTGATGCTGCTCCCTTGCAAATCTTATAATCTTATAAAGTTGGTCCTTGGTTGATTTTAGGAACGTTCCCTCCCCCCTAACTAATGAGAATAGCTCTTGGTGCTTTAGCTGCTGTATGGTGTGATTTATGGTGATGCATGCTTTCATTCTGGAGTCCTTAAATTATAGTATGTGCAGACACTGAGTACCTATAGGACCAGCTGCCAATAAATACTTTGGACACTGAGTTTTTCATGAGCTTCATGCATGACAAGAATCCACACTTAGTCAAAGTTGGATGCTGGGGGCCTTTGTGTGTCCTGTGTGGTCATATTGGGAAAGGGGCTCTTGAAATGTACTCCTGACTTACTCTGGATGTTACCTCCACATATGTATTATCCTTTGTTGACTTTTTTTTCTATCTTGTGGTTTTTTGAATGAGGATGACCCCCACAGACCCATATAGTTGAATGCGTGGTCCTCAGTTGGTGGAACTGTTTGGAAAGGGTTAGGAGGTGTGGCCTGGTTGAAGGATGTATGCTACTGGGTACAGGCAATTAAGGTTTCAAAAGCCCATGCCATTCCTAATGCCTCTCTCTTCCTCTTGCTTGTAGGTCAAGATGTAAGCTCTCAGCTATTGCTCCAGTACTATGCCTGCTTGCCTGATGCCTTGCTCCCTGTCATGATGATAAGGCACTCTAACACTCAGTAACTATACTCCCCAAATAAACTCTCCTATAAATTACCTTGGTGTTTTATCACAGCATAGAACAATAGCTAAGTCACAACTTTTTCTTTTGTTAAGGCTGTGTATGTGCATGTGGGTGTGCAGAGACCAGAGAACACCAGGTGTCCCATTCTACCACCCTCCATCTATTCCCTTGAGGCACAGTTTCTCACTGAACCTGGAGTTAGGAGGGCAATCAGGAAGCTGCAGTGGTTCTCTTGTTTCTGTCCCCCACAGTGCTGGGATTATAAGTGTTCATGTAACTACATTCACTTTTTTAAATGCGGATTCTAGAATCCAAACTCTGGCTTTGCACTTGCCCAGTGACCGTTCTTACCCAATGAACCGTGACTCCATTCCCCACTTTTTTTTTTGTCAGCCACTGTGTGGGGTAGATTTGGTCCTGTGTGGATTTGCTTCCCTTAGCTTCCTTTAGAACTCTGTCCTAGGTCATGTGCAACTCCAATTAGTAATACTTCCCAGTTGAGCTCCCAGAGGGATGTCCCAAAATGCTAAAACAAATACGAAACTACTCAGCGGTGTGTGGGTCACTGCAACCCAGGCAGAAGTGCAGGGATTCCCAGAGGACAATCTACTTGAGGCAAACTGAGCTGAGGCAAACCATGACGTAGAGATACTGTAGCCACCGGAAACATGGGGGTGAGAACTGTTTGGTTAGCCTGGAGCTGACCAAACATAAGCAGACAAAAGTGTACTGGTCTGACATTACTGTGACCAAATGCCCAAGAGAAGTCTTAGAGAGGAAAGATGCAGCCTATCCTGGAGGGACAGCAGAGCAGAGTGCTTCCGGGGGCTGGAAGCAGCTAGATGATGCCTACACTGGCTTTTCCCTTTCCTCTGGGAAGTTTATAGCATAGTACCACCCACATCCACAGAGAGGTTCTTCCACTTTGTTAATTCTTTCTGGAAATATCCTCCTAGACACAGCAGGAAATACACTCACTAATCTAGATGCTTCCTAATCCTTTCAAGTTGACACAAGCACTATCCTGTTAGGGTCCCCTGTGTCTTTTGCAAGCTGAAGGAGGTGATTGCAATCAGAGGCAAATAGAATTTTTCTTTCAATGGTGGTAGTAGTGGTGGCGGTGTCCTAGTTTTGTGGCTGGTGGTAGTTATGCTATTCTGGGATAATTTTCTGTAAGGCTTCAAGGAATATTAGTCAAAGCTCCACTGTGGCAGGCCATATAAATCAAATCTTACAACTTTTAGAGAAAAAAAAATTAAAAGACTATTACAAGAATATAGGTACCTCACAGAATTAAAGGGATCACCATGGCCTGGATATAACAGGCTTTCTTGAGGATTCCTAGGTTGGAAGCCTGACCCATAGGATACTGCTGTTGAAATGGTGGGACTTTGAAGAGATGGGCCTAGTAGGAGGTCTTCAAAAATATGTATTTATTTTTATTTTCTCTCTATGTGTATGTGTGCCTGCTTGCAGGTCTGTATACTGTATGCATACAGTGCCTGAAGAGGCCAGAAGCATCAGAGCCCCTGGAAATGGAGTTGCAGATGGTTGTGAGCCTCCATGTGGGTGCTGGGAATCAAACCCAGGTCTTCTCTCTCGAAGAGCAGCCAGGGCTCTGCAGCTCCATCTCTCCAGCTCCGAGTAGTATGAGCTGTCATGGGCATTGCTCTCAGACAAAAATAAGAGCAGCATTTCCTACAAGAGTGAATTGTTATAAAAGTCTCAGCTCTAGCCTTCTGGCTTTCATCTGGCATTGTGATATCACCCTCTTGCATGCTTGCCTACCAACATAATAACCTTTGGGGAACTGAGCAGACACTGATACCACACCCTTGAACAGAAATTCCCCAGAGAAGGGAATGGACCTAGCTTGGGTTATGGGTGTATTTTGAAGGGGGCGGGGCTTGATCACAGTCCTCTCATGACCACATACAGAGGGTGGGAGAGGGGTGTCTTCCTATAGGGAAACAGTGGGATGAGGACTACGTCAAATATTGGGGCTGGAGAAATGGCTCAGTGGTTAAGAGCACTGGCTTCTCTTCCAGGGAACCTGGGCTCAATTTATATATATATATATATATATATATATATATATATATATACATATATATGATATATGGTATATATTATATAGTGTTTCTTTTAAAAGAACATGACAGTCCCTCCTCCCGCACCCTCCCCCCCCCCCACATACACACTCATATACCCAGGCTGACTATAGCTGTTGGTTACTTTGAACTTCTGATCTTCATGCTTCCATCTCCTGAGAGCTGGGATTGCAGCCTGCACCGTCACACCTGGTTTATGTGGTGCTAGGGATCACACCTCCCTTTGCGTCAGAGTCCCCTTGTAGCATAGCCCACATCCTGTTTCAGGAAGATGAAGGGGTAGCTGACATGGGGGCTTCAGGTCCTCATCTGCCACCTGCCACTTAGTATACACTCATTAAATATTTGATGCTGTAAATGCCAGTTAAATAAATGCATGACTAGCATGAATGGTATTTGCCTGGACTTGTTCTGGAATGAGAATTCGGGGCCTCCACCCTTCTCTAACACTGAGTATAGAGTCTCCGGGAAAAGAAACAGTTTAGTAAGATCGGTCCCCACACTCAGCACCTCAGTGCCCACCATGATCAGAGAGAAGTGGTCAATGGAAAACTGAGCTGACGCAGACGACCTCTGTTCTGTGTAAAGAAACACAGACCGTACTTGGCGCTGATCTTGTTCACACATCCCCACACCTTCCTGTCGGCAGTCTGCAGCTTTCCTTCAGCTCAGAAGCAGGAACTGGGCGCTGCTCATCCACCTTCCTGATTGGCTGAGGAGTTGTGTTTTCAGCAGGGTGACAGTCACCTGACCCTGAAGCTCCGCTTCTGTTCTATTCATCTGACATAGCCTGAGACGCGGTTTTTTTTTTTTTTTTTTTTTTTGAATGCCTGACGGGTGGGGCTGTGGTCCTGTTGTTCTTGGGCGGAGCTAGAGAACGCTGCGTTATTTTTCAGTTTATCCAGGGAGGACAAGCAGAGCTGGGGAAGTGAGATCCGAGAGGCTGAAGGTGTATATTCCTTCCCCACCCCCACCCCCCACCCCCGCAGCCTCTTCTCTGATACTCACTTCTCTTTGCTAGTTTGGAGGCTGGGAACCGCTGTTTAATAGGAAAACTCTACCCTTTAGACCCCAAAAGAAGGCAAAAGACGGGTATTGCCATACACAACACTGGCCTCCCACTTTCCTGACAACAGTGAATGCTCTCCTGGTACACAGGAGCTGCTCGGCCAGGCAGGTAGATGTCAAAGACAGATGTCCAAGGTAGCTAAACTTTCCTTGGTGGAAGAGAAAAATCTCTCGGGAGGAAAGTATGAAGCACTTGACGGGGCAATGGAGGAGTGTCTGTTGGTATTCCCAGCCAGATGAAGCTCTTTACCAACCCTGTCCACATCACTCTGCACAAACTTTTGGGTGTTTCTCAGGGTGTGTTGAGGGTGTGGGACTCCCGTTTTTTTCTGCGTTGGTCCTTTCCCATCTCCACCTCGGCAGTGCTAGAATTACAGGTGTGTGCCGCCATGCCTGGTTAATGGGGTGTTGGGGCTTGAACCCAAGGTTTCAGTCCTGTTAGGCAAGCACTCTGTCAACTGAGCTATATCCTTAGCTTCATCTTTTTTTTTTTGAGTTGTTGCCGTTTGTTTTATATTTTTCTTTGATGGCTGAAGGAGAACTCTATAACTGGTATTCTGTATAACCATGGCATATAATTTGCCAAAACCAGAAGAAGTTCAGGAAAAGCCTCTTAGATATAAAACCCCAGCCTTGAGGCTGTATCTTAGTGTAGGATAAGCTTTTGCCACTGTAAGGCTCTCACAGAACTGAACGGGTCTGCTTATTTCTTTTGAACATTCTGACAGCCCTTCATCATACACTCCAAAACAGGATATCTGGACAGAAAGTGTCTAGTGTCACAGCAAAGCCACTAATGCTTTCTGTTAGTGAAGGACTGACCTGGGCTCCAGACTAGGCAAACTTGCTGCAACCAAACGGAGACTGTGGGAGACCCAGTTGGAGAGAGGGAAGGGTCGCGCCAGGGACTCTCAGACTAAAGTCTTTGTTTTCTAAGCAAAAGAAGCAGAAAGGATTGGACCTGGAGGATAATAGAAAATGAATATTTAAAAAAACATTAATTAATTTGTGTGTACATGTGTGTACATTTGTGTGGCTGTGAATGCCATACATGCATACGGAAGTCAGAAGACAACTTACAGAGGTCAGTCCTCCTTCCACCAGGTGGGACTCAGGGATCAAACTCAGGCTATAAGACTTGGTGGCAAGCACCCTCACCTACTGAGCCATCTTGCCAGCCCAGGAAAACTGTATTTGAAAGACAATTGCTTTGCCATTAGTTCATGTGTTACATGAAATGTGAGTCCACAAAACCTCTGTCCTGTACACCTCCCACCCTGTCTATTCTACTTGTTGTTACAGGATATTTGATTACTGTACATAGAAAACGAAATTGTTAGCAAAACGTGAAAGCCTAGAAAGGCATTACGTTTGTCAGGTGCAGTTAGGTGTGTCCTAAAGAGATGCAGTTTGGTTGTGCCTCTAAAAGCCTAGATAGACAGGAATGCCAAAGAATGGAAAATTCCTGCCTATTTTAAGGCTTGTTGCTAGGGGTAGGTCTTGTGGTCTTTGCTCTATGATCAGAGGCAAAGTCAGTTGGATGGCCTCGAGCTACCCAACTGTAAAGGTGAAATGGTTCGGTCCCTACTGACTTGCCTTGGAGCCCCCCTACACCATGAAGGTGACATGGTTCGGCCTGTCAAGGGTATAGGGGAGGAGCTAGAAACTTCTTTTATAGCAATTGGGCCTTTGAGAGATCCCTTCAGCTCCCTTTTGGCTCAGAAGAGCTTCGTGGAAGGAGCTCTGGGTAAGAGAGAGATTTTTCTCTTTGGACTTGCAGGAACACAGAGAATCAGCTGGCAGGATGCAAATGAAACAGGGTTCTAGGACGGAGAGCAGAAGCGCTCTCTTGGGTTTGGAGGGGCTCAAGAAAAAGGTAGACTGGCTCGGTAGAATGACCGAGATGTTTAAAGAGCTAGCAGCTTAGTGGTAGAATCAGGCTTGAAAATAGATATTTTGTATATAGTTAAGAGAATAAGTTGCCTCGCTGAGCTAGCAGGTTTAATCAGTTCCTGCCTCCTGTGTCTACATTGTTTACATATTAGTTAAATTTAAACAGTTAACATATTACAAGTCTTGGAGTCTCCTGGTAATCCACAAAACACATTTGTTTTTCAAGTCTCTGAGAAGTCACAAGAAAAGCATTAGTTTGCTTCACAGAGGGAGTGTTGAGAACTTGACTCTAGCCAACCTCACAGAGAAATAACTCCTGTTCTTCAACAATATAGGTAGCTCTGAGACACACTTGTAGGTAGCTTGTCTTTCTGCCGCAGTGTGTCGTCCAATTGGTTGAACAGCAGGCAAATCTAAGTAGCATGTCCGAGTAGCACTAAAGTATTTTTTTTTTTTTTTTGGTTTTTCGAGACAGGGTTTCTCTGTGTAGCCTGGCTGTCCTGGAACTCACTTTGTAGACCAGGCTGGCCTCGAACTCAGAAATCCGCCTGCCTCTGCCTCCCAAGTGCTGGGATTAAAGGCGTGCGCCACCACCGCCCGGCAGTATTTTTGAAAGTTCCATAACATACCCATTACACGCGTGAACTCAGAGCCAGTGTAGCCACTTGCACAAGACTGATGGAGAACCCTGCTACTAAGGTTTCAATCCCCCATGACTGGATGACTTTCTGAGCTCGTGCAAAATAGATGACTCCCTTTCTCAGTGGGTGGGGCTTCTCTGTCTCTGCCTGACTTTGGAGAGTGTCCCTGACTCTCCAAGTCACAGGTGGCTGGCCTTATCTGGAAAGTGACCTTGTACAGAGCTCTCTGTAAGGCTGTATAACTTAGCACACAAGTTCTGGTCTAGTTTCCTGACCACATGATAATTAGGTGCTGTATTATAACCAACAGCCCTTCCCACCTGCTTGATGCTATGACCAATTAGTCTTTTCCACCCATACCCCTAAGAAAGTCCTTATATAGCCTATCCCTGGAGCAATAAAGTAGACTTGTCTTGCTGCAGGGGTTTCCAGAAGTTCATACGCATAGCCGTCTGAACCCTGATTGTCACTTCTCCTCCCTTTGTCCTCAAGGACTGGTGGCCAACAGTCTCCTAGGAGAAGGGAAGGCCACATAAGACCATATGTACGTAAGGGGAGAGACTCCAGAGGCCCTGCCCCTCACTGAGGAGTCAATGGTTGAGGAAGACTAGTCATTGGTAGGTTCCCATGCTCCAGTGATGACCACACACATGCCTGTGGACAGTACTGACTGGACCTAGTGGATTATAAAAAGGAGGGAAAGATGAAGTTGGGAGGGAGATGAGAGATACTTTAGAGGAGGTGGGAAGAGCTGGAATGAGTGGAAGAATATGACTGAGATACATTAGACACATGTAAGAATCTTCACACAAGTGAAAAAATCCCACTAATAGAAATATGGGACTTAATATGCACTGTGTTTGACAGTGTTGTATTTCTAGAGGTTTCCCTCTGCAAATGTTCCTGCGACCTACAGTAGAGCCAATGCCTGTTTGTGGCTCTAGATATTTTTTCTTTGGTTTGGGACACAAAGGCATTGAAAGCGCAGTTGTTCCTGATTTCCCAGTTCACGGGGTCTGCCCAGCAAGCTTCTGCTGTACCTCACTACAAAGTCATTCATGGCTCCTTCCTGGTGGCCGCACCAGGCTGTCTCCACTCTGGGTAGCAGGGAGGCTCACTTCAGAAGTACCCTGTCCTGGAGAGTGTTAGGGCACAGCTCATGCATCAGGGTTTCCCTTCTTACGATATTCTTCCCTGTCTCAGAGCACGAGGCTTTACACCGGCACATTGAATATGAGTGCTGGAGAGAGCAGGACTCGTGTGTGTGTGTGTGTGTGTGTGTGTGTGTGTGTGTGTGTGTGTTCCCAACCCCCATGATTTAGGCTAGCCAGTCCGCAATCTGCTGAATGAGATAGAAACCCAGGGAAGATGCTAGTGTCAAGTCAGAGTTTGGGAACAGATTCTTCCTTTTCCTCTAGGAGCTTCGGTCCTTCAGTTTTGTCCACTGTATGAAGCCTGCACACATTATAGTTAATCTGGTTTGCTTAGCATCTACTGCCTTAAATATTAATCTCATTGAAAGTATCTTTTCACAGTGGCACTTAGGATAGTGTCTGACACCAAATGGCTATAATGGTCTTTGTTAAATTAACTGTCTTCTAAGTTGTCTGTGAAGTTGGACCCATCTCCTCAGACTCCTGGGTCTTGTGAAGTGACTTTCTTCTCAGGGCACAGTCCCTCTCAGAAATCTGACTTTCATGAAGGTCAAACCTTAACTAAACACTTACCTCTGGTCCAGCCAAGGTGATCTGTAAAGTGTTGACAGTCCCTAACCATCAAAGCAGCCTAAGTTTGCAGGAAACTTTGTAGTTTTTTCCCTCAGAAGTTCCATTCCCAAAGAGTTTCTTTATTGGTCAAACACCAGAGGTTTTAAGTTTAATTATTAAAAACTCATAGAAGGCCAACAGAGAAATGGAAGATTAGGAGCTGGCTATCAGTCAGTAGCAGGAAGGCAGCCAGACAAGCCACCATTCCATGTTTGGAAGAGTGAATTGATCTAGTTAGGGTGTCATTGTGTGCTGAACATAAGGGTAGGACAGGTGACTGGACCTCTGTGTCCAGGTAGGGCAGGGAATATGTCTTTAAAATATTAAATGTCTTCATAGAGCCTGGGATATAGCTCAGTGGGTAAGATGCTTATCTAACGTGGGCAGGCCCCTCAGTTTGATTCCTAGCATCACATAAATTGAACTTGTCAGCCCATACCTATAACTGTATCACTTAGTAGGATCAGAAGCTCAAGATCATCTCAGCTATGTAGCAAAATCAAAGCCAGTCAGGCATTAACCTTCACCTAAAAACAAACAAACAAACAAACAAACAAACAAACAAACTGCCAGGCAGTGGTGGCGCACGCCTTTAATCCCAGCACTTGGGAGGCAGAGGCAGGTGGATTTCTGAGTTCCAGCCTGGTCTACAGAGTGAGTTCCAGGACAGCCAGGGCTATACAAAGAAACCCTGTCTCAGAAAACCATAAAAAAAAAAAAAGCCAAGGGGCATGGATATGATCAAGATATACTGTATCATATATGTATGAAATTGTCAACAATAAATAAAGATACTAGTAAAAGTTAAAAAGATAAATGTATTAAAAAGAGGAGTTATCCGCCCCCCCCAGCCTCCCCCCCTCCCGTACCTGTTAACAATCCTTCTATGCCTCCCCCACTCTGCCATTCCTCTGGTGTTCACAGTTTTATTCTGTCCCTCATGGGTTTGGCATTTTCAATTTAAGGGTGAATTTATAGTGTCTGTCTTTCTAAGACAGATTTAATTCACTTTTAAGGTGTTCTATCTATGTTATCCAGATCACAGGTTTCATTTTTCCAGAGCTCAATGGCATTCCATTATGTGTAAAGAGGCAAAGATTATTGTTTTTAAGACATTTATTGGAGGCTGGAGAGATGGCTCAGTGGTTAAGAGCACTGACTGCTCTTCCAGAGGTCCTGAGTTCAATTCCCAGCAACCACGTGGTGGCTCACAACCAACCATCTGTAATGGGATCTGATGTCCTCTTCTGGTGTGTCTGAAGACAGCTACAGTGTACTCGCATAAATAAAATAAATAAATGTTTTTTAAAAAGAGATTTATTTATTTAGATATTTTATGTGTATGGGTGCTTTGTCTGCATGTATGTCTGCATACCAGAAGCAAGCATCATATCCCAAGTATAGAGAGCTGTGAGCTGTCATGTGAGTGCTGAGACTTGAACTCAGACCTCTGAAAGAGCAGCCAGTGCCATCAACCATTCAGCCATCTTCCCAGCCCCACAAAGAGTTTTCTTGGCCATCGTGATTTGCTTAGACCTACATGAGCTCTCAGCCACAGGTTCATGAAGACCACATCCCCATAAGCTGTCAGCCATAGGTTCATGAAGACTGCCCCCCCCCCATTTCATCTGCCAATTTCTTAAATTTCACTTCTTTCCTGTTCTTTTTTTAAATCACTCTGAGTTCTACCCTTTTTTTTTCCTTCAGTGTTTTTGCATAAAAGATTCCGATTCTAAAATCTTTTGGTGAGTCTGGCCCTGAGTATTATTTAGCAATTCACTAAATAGTGCCTGGTGACACATCATTCAAACTGGTTTTGCTATTACTCATTCATTCTACACAATAAACTGCTTGGGCCTCTCAGTCCATAGTTAAGTCTGAGCTTCTCCCATTCAGATTACAGGTAGTGTTTATAGAGAAGAACATGGACACTTAAATCATATAGCATCCTGAGAAATGGCCTCACTATGGACTGCAAAACGGCCAGAGAGATAGGAAGACATGCACATACATTTAAGGAGATGAACAATACCACTTACCTATGTGGATGTACATCTCAGCCTTTCTAGATGGGATCTGATCGACTTGGAATGGAAAATCATTTGAACACAAAGCCAGCAAGTATTTCTAACTCTACTCCAGAAAAAAGATACCATGTGAATGTGCCTATCTTATGCATAACAGCACATATTTGGTTCTATGAATATTTCTTGGATGCTATTATGTCTAAAAAAATATGTTATGTGTCTGTCTTAGAACTAAACTGAGGCGAGGGTTTACCTGCTTTAGAATGTAACTCACCCCATGTTCACTGGGCCCCACCATCTGAGCCAAGAAGTATTAAGTCATAATTTTGTGGTATGTTCTTATGAATATGACCAGTCTGAAAGCATTTGTACCAATTAAGAAACATTATACATTGCAAATATCCAACTCACTTCTGAGGCCTGCTAATGGGCATAAATAGCATATGGGAGTATTGTGCCAAATGTCCATGCGTAAAACTTAGAGAAAAGAACAGTCCATTTTGTAATCCCCTTGATTTGTTATTTTTTTCTTACAGTAATTATACCATTCTAATATTCATGGTCTGCCTATTCTCCTCCCTCCCTCCCCGAAATAGCAAGTCCTTGGACTAGTATTATAACTGTGACTGCCTGAGGCCCTTAATCAGGCTACAGGGGAAACTAGAAAGCTACCTCAGTAAGGTAGTGAGGGAGGCCTTGAGGTTTGTGGGTCCCAAGGCCAGACTACAAAGCCCAAAATAAAGGTTTCTTGCTTCCTGGAATGGTTGTTCTATTTTGCTGCATATTAGAGTACTAAAAACTCCACACTCATAAGATCTGTCTGACCATTGCTTTTCCAACTTGAGTAGTTCGTTATACAAGTTACCCAAGGAAGCGTGCTCAATGCAGATTCTGTGTAAGAAGGTGTGGGGTCCGAGAACCTGCATTTCTAAGTGCTCCCAGGCAGGTGCTGGTGCTGTTGGCCCACAGCTATCACTGGATTAGCACAGTCCCAGAGTATCAGGTTAGGGGAACAAGACCTTTAGTAGGTCACACAATCAGGGTGTGACCTGGATATTGTGGGCTGGCTTCGTCCACTCTTCCAGCCTTGATAAGCATGCTTCCCCTGCACTGTAGAGGCAAAGACTCAACCCTGCATCTTGGGCTCTGAATCTGTTATTCTGCCAACCATAAGTACTCAGGTGACATTTGAATCTGTGACTTAGATGGGGGAGATGACAAAGTAAGAGACACCCATCTTTTTTCTTTCTTACCTTCTTCTTCTTCTTTTTTTTTTTTGGTTTTTCTGAGAAACAGGGTTTCTTTGTATAGCCCTGGCTGTCCTGGAACTCACTCTGTAGAACAGGCTGGCCTGGAACTCAGAAATCCGCCTGCCTCTGCCTCCCAAGTGCTAGGATTAAAGGCGTGTGCCACCACTGCCTAGCTGAGAGACACCTATCTTACTCTGTGGAATTTATTACAAGTGCTGGAGCTGGGGGCAGAGAGCAGCAGCATCTGCACACAGAAATGTTCCTGGGAACCAGTTTCTCTGGTGTATAGATCAGGTTTTTCTCCTGAGTGTTCAGTCTAGACTCTGTGCCTTTATAGCAGGCCAACAACGCTGAATGCTCTTTGAATGGAGTACTTGAATGGAGTACTTTCTTTGTGAGCTAATGAAGGCCTTCACTAATATGCCAGAGAAGTTGCTTTAGGCACTAGTCACAGTCCTGGGGCACCTGCTGAAGCTTTCAGGTTCTTGTGGCCCAGGACAAAGAATTGCACCAGGGATTCATCATTATTAGTAAACAGAGAGAGAATTTATTAAGAGTTTTTCCTAATCCACTCCTGGAAATGGGAGTAGGGTAGCCAACTGAGAAAAGACATAAGCTCAAAATTCTTGGCCACCAGTCTTATGACCTGTTATAGGTCAATTACATAGCGCTTGACCTTTTGGGCATTTGTATACTATGGAATTTTCTGGAGCATGCTCTCTGTGCTACTTGTAGCCCACCTGCATGCCAACTGACTTTAAAAAATATGTTTGTCTTGATGTTCCTTCCTTCACGGGCACATTACTAGCTCTTGTGTGAGACTCTATTCCCAGGGAGACGTAAACAAATGTCTAATCACCCTATGTACGGAATCAGTAACAGACCAAAGTAAAGATAACATCAAAGTCTAACTCAGTGAACCCATGGTTTTATTGGAGTTGCACCCGGGAGGGTTACTCACAGGAGCAGCGCCGTCTTAAAGGCAGCTGCATCCACAAAAATCCCAGTATGGGTGGCTCCGGAAAGCGGGAACCCTCGGGGTTTCTGCACTACTGCAAGTAGAGGCCAGAGGTTGACATTGTGTGTCCACCTCTATGGGTCTCCACTGAAAGTCTGAGTCAGTCTCTCAGCGAACCTGGTGCTCACTGATTGGTTAACCTGGTGGGTTACTGAGCTCTGGCGATCCACTTGCCTCCCTGTGCCCAGCGCTAGGATTATAGCTGTATGCCGTTATATCAGGTGTTTTGTTTGTGCGTGCTCCTAATGCCAACGCGGGTCTCCATGTTTGCACGGCTAGCACTTTCCCAGCTGCTTGGCTTCCCATGTCAGCTTTATCTCAGGCTGACCATAATCAACAAAGTCAGGTTTATTTTTATAGACATCTAAATCTGTGCCCCCAGCACCCTAGTGTGTGAAATGAGGCTGTGTCCCCTTGAAGGAGGAAGTGAGAACAAAGCCCAGGCTGGGTCTAGGTTCTCCCGTGGATGTTTGGGTGGCAGCTCACCTCTGTTTCCAGGGGCTGCCCTGCTTAGGTGACGTCAGTAGCGGAGCCGTGAGTCATCGTCACGGGTTGTCTGTGTCCGTTCCCACTCTGTTCCTTGCCAGATCAAACATACTGATACGGAGGCAGCTGGCCCCGCGTCCCACAGCCATGTTCACCTTGAAACGCGTGTAGTCTTTGCAGTGTGCCCATTATTGATTTACAGGTTGTCTGCGGACACACCTTGATGAGGCCCAGCTTCCTTCTCTCTTCACTGGCTCCCTATGTTCCCATGTCCAAGTTTTCTGAGACGAAACTTGCAGGGGAAAGCCATCTGGGCCCAGGTGTTCCGCCATTGCTGAGTTCTCTTTACTTTAGTGACTACTCTTTTTTTTTTAATTTTTTTTTTTACATATATTCTTCATTTATGTTTCAAATGTTATTCCCTTTCCCGGTTTCCTCCACCTCCCAGAAAATCCCCAACCCATTCTCCCTCCCCCTACCTCCATGAGGATGCCACCCAACCCGCTCCCACCTAGCCCCCTCCCCCTCTATTTCCCCATGCTGGGGCATCTATCGAGCTTTCAGAGGACTAAGTACCTCTCCTCCCACCGGTGCCAACAAGGCATTCCTCCGCCACAAATGCGAGCTTTCAGAGGACTAAGTACCTCTCCACCCACCCCACCCCTACCCGGTTAGTCTCCCCTCCCACCCACCCCACCCCTACCCCTACCCCTACTTTCATCCCCCCCCCCCCACACACACAGCATTTCTGGTTCTGAGGAACGTTCCATTTCATCTCTTTCCTCCGTGCTGGCTGCTCTCTCTGCCTACAGTTTTTCCTTTTCTCTCAAGGATCAACGGCAGTTCCTCCTCCCCTCCCACACCGGTGTTTCTTCAGGCTCTGGTGACTCTGGTGATTTGACTATGGATGTCCCAGCATTCAAAGGGCATCTTTAGGTCATCTGGCAGCGGTACACAGAGCCCTGCTGGGTCGTTCTCATGACAGGGCAGGCTTAGCAGCAAGAGAAGGGAAAGTCATCCTGACAACCATCCCACACTGACATGTCCTGAGACTGGAGAGACCCCCCCCCCTTGTGGCCAACCAACTGTCCGTATTTTCTAGTTTTGTGAGTCTTAGATTTCAAGCTGATAAATTTTCAAGAAAAACTTCAACAAGCTCATTATTCTGTGACCAAAGATTTTTGAAAGAAGTTCAACAGTCAATTTGGAATCCAGCGAATTCCAGGTGTTCACAGCATGCGTTTTCTAAGTTTTCTTCAAGTTGGAGAATCTAAGGACCAAATCATGAATGTTTGTAGAACCTACCTATAGGTAGGTTCAGTAGGAACACCTCTACACACACACACACACACACACACACACACACACACACACACACACACAGAGAGAGAGAGAGAGAGAGAGAGAGAGAGAGAGAGAGAGAGAGAGAGAGAGAGAGAGAGAGAGATCTTACCACAAATGTGCTGGACAGCCGACATTTTATGGCCCCGAGTCCTTGTAAAGTACTCATTGTGGGAACTTGGTAAATATTTGATAGACCACTGAACCAAGTTTAACTAAATGTGCTGTTGGATCATTTTCAAAAACTTTGGGCCAGAAAATCTAAAGAAATTGCAGTGCTCCAGAAATTCTTCACAGCAGGAAACAGAAGAAGCTCACAATTTAAATAGTCACCATTTCCTGTGGCTACCAAATCAGCCAGTCAGCAGGGATTGGTCTGCCACCTGGTGGCTACGATAAGCATTACTCTCTAATAAACCCCAATTTCCATGTGGGTTAAGTTATAGAATGTAAGATCTGGAAAACTCATCAGTCTCTGCATTTATTTATAACAACTAAAATAGAAAAAAAATCTGACAAAGAATATATTTAGATTCTTTATGAATGTTTTCATATGAAAGTGATGAGGTAAAGAAAGAGACCCCACACTAAAATCTGCTGGTAGTCTTATGAACGAAATATTCTACATGTAAGGTCTCCCTTACAAGCTCTCGCCATTTCTAGATCTCATTCTGCTTGGTGCTGGCAACACAGGAAGTGAGACTTCAACTTCCTGCTCTTGTCGCCGTGCCTTCACTCATGGACTCAGACTCCCCGGAACTGGAAGCACACATAAGATTCTTTTAATAAGTTGCTGTGTGTGTGTGTGTGTGTGTGTGTGTGTGTGTGTGTGTGTGTGAGAGAGAGAGAGAGAGAGAGAGAGAGAGAGAGAGAGAGAGAGAGAGAGAGAGAGAGAGAGAGAGAGAGAGAATGTGTGACCATAGAGACTAGAAAAGGGCCTCAGACACTTGGCCATGGTGTTTTATCACAGCAACAGAAAAGTAACTAGGATAATAGGCATCCAATAATGTTTTCTTTCTTTCCTTCTTTCTTCCCTCTTTTCTTTTTCTTTTCCTTTTTTTTTCCTGTTCTTTTCTTTTAATTGAGAATAGAGTCTCACTGTGTAGTCCTGACTGGTCTGGGACTTGCTTTGTAGACCAGGCTGGCCTTGAACTCACAGAAATCTGCCTATCTCTTCTTTGCAAATGCTGAGATTAAACACACCCAGCGTGGATATAATTTCTAATCAAGGTCCTCATATACATTTCCTAAGGCCTAGTAGTGTTGATCATTTTTTCACAGGCTTTTTTGACACCACTATGTCTTTTTCCATGAAAGGCCATTTTTATGTTATACTGGTTAGTTGTTGTTGGTAGGGGTTTTTTTTGTTTTTTTTTTTTTTGGTTTTTCGAGACAGGGTTTCTCTGTGTAGCCTTGGCTGTCCTGGAACTCACTCTGTAGACCAGGCTGGCCTCGAACTCAGAAATCCTCCTGCCTCTGCCTCCCAAGTGCTGGGATTAAAGGCGTGCGCCAACACCGCCCGGCGTTGGTAGGGTTTTAAAAGACTTATTTTAATTGTGTGTGTGTGTGTGTGTGTGTGCTCATAGAGAGTAGATGAGGTCAGCAAATCATCTGGAGCTGGAGTTGTAGGCAATTGTGAGCTGCCTAATGTGGGTCCTTGGAACTGAACTTGGGTCTTCTGTAAGAGCAAGATATGCTCTGAACTGCTGAGCCAGCTTTCTAGTTGGAAAGGTTTTGTTTTGTGACAGGGTCTCTCTAAGTAGTCCTAGCTGTCCTGGAACATAGATCAGGCCGGCCTCACAGAGATCTGACTCCTTTTGCCTCCCAAGTGATAGGATTAAAGTGATGTGCCACCTAGACAGTTTGGGAAGAGACTCTTTTTTTTTTTTAAAAAAAGATTTATTTGTTTTATGTATATGAGTGCAGTGTCACTGACTTCAGACACACCAGGAGAGGGCATCGGATCCCATTACAGATGGTCGTGAGCCACCATGTGGTTGCTGGGAATTGAACTCAGGATCTTTGGAAGAGCAGTCAGTGCTCTTTTTTTTTTCTTTTTTTTTGGTTTTTTCGAGACAGGGTTTCTCTCCTGGAACTCACTCTGTAGACCAGGCTGGCCTCGAACTCAGAAATCCGCCTGCCTCAGCCTCCCAAGTGCTGGGATTAAAGGCATGCGCCACCACTGCCCGGCGGTAGTCAGTGCTCTTAACTGCTGAGCCACCACTCCAGTCTGGGAAGAGACTCTTAATTAGAAAGGTATTTGCCATAGCAACATGAAACTAAGACATGTGCTCCCCCATTTTATAATTGACTTTTGTGTTGATTTTATTATTGAGCCCTGAATGATCACATATCCTTTAGATCCGTATGGTCTATACTCCAGCTGTATTGTTTTATATATATATATTATGTTTAGTGCCCACTTGAGAATCCTTCCCCAACCAGAATGGGGACCATGAGAAAGGAAGAAGAGATCTTAAAGGGGGCAGGAGAAGAATTAGAGGGAGCAACAGATTTTCTGTGATATGAAAGAAAAGGAGGGTTACCTAATTTTATTCCATGCCTCCTTCCTGCAGTCCATGGGCTCCCAAGGAAGAGAATTGTTCTGACTGGAATGTGAAGTGTCACCCACAGGTTCATATGTTTGGACACTTGGTCCTCAGCTCGTGGTTGGAGAGGACACATGTCTCTGGGGTGTGGGATTGACTGGTGGAAGTACTTGGCTGGGAACTGGCCTTTGGAGGTTCTATCTGACTCCGGTTCTAGTGTAAGCAATCCCTGGTGCTCCTCTGCTCTTCCTCTCCTGTTGCCATGCCTCTGCTGTGCGGATGGACTGGGGCTGTGAGCTGAAACCAACATTCCCTTTCTCAAGTCGCTTATGTCAAGTTTGTGTCACAACAAGAAAAGTAGCTAGGGGCTGGAGAGACGGCTCAGTGGTTAAGAGCACTGACTGCTCTTCCGAAGGTCCTGAGTTCAAATCCCAGCAACCACATGGTGGTTCACAACCATCTGTAACGAGATCTGACGCCCTCTTCTGGAGTGTCTGAAGACAGCTACGCTGTACTTACATATAATAAATAAATAAATCTTTAAAAAAAAAAAAAAAAAGAAAAGTAGCTAATGCAGTAACTCTAGCTCAAGGATTTGGGTCTCAAACTAAAGAAAACCTGCCAATGGCAAATGATTCTTATCCACTGAAGTTTTAAGTAGATCTGGCTGGAAACATAGGTGTCCGACGCCTGACCTGTGGGCTGCACACACCCCATCTATGGACGTGGACCAACACAGAGCTGTAAACTCAGCTGAAATGGGACTTTTGTTTGTTTGTTTGTTTCTGTAGCCCTGTTGCATGATTCTCCAGCGTGAGCTTTGCAGATGACAGTTGTGTTGCAGTGACACAAAACAGACGTATTTAAACTACTGCAACCCAGGGCTGGCAGCTACAGGCCAACAGAAGGAAGCAGAAGCCTTGGCTTGGTGAGGGGGAGGCAGTGCAGATGCTGCTTCCGGCAGACATCTGGGCATGGACGCTGGGGCTAACCCAGAGGCTGAGGCCGAGTTGGTGCCGAACAAAAGCATGTCTTTTGAAATCTATATCAAGCTGAGATGAAAATGATTTGGTTTGGGGAACCAAGCTATCCCTTTGGCCACTTTGGACCACCTAGAAATGGAGGATTTTCATGCTTGAAGACTTCTCTAGAAGGGGCACCTTACCCTGGGAGAGCCAGAGCCAGCCAGGAATAAAGGGACGCGAGCCGAGCCGCAGACTAGGCCCATCCCCTTTTAACTTTGAGGCAGGTTTGCAAGAGACCTAAGGGAAGGGAAGACCTGACAGAACTCTGGCAGGCTCAGGCAGGTGGAGCATGGCTCTGGCAGGCCTTGCCCTTCCCCCCATGCCTCTGCATTGCTAAAACAAAACAAAACAAAACAAACAAACAAAACCAAACTAAACCAAAACAAAACCCCTTTAGATTGCACTCCTAAAGCAGGCCACCAAGGTCTATTTCCTTATTTGGTCACTTCTTCCTCCTGAGGCTGGCTACTTAGGTCTGGCTGTAAAAGTATTGAAGTCCAGCAATCAAAGGCCCCCTTTTGCTCTCCTAATTAATATTCCCAATTAAAACGAACCATCTTATCCTGTCATGGGGATTTTCCATAACTTTTATAAATTACCATTTTCCTGTGTGCCATGTCTGTCTTCTCTCTCCAGTCCTGTGTCTCCACCCTGGACAGATGCCTCTCCCCCGCCCCTCCCCGCCTCCCTTCCCCTCCCCCTCTCCCCCCTCACACCTTTCCTCCCCTTTCCTTTGCTCCCTTTCCTGTCTTCCTCTTCCTCTTCTTCCTCTAGTTTCTGTCTTTGTCCCCTATACCTGTCCTTTGTTCCCCTGTGACAAAGAAATCTCCTTTGTGCAGAGAACTTGGTCTTGGGGGTCCTGAGCTGAGACCTTTCCTTTCGATAACTCGGAAGCTTGGGCTTCCTCAACAGAAAGCTCTGAGCGAGCATGGCTTTGTCCAACAGGCTTTCAGAGAGATGCTGGGTACCTGGAAGCCTCTGACACCCGGAAGCCTCTGACAAAGCCTCCTCTGGCCTTGCTTCTGACCAAAGCTTAAAGACTCTCCTTCCTTCTACCTCAATATCTGCCCTTTACCACACAGAGAATGGCACTGAGTACATCTTTTCCCTGGGGACTGCCATCCTGCTCTGGTTCGGCACGCTAAAGGCCTTAAAGTTGTGAATTTTAAACCACTGTTTGCCAAGGCTCCTAAAACCAGGCCTGCAGATGCCCTAACCTGCTCTGTGCTGCTCTAATGGAATACTAGAACATGAACAGACTACGTGGAAAACATACATTTCTTTCTCATCGTTCAGGAGATTGGGAAGTCTGTGGTCAGGTCTGGCGTTTGGCAAGGGCTGTGGCTTATTGTCACATGATAGGATACCACCCACTGATGCAGGTCTTCGAGGATGATGGGGCTTTTCTCAGCCCACAAATACTCGACCCCTGGGACTCAGGTACCAGACAGTCAGTCACCAGTGACAGAAGCTGGTCTGAGATAGCGGTTTTAAGCTCATTGTCGAATGTTAACGAGGGATAAAATTCGGACCAGGGAGAAGTGGGCAAAGCACAAGTATTTTAGTAAGGAAAGTTAAAGAACAAAGAGAACTTGAGGGAAAAGGAGAGTCAGAGGAGGCTGGGGAGGGGGAAATTGTTAGCATTTGGTCTAAGCTCCACCCCACAGTTACCTGGCAATAGCCAGGTAGGCCTGATCCAATATAAAATGGGATGCTCAGCCCCTCCTCCCTCTCGTGCTTTCTTGCTCTTCCCTTGCTCTTTCTCTCTGTCCCCTCGCCCTTCTCCCCTCCCTTCCCCATCTCTCCACATGGTCATGGTTGGCCTCCTCTCCTCTCCTCTCCTCTCCTCTCCTCTCCTCTCCTCTCCTCTCCTCTCCTCCTCCTCCTCCTCCTCCTCCTCCTCCTCCTCCTCCTCCTCCTCCTCCTTCTCTCTCTCTCTCTCTCTCTCTCTTTCTCTCTCTCTCCCTTTCTCTGCCTATACTACCCTCTTTACTCCCCTCCCCATGCCCTGAATTAACTCTATTCCAAACTATACCGCCCTGTGGCTGGTCCCTCAGGGGGAAGAGATTCCTTAGAACAGGTCCGCTGAGACACCCCCTTCCCCCTACACCTCACCACACATCCACTAGAACATATTCCTCCCTTCTCTCTTTATCTTTTTATAAACACATCAGAAATCATGCCAAGGTCTAGGAGCTTTTTATAGGACTTTAGGAAGAAGCCCGGAAAATGAAGGTAATTTCTATTGGGATTGATTAGTTTTCTGGGCATATCAGTGCAGGGTAGGAGGGAGGGGGCACACATTCTGCTCCTCCCTCTGGCCCAGCCAGGGACAGACACTCACGTGCTGTTCATGTGCGCTTGTATAATTAGCGGCAGTCACGAGTCGAAGCCCCCCACTGCTCATCTTTGAGTTCTGCTTTGTTAGTCCCTGACCCCGGCTGTCTGGCTGCAGCTGGCCCTGACCCGCGTTGTTAGTTACTGCTCTGAACGTTGGCTAGTGTCTTGCTGGCTGTTAATTAAACCATATTCTCTCTGCTCTCGCTTTTGTGTGATCAGTGCGTAATTTTCATCGAGGAAAAGTCCCTTACTGCCTAATTTAGGCCTCACCATAGAAACTCCTTTTACTGTAATTGGCTGCTGCAATCCTGGCTTTCAGCCACTAGGTGGCAAAAACATTCCGTCCAGTTGTTAAACTCAAAAAAATCTCTCTTTGGGCCTGGGAAAGATGGCTAAAACACTGAAAGAGCCTGCAGTGCAAGCATGAGGCTCTGAATTCAAATCCGGGATGTGCATAAAAAGCCACGCGTGGCGTCCTTTAACCCCAGGGATGTGTGGGGCAGATAGAATTGTTAGGACTTGCCTGTTAACAGCCTGGGCAGGTTCCATGAGACTGTCTCAAGGGAACAAGGTGGAGAGTGACAGAGAAGGGCACCTGGTGTCCTTACACCTCCACCCTCCAACACACACAATCTCTTTATCTCTTCTAAGTGTAATGAAGATTGTGCCCTTATAACCTACCACCTACTTAACACATCACTCTAATATTATTAGAATATTCGAAGGGAACTATGTCCTTACTTGAAGATCTCTCTGAAAGGGGATTCTTGCTCTGGGAAGGTGAAAACTAGTGAAGCCTGAAGAGAAGGAAATTTGAAACTAGCTTCTGACCTCTACTTGATCCAGGCTAAAGGGATCTTCCAGGGAGCACAACTTCTGAACACCTGGTTGAGGGAGCGGGGGGGGGGGGGGGGGGGGGGGGGCACGCAGAAGTCTATGGTTGTCACAATTGAGGTGTTGCTGCCACCTAGTGGTACAAGACAGAGTGGCCATCCCTAACCGTAAAGAATTCCTCAGTTCAAAAACGTTGGTAAATTCAGCGCTATTTTCCATAATTTTAGTCAGAAAAGGTGCACAGAAGGCTCCATATCGGCAGTGGAGGGACAATCAAAATTCATCATGTAGTGACCGGGAGTGGTTGTGCATGCCTTTAATCCCAGCACTTGGGAGGCAGAAGCAAGTGGCTGAGTTTGAAGCCAGCCTGGTCTACAAAATGAGTTCCAGGATAGCCAGCGTTTCACAGAGAAACCGTGTGTTGCAAAACCAACCAACCAACCAACCAACCAACCAAACAAACAAACAAACAAACAAATATTTGCTTATTTATTATAATAAATAAATTAATAGTTCATGAATTTTGGAGAGAACGAGCATTCAAACAAAAGCAGTAGGTATTAATACACATTGAATAGCAAAAGGATACAAAATACCTTATGTGAAGAAAGAGTGAGTGCTGTTTTCATGAATATTCTTTTCAGAGTTACATAGAATGTGGTTCTTGATATGGGTTCCCCGTGAAGAACTGAACTAGTTTGGCTGGTTTGATTTTTTCCAGAGGACGTGGGTTATGGATACAGGCATAGAGGGAAGAGGTGGGGATGGAAGGAGAAAACGGGGCTGGGGGAAGAATTGACCTCCAGATTGCAAACTTGGTTTTTTGTTGTTGTTGTTGTTGTTGGCTAGAGGAAAGATTTCATGGTTGCTACTGCCACCTAGTGGTATAATGTTAGAGTTGCTGCTGTAGCCTGCAACACAGAATTCTCCAGCTCAGTCCTGTTCGAAAGCAGAATGTACTCCACCATGGATCTCTGGGGGTTCAAGGCCAGCCTGGTCTACATAATGAGGTCCAGGACAGACAGAGCTATACGGTGAGACCTGATTTCAAAAAAATCGCCACAGAAAGCAAACAAACAACAATAATAAAACCATATATGCTAACTGCTTCTAGCTTTAGAGGGACAGATGCTTGGGAACCTTAAAGCTGGACTTGCACAGAATATTTGTGTGCTTGAAAGCAACTGTGTTGCCTAGACTATACGGGGCCTCCTTCCAGGTTATTTGATTCTAAGGAAGCTATTTTGTAATGTTGTAAGGTATAGAAAAGCAACAACAATGTAAATTTTTTTAATCTATAAGCATGCAAAATCTGCTCCACCTATTCGATGTTTACCTTTTAATAGTAATCTTCCATATGTTTAACAATACACAAAATCTGTGGACCCTAATAGTATCCCAGCTTTCCAATCTCTGCTACTTAAACCTACCTTGGATTTTTCTTTTCAAACGACTTTCAATACTGATCAAATATTAATTCTTATCCATAACCACTGTTATTCCTATTCCCACTCTAATTTAATTTTAGTTATTAAACTAAATCAAAGTATACTCCATATTCTTCCTGACTCTTTATCCTCTAACAGTTGATGATGTCAAAGGGTCACAGGGATTAATGGGCCAATGCGGTGTTTGCATAGTGATAATATCCAGCCTTCATGGTTGCTCTCCCAACTGATAAGACCCCAGGGAGTCAGATGGCGGGCGATTCTATGGGGCGCCTTGAGCTCCTGGACAGAGGAGTTACTTTCTGAACTACACACTCAACTCTACCACATCCAAGTCCCACTTGAACAGCACAAAGATGTCAAATGAAAGAATATAGCTTATTTAAGACATCAATCAAATAAAGTATCAGGATATACATGAATTACAAGGGTGTGTTGTAAGAAACACACACACACACACACACACACACACACACACCATACACCCCAAAGACAATATAACATCTCTAAAGTTTACTAACCTGGCAATAATGGTGGCTAGTGAGAATGAGTTAGTAAAACCCCAGACAGAGAAGTCAAAATAGTGATTATAAATATGTTTAAAGACACAAATGAACAGCTGAATAAGGAGGGTGATGAATAACGTGAAGACATTCAACAAAGAGGCAGGGACACAGGAGCAGGCCCAATGCTGGAGATTAAGACAAATGAAAACACAGTACGTCACATAAAAACCTCTGTGGAAAGTCTCAGCAATGGATCATGGAAAGGACAGACTGTCTGAGCTTGAAGACAAGCTGGACGAAATGGAGCCACCCAACAAGGACAAGAAAAAATAATAAGAAAGTACTGGTAAGAATATCAAGACATATGTGGCACTCTGAAATGAGCAAATCTGTGGATAATAGGTACAACATAGATGAAGAATCTAGTTCCTAAAGGTAAAGGAAAAATTTCTGAAAGAATCAATAGGAAACATCCAGAGTTAGTGAGAGAACCCACAAGATGGGGCTGGAGAGATGGCTCAATGGTTAAGAGCACTGACTGCTCTTCCAAAGGTCCTGAGTTCAATTCCCAGCAACCACATGGTGGCTCACAACCATCTGTAATGGGATTCAATGCACTCTTCTAGTGTGTGTCTAAAGACAGCTGCAGTATATTCATATAAATAATAAATAAATAAAAGAAACATGCCACTCTTAATGGTGGATTTTTTAAAAAAATAAAGAACTCACAAAAATTTTAAGGAAAAACAGGAGGTCTGTGTTAGAATGAGCTAGACTGTGCTGGTACGTTCTGACTGGGTATTTTAATTAGGGTAGTCAAAATAATAAACTTTGATTGCTGGACCTTGGTGTTTTGAGAGTTGGACCTTGGTGATCAGTTAGACATAATGAAGTGGCCAAATAAGGGAATAGATCTTGGGGGCTAACATTAGGAATGTAATCTAACGGTTTAGCAAGGGGGAGGGAAGGGGGAAGGGCAAAACCTGCCAGCATCATGTTTGCCATACTCAGGCCTGCTAGAGGAAGAGAGATGTCAATCCAGATATAGGAGGTCTTTAGGTATTTAGTCAGGGTTTCTATTCCTGCACAAACATCATGACCAAGAGACAAGTTGGGGAGGAAAGGGTTTAGTCAGCTTACACTTCCACACTGCTGTTCATCACCAAAGGAAGTCAAGACTGGAACTCAAGCAGGTCAGGAAGCAGGAGCTGATGCAGAGGCCATGGAGGGATGTTTCTTACTAGCTTGCTTCCCCTGGCTTGCCCAGCCTGCTCTCTTATAGAACCCAAGAATAACAGCCCAGAGATGGTACCACCCACAAGGGGCCCTCCCCCCTTGATCACTAATTGAGAAAATGCCCCATATAGCTGGATCTCATGGAGGTACTTCCCCAACTGAAGCTCCTTTCTCTGTGATAACACCAGCCTGTGTCAAGTTGACACACAAAACCAGCCAGTACAGATACCAAACAGACAAGACCAGGGAAAAAACTCCCTCTGTCATATTATAATCAAAACTCTGACTATGCAGAACAAAGAGAATACAGTTAAAGCTGCAAGAGAGAAACACCACACCATACATTCATGCAGGCCTATCAAAATCACAGCAAATTATTTATCTGGATTTTAAAAGCAAAGAGGTCCTGAATGATCCTAACTGTCCACTCAGACAACCATGATCAAAACTATGCTCTAACTGCATGAAAAGAAAAACTTTCCATGGTAAATATAGACTCAAGGAGTTTACAAACATTAAGCCACCTCTCCAGAAAATACTTGAAGAAGTCTTTTGGACTGAAGAGAAAATCAAATCCATCCGTGAGGATGTTATGGTGTAGAAAACCAGGAGCAACCACCGAACATTGCAAAGTAAAAAATTATTTTATGGCCGGGTCAACCTTGCTGTCTCTTACATGTAGGAGAGAGAGAGGTGTCCAGGAGAAAAGCAGGGGACTTTGTTATGTAGCAAGCAAGCAAGCAGGTGATTATAAAACATGGAATTTTACAGGTATTTTTATGATCCTGGGAAAAGTATATGCTGTGGGTTCATAGTCAGGCAATTCCAGAACATATCAAGAAACATACTATGAAACAATGGAAACAAATTACGTGGAAATCTTGAGGTCATAGAGGAAGAACAAGTCAAAAAGAACAAGTTGACCTTGAGAGTCTATTAGAGAAAAACATCATAGGGACCAATATAGAAATAAATCACATTCTAACATTATGTTCAACTAAGAAAAGGAATAAAAAATGGAGTCATCTTTTTTCTGGCCCTTCACAGAGGACACAGGAAACAATCAAGAACAGTAGAATAATAGTTAAGCATGAAAGGAGAGGGAAAAAGAAAGAAAGAAAAATCCAAACCCAAACCATGAGATCAGCAACACGGCAGCAATCAATACACACCTTTCGATCAGTAACTGAAGATTACTGATCTGGATTCCCCAGTCAAAAAAGCATAGATCAATAGTAGATTGAGTTAAAGAGCTGGAATATCCCAGTGTGGATACATTATTTAATTCTCTTAAGCAAATGCAAACATATGGAGATTAGACAATACACTACTGAATGATGGACAGACATTTCAAGAGATCAAGAAGGAAATAAAAAACAATCCTAGAATCAAAGGAAAACACAACATATCACAACTAATGCTTACAGCACAGTAGTCCTAAGAAAGACAGTAAAAAGCCAGAGAGATCTCAAATAACTTAATAATATACCTTAAAGCACTTGATAAAGAGGACTAAGCTAAATCCCAAGTCACCAGACAGAGTAAAATTATTAAGATCAGGCAGAAATTAACAAAATGGGAACAAGAATGACAACAAAAACCAAAATGATACAAAAAACAAAACAGAATTGTTTCTTTGAAAAGTTAATATAAGATGGACAAACATTTAGCTAAACTAACCAATATAAAGAAAGAGAAGACAGTATTTATTAAAATTAGAAATGAAAAAGGTTCTATTACCATAAATACCAATTAAATTCAGAAAATCATTAGGTCTCTCCTAAAAAGCCTATATTCTGCTAAATTGGAAAATGTAAAAGAAAGGGGTGAATTTCTAGATGTAGATGATCTACAAACATTAAACGGAGATGAAATAAAGGGAACTAGTCAGAACTAGTAACAACCAAGGAAACTGAAGGAATAATAGAAAAATTCCCAAATGAAAAAAGTTAGATGTAGATGGAATCACTCTTAAATTTTACCATCTCTTCAAAGCGTTCAATGCTACTCAAGCCATTCTACAAATTATGAACGGCATTAAAGTTTTTATGACACCAGTGTTACCCTGATAGCCAAACCAGACAGAGGTGAAACAAACGTATATAAAATCAGGCCAATCTTCCTGATGAATGTACGCAAAAGTCCTCTGCAGAATACTTGCCAATTGAATTGAAGAATAAAACCAATCACTCACCATGGTCGATTGAGTTGGTTTATTCCAGAAATGCAGGGATTATTTTTTGAGACAGGGTTTCTTTGTGTAGCCTTGGCTGTTCTAGAACTAGCTCTGTGTGGGGAAAAAAAGGAGCGGGGCGGCAGCGGTGCGTGGGTCCAGTGAAGGAAAAACACTAGCAGGCAGAACCCGAGTGGGGGATAGGGGAACACCGGCAGGACCGCTTGCCCCACACCCAAGATGGGGAGTGCTGGCGCCGGGGGACCTGTGGAGCATGAAACTATCTGAGTAGCGTGGAGGTCCTTCTCTAGAGGGCAAGGCTGTTTGCACGGCCTCGGGTACCTGTGGAAGAGCCTGCTTGGCCGAGATGCGACTGCTAGGTCCTTTCTCTGGTGGCTAGAAACGCTGAGGTCTGCTCCATGCTCTTACACGGTGGATTTGATAAAAGAGACAGTTTATGGTTTTGATACTATATTATTAAGAGAGTAAAATGAGAAAAGGAGATAAGAAAGTAAAGAGAAAAGAGAAGATAGAGAGATGAAGGAAGGCCATGAGCACGTGGAAAGGGGAGAAAAAAAATAGAGGGAGAACAGAGAGAGAGATGAGAGAGAAAAATAAGAGAGTGAGGAGGGGCAAGAAGTCTCCTTAAATAGTGGGCTGGGTTATCACAGCCAGGTAACCGAGGGGCGGGGAAAGCCTGACTGTAGCCAGGTGACTGCAGAGGTGGAGTCCAGCCAGAACACTAGGGTCCTGGGTCATGGCCACACGTGACTGGTGGCCACAGAATTATGAAGTTGACCTTCCTCAACCAAGTACAGATTGTCTCACACCACGGTCCCACAGCTCTGTAGACCAGTCTCCAAACTCACAGACATCTTCTGCCGCTCAAGCGTTAGAATTAAAGGCATGTACCACCACCACCCGGCAGAAACAGCTTTTAACAAGATCCAACATTCCTTCATGTTAAAAGTCCTAAAGAACTTAGAACAGAAGGAAAATATCGTGCAACCTAATGTTGGCTATATGTGACAAACCTGTAGCTAACATTGTATTAAGTGGGAGAAAATTAAAAACAATATCCATTAAAATTGAGAAGATGAAAAGGTGTCCACTCTCTCTACCCTTACTCAGTTCAGTACTGGATATGTGAGGTAGAGCAGTAAGACGGGAGGACCAAACGGAAGGGATACCAACAGGAAAGGAAGAAGTCAAAGTGTCCTTATTTGCAAATGATTTTATATGTAAGAGACCCTAATGGCTCTTACCTATAACTCTTAGAACTGATAAAAAAAATTAGCAAAGTGTCAGGATATGAAGTTTATGTACAAAACCCAGTAGTCTTCTTCTATATCAATGACCAGCATACTGAGGAAGAAACCAGAGAAGCGCTCATAGTGGTCTCAAAAGTACCTTGAAATAAGCCTAAGCAAGGATGTGAAAGGCCTCTAATTACAAAAACTTTACAACTCCAAGGGATTAAAAAGGAATGCACTAGAATGTTGACCATGGCATCCTTGCTCATGAAAAAGTAGGATAAATATGGTGGAATGGCCATCTGACCAAAGGCAATCTAAAGACTGAGTGCAATCCCTATCAAAAATGACTGAATTTCTTCAGAATTCATGAAGTTCATGAATTGGGAAGACCCAAGATAGCTGAAGCAGTCTTGAGCAGAAGGAAGTATCCCTCTACCTGATTTCAAGTTATTCCACAGAGTGTAATATCAGCAAGGTACTGGCAGAATACAGACACAGAGGTCAGTGGAACAGGATAGAGAACCCGGTACGAGGCCACATAACCACAGCCGCTCTGGTTTTGATAAATATACCAAAAAACCATTGGTTAAAGGAAAGTATTTTCAATGGTTCTCGGAAAATTGCTTGACTACACGTGGAAGAATGCAATTAGATCTCTATCTCTCAACTCACAGATCAAAAAGTCAGGGCAGGCAGATTTCCTCTTAATCTCTTTCCTCGGGATGACACAGCCCCACTCCCTTTTGGGGGTTTAGATTCTGGCAAGCTAGGTTGACGCTGCTTAAGTGTGAAGAGAGAGAGGCTCATTAGGTGACAGTGCAGGATGAGGGCCATACTTGATCTCCTTGATGGCTTGGAAAAGATTTTTGTGGATTTTTTTGTACATGCCAGTAGTACTTATCCAATTGTGACAATAAAAAGTTTCTCTACGTATTGCCAAACCCCCAACCCCTGATGGGCACAGCAAAACCAAACCAAACCCAACTCAACTCAGCCCAAAACATTCTAAGTTGATAGCCACTGCTACAAAGATTTCAAAAGACAGCCTGGGGCTGGTGAGATGACTCAGTGGTTAAGAGCACTGACTGCTCTTCCGAAGGTCCTGAGTTCAAATCCCAGGAACCACATGGTGGCTCTGTAATGGGATCTGATGCCCTCTTCTGGGACGTCTAAAGACAGCTACAGTGTACTTACATATAACAATAATGATAATGATAATGATAATGATAATAATAATGATAAGGCAGCCTGATCCTTAAAAAAAGCAAAATAAAACAAACAAAAATAGGTCCACCTCCTACCTAGTAAGAAATTGTCCTATATACATCTCCTACCCCTAGAACCATGTGGCTTTAGGCACAGAATAAGAAGATAAATAAGTTGCACTATGCTGCATTCCATTGTTAAGTACACAAGACAGCAACGCTGGCAAGGCAGTGAAACATTTGGTAACTGAGGACTGTGAGCATGGATTTATTTTTATGGATTCAATCATCAACATTGTTAGTAGACGGTAAATCTGCCCTAGTTAAAAAAAAAAGGACAAAGCAATGCAGACCACAATTTGAAGCTCCCAGGACTATTTTGAGCAGGAGACTAGAGAAGCCACATGAGCTTAGCTGCTTCTTTTCTCAGATAAATTGATTTTATTTACACACACACACACACACACACACACACACACACACACACACACACACACAGACTTACTATAGTGAGTGTGGAGATTATCACAACTTGCCAGAGTCAATTATCTGCTTCCACTGTGTGGAACCTGGGGATCACATGCAAGTATCTGGGTTTCCACAGTTGTTTTTACTTTCTAAGCCATCTCTGGCCCCAGACATATATGAGAGCCAAGATCACTGCAGTCTCTGTCAGCATTCTGAAGTCTGGTTTGTAGCTATATACAATATTCCCTGGGGATCACCTTCCAAGTTTTCCTTCCTTCCTTCCTTCCTTCCTTCCTTCCTTCCTTCCTTCCTTCCTTCCTTCCTTTCCTCCTCCTCCTCCTCCTTCTTCCTCTCTCTCTCTCTCTCTCTCTCTCTCTCTTATTCACTTTACATCCTGGTCGCGGCTCCCACAGTTCCTCTTTCTACCCCCCCCCCCGAATCCCCCAACCCTGGTACATCAAGTCTCTACTGGGCTAGGTACTTTTTTTGTTTTGTTTTTTTGTTTATCGCCTTCCAAATTTTCATGCTTCGAAGAAAACAAGGGGAGAATGAAGAGGAGATGGATGTAGGAAACCAAGGGATAATTTTTTTTGTTTTCACTAAACTCCAGATAGGCTCACAATGGTGACTGAGTGTCTCCCCAGGCGTGCCTTCAGTGGTACAGCTCACTTAGACCAGTGCATCAAACTGGTTCTCCTGGGAGCCCTCGGGAGAGCATCGCTAACGCCTCTGCAGATCCGAGTACCCCTCCCTCTCACTGAAAGCAATGGCTCAGGATTGTGTGCTCAACTTCCTGAATATAAGAATATTCTTATTCTGTGGACTCTTTTCCAAGAATTCCTTGGGATCTTAGGTCCACTAGATCTCAAGAAGGAAGGAAGAAACCTGGCGTGGTGAAGGGGAGGGTTTAGTGGACCTAATGGGGGAAAACAGCAAGGAAAGCATCATGCAACAACAACAACATTGAGACCACGTCATGTTGTTCCTGTGAATGGTGGCACATGCCTACAGTCACAACACTTAGGAAGTAGAGGCAGGAGAATCACTAGTTGGAGGCAGCCCTAAGCTATATAGTGAGAACCTATCTCAAAAAAGGATTTTACTTTGTTAGAACCTTGAAGTGGTCCAGTAAGTCATCTTGGAGACACTCTCTTCTGCTATCTCCGCTGGTGCTGTAGCATTAGGCCTCAGCAATCTCTTCTTGCTACACGTAATAGCTAATAGCATAAGTTGAGTTGGTATCCTGAAGAAGGAAAGAGAGCACAGTCCTGACACCGGAGGCTTGTGTAGAGCTGACCACTAGAGGGCACCACCCGATATCACCACCACTTGAAGGACAAAAAGTTACCAAAGATCAAACTCACAGTTTCTTTTCCACCCACCATTCTAAATGGGCAGAGTTGAGAGGACTGTAGCTGGTGATTGGTGACTGTGATGGTTGATTTTCATTGTCAACTTGATGTGTGTGATGACTCACTGTATATTTATGAGGCTGTTTCTGGAGTTTAACTGAAGACCCATTCTGAATGTGGCGAGATGCCAAATCTTTTAAGTTCAGACTCCATTTTAGAGAACCTGACCTAAGTTTGAACTCAGGTAAATTATCTGGTTGGTACCTAGCACTAATTTCCAATTTGTCCCCTAACAAAACCTGAGCTTAGTTCCAGTCTCTAGGCCAATCCCAACATGACCAGAGTTTCCAGGTTACACCCTCAACAAGAACAGTGTCTCCAGGTTATTCCCCCAACAAACCTGCACCCCCAGATTACAAGCCCACCCCCTGCCTAATGACCATCAATGCAGAAGGGAGTAGAAGTTAAGATTATAAAATGACTCCCAGCACCAGCCAATTATGTTAAAGGCCACAGGAGCTTTCCAATTAGATGCTTGCACACAGACTCCCTGCTTGCTGCTTACTATAAAGCCTTGCCCAGATAGACATTCGGGGATCCCCCACCACCAAAACGGTCCTGTGTGATGGTGGTACGTTGGTGGTGGTGGTAAGCTAGCTCGAATAGAATAAAGACCCTGCTGTGAATTGCATCAGATCGGCTCCTGTGTTTTTGGGGATCACTACCATTTCCCTGGCACGACAGTGGGTGGCACTATTCATGTATCCACATTCCCACAATAAAAAAAGGGGGAAGCCTGCTGAGCTCTGGTATCACCCTTCCTCTGCTTTCTGGTGTGTACTGTGGACCAAGCAGTGGCTGCCAAGGCTTCCCTGCCCTGATGGGCCTGTCCTCTCAGATTGTGAACTAACACAAATTCTTTCTTCCGTAGGCTGCTTTCGCTATGACAACAAGTAAAGAAACTACTTTAGAAAACCAGCAATATGATGGGGTTATTGCTTTGACTACTTGACTGTGTGATCCCCGGCTTCTGGAGCTGGTCTGCCACAGGGACAGGGAAGAGTTTGGAGCTGTGAACTCGAGAATGCCTAGAGTGCAGAGCGCAGAGCTTAATGGGTCATTCTGGAAGGAAACTGGAAAACCGGAATGCCGAGAGAAATTTGTTTCATGAGATTTCCAAGGGAATCTTAAGAACTCTGCTGGGAACTGGGCTGGAGGCCATTTGCATTGCATTCTGGCAAAGACTCTGCATCCTGTCCATTTCCAGAGAAAATGAGTGAGGCCGAATTAAAAAACAGTGGATCAAGTCATTTGGCAAGGAAATTTTTACAGTATAACATCCAGGATGTAGCATGGTAACTGTTCTTTGTTAGATCTATAGTGACCCCCCCCCCCCCCCATAGAAATACATGGAAAAAGGAAGGGAGTGTGAGATTAAAACAGCAGACAAGGCAGGCTGGGGAAACCAACGGCAATTATCTAGATCAGCACCATTACAGAGAGAGCTTATTCTCTGCACTGGGGCAATAGGAATGGTGCTCTGAGGGTGGGACATGCAAAGCTTCACATTGTAAAAATGCAAGTTCATTTAAAAGGAGTGAGCCAAGGATGCAACAGATGGTGTTCTCTGCTTGGAAGCAACTATCCGGAGAAGTTCAGCTACTAAGGCACAGGGGCCACTACAGTTCTGGTACAACAGAGCCAGACTAAGTCTCAAGCAGACAAGAGAGCCTGACAGTGTTATTTATGTGGGTTTGTGGGCGTGAAAAATGAGTTATAGTGTCATGGAGACTTGCCCCGAAGCCATTAACATCAGACAATATGTAGCCTGGTTGGATTCCATGCAAGGGGTCCTGAAAGGCTCTTCTGTATAGTCTGGACAATGATCTGTGGTAGCTGTACTTTTGGTTTCAAAGGAGTGCATTTATTAACTATATAGCAAGAAACATAAAAGAATAGATACCAAGTGGTGGATACAGAGAAGCAGCAGACAGACAGTGAGTCATAATCAAACTGGGCACTCACCATACCCTGCAGAGACGGCTGCTGGTGGTAGTGAGGGATCATTAACCCAGGACTTACGGCACCCAGGAGGCATGGACTGGGGAAATGCTGTTGAAACGCAGCTGGGGTTTCTAATTCAGTTTTCTCTCCACAGACAACCTTCTGGGGTCTGGTTTCTACGGTAGGCACGTAAACTCTGTTGGACATGTTTCCCTTTCTAGCTGTTCTCAAGGCCACCACGTTTGTTTGTTTTGTTTTGATTTTTTTTTTTGAGGCAGGGTTTCTCTGTTGTAGCCTTAGCTGGCCTGGAACTTGCTCTGGAGACCAGGCTGAACTGGAACTCAGAGATGTGCCTGCTTCTGTCTCCCAAGTGCTCGATTAAAGGTGTGTGCCACCACCATCTGGTGGCACAAGAGTTTTAACATCCTTAGTTCTTTCCCATTCTCCCTGTCACAGAGTTAGGGGTCCAGTCAGACCTAGGTCCTGGAGCTTTGGAGGACCCTGGAAGTAAACATGCTCCTCAGATCTATGGAGACAACAAGGAGATAGGAGAACCTCCTTGCTCTCTGCGTCCATTTTAACAAGCTGAAGACACATGAGGACTTACTGGTATACCATCCTGTAGAGGCCAGTGAGGGGAGCTGTGAAGGTAAGACTAAGTTGCAGTAGAGACCCTATTATGTCGAAATGCCAAGACTGTAGGATGCCCACCAAAGAAAGCTATAGGCAGTGAGTGGGGCTGGCCCAAGAGAGAAACTGCGCATGCTTTAGGCGGCAGAACTACAGGGTCAGGGCTACCCTAGGATGTTGGAGTCTGGATGATGCCAATAAGAGCCCCAGAGGCTGAATATGCAGGCACAGGGGTTGGTATGTGCCCCGCTGGGGTTCTGTCTTGATTTGGTTGGTTTTTTTCCTTTCTGTGCCCCCATTCCTCCCCTTTGGGATGGGAATGCTCATTTTGAGCCATTGTATATTGTAATTCATAGCCTGTTCTTTTCCACTACCAGGGATTGGATCTAGGACCATGCTGGACAAGTGCTCTATTGCCTACAGTGGTTGTAACTTAAACCATTTTGTTTTTCAGGAGCTCACAGAGAATGCCTTAGTGTCAGAAAAAACTTTGGGCTTTAGAAAAACGATAGAACTGTTAAGATTTTGTGGGTTACAATAAAACAGATCAAGAGAAGGGTACAGGTGAAAGGAAGGACACTCCGAGGGGCAGCCTACGAAAGCGGGAGTAGAGTTCAGTGTTGTTGAGATACAAACAGTGTGAAGTTTTACAAGATTTACTTTTATTTTTTTATGTGTGTGAATGCCTAAATGCATGGCTGTGTATCATGTGAGAGGTCAGATGAGGATGCTAGATCCCCTGGACCTATATGTGGTTGTAAGCTGCATGATGTGGGGTGCTGGAAACTAAAGTTCACCCTCTAGCAGAGCACCAAGCACTTATCCCTCTAGGCCCTGTCTTTTGGTTTTTGAAGTCTAGGTCTTGCTGTGTTGCCCAGGCTGACCTGGAACTCTGCTATCTAGGCAGCCTGGCCTGGAACTCCCAGAAGTCCACATACCTCTGCTTCCCCATGCTGTACAAACAGTGAAGTCTTGATAACAAGCTTAATCCCAAAGCTAACCGCACTTACGAAGGGACAGGAATTCTGAATGACTGATGGCAGAGTGTAGTGTTGAGGCATGGAAGGTGTGCTATTCTGTCTTGCTATAGATCACATTGAGGATCATTTGTGTGTGAGCAGCAGCAGGATAACCTCCACAAAGGATGCATGATAAGCACAAAGTAAGTGAAGAAATAAATGATCCAGGAAAGACCTTCTGAACTAGTGGTGTAATCCTAGCTACATCCTAGCATATGGGTTGAAAGTTCGAGGGATGCCTGGGCTACAGAATGAGGTGAAGACAGGACTGGTCTTAGTGAAACCCAGCTGTCAATAGCAGTGGAGCACGAAGCAGTGACCCAGCTCCACAGTGGCGACTGCAGGAGTCAGAGTTCTTTCCAGAGACTTCTACTCTGGTGACACCAGGATCCAAATCATAGTTCAGTTTATTATAAAGGGATTTTACTTCATATTTAAATATGGGGTTAATATGAAGGGAGATACTATCTGTTTTGCAGTTTTATGTCAACTTGACACATGCTTGTCATCTAAGGAAACCTCAATTGAGAAAATGACTTACATCATAAGATCGGCCTGGAGACAAGCCTGGAGGACATTTTCTTAATTGGTGATTGGTATGAGACAGCCCAGCCCATTATGGGTGGGGCCCTATCTGGCCTGGTAGTTCTGGGTGTTGTTAAGAAAGCAGGCTGAGTAAGCCATGAAGAGCAAGCTGTAAACAGCACCTCTGCCTCCAGGTTCCTGGCATTGTAACCCTCAATGAACTGTGATTCAGGATATGTAATCCAAATAAACCCTGTCCTCCCCAAGTTGCTCTTAGTCATGGTGTTTCATCACAGCAACAATAACTCTAAGATACTAACCTTGTATGGATGTGGGCTCTAGAGAGTTTCATTTAAGGGTTCGAACAATAGTGGAACACCTGATTTTGGTGGGTCCTGAAGTTACATTTGTAATGGTGGCTGAAGAACTTTCTTCTTTTTTGGCAAAGGAGACTATCAAGTGGTTCCTGAGTGCCTTGGGCAGGATTACAGTCTGATAAAGATAAAATTCAGGTTATAAAAGTTGCAAAAATGAATTGAGATATTTTTATTGTTCCTAGGGGTTCTTGGAAGATTCTAGCTCTTGGAGATTTGCTGGTACACCCCTGTTAATCCCTGCACTGGGGAAGTAAAGGCAGGCTGATCTCTGTGAGTTCAAGGCCATCCTGGTCTACAGAGTTCTAGGACAGCCAGGGTTACAAAGAGAGATCCTATCTCAAAACACCCAAACCCAACAACAAAAAGGACTTCCAGCCCTATTTGATGATGTAATCCCACATCAGGAAAAATGCTCCAAGTTCCAGGCCAGCCTGGACTGAACTCTACAGCGAGTTCAAGCCAATGAGGCTGCTGAATGAGACCAAAAACTTCCAAGTGTTCAGTAAGGTTTGGTCAGCACTAGTTTCTTCTGTTTGTAAAAGGTAGTGATAAGAATTCCTCACTCCTTATATAGCAGCAAACTAAAGGCAGAGAAGGAAGCCCAACAAACCACACTGGCCTGTGCGCGCGCAGCCAGGCTCTATTTAGAACCCCTGCATCCAATACCAAGAGTGGAACAATGTCCAAGGCGGGAGCTACTGACTGTACTCGTAATCTTGAGTTTGTGAAGGTCTAGCACAGACTTCAGAAGACCTGGGAGTCCCAAGTGGATATCGTCAAGGAGTGACTCTAGAGTACTGTAAGAAGGCTGTGACATGAGATGGCTCTGCCGGTAAAGTACTGCCTGACACTACCAAGATGGTCAGATAACGGGCTTCTGTAAGTTGTTCTCTGGTCTCCACAAGCACGCACTCATGCACACAAGCACAACTTAAATAGTACAATGTTATATATATATATATATATATATATATATATATATATATATATATATATATAAAATCTCCAAGAGCTAGAATCTTCCAAGAACCCCTAGGAACAATAAAAATATCTCAATTCATTTTTGCAACTTTTATAACCTGAATTTTATCTTTATCAAACTGTAATCCTGCCCAAGGCACTCAGGAACCACTTGATAGTCTCCTTTGCCAATTATATATATATATATATATATATATATAAAAGGCCGTTGTGTTGGTAGAACCACTTGCCTGAAGGATTCGCTTACAACACAGCAACATTCTCATTTGCTGGGTAAAAAAGGTCAGGTTTTAATAGGTCTTTCTCACTCTCCTTTTTTTAGAACACGCGTACATTCAGAAAGGTTCTTGGAGTCCACCTAAAGGTATAAACACTTGACCCCATGGTAGGGAATTATTAGCTTCCTAGGCAGCAGTTACCCGGACCTTCTGGACTGAAAGACTGGAGTCAAGGCGGGCGATTATTATTAGCACACTAGTTCAATGGCATTGTGGGACTTGTAGTCCCGATTGCAGAAGGGCTTGGGACCACTGTCGCCGCAGGACTACATTTCCCAGCAACGCGCATAGAGCAATACGCGCGGGCCAGGTTGCGCGAGCCGGTTTCCGGAGAAGTTGGGGGTGGGGCGGCCGTAGAGGCTGGAGCGAGGCGGCGGGATGCAGCGCCCCGGGCCCTTCAGCACCCTCTACGGGCGGGTCCTGGCCCCACTGCCCGGGCGGGCCGGGGGCGCGGCCTCGGGCGGGGGCGGGAATAACTGGGGCCTCTCGGGCTCCCACGTGCAGTTGCCGGGGCGTGCACAGTCGGAGACCCGCGGTGACAAGGGAGGCTCGAGCGCGGGCGGCCCGGCCCCCTCCACGATGTCCAAGGCCGAGGAGGCTAAGAAGCTGGCGAGCCACACGGCGGTGGAGAACCACGTGAAGGTGGGCAGCTGGTGGCAGCGTGATGGCTTCGTGTTGCGCGCCCGGGGCACTGCCAGGGTGCGCCTGACTCCTGAAAGGGCGCGGGTTGCGAGAGGGGAGAGAGAGAGCGGTGTGCCCGAATTCGCGCTGTTCTTCCCAACCCTTGAAAGGCCTTTCAGACGCCGAACTCTTCCCCCCAACTGGAACCTTTTCTACAAAGATTCCCTGTCCGGCTGGAACTGGGTGCACAGTAGAGCCTGGCATTCCCCTGTTTAGAGTCTTGTCAGGCTGTTAATGCGTGCCTCCTAATCAGCCCATTGAAAATGGTGAGCCCCGAGGCTGCTGTTCTTCGCTTCTCACTTACCGGGAAGCCAGCGGAGAGCTGTTTTGCGAAGTGTTTTGAAATTTTATTCCAAACAGGTTTTTCAGCTCCTCCCGCTGAGGACCTTGAGTGCAGTCTTTACAAAGAAGCCATCACGTTACTGTTGACAGGGCCGGGTGGACACATCTGGAGGTGCTGCTCTTTAGGCGGGGGTCCAGATGTTTTGCAGTTACTCAGTAAGGCTGTGTCACCCCCTTTTGTTAAGTGGCAGGTGTGGTGGTGTGAGTGGACTCGGTGTAGGTGGGTTTGCTCTCCTGTTCGTTGCAGGTTAATTATCTTAATTGTATTACTTCTATTGCCCTGAGGTGAAGTTTCCTGGTCGTGTTTCCTGTTTCTTAGTTCGTGTGATCACACTCCATATCTCCGTTAAAGGGAATTCTTTTCATTTGTTAATGCTGTGCTGCCCAGTTACTTTGCAAAGATGATGTTCTTAGAGCTTTGTCTTATCTTCCTGCCAAGGGTGAGGGTGGCCTGAGTGGGCGGGGCCGGGTTTGATAACCTCAGGCTTTCCTGTAATGTGTTGAACACCAGTTTTGTTTCAGGCATGGCTCTTGCGCTCTTCTGTGCTGGGGTAGCTTTTTGCTCATCTAGTTAGCAGAGGATTTTATACTCGAATTAAGAGGGTGTGGGGGTATGAGTTTGAATGGAAAAGGTGTAATTTGGCTCTGTGTTTGGAATTAAGCTGGAAAACTGGGACTGTAAAGAGAAATTTCAAAATACCTTTATGGAGTGACTTAATAGACTGATAAATGAAATCCATACCTCGGGAAAGCTCATTATCTTAGTTATCCTGTTAATGTTTAGTGGTTCACCTCTCCTTGACCTTTGCTTTATCGTTATGTATTTGACTAAATTAAAGTCTGCAAGCCTTCACCTCATGCTATAGCCATCTTCAAAGGACTTTACTACTTTCAGTTTTTCCTTGGCTTCCTAAGGAGACTAGGAGAGGACAATTTCCTCTTCCTATTTTGAAACTCAGACTGGCTTTGAAACACCCCCCCCCCCCCCCCACACACACACATCGTAGCTGGCTAGCACATATCAAGAGAGGAACTTGATATGCTGACTTTGGAATCTACCTGCTTCTGTGTCCTGAGTGCTGGGATTAAAGGTGTGTATCACCACTCAGCTTTATCCTCTCCATTCTGCCTCCCAAGGGCTGGCATTATAGGTTTGTGGCACACTCAGCCTCCTCTGATATGACTCCCAGACACTTGAGCGTGACCTATGTTCTAGTCCTCTGCGTTTCTCTTGCCCAACTCCCTGTGAGCTGTGGGAGGAGAGGTAACGTTATCTATACATTCAGCACTGGGCTCAGTGAGCTGCTTAGGCAGTGCTCAGTGAGCCGTGTGGAGTGGGAACACTGATATGGAGGTTGTAGGTTGTGGGGTTTGGTGGCCCCTTCCTAGGCTCTCTGAGTGTGGGCTTTCTGGTCCCCTCAGCCTACTTAGTCCATTGTAACTATTTCTACTTCAGGGTAGATGGAGAACTCTGAATTCTCAGTTGACTCTTTGTCACCAGGTCTAGACTTGCCTGATTCTAAAAGTGTAGTTACCTCAGATGGATTAGAGTGCACAGCTGTGCTGTCCTCATAGTTCGTCGCTTCGTCCTTTGCTCTGTGGAGCCTGGCCTTTGATATGAGACTAGCTTAGCTGGAGGAGACTAGTGGGCAGACAGTATTAATATTATTAGTGGTATTTTGTTTTTTGAGACAGAGTCTTACTAGGTATTCCTGACTGTCCTGGAATTCACTTTGTAGACCAGGCTGGCTTTAAACTTACAGAGATCTGCCTGCCTCTGCCTTTCTAATGCTGGGATTAAAGGGGCGAGTCACCATACTTGACAATTTTTGTGTTTTTAATCTGGTAGAAGCCTGTTTTACTAACAGACTATTCCAAACTCACCAAATACACCAAGAGCCTTAGCCCGTTATCCCGTTGGACTTGATGACATGCTGTTTAGCATTGCCTTTTAGAAGGGCTATCAGCTATTGGGCCAGTTTGCAGGTAGCATTTCACCACTTTGGCTTTGGCTAGGGCACTCACTCCTGGGTCTGTCATTTCGTTTTAAGGTGGCAGAATCTGGCAGACCCTGCAATTCATCTTCCAGAATAGAACCTGTCTGATGATCTAAGTTCCCCCGTGTGCTACTTGACTGATGGGACTGACGTGAGTTGATGAGGAGTCTGGTAATCAGATTCGGCCTCAGATCAAATATAAGGGGCAGGTTAAGTTTACCTAGGCTTTAAGAAATGGAGGTGTTCACTATTATTTGGATACTTCACATCTCAATACTTAGCTGTTTTAAATATTTTGTTAGGTTCCTTTACCTTACTTGAATCCCTTGCATTTTGAGTTCACGGGGCAGCTGATGACTTTATTAGGCACACTGCCTTCTTGATGGCATCCTGGCAGGTGAAATCTGTAAAATTGGCTCCGGTAGACTGAGCCTCTTGGTTTATTTGGTGAGTTTGGAAGAATATGTTATTTGGGCTTCTTCCAGATTAAAAAACACGTTAATTGCTGGGTGTGATGGCTTCTACCAGGTTTAAAACACAAATTGCTGGGTGTGGTGTACACCTTTAATCCCATCACTTGATAGCAGAAGCAGGCAGATCTCTGAGTTTGAGGCCATCCTGGTCTACATAGTTCCAGGGCAGCCAGGAGTATCTAGTGACACTCTCTATCTCAATAAGCAAACAACACACAGACGTTGAGTCCCCTCACTTCCTAGTGCTCATCCCTCTCCTGCAGCTGCCTGTTGTAGGTTGTGTCTACCCAGGAAAAGAAATCCTACTGTGTGTCCTGCGTCTCCAGAACCCCGTCTTCTACCTGTTTGCTGGTGCAAGTAAGGGTGATGGCCTGTTTGCTGTCAGCATTGAGGATTCTGTCTCTACAGAATTGAACAGAGAAACCTTGGAAAGACCCTTATTACTCTGTTGTCCCAGGAACTGCTGCTGCTGAAATAGCGAAGACAGGCAAGAACTTTGCCCACAGTGGCACTGTTGAGCGTCCGACATGTGGAGACAACCCACTACTTGATGAACAGTCAAGACTGCAGGCCAGTTCCTGACAGAGGCTGGACTGGCCAAGGATGACTGCCTCAAGTTCCTGGGTTTACGTGCCTGTGACTTTCTAAAGCTTGAGTGAGGATTTCCTTGCACAAGTAGAATTTCCCTATGTCCCTGGTTTAAAAACCCCACAGCTTATACAGTGCTACCATTTATTTGAGGTGCTTTTAACGTTGCCTTGTGAACTTCTGTATGCAATTATCTGAAAAGCCCCCTTGACCTCCACAAAAGCCCACAGAAAATGATGGGTAAAGTCTACTGTACGTAGGAGAGGCCTAGCTAGAAACATTTTTAGTGTGTTAAGTGTATTGGCATTAGGATTTGGTTTGTTTGTATTTCTAAATTCTTTGTACTTGTTGGTAATTCTTTCTGTCTTTTAGTTTTAGACTTAGTCTAATTTTGAGAAGGACCAAATGAGGCATGTGGATGTGGGGCCCTGGAGCTGTGGGGCCTACCCCTGCACATTACTGTGGGTTTTGTGTTGTAGGGATGAGATGTTTTAGCTTAGCTGTTGTAGCTTAGTTTCTTCCTCCTATGAGAAAGTTTCACAATAGCCTTTCCCTTGCCAAGCGAATTGCTGATAGTTGTACTACTCTTAAGAAATTTGAGAAACAGTGTTCTTTCAGCAGTCTTAACTCCTTGAATTGTTTAGAGTAAGGTTGTGTGTGGTCTGTAGGGTTAAAAGATGATTTTCTTTCTAAGGTAACATGATAAGAGCATTAACTGTTCTTATATCAATATTTTATTCAACTCATTAAATTAATGGGATGTGAATAAAATGAAATGAATTCTTAAAGACTAGAATTTATTGTATAATAAATGTAGGGTAATGACGAATTGCATCTCATAGAACACAGTGAATTAAATTTTATGTATAAGATATGCTAACAGTTTTCTACAGGTTGAGGTCAGCCTCCACAGAGCTGTAAAATTACACATATTCTTGTAGGATTGCATAATACAAGCAGGTGCTACAATTCTATTGAAGGAACCTATTAATCTTTGGCTTACTTCAAAGTCTTCAGCTTTTTTCTTTCAGTGTTGCATGCATCTGGCAAGTGAGCTATTGGGTCTCTAGGTCATAGGGGTGGTTGTGAAATTTGGCTTATTAAGATATGTAGGTCCTCTTGGTATAACTTCTTGGTGGAAGGCAAGTGTGGGTCTTCTAGGCCTTTGTTTCTCAACATTCCTAATGCTGTGACCCTTAAATTAGTTCCTCATGTTGTGGTGACCCCCAACCATGAAATTATTGTCATTGCTACTTCATAACTGTAACTTTGTTACTTACAGGGTTTCTCTGTATAGCTCTGGCTGTCCTGGAACGCACTCTGTAGACCAGGCTGGCCTCAAACTCAGAAATCCTCCTGCCTCTGCCTCCCAAGTGCTAGGATTAAAGGCGTGTGCCACCACTGCCCGGCGCTTTGTTATTATTATGAACCGAAGTGTAAATATTTGATATACAGCATATCTGATCTGTGACCCCTGTGACAGGGTCATTTGACCCCCAAAGGAGTTGAGACCCACTGACTGAGAAGGCTATTCTAGGCAGTGGTCTGTGTCAGCTTCTGCACTGTTAGTGGTGGTTTTGCCACAGCCTGAAGTAGGGTGTTCCGGGAACTTGCTTAGGAGCCAAGCTCCATGCTGGTTTTGATAGTTCGTGTCCTGTTTTGGTTTTTCTTTGAGATCCTATCATCTGACCATAGGTATCTTCTCTTTCTTAGGACGGCAGGCTTAGTGTTGGAAGCTAGGGACATATTGCTGTGTGATGAAGTCACCCCTAAGTAGGAGCAATCATTTCATGCTGGTTTTCTTCCGGCAATAAGGATGTCTTTGAAGCAGACATCTTTAACTGTGATAGTGATCAAACAGGGCAGAGTTTGACCAGCATTGCTTAATTATGTGCCTCTCTTGCCCCCTCCCCTCCCTTCTAGCAAAAATCAAAGCTCACATCAGTGCCCCGGGGATGACCTGATGCTTGCTTTGTGTCTTCTTAGTGTAGCTACATTGAGTAAAATCCTTTCTGGCCTTTTCACCATTGGGTCTGCATTCTGGGGCGAGGCTGGACCTAACACATTAGTCCTCACAGGGTCAGGGTTCCAGCCCAGATCTTTGCTATGGAAATGCTCTGCACATGAAGACTGCCTAAGTCTTCATTCTCTTCCCATGAAATGTAGGGCCCCTTGGTGTTAGCTGGATAGAAAGAAGATTTACTTCTGAAGTCACCTCCTACCCTACCTCCTACCCTGTTCTTTTGCTGACTTGGGCAGAGTTCTGGATGGGAGACATGATGTATCCCTGAGCTCTCTGGAGTTACAGTGAAGATGGCAGTCTCCTGTGTTCTAAGAGTTGAGCTTGTGTGAGAACAAAGCCGGTTTTCCATGCTTACTCAGGCTCTGTTTTCCCACCCCCAGCACAGCACAACTCACTGTTTGTTTGTTCTTCCCTCCCTCCCTCCCTCCCTCCCTCCCTCCCTTCCTTCCATTGGCCAGAAATCTTTCACTCTTGTTTGCAGGCCAGCTTCAGTTATTGTGGGTTGTTATATGGCATAAATACTAGAGCCACCAGTTATTCATTCGGGATGTGCATATGGAGGAATGGTGAATGGGGACGGTATTAGTGTCAGAAAGGAAAGAGGAGGGCTCTGTCTGGGGGATAGCAGGATAAAGGTTCAGCGGTTACAGGTCTGTAAAGTAGGCACCAGTACCTGTCTTGTGCCTGTGCTATGAACTGTTGTTCATGATTTCAGTGCTATAAAAGTCTAGACCAAGAGAGTAAAACTACTGGAGTAATGAACTTTGCTTTTCCATCCCTTTTTTGGCAGAATAACCAAGTGCTGGGAATTGGAAGTGGTTCTACAATTGTCCATGCTGTGCAGCGAATAGGTATGTTCTCATTCTCAGACTGTGCTGGGAGTTCTTGTGTGTTCATGGGAGTAGGAGGTGGAGGAAGGGGAGGGAATGGGCTCAGGTGTGGCGTTTGTCTTAGTTCCCACTCAGCCTTGTAGAGATGGGAAGAGCATGTTGTTCATCTGAGGTTAGTTGAGTGTTTCCATTCTTAGGAAAGAGGAATTTTTGGTCCTCTATAGCTGAATTCGGGGAGACAATGCTTGTGTTTATTGTGTATAGCCAGAGGGGAGAAACTGACTTAGGTGAGGCCCCAGCAGAATATGATGGTGTACACCCATCAGGGTTTCTGTATTGGTCTCAGGTTTCCTCTGAAGTCTGTGTGTTTCTCAGACAAACAAATTGAGGTCACAGTGTCCTGTCTATGACAGGACAAGGATGAGGTTCCTGCAGTTGGTGGCTGGTTTTTGTAGGTGTTGACTTCACTTTGATTGGGTCCTCTCTGTACTTAGGAAAGGCTCAGGCATTCTCAGCTCTGGTGGCTGCTCAACAGGTTTTACCACCCTGCTCTTTGTTGGTAAAAACAAAGCCTGGGAGAGACTTGCCCAAATGCCCATCTTTGACAGGTGCCAAGGGTCAGGGCCTAGGAGGCACAACCCAGGTTCCTGTTGTGATCAGGAAGTGGCTGTATTACAGGGGCCTTGACTGATGGGAGATTTAGTGTCCAGTACTTATCTACCTTAACCCTGTGTATGGAGAATTTTAGGTCACAGGAATTACTGTGGATTCACAGGAGTAACATCTAAACCTTCCAAGAGACAGACTTAAAGATTTGACATTTTAAGAGGACAGCTTTTTAAGACTCATTAAAATTAAGATTTCCTAAAATTATAAAATTTAAAATTAGTATGTACCTCTCCCTACCTTCAATTGTCTTCTGAGGCCTATAGATCCTTATATTTCTTAATAAATGCAAAGTGAAGTTCCGATGTTTTCCTGGAAAGGCAGTGTAGGATTGTAGCTAAGAATGAGAGTCACTACCAGAAGGGCAGTGGTGGCCCACACCTTTAATCCCAGCACTGGGGGAGGCAGGTGAATCTGAGTTCAAGGCCAGCCTGGTCTAAAGAGTTCTAAGACAGCTAGGGCCACATAGAGAAACCCCGTCGTGAACCCCCCATCTCCAACCCCCCCCCCAAAAAAAAAAAAGGGAAGAAAGACCACTAAGGACCACATTCCAGCCACTGGTTAGCTGTGTGACTTCTCATTGTCTTCTCTTTCCTCATGTGCAAAGAAGGGGTGATAGTCATAACTTATCACTTGGGCTATCTGGATAAAAAAGGTTGTATACACAGCTCTTAGGAAATTGCAGACACGTAGCAGCAGTACCATTGAAATGGCTTTTCCCATGGGCATTCTTGCCTTCTAGGCCCTCTAGTGTCCACAGAGGCAGCTGTCAGTGGGAGATAGGCCTTTCCCTTTTGGTTGGATTTGAGAAATGCACGTGTGACAAGAAAATCAATTGTGAGGAATGGAACAATACTAGTGTGACTCTTGTCTCCACAGCTGAAAGAGTGAAGCAAGAGAATCTGGACCTCATCTGTATCCCTACATCTTTCCAGGTACATCACGTTTATGTCCCGTCCATGTCTTAGCCGCTGTCAGGTCTTCTGGGTTCCTGAGAGTGTGTGCCCCCCCCCCCCCCCCAGACAGGGTTTCTCTGTGTAGCCCTGGCTGTCCTGGAACTCACTCTGTAGACCAGGCTGGCCTCGAACTCAGAAATCCACCTGACTCTGCCTCCCAAGTGCTGGGATTAAAGGCGTGCGCCACCACTGCCCGGCTTAGTATAATGTTTTTTTTTGTTTTTGTTTTTTTTTGAGACAGGATTTCTCTGTGTAGCCCTGGCTGTCCTGGAACTCACTTTGTAGACCAGGCTGGTCTCGAACTCAGAAATCCTCCTGCCTCTGCCTCCCAAGTGCTGGGATTAAAGGCGTGTGCCACCACCGCCCGGCTAGTATAATGTTTTTGAGACAGGATTTCATATGTTGCCTTGGCTGACCTGGTATGTATACTCATCTTCCTGCCTCTGTCTCCTGAGTGCTGAGATTAAAAGCATATTCCACCATGCCCAGCTGGGGGTGTAATTTTATTTGTTTCATTTACTTTGATGTTTTCTCATGAGTTAGGCAGAGCCAACTGTGTGGTCTTTAGCCTCAGGGACTATTATCCTGCTAAGGGATGAAGGGAATGTCACAAAAAGAGTTTGTGAAGTTATAGTAACATAAGTGTAGCTCACGCTTTGATTATACAATAGCAGACCTGGATGAGGGAAGCAGAGCAGCAGGGAGGAGAGTAGTAGACTGAGAGTCTGTTTTCATCTGACTTTATCAATCAAATTCTCTCCACCAATGGCTGTTCCAGAGAGGGTTCTCCAGAGAAACAGAACCAAGAGAAACAATTGCTTTACAAGTGGGTTCATAAGAAAAGTTGAGTATTCCCACAGTGGCTGTGTACAGGTGGGAGAGTTGGGAACACTCGTAGCTGCTCAAGTTGAAGAAGCTGGAAGCTGTAGTTTTATCTGTTCTTCCTTCTCCTCCACATCTCCCCATCCCACTTGATCTTCATGTTCCAGCCCCTGACCCCAATCCATTCATAACTGCCCTATATCCCCTTCTTAGGGTGAGCTAGTCCATCCCCAGTCTCTTACTCTAGACCTGAACTCTGTGGTTATATGGATTATAATCTGTTTAACAAAGACTTAACAGCTAACATCCATGTTGAGGACCAGCCTCGGCTTGGAGAGGGGTTCTGAGAGAAGGGGTGTTTGGGACCAACAACTTGAAGTCAAATCATGGGTCAAAGCAGGCAGTCTATGTTCTCCTCAAGACAGCTCTCCAGCCTGCTTTCTCTCTGTTCTGCTTTCTTTCTGATCTGCTCTCTGGAGATCTCCAGACCTCTCTCTGTACAATTCTCCAAGCAGTTCTCTCTTGCTTTCCAAAAAATTCTCTTGCAGATCCTAAACCCAGTCTTTTATTTTACAGATCAATCCAGTAATTTACTCCAGGCTTCCTTTTGATTACCCTGTGAATCAGCATCCCATGACTCCAGCCCCTTAGGAGACAGCAAGAGCACATTTTCTTTTAACATTGCAAAAGAATTCAGAGATGTGTCTGCCTCTGTTAAGCACAGACTATAAGCAACACTGTCCTGTCCTGAAATTACTTTTTCTAGCACTCCTGGACCTAAATTAGCTCTGTCCCAGGCTCAGGGATCTGTCTTCCTTTGTAAGCACAAACAAAAAAACTTTAGCTGGGTGGGATCTCCTGCGATCACCACTCCCTAATTTTATCTCCTTCTTTGTATCTTTCTGACAAGTTGGCTCATAGTGTAGCTGCCTTAGTTCCGTCAGATTCATGAAGCCTCTCATATAATTCATATGGCATCCTTATTTTTTGAGAAATATTTTTGAACTCATATTTTTAGAGTTATTTTTCAGTTTTAAGAGCTGTCCTGAAGGTTCCTGTGCTTACCATTTTGCTGAGACATTAGCCATACCTTTGCCTTCAGGACTCTGATTATTCCTGATTATAATGGTGTCATCTTTAACTGGGAGGACATTCCTTAAAGGAAGAATGTAAAATATGTACTTTATCATATAAACAAGCCTTATGCCTAGGGCAGCCTTGGACACTCCTGGAAGGTCCACGCCCACTGGCCCTGTCTCAGGGGCAGGAACCCTGTAATTCTGTCCCCACCAAGGTCTTGCCAGACTTGGCACAACTGTGTGTAAGTGAATACAAACCATGTTTGTCTTTTTGGGTCTGGGCTACTTCATTCAGGATGATTTTTTTCCCCTTTATTTTTATTTTTATGTTTTTACTTCTTTTGGGGTAGGAGGTCATAAGTGGGGAAGAATATGGAAGGACTGGGAAGGAATGTCATTGGGTGTGTGTGAAACTCCCAGAGAATCAATAAAACTGTTATGTAGGAAAAAAGAAAACATGAATAAAACACATGCCAGAAACAATATTAACATGATGAATTTTTTTTCTAGCTTCATTTATGTACCTATGAATTTTTTTTTTTGGTTGTCCGAGACAGGGTTTCTCTGTATAGCCCTGGCTGTCCTGGAACTCACTCTGTAGACCAGGCTGGCCTCGAACTCAGAAATCTGCCTGCCTCTGCCTCCCAAGTGCTGGGATTAAAGGATTAAATCTTTTTAAAGATTTGTTTTATTTATATGAGTACACTGTAGCTATCTTCAGACACACCAGAAGAGGTCATTTGATCCCATTACAGATGGTTGTGAACCACCTTGTGGTTGCTGGGAATTGAATTCAATTGGACCTTTGGAAGAGCAGTCAGTGTTCTTAACCGCTGAGCCATCTCTCCAGTCTCTGAGGTCCCATTTATTAATTTGACCAAGCCAGCTCAGTCAGTCAACAGGTTCTCCAGTATAGGAGCGAGGATTATAAAGAAAAAAGACAATTAGACAACATTGTAGCATGACCTCAGCCAGTTCTGAGGCAGAGGTGGGTTTATTTTTTTCCAATCTGCTTTTATACCATTTTAATTACCTGCAAGTAATAAGGGCAAGCAGTACAATAAACACAAATAGTCAAGGAACAAGCAAGGCAATAAACAAAGTCCTGTGATCACTGTTTCTTGTTACGTTATCTTCTTACGTTATCAGGATGACCAAGATATCTGAGCCTACTTCCCGGCCCTAGCCCAAAGTCATATTCTTTCCTGAAGCCTACTTCTTTGTTCTAGCCTAAAATTAGATTCCTGCCTGAACTTACTTCCCTGTTCTAGCCTAAAATTAGATTCGTGCCTGAGTTTACCTCCTTGTCATGACCCAATGTTAGATTCCTGCCAAGTGGCCCCCAAAAGCTCTCAACATTGTTGATCTTAGTGCCTGTGCTAATTGTATTCTGTTCAGAAAATCCTTTGCTCTGCTGTTGAGTTCAAAACTATTCCCCACTTTCTCTTCTATCAGATCTATCAGATTCAGTGTGTTTGGCCTTAAATTGAGGTCTTTGATTCTTTTGGAAGTTGAGTTTTGTACAGGGTGATAAATATGGATCTATTTGGATTGTTTTGCATGGAGCCATTCAGTTTGCCCAGCACCATTTGTTGAAGATGCTGTCTTTTTTTTCCAATGTGTATTTCTGGTTGCTTCATCAAAAATCAGGTGCCCATAGGTGTGTGGATTTATGTTTGGGTCTTTAATCAAATTCTGTGGTTCAACAAGTCTGTTTTTATGCCAAAGCCGTACTGTTTTTGTTGCTAGAGCTCTGTAGTTCAGCTGAGATCAGAGGTAGTGATACTGACCATCCAGTGGTCCTTTTAGTCTGGGTTTTGTTTCCATATGATGCTGAAAATTACCCTTTCAAGATCTGGAGAGTTGGGTTGGAATTTTGATGGCAATTGCACTGAATCTCTAGATTCCCTTTGGTAGGCTGTCCAAAAACATTTTTATTATGTTAATCATACCAATTTATGAGGTTCTGATATTTTCTTCCATTTCTTTATTCAATAACTTGTTTTTAATCTTACAAGTCTTTCACTTGCTTGGTTAGAGCTACCCTAAGATTTTATATTTTTGAGTCTATTGTAAAGGGTGTTGCTTTCCTGATTTATTTCTCAGTCTGTTCCTCATTTGTATATAGGGTACTAATTTGTATATATAGCTACTGATTTATGTATATTGACTTTGTATCCTGCTACTTTGCTGAAATTGTTTATCAGCTGTAGGAGTTCCCTGGTGGAATTTTCAGGTCACTTATGCATATTGTCACCCTCTGCAAATAAAGATACTCTGGACTTCTCCAATTTGTATTCCTTTAATCTACTTCAGTTGTCTTATTGCTCTAAGACTTCATGCACTATATTGAATAGATATGGAGAGAGAGGACAACCTTATCTTGTTCCTGATTTTAGTGGAATTGCTTTCAGTTTCTCTCCATTTAAGCTGATGTTGGTTATGGGTTTGTGGTCTGTATTTTGAGGTATGTTCCTTGTATCCCTAGTCTCTCAGGACTTTTAACAGGAAGAGGATTTATTCTATCTTCTTTAAGGTCCCTCGTCTTACTCATAATAGCCATTTTGAAGCCCTTGTCCTGTGCTTCATCCATATTGCCTTTCTCAGGGCTTACTGTAGTGGAGTTGCTGGGCTCTAGGGAGACTTACTGTCCTGCTGTTATTTATTGTGTTTTTACTCTGGTGTTTAGGTGTCTGGTTTTGGGATGACTGTAATTCTAGCTGTTGATACCTGGTCTTGTCTTTGTTGATAAGTTTTTTTGTTCCTTAGTTCCTGTTGCTCTCTGGATTTTAAGAGCGTGTGGTGGCTGAGGGAGGTTGCCCGGTCGAGAGTGCTTTTGTGTTTGTTTCTGCCAAGTGTAGTTATGGGGGGGGACTTGTTTTTAGGTATTGGGAACTGACATGCAGGAATGGGGAGAGGGTAGTATAGAGGGCAAAAAGTCCTCTACATAAGGTAAGCCAGGAACAGTCAAACATACAGGCTTGTCTCTTCAAAGGAAGAAGATGCTCACCTGTTCTCTAGGAATGCTGGGAAAGAATGTAGTTTACATTCCTAGTTATCTTATGGTCTGACTAATCCTGACATTCACAGGCATTATGCTTATCTCAGCCATTGTCCCTAGACCCTAAATCTTGGGCACTATCTCCAAGACAACAGTACCTATTTTTATGAAAGAAGCCAGGTGGACCTTAAAGGATTTTAGTGTAAACTTGTCTTAACTCTCTGTTAAACTCATGGGACTGACTTAATGGTTAACAGAAAACTTTTTTCCCCCAAATATGTGCTGTGGCTAAATAAACGACCTGGTGTCAGACTATGGAAGTTTGAACCAGTGATGGCCAACTAAGTCGAGCTGTTTCTTTTTATTTTTTTAAAAATTTATTTATTTTTTCATGGCTATTTTATTTATTTACATTTCAAATGTTATCCCCTTTCCCTGCTTTATGAGGATTCTTCTCCCAGCCACCCACTCCCATCTCCCTGCCCTATTTCATTCTTCTCTCACCCTGATGGTTTCCCTGCTGGCCATAACAGCTGCAGGCCCCTGACTCCTGGGATGTAGAAGGGCAGGTGGGTGCTAAGAGGGTCCACAGGAGGGAGGAAAGTGGAGCCTGCCATGAGGATCTGGCTCCCTGGCCAGCGTGGTTTTCTGGAAAAGAGTGTTTTGGGCTTCAGTGGGTGAGGTAGGAAGCTGTGAGGAGGATCTGCTTAGTTCCCTGGGACTCCACTTTTCCATTCCTGAAGGTCCTCCTGCACACCTCCTGGATCTCCTGCCCCTGCCCATGCTGGGATCTAACCTGTGGCCTTCGACACACTAGGAGAATGCTGTACCACTGAGCTCCATTCCCATCTATTATAACTGAGGCTAAGTTTGGCTGTTTATCTCAGTCTCCCAAACATTGTTAAGAGTTGTAGGAGCACCCTGGTATTGTTTGCCAAGTCAGGGAGGGGCAGCTCTTACCCCTGGAACTGTGTCCCCTTTGTGCTGCGAGGTTCCCGCTCCTGCAGTGAAGTAGCAGCCAGCATTGCTCCTCATGGCGCTAGATCTTCCACATATCTGTAAGCAAGTTTGGGATATGAGAGAGAACCTAGGTCAGTCTTTAGGGTTTGACATATCAAAAGAATTCTGCAGACCCTTGCCACATTTTCAGTATAAGTGACCATGCTTGCGTGTTTTTGTCCTCTAGGCCAGGCAGCTTATCTTGCAGTATGGCTTAACCCTCAGTGACCTGGATCAACACCCAGAGGTGAGAGAGATGTGGGGGGCGGGAGAGATTGATTGGCTGTCTTTTTCTCCCTTTTTTTTTTTTTGGTGGTTTCTAGTTGTTCATGGGCTCCAGCTCTCTTGGTAGGTCCAGAAAACTTTATCCAGTTATATTCATTTCTGTTCTGGGGCCTTGAGTGTTAATACTGACCAAACTCACAAGCAAAGAAGTGTCAGTGTAGGACAGTACAGATTTAGCTTCCCAAAGATTTAACCTTCAGAACTCAGTACAGGCATAGGAAAGGGGATGTGGACAGTTCCAGGGTTGGCCCATGGTTTCCTGAAATTCCCTTCTCATAAGTGAGCCAGCCTGTGGAACTCACACCTAAGCCGAGGAAAATGTCATATCTTAGGCAGTCGTGGCCACTTGAAAACTAATCGAAGCTAATATTTGTGGAAAAGACTGTTAAATTCAAGGGTATTCCAGTAGAGACTGAAACTGTGGAGAGTGAGCAGCTTTCCTGTCGCCCCAGGAACACCTGAGCTGTCATTAGGTGTGGGGCCAAGTTTAATCTTGACAGCGAGTACTGTAACTATCCCAGTGGATAGATATAGAAAGGGTATGTCGTGTGCTTAAGTGGCAGAAGCAGAATTATAACTTGTGCACTTAAGGCTCTAGAGCAGTGTTATAGTAGGAGGCTAGGCTTGTGGTTAGCTGCCCAGGCGCCATGGCAGGCCACCAGAGGATCTTCAGATGGGAGGGTAGTAGCTATGGGTATGTGGGCATACATGGGTGTTGCCCAGACTTTCTGGAGTGAGTGGGCATAGTGGGATGGGCATGGGGCGAGGATCTGACAGGGTCTAGCCGTTCATGCTGTGGAGCACACGGTGAGACATTGGAAAGTACCTCCTGGGGGAGCTCTGTGGGCAGAGGTAGTTTCCAGTTCAAGTGCATTGAATGTTTGTCATCTTTGGAGATGTCTTTATTTAATCGTGTCCATTTGAAATTGCCTATATCTGCCCACATTAGTTCCATCTTTGGAATCAGTTTTACTCTACTCTTTTGTTATTGATCTTTGCTCTCCCCCGGCAATTGAATGCTCCAGTCCTGCTGTTTATCTGTTTCCTGGTCTTTTGGACAGCCCCAAATTGCAGTCTCCTGCATGTTTTGCCCCTGCCTGCTGCCTCAGAGCCAGCATTTTAACTTCTTTGGGAATGATGGTGCCTATCTTGGGAATGCATGCTAACAGTTCCACTTTGTTCATGCAGAGTAAAGGAAGCAAATGCAGTGGTTAAAAACAGGACAGTGTGTCAGGCCCTCTGCTCCCTTCCCTTGTGTCTCCAGCAAAGCGCCTTAGTCTCTTGGGCAGTTGAGTGGAAATTCTGGGCCTGCCTAACGGAGCTGCGGAGAACCTTATCAGCGGTCGCACAGGGGTTGCTCATGAGCCTCTTACCCCCTCCCTCCACAGATTGACCTTGCCATCGATGGTGCTGATGAAGTGGATGCTGAGCTCAATCTCATCAAGGGTGGAGGGTAAGTGCTGTGGGGACTGTATTCAACTAACCCTTAGCAAAGTGAAATGGAGTACAGAGTAAATAATAGTTCCTGATACACATGAGTTTTTCTTCCTGTCAGTTCCTGATACCATATGCCGTTGAGCCAGCCTAGCATTTCTGATCATTAGTGTCTATCCGCTGACAGGTACCCTGGGCCTTTTCAGTGAGATGGTTTATCTTGCTGTTCTGTGTACACACAGCACATTATTGGTTAGACTGTTATGTCTGTGCTGTTTGTGTTAAAGCTGTGAAGTCCATAATCCCTGGGGGGGGTTGTTCTTCCTTTATTTGGAAACATTTATTAGAATGGCACAGTGTTCATTCTTTTTTATGTGTATTACATAATCCTTGTTGCAGGTGTGAGGTAATTTATCTAGGGAGTAGTAGTGATAGGCCAGACGATTCAGTGTCCCTGGCCCTGTGCTGTCACATAGTCCACAGGGCAGGTGTTCCAAACTGGTCATCTATTCAGGGCATTTCCAGAGTCATTTCTCTAACACAATGCTTCTTAGATGCCTGTTGGAGGGAAGTGCTTGGCCTGGATGGAACCATTGTCTACTTTCTAGGTTTCTACCAGACACAGGCAGATGTTTGTGTATTCCATTTACTAGAAAGTAGCATCATAGGATTGAGAATGGCTCTTTAAAAACGGAAGCCAAATTTCTCTTTTAAGTGTCAGGATTGAACACATTTGGGACTCCATGTCTGATCCTACTTCCCAAATGAAGATGATCTCACTCTAATCTTGACGTCCTTCTTTCCTGACAGAGGCTGCCTGACCCAGGAGAAGATCGTGGCTGGTTATGCCAGTCGCTTCATTGTGATCGCTGATTTCAGGTACTATTCCAGGGTTCTGCCCATCAGCTGAGAAGGTGTATATGGGTTCCCAAGTTTCGTCCCCATGTAAGAGGAGGAAGTCTGTGGAGCAATGTAGGAAGGATTACCTGCTCTCTAGGATTCCAGTGACTCCTGCTAATTGCCACAGCACCCAGCACTCTTGCATGGAGCTGGGCCTTCATGTTTGGGATGGGGAGGAAGCGGTGTCACCTGTAGGCAGAGCTCCTGCCTGTGTTACTAATTAGGTTTTCACAGGGAACCTCAGGAAGCAGGGTGAGCAATCTGTCCACTGGTGGTGACTCAGCATATCCTGTTTCCTCTGGGGTCAGGCATTTCCACACGTGACTGTATTATGCTCAGTCTTTGACCAGGCTGATTTTTCTTTCCAGAAGTTTGAGAGAAGAGGCACTGTTCTGAGCATGTTAGAAGAGATATCTGCATTTGTGTTATTCAGGAAACACCATAAGTGCAAGGGCAGCGTAGGTTAGCCAACAAACCACCAGAGCAGATTTTATCATTTTGCCTTGCTATTCAAGTTTCTTTAGTGCAAAGCAGCCCATATTTCTGACACCCCCCCCCCCCCAGTGTCCTGATCTCTTTCCCCTTCAGCTGTCACCTAGCCTGAATTTGGTTTTATATATTGAACTTATTTGATTGGCATTTTTTTTCTTCTTTCAGGAAAGATTCAAAAAACCTTGGGGATCGGTGGCACAAGGGAATTCCTATTGAAGTCATCCCAATGGCCTATGTCCCAGTGAGCCGAGCTGTGACCCAGAAGTTTGGGGGTGAGGTGGAACTTCGAATGGCTGTCAACAAGGCAGTAAGTGACCAAGGAGGTCCCCGAGCACCCCGACTCAGTGTGCTGCTCTAGTGCCTTTCGTGTCAGTTGGGCCCCGTGTGGCTAACCCCTCAGTCTTCCCCCCATAGAAGGGGGTGTGGTTCTTTCCTGGCATTCCTCTGGGCTGCCCAGTGAACAGTCTCTAAACACTGTGTTTTGGGAAGCTCTGGGGGGGCAGAAAGTTTTTCAGGTTCTGTGGTGTGGTATTTTTCTTTTTTCTTTCATTCTTTCTGAGGTTATCAATATAGGAGTACAGCTCTCATCTCAAAGAGGATAAGAAATAGTTTTACTTTAGAGCCAAATAGGAATAACTATGGCCTGCGAACACGGATTTAGGTTATTCCAAATTCTGCATTCCAGTGAGGTAACAATATTAAGTTTGTACAGAGACAAAACAAAGGTTACAAATGACACTTTTCAAATACATTGAAAACACCAGGCAGGCAGGTCATGGGAAAATGGGGAAATTTTAGCTCTAGGCCTCAGCCCTATCTGGTAGCATTACCCTCCCTGCACAGGGTTTCTGTGTGTAACCTTGGCTGTCCTAGAACTAGCTCTGTAGACCAGGTTGGCCTCAGATCTATGGATCTCCTCCTCTGGGATTGAAGGCAAGTCCCCACCATTGCCCCAGCTCTGGTATCATTTTTAGCCTTTTGGTTGGTGGTAATTACTGTATATCTGCATTTCAAAGGGTTTACCTTTCAAAAGGTATAGATGGCCCAAGATAATCTGCCTGTGGATTAGTAACAGTCTACACTAAACTCCAAAGCTAGTGAAGTTCCAGTGGATTAATCCAAGTACAGAAGGCTAAAGGAAGATGATTTTTTTTTTCAGGAACTTTCTGTACAAGGTAGCCTCACCCTCTCTTTTTCCAGTGTTAGGAAATTGAGTTCATGGCTTCTGGAAATGCTAGGCAAGTACTGTACCACTAAGCTACATCACCTGCACTCTATTCTAAATGTAGAGGAAGTAGACTTTCTGGGGGTGGTGGGGGTGGGGGTGAAGGTTATGGTGGTGGTGGTATGAACACATAATACTTCTGTGGAGATGTTTCTCTTCAGCTTCTAACTATGGGTTACAAAGAACTTTTTCTTTTACATTTAAATAAACAACCAAATGTAATGACCTCAAACTGAAGCATTTGTAGCTATTAGAGAGATTTGGGAGACAGAAAATAAATGATCAATAACTGTACCCCGACATACTTTCTTGATTTCCCTTTGGAAAGAAGCTGTGATAAGTGGTTATGCAGTACCTTATTTTAGGCCCCTCCCTACCAATTTTCATTTGAACTTGCTATGTAGTCTAGGTTGACCTTGAACTTCTGATCTTCCTGCCTCCTACCAAGTGCTGGGATTAGATATAGAAGCCACTGGACCTGGTTTACCTTTGTACAGTTTTAACTGTGCTCCATGCCAGGCTGCAGAGGAGTCTTAGTGCTTACCTATGCCTATGTTCTGTCAACATTTATGTTACTAAGCAATCAGGTTTCTCCAGTGTCCAGTGGTGTTAAGGAAACATTCTGTCCCTGCACCTGTCTGACCTCTGATTGTCAGTCTGCCCATCCTGTTAATGAGACTTGCTGATGGAGAAGGTGTGGTGTGTGAGGTCATGCAGCCTTACCTTACGTTCCTGCTGGTGCTTACACTAAGCTTTGAGATGGAGCAGTGTTGGCAGGCAGTTCTCTTGGTTTTCTCTGCAAAGTTGAAAACATCACTGCTTTGAGCCATTCCTGTTTGTATCCCTTTCCCCCTTTTTGCCACTCAAGAAACAAGTTTCAGAGAAGTCACTGGCTCCTCTTAACCTGGGTGGCATCAAGATGTAATCCAAGTCTGTAGGACTGACTGGCTCTAGAGTGCCTGCTCTCCACTGCTTATGGGACCGCCTTCTAGGAAGCACAGAGTGGGGACATCTGTCTGACTGTCGTCTTTCTTGCTTTTGCCTACCTCTGTTTTCATCCTTGGTTATTGGAAAATTGTTTTCTAGGGACCTGTGGTGACAGATAATGGGAATTTTATCCTGGACTGGAAGTTTGACCGGGTACATAAATGGAGTGAAGTGAACACAGCCATCAAAATGACTCCAGGTAAGCTGGGTGGAGTTCGTTGGACAGCCACCGAGTGACTTCCCTTCATAACTACCCCTCTTCAGGCCACAGAAGGCAGCATGAACATGTGCTCAGTGTATACCATGTCTGAGGTTTTAACGTGAATCACCTCCCTCCTCTTGGTTTGTGTAATAGTGCTGATGTGTGTGTATTTTATAGTCTATTTGAATTGGGGTAGCCTTGGAGCTGATGGAAGGTCAGAGGTGCTTGTTTTGAAGTAAGGTCACCATCCCTGGGAGAGACTCCCTCCCCTTCCCAGGAGCCTGATGCAGCCTCTTGGACCTTTGTGGGGAAGTGACTCAGTTTACCTACATTCACTGTTATGTATCATAGGCAAGACGCTACACCTGTATTACATGGAATTAGGCCTAGATTAGAGCTGATATAAACCTGGGGAAGGCTGTATTAAGCCAAGCCTGCAGATACTGAAAGTGCTGTTTCTGCTGGACAAATAGCAACAGTCTAGTTCACAGAGTAGGTTAGGTGTGGGGCAGTTTCATAGGTGTGATATTGATCTGTGTACAACCATCATGTCTTCTAGACACTGCTTAGCATTCTAAAAGGTTTTATTAAATTCCCACTTGGATGAGGTAGTTAATAGGGGACCACACATGCCCAGAGCTAAGCTAAGTGGTTTGTCTAACAACCATAACATCAAGGTGTAAACCCTAGGTTTTCTTCTTCTTGACTTTCCTTGAAGTTTTAAGATTTGTGTTATTTTTAATTACGTGTGTGAGTATGTGCATTTGACTGCAGGTGCCCATAGAGACCAGAAGAGGGTATCTGATCTGGAGCTGGAGTTACAGCTAGTTGTGAGCCTTCTGTTGTGGGTGCTCAGGATTGAACCTGGGTCTCTACAAGATCAGTATGCTCACTTGAGCACTGAGCATCTCTCCAGCCCCAAGACCCTGACTTGAATGCTCACTCGCTCGAGTGAGGCTGAATGATATAAGATAGACTTCATGCCAAGGAATAATGAGGTAGGAGTTGAGAACCTGCCTACGGGGTAAAGGTTGGGTGAGCTGGATAGAGATGAATTGGCGTTCAGGCTTAAGTCTGGCAGGTCAGAGCTTGTAGGAGGGGATTTACAGGAGGAGGTGATTTGGAAGGCATCATTCTCGCAGTGCTGAGGGGTAGTCTAAATCATACCTGGGAAGTGAGAAAAAAATGTTTTTTTCAGAGTGTAGTGACTGAGTGGATGCTGGGAGCAGACTGCCTGGATGGACTTCTAACCCAGACGTGCTCTAGCAGTATGAGCTTGGATCCCCTAGCTAACAGCTGTGTGCCTTTGTAAAAAGGGCCAAAACTAGTACCTACCTTGTGGGGTCATTGTGAGGATTAAATGAATTAGGTCACCTCTTAAACAACAGTGCTGGATGACTAAAGTCCCTAGGGGAAAGGATGCACTGCTGACACCATTAACTAACCACTAGATTGTGCCCATGCAGGGACACATACCTGTAATCCCGGAACTTTGCAGGATGATCAGAGGTCAAGGACTTCCTTGGCTGCATAGTGAATTTGAGGCCAACCTGGGCTACATGAAACCTCATCTCAGTGCCCACTGACCCCCCTCCCCCCTCCTCCCCAATCCCTATTCTTTTGAGACAAGGTTTCTTTGTGTCCTGGCTGTCCTGGGACTCATTCTGTAAAGCAGGCTGGCATTGAACACAGAGATTGCCTGCTTCTGCCTCCTGATTGCTGTGATTATAGGTGTGTTTGTTCCACCACTGCCTGTTTTTGTAAGTTTTTTGTGTTAGTTGGGAATGAAACCAGTTTGAATATAAGCTGTGTAATAAGGCAGCTTCTTCTTTCAATCCAGCCTCTGAAAATCTTTCTCTCATTCATTAAGTGAAACAGATGAATTACTCCGGTGCTCAGTGTTGCCTCTCTAACTAAAGGCCAAGAAGGCATGAGGAGGATGATGTGGAGGCCATGCTTGGTAGGCAGAGCACACTTGTTAATGCAGACCGACCCTAGGTCGAGTGGGAGGGCCAGTTCCTGATGTGCTCACTAGGGGGCTCTCTTGCTCTTCCTGAGGCCTTTCTTGTACATACTGGAGACTTCAGAGTTACAGCTTAGAGCGAGGAAGACGACTATTACCACAGGTCCACCCCTGGTTTGTCTTTGGCTCTCCTTTTCTCTTACTTTTTGCCTATTAGATTAGACAAACTTCTAGGACAAGGGAACGGGCGAGCTTTCCTGTTTCTTCCCAGGTTCATTTGCACACATGAGACACTCGTGTCCCCATCGTGTCCATTGGCCCTGCCTCTGCTCACATTCAGCACTTTCCTCTGGATTTTATTTGGGGTGAGCAGATCAGTCACTCCTAGCACCTCATTAATTCGAGGCTCCAGAAGCAAGCCTTCGACTGCTGCCCTGCTGTTTCTTTTCTTTTTTTTTTATTATTTATTTTATTTTTTTAATTTACATTCCAAATCACTTCCCCTTTCCCGTTTCCTCCCTCCCCGAAAGTCCCATAAGCCCCCTTCCCGCCCTCTTTTCTCCATTCAACCCCCTCTCATTACTCTGTCCTGGCGTTCCCCTACATCCAGTCTTTCCAGGACCAGGGGTCTCTCCTTCCATCTTCTTAGAAATCTATTGATATGCGGATTGTGTCTAGGGTATTCCGAGATTCTGGGTCAATATCCCCTTATCAGTGACTGCATACCATGTGTGTTCTTTTGTGATTGGGTTACCTCACTAAGGATGATATTTTCAAGATCTGACCATTTGCCTAGGAATTTCGTGAATTCATTGTTTTTAATTGCAGAGTAGTATTCCATTGTGTAGATATACCACATCTTCTGAATCCATTCCTCTGTTGAAGGACATCTGGGTTCTTTCCAGCTTCTGGCTATTATAAATAAGGCTGCTATGAATATAGTGGAGCATGTGTCCTTATTGCATGCAGGTAAAGTCTCTGGGTATATGCCCAGGAGTGGTATAGCCGGATCCTCCGGGAGTGTCATGCCCAGTTTTCTGAGGAACCGCCAGACTGCTTTCCAGAGTGGTTGTACCAGCCTGCAATTCCACCAGCAGTGGAGGAGTGTTCCTCTTTCTCCACATCCTCGCCAACAACTGCTGTCTCCTGTGTTTTTGATCTTAGCCATCCTGACTGGTGTGAGATGGAATCTCAGGGTTGTTTTGATTTGCATTTCCCTAATGACTAAGGATGATGAACATCTCTTTAGGTGCTTCTCAGCCATTAGATATTCTTCAGGTGAGAACTCTTTGTTTAGCTCTGTACCCCATTTTTGCTGTTTCTTAATAGCTTTTGAAGTGGGTTTGACTTTCTCTGGGCCCAGATTGAAGCTTCTAGGCTGTGCTAGAATGAGTGTCGAGCACTGCTTTGTCCATCCTCAGAAAACTAGCTGTGAGGCGGTTCGTGCCAGGGCCTTCATGCTTCAGTGACTCAACTCCCATTTTGATTGTGTATTGAGGGCTGTCCCCAAATCAGGCAACTAGTTATCCTGTCTGGAGACAGCTAGTGTTACTAAAGGAATTGTATGGCTTGTTCTGAGATGATCTTCCACAAAAACACAAGTTGAAACTCCCTTGCCTCACTCATTTTAACGCAAATAATGGCATACTTAGGTTGTGTTCTGTCCTCTTCTTAGCTTATTACATATTGACTCACAAGAGATAATGTTACCTTTTTTTTTTTAATGTGCATTGGTATTTTTGCCTGCATGCATGTCTGTGTAAAGGTGTCAGATCTTGGAGTTATGGACAGTTGTGAGCTGCCAGATGGGTGCTGGGATTTGAACTTGGGTCCTCTGGAGGAGCAGTCAGTTCCCTCAACTGGTGAGCTCTCTCTCCAGCCCCTGACCTCACTTTTTTTTTTTTTTTAACATTTTTTTTTCCGGTTTTTCGAGACAGGGTTTCTCTATGTAGCCCTGGCTGTCCTGGAACTCACTCTGTAGACCAGGCAGGCCTCCAACTCAGAAATCCTCCTGCCTCTGCCTCCCAAGTGCTGGGATTAAAGGCGTGCGCCACCACTGCCCGACCCTGACCTTACTTTAAAAAAAAAAAAAGGTGAGAGCTGGAGAGGTGGTGAGTGGTTAAGAGCTCTGACTGCTCTTCAGGAGGTCCTGAGTTCACTTCCCAGCAGCCACATGGTGGCTCACAACCATCTGTAATGGGATCTGATGCCTTCTTCTGGTGTGTCTGAAGACAGTGTACTCATCATACACATAAAATAAATAAATAAATCTTAAAAAAAATAATGGTGATATTCCAATTTTGTGGTTGTATAACAATTTACTTAACCAGATCCCTGTCACTGGTCATTTGCATTTCTCATCCTGTGCTAGCATGGAAGTACCAGATCAAAGGTTAGTCTCATTTTACAAGATGACATTAAATTGCTCCCCACATCAGATTGCCAGTTCACCAGTCCAGGGCACAGTGAAGGTCTGCTTCCTACACACTAGGTTCACTCCCATCTTCTTTGATAGTTGGCTAGTGTTAATTCACTGTAATGTATGTGTATATGTGAACATTTTTGGCGAAAGCCTTATATAGTTAATTCTCATTGCTGAGTGTTCCACTGTTAGTATGTGTGCTCAAACAATATGGTGATATAGTCACACTACTATGCGTGTGTGCATGTGTGTGTGAGTGCAAGTGTATGCAAGTGTATGCAAGTGCATGTGTGTACGCCCGTGTATATTTGTGCAGAAGCCAGCTGTGTCCTGTCTTCTTTGAGCCAGAGTCTCTTTGAACCAGGAGCTGGACAATGGCCAGCAGGCTCAGGAATATTCCTGTCTGTGCCTCCATGTTGTGGTCACCTGCTGCTACTCATCCTGGTGATTGAGTAGATGTCCATGCCCTGTCACTAGGGAGCTTGAATGCTTTTTGAGTCTGCTTCTTTTAGGAAGTACTTGTTTAGGTCTTGTACTCCTTTTTCTGTTGGATTGTCACTTAGTGACTTAGGAACTGTATTTTGATGGGACTCCTTTGTCAGGTGTATGCTTTGTGAATATCTCCTACTCTGAGGAAGACTTTGAAGGATGGTAGTTGACTGAACATTCCAGGGAAGTGATCTTGGAGGGTGTCTGTAGCAGGTACATGGAAGGATGCAGAGGACCAACCTCGACACCGATGAGGATGCGCAGCAGGCACGGGGCAGCATGAGCAGAGGGTCTGCGGTGGGATGAAGCTGGCCCATCGGGTACACAGAACAAGCCATGATAGCAAAGAGAACCCTGGGTTCTTTCAGTGTGTATTTTGTCCGGTGCTGGCTTATGATATTTGCTCCTGGGAAGGAACATTGTTGCTTGCCTTGTCTTGGGAATCTGGACTTTAATGGATCTATTCTTCTTTCTCAGGTGTGGTGGACACAGGCCTCTTCATCAACATGGCAGAGAGAGTCTACTTTGGGATGCAGGATGGCTCAGTGAACGTGAGGGAGAAGCCCTTCTAACCCTGCGAGGAGCAGGGTGCTCACCTGAGTCTCCAGCCTAGCACAGTGGACATGCCTCACCGGAGCCTTTGCCTTAATGTACCTTCATGTAGCTGTCCACAGCGCCAGAGTGGACGGTGGGCGGGGGAAGTCAAATCCAGTCTTATGAAGTATTGCTATGTGTCTTTTTAAAAAGATTTAAATATATATATTTTTACTATTAAAATATTCAGTTTTTTTATAAAATAGAACTTGATTTTATGTTTTATATGAAACATTTACCAAAAACAAAAAAAAATATGTATAAATAAAAATGAGAGATCAGGACTGTCTCTGAAATCTTTGGCTGGACCTGCTGGTTAACCTTCTGGAGTTTTGGGTTTGCTGAGAAATAACGTTTTTCCAGCCCGAAGATCTCCTGATGCCTTATGGGAAACCTTGTTTACTGTTTATTTTCTTGCCACTCTCTTCTGTTTTGAGGTTGTTTTCATTGTTACCACTCCCAAATCCTAGTTACACTGTAAGTTGAGGTTTAGGGAATTCTGAGTGGAGCAGTTGGGTTGTAGTGACTTGGGTATAAACTCCCAGGCAAGAATGCACCTTCTCTCGGATCCTGGCTTTGCTTTGGTCCTGCTGTTGGAAGCCCCTGGTGGAAGCGCCTGCTGGCAGTGCACGGCATTGTCTGAGATGTGAAGCACTTACTTTTTGTTGTTTGAATGATTTTCTATATGTTGTTTTGTTCCTCCAATAACCCTTGTATGATTTGGTATCAGAAGCGGTCACTTCTTTGTGCTGTTTGAAGGTTGAAATAAACATTACTGTGCCATTTTGATCCTTTGTCTTCTCTACAGAATTTACACTGATGAGAATCAATTTTGCTCAGCTAGTTTTTATCAGTGAGCGGGATCCACTCAGGAATCTGAGACAGACTAGGTAAATGCTTCTGTCGTTTCTGACGGATTATCTCCTTTATTGAAACACAGACACGTGTTCGACCTTTGCTGTGGTGTTAGTTTTCTTGGTGAGGGCAGAATAGCAGAGCACAGGCTTGTTCACTCCCAGCTGCTCTGTCTGGTTCTATGGGAGTTGATGAGCATTAGAAGAGACTGGAATTTCCTCGTTTCCCATAGTCTCGAGTTTAGATGAACTGCCTACTAAACAGCAGAGTGCCTAGAAAAAGCTGCATCGAGGATGCCAGCCGTGGCCAGCTCAGTGATGGTTGACAAGGGCCTCACAAGTCCATTCTCTTACACATCCCTGGGCAGTGAGCCCTGGTTCCTCCCATGCTAACTCTGCATGATACTTAGCAGTCAGCTCTTCAGCTTACCTTCTGCTTTGAAGTTTGAACTCTGTTACATGTGTTGGTGTCCAGATTCTTGCTGAATCAAGTCTCAGAATAAAAGCTAACCAGGACTGAGCCTTAAATGGACATTTTCCAGCCCAATGTGGTGGTGCATGCCTTTAATCACAGCAGGGGCAGGTGTATCTATTAGTTCTAGCTAGCCTGGTCTCAGAGTGAGTTCCAGATTAGCCAGGGCTATACAGGGAGATCCTGTCTAAAACACAAACAAGCAAGCAAGCAAAGGCCTTTTCCCTAGGCTGTTGGTATTAGGAGTGTATTATTTTTAATTGGTTTGTCAGTAACTTTTGTGCAGAATGAGATAAAAAATTTGATAAAGTTTTCAAAACAAGCAAGTTTGGGTGGTGTGGGTAAAGATAAACAATTTCAGAAACACCTGTTTGCTCCACTTCACAGATACATTTCCTGTTGGTTTCACAGGCTTTGACACCTGTCACCAAACTAGGGCATTTGAATGTTAATAGGAAGTTTTTCTTCTGATAGAGAAAAACAAAACACCTGATAGGCACCAAAGGGCAGCCTAGAGGTAAATTTTGATGAAAGATTGAATTAAAATAAAAGATTTTCCACTAGATTACTAAATGTGACCTTTTAAGGGATAAATGAGCTAAGCCAGTTTCTTTTAGTATTTGCTTTACCTTGGGCATGAAGGATAAGTTGGAGTTTGACTTAAAAAAGTATATATATATTTATAGGCATAGTGGCACTTCCAGCACTGGAAGGCAGAGAGGCAGGCAGATCTCTTGAGTTTGAGACCAGTCTGGTGAATATAGTGAGTTTCAGGAGAGAGCTACATAGACCCTGCCAAAAGATAAAACAATAAAAGTTGTATTTGTGTTTGTGTGTATGAATATGTACACATGAATGTTAGTGCCTGCAGAAGTCAGAAAGGGGTATTGGAAATTGGCCTGGAGTTGCAGGTAGTTGTAAGCTGTGTGGTGGGTGTTAGGATGTGGGAACCAAACTTGGGCCCTCTGCAAGAACAGTGCACACTCTTTAACTCCTGAGCCATCCTTAGCCTTTTGGGAAAGGTTTGTAGCCATGGCAGGATGTGGAGTCGGGTCTAACCGGCTCAGGGTTGGCGTCAATCAGCCCACAATGAGGAAGGACAGACAGTGGGTTTCTTTTTGAATTTGTCCTGTTGCCAGGGGCAGCCATGCGCATTGCTGTCACAGCTCCTTTCTGTGAGCCTTACTTTCCAGAGTGAGAAAGTGAGGCTCAGTCTAAGTACCTTGTTCGGTCACATCCACGAAAGCAGAGCAGACTTCTGGCTCCTGGCCTTGCTTGTACTTCTGGGTGATTGTAGGGTTTTGCCTAACGTATGTCCCTTGGTAGTACCTATTACTTGTAATGAGTCACAAGAACTCAAGTTAGCAAATGGCTGTTTGCACATGTGTGTGCCCATGTGTTCATGGCTAATTCTGTTTGTTTCTGCATTGTTGGGCTTTTTCGTTGGAAGAAGGGAATAGAACGTTGCATGTAATCTGGTTGGAGTGTGTCCCTTGTCTAGTCTGTCAGTCACAGAAGTGATGCTTAGCCAGTTTCCCCCCAGCTTCTTTGTGTCTCTCTGCTTTGAGTTTTCTATGAATTGGGGGTGGTGGCCACCATAGACACAACCCGGGAAAGGGGATTGCGAGTTCCCTTTAGCCAAAGTCAAGTCATGGACCTACCACATTAAGGCTTGCTGGAGTAGTTTTTGGGATGTTTTGGTGTTAAGTCTCAGAGGATCTGTTCTTGTGATTGGTCAGTTTGTAAGGACTTGCCCAGGTCCAAGAACTGATAGGAAGCAGGAATGAATCTTTGGGCAGGCATCTTAAAGTTCTTATCTACAGGGAAAGAAGAATGGAGGGAGGCTAAGAGCTTCCGCCATTGTAGGAGAGCAGCCATGATTAGCCAGGATCAGGGACTGTTGTCTGGTCCTTTTTATGACTTGAATGGTGTTCCTGTTTCACAAATGTTCAGATATAAATGTGAGGAGTTTTGCTTTTCTGGTTATGATCAAAACGTGGCCTTGCCTAATGGCCACTGGGATTGTTTATGTTCACCAAAAGGAACTAGGGTTTAGATGTGGGTATCAGGCTGACTGGTAGCTACTCTAAGGTCCGACAGAGCCAGACCACTTGTGCTAGCTGAGACCCATTCCTCTTTCTTGAGATTCAGAGGGCCTGGTCCTTGAATTAAGCAGTTCTTCATACCTGTGATTAACTGGCATTGTGCACTTGCTGTGAACTGGGCACTGTGGTGGATGATGTGATAGCCAGATACCCTATGTTATAGCTTCAGTCTTCAGGTTTCATTGGGCCCACAATTTCTTGTGCCCTCAGATGCCTGACTGCTTATTTCCTGTCAAACTCAGCAGCTGATGCAGCCAGATTTGGGGTTGCATCAGCCTTCACTCTACTAACCCAGTAGTCAGATGTTTTGACAGATACAGTGTTATTGTGTTTTTTAGTAACTGGGTTGAATCACAGGATTGCAAAACACTCCAGGATAGCTTAGCAATGGGCTGGACACAAGTGGTCCTCAGCAGGTAAACATGCAGCCATGCTTTGAGAGATGAAACAATGCTTAGCTGGGCTTAGGTGGAGGCGTAAGTCAGGGATGGAAGGAGGGGTGTTCCTTGTAAAGGTGACTCCATTGCTCCCTGGACAGTGTGCTGTGCAGATTGAAGAATGCAATAAATTCAGGTTGAAACCCTCTCATGTTGGGTCACTGAGACTTAGCAGCAAGAAGGGAAAGGATGTAGCTGCCTCAGGGAATTGAATTCCTGGCTGGTGGCATCTCTTGCCAGGCTCAGTCCAGCGACAGTCAGACTTACAAATGTCCCCTGAAGACAGAGTTCCATTCTGAGGGGATGGTTTGGCAGCTCAGTGTGAGTTTCAAAGAGGCAAGTGTGGTAATTCTCATTTTGGTCTTAATGGAGAGTGAGACCAGTCTCCTGTCACTGATGAGACCCTTAGTTCCCAAGATTTGATCCCCGAATTCAGTTGTACCTGGGTCCATGATCCTTGGTGCTGAGGATGCTTCCTCTCTCCTGTGTCTTTGCAAACCTGTAAGGAGCATTCACAGAGCAAGCTCCCACAGGGAGCGGGGTGCCAGGGCTGCTCCAAGCGTCAATGACATCACCCTGGGAAATGTCAATCACATGATTTAAAATGTTCTAGTCACCCGCACTAAGAGGGGTGAAACCAATTTCAAAACAGCTAATTCTAAATGTCTAAGATATTATTTTAACAATAGTATCTTACATTCTTTTTTTTTTAATTACATCTTCAAAATATGTATATTTTACTTTGGGTTTTGTCCTGGACTGGCCACATCCCAAGGGACCATTAGCCACATGGTGACAGGCTGTAGTATCGGTGAGTAGAGATCTACAATGCCACACAGAGCTGTTCATGAGTGTCAGCGGACATGGCTCCTCTGGAGGCTTACACAGGACTTCTCTGAGTTCCTGGAGTAAGCTCAGGGGCCCCTATGGCCTTACCATGTTTCTGGCAGAGAGAGGAGAGCTGACAAAGAGATGACTCACTCAGGGCGAGAGGGCTTCATTCTTTCAGCTTCTAAGTCAAGTGATCCCTCTAGTTGGAAGCTCTTGGTTTTCTAAGAGAGGCAGAAGGTATGATGAAGATAATTAGCTAAGTTTGAGCCTCATTTTCTAGCTTTTGGGCCAGTTACTTTTACCCGAAATACCCTTCCAGGGATGTTTGAGGGTTCACTGAACTGTACGGAGAGCTTAGAACAGTTACTGACAGTTCTGAGTGAGTGTCAGTAGCTATTGAACCATTTAATCCTGAATGCCTGGGACTGGGGATTGAGAGCATGGCAGTGTGCAAGGCCGGACAGTGGAAGAGGAAACTTTGGGCTGAATTGTACCTGGTGGTCCACTGCTCTCCACTTAAAAATGATTATTTATTGATGCTTTTGTGAGTGTGTATGTGAGGGTGTGGATACCTGAGGAGCCAAGAGAGTGTTAGATTCTCTGGGTTCACAGCAGCTGTTAACTATGTAGCCAGCGCTCTCTCTCTCTCTCTCTCTCTCTCTCTCTCTCTCTCTCTCTCTCTCTCTCTCAGAGGCTATTAGCTGTGTCTTTGTATCACTTTTTTGGTGTTAGATATTAAGGATTGCATCCAGGGACTTGTGCATACCAGGTAAGCATTCTGTCACTGAGCCCTGAATCTCTGTTTTTGAAAAGACTAAAGACTATAGCTTTGGTGAGATAAATACTATACTATATAACTCACCTATTTAAGCTATGCAATTCAATGAGTTTGAAAAATATTCAGCGTCTGTCAACCATCACCATAGTTAATAACACTGTTTTCACTACTCCAAAGAGACCCCATGCCTAGTGGCGCTTTCTCCTGCTCTCCCTCAGCTCTTTGCCCACCACTCAAGCTCTAGGCAATTTGAACTCACTGTCTACAGCTCTGACTCTCTGGGCATTTCACAGAACTGGGATTCTTACTGTATAAAACTGTGATTCTACGGTCAATAGCCTCTTGTATACTGTTGCTTTATTTAGCATACTTTTATTTTTCTCAGCCACAATATATTTTATTCTAGACGCCTTTTAGATCTGATTCAAATTACAGCTGTCAAAGTAATACAGTGCAAAGGGAAATCTGCAACAGCACACACAAAAGAACCTGAAAAGGATCAAAGAGTTATGGGGACAAATCACTCTTGATGTGGAACCAAAGTTCCACATCGTAAGTACATCATAAGTGTCATTGGCATGATCCAGGAGAGATAGCCATGTCTAGCAGACTTCCTTAAGCAATCATCACACAAACTGAACAATCAAGTTTTTTAACATGTACAGAAAACTGTCATGGGGTTTACGCTTAAGAGCTTTAAAGTTAACTGGGAAAGTAAAGGAAAGAATGCAGATGTGATCACCTAGGGCTCAGGTAAGCTCACAGAATAAGACTCAAAGTGTCTGCCAAACCCACATGAAAATGTTATATACAGATAGCTCCAGTGAGAGTCAGGAGAGAAAAACACTCCTGTAAGAATGGCAGAGATACACAATGAATGCTTCCTGTTTGAAATGAGATGGAAAAGCATACCAGACCAGATACAACATGCAGAGCAGTTCTTTGAACACCAGAATTTCCCAAGAAAACAAAAAAGCTTGCTAGGAAAAATTCTGCCTAGTTTCAACACTATCACGGAAGGGCAGAAGTAAGAATGCTAGGGGCCTCAGGATCGCTGCAGAAGACATGGGATGCCACCCGAGTGGATTAAAAGCAGAAACACTCCCTCTTTTCTCTCTCTTCTGCATTCGACTAGAATTGTGCATTAAAAATTAGTATTAAATGTGACACTTCAGAGCTATTGCTGTAAGGAGTAATTCATATCTTCCCTCTCTGCTGATTTCAGAGAAGATGTGTGTGGGGGGCATGCAGGAAACCATCACTAGGGTCTCTGTAGTTGGCTGCTAGTCCCCAAATGATGGATGGCTTTTGCAGGAGTTAGTCCAAGAAGGAAAGATTTATGTAACTGTGCATGTACCACTCTTACTTCATGAGATTCCAGCTTCTGTGAATATGTGCAATATATTTACAAAAATAAAAGTGATCCTCACAAGAGCAAGACAGCACCGTCTGAGATGGTTTCCATATGCATCTAATAAAACGTGTCATGTCTGCTTGCAGAAGCCTTGTCATCTGTGATTCCTTTAAATAGAAAAATGTCCAGTCCTCTGGGCACCTCTGTAGCATATTTAAGAGTCACCCATGTTTTGGCATGGATCATCAGTACTTAATTTTTTTTGTTGAATATGTATATATTCTTTTATGTATTTTATTTTATATAAGTTGTTGAACCATTAGTTCTTATTTTTTCTTACCTTTGGATATTGTGAATACAGGAGCCCTAGGGTCCTCCTTGTACAGGTTTTCTGTGGTTGGATTTTTGCTGTCTTTGGTATATTTGTGTACACATGTAATGTATATTATATATAAATTCACAATTTACGATATTGAAATTCTCCTTCCTCATTTTTTTAATCTATGGTTTCCCCGGGCAGGTAGGCAGGCAGTTCATGTTTCAGGGAGGGACATCTTAGCTTATTCTAACTTTCTACTTTCAAGGCAAAGAATGCTGGGTTGTGAGAGACACTCTGCTGCTAGGGACTCTTCTTTTGTGTGGCTCTTTGGGGTATTGCACAGTGTCACTAGTTACTCTGACGACAGGAACTTTGGATTGTTTTGTTGTTTTAGTGTTGGAACTCCAGTTTCTGTTTAGGGATTTCCTTGCTATGGGGACTTCCTCAAGGAAGGACAAGATATCCTCTCTCCACTGAAGCTGAAATATCCATCCTCCCTGCTTCCTGCTAGTACCAGGGTCTGTCCAGCTGCTCCTGCCCAGGGCTGGAATCCTAAGGGATTCTCAGCTCTACCTTGATGCCCCAGAGCATGCCACACTTAGTTGCTTAGAACACCTGCAGATGCTCACAGTCCTCAAATGAAGCAGGGGCTGGGGTCTGTGGGTTTAACTCTGGAGCAAGTTGAGTTAATACTGGACTGTGGGGGTTGCCTGGGCCTCCTGCTCTCTGTGGGCCATCTTGGGGTTCCTCAGAGCCTGGAGCAGAAGGACTCAAAGGAGTTCGTTTTCTAGTGCTCTGACAAATTACCTGAGATAATCAACATATAAGAAAAGGTTTGCTTTTGACCAGAGGGTTCAGTTCTTTATCATTTGTCCCTGGGCTGTCTCGGGGCCTGTGGTAAAACATCCTGATAGGAACCCAAGAATGAGGAAGCTGTTTACTTCATGGAGACCAGGAAGTGGAGAGAGGAGAGGGCTAGGGGGTCCCAATATTCCCTTCAAGGTCATGTCCCACTAGTCTTCACTTCCCACAGGTTCTTCCACCTCCCAACAGTATCACAGGCTAGTGTCAAGTCTTTAACACATTGGCCTTTGGCTGATACTTAATGGATCCATAGCAGGGAAGTTGTTATGGAAGCCACAGGCCTTTCTCAAAGTATACGACATCACACCTACTTAACTATATTCTTCAGAGGTGAAGGAGCTGGAAGGAGATGAACTCTACCCGCCCATCAATGCTTTTCCATGTTGATACAGGGAGTGACTAAGATATAAGAATGGTTACCTTGCATTTTTCTGGGAGGGGCAGGGAAGCCAGTTAACCCATTCAGGGCTACACAGTCACCAGTGCCAGATTGTAAAGGTACTTTAGAGTGGGAACCTGGCTGTTTGCCAATTGCCAGACTCTGTTGATTCTAATTTTCTAGCACTTAGAATCCTGGGCTATGCTTTTAACAGTTCTCTTCTGTTTAATGCCACCACAGTCAGTGTCTATGTACCTCAGGATTTGATAATACCTTAATCTCTAAGAGAGCAAGAACTCTATAGTAAGAGGCAGGAGAATCTACCAAAGAGGAAACACCTGAGAAAAGAAAAACGTTCTGCCTCGCTAACACTGAAAACAAAGCACCTAAATTAAACAGCAGCATCAGGGTGCCCTTCTTACTGTCTCAGTGTCAATAATATAAACAGAGATGTGGAGGAGATGGTGAGACAGGTTTTCCCAAATGCTGGTGGGGTTGTAAATTCTTCTAACCTTTCTTACTCAAGATTTTTGGCAATATGTACCAAGAAACATAAAACGTCCCATTCATTTTTAGCCACTTGTAGGACACACCCTACAAGTACATTGAAGGGTGGGTACTAATTTAGGTATGAGGATGTTTGTATCAATGTCATATTTTAGCAAATATGGAAACCTAAATGATATAAATTATTATTCAGTCTTTTAAGAGTTTGTTCACTGGGGTGTATCTCAGTGGGAGAGTACCTCTCGGTTTGATCTCCAGCACCACATAAATCCCAGTATGCTGATACAGGCCTGTAATTCCAGCACCCAGGAGGTAGAGGCAGGAGGATCAGAAGTTTAAGGTCACCCTTGGCCATCCTGGGCTTTGTTTGTCTCAAACAAAATAAAACAACAACAAACCAAAACAACACCTTCTGTAAAGAACTATATTTGACAACCCATCTGGAATAATTTTAAATGAATATACAGATTGTTTTTGTCATGATTAGGAAAATATACCACTCTGGGTATTTCAAACAATGCCATTGTGGGACCTACTTTGTAGGTGACAAAGCGCAGAGAATCCGTCATTAAGCTGAAGGGACCCAGAGCTGAGCAAGGTCAGGGTTGAAAGAGGTCTCGTGGCCTAGAAATTGTCCATTTGGGGGGCGCAAGAGTGGTGGCTACTGGAAAATTCCTTCCCCAGGCAGAGCGGATGAGCAAATATCCTGGCTAGACCCTTCTACTCTTTACACTTGCCAGTGCCCCCCAGTCTAGTGGAATAGTGGGAAGCCAGCTTGACAGGGGCCAGGGGCAGGGAATGAAACTGGAAGTAGATGGAAAATGACTGCCGCATAGCATGACCTCAACTATGTAAAAACGATACATGTCAAATGATGTTAAAATAGTCTTTGCTGATGGATTGTTAGCTACCTCTTATTTTCCTTTTTTCTTTAAAGAAAGAGGTCAGGAGATACAGATGTAAGGATCACCTACACAATACAAGAGATAGAAGAGAGAATTATCAGGTGTGGAAGATACTTTAGAAGATGTTGACACAACTGTCAAAGAAAATTCAAAACATAAAAAATTCCTAATCCAAAACATCCAGGAAATCCAGAACAAAATGGTGACACTTTAGATAATCTCTTTCACCTGAGAGACTCTGGCCTCAGAACTTGGTGTCACCGAAGGCAGTGGCCAGTAGGGAGCGCTCCAGCCCAGCACGTCAAGGCCTCCCAGCCAGGCGGAGGCAGGGATTCCTGTGGTGGCCAGAGCAGAGTGGGTTATTTGGGAGACTGGGCCTTATCAGTCACTGTCCTTAAAAGCTTATTATCTCTGTTTTCATTTCAACAGTCCTTCCTCTTTGGGAAAGTATTGTCATGGTTCCTCAGAAGCATCACCGGAACTCACGCTTTCTTCCGGGTCCTGTTGGAGTGTTTGGCGCATGCTCACTGATTGATCAGAGAGCCTCACTCTACTGCTTATGCGTGGCCTAAAGGAACTTGCACTGAGGTGCTTAAGGCTTCTAGTGCTGGATAATATGTGTCCCATAAAACCCACTGGGGTGTTTCCCCCAGTAAATCCCTTAGGTCTCTCAGTATGGTTGCATTTCTAGTATTTCTCCACTATCTGACTCTGTCTGGGACAAGAGCCCGGGGATCAGTTAACCAGCAGAGCTACACGTGTGGCTGTTTATGAAGTGACCAGAACATTTTTCTAGCACGGAAGATGGGTTCTTTTGAGTGCTTGCAACATCAGTTCACTGCCAAGCCCTTAGCTTTGTTCTCTTAAGTGCACGGAACCACCCATAGTTGACTGTGCTGGCTGGGTTGGGGTGCAGTTCTGTCTGTCTGAAGCCCCTGCTCCCACGAGTCCTTCAGGCAGATGATTTTCCCATGGGCATCTACTGACAGGTTACCACAGGTCAGAGGAGGTTGTTTTAGGGAACATGAACGTTTTCCTGGGAGAAAATGGGCTAAACTAAAATACTGGACATTTTAAAGCTACACCAGGGCTTAAATCTGAGCTCAACTGCGGCCCTAGGGAGAGCCACCCTTGGCTGCCACTAGGGTCTTCACAGTGAAGGCTGCTAACCGGCTGCCCATGCAGAAACTGGGTAAAGCGCAGTGTCCTGAACTCCCCCCCATCCCAGGCTGTGTACCCCTCACAGGTTGGTCTCTTTGTGTGTGTGGTTGGTATGGGAGGGACTGTTGGAAAATCCAAGGGAGGTTGAAGAAGATTGAAGAGTAATCTTAGGTAACTCTTCATAGTTTGGCTTTCCCAAGTACTCCCTCACCCCTTTTCCCCATTAGAGAGAGTCTGCCTTAATTTCTGTGGTTTCCCCTAATAACTATTTCTGCTGTTTGTTGTTAAACTTCTGTTTCAGAAAATGAAATAAAACCGTGCACAGGAGAATATTGTTTTTTTCTGAAATATAAAAAGTGTGTGTAATCAAAACAGAATTTTAAATAACATTCAGTTAGGAAGCTTGGAAAGATACTTCCTAAGGTTAGAGAGACGATAATAGTAAAGCTGAGGTAGTCTCACTTCCTCTTAATTTCAAGGCTCTGAGTTTGACCCACAGCAAAAACAAACAAACAAATGAAAACTACAATAAAAAACAAAAGAAAAAGACTCCAATCTAAGCCAAAATAAAGGCATGCCTGTAGTTGGTTAAAAAGAAGCCTGGACTCATTAGGTGTGAAGACTACCTCTGAGCCAGGGATAAGGTTGACACTGTTGGCAGAGGCTGTCCCTGGGAATTCTTGGGATTTTGCAGAATTGGGTTTTGTATTCTCTATGCTAATGCCCAAACATCAATTCCTAAGAACAAAACTCTTGTTTTATTTTAAAATACATTCTCACTGAGTTTACATACAATAAAGCTCACAGAATGCATGCTTATTCTTAAAACATGTTGCTGTGTAATGTGCTTGCATATAAAGTTCCATATTTAATGTTCAAAAGTTTCAAGAAAGGAGTCTTTTTTTTCTGAGTAATCTTCGTTGTCTTTCTGATTGCGTGTATACACCATTCAATGATTATGAATTGCGTTCGTGGGAAGTCTTTTATGAGCACCCCACAAGATCCCTTCTAGTCCCCAGTGTGTATCTAAGTGTAAACAAAGGCAGTGGAGATTATCCAAAACAGTTATTTAAACACAGGGTTGCTTTCTAGAATACATTTTCTTCTGAATAATTTTTTGTACTTAAAATAATTATCTCTTTTATATTTGTAATTTTATCAGTAGGGATAATTCTAAATGAATTCCAAAAGTTATTTTTGTTGTTGTTGTTGTTGTGTTTTTGAGACAGGGATCTTGATCTGTAGACAAGACTCCTGGTTCTGGAACTCTGATGTTGATGATTTTAGGAGAGACTTTTAGCTGCTTAAGGACAGCTCACACAGCCCCTTCTTTTAAAACCCAGTTACTTCTCAGACACACTGATTGCTAGTTTTGATCTGACTTTAAGAAGTTCTCCATTAGAGCTAAAACATTTCATTAAAAGTGTCTTAGCCTGGGGGATGGGGTAGTAGAGAGGATTACTGTCCATGGCTACTCACTGTACTGCTAGAATATTTTGCTCCAGAAAATTACATGAAGAAATTTCCAGCAGGCAAATCAGTAAAAAGAACATGTGTTCATCCGTAGTTTCTTTTCTTTAACATATTCAGGAATTACTCGAGGATACAAATAGACACATATATGTGGGAGTTAGAGAGAATTGGCTTAATCAAAACATGCACCTATCCCAGACATACCCTCGCTAATTTGTCCTAGACAGCTGTGTAAGCATAGCACATTCTCACCATGGCTTAACCTGTTTTAATAGCATACACATGACTTGACAACAAAGCCTAATTGATAATTCTGTTTGCTGGAGGCAGAGAGTTTACCTTTGAGTCATTTAATCCCAGCTGTTAGCCTGTGTGTTTGGTTAAGCAGCAGCTTTCTACTTCAGGGGCTGGAGCCGGCTCTCCAAGCTGAGAGACAAGACTCTCCACACTGAGAGATGATCCCTAGAGAGCCTGGCATGAGAGCCATTGTTCTTCTCTGTTAAAAGATAAGGCAGAGGCTGCTGTCATGCTTCCACAGTGATTGGTGGCAAGTTGTTCTACTTTTTCTAGTTACTGGATACTCCTTGTTATAAAACAGTATTCAGCATCCAGAAATTATTAGCATATATTAATTGTATGAAGTACCAACTTTCATTATAATATTTTTATACATGTCTGTAACAAGGTTGGATCATAGTCACTGGTTTCTTGTCCTTGTCTCCCACTGGCTGTCCCCTTCCTCTTCCCAAATGTTCCTCTTTCTATATTCATGCCTTAAAAAAATCTAGATTCCACGTATGAAAGAAAAAGTGATATTTGTCCTAATATGGCTTATTTTGCTTAACATAATGATTTCCAGTTTCACCCATTTTTCTAGAAATAACACAATTTAGCTCTTTATGGCCCTGTAAAATTCCATTGGAAGGGCTGGTGAGATGGTTCACTGGGCTAAGGTGCTGGTCACCAAGTCTGATGACCTGCATTGGATCCTGGGACCCATGTAATAGGAGAGAATCAACTCCTGGAAGTTGTGCTCTGACCTCCACAGAGATCACACACACACACACCCTCTCACACACATACTGTAATGAAAAAAGTTAATGGAAGTATACACACACACACACACACACACACACACATGCTGTTTTTCATTGTTCATTCATCTATTGATGGACATCTAAGCTGATCCATAGCTTGGTCACTGTGAACATTGATGCAATAAACAATCATTTTGAAGGAAGACATTCTACCATTTGCTTTTAACGCAACATATGCTTAACATTTTGTCTGAGTGCTGTTTCTAATCCTCATTTCTAAACATATGTGTTTTATACAAGGCTGACTGTAATAGAATTCAGCGCTATGCGTATCTCATGAGTTTGCAGCTTCCATGTCCAAGGCCTTGGAAGTTTCCTTTCGCATGATGGTAAATTGTTCATCGAGATAATTTTCCATGTTTCCTTGGCTATTTCTCCTATTGTTGGCCCCCTAGCATCTTACTGATGTTTGCTATTTTATTTTATTATTGTTACTTTTGCAATGTTGGGGATTGGGCCTGGAGTCTGGAACGTGCCAGACAAGAGTTCAACCATGAAGTCACATTCCCTGAGTTTTAATCTTCAACATTTAGTTTTCTTGAACTTACTGAGTTAAAGGGGATGGAGCATTAGTAGCTTTTGGTATGTGTTAACTAAATTTCCTTTCAAAACATTTTGTTGATTTATAGCACCAATTAAATATTTCATAAGTTATTTTCCAACCATTTGAAGATTATTTTGCAGTTTATTTTGACACATCTGTCTTTCAAATCTAAAAAAAAAAAAAGAGCCCAGAAGTGAAGCAGGACCTGGAGGAATTTGCATGTGTGTTGATGTTTACTGCAAACGCTGAGTTCCAGGTACTGAATGCTACAGATGTTCTCTTACCGAGAATTGCAAAAAAGACCAATTTAGCTCCAGGACCCATGTATGGATCTAGTTCCTACTTGAAAGTGTGATTCTGTAAGGCATCTTTTCCATCTGTGAAGTAGAAACCTTGACTTTCTGTTTCTGTGACTGCAGGTGTCTATACAGAAAGAGGGAGCCCAGGGAAGCTGTTCCCGTTGCCCTAATTACAGAGGCCTAAGTAAACAGAGACTCAACACGGAGTCTGTAAGGAAGGCAGATGGTAGCCCATCACACACACACCATGGTGGAAAGGCCCACCATGTTGGCTCTCATGAAATGAATCCTCACCATCACTGTGTATACATTTTAATAGACTGTAAAGAGCTGTTTGTTTGTGTGTGTGTGTGTGTGTGACTATTACTTGATGTTGGGCAAGTACTTTTAGATGAAGAACATGACCCAGTATCACACTGAGGAGGAACCAGAGCTAGGTACTAGTGTCCTCAAATCCAGTCTTTTTTTTTAAAGCTTAATTTCCACCACATAACTCTTTAAAACCTAAGGGCCCATATCAGCATCCACAGCACGGACAAAGAAAAATGGACCATTTGTGTTGGCAATTTTATCTGATTGTTGGCACTCAAGCCAGACTACTGGGTCATTTCTAGACTTGTCAAGTGTTTCCTAACAATTGCTTTATTTAAGTTATCAGGACTATCACCTACTCTTGTTCTAGAGATGGCTGGGAATCTAGGTGTGATTTGCTTCAGATGTTCCTCACTGTCTGTGGGGGTCAGGAACACTGAAGGTCATGGGTCAAGCTGCATCTTGGACCCTGGCCGTTTGCCATTTTAGTTGCTTTCTGTCAGTTCTCTTTCTTAGAGAGGTATTTCTCTAAGTGAGTTTTCATTTGGTAAAACTTAAAAAAAAAAAAAACTTCCAAGGGAATACTGCGTGGCGCCTTTTCATGTTAAGGTGGTCGTTCTCACATTATCAAGCTCAAAGAAAAACCTATGAAAATTCTTCACATTGCCACTTAGAGACAACAGCTTGTTAGACATTGAGAGATCTTCACAGTCACCCAATCCAATCAGTCTCCTCGTGTTACAGACAGGGAAACTGGGGCCGAGTGAGTTGCTCAAGATGGGGGAACAAAGTAGAGTCAATCAAGGGCTCCAGTCTTTCTCTATGACAGTACTGTGGCCATTTGATGCTTGCTGTGATGTTAGAGTGTGAGTGAAAACAGACCCAGCAAGTGTCAGTCATGACTGGGAGCTCCTTATAATCATGGAGCCTGTTGCAATTAATAAGCTCGTAAACACACACAGAGGCATGGATATGGAGAAGAAGGCTTACTTAACAGTTCACAAAATAGTCTTAATCCACCAGCTTTTTAAAAATAGTGCTTTGTTGTGATTTATGAATTATCAAAGGATAAAGTCATTAATGGAAGAAAGCTATGTATGCTGCTTTTATTTTATTTTGTCATGATCCTTAAAATTGCTGGTTTAAACTCGAAATACTCATTCCTTAAGTAATGGGGAATTTTCTGAGGTTACTCAGCAAACTCTGGACATTTTCTTATTTCTGCACTGAGGGTTTTGTGATGTGTGTATACATGTGTGTGTGTGTGTGTGTGTGTGTGTGTGTGTGTGTGCAGGTGCATGTGAGTATATATGCATGTATGTGTGTGTGCAGGTGCATGTGAGTGTATGTTCATGTATGTGTTTGTGCAGGTGTATGTGAGTGTATGTGCATGCAAGCATGTGTGTGTGTGTGTGTGTGTGTGTGTGTATGCCAGAAGACAACTTTAGGTGTTGTTCATAAAAGTGCCATCACCTTTATGTTTTTGAGACAAGTCCTTTCATGGGCTTGAAGCTCACCACAAAAGCCAGCTTGGCTGGCTATTGAGTCCCAGGAATCTAGCCTTTCCAATCCTGGGATTACAAGTGTGTGTTACTGTTTCTGGCTATTTTTACATGGGATCTGGGGATGAATGTACAAGGCAAGCACTCTTCTTATTGAGCTATATTCCAAGCTCTGAATTGAGAATAAAAACAATTATGTATATATGCGTGTATCTGTATATTTATGCCACATGTGTTTGGATTCCTGTAGAGGCCCCAAGAGATCCTGTAGAAAGTTACAGGTGATTGGGATCCACCAGATGTGGGTTCTGGAATCTTATCCTGGCTCCTCGGCAGGAGCAGCAAGTGCTTTCAGGCTCTGAGCCACCCTCTGGCCCCGGGATTGAGATTTTTTTTATTTCATCTTTTTTATGTGGGTGCTGGGGATTTGAACTCAGGTCCTCATGCTTGCCAACAATTGCTTTACTCACTGAGTCCTCTCCCCAGCCTCTTGATTCCTTTCTTTCCTTTTTTTTTGTGCTAAAGAAATTGAGTTTGCAGATATTTAAAAACTGTACACAGTAAGTCTTAAATGGCCAGGTTTTGATAGAGAAAGATGATCTAATGGCATGATTTAAGCTAAACTTTGAAAAGTCTTCCAGTTTGAGTGGCAGATCCTCAGAAGAAGGAAGGGAGTACAGCCTGGCCTTTGTGTCACTGGTGAGATGCTACAGTTGGGACTGTTGCTTATGTTCTGGTGTAAAGACACAGAAGTGGAGCCTCTACTCTGAGCTTTGGAGTTTGTTTAGCAGTTTTCATATGTATTGATAACACTAAGAATACAGACCTGGAAAATGGCTTAGTGGGTGAAGGCACTTGCCACCAAGCCTGACAGCCTGAAGCCAAGCCCCAGAACTTACATGGTAGAAGGGGAGAACTGATGCTCCCAAGTAGCCCCTTTACCTTCATATGTATGCTACGGTACACTCCGGGAAGTGTGTGTGTGTGTGTGCGCGCGCGCGCGCACAAATGAATAATATAAAAAATAGCAAAACCATTTACCTTCCCTCAACCCTTTCCTAGGTGCTACTGTCACTATAGTGATAATCACACCCAGAAGTGTGCTTTTTTATTATCTTAAAAAGTTACAAGTGGGGAAAATGAAGTCTAGGTAGCAGTTTGATCAAGGCCAATCCACCCGTTTGAGAATGAACTAGGGTCATAATCAAGCTTGCTCGCTTTACAGTTTGTCATTTTCCCACTGCAGTTTTGTTAGTATACTGAAGACATAATGAGATGTTTTCTTGCCTTTATTGACAAATCATTCCGAGGCCTGTTTCTTTTCCCCGGGCTGTGGATCAGGGAGCCTGGAACCCTAGGCCCCTCAGTTTCGGCCAATGGCACTGCTGTTCCTTCTTTAATTTCCCATTCTTTCTGCTTAATCAGCAAATAGGGACTACGCACGAGCCAGGATATCAGTGGTTCTTCCTTCTGATTTTGCCTTGTTTTCTTCCTTGGTGTTGGGTCTCAAGCTAGGGGAGAGAAAATCTGGGAATCTTAGGGCGAATGACTCCACATCTGGAAGGCCTGCGTGCCAGCGGCACTTGGATCATTCATTGTTGCTCATCTAGCCTGTGTCCGGCACCTTCACGCCAGCCGGGCAGTCAGAAAAGCCTATTTTCATTTCTTCTTTTGCGAAGTCCATCTGCACTGCACAGGTGCAGGGCTGGGCTCTTAAAATAGAAACTTTGTTCTGTGTGATGTGGCAGAGTGGAAATCCCCTGGCTTCATGACCTCATGTTCAGAGTAACGAAATGGTGACCTGTCCCTTCCCTGTGGCATTTTCCTGGCTTCTATGAGACCTTTCGTTTCTCAGTTGGTTTCTCTAGTTTCTCTGTTTGTAACAGGACTGGATCGTGGTGGTGTTAAGGCCCTTCCTGCCTCTGATTCTGTGCCTGTGCTTCTGATTAGGACTCTGTTTTGGAATGCTCTTCGTCTTGTTTGATTCTCCCAGACATGCTGTTCTGGCAAGGATAGCTGGGGTTAATGATATTTTTGATAACATTTCTTGTCTCAGCATTTTGACATGATGTTTAACCTGTTGTAGTCACCCTAAAATGTTTAGATACACTCAAATGCTTGATTAAGGGCTCTTGTATACATTTAGAATCACAGAAAATGAGAGATGATTCAATTTAAAATTTGGGATGGGCCTCCATGACAATTATTCTTACTTTTTGGCTTAAACAGTAAAGGTTCTTCTTAGGAGCTTAACATCTTGAGAGATTAGACTGTAAAGCACTGGTAATTATTAAAATTTACTAATTTCTACAACTCCAAGAAAAGGGTATTATTATTAATTTAAGAAGAATACATTGAGGGTCAGGCTCTACTAACAACACCATGTGGAAATTAAACTAAATTAAATTAAATAAAAAAGAGAAGTCATAGTACTACTCAACAAGTGTCTGGCTAAGAGTCAAAAAAATGATCACTCTGGGTCAAATGGTTGGCTCTGTTTCCTCTGCTGTGAGCACCAGCTCGTGGATTAGACTTTAGTTTAGAAAATGTTTAAGATGAGCCCTCTGATCTCAATTAAGTTAGCAATTTTATTTATCTGTTAGTTTGTTGTTATTGTTATGGTGATCAATTTTGAGGTCTTGGGTATGCCAGAAAGTTCTTCACTACTGGGTTACACTTCAACCCATTATCAAACAAGCTAGCAGTGTTTTCATGAGACCCAATGAATACAGATGAAACAATCACAACATAGATTGTTAGGAAATGGGCAATTGATGGATTGGATCAAACATACCCCAAGGAGAGCAGGTGGATTCTCACAATGATGGAGACTATGGAGAGTCAGCACGGCTGATGAGTCTAGGAAAAAGTCAAGACCACAGATATGATCTGTAATGACAGAGAGAAGACCAAGTCAGCTAGGAATGAGAATAATGCAGTGTTCGAAGTCCAATGTTCGAGGGAGAAACAAGTGCTGAGTGCACAGAGCCAAACATGAAGTTGTGATTTTGTGGCTGATCCAGGGGCTATACATGGAGTGTGCACATAAATATCAGAAAAGGACATAATGTGAGAACTAAAAGTAATGGATGTTAGGGTTAGAGATTTACAGGTGGGTTTAAAAGGCTTTCTCTTTAATAATTGACATAGATACCTTTTAAAAAATATTGAATAATGACTGGGTTGAATAATCAAGCGGTCCCCACCTGAGGACTCCATTCATCTCTGGGACATCTTTCTGGTTTGTGTCTTAGCCTTGGGTGGATGGTTTTCTTAAAGAGTGTGGGATGTAACACACACAGTGGGCAATGGGACTCTCCTGTTTGTCTTGCTGTGGCTCTGCCTTCCCACATTCTCTTATAACCTCATACTGAGTGCAAAGGAAGAGGAGGATCTGGAAGCTCTGATGTCAGGCTTCAGGGATTTGTCCTACTGTTCATTTGGAAAACTACTCAGTTCTTCTAAGAACCAATAGAAGTACAAATCTTTTAAAAAAAAAAAGAAAGGAAAAAAGTAAAAGGAGTGTGGTAAGTAATTGTCAGCTTACCAAGTAGATAACAGGGCAGAGGATTTACATCATCTTTTTGAATCGTGTGTGTGTGTGTGTGTGTGCACGCACATGTGTGCATGTTTTATGTGTATGATTTGTGTATTTGGATGTGAGTTCAGACACATGCTGCTTTGTGTGGAAGTCAGAGGCACTGGTCCTCACTTTTACTTCGTTTGAGCGGGGGTCCCTTGTTTGCCGTTTCACACTCCAGGCTGGTTGGCCTGCGTACTGCCGAGGATTGTTTACTTCCCACCTCCCATGTCCCTGTAGGCATGCTGCAATTAGAGATGTGTCCTACTGTGTCTGGTTCTTTGTGGGGATTTGAACTCAGGTCCTCGTGCTTGGAGTCATGCAAGTGTTTTAACTGCTGGGGCATCTCCCCGTCTGTACATCTTTCTTGGCTGATGGAGGCTTTATTCTCAATAGAACACCTTATAAATGGAAAGTTTTGGTTCCTCAGCAATGTGCAGATTCCATGTAGCACTTTATACTGTAGCCAGAAGTGCTTCCTGTTCTGGGACTTGAACTGGGTTCTTGCCAAGGAGAGGAGCCTGAGACCACATAACACAACTGTGACTTTTGTGATTCAAGTCACACTAATAGCTGGAAGTTTTACCTAAGCCAACCCAGGAAAACTTGCCCAATGCAACCATCCCCTAAATCCATGAGTGTTAACACCAGTGAGTATAGTGACCAAATTCCTGCCCGAGTTAGAAGTTAAACAGGGTGGCTGACATGCTCTGGCCTTTCTGTCACTGAGGGGACACTCATCTCTCATGCTACTGGACAGCTTCTCAGGGTCTCCTGGCCTAAGTTAGGTTAAGAGTGTAGAGAAGAACAGAATGGACAGTCCTGAGACCTGGTTTCTACTCTTGTTTTAATGTTAGCTACTAACAAGGTGGAGTAAGTCAGGCCACTGCTATAAGGAGTGCACACCTGGCCTCCAACCTTTAGACTCTTTCTCATGCCTGCAAAACAGTTTTAACTCAAGTGAAAAGTGGTCAATTTTTTAAAACACAAATCTGAAATGTTTACAGATCATTTTTATGTATGTATACATTGCAGTGAATGTTGAAAAGTCTTTTAAAAGATTTATTCTTATTAAATGAGGTTGTTTGAGAAATTTATCTGGAGACACAAACACACACACACACACACACACACACACACACACACACACACACACACACACACACATCTCTCCCACTTGTGAAATTCCAGTAATTCTGAAGCAATCAGAGTGATTAAGCCGTTCTTTCCCTGCCAACTAAATGAACTCTTACATGGGACCAAATCACTCAACCCCAGTGTAGACTCCCTCTCTTGACACTAACGGCAAATGACCATGTGTCCTCAGAGGTGGTGAGTGTGGCCATGGTACTGGGTAGAGGGTGGTTGCTGGTGGAATAGGACCAGATTATCCAGAGTCAAGAGATGTGAAACATGATTTCTAGCTGTCTGGCTCCAGAAGGTGGAGTCTGCTATCCTTACAGGAAGTGTTTCTGGAGCTTCAGGCAACAATGCAGAAATATGACACAAAGTAAATTACACACAGAGTGAACTGCCTGTGCAGCAGGACTCTTCAGGAGTCGGTGATATTGATCCAGGCAATTGCTTGTGTGCACAGAAGGCCTGACTGCATAGGGCAGTGTGAGAGGTGACTTCCACTTGAGCAAGTCTCTAGACAGCTCTGCTTCTTCACCTGTAAACAGAAGGTGACAATGTCACACTCTGTCAGTCAGTGGATCCAGAAAACAAACACACTCATGCTTACAGAAAAACAACCCTGCAAACACGGACAAACATACTCATTTGCCATCAACAACTCATTTGCCCATCTATTAATTTATTCAACAGATGCTTGTCTGACCAAGGTGCTGTGTTTGTAAAAAGTTCCAAAACAGCAATAACATTAAGTAAGGTTCAAGGTTTGAAAAATCTTGGTTCTATTTTCCAATGAGTGGTAGTAAATTATAAACTGAGGCATGGGAATCAAGAATGGCTTTCTCTAAGTTCTCTATGAGTACATGTTCTGGCACACACTTTTCAAGAGAACAGTGTCAGTTTCTGCCTATTGGACAATAGATTCTGTCCCTTCAGAGTTTATGAAATATATTTATAAAAGTTTACTATGTAAGATTTATTGTAGTTATGCACATTATTGTTTTGTGGTACTGGGGATTAAATTTGGGGCCTTATACATGTTAGGTAAGCATTCTGCTATGGAACTATATCCCCAGCTATATAAATCTTTTGAGAGAGGACTTCTCTAACTTAACCAGGCTAGCTTCAAGTTTGCACCACAGCCCTGGCAAGTCTTAAACATGAGATCCTCCTGCCTCAGCTTCCCAAGTAGCTGAGATTTTGAGGTTGTGCTACCAGACTCGGGAACTTGCACAAGTCAAATACACATATAATAGGTGGTATTCAATAAATCCCGTGACATGGGAAATTGAAGAGGGTGAGCGCGGAGTGGAGAATAAGTGATTTCCATTGCAGGGATGATGAAATTTCTTCAGGTCAGAGGGAAGTAGAGCCAAACTTTCATTGTTCAGCCTGAAGAGAAACAGCTCATAGGAGTTTCCAGGCTAACAGATTTGATAGTGTTACAGTGAAGCCATTTATGTCTAAGTAGTTTTGGACGTTACGTGAATCTGGGAAGCAAACTCAATTCCTCTGGAAGAGCGAACAGTCCATGCCTTAGATGTTGAGCCATTTCTCTGGTATCGACAATAAGAGTGATAATAAGAGTGTTCTTTGCCATGGTTGGTACCAAGCAGGTCAGCGAAACAAAAGTTAGGAATTTGTTTGATGTCACTTAACGTCTATCGCAACAAGATATAGGACTGGAAAAGAGAAAGGCTTTCCTTTTTCTTCTGTGATAAGAAAAAGAGCTCACTGTATTTCTGAACATCAGTGTGTTAAAAAGCTACAGTGAGGTTGAGAGTGGAGAGAGCCAGTAGGAGACCAACGAGCAGTCTGGACAAAGAATGTATTTTTGTTTGTTTGTAGTTATGCTAGGGTAGCAGCAGTGGGGACTGTGTGCTGCCATTTGTCACATACATCTACTTGCTTCTAGGACTTTAATCCTTTTTTGGTAGTTATCCTTAGAAGATCCTGTCTGTATCTTTAACATTTATAATCCTAAAGGATGCCTGGAATGGAGGGTAGATGTAAGTCAAAAGCAAGGCGTGGCAGGGCTGTGAAGCATGAGATCTCCTAGCCTTTTGGCTGCAGTGGGTTCTATTTTTATTGCCATAATCCAGGGGAATCTTTCCATATTGGTATGAGCTGCTTTGGTTAACATCACCGTTGGAGTCTCCAAAAGCATGTCATTTAACAATGGATCCTGGAATATGGTGAGGCAGACCAGGTGACAAGCATTGCAACACAGAACCTCATTCCTAAACACACACAGCCAAGTTTTCAGTCATTGCAACCTCCCAATGTTTCCCTTTTTTTAATTCATGATTTCCTTCTCTATCTTTTCCCTGTTTTTAAAAATCTTTTCCACATAGTCATTTAAAATTTTAATTGGGCAGATTATGGAACTAAAGCACAAACATTAATTTGTTAAATAAAATACTTCATAAATACTCTTACCCATACCCATGAAGTATTCTCAAATGCTTCAGAAAGAAAGAAAGAAAGAAAGAAAGAGAGATTAAAGACGGTGGGACACACACCTGCAATTCTAGCACTCAGGAAGTTGAGGCAGGAGGACTGTGAAATTGAGGACAACTTGCGTAGATTGTGAAATCCTGTCTCAATAAACCCAAATAAACAATGCCCCCCAAGACATGGACGGGGAAGGAGGGGGAAGGGGAGGGGAAGGAGAAGGGGAGGGGGAAGGAGGAGAGGACAGGGAGAGGGAGAGGGAGAGGGAGAGGGAGAGGGAGAGGGAGAGGGAGAGGGAGAGGGAGAGGGAGAGGGAGAGGGAGAGGGTGTCTTATTTAGTGTTTGGACGGTGAACCTCATTCCAGAATTTCCTCAAGTCTAGATTACTGTTTTTGGTTGATAATAAAAGAAGTTGTTCAGTGGGAACCCTGTGTAGATCCTTACGTCTGTGAGAGAACATTGTGGACCAAGTAGGAGTAGGTCAGAAGCCCTCCTCCTCCTCTTCCTCCTTCCCAGGCAACTCATTTGAGCCTTTGTGTGGAGACTGAGGCTCTGACTGGAAGGAAGGTGAGCGCTGATCATACGTGGGTCATGCTCCAGCCCCAGAAGGGCAGGGCTTGCCACATCCTCCTGGTCCTGGAGTACCTTCCCCAATTTTAATGTGCAAGTCACATCTATAGGACCAAACAATTCAGGGATTCAAAACAATTGCATAGGACAATCAATTCAATATAGGACACAACAAAACAAGTGGGGCAAAAACTTACAATTTCTTATAATTTCTGTGTCAGTTATGTTCTAGTTCTCCAAGGTCACATATATTTTGGTTGTTAGCTTTTTTTTTTTTATTCTCCTCTACCTATAATGTTAGTTCATTCCCTTAAAAAATCTCTGCATCATGAAAGGCCAACAATATAAAATTCATTATTACTCCCTGACTGTGAATTGAAAGCAGGTCTAACTTGATTTGTAAGCCAATGAGTGTTTGTGATATTTCAGTATCCAGGGTCTCTCTCTCTCTCTCTCTCTCTCTCTCTCTCTCTCTCTCTCTCTCTCTCTCTCTGTCTCTCTCTCTCAGGATAAAGAGCACACCCTCAATTCAGTGTCCTGGTGGGGGGAGGCAGCTGCATGGTTGGATCTCGTGAAACTCTATGCTCATGATTGGAAAGTACATTTCTTTTATTCTTCAGTATAAAATATTAGTCTTTTGAGATACACATGTACCTTGCAACATTTCCTACATTCCTTTATGGTATTGGATGGTGTGGATGGGGGAAAATATGTGGATCTGACCTAGCTCCCTAGGCCTGGGATACAGAATTGGCAAACAATATCTTCACCTTGTGCCTCATTTTCTCTATCTTCCCAATTGTGAGATTTTTTTAAATCACCCTTTCCTATTAGATTGGTAAATGTGATATTGCTATTGCCTATTGGAAGAAACAAATATTTCAGTCTAAACTGCAGGATTCCTTGTGGGATTATTGCAGGGAGAATATCTACCGGGCTCAGGATGGTGCCCAAGAACCTGTTAATAATTAAAAATATGAACAATACATGGTGGTACGTGGTAAGCTCTTGGGAGGTGGAGGCAGAAGAATCACTGCAAATCTGAGGCTACCTTGTTCTACATAGTGAGTTCCAGGTCAGCCAGGGCTATCCAGAAGGAGGCTTTGCCTCAAAAAACCAAATAAGTATAACAACAGCAACAGCCACAAAAATCAAATTGTCAACCAAACAGATGAATAAAAAAGGCACTATAAAGGTGTGAGCATATGTGTTATACCATGTCTTATAAGAAGATTATATGTAGTATTTCATTTATTGTTCAGAGTGGCCATGAGGTAGAGATTTTATAGGTATTGCTTTAATATAGACAGAGAACTAAAGAGAAAGGAAGAGCAAATGAGTTTGTAATTGATGAACTCCCACATGACCCAGTCCCAGTCAGAGGGCTGAAGCATTGGAATAATCTGTGAGGATTGTCCTTGGTGCCAGGTAGTTCCCAGCTTGGCTAGCATTTGGCAGGTAGATGAGGGTATACACTTTCTTTGAACTTCAGCACATGTTGTGTGCCATTTTAGCAGCTTGGTTCTGTAGAGCTGTCTATGTAACTCACCCATACCCACTTACTCCATGTTGCAATCTTTGGTTGATTGTGTCCACCTTAGACTGGGAGTGCCTTAATACTGGAACTTATCATTGACTATATTATTTATAGAACCAAATCCAGAAGCAGGTGCATGGAGACACCAATGATTGGAATGAAACCCAGCATGGGTGTATATATCTAAAACCATCTTAAATGAGAGGATTAAGGATTTGAGACCAACCTAGGCTTCATAGTGAGGTTCTGCCTCAAGAACCACCCACAAGATGAATAAAAGTGACTACTCACATATCCAAACACACAATTTCCTTTCCTGGATCTGGGTTTTCTTGGTGAAGGTCAGATGACTTGCCTTGACTTGAGTAGGAAACAATGTCTAGAACAAATATGAAGACAGTCATCTGCATGGATGGAAAAAGGATATAGCAAGATGAGAATACTTCTGTTGTGGGCTGTGCAGCATTTACTGCCAACTATCCTGAAATGCTGATATAGTCCATTCCTGTATTTCCTAGTCTCTCAGTCTCAAGATGACCAAAATATTTAGCACAACTATTTTTTTTTGCCACTCTCAGGCACTTCTAGAACCTGTCTGGGTCCCATGAAACATCTTTTTCACACGTCTTACATTGTATATGGGCCCAGTGACTATATCAGAACTCTTCAAGGACACTGATTATTCCAAGTTGAGTTTTGACAGTGGAAAAGCGTTGGGATTGGAGACTAACCTGGGGCTTGAGATAGAGTAATAGCAAACAAGATGGAGATGGGTATCATTTTCATCCCACTGCTGGATACAGCCTTGGCCAGGTGCTGGGGTGGGGAGCAGATGGGAGGCTTTGGAAACTTGAAAGGGTGTGGAGTGCACCACCCAGTCTGTCGGAGGAGGATGGGAGTGAAAGCAACAGATGTGCCTAAGGTTCTGTTTTCAGTTCCTCAAAGGGTCTTCTTGATCACAGCAGTGTGACGGTTGCTATGACAGTTGCTATCTTGGTCCATGGGATACTCCCTCATAAGGTAGCATTACTTTTTTTAATCTTCTCAGGCCAGTCACCATGAAAATCAATAACTAGTCTGGGATGGGGGGATGGGTGGGAGATATGGGTGGGTACTCTGTGCTATACTGAAATGGTGGAAGATGTTGGCTGATAATATTTTTTTCCAAACAAATCTAACACTCTCTGTTGTTGCAGCGGTCAATAGAATCTTATTATTATATATCTACACTTAGATCCTTATTGCAATTTAAAAACGTACCAGGTAGAAAGAAAATACTGGCTTCAAATTTCGATTCTGCCTTTTAGTGACCAGATCTTAACATCCAATCTCCTATCAGTTAAGTAGTTAGTAATTACTTTTTAGACAGTTTCTCTGTGTAGCCTAAGCTGGTTTGAGCTCCAGGACTTCCTGCCTCAGTCTTCCTAGTGATGGGATCACAGGAGTGTACAACTGTGCAGTCTACTGTTTCATCCCCTAATCTGTTAAATGAACCATTTGATTTCTAAGTTTTTTCCCACTAGGATATTCACTGATACTTTGCTTCTGGAATCAGTAACTGTACACAAAAGCTAGTGAAGGAACAACATTGTATTTGAATTGTGCTTCTTGATCAGGCCAAGTTGGACTTAATTGGTTGTATGATCTCAGGCATGGCATTTATTCCTTCTAAATCTTAGCTTCCCTGTCTTTAAGAAATGGTGTAGTACAAGTTACTTCAGAGGCTTCCTGAAGATTCAATGGCATGAGTTGAGACACTGTATCCATTACTGGTAGCAAAGTAGAATTCTGTTGCAAGATAGCACCTGTGGAACCATCAGAGGCTAGAAGGTCTCTACATGGATTTCCTATTTGGTCATCAAGGTTTCACTGCTATGGATTAGGTTGAGGACTATTTTTGCACTTGAATCCATGGTGGAATCAAAACTTATGTATTCATTATATAGATGGGTGATAGACAGTAAAGACACTTATACATTTGAACTTACAAACCAATGGTCTTTAAAAAGCCAGGACAGAGAAGCGAGAGGGGGTTGAATGGGGAAAAGAGGGAGGGAAGGGGGCTTATGGGACTTTCAGGGAGGGAGGAAACTGGAAAGGGGAAATGATTTGGAATGTAAATAAAAAAACTTAGGAAAAAAAAAGTCTATACAGAGCTTCCCATGTGGCAAATGTTGGAAAAGGCAAATCCCATTGGGCTTTGTAGCCCTGCCTTAAGCCTCATTTTCTATTACAGTGGGTCTCAACTTTTCTAATGCTGCAACCCTTTAGTACAGTTCCCATGTTGTTGTGACCCCCAACCATAAAATTATTACTAAAGAAGTAATTTTCCTACTGTTATGAAATATATATATACATATATATATATATCGAAGTAGAATATAAAAAATTAGGACATCTGATATGCAATCTGTGTGAAAGGATAGTTTCACACCTAAAGGGGTTGTGACCCATAGGTTGAGAACTACTGCTCTACTCACTCTATAACACTCAAATACGAGAACTATAGCTCTGGCTTCTTCACCTATGAGTCACAGTTAATAACACTCAGTGGAGTATGAGAAATTAAGGTGCCACACAGGGGAATTCTAACGTTAGCCTTCCCCACTTCATTATTCCCTCCTCCCTGTCATTTCCTTTTTGAGGCTATGTAGAGAGCCTCATAGCTTCAGAAAGACAAAAGATCCATCCAGGTTTGGCAGGTGGGACCTTTCATGAGATACTAAGTCACACAGGAGAGTCACACACTGCACTCAGTCTTGAGACAAGAGTGCCGGTAGATGGAAGGAGAGAAAGGGTAAGAACAGTTCAGGAGAGAGAAGCAGGCAGAAGCTGGGGAGAAGAGTGAGGACGTGGTGTGTCAGCACACAGTGGAAAAGGAGCATTAGAGTGGGAAAGGGGCAGGGATGTGTTAAGTGTGGGAGAATGGGAGAAATAGAAATGCAAGGACTATGTGTGAGTATCTGTAAGGGATCTTTCAGGAAGGAAAACATCCCGAGGAGCCAAGGGAAGGCACATAGCAGGTGGCAAGGACATTCTCTAGCAAGATCTCTATCCTTCCCCACCCATACTCTCTTCTCTTAACTTCATCCTGCCTACAACCTTGAGTGGTTTACGTCAATCTACAGTGTCTTCTCAAACATCCAAAGCTACAACATCTAAGCAATACCTGTTTACTGATGTCATCAACATTTCCCAACATATCTGTGAACCTCTCTGCAGCTATGTCTGCACACTCTCTTCTCCCTTTTTGTTGTGGTGAGTAATCTGTGCCTGTTCAAAGGTAACACTTCCTCCTGTGTTTACTTACTATCTCACCTATCCAGTGACAATGCTCCAGAATGTTCTCTTTTTGTACTGTGATACATTTCCCATCCCTGCTGGATCCTTCTCATCAGCATTAGCAATACTGCCATTTCCATGATTTTCATATATATCCTTTGCAGATACCCCTTTTCTTTCTATTCTTTCTCTACTTACAGCCTCATTTTTCTCCCTCCATTTTCTACTTTTTCCCATGAAATAGGTTCCCATGCATTCTGTGTCCAACACTTTTTTTCTCCTTTTCTCTTGAATCCTTTCTGATCACATTTTTTGCCTTGCTTTTTATAGAATTTTTTTCACTTAATTCAACAATGATCTTCAGCCTGCTGAACCTGTCAGCCCACCTCCACTCCTGTCCTTGCCTTCCAGCACAGCTGAAATGTTTATCCTTTTAACGTTTCACCTGGATTATGCTGGATTCTAGTGTATTGCCATCCTCCTAGTGTCCCCTACTGCCTGGTGAATCCTATCTGCCTTTTTTTCTGGTCCCTCTTCATTTTGCCAGCTTGCTAATGCTGGTGTGCCTCCTGGATCAGGGCTTAGATTTTTCTAGTCATGTTCTCTAGTTGAACAGGGTGGCATCTGTTTCCAGCATTCCCCCTCCCCACCTTTGTCCTGATTCTGAATGTAGTATCTTGCTGTCCTCCTGATGTCTCTGCTTGGTTATCCAACACTTGTATTAGAATCAACATGTGTGAGAAAGGTCTCCTAAGGCCCCAGCAATCAAGACACTGTCTTCTGGCATAAGGACAGTCAATTAGATCAGTGGAATGAAATAACACACTTAGGTTTAGACTCAAACTTCACGTCCAGTAGATTTTCACAAAATATTCCAAATCAATCTAATGAAGGAGGGAAGTCTTTTTTAAGCAAAAAGTACTGGGACAGGTGCATATCCATATGGAAAAGAAGGAGCCCCAAGTCTTAATTTACAGTGTGAACAAAATTAATTCCAGTGAGTTCTGGCCTTTTCTTCCAGACCTGAGCCTTCTGTTGGCATCCTATTTCTAGTTAAGACAACTGGGCCCTTCTAATTGCAAGTAAACTCTCAGTTTACCCTGGAATCTCACAGCTCCCCTGTAAGTGTGTCCCATCAACCCGAGTTTCTAAGTAGCACCATGTCTGGCTTGAACTCCTGCCCACATCCATTCTTGAGGATTTATCCTCAGAGTATCCAGAGGAAGCCAGATAATATAAATCAGGTGAAATTTATTCTTTTTTTTTTCAGTATTCTTTCTGTCACCAAGCTTTATTCCTAGCATCTCCATTTCTTAAATTCAAAACTACCGACCTTCACTCATTTGAAGGGAAGTCAATACTCTCTGTGATTCTGGGGAGTGTGTTGACCTCCGTTTCATCCCCGTGGTCCTGAGCTTCGCACACATCAAGCACAGGCTCACCGTAGGCCTTTGAGTTGCTATTCATTAACGTCTGAGACAGCAGCTGGCGTGTTTGGGGCATTACGTAGACATTTGCTGAATGAAATAACTGAAATTCAGGCAATTATGCTATCAATTCCCTCACATTGTCTTATCTTATTGTATTTTATAGGACTGATTCAATTTCCCTGATTATGGCTTGGCTATTTGATGGATTATAAGAGCAATAATGGCAGGAACTGTGGATTGTTTCTCACAGGACTTCGTATTTTTCGCTGCTGGCAGCACCAGGAAGAGCACATGGGGGTGGCTTATCTTTTCTATCATGTCACTATATGTCTATGAGATTCACATTTATTTGAGTCTTAGTGAATTTATGTTCTGGGACAGCAATGTAACATATGGCTTTACTCTGATCACAATGGCAAGAAAAAGCATTGAGGATAGTTTTCTGTAGAGTAATTGACTAGGATGAGATAGAATGATTAAAAAATGAATTTCTAGAAGTCACAAACTTAGCCTTTCAGTAGTTAGAGAACCCGGGGTAAGTCTTTGCCAGTTTCTCATCTATACAATGAGTATATCGCCCTCAACTCCTTTCAGCACTGAAGACTGAGCCGATGCATGCTTGGCAAACACTACCAGTGAGCTGTGCCTCAAGTCTGGTGCTGGATTATTAAATGTTAATTTAATCTCTGAGAAAGTATAGAGTATGATTCAGGTAAACTCCACTTTAGTTCTCTGTGTAATTAATATCAATCTCTATCCATTAATGTCAAGTTTAGAAACATTTTGCTAAAACTTGGGATCACTAGCTGGGGCATAGAGGCAGAGGAAGGCAGAGCTCTATGAGTTGAATCAAGCCTGGTCTAATAGTGAGTTCCCAGGACTCTGAGACCCCAATGCAGCTCTTTGTCCTGCTGACAGGTGCAAAGAGGGAAATCACACACCCAAGTGGACATATGTGTGTTCATAGTAAGACTCTGTCCCCCCCCCAAAAAAAAACCCAAAACAAAAAAGCAAAGCAAAGCAAAGCAAAACAAAACAACCATACAACTTGGGATCACTTTTGAGGATACATTTATTAGTTTAGCTAGTCTACAAAGTCCTATCTGATAGAAATAGAATGAGACATATATAAAGTTTAAAAATTACTAGTAGCCCCATAATAAAAATAAATCTGTGAAATTAAACTCATTAACATATTGATTTAACCCAATATATATAGAATTACCATCTTGACTTGAAATAAAAATGTAAATCGTATAATAATATTTATTAATTATATAATATATATATATATTGTACAAACTTTTCAAAATTTGATATTAAAAAATTGTAACACATCTCAGTATGGACTTCCTTCCTTCACAAAATTACCCAGTAATAAACAGTGCTGTTATAAAGAGATAAGAGGGCCTGAGATATACACGAGCACACTGGGGGCCTGATTGTAAGAAAAAAAGACTCCTTTGAGTTGACACAAGTGAAGAATTAAGTCTTGGGCTCAGCGATAGTTGCCAAGGCCGTGTACAAATCACAGATAGGCAAAGAAATACCCATCTTGTCCTCCTCTTTCTCCTTCCCATTTCCTCTTGTCTGTGTCTATCAGCCTTTGCTTTGGCTTTCTCCTCCATCTCCCTCCACCCTTTCTCAGTCTCCTTAGAACTCTCTTCCACTATTCTCTACTTTTTCTACAAAATTACTTATTTAATTTGTAAAGTTCTCCTGAAGCAGATTTGAGGAAGCATAGCTAATTCTGGAAACTCTTTTTTTTAAATGAAATGTTTTTATTAATTCTTTGAGAGTTTCCTGTATTTAATTGTATTTGCCCTTAACTCTGTCTCTAACTCCTCCCAAATCTACCCTTAATTGCTATCCTCAAACTTCATGCCCTATTTTAATTTTTAAAACAATTCATTAACTCCAGTTTCTGCTGTCTGCATATTCCTGGGTGTGACATCAGTCACAGGAACATGGTTGACCAACCAGAAGCTACACTCTAAAAGAAGCAGAGTCTCCTTTCCCCAGAAATCATCAACTGTCTGTAGTTCCTCATTAGTTGCTGAGGTCTCATGAACTCTTTCCCACTCCATCCACTCTATCACTTATAGACAATAAGTAAGTAAATAAATAAATAAGAGTTAAAAATGGCAAGCTACTGCTCATTTGAAGTCAGAGGATCCCCTTCCAAGATGTAGACATTAGAGCTGGAAGAAAATCTGAGACCCCAATGCAACTCTTTGTCCTGCTGACAGGTGCAAAGAGGGAAATCACACACCCAAGTGGACATGTGTGTGTGTATGTGTGTATGTGGGTGACTTGGCAGGAGTGAAAGGAGGAGGCTTAGCTCTAGGACTGTTCCAATCTGTAACACTAAGCTCTGCTTTTCCCACTGTCTTTGTCTCAGTATAATCCATAGATTGCTCATAAGATGTCTAGGCCTAGTTATTAATCAGTAGTTGACATTCCCCTCTGCACCATGCACCCATGAGGATATCTCCTTCCTCTTCTCTCCCAAGACTCAGACAAGCCCCACAGTGTGCTAAGAGTCTCTCTCTGACATGGAGAGAGGACACCCTCCTTGTTAAGGATAAGAAATGCCATGGCAGGGCCTTCCTAGTTTTCCTTGGCAGATCTCCTCCTCTTCCTCCTCCTCCTCCTCCTCCTCCTCCCCCCCTCCTCCTCCTCCTCCCCGTTCTTCTCCCTCTTCCCACTCAGTAGACCAGGCTGGCCTGGAATTCACAGAGACCTGCCCCACATCTGCTTCTTGAGTGCTGGGATTACTGTTCTTTTCTCTCATTTTTCTCTTGTCTTCCATCTTTCATTCTCCTCCCATTCTTTTCTTTCTCTGTCACATCTCTCCTCACCTTACTCCTACCAAAGACTCATCAGACTCCATCTTGCACATCACTGAAAGCGATGTGCTCATTCACTGGCCAGCCTCACTGAACTTTGAATACGAGGCCCACAGTGTGTCTAACTCTATGCATTTGCTATTCTTTTTAACTTCTACAGATTCTTGCCTGTCCAGTGGTTACCATTGTTATATGCATCACACAGATAAGAAATCGAGACCTATATAAGGTAACTATCTGACTTAGGACCACACAGCTCGTACACCGCACAGTTGAAGGCTGTTTCCACTGTTTATATTATAGAGTAGAAGGCCTGTATGTTACTTACCAAGAGAAGTAGTCTAGATTTCTTGTGTATTTGATTTTTTAATTCATATTGACTCAAGTTTTCCAAATTTGAGGGGCTTTAGGTGCCTGTGAATAAACACACCCATCACCTGTGACCAACTCATCAATTTTGAAGGAAGGTCCTTGAAAACCAAACTATCCTTTTGGCTGTCTGCATTTTACTGGTTTCCTGGTTCTACCATAACAAGGTGCCACATATTGGGGCCTAAAACAATAGGAAGTTACCTTCTCACAGTTCTGAAGGCAAGAAGTCTTAAGTAAAAAGGTGTCGGTTGGGTTGGTTTCCTCTGGATACTTTGAGGGAGAAACCACTTCATACCTCTTTCCTTTGGTGACTTCAGGAAGTCCTCAATACTCCCTGACTAGAAGCTGTGTCACTTTAGTCTCTCTCCACGATGACATGGTGCACTCTCTGCATGTCTATTCATTTTTAATCTCTTTCATTCTGTAAAGATGCCAAACATTGGAATTAAGACTTATTTGGATCCAGTATTGTGGAGAGCGTTGGCCTATTGGCTGTAAAATTCTTGGCAATTAGAATGTACACACAAGATGTGTCTTTTAATCATGCTTAGTTTATTCAGACAAGCATTCTTTATAATATTATGCTAACATAAAAGTGAAATGGATATCACACCAGGCGGTAAGCAGTGGTTTGGGCAAAAAAAAAAATAAAATGCTGCTGTAGGGTCCCGTGGGGAATCTCCTTAAGAGAGAATGTTGTGGAAGCTTCTAGGCTGGTCTCAACACAAAAGATAGAGAAGCCGAGTTTCAGGTGTACAGCAGAGCGATCTTAAACACCATTCCCAAATTTCCAATTTTTGAGTCATTTCTTTGGGCAGTAGCTTTGTGCTATCAGGGCTCACAGCTTTGGGCTGGTTCACTAGCACAGCGACACCACCTTGGAGGTAGTTCATTAGTATATCAAGGTCTGTCCTGGGTTTAGCTCCTATCTGTGCTGCCTGGTGGCCTGCCAGGGGCTTGCTTCTGAGGCTTAGATCTTGTTAGATCTACCTGGTGACAGCTCAGCCATGATAGTATGTCAAGTCATACAAAATAGCTTTTCATTAGTTATTCAAAATGGTTTTTAAGTTATGTTCCTAACAAATATGGCCTCATCTTTGATATAAACTTCACATTTATTTACTGCATAATTATAGTATAATGCCAAACTAGGCATTTGACATTGGTGCAATATGTGATTATAGTTCAACACCATTTTGTCACATATACAAATGTGTGTAACCACCACTGAAATCAAGACAGTGGTTCCGTGACCACGAAGATCCTCCTTGAGACATCCTCTTGATGTCACATCTGTTTTCTTATCCCTAACATCCCTAGATCCTAGGAGCAGTGATCTGTCTTCTTTCTCTCTAATGTTATAATTTCACCAATGTTAAATAAAAAGAGTATAGCATTTGACATTAGATTATATATATATATTTTTTTCACAAAGCACAAGGTTTCTCAGAATTATATAAATGCTTAGGACTGTGTTTTAGTTAAGACTTGAACATACATATTTTTGAGGAGTATGATTCAGCATACAACATTTATTTTCTCTTGTTTGGGGTCCTGATGGGTCTGGTTTCAGAATCTTGCCTCTCAGAAAATGCATTTTGTATTCATAGCCAGATTAGAGGCACTGTTGATTGATAAATTTGATTCCCAGAAATGGGTGAACAAGGTCATGTTATTGGAAAAGACATATTTTAAAAAAAGCAACTCTAAAGTTTCAAAAAGTAGATACTAATGTACATTCTCAAGAGGTAGGAAGGCAAAGTGTTGCCCTCTCCTATTTGGTGACTGTCCTTTCCCACCATCCTAGTGTGGACTGAGAAAGGGAAGGAGCAGGAAAACTGGACTGCATATTAACTGGGGGAAGGGGCACTGACTTATTATTGCTGCACCTCCTTCAGAGTGTAGGCTGAGAAGATGCTTAGTAAATGTATGTTAAGTGGATGAGCCCATGAGGGATTAAATGCAGGGGCCTCCAGGAAGAGGGGGAGGGTGAAAGTCACTGTTATGTATTCTCTTCCTTCCCTAATATAACCTTTGATTCATGGGCTCTTCATATCTGGACAAAATTACCATATATTATTTGACCTGTTGATGAAGGTCACTTCTATCTCATTTTACATGTAGCTATTCCTAATTTGATGGATGGAGGAAGAGAACCCAAGGAGGCATCAGGTGTTTGAATCCTGTGTTTTGTACTTTGAGCTCTTGAAGACAGAATAATAGAGGACTCAAGGCAGCAGGAGATTTGATCCTGGATCCCTTACTTATTGCCTCTCTGGCCTTGAATTATGATTTATTCCTTTTATTCTCTTTTATGTATGTACTGGGTATTAGATATTTCTTTAGGTGAAGTTATTATGAAGTACAAAACATATACAGAAAGAACATAGATCCCAGTACCACATTATTAACTTTCACATCTCATACTGAGAAACAGAACATTCCCCAAACTCCAGAGTTTCCATCTTGCTACCTCAAAACTTATGTCTCTCTTAATTTTTAATTTTACTTACTTTTAAATTTACATGGATTAAAAAATACACAGATGGTTTGTTTTGCTTAATATCATGTTTATGAGATTAAACTATGCTATTGTAGTTTATTTTATTAATTCTCCTTATTAAGTAATAGCTCAATTATGAACATATCATAATTTAACCATTGGTGGACATTTTGGTTGTATCCAGTTTTAGACTTTCATAAATGAGTCTCTGAATACGAGTTGTTTCTTAAGGTTTCTGATGTACAGAGATAAGTGCTTAAGAGTGGGATGGCCGAAAATAGATGATCAGCTCTCAGCTTGGTAGAACCTTTCTCAGATTTTGAAGTATGTGTTTAATCTCATCGTAAAGCAGTTCTTGAAGTAGGTTGTAGACAGTGCCCAGCATTGCCAATGGCAGATAGGAGTCAACTCATATTTAAAAACATAATGAAGGTGTGAGAACTAATGAAACCCAGGTACTATGATGGACTTCCACATTTCCCTATTGCTTGCTCATCTAGGTTGTCTCCCCTTCCTGTGATAATGATTCTCCATTGCTTTGGCAAGTTTTCTGGATAGGTTGAATCAGATTACAGAATATGTGCTTATAAACACGGTCTCCCTTCAGGACTTTGACTACTTAGGAGAAGAAAACTAGGAAGTATGCCTTCTCAAACCTACCATGGCCCAGAGAAATAAGCCATGAATAGTACTTGTGAACTTTAGAGAGGACTGCCATGTCGTGGACAGCCAAGTGGGGCAAGTGGAGGGTTTTTATTTATTCTTTAAGTGTGGTGGATTTCAGGGCAACTAAACATTTAACTTCTTTAGAAGAGAAACCCAGGTAACTGGAAAAACAACAGTTAACCACCATTTAGTAAGAAAGACAGAGATCTCAAGTGCAAAGATTCACTTTATTCAATATCTTCCCCAAATATTAGCCTGATAAAAGCCAAGGAAAGGGAGGAGGGTGAGGTGCAGAGGAGGTTTGGAGCACTGCAACAGTGGTAGGTCGCTTGTGGGGGAGTCTCCAAGACCTGAGGAGGGAAGATTGGATGGAGCTGGGGAGCAGGTGGTGGGGCTTCAGGAACTTTGGCTCTAACACTCATTTCTTTTGAAGCTCTTGACAATGGCTGAAGTCGACGACGCATGAGTGGCCTCACAGGCATAGACATTATGCTGTTCATACTCGCTCTTGGTCAACGTGAGGGTGCTGCTCATGCTGTAGGTGCTGTCTTGGCTGTCCTGATCAGTTTTACTTTCCAGGATGCCATCTCGTTTTTCACTGCCATCAACCTTCCACTTGACACTGATGTCTTTGGGATAGAACTTGTTCAGGAAGCACACGATTGAGGCACCTCCAGATTGTAACTGCTCACTGGATGGTGGGAAGATGGATACAGTTGGTACAGCATTATCCCCTGAGGAAGGAAGCACAGAAAATGGTATGAAGTAACAAGGAAGGTCTCCCTTTCAGCGCATCATGCATGAATAGTTATGTTATAGGCAGACACACAGAAAAACACACTTATCCCTACAGATTAGGAACAATGAAGCCAAGACACACATGTGTACTGGTTTTGAGTTATTCTCTAGTTCCTAGCTACTTCTTTAGAAAGTAAATTGAGTCTGAGCCTTTGAAACTATTCTCAGGTTCCCTTCTATTGCTTTTCTTCCCTGACGCTACGTTTTTCTTCAGCTGCAATAGTTCCATGCTTCAGACAGAGACACCAGACCAGTTTATCTGACATCCTTGATGTTTGGGAGTCTGAACACATAAAACACATAAGGTAGGAGCAGAGACTGACTTTCATTTTCTCCTGCCTCTTCCAAGAATACTCTGATATCACCCTCTCTATGGCTTCCTTAGGTGTGGTCAAGCTAAACCTACTGTATGGATGGAATCTTAAGCCAGGGTGTCCAGAAACATTCTGAGTACACCCTGGTCTAATGGTCTGTAACCACATGGGGAAATTTTTAGCCACACCAGAACAGGTCAACTGTAATCTGGGCCACCTGCCTGGGAGGAACTGGCTGGCTTCACTTCTGACCGTAAGCAGCTGCCAGATGGCCTCTGGGAAAGCCCCCTCTGTTGAGATGCCAGCCCTTGGGTGACAGAGTGGTAGTGAAAACGAAAACTGAGAGTCCTTTACCAAGAAAAACAACAGAACTATGAGCAGCCTTTTCCCCTTTAAATAAATTAATAGTTTTAAAGGAATTGACATCTTTTTAAAGTAATTAAAAGTGTTAAAATAACTTAAATGACTCTAAAGTAGCTTCAAGAGCTTTAAAGAGTCCTTAAACAGTTGCCTTTAGCTGGGGAAGGGCCAAACACAAAATCAAATTAATAAACAGTTTTCAAAATTATGGGATTATAGTAGCTGAGTTAAGCATTTTTCTATCACAGACTTAAAGTATTGGGAAAAATGTTTGTGCTAAATTCTTATTAGTCATATTTTTGTACAAAGAAAAATATCCTACCTAACCAGTTAAATCACATCACAAATTTATCTTATTTTAACCAGTTAATATGACATATAATTTAGTGGAATTTAATGAGAGTTTAGTCAAAGTAGATTTACCATGACTTTTGCTGGTTGTAGCTTTTGCCTCCAAAAGATTATATGCATTAAGCTTTTAATAGAACACTGGATAAAACAGTTTTATGCTTTTTCTAATTCCCTAATAGAAAACTAAAATATGGGAATATAATGATAAATGCATTTTATTTCTGAAATCTCCAACAATCTTCTTTCCTTGTTTTTCCCATGTTAGTGTAGCGTCTTTCACATCTCTAGTCTCTTTAGATTAGTGGCTCTATTCCTACCACTATGCCTCAGGAAACTGGTCCACGTGGAGCAAAGGGCGCTACCGCGGGGTTCACATAGCCATTAGCGGCAGGGTGAACGCCAAACGGCTGGCATGGCCGCGAAGTCACCCAGTTGTAAAGAAGAGGTTGCGAACCATTTCAGCCCATTGCTGGCGGCATAAAAATACAAGCAAGTAATAACTGGGAAAAACGAAGGGCCAAATCGTATACAACTGTGGCCATTAAAACATATCATTTAAACCCAACTGTATTTCTACTATTATAATAAAAGAAATCATTTCAAATTCACTCCTACAGAGTCTCTCATTTTGACATTTTGTGGCAGATTTTTAGACTCTAAGAATCACACCTCTTCTGATTATTCAGTAGGCCACCGTTTCTACATGGCAAACAGTCATACTTTCAAACAGTTTACTGATTTCTATTTCAGGGCATATTACTGATTTTTTGTAGTCATAAAAAGTTAGGAGACAAAAGAGAGAAAGCAGCCTAAGGCTCGTCTCACTCGACTCCGCCATCCCACATTTAACGCAAAGCTTAACACGGTATTTGTGAAAATTTCAACACGAATGAATCGACTTCTGCTCTCAGAGCTGCAAGCCCCTCTTTCATCTGCACAGTTTTCTTCCTCTGGGTCATTCAGCTTATTTCAAAAGCTTTGCTTCCACATCCATTTTGGGAGTTGAACTTGACTTTAGCCCTTTTCTATCCTGAAGTTCCTTCATTCCTCATCCCCCCCAAACCTCTCACTTAAACTTCTAGAAGACCACACTACCTGCAGTCAGAGCCCGATCTCAATAACTACTCAGTTTACTCTCCGCTCCAATCTCATGGCTGGTAACCATAGTATTGATTACTTTCTCTTCAACTAAAGCCTTTTTTTTTTGCCCCTAATCTCAATAACTTGATAAACAGAAAATCTGACTCTGTATGCCATCTCATCTGATAATGAGCCCTCTCCACTTTCTCAAGATTTTCTGAACTGACTTTAACTCCTAACATGAAAACCTCTGTCTTACACATAAAAAAAGATGAGAAAAATGTACTTACGTTTTATTTCCAGCCTGGTCCCAGAACCAAACGTGATCCACAGTGAGGAGTCTGACATGCCCCCCTCTACAAAAACCTGCCTTTGAAGCCAATCCAACTAGATGGGCCAAATTCAGAGGAAAATCCCAGCTCTTTCTTCTCTAATCCCCTTATGAAACTGGTCTCAAGTCTAACATGAGTTTTTTTGCTCAGCTTTCACACTGTCTATTTTCTGAGGAGTCTTCTATTGACGTATAGGTTGCCAGGAATGGCTCATTTAGCCAAAATGTCACAAATTCACATAAGTGACCCAACTGAACCAAAATGCCACAAATAATTGAGAAAAAATCTACTTACGTTTCATTTCCAATTTCGTCCCTTGGCCGAACGTGACTCACAGTAATTCATGTCAAAGCCCCCCTTTACGAAAACCTGCCTGAAGCCTATCCAATTAGATATACCAAGTTCAGAGAAAAACTGTTTCTTTCTCATTTCTCCCACAAATCTTACTTTTCTCCACAAATCTGATGTGAGGTCAGTCTGTTTGCTCAGCTTCTACACTAGCTAGATTTTTGGTTCTCTTCTATTTTTTTGGGTTACCAGTAACAGTTCATTTATCCAATATATATCACAAACTCATATGAAGGACAAAATGGAACCAAAGACCAAAGCTTCACAAACGGTTGAGCAAAAATTTACTTAGGTTTTATTTCCAGTCTGGTCCCATCACTGAACTTGATTTACAATGACTTACTTTAACTTCTACCTCTATAAAAACCTCCCTTGGTAGACAATTATCCCTCTTCCCCTAATTTAGTTACCTTGGTTCAGAAAGCCTAAAAACTAGCCACTTTAACTTCTAACATGAAAACCTATGTCTTACACATAAAAAAAGATGAGAAACCTCCTGTGGAACACTTTTCCCTCCTTAACACCTGATCTGAGAATGGAATTTGTTACATCCCTGAAATCCCATTAAGAAAAACACAAAACAAAGAACAAAGTAACATGGTTAGACATAGTGAACAATCAGTTGAGAAGACTACTTACGTCGCATTTCCAGCTTGGTCCCGGATCCAAACGTGTACACACACTGGTTTCTCTTCACTCACCCCCCATACAAAAACTAAGCATGGTCTTCTGAGCACCAAACTAGGGTTTGTCTAGAGCAGCCCTACACTGCTTCTTTGAGCATTTCTGAAACTATCACTTGTCTTAATTATTACACTGACATTTATTCTCCAGAGAACATGTACAGCCTATTCCCAGCTTTGCTTATGGAATTAATATGTATCTTTGCCCTGGAGAATGACGGAATCTGGTTTCAGAGTCAGATTTTATATATCACTTTTAGACATAGAAGCCACAAGACATAGACAACAAAAGAAAGAGAGTTTGGATTCTACTTACGTTTGAGTTCCACCTTGGTGCCGCTACCGAACGTCCACCACAGTGGTAGTACTCCATTGTCTGGCTGTACAAAAACCCTCCTCACTGAAGAGGAACAGAGCAGTGGGTCAGCTGCTAAGGCTTAACCCCCTCTCCAAGCATGCGTGGAAGCCCTTGGGCGTCTCTGACAGAGAAATGCTTACTTTCATAGATGAGACTTGAATTCTTAGAAGATAATGTATTTTATTATATATATGTATATATATATGATATATATATAATAAGATACTACATAGTATATCTTTTTCTTTAGCAGCTGGCTGGAGAGGTGGCTCAGCAGTTAATGGCACTTGCTACTCGTCCATAGGACCTTAGTTCCCAGCCCTGAGAGCAGCTCACAACTGCCTGTAACTCCAGCTGCAAGGAATCTGACACTAGCTTCTGGCCTCTGTACCCACAAGTACACGGCATTCACTCACACATAAATAAAATAACTTTAAAAGGGAGGAAAACACACAAATTGGATAGTCAGTTCTTTGTAACTTTTCCTGGGCTGAATAGGTGATGGTGGGAGGAACTCCTGCAAGTTATAAACCTTATTTGATATTAATTTATAACTCAGTAGCATCTCTTAGTTAATAATAACTAAGCTTGTCTTTCTACTTGAACTTCTTTGCTTTCATGCTGTTTCACAGAAGGTACATGAAATTATATCTATGCTATCTATATCTATATCATCTATATCTCCATCATCTTTATCTCAAGGTTCATATCCTTTGGAATTGAGTTATGGATGACATATGAGACAACAGCAACCGTCAATAAAGGAGAAAAATAAGCTTTTACTCATGGATTGGTCTGTTGTTACTGGACAGGTGAAGCTCAACTCTCACCGAGATCAACCAAGTTCGTGACACCTTTGAAATTAATGTCTTCATAGCAGCCAGTTAAAGACGCTGAAAACTTGCTTTGAGTTTCAACTTCATTTGCTGCAGTCTTGTTTCTCTTGTAACTATCCATTCCCATCTTCTTTCTACCACCCCAAACTCCTTACAATCCTGCCATGGCCTCCAGCATTTACAAGACATCTTCTCTGCTTCTGAACACCCTGTCCTCCCAAGAGTAGCTCAAACAAAGCTGCCATTTAAGATTCCGCTCAAGGAATTCTTTCTGCCAGTGAGTTGGCTTTATAGATAGGTTGTTTGGCCTATAGAACCTATTTGTTCTTAAATAGTAAGATGATTGCTATTTTGTTATCTAAGTTTTTAGGAATTCTGGTCCATTATATTTGACAAGTGCTCATCAGACGTTTGCAGAATAAATGAAAAAAAAAAGGCAATTTAAAAAAGCCAATAATATAGATCAATGATAGTAATCTACAATAGACAAAAGGTTAGTATTGACCACTACAACAATCAACTTTCTTAGAGAAATTGCAACTCTAACCAAGATTAGAGAGGCCTATTTGTTTATGTTACTAGGGGTTTTGCTAATCTGGAATGGCAGATTCTACATGTGTTGTACCAGAAGATGGAGAAAGAAAAGAATCAAGTTGGAAATAGAAAGAAAAGAGAAACTGTCAATAAAAATTAACTATGTAAAATAGCTGATGATTTCAACTAACATGGATCCTACAGAGAATGAAAAGTGCTTTTCTCTGTAGTTATGGAAGCGATATCAATCATAAAAGCAGACATTTGTTGAGAACTTATAAAATGCAAGACATCATATTTGCTCATTATATTTAGCTATCCATAAGACTCTATGAGCTAGAAATGAATATTGTATTTCTGTGACATTAAAGAACAAAGCTTAGACCTAAATCTTCTCTTTGTGCACTTATTGTACACAAATCAGAGCAGATATGAGGGACAAAATCCCCCGATAGGAGCAGCATGCGTGTGAGAGCGAGAATACTGGAGTAGGGGAAAGGAAAGCCCCTTAGGCCATCCTGGGGTGGGAAATGAGGGCTAAGTGTGCCCAGATGTTTGTAGAGACTGCATTTTTTTAAAAGGCGAAAAGAATAGAAATACCAAATATCCATCAATGGGCGTTTCGATAAGCTAATTAATGTAGAGCACAATGGACACAGATCAGTTAATAAAAGGAAAATCGGTTTCTGAATATTTTTATGAAAATATGGGGCACTGGATACTATGTATGGCCAGACTGTAAAACAGATGCTGTAGTACATGCTTGTTCTAGAAGGCTGCACAAGTTGTGCTTAGAGGTTTCCCTTGGGGCAGCTCAGGGGAAGTAAGGACACGTTCTGTCCTTCCGTCTATTATATATATGGCGTTACATTGCATATTGGTTGATTGTTCTATTTGTTTATTTTATAATAGTTCATTTTCTACATCCATTTTAAATTGTATAGGTGTGCAGAGACTACACCACCAAAAACCCCCCTGTAAATTCTGAGGTTACCTTTTACTTTTTCTCAATTAAAAATTTTAAAAATATCTTTAAACAGAGTTTAAAAATGGTAAAAGGCTCTCTGGTTCTGCCTAGGAGATAATTTTTTTTCCAAACAGAGAATGGGGACTGTAACACATGAGCTGGCAGCATAAGAGAAACATTTTGGAGTAAACAAGATCTAGTTTGAACTAGATCGTCACAAAGCTGCTGATGGGTACGGGCCCGGGATCTCTACTCTAGAAGTGGTTGAAACCTTTAATATAGGATTCATTATTTTCAGGCAAAGGATGTGTCAGGAGTATTGATGAGGCTGTGCTGGGATCCATGATCCTGTAGAGTGTCCATGTTGGTCATTGATTGGTCTATTGAAGAAAGGCTAAGTATCGATAAGATAACCTGTGTGGTTCCTGGAATTAATGTACTAGAGTAATGGTAATAGCATCACCCCTGAGATTTTAATAAACTCATCCTTAATGTAACTTCCCACTTCACCCTCACCAAAGTCAATCCATCAGAGTAATTTTTAATCTGTTTGTGGAGAGAAAGGGAGTGGAGAAAAGGAGGGAGAGGGAAAGGGAGCCAGTGAGCATAAAAAGACATCTTTAAATTATCCCAAAACACAATTCACAGGCTACATTAGTGACATCCTTAGATATAACAATTCCAGAAACATGTTATTTGCTGTTGTTGCCATTATTAAGTAATTTTTCCATCATGAAACAGTCTTTTAAGGGAGTTTTTTTTTCATATTAGTAACAGAGAGGATTATCCTGCATGTAAGAAACAAACAATTTTGTTCTCCACAAAATTTGAAGGATGTTGGCTTCCCTACCTGGCTCTGGAATATTCTTGTCTGAGAGCTGCCTTGAAGTTCCTGGTCCAATATTTTCTTCCCAGTTTATCAGTCACAGTAGAGTTCTAGATAGTCAGTTCTTGTTTCAGATGGAATTGTCTTTGGGTAGTAAGAGGTGGGCTGGTCCTCTTGGCCAGGAAAAAGGGAGAAAAAGGAGGTCACTTGAGGATGAGGTGCTTCCTTATGCCTGGTTCCACTTGTCCCTGTAGAAAGGCATGTGGGCGCAAGTCAAGTCCTTTCCTGCACATGCATGTGTGCATATCACAACATGGCACAAAAGTCTCGTCCCAGTCTGGAAAATGAAGATGTGTCTCTTGTTTTCAGAAGGACATTAGGCTACGACCATTTCACTTCACATGAAAGAGAAAACAGTAAGTGGGTCAGGGTTTACTAACCTCAGAGGGGCTAAGCCACTGAAATTTACATATTGGCTGTTGAGGGTTCCGGCTTACTCTGTACGTGTGATAAATTGAATTCTGAGCTCTCTGATTTTCCCCATGTGTCTGCCGTTGTCATATTGTGCTTGGTTGTCTTTACCATTCCAGTTTTGTTCCCAAGGTGACGTGACTTGGCATATGTGTGTTATATTTGAATGGCCTTCTTTGGATAGATCATTGAGGAAGAAGGTGGCAAGCTAGCTGGCTTGAAGATGTTTTGTCTTGTCCATAGACTTGTAAGGTTATTTGTGCTAACTAGAGGAAGTTAAATATGAAGATCAATCTATAGGGATTGCTACAGTAGCCACTGGATAGAACAAAAATACAACTGCATGTATCCCTAGTGTAAGAGACAAGATCTATACATAAGCCTGTTAAGCTATGTAATATTTCCAGGCAGGAATGATAAGGCATGGAGTCTTATTGACTCAAGATGTTCCAGTGAGGGCTGTGGACACCACCAGAGAAACACTTCTGTTCACACGTGTGCTCTCAGCAGCCAAGGGTTGGGTGCGTAACTACCGGCAGTGAGGCCTGGAGTGTAGAGACTGGCTGAGGTCTATGGGTCCACCAGGCTATAACCTCATCTCCCTGCCTTCTGCACTTTCAGAAGTGCAGAAGGCACTTGTACCTGCCTACTTTCAGTATTCCACTTTCCACGTTCATACTGCATATCATCTCCCTTACCCTGCCACCCCTTCTTTTAAAGCACTTTTATTTACTTCTATGGATCACAGCCTCTAGGCTCCTGACCCCCATCTAAACTCCCATATACTCATACACAAAAATTAGAAGTTGGGATCTGCTCATGAAAGAGAATGTTTTTCCCCCAGTTCCATTTATTTTCCTAGCTTATTAGATGACTGGATAAAATCCATAATGTTTACATATAATATTTTCATGATTTATTCATCAGTTTGAGGACATCAGGTTGATATTACTTCTTAGGTTTTGTGTCTAGAACATCAATAAACATGGATGTATAAGTATCTCTAGTAGGATATAGTCCATTGGACACATGTCCAGGAGTGATATAAATAGGTCTTATGGTAGTTCTGGGTTTAATCTTTAGAGAAAACTTATACTTATTTCCATGGCGACCACACCAGCTGACATTCACACCACCAGTGAATAATGACTCCTCTTTTCCTTCATCCTTGTCAGCATTTGTTGTCGCTTCTTTTCTTTTAATTTTTATAAACTTTTAATTGATGTTTTTGTGAGTTTCACACCATACACCCCAGTCCCACTAATCTTCTTTTGCCCTCATATCTGCCCTTTGCCCTTGCAACCTCGCCACCTCCTACACACATACACACACAGAATAGAAGCATAGAAAACATCTCATCATGGAAGCTGTAGTGTGTCACAGTGTGTTCCAAAGTATGTCCCTCTGTCCACACATCTTCATTTGCTTTCCTGACTACTGAAGGTGTTGAGGGGGAGGGGCAGAAGGGAGAAGACATCATCCATGTACACACACCACCTTATAGCAGACTTGTGGTGAGCCCAACTCTTGGTGCTAGCTCATCTGTGTCCGCACCCCAGACTCCGGAGTGCTGCAGCTGGTAAAGGGCAGGGTTAGCCCTCCAGTGCTCATGACCTTGTGACAGCTTTTCTGACTGCTGAGGTGGCGAGGGGTGGGAGGGGCATCACTCCTGCAGCTGTATCAGCCCATGGCAGAAGAATGGAAGAGGCAACTGTCCCACACTCACGCCCCTGGGGCTTGCTCACCTGCCACTAGGGCCAGCTCCACTGTGCTACCTGGGTGAGGTACAGGGGCTGATCTCCCAAGTGCTGCCACGGTGAGAGGTGGAGCTCTCTCTTTAGAGAGCTGCAGCCAGTGAGGGGGCAGGAACAGTTCTGCACAGCCCCTGGACATTCACGTCGACCAAAGTGACTGCTCAGACCAGGGACGTTCCCATGTTCTCTGGAGGTAACGTGAGCCTCAGATATCAACACCAACCTTGCCGCTACACTGCGCAGCCTCAGACCCAGACAGACCCTCAGCAGGACCTGAGGCTAGGATCTCACCACAGCCTCACTCACAACAGGCTGCTGTCAAGCTGCTCTACTTCTTTTTCTCTCCCATCACTGTGGTGGCTCCTGATGCAGGTGGGCCCCTAGATGACATTCTCTGCACTGCGTAGCATGGTGGCAAGTGGTGTTTTTGGTCGCCTATGCCATGCACCTGAGGGTCTGTGGGTGGCATCGCGGTCTTCTTTCTTCAGGGCTGTGTTGGGTGGTGGTAGGCAGGCCCCTGTGAGTCTATGGTCCTCCCATGCTGTAGGGTGACCTGCACCACATGGCACGGCAGAACTCTGTCTTCCTCCTCCTGCACTGCATTGCCTGGATTTGATTTGATTTTTATGTGTTCCAGGCAGAAGACAGCTGAGGCACCGAGCCAGACCTCAAGCTAGGGTGAACGAAGGTCCGCCATGCCATCTGCTCTGCCCCTGACTGATATAAGAACACCACCACCAACAAGGTGTCCCTTTGCCCATTGCCAGGGGTTATCAGTTGTTTTCTTAATGATAGCCATACTGACAAGAGTGAGATATATACTATTATTTTAGTTTTTGTTTGTAATTCCCTGATGATAAAATATTTTTGACCATCTATATTTCTTTATTCAGTCTATTATCTCTTTATTCATTGGAAATTCTATACTTTTGGTGTTTAATTTTTGCAGTTCTTTATATATTCTAGGAGCCAATCCCTTGTTAAAGTACAACTGGCATTTTTTTTTCATTCTGTAGATGGACAATCATTATGTTGATAGTTTCTTATACTGTGCAGAAGCCATCTAGTTTTATGTAATCTCACTTGTCAGTTCTTGAGAATATTTCCCGTGTTATGAAGGTTCTATTCAGAAAGTCCTTGCCTGTACTTACACTTCAAAGTTTTTTTTTCTATGTAGTTTCAACTTTTCAGGTTTTAAATCAGAGCTTTTGACCCAACTTTGAATTAATTTTTGTGCAGGATGACAGATATGGATCAAATGTAGTCCTTGTGGATGTTCAATTTGCAACTTGTTTTTTTTCTAATGCACATTTATGTTTTTGACACATTTGTCAGAGATGGTCTGTCCACAGAAGTGCAGGTTATGGGCCCTCCTACAGTCTATATGTCTGTTGTTGTGGATGTACCTTGCCTTCTTTGTCATTACGCCTCTGTGGGACAGTGTGAGGTCTGGTGATGTGATGTCACTGCAGGGTTTGTCCTGCTTAGTCTATTCATGTTTTTTTTGCGTTTCCAAATAAGCTCAGTATTATTTGTCTAGTTCTGTAAAGAATGTTACTAGAATCGTGATGATGATAGCATTAAATCTGTAGATTGTGTTTGTTAGTAAAACATTTCACACAGTATTTCTGCCAATCTAAGACATAGGTCCTCTCATGAAATCCATTCTTTCCTGTGCCTTTGCAATGGCGGGTGTCATTCTTCCTTCTCTGTAAAGTGTTTTAAAAACTATCTCCTGTAGTGTTTTCTTGGCAGTCACGAACTTATTTATAGATTGCTTGTCACATGGGTGACTTTGTTATCAATTTAAAAAGAATGACAATGGTGGCTATATCAATCTTGGTTGGATGATATTTACTTTCGGGTTGACGCGTATCATTTCATGTTTCCCTGGCTTTTAGGATTGCAGACGAGAGGTTTTATGTATTCTGGCCTTTGTGTGCTGTGGATGAGATGGTATTTCCCCCTACAGTTTCTAATATATGTTCTTGGCGTAACTTTTTTTTTTTTTTTTATTTTCCGATTATAAAACGGAGTGAAGAGGATTTTCTCTTGTGAGTCTGTTTAGAGTTCTGAATTCCTTCTTTATTTCAATGTCTCTTTCTTTTTCTAGACTTTGGAAAAAGGAAAAATGGGGGGAAAGACAACAATAATGAAGGTGTTTACAGCCAAAAACCAGAAGAGACAAAGGCAAAACTGAAGAAAAGTGTGAAACAACTGGAAGTATTGGATACTGTGCGTGTGTGTGAGAAACGCAGGAGTAAACAAGGAAAAAGGAAACTAAAGAAAAACCTGCTCTAAACTGTAAAGATGCATGAACAAAATTAGATGATTGTATGAAGGGAGATAAAAATAGATATTAAAAAAACCCCAAATACATACAGTAAAAATCCTGCTAAGCACAAATGGTGCTGGATTAACTGGAGGTCAGCATGCAGAAAAATGCAAATTGACCCATCCTTATCTCCTTGTACAAAGCTCAAGTCCAAGTAGATCAAGGACCTACACATAAAATCAGACACACTGAAGCTTGTAGAGGAGAAAGTGGGGAAGAACCTTGAACACATGGGCACAGGGGAAAATTTCCTGAATAGAACACCAATGGCTTATGCTCTAAGAACAAGAATTGACAAATAGGACCTCATAAAACTGCAAAGCTTCTGTAAGGCAAAGGACATGGTCAATAGGACAAAACAGCAACCAACAAATTGGGAAAAGATCTTCACCAATCCTATATCCGATAGAGGGCTAATATCCAATGTATACAAAGAACTCAAAAGTTAGACTCCAGAGAGTCAAATAACCCTATTAAAAAAATGGGGCACAGAGCTAAACAGGGAATTCTCAACTGAGAAAACTAGAATGGTCCTGAAGCACCTAAGGAAATGTTCAGTATCCTTAGTTATCATGGAAATGCAAATCAAAACAACACTGAGATTCCACCTCACACGGTGGAATGGCTAAGATGAAAAACTCAGGGGAGAGCAGATGCTGGAGAGGATGTGGGGAAAGAGGAACACTCCTCCATTGCTGGTGGGATTGCAAGCTGGTAAAGCCACTCTGGAAATCAGTTTGACAGTTCCTCAGAAAATTGGACATAGTACTACCTGAGGACCCAGCTATACTACTCCTGGGCATATACCCAGAAGATGCTCCAACATGTAATAAGGACACATGCTCCACTATGTTCATAGCAGCCTTATTTATAATAGCCAGAAGCTGGAAAGAACCCAGATGTCCTTCAACAGAGGAATGGATACAGAAATTGTGGTATATATACACAATGGAGTATTATTCAGCTATTAAAAGCAATGAATTCATGAAATTCTTAGGCAAATGGATGGAACTAGAAGGTGTCATCTTGAGTGAGGTAAGCTAATCACAAAAAGAACACACATGGTATGCACTCACTGCTTAGTGGATGTTAGCCCAAAAGCTCAAAATAAACAAGTTACAATTCACAGACCACAGGAAGCTCAAGAAGGAGGAGGACTGAAGTGGGGGTGCTTGGGTTCCTCTGAGAAAGGGAGCAAAATACTCACAGGAGCAGTAAAGGAGACAAAGTGTGGAGCAGAGACTGAAGTAAAGGTCACTCAGGGACTGCCCTGCCAGGGATTCATCCTATAAACAGTCACCAAACCCCAACACTACTGTGGACGACAAGAAGTGCATACGAAAAGGAGCATGCCATGGTTGTCTCTGGAGGGGCCCTGTCAGAGCTTCATACATACAGAGGCAGATGCTAGCAGCCAAACATTGGACTGGGCGTGGGGTCCCCAGTGGAGGAGTTGGAGGGTGAACTGGAGGAGCTAAACTGGTTTACAGCCCCACGGGAAGAACAAAGATGTCGGACACCCAGATGCCCCAGGACTCCCAAGGACTAAACCATCAACCAAGGGTACACATGGTTCCAGCCAAAAATATGGCAGAGGATTGCCTTGTTGGGCATCAGTGGGAGGAGTGGTCCTTGGTCCGGTGAAGGCTCAATAGATGGCCCAACAAAGGGAAATCAAAGGGGGGCGGAGGTGGGAGTGGGTCGGGTGGTGTACTTGGAGGCAGGGAGTGGGGGTTTTCGTGTGTGTGGGGGAACCGGGAAAGGTTTTAGCATTTGAAATGTAAATGATGATTATATTCAATAAAAAAAAAAGAAAAAAAAGACTATGTAGAAATCTTCATCTTTTGTAATTATAATGCCAAGTAGGCTTTGAAAAAGTATGCATTAAAATAGTTAAAAAAAATCCTGCTAAGTGAGTAGCATGGGGGAAGAAAGAACCTCACAGAAGGAACAACAAAGAGGAAGACATGAGGCTGTGTTGGAACAGCTTCCTCAAAAAAAGCATACTCATGGAGGAAGAGGGTCAGGAGAACTTGCGGGTTCCTTCTTCCGTTTAGGTTTTTGCTGAGTCTGTATTGTTTGATTAGTATCAGAGGGCTTTCCTTGTTGCTAACTAGTGGCCTCTGCTGGCCACACTGAGCTTTGCAGTCTGTCTTTCACCCTACCGAGAGGGATTCCCACGTGGTGTTTTTATCCAAGGCTGATCCTGATGCCAGAGGTTTCTGCATCTGTGTTTTAGGATGTGAGAGCTGTGTGCCTGTCTTGAGGGTGGGACTGCTCTGCTTCTGTTAGCTTTTCTTTCAGGAGTAGCTTTTTGTCCCCCTTTTCCCTCTAAGGAAGTGTAAGTTGGAGGCAGCATTTAGCTGATTTCTCTGTTGTATTTTCCTTCTGCCCCCTTCTTTTCAAGTATTCTCTCACTTTTAAAATGAACTTCTGAAATTCTTCCTCTATTTCTCTCCTTGGGAAAAAGTCCATTTTGCCTCCCGACTCACCTTTCTCAGCTCACATAGTTAGTCTTCTATTTTTTCCGTGTGAATTAAAGTCCTCATCTCCCCTGCAACTCCCTCCCCAAGAACCTGCACTTTACATTGACCACTCTACAAAGACTGAATCACTGATTAGAACCCTGACACTATTACCGATACCATGTCGTACTTGCAGACAGGAGCCTGGCATGGCTGTCCGCTGATAGTCAGCAGCCGACTGAGGCAGATGCAGATACTTACAGCTAATCATTGGTCTGAGGTCGGGGACTCCTATGGAAGAGTTAGGGGAAGGGTTGAAGGAAAGGAAGGGGTGGCAACCCCATAGGAAGAAAGTGTCAACTAGCCAGGGAGGGGGACAACATTTGGGATGTAAACAACAACAACAACAACAACAACAAAGAACTTCAGTGACTGTGGAAAGGTGGAAACGGTGCAGGTCCAGAGCCAGGTTTCCTTTAGCTCCCTCAAGTGGCCATTTACTGCTACTTGAGGCCATTTACTGCCCTCTGTTTGTGACCTAGCATCTTTGTGATTATTAGGTAAATCCTTTGGAATGTATAAACAGATCTCAACTCATCCACCAACTTGAGCTGTTGGATGATCAGCATTCTCATGGCAAACGCTGGGAATGTCAGATAGCATCTGAGGCTTGTAGCAGAGGTTTCCCACTTTGCTTTAACCTGCACTCTTGTGCCCATCGATGCATTTGAAAAGTACCTTGTGGCTTCCTTTTTTCTGTTACTGTAAAGCCTCTGAAAATTTTACCTTGTTGGAATTTAAGGTAACCAAAATCCAGGAATCTTGGAAGGGGCAATGATTGGGAGAAAGGAAAAACTGTTTAGGACAAATTTTGTAGGAGGTAAGAATGTAGTGCCGAAAAGTGGGAAAGAGGAGAGGGGGGAGAGATGGCCAATTAAAGCTGAAGGTGTATGAAAAAGCCATAAGGAAACATACTACTTTACAAGCTAATTAACATACAATTAATAAGAAGGGGCTGGTGTGAGGTACCCTGCATGGGAGGATAAAGTTGCTCCCAGAAGCCATAGGTTGTTAAAGGAAAATCCCAGTGCCAGAGGTGAGATATCATGCTGTATGTTGGTCACTGAGGTTCTTAAGGTCCCTCAAACAATATAGGCAATTACCATAGCTAATTTCTAGATGCTAAGACCCTATTGCTGAATTCACTATGCTCTTTGGTTATAGGACATGGAAAATTTAAGCTGGAACTGTTTGAAGGCTTCCTTTCAGCTGGGTAGATTTCACAGTACACAGTCTTCTGGGTGAGGGACCTGAACTCATCAGCAGTTTTATTCAGCTGTAGACTCTGTGCCCTATTCGATCTACCCTGTGGCAGGTATGATATGCCCACTGGAGCAATAGTGGTATTGCTAGTATGGGGGTAACCAACCATTTTCTGATTGGGTTTGAGGTCCACTCCACAGTATTCACTCTTGCTACTGTGAAACTGATTAAAGGTCCATGGTGGTGTGCTCATAGGCCTTAGTGGGAAACTTACTGATGTTGTTTCACTAAATGGACATTGAGTGGCCTTTAAATGGACTTTGAATGGCCTTGTATAAATAGGTTGAAATTTATAGATCAAATCCCCCTTTTTCTGTGCTTTTTTTTAAATTTCTGCAGAGACTCTGCAGAAATAAAACTGGTCAAAGCACTGAAACTAATGGATGATTGAGTGCTCAGTCATCAATGGGTCAACTATGTCATCACCATACAAGACTCAGGGGACACCATGGAAGATGGAGTAGAAAGAGCGTAGAGCAGGAGGAAGCAAAGGGGTTTTGTGGACCATCTGGGGAACTAGCTATGGCTGCTGCACTTACGAGCTCAGAGCAGCTTGATACACAGAGCAGCTGGCCACAACTGGAAGTTGTGAATATTCCATCACGGACAGAAAGGGACTTATGCAGTTTTTCTCTTCCTTTACAATTTATAGTCCGTTAAGGATTTCTAGCGAGGTTAGTTGGGACTGATAAGGCCCCCACTCTTTCCTAAAGAGCTTTTGGCTGTTAATAGTTGCTAGGGGAGGGGACAAAAGTTTCTTCAGTGATGTAGCCACTGCTAAGCTGCTCATGCTTTGTTAAATAAGCCCTAACCCAAGTTTATGTAAGTTACCTCAGCTAAACTCAATGGCTTATCAAAAAGTGTATGTGGGGTTGTGGGAAGATGGCTTAGTGGTCAAGAACACTTGCTGCTCTTGCAGAAGACCTAAGTTTAATTCCCAGCACCCACAGCAGGCAGTTCACAACTGTTTGTAACTCCAGGTTCAGGAGATTGGACACATTCTCATGGTCCATACCCAGACACACACTTATACACATAAATAAAAATAAACCTTAAAAAACGGACACAAAGCTAGCAGGTGGTGTAGTTGGGAAGGAGTGTGAGGGAGATAAGAGAAGGTAATCGGTGTTGAATATGATTAAAATACAGGATATATTCGCATTTCATGCACACATGTCAAGGAGATGTGCATGGGGGTTGCAGAGGGCAGCTGGGTGGTGGAGTTGAATAAAGCGGTCATATTGGGAAGTCCATTACTCATGGGATCACTGAGGCAGGAGCTATGCATTCTTAACGCATTGTTAAATCACTGTGGATGACAACTTTATTCTAGACATGCCTTTTTAAAAAATATAATCTTCATTTACATTTCAAGTGGTAAAACCTTTCCCAGTTTCCCCCCTCCCCCAAACCCCCCTACCCTTCCTCCCACTCCCTGCCTCCAAGTATATCCCCCTCCACCCAACCCACTCCCACCTCCGCCCCCCTCAATTTCCCCTTGTTGGGGCATCTATTTAGCCTTCATCTGACCAAGGACCACTCCTCCCACTGATGCCTGACAAGGCATTCCTCTGCCACATTTTTGGCTGGGACCATGTGTACCCCTTGGTTGATGGTTTAGTCCCTTGGAGTCCTGGGGCGTCTGGGTGGTCAACATCATTGTTCTTCCCGTGGGGCTGTAAACCCCGTCAGCTCCTCTGGACTGCCCTCCAACTCCTCCATTGGGGACCTCATTCCCAGACCAATGTTTGGCTGCTAGCATCTGCCTCTGTATGTGCAAGGCTCTGGCAGGGCCCCTCCGAAGACAACCATGGCATGCTCCTTTTGATATGCGCTTCTTGTCGTCCATAGTAGTGTTGGGGTTTGGTGACTGTTTATAGGGTGAATCCTCAGGTAGGGCAGTCTCTGGGTGGCCTTTCCTTCAGCCCCTGCTCCACACTTTGCCTCCATTATTGCTCCTGTAAGTGTATTGTTTCCTTTCTCAGAGGAACCCAAGCACCCCCACTTCAGTCCTCCTCCTTCTTGAGCTTCCTGTGGTCTGTGAATTGTAACTTGTTTATTTTGAGCTTTTGGGCTAACATCCACTTATCAGTGAGTGCAAACCATGTGCATTCTTTTGTGGTAGAGTTACCTCGCTCAGGATGACACTTTCTAGTTCCATCCATTTGCCTAAGAATTTCACGAATTCATTGTTTTTAATAGCTGAATAGTACTCCATTGTGTATATATACCACAGTTTCTGTATCCATTCCTCAGTTGAAGGACATCTGGGCTCTTTCCAGCTTCTGGCTACTATGAATAAGGCAGCTATGAACATAGTGGAGCATGTGTCCTTATTACATGTAGGAGCATCTTCTGGGTATATACCCAGGAGTGGTATAGCTGGGTCCTCAGGTAGTACTATGTCTAATTTTCTGAGGAACTGTCAAACTGATTTCCAGAGTGGTTTTACCAGCTTGCAATCCCACCAACAATGGAGAAGTGTTCCTCTTTCCCCACATCCTCTCCAGCATCTGCTGTCCCCTGAGTTTTTCATCTTAGCCATTCTGACCTGTGTGAGGTGGAATCTCAGGGTTGTTTTGATTTGCATTTCCCTGATAACTAAGGACGCTGAACATTTCTTTAGGTGCTTTAGAGCCATTCGAGTTTCCTCAGTTGAGAATTTCCTGTTTAGCTCTGTACCCCATTTTTTAATAGGGTTATTTGACTCTCTTGAGCCTAACTTCTTTAGTTCTTTGTATACCTTGGATATTAGCCCTCTATCAGTTGTAGGACTGGTAAATATCTTTTCCCAATTTGTTGGTTGCTGTTTTGTCCTATTGGCCGTGTCCTTTGCCTTACAGAAGCTTTGCAGCTTCATGAGGTCCCATTTGTCGACTCTTGTTCTTAGTGCATAAGTCATTGGTGTTCTGTTCAGGAAATTTTCCCCTGTGCCCATGTGTTCAAGGTTCTTCCCCACTTTCTCCTCTATAAGCTTCAGTGTATCTGGTTTTATGTGTAGGTCCTTGATCCACTTGGACTTGAGCTTTGTACAAGGAGACGAGAATGGGTCAATTTGCATTTTTCTGCATGCTGACCACCAGTTGATCCAGTACCATTTGTTAAAAATGCTGTCTTTTTTTCCACTGGATGTTTTTAGCTCCTTTGTCAAATATCAAGTGACCATACGTGTGTGGGTTCATATCTGGGTCTTCAATTCTATTCCATTGATCTTCCTGCCTGTCACCATATCAATACCAAACAGTTTTTTTTTTTTTTACCACTATTGCTCTGTAGTAGAGCTTGAGGTCAGGGATGGTGATTCCCCCAGGAGATCTTTTATTGTGGAGAATAGTTTTTGCTATCCTGGTTTCTTGCTATTCCAGATGAATTTAAGAATTGCTCTTTTTAGATCTATGAAGAATTGATTTGGGATTTTGATGGGAATTACATTGAATCTGTAGATTGCTTTTGGAGTTGAGGAAAGTTGATTGAGTTGAGTAAAGTGGTCATATTAGGAGGCCCATTACTCATGGGATCACTGAAGCAGGAGCTATGCATTCTTAATGCATTGTTAAATCACTGTGAATGACAACTTTTTTGTAGACATGCCTTTTAATGTTAATTTTTCTGATAACTTGGATGATTTGGGTAGTAAATTAAGAACCGCTCCATCCTATGGAGCTATGTGTGGCCTTGAATAAAGGAATATCAGTCAAGAAGGTAGTCTGAAGGTGTGTGACTTCATTTGCCTGAGGGACTGATGTGATTGGGGCAGGCGCAGCCCTCCATGTTTGGTGCAAATACTGTTCTTCATTGTCGTGATATAGTCATGTGCACATACCCGGGACACACCCCCACTCTGGCTATGTAAGTGCTCTGCTTGGTTCACTTTGCAAGTTTACCTTGAGATACCAGCTAGATGTTGCCCTCTGGTGTTGACACTAAAGCATTAAGCTGCAATAAAAGACCCAGTTTTGCCTATTTTTCTCTTTCTTTCTTTCTTTCTTTCTTAAATAATTAGTAGAGTGAGTTGAGGTGGTAACAGGAGGAAAGGAAGGAGGCAGGGACAATGCAGGCAGTGTCAGTGGTGAAGGAAGTGTCCCTGGTGACATCGACAGTGACATCAAAAGGCTGTGGCAGTTGTTGTTGAGGATGTGGAGAAAGAGGAACACTCCTCCACTGCTAGAAAGCAGTCTGGCAGTTCCTCAGAAAACTGGGCATGACACTCCCGGAGGATCCTGCTATACCACTCCTGGGCATATACCCAGAGGCCTCCCTGGCATGCAATAAGGACACATGCTCCACTATGTTCTTAGCAGCCTTATTTATAATAGGCAGAAGCTGGAAAGAACCCAGATGTCCCTCAACGGAGGAATGGATTCAGAAGATGTGGTGTATTTACACAATGGAATACTACTCTGCAATTAAAAACAATGAATTCACGAAATTCCTAGACAAATGGTCAGAACTTGAAAATATCATCCTTAGTGAGGTAACCCAATCACAAAAGAACACACATGGCATGCAGTCACTGATAAGGGGATATTAACCCAGAATCTCGGAATACCCTAGACACAATTCGCATATCAATAGATTTCCAAGAAGATGGAAGGAGAGACCCCTGGTCCTGGAAAGACTGGATGTAGGGGAATGCCAGGACAGAGAAGTGAGAGGGGGTTGAATGGGGAAAAGAGGGAGGGAAGGGGGCTTATGGGACTTTCGGGGAGGGAGGAAACGGGAAAGGGGAAATGATTTGGAATGTAAATAAAAAATCTTAGAAAAAAAAAGACAGAAAAAAAATGCTGTGGCAGAGATCATGAAGAGCAGAGGCAATAAACAGAGACAATGAGGGCTGTCAAGAGCTGAAGACAAGAAATTTCTGGCCCTGGTACTGGGAGAGTTCTAAGGAACTGTGAAAGGGCCAAGGTCTCAGACACCCCAGGATGAAGAGCTGCAATACTTGTCACTGCAGGAATGAGGGTCCCAAGAGGAATCTTCGGACTGTGAGCTGCGAACACTCAGGGCTGAGGATCAAGAGAGTTGTCAAGCGCTAGGGCTGCTGACGCTTAAAGCCCACACCAATAATCCATCTCTTTGGCTTTTTAAAAGGATGTATGTATAGTGTGTGTGTGTGTGTGTGTGTGTGTGTGTACGCTTGTGTGTGGGTATATATATGTGAGCACAGTGCTTGAGGAGGCCAGAAGAGAGATTCAGATCCCTTGGAGATGAAGTTATAGGCTGTTGTATATAATTGACTGTGGGCTGCCTGGTTTGGGTGCTAGGGCACATCTTAACTACTGAGCCATCTCTCCCTAGCCATCCCATTAGATTTCAAGACCCAGAACACTAGGCCTTTAGCTCTCAGGGCTTGAAGCTGTAAGCCTCTGGGTCTCCTGCCAAACCCAGGCTTTTGGAACTCCAAGGAGAGCTTTACTCCCTATCTAGGCAGGACAGAAGAACTATGGCAAGTCATTTTTTACAGCAAAAGGTGGGAAAATGTTAATTTGTAAAAATTGAAGTTAATTATACAATTTGTATCTCTGAGTTGTAGAAACATGGTTTAGATATCAAAAATGAAAGCAACAAAAAGGAAATGATTTCACAGTGCCACCAAACAGCTAATTACCTGAGCACATCAGGGTGTGGAAGCAGATGGCAGTGCTGTATAAGCAGTGAGCCTACAGAGGCCCAGTCATGGGTCACTGAGTTGGCCTGCAAACAAAACCAGTGATCTGAGTCAGGCCAGGTCTCCACCTCTATAATGGGATCAGACTGTTTTTAGAAAATACTCCCCTTCCCACCCCCTCCCCCCCGTTTCTCTGTCTCTGTCTCTCTGTCTCTGTCTCTCTCTCTCTCTCTCTCTCTCTCACACACACACACACACACACACATGTGAATAAGTATCTATCTAGATATTTAGGTACATTACATGCTTCCTTCCTAAATGAACTTTTTTTCCTTCTCAGACTATTTCTAATATGTATGGATGGGTGTGGCACAGGAAACAGTGACGGAAGAAATGATCTCACAGTGCCCCCAGTTTTTCACCTAAGCACGTCAGGGTGCAGACTCTTGTCAGCAGATGGCAGTGCTGTACAAGCAATGAGCTTACAGAGGCCCAGTCATGAGTCACAGAGCTTGTCTACAAATAGAGATCTGAGTCTGGTCAGGTCCCTACCCCCATAATGGGATCAGACTGTTGTTTTTAGAAAATCTGTTTCTCCTTCCCCTATCTCTCTGTCACACATGAAGGAGTACCAAGCCCCCGCCCTCCCCTACATACATACATGATTTCCACTAATCAGAAAATTTTTTTTCCTATATTCTTTATTTACATTCCACATGATTTCCCCTTTCCCAGTTCTCCCCTCCCTGAAAGTCCCATAAGCCCTCTTCCCTCCCTCTGTTCCCCAGTCAACCCCCTCCCGCTTCTGTGTCCCCTACACTGCTAAATCCAGTCTTTCCAGGACCAGGGGCCTCTCCTTCCTTCTTCTTGGGAATCAATTGATATGTGAATTGTGTCTTGGGTATTCCGAGCTTCTGGGTTAATATCCACTTATCAGTGACTGCATACCATGTGTGTTCTTTTGTGATTGGGTTACCTCACTAAGGATGATATTTTCCAGTTCTGACCATTTGCCTAAGAATTTCATGAATTCATTGTTTTTAATTGCAGAGTAGTATTCCATTGTGCAAATATACCACATTTTCTGTATTCATTCCTCTGTTGAGGGACATCTAGATTCTTTCCAGCTTCTGGCTATTATAAATAACGCTGTTATGAACATAGTGGAGCATGTGTCCTTATTGCATGCCGGGGAGGCCTCTGGGTGTATGCCCAGGAGTGGTATATAACAGGGTCCTCTGGGAGTGTCATGCCCAGTTTTCTGAGGAACCGCCAGACTGCTTTCCAGAGTGGTTGTACCAGCCTGCAATTCCACCAGCAGTGGAGGAGTGTTCCTCTTTCTCCACATCCTCACCAACAACTGCTGTCTCCTGTGTTTTTGATCTTAGCCATCCTGACTGGTGTGAGATGGAATCTCAGGGTTGTTTTGATTTGCATTTCCCTGATGACTAAGGATGATGAACATCTCTTTAGGTGCTTCTCAGTCATTCGATATTCCTCAGGTGAAAATTCTTTGTTTAGCTCTGTACCCCATTTTTTAATAGGGTTATTTGACTCTCTAGAGTATAACTTCTTGAGTTCTTTGTATATCTTGGATATTAGCTCTCTGTAGGATGTAGGTTTGGTAAAGATATTTTTCCAATTTGTTGGTTGCCGTTTTGTCCTTTTGACAGTGTCCTTTGCCTTACAGAAACTTTGTAATTTTATGAGGTGCCATTTGTCAATTCTTGATCTTAGAGCATAAGCTATTGGTGTTCTGTTCAGGAAATTTTCCCCTGTGCCCAGACTTTGTTTATTTCTTTATTTTGTATGGATAGTTTTGGCACAGAGAAACAGCGATAAAAGCCACAGTCAACAGGGCTAGTTTTCAGGCTTTTAATTATATCAGCAAACTTGAAAATAAATAATTCTTTTTTTTCTTTTCTCTCTCTCTATTTTTTTATTTACATTCCCAATGATTTCCCCTTTCCTGGTTCCTCCCTCCCTGAATGTCCCATAAGCCCTCTTCCCTCCCCCCCATTCAAAAAAAAAAAAACCAAAAAAACAAAAAAGGAAATAAAGAAAACTATCAGCTGAGAGAATGCCTCTTAGGACTACAGGGAAAAGAAGACAACCACACATCCTCTGAATACTATATATCATGGAAGAAATTTTTAAATTGAGAATGAGTAATGGAAATAAACAATAGACTGCCCATGTCACAGGCACCTGGGTAGAAGTCCACATGGACATGTAGTCAATGCACTTGGTTGTCCAAATGCACTTAGGGTCCAAAGTATCTCATATGACGAAGGCAGATCAGAGAGAGAAACACTGAGAACTAAGATGTAAGAGAAATAAAGACCAACATGAAAATTATTGATAGTCTCTTGGAAATCAAATATGTGCATTAATGATTAGGCATCGTTTTTCATATTTAAAAATGAACTCTTAATCCTGAGAAGACAATGAAGTAAGAAATCCAGCTAGTTTCTGGAAAGAATAGGAAGGAGTCCAAGGCATATATGCTATTTGGGAGCACAAACAATAACTCCAAACTACCCTTACTTTTAATCAGTAACTAATACTGGAAACTTTTCTGAGTTACAGATTATATGAACATTAATGGCAATGGATTGTGATAAAAAAAATAAACAAGTGTCAAATACTAGAATCCATTATGGGAATTAGATGACAGTAGTGTCTGAAGGAAATGCTTAAATACATCTCAGAGGATGGAGGGTAAACTCCTATGCTGATGTGAAAATTTATTTTGTAGAGGATACTTCTAATAAAAGTTATCCCAGAACCAAAAAAAAAAAAAAAAAAAAAATTCGCAGATCGGCCGCTAGGGTGCTGCGCAGTCCGGGAGTGGTCGCCAGGCGGGCTCAGTTCTGCTCTTGCTACATCAGGAGGACCAAGAAAATGTCAACCCCATAAAAGTTGCGCCATCCCAGCAGCCGCAGGTGTAGGCGGTGCTGAAGGCTGGGACCGTGCAGGGACCCGCGCACAACATCAAATCCCATTGCATTCAAACCAGAGACACAATTCGCATATCAATAGATTTCTAAGAAGATGGAAGGATAGACCCCTGGTCCTGGGAAGACTGGATGTAGGGGAATGCCAGGACAGAGAAGCTAGAGGGGGTTGAATGGGGAAAAGAGGGAGGGAAGGGGGCTTATGGGACTTTTGGGGAGGGAGGAGACAGGAAAGGGGAAATGATTCTGAATGTAAATAAAAAAAACCTTAGAAAATAAAATTAAAAAAAATACCTATTTCATACGACCTACGTTCAAAACAGTCATATTAGTGAGACAGTTTATCAATGAAGCATCACCTATTGTTGATTTGTTAAAGAGAATTATTTTCTTTCTTTCTTTCTTTCTTTCTTTCTTTCTTTCTTTCTTTCTTTCTTTCTTTCTTTCTAGATTTCCAAATCAATTTATTCTTATTATCCTGACAGTTGTCAGCACCAACGTTAACAAACCAATTAAAATTATCCAAATATCTGAGATAGTCACACGTAGAAAAGGTACACAAATTAAAACCATTTAAAAAGCAATGGATCTTTGCTCCAGTGGCCTGGAAGTTGGGACAGCCAGGCTCTGAGACAGACAGGCATAATATCGCTTGGGTCTCGGGCGGCTTGTGTGTATGCGGCTCCCAAGTGCTGGGCTGATCTGCAGTAACCAGAGCGCCAGCTCTGCTGTGGGACTTCTGCCTGGCAGAGGGACCCCGCACTGGGCGGGAGCCTACCAGCTTTCCTTCCGCGACCTCTGTTCCCGCAGACTGCACTGAAGAGACAGGTACTCAGGCTCTCCCCAATATAACATCACTTGGGACACGGCCTGTTGGGGCTTCCACCTGTGCTCAAGAACGGGACAGCGCTGTGGTCGTCTGGGTGCCAGATCTGCAGGCCATCGCGTCTGCAGGGTGAGCAGCGCCACGGAGAGAGTGCAGAGTGCACTCGGCCATCTTTGCTCCAGTGGCCAGGAAGTTGGGACTGCCAGGCTCTGAGACAGACAGGCATAATATTGCTTGAGTCTCGGGCAGATTGTGTGTACGTGGCTCCCAAGAGCTGGGCAGATCTGCAGTAACCAGCGTGCTAGCTCTGCTGTGGGACTTCTGCCTGGCAGAGGGACGCCCCCTCCCCCCCACTCTAGGAGAGATCACACACCCCTGCACAGGGCAGGAGCCTACCAGCCTCCCTTTGGCGACCTCTGCTCCAGGAATCCACTACGCTGAGCCTTGGGATGTGCAAGGACTCCCCAATATAACATCACTTGGGGCAAGGCACATCAGGGCTCCAAAGTCACTCAGGAGCAGGGTAGGCCCCAGAAATCTGTGCCAGGGGAATCCTGGTAAACCGGGGGGGGGGGGGCGAAATAGCTTTGCAGGCTCACAGGAGGTCCAACCAACAGCCAGTGACAGCAGGACCAACTAACATCAGAGGTATCCAGATGGCAAAAGGCAAACGTAGGAATGTTACTAACAGAAATCAAAGTAATATGGGACTATCCGAACCCAACTCTCCAACAGCAGCAAATCCTGGATACCCCACCACACCCGAATGACAAGATCTGGATTTAAAATCACTTCTCATGATGCTATTAGAGGATCACAAGAAGGACACAAATAAATCTAATAAAGAATTACAGGAGACCATGAATCAACGGTTAGAAGCCCTTACAAAGGAAACACAAAAATCGCTTAGAGAAATGCAGGAGAACATGGATCAAAAGATGGAGGCGCACAAGGAGACAACACAAAAATCGCTTAACGAGATGAATCAACGGGTAGATGCACTCACAAAGGAATCACAAAAATTGCATAAAGAAATGCAGAAGAATATGGGTCAACAGACGGATGCCCATATGGAGGCAACACAAAAATTGCTTAAAGAAATGAATCAACGGTTAGATGCCCTTACAAAGGAAACACAAGAACTGTTTAAAGAAATGCAGGAGACGATGGATCAACAGATGGATTCCCATGAGGAGGAAACACAAAAATCGCTCAGAGAAATGCAGGAGAAAGTGGGTCATCAGGAAGAAATCCTGAAAGAGGCAATGCAAAAATACCTTAAAGAAATACAGGAAAATACAAACAAACAAGTGAAGGATCTCAGCAAATCCATCCAGGAACTAAAAAAGGAAGTAGAAACAACTAAGAAATCACAAAGGGAGACAACTTTGGAGATAGAAAACCTTGGGAAGAAATCAGGAGTCATAGATGCAAACATAAACAATAGAATACAAGAGATGGAAGAAAGAATCTCAGGTGCTGAAGAGTCCATAGAAAGCATCGACTCAACAGTCAAAGAAAATGCAAAATGCAAAAAACGTGTAACCCAAAACATCCAGGAAATCCAGGACACAATGAGAAGACCAAACCTAAGGATTATAGGTATAGATGAGAGTGAAGATTTGCAACTTAAAGGGCCAGTAAACATCTTCAACAAAATTATGGAGGAAAACTTCCCTAACTTAAAGAGAGAGATGCCAATGAACGTACAAGAAGCCTACAGAACTCCAAACAGACTGGACCAGAACAGAAATACCTCCCGTCACATAATAATCAAAACACCGAATGTTCTAAACCAAGAAAGAATACTAAAAGCAGTAAGAGAAAAGGGCCAAGTAACATACAAAGGAAGACCTATCCGAATCACATCAGACTTCTCACCAGAGACTATGAAAGCCAGAAGATCCTGGGCAGATCTCATGCAGACACTAAGACAGCACAAATGCCAGCCTAGACTACTATACCCAGCAAAACTCTCAATCACCATAGATGGAGAGACCAAGATATTCCATGATAAAACCAAATTTTCACAATATCTTTCCACAAATCCAGCCCTGCAACGGATAATAGGTGGAAACCTCCAATACAGGGAGAGAAACAACACCCTGGAAAAAATGAGATAATAACCTTCTTGAATCAAACCCAAAAGTAAATAACCACTCAAACATAAAGATAGCGTCAAGAATGGCAGATGGCAATAATCACTATGCCTTAATCTCTCTTAATATCAATGGTCTCAATTCCCCAATTAAAAGACATAGACTAGCAGACTGGATACGTAAACAGGACCCAGCATTTTGCTGCATGCAGGAAACGCACCTCAGTGTCAAAGACAAACACTACCTCAGAGTAAAAGGCTGGAAAACAATTTTACAAGCAAATGGCCCCAAGAAACGAGGTGGAGTAGCCATCCTAATATCAGATAAAATTGATTTTCAACCTAAAGTCATCAAAAAAGACACAGAAGGACACTACATACTGATCAAGGGAAAAATCCACCATCAAGAACTCTCAATTCTGAATATCTATGCTCCAAATGCAAGGGCACCCTCATTCGTAAAAGAAACTTTACTAAAACTCAAAGCACACATCGCACCGCACACAGTAATAGTGGATGACTTCAACACCCCGCTCTCTGAAATGGATCGTTCAGGAAAGCAGAAACTAAACAGGGACACAGTGAATCTAATTGAAGCCTTGGACCAAATGGAACTAACAGATATATATAGAACATTTCATTCTAGAGCTAAAGATTACACCTTCTTCTTAGCACCTCATGGTACCTTCTCCAAAATTGACCATATAATTGGTCACAAATTAGACCTCAACAGATATAAGAAGATCGAACTAGTCCCATGCCTCCTATCAGATCACTATGGAATAAGGGTGGTCTTCAATGGCAACAAAAACAAAAGAAAACCCACGTACACATGGAGGCTGAACAATGCTCTACTCAATGATAACTTGGTCAAGGTGGAAATAAAGAAATAAATCAAAGACTTTTTGAAAGTTAATGAAAATGAAGGCACAACATACCCTAATTTATGGGACACAGTGAACGCAGTGCTAAGAGGAAAATTCATAGCCCTGAGTGCCGCCAAAAAGAAACGGGAGACAGCATACACTAACAGCTTAATGGCACACCTGAAAGCCCTGGAACAAAAAGAAGCAAATACACCAAAGAGGAGTAGAAGTCAGGAAATCATCAAACTCAGGGCTGAAATCAATCAAGTAGAAACAAATAAAACCATACAAAGAATCAACAAAACGAGGAGTTGGTTCTTTGCGAAAATTAACAAGATAGATAAGCCCTTAGCCAGACTAACCAGAAGGCACAGAGATAGTATCCAAATTAATAAAATCAGTAACGAAAAGGGAGAGACAACAACAGAAACTCAGGAAATTCAAAAAATCATCAGATCCTACTACAAAAACCTGTATTCAACACAACTAGAAAATCTTGAGGAAATGGACAATTTCCTTGACAGATACCAAATACCAAAATTAAATCAGGATCAAATAGACCATCTAAACCGTCCTATAACCCCTGAAGAAATAGAAGTTGTCATTGGAAGTCTTCCAACCAATAAAAGCACAGGTCCAGATGGTTTTAGTGCAGAATTCTATCAGACCTTCAAAGAAGACCTAACACCAATACTCTTCAAACTGTTCCACAAAATAGAAACAGAAGGAACACTATCCAACTCGTTCTATGAAGCCACAATTACACTAATACCAAAAGCACACAAAGATCCAACAACAAAAGAGAATCTCAGGCCAATCTCTCTCGTGAATATCGATGCAAAAATACTCAATAAAATTCTTGCCAACCAAATCCAAGAACACATCAAAACGATCATTCAGTACGATCAAGTAGGCTTCATCCCAGGGATGCAGGGATGGTTCAATTTAAGGAAATCCATCAATGTAATCCACTATATAAACAATCTCAAAGAAAAAAACCACATGGTCATCTCATTAGATGCTGAGAAAGCATTTGACAAAATTCAGCATCCTTTCAAGCTAAAGGTCTTGGAAAGGTCAGGAATTCGAGGTCCATATCTCAACATAGTAAAAGCAATTTACAGCAAACCGGTAGCCAGCATCCATTAGATATTCTTCAGGTGAGAACTATTTGTTTAGCTCTGTACCCCATTTTTTAAATAATGTTATTTGGCTCTCTGGAGTCTAACTTCTTGAGTTCTATGTATATATTGGATATTAGCCCTCTGTCGGATGTAGGGTTGGTAAAGATCATTTCCCAGTTAGTTGGTTGCCACTTTGTCCTTTTGACAGTGTCTTTTGCCTTACAGAAACTTTGTAATTTTATGAGGTCCCATTTGTCAATTCTTCAGTTCTTTCTTACTCACACATTTCAACACATAGATTTAGGCTTGTTGGGAAAATATCTCAAACAATGAAAAAAAGTTTTATAAACAGATATATATATATACATCTATCTATCTATATATATCTATATATATATGTCCCATTCTTCATGCTTTGTAATTTAATAATTTCCCAACAAAATATATGATTGTCTTAATTATTATTCATCATTTAAATTTTATTAACACATGTTTATCTTTGGATAATTTTCCCTTCTCTCCTTACTCCCTGACCACATCTCTGCCTATTTCCTCCACCCTCAGAATCCTCCATTGACTTTCCAGTCATTGCGGATTTACTGTCTCTTATTTATAATTCTGAAAATAGAAAAGATAATAAATACAAATTATGTCACTAAAAAAGAGTGTTAACCAAAGAAATTTACTGTAGTGTGTGTGTGTGTGTGTGTGTGTGTGTGTGTGTGTGTGTAAAAGGACAACCTGCTAAAGTTAGTTCTTTCTTTCCACCAAGTCCAGTCTGGGAATCAAACTCAGGTCATCAGTCTTCTCTGAGCATGGTTCCTGGTACAGGGTGAGCAACCATGGGAGCCTGGGGTACTCTTTCTTTCCTTTTAATCATTTATTTTTATTTTAAATTCTGTACATGGGGGAAGGGTTGCAAGTGTGAGTGCTCATAGCAGTCAAAAGAGGGGATGAGATCCCAGGGAGCTGGAGATACAGGAGGTTCTGAGCTAGTTGATGTGGGTGAAGGAAACCAAACTGGCATCCTCTGCAAGAACAAGAAGAAGTTCTTGAAGTTCTGAACTGCTAAGCCATTTATTCACCTCTGATCTACCATTTATTAAGGTACTCCATTAAATTTAGTAACCCCATTTTTCCATGAAACAATGGAAGACTTGATGGGAGCATAGTTGTCCATTATTTAAGTTAAAAAGAGAATTGAGTAGTAAAGCTTGTCAATTAATCTTTCAAATACAGGCTTACATTCCCACCCCAGTGTTTTTAGTCTCCAATTGCTTTTCTTTGCTTGCTCTCACAAACAGCCTGCTATAGTTACTTGGAAAATAGACTGTGCTACAGTTATTTTTCTGCTTTGGTTCCAATGTCTCTATCTCTGTTCCCATCCCCAAATTAAGTTTCAGTATCAGATTTATTCATTTTCCTTTCATCTTGATCCAATATTCTTCATTTTAACAGCTTCTATATTTGTGTCCAATGTCTTCCTGCCTTTTCCTTTTTTTCGTTCTTTCTTCATCCTCTGTGTATGGTGTATAAAATATGTGAGTGAATGTAACATGTAGTGCACTTGGGGGACAAAGACAACACTAGATGTTGGTCCCCAAATTCCACTTGTTTGAAACAGGGTGTCATTAGGGAACATTCCAGACATGTGATTCAGGGGAAGAGAAGACGTAATGCATACCTTCTCTTTGGAGTAAGGCAATGAGTCCTCATCAACATGGTCTTCTCTAAAGCTCTGAGACACTAGTACTTCTTGGATCTGCATGCCTAAGGGAGAAGTGCTTTTTTCCTGTACTATGACTTACTGTACCTATAAACTAGAAAACAGAGAAAATGGCCTCCTATTATAATACTACCATCCAACTAGAACTATCCAGCCGAGAGGCTGGATAATGATCTGAGATCCCCTATATATAAATGTGTTTTGCTTTTCTAAGAGAGTTGAATCTCTGTAGAAGACACTGTTACACAGAATCTACCCTTCTAGCCTCCTCCAGGACTACATATGTGGTCATTAATGCCTCTCGGAGAGAAGGATAAGTGAGATCCACTGTTTGCTCTTTCCAAGTCATCCTGCCCACTATCTCCAGGTTTACTCTGAGGGTCACCTCCTCTAATCAATCACTGCCAAGTGGTCCACAACTCCTTTACTTTCCTCTTAAGGAAAATGTCAAGTAAACTTTTGCTCTCCAGAATACAAATCCCTTTCCTTACAAAACTTAAATCAAATTAAATCTGACTTAAGAGATTTTCAGTTGAACTTGACCATTATACTAAAGCTTTCCAAAATCTCACCCTGGTAATGGATATAAGCTACAAAAAGATAATGTTAATCCTGTGTCAGAAAATATAAGTTCAGGAAAACAAGTAATTTCTAGGCTGCTAAATCTAATGCTGATGACCTTTTTGTATCCTATGGTTCACCTTACCAGTTCTTTTGTGAAGGGGAAAGAGACCCCAAATGAAGGAGGTCATTTTCTAAGAAAATCTTTAATGGGGTTGTAACAGTTCTATCATGGAAGAGCAAGATAAATATTTTCAAGTTTACATAGTAGAAAATTTAAGAAGGGCCAGGATGGCTGCACTGCTCCAGTGAAGGCACCATATCCTAATCCATCCTAAAGATCCCGCTGCACTCAGAGAAGTTGAGAATCAACTGTACTCAGAGCAATTGACCCAGTAGTCTGAAAGCCTCCCAGGAGATCTACTGCATCCAGGGCAACAGATCAGCACCATCACTGCCCCTGTGAAGAGCCCCCTGTTGGAAAGCCCCACAGGTGGTCTGCTACAGCCAGGGCTGCAGGCCTACCAGGAGACCTGAAGCAACCCACGGTGAAAAGAGGCAAACTCCAGACAATCACCCAGACCAACAAACACCAGGGATATCCAGATGGTGGAAGGCAAGCACAAGACTATAAGCAACAAAAGCCAATATACATGGGCCTCATCAGAACCCAGTTCTCCCACCACAGGAAGTCCTGAATACAACAACACACCTGACAATCATGAAGCTGATCTAAAATCCTATCTCATGAAGACAATAGAGTCCATTAAGGAGGATATCAATAACTCTCTGAAAAAAATACAGAAAAACACAGGTAAACAGCTGAAGGAATTGAATAAAGGGATCTAAGACCAAAAAGTGAAAGTAGAAACAATAAGGAAAATACAAATAGAGGCATACCTGGAAATGGATAACCTAGGAAAGAAGTCAGAAATTACAGATGTAAGTATGCCAACATAATACAAGAGACAGAAGAGAGAATCTCAAGTGTAGAAGATACCATAGAAGAGATGGACACAACAGTCAAAGAAAATGCAAAAAGCTTCTGACCTAAAACATACAGGAAATCCAGAACACAATGAGAAGACCAAACCTAGTGATTATAAGTATATAAGAGAGTGAAGATTTCCAACTTAAAGGGCAAGAAAATATCTTCACCAAAATTATAGGAGAAAACTTCCCTAACCTAAAGTAAAAGATGCCCATGAACATACGAGAAGCCTACAGAACTCCAAATAGATTGAACCAAAACAGAAGTTCCTCCAGTCACATAATAATCAAAACACCAAATGCACTAAACAAAGACAGAATATTGAAAGCAGAAAGGGGAAAAGATCAAGTAACATATAAAAGCAGACCTATCAGAATTACTCCAGACTCCTCACCACAAACTATGAAAGATAGAAGATCCTGGGCAGATGTCCTACAGACCCTAAGAAAACATAAATGCCAGCCCAGGCTACTATACCCAGCAAAACTCTCAATAACAATAGAAGGAGAAAAAGGGTATTCCACGACAAAACCAAATTTACACAGTATCTTTCCACAAACCCAACTCTACAAAGGATAATAGGGGGAAAATACCAACACAAGGAGGGAAACTAAAATTTAGAAAAAGGAAGAAAGTACTCTTTCAACAAACCCAAAAGAAAATAACCACACAAACATAAAAATAACATCAAAAATAACAGGAAGCAAGAATCATAATTCCTTAGTATCTCTTAACACCAATGGACTTAATTTCCCAATAAAAAGACATAGACAAACAGATTAGATAGATAAACAGGACCCAGAATTTTACTGCATATGGGAAATGCACTTCAGTTTCAAAGGCAAAGACTACCTCAGAGTAAAAGGCTGGAAAACAATTTTCCAAGAAAATGGTGCCAGGAAACAAGCTGGAGTAGCCATTCTAATATCCAATAAAATAGACTTTCAACAAAAAGTAATCAAAAAAGACACGGAAGGACACTTCATAGTCATCAAAGGAAAAATCCACCAAGAAGAACTCTCAACTCTGAACATCTATGCTCTAAATGCAAGGACACCCTCATTCATAAAAGAAACTTTACTAAAGCTCAGAGCACAAATTGCACTTCACACAATACTTGTGGGTGACTGCAAAACCCTTCTCTCATCAAAAGACAGATCAGGGAAACACAAACTAGACGGAGACACAGTGAAACTAAGAGAAGTTATGGACCAAATGTATCTAACAGATATTAATAGAACATTTCATCCTAAATCAAAAGAATATACCTTCTTCTCAGCACATCAGAGTACCTTCTCCAAAACTGACAATATAATTGGTCACAAAACAGACCTCAAAAGATATGAGAAGATTGAAACAATTTCATGCCACCAATCAGATCACTACCGATTAAGGGTGGTCTTCAATAGCAACAAAAACAACAGAAAGCCCACATACACATGGAAGTTGAACAATGCTCTACTCAATGATACCTTTGGTCAAGGAAGAAATAAGGAAAGAAATCAAAGACTTTTTACAATTTAATGAAAATGAGGGCACAACATATCCAAACTTATGGGACACAATGAAAGCAGTGCTAAGAGGAAAACACAGCTCTGAGTGCCTCCAAAAAGAAACTGGAGAGAGCTTACACTAGCTGCTTAACAGCACATATGAAAGCTCTGGAACAAAAATGATCATACACCCAGAAAAGTATATGGCAGTAAATCATCAAACTCAGGGCTGAAATCAACCAAGTAGAACCAGGAACTGGTTCTTTAAGAAAATCAACAAGATAAATAAACCCTTAGCCAGACTAATCAGAGGGAACAGAGACAGAATCCAAATTAACAAAATCAAAAATGAAAAGGGAGATATAACAACAGAAACTGAGGAAATTCAAAAAAATCATCAGATCCTACTAAAAACGACTATACTCAACACAACTGGAAAATCTGGAGGAAATGGACAATTTTCTAGAAGGATGTCAAATACCAAAATTAAATCAGAATAAGATAGATCATCCAAAAATCCCATAAATTCTAAAGAAATAAAAAGGAGTCATTGAAAGTCTCCCAACCAAAAAAGCACAGGAACAGATGGTTTTAGTGCAGAATTCTATCAGACCTTCAAAGAAGATCTAACACCAATGCTCTTCAAACTATTCCACAAAATAGAAACACAAGGAACACTATCAAACTCAGTCAATGAAGCCACAATTACATGATATCAAAACCACCCAAATATCCAAAAAAGAAAGAGAACTTCAGAACAATTTCCCTTATGAACATTGATGCAAATATACTCAATAAAATTCTTGCCACCAGAAAGACTGGATGTAGGGGAACGCCAGGACAGAGAAATGAGAGGGGGTTGAATGGAGAAAAGAGGGAGGGAAGGGGGCTTATGGGACTTTTGGGGAGGGAGGAAACGGGAAAGGGGAAATGATTTGGAATGTAAATTAAAAAAAATAATAACAAAAATTAAAAAAAAAAGAAATAAAAATTCCTTTTCAAATATGTCTCCTCCCCCCCCTTTTTTCCTGTTAGTAACTTTCGCTAGCAGACAAGGAGTTAAATAAACTGTCTTTAACTAATCACTCGCCTGGATTTTTTGTTTGATTGTTCGGTTGTTTTGGTCTTCTTATTAATCATTTTATTCATTTACATGTCAAATGATATCCCCCTTTCCAGTTTCCTCTCCACAAAACCCCCATCATCCCTCTGTTAAGCAGCAGGTATTAGTTTTCACAGAGGCCTGCAGCTTCTGGTTTCAGAGTAACTTGTAAGACAGGTAAAACTTCTGGCTGGGATAATAGCATTTTCTACAAAAAGCTTTCTGAGATTTATACATATTATATAGGACTTGTCCCATGGTCATATTATGCAAATCAAATGAGTGGCTGCATTTGTGCTTAAATGAGACTGTGAAAATAAATAACACACCTTGTTTTCTGACTAGTTTATTCAAGAGAAGGATAAAGTCTGTGGATTTCTGTTGGTGTCTTCTATTACTCAGACCTTCTGAAGCATGCAGCTTATTATTTTGTTCTCATGACTCTATAAGATATTGACACTAAGATAATCTAGGCTTTATTTAACCCACTCAATTCTTTTTTTTTATTATTTATTTTATTTTTTAATTTACATTCCAAATCACTTTCCCTTTCCCGTTTCCTCCCTCTTTTCTCCATTCAACCCCCTCTCGTTACTCTGTCCTGGCGTTCCCCTACATCCAGTCTTTCCAGGACCAGGCGTCTCTCCTTCCATCTTCTTAGAAATCTATTGATATGCGGATTGTGTCTAGGGTATTCCGAGATTCTGGGTCAATATCCCCTTATCAGTGACTGCATACCATGTGTGTTCTTTTGTGATTGGGTTACCTCTCTAAGGATGATATTTTCAAGATCTGACCATTTGCCTAGGAATTTCGTGAATTCATTGTTTTTAATTGCAGAGTAGTATTCCATTGTGTAGATATACCACATCTTCTGAATCCATTCCTCCGTTGAGGGACATCTGGGTTCTTTCCAGCTTCTGGCTATTATAAATAAGGCTGCTATGAACATAGTGGAGCATGTGTCCTTATTACATGCAGGTAAAGTCTCTGGGTATATGCCCAGGAGTGGTATAGCCGGATCCTCCGGGAGTGTCATGCCCAGTTTTCTGAGGAACCGCCAGACTGCTTTCCAGAGTGGTTGTACCAGCTTGCAATTCCACCAGCAGTGGAGGAGTGTTCCTCTTTCTCCACATCCTCGCCAACAACTGCTGTCTCCTGTGTTTTTGATCTTAGCCATCCTGACTGGTGTGAGATGGAATCTCAGGGTTGTTTTGATTTGCATTTCCCTAATGACTAAGGATGATGAACATCTCTTTAGGTGCTTCTCAGCCATTAGATATTCTTCAGGTGAGAACTCTTTGTGTAGCTCTGTACCCCATTTTTTAATAGGGTTATTTGCCTCTCTGGAGTTTAACTTCTTGAGTTCTTTGTATATATTGGATATTAGTCCTCTGTCGGATGTAAGGTTGGTAAAGATCATTTCCCAGTTAGTTGGTTGCCGCTTTGTCTTTTTGACAGTGTCTTTTGCCTTGCAAAATCTTTGTAATTTAATGAGGTCCCATTTGTCTATTCTTGATCTTAGAGCATAAGCTATTGGAGTTCTGTTCAGGAAATTCTCCCCTGTGCCCATATGTTCAAGGTTCTTCCCTAGTTTCCCTTCTATTAGTTTCATTGTGTCTGGTTTTATGTGGAGATCATTGATCCACTTAGAATTGAGCTTAGTGCAAGGAGATAAGGATGGGTCAATTTGCATTCTTCTGCATGTTGACCTCCAGCTGAGCCAGCACCATTTGTTGAAAAGGCTATCTTTTTTCCACTGGATGGTTTTAGCTCCTTTGTCAAAGATCAAGTGACCATAGGAGTGTGGATTCATTTCTGGGTCTTCAATTCTGTTCCATTGATCTACATGTCTGTAACTGTACCAATACCATGCAGTTTTTAACACTATTGCTCTGTAGTACAGCTTGAGGTCCGGGATACTGATTCCCCCAGAGGTCCTTTTACTCTTGAGAATAGTTTTAGCTATTCTGGGTTTTCTGTTATTCCAGATGAATTTTTGAATTGCTCTTTCTAACTCTATGAAGAATTGAGTTGGGATTTTGATGGGGATTGCATTGAATCTGTGTATTACTTTTGGTAAGATGCTCATTTTTACTATATTAATTCTGCCAATCCATGAGCATGGCAGATTTTTCCATCTTCTGAGGTCTTCTTCAATTTCTTTCTTCAGAGACTTGAAGTTCTTGTCATACAGATCTTTCACTTGTTTGGTTAGAGTCACGCCAAGATACTTAATATGGTTTGTGGCTATCGTGAAGGGTATTATTTCTCTTACTTCTTTCTCAGCCTGCTTATCCTTTGAGTATAGGAAGGCTTCTGACTTGCTTTAGTTGATTTTATATCCGGCCACTTTGCTGAAGTCGTTTATCAGCTGTAGGAGTTCTCTGGTGGAGTTCTTTGGGTCGCTTATGTATACTATCATATCGTCTGCAAATAGTGATAGTTTGACTTCTTCCTTTCCAATTTTGTATCGCTTTGACCTCTTTTTTTTGTCTAGTTGCTCTAGCTAGAACTTCAAGTACTATATTGAAAAGATATGGAGAGAGAGGGCAGCCTTGTCTAGTCCCTGATTTTAGTGGGATTGCTTCAAGTTTCTCTCCATTTAGATTGATGCTGGCTACCGGTTTGCTGTAAATTGCTTTGACTATGTTTAGATATGGGCCTTGAATTCCTGATCTTTCCAAGACCTTTAGCATGAAAGGATGCTGAATTTTGTCAAATGCCTTCTCAGCATCTAATGTGATGACCATGTGGTTTTTTTCTTTGAGATTGTTTATGTAGTGGATTACATTGATGGATTTCCTTATTTTGAACCATCCCTGCATCCCTGGGATGAAGCCTACTTGATCGTGGTGAATGATCGTTTTGATGTGTTCTTGGATTCGGTTGGCAAGAATTTTATTGAGTATTTTTGCATCGATATTCATAAGAGAGATTGGCCTGAGATTCTCTTTCTTTGTCGGATCTTTGTGTGCTTTTGGTATTAGTGTAATTGTGGCTTCATAGAACGAGTTGGGTAGTGTTCCTTCTGTTTCTATTTTGTGGAACAGTTTGAAGAGTATTGGTGTTAGGTCTTCTTTGAAGGTCTGATAGAATTCTGCACTAAAACCATCTGGACCTGTGCTTTTTTTGGTTGGAAGACTTCCAATGACAACTTCTATTTCTTCAGGGGTTATAGGACGGTTTAGATGGTCTATTTGATCCTGATTTAATTTTGGTACTTGGTATCTGTCAAGGAAATTGTCCATTTCCTCAAGATTTTCTAGTTGTGTTGAATACAGGTTTTTGTAGTAGGTTCTGATGATTTTTTGAATTTCCTCAGTTTCTGTTGTTATCTCTCCCTTTTCGTTTCTGATTTTATTAATTTGGATACTATCTCTGTGCCCTCTGGTTAGTCTGGCTAAGGGCTTATCTATCTTGTTGATTTTCTCAAAGAACCAACTCCTCGTTTTGTTGATTCTTTGCATGGTTTTATTTGTTTCTACTTGATTGATTTCAGCCCTGAGTTTGATGATTTCCTGCTTTCTACTCCTCTTTGGTGTATTTGCTTCTTTTTGTTCCAGGGCTTTCAGGTGTGCCATTAAGCTGTTAGTGTATGCTGTCTCCCGTTTCTTTTTGGCGGCACTCAGGGCTATGCATTTTCCTCTTAGCACTGCTTTCATTGTGTCCCATAAATTAGGGTATGTTGTGCCTTCATTTTCATTAACTTTCAAAAAGTCTTTGATTTATTTCTTTATTTCCACCTTGACCAAGTTATCATTGAGTAGAGCATTGTTCAGCCTCCATGTGTACGTGGGTTTTCTTTTGTTTTTGTTGCCATTGAAGACCACCCTTATTCCATAGTGATCTGATAGGAGGCATGGGATTAGTTCGATCTTCTTATATCTGTTGAGGTCTGATTTGTGACCAATTATATGGTCAATTTTGGAGAAGGTACCATGAGGAGCTGAGAAGAAGGTGTATTCTTTAGCTCCAGAGTGAAATGTTCTATATATATCAGTTAGTTCCATTTGGTCCAAGGCTTCAATTAGATTCACTGTGTCCCTGTTTAGTTTCTGCTTTCCTGAACGATCCATTTCAGAGAGCGGGGTGTTGACGTCACCCACTATTATTGTGTGCGGTGCGATGTGTGCTTTGAGTTTTAGTAAAGTTTCTTTTACGAATGAGGGTGCCCTTGCATTTGGAGCATAGATATTCAGAATTGAGAGTTCTTGATGGTGGATTTTTCCCTTGATCAGTATGTAGTGTCCTTCTGTGTCTTTTTTGATGACTTTAGGTTGAAAATCAATTTTATCTGATATTAGGATGGCTACTCCACCTCGTTTCTTGGGGCCATTTCCTTGTAAAATTGTTTTCCAGCCTTTTACTCTGAGGTAGTGTTTGTCTTTGACACTGAGGTGCATTTCCTGCATGCAGCAAAATGCTGGGTCCTGTTTACGTATCCAGTCTGCTAGTCTATGTCTTTTAATTGGGGAATTGAGACCATTGATATTAAGAGAGATTAAGGCATAGTGATTATTGCCATCTGCCATTCTTGACGCTATCTTTATGTTTGAGTGGTTATTTACTTTTGGGTTTGATTCAAGAAGGTTATTATCTCATTTTTTCCAGGGTGTTGTTTCTCTCCCTGTATTGGAGGTTTCCACCTATTATCCGTTGCAGGGCTGGATTTGTGGAAAGATATTGTGAAAATTTGGTTTTATCATGGAATATCTTGGTCTCTCCATCTATGGTGATTGAGAGTTTTGCTGGGTATAGTAGTCTAGGCTGGCATTTGTGCTGTCTTAGTGTCTGCATGAGATCTGCCCAGGATCTTCTGGCTTTCATAGTCTCTGGTGAGAAGTCTGATGTGATTCGGATAGGTCTTCCTTTGTATGTTACTTGGCCCTTTTCTCTTACTGCTTTTAGTATTCTTTCTTTGTTTAGAACATTCGATGTTTTGATTATTATGTGACGGGAGGTATTTCTGTTCTGGTCCAGTCTGTTTGGAGTTCTGTAGGCTTCTTGTACGTTCATTGGCATCTCTCTCTTTAAGTTAGGGAAGTTTTCCTCCATAATTTTGTTGAAGATGTTTACTGGCCCTTTAAGTTGCAAATCTTCACTCTCATCTATACCTATAATCCTTAGGTTTGGTCTTCTCATTGTGTCCTGGATTTCCTGGATGTTTTGGGTTACACGTTTTTTGCATTTTGCATTTTCTTTGACTGTTGAATCGATGCTTTCTATGGACTCTTCAGCACCTGAGATTCTTTCTTCCATCTCTTGTATTCTATTGTTGATGTTTGCATCTATGACTCCTGATTTCTTCCCAAGGTTTTCTATCTCCAAAGTTGTCTCCCTTTGTGATTTCTTAGTTGTTTCTACTTCCTTTTTTAGTTCCTGGATGGATTTGCTGAGATCCTTCACTTGTTTGTTTGTATTTTCCTGTATTTCTTTAAGGTATTTTTGCATTGCCTCTTTCGGATTTCTTCCTGATGACCCACATTCTCCTGCATTTCTCTGAGTGATTTTTGTGTTTCCTCCTCATGGGAATCCATCTGTTGATCCATTGTCTCCTGCATTTCTTTAAGCAGTTCTCATGTTTCCTTTGTAAGGGCATCTAACCGTTGATTCAATTCTTTAAGCAATTTTTGTGTTGCCTCCTTATGGGCATCCGTCTCTTGACCCATATTCTTCTGCATTTCTTTATGCCAATTTTGTGATTCCTTTGTGAGTGCATCTACCCGTTGATTCATCTCGTTAAGCGATTTTTGTGTTGTCTCCTTGTGCGCCTCCATCTTTTGATCCATGTTCTCCAGCATTTCTCTAAGCGATTTTTGTGTTTCCTTTGTAAGGGCTTCTAACCGTTGATTCATGGTCTCCTGTAACTCTTTATGAGATTTATTTGTGTCCTTCTTGTGTTCCTCTAATAGCATCATGAGAAGTGATTTTAAATCCAGATCTTGTCTTTCGGGTGTGGTGGGGTATCCAGGACTTGCTGCTGTTGGACAGTTGGGTTCGGATGGTTCCACATTACTTTGATTTCTGTTAGTAACATTCTTACGTTTGCCTTTTGCCATCTGGATACCTCTGATGTTAGTTGGTCCTGCTGCTACTGGCTGTTGGTTGGATCTCCTGTGAGCCTGCAAAGCTATTTCTGACCCCCTGGATTGCCAGGATTCCCCTGGCACCAATTTCTGGGGCCTGCCTGCTCCTGAGTGACTTTGGAGCCCTAATGTGCCTTGCCCCAAGTGATCTTATATTGGGGAGGCCTTGCACATCCAAAGGCTCAGCCTAGTGGATTCCTGGAGCAGAGGTCGCCAAAGGGAGGCTGGTAGGCTCCTGCCCTGTGCAGGGGTGTGTGATCTCTCCTAGGGGGGGAGGGGGCGTCCCTCTGCCAGGCAGAAGTCCCACAGCAGAGCTAGCACGCTGGTTACTGCAGATTTGCCCAGCACTTGGGAGCTGCACACACACAAGCTGCCTGAGACCCAAGAGATATTAAGCCTGTCTGTCTCAGAACCTGGCTGTCCCAACTTCCCAGTCACTGGAACAAAGATGGCGGAGTGCAATCTGCACACTCTCCGTGGCACCGCTCACCCTGCAGACGTGATGGCCTGCCGATCTGGCACCCAGACAACCACAGCGCTGACCCGTTCTCGGGCACAGACGGAAGCCCCAACAGGCCGTGTCCCAAGTGATGTTATATTGGGGAGAGAGAGCTTGGGGTACCTGTCTCTTCAGCACAGTCTGCGGAAACAAAGGTCGCGGAAGGAAAGCTGGTAGGCTCCAGCCCAGTGCGGGTTCCTCTGCCAGGCAGAAGTCCCACAGCAGAGCTGGCGCGCTGGTTACTGCAGATCAGCCCCGCACTCGGGAGCCGCATACACACAAGCCGCCCAAGACCCAAGCGATATTATGCCTGTCTGTCTCAGAACCTTGCTGTCCCAACTTCCCATTCACTGGAGCCCACTCAATTCTTACTAGCTATGGTGGGCTAGTGTTCAGTCATCTTACCAGACTTTCTGTTGTAGTTCATGGCCCATTATGAACTGTGTTGCCGTATTTTTTAGAAAATATTTATTTCACCACATGCTACAGGGTAACTGCTAAAAAAAAAAAGAATGGGACCAGAATGTGTCTTCTGAATAATCACCTCTAACTGAATCTGCTTTGCATAGTTTCCTCTAGGGTTTCCACACTAATAATAGCTACTATTGCTAGCTTTCTACAGGGCAGACAGATTTCTTGGTGTAATGTAAAATTTTCTGAGCAGCTGAACTTCTTCATCTCAGTTCTGTGATGTTTGTTCCTCTTCACATTGCATAAGAATGGAAGATAGGAAAAAGGGCTTCTAGATGCTCCCTCTCACAGAGGATATCTTTAAATATACCAAAGGATTTGATCCTACTACCAAAGTGCTGACAGACTCTTTTATTCTGAGATAACACATAAACATACACAGAGACACAGACATACATTTTTGTGTGTGTGTGTGTTTGCACACACATGTATAACATATATACAAATATAATATTGTATATTCATATATGTTAAATGGTACAATTATGATGCAGGTGTGAAAATTTATAAGACTATAATCTAGTTTCCAGTTACTTGGCTGTCTATACTGGGCACTGAAAAACCGTCATCTGATAATCTAATCCCATTTTGATTACAGGTCTTCTTCCTAAATGACATGAACTACAATTTTCTATTAAATTCTGGTTCGTAATATCTCTCTCCTGGCTTCAGTTGTCTTTTATGAAATTCATCTGCCAATTCCTAGTCAGAGAGACCTTACCTCATAGCAAGGCACCATTTATCTAATGTACATGGCAGAGTACAGAAAAACAAAGCCATCTTTCACATGGTGTGGTAGCATGTTATAAAAATTAAAATCCCTGAAAATAGAAACGATTGGGATAACACAAATATATAACTTCCCATGTGTCTGGTTTGTTCTGTGGCTTGGGTTGCCTGAGCCTTTTGCCACTTCTCCTGTTTCATAACTAGATGGCAGTCTATGCCAGTGTTTGCATGACTCTGTGGTGGACTGACAATTATATAGAATTGAACCTTGGTAGGAGGAATGGGAGGCATTCATGCAAATTTTAGGAATGTAGCAGTTCAACTGCTATGTAAGTAACCAGAATAAACACATTTACTCATCATGATGTATTTATTGGAACTGAATAGATAGAAGATTCAATAGTTAAGAGAGTAGATATCCATTCAGAGGACCTATGTTTGGTCCCCAGCACCCACATTTGGTGGCTAAAAACCACCTGTAATAGCATCAGTTCCAACATTTCACACCTGTTTCTTTTAATCTCATCTTAATACATATGTAATATGTATTAATATGCACATACACTTAAGTAAATACAAAGACAACCTTAAAAGTGTAAGCTTGTTGTTTTCATTCTTGAGTTATTTGTCTCATTTCTTCCGATTTGTAAGAAATGTTTGTAATGATGCATGAAGGAAATTTATTCAATAATTTCCAACAGAGGTGGAATAACTATTCCACAGCAGTTGTAATCCAAATTATTAGAAAATTTATCAGAATGGAAATTATTTATTCTCCTTGTATACTAGATAACACAGGATTATATTATTAAACAAAAGTGAGGTAACCCAATCACAAAAGAACCCACATGGTATGCAGTCACTGATAAGGGGATATTAACCCAGAATCTCAGAATACCCAAGACACAATTCGCCTATCAGTAGATTTCCAAGAAAATGGAAGGAGAGACCCCTGGTCCTGGAAAGACTGGATGTAGGGGAATGCCAGGACAGAGAAGTGAGAGGGGGTTGAATGGGGAAAAGAGGGAGGGAAGGGGGCTTATGGGACTTTCGGGGAGGGAGGAAACAGGAAAGGGGAAATGATTTGGAATGTAAATAAAAAACTTAGAAAATAAAAAAAAAATAAAATAAAAAAACCCCCAAAGTTTCTATAACTCCTTAGTTCCAGTACATCATGGATAATGCACGGAGTATGGAAGTTTAGGCATCATTACAACACCTCTAATGCACTCCATTTGTCTTTTTACATGAAGGAGCAACTTCTGTTTTATTACTATTGATTTTAGTCTCTAGTGATGTCAGACTACTACTTCCGATGAAAACATGGCAAAGCATATCAAGTTACTCAATGAATCTAGCTGGAAAACTATTCACTAATAATGAAAAAAATTATTTATTATGCAGTTACTATTTTTAAAGAGCCCCTTTACTAAGACCTATGAATGCAGCAATCACCAAGTGAATATAAGCAGAATAGAAGGAGAATTGCTGTGGTTTTGTTTGGTTTGCAATTAACGATAACATTTAAACTCATTTTTGAAGGCAAGTTTAGGCATATGCTGTATATTTATAATGCTAAAATTAAAAATAAGTAAACCAATTGTTCTTTTCAACAATGTTTCATTTATAAATTATGGGTCCTGTTGATGTCTGAAGAATTCTTTTATATCCAGAGAGGTTATCAGCTTATATCTCTATTTACACAGAGAAACACATATTCATATTTCTACCAAAAAGGGCATGAGTTTAATGTTATATCTTCAATTTCATTCCCAAGGCACATTGTTTATTTAACACTCCTTTCAGATAAATATCTCCCTTTTCTAATGGTGAGACTCATTCTTATTTTTATTCCTCAATTCTATCAATACTTTCATGAAAACTAATATTCAGTTGTCACTGTCTCATACATATTGCAAACATATTCAACTATAAATAGAATTATAGACATGTCATCAAATATTCCACCAACATATTTCTCTTCTTTTATAGCTATCCTCTTTACACTCCCTGATCATGACTAATGATTAGGTGATCCTTTACTCAGTCAATAATCTTTTCTGTTCATCCTTCTTAATCAAAAGACCCAATATGTACTTATATTTCTATGTGAGGAAATACCTACATTCCATGCTTGCTGTGTATCCTGAAGAAAAGCACCCATTTCTTGTCATTTTCTTCTCTGTTAACCTGTTCAAGACATAAATTCTAATGACATACATCTATAATCAATATCTGTTAGAATTGTTTGGAAACTGGCAGAATAGATAGATTTAGGGAATACAGTGTGTACAACGTAGTGAATGCATATTGTTCATTTGAAGAACTCTATTCCAAAAGACAACTCTTTGTGTTAGGAACAGATAGTGAACATTAGCAATAAAAAGGTGATTGCATCTTCATGAATCTCCAGTCCATATTCTCTTAAATCCTTCAGAACCATTGTGTCCATTGATTTCATTGGGAGAGTTATTTTTACTATCCTTCTTGGGAAGGCATTGGTGCTTGACAATGGCAGAAATGCCTCTTAGCACTCTTGGGCTCCAGATCACATTTGGATGCTATTTTTCCATTAGCTTTGTGGGAATGGTCAACTGAACAGATTGGAATGATTAGGTGTCTAATAGGCAGTGTTCTGGAAAATAAGGAGCAGATAATGCTTTCTGTGATCATAGACAGTCATTGTTGATACTACGTTATTACGGGAGAAATATACCTCATACTACTCAATTGAACATCCCTTGTTAAGTGGATCAAATAAATCTTGTCTTTAGGGAAATATATGGGTAATAATATAAGACAAGGCTAGTCCCCATAAAAAGGAGGAAAGAGAAAACAGTAATTTCCTTCTTTATCAGTGTAGTGACTACAAGTAAGTAGGTATTGTCCTGGATTAGCCTGGTTTGCCTTAGTTAACAGATCACGTTTTTATCAGCCAAGTACTACCTAGACTAAATGTTGCTATTTGCATACTTCATCTTCAGAAACCACAAATAACTCCCAGTTGTTTTAAAGCCATTTACTTATGAGAATAGCAGTAATTAGCGAGAGACCAAAAGTCAAATACACAATGGGTTTTCGGGTGCAGATTTTCAGCTTCCTGCTAATCAGTGTCACAGGTAACAGAGAGCAGGGAGTTTGACCTCATAATCCAATCAAAATTCCTTTTCCTGGGAAATTTGAGTCTAAAATATACTTTTCTCTTTTTCTTTCTTCTGAATGTTGGGTGGTATAAAATTATTTTTGTATCTATTTCTACTAATCCCTCTCTGTCTATGTCGCTTTTTTCTGGTTATAGTGTCTAGTGGAGAAATTGTGCTCACCCAGTCTCCAGCAATTATGGCTGTATCTCCGGGGGAGAAGGTCACCCTCACCTGCAGTGCCAGTTCAAGTGTAAGTTACATGCACTGGTACCAGCAGAAGTCAGGCGCCTCCCCCAAAGCCTGGATTTATGATACATCCAAGCTGGCTTCTGGAATCCCAGCTCGCTTCAGTGGCAGTGGGTCTGGGACCTCTTACTCTCTCACAATCAGCACCATGGAGGCTGAAGATGCTGCCACTTATTACTGCCAGCAACGGAGTAATTACCCACCCACACAGTGATACAGACTTGAACAAAAACCCTCTAATTCCTTAGGGCCCAGCTACTTCCTTCAAGAGATAAAGTGTGGCAAGGGGTTTGATTGCTGTAGGGCACAAAGGGTGCTCTGATTACAATGTCATTTGCATCTTTGGATAACTGTCTCGATAATATTCCACTGTACTCCAGTGCTGTTCTCAGATAATCTACTTTGCCTGTATTTATTTATTCTCAATTTTTGTTCTGTTTGTTGAAGGCAAGTGTGGCAGCCACTTCTCCTCAGCTATTTTACTGATGTTCCCCATGAACCTTCACATCTAGTTTCTGCTATTTTCATGGATTTTAGGATCTTCTTGGTAGGTGGTTTTTCTTCAGGATAGTCATTTCCTCACAATACACTGCCTTTGTTATCCTACAAAAAGTAGTATCCATCCTCATCTGTCTTCTGATTTTTATTAGCAGACTTTTCTTTCCACTAAATTGTCCTGTTAATATGTGCTTGAAGTGATTTTTTTTCTCCAAAAATAAAGCATAAAATAAAGATTCTGGGTTAATATCCCCTTATCAGTGACTGCATACCATGTGTGTTCTTTTGTGATTGGGTTACCTCACTAAGGATATTTTCCAGTTCTGACCATTTGCCTAAGAATTTTGTGATTCATTGTTTTTAATTGCAGAGTAGTAGTCCATTGTGTAAATATACCACATCTTCTGTATCCATTCCTATGTTGAGGGACATTTGGGTTCTTTCCAGCTTCTGGCTATTATAAATAAAGCTGTTATGATCATAGTGGAGCATGTGTCCTTATTGCATGCAGGGGAAGCCTCTGGGTGTATGGATAATAAATATGGTAATAGGATCCTCCGGGAGTGTCATGCCCAGTTTTCTGAGGAACCACCAGACTGCTTTCCAGAGTGGTTGTTGCAATCCCACCAGCAGTGGAGGAATGTTCCTCTTTCTCCACATCCTCACCAACAACTGCTGTCTCCTGTGTTTTTGATCTTAGCCATTCTGACTGGTGTGAGGTGGAATCTCAGGGTTGTTTTGATTTTCATTTCCCTAATGACTAAGGAAGTTGAACATCTCTTTAGGTGCTTCTCAGCCATTAGATATTCTTCAGGTGAGAACTCTTTGTTTAGCTCTGTACCCCATTTTTAATAGGGTTACTTGGATCTCTGGAGTCTAACTTCTTGAGTTCTTTGTATATATTGGATATTAGCCCTCTTGGATTCGGTTGGCAAGAATTTTATTGAGTATTTTTGCATCGATATTCATAAGAGAGATTGGCTTGAGATTCTCTTTCTTTGTCGGATCTTTGTGTGCTTTTGGTATTAGTGTAATTGTGGCTTCATAGAACGAGTTGGGTAGTGTTCCTTCTGTTTCTATTTTGTGGAACAGTTTGAAGAGTATTGGTGTTAGGTCTTCTTTGAAGGTCTGATAGAATTCTGCACTAAAACCATCTGGACCTGTGCTTTTTTTGGTTGGAAGACTTCCAATGACAACTTCTATTTCTTCAGGGGTTATAGGACGGTTTAGATGGTCTATTTGATCCTGATTTAATTTTGGTATTTAGTATCTGTCAAGGAAATTGTCCATTTCCTCAAGATTTTCTAGTTGTGTTGAATACAGGTTTTTGTAGTAGGATCTGATGTTTTTTTGAATTTCCTCAGTTTCTGTTGTTATCTCTCCCCCTCTGTCGGATGTAGGGTTGGTAAAGATCTTTTCCCAATTTGTTGGCTGCTGCTTTTTCCTATTGACAATGTCCTTTTCATTACAGAAATTTTGCAATTTTATGAGGTCCCATTTGTCAATTCTTGATCTTAGAGCATAAGCTATTGGTGTTCTGTTCAGGAAATTTCCCCCCATGCCCATATGTTCAAGGTTCTTCCCTAGTTTCTTTTCTATTAGTTTCAGTGTGTCTGGTTTTATGTGGAGGTCCTTGATCCATTTTGAATTGAGCTTAGTACAAGGAGATAAGGATGGAACTATTTGCATTCTTCTGCATGCTGACCTCCAGTTGAGCTAGCACCAATTGTTGAAAAGGCTATCTTTTTTCCGCTGGATGGTTTTAGATCCTTTGTCAAAGATCAAGTGACTATAGGTGTGTGGATTCATTTCTGGGTCTTCAGTTCTGTTCCATTGATCTACATGTTTGTCACTGTACCAATACCATGCATTTTTTAACACTATTGTTCTGTAGTACAGCTTGAGGTCCAGGATACTGATTCCCCCAAAAGTTCTTTTACTCTTGAGAATAGTTTTAGCTATCCTGGGTTTTCTATTATTCCACAGGAATTTTTGAATTGCTCTTTCTAACTCTATGAAGAATTGAGTTGGGATTTTGTTGGGGATTGCATTGAATCTGTATATTGCTTTTGGTAAGATGGTCATTTTTACTATATTAATCCTGCCAATCCATGAGTATGGAAGATTTTTCCATCTTCTGAGGTCTTCTTCAATTTCTTTCTTCAGAGACTTGAAGTTCTTGTCATACAGGAGAGAACCTTGAATCAATCCCACTAAAATCAGGGACCAGACAAGGCTGCCCTCTCTCTCCATATCTTTTCAATATAGTACTTGAAGTTCTTGCTAGAGCACTTAGACAACAAAAGGACATCAACGGGATACAAATTGGAAAGGAAGAAGTCAAAGTATCACTATTTGCAGACGATATGATAGTATACTTAAGTGACCCAAAGAACTCCACCCGAGAACTCTTACAGCTGATAAACAACTTCAGCAAAATGGCTGGATATAAAATCAACTCAAGCAAATCAGTAGCCTTCCTATACTCAAAGGATAAGCAGGTTGAGAAAGAAATAAAAGAAATGATACCCTTCATGATAGCCACAAACAATATAAAGTATCTTGGTTTGACTCTAACCAAACAAGTGAAAGATCTGTATGACAGGAACATACTTTTTTATTTAAAACCATCATTAACTAGAAGAAAAGTAGAATGTAGTCACATTGTAATTTCTGTACTGCTAGAAAGATTTTGCTGGGATATATCAGCGGTTGGAGAAAAAAAAGTTTTTGAATCTCAATTCATCCCCCAATGTGTGTGTGTGTGTGTGTGTGTGTGTGTGTGTGTGTGTGTGATTTTCTCCCTCCCCTTTTCTTGACATCCCCAAAGAGTTTCCTGCCAGCCCCAGGGATTTATTTTACTAGCTCCAGAGAATCAGCCATTATTTCCTCAGAGAAAAATCTTGTGAGTGATCAATCTCTAACTCTATGCCCTGCCTGAGTTTACCCTAGGTGTCAAAGCTGGTCTTTGACAACATTTGAAAATAAAATTTCCAGTTTCCTTTCAATTTAGATTTTAAAAGATTCTGATCTGAGAAATCTGCCATGTCATTCCTAGTCTTGAAGGGCATAGGCATGAGGATAAATGAGCTTCCCAATGGTGATTTGTCATGCAGCAACTGAAAACTCATATGGAAAGCAATGCACCACACTCTATTAGGAGATTCAGAGGTCTATAGCAAGGTAATCTTCCCACTGAATTCATGGCCTGAAACCTTGCTGGCATCCTTTGCAGGAGTGATAGTGACTGAAGCTCCATCACTTTTATTACTGTAGTTATTTGCCTGAATGGTTCCATATTCACACAATCAAGATTGAATTCTTTGCTACAAAAATACAAATAGAATCAAGGTGGATTTGAATAAAGCCATGATCTGTCACTTCTTGGCTCACAGTCATGTTCAGTAGTAATGGGAGTCTGGGCAAGGTGTTCTGTATGGGACAGGTGAGAACTTAAAACTATCCAAATAGATCTGAACCCCACTCTTGCTAGCAGCTTTGAGGAAGGCCTACTGCTGTCTATGAAATGAAGCTTCTCTGACTGAGGTTAAGAACAACACTGATCTATGGGTATAAATAGAAATATTTAGAAGGCAGTTTGACTACATGATCTTTTTGTAAAAACATCTAAAGTAATTTTCCAACTAGAGTCTGTGACTTTCCTAGCCATGGGCTTTTGACCATGTCTGCAGTACTTACAATGAAATCCCTTCTTCAATCAGAAAATGGTTATTGTCTCCAATAGCAGCCATGCCTCTATTGCACCAGTGGGCACATCTTGCCTACAAGTCAATTGTGCCCAGCACTGGATATCTTTTCTCCTCTAGCAGCCTGCATTGAGTTGTTCAGCACTATGAAAGCTGTACACCAGGAAGGAAGTTTCTAATCCAATTCGAGATTGACTTTTCTATGTCCTGAATCTAATGTCCATGTATCTTCAGTAATAGTGTCTAACTAACACTATGGTGGGCAGCCAAGAGTGATGACAACAGCCTGGGTTATTTTGTCTTCTTTGAGAGCTTTCCTGATGCATAACTTTTAGGGTAGGAGCCTATGCTTGGTACTGAGATTTTCATTTAGTATCCCATGGCTTCTGGGAGTAGCATTGTTCACACATAAGGGAACATCTTCTCAAACTCTTTTAAAAATATTTATAATTGGCTTATAGATTTTTGAGTTTTCATAAGGCTTCTTCACACATCCATAGTTTTTGGTTAACTACCTTCCTACTTTCCCCTATCTTCCAACATCGATTTCACTTAAATCTTTAATTCACAATATATAACACTTGATAGGAAAATATAATCAGGATATTTGACTTTAAAGGTTGTGGTTTGAACTGTTGATTTGTAGTAGATAAAAGTTGTTGAATGTCCCGAGATAAAGGCAGAATTTCCAAAAGTTTCTGAAATAGCCTCAAACATAGTTCTTCTACTTTTAGAATATGTTAATATAAAACAGGACTTTTAGTGCTGATATATGCCTCCTTTGAAATATGTTGATGTTACCCTATATACTATAGAATAAAATAATCAAACAATATTTAAATCTTTTTGTATTTAAATTTTTTTGTTTGGAATGCAAACTTGCTTTCATCCTTAATCAATGATAAACATACATAAAACAAATTGTCTTAAAATAAATTTACGTATGATTGGTTATCAATAAATGTTTGTCTTTTATAGCTATTTTTTGTATATCCCTGAGGTTGTAGTAAAAATTTCCTCCACAGGAATATTAGATTTATAGTAAAAATGATTTTTATTTCTTCTGAAAAACTTCTCTTGATTGATTACTTTTGTGAATCAGTTTCTCTGACCAGAGTAAAGGTTAGCCATAATATACATCTCTAGCATTCTTTAAAATTATTTTCAGTATAACATTTGTATTGATTCTTTTGAAATTTCACATCATATGACCCATCACATTCACTTCCCCATTCTTCCAGGACTGCCCCGTCCTACCCTTGTGACCTCCCCGAACAAAGCAATAACAACAACAACAACAACAACAATAAAACAAACAAACAAAAAAACAGTCCAACTTGTGTTATCTCTATACTCACTGGAATGTGTCAGACTTTCAGGGCCCTGACCCTTAAATAGAACCATGTCATTTCCTTCCTGAACCCAGCCAGATGCCATCAACTGTGGAGAGCTACACTTCAGCAGCCTTATCAAAGTTAAAAAAAATAAGAATTCTCTTTAGTAGCTCCCTGTTTAGGCCTTTACATTTTGGGGTTGTGTCGGGGTTATAAGAGAAACCTTCCGTATCCCTCTTTCTCAACTGTTGTCTGCAGTTATTCGTATTACGGCCTTGCTCTTGACAGTTAGTAGGAGCATGGATCATGGGCTTCCACATAGTTTTTTGTGATCGTACAGATGATGAACATGTCATCTGGCTGGAGTTGGTCCATTGACCCACACATATCCCTCAGCATCAACCCCGATTACAGACAGCAATGTTGCCCTAGGTAGCATGCAGGCCATTCAGATTAATATGGCTCATGATAGCAACACAGCCCACAGACATCGACCTGGATTCAAGCTGTAGATACCATAGACATCTACACAGCCTTCGGTGGTAACATGAGCCATGCTCATCAACACTGACCCTTCTCCTCCCCTCCATCTCTCCTTCCCTTTGTTCCTTTCTATCTCTGTCTCTGTCCCTGTCCCTGTCTCTGTCTGTCTGTCTGTCTGTCTGTCTGTCTGTCTGTCTGTCTGTCTGTCTGTCTGTCTCATTCCCTTCCTTTCTTTTATCTTTCTTGTCTTTTGCAACAGTGATTGGCACATAGTGTCTGTTGGTCTTAGAAGGATGATAAGTGATCACTTGGTTTTTGGTGATAGCTAGCTTTGTTGACCTTTGGTTAAGCTGAATAATTTACAAGGGTATGAGAAGGAAAAAGCTGCTTACTACCAGCATGGTCTTGCTTGCTGCCACTGTGGAAAATGCTCTTCTCTACCACAATTTCTTCTTCACAATGAACTGAAGACAGACATGTGGTTTGAGTGAGATGCTGCTGCCCTTTGTATCAGGCTGTCTGCTGCTTTCTCACAGCAACAGAATCTAACACAGGAGCTTTCATTTAATAAAATAAATTAAATAGAAATACAAATTCAGATAAAAGGTTCACAGTGTCATGTAGATTCTTGTACCGGTTAGAAGCTAGGAAGTCTTTCTGACTAAAAGAACAGGAGCTAAGTTCTGAATGAGAATCATACCTCACTCATCTTGTGGTGCCTTCTCTAGACAACTATTTGGTTTCTAGTCAAAGTAATATTTTGAATATATTTTAAATTAGCATATAAAATATTTTAGTAGGCTGAGCATATGCAGAAGAAAAGGAAAAACCAAGAAAATAAAGATGAAGCATCGCCGCCACCACCTCCCCCTGAGTTCTGCCCTGCTTTCAGCAAAGTAGTCAACCTGCTCAGCTGTGATGTTGTGATGTACATCTTCAGGACCATCTTTGAACAGGCAGTGGGCACAGTTTAATCTGTGGACAGAAGGGATGCTGCAGATGGCATTTCATATATTGGCCCTGGGCTTGCTGGAGGAGAAACAGCAACTTCAGAAAGCTCCAGAAGAAGAAGAAGAAAAAGAAGAAGAAGAAGAAGAAGAAGAAGGAGGAGGAGGAGGAGGAGGAGGAGGAGGAGGAGGAGGAGGAGGAGGAGGAGGAGGAGAAGGAGAAGAAGAAGAAGAAGAAGAAGAAGAAGAAGAAGAAGAAGAAGAAGAAGAAGAAGAAGAAGAAAAAGAGGAGACTGTTGACTTTTACCATAAGGCTTCAAGGTTGGTAAGTTAAGCCATGAATGCTCAGGATATACAAATGCTTTTGGAAAACTCAAAGGAATCCCCCAATTTGAAGGCCAGAAGGATACGATAACATGGATACTCCAGATGTTTGACACAGTGAAATGATTAAGAGAAAAATCTTGTTTAGTTGTGGCAACCACTTCAGGATTGGAGTCACTTAAAAGTGAAGAGATTACTCATGATAAAGAAAAAGCCGAACAGGAGAGAAAAACTGAAGCTGCCAGGCTATATTGACAGAAGGTCATGGCTCAGATGTCTGTCTTACAGAAAAACTTCATCGAAACTCACAAACTCATGTATGACAATGCGTCAGAAATAACAGGAAAGGAAGACTCCGTTGTGGAGGAAGAGAGCACCTCAGCAGTCTTAGTGAGTAGAATTGCTCATGGTCCTAAACAGGGCCCAGCTGTTACAGGAAAGGAGGTGCTGGCATACATCCTCTGCCAAGAAGACCAAGAGGTGAAACTAGGAAATAATGCCATGGTATTGTCAGCCTGTGTGCAGACATCCACCGCCCTAACCCTGCACAGGGGGAAGCCTGTGGACCTCTTAGGGGAAGCACCAGACCCTCTTTTCATGGTTCCAGACTTGGCACTTGGAACTTATACAGGAAGCTGTGGACATGTCAAGCATGCAGTGTGCTGGCAGAAGCATTTTGAAGCTCTACAGCTGAGCTCTCAGCAGCACATTCACATTGACCTGTTTGACTTGGAAAGTGGTGAGTACCTGTGCCTGCTCTGCAAGTCTCTCTGCAACACTGTCATCCCCATCATTCCTCTGCAGTCGCAGAAGTTCAACAGTGAGAATGCAGAGGCTATTGTTCAACTTCTGACCTTGGCGTGGTGGATAAAGACAGTCCCTGCCAGAATATAGGTTATAATATAAAGCATGCTAAAGGAGAAGCTCCTGCAATTCCTGTCTTATTTAATCAAGGAATTCGGGATTCTACTTTTGTATTTCATTCCATGCTGAGTTTTGGAGTTTAGTCTTTGGTAAAATATTCAAATAGTATCAAGGAAATGGTCATTCTCTTCACCACAACAATTTACAGAATTGGTCTGAAAGTGCCTCCTGATGAACTAGACCCCTGAGTCCCCATGATGACCTGGAGCATGTGTGCCTTCACTATTCAGTGTAAAGTCAACAGGCATGGCTAAAACTCACTGAATTCATCCCCAATATATACAGTTCTGGTTGTTCCTATCTATGAGAACCTTGGAGAATTTTCTATTGCTAGCACCCTTGTTGAGTTTCTGCTATGCTAGTAGTTATTCTTCATTTTTCCTGTGGTAAAGTTTAATTTTTCCTCCCAACTATCTACATTAGAGTTCTTCCCTGTAAAGACAGACTAACATGAAAGACAGTTTCTATTACTCTGGGGAATACAGCAGCTAGGCAATGGTTTTCTAATTCCTGAGTACCAACTTTAAAGCATATTCTCAGGATGCGACATCATGAGGTAGAAAACTCACAGGGGAAGGCCTATCCAAAGAGATGGACTGAGAGAAGTTGGAAAATGATTGTGAGCTGGAGAAAACTTGCCTCAGTGTCCAGAGGAGACCAAAGAGGAACAAAGAGGGTAGAGAGGGAAAGAGAATTAATAAGAACCAATCTATCCTGTTTTTTTTCCTTACTTTTTAAAATTTGATCCAATGTCTTTTAAGTCTTTTCCTTTCAAACCAATGAAGACCACAGAGGAGACTAAGAAGATGAGACAACTCCATGTAGCAGTCTGTGTTGGTGCCATTAAGCTGGTTTTCACTGTCTGCACAGACTCTCCAGCTGTTTCTCTCAAAGGAGTCCCCAAGTCCAGGGCAGGTGGTTGAAGCAGGCCCATGGGACATTTTTGTTCTAGACTCTATCACTGTGGAAGGGCTCTTCAGTGTTTGAAGACAGTAATAAACTACAAAGTCCTCAGGTTGAAGGTCTTCAATAGTGAGGGTGAATTCTGTTGCAGATCCACTGCCAGTGTACCTTGTGGAAACTCCATCATTCCTGACTGAAGTGTGGTCAATGAGGGCCTTGATGGTCTGCCCTGGTCTCTGCTGGTACCAGGATAGGTAGTGCTTTCCATCTCTGTAGAGGAGGCTCTGACTGGCCTTGCAGGTGATGGAGACTCTTTCTCCTGGAGAAACCCAAAGGGACTCTGCTTGCTGGGTGAGTGTGATCTGCCCATTGGAAGCTATAACCAGAGACACAGGGGGATTCAGAGAGGCTGTGAGATGTGAAACAGAGGTTCCCACTATCAGGAGGCCAGGACCTACAAAATCTGTGCTGCATGTGGCTTTTACTCCTTACCACTCTCCAAAACATCTTCAAGGGAAAAGGAATTGTCCTCTTGATACATTACCTTACCTGTGAAACATAGGAGGACAAGGAGAAGGCGGAGTGGGGCTGCTGTCATCTTTCTGCCTCTCAAGCTTCTGAGGATGCTCTGACTCAACAAAAAGCCTTATTTATAATCCAAGATCACAGGAAGTGGGCAGTGAGGGATATTGAAGAAAACCCGGATGAGGATGAAGGCTTAGTAAGTGGTAAGGAGGCTGAGGTAACACTTGCTGCTGACACTACCACATTGTCCCGTCTACTGCCCGCCTTTACCCTTGAGGATTTCCTTTGGTCGTGTCACAGATGCTGTGCTTGTTGTGTGACAGCCGTGACCATCTCCAGGGTAAATAGCAGTGTGATGGTGAAGGAGATTGCTCTCATGAATTAATACTTCTGCAGAGTGGGGACATCAGTTGCCCTAAGCTGTGACAGTGACTGGAGTATAATATCCAAGGCTGCTTTGTGCGAGGTTTCAGACAAGGCTCAGTTGCTCCTGTGACTGTGGGGCACTGACCCTGCTGTTCTGGAATGCTATGATCATCCTTTTCCTGGGGATGGTGCTAAGCTGTGACCCAGCAACAATTTATTTAACAACCCAGGAAGCTGATTTTTTAAACATTATATGCAAATCTTTTAATAGCAACAGTTCTTGGAAGTTAATATTATGGAGAATCAATTGAAAATGATTACAGAGATGTGGTGGTTTGAATGAATGGGAACTTTTCCCCCATGGATTTGAACACTTGGTCCTCGAGTTTGGGAGGTTATGGAACTTTTAAAATATAGAGCCTTGCTGGAGGAAGTAATTCACTGTTGCTGGTTTTTGAGTATGCATAGCCTCACCTCACCTCCAGATCATGCTTTGCTACCCATATGCAGTTAGAGGTCAAGATGTGATCTCTCAGCTTCCTGGTCAGTGTTCTACCATTGTTTTTTCTGCCATAGTGAACATCTAGGCCCCTGGATCTCTAAGCCAAGATGCGTTCCTTTTGATTATGGTATTTTATCATGGCACCAGTAAAGTAACTATAGAAAACATTTTAATATATATATTCACCGACAAACAGAACAGTCATTAAAAAACAAACAAATAAACCATTAGTCAGGCCTGTAGAAATAGCTGTTGGGGGTTGGTCTGGTGCTGCTATGCATTCTTGTGTTATTCAAATGCTAAATACTGCCCCACATGATCTGGTTGCCTCCAACAAGCAGATCAGATCTTCATATATAGCAAGTCCAAAATAATACAGCTTCTAGCCCTGATATTTTAATACAAAATGAATAAGAAACATAACGGCAAAAAAAGTCTTCTAACAAATACATAAGGCCAATAGCCCAAAAGACAAGGGGACTATGAGGGACACCTGGATTTTTAATTTCCTCTATCATCTTCATATAGTTGGTTTTAAGTCACTTATTTTTTGCTTCAGCTATGTTGGAATATTCATGGCGTGTTGTGGTCAGATATCTGGGTTCTGATGGAGACATATTGCCCTGAATGTTATTGATTATGTTCCTATGCTAGTATCTAGGCATCTGGGTTTGGGGACTGTAGATCAAGTTACTGATTTCTGGATTTGTCTTTTTTCAGTATTTTTCTTTTTTAATGTTCCTTAGTTTCTATTTCCTCCCTGGATTTTCAGAAAGTTTGTTGCCTGTTTCACTGAACACTTTGCTGGTGTGTTCGGGGGAATGTTTGCTGATGTCGAAGTCAGGGGTGAGGGGTCAGAGGGAGATATTGTCTGTTGTAATGCTAGGGGGCACCATGAAAATTGGGTCTGGGGAACCATGAGAGTGGAGTATGTCTACAGGCAGCCTACCTGCTTATTTGGTCAGAATGGCCTGTGGTTGAACAGGCGTTTTCTGTCCAAGTTGGGGGCTGTTACAGAGCAACAAGGGTGGAAGGGGAAGCACAAAGTGATGGTTTGTGGGGTACACAGGAGGCATGGACTGGAGCTAGAGAGGTACATAGGGAGTGCTGCAGCTCATGTTCTGTTGCAGTGCTAGGGGGTGACTGAGAGTTGGACCTGGGGGAACAGAGTGGAGAAGCTCTGCAGGCTGCCTATCTGGTCTTCTGGCAGACATGGTCTGTGGTTGAGCAGGGAGAATCCACTGGAATTGGGGATGAGGCATATTGATAAGTCAGGGAGGAGAGGCCCAGGGGGGTTGTCTGTGGGATCCACAGGAAGTGTGGACAGTGGGGAGGGGAGGCTGCACCTGGTGTCCTGATGCAGAGTTGGCAGTGACCCTGAGAACTGGGTCTGAGGGAAAGGAGAATGGAAAAGGTTCATGGGCATCTTGCCTGTTCTTCTGGCAGGATGTCCTGTTGCCTTTCTCACTTTCTCACAAGTCCTAGTTTTGTCCATTTTTCTTTTCTTTTCATAAATTCTTGTGATTTTTATCACCATTTTAGTTACTTAATTATCTTGTGTGTGTGTTTTTTTGTGTGTGTATGTTTGTGTATGTGCATATGTGTGTGTTTATGTGTAGATGCACATGGCATGTTTGTGGAGGTCAGAGGACAGTAATAATTTGTCTTTTCTGTCATGTGAGCTTTGATTAAACTCAGGTCTGACATCTGGCTTGATGGTGAGTGAGTTACCTTCTGAGCCACATTGTTGCCCTTTAAAATTCTCTATTGAAGTACACTCAAAGCAATATCTTTCAAGTATATCATATGTTTTAATAATATCCAGTAACCTTCCCAAATTTTTCTTCCCTTTCTGCTGTTTCCAGTAGTAGGCATGATTTACCTCTTGTTGAATGTGCTTTAAGTTCCTTCAGAGGACTGTTGGCTGCTTCCAACATATGTAAGTCATTCTTGTATCCTTAGGTTTATCATACATTCTGGCCATTGCTGTGGTTCATAGGCATTATAACTGGAAATGACTGTTGATTACATTCCTCATTTGGAAGCTTGTATGGTGCCTTTTGGTATTATGAAAGCTAGTTCTCAAAGAGGGTATATATACAGGTCATATCCAACTTGAATTCTCTATGTCCATGTACAAAGTGCATTAGGGACTTACCTTCTTCTACCTCTGGGTGACAACCAAGGGCAGCAATACCTATAGTATAAAGAGAACATTTAATGCCTTTTTTTTTTTTAAAATTGTCTATGGATCTTGAGGAGACCATTATCAGCCTAAATGGGAAAAATATGCATATATATTATAATATATTCTGTAATCATATAATATGATGTAATTGTATATATATTATGTATAATATATAAATATATTATATATATGTTATATATGCATATATAGTTTATATATATAGAGATGTATAAATTTTATAGGTAGATACTTAATCATGTTTTCTTTTTTTAATTATTATTATTTATTTTATTTTATAAAATAAAATTTTATAAATTTTATAGGTAGATACTTAATCATGTTTTCTTATAACTGTTCCTGATACCCTTCCTGTTATTTTTACTGTCTGATCTCCTTCTATATTTCTCACTTCACACCTAGTTAAAGCACCTATTTTCCCCTTTGGATCACTTATATTCTCCTACCTATTTTTTCCTTTCCCCAAGGTTTTAATTATTTATGTATTTGAGTGCTATGTTTGCATGTATGCCTGCATGGCAGAAGAGAGCAAAGTAGTCCATTATAGATGGTTATGAGCTACTGTGTGTTTGCTTGGAATTGAACTTAGGACCTCTGCAAGAACAGCTAGTGTTCTTAGTGCTCTTAACCACTAAGCAATATCTCTAGCCTCCTTTTACCTTCATAGTTTCTTCAGTTATTCTGGGTTATATACTTGGATGTGGATTTCTGATGAGAGAGAACTGTGCTGTTTGTCTTTCTGGGTGTGAGTTACCTCACTCAATATGATCTTTATAAGTTCCTTCAATTACCTTCAAATGTCATTTTTCTTTGTAACTGAATAATATTTTATAGTGTATATGATTACATTTTAATTATCAATTTGTCTGTTAAAGCACATTTAGGTTGTTTTCAATGAACATGACTGAGCAAATATCAGTAGAGAATGGGTTTGATAGACTCCTTTGGGCATATGGCAGGAACGGAATAGTTGGGTCATATGATAGATGTGGGTTATAGTTTTATTTGGTTTCCCACACTGATTTCCAGAGTGACTAGACACATTTTCAACCCCCAACCTGTGAATGAGGGTCTCTGTTTCCTCATATCCTCTCCAGCATTTGAGGTTAACTGTTTCATTGATTTTTGCCACTCTGACTGGGGTAAGATGAAATCTCAAAGTTGTTTTGATGTACATCTCTCTAATTGTTAGATATAAAGTTTGAAGACAGTTCTTACTCATTTTTACCTCTACTTTTGAGAACTCTGTTCTGATAACAAGCCACATTCTTAGAATGTTGTATTTTGGTTTGTTTGTTGTATTTTCAAGAAAACAAAGATTACTCTTAGTTTTCTTGAGCTCTTAGTTCTGTATATTAATCCTCTGTTAGGCATTTACATGCCAAATACTCTCTTCTTGTCTGTAGTTTTCTTATTAACCTGATTAATGTTATCTTTACCAATCTCACACCTTTTTAATTTCATGATGTTTTACTTGTTAATAGCTGACTTTAATTTTCGGGCAACTGAATCCCTATTCAGAAGTCTTTTCTACACCTATACCATGTAGAATATTGCCTTGGGTTTTTAAATTTTTTAATTTTTATTTTTTATTTTATTTTTTACCATCCAGATTTTATTTTCTCTACCTTCCCATCAACCCTCCAACTGTTTCACATCCCATACCTCCATACCTCCTCCCCACTCCTGTCTCCATGAGGATATCCCCACCTGCCATCCCTACCCTATCAGAACTCTAAACTCCCCGGTGCCTCCAATCTCTTGATGGTTAGGAGCAGCTTCTCTGAACCCAGACCTGGCAGTCCTCTGCTGTATATGTTTTACGGGCCTCATATCAGGTTGTGTATGCTGCCTTGTTGGTGGTCCAGTGTTTGAGAGATCTCAGGGGTCCAGGTTAATTGAGACTGCTGGTCTTCCTACAGGGTAGCCCTCATCCTCAGCTTTTTTCAGTCTTTCCCACATTCAACCACAGGGGTCAGCAGCTTCTGTTCATTGGTTGGGAGCAAATATTTGACTCTTTCAGCTGCTTGTTGGGTCTTCTGGAGTGCGGTCATTATAGGTCTCTTTCTGTGAGCACTCCATAGCTTCAGTAATAATGTTAGGCCATGAGACCTCTCCTTGAGTTGGATCCCACTTTGGGTCTGTTACTGGACCTTCTTTACTCAGACTCCTCTCCACTTCCATCCTTGCAGTTTTTTCAGACAGGAACAATTATGGATCAAAGTTTTGACTGTGGGAAGGCTACTCCCTCCTTCACTTGATGCCCTTTTTTTTTCTTGGAGTTTCAGTTTTTGAATTTTAAGTCTTTGATTCATTTGAAGTTAGTTTTGTGGAAGATGATAGAAATGGTTTTAATTTCATTCTTAAATACTCTGCTTCTTTCTTTTACACACACACACACACAGACACACACACACAGACACACAGACACAGACACAGACACACACACACACACACACACACACACACACACGCAGACTTTGAGGAGAAATATGGCAAAATCTACAGCTTTAATTGTGGGTCCAGTTGGCTGAAAATCAGTTTATGTCATTCATTTTACTTCTTTAGTGATCTTGCCTAAAATTTTGTTTACTTCAAAAATTTGACATTTTGTAAAATAAGAAAATATACAAATAAGCTTTTACAAAATCACACTCAATTGATAGGTCAATTATTGTAGTTTATATTTTTCAATTTTTTATTTACTTATTTAATGAGATTATGATATAATTACATCATATTCTTCTTTCTTCTTTCTCTAAACCCTGCCATATACCATTCTTTCATATTTTCAAATTAAAGGTTTCTTTTTAAATTAATTTTTTATCTATCTATCTATCTATCTATCTATCTATCTATCTATCTATCTATCATATCTATCTATCATATCTGTCTATCTGTCATCTGTCATCTTTATGCATCTATGTATTATCTCTATCTATATGTCTGCCTCCCTGTCTGCCTGCCTGCCTGTCTGTCTGTCTGTCTGTCTGTCTGTCTGTCTTTAAGTCTATCTATCTATCTATCTATCTATCTATCTATCTATCTATCTATCTATCTATCTATCTATCATCTATCTATCTATCTATCTATCTATCTATCTATCTATCTATCTATCTATCTATCTATCATCTATCTATCTATCTATCTACCTACCTATCTATCTTCTACCTATATTCTCAAATACAATCAGCTCAGTTTGTTGCTTGTTTGTATCCTTTCAGCACTGACCATTTGGTATTGGATAATCAATTGGTGTGCTTTTCCCTGGAGAAGATTCTCCCAACTAAGCATTCCTCAGTTGACTGTAGTTCTTTGTATAGGGTTGAGGCCTTATGTTCTTTCCCCCATTTACTTTAGCGTGTCTATTGTTATTGTCTTTGTTCATTTTGTGTTTAGGCCATCGTGGTAGGAATATTTTATAGGTGTAGCTTTTGACTACACTAAAAGACACAGTCTCATAACAAACTTCTGATCCTCTAGCTCTTAAATATTTATGACCACTCTTGACTTCAGGTGAGGAAGTTGTTTTGTAGATGTATCCATTGGGACTGCACTTGACAACTCTGCATTTTGATTGGTTGTGTTTTTTATTATGGATTTTATCTTTTACAAAGACTATAATAGTTTTAAAACTTTTATGATGATTGATATTTTTGTTTTTATGTATATTATAAAATATCTGAATAAAAGTTCTACTAATTTCTTATTTTTTAGATAAGTTATTAAGTTAATATTTTCAGATTTATTGTTTTCAAAACCAATCTAACATTAGTTCTTAATCTTTCAGACACATGATCTTGTGGAAAGATAAACTAGGTTCTTCAGTTCTAACATGTAGTGTTAAGAACAGAGAAAGGGGCAGTTGGGTAAGTAGGTGTTCCCCACTCTGATGATGTCTCAGTGGGACAACTCTTCTTTCTTCAGGGTATCTTGTTGGCCCAGCATTGGATTTTGGACTGTCATATAAGGTGGCATCGCTTATTCACATTTAACTGTATGACTTGTTCATGTCTTTCAACTCCTGATGACATTTGCAGATTAGACTTATGGCCATTTAGTGGTGCCAATTTCCCTTGAAACCAAAGGAAGCCACATCCTTTGTCTACTGTGTAAAATCCAATTGCTTTCTCTTCTTGCTATGGATCATAATGTGAAGTGCATTGTTGCTTGAAAAGTGTGATATTATTGAGATTTCAAAGTGATCCTATGTTCTTCTATTCTTTGCAGTAGAGATTGCATACAGTATATTTTGTATCTTACTGTTATTTTATGTTTGTTTTAGTTTCTTTTGAGAGAGAGAGAAGAGAAAGAAAGAGAGAGAGAGAGAGAGAGAGAGAGAGAGAGAGAGAGAGAGAGAGAGAGAGAGAAGAGTGGTGAGGAGAATATGCAGTTTGGATGGGTAGGGAGGTACGAAGGATCTAGGATCTAATAGGTGGGAGAAGGGAAACCATCAAAATATATTGAATGTATTGTATAAAGTAATTTTAAAAAATGGGATGAAGATTGTACAGGGTAGTCATGAAATTCCTTAGGATATGCTTGAGATACCCTATGAATGGTTTTGCCAACCCCAAAGACCCGTGAGATAAAACAGGTGTCCTTTTGAACACTAGCTTTACTGATCGACTTTGCATGTTGTATCAATAGCCAGTGTTCCAGGCTGCTAAAAGTATGTGTTAAGGCAACTTTTCAGTGTCTTAAGAAGCAGCCTCTAGACCAGCTCTCAGAGATGAAGTCAGCTCTTCTGATATGGGTGTTGCTATTCTGGGTACCAGGTGAGTGTTCAGAGAAGTGTTTAGAACATCTACCAGAGTCATGGCTGTATTCCATGTCTCTGTGATCTTGATTATGGAAATTACAGCATTTGTAATTTGTTATTTCCTTTCCCATGTTTCCTTTTATTTTCTTCTGCCTGAGAGTGATGCTTGTGACAACTGTAACATGAGTCACATGTCTTATTATTAGATGGTTTCAGTATATCTGCAACAGTAGTTTTGTGTCTTTATCATTACAGGTTCCACTATGAGCATTGTGCTGACCCAGTCACCAGTTTCCTTGGCTGTGTCTTTGGGACAAAAGGTCACCATTTCCTGCAGGGCCAGTGAGCGTGTCAAATAAATTTGGCATAAATCTTATGCACTGGTTTCAACAGAACCCAGGACAACTTCCCAAAATCCTGATCTATAATGAAGCCAATCAAGCACTTGGGATCCCTGCCAGGTTCAGTGGTGATGAGGCTGATATAATCCTCACCCTCACCATTAATCCTGTGGAAGTTGATGATGCTGCAACCTATTACTGTCAGCAAGGACTAACATTTCCTCCCACAGCAATTTATGGCTAAGCAAAAACCTCCCAGGGCTGCTACACACTGAGGCTCAGTGTCTCAGATGTTTTTCCCCTGAGACATCTCAATTAGGACTCTGTAGAAGGCTTGTTTGAAAATGGAAATGAACTACAAAATAGAAGATTCTTAAGCTCATGAGTGCATTTATTTCCCCTGTACATTGCATCTTATAATTAAGTAATTTCCTTAGTAAAGATGATGTCCTTGTTACTATTTCTTTTATGTATGTATGTTTGCATGTATGTATGTATGCATGTATGTATATATGTATGCATGCATGTATGTATGTTTGTATGTATGTATTCACTTTACAACCCTATTGCAGCTCTCTCCCTCCTCAAAGTCCCACCCTCATAGACCACAACCTTCCTTCTCCTGAGAGAAGGGCTGAGCCCCCATGAGTACCAACCCACCCTGGCACATCAAGTAACAGTAGTTCTAATTGCATCCTCTCCCACTAAGGCAAGACAAGGCAGCCCTGCTAGCAGGAAGGGATCCAAAGGCAGAGACAGCCCTTGTTCCAATTGTTATGTGACCCACCTGAATTCCAAGCCTTGTTACTATCTTTGGAGAAGTTTTTTAGATTTAATAGTTTTTTTACTTAGCCAATAATTTAAAACTTAAAGGAAACTTTCCTCACTCATTTAAAATAAAATAAGTTACAATATTAAAACTGTTAATGATCTGACTTTCACATCTGAGTAAAATTCTTTTCTTGTCCATAATATTTTTATTGATTATTTGTGAATTTCACATCATGCTCCCTAATGACACTCACTTCCCAGTCCTCCCAGGTTCATGGCATACCCTTGTTAAATCTCCCCCACCCATACACACAAAAGAGGAAGAAGAGAAGAAGAAGAAGAAGAAGAAGAAGAAGAAGAAGAAGAAGAAGAAGAGGAGGAGGAGGAGGAGGAGGAGGAGGAGGAGGAGGAGGAGGAGAAGGAGGAGGAGGAGGAGGAGGAGAAATAAGACAAGTTCAATTTGTTGTCTTGCCTATATTTTCACTGAGGCATGGTGAAACTCCTGGTCAGCCCCTTAATGAATTCTTTGATCACCAGCTAATACTCTTTTTTTTTTTTTTTGGTTTTCAGAAGGTGTCCTTTACTATGGGTACAAAATCAAGGTTGGGACTAAGTATATCAGACTCACTGTTTTCACCAAGATTTGATAGAATTGCTTACATGATACGCATTTTCTTTTTTTTTTGAAATTGCATTTTTTATTATTTATTTTATTTTATTTTTTTAATTTACATTCCAAATCATTTCCCCTTTCCCGTTTCCTCCCTCCCCGAAAGTCCCATAAGCCCCCTTCCCTCCCTCTTTTCTCCATTCAACCCCCTCTCATTACTCTGTCCTGGCGTTCCCCTACATCCAGTCTTTCCAGGACCAGGGGTCTCTCCTTCCATCTTCTTAGAAATCTATTGATATGTGGATTGTGTCTAGGGTATTCCGAGATTCTGGGTCAATATCCCCTTATCAGTGACTGCAGACCATGTGTGTTCTTTTGTGATTGGGTTACCTCACTAAGGATGATATTTTCAAGTTCTGACCATTTGCCTAGGAATTTCGTAAATTCATTGTTTTTATTTGCAGAGTAGTATTCCATTGTGTAGATATACCACATCTTCTGAATCCATTCCTCCGTTGAGGGACATCTGGGTTCTTTCCAGCTTCTGGCTATTATAAATAAGGCTGCTATGAACATAGTGGAGCATGTGTCCTTATTGCATGCAGGTAAAGCCTCTGGGTATATGCTCAGGAGTGGTATAGTGGGATCCGGGAGAGAAACAACACCCTGGAAAAAATGAGATAATAACCTTCTTGAATCAAACCCAAAAGTAGATAACCACTCAAACATAAAGATAGCGTCAAGAATGGCAGATGGCAATAATCACTATGCCTTAATCTCTCTTAATATCAATGGTCTCAATTCCCCAATTAAAAGACATAGACTAGCAGACTGGATACGTAAACAGGACCCAGCATTTTGCTGCATGCAGGAAACGCACCTCAGTGTCAAAGACAAACACTACCTCAGAGTAAAAGGCTGGAAAACAATTTTACAAGCAAATGGCCCCAAGAAACGAGCCAGAGTAGCCATCCTAATATCAGATAAAATTGATTTTCAACCTAAAGTCATCAAAAAAGACACAGAAGGACACTACATACTGATCAAGGGAAAAATCCACCATCAAGAACTCTCAATTCTGAATATCTATGCTCCAAATGCAAGGGCACCCTCATTCGTAAAAGAAACTTTACTAAAACTCAAAGCACACATCGCACCGCACACAATAATAGTGGGTGACTTCAACACCCCGCTCTCTGAAATGGATCGTTCAGGAAAGCAGAAACTAAACAGGGACACAGTGAATCTAATTGAAGCCTTGGACCAAATGGAACTAACAGATATATATAGAATATTTCACTCTGGAGCTAAAGAATACACCTTCTTCTCAGCTCCTCATGGTACCTTCTCCAAAATTGACCATATAATTGGTCACAAATCAGACCTCAACAGATATAAGAAGACCGAACTAATCCCATGCCTCCTATCAGATCATTATGGAATAAGGGTGGTCTTCAATGGCAACAAAAACAAAAGAAAACCCATGTACACATGGAGGCTGAACAATGCTCTCCTCAATGATAACTTGGTCAAGGTGGAAATAAAGAAATCAAAGACTTTTTGAAAGTTAATGAAAATGAAGGCACAACATACCCTAATTTATGGGACACAATGAAAGCAGTGCTAAGAGGAAAATTCATAGCCCTAAGTGCCGCCAAAAAGAAACGGGAGACAGCATACACTAACAGCTTAATGGCACACCTGAAAGTCCTGGAACAAAAAGAAGCAAATACACCAAAGAGGAGTAGAAGGCAGGAAATCATCAAACTCAGGGCTGAAATCAATCAAGTAGAAACAAATAAAACCATACAAAGAATCAACAAAATGAGGAGTTGGTTCTTTGAGAAAATCAACAAGATAGATAAGCCCTTAGCTAGACTAACCAGAGGGCACAGAGATAGTATCCAAATTAATAAAATCAGAAATGAAAAGGGAGAGATAACAACAGAAACTGAGGAAATTGAAAAAAATCATCAGATCCTACTACAAAAACCTGTATTCAACACAACTAGAAAATCTTGAGGAAATGGACAATTTCCTTGACATACCAAAATTAAATCAGTATCAAATAGACCATCTAAACCGTCCTATAACCCCTGAAGAAATAGAAGTTGTCATTGGAAGTCTTCCAACCAAAAAAGGCACAGGTCCAGATGGTTTTAGTGCAGAATTCTATCAGACCTTCAAAGAAGACCTAACACCAATATTCTTCAAACTGTTCCACAAAATAGAAACAGAAGGAACACTACCCAACTCGTTCTATGAAGCCACAATTACACTAATACCAAAAGCACACAAAGATCCGACAAAGAAAGAGAATCTCAAGCCAATCTCTCTTATGAATATCGATGCAAAAATACTCAATAAAATTCTTGCCAACCGAATCCAAGAACACACCAAAACGATCATTCACCACGATCAAGTAGGCTTCATCCCAGGGATGCAGGGATGGTTCAATATAAGGAAATCCATCAATGTAATCCACTACATAAACAATCTCAAAGAAAAAAACCACATGGTCATCTCATTAGATGCTGAGAAAGCATTTCACAAAATTCAGCATCCTTTCATGCTAAAGGTCTTGGAAAGATCAGGAATTCAAGGCCCATATCTAAACATAGTAAAAGCAATTTACAGCAAACCGGTAGCCAGCATCAATCTAAATGGAGAGAAACTTGAAGCAATCCCACTAAAATCAGGGACTAGACAAGGCTGCCCTCTCCCTCCATATCTTTTCAATATAGTACTTGAAGTTCTAGCTAGAGCAATTAGACAACAAAAAGAGGTCAAAGGGATACAAATTGGAAAGGAAGAAGTCAAACTATCACTATTTGCAGACGATATGATAGTATACTTAAGCGACCCAAAGAACTCCACCAGAGAACTCCTACAGCTGATAAACGACTTCAGCAAAGTGGCGGGATATAAAATCAACTCAAGCAAGTCAGAAGCCTTCCTATACTCAAAGGATAAGCAGGCTGAGAAAGAAGTAAGAGAAATAATACCCTTCACGTTAGCCACAAACCATATTAAGTATCTTGGCGTGACTCTAACCAAACAAGTGAAAGATCTGTATGACAAGAACTTCAAGTCTCTGAAGAAAGAAATTGAAGAAGACCTCAGAAGATGGAAAAATCTGCCATGCTTATGGATTGGCAGGATTAATATAGTAAAAATGAGCATCTTACCAAAAGTAATACATAGATTCAGTGCAATCCCCATCAAAATCCCAACTCAATTCTTCATAGAGTTAGAAAGAGCAATTCAAAAATTCATCTGGAATAACAGAAAACCCAGAATAGCTAAAAGTATTCTCAAGAGTAAAAGAACCTCTGGGGGAATCAGTATCCCGGACCTCAAGCTGTACTACAGAGCAATAGTGTTAAAAACTGCATGGTATTGGTACAGTAACAGACATGTAGATCAATGGAACAGAATTGAAGACCCAGAAATGAATCCACACTCCTATGGTCACTTGATCTTTGACAAAGGAGCTAAAACCATCCAGTGGAAAAAAGATAGCCTTTTCAACAAATGGTGCTGGCTCAGCTGGAGGTCAACATGCAGAAGAATGCAAATTGACCCATCCTTATCTCCTTGCACTAAGCTCAATTCTAAGTGGATCAAAGATCTCCACATAAAACCAGACACACTGAAACTAATAGAAGGGAAACTAGGGAAGAACCTTGAACATATGGGCACAGGGGAGAATTTCCTGAACAGAACTCCAATAGCTTATGCTCTAAGATCAAGAATAGACAAATGGGACCTCATTAAATTACAAAGTTTTTGCAAGGCAAAAGACACTGTCAAAAAGACAAAGCGGCAACCAACTAACTGGGAAATGATCTTTACCAACCTTACATCCGACAGAGGGCTAATATCCAAGATATACAAAGAACTCAAGAAGTTAAACTCCAGAGAGGCAAGTAACCCTATTAAAAAATGGGGTACAGAGCTACACAAAGAGTTCTCACCTGAAGAATATCTAATGGCTGAGAAGCACCTAAAGAGATGTTCATCATCCTTAGTCATTAGGGAAATGCAAATCAAAACAACCCTGAGATTCCATCTCACACCAGACAGGATGACTAAGATCAAAAACACAGGAGACAGCAGTTGTTGGCGAGGATGTGGAGAAAGAGGAACACTCCTCCACTGCTGGTGGAATTGCAGGCTGGTACAACCACTCTGGAAAGCAGTCTGGCAGTTCCTCAGAAAACTGGGCATGACACTCCCAGAGGATCCGGCTATACCACTCCTGGGCATATACCCAGAGACTTTACCTGCATGCAATAAGGACACATGCTCCACTATGTTCATAGCAGCTTTATTTATAATAGCCAGAAGCTGGAAAGAACCCAGATGTCCCTCAACGGAGGAATGGATTCAGAAGATGTGGTATATCTACACAATGGAATACTACTCTGCAATTAAAAACAATGAATTCACGAAATTCCTAGGCAAATGGTCAGAACTTGAAAATATCATCCTTAGTGAGGTAACCCAATCACAAAAGAACACACATGGTATGCAGTCACTGATAAGGGGATATTGACCCAGAATCTCGGAATAACCTAGACACAATCCGCATATCAATAGATTTCTAAAAAGATGGAAGGAGAGACCCCTGGTCCTGGAAAGACTGGATGTAGGGGAACGCCAGGACAGAGTAACGAGAGGGGGTTGAATGGAGAAAAGAGGGAGGGAAGGGGGCTTATGGGACTTTCGGGGAGGGAGGAAACGGGAAAGGGGAAGAGATTTGGAATGTAAATTAAAAAACAAAAATAAAAAAAAAAAGAGATAAATTTGTTAGCCTGCCCCAAAGGTTTTCTGGGTCTCAAGTTAATCTAATGTTATCTGACACTCAGCAGTTTCTTATCCGAGCAAGGGAAAAAAGAAGCCCTCATTGGTCAGAGGCTCATGCCTCTTCTTCAAGAAGGAGTTGTAACTTTGCTACTTGATGCTTTCCTGCTATCTCCGTAGGGTACATGATGCTCTCTAAATGTAGCACCCTAATGGAGCAGAACATTAGTCTCAGTCATTCCTAATCAAATGTTTGGTTCCTAGAATTAATGCTAATGTAAAGCTAAACCTAACATCAAAGCGGAACTTCTTTTTTTAAGTTCTCTACATGACTTGATTTAGAAATAAATTATATTAGCATTTAAGAATGTGCTTTAGAGATTTCTTAATTTAAGCTCATCGTTTTACAGTTGACACCAAGTTCTAGCTAGAGCAATTAGACAACAAAAAGAGGTCAAAGGGATACAAATTGGAAAGGAAGAATTCAAACTATCACTCTTTGCAGATGATATGATAGTATACTTAAGCGACCCAAAGAACTCCACCAGAGAACTCCTACAGCTGATATACGACTTCAGCAAAGTGGCCGGATATAAAATCAACTCAAGCAAGTAATAAGCAGGCTGAGAAAGAAGTAATAGAAATGATACCCTTCACGATAGCCACAAACCATATAAAGTATCTTGGCGTGACTCTAACCAAACAAGTGAAAGATCTGTATGACAAGAACTTCAAGTCTCTGAAGAAAGAAATTGAAGAAGACCTCAGAAGATGGAAAAATCTGCCATGCTTATGGATTGGCAGGATTAATATAGTAAAAATGAGCATCTTACCAAAAGTAATACATAGATTCAGTGCAATCCCCATCAAAATCCCAACTCAATTCTTCATAGAGTTAGAAAGAGCAATTCAAAAATTCATCTGGAATAACAGAAAACCTAGAATAGCTATAACTATTCTCAGGAGTAAAAGAACCTCTGCGGGAATCAGTATCCTGGACCTCAAGCTGTACTACAGAGCAATAGTGTTAAAAACTGCATGGTATTGGTATAGTGACAGGCATGTAGATCAATGGAACAGAATTGAAGACCCAGAAATGAATCCACACTCCTATGGTCACTTGATCTTTGACAAAGGAGCTAAAACCATCCAGTGGAAAAAAGATAGCCTTTTCAACAAATGGTGCTGGCTCAGCTGGAGGTCAACATGCAGAAGAATGCAAATTGACCCATTCTTATCTCCTTGCACTAAGCTCAATTCTAAGTGGATCAAAGATCTCCACATAAAACCAGACACACTGAAACTAATAGAAGGGAAACTAGGGAAGAACCTTGAACATATGGTCAGAGGGGAGAAGTTTCTGAACAGAACTCCAATAGCTTATGCTCTAAGATCAAGAATAGACAAATGGGCCGGGCAGTGGTGGCGCACGCCTTTAATCCCAGCACTTGGGAGGCAGAGGCAGGTGGATTTCTGAGTTCGAGGCCAGCCTGGTCTACAAAGTGAGTTCCAGGACAGCCAGGGCTACACAGAGAAACCCTGTCTCGAAAAACCGAAAAACCAAAAAAAAAAAAAATGCTGTCTTAAAAAAAAAAAGAATAGACAAATGGGACCTCATTAAATTACAAAGATTTTGCAAGGCAAAAGACACTGTCAAAGAGACAAAGCAGCAACCAACTAACTGGGAAATGATCTTTATCAACCTTACATCCGACAGAGGGCTAATATCCAATATATACAAAGAACTCAAGAAGTTAAACTCCAGAGAGGCAAGTAACCCTATTAAAAAATGGGGTATAGAGCTAAACAAAGAGTTCTCACCTGAAGAATATCTAATGGCTGAGAAGCATCTAAAGAGATGTTCATCATCCTTAGTCATTAGGGAAATGCAAATCAAAACAACCCTGAGATTCCATCTCACACCAGACAGGATGGCTAAGATCAAAAACACATGAGACAGCAGTTGTTGGCGAGGATGTGGAGAAAGAGGAACACTCCTCCACTGCTGGTGGAATTGCAAGCTGGTACAACCACTCTGGAAAGCAGTCTGGTGGTTCCTCCGAAAACTGGGCATGACACTCCCGGAGGATCCGGCTATACCACTCCTGGGAATATACCCAGAGGCTTTACCTGCATGCACTAAGGACACATGCTCCACTATGTTTATAGCAGCCTTATTTATAATAGCCAGAAGCTGGAAAGAACCCAGATGTCCCTCAACGGAGGAATGGATTCAGAAGATGTGGTATATCTACACAATGGAATACTACTCTGCATTTAAAAACAATGAATTCAAGAAATTCCTAGACAAATGGTCAGATCTTGAAAATATCATCCTTAGTGAGGTAACCCAATCACAAAAGAACACACATGGTATGCAGTCACTGATAAGGGGATATTAACCCAGAATCTCGGAATATCCTAGACACAATTCGCATATCAATAGATTTCTAAGAAGATGGAAGGAGAGACCCCTGATCCTGGAAAGACTGGATGTAGGGGAACGCCAGGAGAGAGAAAGAGAGGGGGTTCAATGGAGAAAAGAGGGAGGGAAGGGGGCTTATGAGACTTTCGGGGAGGGAGGAAATGGGAAAGGGGAAATGATTTGGAATGTAAATTAAAAAAAAATAATAAAAAAAGAAGCATTGTTACACCCATGGCTGTGCCATGATCAAGATCCATTGAGATCTTCAGAGGAAATCCCTAGAGAACCAGAGTCCAACATTGCTTTTGAAATGTTTCTATTGGGCTACAACATTAAAGAGCTCAGAGATGCTTTGAGGGAATGGAAGTATAATCATGCCATGGCAACCTACTTGATTATCAAAAAGAAATCTACCTGTCAGCCCCAATTTTATCACGATAGAGGGCAGGGTAGTACACTAGACCCTCCAAAAGCTTCCAACCCTCCTTGGCCTATAAGGAAGTGAACCAGCACTCGTACTCTTCCCACCTTCACTTTGTCTACTCTCTCTGAGCTGCCTGGAGATGGGAGGAAAGGCTGTAAGAGGAGGCATAGTATGCCACCCAGCCTTTCTTCCCTTGAGAGAAGCTTTCTGGAAAATACCTCCCCATTCCAGGGGCTTATGCCTCATGTTGGAAAGAGCACATTTAGAGAGAAGGAGGGAAGCATCAATTCCACAAAATCATCATCAAGAAAAGAAAAGACAATCACAACAACATTAACATCATCATCAGGAACCACATGCTCGCTGTCTACATCCTCACAATCGACAACCTTTGAAAACACACAAGATGTGTCCAATGAGAGCTCTCAGTCTACAGACACAAGCTGCAGACCATCTGTTTGGGGGTCTACAACCAGCATCCCCTTTTCCAGTGAGAAGTTCCAGGAAGAGAACATAGGCACTGAATCCTTACAAGACAGTAGCTCATCCTCCGGGGAAACAGACCATCAGGAGCAACTCCAAAGGCAGTCCCAGTGTGTACCCAGAATCCCACTGAGAACAAGGGCCTGGAAGAGCCTGAAGAACAAGGTTTCCAAAGCCTTCAGGAGCTTGTGTTGCTGCCTCCCAGTGACAAATAACAAAGTCATGGCAGTTGATGAAGAGTGCTTCAGAGACACAGGCTGAAACAAGTAGGTGGGTGTGATTGGAAAGGATACACTCACTAGTTCCTCCTTCCCTTAACATATTTCAGCATGCACATTGAGGATGTTGGTGACATTGGGTCTGTCATGCCAGAGAGAAAAATCCCATCCTGTTCTTCCTCCTACCAGGAGTCCTCCAAAACTTGAGCAACATGTAGACAGCAAAGGATAGTGGCACAATGCTAGGCAGGGATGCTGGAGAAGTTTGAAGGGATCAATGGAGCACTTGGGAGGAATCTGACTGAGGTCCCATGGCATCACAGGGCCAGCACAGCCAAGCATAAGTCCTGCAGATTTCTAAGATTTCTTATGTCTGTTTCAAGTACTGTTGGAGGCCCTGTGATCCCTGGAAGATGATACCAGAGAGTAGAGTGGAGCCTGCTGAGGATGCAGACAGGAGCAGGGAGGAGAGAGCCAGATAGGAATTTCAGGCGGTTGTATGTCAGTGGGAAGATCTATCCATATTGCAGGCTTAAACTAGAGGCACAATCTTGATTTTCCCTGAAGTCTGAAGGAAGATTCTGAGAAGTTCTCAGTGACATTCCTTCTCCTTATCTCCTGTAGAGTGCTACACACTGGGCATCAGTCCCAGAATAGCTGTGGTTCAGTGAGTTAATCTTCACAGCCATAAGAAGTCCCTGGAAGAAACATCCATGGAGTGCTAGTGATTACCAAGGAAACTGAGAAGAAACACCACACTTCAGAGAACCTTCATGCACAGTGGGAATGTCAGCTCAGCAGCCTGTCTCCAGGTGTACATGTGAGCCGAGGAGACAGTGGTCCTGGAAGCAGAGGAAGGAACCCAGAAGACCTGACCTGTTGCATCTATCCAATAGATATGTTTGGTAATGTAAGAGGTGGTAACAGAACTGAGAAGCCATGAGTGTCCATTGGAGTCCAGAAGTGGATACAGAGTGGGCAGAGACGGTTCAGTCCCACAGCTCTGATGCAGGCCTCCATAGCATCCTGACTACTGCACAATCACACTGAGAGAGATCCTGAAGCCCTCACAAAGCTACCAGCTTTAGTCTCTGGTTGAGCATGTTGCATTCAAATTTGAGCCATTTGATGGGTATTCTTTACATCTGGTTGGACACACAGCACACACACACACACAGGCACAGTCAATAGTAATGAGGCTTTCTTGAAGTGGAGAGAACCCACATTACTTACATGGTAATTTCATATTTTGAGTGACTTTACCTTCTCGAAACATTCCTCAAAATCAGTTTTGTCTTGTGTCCACTCTCCTCTGACGAAGTAACTACCTATTCTTATCCTTTCTAGGAGTCATGGGAAGCTAGTATGGGCATTGTTCCCCACTTTGGTCCAGGGTACATAGCCATGTGCAAGGTGAGGCTTACCATATGGACTGTCTTTTGAGGAGGTCTAAGGTGAGGTCTGGAGTGCTTGCCATTTGAGTCCAGAGAAGGTGCTGGTAAGAAGCATTGCAGTGTGTGTGTGTGTGTGTGTGTGTGTGTGTGTGTGTGTGTGTGTGTGTGGTGGGGATGTTGATGGTAAAACAGATGAGATCCCTTGATAGGACAGCGTGGGGTTTCCTCTGAGTGGCCCACGGCAACTTTCCCCATTCCCACCAAGTAAAAGACCAAGAGAACTTCATATGTGTTAAAGAGGAACTTGATCCCTCTGTCCCCTGACACCACTCTGTATTGCAGACTATTTGGTGTATATTGATCAGTTTTCCCTTAGCGCTGTCTCCTGGCATGATCATGTCCTTGCTCCCTCTGCCATACCTGCTGCTGCTGTTGTTCCTGCTTCTGCTGTGGATGCTGCTGTTTCTGCTCCTGTTGCTGGCACTGCTGCTCAGCATTCTCATGTCCATTGAAGGCAGGGACAGGCCAGAATATTCTGAATCCAATCAGTGAGCAGTCCAAAGCCTGATGCTCTGGAAACTTCAGAAAACACCAGTAACATCACTCAACAAAGAACAAGGCTTGTAGCCAGTCTCACTTGTAGGGACCTGGGAATTGCCACCTTTTTCAGCAGAGACAACCTGGGTGGAAGAGAGGCACACAGGCAATGCTTCCTGGCTCAGGCCATTGGGAATGGGTAGTTATTTACAAGGTTATGTACAATTGGACTTTTTTGTAATTCTTACCAAATCCTTCTTTATTCAGGTCTTCTTGATAGAAGAGGCTCCTGTTCATTGATACTGAGGTAGGGCAAAGCCAGACCCACAAGTGGGTGGGCTGAGAACAAGAAAAGAAAGATGCGTTTGGATTCCAGAAGCATCTAGTACCTTATCCTTACCAGGGTTGTAAGAGAACACTCTCTGAGGCATCTTGAAGAACTTCCTTACTGGGGACAGTTCCTTTCTGTTCTGGCAAGAGCCAAGTGCCCAGGGCAACGTGCTTCTCAGGTTCCCTCCATCCATCACCTCCATTCTTGTATGCATGGGGGCAAAGAGAGATAACTGGGTGCTCTTTGTGTTGGCACTACCCACAGCAATGACATCAACACACGCCTCAGAACTGATGAATTTTTAAAGGACCTAGAGTGTGAAAGCTGTGTGGTTGTTGATTTTAGGTATTGTGTGTCTGGGTGAAGACCCAGGATGTGGACAAAGAGCTTGGTACCACGCTGTGCCAGCCGCAGAAGTATTACCAAGAAGACCCACACACACAGCAACATGGAATAAACCTCTGATTCTGCAAAAGAATGATGATTATTTTCTTTCCAAAAGAAATTTCAGCTGCCCAATGCCACCACTCATCATTCTATTAGACATGGTGAACAAAACCTGGGTAATTGATAATAATACACCACATTCATAACCTGAAGTACATCTCTGAATTCTTTCTGCTACACACTGGCTCATTTCCATTCTTAGGCCAACATCATTTTAGTATCTCATGTTGGGTCCCTCTATCCAATATTTTCCTCCTCTTGTGGCTTCCTTTGCTCAGCATGTTGCCCTCTCATTTTACCTATCTTGACATAAATGTCAGGATCTCTTGGCCCTTTCTTTCTCTGAAGCAGTTTGCTAATGTGAAGCGCAGGCTAAGTGACACACATTTTTTTCTAGATCCTTTGTGCTGTGGTGACAGGTTTGTACCTCTTATATTGTTAGGCATTCTTCTTCCTTGACATGTGTCTTGAGCAAGCATTTCATGGGTTCAAACTCTTATCATAAACTCAGGTGTTGACACCTTCACAAACATTTACTGTGACTAGAATTCTTCGGTACTTGTTTTTACATGCCTGTTGACTTCAGACCCTTAAAGAGTTGATAGCTTGAAGATGTTCTCAGAAACCATCTTGGATGTGGAGGAACTTCCTTGCAGTGTCTGTCACACAGCCAGTATATGTTTCTCCCTCTGGAATAGGCAGGATCCCTGTCGAGCACATCCTCCAGAGTGATCTCAACAAGCATGACACTTTTATTCAGAGCCCTCTAAGTACTCTGTAACTGCCCGCAGTTACATCAACCGGGTTAACTGGAAGGGAAGCTGGGGATGTATGGGAAGGTGGCAAAAAGAGATGGAGACCAAGACAACATTGCTCTTTAAGGTCTCAAAGTTTAATGGAGAACTCCAAACATATAGGCAGGGGAAAACCCTTCCCCCAAAGGCTGGAAGCTTCTCCACTGGTGGCTAGTGTTTTTCAGGAAACTGTGGGTGCTTAAAAAAACCACTGGCTACACCTTGGTCTGAGCGCTCCATCCCAGGTGGAGGGAATTATGGCTAACCTGGAGTTCCTACTCAAAGGCTGGGAGAAGAACTTCACATTGATCGATGTCAAGTTCCTGCCAGTAGCATGGCACCCCAATAAGGCTCTCTACAGTATTCCAGTTAAAGGTGTGTAGCCTGGGGGTAGTTGGATGGAATGTTCATTCAGGAGATGACAGTGTTAAAAGGGTCTTCAATGGATATAGTATGTTCATCTAGGGAGTATGTCCATGGGATGGACAAGTAATTGTATGTCCTAGTCCTAGGTCTAGGCAGAAAATTCAAAAGCTGCTGGTAGAGAGACATGGGCCACTGTTGTAGGGGAATATGTGGTACAACAATAAGCTGAAACTTTATTTGAACAAATAGTCCCCATAGGGTCATAGGAGGGGCTGCTGACAGAAGTGGGTGTCCTGTTCCCTCCCATGAGATCTTTAATATGCTCTAGAGGACCTCTGTTCCTGCTTCACTTGACAATGGACCAGGGATACTGAACCTTCTCTAAAGGGAACAAGTTTGGGCTCCCTGAATACGACTGATGTCATTTGATATTGTAACTGTGGGCAGTCACAGATATCATTGATTCATTGGTGACATTATTGATAGAAGCCTGACACTTGGTCATCATATAGTTGTCACCTAGGATACTAGACCTGTCTTGGGGTGGATCAGTGTGTGCGTCTGCTAGGTACTATGCTTAAAATAGTAAAAAGTGTGATAGTGCCCCATAGATACTGATCTGCTTTGTGCACAGCCTAAGATCCGGCCCCATGGAATTGTGTCTTCTATGAGGTCACTTAGGGGATAGGCTGTGGATACTTTATCCAACATGGTGGTACAATATAGTGGTCCCTGGTTATTGCTCTCTCCTGGAACATGCCATTTCTTTGGCTCCCCTGGGTGCTGTCCTGTTATGGTGTCACTCTGCAGTCCCATCCCTGGTCACTGCTTTTGCCTTGAGGAACAGTGTATGGCTGCTTGTGCACCAGCCCTGCCTTGTAATAAAAATGGGCTGGTCCTATGGGCACTGGACACTTAAGAGGTCATTGTGTGACCTCCTGTCTACTGATATTACAAAGTAGTCACTATTTGATTCTAGAGGCTACTTGACCAGTCTTGGTGCAATAAATATATTGGCCTCTACCCCATGAGTTTTGGCTGACCAATGGAACTTGAGGTGCCCTGAGGTCCAGTATGCATTCAACATTTAAGATATCAAGCAGCTGTGTGTGTGTGTGTGTGTGTGTGTGTGTGTGTGTGTGTGTGTGTGTAGCATTTACTCATATCCTGGGTTTTGGGTCTGTTCTAAAGTCTGCCTTTTGTGGCCTAGATACTAGGTTTGCTCTAGTACCAGCAAACAGTAAATTTGGGTCTTGAGACTTTCTCAAGATCAGCATGATGTTTGTCTACTCAGATCTCGGCCTTGCTACCATTTCGCAAAGAGCCATCCCCTGGTCACTGGGCTTGCTTGTGGAGCTGTATGCAAGGTGTCCTCTTAGGTACTGGAAACCTGGTGTGTGTGTGTGTGTGTGTGTGTGTGTGTGTGTGTGACTTACTTTGGTTTTTTTCCTGTACAGCTTTTTATTTCCTGTGTTTTCTTTTCTTTTTTTTTTAATTCTTAAATATCTCTTTTATTTGTGAAGAGTGGTTCTTTAAATACCTATGATGGTTTAAAACAATAAGAAAATCACTCTAAGCCAGAAAATAAAATATAATTAATTTTTTTTAATTTTCTAAGTTTTTTTTATTTACATTCCAAATCATTTCCTCTTTCCCATTTCCTCCCTCCCCGAAAGTCCCATAAGCCCTCTTCCCTCCCTCATTTCCCCATTCAACCCCCTCGAACTTCTCTTTCCTGGCATTCCCCTACATCCAGTCTTTCCAGGACCAGGGCTCTCTCCTTCCATCTTCTTGGAAATCTATTGATATGCGAATTGTGTCTAGGGTATTCTGAGATTCTGCGTTAATATCCCCTTATCAGTGACTGCATACCATGTGTGTTCTTTTGTGATTGGGTTACCTCACTAAGGATGATATTTTCAAGTTCTGACCATTTGCCTAGGAATTTCGTGAGTTCATTGTTTTTAATTGCAGAGTAGTATTCCATTGTGTAAATATACCACATCTTCTGAATCCATTCCTCCATTGAGGGACATCTGGGTTCTTTCCAGCTTCTGGCTATTATAAATAAGGCTACTATGAACATAGTGGAGCATGTGTCCTTATTGAATGCAGGGGAAGCTTCTGGGTATATGCCCAGGAGTTGTATAGCCGGATCCTCTGGGAGTGTCATGCCCAGTTTTCTGAGGAACCGCCAGACTGCTTTCCAGAGTGGTTGAATCAGCTTGCAATCCCACCAGCAGTGGAGGAGTGTTCCTCATTCTCCACATCCTCTCCAACAACTGCTGTCTCCTGTGTTTTTGATCTTAGCCATTCTGACTGGTCTGAGGTGGAATCTCAGGGTTGTTTTGATTTGCATTTCCCTAATGACTAAGGATGATGAACATCTCTTTAGATGCTTCTCAGCCACTAGATATTCTTCAGGTGAGAACTCTTTGTTTAGCTCTGCACCCCATTTTTAATAGGGTTACTTGGTTCTCAGGAGTTTGTAATTTAATGAGGTCCCATTTGTCAATTCTTGATCTTAGAGCATAAGCTATTGGAGTTCTATTCAGGAAATTCTCCCCTGTGCCCATATGTTCAAGGTTCTTCCCTAGTTTCCTTTCTATTAGTTTCAGTGTGTCTTGTTTTATGTGGAGGTCCTTGATCCACTTGCAATTGAGCTTAGTGCTAGGAGACAAGAATGGGTCAATTTGCATTCTTCTGCATGTTGACCTCCAGTTGAGCCAGCACCATTTGTTGAAAAGGCTATCTTTTTTCCACTGGATGGTTTTAGCTCCTTTGCCAAAGATCAAGTGACCATAGGAGAGTGGATTCATTTCTGGGTCTTCAATTCTATTCCATTGATCTACATGCCTGTCACTGTACCAATACCGTGCAGTTTTTAACACTATTGCTCTGTAGTACAGCTTGAGGTCTGGGATAATTATTCCCCCAGAAGTTCTTTTACTCTTGAGAATAGTTTTAGCTATCCTGGGTTTTCTGTTATTCCAGATGAATTTTTGAATTGCTCTTTCTAACTCTATGAAGAATTGAGTTGGGATTTTGATGGGGATTGCATTGAATCTGTATACTGCTTTTGACAAGATGGTCATTTTCACTATATTAATCCTGCCAATCCATGAGCATGGCAGATTTTTCCATCTTCTGAGGTCTTTTTCAATTTCTTTCTTCAGAGACTTGAAATTCTTGTCATACAGATCTTTCACTTGTTTGGTTAGAGTCACACCAAGATACTTTATATTGTTTGCGACTATTGTGAAGGTTGTTGTTTCTTTATTTTCTTTCTCAGCCTGTTTATCCTTTGAGCATAGAAAGTCTACTGATTTGTTTGAGTTAATTTTATATCTGGCCACTTTGCAGAAGTTGTTTTTCAGCTGTAGGAGTTCTCAGGTGGAGTTTTTCAGGTCGTGTAAGTATGCTATCATATCATCTGCAATTAGTAATAGTTTGACTTCTTCATTTCCAATTTGCATCCCTTTGACCTCCTTTTTATTTTTCTAAGTGCTCTAGCTAGGACTTCGAGTACTATATTGAACAGGTAGGAAGAGAGTGGTCAGCCTTGTCTATGCCCTGATTTTAGTAGGACTGCTTCAAGTTTCTCTCCATTTAGTTTGTTGTTAGTTACTTGTTTGCTGTATATTGCTTTTACTATGTTTAGGTATGGGCCTTGAATTCCTGATCTTTCCAAGACTTTTATCATGAAGAGGTGCTGCATTTTGTCAAATGCTTTCTCAGCTTCTAATCAAATGATCATGTGTTTTATCTTTTCTTGGGTGTTAAGTTTGTTTGTATAGTGGATTATATTAATGGATTTCCGTATATTTAACCATCCCTGTATCACTGGGATGAAGACTACTAGACATGATGGATGATATTTTTCATGTGTTCTTGAATTATGTTGGCAAGAATTTTATTGAGTATTTTTGCACTGATAAAACAAAAATTGTTCTAAAGATTCTTTGTCGGTTCTTTGTGTGGTTTAGGTATCAGATTAATTGTGGCTTCATAGAACAAATTGAGTAGTATTTCTTCTGTTTCTATTTTGTGGAATAGTTTGAAGAGTATTGGTATTAGGTCTTCTTTGAAGGTCTGATAGATCTCTGCATTAAACCCATCTGGTCCTGTGGTCCTGTGCTTTTTTTTTTTTTTTTGGTTGGGAGGCAATTGATGACTGTTTCTATTTCTTTCGGGGTTATGGGATTGTTTAGATCATTTATCTGATCCTGATATAACTTTGGTACCTGGTATCTGTCTAGAAAATTGTCCATTTCATCTAGATTTTCCAGTTTTGTTTAGTATAGGCTTTTGTAGCAGGATCTGATGGCTTTTTGGATTTCCTCAGTATATATTGCTATGACTCCCTTTTCATTTCTGATTTTGTTGATTTGGATATTGTCTCTGTGCCCTATGGTTAGTTTGGCTAAGTGTTTATCTATCTTGTTTGCTTTTTTCAAAGAACCTGATCCTGGTTTGGTTGATTCTTTGTATAGTTCGTTTTGTTTCTACTTGGTTGATTTCAACCCTGAATTTAATGATTTCCTGCCTTCTACTCCTCTTGGTTACGTTTGCTTCTTTTTGTTCTACAGCCTTCAGATGTGCTGTCGGGTTGTTAGTGTATGCTTTTTCCAGTTTCTTTATGGAAATTGTTTTTACTGGCTGAGTAGTACTCCATTGTGTAAATGTCCTACATTTTCTGTATCCATTCTTCTTTTGAAGGGTATCTGGGTTCTTTCCAGCTTCTGGCTATTATAAATAAGGCTGCTATGAACATAGTGGAGCATGTGTCCTTGTTATATGTTGGAGCATATTTTGGGCATATGCCCAGGAGTGGTATAGTTGGGTCATCAGGTAGTATTATGTTCAATTTTCTGAGGAACCGCCAGACTGCTTTCCAGAGTGGCTGTACTAGCTTGCAATCCCACCAGCAGTGGAGGAGTGTTCCTCTTTCTCCACATCCTCTCCAGCACCTGCTGTTACCTGGGTTTTTGATCTTAGCCATTCTGACTGGTGTTAGGTGGATTCTCAGTGTTGTTTGGATTTTCATTTCCCTGATGACTAAGGATGTTGAACAATTTTTAGGTGCTTCTCAGCCATTAGATATTCTTCAGGTGAGAACTCTTTGTTTAGCTCTGTACCCCAATTTTTAATAGGGTTATTTGGTTCTCTGGAGTCTAACTTCTTGAGTTCTTAGTATATATTGGATATCAGCCCTCTAACAGATGTAGGGTTGGTGAAGATATCTCCCAATCTATTGGTTGCTATTTGTCTATTGACTAGTGTTCATGGTACTGAAAATGTTGCAGGAGGTATTAGAAGAGAATAGCAGCAGCCTGGCTGCTGGCTCTAAGGTCCAGTACGAATGGTGGCACCCAAAGCACAAAGATGACCACATGGTCACAGTTCTAGTGCCATGTTCCCACACTTTGAGCAATACTGGCAGACTACCTTTCCCTAGCCAAGTGCAAGCTCTCAGGCAGGGCCATACAAGCCCTACACCATTGTTTTCCACTCCATGGTCAGCCTCCACACCACCCTACAACCAAGTAAATCAAAACTCTAGATGATTATTGTTAATCAAAGGTTTTATATATCAGTAAGTCTCAATACACAAGGGTTACATGTCTGTAGGTATTTCACCTCTCTTCCCTGTTCTCTCACATCCTCTGTCCTCCTTCCCACCACCCCCAGAAGTCCTTGTGTATGTGACTCATTCCTTGTCTGCAGCCCCTCCCAGGAGAATGGAATTAACATCAATATATATCATTCTTTTTTTAAAAGAGAAATAGAAAGAAGGCTTGGGTATGGATGGTTGGGAAGGTGGGAAGGATGTGAGAGGAGCTGAAGAAGGGAAATCATGATTAGAAAATAGTGTATGAACAATTTATTTTCACTTGAAAGAAATCAACATTAACTTCACATTGATGAGATATTCATGCATAACATAAATATATGTTTATATAATATATGTATATTTATATCATGTGTATAATCAAGCATTTTTTGAAGATGTAAATTTTTTATTTGTGTCTTCATGTGTATATTTCTTGTGTATGCCACATATGTCTGGGTTACTCACTACATTGGCCATTAGAGGGCACTGGTTCCTTTGGAAATGGAGTTAGTGGTGGTGGCAAGGCTCCAGATATGGGGTCTGAGAAATAAAATGAAATCCTCTGCAGGAGCAGTAGGTGCTAGTAACTGCTGGGCCATCTAAATCATATATTTTAAAAATCAGTAATTCAGAATAAACTAGTTTTATTTGTTTATTTTAAAATATGGAATCTTTTCATGTGTCACAGGTACCTAAAAAACTTCCTTTATAGCCCTAGCTGCCCTGAACCCATGGAAATTTCAATGTGTCAGCATCTTAAGTGCTGAAATTCCAAATGTATCCTACCTTGGATATCTTACCAAAAATAATGTTAATATTTTACCTGAATTATAGAAAAACCTCCCATGTTTACTATTTCCTGTCACTGATATTAGGTAGCCTCAGCCATTCATCCAGAGAGTAAAAGATATGTGATTCAAGTACAAAGTCAAGTGCAGCCTTGTATTTACTCAGTATATTTTGCATCTCAGAATGACTTTCCCTAGGATTCCAGGAATGGTGGATCCCTGGAAGTGGCTGCTGTGTTTCAGGAGCTCAACATCATCATCTTCAGGTTTCCTGGCTCCAAAGGCAGGAGGAAATTCATCTGTATTATTTTGAGTCAGCTGGTTTGTAGTGAATTTTAAACCACAGTCCAAGGAATCGACTGCACTATGACATATTTATGTTTTTGTATGTATGCCTATTTTCACTGCATATTCATTATTGCAGATACCTGTGGGGATATTGTGATGACCCAGTTTCCATCCTTCCTGCCTGTGTCAGCAAGAGAGAAGGTGACTATGAATTGCAAGTCCAGTCAGAGTCTTTTATGGAGTGTAAACCAAAAGAAATACTTGTCCCGGTACCAGTAGAAACCAGGGCAGCCTCCTAAACTGCTGATATATGGGGCATCCACTAGAGCATCTGGAGTCCCTGATCACTTCACAGGCAGTGGACCTGGGACAGATTTCATTCTCACCATCAGCAGTGTGCAGGCTGAAGACCTGGCAGTTTATTACTGTCTGCAAAATCATGGCAACTTTCTCCCTCCACAGTGCTTCAGCCTCCTATACCAACCTCCTTGAGAGTTTTAACAGTTGTGTACACCACACAGACCTGGGGATGCACACTTCCCCCTTCTGCCTGAGACCTGGCATGCCTTAAAATCTGGCAAAAAAGTTTACAGAGCCTAATAAAAATAATGGGTTCAATGCCCCTTACATATTTTGGTATAAAATTTTTATACAGCAAAATGCAGAAAAAAAACCACAGTATTATTTTTCTACTTCTGTAACAGTTTACAGCATACTATGTTGATTGAGTATGAGGCATTTATCTTTTTATAGTTCTATAAATTTGGTATCTAATGTAAGACCCTATGGACTGACGTAGTGATGGTTGTCTGTGTTATGGTTAGGAGAGTATAGAAAAATATTTTTTTCTTGTGTTTTTTAGTTCCTAGAAGTGTTTCTTACTTCCTTAATGGTATTCATCTTTTCCCTCAACTTTCCTTTCCTGACTCTTTCATTTTTATTCCTTTTATGTAATTAGTTATCTTTATGTACATGTGCATCTCTCTCTCTCTCTCTCTGTATGTGTGTACACATATAGATGAATATGTGTAATGCCATTTTTGTGGAGGTCAGAAGACAACTAGGAGTTGATTCTGCTTTTGCCAAGTGCCTTCTGACAGTTCAGGTCTGTCACTAGGCTGGGTGGTAAGAGTCTTTGTCCTTTGTGCAGTGTTTCTTCTTCTTAAAATTCTTTGTTGATATGTACTCATTTAGACAATTTCATAACAGAATATCTTTCAAGTACATTATATATTTTGACCGTATACAATAACTGTCCCCAGTTGCATTTCCCTTTCTTCTTCTTATAGGGACTATCATTGCCCCAGGAACAACATAAATATTGATACATAGGCTTTTTAATATTTTGAAGCTTAGGTCTTTGCTGGGCAGTCTCCCAGCTACTCTAAATTCACTAGTCCTGACACAAAGTTTCTCCACATAGCCAGCTCTAACTTTGTGATTGGCTTTGGTTAATTTGTTCATTCTGTGTTCATTCGCTGAGTCTACCACATGTCTCTTCTTCCAGTATCTCTTTTTTGCATGGATGTTCCACCTTCCACTTCCTGTCTGACTATTGGTTTTTAGCTCTTTGTTATAGTCAATTAGGTACAGTTTTAGATTGCCTTAGGAAAATAAGAAGAAAAAATATTAACAAAATAGAAAACACTGTGATAGGCCATAGAAATGACAATACAAGAGTCTTGCTGGCAGTATTTAGCTCTCTGCATGTACATAATTAACAACTGAATATACAGAGACATAATTTAACACTACATACCCCAACATCTTGTAATTTTTTCTAGTCTCCTTCTCTCTCTCTCTCTCTCTCTCTCTCTCTCTCTCTCTCTCTCTCTCTCATTCTCTTGTCTCTTCTTTCTATCTTAAACACATACAGATACATGCATATGTACACATACATAAACACATACATGTGTATACACAAATAAACACCACATATACATATGCACATACATGTATACACATACACACATGCAGATACAGAGATACACAAATATACATATATACCCTCATGAACTTTACATAAAACATATTTACGATCTACTAAGCAGAGAAAATATGTTATCTGTTTCCCTTTTTTCTTGGGCCACATATGACTCTGAAACCTTTTCATCTGTTTTTTTTTCACTGTGGAGACTGAGATGCTAGATACTTCCATCCTGAATATGACACAGTTAGACAAACTCTTTGCATTCACAATATCTTGTTGGTCTAGCATTGGATTTTGGAGTGGAGTAAGGGATGACTCTGTTTATTCACAATGATCTGTGTTTCCTGCTCATATCTTTCATAATCTTAGCTCCTGAGGACATTTATAGATTTAGGGTGAAGGCTCTAAGTAGTAAATTCTTAGAATTTACTAAATTATTTCGTTAAATAATTACCGTAATTAAATAATTATTTATTAATTAACTTAAGGAAGTAAGAAACACTTCTAGGAACTAAAAAACACAAGAAACAAAAAAAGTAAAATTAATTAATTTTATTTTATTATTTTAGTTAAATAATTTAATTTATTTTATTATTTTAGTTAAATAATTACTGTAATAATTAAAAGTAAAATTAATTAATTTAGTAAATTCTTCTTGGAACCAAGAGGAAGTCATATCCTTTAACTCTTGAATAAGATTCAGTTGCTTTGTCTTTTTGCTAAGGATCACAATGTGAAAAGCACTGTTGCTTGAAAACTTTGATATTGTTGAGATTTGAAAGTGTTCCAAAAACTCTCAAATTCTTTACTGTAGAGTATTCATCGAGCACTTATATATGTCTTACAGTTTTAAAAGTTGTTTTATTGAGAAAGAGAGAGAGAAAGAGAAAGAAAGAGACGGTAGTATAGGGAGCGAGGGAGAGAAGTTAAGAAGAGATAGGAAGTTAGAGAGAGATAGGAAGGAGGAAAGAATCTGTTAGGAGTTGGGGAAAGGGAAATGTTATCAAAATATATTATATAAAATACTTTTAAATTAAAATGGACTGAAAATTGAACACAGCAGTGATAAAATCCCTTCAGATGTGTTTGAGCGGCTCTATGAATGGTTTTGCCATTTCCTCTCCTAGTTTCTCTGCTATACACACACCAAAATTGTGATTATATTTATATAATTGAGTTAAAAAATCTAAATGAAGAAGTATGTGTAATAGTTTTGTTTCTAAGTCATTGGTCCATCCCTGCCTCTTCCCCATGGGTCAAATAACACTCTAAGCTCTCCCTATCTGCTTTCAAGTGTGGAGACCCAGAAACCTCACACCATGCTAAAGAAGTATGATTTGTGTTGATAGATTCTAATTTTCAGGCTTTTATCTCATATTTATGAATACATTTAATATTTATAAAGGGAAAATCCAAGGCCCAATGTAAACAATATGCTAATTAATTCTTTATATGTTTTCCTTAAAAGCAAACTGATCAACTGGTTTGGAGTTCATGGACAGTAGGACATGACAGCATTCTAGAACACATACAACTGTTAATGTTTTGTGTGTATCTTCCTACAGTTATAATATGCCTTGATGGATTCTGACTTTGTATTGGTTACTTTTATATTGTTGTCATAAATACCATGAACAAAGAAATTTATAAAGAAAGGATTCTTTTGCAGGCAAATGGATGGAACTAGAAAATATCATCCTGAGCAAGGTAACTCAGATCCAAAAGGACATGCACGGTATGTCCTCACTAATAAGTGGACATTAGCAAAAAAGAAAAAAGTACAGAATACCTAAGGTACAGTCCAAAGAACTCAAAAAGGTCAACAAGCTGAAGTGACCAAGTGAGGACAACTTAGTCCCACTTGCGAGGGAGAAGAAAGTAATTCACGAAATTCCTAGACAAATGGTCAGAACTTGAAAATATCATCCTTAGTGAGGTAACCCAATCACAAAAGAACACACATGGTATGCAGTCACTGATAAGGGGATATTAACTCAGAATCTCAGAATACCCTAGACACAATTCGCATATCAATAGATTTCCAAGAAGATGGAAGGAGAGACCCCTGGTCCTGGAAAGAGGGATGTAGGGGAATGCCAGGACAGAGAAGCGAGAGGGGGTTGAATGGGGAAAAGAGGGACGAAAGGGGGCTTATGGGACTTTCGGGGAGGGAGGAAACGGGAAAGGGGAAATGATTTTGAATGTAAATAAAAAAAACTTAGAAAATAAAACAATAAAATTATTATAATATCTTAAAAGTAATTCCTTTGTAGAGAAATAGCTATTTCCTATAGCTATAGTATGCAGATAATATCAGTAGAAAACACATTTTAGATTTCAAGGTTTGTATCAGTAACTCTTTGGATGTATATTTGTATACTCGTTATTTATTTCTGATTACAGGTGCTGATGGAGACATTGTGATGACCCAGTCTCCCAAATCCATGTCCACATCAGCAGGAGACAGGGTCACCATGACCTGCAAAGCCAGTCAGAATGTGGGTACTGGTGTAGCCTGGTACCTTCAGAAGCCAGGGCAGGCTCTTGAACTGCTTATCTACCAGGCATCCAACCGATACACTGGGGTCCCTGATCGCTTCACAGGCAGTGGATCTAGGACAGATTTCACTCTCACCATCAGCAGTGTGCAGGCTAAAGACCTGGCAGATTATGACTGTCAGCAGTACTACAGTGATCCTCCACAGTGCTTCAGCCTCCTACACAAACTTTCTCTGAGATTCTTATTCTCTGAGATGTGCACTACACATCACCAGATCTACATACTTCCCCTTCTGCCTACAGCTGCTATGCCTAACTAATTCAAAGTTTGGTAGAAAATCAATGAACAGATCCTTTGACTTAGAAGGTCCTTATGGAAAAACAAAGTAAAGATGTTTTTGTATTTTTTCCCCTTCTCGTTCTTAAATTCTATGCATTGAACTTGACAAATTTGTTAATCTTACATTCTGGAATGAAAAATTTCACCATGAGTCTCCGTGGGCTAAATCAAAAGCCTCTGCTATATTCCCACTGGAGGATATAGAAGTGAACTAGCCTTTTGCTTTCTGAGCTCTGAGAAGTCTCCTCACTTTTGGACTACTGGCAACATCTCTCAAGTTCTTCCATTTGCCAAGTTTATGTATTTACACATATAATGTTCACTTTCATAAAAAAATATAAAATTATACCATGCATTTTTGACAGTCTTCTTTCCCTTGATTCTTCTTTCTGTCACCACCTTTCCCTCCAACTAACATACTTCCAATTCCTAGGCTCCTACCTATTTCCGTGTGACACACATGTGCCCACTTACATTCACACACACTCACACACACACACACACACACACACACACACACACTCTCACACATACACATAGAGACAGACAGACAGAGAAAGAGACAGAGAGAGACAGAGAGAGAGACAGAGAGAGGGACAGAAACAGAGAGAGAGCCAGAGAGAGAGAGAGAGAGAGACAGAGACAGAGAGAGAGACAGAGAGAGAGACAGAGAGAGACAGAGACAGAGAGAGAGACAGAGAGAGAGAAAGAGAGAGAGACAGAGAGAGACAGAGAGAGAGAGACAGAGAGATACAGACAGAGAGAGAGACAGTGAGAGACAGAGAGAGAGAAACAGAGAGACAGAGAGAAGGACAGAGAGAGACAGAGAGAAAGACAGAGAGAGAGAGACAGAAACAGAGAGAGAGACAGAAACAGAGAGACAGAGAGAGAAAGACAGAGAGAGAAAGAGAGACAGAGACAGAGAGAGACAGAGAGAGAGAGAGAGAGAGATAGAGAGAGAGAGAGAGAGAGAGAGAGAGAGAGAGAGAGAGAGAGAGAGAGAGAGAGAGAGAGAGAGTTTTATGCATCTATAAAAATCTGGGATCCCGAAATCAGAGAAAGCGTGATGTTTGACTTCTGTAGCAACACATCTGATCTACGCTTCCTATTCTTAGGCCACATCTGCCTCTGCTTGTTTTCTCATCTACTTTCCCAGTGTGGAGACTGTAATAACACATTCCATGCTACACTACACTAATGGTGAATATGATTGTGTATCATGGGAATTGAGTTTGTTTTGCTGTTTTATAATAATTAACAGTGTTTGAAATTGTTTGAGGGAAACACTTTGTACTTAATAAAAACAATATGTTAGCCAACCTCAAGCATGTATTAATTATATATTAATTGAAAATTTATTTTTTCTTGTTATTCATTTTTGAGAAAAAATTACTGCTTGTGAAACAGAAATTTGGATTTTGATCTCAAAAATTCCACCTGGCTCTTCCTGAGCACTGGGATTAACGGTATTTTGTACCACCCATCCTTGAGTACCATTTTGAAACACAGAGTTTGAACAGGGACAGGAGTCCTTTAAATTACAAACAGCAGTTTGAGAACTCCAAATATCTTACATCAATATGCATGTGAATAGGCCTTTCCTAACTTACTTCCTTTGCCTGTGTCTACTGTCTGAGCACAGATGTGTCAGGTGTTTCTGAGGAAAAGCCCTGGCATGCATAGATTGTGCTAGTGTGTTGTTTCTTCCCAGTGACAAAGTATCTTAGCAAACAATTTAAACAGAGGATGATTTATTTCATCTTTCAGTGTCAGTCTGTGCTAGTTTTGTTCCACTGCTATGTGTAAAAGGTGAGGTTGTATATCATGGAGGAAGTGCATGGCAGGAGAGTGCTGCTCACCTCATGGCAGCCAGAAATAAGAAAGAGGAAAAGGGGCCAGGGACGAACCATATTTTCTTTATTTCTTCTAAAATATTCTTCTCACAGACATTATAAGCCAACCACAGTTTCTGCTCTTGCCACTCCTCTCAGCCCCTGAACTTCTCTCTCCCCAAGATTCACTGCTCCCTGTTTCCCTTAAAAAATAAGCAGGCCTCCCAGGGATATCAATCAATCATGGCATAGCAAGTTACTAAAAGGCTAAGCACAAGCCCTCATATCAAGCAGGATGAGGCAACTGAGTAGGAGGAAATAGGTACCAATTTCATGTGAAAGAGTCAGAGACACCCCTTACAATAAAATGTTAGGATTCTAAGAATATTCAGTTATACAATCATTATGTTTGTGAAGAGGATTTATCTACTACATGGACCTATACAGGGTCTATATTTGTAGCTTTGTTGTCTGTGAGCCCTTTTGGGACCTATTCAGTTGATACTCTGGGCCATCTTTTCATGTTCTCTTCCATCTGCTGGCTCCAATATTCCTTGCTCTTCTTCTACAGGTTTCCCTGGGTGCTGCCTAGCTTTTGGCTTTGTGTGTCTGCATGTAATCCAGTCAGTTCCTGGACGACATCTTTCTGATTACAATTAGGTTGGAACCCATCTCTGAGTATTTCCGAATATCATTAGTAAATATTTCATTGACATTTTTTCTTTTTTGTTTCTGTTACTTTTGGTTTTACTCTGAGATTCTGCTTAGTCCATCTTTTGGTTCCTTGCCATTCAATCTGTCAGGGTTGGGCTTAATCTCCTTTTGAGTGCTTTAAGTAGGACTAGGCATTGGCTGGCCTCTCCCAAAAGTTCTGCACCAGCATTATCTCAGCACATCTTGCAGGCAGGACAGATTGTACTTTGTAGGTTTTGTGTCTCGTTCCTTGAAAATTTTGATATTGCTGAGACTTCAAAGTGTTCATAAAATTCTTGTATTCTTTACAGTAGAACATCTATAGAGTACTTTTTGTATTACTGTATTTAATTTTTTATTTTTACATTTTTATGAGATTGGTGGAGAGAGAAGGGGAAGAGAGAGATGAAGAGGGTTAAAGAATACAAACTTGGGACAGATCATGCATGTATTTCTCGGTCTGCATCACTTCACTCAGGAAGATATTCTCTCTTTCCATACATTCACCTTTAAATTTTATGATATCTCTGTTTTTAGTAGCTAAACATTATTCTAATTTATAGATGTACCACATTTTCCTTATCCGTTCTTCAGCTGAGGAACATCTAGGTTTTTTCCAGTTTCTAGCTATTAAAGCTGCTATGAACATAGTTGAGTATGTGTTCTTATAGTATGTTGGAGAATCTTTTGGGTATATTATGCTCAGGAGTGGTATATCTAGGTCCTGGAGTAGAGCTATTCTCCATTTCCTAAGAAACTACCAAAATGATTTGCAAAGTGGTTTTACAAGTTTGCATTCCCACCAGCAATGGGAATGGTGGGAATGTTCTCCCATCTCCATATCCTCACTATCATGTGCAATTTTAGTTGCTTAAGTTTTTGATCTTAGCCATTCTGGTAGTTGTTAGATAAAATCTCAGATTTGCTTTGCTTTTAATTTTTGATGACTATAGATGATGAACATTTCTTTAAGTGCTTCTCTGTCATTTGAGATTCATCTGCTGAGAATTCTCTTTTTAGATCTGTATACCATTTCCAATTGGGTAATTTGGTTTGTTGATGTCTATTTTCTTGTTAATGTCCCAGTGTAGGTTGGTGTAAGTGATGGACTGGTCATAGAGAAAGTATGGGGACTGTTATCAGGATGTAAAATGTATAAAATCAAATTATGCAAAATAATATAATGGGTTGGGTTGTGTGTAGAATAGGGTAGGAGTTGGGGTAAGGGAAATATGATTCAAATATATAATATAAAAGGTTTATTAATAAATAGGATTAATATTTTATGGCGCACTGATATGATACCTTATGAAGTGCTCGAACTGCTCTGTAACGGTTTTGCCAACCTCAACTGCCTCTGAGACGAGAGCATGTTTTTATTTGAGGATGAGCTTTATTGAGATCCTTTGCATGTTGAATCATTAAGCAAAGACCCAGGATGTTAAAAGCATCTTCAAAGCCACTTCTATGTGACCTGAAAAGGAGCTTCTGGTCCAGTTTTCAGGGATAGGTTCAGCTGCTCTCCTGCAGTGCTTGCTGCTTTTCTGGGTTTAAGTGTTTCCATTCAGGTGGAAGGGGACTTGGAAGTCCAGGGACTACACATCTCTGAGGGAAGAAGGTATTCCAGTTGAAGGGTATCATGAGACATGCAAACTCAGGAACCTTACAGCTCTGAGGTGGATGGAAGGGCATCCTGAGATGTGGGAGTACACGGACCAAATAGTTCTGACAGGAAGGCTCTTCAACAGAGTTATTACAGCTCCCAGGGGTGGGTTTTCCCAGCTGAGCTGAAGAGCTCAAGAATCCGAGCCCTGTTCCTTCTTTCTTTTTCTCTTTATTGCTTCATTTCTTCTTGAATTTTCTGAAGAGTCACATCGGCAGAAAATCTCATGAAAAAGAGTTTTTGGAGGCTTCAGTGTGTGAAGGGGTAAATCCAGTGCTGGATGCCCTCCACTCCTAGGAGTGGGAAGCAGGTAATTAGATAAATGGTAGAACATATATAGGACTTCTCAGGGGGCAGAACTTATCATGGCAGAGATTTCTAGATAGAGGATTGGTGGGATTTTAAGTAATGAGCTTGTGGACCTCAAGGATTGGTATCCTTTCCTATCTAGGGATTGGTGGGTTTTCCTGCTCAGGGGTTGGAGGCTCTTATTCACTCCCCCTACCTTTTCCTGCATCTGACCCATGTGTTAGGCTGCTGCTGGTTTTTGATGAAGTGCCATCTCTGTGGGGCTTCTGGCAGGGAGAAGGCTGTAGAGAAAGTATTGCACTGTAGAATGCTTCTGCAGTGGTGTTTTTCCAAGCTGTAGGCTGAGGATTGAAAAAGATCTTGCCTGGTGTGAGATGGAATCTCAGGGTTGTTTTGATTTGCATTTCCCTAATGACTAAGGATGATGAACATCTCTTTAGGTGCTTCTCAGCCATTTGATATTCTTCAGGTGAGAACTCTTTGTTTAGCTCTGTACCCCATTTTTTAATAGGGTTACTTGCCTCTCTGGAGTTTAACTTCTTGAATTCTTTGTATATATTGGATATTAGCCCTCTGTCAGATGTAGGTTTGATAAAGATCATTTCCCAGTTAGTTGGTTGCCACTTTGTTTTTTTGACAGTGTTTTTGCCTTGCAAAACTTTGTAATTTAATGAAGTCCCATTTGTCAATTCTTGATCTTAGAGCATAAGCTATTGGAGTTCTATTCAGGAAATTCTCCCCTGTGCCCATATGTTCAAGGTTCTTCCCTAGTTTCCCTTCTATTAGTTTCAGTGTGTCTGGTTTCATGTGGAGGACCTTGATCCACTTGGAATTGAGCTTAGTGCAAGGAGATAAGAATGGGTCAATTTGCATTCTTCTGCATGTTGAGCTCCAGTTGAGCCAGCACCATTTGTTGAAAAGGCTATTTTTTTCCACTGGATGGTTTTAGATCCTTTGTAAAAGTTCAAGTGACCATAGGAGTGTGGATTCATTTCTGGGTCTTCAATTCTGTTCCATTAATCTACATGCCTGTCACTGAACAAATACCATGCGGTTTTTAACACTATTGCTTTTTAGTACAGCTTGAGGTCTGGGATACTGTTTTCCACAGACGTTCTTTTACTCTTGAGAATAATTTTAGCTATCCTGGGTTTTCTGTTATTCCAGATGAATTTTTGAATTGTTCTTTCTATCTCTATGAAGAATTGAGTTGGGATTTTGATGGGGATTGCATTGATTCTGTATATTGCTTTTGGCTTGATGGTCATTTTTACTATATTAATCCTGCCAATCCATGAGCATGGCAGCTTTTTCCATCTTCTGAGGTCTTCTTCAATTTCATTCTTCAGAGACTTGATGCTCTTGTCACACAGATCTTTCACTTGTTTGGTTAGCGTCACACCAAACACAGGAAACAACAATTGTTGGAGAGGATGTGGAGAAAGAGGAGCACTCCTTCACTGCTGGTGGGATTGCAAGCTGGTTCAACCACTCTGGAAAGCAGTCTGGCTGTTCCTCAGAAAACTGGGCATGACACTCCCAGAGGATCCGCCTATACCTCTTCTGGGCATATACCCAGAGGCTTTACCTGCTTGCAATAAGGACACATGCTCCACTATGTTCATAGCAGCCTTATTTATAATAGCCAGAAGCTGGAAAGGACCCAGATGTCCCTCAACGGAGGAATCGATTCAGAAGATGTGGTATATATACACAATGGAATACTACTCTGCAATTAAAAACAATGAATTCACAAAATTCCTAGGCAAATGGTCAGAACTTGAAAATATCATCCTTAGTCAGGTAACCTAATCAGAAAAGAACACACATGGTATGCAATCACTGATAAGGGGGATATTAATCCAGAATCTCGGAATACCCTAGACACAATTCGCATTTCAATAAATTTCCAAGAAGATGGAAGGAGAGAGCCCTGGTCCTGGAAAGACTGGATGTAGGGGAATGCCAAGACAGAGAAGCAAGAGGGGATTGAATGGGGAAAAGAGGAAGGGAAGGGGGCTTATGGGACTTTTGGGGAGGGAGGAAACGGGAAAGGGGAAATGATTTTGAATATAAATAAAAAAAAACTTAGAAAATAATAAAAAAAAAAAAAGAAAAAGAGCTTGCTATTGTGGACAGCTCCCCATGACAACAGTAGGCTGAGGTAGGAAAGAATACCAGCATGGACAGCTCCTGAGGGGCAGCTCTTGCTGAGGCAGGTAGTGCAAGCATCATGGACAGGCTGCAGGCTGAGGAGATGTCTTTGTTCTGCCATTTTTGACAGCTCTTGAGTTGGGGAATCTCACTACTGGGTCCTGAAGGAGGGGCTTAAACAAAAAAAAATTATAGTGGTGTAAAAGGTTGAAGGCAGCAGCAACATACAAGTTAGTTCTATGATCTCTACTCCTGTACTACTGCAATGAATGTTACCCTCACAAATGAATATGAACTCATATAGACACATCACATACCAAAACACAGAAATCAGACAATATAAGTATTCTCAAGTGTTTGTTCTTATTTCTCTTAGAAAACATTATCATTGGGTGTGGATAATTTTGAGGGAGCAAGTTGTGCTTGAAATATCTTACATTCTTTACAAGGTACATTTATATTACTTCCCCATCACACCTATCAGATTAGAGAATAAGCATTCAATAGAAAAAGCGTTCAGGCTTCTTTAAGACACAAATGATACTGGAGTAAATCTCCTGCTGACACAAACTCCCTGTGGGTGAAACAGGAGCAGGTGCCCTTTGAGCAGCAGCACACACTCTTCTGAGCTGATTTACATATGGAGTTAATTTATAACATTCCAGGCTCCTTTAAGGGCAGCTGCCAGAAACCTAAGAAGCATGCTATCTTCCAGCTCTCAGTCTTGGAGACAGACACACTCCTGCTATGGGTGCTGCTGCTCTGGGTTCCAGGTGGGGGAAGCTGAATAAGAGGGTGACCCTGCAGGAGGACCAGCCATCTCAACTAACCTGGACCCCCCAAGATCTCTCAGACACTGAGTCACAAACCAGGCTGCATACACCAGTTGACATGAGGCGCACAACACATATAATATACAGCAGAGGACTGCCAGGTCTGGGTTCAGTCAGAGGACAGACACCTTACACTCAAGAGACTGAAGGTCCTAGAGAGTTTAATGATCTGGTGGGGTGGGGAAAGGTATGGGATGGGATGGAGAACATTCAGAGGGAGGACAGGAAGGGGAATAAAATCTAGAGTGTAATTTCAAAACAGATTAAATAAAATTAAATAAGTTTAGAAAACAGGGGAAAACTGAGCAAACAACAATAAACAAACAAACAAACAAACCAACAAACACCTTTTAAGCACCATCTGTAGCTCTGACCTCTTCTCTATGTTTTGTATCTCCCGGTTTCCTTTTTTTTTATAACTTTTTTTTATATCTTCCTTTTTTAGATATTCCTTTCCTGACTCCTGGTGAAGCCTTCTCAAAATAGTGTCTTCTAATTTATTTATTTTTATATGTGAGTATACTGTTACTGTCTTCAGATGCATCAGAAGAGGGCATCAGATCTCTTTATGGATGATTGTGAGCCACCATGTGGGTGCTGGGATTTGAATTCAGGACCTTTGCATGAGCATTCAGTGCTCTTAACCACTAAGCCATCTCTCCTTCCCCTCTTTTATTGTTTCCATCTCTGTTTTTAGGTCTTCGACCATTTTGTTCAATTCCTGAACCTGTTTGATTGTATTTTCTTGTATGTCCTTAAGAGATTTATTTCCTCTTTAAGGGCTTCTACCTGTTTGCCTGTGTTTTGCTGTATTTCTTTAATGGTGTTATTTATATCCTCCTTAAAGACCTCTATCATCTTCATGAGATGGAATTTTAGGTCAGAGTCTTGTTTTTCAGGTGTGTTAGGGTATCCAGGGCTTGCTGTGGTGGGGGAACTGGGCTCTAATGGTACTGGATGGCACTGGCTTCTGTTGCTTATGTTCTTGTGCTTGCCTCTGTCCATGTAGTTCTTACTGGCATTGACTGGCCTGAATGTCTCTGACTGGAGCTATGTAGAGCTCTGTGACCTGGGTTAGAACATGCATCCTTGGTGGCAGGCACTGCTGTCTCTGATTAGGGAGTTGCCTCCTCTGTCCATGGTTAGAGCATGCCTACTATGTTCCTGGTTAGGGCAGACTTCCTCTCTTCCTGATTAGGGAAGACACTGAAGGGGCCTTGTCTGGCATCAATGGAAGGGGAGACCCTTGGTCCTGTGAGGTCTTGATGCCTCAGTTTAGAGGAATGATAGGTGAGGTGGGAGTGGGTAGGTGGTTGGGGGAGCACCCTAATATAAGCAGGTTAACGTGGAATGGTATAGGGGGTTGCAGTGGGGAATCCAGGAAAGGGGATAACATTTGAAATGTAAATAAATAAAATATCCATTAATAAAAAGAATGGACTTTCAGAATGTTAGACTGTATGAAACCAGAAAGAAGGCAGCAGGTGGAAGACTTGGTAGCTGGAGCAGAAGCTCAGGGCTCACATCTCAAATTGTATGTACGTATGTATGTATGTATGTATGTATGTATGTATGTATGTATGTATGTGTGTATACCACAAGTGTGCTTAACTAGAATTAGAAATGGATGAGAATCATCATGGGTATTCTTGGAATGAATTAAATCTGAGCCTTTCAGAAAAGAAGAAAGTGTTTTTAACTACTGAGTTGAGTCTTGTGGTGGTTTGTATATGTTCGTCCCAGGGAGTGGCACTATTAGAAGGTATGGCCTTGTTGAAGGAAGTGTGTCACTGTAGGATTGGGCTTAGAGATCTTCCTCCTGGATGCCTGAGGATGCCCAGTCTGTTCCTGGCTTCCTTTGGATAAAGATGTAGAACCCTCAGCTCCTCTGCACCATGCCTGCCTGGATGCTGCCATGTTTCTGCCTTGATGACAATGGACTGACCCTCTGAACCTGTAAGCCAGCCTCAATTAAATATTGTCTTTTATAAACTTTTATAAAACTTGCATTGGTCATGTTCACAGCAGTAAAACCCTAACTAATACAAGTCTCTAGCCCAAAACTTTTCTTTTTAAAATGTTTCTCCTATTTCATTTTCTCCATTTCTTCTTTCCTCTCCACATTTCCATCTCCCTCTCTCTCTTTTTTTTGCTGTTGTTGAATTTATTACAGGAAGTTGACTACCAAATGCTGTATGACACTTCCAACTATTAATAGGTTGTGATGCAGTTGAAGTCAAGGGTTGAGTGAACAGTCAGGGTTTCTGCAAGCAAGGTTCAAAGAACCTTAGATGCCCTCACTAGGAAGTGGACAGGCCACAGGTTACTAGGCAGATGACATTCCTTACCAACAGACTCTGGGAACCAAAGTTCACAGCCAACTGCACATACTTGGGATGGTCTAAGTAGACTGATGCTGTACAGAGAGAGGGCACAGACTTGTGCCATCTACCTCTCTGCTTGCTGTGCTGGGCTAGACTCACTGCTGTGATACAGCAGCTTGTGCAGAAGTTTGTGCCTTCTTTAAGGGATACTTCCAATGCCCAATTATTTCAGGATACTTCATTTTCAAAATGGGTCTCAACATAAGCTTTGGGTCCATTCTGCCAATGTACAAGCTATAAATGCTTGCTCAGCAGCTGAGGGCACATGTTAGAATCATGTCTGAAAAGTGAATAAAAATCCATATGAAACAAATATTCTGTTTCCACAGGAACACAGTCAGTGTGATCACACATCTCCCTTCTGTCCATACTGCACTGGTGCCAGCCCTACTCTCACAAAGACGTTCCAAACTAGCAGTAATTAAATTAAGTGGTCTCCCCAAATGCCTTAATTCAAGTTAAACTTGCAGGCAAGAGTTATAAGAATGACATCTACAAATGACACTAGCAGAAGCACAGGCTGCAGGGTGATGGTCCAGTCCACTCTCCTGTGCACAAGACATGGGCAGAGTGCCAACATTTTGCTTCTCCTCTTCTGGTGGGAAGCCATTGATGTGCACCTGCTTCTTGAGTTGCCATGTTAGCTGTTATGTTTTGGTTCTGGAACCCATGAAAAACAGAAGCAGCAGCAATGGCGTATACACCCATGTTCTCAAACAGCATTCAATCACCCACATGTATGTCAGGCAGGTTACAATGCTGCTCAGTGATCTGATCAATGACATCACATGTTGGTCCAAAGATGCTGGATGAGTAATACTTCTCATCTGGATTGAGTCTCTTCTGCAGCAGGGCCTTCGCACGTGCATGATCATAAAGAATGCAGTTAAATGATCCATACACTCCATCAGTCACATAATAGTGAAGGTTTGCTCATTTGACTCATGTTCATTGTCAGAGATCTTCTGCTCCTTCCACATATTTTCTTTGGCAATTATGTTGACTGTAAGTGTGAAAGCTGATTGTAGTTATCTGCTAGGCTCAGCTATGATTCTCTCTCCAGAGTCTGATGGGAAGTACTTGTCAAGAGCTGGGTTAATCACCCTGGTAATCTCTTCAAATTTAAACTTTGTATCTTCAGATCCAGGAATGCCACCACCAATATCAAGCAGATACATGCTGAAACCAAGCTCCGTTCCCATGTCAAATACACAGTGGGTATCTGACACTGTCTGCACGAAGGTCTCAGTGTCAGTACAACCACTGCCCACACTGAAAGTGACACCAATGACTTCAATATTTAGCTCTTTTGCCCATTCCAAGAGAAGCCTGCTGGTTTTGAGTGTGGCAACAAACTTGTCACTGAGGTGACAAACTGCTTTGGAATTATCAGTGGCAATCTGCAAAACCCATTTTCCCTTTGGATGTGCTTTGGCTACATTCATCAATTCAATTTCACTCCCAAAGTCATCATCTGGACTCTGTTACTGGCAGAATTCTTGATTTGTGAAACTTGGTTATAAGGACTCACATAGATATTCCTCTCTTTATGTACCTCAAGCCCCTTCACCAACTGTATTTCAGTTGTGCTTGCAAAGGCAAATCCTGTTATAATAGCAGCAATGGCACTCACTATGGATGTGCTCTTGTTACACTGTACTGCATAAAAGGAAGTAACACTTCAGATACTTCATTAGAATGTCTCTGAAGTCAGCAAGATAAAAAGCATCTTTATTGTCAGAGGAGGATACTTCCTTTATTTTGTTTATTTATTTAGTTTTTGGTTCACAATGTTCTTAGCATTAAATAAAGCCTTTGTCGAAGATATGTCAGTCAAACTCTTCCTTAGTAAAGCTTTTCAAGTTTCTTGATGTGCCTACAGAACACCTAGAGATGGAATTAGATTATTGCCAGCTCCTCACAAGACCAACATATCCAAAAACTCCTTGGAGCTTTGGAAACACTTACAGCACAGGGGCGCAGCTAACTGGACCCATAGAGATGTTGCTCAACCCAGAGGAGCACCAGGCTGTCAGCCTGCTGCAAATGCTGACCAGAGGTAGTGGAGCTGAATAAGTCCTGTGGTGGTGGCTACAGGGACTGACCTCCACATGTCCCTTACCTTGCCAATTCAATATTTCTTCTCTTCTCTATCCTTTTCTTTCTTTCCTCTCCTTTTCCCCTTTCACTTATTTCTTTCCTTTCTTCTTTTCCACTTCCCCTGTTTATTTTGTCGCTGTTGTTGGAACGATTTATTGTTTCCTCAGGACTGAATCAAAGGTAGTTGTACTATTATTTCTGTGAAACTCATCTGTTGATTTTTAATATAATCCTGCCATGAGAGCATCTATATACTTGCGGTTTCAGAGCTTTAAATTGGTCTTTGAGCTTCTATGTTGACTTCCTTCAGAGTGATTACTTCCTGTCTTTGATAGTACTTTTTGGCTGTGGATTTGATCTGGATCCTCTCACACAGCAGTGTCCAGGCAATTTCCTTCCTTATTTGATGACTACTTTGCATAGGTCCCTAGAGGCCAGCCCAGCTGCCCATGATTTATAATGCAGGCCTTTGCAGTGAGATCTGAAATGCCTCAGACCAGCATGGGCTTCAAGATGGAGTTACAGACTCAAGTCTTCATATTTGTGTCATTCTGGTTGTCTGGTGAGACATTTAAAAGTGTTAAATTGTCATAAAAGTAATTCATTTGAAGAGAAATAGCTATTTCCCATAGTGAGTGAATAGTATGTAGACAATGGCATTAGAAAAGACAGTTTGGATTCTAAGATTTGTATCACAAAGACTTGTTTGTATAAGTGTATATTCAATATCTATTTCTGATTGCAGGTGTTGATGGAGACATTGTGATGACCCAGTCTCACAAATCCTTGTCCACATCAGTAGGAGACACGGTCACCATCAAATGCGTGGCTAGTCAGAATGTGAATAGTTATGTAGCCTGGTACCAACAGAAGCCGGGTCAGTCTCCTAAACTGCTGATATATGGTGCATCCAATCGGTTCACTGGGGTACCAGATCGCTTCACAGGCAGTGGATCTAGGACAGATTTCACTTTCACCATCAGCAGTGTGCAGACTGAAGACATGGCAGATTATCACTGTCAGCAGTATAACAGCTATCCTCCCACAGTGCTTCAGCCTCGTACACAAACCTCCTCTGAGATTCTAACCAACTTCCTGTACCACACATCCCCAGATCTACACACTTCCCCTTCTGCCTTCAGGTGCTTTGCCTAACAGTTGCAAAATTTGGTATAAAATTAATGAACAGATCCTTTGACTTAGAAGGTCCTTATGGCAAAAACAATGCAAAGACATTTGTATTTTTAAAAATTTCTCATGCTTAGATTCTGTGTATTGAACATGACAAATTTATTATCTTATATTCTGCAATGTAAAGTTGCAATGTGAGTCTCCATGAGCTAAATCAAGAGCCTTTCAGGCTATATTCGCACTGGAAGATACAGAAGAGAACTTGACTTTTGCTTAACTCAGCCTATATTTGGTAGACTTTTTGTGAAGCAGGAGTTTTGAAAGCCTTATTTACCCTGTCTTGGGAGAGCTTAGAATTTTTCTTTCCTGTGTTCATTTTTCCTTTCTAGATATCATTCTGTCGACAGACAAAGTTTGGGCATTTTCTTTGCCTGGTGGCTAGCTAGCCACAAACTGAAGCAATTCCATGTGGAAGTCTTTTGATGGTTATCACCTTCCAGGTCAAATGGGATACTGACAAGAGCTGACATGTCTCATTGTCAAAAAAGCCTTAAATTAATAAATATATTTTAAAACGCCATATTCTGTGAGTCTCTGAACTTTTGAAGACCCTCTATTTATTCATAGCATATATGAACAAGCAAACATTGCCTGTCTCTAGCTAACTATTATCTGTACAAACCAGGGTATATGCAAACTCTTATATGATATGACCTTGAGATTGATTCATTGATTGAATATTAACTTGCATAGTTTAATTATTCTAAACAGTTTATAACAGCAGCAATTTAAAAACTGGGACTAAACTTTGTATTTTTGAGTGAGTTGCACATGTATAATAGCCATACAAGTGTTGAAACGTACATATATTGTAACAAAGTCAATCTTAAATTTTGCAAAAATATGAAAGTATTTATACCAATAAAAACTTTAAACCTGTATCAACAAATAAAATTCTGTATCAATGTAACAAAATATAACCTCAATTTTGCCTCAACATATAAAGATTTCTACCAATGTAAGCTTATGGCTATAAGTTTTTTTTGTTTTATGGATAGATTCAATAATATAACTGTATTCATCTAATTTGTTAATAATATTTTTATATTCCCTTTTTCTTTTCAACTCCCTTTCCCTTACCTAAGGAAAGAAGAAAGATAAAAACGTGAAGGAAAGAGAAAAGAATATCTGAATCTAACTTCTGTTTCATTTCCAGATCTTAATTAATTGTAAATCACACCCCAAACTGACAACATATCTGTAATTCATAAAATGACCAAAACCAGCCACAGCAACTGGGATGACAGTCTTCTTATAATTGATCCCTGTTGATTTGGGGATACAGATTTCCTTTCTTTGTGACCACCAAAATTAGAAAAAATGTTTAAGTCAAAAGAAAGCTTGCTGTAATCAATTGTTGTCCAGGGTCTTATGTTAACTATGTGAAATCTTTACCAGATGAGGTTGAAAGGCTGGATGAAATGAGATAATCTAGGATTATTAGTCCTGGGATTAGCAGTCTTTTCTGAAGATGTTCCAGAAGCAAGTCTTTGGAAAAAACATCAGTTTGAGACAGGATTGTTCATGGACCTAGAGATGCAGGTCTTTGCATCTCAGCATCCTTAAGGGTGAATTATCTCAGAGTTGCCATCACCTTTAAGAAATGTGAAGTCTTAGAAGCATCCTTCTCAGAACTCAGTGCAGAAGTCCTTTTGTGCCCTGAACATGTACAAATTGTATGATGTACCAACATGTGTTCACATGTCAATTCTCTAAACTCTATAAAACGAATCACACAGTCCATTATATGGCATTACTTTAAGTTAGTAACAATAAACAGAATCTGGATTCCTAATTCAATATAGTATATCTCTATGGGCTGCCATTCCAATTTCTTAAGCTCCTGTAGAAGCATTTGGTCGGACAGGAAGTTCTGTCTTTCCAGCATTCTCCAAGCATCTAAACTGCCTCGTGGTCAGCAAGTCCTGGTGGGAGACTAGTGACTAGTATTTGTGGAACTGAAAACTTCCTTAAGCTACAGTTGCTGTGCTGGCCTCCTAACACATTCAGCATCTGGTCCTGTCGCCTGCAAGGCTGACGGAGAGTGCACTTTGCCATCTTTGCCCCAGTGGCCAGGAAGTTGGGACTGCCAGGCTCGGAGACAGACAGGCATAATATTGCTTGGGTCTCTGGCGGCTAGTGTGTACGCAGCTCCCAAGAGTTGAGCAGATCTGCAGTAACCAGCGCGCCAGATCTGCTGTGGGACTTCTGCCTTGCAGATGGACCCCCGCACTGGGCGGGAGCCTACCAGCTTCCCTTCTGCGACCTCTGTTCCGGTAGACTGTACTGAAGAGACAGGTACCCAGGTTCTCCCCAATATAACATCGCTTGGTACACAGCCTGTTGGGGCTTCCGCCTGCTCCCAAGAACAGGACAGCGCTGTGGTCGTCTGGGTGCCAGATCTGCTGTAGGCCATCGCCTCTGCAGGGTGACCAGCGCCACCGAGAGAGTGCAGAGTGCACTTCGCCATCTTTGCTCCAGTGGCCGGGAAGTTGAGACTGCCAGGCTCGGAGACAGACAGGCATAATATCGCTTGGGTCTCGGGCGGCTTGTGTGTACGCGGCTCCCAAGAGCTGGGCAGATCTGCAGTAACCAGCATGCCAGATCTGCTGTGGGACTTCTGCCTGGCAGCGGGACGCCCCCTCCACCATCACTCTAGGAGAGATCACACGCCCCTGCACAGGGCAGGAGCCTACCGGCCTCCCTTTGGCGACCTCTGCTCCAGCAATCTACTACGCTGAGCCTTTGGATGTGCAAGGACTCCCCACTATAACATCACTTAGGGCAAGGCACATCAGGGCTCCAAAGACACTCAGGAGCAGGGCAGGCCCCAGAAATCTGTGCCAGGGGAATCCTGGTAATCCAGGCGGGGGGGGGGGGGGCAGAAATAGCTTTGCAGGCTCACAGGAGGTCCATCCAACATCCAGTGACAGCAGGACCAAGTAACATCAGAGGTAACCAGATGGCAAAAGGCAAATGTAGGAACGTTACTAACAGAAATCAAAGTAATATGGCAACATCCGAACCCAACTCTCCAACAGCAGCAAGTCCTGGATACCCCACCACACCCGAAAGACAAGATCTGGATTTAAAATCACTTCTCATGATGCTATTAGAGGATAACAAGAAGGACACAAATAAATCTAATAAAGAATTACAGGAGACCATGAATCAACGGTTAGAAGCCCTTACAAAGGAAACACAAAAATCGCTTAGAGAAATGCAGGACAACATGGATCAAAAGATGGAGGCCCACAAGGAGTCAACACAAAAATTGCTTAAAGAGATGAATCAACAGGTAGATGCACTCACAAAGGAATCACAAAAATTGCATAAAGAAATGCAGAAGAATATGGGTCAACAGATGGATGCCCATAAGGAGGCAACACAAAAATTGCTTAAAGAAATGAGTCAACGGATAGATGCCCTTACAAAGGAAACACGAGAACTGCTTAAAGAAATGCAGGAGACGATGGATCAACAGATGGAATCCCATTAGGAGGAAACACAAAAATCGCTCAGAGAAATGCAGGAGAACGTGGGTCAACAGGCAGATATCCTGAAAGAGGTAATGCAAAAATACCTTAAAGAAATACAGGAAAATACAAACAAACAAGTGAAGGATCTCAGCAAATCCATCCAAGAACTAAAAAAAAAAGTAGAAACAACTAAGATACCACAAAGGGAGACAACTTTGGAGATAGAAAACCTTGGGAAGAAATCAGGAGTCATAGATGCAAACATCAACAATAGAATACAAGAGATGGAAGAAAGAATATCTGGTGCTGAAGATTCCATAGAAAGCATCGACTCATCAGTCAAAGAAAATGCAAAATGCAAAAAACGTGTAACCCAAAACATCCAGGAAATCCAGGACACAATGAGAAGACCAAACCTAAGGATTATAGGTATAGATGAGAGTGAAGATTTGCAACCTAAAGGGCCAGTAAACATTTTCAACAAAATTATGGAGGAAAACTTCCCTAACCTAAAGAGAGAGATGCCGATGAACATACAAGAAGCCTACAGAACTCCAAACCGACTGGACCAGATCAGAAATACCTCCCGAAACATAATAATCAAAACACCAAATGTTCTAAACAAAGAAAGAATATTTTTTTAATTATTTATTTTATTTTATTTTTTTTAAATTTACATTCCAAATCATTTCCCCTTTCCAGTTTCCTCCCTCCCCGAAAGTCCCATAAGCCCTCTCCCTCCCTCTTTTCTCCATTCAACCCCCTCTCGTTACTCTGTCCTGGCGTTCCCCTACATCCAGTCTTTCCAGGACCAGGGGTCTCTCCTTCCATCTTCTTAGAAATCTATTGATATGCGGATTGTGTCTAGGGTATTCCGAGATTCTGGGTCAATATCCCCTTATCAGTGACTGCATACCATGTGTGTTCTTTTGTGTTTGGGTTACCTCACTAAGGATAATATTTTCAAGATCTGACCATTTGCCTAGGAATTTCGTGAATTCATTGTTTTTAATTGCAGAGTAGTATTCCATTGTGTAGATATACCACATCTTCTGAATCCATTCCTCCATTGAGGGACATCTGGGTTCTTTCCAGCTTCTGGCTATTATAAATAAGGCTGCTATGAACATAGTGGAGCATGTGTCCTTATTGCATGCAGGGAAAGCCTCTGGGTATATGCCCAGGAGTGGTATAGCCGGATCCTCCGGGAGTGTCATGCCCAGTTTTCTGAGGAACCGCCAGACTGCTTTCCAGAGTGGTTGTACCAGCTTGCATTTCCACCAGCAGTGGAGGAGTGTTCCTCTTTCTCCACATCCTCGCCAACAACTGCTGTCTCCTGTGTTTTTGATCTTAGCCATCCTGACTGGTGTGAGATGGAATCTCAGGGTTGTTTTGATTTGCATTTCCCTAATGACTAAGGATGATGAACCCAGAAATGAATCCACACTCCTATGGTCACTTGATCTTTGACAAAGGAGCTAAAACCATCCAGCGGAAAAAAGATAGCCTTTTCAACAAATGGTGCTTGCTCAGCTGGAGGTCAACATGCAGAAGAATGCAAATTGACCCATTCTTATCTCCTTGCACTAAGCTCAATTCTAAGTGGATCAAAGATCTCCACATAAAACCAGACACACTGAAACTAATAGAAGGGAAACTAGGGAAGAACCTTGAACATATGGGCACAGGGGAGAATTTCCTGAACAGAACTCCAATAGCTTATGCTCTAAGATCAAGAATAGACAAATGGGACCTCATTCAATTACAAAGTTTTTGCAAGGCAAAAGACACTGTCAAAAAGACAAAGCGGCAACCAACTAACTGGGAAATGATCTTTACCAACCTTATATCCAACAGAGGGCTAATATCCAATATATACAAAGAACTCAAGAAGTTATACTCCAGAGAGGCAAGTAACCCTATTAAAAATGGGGTACAGAGCTAAACAAAGTGTTCGCACCTGAAGAATATCTAATGGCTGAGAAGCACCTAAAGAAAGAATATTAAAAGCAATAAGAGGAAAGGGCCAAGTAACATACAAATAAGACCTATTCGAATCACATCAGACTTCTCACCAGAGACTATGAAAGCCAGATGATCCTGGGCAGATCTCATGCAGACACTAAGAGAGCACAAATGCCAGCCTAGACTACTATACCCAGCAAAACTCTCAATCACCATAGATAGAGAGACCAAGATATTCCATGATAAAACCAAATTTTCAGAATATCTTTCCACAAATCCAGCCCTGCACGGATAATAGGTGGAAACCGCCAATACAGGGAGAGAAACAAAACCCTGGAAAAAATGAGATAATAACCTTCTTGATTCAAACCCAAAAGTAGATAACCACTCAAACATAAAGATAGCGTCAAGAATGGCTGATGGCAATAATCACTATGCCTTAATCTCTCTTAATATCAATGGTCTCAATTTCCCAATTAAAAGACAGAGACTAGCAGACTGGATACATAAACGGGACCCAGCATTTTGCTGCATGCAGGAAACGCACCTCAGTGTCAAAGACAAACACTACCTCAGAGTAAAAGGCTGGAAAACAATTTTACAAGCAAATGGCCCCAAGAAACGAGGCAGAGTAACCATCCTAATATCAGATAAAATTGATTTTCAACCTAAAGTCATCAAAAAAGACACAGAAGGACACTACATACTGATCAAGGGAAAAATCCACCAAGAAGAACTCTCAATTCTGAATATCTATGCTCCAAATGCAAGGGCACCCTCCTTCGTAAAAGAAGCTTTACTAAAGCTCAAAGCACACATCGCACCTCACACAATAATAGTGGCTGACTTCAACACACCGCTCTCTGAAATGGATCGTTCAGGAAAGCAGAAACTAAACAGGGACACAGTGAATGTAATTGAAGCCTTGGACCAAATGGAACTAACAGATATATATAGAACATTTCATCCTAGAGCTAAAGAATACACCTTCTTCTCAGCACCTCATGGTACCTTCTCCAAAACTGACCATATAATTGGTCACAAATCAGACCTCAACAGATATAAGAAGATCGAACTAATCCCATGCCTCCTATCAGATCACTATGGAATAAGGGTGGTCTTCAATGGCAACAAAAACAAAAGAAAACCCACGTACACATGGAGGCTGAACAATGCTCTACTCAATGATAACTTGGTCAAGGTGGAAATAAAGAAAGAAATCAAAGACTTTTTGAAATTTAATGAAAATGAAGGCACAACATACCCTAATTTACGGGACACAATGAAAGCAGTGCTAAGAGGAAAATTCATAGCCCTGAGTGCCACCAAAAAGAAACGGTAGACAGCATACACTAACAGCTTAATGGCACACCTGAAAGCCCTGGAACAAAAATAAGCAAATACATCCAAGAGGAGTAGAAGGTAAGAAATCATCAAACTCAGGGCTGAAATCAATCAAGTAGAAACAAATAAAACCATACAAAGAATCAACAAAATGAGGAATGGTTCTTTGAGAAAATCAACAAGATAGATAAGCCCTTAGCCAGACTAACCAGAGGGCGCAGAGATAGTATCCAAATGAATAAAATCAGAAACGAAAAGGGAGAGATAACAACAGAAACTGAGGAAATTCAAAAAATCATCAGATCCTACAACAAAAACCTGTATTCAACACAACTAGAAAATCTCAAGGATATGGACAATTTCCTTGACAGATACCAAATACCAAAATTAAATCAGGATCAAATAGACCATCTAAACCATCCTATAACCGCTGAAGAAATAGAAGTTGTCATTGGAAGTCTTCCAACCAAAAAAAGCAGAATTCTATCAGACCTTCACAGAAGATCTAACACCAATACTCTTCAAACTGTTCCACAAAATAGAAACAGAAGGAACAGTACCCAACTCGTTCTATGAAGCGACAATTACACTAATATCAAAAGCACACAAAGATCCGACAAAGAAAGAGAATCTCAGGCCAATCTCTCTTATGAATATCGATGCAAAAATACTCAATAAAATTCTTGCCAACCGAATCCAAGAACACATCAAAACGATCATTCACCACGATCAAGTAGGCTTCATCCCAGGGATGCAGGGATGGTTCAATATAAGGAAATCCATCAATGTAATCCACTACATAAACAATCTCAAAGAAAAAAACCACATGGTCATCTCTTTAGATGCTGAGAAAGCATTTGACCAAATTCAGCATCCTTTCATGCTAAAGGTCTTGGAAAGATCAGGAATTCAAGGCCCATATCTAAACATAGTAAAAGCAATTTACAGCAAACCGGTAGCCAGCATCAATCTAAATGGAGAGAAACTTGAAGCAATCCCACTAAAATCAGGGACTAGACAAGGCTGCCCTCTCTCTCCATATCTTTTCAATATAGTACTTGAAGTTCTAGCTAGAGCAATTAAACAACAAAAAGAGGTCAAAGGGATACAAATTGGAAAGGAAGAAGTCAAACTATCACTATTTGCAGACGATATGATAGTATACTTAAGCGACCCAAAGAACTCTACCAGAGAACTCCCACAGCTGATAAACGACTTCATCAAAGTTGCCGGATATAAAATCAACTCAAGCAAGTCAGTAGCCTTCCTATACTCAAAGGATAAGCAGGCTGAGAAAGAAGTAAGAGAAATGATACCCTTCACGATAGCCACAAAGCATATAAAGTATTTGGTGTGACTCTAACCAAACAAGTGAAAGATCTGTATGACAAGAACATCAAGTCTCTGAAGAAAGAAATTGAAAAGGACCTCAGAAGATGGAAAAATCTGCCATGCTCATGGATTGGCAGGATTAATATAGCATAAATGATCATCTTACTAAAAATAATATACAGATTCAATGCAATCCCCATCAAAATCCCAACTCAATTCTTCATAGAGTTAGAAAGAGCAATTCATAAATTCATCTGGAATAACAGAAAACCCAGGATAGCTAAAACTATTCTCAAGAGTAAAAGAACCTCTGGGGGAATCAGTATCCCGGACCTCAAGCTGTACTGCAGAGCAATAGTGTTAAAAACTGCATGGTATTGGTACAGTGACAGGCATGTAGATCAATGGAACAGAATTGAAGACCCAGAAATGAATCCACACTCCTATGGTCACTTGATCTTTGACAAAGGAGCTAAAACCATCCAGTGGAAAAAACATAGCCTTTTCAACAAATGGTGCTGGCTCAACTGGAGGTCCACATGCAGAAGAATGCAAATCGACCCATTCTTATCTCCTTGCACTAAGCTCAATTCCAAGTTGATCAAGGACCTCCACATAAAACCAGACACTCTGAAACTAATAGAAAGGAAACTAGGGAAGAACCTTGAACATATGGGCACAGGGGAGAATTTCCTGAATAGAACTCCAATAGCTTATGCTCTAAGATCAAGAATAGACTAATGGGACCTCATTAAATTACAAAGTTTTTGCAAGGCAAAAGACACTGTCAAAAAGACAAAGCGGCAACCAACTAACTGGGAAATGATCTTTACCAACCCTACATCCGACAGAGGGCGTATATCCAATATATACAAAGAACTCAAGAAGTTAAAGTCCAGAGAGGCAAGTAACCTTATTAAGAAATGGGGTACAGAGCTAAACAAAGAGTTCTCAGCTGAAGAATATCTAATGGCTGAGAAGCACCTAAAGAGATGTTCATCATCCTTAGTCATTAGGGAAATGCAAATCAAAACAACCCTGAGATTCCACCTCACACCAGTCAGAATGGCTAAGATCAAAAACACAGGAGACAGCAGTTGGCGAGGATGTGGAGAAATAGGAACACTCCTCCACTGCTGGTGGAATTGCAGGCTGGTACAACCACTCTGGAAAGCAGTCTGGCGGTTCCTCAGAAAACTGGGCAAGACACTCCCGGAGGATCCGGCTATACCTCTCCTGGGCATATACCCAGAGGCTTTACCTGCATGCAATAAGTACACATGCTCCACTATGTTCATAGCAGCCTTATTTATAATAGCCAGAAGCTGGAAAAAACCCAGATGTTCCTCAACGGAGGAATGGATTCAGAAGATGTGGTATATCTACACAATGGAATACTACTCTGCAATTAAAAACAATGAATTCACGAAATTCCTAGGCAAATGGTCAGAACTTGAAAATATCATCCTTAGTGAGGTAACCCAATCACAAAAGAACACACATGGTATGCAGTCACTGATAAGGGGATATTGACCCAAAATCTCGGAATACCTTAGACACAATCCACATATCAATAGATTTCTAAGAAGATGGAAGGACAGACCCCTGGTCCAGGAAAGACTGGATGTAGGGGAACGCCAGGACAGAGTAACGAGAGGGGGTTGAATGGAGAAAAGAGGGAGGAAGGGGGCTTATGGGACTTTCGGGGAGGGAAGAAATGGGAAAGGGGAAATGATTTGGAATGTAAATAAAAAATAAACGTAGAAAATTAAAAAAAAAGAAGCATTTGGTCTAGAACTATGTTTTTTGATTTTATTATAAGTTCCAGATTGGATTCATTTGAGGATTGCCTATTTGGATTGAAAGAGTTTTTTAACCTCAGTTTTATGGTGTGTAATCCAGTATTTAATTTCTCTTTCTTGTTTTACTCCAAGTCTGTCTTATTCTGATCTCTCCCAAAGAGGACATACAAAACTGTAATCACTGAAAATCCAGCCCTTTGTTTGCTGATGAGTGAAGCTCTCCTGGCTGCAGTCAGATCAAGATGCAGAACTCTCAGCTCCGTATTCAGTCCGCTGTCCGCCTCTATGCTGCCATGTGTTCTGCCATGATGATAATGGACTGAAGCTCTGGAACTGAAAGCCAGTCCCAATTGTCAGTAACCATCTAGGAAAGGCTGAAGGAAGGCTAGCAGGTAATGAGTTCTTAATTTGTAATAGGTGATTTCTTAATTCCCAAGGATGATTCTATAAGAATCCCTAAAATTGTACTATTAATTGATAAGCCCTTTATAATAGGACAGTTATTAAAGCCCATTCTGATATGAAAACTGCAATTAGAACTTGGCTACTCTGTGTTATGAGGAAATTGCTTCTGAAATAGTCAGCAGGCACGTACACCTTATAATACATTTTTTAGAGTTGTAAGACATTTCTCTAAAGTTCTTTCTTTTTCAATAAACAACACAATGTTTCCAAGACTCAGATTTAGAAACTTGAAAGTTTACATCTCCTGCTGCCACATGGATTTTGTAATCATTGGATTGCTCACTAGACCTATCTACCGCAACATCTGCAAATTGGTAAGCTCTCTCACCACACTGGTCAGCATCAATGTCCCCTGGTCCCAAGAGAGGGCTTTTGAACTTACAGCCACCTTGTGGTGGTAATCAAACAATCTTTTCTCTTTCCAAAATCAGTGACCCTTGCCATATTAAACTAGACTTGAGATTCCAGGTGACCATTCAAGGAATAATGTCTCCTAATCTGTTATGGGATGTAGTAACTTAAGTCAAGATCAAATAATTATGTTTCAGCACTTTTCATATCTTGATTGCATGATTTTAAAATTAATTTGACAAAGTATTCTGATTGTCACGCCTGTGTCTAGTTGCAGAACAAGTAGTTTGAAAACAAGTAAAAAATGTTCATTTCATGTTAATTTTCCATATTCTACAAATAGACAATCTTAAAATTCCAAAAATAATCTCGTTTTTCTTTACTGATTTTTTGACATTATCTCTGAATAAGTATAACCTGTGTATAAAATTCACTAGTGTCTGAGTTTTTTCTGTAAAATAATGCAAGTACATACAGTAACTTGGCAAGTTATGTTATATAAAAATACATGATTTAGGCAGCAATGTATACTTCGAGTTGTAACTGAATAAGCAAAGAGTGAAAGTGAAGCACTTTCACCTGCCTACATCCCACAGTCTCCATGCATTTGGGATATGGACAGAGCACACAGGCGGCAGCAGAGCCTCAGAGGGCACTTACCTACCAACTCTGCTCCTTATCTCCTGATCTTGCTAGAAAATCAACTATATTGACAGATACTCATAATACATAGTGTTTGGTTTCTGCAAATGTTACCTGCTATCAATGTCTTTGATTCTTCATTGAAGCCTGTCATGAGAGAATCTAGACAATTGTTGTTTCATAGTTCTAAGTTGGTCCTTGAGCTTGTATGTTGAATTTCTTCCGAGTGATTACTTCTTGTCTTTGATGGTATTTGTTGGTGTTTTGTTCAACCTGGTTAGTCTCACAACCCTGTGTCCAGGAAACTTACTCCCTTATTTGATTAATATGTGGCAAAGGTTCCTACAGACCAGACCAGCTGCCCCTGTTTTATAAACCAGGCCTTTGAAGTGAGATCTGAATTGAATCAGACAGGTAGGGGCCTCAAGATGGAGTCACAGACACAGGTCTTCATATTCCTTCTGCTCTGGGTGTCTGGTGAGACTTTAAATGTTTTATAATATCTTAAACATATTTCATTTGTAATGAAATAGCCATTTTCTATAGCAAGTCAATGGTAAGCAGACAATGCCATTAGAAAATATATTTTAGATTCTATCATTTGTATCATGAATATTTGTGTGTATGCATGTATACAAATTGTTTGTTTCTGATAGCAGGTTCTGATGGGAATATTGTTATGACCCAGTCTTCCTAATCCATGTCCACATCAGTAGGAGACAGGGTTTCCATGAAGTGCAGTTAGAATGTTGGTACTGCTGTAGCCTGGTTCAGGGTTCTCTAGAGTCACAGAACATATGGATAGTCTCTATATAATAAGGAAATTTGTTGATGACCGGGTTCACCTGAAAGGGGTGGGGCTGGAAATTAAAAAGAGGCAAAGACGAAGGGATCACAAGAAACATGAAGGCATGACAAGGTTCTGATCAATGTGCCAAGTTTAATATTCAGCACTCTGTTTTGTATAGGGAAAGCCCACTGAACCAATCCTTTTATTTGGCTGGATAATGTTGCAAAGCAATGTCAGTGGTCAGTGTATTCTTCTAAGTTCCTGTGGGAATTTGCATGTGCAACCAAGGCAGATGACTTCACCTAAGGCACATACAAGGCAGGTGACCAAGGTTTATAAGGTCCTTTGTGGAAAGTGCTCAAGGTCTGTTCAGCCAGCTCAAGGCTTGGAAAGGCCTGCTCAAGGCCTGGAGGCCACATTCTTTAGTCTTGAACTCTGGCATTTTTCCCTCCAGTTCTCTTTTTGTCTAACTTTATTTATTTCCATAAGTATGTTGATTTCCATGGAAATATATAAAAAATATACATTTTGACAGTCTTTATGCCCTATGTTTCTCTTTTCTGACACATCCTTTCCCTCCAACTAATGTCCTTCCAAACCGTAGTCTTCCTCCTATGTTCATGTGACATATACATGTGCCAACTCACATTCGTACACACATACACATGCATACACATGGAGTTTTATGAATCAATAAAAATCTAGGATGCAAATATCAGAGAAACATGGGGTTTAACTTTTTAACCAATATATCTAATCTATGCTTCCTATTCCTATTTCACTTGCCTCTGCTGTTTTCTCATCTACTTTCCAACTGTGGAAACTATGGTACCTTATTGTACACTACGCTACACTACACTACACTACTGTACACTACAATACACTACACTAATGATAAACATGATTTTGTATCATGAGAAATGAGTTTGTTTTTCTGTCTAATTGCTCTGACTAGAACTTCAAGTATTATTTTCAATATGTAGCTAGAGAGTGGACAGCCATGTCTTGTCCCTGATTTTAATTGATTTGCCTTGAGTTTCTCTCCATTTTGTTTGATGTTGGCTATTGGTTATCTGTACATTGCTTTTATTATGTTTAAGTTTGAGCCTTGAATTCCTGATCTCTCCAATACTCTTAGCATGAATGGCTGTTGTATTTTCTCAAAGACTTTTTCAGCATTTAGTGAGATGACCAAAGGGTTATTTTCTTTGAGTTTGTTTATATAGTGGATTACATTGATAGGTTTCGGTATATTAAACCATCCCCGCACTCCTGAGATGAAGTCTACTTGATCATGGTGGATAATTGTTTTGATGTGTTCTTGGATTAGATTGGCAAAAATTTTATTGAGTATTTTTGCATCGATATTCATAAGAAAAATTGGTCTGTAGTTCTCTTTCTTCATTAGGTGTTTTCGTGGTTTAGGTACCAGCATAACTGTGGCTTCATAGAATGAACTGGGTAGTATTCCTTCTGTTTCTATTTTATGGAATAGTTTGAGAGGTATTGGAATTAGATCTTCTTTGAAGGTCTTATAGAATTCTTTATCTAAAACCATCTGGGCATGGACTTTTTTACTTGGGTGATTTCTTTTTTTTTTTTTTTTTTTTTTTAATTTTATTTTATTTTATTTTTTTAATTTACATTCCAAATCACTTCCCCTTTCCCGTTTCCTCCCTCCCCGAAAGTCCCATAAGCCCCCTTCCCTCCCTCTTTTCTCCGTTCAACCCCCTCTCATTACTCTGTCCTGGCGTTCCCCTACATCCAGTCTTTCCAGGACCAGGGGTCTCTCCTTCCATCTTTTTAGAAATCTATTGATATGCTGATTGTGTCTAGGGTATTCTGAGATTCTGGGTCAATATCCCCTTATCAGTGACTTCATACCATGTGTGATCTTTTGTGATTGGGTTACCTCACTAAGGATGATATTTTCAAGTTCTGACCATTTGCCTAGGAATTTCGTGAATTCATTGTTTTTAATTGCAGAGTAGTATTCCATTGTGTAAATATACCACATCTTCTGAATCCATTCCTCCGTTGAGGGACATCTGGGTTCTTTCCAGCTTCTGGCTATTATAAATAAGGCTGCTATGAATATAGTGGAGCATGTGTCCTTATTGCATGCAGGTAAAGTCTCTGGGTATATGCCCAGGAGTGGTATAGCCGGATCCTCCGGAAGTGTCATGCCCAGTTTTCTGAGGAGCCGCCAGACTGCTTTCCAGAGTGGTTGTACCAGCCTGCAATTCCACCAGCAGTGGAGGAGTGTTCCTCTTTCTCCACATCCTCGCCAACAACTGCTGTCTCCTGTGTTTTTGATCTTAGCCATCCTGACTGGTGTGAGATGGAATCTCAGGATTGTTTTGATTTGCATTTCCCTAATGACTAAGGATGATGAACATCTCTTTAGGTGCTTCTCAGCCATTAGATATTCTTCAGGTGAGAACTCTTTGTTTAGCTCTGTACCCCATTTTTTAATAGGGTTACTTGCCTCTCTGGAGTTTAACTTCTTGAGTTCTTTGTATATCTTGGATATTAGCCCTCTGTCGGATGTAAGGTTGGTAAAGATCATTTCCCAGTTAGTTGGTTGCCGCTTTGTCTTTTTGACAGTGTCTTTTGCCTTGCAAAAACTTTGTAATTTAATGAGGTCCCATTTGTCTATTCTTGGGTGATTTCTAATGACTGCTTCTATTTCCTTGGGGATCATGGTGTATTTAGACTTTTGTAGTAGGGTGTGATCATTTTTGAATTTCTTGAGTTTCTGTTGCTAGGTCTTTCTTTTTCATTTCTGATTTTGTTAATGTGGATACTGTCTCTGGGCTCTCTGGTTAGTCTGGTTATGGGTTTATCTATCAGGTTGGTTTTCTCAAAGAAACTAAAAGCTTTTAGGTTTTTTTTTTGTTGTTGTTGATTCTTTGCATAGTTCTCTTTGTTTCTGCTTTTGTTGATTTCAGTCCTGAGTTTGATTATTTTGTGCTGTCTACTCCTTTTTGGTGTATTTACTTCTTTTTGTTCTAGAGCTTTCAAATGAGCTGTTAATTTGCTAGTGAATGATATCTCCAATTTCCTTATGGAGGCACTCAGGGCTGTGAGTTTTCCTCTTACCACTGTGTTCATTTTGTCCCATAAGTCTGGATATGTTATTCCTTCATTTTCATTGAATTGTAAAAAGTCCGTTATTTTTTTTCTTCATTTCTTCCCTGACCAAATTTTCATTGAGTAGGTAGTAGCTCAGCTTCCATGTGTATGTGGGCTTTCTGTTGTTTTTGTTGCTATTGTACACAGGCTTAGTCCATGTTGGTCCAATAGACTATATGGGATCAATTCATTGCTCTTTTATCTGCTGAGGTTTGTTTTGCATCTGAATGCATGGTGGGTTTTCGAGAACATCCCGTGCAGTGCTGAGAAAAAGGGTCTGAAATGTCATGACATTTGGTTCATAACTTCTTTTAGTTTGAACATGTCTCTGTTTAGTTTCTGTTTCCATAGTCTGTTCATTGAAAGTGGGGTGGTGAAATCTTCTACTATTATTGTGTGAGGTTCAATATATGCTTTGAGCTTCATTAATGTTTCTTTTTTTAAAAAAATATCTTCATTAGTTATTTCTTTATTTACATTTCAAATGTTATCCCCTTTCCTGGTTTGCCATCGAGAAGCCCCCATAACATCCCCCCTCCACCTGCTTCTGTAAGGGTGTTTCCCAACCCACACACCCACTCCTACTTCTGTGTCCCTGCATTCCCTTACACTGGAGCATTGAGCCTTCACAGGATCATAGGCTTCTTCTCCCATTGATGTCTGATAAGACTATCCTCTGCTACATAAGCAGCTGGAGCCATGGATCTATTCATGTGTATTCTTTGATTTAGTCCCTGGAAGCTCTGGGTGGTCTTGTTGGTTAATATTGTTGTTGATCCTATGGGATTGCAAACCCCTTCAGTCCTTTCTCTAACTCTTCCGTTGGGGAATCCTTGATCAGTCCAATGGTTGGCTGAGAGCATCCACCTCTGTATTTGTCAGGCTCTGGCAAAGACTCTTGGGAGACAGCTATATCAGGCACCTGTCAACAAGCACTTCTTAGCATCCACAATAGTGTCTTGGTTTGGTAACTGTAAATGGGATGGATCCCAGGATGGGGTAGTCTCTGGATGGCCTTTCCTTCAGTCTCTGTTTCGCACTGTCTCCGTATTTCCTCCCATGGGTATTTTGATCCTGCTTCTAAGGATTTATCTATACTTTGGTCTTCCTTCTTCTTGAGCCTCATGTGGTCTGTGAATTTTATCTTAATTATTCTGAGTTTTTGGACTAATATCTCCTTATCAGTGAGTATATGCCATGTGTGTTCATTTGTGATTGGGTTACTTTACTCAGGGTGATATTTTCTAGTTTAATCCATTTGCATGAAAGTTTCATGAATTCATTGTTTTTAATGGTTGTGTAGTACTCCATTGTGTAAATGTCCCACATTGTCTGTATCTATTCTTCTTTTGAAGGGCATCTGGGTTCTTTCCAGCTTCTGGTCATTATAAATAAAGCTGCTATGAACATAGTGGAGCATGTGTCCTTGTTATATGTTGGGGTATATTTTGGACAAATGTCCAGGAGACGTATAGCTGGGTCATCAGGTAGTATTATGTCCAATTTTCTGAGGAACCGCCAAACTGATTTCCAGATTGACTGTACTAGCTTACAATTCCACCATCAATGGAGGAGTGTTCCTCTTTCTCCACATCCTCTCCAGTACCTGCTGTCACCTGGGTTTTTGATCTTAGCCATTCTGACTGGTCTGAAGTGGATTCTCAGTGTTGTTTGGATTTGCATTTCCCTGATGATTAAGGATGTTGAACATTTCTTTAGGTGTTTCTCAGCCATTCAATATTCCTGAGTTGAGAATTCTCTGTTTAGCTCTGTTCCCCAGATTTTAATAGGGTTATTTGGTTCTCTGGAGTCTAACTTCTTGAGTTCTTAGTATATATTGTATATCAATCCTATATCAGATGTAGGATTGGTGAAGTTCTTTCCCAATCTATTGGTTGCTGTTGGCCTGTTGACTAGTGTTCATGGTACTGAAAATGTTGCAGGAGGTATTAGAAGAGAGCAGCAGCAGCCTGGCTGCTGGCTCCAGCTCTAATGGTGGCACCCAAAGCACAAAGACGACCACATGGTCACAGTTCTGGTGCCATGTTCCCGCACTTTGAGCAATACTGGCAGGCTACCTTTCCCCAGCCAGGGCAAGCTCTCAGTCAGGGCCACACAAGTCCTACACCATTGTTTTCCACCCCATGGTCGGCTGCCACACCACCCTACAACCAAGTAAATCAAAACTCTCGATTATAGTTAATCAATGCTTTTATATATCAGTTAATCTCAATACACAAGATGCCCACACAATATAGAATTGTTATCCCAATTATCTAAACTTTTGATATGAATAACTACCTGAGACTGCTAATGAAACAGGGGTACATGTCTGCAGCTATTTCGCCTTTCTTCCCTGTTCTCTCCCATCCTCTCTTCCCCTTCCCTTCACCCCCAGAAGTCCTTGTGTATATGACTCATTCCTCGTCTGCAGCCCCTCCCTAGAGAATGAAATTAACATCAAAATACAAACTATCAGGGCTACCACAACAGAAAGATACTCTGCATTCTACCAGAGGGGTATCCTATGTAGTATAAACCCTACGAATTGAATGATTGTGGGAGTAACCAACTTCAATATATGGATTTAAGGCCCACACTATGAGATCCAACCCATGCCTGACATTGCTCTGGAAGCTAAGAACATGAGACCAGATAGGTCTTGAACCAAAGGGAAACTATTGTATCACCAGATAGAGTATATTATCCTCAGATACTATTGTTATGCTAAAGGAACACAGTAATTCAATGACTCCTAATGACATTCTGCAGTGTCTTGCTCAGGTATCATTAGTGGAGCTTCTTCCTGTAGTGGATGGGAACAAACATAGAGACTCACAAGTGGACAAGACACAGAGGAATGAGATACCTTGGAACACTCAGTTTTAAAAGGAATGTCTTCATCAAACTCCTCCCTGAGAGCTCAGGGATCTTTGAGGAAGAGGCACTGGAACAATTGTGAGATATAGAGGGGATGAATGACAGCAAGGAAACAGTGACTTTTAGACACAACAGGAATGGGGTACATATGAACTAACAGAGATTCTGGTAATATGCACAGGTCCAGCACAGGTCTAAGTTAAATGGGATCCTTGCGGTAACAGTAGGAAATGGACATGAGCTCTCCTCCCTAACTAAGAAACTATTTCCAAGCAGCAACCACTCCCAAAACAAAAATTAATTTTCTTCAATGGAATATCCCTGCAGCTGTAAACCCCACTGAGAGGTATTTTTGTTGATTTTTTGACTCATATTATTTTGTTTTGCCATTTATTATATTATTGGTTTTCATTAATATATTTGAGGTTCTGATTTTGTGTTTTATGTTTATTATGTGTTTCTCTTGCTTTTTCTTTCTTTAATATATTTAAATGTATAATATATATATATACACACATATATATATGTCTTTTTTTGAAAGAGAAAGAGAAAGAAGTCATGGATATGAATGGTTGGGAAGGTGGGAAGGATGTGAGAGGAGTTTAAGAAGGGAAACCATGATCAGAAAATAGTGTGTGAACATGAATGAGATATTTATGCGTAACATAAATATGTTTATAAATATATGTATGTATTTATATCATGTGTATAATCAAGCATTTTTTGAAGATGTAAATTTTTTATTTGTGTCTTTATGTGTATATTTCTTGTGTATGCCACATATGTCTGGGTTACTCACTACATGGGCCATTAGAGGGCACAGGTTCCTTTGGAAATGGAGTTAGTGGTGGTGGCGAGTCTGCAGATATGGGGTCTGAGAAATAAGATGGAATCCTCTGCAGGAGCAGCAGGTGCTAGTAACTGCTGGGCCATCTAAATCATATATATTAAAAAATCAGTAATTCAGAATAAACTAGTTTTATTTATTTTTAAATGTGGAATTCTTTTATGATTCACAGGCTACCTAAAAACTTTCCTTGTAGCCCAAGCTGCCCGGAACCCACAGAAATTTTAATGTGTCAGCATCTTAAGTGCTGAAATTCCAAATGTATCCTACCTTGGATATCTTACCAAAAATAATGTTAATATTTTACCTGAATTGTAGAAAATCCTCCCATGTTTATTAATTCCTGTCACTGATATTAGGTAGCCACAGACATTCATCCAGAGAGTAAAAGATATGTGATTCACCTGCAAAGTCAAGCGTAGACTTGTATTGACTCAGTATATTTTGCATCTCAGACTGACTATCCCTAGGCCTCCAGGAATGGAGGATCCGTGGAAGTGGCTGCTGTGTTTCAGGAGATCAAAGACATCATCTTCAGATATCCTGGCTCCAAAAGCCGGATTAAATCCATCTGTGTTATTTTGAGTCAGCTGATTTGTAATGCATTTTAAACCCCAGTCCAAGGAATCGAATGCACCATGACATATTGTAGAAACCATATTTGTGAGAAAAGCAGTCAATAAGGTTGCTAGGCATTTGTGTTTATTCATAAAAGAACATGGGAAATTTACCTCCCAAGTCCTTATGCTCTCCCCTTACACACTGTGAGAAGACCATGGTTAACTGCAGGAGTCTTTTGATCTGTCAGACCCCTGTCTCCATGTGTCCAATCTGAATGAGCACTAGAAAATGACATGAGAGCAGTCTGAGCTCACTGCAGCTGTTACATATAGTGAGGATCTAGAGCACATGACATCTTGTTAGACACTGATGGGGATTGTTGCTCATCTGGTATATTCTTCAGTTTGAGATTGGGGAACATTATGTTCATTAATTAGCTAATTAATTAATAATCAAAGTTAGATCTCAATTGCAGGCCCCCTCTTCTCTCATTTTCCCCTTTACACAGTTTCTTCCCCCATATACCCCTCCCTTTCTCCTCTGATCATTACACCAATGGTAACAAAGCCACTCTGGCACATTAACTCACCTCAGGACTGGGCACATCCTCTCTCACTAGGGCTAGACAAGGCAGCCCAGTTAGGGTAACAGGGTCCACAGTCAGCCAACAGATTCAGGGAGAATTCTTGCTCCAGTTATTGGGGGACTCACATGAATACTATGCTTCACATCTGCTACATATGTGCAAGGGATGGGAAGGAAGGCGCAAGGTTCAGCCTATGCCTGATGTTCATTCAGTTGGTTGTTCAGTCTCTGGGAGCCCTCCCAAGGGCCCAGGTTAGTTGACTCTGTTGGTCTTATGGAGTCACCATCCCCTCTGGGTTCCTCAATCCTTGCTCTAACTCTTTCAGGAGACTCCTGAAACATTGTCTCTTCATCTGTTTTGGTCACCTGCTAGGTAGAGCCTCTCAGAGGACAGTTATGCTAGGTTCTCCTCCACCCCCTATTACTCTCTCCATTCCCTGCCTCCTGGGTTTTCCAGCATGCCCAGCAACTGTGAGGTCTGACTTTTCCCTGCTGTGCTCAGTCTTTAGGTCCACAAAGCCACCTGCAATCCTGGAGGCCAGCAGCCATCAGGGACCAAGTGAGACTCCTAATGCAATTCCCTTTGTGCTGTGCTGTCCAGGAAAACCCAGCAGGGAGTTCCTCCTATTCTGTCTGCATTTCATGTCCTGAGGCACAGCTGTGCTTCCCTGGAGTCCTGCTGCCACCCAGGACCTGCCCTCTCCTCCAGTAATCCCAGTAGCTGTGTGTCTGCCCTGTCCTCTGTGTTCCATCTTTTGAACCACACCTCTACTGGCAATCCTCGAAGCCTGCTGCATCCAGGGACTTCCAGAGGCCTGAAGCCATCATCAGTAACTACCAGCTCTGCCTGCATCCCTGGGAGACAGCTGCCACTCAGAATCAAAAGCTCTACCGGCAATCCCAGTGGTCTGCTGCCATCTGGAGTCCCAGCTTTACCTGTATCCCTGGAGTCTGGCTACCCTCAGAGACTACCAGGTCTGACAACACCAGAGATTGGGAGCTTTCTTAATCCACAAACCATTTCTGCTATGCTGGTATGATAGCAGTTTATAAATGAGATCAGAACATGCCTTTTACAAATCATTTACTGTTTTATATCTGAAAAATTGCTGTATAAAATCATATATTTAATGAAAAATAGAAGAAAAATGCATATTGATTAAATGTATATCTAATTTTTATCATAGTCTTGGTTTATGCTAGCACATTAAGATCAGATGTATAATTCACATTGGATATCAAATACCATGAAATGTACAGTTGTAAGTTTATTAATCATATGCATCTGGAAATCTTGTCCATGCATAGATGAAACTGGCCTAGAACTTATGTACCACAGGCTGACTGTAATCTTATGGATCTCTTGCTTCTATCTTTTCAGTTCTGGATTACAGTTATGAACCTCATTCGGTTATTTTTTTATTTTATTTTCTAAGTTTATTTATTTACATTCCAAATGATTTCCCCTTTCTCATTTCCTCCCTCCTTGAAAGTTCCATAAGCCCCCTTCCCTCCCTCTTTTCCCCATTCAATCTCCTCTCACTTCTCTGTCCTGGAATTCCCCTACATCCAGTCTTTCCAGGACCAGGGATCTCTCCTTCCATCTTCTTGGAAATCTATTGATATGCGAATTGTGTGTAGGGTATTGCGAGATTTTGGATTAATATCCCCTTATCAGTGACTGCATACCATGTGTGTTCTTTTGAGATTGGGTTACCTAACTAAGGATGATATTTTCAAGTTCTGACTATTTGCCTAGGAATTTCATGAATTCATTGTTTTTAATTGCATAGTAGTATTCCATTGTGTTAATATACCACATCTTCTGAATCCATTCCTCCGTTGAGGGACATCTGGGTTCTTTCCAGCTTCTGGCTAGTATAAATAAGGCTGCTATGAACTTAGTGGAGCATGTGTCCTTATTGCATGTAGGGGAAGCCTCTGGGTATATGCCCAGGAGTGGTATAGCCGGATCCTCTGGGAATGTCATGCCCAGTTTTCTGAGGAATCGCCAGACTGCTTTTCAGAGTGGTTGTACCAGCTTGAAATCCCACCAGCAGCGGAGGAGTGTTCCTCTTTCTCCACATTCTCTCCAACAACTGCTGTCTCCTGTGTTTTTGATCTTAGTCATTCTGACTGGTGTGAGATGGAATCTCAGGTTTGTTTTGATTTGCATTTCCCTAATGACTAAACAAAGAAAGAATACTAAAAGCAGTAAGAGAAAAGGGCCAAGTAACATACAAAGGAAGACCTATCCGAATCACATCAGACTTCTCACCAGAGACTATGAAAGCCAGAAGATCCTGGGCAGATCTCATGCAGACACTAAGACAGCACAAATGCCAGTCTAGACTACTATACCCAGCAAAACTCTCAATCACCATAGATGGAGAGACCAAGATATTCCATGATAAAACCAAATTTTCACAATATCTTTCCAAAAATCCAGCCCTGCAACGGATAATAGGTGGAAACCTCCAATACAGGGAGAGAAACAACACCCTGGAAAAAATGAGATAATAACCTTCTTGAATCAAACCCAAAAGTAGATAACCACTCAAACATAAAGATAGCGTCAAGAATGGCAGATGGCAATAATCACTATTCCTTAATCTCTCTGAATATCAATGGTCTCAATTCCCCAATTAAAAGACATAGACTAGCAGACTGGATACGTAAACAGGACCCAGCATTTTGCTGCATGCAGGAAACGCACCTCAGTGTCAAAGACAAACACTACCTCAGAGTAAAAGGCTGGAAAACAATTTTACATTTGTAAATTCTTAATCTTAGAGCATACGCTATTGGTGTTGTGTTCAGGAACTTCTCCCCTGTGCCCATATGTTCAAGTTTCTTCCCTAGTTTCCTTTCTATTAGTTTCAGTGTGTCTGGTTTTATGTGGAGGTCCTTGATCCACTTGGAATTGAGCTTAGTGCAAGGAGATAAGAATGGATCAATTTGCATTCTTCTGCAAGTTGACCTCCAGTTGAGCCAACACCATTTGTTGAAAAGGCTATCTTTTTTCCACTGGATGGTTTTAGCTCCTTTTTCAAAGATCAAGTCACCATAGGAATGTGGATTCATTTCTGGGTCTTCAATTCTGTTCTATTGATCTACATGCGTGTCACTGTACCAATACCATTCAGTTTTTAACAATATTGCTCTCTAATACAGCTTGAGGTCCAGGATATTGATTCCCCCAGAAGTTCTTTTACTGTTGAGTATAGTTTTGGCTATCCTGGGTTTATTGTTATTCCAGATGAATTTTTGAATTGCTCTTTCTAACTCTATGAAGAATTGAGTTGGGATTTTGATGGGGATTGCATTGAATCTGTATATTGTTTTTGGCAAGATGTTCATTTTTACTATATTAATCCTGCTAATCCATAAGCATGGCAGATTTCTCCTTCTTCTGAGGTCTTCTTCAATTTCTTTCTTCAGAGACTTGAAGTTCTTGTCATACAGATCTTTCACTTGTTTGGTTAGAGTCACGCCAAGATACTTAATATGGTTTGTGGCTATCATGAAGGGTATTATTTCTCTTACTTCTTTCTCAGCCTGCTTATCCTTTGAGTATAGGAAGGCTTCTGACTTGCTTGAGTTGATTTTATATCCGGCCACTTTGCAGAAGTCGTTTATCAGCTGTAGGAGTTCTCTGGTGGAGTTCTTTGGGTCACTTATGTATACTATCATATCGTCTGCAAACAGTGATAGTTTGACTTCTTCCTTTCCAATTTGTATCCCTTTGACCTCCTTTTGTTGTCTAATTGCTCTAGCTAGAACTTCAAGTACATTGCTCTAGCTAGAACTTCAAGTACGATATTGAAAAGATATGGAGAGAGAAGGCAGCCTTGTCTAGTCCCTGAATTTAGTGGGATTCTTCAAGTTTCTCTCCATTTAGTTTGATGTTGACTACCGTTTTGGTGTAAATTGCTTTTACTATGTTTAGATATGGGCCTTGAATTCCTGATCTTTCCAAGATCTTTTCCAAGACATGAAAGGATGCTAAATTTTGTCAAAGGCTTTCTCAGCATCTAATGAAATGACCATGTGTTTTTTTTTCTTTGAGATTTTTTATGTAGTTGATTACATTGATGGACTTCCTGATATTGGACCAACCCTGGATCCCTGGGATGAAGCTTACTTGATCATAGTGAATGATCGTTTTGATGTGTTCTTGGATTCGGTTGGCAAAAATTTTATTGAGTATTTTTGCATTGATATTCATAAAAGAGTTGGGCTTGAGATTCTCTTTCTTTGTCGGATCTTTGTGTGCTTTTGGTATTAGTGTAATTGTGGCTTCATATAACGAGTTGGATAGTGTTCATTCTGTTTCTATTTTGTGGAATATTTTGAAGAGTATTGGTGTTAGGTCTTCTTTGAAGGTCTGATAGAATTCTGCACTAAAGCCAACTGGACCTGTGCTTTTTTTGGTTGGAAGACTTCCAATGACGCCTTCTATATCTTCAGGGGTTATAGGAGGGTTTAGATGGTCTATTTGATCCTGATTTAATTTTGGTATTTGGTATCTGTCAAGGAAATTGTCCATTTTCTCGAGATTTTCTAGTTGTGTTGAGTACAGGCTTTTGTAGTAGGATCTGATGATTTTTTGAATTTCCTCAGTTTCTGTTGTTATCTCTCCCTTTTCGTTTCTGATTTTATTAATTTGGATACTGACTCTGTGCTCTCTGGTTAGTCTGGCTGAGGGCTTATCTATCTTGTTGATTTTCTCAAAGAACCAACTCCTAGTTTTGTTGATTCTCTGTATGGTTTTGTTTGTTTCTACTTGATTTATTTCAGGCCTGAGTTTGATGATTTCCTGCCTTCTACTCCTCTTGGGTGTATTTGCTTCTTTTTTCCAGGGCTTTCAGGTGTGCCATTAAGCTGTTAGTGTATGCTGTCTTCCATTTCCTTTTGGCAGCACTCACGGCTATGAATTTTCCTCTTAGCACCGCTTTCATTGTGTCCCATAAATTAGGGTATGTAGTGCCTTCATTTTCGTTAAATTTGAAAAAGTCTTTGATTTCTTTCTTTATTTCCTCCTTGACCAAGTTATCATTGAGTAGAGCATTGTTCAGCCTCCATGTGTATGTGGGATTTCTGTTGTTTTTGTTGCCATTGAAGACCACCCTTATTCCACAGTGATCTGATAGGAGGCCTGTGATTAGTTCGATCTTCTTATATATTGAGGTCTGATTTGTGAGCAATTATGTAGTCGATTTTGGAGAAGGTACCATGAGGTGCTGAGAAGAAGGTGTATTCTCTTGCTCTAGGATGAAATGTTCCATATATATATATTTATCTGTTAGTTCCATTTGGTCCAAGGCTTCAATTAGATTCACTGTGTCTCTGTTCAGTTTCTCCTTTCCTGAACAATTCATTTCAGAGAGCAGGATGTTAAGTCACCCACTATTATTGTGTGCAGTGCGATGTGTGCTTTGAGCTTTGGTAAAGTTTTTTTTACGAATGAGGGTGCCCTTGCATTTGAGGCATAGATATTCAGAATTGAGCGTTCTTCTTGGTGGATTTTTCCTTTGATCAGTATGTAGCGTCCTTCCGTGTCTTTTTTAATGACTTAGGTTGAAAGTCAATTTTATCTGATATTAGGATGGCTACTCCGGCTCGTTTCCTGGGACCGTTTGCTTGTAATATTGTTTTCAGCCTTATACAGTTAGGAAGTGTTTGTCTTTGACACTGAGGTGTGTTTCCTTCATGCAGCAAAATGCTGGGTCCTGTTTACTTAACCAGTCTGTTAGTCTATGTCTTTTTATTTGGGAATTGAGAGCATTGATATTAAGAGAGGTTAAGGAATAGTGATTATTGCCACCTGCTATTCTTGACGCTATATTTATGTTTGAGTGGTTATTTACTTTTGGGTTTGATGCAAGAAGGTTACTATATCGTTTTTTTCCAGGGTGTTGTTTCTCTCCTTGTATTGGCAGTTTCCACCTATTATCCTTTGCAGTGCTGGGTTTTTGGAAAGATATTGTGTAAATTTGGTTTTATCATGGAATATCATGGTCTTTCCACCTATGGTGATTGAGAGTTTTGCTGGGTATAGTAGTCTAGGCTGGCATTTGTGTTCTCTTAGTGTTTGCATGAGATCTGCCCAGGATCTTCTGGCTTTCATAGTCTCTGGTGAGAAGTCTGATGTGATTTGGATAGGTCTTCCTTTGTATGTTACTTGGCCCTTTTCTCTTACTGCTTTCAATATTCTTTCTTTGTTTAGTACATTATGTGTTTTGATTATTACGTGACGGGAGGTATTTCTGTTCTGGTTCAATCTGTTTGGAGTTCTGTAGGCTTCTTGTATGTTCATCGGCATCTTTTTCTTTAGGTTAGGGACGTTTTCCTCCATAATTTTGTTGAAGATATTTACTGGCCCTTTAAGTTGCAAATCTTCCCTCTCATCTATACCTATAAACCTTAGGTTTGGTCTTCTCATTGTGTCCTGGATTTCCTGGATATTTTGGGTGCACATTTTTTTGTTTTTTTTTTGCATTTTGCATTTTCTTTGACTGTTGAGTTGATGCTTTCTATGATATCTTCAGCACCTGAGATTCTTTCTTCCATCTCTTGTATTCTGCTGTTGATTGTTTGCATCTATGACTCGTGATTTCTTCCCACGGTTTTCTATCTCCAAAGTTTTCTCCCTTTGTGATTTCTTAGTTGTTTCTACTTCCTTTTTTAGATCCTGGATGGATTTGCTGAGATCCTTCACTTGTTTGTTTGTATTTTCCTGTATTTCTTTAAGATATTTTTGCATTTCCTCTTTCAGGATTTCTGCCTGTTGACCCAATTTCTCCCGTATTTCTCTAAGCGATTTTTCTGTTTCCTTCTCATGGGCTTCCATCTGATGATCCATAGTCTCCTGCATTTCTTTAAGCAATTCTCATGTTTCCTTTGTAAGTGCATCTACCCGTTGATTCATTTCATTAAGTGATTTTTCGTGTTGCCTCCCTATGGGCCTCCATCTGTTGACCCCTATTCTTCTGCATTTCTTTATGAGATTTTTGTGATTCCTTTGATAGAACATCTACCCATTGATTCATTTCTTTAAGTGATTTTTGTGTTGCCTCCTTATGGGCCTCCATCTGTTGACCCATGTTCTCCTCCATTTCTCTAAGCGATTTTTGTGTTTCCTTCTTGAAAGGCGTCTACCCGTTGAATCATGTTGTCCTATAATTCTTTATGAGATTTATTTGTGTCCTTCTTGTGATCCTCTAATAGCATCATGAGAAGTGATTTTAAATCCAGATCTTGTCTTTTGGGTGTGATGGGGTATCCAGGAGTTCTGCTGTTGGAGAATTGGATTCGGATGGTGCCATATTACTTTGATTTCTGTTCGTAATGTTCCTACGTTTGCCTTTTGCCATCTGGTTATCTCTGGTGTTAGTTGGTCCTGCTGTCACTGGCTGTTGGTTGGACCTCCTGTGAGCCTGCAAGGCTATTTCTGCAACCCCCTGGATTACTGGGATTCCCCTGGCACCACGTTCTGGGGCCTGCCCTGCTCCTGAGTAACTTTGGAGCCCTGATGTGCCTTGCCCCAAGTGATGTTATATTGGAGAATTCCTGCACATCTAAAGGCTCAGCATAGTGTATTCTCGGAGCAGAGGTCGCCAAGGGGAGGCTGTTAAGATCTTGCCCTTTGCGGGTTCGTTCTCTCCCAGAGCAGTGTGGGGGGTCCCTCTGCATGGCAGATGGCCCACAGCAGAGCTGGCGTCCAGAAGACCACAGAGCTGCCCCTCTCTTGGGCGCAGATGGAAGCCCAACAGGCTGTGTCCCTAGCGACTTTATATTGGGGGGTCCCTGGGTACCTGTATCCTCAGGGCAGTCGATCCCTGGAACAGAGGTGGCCACAGGGAGGCTGGTATGCTCCCGCCCTGTGCTGGTGCTTTTTCTCCCAGAGTGGGGGCGGGGGGCGTCCCTCTGTAGGGCAGCTGTCCCACAGCAGAGCTGGCACGTAGGTGACCGCAGACCTGCCCAGCTCTTGGGAGCAGGGAGCACACAAGCTGGTTGAGTCCCAAGCGATATTATGCTTGATTGTCCCTGTTTCTGGAGGTTTGAGTTGCCCTGTTGCAGGAGTCAAGATGGTGGAGTGCACTCTACACTCTCTTGGTGAAGATCACTCTGCAGGGCAGATGGCCCACAGCAGAGCTGGTGCCCAGATGACCACAGAGATGCCCCTCTCTTGGATGCAGATGGAAGCCCAACAGACTGTGTCCCAAGCAATGTTATATTGGGGGCTCCCTGGTTTCCTGTATCCTCAGTGCAGTCGAACCCCAGAATAGAGGTTGCCAAACGGAAGCTGGTATGAACCTCATTCTTTGTCATGATACTTTGTTTGCTTTTCTGTTTCTTGTACTTTATACATAATACTGTCTTTAAAATTCATTTCATACATACTCTCATAATTCACTAACCTGAATCCAGGTGGTTATTTCCTGCCTGTTATAGCTATTGATTTTCCATCACACTCAAATATTTTCTTTCTTTAGATGTGAACAATCTCTGATGCTGTGGTCTACTGGTCTCTGTAAACTCATTAGTTGATTTATGGTGGCTGTGCCCTGTTCTGGAGAATATTTAAAGAGCAAGCAAGTCCATACTTAGCCAGTTGTAATCCTGTTAATTTCGAGACTTCTCTAGAATATGCCTTTGTGGAAAAATATCTTTCTTGTGTCCAGGCATGATGAGGTAAAGAAACCTGGTTTGTTTTATTCTCTGCTATTTCCCCAAAGTTAAAACCCTCTTTAAGTTCCCTGAAGTTGTGGGAAATATGATTGTTAGTTTCTGTTGGGTTTGCCTTTACTTTGAGATGAAATCTCTAATCCCAGGCTTAAGCTCCTGTCCCTCAGTTGTTTCCACAGAGCTAATTTGGACTTCTACTTGCCACTCTATCCCATGTCTATCTTGGAAGTTGGGGCCCAAATGTCTGAGACACTGTTCATGTCCTCATTATAAGAGATGATTTGAGGATTAGAAAAATCAACAAATTTAGCTTCAATTTTTTTTGACTTTCCTCTTTCCTATCCTGTTCATTACTATCATTTATAGGATATTGTTTTTACTGTTTCTTTTTCTTATTGTGATTTTCTTGGCACATCATATCATGTTTTCTAGGATGATTAATCTGATATAACTCTCCTAAAGTTTCCAAAAATATCACTTGATTTAAATACGTCTTGGATTTTAACCCAAACCTATTAGATTCCACAGCAGATTTCTCTTGTCGATGAATAAGCCAATCACTTTCAGTGTTTTCTTATGCTTTCTCTGATGTCATTATCCCTGTTGATTGACACCAAGCACTCACACACACACTGCCCAGGCACTTGTTTTTTATTTTCTGTCTGTTTTGCATGGTTTTCTCCAGCTCAGCCCAGCTGCTCAGAATTTATAAACCAGGCCTTTGTACTGTGACTGAACTGCATCAGATAGGCAGGGAGAACAAGATGGAATCACCGACACAGGTCCTCATGCTCCTGTTGCTCTGGGTATCTGGTAAGAAATTTAAAGTATTAAGATCTTTTCAGCTCCGCCATCTTTGCTCCAGTGACTGGGAAGTTGGGACAGCCAGGTTCTGAGACAGACAGGCATAATGTCGTTTGGGCCTCGGGCGGCTTGTGTGTGTGCGGCTCCCAGGTGCGGGGCTGATGTGCAGTGACCAGCGTGCCAGCTCTGCTGTGGGACTTCTGCCTGGCAGAGGGACCCCGCACTGGGCCGGAGCCTACCAGCTTTCCTTCCGCGCCCTCTGTTCCTGCAGACTGCGCTGAAGAGACAGGTACCCCAAGCTCCCTACCCCCAATATAACATCACTTGGGACACGGCCTGTTGGGCCTTCCGTCTGTGTCTGAGACCGGGTCAGCGCTGTGGTCATCTGGGTGCCAGATCGGCGGGCCATCGCGTATGCAGGGTGAGCGGCTCCACGGAGAGTGCCCTCCGCCATCTTTGCTCCAGTGACTGGGAGATTGGGACAGCCAGGTTCTGAGACAGACAGGCATAATGTCGCTTGGGTCTCGGGCGGCTTGTGTGTGTGCGGCTCCCAGGTGCGGGGCTGATCTGCAGTGACCAGCGCGCCAGCTCTGCTGTGGGACTTCTGTCTGGCAGAGGGAGCCCGCACTGGGCGGGAGCCTACCAGCTTTCCTTCTGCGACCTCTGTTCCCGCAGACTGCGCTGAAGAGACAGGTACCTCAAGCTCCCTATCCCCAATATAACATCACTTGGGACACGGCCTGTTGGGGCTTCCGTCTGTGCCCGAGAACGGGTCAGCGCTGTGGTCGTCTGGGTGCCAGATTGGCGGGCCATCGCGTCTACAGGGTGAGCGGCTCCATGGAGAGTGCCCTCCGCCATCTTTGCTCCAGTGGCCAGGTAGTTGGGACCGGCAGGCTCAGAGACAGACAGACATAATATCGCTTCGGTCTCAGGCAGCTTGTGTGTAACCTGCTCCCAGGTGCTGGGCTGATCTGCAGTAACCAGCACGCCAGCTCTGCTGTGGGACTTCTGCCTGGCAGAGGGATGCCCCCTCCCCCCCAGGAGAGATCACACACCCCTGCACAGGGCAGGAGCCTACCAGCCTCCCTTTGGCGACCTCTGCTCCAGGAATCCACTAGGCTGAGCCTTTAGATGTGCAAGGCCTCCTCAATATAAGATCACTTGGGGCAAGGCACATTAGGGCTCCAAAGTCACTCAGGAGCAGGCAGGCCCCAGAAATCGGTGCCAGGGGAATCCTGGTAATCCGGGGGGGGCAGAAATAGCTTTGCAGGCTCACAGGATGTCCAACCAACAGTCAGTGCCAGCAGGACCAACTAACACCAGAGGTATCCAGATGGCAAAAGGCAAACGTAGGAATGTTACTAACAATAATCAAAGTAATGTGGGACCATCCGAACCCAACTCTCCAACAGCAGCAAGTCCTGGATACCCCACCACACCCGAAAGACAAGATCTGGATTTAAAATCACTTCTCATGATCCTATTAGAGGATCACAAGAAGGACACAAATAAATCTCAAAAAGAGTTATTGGAGACCATGAATCAACGGTTAGAAGCCCTTACAAAGGAAACACAAAAATCGCTTAGAGAAATGCGGGAGAACATGGATCAAAAGATGGAGGCGCACAAGGAGACAACACAAAAATCGCTTAACGAGATGAATCAATGGGTAGATGCACTCACAAAGGAATCACAAAATTTGCATAAAGAAATGCATAAGAATATGGGTCAACAGATGGATGCCCATAAGGAGGCAACACAAAAATTGCTTAAAGAAATGAACCAACGGTTAGATGCCCTTACTAAGGAAACACGAGAACTGCTTAAAGAAATGCAGGAGACGATGGATCAACAGATGGAATCCCATGAGGAGGAAATACAAAAATCGCTCAGAGAAATGCAGGAGAACGTGGGTCATCAGGAAGAAATCCTGAAAGAGGTAATGCAAAAATACCTTAAAGAAATACAGGAAAATACAAACAAACAAGTGAAGGATCTCAGCAAATCCATCCAGGAACTAAAAAAGGAAGTAGAAACAACTAAGAAATCACAAAGGGAGACAACTTTGGAGATAGAAAACCTTGGGAAGAAATCAGGAGTCATAGATGCAAACATCAACAATAGAATACAAGAGATGGAAGAAAGAATCTCAGGTGCTGAAGATTCCATAGAAAGCTTCGACTCAACAGTCAAAGAAAATGCAAAATGCAAAACACGTGTAACCCAAAACATCCAGGAAATCCAGGACACAATAAGAAGACCAAGCCTAAGGATTATAGGTATAGATGAGAGTGAAGATTTGCAACTTAAAGGGCCAGTAAACATCTTCAACAAAATTATGGAGGAAAACTTCGCTAACTTAAAGAGAGAGATGCCGATGAACGTACAAGAAGCCTACAGAACTCCAAACAGACTGGACCAGAACAGAAATACCTCCCGTCACATAATAATCAAAACACCGAATGTTGTAAACAAAGAAAGAATACTAAAAGCAGTAAGAGAAAAGGGCCAAGTAACATACAAAGGAAGACCTATCCGAATCACATCAGACTTCTCACCAGAGACTATGAAAGCCAGAAGATCCTGGGCAGATCTCATGCAGACACTAAGAGAGCACAAATGCCAGCCTAGACTACTATACCCAGCAAAACTCTCAATCACCATAGATGGAGAGACCATGATATTCCATGATAAAACCAAATTTTCACAATATCTTTCCACAAATCCAGCCCTGCAACGGATAATAGGTGGAAACCTCCAATACAGGGAGAGAAACAACACCCTGGAAAAAATGAGATAATAACCTTCTTTTTTTTTTTTTTTTTATGAAAATGAGTTGGTGTTTATTAAAAGATATTTAAATATACAGTTTAAATACAAGGGTTAACAATACTAGAGATGATCAGGAAGAAAGAAGACACACCTGAGGGTACGGGTTCCATAATGAGGCTCAGTGCTAAAATGATGAGACAGCTTTTGGATATGGAGGAATGTAACAAGAGACATTACTGTATTAAATGTTCATAGTATTCTCCAGATGCCAGGCAATAAAGATGGTTGATCCAAATGGACACAGTTTTGGTCCATTAGGTTTCTAATGGTGTTACATAGTGAATATATATGTATTTGGGAAGGAATTAGGTCCATGATGCCAGGAAGTCCACAGATAGGAAGTCAGAAAAGTTGTAACACTTGTCTGTGTAGAAAGAATGCTGTCATGTAAACATATAAAAAGCTCTAAAATTTCTCTGCATCTTTATTTTGCATAGAATTGTTCATTAAAAGTTGAGTTCAATAATTATTTCAGTTATTGCCGATTCAGTCACAGTTGATACCAACTCTTCCCGTTGGATATTTAACACATACAGTCATTATTCTTGAAAGTTTTAGCAAAGAAGAAAATAGAGAACCGACATTGGGAACCACCATTACCCTGTTTCTCAGGCTGGTCTGGTACTTGGAATCTCTTTCTGCAACTACTTCCTGAGTTCTAGAATTGTAATCATGGGCCACCATGAAGGAAACATCTTGAGAGAAGTCAAGAAGTAAAGGTTGAAGTAAGGCAGACTTTTGTGTGCTTCAAATTTCCTAGAGTTTTACACTGAGCACACAGAGAAGAGGGAGATAGGACAAAAGCCAGTAATACAACACTTAACAACATTGAGAGTAATGACGTTAAACCAGTTAGGGTGGCTGGATGGTGTAGTCCTTACCAGGTGGGCTTTGGCACTGTATGGATTTGGCTTTGGACTCTGTGTCATGTATAAACTGTTTTACTGTGTAAGCTTCACTTGCTTCATTTATAGTACAGGGTGGAATTTTCAGACAGATCTAAGAAGTCTATATAAAGCACTCCTTCCTGATTCATTATTGCCAGAATATAAATTCTTAAGTGGTCAAGCTCTTTACTTAAATTCTATTTGGGTTCTAGAATTCATTGGTTCATTCATGATCTCAACAGCTTTTCAGTAGGTCTTGCTTTGGGGATGGAATTGTGATAAAAACAGATTATCCTTGCATTCCTTAGCCTTAGATAGCCTGATACCTTAAATGTATCATCACAGTTATGGTGTACTGTGAATAAGAGAGTAAAGGGACCATGAGGTTGTTGTTTTATCCATCTTTTTTGAAGCTCAATTTAATCACTCTCTTACTTTTTAGCTCACAATCACCAGAAATCCACATACAGACTCTGCTTACAATGTCCACATTTGAAGATGGCTAAGATCAAATAAATGCATACTTTTTCATGGTGCTCACTCTATATAGCATTTTACGTTTCCAGCAACCTATATTTCTTTTATAAATTTTAATGAAAAAAATTTTTTTGAGACAGGGTTTCTCTGTGTACCCTTAGTTATTCTGGGACTCACTCTGTAGACCAGACTAACCTAAAATTTAGAGATCTGAGTGCCTCGCTTCCTGAGTGCTGAGATTAAAGGCATGCGCATCTGCCACCCAGAACAACCTATGCAATCTATGTTTCTTTTTTTTTTTTTTTTTTTTAATTTAATTTAATTTTATTTTTTTAATTTACATTCCAAATCACTTCCCCTTTCCCGTTTCCTCCCTCCCCGAAGGTCCCATAAGCCCCCTTCCCTCCCTCTTTTCTCCGTTCAACCCCCTCTCATTACTCTGTCCTGGCGTTCCCCTACATCCAGTCTTTCCAGGACCAGGGGTCTCTCCTTCCATCTTTTTAGAAATCTATTGATATGCTGATTGTGTCTAGGGTATTCTGAGATTCTGGGTCAATATCCCCTTATCAGTGACTTCATACCATGTGTGATCTTTTGTGATTGGGTTACCTCACTAAGGATGATATTTTCAAGTTCTGACCATTTGCCTAGGAATTTCGTGAATTCATTGTTTTTAATTGCAGAGTAGTATTCCATTGTGTAAATATACCACATCTTCTGAATCCATTCCTCCGTTGAGGGACATCTGGGTTCTTTCCAGCTTCTGGCTATTATAAATAAGGCTGCTATGAATATAGTGGAGCATGTGTCCTTATTGCATGCAGGTAAAGTCTCTGGGTATATGCCCAGGAGTGGTATAGCCGGATCCTCCGGAAGTGTCATGCCCAGTTTTCTGAGGAGCCGCCAGACTGCTTTCCAGAGTGGTTGTACCAGCCTGCAATTCCACCAGCAGTGGAGGAGTGTTCCTCTTTCTCCACATCCTCGCCAACAACTGCTGTCTCCTGTGTTTTTGATCACAATATCTTTTTTTATTATTTATTTTACTTTATTTTTTTAATTTACATTCCAAATCATTTCCCCTTTCCCGTTTCCTCCCTCCCCGAAAGTCCCATAAGCCCCCTTCCCTCCCTCTTTTCTCCATTCAACCCCCTCTCGTTACTCTGTCCTGGTGTTCCCCTACATCCAGTCTTTCCAGGACCAGGCGTCTCTCCTTCCATCTTCTTAGAAATCTTTTGATATGCGGATTGTGTCTAGGGTATTCCGAGATTCTGGGTCAATATCCCCTTATCAGTGACTGCATACCATGTGTGTTCTTTTGTGATTGGCTTACCTCACTAAGGATGATATTTTCAAGATCTGACCATTTGCCTAGGAATTTCGTGAATTCATTGTTTTTAATTGCAGAGTAGTATTCCATTGTTTAGATATACCACATCTTCTTAATCCATTTCTCCGTTGAGGGACAAAGTAATTCCTTTGTAGAGAAGTTACTCTTTCCCATAGCTATAGTATGCAGATAATATCAGTAGAAAACACATTTTTGATTTCAAGGTTTGTATCAGTAACTCTTTGGATGTATATTTGTATACTCGTTATTTATTTCTGATTACAGGTGCTGATGGAGACATTGCAATGACCCAGTCTCCCAAATCCATGTCCACATCAGTAGGAGACAGGGTCACCATGACCTGCTAAGCCAGTCAGAATGTGGGTACTGGTGTAGCCTGGTACCTTCAGAAGCCAGGGCAGTCTCTTGAACTGCTTATCTATCAGGCATCCAACCGATCCACTGGGGTCCCTGATCGATTCACAGACAGTGGATCTAGGACAGATTTCACTCTCACCATCAGCAGTGTGCAGGCTAAAGACCTGGCAGATTATGACTGTCAGCAGTACTACAGTGATCCTCCACAGTGCTTCAGCCTCCTACACAAACTTTCTCTGAGATTCTTATTCTCTGAGATGTGCACTACACATCACCAGATCTACATACTTCCCCTTCTGCCTTCAGCTGCTATGCCTAACTAATTCAAAGTTTGGTAGAAAATTAATGAACAGATCCTTTGACTTAGAAGGTCCTTATGGAAAAACCAAGTAAAGATGTTTTTGTATTTTTTCCCCTTCTCGTTCTTAAATTCTATGTATTGAACTTGACAAATTTGTTAATCTCACATTCTGGAATGAAAAATTTCACCATGAGTCTCCGTGGGCTAAATCAAAAGCCTCTGCTATATTCCCACTGGAGGATATAGAAGTGAACTAGCCTTTTGCTTTGCTCAGCTCTGAGAAGTCTCCTCACTTTTGGACTACTGGCAACGTCCCTCAAGTTCTTCCATTTGCCAAGTTTATGTATTTACACATATAATGTTGACTTTCATAAAAAATATAAAATTATACCATGCATTTTTGGCAGTCTTCGTTCCCTTGATTCTTCTTTCTGTCATCACCTTTCCCTCCAACTAACATACTTCCAATTCCTAGGCTCCTACCTATTTCCGTGTGACACACATGTGCCCACTCACATTCACACACATACACACGCACACACACACACACACAAACACACACACTCTCACACATACACATAGAGACAGACAGACAGAGAAAGAGACAGAGAGAGACAGAGAGAGAGACAGAGAGACAGAGAGAGGGACAGAAACAGAGAGAGAGCCAGAGAGAGAGATAGAGAGAGACAGAGACAGAGAGAGAGAGACAGAAACAGAGAGACAGAGAGAGAAAGACAGAGAGAGTGAGAGAGACAGAGAGAGACAGAGGAGAGACAGAAACAGGAGACAGAGAGAGACAGAGAGAAAGACAGAGTGAGAGAGACAGAGACAGAGACAGAGAGAGACAGAGAGAGAAAGAGAGAGAGAGACAGAGAGAGAGACAGAGAGGTACAGACACAGAGAGAGAGACAGAGAGAGAGAAACAGAGAGACAGAGAGAAGGACAGAGAGAGACAGAGAGAAAGACAGAGAGAGAGACAGAGACAGAGAGAGACAGAAACAGAGAAACAGAGAGAGAGAAAGACAGAGAGAGAAAGAGAGACAGAGACAGAGAGAGACAGAGACAGAGAGAGACAGAGACAGAGAGAGAGAGAGAGAGAGAGAGAGAGAGAGAGAGAGAGAGAGAGAGAGAGAGAGTTTTATGCATCTATAAAAATCTGGGATCCAGAAATCAGAGAAAGCGTGATGTTTGACTTCTGTAGCAACACATCTGATCTATGCTTCCTATTCCTAGGCCACATCTGCCTCTGCTTGTTTTCTCATCTACTTTCCCAGTGTGGAGACTGTAATAACACATTCCATGCTACACTACACTAATGGTGAATATGATTGTGTATCATGGGAATTGAGTTTGTTTTGCTGTTTTATAATAAATAACAGTGTTTGAAATTGTTTGAGGGAAACACTTTGTACTTATTAAAAACAATATGTTAGCCAACCTCAAGCATGTATTAATTATATATTAATTGAAAATTTATTTTTTCTTGTTATTCATTTTTGAGAAAAAATTACTGCTTGTGAAACAGAAATTTGGATTTTGATCTCAAAAATTCCACCTGGCTCATTCCTGAGCACTGGGATTAACAGTATTTTGTACCACCCATCCTTGAGTACCATTTTGAAACACAGAGTTTGAACAGGGACAGGAGTCCTTTAAATTACAAACAGCAGTTTGAGAACTCCAAATATCTTACATCAATATGCATGTGAATAGGCCTTTCCTAACTTACTTCCTTTGCCTGTGTCTACTGTCTGAGCACAGATGTGTCAGGTGTTTCTGAGGAAAAGCACTGGCATGCATAGATTGTGCTAGTGTGTTGTTTCTTCCCAGTGACAATGTATCTTAGCAAACAATTTAAACAGAGGATGATTTATTTCATCTTTCAGTGTCAGTCTGTGCTAGTTTTGTTCCACTGCTGTGTGTAAAAGGTGAGGTTGTATATCATGGAGGAAGTGCATGGCAGGAGAGTGCTGCTCACCTCATGGCAGCCAGAAATAAGAAAGAGGAAAAGGGGCCAGGGACAAACCATATTTTCTTTATTTCTTCTAAAATATTCTTCTCACAGACATTATAAGCCAACCACAGTTTCTGCTCTTGCCACTCCTCTCAGCCCCTGAACTTCTCTCTCCCCAAGATTCACTGCTCCCTGTTTCCCTTAAAAAATGAGCAGCCCTCCCAGGGATATCAATCAATCATGGCATAGCAAGTTACTAAAAGGCTAAGCACAAGCCCTCATATCAAGTTGGATGAGGCAACTGAGTAGGAGGAAATAGGTACCAATTTCATGTGAAAGAGTCAGAGACACCCCTTACAATAAAATGTTAGGATTCTAAGAATATTCAGTTATACAATCATTATGTTTGTGAAGAGGATTTAGCTACTACATGGACCTATACAGGGTCTATACTTGTAGCTTTGTTGTCTGTGAGTCCTTTTGGGACCTATTCAGTTGATACTCTGGGCCATCTTTTCATGTTCTCTTCCATCTGCTGGCTCCAATATTCCTTGCTCTTCTTCTACCGGTTTCCCTGGGTGCTGCCTAGCTTTTGGCTTTGTGTGTCTGCATGTTATCCAGTCAGTTCCTGGACGACATCTTTCTGATTACAATTAGGTTGGAACCCATCTCTGAGTATTTCCGAATATCATTAGTAAATATTTCATTGACATTTTTTCTCTTTTGTTTCTGTTCCTTTTGGTTTTATTCTGAGATTCTGCTTAGTCCATCTTTTGGTTCCTGGCCATTCAATCTGTCAGGGTTGGGCTTAATCTCCTTTTGAGTGCTTTAAGTAGGACTAGGCATTGGCTGGCCTCTCCCAAAAGTTCTGCACCAGCATTATCTCAGCACATCTTGCAGGCAGGACAGATTGTACTTTGTAGGTTTTGTGTCTCGTTCCTTGAAAATTTTGATATTGCTGAGACTTCAAAGTGTTCATAAAATTCTTGTATTCTTTACAGTAGAACATCTATAGAGTACTTTTTGTATTACTGTATTTAATTTTTTATTTTTACATTTTTATGAGATTGGTGGAGAGAGAAGGGGAAGAGAGAGATAAAGAGGGTTAAAGAATACAAACTTGGGAGAGATCATGCATGTATTTCTCAGTCTGCATCACTTCACTCAGGAAGATATTCTCTATTTCCATACATTCACCTTTAAATTTTATGATATCTCTGTTTTTAGTAGCTAAACATTATTCTAATTTATAGATGTACCACATTTTCCTTATCCATTCTTCAGCTGAGGGACATCTAGGTTTTTTCCAGTTTCTAGCTATTAAAGCTGCTATGAACATAGTTGAGTATGTGTTCTTATAGTATGTTGGAGAATCTTTTGGGTATATTATGCTCAGGAGTGGTATATCTAGGTCCTGGAGTAGAGCTATTCTCCATTTCCTAAGAAACTACCAAAATGATTTGCAAAGTGGTTTTACAAGTTTGCATTCCCACCAGCAATGGGAATGTTGGGAATGTTCTCCCATCTCCGTATCCTCACTATCATGTGCAATTTTAGTTCCTTAAGTTTTTGATCTTAGCCATTCTGGTAGTTGTTAGATAAAATCTCAGATTTGCTTTGCTTTTAATTTTTGATGACTATAGATGATGAACATTTCTTTAAGTGCTTCTCTGTCATTTGAGATTCATCTGCTGAGAATTCTCTTTTTAGATATGTATACCATTTCCAATTGGGTAATTTGGTTTGTTGATGTCTATTTTCTTGTTAATGTCCCAGTGTAGGTTGGTGTAAGTGAGGGACTGGTCATAGAGAAAGTATGGGGACTGTTATCAGGATGTAAAATGTATAAAATCAAATTATGCAAAATAATATAATGGGTTGGGTTGTGTGTAGAATAGGGTAGGAGTTGGGGTAAGGGAAATATGATTCAAATATATAATATAAAAGGTTTATTAATAAATAGGATTAATATTTTATGGCGCACTGATATGATACCTTATGAAGTGCTCGAACTGCTCTGTAACGGTTTTGCCAACCTCAACTGCCTCTGAGACGAGAGCATGTTTTTATTTGAGGATGAGCTTTATTGAGATCCTTTGCATGTTGAATCATTAAGCAAAGACCCAGGATGTTAAAAGCATCTTCAAAGCCACTTCTATGTGACCTGAAAAGGAGCTTCTGGTCCAGTTTTCAGGGATAGGTTCAGCTGCTCTCCTGCAGTGCTTGCTGCTTTTCTGGGTTTAAGTGTTTCCATTCAGGTGGAAGGGGACTTGGAAGTCCAGGGACTACACATCTCTGAGGGAAGAAGGTATTCCAGTTGAAGGGTATCATGAGACATGCAAACTCAGGAACCTTACAGCTCTGAGGTGGATGGAAGGGCATCCTGAGACGTGGGAGTACACAGACCAAATAGTTCTGACAGGAAGGATCTTCAACAGAGTTATTACAGCTCCCAGGGGTGGTTTTTCCCAGCTGAACTGAAGAACTCAAGAATCTGATCCCTGTTCCTTCTTTCTTTTTCTCTTTATTGCTTCATTTCTTCTTGAATTTTCTGAAGAGTCACATCGGCAGAAAATCTCATGAAAAAGAGTTTTTGGAGGCTTCAGTGTGTGAAGGGGTAAATCCAGTGCTGGATTCCCTCCACTCCTAGGAGTGGGAAGCAGGTAATTAGATAAATGGTAGAACATATATAGGACTTCTCAGGGGGCAGAACTTATCATGGCAGAGATTTCTAGATAGAGGATTGGTGGGATTTTAAGTAATGAGCTTGTGGACCTCAAGGATTGGTATCCTTTCCTATCTAGGGATTGGTGGGTTTTCCTGCTCAGGGGTTGGAGGCTCTTATTCACTCCCCCTACCTTTTCCTGCATCTGACCCATGTGTTAGGCTGCTGCTGGTTTTTGATGAAGTGCCATCTCTGTGGGGCTTCTGGCAGGGAGAAGGCTGTAGAGACAGTATTGCACTGTAGAATGCTCCTGCAGTGGTGTTTTTCCAAGCTGTAGGCTGAGGATTGAAAAAGATCTTGCCTGGTGTGAGATGGAATCTCAGGGTTGTTTTGATTTGCATTTCCCTAATGACTAAGGATGATGAACATCTCTTTAGGTGCTTCTCAGCCATTTGATATTCTTCAGGTGAGAACTCTTTGTTTAGCTCTGTACCCCATTTTTTAATAGGGTTACTTGCCTCTCTGGAGTTTAACTTCTTGAATTCTTTGTATATATTGGATATTAGCCCTCTGTCAGATGTAGGTTTGATAAAGATCATTTCCCAGTTAGTTGGTTGCCACTTTGTTTTTTTGACAGTGTTTTTGCCTTGCAAAACTTTGTAATTTAATGAAGTCCCATTTGTCAATTCTTGATCTTAGAGCATAAGCTATTGGAGTTCTATTCAGGAAATTCTCCCGTGTGCCCATATGTTCAAGGTTCTTCCCTAGTTACCTTTCTATTCGTTTCAGTGTGTCTGGTTTTACATGGAGGTCCTTCATCCACTTGGAATTGAGCTTAGTGCAAGGAGATAAGAATGGATCAATTTGCATTCTTCTACATGTTGACCTCCATTTGAGCTAGCACCATTTGTTGAAAAGGCTATCTTTTTTCCACTGGATGGTTTTAGCTCCTTTGTCAAATATCAAGTGATCATAGGAGTGTGGATTCATTTCTGGGTCTTCAATTCTGTTCCCTTGATCTACATGCCTGTCACTGAACAAATACCATGTGGTTTTTAACACTATTGCTTTGTAGTACAGATTGAGGTCCTGGATACTTTTTCCCCCAGAGGTTCTTTTACTCTTGAGAATAGTTTTAGCTATCCTGGGTTTTCTGTTATACCAGATGAATTTTTGAATTGTTCCTTCTATCTCTATGAAGAATTGAGTTGAGATTTTGATTGGGATTGCATTGAATCTGTATATTGCTTTTGGCAAGATGGTCATTTTAACTATATTAATCTTGCCAAACCATGAGCATGGTAGCTTTTTTCATCTTCTGAGGTCTTCTTCAATTTCTTTCTTCAGAGAATTGAAGTTCTTGTCACACCTCTTCTGGGCATATACCCAGAGGCTTTACCTGTTTGCAATAAGGACACATACTCCACTATGTTCATAGCAGCCTTATTTATAATAGCCAGAAGCTGGAAAGAACCCAGATGTCCCTCAACGGAGGAATGGATTCAGAAGATGTGGTATATCTACACAATGAAATACTACCCTGCAATTAAAAATAATGAATTCACAAAATTCCTAGGCAAATGGTCAGAACTTGAAAATATCATCCTTAGTGAGTTAACCCAATCACAAAAGAACACACATGGTATGCAGTCCCTGATAAGGGGATATTAACCCAGAATCTCGGAATACCTTAGACACAATCCGCATTTCAATAAATTTCCAAGAAGATGGAAGGAGAGACCCCTGGTCCTGGAAAGACTGGATGTAGGGGAATGCCAAGACAGAGAAGCGAGAGGGGATTGAATGGGGAAAAGAGGGAGGGAAGGGGGCTTATGGGACTTTTGGGGAGGGAGGAAACGGGAAAGGGGAAATGATTTTGAATATTAAAAAAAAAAACTTAGAGGGAGGGAGCCTGCCAGCTTCCCTTCCGCGACCTCTGTTCCCGTGGACTGTGCGCTGGAGAGACCGGTACCCAGGCTCTCCCCCCAATATAACATCACGGAAGCCCCAACAGGCCGTGTCCCAAGTGATGTTATATCGGGGGGAGAGCCTGGGTACCGGTCTCTCCAGCGCAGTCCGCGGGAACAGAGGTCGCCAACATCACTTGGGACACGGCCTGTTGGGGCTTCCGTCTGTGCCCGAGGGCAGGTTGGCGCTGTGGTCCTCTGGGTGCCAGATCGGCGGGCCATCGTGACCACAGGGTGAGCGGCGCCACGGAGAGTGCCCTCCGCCATCTTTGCTCCAGTGACCAGGTAGTTGGGACTGCCAGGCTCAGAGACAGACAGGCATAATATCGCTTCGGGTTCAGGCAGCTTGTGTGTAACCTGCTCCCAGGTGCTGGGCTGATCTGCAGTGACCAGCGCGCCAGATCTGCTGTGGGACTTCTGCCTGGCAGAGGGACGCCCCCCCCCCAGGAGAGATCACACACCCCTGCACAGGGCAGGAGCCTGCCAGCCTCCCTTTGGCGACCTCTGCTCCAGGAATCCACTAGGCTGAGCCTTTAGATGTGCAAGGCCTCCTCAATATAAGATCACTTGGGGCAAAGCACATTAGGGCTCCAAAGTCACTCAGGAGCAGGCAGGCCCCAGAAATCGGTGCCAGGGGAATCCTGGTAATCCAGGGGGGGCAGAAATAGCTTTGCAGGCTCACAGGAGGTCCAACCAACAGCCAGTGGCAGCAGGACCAACTAACACCAGAGGTATCCAGATGGCAAAAGGCAAACGTAGGAATGTTACTAACAGTAATCAAAGTAATGTGGGACCATCCGAACCCAACTCTCCAACAGCAGCAAGTCCTGGATACCCCACCACACCCGAAAGACAAGATCTGGATTTAAAATCACTTCTCATGATGCTATTAGAGGATCACAAGAAGGACACAAGTAAATCTCATAAAGAGTTACAGGAGACCATGAATCAACGGTTAGAAGCCCTTACAAAGGAAACACAAAAATCGCTTAGAGAAATGCGGGAGAACATGGATCAAAAGATGGAGGCGCACAAGGAGACAACACAAAAATCGCTTAAAGAGATGAATCAACGGGTAGATGCACTCACAAAGGAATCACGAAATTTGCATAAAGAAATGCAGAAGAATATGGGTCAACAGACGGATGCCCATAAGGAGGCAACACAAAAATTGCTTAAAGAAATGAATCAACGGTTAGATGCCCTTACAAAGGAAACACGAGAACTGCTTAAAGAAATGCAGGAGACGATGGATCAACAGATGGAATCCCATGAGGAGGAAACACAAAAATCGCTCAGAGAAATGCAGGAGAACGTGGGTCATCAGGAAGAAATCCTGAAAGAGGTAATGCAAAAATACCTTAAAGAAATACAGGAAAATACAAACAAACAAGTGAAGGATCTCAGCAAATCCATCCAGGAACTAAAAAAGGAAGTAGAAACAACTAAGAAATCACAAAGGGAGACAACTTTGGAGATAGAAAACCTTGGGAAGAAATCAGGAGTCATAGATGCAAACATCAACAATAGAATACAAGAGATGGAAGAAAGAATCTCAGGTGCTGAAGATTCCATAGAAAGCATCGACTCAACAGTCAAAGAAAATGCAAAATGCAAAAAACGCATAACCCAAAACATCCAGGAAATCCAGGACACAATGAGAAGACCAAACCTAAGGATTATAGGTATAGATGAGAGTGAAGATTTGCAACTTAAAGGGCCAGTAAACATCTTCAACAAAATTATGGAGGAAAACTTCCCTAACTTAAAGAGAGAGATGCCGATGAACGTACAAGAAGCCTACAGAACTCCAAACAGACTGGACCAGAACAGAAATACCTCCCGTCACATAATAATCAAAACACCGAATGTTCTAAACCAAGAAAGAATACTAAAAGCAGTAAGAGAAAAGGGCCAAGTAACATACAAAGGAAGACCTATCCGAATCACATCAGACTTCTCACCAGAGACTATGAAAGCCAGAAGATCCTGGGCAGATCTCATGCAGACACTAAGACAGCACAAATGCCAGCCTAGACTACTCTACCCAGCAAAACTCTCAATCACCATAGATGGAGAGACCAAGATATTCCATGATAAAACCAAATTTTCACAATATCTTTCCACAAATCCAGCCCTGCAACGGATAATAGGTGGAAACCTCCAATACAGGGAGAGAAACAACACCCTGGAAAAAATGAGATAATAACCTTCTTGAATCAAACCCAAAAGTAGATAACCACTCAAACATAAAGATAGCGTCAAGAATGGCAGATGGCAATAATCACTATGCCTTAATCTCTCTTAATATCAATGGTCTCAATTCCCCAATTAAAAGACATAGACTAGCAGACTGGATACGTAAACAGGACCCAGCATTTTGCTGCATGCAGGAAACACACCTCAGTGTCAAAGACAAACACTACCTCAGAGTAAAAGGCTGGAAAACAATTTTACAAGCAAATGGCCCCAAGAAACGAGGTGGAGTAGCCATCCTAATATCGGATAAAATTGATTTTCAACCTAAAGTCATCAAAAAAGACACAGAAGGACACTACATACTGATCAAGGGAAAAATCCACCATCAATAACTCTCAATCCTGAATATCTATGCTCCAAATGCAAGGGCACCCTCATTCGTAAAAGAAACTTTACTAAAACTCAAAGCACACATCGCACCGCACACAATAATAGTGGGTGACTTCAACACCCCGCTCTCTGAAATGGATCGTTCAGGAAAGCAGAAACTAAACAGGGACACAGTGAATCTAATTGAAGCCTTGGACCAAATGGAACTAACTGATATATATATAGAACATTTCATCCTAGAGCTAAAGAATACACCTTCTTCTCAGCTCCTCATGGTACCTTCTCCAAAATTGACCATATAATTGGTCACAAATCAGACCTCAACAGATACAAGAAGATAGAAATAATCCCATGCCTCCTATCAGATCACTATGGAATAAGGGTGGTCTTCAATGGCAACAAAAACAAAAGAAAACCCACGTACCCATGGAGGCTGAACAATGCTCTACTCAATGATAACTTGGTCAAGGTGGAAATAAAGAAAGAAATCAAAGACTTTTTGAAAGTTAATGAAAATGAAGGCACAACATACCCTAACTTATGGGACACAATGAAAGCAGTGCTAAGAGGAAAATTCATAGCCCTGAGTGCCGCCAAAAAGAAACGGGAGACAGCATACACTAACAGCTTAATGGCACACCTGAAAGCCCTGGAACATAAAGAAGCAAATACACCAAAGAGGAGTAGAAGGCAGGAAATCATCAAACTCAGGGCTGAAATCAATCAAGTAGAAACAAATAAAACCATACAAAGAATCAACAAAACGAGGAGTTGGTTCTTTGAGAAAATCAACAAGATAGATAAGCCCTTAGCCAGACTAACCAGAGGGCACAGAGATAGTATCCAAATTAATAAAATCAGAAACGAAAAGGGAGAGATAACAACAGAAACTGAGGAAATTCAAAAAATCATCGGATCCTACTACAAAAACCTGTATTCAACACAACTAGAAAATCTTGAGGAAATGGACAATTTCCTTGACAGATACCAAGTACCAAAATTAAATCAGGATCAAATAGACCATCTAAACCGTCCTATAACCCCTGAAGAAATAGAAGTTGTCATTGGAAGTCTTCCAACCAAAAAAAGCACAGGTCCAGATGGTTTTAGTGCAGAATTCTATCAGACCTTCAAAGAAGACCTAACACCAATACTCTTCAAACTGTTCCACAAAATAGAAACAGAAGGAACACTACCCAACTCGTTCTATGAAGCCACAATTACACTAATACCAAAAGCACACAAAGATCCGACAAAGAAAGAGAATCTCAGGCCAATCTCTCTTATGAATATCGATGCAAAAATACTCAATAAAATTCTTGCCAACCGAATCCAAGAACACATCAAAACGATCATTCACCACGATCAAGTAGGCTTCATCCCAGGGATGCAGGGATGGTTCAAAATAAGGAAATCCATCAATGTAATCCACTACATAAACAATCTCAAAGAAAAAAACCACATGGTCATCTCATTAGATGCTGAGAAAGCATTTGACAAAATTCAGCATCCTTTCATGCTAAAGGTCTTGGAAAGATCAGGAATTCAAGGCCCATATCTAAACATAGTAAAAGCAATTTACAGCAAACCAGTAGCCAGCATCAATCTAAATGGAGAGAAACTTGAAGCAATCCCACTAAAATCAGGGACTAGACAAGGCTGCCCTCTCTCTCCATATCTTTTCAATATAGTACTTGAAATTGTAGCTAGAGCAATTAGACAACAAAAAGAGGTCAAAGGGATACAAATTGGAAAGGAAGAAGTCAAACTATCACTATTTGCAGACGATATGATAGTATACTTAAGCGACCCAAAGAACTCCACCAGAGAACTCCTACAGCTGATAAACGACTTCAGCAAAGTGGTGGGATATAAAATCAACTCAAGCAAGTCAGAAGCCTTCCTATACTCAAAGGATAAGCAGGCTGAGAAAGAAGTAAGAGAAATAATACCCTTTACAATAGCCACCAACCATATTAAGTATCTTGGCGTGACGCTAACCAAACAAGTGAAAGATCTGTATGACAAGAACTTCAAGTCTCTGAAGAAAGAAATTGAAGAAGACCTCAGAAGATGGAAAAATCTGCCATGCTCATGGATTGGCAGGATTAATATAGTAAAAATGAGCATCTTACCAAAAGTAATACACAGATTTAATGCAATCCCCATCAAAATCCCAACTCAATTCTTCATAGAGTTAGAAAGAGCAATTCAAAAATTCATCTGGAATAACAGAAAACCCAGAATAGCTAAAACTATTCTCAAGAGTAAAAGAACCTCTGGGGGAATCAGTATCCCGGACCTCAAGCTGTACTACAGAGCAATAGTGTTAAAAACTGCATGGTATTGGTACAGTAACAGACATGTAGATCAATGGAACAGAATTGAAGACCCAGAAATGAATCCACACTCCTATGGTCACTTGATCTTTGACAAAGGAGCTAAAACCATCCAGTGGAAAAAAGATAGCCTTTTCAACAAATGGTGCTGGCTCAGCTGGAGGTCAACATGCAGAAGAATGCAAATTGACCCATCCTTATCTCCTTGCACTAAGCTCAATTCTAAGTGGATCAAAGATCTCCACATAAAACCAGACACACTGAAACTAATAGAAGGGAAACTAGGGAAGAACCTTGAACATATGGGCACAGGGGAGAATTTCCTGAACAGAACTCCAATAGCTTATGCTCTAAGATCAAGAATAGACAAATGGGACCTCATTAAATTACAAAGTTTTTGCAAGGCAAAAGACACCGTCAAAAAGACAAAGCGGCAACCAACTAACTGGGAAATGATCTTTACCAACCTTACATCCGACAGAGGGCTAATATCCAAGATATACAAAGAACTCAAGAAGTTAAACTCCAGAGAGGCAAGTAACCCTATTAAAAAATGGGGTACAGAGCTCCACAAAGAGTTCTCACCTGAAGAATATCTAATGGCTGAGAAGCACCTAAAGAGATGTTCATCATCCTTAGTCATTAGGGAAATGCAAATCAAAACAACCCTGAGATTCCATCTCACACCAGTCAGGATGGCTAAGATCAAAAACACAGGAGACAGCAGTTGTTGGCGAGGATGTGGAGAAAGAGGAACACTCCTCCACTGCTGGTGGAATTGCAGGCTGGTACAACCACTCTGGAAAGCAGTCTGGCGGCTCCTCAGAAAACTGGGCATGACACTTCCGGAGGATCCGGCTATACCACTCCTGGGCATATACCCAGAGACTTTACCTGCATGCAATAAGGACACATGCTCCACTATATTCATATCAGCCTTATTTATAATAGCCAGAAGCTGGAAAGAACCCAGATGTCCCTCAACGGAGGAATGGATTCAGAAGATGTGGTATATCTACACAATGGAATACTACTCTGCAATTAAAAACAATGAATTCACGAAATTCCTAGGCAAATGGTCAGAACTTGAAAATATCATTCTTAGTGAGGTAACCCAATCACAAAAGATCACACATGGTATGAAGTCACTGATAAGGGGATATTGACCCAGAATCTCAGAATACCCTAGACACAATCAGCATATCAATAGATTTCTAAAAAGATGGAAGGAGAGACCCCTGGTCCTGGAAAGACTGGATGTAGGGGAACGCCAGGACAGAGTAATGAGAGGGGGTTGAACGGAGAAAAGAGGGAGGGAAGGGGGCTTATGGGACTTTCGGGGAGGGAGGAAACGGGAAAGGGGAAGTGATTTGGAATGTAAATTAAAAAAATAAAATAAAATAAAATTAAAAAAAAAAATCAGGTGACAGCTGAAGCTGATGAGGATCTAGTGAAAGAGGAACACTCCTCCATTGCTTGTGGGATTGCAGGTTTGTACAACCAATCTGGAAATCAGTCTGGCGGTTTGGACACATAGTACTACCTGAGGTCCCAGTTATACCACTGCTCGGCATATATCCAGAAGGTGCTTCAACATGTGATAAGGACACATGCTCCACTATGTTCATAGAGTCCATAATTACAATATCAAGAAACTAGAAAGAACCCAGATGTCCTTCAACAGACGAATGACACAGAAAATGTGGTACATTTACACAATGGAATTCTACTCAGTTATTAAAAACAATGACCATGAAATTCTTAGGTAAATGGATGGAACTTAATATCAAGAAGTGATAAGTGAATATTAGGCAAAGAGAGTGGAAAACTCACAATTCAACTCATGGACCGCATGAAACTCAAGAAGAAGGAAGACCAAAGTCCTACTTAGAAGGGTGAACAAAATAATCAAGAGGAATAGTGGATCGTAGGTAATTGGGAGGGAGAGAAGTGTGGGATGGGATAAATAGGTGACAGATTCAGGTATGAGAAGAGATGAAGTAGATGTACAGAGGGTCAGCAAATTGAACAGAATTGTATAGCAATGGGGGATGGGGAACTGGGGTTAACAATCAGAAAGTCACAGATGCCAGGAAATCAAGGGGCTCCTGGTACACATAGGGACGACATTGATTGAAATACCCCACAAAAGGGCAGAAGAATCTCTAGAGACCATATTCAAAGGTTAGATATGGCCTGCTGGTTGAAGGATGGGGCTACTTACCCATCTCCTAGGTTTTCACCCAGAATTACTCCTGTCTAAAGGAAATACAGGGACAAAGAGTGGAGCAAATACTGAAGGAAAGACCATCCAGAGACTGCTCCACCTGGGGATCCATCCCACATGCAGACACCAAACCCAGATACTACTGCAAAAGCTAAGATGTGCTTGCTGGCAGGAGCCTGATATAGCTGTCTCCTGAGAGACTCTGCCAGATCCTGACCAATACAGATGAGAATGCTCACAGCATCATCTGTATCTCATCCTCATCTGTATTGATCTGAGCAAAAGGACCCAACTGGGGAGTTACACAAAGGACTGAAGGCACTGAAGGGACCTTGTCTGGCATCAATGGAAGGGGAGACCCTTGGTCCTGTGAAGTCTTGATGCCTCAGTTTAGAGGAATGATAGGTGAGTTGGGAGTGGGTAGGTGGTTGGGGGAGCACCATAATATAAGCAGGTTAACGTGGAATGGGATAGGGGGTTGCAGTGGGGAATGCAGGAAAGGGGATAACATTTGAAATGTAAATAAATAAAATATCCATTATTAAAAAGAATGGACGTTCAGAATTTTAGACTGTATGAAAACAGAAAGAAGGCAACAGGTGAAATACTTGGTAGCTGGAGCAGAAGGTCAGGGCTCTCATTTCAAATTGTATGTATGTATGTATGTATGTATGTATGTATGTATGTATGTATACCACAAGTGTGCTTAACTGGAATTAGAAATGGCTGAGAATCATCATCGGTATTGGAATGAATTAAACCTGAGCCTTTCAGAAAAGAAGAAAGTGTTTTTAACTACTGAGTTGAGTCTTGTGGTAGTTTGTATATGTTCGTCCCAGGGAGTGCCACTATTAGAAGGTGTGGCCTTGTTGAAGAAAGTGTGTCACTGGGGGATTGGGCTTAGAGATCTTCCTCCTGGATGCCTGAGGATGCCCAGTCTGTTCCTGGCTTCCTTTGGATAAAGATGTAGAACCCTCAGCTCCTCTGCACCATGCCTGCCTGGATACTGCCATGTTACTGCCTTGATGACAACGGACTGACCCTCTGAACCTGTAAGCGAGCCTCAATTAAATGTTGTCTTTTATAAAACTTGCATTGGTCATGGTGTCTGTTCACAGCAGTAAAACCCTAACTAATACAATTCTCTAACCCAAAACTTTTCTTTTTAAAATATTTCTCCTATTTCATTTTCTCCATTTCTTCTTTCCTCTCCACATTTCCATCTCCCTCTCTCTCTCTTTTTGCTGTTGTTGAATTTATTACAGGAAGTTGACTACCAAATGCTGTATGATACTTCCAACTATTAATAGGTTGTGATGCAGTTGAAGTCAAGGGTTGAGTGAACAGTCAGGGTTTTTGCAAGCAAGGTTCAAAGAACCTTAGATGCCCTCCCTAGAAAGTGGCTGGGTCAACAGGTCACTAGGCAGATGACATTCCTTACATACAGACTCTGGGCACCAAAGTTCACAGCCAACTGCACACACTAGGGATGGTCTAAGTAGACTGATGCTGTACAGAGAGAGGGCACAGACTTGTGCCATCTACCTCTCTGCTTGCTGTGCTGGGCTAGACTCACTGCTGTGATACAGCAGCTTGTGCAGAAGTTTGTGCCTTCTTTAAGGGATACTTCCAATGCCCAATTATTTCAGGATACTTCATTTTCAAAATGGGTATCAACATAAGCTTTGGGTCCATTCTGCCAATGTACAAGCTATAAATGCTTGCTAAGCAGCTGAGGGCACATGTTAGAATCATGTCTGAAATGTGAATAAAAATCCATATAAAACAAATATTCAGTTTCCACAGGAACACAGTCAGTGTGATCACACATCTCCCAGCTGTCCATACTTCATTGGTGCCAGCCCTACTCTCATAAAGACGTTGCAAACTAGCAGTAATTAAATTAAGTGGTCTCCCCAAATGCCTTAATTCAAGTTAAACTTGCAGGCAAGAGTTATAAAATGACATCTACAAATGACACTAGCAGAAGCACAGGCTTCAGGGTGATGGTCCAGTCCACTCTCCTGTGCACAAGACATGGGCAGAGTGGCAACATTTTGCTCCTCCTCTTCTGGTGGGAAGCCTTTGGTGTGCATCTGCTTCTTGAGTTGCCGTGTTGGCTGTGATGTTTGGGTTCTGGAACCCATGAAATATAGAAGCAGCAGCAATGGCGTATACACCCATGTTCTCAAACAGCATCCAATCACCCACATGCATGTCAGGCAGGTTGCAATGCTGCTCAGTGATCTGATCAATGACATCACGTGTTGGTCCAAAGATGCTGGATGAGTAATACTTCTCATCTGGATTGAGTCTCTTCTGCAGCAGGGCCTTCGCAAGTGCATGATCATAATGAATGCAATTAAATGATCCATGCACTCCACAATTCACATAGTAATGAAGGGTTTCTCATTTGACTCATGTTCATTGTCAGAGATCTTCTGCTCCTTCCACATATTTTCTTTGGCAATTATGTTGACTGTAAGTGTGAAAGCTGATTGTAGTTATCTGCTAGGCTTAGCTATGATTCTCCCTCCAGAGTCTGATGGGAAGTACTTGTCCAGAGCTGGGTTAATCACACTGGTAATCTCTTCAAATTTAAACTTTGTATCTTCAGATCCAGGAATGCCACCACCAATATCAAGCAGATACATGCTGAAACCAAGTTCCGCACCCATGTCAAATACACAGTGGGAGTCTGACCCTGCCTGCACGAAGGTCTCAGTGTCAGTACAACCACTGCCCACACTGAAAGTGACACCAATGACTTCAATATTTAACTCTTTTGCCCATTCCGAGAGAAGCCTGCTGGTTTTGAGTGTGGCAACAAACTTGTTACTGAGGTGACAAACTGCTTTGGAATTATCAGTGGCAATCTGCAAAACCCATTTTCCCTTTGGATGTGCTCTGGCTACATTCATCAATTCAATTTCACTGTCAAAAGTCATCATCTGGACTCTGTTACTGGCAGAATTCTTGATTTGTGAAACTTGGTTATCAGGACTCACATAGATATTCCTCTTTTGATGTACCTCAAGCCACTGCACGAACTGTATTTCAGTTGTGCTTGCAAAGGCAAATCCTGTTATAATAGCAGCAATGGCACTCACTATGAATGTGCTCTTATTACACTGTACTGCATAAAAGGAAGTAACACTTCAGATACTTCATTAGAATGTCTCTGAAGTCAGCAAGATAGAAAGCATCCTTATTGTCAGAGGAGGATACTTCCTTTATTTTGTTTATTTATTTATTTTTTGGTTCACAATGTTCTTAGCATTAAATAAAGCCTTTGTCGAAGATATGTCAGTCAAACTCTTCCTTAGTAAAGCTTTTCAAGGTTCTTGATGTGCCTACAGAACACCTAGAGATGGAATGAGATTATTGCCAGCTCCTCACAAGACCAACATATCCAAAAACACCTTGGAGCTTTGGAAACACTTACAGCACAGGGGCACAGCTAAGTAGACCCATAGAGATGTTGCTCAACCCAGAGGAGCACCAGGCTGTCAGCCTGCTGCAAATGCTGACCAGAGGTAGTGGAGATGAATAAGTCCTGTGGTGGTGGCTACAGGGACTGACCTCCACATATCCCTTACCTTGCAAATTCAATATTCCTTCTCTTCTCCAGCCTTTTCTTTCTTTCCTCTCCTTTTCCCCTTTCACTTATTTCTTTCCTCTCTTCTTTTCCACTTCCCCTGTTTATTTTGTTGCTGTTGTTGGAACAATTTATTATTTCCTCAGGACTGAATCAAAGGTTGTTGTACTATTATTTCTGTGAAACTCATCTGTTGATTTTTAATATAATCCTGCCATGAGAGCATCTATATACTTGCGGTTTCAGAGCTTTAAATTGGTCTTTGAGCTTCTATGTTGACTTCCTTCAGAGTGATTACTTCCTGTCTTTGATAGTACTTTTTGGCTGTTGATTTGATCTGGATGCGCTCACACAGCGGTGTCCAGGTAATTTCCTTCCTTATTTGATGACTACTTTGCATAGGTCTCTAGAGGCCAGCCCAGCTGCCCATGATTTATAATCCAGGCCTTTGCAGTGAGATCTGAAATGCCTCAGACCAGCATGGGCTTCAAGATGGAGTTACAGATTCAAGTCTTCATATTTGTGTCATTCTGGTTGTCTGGTGAGACATTTAAAAGTGTTATATTATCATAAAAGTAATTCATTTGAAGAGAAATAGCTACTTCCCATAGGGAGCCAATAGTATGTAGACAATGGCATTAGAAAAGACAGTTTGGATTCTAAGATTTGTATCACAAAGACTTGTTTGTATAAGTGTATATTCAATATCTATTTCTGATTGCAGGTGTTGATGGAGACATTGTGATGACCCAGTCTCACAAATCCTTGTCCACATCAGTAGGAGACAAGGTCACCATCAAGTGCGAGGCTAGTCAGAATGTGGGTACTAATATAGCCTGGTACCAACAGAAGCCGGGTCAGTCTCCTAAACTGCTGATATATGATGCATCCAATCGGTTCACTGGGGTACCAGATCGCTTCACAGGCAGTGGATCTAGGACAGATTTCACTCTCACCATCAGCAGTGTGCAGACTGAAGACCTGGCAGATTATTACTGTCAGCAGTATAACAGCTATCCTCCCACAGTGCTTCAGCCTCGTACACAAACCTCCTCTGAGATTCTAACCAACTTCCTGTACCACACATCCCCAGATCTACACACTTCCCCTTCTGCCTTCAGGTGCTTTGCCTAACAGTTGCAAAATTTGGTATAAAATTAATGAACAGATCCTTTGACTTGGAAGGTCCTTATGGCAAAAACAATGCAAGGACATTTGCATCTTTTTAAAATTTCTCATGCTTAGATTCTGTGTATTGAACATGACAAATTTATTGTCTTATATTCTGCAATGTTAAGTTGCAATGTGAGTCTCCATGAGCTAAATCAAGAGCCTTTCAGGCTATATTCGCACTGGAAGATACAGAAGAGAACTTGACTTTTGCTTAACTCAGCTTATATTTGATAGACTTTTTGTGAAGCAGGAGTTTTGAAACACTTGATTACCCTGTCCTGGGAGAGCTTAGAATTTTTCTTTCCTGTGTTCATTTGTCCTTTCTAGATATCATTCTGTCGACAGACAAAGTTTGGGCATTTTCTTTGCCTGGTGGCTAGCTAGCCACAAATTGAAGCAATTATATGTGGAAGTCTTTTGATGGTTATCACCTTCCCGGTCAAATGGGATACTGACAAAAGCTGACATGTCCCAATGTCAAAAAAGGCTTAAATTAATAAATATATTTTAAAATGCCATATTCTGTGAGTCTCTGAGGTTTTGAAGACCCACTATTTATTCATAGCATATATGAAAAAGCAAACATTGCCTGTCTCTAGCTACCTATTTTCTGTACAAACCAGGGTATATGCAAACTAGTATATGACATGACCCTGAGATTGATTGATTGACTGAATATTGACTTGAATAGTTTAATTATTGTAAACAGTTTATAACAGCAGCTATTTATAAACTGGGACTAAACCTTGTATTTTTGAATGAGTTGCACATCCATAATAGCCATACAAGAGTTGAAACATACATATATTATATTGTAACAAAGTCAATTTTAAATTTTGTAACAACATGAAAGTATTTATACCAATATAAACTTTAAACCTGTATCAACATACAAAATTCTGTATCAATGTAACAGAATAAAACCTCAATTTTGCAGCAACATATAAAGAGTTCTACCACTATTGCTCTGTAGTACAGCTTGAGGTCCGGGATACTGATTCCCCCAGAGGTTCTTTTACTCTTGAGAATAGTTTTAGCTATTCTGGGTTTTCTGTTTTTCCAGATGAATTTTTGAATTGCTCTTTCTAACTCTATGAAGAATTGAGTTGGGATTTTGATGGGGATTGCATTGAATCTGTGTATTACTTTTGGTAATATGCTCATTTTTACTATATTAATCCTGCCAATCCATGAGCATGGCAGATTTTTCCATCTTCTGAGGTCTTCTTCAATTTCTTTCTTCAGAGACTTGAAGTTCTTGTCATACAGATCTTTCACTTGTTTGGTTAGCGTCACGCCAAGATACTTAATATGGTTTGTGGCTATCGTAAAGGGTATTATTTCTCTTACTTCTTTCTCAGCCTGCTTATCCTTTGAGTATAGGAAGGCTTCTGACTTGCTTGAGTTGATTTTATATCCGGCCACTTTGCTGAAGTCGTTTATCAGCTGTAGGAATTCTCTGGTGGAGTTCTTTGGGTCGCTTATGTATACTATCATATCGTCTGCAAATAGTGATAGTTTGACTTCTTCCTTTCCAATTTGTATCCCTTTGACCTCTTTTTGTTGTCTAATTGCTCTAGCTAGAACTTCAAGTACTATATTGAAAAGATATGGAGAGAGAGGGCAGCCTTGTCTAGTCCCTGATTTTAGTGGGATTGCTTCAAGTTTCTCTCCGTTTAGATTGATGCTGGCTACTGGTTTGCTGTAAATTGCTTTTACTATGTTTAGATATGGGCCTTGAATTCCTGAAAAAAAAAAGAGTTCTACCAATGTAAGTTTATGGTTATAAGATGTTTTTGTTTTGTGGATAGATTCAATAATATAACTGTATTCATCTAATTTGTTAATAATATTTTTATATTCCCCTTTTCGTTTCAACTCCTTTTCCCTTACCTAAGGAAAGAATAAAGATAAAAATGTGAAGGAAAGAGAAAAGAATACCTGAATCTAACTTCTGTTGCATTTCCAGAACTTAATTAATTGTAAATCCCACCCTAAACTGACAACATATCTGTAATTCATAAAATGACCAAAACCAGCTACACCAACTGGGATGAGAGTCTTCTTATAATTGCTCCCTGTTGATTTGGGGGTGCAGATTTCCTTTCTCTGTGACCACCAAAATTAGAAAAAATGTTTAAGTCAAAAGAAAGCTTGCTGTAATCAATTGTTGTCCAGGGTCTTATGTTAACTATGTAAAATCTTTACTAGATGAGGTTGAAAGGTTGGATGAAATGAGGTCATCTAGGATTTTTAGTCCTGGGATTAGCAGTCTTTTCTGAAGATGTTCCAGAAGCAAGTCTCTGGAAAAAGCATCAGTTTGAGACAGGATTGGTCATGGACCTAGAGCAGCAGGTCTTTGCATCTCAGCATCCTTAAGGGTGAATTATCTCAGAGTTGCCATCACCCTTAAGAAATGTGAAGTCTTAGAAGCATCCTTCTCAGAACTCAGTGCAGAAGTCCTTTTGTGCCCTGAACATGTACAAATTGTATGATGTACCAACATATGTTCACATGTCAATTCTCTAAACTCTATAAAACGAATCACACAGTCCATTATACGGCATTGCTTTAAGTTAGTAACAATAAGCAGAATCTGGATTCCTAATTCAATATATTATATCTCTATGGGCTGCCATTCCAATTTCTTAAGCTCCTGTAGAAGCATTTGGTCTAGAACTATGTTTTTTGATATTATTATAAGTTCCAGATTGGATTCATTTGAGGATTGCCTATTTTGATTGAAAGAGTTTTTTACCTCAGTTTTATGGTCTGTAATCCAGTATTTAATTTCTCTTTCTTGTTTTACTCCAAGTCTGTCTTATTCTGATCTCTCCCAAAGAGGACATACAAAACTGTAATCATTGAAAATCCAGCCATTTGTTTGCTGATGAGTGAAGCTCTCCTGGCTGCAGTCAGATCAAGATGCAGAACTCTCAGCTCCGTATTCAGTCCTCTGTCCGCCTCTATGCTGCCATGTGTTCTGCCATGATGATAATGGACTGAAGCTCTGGAACTGAAAGCCAGTCCCAATTGTCAGTAACCATCTAGGAAAGGCTGAAGGAAGGCTAGCAGGTAATGAGTTCTTAATTTGTAATAGGTGATTTCTTAATTCCCAAGGATGATTCTATAAGAATCCCTAAAATTGTACTATTAATTGATAAGCCCTTTATAATAGGACAGTTATTAAAGCCCATTCTGATATGAAAACTGCAATTAGAACTTGGCTACTCTGTGTTATGAGGAAATTGCTTCTGAAATAGTCAGCAGGCACGTACACCTTATAATACATTTTTTAGAGTTGTAAGACATTTCTCTAAAGTTCTTTCTTTTTCAATAAACAACACAATGTTTCCAAGACTCAGATTTAGAAACTTGAAAGTTTACATCTCCTGCTGCCACATGGATTTTGTAATCATTGGATTGCTCACTAGACCTATCTACCGCAACATCTGCAAATTGGTAAGCTCTCTCACCACACTGGTCAGCATCAATGTCCCCTGGTCCCAAGAGAGGGCTTTTGAACTTACAGCCACCTTGTGGTGGTAATCAAACAATCTTTTCTCTTTCCAAAATCAGTGACCCTTGCCATATTAAACTAGACTTGAGATTCCAGGTGACCATTCAAGGAATAATGTCTCCTAATCTTTTATGGGATGTAGTAACTTAAGTCAAGATCAAATAATTATGTTTCAGTACTTTTCATATCTTGATTGCATGATTTTAAAATTAATTTGACATAAAGTATTCTTATTGTCACGCCTGTGTCTAGTTGCAGAACAAGTAGTTTGAAAACAAGTTAAAAATGTTCATTTCATGTTAATTCTCCATATTCTACAAATAGACAATCTTAAAATTCCAATAATAACCTCGTTTTTCTTTCCTGATTTTTTGACATTACCTCTGAATAAGTATATAAAATTCACTAGTGTCTGAGGTTTTTTTTTTTTTTGTAAAATAATACAAGTACATACAGTAACTTGGCAAGTTATGTTATATAAAAATACATGAGTTAGGCAGCAATGTATATTTCGAGTTGTAACTGAATAAGCAAAGAGTGAAAGTGAAGCACTTTCACCTGCCTACATCCCACAGTCTCCATGCATTTGGGATATGGACAGAGCACACAGGCGGCAGCAGAGCCTCAGAGGGCACTTACCTACCAACTCTGCTCCTTATCTCCTGATCTTGCTAGAAAATCAACTATATTGACAGATACTCATAATACATAGTGTTTGGTTTCTACAAATCTTACCTGCTATCAATGTCTTTGATTCTTCATTGAAGCCTGTCATGAGAGAATCTAGACAATTGTTTCAGAGTTCTAAGTTGGTCCTTGAGCTTGTATGTTGAATTTCTTCCCAGTGATTACTTCTTGTCATTGATAGTATTTGTTGGTCTTTTGTTCAACCTGGTTAGTCTCACAACCCTGTGTCCAGGAAACTTACTCCCTTATTTGATTAATATGTTGCAAAGTTTCCTACAGACCAGACCAGCTGCCCCTGTTTTATAAACCAGGCCTTTGAAGTGAGATCTGAATTGAATCAGACAGGTAGGGGCCTCAAGATGGAGTCACAGACACAGGTCTTCATATTCCTTCTGCTCTGGGTGTCTGGTGAGACATTAAATGTTTTAGAGTATCTTAAACATATTTCATTTGTAATGAAATAGCCATTTTCTATAGCAAGTCAATGGTAAGCAGACAATGCCATTAGAAAATATATTTTAGATTCTATCATTTGTATCATGAATATTTGTGTGTATGCATGTATACAAATTGTTTGTTTCTGATGGGAATATTGTTATGACCCAGTCTTCCTAATCCATGTCCACATCAGTAGGAGACAGGGTTTTCATGAAGTGCAGTTAGAATGTTGGTACTGCTGTAGCCTGGTTCAGGGTTCTCTAGAGTCACAGAACATATGGATAGTCTCTATATAGTAAGGAAATTTGTTGATGACTGGGTTCACCTGAAAGGAGTGGGGCTGGAAATGAAAAAGAGTCAAAGAGGAAGGGATCGCAAGAAGCATGAAGGCATGACAAGGTTCTGATCAATGCACCAAGTTTAATATTCAGCACTCTGTTTATATAGGGAAAGCCCACTGAACCCATCCTTTTATTCGGCTGGATTATGTTGCAAAGCAATGTCAGTGGTCAGTGTATTCTTCTAAGTTCCTGTGGGAATTTGCATGTGCAACCAAGGCAGATGACTTCACCTAAGGCACATACAAGGCAGGTGACCAAGGTTTATAAGGTCCTTTGTGGAAAGTACTCAAGGTCTGTTCAGCCTGCTCAAGGCTTGGAAAGGCCTGCTCAAGGCCTGGAAGGCCACATTCTTTAGTCTTGAACCTTGGCATTTTTCCCTCCAGTTCTCTTTTTGTCTCACTTTATTTATTTCCATAAGTATGTTGATTTCCATGGAAATATATAAAAAATATATCATACATTTTAACAGTCTTTATGCCCTATGTTTCTCTTTTCTGACACACCCGTTCCCTCCAACTAATGTACTTCCAAACCGTAGTCTTCCTCCTATGTTCATGTGACATATACATGTGCCAACTCACATTCGTACACACATACATATGCATACACATGGAGTTTTATGAATCAATAAAAATCTAGGATGCAAATATCAGAGAAAACATGGGTTTTAACTTTTTAACCAATATATCTAATCTATGCTTCCTATTCCTATTTCACTTGCCTCTGCTGTTTTCTCATCTACTTTCCAACTGTGGAAACTATGGTACCTTATTCTACACTACACTACACTACACTACACTACTGTACACTACAATACACTACACTAATGATAAACATGATTTTGTATCATGAGAAATGAGTTTGTTTTTCTGTCTAATTGCTCTGACTAGAACTTCAAGTATTATTTTCAATAGGTAGCTAGAGAGTGGACAGCCATGTCTTGTCCCTGATTTTAATTGATTTGCCTTGAGTTTCTTTCCATTTTGTTTGATGTTGGCTATTGGTTATCTGTACATTGCTTTTATTATGTTTAGGTTTGAGCCTTGAATTCCTGATCTCTCCAATACTCTTAGCATGAATGGCTGTTGTATTTTCTCAAAGACTTTTTCAGCATCTAGTGAGATGACCAAAGGGTTATTTTCTTTGAGTTTGTTTATATAGTGGATTACATTGATAGGTTTCGGTACATTAAACCATCCCCGCACTCCTGAGATGAAGTCTACTTGATCATGGTGGATAATTGTTTTGATGTGTTCTTGGATTAGATTGGCAAAAATTTTATTGAGTATTTTTGCATCGATATTCATAAGAGAAATTGGTCTGTAGTTCTCTTTCTTCGTTAGGTGTTTTCGTGGTTTAGGTACCAGCATAACTGTGGCTTCATAGAATGAACTGGGTAGTGTTCCTTCTGTTTCTATTTTATGGAATAGTTTGAGAGGTATTGGAATTAGATCTTCTTTGAAGGTCTTATAGAATTCTTTATCTAAAACCATCTGGGCATGGACTTTTTTAGTTGGGAGACTTCTAATGACTGCTTCTATTTCCTTGGGGATTATGGGGTATTTAGAATTTTGTAGTAGGGTTTGATCATTTTTGAATTTCTTGAGTTTCTGTTGCTAGGTTTTCCTTTTTCATTTCTGATTTTGTTAATATGGACACTGTCTCTGGGCTCTCTGGTTAGTTTGGTTATGGGTTTATCTATCAGGTTGATTTTCTCAAAGAAACTAAAAGCTTTTAGGTTTTTTTTGTTGTTGTTGTTGATTCTTTGCATAGTTCTCTTTTGTCTACTTTGTTGATTTCAGTCCTGAGTTTGATTATTTTGTGCTGTCTACTCCTTTCAGGTGTATTTACTTCTTTTTGTTCTAGTGCTTTCAAATGAGCTGTTAAGCTGCTAGTGAATGATCTCTCCAATTTCCTTATGGAGGCATTCAGGGCTGTGAGTTTTCTTCTTACCACTGTGTTCATCTTGTCCCATAAGTCTGGATATGTTATTCCTTCATTTTCATTGAATTGTAAAAAGTCTTTTATTTTTTTTCTTCATTTCTTCCCTGACCAAGTATTCATTGAGTAGGTAGTTGCTCAGCTTCCATGTGTATGTGGGCTTTCTGTTGTTTTTGTGGTTGTTGTACACAGGCTTAGTCCATGTTGGTCCAATAGACTATGTGGGATCAATTCATTGCTCTTTTATCTGCTGAGGTTTGTTTTGCATCTGAATGCACGGTGGGTTTTTGAGAAGATCCCGTGCAGTGCTGAGAAAAAGGGTCTGAAATGTCATGACATTTGGTTCATAACTTCTTTTAGTTTGAACATGTCTCTGTTTAGTTTCTGTTTCCATAGTCTGTTCATTGAAAGTGGGGTGGTGAAATCTACTATTATTGTGTGAGGTTCAATATATGCTTTGAGCTTCATTAATGTTTCTTTTTTTAAAAAAATATCTTCATTAGTTATTTCTTTATTTACATTTCAAATGTTATCCCCTTTCCTGGTTTCCCATCCAGAAGCCCCCATAACATCCCCCCTCAACCTGCTTCTATAAGGGTGTTTCCCAACCCACACATCCACTCCTACTTCTGTGTCCCTGCATTCCCTTACACTGGAGCATTGAGCCTTCACAGGATCATAGACTTCTTCTCCCATTGATGACTGATAAGACTATCCTCTGCTACATAAGCATCTGGAGCCATGGATCTATTCATGTGTATTCTTTGGTTTAGTCCCTGGAAGCTCTGGGTGGTCTTGTTGGTTAATATTGTTGTTGATCTTATGGGATTGCAAACCCCTTCGGTCCTTTCTCTAACTCTTCCATTGGGGAATCCTTGATCAGTCCAATGGTTGGCTGAGAGCATCCACCTCTGTATTTGTCAGGCTCTGGCAAAGACTCTTGGGAGACAGCTATATCAGGCACCTGTCAACAAGCACTTCTTAGCATCCACAATAGTGTCTTGGGTTGGTAACTGTAAATGGGATGGATCCCAGGATGGGGTAGTCTCTGGATGGCCTTTCCTTCAGTCTCTGTTTCGCACTGTCTCCATATTTCCTCCCATGGGTATTTTGATCCTGCTTCTAAGGAGGACAGATTTATCTATACTTTGGTCTTCCTTCTTCTTGAGCCTCATGTGGTCTGTGAATTTTATCTTAATTATTCTGAGTTTTTGGACTAATATCTCCTTATCAGTGAGTATATGCCATGTGTGTTCATTTGTGATTGGGTTACTTTACTCAGGGTGATATTTTCTAGTTTAATCCATTTGCATGAAAGTTTCATGAATTCATTGTTTTTAATGGTTGTGTAGTACTCCATTGTGTAAATGTCCCACATTGTCTGTATCTATTCTTCTTTTGAAGTGCATCTGGGTTCTTTCCAGCTTCTGGTCATTATAAATAAGGCTGCTAAATAAATAAAGTGGAGCATGTGTCCTTGTTATATGTTGGGGTATATTTTGGACAAATGTCCAGGAGACGTATAGCTGGGTCATCAGGTAGTATTATGTCCAATTTTCTGAGGAACTGCCAAACTGATTTCCAGAGTGACTGTACTAGCTTACAATTCCACCATCAATGGAGGAGTGTTCTTCTTTCTCCACATCCTCTCCAGTACCTGCTGTCACCTGGGTTTTTGGTCTTAGCCATTCTGACTGGTGTGAAGTGGATTCTCAGGGTTGTTTGGATTTGCAATTCCCTGATGATTAAGGATGTTGAACATTTCTTTAGGTGTTTCTCAGCCATTCAATATTCCTGAGTTGAGAATTCTCTGTTTAGCTCTGTTCCCCAGATTTTAATAGGGTTATTTGGTTCTCTGGAGTCTAACTTCTTGAGTTCTTAGTATATATTGGATATCAATCCTATATCAGATGTAGGATTGGTGAAGATCTTTCCCAATCTATTGGTTGCTGTTGGCCTGTTGACTAGTGTTCATGGTACTGAAAATGTTGCAGGAGGTATTAGAAGAGAGCAGCAGCAGCCTAGCTGCTGGCTCCAGCTCTAATGGTGGCACCCAAAAAACAAAGAAGAGCCGGGCAGTGGTGGCGCATGCCTTTAATCCCAGCACTTGGGAGGTAGAGGCAGGCGGATTTCTGAGTTCGAGGCCAGCCTGGTCTACAGAGCGAGTTCCAGGACAGCCAGGGCTATACAGAGAAACCCTGTCTCGAAAAACCAAAAACCAAAACAAACAAACAAAACACAAAGACGACCACATGGTCACAGTTCTGGTGCCATGTTCCCACACTTTGAGCAATACTGGCAGGCTACCTTTCCCCAGCCAGGGCAAGCTCTCAGGCAGGGCCACACAAGCCCTACACCATTGTTTTCCACCCCATGGTCGGCTGCCACACCACCCTACAACCAAGTAAATCAAAACTCTCAATGATTATAGTTAATCAATGCTTTTATATATCAGTAAATCTCAATACACAAGATGCCCACACCATATAGAATTATTATCCCAATTATCTAACCTTTTGATATGAATAACTACCTGAGACTGCTAAAGAAACAGGGGTACATATCTGCCCCTATTTCGCCTTTCTTCCCTGTTCTCTCCCATCCTCTCTTCCCCTTCCCTTCATCCCCAGAAGTTCTTGTGTATATGACTCATTCCTTGTCTGCAGCCCCTCCCAGGAGAATGAAATTAACATCAAAATACAAACTATCAGGGCTACCACAACAGAAAGGTACTCTGCATTCTACCAGAGGGGTATCCTATGTAGTATAAACCCTACGAACTGAATGATTGTGGGAGTAACCAACTTCAATGTATGGATTTAAAGCCCACACTATGAGATCCAACCCATGCCTGACATTGCTCTGGTAGCTAAGAACCTGAGACCAGATAGGTCTTGAACCAAAGGGAAACTATTGTATCACCAGATAGAGTATATTATCCTCAGATACTATTGTTATGCTAAAGGAACACAGTAATTCAATGACTCTTAATGACATTGTGCAGTGCCTTGCTCAGGTATCATTAGTGGAGCTTCTTCCTGTAGTGGATGGGAACAAACATAGAGACTCACAAGTGGACAAGGCACAGAGGAATGAGATACCTTGGAACACTCAGTTTTAAAAGGAATGTCTTTATCAAACTCCTCCCTGAGAGCTCAGGGATCTTTGAGGAAGAGGCAATGGAACGATTGTGAGATACAGAGGGGATGAATGACAGCAAGGAAACAGTGACTTTTAGACACAACAGGAATGGGGTACATATGAACTTACAGAGATTGTGGTAATATGCACAGGTCCAGCACAGGTCTAAGTTAAATGGGATCCTTGTGGTAACAGTAGGAAATGGACATGAGCTCTCCTCCCTAACTAAGAAACTATTTCCAAGCAGCAACCACTCCCAAAACAAAAATTAATTTTCTTCAATGGAATATCCCTGCAGCTGTAAACCCCCTGAGAGGTATTTTTGTTGATTTTTTGACTCATATTTCTTTGTTTTGGCATTTATTATATTATTGGTTTTCATTAATATATTAGAGTTTCTGATTTTGTGTTTTATGTTTATTGTGTGTTTCTCTTGCTTTATCTTTCTTTAATATATTTAAATGTATAATACACACACACACACACATATATATATATATGTCTTTTTTTGAAAGAGAAAGAGAAAGAAGTCATGGGTATGGATGGTTGGGAAGGTGGGAAGGATGTGAGAGGAGTTTAAGAAGGGAAACCATGATCAGAAAATAGTGTGTGAACATGAATGAGATATTTATGCGTAACATAAATATGTTTATAAATATATGTATGTATTTATATCATGTGTATAATCAAGCATTTTTTGAAGATGTAAATTTTTTATTTGTGTCTTTATGTGTATATTTCTTGTGTATGCCACATATGTCTGGGTTACTCACTACATGGGCCATTAGAGGGCACTGGTTCCTTTGGAAATGGAGTTAGTGGTGGTGGCGAGTCTGCAGATATGGGGTCTGAGAAATAAGATGGAATCCTCTGCAGGAGCAGCAGGTGCTAGTAACTGCTGGGCCATCTAAATCATATATATTAAAAAATCAGTAATTCAGAATAAACTAGTTTTATTTATTTTTAAATGTGGAATTCTTTTATGATTCACAGGCTACCTAAAAACTTTCCTTGTAGCCCAAGCTGCCCGGAACCCACAGAAATTTTAATGTGTCAGCATCTTAAGTGCTGAAATTCCAAATGTATCCTACCTTGGATATCTTACCAAAAATAATGTTAATATTTTACCTGAATTGTAGAAAATCCTCCCATGTTTATTAATTCCTGTCACTGATATTAGGTAGCCACAGACATTCATCCAGAGAGTAAAAGATATGTGATTCACCTGCAAAGTCAAGCGTAGATTTGTATTGACTCAGTATATTTTGCATCTCAGACTGACTATCCCTAGGCCTCCAGGAATGGAGGATCCGTGGAAGTGGCTGCTGTGTTTCAGGAGATCAAAGACATCATCTTCAGATTTCCTGGCTCCAAAAGCTGGAGGAAATCCATCTGTGTTATTTTGAGTCAGCTGGTTTGTAATGCATTTTAAACCACAGTCCAAGGAATCGAATGCACCATGACATATTGTAGAAACCATATTTGTGAGAAAAGCAGTCAATAAGGTTGCTAGGCATTTGTGTTTATTCATAAAAGAACATGGAAAATTTACCTCCCAAGTCCTTATGCTCTCCCCTTACATTCTGTGAGAAGCCCATGGTTAACTGCAGGAGTCTTTAGATCTGTCAGACCCCTGTCTCCATGTGTCCAATCTGAATGAGCACTAGTAAATGACATGAGAGCACAGTGTGAGCTCACTTCAGCTGTTACATATAGTGAGGATCTTGAGCACATGACATCTTGTTAGACACTGATGGGGATTGTTGCTCATCTGGTATATTCTTCAGTTTGAGATTGGGAACATTATGTTCATTAATTAGCTAATTAATTAATAATCAAAGTTAGATCTCAATTGCAGGCCCCCTCTTCTCTCATTTTCCCCTTTACACAGTTTCTTCCCCCATATACCCCTCCCTTTCTCCTCTGATCATTACACCAAGGGTAACAAAGCCACTCTGGCACATTAACTCACCTCAGGACTGGGCACATCCTCTCTCACTGGGGCTAGACAAGGCAGCCCAGTTAGGGTAACAGGGTCCACAGTCAGCCAACAGAGTCAGGGAGAATTCTTGCTCAAGTTATTGGGGGACTCACATGAATACTATGCTTCACATCTGCTACATATGTGCAAGGGATGGGAAGGAAGGCGCAAAGTTCAGCCCATGCCTGATGTTCATTCAGTTGGTTGTTCAGTCTCTGGGAGCCCTCCCAAGGGCCCAGGTTAGTTGCCTCTGTTGGTCTTATGGAGTCACCATCCCCTCTGGGTTCCTCAATCCTTGCTCTAACTCTTTCAGGAGACTCCTCAAACATTGTCTCTTCATCTGTTTTGGTCAGCTGCTGGGTGGAGCCTCTCAGAGAACAGTTATGCTAGGTTCTCCTCCACCCCTATTACTCTCCCCATTCCCTGCCTCCTGGGTTTTCCAGCATGCCCAGCAGCTGTGAGGTCTGACCTTTCCCTGCTGTGCTCAGTCTTTAGGTCCACAAAGCCACCTGCAATCCTGGAGGCCAGCAGCCATCAGGGACCAAGTGAGACTCCTAATGCAATTCCCTTTGTGCTGTGCTGTCCAGGAAAACACAGCAGGGAGTTCCTCCTATTCTGTCTGCACTTCATGTCCTGAGGCACAGCTGTGCTTCCCTGGAGTCCTGCTGCCACCCAGGACCTGCCCTCTCCTCCAGTAATCCCAGTAGCTGTGAGGTCTGCCCTGTCCTCTGTGTTCCATCTTTTGAACCACACCTCTACTGGCAATCCTCGAAGCCTGCTGCATCCAGGGACTTCCAGAGGCCTGAAGCCATCATCAGTAACAACTAGCTCTGCCTGTATCCCTGGGAGACAGCTGCCACTCAGAATAAAAAGCTCTACCGGCAATCCCAGTGGTCTGCTGCCATCTAGAGTCCCAGCTTTACCTGTATCCCTGGAGTCTGGCTACCCTCAGAGACTACCAGGTCTGACAACACCAGAGATTGGGAGCTTAATCCACAAACCATTTCTCTGCTATGTTGGTATGAGAGCAGTTTATAAACGAGATCAGAACATGCCTATTACAAATCATTTACTGTTTTATATCTGAAAAATTGCTGTATAAAATTATATATTTAATGAAAAATAGAAGAAAAATGTATATTGATTAAATGTATATCTGATTTTTATAATCGTCTGGGTTTATGTTAGCACATTAATATCAGATGAATAATTCACAATGGATATCAAATACCATGAAATGTACTGTTGTTAGTTTATTAATCATACGCATCTGGAAATCTTGTCCATGCATAGATGAAACTGGCCTAGAACTTATGTACCACAGGCTGCCTGTAATCTTATGGATCTCTTGCTTCTATCTTTTCAGTTCTGGATTACAGACATGAAGCTCATTCTGTTTTTTTTTTTTAAATTTTATTTTCTAAGTTTTTTTATTTACATTCCAAATGATTTCCCCTTTCTCATTTCCTCCCTCCCTGAAAGTTCCATAAGCCCACTTCCCTCCCTCTTTTCCCCATTCAATCCCCTCTCACTTCTCTGTCCTGGCATTCCCCTACATCCAGTCTTTCCAGGACCAGGGGTCTCTCCTTCTATCTTCTTGGAAATCTATTCATATGCAAATTGTGTCTAGGGTATGCCAAGATTCTGGGTTAATATCCCCTTATCAGTGACTGCATACCATGTGTGTTCTTTTGAGATTGGGTTACCTCACTAAGGATGACATATTCAAGTTCTGACCATTTGCCTAGGAATTTCGTGAATTCATTGTTTTTAATTGCAGAGTAGTATTCCATTGTGTAAATATATCACATCTTCTGAATCCATTCCTCCATTGAGGGACATCTGGGTTCTTTCCAGCTTCTTGCTATTATAAATAAGGCTGCTATGAACATAGTGGATCATGTGTCCTTATTGCATGTAGGGGAAGCCTCTGGATATATGCCCAGGAGTGTTATAGCCGGATCCTCTGGGAATGTCATGCCCAGTTTTCTGAGGAACCGCCAGACTGCTTTTCAGAGTGGTTGTACCAGCTTGAAATCCCACCAGCAGTGGAGGAGTGTTCCTCATTCTCCACATCCTCTCCAACAACTGCTGTCTCCTGTGTTTTTGATCTTAGTCATTCTGACTGGTGTGAGATGGAATCTCAGGGTTGTTTTGATTTGCATTTCTCTAATGACTAAGGATGATGAACATTTCTTTAGTTGCTTCTCAGGCATTAGATATTCTTCAGGTGAGAACTCTTTGTTTAGCTCTGTACCCCATTTTTTAATAGGGTTACTTGCCTCTCTGGAGTCTAACTTCTTGAGTTATTTGTATATAATGGATATTAGCCCTCTGTCGGATGTACGGTTGGTAAAGATCATTTCCAAGTTAGTTGGTTGCTGCTTTGTCCTTTTGACAGTGTCTTTTGCCTTACAGTAACTTTGTAATTTAATGAGGTCCCATTTGTAAATTCTTAATCTTAGAGCATAAGCTATTGGTGTTCTGTTCAGGAACTTCTCCCCTGTGCCCATATGTTCAAGGTTCTTCCCTAGTTTCCTTTCTATTAGTTTCAGTGTGTCTGGTTTTATGTGGAGGTCCTTGATCCACTTGGAATTGAGCTTAGTGCAAGGAGATAAGAATGGGTCAATTTGCATTCTTCTGCAAGTTGACCTCCAGTTGAGCCAGCACCATTTCTTGAAAAGGCTATCTTTTTTCCACTGGATGGTTTTAGCTCCTTTGTCAAAGATCAAGAGACCATAGGAATGTGGATTCATTTCTGGGTCTTCAGTTCTGTTCCATTGATCTACATGCATGTCACTGTACCAATACCATTCAGTTTTTAACATTATTGCTCTGTAATACAGCTTGAGGTCCAGGATATTGATTCCCCCAGAAGTTCTTTTACTGTTGAGTATAGTTTTAGCTATCCTGGGTTTATTGTTATTCCAGATGAATTTTTGAATTGCTCTTTCTAACTCTATGAAGAATTGAGTTGGGATTTTGATGGGGATTGCATTGAATCTGTATATTGTTTTTGGTAAGATGCTCATTTTTACTATATTAATCCTGCCAATCCATGAGCATGGCAGATTTTTCCATCTTCTGAGGTCTTCTTCAATTTCTTTCTTCAGAGACTTGAAGTTCTTGTCATACAGATCTTTCACTTGTTTGGTTAGAGTCAGGCCAAGATACTTTATATGATTTGTGGCTATCGTGAAGGATATCATTTCTCTTACTTCTTTCTCAGCCTGCTTATCCTTTGAGTATAGGAAGGCTACTGACTTGCTTGAGTTGATTTTATACCCGGCCACTTTGCTGAAGTTGCTTATCAGCTGTAGGAGCTCTCTGGTGGAGTTCTTTGGGTCACTTAAGTATACTATCATATTGTCTGCAAACAGTGATAGTTTGACTTCTTCCTTTCCAATTTGTATCCCCTTGACTTCCTTTTGTTGTCTAATTGCTCTAGCTAGAACTTCAAGTACGATATTGAAAAGATAGGGAGAGAGAAGGCAGCCTTGTCTAGTCCCTGAATTTAGTGGGATTGCTTCAAGTTTCTCTCCCTTTAGTTTGATGTTGACTACCAGGTTGCTGTAAATTGCTTTTACTATGTTTAGATATGGGCCTTGAATTCCTGATCTTTCCAAGACCTTTAACATGAAAGGATGCTGAATTTTGTCAAAGGCTTTCTCAGCATCTAATGAAATGACCATGTGGTTTTTTCTTTGAGATTGTTTATGTAGTGGATTACATTGATGTACTTCCTGATATTGAACCAACCCTGGATCCCTGGGATGAAGCCTACTTGATCATAGTGAATGATCGTTTTGATGTGTTCTTGGATTCGGTTGGCAAAAATTTTATTGAGTATTTTTGCATTGATATTCATAAAAGAGTTGGGCCTGAGATTCTCTTTCTTTGTCGGATCTTTGTGTGCTTTTGGTATTAGCGTAATTGTGGCTTCATAGAAAGAGTTGGATAGTGTTCATTCTGTTTCTATTTTGTGGAAGAGTTTGAAGAGTATTGGGGTTAGGTCTTCTTTGAAGGTCTGATAGAATTATGCACTAAAGCCATCTGGACCTGTGCTTTTTTTGTTTGGAAGACTTCCAATGATGCCTTCTCTTTCTTCAGGGGTTATAGGAGGGTTTAGATGGTCTATTTGATCCTGATTTAATTTTGGTATTTGGTATCTGTCAAGGAAATTGTCCATTTCCTCGAGATTTTCTAGTTGTGTTGAATACAGGTTTTTGTAGTAGGATCTGATGATTTTTTGAATTTCCTGTGTTTCTGTTGTTATCTCTCCCTTTTCGTTTGTGATTTTATTAATTTGGATACTGACTCTGTGCCCTCTGGTTAGTCTGGCTAAGGGCTTATCTATCTTGCTGATTTTCTCAAAGAACCAACTCCTAGTTTTGTTGATTCTCTGTATGGTTTTGTTTGTTTCTACTTGATTGATTTCAGCCCTGAGTTTGATGATTTACTGCCTTCTACTCCTCATGGGTGTATTTGCTTCTTTTTGTTCCAGGGCTTTCAGGTGTGCCATTAAGCTGCTAGTGTATGGTGTCTCCCGTTTCTTTTTGTCTGCACTCAGGGCCATGAATTTTCCTCTTAGCACCACTTTCATTGTGTCCCATAAATTAGGGTATGTAGTGCCTTCATTTTCGTTAAATTTGAAAGTCTTTGATTTCTTTCTTTATTTCCTCCTTGACCAAGTTATCATTGAGTAGAGCATTGTTCAGCCTCCATGTGTATGTGGGATTTCTGTTTTTTTTTTTTTTTTGTTGCCATTGAAGGCCACCCTTATTCCACAGTTTTCTGACAGGAGGCCTGGGATTAGTTCGTTCTTCTTATATATGTTGAGGTCTGATTTGTGAGCAATTATATAGTCGATTTTGGAGAAGGTACCATGAGGTGCTGAGAAGAAGGTGTATTCTCTTGCTCTAGGATGAAATGTTCTATATATATATATATGTATCTGTTAGTTCCATTTGGTCCAAGGCTTCAATTAGATTCACTGTGTCTCTGTTCAGTTTCTCATTTCCAGAACAATTCATTTCAGAGAGCAGGGTGTTGAAGTCACCCACTATTATTGTGTGCAGTGCGATGTGTGCTTTGAGCTTTGGTAAAGTTTTTTTTTATGAATGAGGGTGCCCTTGCATTTGAGGCATAGATATTCAGAATTGAGCGTTATTCTTGGTGGATTTTTCCTTTGATCAGTATGTAGTGTCCTTCTGTGTCTTTTTTAATGACTTTAGGTTGAAAGTCAATTTTATCTGATATTAGGATGACTACTCCGGCTCGTTTCCTGGCACCATTTGCTTGTAATATTGTTTTCTGCATTTTACAGTTAGGTAGTGTTTGTCTTTGACACTCAGGTGTGTTTCCTGCATGCAGCAAAATGCTGGGTCCTGTTTACTTATCCAGTCCTTTAGTCTATGTCTTTTTATTTGGGAATTGAGAGCATTGATATTAAGAGAGATTAAGGAATAGTGATTATTGCCACCTGCTATTCTTGACGCTATCTTTATGTTTGAGTGGTTATCTACTTTTGGGTTGATGCAAGAAGGTTACTATCTCGTTTTTTCCAGGGTTTTGTTTCTCTCCTTGTATTGGCAGTTTCCACCTATTATCCTTTGCATGCTGGGTTTGTGGAAAGATATTGTGTAAATTTGGCTTTAACATGGAATATCATGGTCTCTCCATCTATGGTGATTGAGAGTTTTGCTGGGTATAGTAGTCTAGGCTGGCATTTGTGTTCTCTTAGTGTATGCATAAGATCTGCCCAGGGTCTTCTGGCTTTCATAGTCTCTGGTGAGAAGTCTGATGTGATTTGGATGTGTCTTCCGTTATATGTTATTTGTCCTTTTTCTCTTACTGCTTTTAATAATCTTTCTTTGTTTAGTACATTGTGTGTTTTGATTATTATGTGATGGGAGGTATTTCTGTTCTGGTCCAGTCTGTTTGGAGTTCTGTAGGCTTCTCGTACATTCATCGGCATCTCTCTCTTTAGGTTAGGGACGTTTTCCTCCATAATTTTGTTCAAGATATTTACTGGCCCTTTAAGTTGCAAATCTTCACTCTCATCTATACCTATAAACCTTAGGTTTGGTCTTCTAATTGTGTCCTGGATTTCCTGGATATTTTGGGTACACATTTTTTTTCGCATTTTGCATTTTCTTTGACTGTTGAGTCAATGCTTTCTATGGTATCTTCAGCACCAGAGATTCTTTCTTCCATCTCTTGTATTCTCTTGTTGATTGTTTGCATCTATGACTTGTGATTTCTTCCCACGGTTTTCTATCTCCAAAGTTTTCTCCCTTTGTGATTTCTTAGTTGTTTCTACTTCCTTTTTTAGATCCTGGATGGATTTGCTGAGATCCTTCACTTGTTTGTTTGTATTTTCCTGTTTTTCTTTAAGATATTTTTGCATTTCCTTTTTCAGGATTTCTGCCTGTTGACCCAATTTCTCCTGTATTTCTCTAAGAGATTTTTGTGTTTCCTCCTCATGGGCTTCCATCTGTTGATCCATAATCTCCTGCATTTCTTTAAGCAATTCTCTTGTTTCCTTGTAAGGGCATCATTTTTGTGTTGCCTACTTATGGGCCTTCATCTTTTGACCCTCGTTCTCCTGCATTTCTCTAAGCGATTTTTGTGTTTCCTTCATAAGGGCTTCTACCCGTTGATACATTTTCTCCTGTAATTCTTTATGAAATTTATTTGTGTCTTTCTTGAAATCCTCTAATAGCATCACGAGAAGTGATTTTAAATCCAGATCTTGTCTTTCGGGTGTGGTGGGGTATTCAGGACTTGCTGTTGTTGGAGAGTTGGGTTCAGATGGTGCCATATTACTTTGATTTCTGTTAGTAACATTCCTGTGTTTGCCTTTTGTCATCTGGTTACCTCTGGTGTTAATTGGTCCTGCTGTCACTGGCTGTTGGTTGGACCTCCTGTGAGCCTGCAAGGCTATTTCTGCACCCCCCTGGATTACTGGGATTCCCCTGGCACCACTTTCTGGGCCTGCCCTGCTCCTGAGTGATTTTGGAGCCCTAATGTGCCTTGCCCCAAGTGATGTTATATTGGAGAATTCCTGCACATCTAAAGGCTCAGCATAGTGGATTCCAGGAGTAGAGGTCGCCAAGGGGAGGCTGTTAAGATCCTGCCCTTTGCGGGTTTGTTCTCTCCCAGAGTGTGGGGGGCGTCCCTCTGCATGGCAGATGGCTCACAGCAGAGCTGGCGCCCAGACGACCGCAGAGTTGCCCCTCTCCTGGGCGCAGATGGAAGCCCAACAGGCTGTGTCCCTAGCGATTTTATATTGGGGAGTCCCTGGGTACCTGTATCCTCAGGGCAGTCGATCCCTGGAACAGAGGTCGCCACAGGGAGGCTGGTACGCTCCTGCCCTGTGCGGGTGCTTTTTTTCCCAGAGTGGGGGCTGGGGGCGTCCCTCTGCAGGGCAGCTGTCCCACAGCAGAGCTGGCACGTGGGTGACCGCAGACCTGTCCAGCTCTTGGGAGCAGGGAGCACACAAGCTGGTTGAGTCACAATAGATATTATGCTTGATTGTCCCTGTTTCTGGAGGTTTGAGTTGCCCTGTTGCAGGAGTCAAGATGGTGGAGTGTACTCTACACTCTCTTGGTGCAGATCACTCTGCAGGGCAGATGGCCCACAGCAGAGCTGGTGCCCAGACAACAGCAGAGCTGCCCCTCACTTGGGTCAGATGGAAGCCCAACAGACTGTGTCCCAAGCAATACTACATTGGAGGGTCCCTGGGTTCCTGTATCCTCACTGCAGTAGAACCCCGGAACAGAGGTTGCCAAACGGAAGCTGGTATGAACCTCATTCTTTGTCATGATACTTTGTTTGCTTTTCTGTTTCTTGTACTTTATACATAATACTGTCTTTAAAATTCATTTCATACATACTCTCATAATTCACAAACCTGAATCCAGGTGGTTATTTCCTGCCTGTTATTGCTATTGATTTTCCATCATACTCAAATATTTTCTTTCTTTAGATGTGAACAATCTCTGATGCTGTAGTCTACTGGTCTCTGTAAATTCATTAGTTGATTTATGGCGGCTGTGCCCCGTTCTGGAGAATATTTAAAGTGCAAGCAAGTCCACACTTAGCCGGTTGTAATCCTGTTAATTTCGAGACTTCTCTAGAATATGCCTTTGTGGAAAAATATCTTTCTTGTGTCCAGGCATGATGAGGTAAAGAAACCTGGTTTGTTTTATTCTCTGCTATTTCCCTAAAGTTAAAACACTCTTTAAGTTCCCTGAAGTTGTGGGAAATATGAATGTTAATTTCTGTTGGGTTTGCCTTTTCTTTGAGATGAAATCTTCTCCGATCCCAGGCTTAAGCTCCTGTCCCTCAGTTGTTTCCACAAAACTGATTTGGACTTCTACTTGCCACTCTATCCCATGTCTATCTTGGAAGTTGGGGCCCAAATGTCTGAGACACTGTTCATGTCCTCATTATAAGAGATGATTTGAGGATTAGAAACAATGAACAAATTTAGCTTCAATTTTTTTTGACTTTCCTCTTTCCTATCCTGTCCATTACTATCTTTAATAGGACATTGTTTTTACTGTATCTTTTTTGTTATTGTGATTTTCTTGGCACATCATACCATGTTTTCTAGAATGATTAATCTGATATAACTCTCCTAAAGTTTCCAAAAATATCACTTGATTTAAATACGTCTTGAATTTTAACCCAAACCTATTAGATTCCACAGCAGATTTCTGTTGGCGATGAATAAGCCAATCACTTTCAGTATTTTCTTATGCTTTCTCTGATGGCATTTTTCCCTGTGGATTGACACCAAGCACTCACACACACACTGCCCAGGCACTTGTTTTTTATTTTCTGTCTGCTTTGCATGGTTTTCTCCAGCTCAGCCCAGCTGCTCAGAATTTATAAACCAGGCCTTTGTACTGTGACTGAACTGCATCGCATAGGCAGGGAGAACAAGATGGAATCACCGACACAGGTCCTCATGCTCCTGTTGCTCTGGGTATCTGGTAAGAAATTTAAAGTATTAAGATCTTTTCAAAGTTTCTTCTTTGTAATAAGAAATTTGCGATATGTGCCAGTGTGCAATATTTCTTACATAACAATATTTTGATATTATGACATTATAAGGACATTTAAATGATAAATTACACCTGTTCTTATAATTTATGTTTTTGTATGTATTCCTATTTTCACTGCATATTTATTATTGCAGGTACCTGTGGGGATGTTGTGATGACCCAGTCTCCATCCTTCCTGGCTGTGTGAGCAGGAGAGAAGGTCACTATGAATTGCAAGTCCAGTCAGAGTCTTTTATGGAGTGTAAACCAAAAGAACTACTTGTCCTGGTACCAGCGGAAACCAGGGCATCCTCCTAAACTGCTGATATATGGGGCATCCACTAGAGCATCTGCAGTCCCTGATCACTACACAGGCAGTGGATCTCGGACAGATTTCACTCTCACCATCAGCAATGTGCAGCCTGAAAACCTGGCAGTTTATTACTGTCAGTACAATCATGGCAACTTTCTCCCCCCACAGTGCTTCAGCCTCCTACATCAACCTCCTTGAGAGTTTTAACAGCTGTGTACACCACACAGACCTGGACATGCACACTTCCCCCTTCTGCCTGAGACCTGGCATGCTTTAAAACCTGGCAAAAAAGTTTACAGGCCTAATAAAAATAATGGGTTCAATGCCTCATATATATATATATATATATATATATTTTTGGTTTTTCGAGACAGGGTTTCTCTGTATAGCCCTGGCTGTCCTGGAACTCGCTCTGTAGACCAGGCTGGCCTCGAACTCAGAAATCCGCCTGCCTCTGCCTCCCAAGTGCTAGGATTAAAGGCGTGCGCCACCACTGCCCGGCCCTCTTATATATTTTGGTATAAAATTTTTATACAGCAAAATGCAGAATAAAACCACAGTATTATTTTTCTATTCCTTCTGTAACAGTTTACCACATACTATATTGATTGAATATGTGGGATTTATCTTTTTATAGTTCTATAAATCTAGTATCTAATGTAAGACCCTATGAGCTGACGTGGTGATGGTTGTCTGTGTTATGGTTAGGAGAGTATAGAAAAATGTTTGTTTCTTGTGTTTTCTAGTTCCTAGAAGTATTTCTTACTTCCTTAATGGTATTTCTCTTTTTCTTAACTTTCCTTTCCTGACTCTTTTATTTGTATGCCTTTTATGTAATTAGTTATCTTTATGTACATGTGCATCTCTCTCTCTCTCTCTCTCTCTCTCTCTCTCTCTCTCTCTGTATGTGTGTACATATGTAGATGAATATGTGTAATGTCATTTTTGTGGAGGCAGAAGACAACTAGGAGTTGATTCTGATTTTGCCAAGTGCCTTCTGACAGCTCAAGTCTGTCACTAGGCTGGGTGGCAAGAGTCTTTGTCCTTTGTGCAGTGTTTCTGCTTCTTAAAATTCTTTGTTGATATGTACTCATTTTAGACAATTTCCTAACAGAATATCTTTCAAGTACATTATATATTTTGACCATATCCAGTAACTGTCCCCATTTCCATTTCCCTTTCTTCTTCTTATAGGGAGTATCCTTGTCCCAGGAGAAACATAAATATTGATACAGAGGCTTTTTAATATTTTGAAGTTGAGGCCTTTGCTGGGCAGTCTCCCAGCTACTCTAAACTGACTAGTCCTGGCACTAAGTTTCTCTACAGATCCAGCTCTAACTTTGTGATTGACTTTGGTTCATTTGTTCATTCTGTGTTCATTGGCTGAGTCTACCACATGTCTCTTCGTCCACTGTCTCTTTCTTTGCGTAGATGTTCCATCTTACACTTCCTCTCTGACTATTGGTTTTTAGATCTTTGTTATAGTCAATGAGATACAGTTTTAGATTACCTTAGGGAAGTAAGAAGAATAAATATTTACAAAATAGAAAACCCTGTGATAGGCCATAGAAATGACAATACAAGAGTTTTGCTGGCACTATTTCGCTTTCTGCCTGTACATAATTAACAATTGAACATACAGAAACATAATTTCACACTACATACCCCAACATCTTGTAATTTTTTCTTTGTAGTCTTCTCTCTCTCTCTCTCTCTCATTCTCTTGTCTTCTCTTTCTATCTTGAACACATATATACAGATACATACATATGTACACATACATACACTTATACACATGTATACACAAATAAACACAACATATACATATGCACATACATGTATACACACATGCACAGATAGAGATACATAAATATACATATATACCCTCATGAACTTTACATAAAATATACTTACGATCTACTAAGCAGAGAAAATATGTTATATGTTTCCCTTGTTTCTTAGGCCACATATGACTCTGAAATCTTTTCATCTGTTTTTCTTTTTCACTGTGGGGACTGAGATGCTAGATACTTCTATCCCAAATGTGACCCAGTGGGACAAATGCTCTGCATTCACAATATCTTGTTGGTCTAGCATTGGATTTTGGAGTGGAGTAAGGGATGACCAAGATTATTTACAATGATCTGTGTTTCCTGTTCATGTCTTTCATAATCTTAGCTCCTGAGGACATTTATAGACATGGGGTGAAGGCTGTCAGTAGTGTAAATTCTTCTTGGAACCAAAAGAAAGCCATATCCTTTAACTTTTTTTTTGAAATTTCTTTGTATCTTCAGCTTGTTTGGCTGTGTCTCTGGGACAAATGAACACTGTACCCCTTAAGTCCTCTGAGAGTGTCATTGACACACTGTGAAATGACAGAATGCAGTGATATTAACAGAACCCAGAACAACCTCACATAGTCCTTATTTATGAAGCATACAGTGTAGAGTCTGTTGTTTCTGTCAGGTTCAGAGGTAGTTGATCTTAAATGTACTTCATACTCACCATCAATCTTGAGAGACCAACAATGCTGCAATCTATAACTGTCAGCAGGTTAAGGACTTTCATCCCACAGTTCTCTATGTCTAAACAAAAACATCCTTGACTTGCAGCTCAACGACATCCTAACTCTCAAATGTTACTTCCTCTCTAGACAACTCTAGCAAAGATCTGCAAGTTTCTCACACTAGTCAGAATGGCTAAGATCAAAAACACAGGAGACAGCTGTTGTTGGTGAGGATGTGGAGAAAGAGGAACACTCCTCCACTGCTGGTGGGATTGCAAGCTGGTACAACCACTCTGGAAAGCAGTCTGGCGGTTCATCAGAAAACTGGGCATGACACTCCCGGAGGATCCTGCTATACCACTCCTGGGCATATACCCAGAGGCTTTCCCTGCATGCAATAAGGACACATGCTCCACTATGTTCATAGCAGCCTTATTTATAATAGCCAGAGCTGGAAAGAACCCAGATGTCCCTCAACGGAGGAATGGATTCAGAAGATGTGGTATATTTACACAATGGAATACTATTCTGCAATTAAAAACAATGAATTCACAAAATTCCTAGGCAAATGGTCAGAACTTGAAAATATCATCCTTAGTGAGGTAACCCAATCACAAAAGAACACACATGGTATGCAGTCACTGATAAGGAGATATTAACCCAGAATCTCAGAATACCCTAGACACAATTCGCATATCAATAGATTTCCAAGAAGATGGAAGGAGAGACCCCTGGGCCTGGAAAGACTGGATGTAGGGGAATGCCAGGACAGAGAAGCAAGAGGGGGTTGAATGGGGAAAAGAGGGAGGGAAGGGGGCTTATGGGACTTTCGGGGAGGGAGGAAACGGGAGAGAGGAAATGATTTTGAATGCAAATAATAAAAACTTAGAAAATAAAAAAATAAAATTATTATAATATCTTAAAAGTAATTCCTTTGTAGAGAAATAGCTATTTCCTATAGCTATAATATGCAGATAATATCAGTAGAAAACACATTTTAGATTACAAGGTTTGTATCAGTAAATCTTTGGATGTATATTTGTATACTCGTTATTTATTTCTGATTGCAGGTGCTGATGGAGACATTGTGATGACCCAGTCTCCCAAATCCATGTCCACATCAGTAGGAGACCGGGTCACCATGACCTGCAAAGCCAGTCAGAATGTGGGTACTGGTGTAGCCTGGTACCTTCAGAAGCCAGGGCAGTCTCTTTAACTGCTTATCTACCAGGTATCCAACTGATACACTGGGGTCCCTGATCGCTTCACAGGCAGTGGATCTAGGACAGATTTCACTCTCACCATCAGCAGTGTGCAGGCTAAAGACCTGGCAGATTATTACTGTCAGCAGTACTACAGTGATCCTCTACAGTGCTTCAGCCTCCTACACAAAGTTTCTCTGAGATTCTTATTCTCTGAGATGTGCACTACACATCACCAGATCTACATACTTCCCCTTCTGCCTGCAGCTGCTATGCCTAACTAATTCAAAGTTTGGTAGAAAAATCAATGAACAGATCCTTTGACTTAGAATGTCCTTATGGAAAAACAAAGTAAAGATGTTTTTGTATTTTTTCCCCTTCTCATTCTTAAATTCTATGTATTGAACTTGACAAATTTGTTAATCTTACATTCTGGAATGAAAAATTTCACCATTAGTCTCTGTGGGCTAAATCAAAAGCCTCTGCTATATTCCCATTGAAGGATATAGAAGTGAACTAGCCTTTTGCTTTGCTCGGCTCTGAGAAGTCTCCTCACTTTTAGACTACTGGCAACATCCCTCAAGTTCTTCCATTTGACAAGTTTATGGATTTACACATATAATATTGACTTTCATAAAAAAATATAAAATTATACCATGCATTTTTGACAGTCTTCTTTCCCTTGATTCTTCTTTCTGTGACCACCTTTCCCTCCAACTAACATACTTCCAATTCCTAGGCTCCTACCTATTTCCATGTGACATACACATGTGTCCACTCACATTCACACACATACACACACACACACACACAGACACAGTCACACATACACACAGAGACAGACAGACAGAGAAAGAGACAGAGAGAGACAGAGAGACAGAGAGACAGAGAGAGGGACAGAAACAGAGAGAGCCAGAGAGAGAGATAGAGCCAGAGAGAGAGAGAGAGAGAGAGAGAGAGAGAGAGAGAGAGAGAGAGAGAGAGAGAGAGAGAGACAGAGAGAAACAGAGAGACAGAGAGAGACAGAGAGAGACAGAAACAGAGAATCAGAGAGAGAGAAAGACAGAGAGAGAGACAGAAACAGAGAGACAGAGAGAGACAGAGAGAAAGACAGAGAGAGAGAGAGAGAGAGGGAGAGAGAGAGAGAGAGAGAGAGAGAGAGAGAGAGAGAGAGAGAGAGAGAGAGAGAGAGAGTATTATGAATCTATAAAAATCTGGGATTCCAAAATCAGCGAAAGCATGATGTTTGACTTCTTTAGCTACACATCTGATCTATGCTTCCTATTCCTAGGCCACATCTGCCTCTGCTTCTTTTCTCATCTACTTTCCCAGTGTGGAGACTGTAATAACACATTTCATGCTACACTACACTAATGGTGAATATGATTGTGTATCATGGGAATTGAGTTTGTTTTGCTGTTTTATAATAGTTAACAGTGTTTGAAATTGTTTGAGGGAAACACTTTGTACTTAATAAAACAATATGTTGGCCAACCTCAAGCATGTATTAATTATATATTTATTGAAATTTTTTTTCTTGTTATTCATTTTTGAGAAAAAATTACTGTTTGTGAAACAGAAATTTGGATTTTGATCTCAAAAATTCCACCTGCCTCTTCCTGAACACTGGGATTAATGGTATTTTGTACCACCCATCCTTGAGTACCATTTTGAAACACAGAGTTTGAACAGGGACAGGAGTCCTTTAAATTACAAACAGCAGTTTGAGAACTCCAAATATCTTACATCAATATGCATGTGAATAGGCCTTTCCTAACTTACTTCCTTTGCCTGTGTCTACTGTCTGAGCACAGATGTGTCAGGTGTTTCTGAGGAAAAGCACTGGCATGCATAGATTGTGCTAGTGTGTTGTTTCTTCCCAGTGACAAAGTATCTTAGCAAACAATTTAAACAGAGGATGATTTATTTCATCTTTCAGTGTCAGTCTGTGCTAGTTTTGTTCCACTGCTATGTGTAAAAGGTGAGGTTGGATATCATGGAGGAAGTGCATGGCAGGAGAGTGCTGCTCACCTCATGGCAGCCAGAAACAAGAAAGAGGAAAAGGGGCCAGGGACGAACCATATTTTCTTTATTTCTTCTAAAATATTCTTCTCACAGACATTATAAGCCACCCAGAGTTTCTGCTCTTGCCACTCCTCTCAGCCCCTGAACTTCTCTCTCCCCAAGATTCACTGCTCCCTGTTTCCCTTAAAAAATGAGCAGGCCTCCCAGGGATATCAATCAATCATGGCATAGCAAGTTACTAAAAGGCTAAGCACAAGCCCTCATATCAAGCAGGATGAGGCAACTGAGTAGGAGGAAATAGGTACCAATTTCATGTGAAAGAATCAGAGACACCCCTTACAATAAAATGTTAGGATTGTAAGAATATTCAGTTATACAATCATTATGTATGTGAAGAAGATTTATCTACTACATGGACCTATACAGGGTCTATACTTGTAGCTTTGTTGTCTGTGCGCCCTTTTGGGACCTATTCAGTTGATACTCTAGGCCATCTTTTCATGTTCTCTTCCATCTACTGGCTCCAATATTCCTTGCACTTCTTCTACAGGTTTCCCTGGGTGCTGCCTAGCTTTTGGCTTTGTGTGTCTGCATGTAATCAAGTCAGTTCCTGGATGACATCTTTCTGATTACAATTAGGTTACAACTCATCTCTGAGTATTTCAGAATATCATTAGTAAATATTTCATTGACATTTTTTCTTTTTTGTTTCTGTTCCTTTTGGTTTTACTCTGAGATTCTGCTTTGTCCTATTTTGGTTCCTGGCCATTCAATCTGTCAGGGTTGGGCTTAATCTCCTTTTGAGTGCTTTAAGTAGGACTAGGCATTGGCTGGCCTCTCCCTAAAGTTCTGCACCAGCATTATCTCAGCACATCTTGCGGGCAGGACAGATTGTAGTTTGTAGGTTTTGTGTCTCGTTCGGTGTCCCAGTCCAACTACTAGAAACCTTGCCTGGTTATAGAAGATGGCTAATCAAGGCTCAATATCAGCCATTACTAGGAGTCTTCACTAGGGTCAGTTTTAGGATTCTATAGAGTTCCTACTGTAGTGTGTTTCCACATTGAACCCAAAAGGGCCCTAATTTCAATCACCTCCCCAGTACTCTCTCTCTCCAGCCTGCTCCAAACCTGAGACTGGAGAAATCCTCCTTTGATGCAGGTAAAGCTGTGTGACCTGGGTTAGAGCAGGCCTTTTGGGAGGCAGGCAGTGCTATCTCTGGTTAGGGCAGGCTTCTTCTGTTCCTGGTTAAAGCAGACCTCCTGTTTCCCTATGTCACTGTTTCCCTGGTTAGGGCAGACCTCCTGGGAGATAGGCTGGCTTTGGAGTTCAGGAGCATCAGGCACATTGATTTGTTTTCTTAGTTATGGAAGACTTCCTTGGAGTTAGGTAGACTGGGGAAGAGGGGCAACATGCCCAACTGCCCCAGGTTCAGGTCGAGGTGAAGAACACAGCTATGAAATGATTCCTAATGGCATTTTGTTATACCCACAGATCAAAGTATTGCTTCATCATTAGGGAAGCTTCTTTCTGAAGTAGATGGGAATTAATATAAAGACTTACAAATAGACAAAGTGGAGTTCAGTCCTAAATGAATTGTCTTCATCAAAGTCTTCCCCTGAGAGCTCAGAGATCTCTGTAGATGGGGAAGCAAATAAATTTTGCGAGGAAGAGGTGATGGATGACATCAAGGAAACACTGTCTTCTAGACACAACAGGACTGGTGCACATATGAACTTACAGAGACCAGTCCAGCACAGGTCTAAGCTAGATAGGGTCTAGCAGTAAGACGTGGAAATGGACATAAGCTTTCCTCTTTAACCAAGAAAGTATCATGTGACAATCATACTGCCGTTTCCCTCATATGGTTGTGTGTTAGTACAGGTATCTGAATATGCTTATCGGAGATAATTTAATGCTTTAGACCTGAAAAGTAGATGTATAAAATTACATATTTAATGTAATATAAAAGTGAAATGTATACTGGTTAAATGTATATTTGATTTTCAATAGTATTCTTTACTCAATGTTAAACATTAATATTGGATAAATACTTTACTTTGGATAGGTAATGCCATGAGCTTCCTTATAAGTAGTTGACTAATAATACACATTTTGAGTGATTGTGTCCCTGTATAGAGTAGAATAGCCTAGAACTTTCTATGTACACAAGAGTGGTCTCAAACTCATGATCCTGCTGTTTCTATCTCCCAATTTCTGGGATTATAGATGTAAATCTCTATTACTTGCCAAAAAAATTTTATTTGTTTGTTTTGTTTCTTTTTCTTTTTATATAACATTGGGTCTATAACTTACTTCACACACACACACACACACACACACAAACACACACACATATATATATATATACATGTACATTTATATTTGTAATTCAATAAATCTAAATCTTGGAAGGTTATTTGATTTCTCTTATTGCTATTTATTTTCATTCATACTGAACTTTTTTCTTTTGCATAACAACTATTTTTGATGTTGGGGTCTATTGATCTTGGTTAATTTATTCCTTGATTTAAGAAGGCTGCATTCCTTCTGGAGAGTTTTTCCCCCAATGAATATATATATATATATTTCAAATTGGATATTTCCTTTATTTACATTTCAATGTTTCCCCCTTTCCAGGTATCCTCTTTGGAAATCTCATTTTCCCCATTCCATCTTTCTTCCCCCTGCCTCTATGAGGGGGCTCCCCCACCCACCCACTCCTGTCTTCCTGCTCTAATATTCTCCTAAACTGGAGCATCAAACACACTCAGACCCAACGGCCTCTCCTCCCACTGATGTCCAAGAAGACCATCCTCTGTCACATATGCAGACAGTACCCTGGATCCCTCCATGTGTATTCTTTGATTGGTGGTCCAGTCCCCTGGGAGCTCCAGGAGGTCTGGCCTGTTGACACTTTTGCTCCCTCCATGGGGCTGCAAACCCCCTCAACTCCTTCAGTCCCTTCTCAAATTCCTCCATCAGGGACCCCCTGCACTCTTTTTATCCTGTTTACTATGTCAGCAAGACCTTCATTACCCAGTTACAATACTGCTAATTTTTAAATTACCCTAGAATATATATTTTTGGAATTAAACACTCTGACAGTTTTGGACTATAGTCATAATTTTATGAAGAAATCTTGATTGTTTAATTCCTTTTCCATTCCCCCAGTTTAGAGCTCTGTTTCAGTTCCATAAAGTGGAAGAAAATATTAATTTGTTTCTTCTAGGTTTACATTTGCCTTGAGATTAAAGTTTTTTGGGTCACAGAATTAAATTATGGTCTTACAGGATTTCCACAGAATGAATTCTGAGATTTTCTTTTTATCTCAGTCCCATTTTTAGCCTGGAAACAGAATATCTGAGGCAGTGTTTATAGGCCTCAGAATGGGTAGCTTAGAAGATGGGAGACACTGAAGAAATTTAGCTCCCATTTACTCTCCTTTTTCATTTTCTCTTTCCCAGCCTCTACCTTTATTATATTTTATTGTCTGTTTTCTTCTTCTATGTTTCTTTTGCTGTTTTTGTGATTTGTTTTTATAATCACACTAGGACTGTCAATCTGAGGTAGTTCTCCTCAAAAGTTAACTGATTTAAATGTCTTGGACTTTAACTGAATGTTGCTGTTAGAGCACCTAGCACATTTTTGTTGAAGAGCTGTGAGCTGATGTCTTTCAGTGATCACTCACCTTGTCTATGAGGGTATTTTGACTGTTGATTGACATCAGCCACTCTTGCACAAACTGCCCAGGCATTTGCTTTTGTATATGCTGGCTGCTTTGCATGGATACTTCTAGCCTACTCCAGCTGCTCAGAATTTATAAACCAGTGTGAACTGAGCAGCATCAGACAGGCAGAGGGAGCAAGATGGATTCACAGGCCCAGGGATTCATGTTGCTGCTGCTATGGGTGTCTGGTGAGAAATTTAAAAGTATTATTATCATTTAAGAGTCACATCTTTTTATATAAGAAATTTACAATGTGTGCAAGTGTTGAATATTTCTTCCATAATAACACTCTGACAATGTGACATTACAAGAACCTTTGACAAATTTCAACTGTTATTATAATCTATGTTTGTGTATGTATGCATGTTCACTGTCTACTTACTATTTCAGGTATCTCTGGGGACATTGTGATGACTCAGTCTCCATCCTCTCTGGCTGTGTCAGTAGGAGAGAAGGTCTCTATGAGCTGCAAGTCCAGTCAGAGTCTTTTAAACAGTTCAAACCAAAAGAACTACTTGGCCTGGTACCAGCAGAAACCAGGGCAGTCTCCTAAACCGCTGATCTACTGGGCATCAGATCGATACACTGGGGTCCCTGATCGCTTCACAGGCAGTGGATCTGGGATAGATTTTACTCTCACCATCAGCAGTGTGCAGGTTGAAGACCTGGCAGTTTATTACTGCCAGCAGTACTACAGTTATCCTCCACAGTGCTTCAGCCTCCTACACAAACCTCCTTGAGAGTTTCACCAGCTGCTGTGTAACATATAGTCCTGGGTCTGCAAACTTCCTCTTTTAACATGAGAGCCAGCATACCTGAAACACATGAAAAAGTTTTCAGAGCACAGCAAAGATAACAAGTTCACTGTCTCTTATGTGTGTGTATGGTTTCAATTTTTTTTTGGTATGAAAAAATTTCGTATGAAAATCCAAAAAAGGAACTTATCTTTTTTGTTCCTTCTGTAACACATTTCCATAAACTCTTTTCCTTGAATATGAGAGATTCATCTTTTTATAGTGCTGGAGTTCTGGTATTCAACATGAGACTCTATGGACTGAAGTGATAGTGTTGATAAACAGCACTTTAGATTGTAGGCACTAGGAAATAATATTTTTTGCTTTGTCTAGCTTCTACAGTACTTTCTTACTTCATTACCTATGTAATCGTCTTTATTTTTCATTTTTTTTACTTTTTCATAAATTCTTACTTTTTTAGACTTGTATTTATGTATAGGTGCACAATTGCCTTGGCACATTTGTGGAAAATTAACTTGCACTTAATTTTCTCTTTTCATCATGTTGGTTCTTGGGATCAAACTCAATTCTGATGTCAGGCTTTGTAGCAATTGTCTTTGCTCTCTGAGCAGTCTTGCTGTCTCTTAATTTTGCTTACTAACATATATACATTATATACAAGTTTCATAAAAGCAATGTCTTTCAAGTATGTCTTATATTTTGACTACATTGTCCAACTCTCACAATTTTTCTTTGCTCTCTTGCTATTATCTTTTTTTACCCTAGTTTGTCTTATACTTTTATGTACATATATACTTAAATACATACACACACCACTCCTATCAACATATAGAAATACACACATTCATTCATATATGTTCACACATAGAGACGTACCAACATATACATATACATGTACATACACAAATTTATACACAACACATTTAGAATCCATAGAGAAAAGAAAATGTGATATTTATTGCCCCTATTTCTGGGGCCACATCTCCCTCTAATGTCTTCTTTTATGCTTTCCAACTGTGAAGACTGAAAAGTCTCTCTGCACTCTAACGTTAGATATAATTTTGTGTTGCTATATGCAAGCTACTAATCTTTACATTGTATATCAATTAATAGAATTTAAAGTTTTTAGAGGGTAATAATTTGTACTTCTATGTAAATAATATGCCAACTAATCCAATCAGTACTCTCATTAAGAAACTCATTGAGTTCCTAGTTTGGAGACATGTCAGGAGAAAACTGCCTTATAGACTACATAATACTGCTGGAGGATCTCCAAATATCTTAAAGCTGTCTTCATACGAATCAGTGTGTTCAAACTTGCACAATGTGCCTGTGCCTAGGAAAATAGCTATTACAGGTATTTCCCAAGGAAAATCTTGAAGTGATGTATTTTTGTTTTCTTCAGTGTGACAACACATCTGAGAAAAGCAACTTAAAGTCAAAGATTTATTTTAGCTCATAGTTTCTGTTTCAGTCCAAGGTATGTTGGCATCCTGATTGTGAACATAAATGAGGTTGAATATTTTAGAAGAAGGAAATCTAAGGAAAAGTTGCTCTCATCATGGCATCTGAGAAATAGAGTAAGGTAGGAAGAAGCCAGGGACTTGACACAGTCTTTAGAAGCATTCTCCTTGATCCTCAATTAGCACAGACCTCTTACTTTCCCCAAAAATGCCATTTAGCTTTGAATAATCAATGGATGAATTCAGTAATTCAATCAGTGTCATTATGATTAATTCACTTTCAAAGTTGGATCCCTAAGCTGGAAACCAAATACCTTAGCTGGTAATCTTTTCAATGACAAGGCTGAAACAAACCATAATCCCAAAATGACAAGTGAGAACTGGGTGGTGAGAGATTCACAGGACTAAAAAGGAGGGAACTTAGATGAAATGCCTGACAGTAGGGAGCGGGAACTTATAGAGCCCACCTCCAGCAGGAAGATGGGGCTTGAAATGAGGGAGAGGGGGGCTATCCCACAGTCATAACTTGAACCCATAATTGTTCCTGTCTGAAAGAATTACAGGGATGGAAATGGAAAGGAGCCATAGGAAAAGAAAGTCCAGTGACAAGCCCAAAGTGGGATTCAGTACAAGGGGAGGCCCCAAGGCCTAACACTATTACTGAGGCTGTGGGGCGCTCACAAAACAGGGTCATAGCATGACCTCACTCTGGAAGACCCAACAAGCAGCTAAAAGAGTCAGATGCAGATATTTGCACCCAACCAATGGACAGAAGCAGCTGACCCCTGCTGTTGAATTAGGGAAGGCTGAATGGAGCTAATGGTGACTCTCTGGGAGGAACAAACACAATTAATCTGGATGCCCTGAATCTCTCAAACACTGGACTACCAAATATGCAGCTTACATCAGCTGATATGAGGCCTCTAGCACACATACAATAGAGGACTTCCGAGTCTGTGCTCATTCAGATATGATACACCTAACCCTCCAAAGACCGGAGGCCCCAGGCAGTTTAGAGGTCAGGTGGGCTGGGGGTTAGGGACATCCACGTGCAGACAGGGGGAGGGGAGGAGGTATGGGATATGGAGCAGTTGGAGGGTGGACAGGGGTTGGCAGGTTGGGCAATAAAATATGGAGTGTGTAAAAATAATTAATTAAAAAGAGAGTTTCTACCATTAAAAAAAAAGAATATCCAACATGAATTACAAAGACAAACGTTCATAGCAATACCAATTTTTGTGTATGAACTTATTTATTTAGAAGTAATTTGACAATATGACCATTTATAATTTCACAGTAGGTTCCTCCCTAGAGCCCACAGTTTCTGAATTAATGACCTTTTGACCAGATTCACCCTAATGGGTATAACATCACTTCCATGGTTCAGTCCTCATATGCAGTCAGAAACTGGTTGTTTACTACCATAACCTTCATACAATTATTTCCCCATTTCACACTTCTTGATATCTAGTCAAGGTTGTATCATAAGGGTTCAGTACAGAGTAAGATATGATGCCTTTTCTCTCTTAAAGGCTGCTCTTCTTTTTATTCTTAGACAATATGTGCCATTTTCACAGTTATAGAGTGAATATTTTACAGACTATCACAGTTTGTCCCCTTGCTATTATGGAAATGCAAATTAAATCTACTAAGAGTCTATCTTACCCCAGTCAGAATGGATATCATCAAGAATATAGAAGAAAACAACTTGGAATGTAGTTAGAGAAAGTGAAGTTCTTTATCAGGGGTAGTTATGAGTGAAATCCAGTGCAGTCACTTTGATTATCAGTCTGGATGTTTGTCAAAGGATTAGAAACAGAACTACAGCAAGGTTCAGCTATACCACTTCTGTGTATACACCCAACGTGCTTCATATCATATAACAGAGATACTTGCACATTTGTGTTCACTGCTGCTCTATTGACTATAAGTAGGAAATTTCATCAAACTAGATGCCTATCAGATCAACAATTTCTAAGGTAAAGGCACATTGTAATATTACTCAGACACAGAATAAAATGAAATTATGAAATTTTTAAATGCATGGATGAAATGAAAGAAAATATACTGAGTGATGCCACCCAGACCCCAACCTATGAAATCCTACATGTTCCCATGACCTGAGGGTACTAGCAGCAAACCTTCATTTTAGGGTCACCATCATGGAATACATGTGGTATCTAGGAAAGTAAAAATGGAGTATTTGTGAGGCTTTCATTTTAGAAGAGAAACAGTAGCATGTATAGGTTAAATGTGAGTAGAAAGGGACAGTGGTGGATGCAAAAGGCTTCTATTAGGTAATCAAGGAATGGAATATGGAAATGAAGGGCCAGAAGCTACATGAGAACACTACTTAGAAACCTAATATCTTCCAATTCGTGTTTAAAAAATAATATGAGGAGATCTCAGGACATAAATGATATGAAAAATCTGGGAGGAATAAATACTGGGAATAAGATGCTTAGGTAGAAATGAGAAAAGAGGTGTTGGGGAAAGGAGTGGTGGTGCTGGATTATCCAAAATATCAGCCTCAATAATTTACACGCTAATCCAAAATATCTTTAAAGTTGAGGGTTGCAAGTAGTAGCTCAATTTGGTGAGCAAGCTTGCTCCAAGAATACATGGGCTATTAAAAAGTATTTTTGCGCAAGGCATGGGTTACCTCCCTATAAATTTTTGTCCCATAGAGATCTATAATGCAGAATAAAAATTTTTGGCATCTTTGTAATATGATCTTACCATCTATTTGTGGCAGGTTAAAAAAAAACCACTAGGGGTAGCCACTAAAAGTCCTAGATGCCAGGAAAGCAAGAGACACCCAGGATTCAATAAGGATGTCATTAGCTGAAATACACAACAAAAGGGAGAGAGAACTTGCAGAGACTCTATCCAGAGGTTAGGCTGGCCCCTAGATGGGGCCATTCACCCATGTCAAAAATTTAAACCCAGAATTGTTCCTATCTAAAGGAAATGCAGGGCCAAAGAGTGGAACAGAAGATGAAGGAAAGATCATTCAGATACCGCCCCACCTGGGGATCTCTTCCATGTGCAGACACCAAGCCCTAGACACTATTGCTGATGCCAAGAAGTACATGCTGCCTGGAGCATGATATAGCTGTCTCCTGAGAGGTTTTTCCAGAGCCTGAGCAATACAGATACAGATACTCACAGCCAACCATTGGACTGAGCCAAGGGAATCCAATGGAAGTGTTAGGGGAAGAACAGAAGGAGCAAAAGGGGATTGCAAACCCATAGGAAGAACAACATTATCAACTGATTCTCCCAGAGCTCCCAGGGAAATAACCCACCAACCAAAGAGTACACATTGAGGGATCCATGGCTCCAGCTCCATATATAGCAGAGGAAGACTTTATTTGGCATCAGTGGGAGGGGGAGGCCCTTGGTCCTGTGGGAGCTTGATGCCCCAGCGTAAGGGGGATTCTAGAAGGGTGAGATGAGAATGGGTGGGTGGGGGAGCACTCTCTTAGTGGCAAAGGGGAGAGGGATGGCATGGGGAGTTTGCAGAAGGTATACCAGGAAGGGGGATAACATTGGAAATGTAAATAAATAAAATAACCAATAAAAAATGTAAGTACCATAAAAAAAATTCAGCATGAATGGTGAAGGGATCCCCTAGTTGAGAAGTTCTTAGCATCTGATGGATGTTGAGGGAGTCATTTTCTTTACAACTTTGGCTCCTGATATACTCTCAATTCTTCATTGGATGACCCCACAGTTATGTGTACATGTGCAAGGAGCTTAGCCTTGGTTGGGCTCTCTCTGGAAGGCAGTGGAAGAGTAATAGCATTGGCTAGGATGTGAGGGGGATCACAGAACAATGGTTCTTGGAGAGTAAAGATTGCTTTATATATTTTACCTGCCATTGTCTCAATTATTCTGAGGTCAGAAGTGGCAGGCCTCAGGCACTTAATGCCCTATTGTTAAACACTAGGGGGTTATGGAAAGGATTAGTTTTTAAGAATCCTTTCTCTCTTGCTTAGAATCTTTGCCTCCAATTTGCTAGGCAACAGAGAGGCTTGGAACAATTTTTATTAATCCAGAAAAAAGAGTCCTGCTTGTAAAAGCAAAACCTTTTACACAAAGCAAATATGCATAAACACACACACATTCATGCACACATTCATACAAGTATGTTCATACACATTCATACATTCTTTATGGACACAGCTACTTGTCTCATCAACTTACATACTTACACACACACACACACACACACAAACACACACATGCGCGCGCACACACACACACACCTATACTTACATATGTATAAATTTTTAGATGGAGCAAATGTCTTCATGAGTAAACCCCATAGAGCAACCATCAGCGAAGAAAGAATAACTCAATCTGGATGAAAAATAAGCTTTATAGCATAGAGAAAGAAGCAGCTTCTAATTTTCTATTGAGTATGAAAAGGCCCTGTACTTGTCACCAAAAATAAACCTGCTCTTAAGAGAAATCCTGTCCCATGGTGTCAGGAGACATATTAGGACAAGCTAATAACTAGCAGGTGATCATCCTGAAATGGCCTGCTTTGGATTATTATATAATCTGCAACAGGTGAGCCCTAATTAAGCAAGGTTGTAAGGGATTCATTTTAGGAAAGATTCCTACTTTAATTTGCTTTTTCTGTTATTATTAAACAGATATAATATTTAATAAGTAATAGCACACTCCTTTGGAGAAGATCTTTGCAGATCCACAAAAATGTACTATTTTATAGTGATGCTATCTAGATAAACAGATAACTTAAGTCTTTATGATGATCCTATAAGAATTCCTAAATTATATCAGTGATTATTATGCTCCTTTTCAGTGGGACTGCTATTAAGTCCTTTTCTGGTAGTCAAAACTGCCATGAGAACTATGCCATTCTCCGAAGTGTCACTAGTTAATTGCTCTTAGATAGTAACCAGATTTTCTCCTATTCAGAGCACATTCTAAGAGGTTGTAAAACAATTAACCAAAGATCATAAAAAGGGATCTAACAATTTTTTATAGTTGCTAGGACAGAAGATAAAATATTGACTGGGTTTATCTATCAAAAACTTCACTTCTAACTTAGTTATCATTTATAAACCTTCAGGGAACCTGTGGAGTAGAGTCAGGTGACGGATGTTTAGTCAGATAATTATTACTATTTTTTTAAATTTTATTTTTATTTTCTAAGTTTTTCTATTTACATTCCAAATCATTTCCCCTTTCCCGTTTCGTCCCTCCCTGAAAGTCCCATAAGTCCCCTTCCCTACCTCTTTTCCCCATTCAACCCCCTCTTGCTTCTCTGTCCTGGCATTCCCCTACATCCAGTCTTTCCAGGACCAGGGGTCTTTCTTTTCATCTTCTTGGAAATCTATTGATATGCGCATAGTGTCTACGATATTCCGAGATTCTGGGTTAATATCCCCTTATCAGTGATGCATACCATGTGTATTCTTTGGAGATTGGGATACCTCACTAAGGATGATATTTTCAAGTTCTGACCATTTGCCTAGGAATTTCATGAATTCATTGTTTTTAATTGCAGAGTAGTATTCCATTGTATAAATATACAACATCTTCTGAATCCGTTCCTCTGTTGAGGGACATTTAGGTTCTTTCCAGCTTCTGGCTATTATAAATAAGGCTGCTATGAACATAGTGGAACATGTGTCCTTATTGCATGCAGAGGAAGCCTCTGGGTATATGCCCAGGAGTGGTATAGCTGGATCCTGCGGGAGTGAAATGCCCAGTTTTCTGAGCAACCACCAGACTGCTTTCCAGAGTGGTTGTACCAGCTTGCAATCCCACCAGCAGTGGAGGAGTGTTCCTCTTTCTCCACATCCTCACCAACAACTGCTGTCTCTTGTGTTTTTGATCTTAGCCATCTGACTGGTGTGAGGTGGAATCTCAGGGTTGTTTTGATTTGCATTTCCCTAATGACTAAGGATGACGAACATCTCTTTAGGTGCTTCTCAGCCATTAGATATTCTTCAGGTGAGAACTCTTTGTTTAGCTCTGTACCCCAATTTTTAAGAGGGTTACTTGGCTCTCTGGAGTCTAACTTCTTGATTTCTTTGTATATTGGATATTTGCCCTCTCTCGGATGTAGGGTTGGTAAAGATCATTTCCCAGTTAGTTGGTTGCTGCTTTGTCCTTTTGACAGTGTCTTTTGCCTTACAGAAACTTTATAATTTTATGAGGTCCCATTTGTCAATTCTTGATCTTAGAGCATAAGCTATTGGATTTCTGTTCAGGAAATTCTCCTCTGTGCCCATATGTTCAAGGTTCTTCCCTATTTTACTTTCAAGCCTCTGAAGAAAGAAATTGAGGAAGACCTCAGAAGATGGAAAAATCTGCCATGCTCATGGATTGGCAGGATTAATATAGTAAAAATGACCATCTTGCCAAATGCAATATGCAGATTCAATGCAACCCTCATCAAAATCCCAACTCAATTCTTCATAGAGTTAGAAAGAGCAATTCAAAAATTCCACTGGAATAACTGAAAACCCAGAATAGCTAAAACTATTCTCAAGAGTAAAAGAACTTCTGAGGGAATCAGTATCCCGGACCTCAAGCTGTACTACAGAGCAATAGTGTTAAAACCGCATGGTATTGGTACAATGATAGGCATGTAGATCAATGGAACAGAATTGAAGACCCAGAAATGAATCCACACTCCTATGGACATGTGAGGTTTGACAAAGGAGCTGAAACCATCCAGTGGAAAAAAGATAGCCTTTTCAACAAATGGTGCTGGCTCAACTGGAGGTCAACATGCAGAAGAATGCAAATTGATCCATTCTTTTTTTTTTATTTTTTTAATTTACATTCCAAATCACTTCCCCTTTCCCGTTTCCTCCCTCCCCGAAAGTCCCATAAGCCCCCTTCCCTCCCTCTTTTCCCCATTCAACCCCCTCTCGTTACTCTGTCCTGGCATTCCCCTACATCCAGTCTTTCCAGGACCAGGGGTTTCTCCTTCCATCTTTTTAGAAATCTATTGATATGCAGATTGTGTCTAGGGTATTCCAAGATTCTGGGTCAATATCCCCTTATCAGTGACTGCATACCATGTGTGTTCTTTTGTGATTGGGTTACCTCACTAAGGATGATATTTTCAAGTTCTGACCATTTGTCTAGGAATTTCGTGAATTCATTGTTTTTAATTGCAGAGTAGTATTCCATTGTGTAGATATACCACATCTTCTGAATCCATTCCTCCGTTGAGGGACATCTGGGTTCTTTCCAGCTTCTGGCTAGTATAAATAAGGCTGCTATGAACATAGTGGAGCATGTGTCCTTATTGCATGCAGGTAAAGTCTCTGGGTATATGCCCAGGAGTGGTATAGCCGGATCCTCTGGGAGTGTCATGCCCAGTTTTTTGAGGAACCGCCAGACTGCTTTCCAGAGTGGTTGTACCAGCTTGCAATTCCACCATCAGTGAAGGAGTGTTCCTCTTTCTCCACATCCTCGCCAACAACTGCTGTCTCCTGTGCTTTTGATCTTAGCCATCCTGACTGGTGTGAGAAGGAATCTCAGGGTTGTTTTGATTTGCATTTCCCTAATGACTAAGGATGATGAACATCTCTTTAGGTGCGCTAAGCTCAATTCCAAGTGGATCAAGGAACTCCACATAAAACCAGACACACTGAAACTAATAGCACAGATAATTATTCCTAATGAATATGCATGTAAACATTCTCTGTTGTAAACTTCTATTTTAGTTTATGATTTGATTTTTTGTGTGAACTTGTGATGAACTTTGTAACATGTGATCATATATTCTAATGATGTTTAAGTGCTGAGGACAAGGGGAAAAGTCAGTACTGTTGTGAGAGGAACAGAGGTGAGAAGAACTGAGCTGAGAAGAACTGGACTGTGGAGGGAACTGAGCTGAGGAGAAGTTTTTAGACAGAACACCTTTCAGACCGAATTGAACTCAAGAAGAACTTAGAAGTATAGGCATAGCTTTCAGAGAAAAGGCGTTGAGAGTAAGAGTATTGCTGTGACTTCAGAGCAGGAGAAGATAGCAAAATTAGAAGGAGAATGCAGAGCGGAATAACTTAGAAACTATAGGTAACATAAAAAAATAAAACCTAAGAGAGCAATGTGCAAAATGTAGAGGAAAAGAGGAAAAAAGAAGACGCTGCTGAGAGCAGAAAGAGCAGCCAGGCTTCTTCTTTCCATGGACAGAACAGTTCCCATGGTAAGGACAAGGCAGGCTTAGTCTTATTAAAAGGAACAAAGATATTTTTTTTCTTACAACTGTGGGTTTAATTCACTTAGCATTAAAAGGGGGGAAGATTTTTCTTTCATTATGCAATAAATATTGTACCTCATTTTTCATCTAGAATGAGTGAGTTCTTTCTGCACCAGTGTTTGGTCTTTTGCTCTATATGCATATGTAAGTATGGATGTATGTGTGTATGTATGTAATTGTGAGAATGTATGCATGTATATGTTGAAGTATGTAATTGTGAGAGTGTATGCATGTTGGGACCAACTAGTTTGAACGGATATGTATAAATGAGCATTATGAATCTGTATATGAATTTATATAAGATTATTCATATTTGCTTTTGTAAAACTTTTTCCTTCTGCTAGTGTTATTCTCTTCTGGTTCAATAGAAGTTTACTGCTCCAAACTTCCCCCTAGTCTGACATGCAAGGGGCATCTGGACAAAAGGGAAAAGGCTCTAGTACTGACTCCTTTACTTAATCTCCTGCTATTTTAGGATGAGGTGCTAAGTGCCAGAAAAGGCAGTTTCTGGCCTCAGAGGATCACAGAAGGCAGGTCAGCTACAGTAGCATAGTAACTTAGACTTAGATAAGTAAACTTTTTATTACTCAAAATATCTTGTAAGACAAAATCTTAAATCCAAATCTCATGAGACCAAGTCTTACACCTCCCTCCACCTCCTGGCCAATGCTCTTCCTAACTCTGCTGCTTCAAGAAGAACTGACAAGAAAGAAGAACCCCACACCAGAGCTGGCCGCTGACACCATGGTAAGGAGAAGACAGCCTTCTGCTTTCTTTCTCTGCAGCTCCTTCTGCTCTTCTCTCTCTGTTCTTTTCTGCCTCTCCTTTCTGTCCTCAGCTCTATTATATCCTGCTACATTCTGCTATCCCTCTGCTTCTATTTTGCTTTTACACTGCTGCTCTTTTATTCTTCTTATTTTTTATATTTTATTTTATTTTTTTTAATTTACATTCCAAATCATTTCCCCTTTCCCGTTTCCTCCCTCCCCGAAAGTCCCATAAGCCCCCTTCCCTCCCTGTTTTCTCTATTCAACCCCCTCTCGTTTCTCTGTCCTGGCGTTCCCCTACATCCAGTCTTTCCAGGACCAGGGGTCTCACCTTCCATCTTCTTAGAAATCTATTGATATGCGAATTGTGTCTAGGGTATTCTGAGATTCTGGGTTAATATCCCCTTATCAGTGACTGCATACCATGTGTGTTCTTTTGTGATTGGGTTGCCTCACTAAAGATGATATATTCAAGTTCTGATCATTTGGCTAGGACTTTCGTGAATTCATTGTTTTTAATTGCAGAGTAGTATTCCATTGTGTAGATATACCACATCTTCTGAATCCATTCCTCCGTTGAGGGACATCTGGGTTCTTTCCAGCTTCTGGCTATTATAAATAAGGCTGCTATGAACATAGTAGAGCATGTGTCCTTATTGCAGGCAGGTAAAGCCTCTGGGTATATGCCCAGGAGTGTTATAGCCGGATCCTCCAGGAGTGTCATGCCCAGTTTTCGGAGGAACCGCCAGACTGCTTTCCAGAGTGGTTGTACCAGCTTGCAAATCCACCAGCAGTGGAGGAGTGTTCCTCTTTCTCCACATCCTCGCCAACAACTGCTGTCTCCTGTGTTTTTGATCTTAGCCATCCTGACTGGTGTGAGATGGAATCTCAGGGTTGTTTTGATTTGCATTTCCCTAATGACTAAGGATGATGAACATCTCTTTAGGTGCTTCTCAGCCATTAGATATTCTTCAGGTGAGAACTCTTTGTTTAGCTCTGTACCCCATTTTTTAATAGGGTTACTTTCCTCTCTGGAGTTTAACTTCTTGAGTTCTTTGTATATATTGGATATTAGCCCTCTGTCGGATGTAAGGTTGGTAAAGATCATTTCCCAGTTAGTTGGTTGCCACTTTGTCTTTTTGACAGTGTCTTTTGCCTTGCAAAACTTTGTAATTTAATGAGGTCCCATTGTCTATTCTTGATCTTAGATCATAAGCTATTGGAGTTCTCTTCAGGAAATTCTCCCCTGTGCCCATATGTTCAAGGTTCTTCCCTAGTTTCTCTTCTATTAGTTTCAGTGTGTCTGGTTTTATGTGGAGATCCTTGATCCACTTGGAATTGAGCTTAGTGCAAGGAGATAAGAATGGGTCAATTTGCATTCTTCTGCATGTTGACCTCCAGTTGAGCCAGCACTCTTTGTTGAAAAGGCTATCTTTTTTCCACTGAATGGTTTTAGCTCCTTTGTCAAAGATCAAGTGACCATAGGAGTGTGGATTCATTTCTGGGTCTTCAATTCTGTTCCATTGATCTACATGCCTGTCACTGTACCAATATCATGCAGTTTTTAACACTATTGCTCTGTAGTACAGCTTGAGGTCCAGGATACTGATTCCCACAGAGGTTCTTTTACTCTTGAGAATAGTTTTAGCTATTCTGGGTTTTCTGTTATTCCAGATGAATTTTTGAATTGCTCTTTCTAACTCTATGAAGAATTGAGTTGGGATTCTGATGGGGATTGCATTGAATCTGTATATTACTTTTGGTAAGATGCTCATTTTTACTATATTAATCCTGCCAATCCATGAGCATGGCAGATTTTTCCATCTTCTGAGGTCTTCTTCAATTTCTCTCTTCAGAGACTTGAAGTTCTTGTCATACAGATCTTTCACTTGTTTGGTTAGAGTCACGCCAAAATACTTTATATGGTTTGTGGCTATCGTGAAGGGTATCATTTCTCTTACTTCTTTCTCAGCCTGCTTATTCTTTGAGTATAGGAAGGCTACTGACTTGTTTGAGTTGATTTTATATCTGGCCACTTTGCTGAAGTCGTTTATCAGCTGTAGGAGTTCTCTGGTGGAGTTCTTTGGGTCGCTTAAGTATACTATCTGCAAATAGTGATAGTTTAACTTCTTCCTTTCCAATTTGTATCCCTTTGACCTCCTTTTGTTGTCTAATTGCTCTAGCTAGAACTTCAAGTACTATATTGAAAAGATATGGAGAGAGAGGGCAGCCTTGTCTAGTCCCTGATTTTAGTGGGATTGCTTCAAATTTCTCTCCATTTAGATTGATGCTGGCTACCGGTTTGCTGTAAATTGCTTTTACTATGTTTAGATATGGGCCTCGAATTCCTGATCTTTCCAAGACCTTTAGCATGAAAGGATGCTGAATTTTGTCAAATGCTTTCTCAGCATCTAATGAGATGACCATGTGGTTTTTTTCTTTGAGATTGTTTATATAGTGGATTACATTGATGGATTTCCTTATATTGAACCATCCCTGCATCCCTGGGATGAAGCCTACTTGATCGTAGTGAATGATCGTTTTGATGTGTTCTTGGATTCGGTTGGCAAGAATTTTATTGAGTATTTTTGCATCGATATTCATAACAGAGATTGGCCTGAGATTCTCTTCCTTTGTCGGATCTTTATGTGCTTTTGGTATTAGTGTAATAGTGGCTTCATAGAATGAGTTGAGTACTGTTCCTTCTGTTTCTATTTTGTGGAACAGTTTGAAGAGTATTTGTGTTAGGTCTTCTTTGAAGGCCTGATAGAATTCTGCACTAAAACCATCTGGACCTGTGCTTTTTGTGGTTGGAAGACTTCCAATGAAAACTTCTATTTCTTCAGGGGTTATAGGACAGTTTAGATGGTCTATTTGATCCTGATTTAATTTTGGTATTTGGTATCTGTCAAGGAAATTGTCCATTTCCTCACGATTTTCTAGTTGTGTTGAATACTGGTTTTTGTAGTAGGATCTGATGATTTTTTGAATTTCCTGAGTTTCTCTTGTTATCTTTCCCTTTTCGTTTCTGATTTTATTAATTTGGATACTATCTCTGTGCCCTCTGGTTAGTCTGGCTAAGGGCTTATCTATCTTGTTGATTTTCTCAAAGAACCAACTCCTCGTTTTGTTGACTCTCTGTATGGTTTTGTTTGTTTCTACTTGATTGATTTCAGCCCTGAGTTTGATGATTTCCTGCCTTCTACTCCTCATGGGTGTATTTGCTTCTTTTTGTTCCAGGGCTTTCATGTGTGCCATTAAGCTGTTAGTGTATGCTCTCTCCCGTTTCTTTTTGGCGGCACTCAGGGCTATGAATTTTCCTCTTAGCACTGTGTTCATTGTGTCCCGTAAATTAGGGTATGTTGTGCCTTCATTTTCATTAACTTTCAAAAAGTCTTTGATTTCTTTCTTTATTTCCACCTTGAACAAGTTATTGAGTAGAGCATTGTTCAGCCTCCATGTGTACGTGGGTTTTCTTTTGTTTTTGTTGCCATTGAAGACCACCCTTATTCCATAGTGATCTGATAGGAGGCATGGGATTAGTTCTATCTTCTTATATCTGTTGAGGTCTGATTTGTGACCAATTATATGGTCAATTTTGGAGAAGGTGCCATGAGGTGCTGAGAAGAAGGTGTATTCTTTAGCTCTAGGATGAAATGTTCTATATATATCTGCTAGTTCCCTTTGGTCCAAGGTTTCAATTAAATTCACTGTGTCCCTGTTTAATTTCTGCTTTCCTGAACGATCCATTTCAGAAAGCAGGGTGTTGAAGTCACCCACTATTATTGTGTGCGGTGCGATGTGTGCTTTGAGTTTTAGTAAAGTTTCTTTTACGAATGAGGGTGCCCTTGCATTTGTAGCATAGATATTCAGAATTGACAGTTCTTGATGGTGGATTTTTCCCTTGATCAGTATGTAGTGTCCTTCTGTGTCTTTTTTAATGACTTTAGGTTGAAAGTCAATTTTATCTGATATTAGGATGGCTACTCCACCTCGTTTCTTGGGGCCATTTGCTTGTAGAATTGTTTTCCAGCCTTTTACTCTGAGGTAGTGCTTGTCTTTGATACTGAGGTACATTTCCTGCATGCAGGAAAATGCTGGGTCCTGTTTACATATCCAGTCTGCTAGTCTATGTCTTTTAATTGGGGAATTGAGACCATTGATATTAAGAGAGATGAAGGCATAGCGATTATTGCCATCTGCCATTCTTGATGCTATCTTTATGTTTGAGTGGTTATCTACTTTTGGGTTTGATTCAAGAAGGTTATTATCTCATTTTTTCCAGGGTGTTGTTTCTTTCCCTGTATTGGAGGTTTCCACCTATTATCCGTTGCAGGGCTGGATTTGTGGAAAGATATTGTGAAAATTTGGTTTTATCATGGAATATCTTGGTCTCTCCATCTATGGTGACTGAGAGTTTTGCTGGGTATAGTAATCTAGGCTGGCATTTGTGCTGTCTTAGTGTCTGCATGAGATCTGCCCAGGATCTTCTGGCTTTCATAGTCTCTGGTGAGAAATCTGATGTGATTCGGATAGGTCTTCCTTTGTATGTTACTTGGCCCTTTTCTCTTACTGATTTTAGTATTCTTTCTTTGTTTAGAACTTTTGGTGTTTTGATTATTATGTGACGGGAGATATTTCTGTTCTGGTCCAGTCTGTTTGGAGTTCTGTAGGCTTCTTGTACATTCATCGGCATCTCTCTCTTTAGGTTAGGGAAGTTTTCCTCCATAATTTTGTTGAATATGTTTACTGGCCCTTTAAGTTGCAAATCTTCACTCTCATCTATACCTATAATCCTTACGTTTGGTCTTCTCATTGTGTCCTGGATTTCCTGGATGTTTTGGGTTACACGATTTTTGCATTTTGCATTTTCTTTGACTGTTGAGTCGATGCTTTCTATGGAATCTTCAGCACCTGAGATTCTTTCTTCCATCTCTTGTATTCTATTGTTGATGTTTGCATCTATGACTCCTGATTTCTTCCCAAGATTTTCTATCTCCAAAGTTGTCTCCCTTTGTGATTTCTTAGTTGTTTCTACTTTCTTTTTTAGTTCCTGGGTGGATTTGCTGAGATCCTTCACTTGTTTGTGTGTATTTTCCTGTATTTCTTTAAGGTATTTTTGCATTACCTCTTTCAGGATTTCTGCCTGTTGACCCACTTTCTCCTGCATTTCTCTTAGCGATTTTTGTGTTTCCTCCTCATGGGAATCCATCTGTTGATCCATCGTCTCCTGCATTTCTTTAAGCAGTCCTCGTGTTTCCTTTGTAAGTGCATCTAACCGTTGATTCATTTCTTTAAGCAATTTTTGTGTTGCCTCTTTATGGGCATCCGTCTGTTGACCCATATTCTTCTGCATTTCTTTACGCATTTTTTTTGATTCCTTTGTGAGTGCATCTACCCGTTGATTCATCTCGGTAAGCAATTTTTGTGTTGTCTCCTTGTGTGCCTCCATCTTTTGATCCATGTTCTCCTGCATTTCTCTAAGCGATTTTTGAGTTTCCTTTGTAAGGGCTTCTAACCACTAATTCATGGTCTCCTGTAATTCTTTATTAGATTTATTTGTGTCCTTCTTGTGATCCTCTAATAGCATCATGAGAAGTGATTTTAAATCCAGATCTTGTCTTTCGGTTGTGGTGGGGTATCCAGGACTTGTTGCTGTTGGAGAGTTGGGTTCGGATTGTGCCATATTACTTTGATTTCTGTTAGTAACATTCCTACGTTCGCCTTTTGCCATCTGGTTACCTCTGATGTTAGTTGGTCCTGCTGTCACTGCCTGTTGGTTGGACCTCCTGTGAGCCTGCAAAGCTGTTTCTGCCCCCTTCCGGTTTACCAGGATTCCCCTGGCACAGATTTCTGGGGCCTGCCCTGCTCCTGAGTGACTTTGGAGCCCTGATGTGCCTTGCCCCAAGTGATGTTATATTGGGGAGTCCTTGCACATCCAAAGGCTCAGCGTAGTGAATTCCTGGAGCAGAGGTCGCCAAAGGGAGGCTGGTAGGCTCCTGCCCTGTGCAGGGGTGTGTGATCTCTCCTAGAGTGGGGGGGAATGGGGTGTCCCTCTGCCAGGCAGAAGTCCCACAGCAGAGCTAGCACTGTGGTTACTGCAGATCTGCCCAGCTCTTGGGAGCCACATACACACAATCCGCCCGAGACCCAAGCGATATTATGCCTGTCTGTCTCCTAGCCTGGCAGTCCCAACTTCCTGGCCACTGGAGCAAAGATGGCGGAGTACACTCTGCACTCTCTCTGTGGCGCTGGTCACCCTGCAGAGGCGGTGGCCTGCCGATCTGGCACCCAGATGACCACAGCGCTGTCCCGTTCTTGGGCGCAGGCGGAAGCCCCAACAGGCCGTGTCCCAAGTGATGTTATATTGGGGAGAGCCTGGGTACCTGTCTCTTCAGTGCAGTCTAGTGGAACAGAGGTCGCGGAAGGGAAGCTGGTAGGCTCCCGCCCAGTGCGGGGTCCCTCTGCCAGGCAGAAGTCCCACAGCAGAGCTGGTGCGCTGGTTACTGCAGATCAGCCCAGCACTTGGGAGCCGCATACACACATGCTGCCCGAGACCCAAGCGATATTATGCCTGTCTGTCTCAGAGGCTGGCAGTCCCAACTTCCTGGCCACTCTCTTTTATTCTTCTAAATAATTCTGCTCTCTTCTCATCTCTCCCCTCTCTGTAATATTTCTCTCCTCATTGTCCTCATACCCAGCTTTTTGCATTTTTTTAGAATAGATCATGTGGTATTCCAAGCATCTCTACTCAAAAGTTCACAAGTTCATACTATAAACTGAATCTGAAGTTACCACAAAGATGTTCATATATGTTTTCACTAAGACTAGTTATCTAACTAAACACTCATCATTTGCCACTAGTTTACAGTTTCAATTAAAGTTTAAATAAACTAATTTTAAGGTATCATGCTTTTATCAAGAGGTATCATCTGCCTATTGCCTCATTAGTATTGAAGTTTTGTATAGATAGACCCAGTCAATATTTTTTCTTCTGTCCTCGCACCTACAATAAATTGTTCATTTAATAGTTTTACAGCCTAATGAAAGGTATTCCATAATTTTAACTCTGTCTGCTTTCTATATTAGTGTAAATAGCTCTTGACACACGAAGATTGGCAGAGTCTTAATTGTAATTTTCATATCACAGAAATTAATTGTAGCCCTTTTTATAGAAGGCTCAATGATTACTACTATAAATTTAGGAATTTTTACAGAATCACCATTAGGAATTAAGAAATTATCTATCTGTCTACATAGCATTATAAAAAGAAAGTGCATTTTCACTGATCTGCAGAAATCTGTCCAATGGGGAGGGCTAATGCCCAGGAATTGTTATATCAATTTCATAATAACAGGAAAAGCATATCAATAGGAAGAATCAATCCTGAGACGTCATCCCTCAGACTTTGCTTCCCAGAGCTCATTCACCTCAGTTCACCATGAACTATATCAGGAAAAATGACCTATTTGCCCTTAGTCTCTCCCATATATGGGTAGCATTAATCAGATAGCAAGAGATCAAGGGAGTGATATGTGGGAGGGTTTGAAGGGAGGAAAGTAAAGGAAGGAACTATGTACTTATATAATCAACTCAAAGGAGACTAATAAAAACAAATAACAGAGAACAGGAAGTTAGGGGGAGGAGATTAAAAGAAGTAGTAGAAAAGTTGCTGAAAAATGTGTGGATATGATCAAGATAAGTAGTATACATATATGATGTTTTCAAAAACTAAAAAAATAATTGAAAATTGAAACAAACATTAGTGATACCAGGAAAGAGAAACTGATGTTTCTTTGTAACGTGATAAAGTATTCCAACGGATGTTATACTTTTAAATTAGGCTAGAAAAGTGACCTACAAAGACCTATCTATCAGTTTCTCATTTTATTGTGGGCAAACATTTATGGCTCAGGCACCTTCTTCCTAATGTCATTTCCAAGCACTAAAAGTTTTGCACAAGGGACAGAGTATGCAGGAGTACTTTTCTCTTTTATTGTGGCAATACTGAAAGCTCCTTATGGAATTTTTTGCCCTCTCACTGATGTATGCTCTGACCAGTCTCTCTTTTTTATATTGCTGCATAAGCTGAGTTTTACTAAGAAAGAAAAGAAGCTCAGAGCGCCTTTCCAAGCAGCTATCAGCATTTATGCTTGAAAAGGTTTAATATTTGCATTTTATTAAAAATTATTATTTTCATTGATTATTTGGAAATTTCATATTATGTACCCCAACCATGCTCATGTCCCATTCTTTCCATGTATGTACCACTTTCTGTATGACACTCCCCCCCAAAACACAAGTCTATTTTGTTTGGTCCATGTGCATTTACTGGAACATGGTCAAATTCCTAGTGGCCAGTCCCATAAGAAAGGATGAGTCTTTCTCCATCTGCTTCCAAACTAGAAGCCACCAGTTTTGAAGAATCATACAAGTGTCTGCATCTGTGCTGGGATTGCTCTCCAATGCCTCCCTTCAGCCTGTATTTCAGTGTTATGGGCCCATAAGTGGTAGACCTAGCCCTCCCATGTCCACGAACATTAACATTTTTCAAGTAGCAGACTCTACCATAGGAACCACTTTGGTGGTAACTCAGGACACAGACATCAAAAAACCTTTTAGCCAAATCAAGATCATTGAACCACATGACCAGTGGCCCTCACTGGCTCTGAGCATTAATATGGGCTTAGATGTTACACATGCTACTCATGACTCCCTGAGGCAGCAAAGCCTTAGGACATCATTGAGGTATTGGCCAGTGGCTCAGACTGTATATGCCAAGATAAATCCCAGACTTCATTGAGGTCTTGGGCGGCAGAATGGAACATTGATACCATCATGGCATAGTATCTCAGACCATGGTGTGTCAACATCTAGTATTTTGAGGGACCCCAAGTGAGGGTAGCGTTAACAAGACAAAGGGGATGCACAGTGGTAGCATGCCAATGCATAGTTTATTGAAAGTTTCAGCTTTTTTGTACAAAAGGCAGAATAAAGATTTTTGTAGTTTCCAGTTTACACCAGGTGCTGTTTACCTAGCAATAGCTTATCTTGTTTCAGAGTGACCCAAACCTCCTTCCAGACTAAGAAATCAGTCACCTGTACAACTCTTAGATGTGTTGCTTGTTATAGCTAACAACAAAGTTACTTTTTCATGAGAAAAGGAACACTAAGGTTGCTTCCTCGGGCTTGCTGCTTACTTAACAGAACACTGGGATTGAGAAAGCCTGCCTCCTCAGTCTCAGTCTGCTGAAAATGACTTTTGCCTCTAAGCTAGCAAGCTAGGAGCACTCTTCTCATGCCATTCCTCTACAATGGTGGTCCTTCAAGTAGGTCCAATCTGCTTGTTGGAAAGACCTCCCATGCTCATGGATTGGCAGGCTAATATAGTAAAAATGGTCGTCTTGCTGAAAGCAATCTCCAGATTCAATGATGTCCTAAGGCTTTGCTGCCTCAGGGAGTCATGAATGGCATGGGAAACATGTGTGCTCATATTAAGGCTCAGGGCCAGTGAGGGCTGCTGGTCATGTGGGTCAATGATCCTGATATGTCTAAAGGCTTGATGCAGCAGTGTAGGGGAATACCAGGACAGAGAAGCAGGAGGGGGTTGACTGGCGAACAGGCGGAGGGAAGGGGACTTATGGGACTTTTGGGGAGGGGGGAACTGGGAAAGGGGAAATCATTTGGAATGTAAATAAAGAATATAGAAAAGAAAAAAAAAAACAGAAAAAAAGGCTTGTTGATGTCTTTGGTGTGAGTTATCACCAGAGTGGTTTTCTATGGTAGGGTCTGTCACTTGAAGCCATGTTCCTCTTTCTCCACATCCTTGCCAACAACTGCTGCCACCTGAGTTTTTTAACTCAGCCATTCTGACTGGTGTGAGGTAGAATGACAGGATTGTTTTGATTTGTATTTCCCTGTTGCCTAAGTCTCTTGAACATTTCTTTAGGGGCTTCATGGCTGTTTGAGAATTCTTTGTTTAACTCTGTTCCCCATTTTTATATAGGTTTATTTGGTTCTCTGCAGTCTAACTTCTTGAGTTCTTTGTTTATTTTGGATATTAACCCTCTATCAGATGTAGGATTGATAAAAATCTTTTCCTAATCTGTTGGTTGCTGTTTTGTCCTATTGACAGTGTCCTTTGCCTTACAGAAACTTTGTAATATTATGGGTTCCCATATATCGATTCTTTATGTTAGAGCAAAAGTCATTGCTGTTCTGTTCAGTAACGTTTCCCGTTTTCCCATGTCTTTGAGGTTTTTCTCCACTTTCTTTTCTATTGGTTTGAGTGTATCTGGTTTGATGTGGAGGTCCTTAATCCACTTGGACTTGAGCTTTGTACAGGGGGCTAAGGATGTATCAATTTGCATTCTTCTACATGTTGACTGCCAGTTGAACCAGCACTGTTTGTTGAAACTGCTGTCTTTTTTTCCACTGGATGGTTTTAGTTCCTTAGTCCTCAAAGACCAAGTGACTGTAGGTGTGTGGGTTCATTTTTGGGTCTTCAATTCTATTCCATTGATCTACCTGCCTGGCTCTATACCAATATCGTGCAGTTTTTTTTCCCACAATTTCTCTGTAATACAGCTTGAGGTACAGGATGATGATTCCCCCAGATTTGTTTTTTATTGTTGAGAATATTTTTCACTATCCTGGGTGTTTTGTTATTCCACATGAATTTGAGAATTGCTCTTTCTAACTTTATGAAGAATTGAGTTGGAAATTTGATGGGGATTGAATTGAATCTCTAGATTGTTTTCAGTAATATATCCATTTTTACTATATTACCCTGCCAATCCACGAGCATGGGAGGGCTTTCCGTCTTATGAGGTCTTCTTTTATTTCTTTCTTTAGAGACATGAAGTTCTTGTCATACAGAACTTTCACTATTTTGAAGGGTCTCATTTCCCTAATTTCTTTTTCAACTTGTTTAACCTTTGAGTATAGGAAGTCTACTTATTTGATTGGTTTAATTTTGTATACAGCCATGTTGCTGAAGTTGTTTATCAGCTGCAGGAGTTCTCTGGTGGAATTTTTGGGGTCACTTAAGTATATTATTATATCGTCTGCAAATAGTGATATTTTGACATCTTCCTTTACAATTTGTATCCCTTTGACCTCCTTTTGTTGTGTAATTGCTCTAGCTAGAACTTCAAGTACTATATTGAGTAGGGAGGGGGAGAGTGGCCAGTCTTGTCAAGTCCTTGATTTTAGCGGTATTGCAAGTGTCCATTCATTACATTGGATATCAATTAATAGAATTTAATGTTTTTAAAAGCCAATATTTTGTGCTCCATTGTAAACAATATGCTAACTAATTCCATCAATATTCTCATTAAGAAACTTATTGAGTACCTATTTTGGAGATATGCCAGGTAAAATCTGTTGCAGTCTACATAAATTGGTGGAGATCTCCAAATACCTTAAAACTGTCTGCTTAAGGATCAGTGTGTAAAACTTGCATGGTGAGGACTTCTTAAGTAGATAGTCATTTCTGGTGTTTCCCAAGGAAACTCTTAAAGTAATGTATTTAGTTTTTCCTTCACTCTAACAAATGTGGGGAAAACAACTTAGTGAGCAAAGATTTATTTTATGTCACAGTTTCTGTTTCAGGCCAAAGTATGTTGGTATCTTTGCTGTAGACCTAAATGAGGTTGAAATCATGCAGCAAGGGAATCCAGGGAAAAGTTGCTTAGTTCAGGCAGCTGAGAGACAGAGGGAGGTTGAAAGAGTCCAGAAGCATGACACAGTCTTTAGAAGCATTCCTCTCAAGTCTTAATTAGCATAGACCTCTTACTTTGTACTATTTCCCCTTAATGCCATTTAATTATGAATAATCCATAGATGGATCCAGTAATTGATTCAGAGACCTCAAGATTCATTCACATTCAAAGGTTGAATCTATAAGCTGGGAACCGAATATGTTATCTGGAAACATTTTGACTTATTCTGTAGAAAGAAAGTATAACACACACACACACACACACACACACAAAGACAGTGGAATGAGATACAAGTTGATTCATGGCTGGAATAAATGTAGAACTAAAATATAAAAGCAAAACAAATTTATGTTTGTGGGCATGCATATTTAGAAGTAGTTTGACAGCATGAACATTTGGAAGAACAACATATTCGACTGACACCCTAGAGTCCATAGTTTATGAATTATGAGATTTTGACCAGATTTACTCTAAAAGGTATAAAATCACTTCTGTGGTTCAGATCTCATACCCTGTCAGAAGTTGGTTGGTTATTACCATAGCCATCATGCGACTATTTCCTTAATTGGCACTTCTTGGTATCTAGTCAGTATTGTATCCTGAGGGTTTAGGTGCCGAGTAAGATTTGGATGTATTCTCTCGCCCAGAAGCTGCTACTTCTGTATTCTTAAACAATATGTGCTACTTTCACACTGAGAGTGATCCTTTGAAGAGAACCACAGTATGTCCCCTTACTATCATGGAAATAAAATTAAATCTACTTTAGATTCCATCTTACTCCAATCAAAATGGACATCATCAGCAATATAGAAAAAAGAAACAAACAAACCATGAGTTGGACTTTTGGAAAGTGGATTTCTTATACGGGGGTTGGTAGGAGTGAAATCTAGTGCAGCCATTTTATTTAACAATATGGATGCTTCTCAAAGGACTAGAAACAGATCTGTCACATAGCCCAACTATACCACTTCTGGGTATACACCTTAAATATTTTACATCATATAACAGAGATATCTGCACATTTATATTCTTTGCTGCTCTTTTGACAATAACTAGGAAATTTCATCAAACTAGATGATTATCACATTAACTATGGCTAATGTAAATGCATTATGCAATGAAATATTACTTAACCACAAAGTAAAATGAGATTATTAAATTTTAAAAAGAATGGATGAAATGAAAGACAATATGCTGAGTGATGTCATCCAGGCCCCAACCTACAAAATCTCACATATTCTATTTCACATGATGCTACTAGCATCAAACCTTCTATTTTGTGTCATTATCATGGAGTACATGTGGCATCTAGGAAACTAGAAATGACTATTTGTGAGGCTTTATTTAGTGAAAAAAGAACTATAGTAGCATATAGGTTAAATTGGGGTAGAAAGGGATAGTGATGGAAGCAGGAGGTAATGGGGTGATGGATTGGGAGATGAAGAGCCAGAGTCAGACTTTGGGAAATCACTTTATGTTGTCCAACCATTCTCATTTTCCAGTCTTCCCATGCCTGCCCCTTTCCCTATGACACTCCCTCCTCCCTGAAAAAAAAAAGAAAAAAAGAAAAAAACCCAAACAGGTCTATTTTGTGTGTTTCACATATTCACTGGAACATGGTTAAATTACTGGTGGTCAGCCCCTGAAGAGAGAATGATACTTTTTCTACCTGAATCAAACCCAGAAACCATCAGCTGTAAACAGTAATGTAGTGACTGTTTCTGTGCTAGGCTAGCTCTCCAGTGTTCCCTCCTGCTTGTACTTTAGTGCTTTGGGCCCATGAGGGGCTCTCCCATGTCCATGGACCTTAACGTGTCCTCAGGTGACAGTATTGACCGTGAGGAACCATTTTGGTGGTAACTTGGCCACAGAAATCAACATGGCCCTTGTCATATCAGGACCATTCATAGCCCTCAGCACACTGGCCATGATATTCAATATGAGCTCAGATGGTTACACGTGCTTCTCATATCAGCATGGCTCCCTGAAGCAACAAACCTCAGGACACCATCAAGGTACTGAGCAGTGCCTCAGACTGAGTATGTCCACATGAATTTTGGGCTTCATTGAGGTCTTATGCAGAAGCAGGGACTACTGATATCATCATGTCTTGGTGTCTCAGACCATGGAATTCCTTCCATGAGGTTCAACTCAGAAAATGAAGCTTTCCTTATCTCCGGCCTTCATAGTTGCCCAAGATCTAGGGTGATTTCATAGCTGTGTGACAGGTTTGGGGACTGAGTTTGTATCTGGATAAGCTCAAGACTGCTACACTCCATTCCACAGACTTCAAACAGGCAGACACAGCATGTAGACCTCAGTCCTTTGTCTCACTGGCACTGCCATCATGTCTCCATTTCTACCTCTTTCTCTCTAGTGCTTGCACCATTCTATCTTTCTATCTTTCCCACCTGTCCATCACATATTTATTCATTGTAATGGTGCCTTGGTGGCCCAGGTGGCACTTGCTAAGGTGGCTTCCATCCATATTCTTCAAATTTGTACTTTAGTTTACCAGTGCATGGTAAGACTGAAGTATAATATAACTATTTCTGTCTAATTGAGATTAAAAATGTTTGGAAGGGGCAGAATCTGTCATTTCAAATTAAGTACTATTCTCTACTGTATCGATTTTCAAAAGACAACCTTCTCTAGGCCAGTTGGTAATCTTCAATGCATGTACTGTGTGTGTGGGCTTAGCGCAGTTGGAATATGAACTTTCGAGTGGAGTGCCTAGTATTTCCAGGCACTCCTGGAATATGGTGTTTTCAGTGTCTTTGGGAGTATTTTGTAAAAGGAGAACCCCAGTTTTTCATTTCAAAGAAAATAATAAAAAGGAAAAATAAAATGGAAATTGATTGCTTGGTGCTCCACACTTTAAGTAGGACCCAGTCAGATGACTTCTCTGTCTTCGAGTGAGGATTGTGGGACCCATACTAGATTTAAAATGTAGAATAGTAGAATGGTAAATCTGCTTGTTCACATAGACACAAATTCATTTATTACTTTATGTTGCCCGATTGAAGCTGCATTCAATTTTCATGACCCTCAGGTTCTTAGCTCTTGCTGATATTAATAGATGTTTCCTAGAGGCTACTGAATGGTGCCAGTTCTCATTCAGTCTGAAACAGGCCTGTTATTTCACACTTTTACGAGATCAAATTGCTTTGTCTTCTTGCCAACAATCACTATGTAAATAGCATTGTTGCTTGAAAAACAAAATTATTGAGATATACATGTATTCTGGAAACACTCAAAACTTTTATAGTAGAGCATTCACTCTCTTGTACAATGCCTCAAAGATGCAAGGGGGTAAATATTTGACACACCAGGCCACAAAATACCTACATTTGTGTTTAAGATTCTCTAGGGAAACTGTTGCTGATCCCAACTTCCAGTGAGTGAAACAAGAGCTAGTGTTTTTTTTCAAGCATCAACCCAAGCATGTCTGAGTTGATTTGCATTTTGAATAAATAGCCAATGATCCAGACTGTTCAATGAATATTAAATGTGCCCCTTGTCAGTGCCATGGAAAGCAACCTCTATTCTGTTTCTCAGAGATGGGGTCAGTTTCACTACGAATGCTACTGCTCTGGGTTCCAGGGGAGATGATACAGGGGTATGTTGGGACCATCTACTGTGGTCACCATTACTTTATTGACTCTGGGTTATTAATATGGTGTATGATAGCTCTTTTGTTGTCAGGTTCAATGGTCTAACTTTGGAGTGCTTTGAGTATATCTCCAATTTGTGCACTCTATATTCCAGGATATACTGGGGACAAAAATTATAGCAATAATTATATGCACTTATATCAACAGAAATCAGGACTGCACCCTGGCTTGGGAATATCCCCTGCCACAGTGCACCATATCCAAGTGGCACAGGAAGTTAGCTAACCACCCAGCAGTGTAGAGAGGATAGTCAGCGCAGGTGAGACCTGCATTGATGCTCAGAGGAAGCAGCTGGAAACCATGAGGACACAAGAACCTAAGAGCAGCCTGGGACAGGAGTCTTCTGTTTTCCACCCACACCCAGAACTCATCAGGACCACAGAGCTACAAACCCAGAAACAAACACAAGAGAACAAGTCTCACAGGAGTACATACATACTTAAGTACACAGAGAGAACTGATCTCCTAGGAGTACAGATACAGAGGCTTGCATGACACACAAGCCATCTTCAGAGAGAGCAAAACCAGCTAACACCACAGATAACCAGAAGGCAAAAAGCAAATGCAAGAACATTAGCAACAGAAACCAAGACAACATGGCACCATTTGAAACAAATTCTCACACAACAGTAAGTCCTGAATAGCCAAACACAGCAGAAAAGCAAGATCAGGATTTAAAATCACATGGCATGATGCTGATAGAGGATTTCAAGGAGGACGTAAGTAACTCTCTTAAAGAAATACAGGAAAACATGAGTCAACAATTACAAGTTTGTAAAAAGTAAACACAAAATTCTCTTTAAAAAAATACAGGAGAACATGGGTCAACAGGTAGAAGCCCTAAAAGAGGAAACACAAAAATCCCTTAAAGAATTACAGGAAAAAAAACAAAAAAAACAAAAAAACAAGTGAAGGAACTGAAAAAAAACATCCAGGATCTAAAAACGGAAGTAGAAACAACAAAGAAATCATAAAGGGAGACAACTTTGGAGACAGAAAACCTTGGAAAGAAATCAGGAATCACAGATTCAAACGTCAACAACAGAATACAAGAGATAGAAGAGGGAATCTCAGATGCTGAAGATACCATAGAAAGCATTGACGAAACAGTCAAAGAAAATGCAAAATGCAAAAAGTTTGTAACCCAAAACATCCAAGAAATTCAGGACACAATGAGAAGACCAAACCTAGGGATTATAGGTATAGAAGAGATGAAGATTTACAACGTAAAGGGCCAGTAAATATCTTCAATAAAATTATAGAAGAAAACTTCCATAACCTAAAGACAGAGATGCCCATGAACATACAAAAAACCTACAGAACTTCAAACAGACTGTAGCAGAACAGAAATTCCTCCTGTCACATAATAATCTAAACACCAAATGTACTAAAAAAAGACAGAATATTAAAACCAGTAAGGGAAAAAGGCCAAGTAACATATAAAGGAAGACCTATCCGAATTACACCAGACTTCTCACCAGAGACTACTAAGGCAAGAAGATCCTGGGCCAATCTCATACAGACCCTAAGAGAACACAAATGCTAGCTCAGGCTACTATACCCAGCAAAATTCTCAATCACAGTAGATGGAGAAACCAAGGTATTCCATGACAAAAACAAATTTACACAGTAACTTCCAGACCTTCAAAGGATAATGATTGGAGAACACCAACAAAAGGAGGGAAACTAGACACTAGAAAAATCAAGAAATTAATCTTCCTTCAACAAACCCAAAAGAAGATATCCACACAAACATAAAAATTTTATCAAAAGTAGCATGAAGCAAAAATCACTATTCGTTAATATCTCTTAAGATCAATGGACTCAATTCCCCAATAAAAAGATATAGACTAACAGGCTAAACATATAAAAAGGATCCAATATTTTGCTGCATACAGAAAATGTCTTTGACTCAGTGTCAAAGACAAACACTACCTTAGAATAAAAAGCTGGAAAACAATTTTCCAAGCAAATTGTCCCAAGAAACAAACTGGAGTAGCCATTCTAATATCCAATAAAATAGACTTTCAACCAAAAGTCATCAAGAAAGACATAAAAGGACACTTTATACTCATATAAAGAAAAAATGTTGTTGTCCTGAGATTGGTGGCAATCCACATCATGCAGCTAGGAGCCTGAGCTGGAGTGGGGAGTAGCTGCAGTCAAGCACTGGACTTGTTGGGCAGAGCCAAGATCCAGAGACAAGGGTTTCAGGAGAGGAAACTCTTCCAGCAAGAGTTACAGTTCAATAAAACAGGCACCCTTAGAAGATCTTTGGTGAAATAACTGGCGCACTTTATTCCTTATAAACAGGGATTTTATAAACATTTTTGGGGTAGGGTGGGATCTAGAGGTAGATCTTCTCATTGGCTCAGTCTGAGATTTTAGGGATGCTTTCTATATACATGGGAAAGGACAAAGGACTTCAGAATTGTCCTTACATGACGGTCATGGTCCTCCTAGTGGCGTGTCATGGGCATGTGCTCCAGGACAGGAACCTGACTAGGACTGGTTCAAACTCTTGCCATTTTTAATTATGAGATTTATCAGGGTTCTGAATTTGCTACAACAATTGCATCATGTTGTCTGTGAGTTATGGGTATTCTGAGCTTTTGGACTAATCTTCACTTATTAGTGAAAACATAACATGTATGTCTTTTTGGATCTAGGATACCTCACTCAGGATGATATTTTGTAGTTCTACCCAATTGACTAAAGAATTCGTGAAGTCTTCATTTTTAATAGCTAAGTAGTATTCCAATGTGTAAATATACCCGATTTTCTGTATCTATTCTTTCCTTGAGGGACATCTGGGTTGTTTCAGCTGTTGGCTATTATAAATAAGGCTGCTATGATCATAACAGACATGTGTCCCTGTTATATGCTGAAATACCTCTTGGGTATATGCCCAGTATTGGTATAGCTGGGTGTTCAGGTAAAACTACTTCCAATTTTCTGAGGAACTGCCAGATTGATTTCCACAATGGTTATACCAGATTGCAATTCCACCAGCAATGGAGGAGTGTTCCTCTTTCTCCACATCCTCGACAACATCTTCTGTCTCCTGAGATTTTCATCTTAGAGACTGGTATAAGATAGAAACTCAAGATCATTTTGATTTGCATTTCCCTGATGACTACGGATGTTGAACATTTCTTTAGGGGCTTCTCAGTCATTCAAGATCTTCACTTGAAAATTCTTTGTTTACTTCGTTATCCCATTTTTTTTTTTAAAAAAATTGGGTTATTTGCTTCTCTCGAGTCTAATTTGTTGAACTGTTTGTCTATTTTAGATATTAGCCCTCTATTGGATGTAGTATTAGTAAAGATCTTTACCTACTTTGTGGGCTGCCATTTTGTCCTATTGATAGTGTCCTTTGCCTTACAGAAGCTTTTCTGTTTTATGAAGTCTCATTTATCAATTGTTGAGCTTAGAGCCTGAGCCATGGGTCCTCTGGTCAGGAAAATTTACCCTGTATTGATGTATTCATTGCTCTTTTCTACTGTCTCTTCTATTAGATTCAACATATCTTGTTTTATGTGGAGGTCCTTGATACACTTGGACTTGAGCTTTGTAAAAGGAGACAAAATGGAACAATTTGCATTCTTCTACAAGCAGACAGCCAGTGGAGCCAGCACCACTTGTTGAAAAATGCTTTCTTGTTTTCACTGTATGTTTTTGGGTTCTTTGTCAAAGGTCAAGTGTGTATAGGTATGTGAGTTTAATTTTGAGTCTTCAATTCAATCCCATTGGTCTACGTGTTTGTCGCTGTACCAATATCAGGCAGATATTATCACTATTGCTCTGTAGTACAGCTTAAGTTCAGGGATGATGATATCCCCAGAAGTGATTTTGTTGTTAAAAATTATTTTTCCTATCCTTTTTCTATTTTATATTTGCTTTATTTATATTTCAAATGGTATCCCCTTTCCTCATTACCCCTCCAAAAATCCCCTATCCCATTCCCCTCCCCCTGTTTGCTAACCCCCCTACCCACCAATTTCCTGACTTGTATTCCCCTATTCTAGGGAATTGAGCCTTCACCACACCAATGGTCTCTCCTCTCATTGATGTCCGAAATGGTCATCTTTTACTACATACGTAGGTGGAGCCATGGGTCCCTCCATGTGTACTCTTTGGTTGGTGGTTTAATCCCTGGGACCTGTCGGGGTACTGGTTGGTACATACTATTGTTCCTCCTGCAGGGCTGCAAATCTCTTCAGCTCCTTGAGTCCTTTTTCTAGCTGTTTCATTGGGGACCCTATGTTCATTCTATTGGTTGACGTGAGTCATGGATATTTTGTTTCACTTTCCAATAAGGATACAAGTTTCCAAACTTTGGTCTTCCTTCTTTTTGAGCTTCCTGTAATCTGTGAGTTGTATCTTGGACATTTAGAGCTTTTGGGCTAATATCCACTTATCAGTGAGTGCATACCCTGTGTGTTCTTTTGTGATTGTGTTACCTTACTCAGGGTGATATCTTCTAGCCCCTTCCATTTGCCTAAGAATTTCATGAATTCATTGTTTTTAATATCTGAGTAGTACTCCATTGTGTAAATGTACTACATTTTCTGCACCCATTCCTCTGTTAAGAGACATCTGGGTTGTTTCCAGCTTCTGGCTATTAGAAATAAGCCTGCTATGAACATAGTGGAGAACGTGTAGTATAATTTTATTTATTCATTTTTAAATTTTAGATGAAGATGAGCATTTTTTTCTCTTTCTGTGAAGAATTGAGCTGGAATTTGTATGGGATTACATTGAATCTTCAAATTGCTTTTGGTAAAATGGACATTTTTACTATATTAATCCTACCTATCTATGGGCATGGGAGATACTCCATCTTCCAATATCTTCTTTGATTTCTTTCTTTGGAGACTTGGATTTGTAGTATTGCAGATCTTTCCCTTTCTTGGTTAGAGTTACACCAGGATATTTTATATTATTTGAGACTACTCTGAAGGGTATTGTTTCCCTAATTTCTTTCTCAGTCCATTTATTTTTTTGTGTAGAGGAAGTCATCCATTTCATGTAGATTTTCCGATTTTTTTTAAATATAGGATTTTTAGTTGGATCTGATGATCTTTTGAATTTCCTCAGTTTCTTTGGTTATATCTCCATTCTCGTTACTGATTTTGTTCATTTGGATACTGTCTTTCTGCCCTTTAGTTAGTTTGGTTATGGGTTTACCTATCTTGTTGATTTTCTCAAAGAACCAACTCAGTTTTGTTGGTTGTATAGTTCTCTTTGTTTCTACTTGGTTGATTTAAACCCTAGATTTGATTATTTCTGCAGCCTATTCTTCTTGGGTGTGTTTGCTTCTTATTGTTCTAGAGTTTTCAGAAGTGCTGTTAAGTGGCTAGTGTAGGATCTCTCCAATTTTTTATGAAGACCATCAGAGCTATGAATTTTCTTCTTAGCACTGCTATCATTTTGTACCATAAGTTTGGGTATGCTGTGCCTTCATTTTCTTTAAATTCTAGAAAGTCTTTAATTTCTTTATTTCTTCCCAGACAAATTTATCATTAAATAGAGAATTAGTCAGCTTCCATGTGTATGTGGGCTTTCTGTTGTTTTTGTTGTTATTGGAGAATAGTCTTTTTCATGATAGTCTGATAGAATACATGGGATTAATTCAATGTTTCTGTATGTATTAAAGTTTGTTATGTGTCTGATTGTATGGTCAGTTTTTGATAAGGTACTTTGAAGTGCAGAGAAGAAGGTATAATCTTTTGTTTTAGTGCAAAATATTCTGGAGATATTTGTTAAGTCCATTTGGTTCATAATTTCTTCTAGTTTCACTATGTCTCTGTTTCATTTCTGTTTCCATGATCTGTTCATTGTTGAGAGTGGGGTGTTGAAATCTACTATTTTTGTGTGTTTCAACATGTGATTTGAGCTTCAGTGACTTTTTGTTTTTGTTTTTTACAAATGTGGGTGCCTTTGCATTTAGGGCAAAAGTTCAGAATTGAGAGTTCATCTTGGTGTATTTTTGCTTTGATGAGAATGCAGTGGCTTTCCCCATCTTTTTTGATAAATTTTGACTGAAAGTCTATTTTATTGTATATTAGAATGCCTACTCCAGCTTGTTTCTTGGAACAATTTACTTGAGAAATTTTTTCCACCCTTTTACTCTGAGATAGAGACTGTTTTTGCAACTGAGGTGTGTTTCTTGTATTCACTAAAATGCTGGGCTTGATTAAGAATCCAGTCTGTTAGCCTATGTCTTTTTATTGGGAAATTGAGTCCACTGATGTTGAGAGATATTAAAGACCAATGGTTGTTAGTTCCTGTTGTTTTTGTTGTTAGAGGTGGTAGTATGTTTGTGTAGTTCTCTTCTTTGGGGTTTGTTGTGAGATGATTACTTTCTTGGTTTTTCTTGGGTATAGTTTCCCTCCTTGTGTTGGAGTTTTTCTTCTCTTGTCCTGTGTAGGATTGAGTCAGTGGAAAGATATTGCTTAAATTTGGTTTTGTCATGGAATATCTTGGTTTCTCCATCTATGGTGATAGAATGTTTTGCTGGATATTGTAGCCTAGGCTGGTATTTGTGTTTTCTTATGGTCTGTAATACATCTACCCAAGATCTCTGGGTGCATCTAATTAGAGTCTCTGTTGAGAGATCTGGTGTAATTCTGATAGGTCTGCCTTTATATGTTACTTGATCATTTTCCCTTACTCTTTCTAATATTTTTTCTTTTTTCTGTGTATTTATCCATTTTGCATGCAAATGGATAGAATCAGAAAATATACTGAGTGAGGTAACCCAGAACCAAAACACATGCTTGCTACATAATCATGTATAAGTGGATATTATCTATAAAGAACAGGATACCCATGATATACTCAATAGACCCAAAGAAGTTAAACAAGAAAGAAGATTCAAGCAAATATGCTTGAATCTCACTCAGAAGTGGGAATAAATAGTCATATGAGGCAAAGGAATGATGGTAACTGGGAAGGTGAAGGGAGGGCGGAAGAAGGGAATGGGTTGGGGAGATCAGGTTTGAGGAGAGACAGGAGAAAGGTCCAGTGGGAAACACTCCACTTGTATATTTGACCTTTCTTGGGCTTCATTGTTCCTTCCCATGTGAATGAGACAGCTCAACAAAATGATCCCTATCAACTTTTAGGTGAAAATCTATGACTTTTTCATGGTTACATCCCGATCTCATAATAGTAAAACCGTATTCTGTTACTTTCTTGGTTCAGAAAATAAGTTAACACAAACTCAGTGACCTATGAGCACAATACACATAATCTGGGCAGGGAATGTCTGGATCTTCTCCTCTGGCTCTCACATGCCACAGTCAAGGTGATGTCAATGCTGCATTTTAATTTGTTTAATCAAGAAAATCTCCTTCTGAGACCAGTGAGGATGTTTGTGCAACTGTTCTGTCTTTCTTTCTTTCTTTCTTTCTTTCTTTCTTTCTTTCTTTCTTTCTTTCTTTCTTTCTTTCTTTCTTTCTTTCTTCCTTTCTGTCTGTTTGTCTGTCTGTCTGTCTGTCTGTCTTTCCCTTTTGATTTTGCGTTGGGATCTCACTAAGCTTCATTGAAACTCAAAAACGTCCTTGGCTTTTGATATCCTGTATAGTCGTGAAGGTTGCAAGTAACTTTAAAATGATCTTTTGTGGCTTGCACATTCTTCTCACTTTTGACAGATAGACATCAAAGCAAAATCATGAAAAATCACTTCTCTTGAAATTAATAAAAAGGAAGTCATAAAGTGACTACAAATGATGGCAAAACTGTAGAGAAAACCAAGAAACATATGGTGCTGGAGAGACTGCAGACAGGTACTGCCATTGTGAACATCAGTACAAAGGAAGCTCAGGCGTATATGAAATCACTAAATAATTCATCTACTCCTACACTAGTTATATTTCTGAACAAATATAAATCAGCATAAAACCACTATATTCCTGTAATAAATTTCTTTACATTTATCCTGGAACATTCTTTTCCATTTAATACATACACAAACAGACACACAGGCATACACACACACACACACATCCACACCCACACCCCCCCATTTATATATATGTATATATATATATATATATATATATATATATATATATATATGTGTGTGTGTGTACTTTCATAATGTTTGTAGTTTTGCTTCATATTGCCATGCTATTGATGGTATAGCTGAAAGCCCCATTAAGAATTTGCCTGGACAGAACTCAGCTCTAACTTGTTGATTTATTATTCTTTCTCTCATAAAATTCAGGCAATTTTCTCTGCTGTTACAAAGACAAGGAAGACATGATGACAGGTGAACTGTTTAAGAAGAGAGGTTTTAATTTTAGGCTATAGCTTTCCATGAAGAGATTTTGTCCCTTTTATACCATAACAAATGACAACATCCCCATAGATCAATGTCTTCATAGGTCATCATCACAAAGCTTCTTTTTTCATTGAAAGAGGAAGTAAAAACATTTTCTGATAGAATTGAAGATTTACATGGAAGATATTTCTGATAAAATTGAAGAAATATATAGAAAAACATGTTAAAATTGACTATTCAATGGAAAATTATACAGATAAAATGGTAGGCATAAGTATATTTCTGCTGATTGAAAGTGGAATTATAAACATTTTCTGATAGAATTGAAGATTTACATGGAAGATATTTCTGATAAAATTGAAGAAATATATTGAAAAACATGTTAAAATTGAGGATTATCATGGAAAATAATACAGACAAAATGATAGACATAAATAACATTACTAAATTAATTGAAAGTGGAATTATAAATATTTTCTGATAAAATTGAAGATTTACATGAAAAATATTTCTGTTAATTTTTGTCTTGTTATTGGGGAATTGAGTCCATTGATATTAAGAGATATTAAGGAATGTGATTGCTGCTTCCTGTTATTTTTGATGTTATTTTTATGTTTGCGTGGTTACCTTCTTTTGGGTTTGTTGGAAGAAGATTATTTTCTTGCTTTCTCTAGGGTGTAGTTTCCCTCCTTGTGTTGATGTTTTCCATTTATTATCCTTTGTAGGGCTGGATTAGTGGAAAGATATTGTGTAAATTTGGTTTTATTATGGAATATTTTGGTTTCTCCATCTATGGTGATTTAGAATTTTGCTGTGTATAATAGTTTGGGCTGGCATTTGTGTTCTCTTAGTGTCTATATGACATCTGCACAGGATCTTTTAGTTTTCATGGTCTCTGGTGAGAAGTTTGGTGTAATTCTGATAGGTCTGCTTCTATAAGTTACTTGACCTTTTCCCCTTTCAGCTTTTAATATTCCTTGTTTATTGGTTTGTTTGTTTAGTGCATTTGATGTTTTGATTATTACGTGACAGGAGGAATTGTTGTTCTGGTCCAGCCTATCTGGAGTTCTGTAGGCTTCTTGTATGTTCATGGGCATCTCTTTCTTTAGGTTAGGCAAGTTTTCTTCTATAATTTTTTTGAAGATATTTACTGGCCCTTTAAGTTGTAAATCTTCATTCTCTTCTGTACCTTTAACCCTTAGGTTTGATCTTCTCATTGTGTCCTTGATTTCCTGGATGTTTTAGGTTACAAACTTTTTGCATTTTGCATTTTCTTTGACTGTTGTGTCAAGGTTTTCTATGGTATCTTCTGCACCTGCGATTCTCTCTTCTATCTCTATTTCTTGTATTCTGTTCTATGACTCCTGATTTCTTTCTTAGGTTTTCTCTCTCTAGAGTTGTCTCCCTTTTTATTTCTTCATTGTTTCTACTTTCAATTTTAGATCCTGGGTGGTTTTGTTCAGTTCCTTCACTTGTTTGTTTGTGTTTTCCTGTAATTCTTTAAGGGGTTTTGGTGTTTCCTCTTTAAGGGCTTCTACCTGTTGACCCATGTTCTCCAGTATTTCTTTAAAGAAGTTATTTACGTCCTTCTTGAAATCCTCTATCAGCATCATGAGAGGCGATTTTAAATCCAACTCTTGCTTTTCCTGTGTGTTGGGGTATCTGGGACTTGCTGTGGTGGGAAAACTGGGTTCTGATGTTGCCAAGTAACCTTGGTTTCTGTTGGTAGGGTTCTTGTGCTTGTCTTTCGCATCTGGTTATCTCTAGTGTTAGTTGGTCTTGCTGTCTCTGGCTGAACCTTGTCCCTCTTCTGGACATGTAAGCCTGTGTCCATACTCCTGGGAGACCAACTCTTTCTTGGAAATGGAACCTGTAAGGCTCCTGTTCCAGCTGCCCCACTGATCATATGTTCTGTGTGCTCCTAGCTGTTTCCCTTCAGAGCGATATGTGAGAGAAAGTGGAGATCTTACCTCTGCTCTCAGAAGTGGAGGTACTGCTGGGAGATCACTCTCTCCTGGCAGGCCATGCAGAGAGGGCTGAGGATCTGCCTGGCTCCCTGGTGCAAATGGTGGCCAGAAGACTCCTGTCCCACGTGCTCCACTGATCATATGCCCTATGTGCTCCTAGTTGTTCCCCTCCAGAGAGAAGGTGGGGATCTCACCTTTATGCTCAGAAGTGAAAGTGCTACTGGGAGATCACTCTCTCCTGGTGGGCCTTGTACAGAATGCTGTGGGGCCACCTGCCTCCCTCGTGCATATGGCTGCCAGAACAGTCCTATCCCAGCTGCTCACCAGAAAGCTGCTTCTTGCTAAGTGGGAAATAAAATAGACAAAATGGTGATAGTAATAGACCTTGGAATTCAGTCTGAAATGTAGTATCTTCATCAAACCCCTCAACAGAAGGCTCAGATATCTCTGTGTAAGAGGAGGCAGAATGATTTTGAGAGCCAGGGGAAATGGATAAAATTCAGAAAACAGTATCTTCCAGACACAACAGGACTGATGCACATATGAACTCACAGAGACTATGGTAGTATGAATAGGTCCAGCAGAGGTCTAAGCTAGATGGGGTCCCAGTGGTGAGAGGGGGAAATGGACATAAGCTTTCATCTTTAACCATGAAACTATCAAGTAACCACCATACTGTTATCTCTCTGAAATGATCATGTGTTAGCAGTTTATAGATGAGATCTAGATATGTTTGTCACGAATAATTTAATGGATTATACCAGAAAATTTGATGTATAAAATTATATATTTAATACAAAATAAAAGTGAAATTCATATTGGTTAAATACATATTTAATTTTCAGCAACATTATTGGTTAATGACAATGTTAAATGTTAACATTCGATAATGGCTTTGCTTTGGAAAGAAAGTGCCTTTTGACTCCATTGATTAATGATACACATGTTGAAAGACTATTTCCATGCACAGATTAGACTGCCCTCGAAGTTGCTACATACCCCAGACAGGCCCCAAATTCAGTGTTCTTTTGTTTCTATCTCCCCATTTCTGGGATTACAGATGTGCATCTCCACTCGTTTCCAAAACATTTTTTTCTTGTTTCTTGTACTTTACACATAATACCAGGTCTATAATTTACTTCATATGTGTGTTTGTGTGTGTGTGTGTGTGTGTGTGTATGTGTGAGCTTGCATATATAAATATATAATTCTGTAATCTGAATCTTGCAAGGTTCTTTGATTTCTGTTATTGCAATTTTTTTTCCTCACACTCAAACATTTTTCTTTACTTTGGATGACAGCAATCTCTGATGCGGTGATCTACTGAATTTTGTAAGATTATTACTTCTTATAAGAAAGCTATGCTTCCTTCTGCGGTGTTGTTTTTTATAAAAAATATTTACCTTGTCAGCAAGACTATCATCACCCAATTTCAAAACTGCTAATTTCAAAATTACCCTAATATATGCAGTTCTTAAATAAACACTTTTGGAAGTGTTGTTTTGCAGTCATGATTTCATGGAGAAATTTGGATGTTTTATTCCCTTTCCATTCTCTAAATTTAGAGCCCATTTTCAGTTTCATGAAGTTATGGGAAAAAACCACTTATTAACACTTATTATTTCCTTCTGGGTTTACTTTTGCTTCAAGATTAAAGCTTCTTAGGTCCCAGGACTAAATTAATGTCTCCCAGGATTTCAGCAGAATGAATTCTAAGCTTCCTTTATCATCTCTATACTATGTTTAGCCATGAAACAGAAGCTGAGGCACTGTTCATAGACCTCAGTGGCTTTGCAGATGTGAGATACTGAACAAATTTAGCATCAATTCCCTCCTTTTTGTTCATTTCCTTTTTGTGTGTCCACCATCCACCCTTGCTTTACTCTGTTTCCTTTGTTGTTGTGATTTTCTGAACATATTTTATAATTCCTCTGGAACTGTCAATCTAAGATAGCTGTCTTAAAGTTTCTGCAGAAGTCAACTAATTTAAAAAGATTTCTTGGATTTTAACCCAATGTTGTTATTAGAGCACCCAGGACATTCCTATTGATCTGCGATCTATTATCTTTCAGTGATTGCGTATACTCCCTGGGATAGTAGTTTTAGTTGTTGATTGATACCAGCTACTTTCACACACACTGCCCAGGCTTTTGTTTTTGTATTGCTGACTGTTTTGCATGGGCACATCCGGGCTAGCCCAGCTGCTCAGACTTTATAAAACAGTAAGAATTGAGGAGCACCAGACAGGCAGGGGGAAAAAGATGGAGTCACAGGTGCAGTTCCTCATGTTGCTGTCGCTATTGGTGTCTGGTGAGAAATTCAAAAGTGTTATTATTGTTTCAGAGTCACATTTTTTTATATAAGAAATTTTCAGTGTGTTCAAGTGTGTAATAATTCTTGTATAATAATACTTTGACAATATGACATTATAAGGTTATTTAAATGACAAATTTCAAATGTTTTTTTAATCTATGTTTGTTTATGTATGCATGTTCACTGTCTACTCATTATTTCAGGTACCTCTGGGGACATTGTAATGACCCAGTCTCCATCCTCCTTGACTGTGTCAGCAGGAGAGAAGGTCACTATGAGCTGCAAGTCCAGCCAGAGTCTTTTATACAGTGGAGACCAAAAGAACTACTTGACCTGGTACCAGCAGAAACCAGGGCAATCTCCTAAACTGCTGATCTACTGGGCATCCACGAGGCACACCGGGGTCCCTGATCGCTTTACAGGCAGTGGATCTGGGACAGATTTCACTCTCACCATCAGCAGTATGCAGCCTGAAGACCTGGCAGTTTATTACTGTCAGCAACACTACAGTTATCCTCTCACAGTGCTTTAGCCTCCTACACAAACCTCTTTGAGATACTCACTAGCTGCCTTTACCACACATAGTCATGGGTCTGCATACTTCCTCCTTCTAACTGAGAGCCAGTGTTCATGAAACACTCCTGACAAAGTTTGCAAAGCCCAGCAAAACCGAAGGGTTCAAAATTCTTTTTTTTTTTTTGTTTTTCACTATGAAAAACCTTTATGTGAAAATGTAGAAAAGAAATCATTATTGTAGTATTTTTCTATCTGTAACAATTTGAGTATGAGAGAGTTTTAATTTTATATTTCTGGAGTCCCAGTATCTAACATAAGTCTCTTTGGGCTGAGATGATGATGGTGGCAAACTCCATTTTATTTTGAGGACTCTGGAAAAAGAATATGCCTCTTGCTTTTTCTAGTCTCTACAGGGTTTTCTAACTTCTTGTGTCCATTTCTTCTGTTTTTTTCTTCTTTTTTCATAAATTCTTTCATTTTTATTTCATTGTAGTTAATTCATTGCCTTGTTCTGTGTGCAAGAGTGTGTGTGTGTTTGTGTCTCTGTATATGTGTCTGCATTGTAGCTGCACATATTTTGCACATATTCATGGCATGTTTGTGGAGGTCAGAAGACAACTTGGAGTTAATTTATTATTTTTGTCATTTAGGTTCTGGGCATTAAATTCAGGTCTGATATTAGGGTTGTGTAAGGAATAAATGTAAGTAATATACATATATAAAAATGACAAATGTAACCCTGCCTAGAGTGTGTGAGTGCATGTGAAATGTGATAAGGCAAACACCCTGAAAAAGTGAATGCCTCAATTTTGATTGGCTAAAATGTTACCATGGAAACCATGTTTGGAGTGTGTGCCTGGAGATAAGGTCTAGTATCAAATAAAGTAATGCTGAATGCCTGAACTGAAAGAGATTTAAACACCCTGGTCTGCCAACTGCAGTTTGTTCATTCCCAAGTGTCCAACATAGACTCTTTGTGTTGAGACTGAATCATTCCCCAAGCCAGCCCACAGACTCCAGATGCCCCAACTCTGGACCAAGACTCCAACAGGGTCCAAAGCACAACAGGAAATGCTGCAGGCATTTATACACATATATACACATATAAATGTACGCAAGCATACATGTACACAATGCTCTCATACAGAAATACACACATGCATACACATGCTCACATAGAAACATAAAAATTACATACTTAGAATCTGTGTATTTGGATCGACAAAGGAGAGAAAATGTGATAATATTTGCTATTGTTTCTGGGGCCACATCCCCTCTGAAGTCTCTATAACTGATTTCCAACTGTGGTGACTGAGAAACCTCCTTCCATCTTAATGGTAGATTTAATTTTGTGTCAAAAGATGCTACCTTTCAGTCCTTACATCATATGGATTAAAGTTTTTAATGTTTTCAGAGGGAAAAATTGTGAGGTCTTGTGTAAACAATATACTAACCAATCATGTCCATATTCTGATTAAGAAAGTGATAATGGCTTACAGAAACTTTGTAATCTTATGAGGTCTCATTTGTCAATTCTTGATCTTAGAGCATAAGCTATTAGTGTTTTGTTCAGGAAATTTGCCCAGGTGCCGATGTGCTCAAGGATGTTCCCCAGTTTATTTTCTATTAGTTTCATTGTGTCTGGTTTTATGTGGAGGTCCATGATCCACTTGGACTTGAGCTTAGTAAATGGAGATAAGAATGGATCGATTTGCATTCTTCTGCATGCTGACCTCCAGCATCTTGAATCATCTCCATCTATTGAAAGGGCTATCTTTTTTCCACTGGGTTGTTGTAGCTCCCTTGTCAAAGATCAAGTGACCATAGGTGTGTGGGTTCATTTCTGGATCTTCGATTCTGTTCCATTGATCTACCTGCCTGTCACTGTACCAATACCATGCAGTTTTTAACACTATTGCTCTGTAGTACTGCTTGAGGTTAGGGATACTGATTCCTCCAGAAGTTCTTTTTACTGTTGAGAATAGTTTTAGCTATCCTCGGTTTTTTTGTTATTCCAGATGAATTTGAGAATTGCTCTTTCTAACTCTATGAAGAATGGAGTTGGGATTTTGATGGGGATCGCATTGAATCTGTATATTGCATTTGGCTGGATAGTCATTTTTTACTATATTAATCCTGCCAATCCATGATCATGGAAGATCTTTCCGTCTTCTGAGGTCTTCTTCGATTTCTTTCTTCAGAGACTTGAAGTTCTTGTCATACAGATCTTTCACTTGTTTGGTTAGAGTCACATCAAGATACTACCGGAGGACCTAGCTATACCACCACTGCGCATATACCCAGAGGACTCTCCAACATGCAATAAGGACACATGCTCCACTATGTTCTTAACAGCCTTATTTATAATAGCCAGAAGCTGGAAAGAACCCAGATGTCCCTCATCTGGAGGAATGGATACAGAAGTTGTAGTATATATACACAATGGAGTACCTCTAGCATATTATGAAAAAACAGTCCCAATAATTACAAAATATGGAAGAGCTGAGATAAAAACTAATGCCATGGGGAGCATATTATATGAAACAAGAACAGAAAGTTTCAGATATAAAGAAATAAACATGACAAACATAAGGAGTTCACTTCCTAATGTATGTATCACCTGAGAAGAAACTCTGGGTGTCATAGATTGTGTCTATTATGTAAAAGAGAGTAAAGAATCAATTTCAAAAGATATAGTAGAAAAATTCCAACTCAATTCTGAAGACATACATATCAGACTGATAACTGCACTCTAATTGAAAACCTTACAGGCCAGAAATTTATGGAAAAATATATTTAAGATATAGAAAAATAAAGACAAATAAATTAGCTATGTCAAGCAAAATTATCTTTTAAATTGGGGGAGAAATGAGGAAATTACAAGATAATCAGAAACTAAGGCATTTCATGATCATGATGACAAAAGATATTATAAAAATACTTGTACATAGAAAAAGAGTGTCTCAAACATGACAGTACACACAAATGTAATGTCAAGAGAAGAATAGATAAATAATGGTTATCTTGAAAGGAGTCCTATATGTTTAACACTGTAAGCCAGCAAAGTAATATAGTCAAAGAGTAAGCAAGCAAAAATAAACAATAACCTAATCCATCAAGAAACATAGCAAGGGTATAGGAATTAATTAACATTTCTTTTTTTTTTTTTCTTTTTTTTTTTTTAATTTTATTTTATTTTATTTTTTTAAGTTACATTCCAAATCACTTCCCCTTTCCCGTTTCCTCCCTCCCCGAAAGTCCCATAAGCCCCCTTCCCTCCCTCTTTTCTCCGTTCAACCCCCTCTCATTACTCTGTCCTGGCGTTCCCCTACATCCAGTCTTTCCAGGACCAGGGGTCTCTCCTTCCATCTTTTTAGAAATCTATTGATATGCTGATTGTGTCTAGGGTATTCTGAGATTCTGGGTCAATATCCCCTTATCAGTGACTGCATACCATGTGTGATCTTTTGTGATTGGGTTACCTCACTAAGGATGATATTTTCAAGTTCTGACCATTTGCCTAGGAATTTCGTGAATTCATTGTTTTTAATTGCAGAGTAGTATTCCATTGTGTAAATATACCACATCTTCTGAATCCATTCCTCCGTTGAGGGACATCTGGGTTCTTTCCAGCTTCTGGCTATTATAAATAAGGCTGCTATGAATATAGTGGAGCATGTGTCCTTATTGCATGCAGGTAAAGTCTCTGGGTATATGCCCAGGAGTGGTATAGCCGGATCCTCCGGAAGTGTCATGCCCAGTTTTCTGAGGAGCCGCCAGACTGCTTTCCAGAGTGGTTGTTCATAGCAGCCTTATTTATAATAGCCAGAAGCTGGAAAGAACCCAGATGTCCCTCAACAGAGGAATGGATTCAGAAGATGTGGTATATCTACACAATGGAATACTACTCTGCAATTAAAAACAATGAATTCACGAAATTCCTAGGCAAATGATCAGAACTTGAAAATATCATCCTTAGTGAGGTAACCCAATCACAAAAGAACACACATGGTATGCAGTCACTGATAAGGGGATATTGACCCAGAATCTCGGAATACCATAGACACAATCCGCATATCAATAGATTTCTAAAAAGATGGAAGGAGAGACCACTGGTCCTGGAAATACTGGATGTAGGTGAACGCCAGGACAGAGTAACGAGAGGGGGTTGAATGGAGAAAAGAGGGAGGGAAGGGGGCTTATGGGAATTTTGGGGAGGGAGGAAACGGGAAAGGGGAAGTGATTTGGAATGTAAATTAAAAAAATAAAATAAAATAATAATAAAAAAAATAAAGATGTCCAGCAAATTACCAAATTCACAGAGTTTTCAAGTAAGTGCCTAATGATGAGCATCACTGTCTAAGGAAAGTTCAAGTCAACCAAAGCAGTTAATGGGAAGAGGTGGTAAACATCTGAGCAGAAATTAATGAAATGAGTATTAAAATAGTAGTAAATAAGATTATTCAAAGTTTTTGTTCTTTGAATAAATAGATGGACAGCAGCAAAGGAAGCAGACTTATATTAATAAATTCAGAGACAGAAGAGAGAGGGATTTGTAACAAATTCAAATGAAATTCAGGAATTCATTGCACGGTGCTTTGAAATCTTATACTCCCCATAAATTTGAAAATCTAGAAGAAATATATATATGTGTCTAGAAATATATGACATAGCAGCATTAAACCGAATAAGATATTAATAAAATTTAATAGAACCATAGTAAGCAATATTATTGATGTGGTAATAAAAATATCTCTTAGAGTGTGAAACTCATTAGTTATTGATTATCTGTGGGATTCTGCCAGACATTTAATGAAGAATGGCACTAATGCTCCTGGAAATCTTCCATGCCTTATAAAAGGAAGGAAAACCACCAGACTCATTGAGTAAGCCAGCATTATCTATTTGACAAAATAAAGATTGAAAGGAGAAAAATGAAGAGAGAGAGAGAGAGAGAGAGAGAGAGAGAGAGAGAGAGAGAGAGAGAGAGAGAGATATTGAGAGTGCACAATTCCTTTGATTTACATAAGGACATCTCCAATTTTTGCACAGGGAAGCTAGGAATGTTTAAGTAGAGTGTACACTGTAACTAATTTTGTTGTGATTCAGGGTTGAAAGGCTGGCTCAATACCAAAACCACTGACTTCAATTCAGCAAGAATTGCTTAAGAAGTATCAATACTATCATGACTTCTATCAGAGCAAAAAAACTATGCAATCTCATGATATAATCCCTGAATGGACTAGGAGTAGTAGGATCTTTCCTGAATATAATAAAGAATATAGGTTTTAGATGGGGAATCGACATCCCTCCCTGCAGCGTCTGCTGAAAGATTGCAAAATACTAGGCTTCTATCTTTGACACCAAGTAGACAAAATCAATTTCTGCTCCTAATTAAATTTATATTAAAGCCTCTTATTTGAACCAACTGTCCTCTTTGATGCAATCATGATACATTCTTTTTTTTTCTATGTTAATAAACAAGTTGGTTTCCTCTTTGTGAGAATTATCACAATGCCATATATATTATTCTGAGATTAAAAACACTAGTTTGGAGCTAGAGAGACTACTCAGTTTTTAAGACCCCTTCCTGTTCTTGCAGAGGATATGGATTCAGTTTCCTGCATTCTTGTCAGCTCATAACCATCTGTAACTCTACTTCTAAGGAACCCACTTCCCATTTCTGAAATCCAATGTCAACAGGTACAAATGTGGTGCACAGACATACATATAGACCAAACACATATATGCATAAAGCAAAAATAAAAGCATGTTTTAAAAGTTTAATTCTGAGGGATAAGAGTGCTCCTGGAACTCACATCCTTTACAGTAGAGCAATGGGAGTTCACTTCCCCGACAGGAGCTCAGAAAAACAGAACATGATGATTCCACAGGGCCAGCTAAATCACTTGGCATATACTTACAACCCTCTAGGGGATTCTTCACTAATCCTATCTGCCACAGGATGACTCAAGTGCAGGTGTTCTTTGAGCACCAAGTCAAGTTTTTCTAAGTTTATTTGCATATTAAGACATTAACTACACTTCACATTGCTCAGCCCATCTTTAAAGGCAGCTGGCCAGTACTAAAGGCAGCCTCTAATATAGTTCTCAGAGATGGGGTCTGCTCTCCTGCTGTGGATATGGCTGGTCTGGATTCCAGGTGAGAGTGTGCAGTGTTTCAATCATGACAGCACAAATATTAATGTCATGGGATAAAGAGATAAACAATGGTTATCAGGAAAGGAATCCAATGTGTCCAAAACTGAATGTCAAAAACTAGAATATAGTTGAGGAGTAGGGAAAAAGGCAAACAAACAAACAACAAATAAACAAACAACAATTCATCAAGAAGCCCCAACAAATTTATAGGTATTAGCAATCATTTCTTAACCTTATATGACCTCGATTTAGCTATAAAGATACACATGTTATTGAACTAGATTTTAAAACTGTACTCATCAGTTTTCTTCAGGAAATAAAGCTTACTGTTAATGATACTCCACATGAAGAGAATTAATGATTGAAGTAAATCTACTAGGAGAGTGGGAGCCCAAACCAAGCTGGTTCAGCTCTCCTCATATCTGGTGACGTAGAATCCAAACTATCACTGTTACTAACAAATAAATAAAAAAAGTCACTCAAAGTACATAACAATTATAAATACATGCACACCAAATGATGGGGCTTCAATTAAAACAAATGAACATGGACATATATATATATATATATATATATTTACTTATATCAAAATAAAACAGCTGAGAATAATTTCAGCACACCACTCTCATCTGTTGATTGAAAATAAAAATCACCATAGAAACTTTAGAATTAAACTTCAGGAGAAATGGACACAATAGACATTTATATTATATCAGATCAATCATGTATACATATATAGATCATTCTTTGCAGACCATTGAACCATCTAAAGAACAGACTCCATTCTAATCCACAAAGTAAATCTTAAAAAGGATAAGAGAGTCTAAATTAAACTAGAAAGTAGTACAAAGAGAAATGACAGGACTACATAATTAATTGGAGAAAGCAGAGTAGCCTCTTGTATTACCATTGATTTATTGAGAAGTCATGGATAAAAACAAATAATTCCTAGAATCAGATGAAAGCGACAAAACAGCATCCTAGCAACTTTGCAATATAGTTATGTGAAGATCAGAGGAAATTATATGGCTTTGAATGCCTGTATTAAATACACAAAGAACTCAATTAAATGATCAAAGTCAGAGAGACGTCAAATAAGGACCTAGTGACTTGCCTCAGGTCCTAGAACAAGATCAAGCCAAAACCAAAGCAGTAAATGGAAAGAGGTGGTAAATATTAGGGCAGAAATGAATGAAATGGGCTATCCAATAACAATAGAAACTATATATAAAACTATGCAAAGTGTTTGTTCTTGAAAAATAGAAGACAACAGCATTAAATCCTGAGAAAGAAAAACACCCACGTTAATAAAATCATAGATAGAAGAGTAGCTCTTGCAAAAGATTAAAGTGAAATCCTTAGAATCATTAGGGGCTGTTTTGAAGTTTTATACTTCTTCCCAAATTGAAAAATAAAGAAGAAAAGTGCCAGACACTGTCTCACTGTCTGTCTGTCTGTCTGTCTGTCTGTCTGTCTGTCTGTCTGTCTGTCTGTCTGCCTGCCTGCCTGCCTGCCTGCCTGCCTGCCTACCTGTCTGCTGCCTGCCTGTCTCTCACTCTCTTACACACAGAGAAAAAAGAGACACAGAGAGAAAGGTCAATTTCCATGGCTAACATGTTCTCTCCCACCTTCTGAAATACTTGCAAGCTAGTTCCAAGAACATATTAGTAGGAATGTAACTGAACACCTCATTGGCAAAACTGAAAAAGCAACATTAAAATTCATTAACACACCAAAATCAAGTAACACATGTGTTCTCAGTATTCAGTTGTGTAAGAATTTAAACGTCTCTTACTCTGATTTCCTTTGTGCTCATCTCATTTTCCATCAATGGAAGAGAAGAACATACTGATCACAACTTTAGCTTAGTTTGGAAGTTTTGTGCTCCATTGGCCTTCTGGAGATAGTCAAGCTGTAGTGTAGAGCAGTCAGGCCTTGAGAGTGGTGTCCTGAGCTTCATTTAGTCCCTTGAATTATGATATTATGTTAGGATATTAGGGTCTAAGGCATTCTTCCTGTCATATCTCTGGAAGCAGAAACATCTGACTTTCCTTTGCATTGTATACAATGTTTGCCCCTTGTCAATATCGACATATGGGAAATAGTTATGAAAGAGCCAACGAACCTAGCTAATCTGTGGTTAGTCTTAAAATACACCTGGGAATTCTTGCTAATCCTAACTGCCATAGGGTCATTCAAGAGCAGGTGTGTCTATGAACACAAACCCAGCATTCTGAGCTGACTTGAAAATTGAGACATTAGGCAGAATGAATTCCATAGAACATCTTGAAAGGCAGATTGCCATAGCCCAAGAAGCAGACTCATGTCCAGCTCTCAGAGATGGGGTTAGCTGTTCTGTTGTGGGTACTGCTGCTCTGGGTTCCAGTTGAGGGGTGATGGTGTTGGAAACACCCTCTGTGGTCATTGCTATATTTCATACTTGGTTGTCTTAATCACTAACATTTTCACATTAAATTGGTTTTATGTTTCCCTTTCTTTTATGAATTCTCATACTGTAGCTCATGCTTGCCATTACAATTCCACATATGTGATAGGTTTACCATTGTTTGCTTTCACTACATCTGTGAGAGCAATGTGTGTTTATCACGGCAGGATCCATTGGTGACATTGTGCTGACCCAGTCTCCAGCTTCTTTGTCCATGCCTTTCGAGTAGAAGGCCACCATCTCCTGCAGGACAAGCAAGAGTGTCACTGAATATGGCAATAATTATGTGCATTTGTACCAGTAGAAACCAGGACATCCTCCCAAAATCCTGATCTCTTTTGCATCTATCTTAGCATCTGGAGCCCCTGCCCTGTTCAGTGGCAGTGGGTCTGGGACAGACTTCACCCTCACCATCCTTCCTATGGAAGCAGATGATGCTGCAACCTACTACTGTTAGCAGAGTAAAGAGATTCTTTCCACAGTGCTCCAAAACCAAAAGGTGTAACCAAAAACCTTCTGGGGTTGCAGGTCACTGAGGTACAATTTCTGAACTGTGTCTTTCTACAGATATATAAACTACATTTTTATTAAACTTGTTCCCAAAAAGGGTGAAGCTGTGAAACAGATTTCTTAAAGTGATCTATTTGTCCCATCATGTATGTATGCTTTATAACTTATCAACTTGCTTATTTAATAAAGACCTAATTATTCTATTTTTCAGGCACCTTTTATGGTCAATAGTGTGAGAAGACAAACATTTTAAACTTACAGGAAGCTTTTCTCAGACAGAATAAGCAGAGCTTTGAAAAATAAAAGTTGTTTAATTGTATTGCAGATGAAAAACTGACATTTTGATCGTCATTTGGTTATGTTTCACATCTCTTTTCTTGTGAAGTCACAAATCCCTCTTCAACAGTTCACACATCTAAACCTCCTTTAGCTGTTTTTCACTGTTTCACTTCTGGTCTGCATCCCTCTGTTCATCAGAAAAAAAAAAGAAATGTTCTTTCATGGTCTTTATCTCATTTCTTTTTCTTTCTCCTTATTTACATCTTTATTATAAATAACATCTTACACACTGTGACCACATTCTCTTCTTGCATTCTTTCACTCTTTGCTATCATCTTTTACAGGGAATTGCAAAGTATTATTTTATATACGAAGTTGACCTGAAAATCACTATCTAGTGAGCCAGGATTTGAAACCCTTCTGCCCCTTCACACTCCCCTTCAGCATTAGTCTCCTTTGGGCTTCTGCTTCCTCGCATGAAGCACATGAAATCACAACACAGGGATCCTGAGGAAAGGTTTTAGAGTTCATGTCTGCTTTTTCCTGTATATAGTCTTTAATTAGTTTCTTACTGCTGCAGAATAAGTTAATGCACCCACAATACCTTTAATCTTAGAGGGGTTTATCTGTGTCTTCTAAAGCCTTGAAGTCTATAGTCAAACTGTTCTCAAGGATGAATTCTCATCTAGGTACTAAGATTTTCCTTGTAAGTCCAGTGAAGATGTTGGAACAGCCTCTTTTTTTTTAAATTTCTGAAATCTTAAAATGGGGTTTCATCAATTTGCCTGATATGAACTTGACTTTTCAAATGTCCTGACTCATCCATTCATGTGCCAGAATTAAAAGCCTCAACCACCTTGTTCAATGGCTTTCTCAGTTACTTATGGGACCTACAATAAGGAAATCATCAAGGATATAGAAGGCTTCAAGTGTAGTACTTTTATAGGACTCTTGGCTGTGAGAATGAGTAGGTCTCTGACTCTTGTACCTACTTTTAGGACTCTTTTCCTCCTGTTGGATTTCTGTGTCCAACTTAAATAGTTTCTGCTTCATCTAATTAAATTTTATTTTGTCAAGTTTGGTTGTTATCTCTTAGAAGCCTGCTCTTTTCTGAAGAGAGACAGAAAGGGAGTAGATCTGGAGTGTAGGACATATGGGGGAGGACCTGGGTGTAGTAGAGGGAGGGACAACTATAGTTAGTATGCCCTGTATGAAAAAAATTTCAATAAATAGCAAAAAGTCTAAAAATATAAATAAGTATTTGGCTAATCATAATTTAAATAGAGTCTTTGATCTCTTAGATCCTCTCCTAGATGAGTTAAATTCATAATACTGGACAAATCTTGTTCATCTCACATGTGAACAGAATGCACATGGAGAAGAGCAGAGCCCTAGGTCTAACACAGTGCCTTCCTCATCTCTGATACCACCTGGGATCAACAGCATTAGCACCCAGGCTATTAATAAGTAATCTCATTCTAAAAACAGCTTTCTTCAGTCTTTAAAAGGAAGGTCCTTCATGGGGAGATATGAGCAAAAACCCTGTGGACAAACTGTTATGACTACAACCAATGGGATGGTTGCCGGCCTACTAGGTGAGCAACTGGCATAAACTGCTTTCTATCTTGGATAGGCAGGTGATGGTGGTGGAAATGCAACACGGTAATGTACTGACACTCATGCCTTGGATGTCAGCACCATCTCAGGCTATGGCTCCCTAAGAGGATCACATCTTTATAAGTCTCTGAATGCCCTAAGAGTATGTAGTTCATCAATTATTCTTGAGTAACCATTAATTTAGCAGTTCATCAATTTTTATGCCTGCCACCATATAAAAGTAGGAATGACATAGCAGGGATATCTGCTCAGGATATCTTAAATTCTAAATTTAAAGGCTGTTAGGTATAATCTCGATCTATCTATCTATCTATCTATCTACCTACCTACCTACCTACCTACCTACCTACCTACCTACCTACCTACCTACCTATCTATCTATCTATCTATCTATCTATCTATCTATCTATCTATCTATCTATCTATCTATCTATCTATCTATCTATCGATTTTCTTTCTTTCTTTCTTTCTTTCTTTCTTTCTTTCTTTCTTTCTTTCTTTCTTTCTTTTTCTGTCATCCATTTTTCTTTTTATATATCTGCCTATCTATCTATCTATCTATCTATCTATCTATCTATCTATCTATCCCTCTATCTATCTATCATCCATCCATCTTTCACTCCCTCCCTCTCTCTTCTTTCTCTTTCTTTCTTCCTACCTATCTCTTTGTCTATCTATCTATCTATCTATCTATCTATCTATCTATCTATCTATCTATCTATCTATCTATCTATCATTTATCTAGATACCTAGCTCACATCTATCTACATGTCTATTAATCTATCTTTTAATATTATTTAATGAAATTGAGAGCCAGGGAAATGGATGTCATCAAGGAAAAAGTGTCTTCCAGATACAACAGGACTGATGCACATATGGACTCACAGAGACTGTGGCAGTACACACAGGTCCAACAGAGGTCTAAGCTTGGTGGGGTTGCAGTGGTGAGAGGGGGAAATGGACATAAGCTTTCATCTTTAACCATGAAACTATAAAGTAACCACCATACTGTTGTTTCTCTCATATGATCATGTGTTTGCAGTTTACAGAGGAGATCTGAATATGCTTGTCAGAAATAATTTAATGGTTTATACCTGAAAATTTGATGTATAAATTATATATTTAATAGAAAATAAAAATGAAATGCATATTGGTTAAATACATATTTACTTTCTTCAATATTCTTGGTTAATAGTAAAATGTTAATATTGGATAAATACTTTGCTTTGGATAGAAAGTGCAATAACCTGCACTTTCCATTGATACACATGTTGAAAGTTTGTCTCCATGCATAGACTAGACTGGCCTAGAAGTTACTACATACCCCAGACAGGCCTCAAACTCATGATCCTGCTGTTTCTATCTCCCAATTTCTGGGATTACAGATGTGAATCACCATGCTTTCCCAAAACATTTTTTTGTTTCTTGTAGATTATTCATAATCCAAGTGTAAAATTTACTTCATATATATATGCGTTTGTATGTGTGTGTGTGCCCTCATATATACCTATATGATTCTTTTTTTTTTCTCTTTTTTTTTTTTCGAGACAGGGTTTCTCTGTGTAGCCCTGGCTGTCCTGGAACTCACTCTGTAGACCAGGCTGGCCTCGAACTCAGAAATCCTCCTGCCTCTGCCTCCCAAGTGCTGGGATTAAAGGCGTGCGCCACCACTGCCCGGCCATATATGATTCTTTAATCTGAATCTTGCAAGGTTCTTTGATTTCTGTTATCACAATTTATTTTCCATCATACTCAAACATTTTTCTTTACTTTGGATGACAGCAATCTCTGATGCGGTGGTCTATTGATTTTGTATGATTATTGCTTGTTGTGCCTTCATTTTAAAAAACCCCCTCCTGGAGTTTTTTCTAATATGTTTACCTTCTCATCAAGACCAATATCACCCACTTTCAATACTAGTTTCAAAATTACCCTAGAATATGCAGGTCTGAAATAAACACTTCTAGCAGTGTTTGTCTGCAGCCATGATTTCATGGAGAAATCTGGATATTTCATTCCTTTTCCATTCTCCAAATTTAGAGCACTTTTTCAGTTTCATGAAGTTGTGGGAAAAACATATATTATTTTCTCCTGGGTTTACTGTTGTTTCCAGATTAAAGCTTCTTAGGTTCTAGGACTAAATTAATGTCTCTCAGAATTTCAACAGAATGAATTCTGAGTTTCTCTTTTCATCCCTGTTTCATGTTTAGCCTTGAAACAGAAGTGAGGCACTGTTCATAGACCTCAGTGGCATTGCAGATGAGAGATACTGAACAGAGCATTAATTTCCTCATTTTTTTTTGTGCAATTCCTCTCTGTGTGTCCACCATCCGCCCTTACTTTACTATATATTTCCTTTGTTGTTATGATTTTCTGAGCATATTTTATAAATTCTCTGGGACTATCAATCTGAGATAGCTGTCCTTAAGTTTCTGCAGAAGTCAACTGAGTTAAAAATATTTCATTGACTTTAACCCAATATTGATATTACTCAGGGCATTTCTGTTGATCTGATAGATATTATCTTTCAGTGAATACTCATACTCTCTGTGATGGTATTTTTCACTGTTGATTGATACAAGTCACTCTCACACACAATGCCCAGGGTTTTGCTTTTGTATTGCTGACTGCTTTGCATGGGCCCCTCCAGGCTAGCCTAGCTGCTTAGAATTTATAAACCTATCTGGTTGATTTTCTTTTTTTTTTTTTCATGGTTAGTGTGGGTAATTTTATTACCATTCATTACCGTCTTGACACCTTGATAAGCCTCCTTTGATATTATTCATACTTAGGAAAGGCAAGAGGGTATAACAATTCTGACATATTGCTAGGGTAGAAACCCAGACTTTTCATATGGTTTCCATGGACGGTGTTGTTCTTTTTTTTTTTTTTAATTTAATTTATTTTTTTAATTTACATTCCAAATCACTTCCCCTTTCCCGTTTCCTCCCTCCCCGAAAGTCCCATAAGCCCCCTTCCCTCCCTCTTTTCTCCGTTCAACCCCCTCTCATTACTCTGTCCTGGCGTTCCCCTACATCCAGTCTTTCCAGGGCCAGGGGTCTCTCCTTCCATCTTTTTAGAAATCTATTGATATGCTGATTGTGTCTAGGGTATTCTGAGATTCTGGGTCAATATCCCCTTATCAGTGACTTCATACCATGTGTGATCTTTTGTGATTGGGTTACCTCACTAAGGATGATATTTTCAAGTTCTGACCATTTGCCTAGGAATTTCGTGAATTCATTGTTTTTAATTGCAGAGTAGTATTCCATTGTGTAAATATACCACATCTTCTGAATCCATTCCTCCGTTGAGGGACATCTGGGTTCTTTCCAGCTTCTGGCTATTATAAATAAGGCTGCTATGAATATAGTGGAGCATGTGTCCTTATTGCATGCAGGTAAAGTCTCTGGGTATATGCCCAGGAGTGGTATAGCCGGATCCTCCGGAAGTGTCATGCCCAGTTTTCTGAGGAGCCGCCAGACTGCTTTCCAGAGTGGTTGTACCAGCCTGCAATTCCACCAGCAGTGGAGGAGTGTTCCTCTTTCTCCACATCCTCGCCAACAACTGCTGTCTCCTGTGTTTTTGATCTTAGCCATCCTGACTGGTGTGAGATGGAATCTCAGGGTTGTTTTGATTTGCATTTCCCTAATGACTAAGGATGATGAACATCTCTTTAGGTGCTTCTCAGCCATTAGATATTCTTCAGGTGAGAACTCTTTGTGGAGCTCTGTACCCCATTTTTTAATAGGGTTACTTGCCTCTCTGGAGTTTAACTTCTTGAGTTCTTTGTATATCTTGGATATTAGCCCTCTGTCGGATGTAAGGTTGGTAAAGATCATTTCCCAGTTAGTTGGTTGCCGCTTTGTCTTTTTGACGGTGTCTTTTGCCTTGCAAAAACTTTGCAATTTAATGAGGTCCCATTTGTCTATTCTTGATCTTAGAGTATAAGCTATTGGAGTTCTGTTCAGGAAATTCTCCCCTGTGCCCATATGTTCAAGGTTCTTCCCTAGTTTCCCTTCTATTAGTTTCAGTGTGTCTGGTTTTATGTGGAGATCTTTGATCCACTTAGAATTGAGCTTAGTGCAAGGAGATAAGGATGGGTCAATTTGCATTCTTCTGCATGTTGACCTCCAGCTGAGCCAGCACCATTTGTTGAAAAGGCTATCTTTTTTCCACTGGATGGTTTTAGCTCCTTTGTCAAAGATCAAGTGACCATAGGAGTGTGGATTCATTTCTGGGTCTTCAATTCTGTTCCATTGATCTACATGTCTGTTACTGTACCAATACCATGCAGTTTTTAACACTATTGCTCTGTAGTACAGCTTGAGATTTTAAGATTGACTTTGTTACAATATAATATATGTATGTTTCAACTCTTGTATGGTTATTATGGATGTGCAACTCATTGAAAAATACAAGGTTTAGTCCCAGTTTTTAAATAGCTGCTGTTATAAACTGTTTAGAATAATTAAACTATGCAAGTTAATATTCAATCAATGAATCAATCTCATGGTCATGTCATATACGAATTTGCATATACCCTGGTTTGTACAGATAATAGGTAGCTAGAGACAGGCAATGTTTGCTTGTTCATATATGCTATGAATAAATAGTGGGTCTTCAAAACCTCAGAGACTCACAGAATATGGCATTTTAAAATATATTTATTAATTTAAGCCTTTTTTTGACATTGGGACATGTCAGCTTTTGTCAGTATCCCATTTGACCTGGAAGGTGATAACCATCAAAAGACTTCCTCATACAATTGCTTCAATTTGTGGCTAGCTAGCCACCAGGCAAAGAAAATGCCCAAACTTTGTCTGTCGACATAATGATATCTGAAAAGACAAATGAACACAGGAAAGAAAAATTCTAAGCTCTCCCAAGACAGGGTAATCAAGTGTTTCAAAACTCCTGCTTCACAAAAAGTCTATCAAATATAAGCTGAGTTAAGCAAAAGTCAAGTTCTCTTCTGTATCTTCCAGTGCAAATATAGCCTGAAAGGCTCTTGATTTAGCTCATGGAGACTCACATTGCAACTTTACATTGCAGAATATAAGACAATAAATTTGTCATGTTCAATACACAGAATCTAAGCATGAGAAATTTTAAAAAGATTCAAATGTCCTTGCATTGTTTTTGACATAAGGACCTTCCAAGTCAAAGGATCTGTTCATTAATTTTATACCAAATTTTGCAACTGTTAGGCAAAGCACCTGAAGGCAGAAGGGGAAGTGTGTAGATCTCGGGATGTGTGGTACAGGAAGTTGGTTAGAATCTCAGAGGAGGTTTGTGTACGAGGCTGAAGCACTGTGGGAGGATAGCTGTTATACTTCTGACAGTAATAAACTGCCAGGTCTTCAGCCTGCACACTGCTGATAGTGAGAGCGAAATCTGTCCCAGATCCACTGCCTGTGAAGTGATCTGGTACCCCAGTGAACCGCTTGGTTGCCCTATATATCAGCAGTTTAGGAGATTGACCTTGCTTCTGTTGGTACCAGGCTACATAACTATTCACATTCTGACTGGTCTTGCAGTTCATGGTGACTTTGTCTCCTATTGATGTGGACATGGATTTTTGAGACTGGGTCGTCACAATATCGCCATCAACACCTGCAATCATAAATAGATAGAATATACACTTATACAGACAAAGACTTCCTGTTACAAATCTTAGAATCCAAACTGTCTTTTCTAATGCCATTGTCTACATACTATTGGCTCCCTATGGGAAATAGCTATTTCTCTTCAAATGAATTACTTTTATGATAACATAACGCTTTTAAATGTCTCACCAGACAACCAGAATGACACAAATATGAAGACTTGAGTCTGTAACTCCATCTTGAAGCCCATGCTGGTCTGAGGCATTTCAGATCTCACTGCAAAGGCCTGGATTATAAATCATGGGCAGCTGGGCTGGCCTCTAGGGACCTATGCAAAGTAGTCATCAAATAAGGAAGGAAATTGCCTGGACACCACTGTGTGAGAGGATCCAGATCAAATCAACAGCCAAAAAGTACTATCAAAGACAGGAAGTAATCACTCTGAAGGAAGTCAACATAGAAGCTCAAAGACCAATTTAAAGTTCTGAAACCGCAAGTATATAGATGCTCTCATGGCAGGATTATATTAGAAATCAACAGATGAGTTTCACAGAAATAATAGTACCACTACCTTTGATTCAGGCCTGAGGAAGTAATAAATTGTTACAATAACAGCAACAAAATAAACAGGGGAAATGGAAAAGAAGAAAGGAACGAAATAAGTGAAAGGGGAAAAGGAGAGGAAAGAAAGAAAAGGATGGAGAAGAGAAGGAATATTGAATTGGGAAGGTAAGGGATATGTGGAGGTCAGTCCCTGTAGCCACCACCACAGGACTTATTCAGCTCCACTACCTCTGGTCAGCATTTGCAGCAGGCTGACAACCTGGTGCTCATCTGGGTTGAGCAACATCTCTATGGGTCCAGTTATCAGCGCCCCTGTGCTGTAAGTGTTTCCAAAGCTCCAAGGAGACAGTATTCAGAGTTTTTGGATATGTTGGTCTTGTGAGGAGCTGGCAATAATCTAATTCCATCTCTAGGTGTTCTGTAGGCACATCATGAACCTTGAGCAGCTTTACTAAGGAAGAGTTTGACTGACATATCTTCAACAAAGGCTTTATTTAATGCTAAGAATATTGTGAACCAAAAAAAAAAAAGAATAAACAAAATAAAGGAAGTATCCTCTTCTGACAATAAGGCTGCTTTCTATCTTGCTGACTTCAGAGACATTCTAATGAAGTATCTGAAGTGTTACTTCCTTTTATGCAGTACAGTGTAACAAGAACACATCCATAGTGAGTGCCATTGCTGCTATTATAACGGGATTTGCCTTTGCAAGCACAACTGAAATACAGTTGGTGCAGGGGCTTGAGGTACATCAAGAGAGGAATATCTATGTGAGTCCTTATAACCAAGTTTCACAATGAAGAATTCTGCCAGTAACAGAGTCCAGATGATGACTTTTGACAGTGAAATTGAATTGATGAATGTAGGCAGAGCACATCCAAAGGGAAAATGGGTTTTGCAGATTGCCACTGATAATTCCAAAACAGTTTGTCACCTCAGTTACAAGTTTGTTGCCACACTCAAAACCAGCAGGCTTCTCTCGGAATGGGCAAAAGAGTTAAATATTGAAGTCATTGGTATCACTTTCAGTGTGGGCAGTGGTTGTACTGACACTGAGACCTTCGTGCAGGCAGTGTCAGACACCCACTGCTTATTTGACATGGGAACGGAACTTGGTTTCAGCATGTATCTGCTTGATATTGGTGGTGGCATTCCTGGATCTGAAGATACAAAGTTTAAATTTGAAGAGATTACCAGTGTGATTAATCCAGCTCTGGACAAGTACTTCCCATCAGACTCTGGAGGGAGAATCATAGCTAAGCCTAGCAGATAACTACAATCAGCTTTCACAGTTACAGTCAACATAATTGCCAAAGAAAATATGTGAAAGGAGCAGAAGATCTCTGACAATGAACATGAGTCAAATGAGCAAACCTTCATTATTATGTGAATTGTGGAGTGCATGGATCATTTAATTGCATTCTTTATGATCATGCACGTGCGAAGGCCCTGCTGCAGAAGAGACTCAATCCAGATGAGAAGTATTACTCATCCAGCATCTTTGGACCAACACGTGATGTCATTAATCAGATCACTGAGCAGCATTTCAACCTGCCTGACATGCATGTTGGTGATTGGATGCTGTTTGAGAACATGGGTGTATATGCCATTGCTGCTGCTTCTATATTTCATGGGTTCCAGAACCCAAACATCACAGCCAACACGACAACTCAAGAAGCAGATACACATCAATGGCTTCTCATCAGAAGAGGAGGAGAAAATGTTGGCACTCTGCCCATGTCTTGTGCACATGAGAGTGGACTGGACCATCACCCTGCAGCCTGTGCTTCTGCTAGTGTCAATTTGTAGATGTCATTCTTATAACTCTTGCCTGCAAGTTTAACTTGAATTAAGGCATTTGGGGAGACCACTTAATTTAATTACTGCTAGTTTGGAACGTCTTTGTGAGAGTAGGGCTGGCACCAATGAAGTATGGATAGCTGAGAGATGTGTGATCACACTGACTGTGGAAACTGAATATTTGTTTTATATGGATTTTTATTCACTTTTCAGACATGATTCTAACATGTACCCTCAGCTGCTTAGCAAGCATTTATAGCTTGTACATTGGCAGAATGGACCCAAAGCTTATGTTGAGATCCATTTTGAAAATGAAGTATCCTGAAATAATTGGGCATTGGAAGTATCCCTTAAAGAAGGCACAAACTTCTGCACAAGCTGCTGTATGACAGCAGTGAGTCTAGCCCAGCACAGCAAGCAGAGTGGTAGATGGCACAAGTCTGTGCCCTCTCTCTGTACAGCATCAGTCTACTTAGACCATCCCTAGTGTGTGCAGTTGGCTGTGAACTTTGGTGCCCAGAGTCTGATTGTAAGGAATGTCATCTGCCTAGTGACCTGTTGGCCCGGCTACTTCCTAGGGAGGGCATCTAAGGTTCTTTGAACCTTGCTTGCAGAAACCCTGACTGTTCACTCAACCCTTGACTTCAATTGCATCACAACCTATTAATAGTTGGAAGTATCATACAGCATTTGGTAGTCAACTTCCTGTAATAAATTCAACAACAGCAAAAAAAGAGAGAGAGGGAGATGGAAATGTGGAGAGGAAAGAAGAAATGGAGAAAATGAAATAGGAGAAATATTTTAAAAAGAAAAGTTTTGGGTTAGAGACTTGTATTAGTTAGGGTTTTACTGCTGTGAACAGACACCATGACCAATGCAAGTTTTATAAAAAACAACATTTAATTGAGGCTCACTTACAGGTTCAGAGGGTCAGTCCATTGTCATCAAGGCAGAAACATGGCAGTATCCAGGCAGGCATGGTGCAGAGGAGCTGAGGGTTCTACATCTTTATCCAAAGGAAGCCAGGAACAGACTGGGCATCCTCAGGCATCCAGGAGGAAGATCTCTACGCCCAATCCCCAAGGGACACACTTCCTTCAACAAGGCCACACCTTCTAATAGTGGCACTCCCTGGGACGAAATATGCAAACCACCACAAGACTCAACTTAGTAGTTAAAAACACTTTCTTCTTTTCTGAAAGGCTCAGTTTTAATTCATTCCAAGAATACCCATGATGATTCTCAGCCATTTTTAATTCCAGTTAAGCACACTTGTGGTATACATACATACATACATACAATTTGAGATGTGAGCCCTGAGCTTCTGCTCCAGCTACCAAGTATTTCACCTGCTGCCTTCTTTATGGTTTCATACAGTCTAAAATTCTGAACGTCCATTCTTTTTAATAATGGATATTTTATTCATTTACATTTCAAATGTTATCCCCTTTCCTGCATTCACCACTGCAACCCCCTATCCCATTCCACGTTAACCTGCTTATATTAGGGTGCTCCCCCAACCACCTACCCACTCCCACCTCACCTATCATTCCTCTAAACTGAGGCATCAAGACTTCACAGGACCAAGGGTCTCCCCTTCCATTGATGCCAGATAAGGTCCCTTCAGTGCCTTCAGTCCTTTGTGTAACTCCCCAGTTGGGTCCTTTTGCTCAGACCAATACAGATGAGGATGAGATACAGATGATGCTGTGAGCATTCTCTTCTGTATTAGTCAGGATCTGGCAGAGTCTCTCAGGAGACAGCTATATCAGGCTCCTGTCAGCAAGCACATCTTAGCTTTTGCAGTTGTATCTGGGCTTAGTTTCTGCATGTGGGATAGATCCCCAGGTAGAGCAGTCTCTGGATAGTCTTACCTTCAGTATTTGCTCCACCCTTTGTCCCTGTATTTCCTTTATACAGGAGTAATTCTGGGTGAAAACCTAGGAGATGGGTAAGTAGCCCCATCCTTCAACCAGCAGGCTATATCTAACCTTTGAATATGGTCTCTAGAGATTCTTTTGCCCTTTTGTGGGGTATTTCAGCCAGTGTTGTCCCTACGTGTACCGGGGAGCCCCTTGATCTCCTGGCATCTCTGAGTTTCTCATTGTTAACCCCAGTTCCCCATCCCCCATTGCTATACAATTCTGTTCAATTTGCTGACCCTCTGTACATCTACTTCATCTCTTCTCATACCTGAATCTGTCACCTATTTATCCCATCCCACACTCCTCTCCCTCCCAATTACCTATGATCCTCTATTCCTCTTGATTATTTTGCTCGCCCTTCTAAGTAGGACTTTGGTCTTCCTTCTTCTTGAGCTTCATGTGGTCCATGAGTTGAACTGTGAGTTTTCCACTCTCTTTGCCTAATATTCACTTATCAGTGAGTACATGCCATATATCTTCTTTTCTGATTGGGGTACATCACTCAGGATGATATTTTTTTCTATATTTTTTTTAATTTACATTCCGAATGATTTCCCCTTTCCCAGTTCCTCTCTCCCGGAAAGTCCCATAAGCACTCCTCCCTCCCCCTATTCACCATTCAACCCCCTCTTGCTTCTCTGTCCTGGTATTCCCCTATATCCAGTCTTTCCAGGACCAGGGGTCTCTCCTTCCACCTTCTTGGAAATCTATTGATATGTGAATTATGTCTTGGGTATTCCAAGTTTCTGGGTTAATATCCCCTTATCAGTGACTGCATACCACCTGTGTTCTTTTGTGATTGGGTTACCTCACTAAGAATGATATTTTCCAGTTCTGACCATTTGCCTAAGAAATTCGTGAATTCATTGTTTTTAGTTGCAGAATAGTTATCCATTGTGTAAATAAACCACATCTTTTGAATCTGTTTCTCCATTGAGGGACAACTGGGTTCTTTCCAGCTTCTGGATATTAAGTTCCATCTATTTACCTAAGAATTTCATGAAGTCATTGTTTTTAATAACTGAGTAGAATTCCATTGTGTAAATGTACCAAATTTTCTGAATCATTCCTCTGTTGAAGGACATCTGGGTTCTTTCTAGTTTCTTGATATTATAATTATGGACTCTATGAACATAGTGGAGCATGTGTCCTTATCACATGTTGAAGCACCTTCTGGGTATATGCCCAGCAGTGGTATAACTGGGTCCTCAGGTAGTACTATGTGTCCAAACTGTCAGACTGATTTCCAGATTGGTTGTACAAACCTGCAATCCCACAAGCAATGGAGGAGTGTTCCTCTTTCACTAGATCCTCATCAGCTTCAGCTGTCACCTGAGTTTTTTAACTTAGCCATTCTTATTGATATAAATTGGAACTTCAGGGTTGTTTTGATTACATCCCTGTAGGTTAATGATGGTTAGTATTTCGTTAGATGTTTCTCTGCCACTCGAGTTTCCTCAATTGAGAATTCCCAGTTTATTTTAGATATGCAATTTTTAATAGGGCTGTTTTGTTCTCTGGAGTCTAAGTTCTTGAGTTCTTGGATAATAGACCTCTATCAGATGTAGGATTGGACAAGATCTTTTCGCAATCTGTTGGTTGCTCTTTTGTCCTATAAACACTGTCCTTTGCCTTGCAGAAGCTCTGCAATTTTATGATGTTCCATTGTCAACTCTTGATCTTAGAGCAGAAGCCATTGGTGTTCTGTTCAGGAAATTTCCCATGTACCCATTTATTTGAGGTTCTACCCCACTTTTTCATCTATTAGTTTCACTGTATGTGGTTTTAAGTGGAGGTTCTTGAACCACTTGAACTTGATTATTGTAAAGGAGGTAAGTGTGGATCGATTTGCATTCTTCTCCATGCTGCCCACCAGTTGAACCAACACCATTTGTTGAAAAGGCTGACTTTGTTCCTCTGGATGGTTTTAGCTCCATGTGAAAGATCAAGTGAATATAGGAGTGTGGGTTGATTTCTGGGGATTCAATTCTATTCCATTGATCTTCCTACCTGTCTCTGTACCAATAACATGCAGTTTTTATCACTAGTAAATCTCGAGGTCAGAGATGGTGAATCCCCCAGAAGTTCTTTTATATTTGAGAATAGTTTTTTTATCCTGTTTTTTTTTATACAATCACAAAATGTAGACACTATTGTAGCTTTGCATAGAGGTTAACATAGCACTGACACTGCCTGATTTATGAAGTTTCTCAGTAAGTTTCAGGTTAATGCTTACTTAATGCAACGAGAGCCTGTGGGACAAGTGTCACCATGAGTTCATGTTTTCGCTAGGTATATTTTAATCAATATTGTATTAGCACACAAAGAGGAGAAAATGTGGAGACTATTATCAGTTCTGCTCCTGGTGAAATTTTATGATATTTTTCCTGTCATTATCATATATATATATATATATATACAGAATGATATTCATTGTAATGCCAGGAACTGCAAATCTGTTCAAGAGACTATGCATGGGGTGCCATAAACCCTAAGGAAGAACCTAACATTGCTTGTTCGGCTGGTTTGTTTTTGTTTTATTCATTTTATCTTGTTTACTAAATAAAAATGTCATCAAACTGCTTTCTAAATCCTTGTACTTAAATCCATATAATGGTGCTATTCTTAACATTCATCCTAGAAGCCCTTTTTATCCTGTTTAAGCCAGAATATAGAATTGGTCAAAATACAAATATATGACTGTGGAATGGACACCCTTAAAAGGAATATTCCAACACCCCCACTTGAACAAATAAGAGATACTCATGAAACAAGAGAAAGAAAGAACATAAGATGCAAGTATTTGTGGGAATGCTTTGAAATAGTGTCTTCAGGAAAAAACATGCACACTTACCCCTATGAGCAAACTGCCACAGCAGTTACTTGCAAAAGGTTTGACTTCTCAACACATCATCAAACAAGGGGAAGGATTGTAAGGGTTCTTACCCTTCCTAAAGATCTGAGTAACAATGAGCACTAGGGAAAGGAGGGGATTATTTTCTTATGTGCTATAATCATATTCCATAAGTAATAAGTACTCATGAAACATTTATAATTAAATGCAGATGAAACAACAAAAAAGCAGCAAATTAGAAGAAGATATTTTGAGGTTTCAACAGGACACTGGAAAGGAAGATGAAAGATAACAGGCTAAATGCTTAAAACACAATATATACATAGAAGAAATGTCAAATATAAAATTTCTATGTAAATTCTGAGGCTTATCAAGTTTCATACATGCAACTGTTATACTCTAGCGATTTTTTTTAACTTATACTAATGTCGTGTAGAAAGAACTCTTGGTTTCCCTACTCAAAGTTGTCTGGCCCCAGAATCATGCTGTCCCCAAGGCATGCAGCAAAGCAGCAATTTCAATCTTCCTTTAAGAGCAATGAGGTCTGTGGTAACCAGGGACACAGTTCTCCCTGTCTGCACTCCCATCTACAACTGGGGAAGATCCTGCCCCTGGAACCCAAAGCCTGCCTGTCTCTCAGGAGTTTCACCCTAATCAGGAATAGAGGAAGTCTGCCCTAACCAGGAACATAGTAGGCATGCTCTAATCATGGACAAAGGAGGCAACTCCCTAATCAGAGACAGCAGTGCCTGCCACCAAGGATGCATGTTCTAACCCAGGTCACAGAGCTCTACATAGCTCCAGGCAGAGACATTCAGGCCAGTCAATGCCAGTAAGAACTACATGGACAGAGGCAAACACAAGGACATAAGCAAAAGAAGCCATTGCCATCCAGTACCATCAGAACCCAGTTCTCCCACCACAGCAAGCCCTGGATACCCTAACACACCTGAAAAACAAGACTCTGACCTAAAATTCCATCTCATGGAGATGATAGAGATCTTTAAAGAGGATATAAATAACACCATTAAAGAAATACAGCAAAACACAGGCAAACAGATAGAAGCCCTTAAATAGGAAATATATCTCTTAAGGACATACTAGAAAGCACAATCAAACAGGTTCAGAAATTGAACAAAATGGTCAAAGACCTAAAAACGGAGATGGAAACAATAAAAGAGGGTAAGGAGAGATGACTTAGTGGTTAAGAGCACTGAATGCTCATGCAAAGGTCCTGAGTTCAAATCCCAGTACCCACATGGTGGCTCACAATCATCCATAAAGAGATCTGATGCCCTCTTCTGGTACATCTGAAGACAGTTACAGTATACTCACATATAAAAATAAATAAATTAGAAGACAGTATTTTGAGACGGCTTCACCAGGAGACAGGAAAGAATATAAAAGATCTAAAAAAAAAGTTATAAAAAAAGGAAACCGAGAGATAAAAAACATAGAGAAGAGGTCAGAGCTACAGATGGTGCTTGAAAGGTGTTTGTTTGTTGGTTTGTTTGTTTATTGTTGTTTGCTCAGTTTTCTCCTATTTTCTAAACTTATTTAATTTTATTTAATCTGTTTTGAAATTACTCTGTAGATTTTATTCCCCTTCCTGTCCACCCTCTGAATGTTCTCCATCCCATCTCATACCTTCCCCCCACCCCCACCAGATCATTAAACTCCCTAGGACCTTCAGTCTCTTGAGTGTAAGGTGTCTCTCCTCTGACTGAACCCAGACCTGGCAGTCCTCTGCTGTATATTATATGTGTTGTGCACCTCATGTCAACTGGTGTATGCAGCCTGGTTTGTGACTCAGTGTCTGAGAGATCTTGGGGGGTCCAGGTTAGTTGAGATGGCTGGTCCTCCTGCAGGGTCACCCTCTTACTCAGCTTCCCCTACCTGGAACCCAGAGCAGCAACACCCATAGCAGGAGTGTATCTGTCTCCAACCCTGAGAGCTGGAAGACAGCATGCTTCTTAGGTTTCTGGCAGCTGCCCTTAAAGGAGCCTGGAATGTTATAAATTAACTCCATATGTAAATCAGCTCAGAAGAGTGTGTGCTGCTGCTCAAAGGGCACCTGCTCCTGTTTCACCCACAGGGAGTTTGTGTCAGCAGGAAATTTACTCCAGTATCACTTCTGTCTTAAAGGAGCCTGAAAGCTTTTTCTATTGAATGCTTATTCTCTAATCAGATAGGTGTGATGGGTGAATAATATATATGTACTTTGTAAAGAATGTAAGATATTTCAAGCACAACTTGCTCCCTCAAAATTATCCACACCCAATGATAATGTTTTCTAAGAGAAATAAGAACAAACACTTGAGAATACTTATATTGTCTGATTTCTGTGTTTTGGTATGTGATGTGTCTATATGAGTTCATATTCATTTGTGAGGGTAACATTCATTGCAGTAGTACAGGAGTAGAGATCAGAGAACTAACTTGTATGTTGCTGCTGCCTTCCACCTTTTACACCACTATAATTTTTTTTTGTTTCAGCCCCTCCTTCAGGACCCAGTAGTGAGATTCCCCACCTCAAGAGCTGTCAAAAATGGCAGAACAAAGACATCTCCGCCTGCAGCCTGTCCATGATGCTTGCACTACCTGCCTCAGCAAGAGCTACCCCTCAGGAGCTGTCCATGGTGATATTCCTTTCCTACCTCAGCCTACTGCTGTCATGGGAGCTGTCCACAATGGCAAGATCTTTTTCAATCCTCGGCCAAGAGCTTGGAAAAACACCACTGCAGGAGCAGTTCACAGTGCAATACTTTCTCTCCAGCCTTCTCCCTGCCAGCAGCCCCACAGAGATGGCACTTCATCAAAAACCAGCAGCAGCCTAACACATGGATCGGATGCAGGAAAAGGTAGGGGGAGTGAAAAAGAGCCACCAATCCCTGAGCAGGAAAACCCACCAATCCCTAGATAGGAAACGATACCAATCCTTGAGGTCCACAAGCTTATTATTTAAAATCCCACCAATCCTCTATCTAGAAATCTCTGCCATGACAAGTTCTGTTCCCTGAGAAGTCCTATATATGTTCTACCATTTATCTAATCCCCTGCTTCCCACTCCTAGGAGCAGAGGGCATCCAGCACTGGATTAACCCCTTCACACACCGAAGCCTCCAAAAACTCTTTTTCATGAGATTTTCTGCCGATGTGACTCTTCAGAAAAATTCAAGAAGAAATGAAGCAATAAAGAGAAAAAGAAAGAAAGAACAGGGCTGGGATTCTTGAGCTCTTCAGCTCAGCTGGGAAAACCCACCCCTGGGGTCTGTAATAATGCTGTTGAAGAGCCTTCCTGTCAGAACTATTTGGTCCGTGTACTCCCACATCTCAGGATGCCCTTCCATCCACCTCAGAGCTGTAAGGTTCCTGAGTTTGCATGTCTCATGATACCCTTCAACTGGAATACCTTCTTCCCTCAGAGATGTATAGTCCCTGGACTTCCAAGTCCCAGGACACCCTTCCACCTGAATGGAAACACTTAAACCTAGAAAAGCAGCATGCATCGCAGGAGAGCAGCTGAACCTATCCCTGAAAACTGGATCAGAAGCTCCTTTTCAGGTTACACAGAAGTGGCTTTGAAGATGCTTTGAACATCCTGGGTCTTTGCTTAATGATTCAACATGCAAAGGATCTCAATAAAGCTCATCCTCAAATAAAAACATGCACTCGTCTCAGTGGCACTTGGGGTTGGCAAAATCGTTCACAGAACAGATTGAGTACTTCATAAGGTATCATATGACAGCTCCATACAATATTCATCTTATTTATTTATAAACCTTTTATATTATATATTTGAATCATGTTTCTCTTCCCCCAACTCCTACCAGATTCTACACACAACCCAACCCATTATATTATTTTGCATAATTTGATTTTATACATTTTATATCCTGACCACAGTCCCCATACTTTCTCTATGACCAGTCCCTCACTTACACCAACCTACTCTGGGACATTACCAAGAAAATAGTCATCAACAAACCAAATTACCCAATTGGAAATGGTATACAGATCTAAACAGAGAATTCTCAACAGATGAATCTCAAATGACAGAGAAGCACTTAAAGAAATGTTCATCATCTATAGTCATCAGGAAAATTAAAAGCAAAGTAAATCTGAGATTTTATCTAACAACTACTAGAATGGCTAAGATCAAAAACTTAAGCAACTAAAATTGCACATGATAGTGAGGATATGGAGATGGGAGAACATTCCCACCATTCCCATTGTTGGTGGGAATGCAAACTTGTAAAACCACTTTGCAAATCATTTTGGTAGTTTCTTAGGAAATGGAGAATAGCTCTACTCCAGGACCCAGATATACCACTCCTGAGCATAATATACCCAAAAGATTCTCCACCATACCATAAGAACACATACTCAACTATGTTGATAGCAGCTTTAATAGCTAGAAACTGGAAAAAACCTAGATGTCCCTCAGCTGAAGAATGGATAAGGAAAATGTGGTACATCTACAAATTAGAATAATGTTTAGCTACTAAAAACAGAGATATCATAAAATTTAAATGTGAATGTATGGAAATAGAGAATATCTTCCTGAGTGAAGTGATGCAGACCGAGAAATAAATTCATGATCTGTCCCAAGTTTGTATTCTTTAACCCACTTTATCTCTCTCTTCACCCTCTCTCTCCACCAATCTCATAAAAACGTAAAAATAAAAAATTAAATACAGTAATACAAAAAGTGCTCTCCAGATGTTCTACTGTACAGAATACAAGAATTTTATGAACACTTTGAAGTCTCAGCAATATCAAAGTTTTCAAGGAACAGTGCTTTTTGTATTGTGATCCTCAGCAAAAGGAGAAATTATTATTTTATTTTTATTGCATTTTATACAATAATGAAAGGATATGGTTTCCTCTTGGTTATAACATTTGGTAACATTCAAACCAAATCTATAAATGTCCTCAGGAGCTCAGATAATGGGAGACATAAGCATGGAACATAGATCATAGTGAATAAGTAGTCACCCCTTTACACTAGTCGAAAATCCAATACTGAGCCAACAAGATACTCTGAAAACAGAAGATAAAATTGACTTTTAACCTAAAGTCATCAAAAAAGACACAGATGGACACTACATACTGATCAAAGGAAAAATCCACCAACAAGAACTCTCAATTCTGAATATCTATGCCTCATATTCAGGATGGGGAGTATCTAATATCTCCACAGTCAGAAAACAAATAAAGCCCCAAAAGATGCTCCAACATATAACAAGGACAAATCCTTCACTATGTTCATAGCAACCTTATTTATAATAGGCAGAAGCTAGAAAGAACCCAGATGTCTTTCAACAGAGAAATGGATACAGAAAATGTGGTATATTTACATAATAGAGCACTATTCAGATATTAAAAACAATGACTTCATGAAATTCTTAGGCAAGTGGATGGAACTAGGAAATATCCTGAGTGTGGTAACCCAATCACAAAAGACCACACATGGAAAGCTTGGAATACCTAAGATATAATTTAAAGACCACGTGAAGCTCAAGAAGAAGGAAGACCAAAGTGTGGCTAATTCAGTCCTTCTTAGAAGGACAAGATACCCACATGAGGAGAAACAGAGACAAATTGTAGAGCAGACACTGAAGGAAAGGCAATCCAGAAACTGTCCCACCTGGAGATCCATCCCATATATAGTTACCAACTCCAGACACTATTGTTGCTGCCAAGAAGTAAATGCTGACAGGAGCCTCATATGGCTATCTCCTGAGATGCTCTGCCAGAGCCTGACGAAAACAAAGGTTGATGCTCTCAGCCAACCATTGGACTGAGCACTGACTCACCAATGGAAGAGTTAGAGAAAGTACTGGAGGAGCTGAAGGGGTTTGTAGTGCCATAGGAGAAACAATAATATAAACCAACTAGACCCCCAGAGCTCCCAGGGATTAACCACCAACCAAAGAATACACATGGAGTGATCCATGGCTTCAGCCTTGGATCAGAGGATTGCCTTGTTGGTAATCACTGGGAGGAGAGACCCTTAGTGCTGTGATGGCTGGATGCCCCAGTGTAGAGTCATGCCAGAATGGTGATGCACAAGTGGGTGTGTCGGTGGGTGGTTGGGTGGGTAGATGGAAGGAACACCCTCATAGAGGGCTACTCCGGCTCGTTTCCTGGGACCATTTGCTTGTAATATTGTTTTCAGCCTTTTACAGTTAGGTAGTGTTTGTCTTTGACACTCAGGTGTGTTTCCTGCATGCAGCAAAATGCTGGGTCCTGTTTACATATCCAGTCTGTTAATCTATGTCTTTTTATTTGAGAATTTGGACCATTAATATTAAGAGAGATTAAGGCATAGTGATTATTGCCACCTGCTATTCTTGACGCTATCTTTATGTTTGAGTGGTTATCTACTTTTGGGTTTGATGCAAGAAGGTTCCTATCTCGTTTTATCTCTCCTTGTATTGGCAGTTTCCACCTATTATCCTTTGCAGTGCTGGGTTTGTGGAACGATATTGTGTACATTTGGTTTTATCATGGAATATCATGGTCTCTCCATCTATGGTGATTGAGAGTTTTGCTGGGTATAGTAGTCTAGGCTGGCATTTGTGTTCTCTTAGTGTCTGCATGAGATCTGCCCAGGGTGTTCTGGCTTTCATAGTCTCTGGTGTGAAGTCTGATGTGATTTGGCTGCGTCTTCCGTTATATGTTATTTGGCCTTTTTCTCATACTGCTTTTAATATTCTTTATTTGTTTAGTACATTATGTGTTTTGATTATTATGTGATGGGAGGTGTTTCTGTTCTGGTCCAGTCTGTTTGGAGTTCTGTAGGCTTTTTGTACATTCATCGGCATCTCTCTCTTTAGGTTAGGGACGTTTTCCTCCATAATTTTGTTGAAGATATTTACTGGCCCTTTAAGCTGCAAATCTTCACTCTCATCTATACCTATAAACCTTAGGTTTGGTCTCCTTGTGTCCCGGATTTCCTGGATATTTTAGGTACACTTTTTTTTTGCATTTTGCATTTTCTTTGACTGTTGAGTCGAAGCTTTCTATGGTATCTTCAGCACCTGAGATTCTTTCTTCCATCTCTTGTATTCTATTGTTGATTGTTTGCATCTATGACTTGTGATTTCTTCCCAAGTTTTTCTATCTCCAAAGTTTTCTCCCTTTGTGATTTCTTAGTTGTTTCTATTTCCTTTTTAAGATCCTGGATGGATTTGCTGAGATCCTTCTCTTGTTTGTTTGTATTTTCCTGTATTTCTTTAAGATATTTTTGCATTTCCTCTTTCAGGATTTCTGACTGTTGACCCAATTTCTCCTGTATTTCTCTAAGAGATTTTTGTGTTTCCTCCTCATGGGCTTCCATCTGTTGATCTGATGTGATTTGGATGCGTCTTCCGTTATATGTTATTTGGCCTTTTTCTCATACTGCTTTTAATATTCTTTATTTGTTTAGTACATTATGTGTTTTGATTATTATGTGATGGGAGGTGTTTCTGTTCTGGTCCCGCATTTCTTTAAGCAATTCTCTTGTTTCCTTGTAAGGGCATCATTTTTGTGTTGCCAACTTATGGGCCTCCATCTTTTGACCCTTGTTCTCCTGCATTTCTCTAAGCGATTTTTGCGTTTCCTTTGTAAGGCCTTCTACCCGTTGATACATTTTCTCCTGTAATTTTTTTATGAAATTTATTTGTGTCCTCCTTGAAATCCTCTAATAGCATCACGAGAAGTTATTTTAAACCCAGATCTTGTCTTTTGGGTGTGGTGGGGTATCCAGGACTTGCTGTTGTTGGAGAGTTGTGTTCACATGGTGCCATATTACTTTGATTTCTGTTAGTAACATTCCTGTGTTTGCCTTTTGTCATCTGGTTACCTCTGGTGTTAGTTGGTCCTGCAGTCACTAGCTGTTGGTTGGACCTCCTACGAGCCTGCAATGCTATTTCTGCACCCCCCTGGATTACTGGGATTCCCCTAGCACCACTTTCTGGGGCCTGCCCTGCTCCTGAGAGACTTTGGAACCCTGATGTGCCTTGCCCCAAGTGATGTTATATTGGGGAATTCCTGCACATCTAAAGGCTCAGCATAGTGGATTCCCAGACAGAGGTCGCCAAGGGGAGGCTATTAAGATCCTGCCCTTTGCGGGTTCGTTCTCTCCCAGAGCGGGGGGGGGGGGTCCCTCTGCATGGCAGATGGCCCACAGCAGAGCTGGTGCCCAGACAACCACAGAGCTGCCCCTCTCTTGGGCACAGATGGAAGCCCAACAGGCTGTGTCCCTAGCGATTTTATATTGGGGAGTCCCTGGGTACCTGTATCCTCAGGGCAGTCGATCCCCAGAACAGAGGTCGCCACAGGGAGGCTGGTAGGCTTGCCCTGTGCAGGTGCTTTTTCTCCCAGAGTGGGGGCGGGGGGCGTCCCTCTGCAGGGCAGCTGTCCCACAGCAGAGCTGGCACGTAGGTGACCACAGACCTGCCCAGCTCTTGGGAGCAGGGAGCACACAGGCGGTTGAGTCCCAAGCATTATTATGCTTGATTGTCCCTGTTTCTGGAGGTTTGAGTTGCCCTGTTGCAGGAGTCAAGATGGTGGAGTGCACTCTACACTCTTTTGGTGAAGATCACTCTGCAGGGCAGATGGCCCACAGCAGAGCTGGTGCCCAGACGACAGCAGAGCTGCCCCTCTCTTGGGTGCAGATGGAAGCCCAACAGACTGTGTCCCAAGCAATACTACATTGGAGGGTCCCTGGGTTCCTGTATCCTCAGTGCAGTCGAACCCCGGAACAGAGGCTGCCAAACGGAAGCTGGTATGAACCTCATTCTTTGTCATGATACTTTGTTTGCTTTTCTGTTTCTTGTACTTTATACATAATACTGTCTTTAAAATTCATTTCATACATACTCTCATAATTCACTAACCTGAATCCAGGTGGTTATTTCCTGCCTGTTATAGCTATTGATTTTCCATCACACTCAAATATTTTCTTTCTTTAGATGTGAACAATCTCTGATGCTGTGGTCTACTGGTCTCTGTAAATTCATTAGTTGATTTATGGTGGCTGTGCCCTGTTCTGGAGAATATTTAAAGAGCAAGCAAGTCCATACTTAGCCAGTTGTAATCCTGTTAATTTCGAGACTTCTCTAGAATATGCTTTTGTGGAAAAATATCTTTCTTGTGTCCAGGCATGATGAGGTAAAGAAACCTGGTTTGTTTTATTCTCTGCTATTTCCCCAAAGTTAAAACCCTCTTTAAGTTCCCTGAAGTTGTGGGAAATATGATTGTTAGTTTCTGTTGGGTTTGCCTTTACTTTGAGATGAAATCTCTAATCCCAGGCTTAAGCTCCTGTCCCTCAGTTGTTTCCACAGAGCTAATTTGGACTTCTACTTGCCACTCTATCCCATGTCTATCTTGGAAGTCTGAGACACTGTTCATGTCCTCATTATAAGAGATGATTTGAGGATTAGAAACAATGAACAAATTTAGCTTCAATTTTTTTTTGACTTTCCTCTTTCCTATCCTGTCCATTACTATCATTTATAGGACATTGTTTTTACTGTTTCTTTTTTGTTATTGTGATTTTCTTGTCACAGCATATCATGTTTTCTAGAATGATTAATATGAAATAACTCTCCTAAAGTTTCCAAAAATATCACTTGATTTAAATACGTCTTGAATTTTAACCCAAACCTATTAGATTCCACAGCAGATTTCTGTTGGCGATGAATAAGTCAATCACTTTCAGTATTTTCTTATGCTTTCTCTGATGGCATTTTTCCCTGTGGATTGACACCAAGCACTCACACACACACTGCCCAGGCACTTGTATTTTATTTTCTGTCTGCTTTGCATGGTTTTCTCCAGCTCAGCCCAGCTGCTCAGAATTTATAAACCAGGCCTTTGTACTGTGACTGAACTGCATCGCATAGGCAGGGAGAACAAGATGGAATCACCGACACAGGTCCTCATGCTCCTGTTGCTCTGGGTATCTTGTAAGAAATTTAAAGTATTAAGATCTTTTCAAACTTTCTTCTTTGTAATAAGAAATTTGTGATATGTGCCAGTGTGCAATATTTCTTAAATAACAGTATTTTGATATTATGACATTATAAGGACATTTAAATGATAAATTACACCTGTTATTATAATTTATGTTTTTGTATGTATTCCTATTTTCACTGCATATTTATTATTGCAGGTACCTGTGGGGATGTTGTGATGACCCAGTCTCCATCCTTCCTGGCTGTGTGAGCAGGAGAGAAGGTCACTATGAATTTCAAGTCCAGTCAGAGTCTTTTATGGAGTGTAAACCAAAAGAACTACTTGTCCTGGTACCAGCGGAAACCAGGGCAGCCTCCTAAACTGCTGATATATGGGGCATCCACTAGAGCATCTGGAGTCCCTGATCACTTCACAAGCAGTTGATCTGGGACAGATTTCACTCTCACCATCAGCAGTGTGCAGCCTGAAGACCTGGCAGTTTATTACTGTCAGCACAATCATGGCAACTTTCTCCCCCCACAGTGCTTCAGCCTCCTACACCAACCTCCTTGAGAGTTTTAACAGCTGTGTACACCACACAGACCTGGACATGCACACTTCCCCCTTCTTCCTGGTACCTGGCATTCTTTAAAACCTGGCAGAAAAGTTTACAGAGCCTAATAAAGATAACGGGTTCAATGCCCATTACATATTTTGGTATAAATTTTTTATACAGCAAAATGCAGAATAAAACCACAGTATTATTTTTCTATTCCTTCTGTAACAGTTTACCACATACTATATTGATGGAATATGAGGGATTTATCTTTTTATAGTTCTATAAATCTAGTATCTAATGTAAGACCCTAAGGGCTGACGTGGTAATGGTTGTCTGTGTTATGGTTAGGAGAGCATAGAAAAATGTTTGTTTCTTGTGTTTTCTAGTTCCTAGAAGTATTTCTTATTTCCTTAATGGTATTCATCTTTTTCTTAACTTTCCTTACCTGACTCTTTTATTTGTATGCCTTTTATGTAATTAGTTATCTTTATGTACATGTGCATCTCTCTCTCTCTCTCTCTCTCTCTCTCTCTCTCTCTCTCTCTCTCTCTCTCTGTGTGTGTGTGTGTGTGTGTGTGTGTGTACACATGTAGATGAATATGTGTAATGTCATTTTTGTGGAGGCAGAAGACAACTAGGAGTTGATTCTGATTTTGTTAAGTGCCTTCTGACAGTTCAAGTCTGTCACTAGGCTGGGTGGCAAGAGTGTTTGTCCTTTGTGCAGTGTTTCTGCTTCTTAAAATTCTTTGTTGATATGTACTCATTTTAGACAATTTCCTAACAGAATATCTTTCAAGTACATTATATATTTTGACCATATCCAGTAACTGTCCCTATTTCCATTTCCCTTTCTTCTTCTTATAGGGAGTATCCTTGTCCCAGGAGAAACATAAATATTGATACAGAGACTTTTCAGTATTTTGAAGTTTAGGCCTTTGCTGGGCAGTCTCCCAGCTACTCTAAACTGACTAGTCCTGGCACTAAGTTTCTCTACAGAGCCAGCTCTAACTTTGTGATTGACTTTGGTTCATTTGTTCATTCTGTGTTCATTGGCTGAGTCTACCACATGTCTCTTCTTCCACTATCTCTTTCTTTGTGTAGATGTTCCATCTTACACTTCCTCTCTGACTATTGGTTTTTAGATCTTTGTTATAGTCAATGAGATACAGTTTTATATTACCTTAGAGAAGTAAGAAGAATAAATATTTACAAAATAGAAAATCCTGTGATAGGCCATAGAAATGAAAATACAAGAATTTTGCTGGCACTATTTCGCTTTCTGCCTGTACATAATTAACAATTGAACATACAGAGACATAATTTCACACTACATACCCCAACATCTTGTAATTTTTTCTTTGTAGTCTTCTCTCTCTCTTTCTCTCTTTCTCTCTCTCTCTCTCATTCCCTTGTCTTCTCTTTCTATCTTAAACACATATATACAGATACATACATATATACACATACATATACTTATACACATGTATACACAAATAAACACAATATATACATATGCACATACATGTATACACACATGCACAGATAGAGATACATAAATATACATATATACCCTCATGAACTTTACATAAAACATACTTACGATCTACTAAGCAGAGAAAATATGTTATATGTTTCCCTTGTTTCTTAGGCCACATATGACTCTGAAATCTTTTCATCTGTTTTTCTTTTTCACTGTGGGGACTGAGATGCTAGATACTTCCATCCTGAACGTGACCCAGTGGGACAAATGCTCTGCATTCACAATATCTTGTTGGTCTAGCATTGGATTTTGGAGTGGAGTAAGGGATGACCAAGATTATTTACAATGATCTGTGTTTCCTGCTCATGTCTTTCATATTCTTAGCTCCTGAGGACATTTATCAACTTGGGGTGAAGGCTGTCAGTAGTGTAAATTCTTCTTGGAACCAAGAGAAAGCCATATCCTTTAACTCTTGAATAAGATTTAGTTGCTTTGTCTTTTTGCTAAGGATCCCAATGTGAAAAGCACTGTTGCTTGAAAACTTTGATATTGTTGAAATTTGAAAGTGTTCCAAAAACTCTCAAATTCTTTACTGTAGAGTATTTGTTGAGCACTTATATTTGTCTTACAGTTTTAAAAATTGCTTTATTGAGAAAGAGAGAGAGAGAGAAAGAGAAAGATAGAGAGGTTGGTGTAGGGAGGGAGGGAGAGAGAGAAGTTGATAGGAAGGAGGAAAGAATCTGTTAGGAGTTGGGGAAAGAGAAATATTATCAAAGTATATCATATAAAATTCTTTTAAATTAGAATGTGCTGAAAATTGAACACAGTAGTAATAAAATCCCTTCAGATGTATTTGAGTGACTCTGTGAATAGTTTTGCCAACCCCAACTACCACTGTGATGAGAGAAGGTGTTCCTCTGATTATGAGCTTTACTGATCTGAATGTTGAATCATTAGGCAAAGGCCCATGATACTGAAAGCATCTTCAAAGTCTGTGACCTGAAAAGGAGTGTCAAGTCCAGTTCTAAGAGACAGAGTCAGCTGTTCTCCTGATGTGGGTGCTGATACTCTGAGTACCAGGTGAGACAGTGCAACCAAGCGTTGTAAGCTTCTACAGTAGCCGTGTATGTTATCCATGTCTTTGTGATCTTGATCATTGGAATCATCATATTTTAAATTTGTTTTTAACCATCACATTTTTTACTTTTTTCCCTAATTGTTCAGAGTGATGTTTGTGACTGTTGCCACAGGTGAAATATATATCACACTGAGATGGTTTCACTATGCCTGTAACTGTATTATTTGTGTTTTTATCATTCCAGGCTGTACTGAGGACATTTTGTTGACCCAGTCTTCAGCTTGTTTGGCTGTGTCTCTGGGACAAATGAACACTGTATCCCATAAGTCCTCTGAGAGTGTCATTGACACACTGTGAAATGACAGAATGCAGTGATATTAACAGAACCCAGAACAACCTCACATAGTCCTTATTTATGAAGCATCCAGTGTAGAGTCTGTTGTTTCTGTCAGGTTCAGAGGTAGTTGATCTTAAATGTATTTCATACTCACCATCAACCCTGAGAGACCAACAATGCTGCAATCTAATACTGTCAGCAGGGTAAGGAATTTCATCCCACAGTTCTCTATGTCTAAACAAAACCATCCTTGGCTTGCAGCTCAAGACATCCTAACTCTCACATGTTACTTCCTCTCTAGACAACTCTAGCAAAGATCTGCAAGTTTCTCACACCAGTCAGAATGGCTAAGATAAAAAACACAGGAGACAGCAGTTGTTGGTGAGGATGTGAAGAAGAGGAACACTCCTCCACTGCTGGTGGGATTGCAAGCTGGTACAACCACTCTGGAAAGCTGTCTGGTGGTTCCTCAGAAAACTGGGCATGACACTCCTGGAGGATCCGGCTATACCACTCCTGGGCATATTCCCAGAGGCTTTCCCTGCATGCAATAAGGACACATGCTCCACTATGTTCATAGCAGCCTTATTTATAATAGCCAGAAGTTGGAAAGAACCCAGAGTCCCTCAACGGAGGAATAGATTCAGAAGATGTGGTATATTTACACAATGGAATACTACTCTGCAATTAAAAACAATGAATTCACGAAATTCCTAGGCAAATGGTTAGAACTTGAAAATATCATCCTTAGTGAGGTAACCCAATCACAAAAGAACACACATGGTATGCAGTCACTGATAAGGGGATATTAACCCAGAATCTCGGAATACCCTAGACACAATTCACATATCAGTAGATTTCCAAGTACATGGAAGGAGAGACCCCTGGTCCTGGAAAGACTGGATGTAGGGGAATGCCAAGACAGAGAAGGAAGAGGGGGTGAATGGGGAAAAGAGGTAGGGAAGGGGGTTATGGGACTTTTGGGGAGGGAGGAAACGGGAAAGGGGAAATGATTTTGAATATAAATAAAAAAACTTAGAAAATAAAAAGCAAATTTATTATAATATATTAAAAGTAATTCCTTTGTAGAGAAATAGCTATTTCCTATAGCTATAGTATGCAGATAATATCAGTAGAAAACACATTTTAGATTACAAGGTTTGTATCAGTAACTCTTTGGATGTATATTTGTATACTCGTTATTTATTTCTGATTACGGGTGCTGATGGAGACATTGTGATGACCCAATCTCCCAAATCCATGTCCACATCAGTAAGGGACAGAGTCACCATGACCTGCAAAGCCAGTCAGAATGTGGGTACTGGTGTAGCCTGGTACCTTCAGAAGCCAGGGCAGTCTCTTGAACTGCTTATCTACCAGGCATCCAACCGATACACTGGGGTCCCTGATCGATTCACAGGCAGTGGATCTAGGACAGATTTCACTGTCACCATCAGCAGTGTGCAGGCTAAAGACCTGGGAGATTATTACTGTCAGCAGTACTACAGTGATCCTCCCACAGTGCTTCAGCCTCCTACACAAACTTTCTCTGAGATTCTTATTCTCTGAGATGTGCACTGCACATCACCAGATCTACATACTTCCCCTTCTGCCTGCAGCTGCTATGCCTAACTAATTCAAAGTTTGGTAGAAAATTAATGAACAGATCCTTTGACTTAGAAGGTCCTTATGGAAAAACAAAGTAAAGATATTTTTGTATTTTTTCCCCTTCTCGTTCTTAAATTCTATGTATTGAACTTGACAAATTTGTTAATCTTACATTCTGGAAAGAAAAATTTCACCATGAGTCTCCGTGGGCTAAATCAAAAGCCTCTGCTATATTCCCACTGGAGGATATAGAAGTGAACTAACCTTTTGCTTTGCTCAGCTCTGAGAACTCTCCTCACTTTTGGACTACTGGCAACATCCCTCAAGTTCTTCCATTTGCCAAGTTTATGTATTTACGCATATAATATTGACTTTCATAAAAAAATATAAAATTATATCATGCATTTTTGACAGTCTTCTTTCCCTTGATTCTTCTTTCTGTCACCACCTTTCCCTCCAACTAACATACTTCCAATTCCTAGGCTCCTACCTATTTTCGTGTGACACACATGTTCCCACTCACATTCACACACACACACACATGCGCGCGCACACACACACACACTCTCTCAGACATACACACAGAGACAGACAGAGAGAGAAAGAGCCAGAGAGAGCCAGAGAGAGAGCCAGAGAGCCAGAGAGAGGGACAGAAACAGAGAGAGAGCCAGAGAGAGAGAGAGAGAGAGAGAGAGAGAGAGAGAGAGAGAGAGAGAGAGAGAGAGAGAGAAAGAGAGAGAGAGAGAAAGAGAGAGACAGAGAGAGAGAGACAGAGAGAGAGACAGAAACAGAGAGACAGAGAGAGAAAGACACAGAGAGAGAGACAGAGAGAGAGACAGAGAGAGAGACAGAAACAGAGAGACAGAGAGAAGGACAGAGAGAGACAGAGAGAGACAGAAAGAGAGAGAGAGAGAGAGAGAGTGAGAGAAAGAGAGAGAGTTTTATGCATCTATAAAATCTGAGATCCCGAAATCAGAGAAAGCATGTTTGACTTCTGTAGCAAAACATCTGATCTATGCTTCCTATTCCTAGGCCACATCTGCCTCTGCTTGTTTTCTCATCCACTTTCCCAGTGTGGAGACTGTAATAACACATTCCATGCTACACTACACTAATGGTGAATATGATTGTGTATCATGGGAATTGAGTTTGTTTTGCTGTTTTATAATAATTAACAGTGTTTGAAATTGTTTGAGGGAAACACTTTAAACTTAATAAAATCAATATGTTAGCCAACCTCAAGCATGTATTAATTATATATTAATTGAAAATTTATTTTTTTTTTTGTTATTCATTTTTGAGAAAAAAATTACTGCTTGTGAAACAGAAATTTGGATTTTGATCTCAAAAATTCCACCTGCCTCTTCCTGAGCACTGGGATTAACGGTATTTTGTACCACCCATCCTTGAGTACCTTTTTGAAATACAGAGTTTGAACAGGGACAGGAGTCCTTTAAATTACAAACAGCAGTTTGAGAACTCCAAATATCTTACATCAATATGCATGTGAATAGGCCTTTCCTAACTTACTTCCTTTGCCTGTGTCTACTGTCTGAGCACAGATGTGTCAGGTGTTTCTGAGGAAAAGCACTGGCATGTATAGATTGTGCTAGTGTGTTTTTTCTTCCCAGTGACAAAGTATCTTAGCAAACAATTTAAACAGAGGATGATTTAATTCATCTTTCAATGTCAGTCTGTGCTAGTTTTGTTCCACTGCTGTGTGTAAAAGGTGAGGTTGGATATCATGGAGGAAGTGCATGGCAGGAGAGTGCTGCTCACCTCATGGCAGCCAGAAACAAGAAAGAGGAAAAGGGGCCAGGGACGAACTATATTTTCTTTATTTCTTCTAAAATATTCTTCTCAAGACATTATAAGCCAACCACAGTTTCTGCTCTTGCCACTCCTCTCAGCCCCTGAACTTCTCTCTCCCCAAGATTCACTGCTCCCAGTTTCCCTTAAAAAATGAGCAGGCCTCCCAGGGATATCAATCATTCATGCCATAGCAAGTTACTAGAAGGCTAAGCACAAGCCCTCATATCAAGCAGGATGAGGCAACTGAGTAGGAGGAAATAGGTACCAATTTCATGTGAAAGAGTCAGAGACACCCCTTACAATAAAATGTTAGATTCTAAGAATATTCAGTTATACAATCATTATGTATGTGAAGAGGATTTAGCTACTACATGGACCTATACAGGGTCTATACTTGTAGCTTTGTTGTCTGTGAGCCCTTTTGGGACCTATTCAGTTGATACTCTGGGCCATCTTTTCATGTTCTCTTCCATCTGCTGGCTCCAATATTCCTTGCTCTTCTTCTACAGGTTTCCCTGGGTGCTGCCTAGCTTTTGGCTTTGTGTGTCTGCATGTTATCCAGTCAGTTCCTGGACGACATCTTTCTGATTACAATTAGGTTGGAACCCATCTCTGAGTATTTCAGAATATCATTAGTAAATATTTCATTGACATTTTTTCTTTTTTGTTTCTGTTCCTTTTGGTTTTACTCTGAGATTCTGCTTTGTCCATCTTTTGGTTCCTTGCCATTCAGTCTGTCAGGGTTGGGCTTAATCTCCTTTTGAGTGCTTTAAGTAGGACTAGGCATTGGCTGGCCTCTCCCAAAAGTTCTGCACCACCATTATCTCAGCACATCCTGCAGGCAGGACAGATTGTAGTTTGTAGGTTTTGTGTCTCATTTGGTGTCCCAGTCCCACTACTAGAAACCTTGCCTGGTTATAGATGATGGCTAATCAAGGCTCAATATCAGCCATTACTAGGAGTCTTCACTAGGGTCAGTTTTAGGATTCTAGAGACTTCCTACTGTAGTGTGTTTCCACATTGTCCCCAAAAGGGCCCTAATTTCAATCACCTCCCCTGTACTCTCTCTCTCCATCCTGCTCCAAACCTGAGACTGGAGAAGTCCTCCTTTGATGCAGGTAAAGCTGTGTGACCTGGGTTAGAGCAGGCCTTTTGGGAGGCCGGCAGTGCTATCTCTGGTTAGGGCAGGCTTCTGTTCCTGGTTAAAGCAGACCTCCTGTTTCCCTATGTCCCTGTTTCCCTGGTTAGGGCAGACCTCCTGGAAGATAGGCTGGCTTTGGAGTTCAGGAGCATCAGGCACATTGGCCTGTATTCTTAGTTATGGAAGACTTCCTTGGAGTTAGGCAGACTGGGGAAGGGGGGCAACATGCCAGACTGCCCCAGGTTCAGGTCGAGGTGAAGAACACATCCATGAAATGATTCCTAATGGCATTTTGTTATACCCACAGATCAATGTATTGCTTCATCATTAGGAAAGCTTCTTTCTGAAGTAGATGGGAATTAATATAAAGACTTACAAATAGACAAAGTGGAGTTCAGTCCTAAATGGACTGTCTTCATCTAAGTCCTCCCCTGAGAGCTCAGAGATCTCTGTAGATGGGTAAGCAAATAAATTTTGAGAGGCAGAGATGATGGATGACATCAAGGAAATACTGTCTTCTAGACACAACAGGACTGGTGCACATATGAACTCACAGAGGCCAGTCCAGCACAGGTCTAAGCTAGATAGGGTCCAGCAGTAAGACGTGGAAATGGACATAAGCTTTCCTCTTTAAACAAGAAAGTATCACGTGACAATCATACTGCTGTTTCCCTCATATGGTTGTGTGTTAGTTAGCACAGATATCTGAATATGCTTATCGGAGATAATTTAATGCCTTAGACCTGAAAAGTAGATGTATAAAATTACATATTTAATGTAATATAAAAGCGAAATGTATACTGGTTAAATGTATATTTGATTTTCAATAGTATTCTTTACTCAATGTTAAACATTAATATTGGATAAATACTTTACTTTGGACAGGTAATGCCATGAGCTTCCTTATAAGTAGTTGACTAATAATACACATTTTGAGTGATTGTGTCCCTGTATAGAGTAGAATAGCCTAGAACTTTCTATGTACACAAGACTGGTCTCAAACTCATGATCCTGCTGTTTCTTTCTTTTTTTTTGGGGGGGGGAACCTGTGCTCAGTCCGGTGGTTGGCTGAGAGCATCCACCTCTTTGTCAGGTACTGGCAGAGCCTCTCAGGAGACAGCTTCTCTCAGTTATTATTTTTTTTTTATTTTCTAAGTTTTTTTTTTATTTATATTCCATATCATTTCCCCTTTCCCATTTCCTCCCTCCCCGAAAGTCCCATAAGCCTCCTTCCCTCCCTCTTTTCTCCATTCAACTCCCTCTCCTTTCTCTGTCCTGGCCTTCCCCTACATCCAGTCTTTCCAGGAACAGGGGTCTCTCCTTCCATCTTCTTAGAAATCTATTGATATGCGAATTGTGTCTAGGGTATTCCGAGATTCTGGGTTAATATCCCCTTATCAGTGACTGCATACCATGTGTGTTCTTTTGTGATTTGGTTACCTCACTAAGGATGATATTTTCAAGTTCTGACCATTTGCCTAGGAATTTCGTGAATTCATTGTTTTTAATTGCAGTGTAGTATTCCATTGTGTAGATATACCACATCTTCTGAATCCATTCCTCCGTTGAGGGACATCTGGGTTCTTTCCAGCTTCTGGCTATTATAAATAAGGCTGCTATGAACATAGTAGAGCATGTGTCCTTATTGCATGCAGGTAAAGCCTCTGGGTATATGCCCAGGAGTGGTATAGCCGGATCCTCCAGGAGTGTCATGCCCAGTTTTCTGAGGAACCGCCAGACTGCTTTCCAGAGTGGTTGTACCAGCTTCCAATTCCACCAGCAGTGGAGGAGTGTTCCTCTTTCTCCACATCCTCGCCAACAACTGCTGTCTCCTCTGTTTTTGATCTTAGCCATCCTGACTGGTGTGAGATGGAATCTCAGCGTTGTTTTGATTTGCATTTCCCTAATGACTAAGGATGATGAACATCTCTTTAGGTGCTTCTCAGCCATTAGATATTCTTCAGGTGAGAACTCTTCGTTTAGCTCTGTACCCCATTTTTTAATAGGATTGCTTGCCTCTCTGGAGTTTAACTTCTTGAGTTCTTTGTATATATTGGATATTAGCCCTCTGTTGGATGTAGGGTTGGTAAAGATCATTTCCCAGTTAGTTGGTTGCTGCTTTGTCCTTTTGGCAGTGTCTTTTGCCTTACAGAAACTTTGTAATTTAATGAGGCTCCATTTGTCAACATCTTGATCTTAGAGCATAAGCTATTGGATTTCTGTTCAGGAAATTCTCCCCTGTGCCCATATGTTCAAGGTTCTTCCCTATTTTCCTTTCAAGCCTCTGAAGAAAGAGATTGAGGAAGACCTCAGAAGATGGAAAAATCTGCCATGCTCATGGATTGGCAGGATTAATATAGTAAAAATGACCATCTTGCCAAAAGCAATATACAGATTCAATGCAATCCTCATCAAAATCCCAACTCAATTCTTCATTGAGTTAGAAAGAGCAATTCAAAACTTGCTTTGGAATAACAGAAAACCCAGGATAGCTAAAACTATTCTCAAGAGCAAAAGAACTTCTGGGGGAATCAATATCCCGGACCTCAAGCTGTACTACAGAGCAATAGTGTTAAAACCAGCATGGTATTGGGACAATGACAGGCATGTAAATCAATGGAACAGAATTGAAGTCCCAGAAATGAATCCACACTCCTATGGACATGTGATCTTTGACATAGGAGCTGAAACCATCCAGTGGAAAAAAGATAGCCTTTTCAACAAATGGTGCTGGTTCATCTGTAGGTCAGCATGCAGAAGAATGCAAATTGATCCATTCTTATCTCTTTGCACTAAGCTCAATTCCAAGTGGATCAAGGACCTCCACATAAAACCAGATACACTGAAACTAATAGAACAGATAATTATTCCTAATGGATATGCATGTAAACATTCTCTGTTGTAAACTTCTATTTTATTTTATGATTTGATTTTTTGTGTGAACTTGTGATGAACTTTGTAACATGTGATCATATATTCTAAAGATGTTTAAGGGCTGAGGACAAGGAGAAAAGTCAGTACTGTGGTGAGAGGAACAGAGGTGAGGAGAACTGTGCTGAGAAGAAGTGGACTGTGGAGGGAACTGAGCTGAGGAGAAGTTTTTAGACAGGACACCTTTCAGACCGAATTGAACTCAAGAAGAACTTAGAAGTATAGGCATAGCTTTCAGAGAAAAGGCATTGAGAGTAAGAGTATTGCTGTAACTTCAGAGCAGGAGAAGATAGCAAAATTAGAAGGAGAATGCAGAGCGGAATAACTTAGAAACTATAGGTAACATAAAAAAAAAACCTAAGAGAGCAATGTGCAAAATGTAGAGGAAAAGAGGAAAAGAGAAGATGCTGCAGAGAGCAGAGGTAGCAGACAGGCTTCTTCTTTCCATGGACTGAACAGTTCCCATTGTAAGGACAAGGCAGGCTTAGTCTTATTAAAAGGAACAAAGATTTTTTTTCTTACAACTGTGTGTTTAATTCACTTAGCATTAAAAGGAAGGAAGATTTTTCTTTCGTTATGCAATAAATATTGTAGCTCATTTTTCATCTAGAATGAGTGAGTTCTTTCTGCACCAGTGTTTGGTCTTTTGCTTTATGTGCATATGTAAGTATGGATGTATGTGTGTATGTATGTAATTGTGAGAATGTATACATGTGTATGTTGAAGTATGTAATTGTGACAGTGTATGCATGTTGGACCCAACTAGTTTGAACGGATATGTATAAATGAGCATTATAAATCTGTATATGAATTTATGTAAGATTATTCATATTTGCTTATGTAAAACTTTTTCCTTCTGCTAGTGTTATTCTCTCCTTGTTCAATAGAAGTTTACTGCTCCAAACTTCCCTCTAGCCTTACAAGCAAGGGCCATCTGGACAAAAGGGAAAAGGCTCTAGTAATGACTCCTTTACTTAATCTCATGTTGTTTTAGGATGAGGTGCTAAGTGCCAGAAAAGGCAATTTCTGGCCTCAGAGGATCACAGAAGGCAGGTCAGCTAGGGTAGCATAGTAACTTAGACTTAGATAAATAAACTTTTTATTATTCAAAATATCTTGTAAGACAAAATCTTAAATCCAAATCTCATGAGACCACGTCTTACACCTCCCCCCACCCCCTGGCCAATGTTCTTCCTCCTGTGCTGCTTCAAGAAGAACTGACAAGAAAAAAGAACCCCACACCAGAGCTGGCCCCTGACACCATGGTAAGGAGAAGACAGCCTTCTGCTTTCTTTCTCTGCAGCTTCTTCTGCTCTTCTCTCTCTGTTCTTTTCTGCCTCTCCTCTCTGTCCTCAGCTCTATTATATCCTGCAACATTCTGCTATCTCTCTGCTTCTATTTTGCTTTTACACTGCTGCTCTTTTATTCTTCTAATTAATTCTGCTCTCTTTTTCATCTGTCCCCTCTCTGTAATATTTCTCTCCTCATTGTCCTCATACCCAGCTTTTTGCATTTTTTTTAGAATAGATCATGTGGTATTCCAAGCATTTCTACTCAAATGTTCACAAGTTCAAACTATAAACTGAATCTGAAGCTACCACAAAGATGTTCATATATGTTTTCACTAAGACTAGTTATCTAACTAAACATTCGTCATTTGCCACTAGCTTTACAGTTTCAATTAAAGTTTAAAAAAACTAATTTTAAGGTAGCATGTTTCTATCAAGAGGTATCATCTGCCTATTGCCTAATTAGTATTGAAGTTTTGTATAGATAGTCCCAGTCAATATTTTTTCTTCTGCCCTCGCATCTACAATAAATTGTTCATTTAATAGTTTTACAGCCTAAAGAAAGGTATTCCATAATTTTAACTCTGTCTGCTTTCTATATTAGTGTAAATAGCCCTTGACACATGAAGACTGGCAGAGTCCTAATTGTAATTTTCATATCACAGAAATTAATTGTAGCCCATTTTATAGAAGGCTCATGATTACTAGTATAAATTTAGGAATTCTTACAGAATCACCATTAGGAATTAAGAAATTATCTATCTATCTACATAGCATCACTACAAGAAAGTGCATCTTCACTGATCTACAGAAATCTGTCCAATGGGGAGGGCTAATGCTCAGGAATTGTTATATCAATTTCATAATAACAGGAAAAGCACATCAATAGGAAGAATCAATCCTGAGACATCATCCCTCAGACTTTGCTTCCTAGAGCTCATTCACCACAGTTCACCATGAACTATATCAGGAAAAAATGACCTATTTGCCTTTAGTTTCTCCCATATATGTGCAGCATTAATCAGATAGCAAGAGATCAATTAATAGAATTTAATGTTTTTAAAAGCTAGTATTTTTTGTGCTACATGGTAAACAATATGCTAACTAATCCCATCAATATTCTCATTAAGAAACTTATTGAGTACCTAATTTGGAGATATACCAGGTAAAATCTGTTACAGTCTACATAAATTGGTGGGGATCTCCAAATACCTTAAAGCTGTGTGCTTAAGGATCAGTGTGTAAAAACTTGCATGGTGTGGCCTTCTTTTTTTTTATTATTTATTTTATTTTATTTTTTTAATTTACATTCCAAATCACTTCCCCTTTCCCGTTTCCTCCCTCCCCGAAAGTCCCATAAGTTGCTTAGTTCAGGCAGCTGAGAGACAGAGGGAGGTTGAAAGAGTCCAGAAGCATGACACAGTCTTTAGAAGCATTCTTCTAAACTATTAATTAACATAGACCTCTCACTTTGTACCATTTCCCATTAATGCCATTTAATTATGAATAATCCATAGATGGATCCAGTAATTGATTCAGAGACCTCAAGATTCATTCACATTCAAAGGTTGAATCTATAAGCTGGGAACCAAATATGTTATCTGGAAACATTTTGACTTATTCTGTAGAAAGAAAGTATAACACACACACACACACAAAAGACAGTGGAATGAGATACAAGTTGATTCATGACTGAAATAAATGTAGAACTAAAATATAAAAGCAAAACAAATTTATGTTTGTGGGCATGCATATTTAGAAGTAGTTTGACAGCATGAACATTTAGCAGAACAACATATTCCACTGACACCCTAGAGTCCACAGTTTATGAATTGTGAGATTTTGACCAGATTTACTCTAAAAGGTATAAAATCACTTCTGTGGTTCAGATCTCATACCCTGTCAGAAGTTGGTTGGTTATTACCATAGCCATCATGCGACTATTTCCTTAATTGGCACTTCTTGGTATCTAGTCAGTATTGTATCCTGAGGGTTTAGGTGCCGAGTAAGATTTGGATGTATTCTCTCGCCCAGAAGCTGCTACTTCTGTATTCTTAAACAATATGTGCTACTTTCACACTGAGAGTGATCCTTTGAAGAGAACCACAGTATGTCCCCTTACTATCATGGAAATAAAATTAAATCTACTTTAGATTCCATCTTACTCCAATCAAAATGGACATCATCAGCAATATAGAAAAAAGAAACAAACAAACCATGAGTTGGACTTTTGGAAAGTGGATTTCTTATATGGGGATTGGTAGGAGTGAAATCTAGTGCAGCCATTTTATTTAACAATATGGATGCTTCTCAAAGGACTAGAAACAGATCTGTCACATAGCCCAACTATACCACTTCTGGGTATACACTTTAAATATTTTACATCATATAACAGAGATACCTGCACATTTATATTCTTTGCTGCTCTTTTGACAATAACTAGGAAATTTCATCAAACTAGATGATTATCACATTAACTATGGCTAATGTAAATGCATTATGCAATGAAATATTACTTAACCACAAAGTAAAATGAGATTATTAAATTTTTTTTAATTTAATTTTATTTTATTTTTTAATTTACATTCCAAATCACTTCCCCTTTCCCGTTTCCTCCCTCCCCGAAAGTCCCATAAGCCCCCTTCCCTCCCTCTTTTCTCCGTTCAACCCCCTCTCATTACTCTGTCCTGGCGTTCCCCTACATCCAGTCTTTCCAGGACCAGGGGTCTCTCCTTCCATCTTTTTAGAAATCTATTGATATGCTGATTGTGTCTAGGGTATTCTGAGATTCTGGGTCAATATCCCCTTATCAGTGACTTCATACCATGTGTGATCTTTTGTGATTGGGTTACCTCACTAAGGATGATATTTTCAAGTTCTGACCATTTGCCTAGGAATTTCGTGAATTCATTGTTTTTAATTGCAGAGTAGTATTCCATTGTGTAAATATACCACATCTTCTGAATCCATTCCTCCGTTGAGGGACATCTGGGTTCTTTCCAGCTTCTGGCTATTATAAATAAGGCTGCTATGAATATAGTGGAGCATGTGTCCTTATTGCATGCAGGTAAAGTCTCTGGGTATATGCCCAGGAGTGGTATAGCTGGATCCTCCGGAAGTGTCATGCCCAGTTTTGGCTGAGAAGCACCTAAAGAGATGTTCATCATCCTTAGTCATTAGGGAAATGCAAATCAAAACAACCCTGAGATTCCATCTCACACCAGTCAGGATGGCTAAGATCAAAAACACAGGAGACAGCAGTTGTTGGCGAGGATGTGGAGAAAGAGGAACACTCCTCCACTGCTGGTGGAATTGCAGGCTGGTACAACCACTCTGGAAAGCAGTCTGGCGGCTCCTCAGAGATTATTAAATTTTAAAAAGAATGAATGAAATGAAAGACAATATGCTGAGTGATGTCATCCAGGCCCCAACCTACAAAATCTCACATGTTCTATTTCACATGATGCTACTAGCTTCAAACCTTCTATTTTGTGTCATTTTCATGGAGTACATGTGGCATCTAGGAAACTAGAAATCACTATTTGTGAGGCTTTATTTAGTGAAAAAAAGCTACAGTAGCATATAGGTTAAATTGGGGTAGAAAAGGATAGTGGTGGAAGCAGGAGGTAATGGGGTGATGGAACAGGGAGATGAAGGGCTAGAGTTAGATTTTGGGAAATCACTTTATGTAGTCCAACCATTCTCATTTTCCAGTCTTCCCATGTCTGCCTCCCTTTCCCTATGACACTCACTCCTCCTTGAAAAAAAAAAACCAAACATATATTCACTGGAACATGGTTAAATTACTAATGATCAGCCTCTGAAGAGAAGATGAGCCTTTTTCTACCTGAATCCAACCCAGAAACTATCAGCTATGAACAGTAATGCAGTGACTGTTTCTGTGCTAGGCTAGCTCTCCAGTGTTCCTTCCTGCTTGTACTTTAGTGCTATGGGCCCATGAGGGGCTCTCCCATGTCCATGGACCTAAACATGTCCTCAGGTGACCGTATTGACCGTGAGGAACCATTTTGGTGGTAACTTGGCCACAGACATCAACATGGCCCTTGTCATATCAGGACCATTCATAGCCCTCAGCACATTGGCCATGAGATTCAATATGAGCTCAGATGATTACACAGGCTTCTCACATCATCATGGCTCCCTGAAGCAACAAACCTCAGGACACCATCAGGGTATTGAGCAATGCCTCAGACTGAGTATGTCCACATGAATTTTGGGCTTCATTGAGGTCTTATGCAGAAGCAGGGACCATTGATATCATCATGTCTTGGTATCTCAGACAATGGAGATCCTTCCATGGGGTCCAACTCAGAAAGTGAAGCTTTCCTTATCTCGGGCCTTCATGGTTGCCCAAGATCTAGGGTGATCTGATAGCTGTGTGACAGGTTTGGGGACTGAATTTGGATCTGGATAAGCTCAAGATTGCTGTACTCCATCCCACAGACCTCAAACAGGAAAACACAGCGTGTAGACCTCAGTCCTTTCTCTCACTGGCACTGACATCATGTCTCCATTTCTACCTCTTTCTCTCTAGTGCTCACACCACTCTATCTTTCTATTTTTCCCACCTGTCCATCACATATTTATTCATCGCAATGGTGCCTTGGTGGCCCAGGATGCACTTGCTAAGGTGACTTCCATCTATATTCTTCAAATTTGCACTTTATTTTACCAGTAACTCTCTTAAAGAAATACAGGAGAACATGAGTCAACAATTAGAAGCACATAAAATGTAAACACAAAAATCTCTTTAAAAAATACAGGAGAACATGGGTCAACAGGTAGAAGTCCTAAAAGAGGAAATACAAAATCCCTTAAAGAATTACAGGAAAACAAAACAAACAAGTGAAGGAACTGAACAGAACCATCCAGGATCTAAAAATGGAAGTAGAAACAACTAAGAAATCACAAAGGGAGACAACTTTGGAGATAGAAAACCTTGGGAAGAAATCAGGAGTCATAGATGCAACATCAACAACAGAATACAAGAAATAGAAGAAAGAATCTCAGATGCTGAAGATACCATAGAAAGCATTGACTAAACAGTCAAAGAAAATGCAAAATGCAAAAAGTTTGTAACCCAAAACATCCAAGAAATCCAGGACACAATGATAAGACCAAATCTAGGTATTATAGGTATAGAAGAGAGTGAAGATTTACAACGTAAAGGGCCAGTAAATATCTTCAATAAAATTATAGAAGAAAACTTCCATAACCTAAAGAGAGAGATGCCCATGAACATACAAGAAATATACAGAACTCCAAACAGACTGCTGATGAACAGAAATTCCTACTGTCACATAATAATCTAAACACCAAATGTACTAAAAAAAAAAGAAAGAATATTAAAAGCAGTAAAGGAAAATGGCCAAGTAACATATAAAGGAAGACCTATCCTAATTACACCAGACTTCTCACCAGAGACCACAAAAGCAAGAAGATCCTGGGCTGATATTATACTGACACAAAGAGAACAAAAATGCTAGCCCAAACTACTATACCCAGCAAAACTCTCAATCACAGTAGATGGAGAAACCAAGGTATTCCATGACAAAAACAAATTTAAACAGTATCTTTCTACAAATCCAGCCCTTCAAAGGATAATGATTGGAGAACACCAACAAAAGGAGGGAAACTAGACACTAGAAAAAGCAAGAAATTAATCTTCCTTCAACAAACCCAAAAGAAGATATCCATGCAAACATAAAAATTTTATCAAAAATAGCATGAAGCAAAAATTACTATTCGTTAATATCTCTTAACATCAATGGACTCAATTCCCCAATAAAAAGTTATAGACTAACAGACTAAATACATAAAAAGGACCCAACATTTTGCTGCATACAGGACACGCAACTCAGTGTCAAAGACAAATACTACCTCAGAGTAAAAGGCTGGAAAACAATTTTCCAAGCAAATGGTCCCAAGAAACAAGCTGGAGTAGCCATTCTAATATCCAATAAAATAGACTTTCAACCAAAAGTCATCAAGAAAGGCACAAAAGGACACTTTATACTCATCAAAAGAAAAATCTACCAAGAAGAACTCCCAATTCTGTACATCTATGCTCCAAATACAAGGGCACCCACATTTGTAAAAGAAACTTTACTAAAGCTTAAAGCACACATTGTACCTCATGCAATAATTGTGTGTTACTTCAACACCCCACTCTCCTAAATGGACAAATCAGGGAAACACAAACTTAACAGAGACACAGTGAAACTAACAGAGGTTTTGGACCAAGTGGATTTAATAGATATCTATAGAACATTTCATCCTAAATCAAAAGAATTTACCTTCTTCTCAGCACCTCATGGTACCTTCTCCAAAACTGATCATATAATTGGTCACAAAACAGACCTCAACAAATATAAGAAGGGTGATCTAATCCCATGCCTCCTATCAGATCATTCTCGAGTAAGGATGGTCTTAAATAGCAATAAAAACAAAAGAAAGTCCACATACACTTAGAAGCTGAACAAAGCTGTACTCATTGCTACCTTGGTCAAGGAAGAAATAAGGAAAGAAATCAAAGACTTTTTAGAATTTAATGAAATTGAAGCACAACATACCCAAATTTATGGGACACAGTGAAAGCAGTGCTAAGAGGAAATCTCATAGTTCTGAGTACCTCCAAAAGGAATCTGGAGAGAGCATACATTAGCAGCTTAAGAGCACACCTGAAAGCTCTAGAACACAAAGAAGCTAACACACCCAAGAGAACTAGACAGCAGAAAATCGTCAAACTCAGGGCTGAAATCAACCAAGTAGAAACAAAAAGAACTATACAAAGAATCAACAAAACCAGGAGCTGGTTCATTGAGAAACTCAACAAGAGAGAAGATAAACCTCTAGCCAGACTAACCAAAGGGCACAGAGATAGTATCCAAATTTACAAAATCAGAAATGAAAAGGGAGATGTAACAACAGAAACTGAGGAAATTTGAAAAATCATCAGATCCTACTACAAAAGTCTATATTCAACACAACTGGAAAATTTGGATGAAATGAACAATTTTCTGGACAGATGCCAAATACCAAAGTTAAATCAGGATCAGGTAGATCATCTAAACAGTCCCATAACTCCTAAAGAAATAATAGCAGTCCTTGAAAGTCTCCCAGCCTAAAAAAGCACAGGACTAGATGGTTTTAGTGCAGAATTCTATCAGACCTTCAAAGAAGAACTAGCACCAATACTTTTCATACTATTTCACAATATAGAAATAGAAGGAACACTACTCTACTCATTCTATGAAGCCACAATTACACTGATATCAAAACCACACTAATATCTAACAAATAAAGGGAACCAATTTCCCATATGAATATCGATGCAAAAATACTCAATAAAATTCTTTCCAGCTGAATTCAAGAACACATCAAAGCGACCATTCATTGCAATCAAGTATGCTTCATCCCAGGTACACAGGGATGGTTCAAGATACAGAAATCCATAAATACAATCCACTTCATAAACAAACTCAAAGAAAAAACCCACATGGTCTTTTCATTAGATGCTCTAAAAGCATTTGAAAAAATTCAGCATCCCTTCATGTTAAAAGTCTTGGATAATTCAGGAATTCATGGCTCATAACTGAATGTAATAAAAGCAATATAAAGCAAACCAGTAGCCAACATCAAACTAAATGGAGAGAAACTTGAAGCAATCCCACTAAAATCAGGGACTAGACAAGGCTTCCCTCAATTTCCATATTTATTCAATATGGTACTTGAAGTTCTAGCTAGAGAAATTAGAAAAGAAAAGGAGGTCAAAGGATACAGTTTGGAAAGGAAGAATTCAAACTATCACTATTTGTAGATGATATGATAGTATACTTAAGTGACCCCAAAAACTCCACCAGAGAACTCCTACAGCTGATAAACAACTTCAGCAAAGTGGCTGGATATACAATTAACTCAAACAAATCAATAGCCTTCCTATACTCAAAGGATAAACAGATTGAGAAAGAAATTAGGGAAATGACACTCTTCACAATAGTCACAAACAAGATAAGTATCTTGGTGTGACTCTATCTAAACAAGTGAAAGATCTGTATGACAAGAACTTCAAATCTCTGAAGAAAGAAATCAAAGATATCAGAAGATAGAAAGATCTCCCATGCTCTTGCATTGGTAGGATTAATATAGTAAAAATGGCCATCTTTCCAGAAGCAATCTACAGATTAAATGCAATCCCGATCAAAATCCCAACTCAATTCTTCATAGAGTCAGAAGGAGCAATTCTCAAATTCATCTTGAACAACACAAATGCCAGGATAGCTAAAACTGTTTTCAACACTAAAAGTACTTCTGGCTGAATCAGTATCCCAGACCTCAATAAGCACTACAGAGCAATAGTGTTAAAAACTACAAGGTATTGGTACATTGACAGGCAGGTAGATCAATGGAATAGAATTGAAGACCCAGAAATGAATCCACACACCTAAGGTCACTTGGTCATGACAAAGGAACTAAAACCAACCAGGGGGAAAAGGTAGTCTTATCAACAAATCGTGCTGGTTCAACTGGAGGTTTTCATGCAGAAGAATGTAAATTGATCCATTCTTATCTCTTTGTACTAAGCTCAAGTCCAAGTGGATCAAGGACCTCCACATAAAACCAGACATACCCAGTCTAATAGAAAAGAAAGTGCAGAAGAGCCTTGAGCACATGGACACAGGGAAAGTTTCCTGAACAGAACACCAATAGCTTATGCTCTAAGATTAACAATTAACAAATGGGACCTCATAAAATTACAAATTTTCTGTAAGGCAAACTACACTATCAATCGGACAAAATGGCAATCAACAAATTGAGAAAAGATCTTTACCAATCCTACATCCGACAGAGGGCTAATATCCAACACATACAAAGAACTCAAGAAGTTAGACTCCAGAGAACCAAATAACCCTATTAAAAATTGGGGTACAGAGCTAAACAAAGAATTTTCACCTGAGGAATATAGAATGGTTGAGAAGCCCTTAAAGAAATGTTCAACATCCTTAGTCATCAGGAAAATGCAAATCAAAACAACTCTGAGATTTCACCTCACCCCAGTCAGAATGGCTAAGATCAAAAACTCAGGAGACAGTAGGTGCTGGCGAGGATGTGGAGAAAGGGGAACACTTCTACATTTCTGATGAGATTGCAAGCTGATACAACCATTCTGGAAATCAGTTTGTGGGTCCTCAGAAAACTGGGCATAATACTACTGGAGGAGTTATACCACTCCTGTACATATACCCAGAAGATTCTCCAGCATGTAATAAGGCCATATGCTCTACTATGTTCATTGTAGCCCTATTTACAATAGCCAGAAGCTGGAAAGAACCCTCCAAAGAAGAATGGATACAGAAAATTTTGTATATTTATACAATGGAATACCACTCAGCTATTAAAAACAATGAATTCATTAAATTCTTTGTCAAATTGGTGGAACTGGAAAATATCCTAAGTGAAGTAACCTCATCACTCACTAACAAGTGGATATTAGCCCAGAAGCTTGGAATACCCAAGACACAATTCACATATCAAATGATGCTCAAGATGAAGGAAGAATCAAGTATTCTGGTCCTTCTTAGAAGGGGGAACAAAATTCCCATGGAAGGAGATACAGTGACAAAGTATGGAGCAGAGTCTAAGGCAAAGACCATCCAGAGACTACCCATATATAATTACAAAACCCAGATACTATTATTTATGCCCAAAGTACTTGCTGACAAGAGGTGGATATAGCTCTCACCTTGTAGGTTCTGCTAGTGCATGACAAATATGCAGGGGGACACTCCTCTCAGGCAGCCATTGAACTGAGCACAGGGTCGCCAATGGGGGAGCTAGAGAAAGGATCCATGGAGCTGAAGGGGTTTGCAGTGCTATAGGACGAACAACAATATGAGTCACCCAGTACTCCCAGAGCTCCCAGGGACAAAACCATCAACCAGAGAGTGCACATGGAGTTACCCATGGCTTCAGACACATAGGCAGCAGAGGATGACCTTGTTGGACATCAAAGGGAGGAGTGTCCCTTGGTCCTGGAAAGGCTCAATGCAGCAGTGTCGGGGAATACTGGGACAGGGAAGCAGGAAAAGGGTGATTGTGGAACAGGTAGAGGGAAGATGGGTTATGAGACTTTCACGGGAGGGGGTGACCAGAAAAGGGGACAATATTTGAAATGTAAATGAAGAATATTTATATTATAAAAAAAGACTAGTGCACAAAGGGGGAAAAATGGTGTGTGTGTGTGTGTGTGTGTGTGTGTGTGTGTGTGTGTAAAAGAAATCAGGACTGCCTCCCAAACTCCTGTTATATACATTATCTAATATAGAGTCTGAAATCCCTGTTAAGTTCAGTGTCAGTGGATTTGGGTCAGAGTTCCTCTTCATGATCTTTCCTATGAAGGCCCATGATGCTGGGAGGTATTACTGTCAGCAGAATTAGGTATTTCTTTCTACAGTGTTCTAAGGTTAAGAAAAACCACTTGGGGTTGATTGTTACTGTGACTCAGACTCTCAGCTTTCCCTCATTCTCTGATATCTCACTAGAGAGCTCTAGGCATATTCGAGAAACAAGCATTTATACACTGATATGCATGTGTGACCCATCCTATATGGTTTATTCTTTAATTATCTCCCAACAAAATAAAAACCTTTATGATTGTTTCTTAAATGCTACTTAGTCATTTAAATTTTTATTAACATATATTAATTTTGGATGATTGTCCTCTTCTTTACCTGTATCCTCCTCACCATTTGTCTGCCTGTTCCTGTAGGTTTGCTGGCCTATGTCTGCTCAGCTACTGGGCACAGCCACCTGGGGAGGCAGAACTCACTGTGGGAGTTTGACTGTGCTTATCCCATACTGAGGAAGCAGTAGGGTGCTGTACTGTAGAGAAGTGCTGGGGTGGAAAAGCACAGTCTGAGACTTGGGAAAGGTGGAGCTGGTTTGGGGGTCCCTGGGCCTGCAACAAGGCAGGGACCATGGACTCTCAGTCTCTTGGACATCCAGGCGCTGCTAAGAGTCCCAGAAGAGTGGAGAAGAGTCAGGGAGTCGCATGCTGGGGACAACATCTAACTCAGTGCAGGGGTAGAGGATGGGACAAACTCCAGTTTGTCTCACAGAGATGATTGTCCTTAGCTTGGCAGCAGCAGGCTTCCTGGCAGTTTTGGCTGGGAGAGCAAAGACACCTTCTAAGGGAGATTAGGCTCTGGATAGCTTCCCATGGCAGATCTTGGTGAAAAGAGACAGTCCAAGGTTCTAAACAGTTTACTTTCATGGTGGAAAATGGATGTGTAAAACCATATCCCACTTCTCAGGGTGGGCCTGAGATTAAATACCTTTTTCAGGGAGGAATGTCTGGGAAGAGAAACTTACTGAATAAGCCCTCTGGGCCTGTAGGTACCTCATTAGCATGGAGAACTCTGTTTGGGGCCTATGTGACCACAGGTCATGTCTCTTATGTGAAAAGCATGGCATGTGTTTCAAGTCAGGAGTCTGCAGGGAACTGGGAGTCACCTATGCTTCAGATGTGTGCCCACTGAGTCTCCGTGTCTCGTTCTGCTCTACCTTACCAAACTTCTTTGCATGGTTTTATGCCCCACATATTCCCCCACACTCACATTCCTCCTTTGACTTTCTTATCACTTAGGATTTATTGTTTTATTTCTTAAATATTTTGTATTAATAACTTAATGAATATAAATTACATTGCTAGAAACATAATGTTAACTAAATATATTGATTGTGATGTGTTGTGGTGTGTGTGTGTTGTAGTGTGTGTGTATGTGTGTGTATCTAGCTCAGAGGATAATCTATAGGAGTTAGTTATTTTTTTCTATCAGGTGCATCTGGAATAGAACACAGGTCATTAGTCTTTGCTGTAAGTGCCTTTCCTGGTACCAGCTGATCAATCTTGACAGTCTGTTGTACTATTTCTTTCCCTTTAATTATACATTCTATTTTAAATTGTGTCTGCATTCATGAATGTGTGCCCATAGGAGTCATAAAGAGGCATCAGATCCCATTGAGTTAGAGTTACAGAACGTTTAAATTAGTTGGTGTGGGTGCTAAGAACCAATTTGGGATCTTCTGCAACAGCAGAAAGCACTAGGTACCCTGATCTAATTCTTAATTAGATTTCTTAATTAGGTACTTTTATACATTGACTAACTGCTTTGCCCTAGGACAACGGTAAACTTAATGCAAGCTTTGAGATTACCCATTTAAACTCAAAAGAGCATTGAGTAGATAATGCTGGACTAGCCTCACATAGGTAAGCTTACATTCTCATTCCAGGGCTTTTATTATTTTTTTAATGGATTTTATTAGTTTACACTCACAAACATCTTGCTACAGTTTCTTAGAAATATTCCAAAATTATTTTTAGGGTTTGGTTTCAATGTTTCAATCTCTGTGTCTGTTCTAAATTAAGTTTTTCATAACAGATTTACTTATTAATTTTTTGTCTTTGAATCATAAAAATAGAGCAAGGAAACACAAATGAAAATATCTCTTTTACTGAAACCTGGACACAAAACTAGAAACATTCCATGGGCTGCATCATTCCTTGAGAAGACCTTCAAACAAGACTGCTTTTCCCGACTGGTAATAGACCAAAAAGTGTCTTTGTATTTCATAAGAGGTTATTAAATTATATTGTCTTTTTACCTAAATATATAGGACAATTGGTTTACTTTCCTGGTATTCTGTTTAGATAAACTTATAGATCTTTACTCCGAGGAGATGGATAGATAGGACCAAAAAGAACTTCTGCATCTAATAAGGACAAGCATATGATGACAAAAGACAAACCCCTCGCCACAGACTATTATCACCCTTAAACTAATATTCCTATTTCAGTGGTTTGAATAAAATGTCCCCACAGGCTAATAAGGAGTGACTTCAATTGAATGCATTAAGACAGGTGGCCTTGTTGGAGCACATGTGGAATTATTTCAGGACATGTGTCGCAAGTGGTGAGCTTTGAGGATTCAGAATCTCAGCATAGCACCAGTGGCTCATTCACTATCTTTGTGCTTCCTGTCAATCCAGATGTAGAACTTACATAGAACTACCATGCTTCCTGCAATGGCAATAATGGACTAAACATCTGAACTGTAAGACAACCACAATTAAATTCTTTCCTTTATAAGAGTTGCCCTGATCGTGGTGTCTCTTTAAAGCAATAGAGATCTTAACGAAGAACCTCTAGCACCAGATGCCATTTTCCAGCTTCAAGAATTTATGAATTGGCCTAGAGCCCAATATATGAGGCAGTCAGTCAGTCCTAAACATAGAGAAAACATAAAGATGGAGCACAGGTAGAAAGAATCACAAGTTTGGTGCAGGTGAGAACAGCTATTCCTGTTTACTTGATCCTACCTGACCATGAGTGGTGATTGCCATGCACTCAAGACTTAATTAGTTCAGCAATCATTACATTTGAAAGACAGATGTTAATAGCATCTTATTTTCAGATGGTCAATGAACCCTCATTACCTTGTGATTCTCTGGCCTGCTGAGACAATAAGACTCCTTGTACCATCAATTAGTAAGTATTGTCTTAGTATTTTCATGTACTTTGGATTTTCCTGGCTATAACCTGGAAAATAGAGAAATATGGCCATCTATATAACCTTATTTGGGGCATAGTCCGACATCTCCAATATGTTTGTGTGTGTGTGTGTGTGTGTGTGTGTGTGTGTGTGTGTGTGTGTGTGTAAAATCTCTAGGAAGATTCAAACTTCTCTAGACACTGTTACATGGAATCTACCTTTCTAGTTCCCCCTAGTACTATATCTGTGGTGTATAAGCACCCCTCTGAAAAAATAACAGACAGAAATCCTTCATTTGCTCTTCCCAAGCCGTCCTACCTATTATTTCTAGATTCAATCTGAGGGCCAATTCATTTAGTCAATCACTATTAAGTGCTCACCCAGCTTAACTTTTCCTTTAATGGAGATTGCAAGTGAATTTTGTACACCAGAGTACAAATCCCCTTTTTTTGAAGGATTTAAATCAGAAAAATCCTTATTTTAGAAGACTTTCAGATGACTCTACCCTAGTAAACAGATTTACTAGGCTCTTCCCTTCCAGAATAAACAAATCAAACTTCAATTAAAACACCAAATCCAGACAAGCTACTTTGCTGGGGACAACAAACAATGACAGGGACTGCCTGCAGTAGGCCAGGATGGAGACATCTCAGAAGACCTGGAAACTCTGTGTAGAAAAGGATGGTGTCTGGGAGCCTGAGAATCAGGAGACACATCCCTCCAATGGATCCGCCATCTGAAATAAGGGACTGCCTGCAGTAGGCCTAGATGGAGATATCGCAATAGCCTGAGGTACCTCTTTGTAACAACAGCTGTTCCCATTTCTCCTAAACTTAGCCCTGGACAATGGCTGTATAGATTTCATTTGTGCATGACTGCTTTTCAGTTGGCTTTGGTGTGCATAATTATTCTATAATATCTGATTTTCTTACTTCTTTCTCCTTCTGCTCTGGTAAATTCTGTGAAACTAGATGTTCCCTGATGTAATGATTCTTAAACAATTAAAAATTGAGGCATGGGGCACAGCACAGCACAGTCCTAATGGCCTAGTGCATGCTGTGTGTTCTCATCTTAGGAACAATGTAGCAGCTACAGTATGGTAGTTGTAGATCAATGCTTGACTTGCAAAGAAATTTTGATGAAATTATTAGAAAATGAATTTGAGCCAACATTGAGACCCTAAAGAAAGAAAAAAAATTATTAAAGTTATGAAATAAGTTTTGCATAACATTTGATAATGGTTCGTGGATAAGAAAGTATAGAATATGTAAAATCTTATATTAGTAAAACTAAGTCAAAGCACTGGAACTCTTAGGAAAGTCATTGTGTGCAATGTGTAGAAGCAAAAAACTAGGAGAACTACTGAGTTAAGGCTTAACTTGATTCTTTCTGGCCACTACCTGGCAGCTTTGACTATGTCATTAATCATTACAGCTTCACAAGAAAATGCAAGTAGCTGGCCTCAGAGCTCTGAGCTCTGAAGTATAATAAGTTAAAGTTAAAGTTTAAATAATGATAAGTTTGCAATTATCATTATTTTGGCTATAGGCCTAGGAATAGGGTAGCTTGAAGCTTTGAGGAACAATTGTAATTCTTGATTCTTTGTGGGATGTGGTTATTCTTTAGAATTTGATTTGGCAATGATTATACAATGTCTTTTTTTATCTGCTTTTGGAGTATCAATAAAAGACTGGGGCAAGAAGAAGGCAGGAGATCATGAGAAGGGCATGTGAAGAGTGAGTGAAGAGAGAATCTGAGGTGTGTGTGAAGAATGTGTGTGTGTGAGTGAAAGGAGAGTGCATGTGGTGTATATGTGAGATATGAGTAAAGAGAGTGTGTATGTGAGTGAAAGGGAAATGCAGAGAGATGTGTATGAGTGTGAGAGTATAAGAAAAGAAAAGCTCACAGGAGAAAAGCAGAGTGTGCAAGAGAATGCAAAATGTGTGCAGCCTCAAGCTGCAAGCAAATGAGCAAGAGAGAAAGAGAGCAGAGAATGAGAGAGAAGAAAAATTTTAAACCTTGACAAATTGCCTGTCAGCTTGTACCCAAAAAGTAGTCTGTGTATATTTATTATGCACCTTCCAGATATCCCTGCTTCCAGTTGAGAACTCCGATCCTGTGTCGAGGTTGGACCCCAACACTGCTTGAAAGAAGCAGCAGCCAGCTGATCTGCCTAGAAAAGGTTTAGAATAACTTAGCCACTTAGAACCCTATTAAAACTATTGAACTCCCTTCAGGCTGTGCAATGTGTACCAGTTACCAACATTTCTGAAATGTCATCATGCGGGAGTAGTCTTTGGTGATATAGATGTCTTTGAGTCGTTTCTTCTCCTGTATGCAACCCCTAACCCAAACTCCTGTGAGTAACACCAATAAAGTTCATTGATTCATAATGTTGGATTATGGTGATATCTGTACTTTGGTCTTTTATGGACTCTCTGTGTGGGATGCATAAAGGTGTGTTTCATCATAAAAAATCCTGTCACACAACAACATCTTATGAAAAATCCTGTAGCCTTCCTTGAAAAGGTGAGATGTATTAATCCAACACTTCTCTCTGATTTTAGAATTTATATCAGAGGAACTTATTCAAAAGGACAGATGTGTAAGTGCTTCAGGATCATACATTAGAAGAATGTCACAAAAACTAGTAATTGCATTAGAATATACTATAGATAATTTGAAAATCACTGTCTTGGTTTTTTATATTAGATATAAAGAGGGGATGCAGCAAAAAAGGAGAAATAAGAAAACGTGACAGATCTTGTAGTGGTCTCACAGTCACACATCTCTATGGATTCCTGAATGGTCTCTGAAGTTAATTAGGGACTTTAGAGAAAGGAGATAAACCTACATCTAGAAGCCACAGCTAAAGTACAGTTTGTTTCTCTAGTCTGGGCCTTTTCTTTCTCTTAGTAAGCTGTGAAAGACAGAACAGCTCAACTCCTCTGCTAGGAAGAGACATTCTTGTCTAAAAAATTACCATTATTATTCTCATGGGTCCATGCCAAGCTAATATGTTTAAAGACAAATGTAGAGTTTTGATAAAGACTTCCTGTGCAAGCAAGGGAAGCTGCAATGAGCTGACAGTTCCTAAGGTTGTCCTTGCTAGTATTTCATGCTCAGACTTCCATGACCACTGAGGAGCTTCAGGGAATGGAGATAAAGTTCCTTCTAGAATCCAAAGTCAGAGTACAGTTCATTTCTCCACTCTGAGCCTTTTCTGTCCCTTAGTACACTATGAGAGATCAAAAAGCTCAACTCTTCTAGGAAGATACATCCTTGTATAAAACAAATACTACTGTTATTCTCATGGCTGCATGTGATGTTATTTACTTGCCATTCATTGAAACAGAAAACAATTCAGATCTTTGGTGACTCAGAGAAAATTTTCCAGCATCTTTACCACTGCACCATACCAGTCCAGATTCATCTCAAGTACCCCACTTCTTCCATAATCAAACACATTATTTTTCAATATTGGAAGCTTATAATGGATAGGAAGTTATGATGGACAACTTAAAGCTACAAGGTCTAGAAATAGTAAAACAGATTCTGTAACATCCAGAGTTCAAAAGATTTCAAAAGACCAATGAGGAATGGAGGTCAGTACAGGCCATTTTCATTAACCATGCCATGGTCTTGATCCACCTCGTAGCTCCCATTTCTATCCATTGTCAACACCCTCCCATTAAACTAAATGGTTCACAATTTTAGGTTTAATAGATGCCTTCTGTATGCTCTTACTTTCTGAATCTTCATATCTCTTTTTCCTTGAAGACCTTTCAAACTAGGTGACTTGATTCATCTGGATTGTATTTTCTATGGGTTCCTATACAGCTCTCACTGTGGAGAGGCATCATAAATGAATCTATATAAATACTCTTATTCTTATATTAGTGTCTTACACTATGTGCCTGACATCTTCCTTTGGGCTCCTACTAAGGGAATCTCTCAGGAAGGTAGCAAGGCTTTTTTAGATTTCTAGCTAACATTTCAAAACAAGAAGTGGAAAATCATGCCTAGTGCTAGTCAACAAACCAGGAATAATAAAGTTATTGATCTTGGAGGGGAGTCTGTAATCACCAATTGCTAAGACAGCATAATCTCTTCTTAAATTGTAAATATTTGTCTTTATATCCAAAGATAACATAGTATTCACTGCCTATACAGGCAACTTCTCTTTGCAATAGATGGAGACTTTTACTGAAAACGATAACTGAGCAAAATGCAAAGTTGTGGAGCTTCATTCCAACTGATACATCTATAAAAAGACTCCCTTACATAAGGCTCAGTAATAATTTTGAAAAAAGGGGTAAAAAGATTGTGGAATCTGGAGAAACATGAAAATCTGCAGTAAGAGTGTGTCTCATAGAAATGTCAGACTCTGTACTCATGAAGTCTTACTGTCTTTATTGTCAAAACAGGATCTAAACATGGAGAACAATATGCTTGCCAAGTCTGATAAGGGCAGAACCATAAAACCTCAATTTTACATGAAAAACTACTGGTTAACTAATAATGAAGAGAGAAGAAGAAATTGTCTTCCCTAGGGAAGAGCACAACAATTAGTTATCTGGTCAGCCCTGAAAACATACCATACATACAAATAGCATTATTAAGAAAAAGAAGGGTATATTTACATGTTTATATGTATATTCCTAAATACATACATATATGTATATATACTATTATAGATAAATTTTTTGTGTGTGTATGTGTAAGAACAATTAATGAAAAAAAAGTCATGAATTTGAAAGTGACCAAGAGGGGTCAGAGGAAGGAATAAGGAGGGGGAAATGATGGAAGTATAAGTTAATAAATAAAAGAAAATATAAAATTCAATTTCATCAACCTTTAGAAAAAGATTTGCACTTAATGGTATTAGAGGGAACTGCAACACTGAGCAAAGATGGAATCAGGTCATCTGTTCCTTTCTGTTTACCAATCTCTCAAAAAAATCAGAGGCTTCCTGACTGTTATGTTTTCTCTCAGTCATGAATGACTAGGTAGAGAGAAGCAGATCACCTATTATATCACTTAGTAATTGATACTTAAGCAGCAAGAATTAACATCCTGATATGGGGGGGGCAGTGGCCCAATATGTTTTGATTGAGTTAAAGCAGGCCCTAGAAAGGGCACCAGTTCTGAGAATCACAAGGGATATATATATATATATATATATATATATATATATATATATATTGAATATATTACTAAGGGATATATATATATTGAATATATATTCAATCTATATGTATTAGAAAGAGAAGAAGTAGCTTTTGCATTACTAATTCAGCCAAAGAACCTACCCAACAACCTATCAGTTACTTAATAAGGAACTGAGTTTAAGAAATAATGAGCCTCCTACCTGTAAACTGTCATTGGGATGAATATCTTTATCCCAGAAAACACATAGATAATCCTGGTCAATATACCTCAAACACAACAATGTTTTAGGATTACTGTTCATGAATGGTCCATTTCAAGGTTGGTCCATCTTCTATGGTTTATTGATAATTCCAATCTCAAATATCAGGCATTGTTGTAAGACAGACCTGCAGTTCAATCAGGACTGGCTGTTCCATCAACCCAACCACTTTCCCACTAGAATAGAAGGGAAGTAGAGCATGACTTCAGTTACTTTACTTGACAAATATATGCAGCCATGGAGGACTCTAAGGACCTTTCCTTTACTCAAAGGATTGTCAGGCTGAGAAAGAAGTTAGGGAAATAACACCATTCATACTAGTCACAAATAATGTAAAATATCTTTGTTTGGTGACTCTAACCAAGCAAGTGAAAGATCTGTATGACAAGAACTTCAAGTCTCTGAAGAAAGAAATTGAAGAAGACCTCAGAAGATGGAAAGATCTTCCATGGTAGTGGTTTGGCAGGATTAATAGAGTAAAAATGGTTATATTTTTGAAAACAATCTACAGATTCAATGCAATTCCCATCAAAATTTCAACTCAATTCTTCATAGAGTTAGAAAGAGCATTCTCAATTTCACTTAGAATAACGAAAAACCCAGGATAGTGAAAAATATTCTCAACAATAAAAGAGCTTCTGGGGGAATCACCATCCCTCACCTCAAGCTATACTACAGAGCAGTAGTGATAAAAACTGCATGGTGTTGGTACAGTGACAGGCAGGTAGATCAATGGAATAGAATTGAAGACCCAGAAATGAACCCACACACCTATGGTCACTTGATCTTTGACAAAGAACCTAAAACCATCCAGTGTAAAAGAGACAGTACTTTCAAAAAATGGTGCTGGTTCAACTGACAGTCAGTATGTAGAATGCAAATTGATCCATTCTTATCTCCTATACAGCTCGAGTCCAAGTGGATCTAGGACTTCCACCAGATACACTAAATATAGTAGAAGAGAAAATGGGGAAGAGCCTTGAACACTTTGGCACAGTGGAAATTTTCCTGAACAGAACACCAATGGCTTATGCTCTAAGATCAACAATAGACAAATGGGACCTCATAAAGTTGAAAAGTTTCTATAACAGGAAGGGCACTGCCAATAGAACAAAATGACAACCAACAGATTGGGAAAACATCTTTACCAATCCTACATCCAATAAAGGGTTAATATCCAATATATACAAAGAACTCAAGAAGTTAGACTCCAGAGAAACAATAACCCTATTAAAAATGGGGTACCGAGCTAAACAAAGAATTCTCAAGTGAGTATTCTCAAATGACTGAGCAGCATCTAAAGAAATGTTCCACATCCTTAGTCATCAGGGAGATGCAAATCAAAATGTACCTAAGATTCTACCTTATACCAGTCAGATTGGATAAGATCAAAAGCTCAAATGCTTGAGAGGATGTGGAGAAAGAGGAACACTCCTCTATTGCTGGTAGTATTACAAGCTGGTATAACCACTCTGGAAATCAGTTTTGCAGTTCCTCATAAAATTGGACATCGTAATACCTGAGGACCCAGCCATACCTCTTCTGGGCATACACCCAAAAGATGCTCCAATGTATCACAATGTCATGTGCTCCACTATGTTCATAGCAGCTTTATTTATAATATTTAGAAGCTGAAAATAACACAGATATCCCCTAATCAAAAAATGGATACAGAAAATGTGGTATATTCAAACAATGGAGTACTACTCAGCTATTACAAACAATGACTTCATGAAATTCTTAGGTAAATAGATGGAACTAGAAAATACCATCCTGAGTGAGGTAACCCAGTCATAAAAGTACAGACATGTTATGCACTTTCTGATAAGTGGATACTAGGAAAAAAGTTCGGAATACTCATGATACAATTCACAGACCATATGAAGCTCAAGAAGAAGGACAACCAAAGTGTGGATGCCTTAGTCCTGCTTAGAAGGGGGGAAAAGTAGTCATGGGGTGTAGAGGGTGGGAGGGATGTGGGAGGAAGGGAGGAGGGAGAAGGGAAATGGGCTGGGCAGGTTCAGGTATGCAAGGAGGCAGGGGAGATGTACAGAGGGTCAGGAAATTTAACAGAGGTGTGTAACAATGAGGAATGGATAACTGGGTGTAGCCACCAGAAAGTCCCAGATGCCAGGAAAGCAAGAGACTCCCTATAATATCATCATATGGATGGCATTAGTTGAAATACCAATAAAGTGGAGAGAGCACTCGTAGAGACCATATGCAGAGGTTAAGCATGGTCTCCGGTTGAGGGATGGGGCCACCCACCCATCTCAAAAATTTTAACCCAGAATTGTTCCTGTCTAAAGGAAATACAGGGACAAAGAGTGGAACAGAGACTAAAGGAAAGGCCATACAGAGGCTACCTCACCTGGGGATCCATTCCATATGCAGACACCAAACCTAGACACTATTGCTGATGCCAGGAAGTGTTGCTGACTGGAACCTGATATAACTGTCTCCTGAGAGGCTCTGCCAGAGTCTGACAATAGCAGATGTAGAGACTTCCAGCCAAACATCGGACTGAGCATGATGACCCCAATGGAGGAGTTATAGGAAAGTCTAAAGTCGCTGAAGGGGTTTGTTAACACCCTAGGAAGAACAACAATATGAACCAAACAGACCCCCCAGAGCTCCCAGGTACTAATACACCAACTAAAGTGTACACATGGAGGGACCCAGGGCTCCAGATGCATATGAAGCAGAGGATGTCCTTATCTGGCATCAGTGGTAGGGGAGGCCCTTGGTCCTATGAGGAGTTGATGTCCCAGCAGAGGGGAGTCCTAGGGCGGTGACACGGGAGTAGTTGTTTTGGTGAGGGAGCACCCTCATAGAAGCAGTGAGAGATGGTGGTTTGTGGAGGGGAAAACAGGAAGGGGGATAATATTTGAAATGCAAATAAATAAAATTTTCAATAAAAATTATCATCATCATAATAAACATGTAATGGAAAAATACCAACTTAACTCTAAAGGCAAATGCATCAGACTGTCATCTGAAATCTCGCAGGAAACTTTAAAGGGAAGAAAAGCATGGGACAATATATTTAAGATCTAGATGGTATATAACTGCTAAATAAGTTACCCATGTCTAACAAAATTATCTTTTAAATTGAGGAAAAATAAGGACACTACAAGACCATCATAAACTAAGGCAGTTCATGATCTTGAAGATAGCACTGTAGAAGATACTACAAAATACTATGCACACAAGGAAGAAGAAATAGTTTCTCAATCATGAGAGCACAAATAAAAGGTTAATATCTGTAACCACCAGCAGTTACATTCGAACCGGTTATCTGGAAAGGAAGCTGGGGATAGATGGGGAGTCGGCGACAAGAGAGACAGAGACTAAGACAACATTAACTGTTCAAAGTCTGTGGTTTATTTGGGGGACTTAGGATTTAAGGTTTGGGGGCATGATCCTTCCCCCAAGGTTCAAGAGTCTGCTCATCAGGCATCAGCTCCACTGCTCGGTGGGGGTTCTTAATTCAGGATGGTGGAGATCAGGAAGAACAATGAACTTCAGCTTGGTCTGAGCACCCTGTCCTATGTGGGCAAGACTTGTGGCTAGCAGTGAGGTCTGGAAATTCTTGCTCAGAAAGCTGAGTGGAGGGAAGGCACAAATATCATGGGATTAAGAGATGAACAAATGTTATGAGGAAAGGAACCCAAAGTGTCCGAAATTGGATGTCAGAAAATTAGAATATAGTTGAGGAGTAGGGAAAAGTGTAAACAAAGAAGCAAACAAACAAAGAATAATTCATCAAGAAGCCACAACAAATTTATAGGTATTAACAATCATTTCTTAACCTTATATGACCTCGATTCAGCTATAAAGATACACACATTATTGAACTAGATTTAAAAACTATATTCAACAGTTTTTTTTCCAAGAAATAAACCTTGCTGTTAATGATATTCCACATGAAGAGAGTTAAATGATGGAAGGAAATCTACTAGGAGAGTGGGAGCCTAAACCAACCTGGTTTAGCTCTGTTAATACGTGGTAAAGCAGAGTCCAAACAAATACTGCTACTAACAAATAAAGAAAGCAATAAAGTTGAGTCACTCAAAGTACATAAAAATTACAAATACATGTACACCAAATTATGAGGCTTCAATTAAAGCAAATAAACATGGATACAATGCACATAGATGGTCAGTTATACCAAGATAAGACAGCAGAGAGTAATTTCAGCACACCACTCTCATCTGTTGATTGAAAATAAAAATCACCATAAAAACTTTAGAATTATACTGCAGGAGAAATGAATGGACAAAACAGACTTCTGAATTATATCACATCAATCATATATACTATAGCTCATTCTTTGCAGACCATTGAAGCATCTAAAGAGCAGACTCTGTTCTAAGCCACAAAGTAAGTCTTAACAAGAATAAGAGAATCTAAATGAAATTAGAAACTAGTTCAGAGACAAATGACAGGAACTACATAATTAATTGGAGAAAGCACAGTAGCCTCTTGTGTTACCATTGATTTATTGAGAAGTCATGGAGAAAAAGAAACAATTCCTAGAATCAGATGAAAATGACAAAACAGCATCCTAGCATCTTTGCAATACAGTTAGGTGAAGCTGAGAAGAAATTATATGGTGTTGAATGTCTAAAGAACTCAATTAAATGACTAAATTCAGAGAGATGTCAAATAAAGACCCAGTGACTTGCCTCAGGTCCTAGAACAAGGTCAAGCCAAAACCAAAGCAGTAAATGGAAAGAAGTGGTAAATATTAGGGCAGAAATGAATGAAATGGACTATCAAATAACAATAGAAATCATATATAAAACTATTCAAAGAGATTGTACTTTGAAATATAGAAGACAACAGCATTCAAACTAACCCTGAGATAGAAAAAGACCCAAATTAATAAAACCATAGGTAGAAGAGAAGCTCTTGCAAAAGATTCAAGTGAAATCCTTAGTATCATTGGGGGGTATTGTGAAATCTTATACTTCTCCCCAAACTGTCTATCTCACTCTCTTGCCTACAGACAAAGAAAAAAGAGAGAAAGAGAGAGAAAGATCAGTTTCCACAATTAACATTTCCTCTCCCACCTTCTAGAATTGTTGCAAGCTAGATCTAAGAACATATTAGTAGAAGTGTAACAAAACACCATATTGGAAAGAACTAGAAAAGCAACATTGAAATTCATTAACTCACCAAAATCAAGTAACATATGTGTTGTTAGTATTCAGTTGTATTGTGTAAGAATTTAAGCATCCATTGCTCTGAATTGCTTTGAAATTGCCCTTTGTGGTCATCTCAGTTTTCATCACAGGAAAAATAGGACAGTGATCACAACGTTGGCTTAGTTTGGAGGTTCTGCTCTCTGGGCCTTCTGGAGACAGTCAAGCTGTAATGTAGAGCAGTCAGGCCTTGAGAGTGGTGTACTGGGCTTCATCAAGTCCCTTGAACCATGATACTATGTCAGGATATCAGGATCTAAGGTCTTTCTCCCTGTCAAATTTCTGGAAGCAGAGACATCTGATTTTCCCTTGCATTGCATACAATGTTCACCCCTTGTCAATGTCACCAGTTCAGGTACCATACAGAAGGAAAATACTTAGGAAAGAGCCAACAAACCCAGCTAATCTGTGGTTAGTCTTAAAATTCTCTAGGGAATTCTTTGCTAATCCTAACTGCCATAGGGTAATTGAAGAGCAGGTGCCCCTATGGACACCAACCCAGCTTCCTAAGCCAATTTGCATATTGAGACATTAGCCGCAGTGCAGAATCTACAGAACATCTTTAAAGGCAGCTTGCCACTGCCCAAGAGGCTTCTTAGAGTCCAGCTCTCAGAGATGGGTTCTGCTCTTGGTTTGTGGGTACTGATGCTCTGACTTCAAGGTGAGGGGGTGATGGTATTGGACACATCCCCTGTAGTCATTGCTGTTTTTCATACTTTGGCATCCTAATCATTGAAATTTTGGTATTTAGCTGGTTTTAAGTTTCCCTTTTATTTATGAGTTCTCATACTGTAGCTCAAGTTTGCTGTTATAGATTCCACATACATAATGGGTTTACATTGGAGTGATTTTAGTATATCTGTGACAGCAAGGGATGTTTATCATTGAAGGATCCACTGGTGACATTGTGCGGACCCAGTCTCCAACTTCTTTGGTCATTTCTTTTGGGCAGAAGGCCACCATCATCTGCAAGACCAGCAAGATTGTCACTGAATATGTCAATGCTTATATGCATTGGTACCAGCAGAAACTGGGACATCCTCCAAATCTCCTGATCTCTTTGGCATCTATCCTAGCATCTGGGGCCCCTGCCCTGTTCAGTGGTAGTGGGTCAGGGACAGACTTCACCTTCACCATCCATCTTGTGGAGGCTGCTGCTGCTGCAACCTACTACTGTTAGCAGAGTAAAATGATTCCTCCCACAATGCTTCAGGTCTAAACAAAAACCTTCTGGGGTTGCAGGTCACTGAGGCTCAGTTTCTGGACTGTCTTTCCACAGACATCTCAACTGTACATTTTTATTAAACTTGTTCCCAAAATGGGTGAAACTGTGAGACAGATTTCTTAAAATGAGCTGTTTCTTTGCCCCATCATGTATGTATGCTTTCTAACTTATCAATTTACTTATTTAATAAAGACCTAACTTATTCTATTTTTCAGGTACTTTTTATGTTCAATTGAATGATGAAACAATCAATTTAAACTTACAAGAAGCACTCCTCAGTCACTCAGAATAGCAAAACTTTGAAAAATAAAGTTTGTTTAGTTGTATTGCAGGCACAAACTGACATTGACCATATTTTTTTTATGTTTCACGTCTATTTGCTCATGAATTCACAAATCCTTCTTCAACAGGTCACACATCTAAACCTCCTTTAGCTGTTTTTTACTGCTTCACTTCTGATCTGAATCCCTCTGTTCATCACAGATACTCATTCATGGTCTTTATGACATTGGATGTTCTTTTTTCTTTCTCCACTATTTACATCTTTATTTCAAATAATTTCTTCCATGATGTGAACACATTCTCTTCTTGCCTTCTTTCACTTTCTGCTATTGTCTTTCATAGCAAATTGCTAAGTCTTACTTTATATAAAAATCTGACCTGGAAATCACTCTCTAGTGACCTAGAACTTGAAACCCTCCTGCCCTCTCATCCTCCCCTTCAATATGAATCTCCTTTGGGCTTCTGCTTCCTCCTATGAAGCACATGAAATCACAATATAGTGATCCTGAGGAAAATTTTCAGATACCATGTCTGTTTTTATCATGTATATAGTCTTTAATTTGTTTCTTATTGCTGCTCAATATGTTAATACAAATGTAGGACTTACACCCACAACACCTTTAATATTGGAGGGGTTTATCTATGTCTTTTCAAAGCCTTGTAGTCTATAGTCAAACTGTTGTCAATTATGCATTCTCATCTAGGTAGTCAAAAGATTCTCCTTGTAAGGCTAGTGAAGATGTTGAAACAATCTCTTTTTTTCTTCTTTCTGAAATATTTAAATAGGGTTTCATTAATTTTCCCAATATGACCTTGACTTTTCAAATATCCTGAGTAATTCATTCATGTGCCAGAATTAAAAACCTCACCCACCCTGTTCAATGGCTTTCACAGTTATTTACTGGAGCTACAGTAAGAAAATTATCAAGAATATAGAAGGTTTTAAGCATAGTATTAATCAACTTGGCCTAGGTATTGGCTGAACTCTGTCCCCAAGCAGAGCAAATTAGGTATTCTACCCAAATGCACTATGTGCCTTTTCTGAAATGAATATGTTTTAATCTTAGAGCAAAATTTGACACATTTGTGTAATTTCCAGTTTTACTATGCCTGAATTATATTCCTTGCATACATGTGCCACTTTTATTATCCATTCTTCTGTTGATAGTCATTAGGTTTATTTAAATTCTTTTTGTTGTGAAAAGTGTAGCAATAAACATCAGTGTGGGAGTATATCTATTAAATTTACATTTGTTCATGAACATACCTACTGATGGAGCAGGTTGCAGTCCCTTCAGCAGCATATACTGCTTACTCTTTCTAAAAGTCGCCCCATCATTTCTAGTCATTTTCATGATTTCTTTTTATTAATTATTCATGTGAAGTGAGTTTTATGTTTTTGATTTAGTTTCTATTTCATTGCTAAAAATGAACAGAATTGGCAAGCCTCAAAATATCATCTAGAAATCATTAACTATCGTCAGAAGGACACAGGTTTTTGATACTTTGAGTTTTGTGATGTTTATTCATTTAGAAGAGATTTGGATAATGTGCATTCTTCTGCTCTGTATTTCCATGATGGTGAAGTTGAAAGCCTCATTAAGACTTTTCTTATTAAACTGTGTTTCCCATAGGGCATAAAACCTAGCTGTATTTGGTTGATCTATTGTTCTTCCTCTCATACAAGTTCAGACAATTTTCTATGGTGTTCCAAGTAACACATGATGGCAGTTGAGCCACCTAAGTATGACAGTTTTAATTTATACTACAATACTCTATAGTGCCTTATACATGGGAACTGTAACATCATGAGCCTCCATGTTGCTGATTTTGAGCATGAATCATGAAACATGTCCCTTGGCCCACTGCCACTTAGACTGACAAGAACTCTAGAGTACACATCTTTTAAGTCAGTAGGTGTTATGACTGTCCTGTCTCATGCACAACCTATTTCAACAAGTGTTTCCATTAGTTTGTAGGAGGATCTGATTTGAGTTTTGAGAGATGAATATCAGTTCTCTAAATGTTGACAGTAAGATAAAGTAGAGTTTGTGTCATCTCAATATCTTCAGAATATCCTTAAAGAATAAGACAAAAGTGTGAGGTCAAGAAATTATTAGCCATTTAAATAATTTTGAAAATTTAATACTATTTACTTGATAGATTTGATTTACATAGACAAAATAAGTATTTTAAAATAGAACACAAAGTTTGCATGCTGTAAAAGGCCTTTCCCACAGCATTTCAGGCTTCATATGTGAAAATTACTACCAGAACCTTTTGTTCCTGTTTTTGTTTGCTTCTCTCTCTCTCTCTCTCTGTCTCTCTCTCTCTCTCTCTCTCTCTCTCTCTCTCTCTCTGTGTGTGTGTGTGTGTGTGTGTGTGTGTGTTTGTCTATCTGTCTGTCTCTGTCTCTCTCTCTGTCTCTTTTTGTGTGTGTGTGTGTGTGTTCTTTTTCACATGAATGCACTATTCTTGTCTCATCTTATGTGATGGCTATGAAAAACTCCATTGGTGCTAGACACCAATTCTTACTTTGTAGAACAGAAGCCTCTAGCCCTTGCCCCCTTCTCAGAATTATAAGACTGTTATGAAATGATTATCTGCTTGCACTATGTTCTGTAAACTCCACTTATTGCTCTGTACCCAGGGAGTGAGGCAGTATCTCACTCAGCTCCACAGGAATGAAGTAGTTGTGACTAACCTTCAAAATTCTTCTCTTTATGGGGGCTTTAGTTCTAAATCTGACCATAGGGACTAAGAACAACTGTAACTTAAAAATAAAATGTTGGGAGTCTCATCCTCATCTCTGTCACAGACAACCAGCTGCAGTCTCACTTTTTCCTCTGACATCACCCCCAGTTGGATCTGTTTCCTCAACACTCCTTCCCTTAACACATTCCATTAGATCATCTTCCAGAAGCAGCATACATTAACGGGAAATACACCAGCCTAGCAGTTCAAGGAAACATCCCTAAATTTCAGCAACACCTGCAAACTAACCCCCAGGCTTTGCCAGCCAGAAAATCAGGTAGGATTCCTGAAGACCTTATTTTTTCTCTGTTTCCTCAAATAAAAGTCACCACCGCTCCAAGTCTCATTTCCAGGTCTGCAGCACAACACCTTTGGCAATTTTCCCTGCCCCCTCTCACCTCCTGTGGATCTCGCAGATCTTCTTTTCCTAGCATTGCTCCCCACATTTGTTGCTGTGCTCTAGACACCAAACCCAGCAGGCATCCCTTCTTAATCCAAAGGCCCCTAAGAAGTTTGAAGGCAGACCCAAAACTCTCCTTCTATTCCTGAGGTCCAATCCTAGTCTCATCCTCAACTCTGTAGCAGTAAAACTTCTGTGATCTTCCTTTCCTCTCTGACCACATCCGCAAGGGATTGCCAAGACCTTTTCCTCTAACCTTCCTTCCCACAACTTATTTCACTATCTCAGCCTTGAATATCAACAGAAGTTTCCTGTGAACACACCATCTTAGCTGAGAAGGAAAGCATTACAACAAACAGTCATCACACTCTTTGATAATCCTGGGAGGAAACAGAAACTAAGGAATAATACACCCACACAAGAAAGACAAATCTATGGGGTCATGACAAGGAAGTAAGTTCAAACTGGAATCTAATTTTAGGCTAGAACAGGGAAGTAGGCTTCAGGCATGAATATGACTTGGGGCTGGGACAGAGAAGTAGGCTCAGATATCTTGGTCATTCTGATAAGGCCTTAGAAATAGTGATCACAGGAATGATCACTGGAGTTTGTTTATTGCCTTGCTTGTTCCTTGACTATTTGTGTTTATTGTATTGCTTATTCCTCAGCCTAGAACTGACCTTATTACTTGCATGTAATTAAGCAGTTAAGCAGATTGGGGGAAAAATAAACCCATTTCAACCTCAGAACTGGCTGGGGTCATGCTCAAAAAAAATTAAAAAAAAATAAGAAAGAAAGAAGGAAAGAAAGAAAGAAAGAAAGAAAGGAAGGAAGGAAGGAAGAAAGACAAATCTAGAAGTCAGCACTAGACCTGTAATCACCCCAAATCCAGATGCATAGATACCAAAAACAAAACAAGCCTAACCAAACCAAACCAAAACAAAAAACCCAAACAAACAAACAACACCAGAACAATAAGAGCCAGAACAAAATAGCTCCACTAGAGCCAAGCTTTCCTACCAGAGCAGGCCTTGAGTACTCTAACATTCTGCATTAAGGACAATAGAGGTCCTTAATGCAGAAATCAATGAATCCCACAAAGAATGCCAGGAAAACACAAAAGAAAACTGAGGCGAGAGGGACCCCGCACTGGGCGGGAGCCTACCAGCTTTCCTTCCGCGCCCTCTGTTCCCGCAGACTGCGCTGAAGAGACAGGTACCCCAAGCTCCCTACCCCCAATATAACATCACTTTGGACACGGCCTGTTGGGGCTTCCGTCTGTGCCCGAGAACGGGTCAGCGCTGTGGTCATCTGGGTGCCAGATCGGCGGGCCATCGCGTATGCAGGGTGAGCGGCTCCACGGAGAGTGCCCTCCGCCATCTTTGCTCCAGTGACTGGGAGATTGGGACAGCCAGGTTCTGAGACAGACAGGCATAATGTCGCTTGGGTCTCGGGCGGCTTGTGTGTGTGCGGCTCCCAGGTGCGGGGCTGATCTGCAGTGACCAGCGCGCCAGCTCTGCTGTGGGACTTCTGCCTGGCAGAGGGACCCCGCATTGGGCGGGAGCCTACCAGCTTTCCTTCCGTGACCTCTGTTCCCGCAGACTGCGCTGAAGAGACAGGTACCCCAAGCTCCCTATCCCCAATATAACATCACTTGGGACACGGCCTGTTGGGGCTTCCGTCTGTGCCCGAGAACGGGTCAGCGCTGTGGTCGTCTGGGTGCCAGATCAGCGGGCCATTGCGTCTACAGGGTGAGCGGCTCCACGGAGAGTGCCCTCCGCCATCTTTGCTCCAGTGGCCAGGTAGTTGGGACGGCCAGGCTCAGAGACAGACAGACATAATATCGCTTCGGTCTCAGGCAGCTTGTGTGTAACCTGCTCCCAGGTGCTGGGCTGATCTGCAGTAACCAGCATGCCAGCTCTGCTGTGGGACTTCTGCCTGGCAGAGGGACGCCCCCTCCCCCCCCAGGAGAGATCACACACCCCTGCACAGGGCAGGAGCCTACCAGCCTCCCTTTGGCGACCTCTGCTCCAGGAATCCACTAGGCTGAGCCTTTAGATGTGCAAGGCCTCCCCAATATAAGATCACTTGGGGCAAGGCACATTAGGGCTCCAAAGTCACTCAGGAGCAGGCAGGCCCCAGAAATCGGTGCCAGGGGAATCCTGGTAATCCAGGGGGGGCAGAAATAGCTTTGCAGGCTCACAGGAGGTCCAACCAACAGCCAGTGGCAGCAGGACCAACTAACACCAGAGGTATCCAGATGGCAAAAGGCAAACGTAGGAATGTTACTAACAGAAATCAAAGTAATGTGGAACCATCCAAACCCAACTCTCCAACAGCAGCAAGTCCTGGATACCCCACCACACCCGAAAGACAAGATCTGGATTTAAAATCACTTCTCATGATCCTATTAGAGGATCACAAGAAGGACACAAATAAATCTCATAAAGAGTTACAGGAGACCATGAGTCAACGGTTAGAAGCCCTTACAAAGGAAACACAAAAATCGCTTAGAGAAATGCAGGAGAACATGGATCAAAAGATGGAGGCACACAAGGAGACAACACAAAAATCGCTTAACGAGATGAATCAACGGGTAGATGCACTCACAAAGGAATCACAAAAATTGCATAAAGAAATGCAGAAGAATATGGGTCAGCAGATGGATGCCATAAGGAGGCAACAAAAAAATTGCTTAAAGAAATGAATCAACGGTTAGATGCCCTTACAAAGGAAACACGAGAACTGCTTAAAGAAATGCAGGAGACGATGGATCAACAGATGAAATTCCATGAGGAGGAAACACAAAAATCGCTCAGAGAAATGCAGGAGAACGTGGGTCATCAGGAAGAAATCCTGGAAGAGGTAATGCAAAAATACCTTAAAGAAATACAGGAAAATACAAACAAACAAGTGAAGGATCTCAGCAAATCCATCCAGGAACTAAAAAAGGAAGTAGAAACAACTAAGAAATCACAAAGGGAGACAACTTTGGAGATAGAAAACCTTGGCAAGAAATCAGGAGTCATAGATGCAAACATCAACAATAGAATACAAGAGATGGAAGAAAGAATCTCAGGTGCTGAAGATTCCATAGAAAGCATCGACTCAACAGTCAAAGAAAATGCAAAATGCAAAAAACGTGTAACCCAAAACATCCAGGAAATCCAGGACACAATGAGAAGACCAAACCTAAGGATTATAGGTATAGATGAGAGTGAAGATTTGCAACTTAAAGGGCCAGTAAACATCTTCAACAAAATTATGGAGGAAAACTTCCCTAAGTTAGAGAGAGATGCCGATGAACGTACAAGAAGCCTACAGAACTCCAAACAGACTGGACCAGAACAGAAATACCTCCCGTCACATAATAATCAAAACACCGAATGTTCTAAACAAAGAAAGAATACTAAAAGCAGTAAGAGAAAAGGGCCAAGTAACATACAAAGGAAGACATCCAAATCACATCAGACTTCTCACCAGAGACTATGAAAGCCAGAAGATCCTGGGCAGATCTCATGCAGACACTAAGACAGCACAAATGCCAGCCTAGACTACTATACCCAGCAAAACTCTCAATCACCATAGATAGAGAGACCAAGATATTCCATGATAAAACCAAATTTTCAAAATATCTTTCCACAAATCCAGCCCTGCAACGGATAATAGGTGGAAACCTCCAATACAGGGAGAGAAACAACACCCTGGAAAAAATGAGATAATAACCTTCTTGAATCAAACCCAAAAGTAGATAACCACTCAAACATAAAGATAGCGTCAAGAATGGCAGATGGCAATAATCACTATGCATTAATCTCTCTTAATATCAATGGTCTCAATTCCCCAATTAAAAGACATAGACTAGCAGACTGGATACGTAAACAGGACCCAGCATTTTGCTGCATGCAGGAAACGCACCTCAGTGTCAAAGACAAACACTACCTCAGAGTAAAAGGCTGGAAAACAATTTTACAAGCAAATGGCCCCAAGAAACGAGGTGGAATAGCCATCCTAATATCGGATAAAATTGATTTTCAACCTAAAGTCATCAAAAAAGACACAGAAGGACACTACATACTGATCAAGGGAAAAATCCACCATCAAGAACTCTCAATTCTGATTATCTATGCTCCAAATGCAAGGGCACCCTCATTCGTAAAAGAAACTTTACTAAAACTCAAAGCACACATCACACCGCACACAATAATAGTGGGTGACTTCAACACCCCGCTCTCTGAAATGGATCATTCAGGAAAGCAGAAACTAAACAGGGACACAGTGAATCTAATTGAAGCCTTGGACCAAATGGAACTAACTGATATATATAGAACATTTCATCCTAGAGCTAAAGAATACACCTTCTTCTCAGCTCCTCATGGTACCTTCGCCAAAATTGACCATATAATTGGTCACAAATCAGACCTCAACAGATACAAGAAGATAGAAATAATCCCAAACCTCCTATCAGATCACTATGGAATAAGGGTGGTCTTCAATGGCAACAAAAACAAAAGAAAACCCACGTACACATCGAGGCTGAACAGTGCTCTACTCAATGATAACTTGGTCAAGGTGGAAATAAAGAAAGAAATCAAAGACTTTTTGAAAGTTAATGAAAATGAAGGCACAACATACCCTAATTTATGGGACACAATGAAAGCAGTGCTAAGAGGAAAATTCATAGCCCTGAGTGCCGCCAAAAAGAAACGGGAGACAGCATACACTAACAGCTTAATGGCACACCTGAAAGCCCTGGAACAAAAAGAAGCAAATGCACCAAAGGGGAGTAGAAGGCAGGAAATCATCAAACTCAGGGCTGAAATCAATCAAGTAGAAACAAATAAAACCATACAAAGAATCAACAAAACGAGGAGTTGGTTCTTTGAGAAAATTAACAAGATAGATAAGCCCTTAGCCAGACTAACCAGAGAGCACAGAGATAGTATCCAAATTAATAAAATCAGAAACGAAAAGGGAGAGATAACAACAGAAACTGAGGAAATTCAAAAAATCATCAGATCCTACTACCAAAATCTGTATTCAACACAACTAGAAAATCTTGAGAAATGGACAATTTCCTTGACAGATACCAAGTACCAAAATTAAATCAGGATCAAATAGACCATCTAAACTGTCCTATAACCCCTGAAGAAATAGAAGTTGTCATTCGAAGTCTTCCAACCCAAAAAAGCACAGGTCCAGATGCTTTTACTGCAGAATTCTATCAGACCTTCAAAGAAGACCTAACACCAATACTCTTCAAACTGTTCCACAAAATAGAAACAGAAGGAACACTACCCAACTCGTTCTATGAAGCCACAATTACACTAATACCAAAAGCACACAAAGATCCGACAAAGAAAGAGAATCTCAGGCCAATCTCTCTTATGAATATCGATGCAAAAATACTCAATAAAATTCTTGCCAACCGAATCCAAGAACACATCAAAACGATCATTCACCACGATCAAGTAGGCTTCGTCCCAGGGATGCAGGGATGGTTCAATATAAGGAAATCCATCAATGTAATCCACTACATAAACAATCTCAAAGAAAAAAAACCACATGGTCATCTCATTAGATGCTGAGAAAGCATTTGACAAAATTCAGCATCCTTTCATGCTAAAGGTCTTGGAAAGATCAGGAATTCAAGGCCCATATCTAAACATAGTAAAAGCAATTTACAGCAAACCAGTAGCCAGCATCAATCTAAATGGAGAGAAACTTGAAGCAATCCCACTAAAATCAGGGACTAGACAAGGCTGCCCTCTCTCTCCATATCTTTTCAATATAGTACTTGAAGTTCTAGCTAGAGCAATTAGACAACAAAAAGAGGTCAAAGGGATACAAATTGGAAAGGAAGAAGTCAAACTATCACTATTTGCAGACGATATGATAGTATACATAAGCGACCCAAAGAACTCCACCAGAGAACTCCTACAGCTGATAAACGACTTCAGCAAAGTGGCCGGATATAAAATCAACTCAAGCAAGTCAGAAGCCTTCCTATACTCAAAGGATAAGCAGGCTGAGAAAGAAGTAAGAGAAATAATACCCTTCACGATAGCCACAAACCATATTAAGTATCTTGGCGTGACTCTAACCAAACAAGTGAAAGATTTGTATGACAAGAACTTCAAGTCTCTGAAGAAAGAAATTGAAGAAGACCTCAGAAGATGGAAAAATCTGCCATGCTCATGGATTGGCAGGATTAATATAGTAAAAATGAGCATCTTACCAAAAGTAATACACAGATTCAATGGAATCCCCATCAAAATCCCAACTCAATTCTTCATAGAGTTAGAAAGAGCAATTCAAAAATTCATCTGGAATAACAGAAAACCCAGAATAGCTAAAACTATTCTCAAGAGTAAAAGAACCACTGGGGGAATCAGTATCCCAGACCTCAAGCTGTACTACAGAGCAATTGTGTTAAAAACTGCATGGTATTGGTACAGTAACAGACATGTAGATCAATGGAACAGAATTGAAGACCCAGAAATGAATCCACACTCCTATGGTCACTTGATTTGTGACAAAGGAGCTAAAACCATCCAGTGGAAAAAAGATAGCCTTTTCAACAAATGGTGCTGGCTCAGCTGGAGGTCAACATACAGAAGAATGCAAATTGACCCATCCTTATCTCCTTGCACTAAGCTCAATTCTAAGTGGATCAAAGATCTCCACATAAAACCAGACACACTGAAACTAATAGAAGGGAAACTAGGGAAGAACCTTGAACATATGGGCACAGGGGAGAATTTCCTGAACAGCACTCCAATAGCTTATGCTCTAAGATCAAGAATAGACAAATGGGACCTCATTAAATTACAGTTTTTGCAAGGCAAAAGACACTGTCGAAAAGACAAAGCGGCAACCAACTAACTGGGAAATGATCTTTACCAACCTTACATCTGACAGAGGGCTAATATCCAATATATACAAAGAACTCAAGAAGTTAAACTCCAGAGAGGAAAGTAACCCTATTAAAAAATGGGGTACAGATCTACACAAAGAGTTCTCACCTGAAGAATATCTAATGGCTGAGAAGCACCTAAAGAGATGTTCATCATCCTTAGTCATTAGGGAAATGCAAATCAAAACAACCCTGAGATTCCTTCTCACACCAGTCAGAATGGCTAAGATCAAAAACACAGGAGACAGCAGTTGTTGGTGAGGATGTGGAGAAAGAGGAACACTCCTCCACTGCTGGTGGAATTGCAGGCTGGTACAACCACTCTGGAAAGCAGTCTGGCGGTTCCTCAGAAAACTGGGCATGACACTCCCCGAGGATCCGGCTATACCACTCCTGGGCATATACCCAGAGACTTTACCCGCATGCAATAAGGACACATGCTCCACTATGTTCATAGCAGCCTTATTTATCATAGCCAGAAGCTGGAAAGAACCCAGATGTCCCTCAACGGAGGAATGGATTCAGAAGATGTGGTATATCTACACAATGGAGTACTACTCTGCAATTAAAAACAATGAATTCACGAAATTCCTAGGCAAATGGTCAGAACTTGAAAATATCATCCTTAGTGAGGTAACCCAATCACAAAAGAACACACATGGTATGCAGTCACTGATAAGGGGATATTGACCCAGAATCTCGGAATACCCTAGACACAATCCACATATCAATAGATTTCTAAAAAGATGGAAGGAGAAAGCCCTGGTCCTGGAAATACTGGATGTAGGGGAACGCCAGGACAGAGTAAAGAGAGGGGGTTGAATGGAGAAAAGAGGGAAGAAAGGGGGCTTTTGGGACTTTCGGGGAGGGAGGAAACGGGAAAGGGGAAGTGATTTGGAATGTAAATTAAAAAAATAAAATAAAATTATTAAAAAAAAAAGATGACTTGCCCAGAGCTTTCCATACCCTGCAAGTATTACATGTTTCATAGAAGACCAAGAGCCATTCTAATGCCAACTATCAGAATTGTTATTGAACATCTTAATTTTGAGACTGATTAAATTCAGTATGATTTAGTAAGTAATGTAATCAAATGACATTTTAAATAGAAAACTAAGAATACCCTGAAGGTTGAATCTTCCGTCATTTCTGTTGCAGTTGTTTTAAGTCTTACTCTGAAGCTGAGGCTGGCTTCGAACTTATGGCAGTCTTTCCTGCCTCAGCTTCCTCAATGGTGAGACTATAAGTATGAACTAGCACACCTGATTTGATTCATACTACATGCATAAGAAATCACAAAGCCAAATGGAATAATAATCAGTTTTAATCACTATACATCTGTTATTACAGTAAGGTGGTTTTATGTCATTTTAAAGATTTTTGAGGAAGGAGAAACAAAGTGTGACTTTGCATTTAATCTTTATTATTAAGTAGACTATGCATAGAGACATTTAACGTGGTTTTGTGCCCCAAGCCCAGCACATAAACGAAAGCACTGTAAATGTAAATGAGATGTGCTGTTTAGTATTATCCATCTACCTCCATCCAGAAACAACAGTGATACACTTAGGACAGAGGTCAGAAGCTTAGCGCATGATCAGTCTGTTAAGGATTATAAAAAAAAAAAAAAGAAAAGAAAACTGAGGCAAATGAATAAATCCCCTTAAATTGTATATCTAAGAAAATATAAGCAGCTGTAGGACTACTTACTCTCCTGACTCATGTACAACCCATTTCAACAAGTGTTTCCATTAGTTTGTAGGAGGATCTGATTTCATTTGCAAGAGATGAAAATCTTGATGACTATAACTGATCAAGATTTGAAAATGGAAACAGAATTGATAAAGAAAATATATGTGGAAAGGATTTTTTTTTAAATTTATTTATTTATTATATGTAAGTACATTGTATCTGTCTTTAGACACACCAGAAGAGGGCATCAGATCTCATTACAGATGGTTGTGAGCCACCATGTGGTTGCTGGGATTTGAACTCAGGACCTTTGGAAGAGCAGTCAGTGCTCTTAACCACTGAGCCATCTCTCCAGTTCTGTGGAAAGGATTTTGGGAATGGAAAAAGTAAAAGGAATTAGAACAGAAAGTACAGAAGAAAGCTTCACCAACAGAATATATGACATTGAAGAGAGAATCTCAGTCATTGAAGATATACGAGTAGAAACTAATACATCAGTCAACAAAAAGTTAAATCTAAAATACATTCTCAACCTAAAACATTCTGGAAAAGTATGAAAAGACAATATCCATGAATAGTAGAATAAAGGAAACAGTAGAAATGTGGCTCAAAAGCCAAAAAAATATTTTTAGCAAAATCGTAGAAGAAAATGTTCTTAACCTAAAGAAGATGAATACAATGGCACAAGAAGCTTACAATACCAAATATACTGGATCAGAAAAGAAATTCTCTTTGACACATACTAATCAAATTGCCAAACAAACAGAATCAAGAAAGAATATTAGAAGCTAAAAGGGAAATAAACCAAGCAGATCTATTAGAATTGCGCCTGACTTCTCAGTGAGATTCCAAAAGCAAAAAGTACCTCTACAAATATATGTCCTGCAGAGTATAAGAGATCACAGATCCTGGTCCAGGTTTCTTACCTAGAAAGATTTTCAATCAATATAGATGGAAAACAAAATATTTAAACAATGTCTATTTACAAATCCAGCCCTTCAGAATGTGCTAGTAGGAAAACTCTAATCTAAAGAGGTTAACTACATCCATGAAACCAAAGAAAATGAGTAATCTCACACCAGCAAAATCAAAAGTAGGGAAATACACAGATACTGATACAGACACACACACACACACACACACACACACACACACACACAGAAAGAGAGAGAGAGAGAGAGAGAGAGAGAGAGAGAGAGAGAGAGAGAAACACTGCCACTGAAACTACCATAAGCACTGTTACTTCCACAACCACCACCACCACCATGAGGAATAACAAAATAACAAGAATTAACTATCATTGGTTATTGATATCTCTTGAGTATCAAAGACAATTTCCCAGTTAAAATATATACAATGTATGCAAAAACAGAATTCATTTTTGTGTTGCATCCAAAAATCACACTTTAACATCCAGAATGAATATCCTCTCAGAATAAAGGATTGGAAAAAGGTATTCCAAGCAAATGGACTTAAAAAACAAGCTGGTGTAGTCACTTGAATATCCAATGAAGTAGACTTCAAAATAAAACCAATAAACAAAACAAAAAGAAAAACAAAAATTATGAAGACTAGATACTCATTAAAGGAAAAATCCAAAAAGATGACATTTCAATTAAGATCTATACCTCCAAAACAATGGCATACATAGCTGTATATGAAACACCAGTGCAGCTTAAATCACATATTGACTCTCAAACTCATAGTGGGGTACTTCAATACCTTACTCTTTCTATAGATAGGTCATTCAACAAAAATCAACCAGAGAAATACTAGAGCTAATGGAATGTATAAACCAAATAGACCTAACAAACATCTACAGCACAAAAGAATATACTTTTTTCTCTGCACCTCAGGGTACTTTCTTCAAAATTGATCACATGCTCAGACATAAATAGATCAAGTTTCAATAGACACAAGAAAATTGAAATAAATCCCTGCATCCTATTAGAATGCCATGCGTTAAATCTAGATATCAACAACAGCAGAAACAACAGAAACTTACAAAATTGTACAAACTCAACATCTCCTGACTGACTGAAGAATGGGTCAAAACAGAAATAAAGAAATTAAAAACTTTCTAGGATTCAATGAAAATGAATACACAGCAAATTCAAACTTATGGGACCCACTGAAAGCAGTAATGGGCAGAATACCAAAAGACAAACATGTACAAAACACAATCATAAAACCTTTGGCCCACATTCTGTCCTGTCTGCAAAATACACCAGAGAAATGGTGACACAGAGCTCATGGGAGTAGCCAACCAATGTCTCATGTGACTTAAGGCCCACTCCGATAGAGAGAACCCATACCTGACACTGTTAAAGTAACCCAGAACCAGAGAGTACATACCCCAGAGAACTAGGGTAAAAAAAACACTACTGATAAAAAAGTATCAATATAAAATGTCTACTAATGATATTCTGCTATACTCATTGATCAGTGCCTTATCCACTCATCATCAGAGAGACATCCTTTGGTACCAGATGGGAACACATATAAAGAAATACATTATGAGGAGTGACAGTCTAAATGTCTAAGTGTCATAACTTTGTAGTCTAATCTAACACACCTACTATGTACTGTGGTAATACGATTTGTGGAAAGCAGTAACTAAGGCGGCTTTGCCTTTTTTACAAAATATTTGAGATTTCACCTTCAGCTTTACATACATGAATGTTTTTCTGTCTATACATCTATGGGCCATGTATGTGCAATGTGCTTGGAGGCTAGAAGAGAGCCTTGTATCCTCTGGGACTACAGTCACATACAGTGATCAACCTCCACGTGGGGACTGGTCACTGAAACCTGGTCCAGTGGAAGAACACTCTGTGAATTTTTCCCAAGCACCTATATTTTACTTTTAAGAACCATACATATAATGAGACTGTCATCCACTCTGGCATCTTCAGTTTCTCTCCCTACGTATTGTGTATAGCACACATATTTAACTGCATGAATCATTTTAATCTTTAGGGCCTTTGCTCTCCATATGTCTGAACTGCATGAGCAGCTCTATATGACATGAATGCACACTCAACTCACTGAAGCTATCACAAAACAGAGTGTAAATTTTAGTGAAGATAGAGAGCCCGGGACAGCTTGGTAGACTCTGACTGAGACAGTTACTCATCAGCCATATACTTGCCCTCAATATTGGGAAATTCTTTAAATCCACATAGTTGGATACTCTCATATCATGGTATCTTAGCAAATTTTTGGTCAAACTTGAAGTGTTTATCAGAAATAATGTAATGTTTTATGCCTGAAATGCAAATAGATAATTATCTGTTTAGTAAAATAGACAAAATAAAGGAGGAACACACATTGATTCAAATACAGACTTAAAGTTTAAGATTAGTTAAGTGACTTCCTTTGGTAATAAAACACCAGCTGTCTCACATTCCAGTGATTGGATATCTTTTGTGTTCTTTGGTTGGTGGTTCAGTTTCTGAGCCACCATGGGCCCAGGTTAGTTGGCTCTGTAGATATTCTAGTGGTGTCCTTGACCCCTCCGTTTTGCTCAAGTCTGTTCCCCACTGTTCCACAATGCTCTCTGTGCTCCATCTGATGTTTGAATATGGGTCTCTGCATCTGCCTCCATCCCCTGCTGGATGAAGCCTCAATAAAAGAATTTAAGAACAGTAACAAACAGAAGGCATAGCAAGATGTATTAGAGTTCAAAATGTAAACTACAGTGCATGCAATGGGCCTGAAAGAGAGGACAGTCATGTACCCTTAGATAAGGTTGACCTCTTGGAAGCAGGCTCCTTCCATCCACAGTGCTTCAGCCTTTGATACAAACCTCTCCTGAGGTTTTCACCAGCTCCATCTAGGACCCAGCCTTGGAACTGCACACTTACTCCCATCTACTGGAGAGCCCAAATGCTCAGTTAACTGATGAGAAGTTGCAGAATCAATGGAAATTAATGGATGTATGTCTCTGCCTTAGGGTTTTTATTGCTGGGAAGCACCACCATAAAGGCAGCAACTCTTATACAGAAATATTTCACTGAATATGGCTTACAGTGCAAAGGGTTAGTCCTTTATCATCATGGTGGAAAAAAATCATGGCCGAACATAGGAAATCACGGTGTTGGAGAAGTTGAGAATTTTACAATCAGATTTGTAGGCAGCAGGAAGAGTGAGACACTGAGCCTGGATTGGACATCTGAGAACTTAAAGCCCAAAGATATACTACCTCCAACAAAGTCACCCCTACACCAGCAAGGTCATCCCTTCTACTAGTATCACTCTCTAAGTGTTTATCTTTGGGGCCAGTTTTCTACAAACCACCATAGTCTCTTATATCAATTGATATGAAAGGCCCTTATAGCAAAATGAAGCAAAGATAGCAAAGATATCTTAAGTAGTTTTCTATTTCTTCTGCAATCACTATAAAATATGTGTGGCTAAAATGTGGGAAGTTCATTATTTCATGGTTCTGGAGGTCAGAATTCAAACACTGGACTTGATGAGCTGCTATAGGGAGCCTACTTTCCCATTTGGAGGATCTAGAAGGAATTATATCTTTTGGTTTATTGAACTCCTACAGAGCTTCCAAACTCTTTAGCTTGTGATCCCTTTCCATATTTTTTTTCTTTTGAAAATCATGTTTACTCATGTATATTTATTATATACAACATTGAGTTTCATAAAAGTGACTTCTTTCAAATATATGATCTATAAAACATACTTATGCCCCCTCCCAACTTGTATTTAGGTTAATATAACAGAAGGTAGAGTCATCTTAGGAGGAAACTTCAATAGAGAAAATAGCTTCATTTAATCGGGCTGTGGGCATGTTAATTTTATTAATTAATTTTCTTAATTAATGATCAATGGAACAAGGCTCAATCAGTCCAGTGTGGAAAAGCCCACACCTAGGTTGGTGATCCTGATTTCTAAAAGAAATAAGGCTTAGCAGGCCAGAAGGATCAGCCAGTAAGCAGTACTCCTCCCTGACTTCTACATGAAATTTTGCTCCTGGATTACTACCCTGTTTGAATTCCAGCCTTCAATTCTACCAGTGATGGGCTGTTATCTGGAAGTGTGAGAAGAAACCCTTTCCTCTCAAGCTGCTTTTGTTCATGATCTTTCAACACAGCAATTAGAACCTTAACTAAGACACTTGCTCTTTTTTTCCCTTCTATCACCTCTCCATACTTTCTTTTGTTCCTTTCCCTTTTGTTTTTATTCTTTTGTCCTTTTCACTCTCCTATTTCTTCCTCTGCTCTTGTTGCCCAGCATTTTTATTTTCTCGTTAGGACTGTCAATCAATAGTATTTCTACTACTATGAAACTCAACTGTTTATATAGGTCTTTGATCACGAACAGAAGCCTGTCCTGAGATCGTATAGACATTTGTGGTTTGAGAGCTGAGTTGGTCATTGATCTTCCTTCACAGTGCTTCCTTATTCTCTTTGATGGTGTTTTTGGACATTTATTTAAGCTGGAAACTCTCACACCCCAGTGCCCAGACAATTACTTCCTTATTTGATGACTGCTTTGCATAGGTCCTTACAGGTCAGCCCAGCTGCCCATGGTTTATAAACCAGAACTTTGCTGTAAGAATGGAAATACATCAGACAGGCAGGAGCATCAAGATGAAGTCACAGACACAGGTCTTCATATTCCTGCTGCTTTGTGTGTCTGGTGAGAAATTTAAAAGTATAATATTATCTTCAAAGCAAGTCATTTGTAGAGAAATAATCATAGTTTAAAGACATAGAGGATATAATAGCTACTTCCTGTAAGAAGCCAATAGCAAGCAGTCATAATGCCATTAGAAAAAAACATTTTAAATTTCAAAGTTGTAACAGGAACTTATTGTGTGTATATGTATAAACTCATCATTCATCTCTGATTGCAGGTATTCATGGGAGCATTGTGATGACCCAGTCTCCTGAATCCCTGCCTGCAACAGTAGGAGACAGGGTTACCATGTCCTGCAAGGCCAGTCAGAGTGTGAGTAATAATGTAGCCTGGTACCAACAGAAACCAGGTCAGACTCCTAAACTGCTGATCTACTATGCATCCACTCGGTACACTGGAGTCCCTGATCGCTTCACAGGCAGTGGATCTGGGACAGATTTCACTCTCACCATCAGCAGTGTGCAGGCTGAAGACCAGGCTGTTTATTTCTGTCAGGAGTATTATTATACTCCTCCCACAGTGCTTCATCCTCCTACAAAAACCTCCTTGAGAGTCTCACAGATGCCTGTCCCACATACAACTGTGACTTTGCACACTTCCCCCTCTGTCTGAAAGCTGCTTGATTCATTAGTGAAAAGCTCAGGAAATTAATTGAGCAGATGGCCACTTAGAAATTGGAAGGTTCTTATGGGAAGAGGAAGACATTGGGTATGTTTTTTTTTTATTTCTTCACTAACAATTTAGCACAAATTCGGTGGCTTGACCTTATTAAAATTATTATTTTATAGTCCAAGAATGCAGAAACTGAATTACATCTCCATGGACTAAATTCAAGAACTTGGAAGGCTACATTCCCAGTTGTTAATCTGGAAGAGAACTGGTCCTTCCTTGGCTTTCTGAGCTTCTATAACTCTCCCTAACTCTTGGGCTCCTTGCATGTTTTCTCAAATTCTGCTTTCTAAAAAACTTACTTATTGGCATATATAATGTTGGGTTTCATAAAACAAAAATTTAAAAAGTATATCATCTCTTTTGAAAATATTCTTCCCTCTTGTTTTCTGCTTTCTGACTCTTCCCTATGCCTTCAACTAACCTCCTTATTTCCCCTACTGTCCATTATATTTTTTATAAGACTTATTCTTTATGTACATTTCAAATGATTTCCCCTTTCCTGGTCCTCCCCTCCCGGAAAGTCCCTTAAGCCATCTCCCCTCCCCCTGTTCCCCAACCAACCCTCTCCCACTTCCCTGTCCTGGTATTCCCCTACACTGCTGCATTTAGCCTTTCCAAAACCAGGGGTCTCTTCTCCCTTTGATGTTCAACAAGGCCATCTTCTCCTGCCTATGTGTCTGGAGCCATGTGTAACACTATGTGTACTATCTTGTTAATGTTTTTATCCCTAGGAGTTCTGGGAGTACTGGGTGGCTCATATCCTTGTTCCTCCTATGGTGCTGCAAACCCCCTCAGCTCCTTGGGTCCTTTCTCTAGCTCTCCACTGGGGACCCTATGGTCAGTTCAATGACTGGCTGACAATGTCCCCCTCTGTATTTGTCATGCACTAGCAGAGCCTCCCAGGTGACAGCTATATCCTGCTCCAGTCAGCAAGTACTTGTGGTCATCAATAATAGTGTCTGGGTTTTTTAACTGTATATGGGATGGATCACTAGGTTGGGTAGGCTCTGGATGGTCTTTCCGTCAGTCTCTGCTCCACACTTGTCTCTGTATCTCCTTCTGTGGGTATTTTGTTCCCCCCTTCTAAGAAGGACCAGAGTATCCATACTTTGTTCTTCCTTCTTCTTGGTCATCATTTGATATTTGAATTGTGTCTTGGGTATTCCAAGCTTCTGGGTTAATATCCACTTAGTGAATGCATACCATGTGTGTTCTTTTGTGATTGGGTTACCTCACTAAGGATGATATTTTCCAGTTCTGACCATTTGCCTAAGAATTTCATGAATTCATTGTTTTTAATAGCTGAGTAGTATTCCATTGTGTAAATATACCACATTTTCTGTATCCATTCCTCTGTTGAGGGATATCTGGGTTCTTTCCAGCTTCTGGCTATTATAAATAGGGTTGTTATGAACATAGTGGAGCATGTGTCTGCTGGAGAAACCTCTGGGTATATGGCCAGGAGTGGTATAACAGGGTCCTCTGGTAGTATCATGCCCAGTTTTCTGAGGAACTGTGAGACTGATTTCCAGAGTGTTTGTATGACCTTGCAATCCCACCAGCATTGGAGAAGTGTTCCTCTTTCTCCACATCATTGCCAGAACCTGCTGTCTCCTGAGTTTTTGATCTTAGCCATTCTGACTGGTGTGAGGTGAAATCTCTGGGTTGTTTTGATTTGCATTTCCCTGATTACAAAGAATGTTGAACATTTCTTTAGGTACTTCTCAGCCAATCGATATTCCTCAGGTGAAAATTCTTTGTTTAGCTCTGTACTCAATTTTTTTTTCATGGTCTAATAAGTGATGTCATTTATTTTAGAGAGATCAAACACTGAGAACTTACAGCAGTCTGATGGGAACTGCACCACATTGCTTTATTCAGGAATACCACAGCCAAGCTTCTGGACATCTTGCACACCCTCCACTAGCCACCACATGTCTTTAATCTTTCTTGAATTTATTATCGAATGCTTCAAGCCACCAGGCTCATCCTTTTAAAGCTGCACACATCCTTGAGGAATTAGCTTTTGTGCAATCACAGGCCCTTGAAGATTATCTATTCCTCTTTGTAATGAGATCCCTATGAGCTTTGACTTGATAATGCCTCAAAGACTGATGGAGATGAGAACTAGAAGTATGCTGCTTACAGACTCAGAGCTGTAGTTGTTTGGGTTTGAGTGTATGTGCAGTGTGTATGTGTGTGTGTGTGTGTGTGTGTGTATGTGCACATGTGCTGTTCACTATGTAAGTTTATCTTTTTTCTTTTTTTTGTCTTTTTTTTCTAAGTTTTTTTTATTTACATTCAAAATAACTTCCCCTTTCCCATTTCCTCCCTCCCCGAAAGTCCCATAGTTATTTGGCTCTCTGTTGTCTGACATCTTGAGTTCTTTGTATATATTGGATGTTAGCCCTCTGTTAGATGTAATGTTGGTAAAGATTTTTCCCAATTTGTTGGTTGACATTTTGTCCTATTGACAGTGTCCTTTGACTTACAGAAACTATGTAATTTTATGATTTCCTATTTGTCAATTCTTGATATTAGAGCATAAGCTATTGGTGTTCTGTTCAGGAAATTTGGTCCTGTGCCCATGTGCTCATGGCTCTTCCATAGTTTATTTTCTATTAGTTCAGTGTGTCTGGTTTTATGTGGAGGTCCTTGATTCACTTGGACTTGAGCTTAGTACAAGGAGATAAGAATGGATTGATTGGCATTCTTCTGCATGCTGACCTCGAGTTGAACCAGCACCATTTGTTGAAAAGGCTATTCTTTTTCCACTGGATAGTTTTAACTCCTTTGTCAAAGATCAAGTGACCATAGGTGTGTGGGTTCATTTATGGGTCTTCAATTATATTCCATTGATCATCTACCTGCCTGTCACTCTACCAATACCATGAATTTTTTAACACTATTGCTGTGTAGTACTGTTTGAGGTCTGGGATACTGATTCCTCCAGAAGTTCTTTTACTGTAGAGAATAGTTTTAGTTCTCCTGGGATTTTTGTTATTCCAGATGAATTTGAGAATTGCCCTTTCTAATTCTATGAAGAATTGAGTTGGAATTTTGATGGGGATTGCATTGAATCTGTATATTGCTTTTGGCACGATAGCCATTTTTATTATATTAATTCTGCCAAGCCAAGAGCATGGGAGATCTTTCTGTCTTCTGAGGTCTTTGATTTCTTTCTTCAGAGATTTAAAGTTCTTGTCATACTGATCTTTCACTTGTTTGGTTAGAGTCACACCAAGATACTTTATATTGTTTGTGACTATTGTGAAGGGTGTCATTTCCTTAATTTCTTTCTCAGCCTGTTTATCCTTTGACTATAGGAAGGCTACAAAGCTTATACTCAACACAACTGGAAAATCTGTCGGAAATGGACAATTTCTTATCAGATACCAAATACCAAAGTTAAATCAGGATCAGATAGACCATCTAAACAGTCACATAGCCCCTAAAGAAACAGAAGCAGTCATTGAAAGTCTTCCAACCAAGAAAAGCACAGGATCAGATGGTTTTAGTGCAGAATTTTATCAGACCTTCAAGAAGACCTAACACCAATACTCTTCAAAGTATTCCACAAAATAGAAACAGAGGAACACTACCCAACTCGTTCTATGAATCCACAATTACGCTGATACCAAAACCTCACAAAGATCCAATAAAGAAAGTGAACTTAAGATCAATTTCCCTTATAAACATTGATGCAAAATCAAGAACACATCAAAACGGTCATTCACCATGATCAAGTAGGCTTAATCGCAGTGATGCAGGGATGGTTCTCTCTATATGGAAATCCATCAATGTAATCCATTACATAAACAAACTCAAAGAAGAAAACCACATGGTCATTTTGTTAGATGCTGAAAAATATTTGACAAAATTCAGATTCTTTTCATGTCAAAAGTCTTGGAACAGGAATTCAAGCCCATACCTAAACATAGTAAAAATCAATATACAGCAAACCTGTAGCCAACATCAAACTAAATAGAGAGAAATTTGAGGCAATTCTACTAAAATCAGGGAGAAGATAAAGCTGCCCTCTCTCTCTCCATATTTATTCCATATAGTATTTGAAGTTCTATCTAGAGAAATTAGACAACAAAAGGAGGTCAAAGTATTCAAATTTGAAAGGAAGATGTCAAATTATCAGTATTTGCAGATGCTATCAAAGTATACTCAAGTGACCCAAAAAACTACAGCAGAGAACTCCTACAGCTGATAAACAACTTCAGCAAAGTGGCTGGATATAAAATTAACTCAAACAAATTAGTAGTCCATTATATTTTTATGTAATATATGCATATGTCCCCCACATTGAAACATACATACATTCGTTTGTACATACATACATATATACATACATACATGCATACACACACACGCACACATAAACAGAAATAGACACACAACCTTTTAATGTATCTATAAAATTCCAGGATCCATAAATTAGAGAGGAGCCATAAAAGAACAAAAATCCCACTGTCTCTGGCTGGAACTTGTCACTCCTGTAGGCCTGTAGGCCTCTGTTAGCTCCCCAGGAAGATCCACCTTCCCCTGGCACAGAGGGCTGTGGAACAGCCCGGCTCCTGGTTGCAGATGGTGATCAGAAGGACCCTGTTCCAGCTCATTCTTCTCCTGTGTCCCATGTACCCTTGGCCGAACCTGCTGGGACCAACTAACACCAGGGATAACCAGATAGTGAAAATTAAATGCAAGAACATTTCCAACAGAAACCAAGGCAACATGGCATCATCCAAACTCAGTTCTCCTACAACAGCAAGTCCTGGTTATCCCATCGCACCAGCAAAGCAAGATTTGGATTTAAAATCCTATCTCACAATGCTGATAGAGGACTTCAAAAAGGTCATGACTAACTACATTAAAGAAATACAAGAGAACACAGGTAAACTGGTAGAAGCCCTTAAAGAGGAAACACAAAAAATCCGTTAAAGAATTACTTGAAAACACAACCAAATAGATGAAGGAATTGAACAAAACCATCCAGGATCTAAAACAATGAAGAAATGAAGTAGAAACAATGAAGAAATCACAAAGGGAAACAACTCTGGAGATAGAAAACCTACGAAAGAATCAGGAGTCACAGATGCAAGCATCACCAACAGAATACAAGAGATAGAAGAGAGAATCTCAGATGCAGAATATGATACCATAGAAAACATTGACACAACAGTCAAAGAAAATGCAAAATGCAAGAGACTCCTAAGCCAAAACATCCAGGAAATCCAGGACACAATAAGACCAAAGCCATGGATTATAGGTATAGACGAGAGCGAAGATTTCTTTTTTTTGTCCTTTTGAATTCAACTGTCTAATTTTATTTTAGCTTAAGACAGATATGAATTTTAATCATTAAGGGTATGTTATATATCAAGCATATAGTTCATCTTACTATAGATGTTTCTGCTGTGAGATACTTGTGTGAAAGACAGAGATATTTCATTAGAAGGACTATAAATTTTAGAACATTTTAAATATACATAAAAATGTATGTGTTATTTGTATATAGATGCACATGTATGTATAATATTTTATAGAATATTTTAAGTGAGTCATCTCAGAGCTAGCTGCTAGACTTTAGCCATGGAATATTTATTATGACACAAAAAACAAAACAAGCAAATGAACAAACAAACGAAAACCGGCATGTTACATCTCAATGACCAGAGTTTTCCAGAATATACAGTAGCAAATGAAGAAGGAATTTCTAGCTTAAAGGGCCAGTAAATATCTTCAACAAAATTATTGAAGAAAACTTCCCTAACCTAAAGAAAGGGATGCCCATGAACTTACAAGAAACCTACAGAACTCCAAATTGGCTGGACCAGAACAGCAATTCCTTCTGTCACATAATAATCAAAACAACAAATGCACTAAACAAAGAAGAATTTTAAAAACAGTAAGGGAAAAACGTCAAGTAACATATAAATTCATACCTAGCAGAATTACACCAGATTTTTCACGAGAGACGATGAAAGCTAAAAGATTCTGGGCATATGTCATACAGACCTTAAGAGAACACAAATGCCAGTCCAGGCTACTATACCCAATAAAACTCCCAATTACCATAGATGGAGAAAACAAAATATTCCTTGATAAAACCAAATTTACACAATATCTTTCCACAAATCTAGTCCTACAAAGGATAATAGATGGAAAACACCAAAAACAAGGATGGAAAGTACAGCCTAGAAAGAGCAAGAAAGTAATATTTCAGCAAACTCACACAAACATAATTTTACTTCTAACAACAGAAAATAACAGGAAGTAACAATCACTTTTCATAAATATCTCTTAATATGAAAATTAATATTACCAACATATCCTAATAGATTGAAATTAAAAAAAAAATAAGAGGAATTAGAAATCTGTTGGCTATCATCCAGTGATCACTCTAATTTGATAATTGGAGAAATAGGTCCAATGTTGTGCAATCCATATACACTTTCTGCTTGTTTTTATGTGATATTGTCTTGTTATGTATCTCATAATGGTCTTGAAATCGTGCTTCTCTCTGAGCTTCTCTATTAGTATGATTGTTTATTTGATGTTTTTACGCTATACTCTGGTTTTCAGAACAGCTTACATATTTCAAAATTATCTCTATAGCCAAAAGAAACATAGACAATTAATTTTGGAGTTCGCTTATAAGAGAACAACAAAGAGTGAAACTGAATGTTTGCTTAATATTTATAATTATTGTATCAATTTTGAAGAAGAGGATCTTATAAGTTATTCTTTTTCTGAGATGAATACCTTTCAAAATTACACAGCCAATGAACCAGAATCTTACCCTCACCTAATGTCTGTGTCACCCTCCAAGCAGAACCATTGTTCATTGAAACAGTTGATGAATGACTTCATGACTAGACCATCTTAATACACACACCATTTCTTAAATCAATGTAACATTCCGTATGGACTGAGAATGATGCCAATCACTCATGTCAAATAGTTTTGACCATAGCAGGAAATCTGTATCCAAATAATCATGCCTACAATTCATTCCTTGGCATAGCAGAACTATCAACTCTTAGCTTAGCTACTATGAAGGTAAAATCCTTTGGTGATGTGAGGGACAATGAAGTACAGCCTTATTACAAGAACTCCTTTGTCTAAAATTGTTCTTATTTTGGGTTTATACCACAGTAAGAGCCAATATTTTAAGCTCTACTAAATACAAAACCAACCAACCAACCAACCAACAAACAAACCAAAAGACTTTATCTATTTATGTTCATATGTTCATTTAATAATATGTCCATAATGTTCAATATGTGGAGTTTTGTATATTTTTTGTGTTATACTATGTTATAGTGTTGAATATACTAAAAAATGTTTTAGCCAAAAACAAAGTATTTCTGACATATACCCCAAAAAACTGAAATTCATTCACAATCCTGCTATGACAATCATTACATTCTAACAATACTTCAGGTGTGCCAACCTCACTAGCATAAGAAAAATGACCTCAAAGAGACTATTTTATGCATGCAGACACTCTATTCATCCTCCTACTAGGACAAGCACTCTGAGCTTACGATTCCAACATTGTCAAGTGGCTATCCACTCTGAGTCCTGCTGACACACTCTCACATTTTATCTTTAAAATAAATAAATCTAGCAATCCATAATACTGACAAGTATTAAGAAAAATAAGTCTACCAGCCTTTTTGTACCTCTAAGATTATGCCATTTTGAATGATTCCTGTTCATGATTGACTAGCAGGAACAAAAGAATATGCTACAAGGAATCTTGAAAATAACGTGCTACTCTGAGGACAAAAGACTCACTTTGTTCTTTTGTTGCCCAGAGAAATGCTCATTTTTCTATAAAAATATGTCCATCCCATGTCTGGCCTGAGATCACTGGGGACTCTCATTCCTTGACGAGTCACTGACCTGAGCCAGCTCCATAGCTTTGCACAGTCAATGGTGATTTTTGTGGGCTCAGAGCACAGCCCCTGCTCACAGGACTTCTATATAAGATGGTCATAATATGAGCTGGAATTAATTTTGAATAGGACATGGCATGGACATGAGATTTACCACTCAGCTTTTGGTGTTACTTCTTCTCTGATTCTCAGGACTGTTAGCACAAAACAAGGAATTTGCTTAGCCTAATGCACTCATTCCCGACTGATTTGTAAAGTTGTTTGTCTTGTCATGTAATTACTCAGTGGTTATGTTTTTTTTTTGTGTGTGTGTGTGTGTTTAATTGCAGGTGGCAGCCTGGTGAGGACATTTATACTATGTTATCTTGGTATCAGCAGAAACCACAGAAAGGCTCCTAAGTTCCTGACCTATGGTACAAATGTCTTTTCTTTTTTTAAAGTTTATTTTCTAAGTTTTTTTATTTACATTCCATATCATTCCGATTTCCCATTTCCTCCCTCCATGAAAGTCCCATAAGCCTCCTTCCCTCCCTCTTTTCCCCATTCAACCCCCTCTCCCTTCTCTGTCCTGGCATCCCCCTAAATCTAGTCTTTCCAGGACCAGGGGTCTCTTCTTCCATCTTCTTGGAAATCTATTGATATGTGAATTGGGTCTAGGGTATTTCGAGATTCTGGGTTAATATCCCCTTATCAGTGACTGCATACCATGCGTGTTCTTATGTGATTGGGTTACCTCACTAAGGATGATATTTTCCAGTTCTGACCATTTGCCTAGGAATTTTGTGAGTTCATTGTTTTTAATTGCAGAGTAGTATTCCATTGTGTAAATATACCACAACTTCTGAATCCATTCCTCCGTTGAGGGACATCTGGGTACTTTCCAGCTTCTGGCAATTATAAATAAGGCTGCTATGAACATAGAAGGGCATGTGTCCTTATTGCATTCAGGGGAAGCCTCTGGGTATATGCCCAGGAGTGGTATAGCCGGATCCTCCAGGAGTGTCATGCCCAGTTTTCTGAGGAACCGCCAGACTGCTTTCCAGAGTGGATACATCAGCTTGCAATTCCACCAGCAGTGGAGGAGTGTTCCTCTTTCTCCACATCCTCACCAACAACTGCTGTCTCCTGTGTTTTTGATCTTATCCATTCTGACTGGTGTGAGATGGAATCTCAGGGTTGTTTTGATTTGATTTTACCTAATGATTAAGGATGATGAACATCTCTTTAGGTGCTTTTCAGCCATTAGATATTCTTCAGGTGAGAACTCTTTGTGTAGATCTGTACCCCATTTTTTAATAGGGTTACTTGTCTCTCTGGAGTTTAACTTCTTGAATTCTTTGTATATATTGGATATTAGCCCTCTATTGGATGTAGGGTTGGTAAAGATCTTTTCCTAGTGAGTTGGTTGACTCTTTGTCTTTTTGACAGTGTCTTTTGCCTTACAGAAACTTTGTAATTTTATGAGGTCCCGTATGTCAATTCTTGATCTTAGAGCATAAGCTATTAAAGTTCTATTCAGGAAATTCTCCCATGTGCATATATGTTCAAGGTTCTTCCCTAGTTTCCTTTCTGTTAGTTTCAGTGTGTCTGGTTTTACGTGGACGTATGCCCGTATGTTCAAGGTTCTTCCCTAGTTTCCTTTCTATTAGTTTCAATGTGTCTGGTTTTAAGTGGAGGTCCTTGATCCACTTGGAACTGAGCTTAGTGCAAGGAGATAAGAATGGGTCAATTTGCATTCTTCTGCATGTTGAACTCCAGTTGAACCATCACCATTTGTTGAAAAGGCTATCTTTTTTCCACTGGATGGTTTTAGCTCCTTTGTTAAAGATCAAGTGACCGTAGGAGTGTGGATTCATTTCTGGGTCTTCAATTTTGCTCCATTGATCTACATGCCTGTCAATGTACCAATACCATGCAGTTTTTAACACTATTGCTCTGTAGTACAGCTTGAGGTCCGGGATACTGATTCCCCCAGAGGTTATTTTACTCTTGAGAATAGTTTTAGCTCTCCTGGGTTTTCTGTTATTCCTGATGAATTTTTGAATTGCTCTTTCTAACTCGATGAAGAATTGAGTTGGGATTTTGATGGGGATTGCATTGAATCTGTATATTGCTTTTGGCAAGATGGTCATTTTTACTATATTAATCCTGCCAATCCATGAGCATGGCAGATTTTTCCATCTTCTGAGGTCTTCTTCAATTTCTTTCTTCAGAGACTTGAAGTTCTTGTCATACAGATCTTTCACTTGTTTGGTTAGAGTCACACCAAGATACTTTATATGGTTTGTGGCTATTGTGAAGGGTATCATTTCTCTTACTTCTTTCTCAGCCTGCTTATCCTTTGAGTATAGGAAGGCTACTGACTTGCTTGAGTTAATTTTATATCCAGCCCCTTTGCTGAAGTTGTTTATCAGCTGTAGGAGTTCTCTGGTGGGGTTCTTTGGGTCGCTTAAGTATACACTCATATCGTCTGCAAATAGTAATAGTTTGACTTCTTCCTTTCCAATTTGTATCCCTTTGATCTCCTTTTGTTGTCTAATTGCTCTAGCTACAACTTCAAGTACTATATTGAAAAGACATGGAGAGAGAGGGTAGCCTTTTCTACTTCCTGATTCTAGTGGGATTGCTTCAAGTTTCTCTCCATTTAGATTAATGTTTGCTGTAAATTGCTTATACTATGTTTAGATATGGGCCTTGAATTCCTGATCTTTCCAAGACGTTTAACATGAAAGGATGCTGAATTTTGTCAAATGCTTTCTCAGCGTTTTATTGAGTATTTTTGCATCGATATTCATAAGAGAAATTGGCCTGAGATTCTCTTTCTTTTTCGGATCTTTGTGTAATTTTGGTATTAGCGTAATTGTGGCTTGATAGAATGAGTTGGGTAGTGTTCCTTCTGTTTCTATTTTGTGGAATAGTTTGAAGAGTATTGGTGTTAGGTCTTCTTTTAAGGTCTGATAGATTTCTGCACTAAAACCGTCTGGACCTGTGCTTCTTTCGTTGGAACACTTCCAATGACGACTTCTATTTCTTCAGGGGTTATAGGATAGTTTAGATGGTCTATTTGATTCTGATTTAATTATGGTATTTGGTGTCTGTCTAGGAAATTGTCCATTTCCTCGAGATTTTCTAGTTGTGTTGAATACAGGCTTTTGTAATAGGACCTGATGATTTTTTGAATTTCCTCAGTTTCTGTTGTTATCTCTCCCTTTTCGTTTCTGATTTTGTTAATTTGGATACTGTCTCTGTGCCCTCTGGCTAGTCTGGAGAAGGGCTTATCTGTCTTGTTGATTTTCTCAAAGAACCAACTCCTCGTTTTGTTGATTCTTTGTATGGTTTTATTTGTTTCTACTTGATTGATTTCAGCCCTGAGTTTGATGATTTCCTGCTTTCTACTCCTCTTGGGTGTATTTTCTTCTTTCTGTTCCAGGGCTTTCAGGTGTGCCATTAAGCTGCTAGTGCATGCTGTGACCCATTTCTTTTTGGAGGCACTCTGTGCTATGAATTTTCCTCTTAGCGCTGCATTCATTGTGTCCCATAAATTAGGGTATGTTGTGCCTTCATTTTCATTAAATTTTAAAAAGTCTTTGATTTCTTTCTTTATTTCCTCCTTGACCAAATTATCATGGAGTAGAGCATTTTTCAGCCTCCATGTGTATGTGGGCTTTCTGTTGTTTTTGTTGCCATTGAAGACCACACTTATTCCATAGTGATCTGATCGGAGGCATGGGATTAGTTCTATCTTCTTATATCTGTTGAGGTCTGATTTGTGACCAATTATATGGTTGATTTTGGAGAAGGTACCATGAGGTGCTGAGAAGAAGGTGTATCCTTTTTTCTAGGATGAAATGTTCTATATATATCTGTTAGTTCCATTTGGTCCAAGGCTTCAATTAGATTCACTGTGTCCCTGTTTAGTTTCTGCTTTCCTGAATGATCCATTTCAGAGAGCAGGGTGTTGAAGTCACCCACTATTATTGTGTGAGGTGCAATGTGTGCTTTGAGTTAGTAAAGTTTCTTTTACGAATGAGGGTGCCCTTGCATTTGGAGCTTAGATATTCAGAATTGAGGGTTCTTCTTAGTGGATTTTTCCTTTGATCGACATTTAGTATTCTTCTGTGTCTTTTTGATGATTTTAGGTTGAAAGTCAATTTTATCTGATATTAGGATGGCTACTCCAGCTCGTTTCCTAGGACCATTTGCTTATAAAATTGTTTTCCAGCCTTTTACTCTGAGGTAGTGTTCGTCTTTGTCACTGAGGTGCGTTTCCTGCACGCAGTAAAATGCTGGGTCCTGTTTATGTATCCAGTCTGTTAGTCTATGTCTTTTTATTGGGTAATTGAGACCATTGATAGTAAGAGAGATTAAGGAATATTGATTATTGCCACCTGCTATTCTTGACGCTATCATTATGTTTGAGTGGTTATCTACATTTGGGTTTGATGCAAGAAGGTTACTATCTCATTTTTTCCACGGTGTTGTTTCTCTCCTTGTATTGGCGGTTTCCACCTATTATCCTTTGCAGGGTTGGGTTTGTGGAAAGATATTGTGTAAATTTTGTTTTATCAAGGAATATCTTGGTCTCTTCATCCATGGTGATTTAGAGTTTTGCTGGGTATTGTAGTCTAGGCTGGCACTTGTGTTCTCTTAGTGTCTGCATGAGATCTGCCCAGGAACTTCTGGCTTTCATAGTCTCTGTTGAGAAGTCTGATGTGATTCAGAGAATTCTTCCTTTATATGTTACTTGGCCTTTTTCACTTATTGCTTTTATTTTTATTTTCTTTTTTTATATTCTAAGTTTTTTTTTATTTACATTCAAAATCATTTCCCCTTTCCAGTTTCCTCCCTCCCTGAAAGTCCCATAAGCCCCCTTCCCTCCCGCTTTTCCCCATTCAACCCCCTCTCGCTTCTCTGTCCTGGCATTCCCCTACATCCAGTCTTTCCAGGACCAGGGATCTCTCCTTCCATCTTCTTGGAAATCTATTGATATGTGAATTGTGTCTAGGGTATTCCAAGATTCTGGGTTAAAATCCCCTTATCAGGGACTGCATACCATGTGTGTTCTTTTGTGATTGGGTTACCTCACTAAGAATGATATTTTCCAGTTCTGACCATTTGCCTAGGAATTTCGTGAGTTCATTGTTTTTAATTGCAGAGTATTATTCCATTGTGTAAATATACCACATCTTCTGAATCCATTCCTCCGTTGAGGGACATCTGGGTTCTTTCCAGCTTCTGGCTATTATAAATAAGGCTGCTATGAACTTACTGGAGCATGTGTCCTTATTGCATGCAGGGGAAGCCTCTGGGTATATGCCCAAGAGTGGTATAGCCGTATCCTCGGGGACTGTCATGCCCAGTATTCTGAGGAACCGCCAGACTGCTTTCCAGAGTGGTTGTACCAGCTTGCAATGCCACCAGCAGTGGAGGAGTGTTCCTCTTTCTCCACATCCTCACCAACAAATGCTGTCTCCTGTGCTTTTGATCTTAGCCATTCTGACTGGTGTGAGATAGAATCTTAGGGTTGTTTTGATTTGCATTTCCCTAATGACTAAGGATGATGAACATCTCTTTAGGTGCTTCTCAGCCATTAGATATTCTTCAGGTGAGAACTTTTTGTTTGGTTCTGTACCCCATTTTTAATAGGGTTACTTGCCTCTCTGGAGTTTAACTTCTTGAGTTCTTTGTATATATTGGATATTAGCCCACTGTCGGATGTAGGGTTGGTAAAGATCATTTCCCAGTTAGTTGGTTGACTCTTTGTCTTTTTGACAGTGTCTTTTGCCTTGCAAAAACTTTGTAATTTAATGAGGTCCCATTGGTCAATTCTTGATCTTAGAGCATAAGCTATTGGAGTTCTATTCAGGAAATTCTCCCCTGTGCATATATGTTCAAGGTTCTTCCCTAGTTTCCTTTCTGTTAGTTTCAGTGTGTCTGGTTTTACGTGGACGTCCTTGATCCACTTGGAATTGAGCTTAGTGCAAGGAGATAGAATGGATCAATTTGAATTCTTCTGCATGTTGACCTCCAGTTGAGCCAGCACCATTTGTTGAAAAGGCTGTCTTTTTTCCACTAGATGGTTTTAGCTCTTTTGTCAAAGATCAAGTGACCATAGGAATGTGGATTCATTTCTGGGTCTTCAGTTCCGTTACATTGATCTACATGCCAGTCACTGTACCAATACCATGCCGTTTTTAACACTATTGTTCTGTAGTACAGCTTGAGGTCTGGGATACTGATTCCCCCAGAGGAACTTTTACTCTTGAGAACAGTTTTAGCTCTACTGGGTTTTCTGTTATTCCAGATGAATTTTTGATTTGCTCTTTCTAACTCTATGAATAATTGAGTTGGGATTTTGATGGGGATTGCATTGAATCTGTATATTGCTTTTGGCAAGATGGTCATTTTTACTGTATTAATCCTGCCAATTCATGAGCGTGGCAGATTTTTCCATGTTCTGAGGTCTTCTTCAATTTCTTTCTTCAGAGACTTGAAGTTCTTATCATACAGATCTTTCACTTGTTTGGTTAGAGTCACACCAAGATACTTTATATGATTTGTGACTATCGTGAAGGGTATCATTTCTCTTACTTCTTTCTCAGCCTGTCTATCCTTTGAGTATAGGAAGACTACTGACTTGCTTGAGTTAATTTTATATCCGGCAACTTTGCTGAAGTTGTTTATCAGCTGTAGGAGTTCTCTGGTGGAGTTCTTTGGGTCGCTTAAGTATACTATCATATCGTCTGCAAATAGTAATAGTTTGACTTCTTCCTTTCCAATTTGTATCCCTTTGACCTCTTTTTGTTGTCTAATTGCTCTAGCTAGAACGTCAAGTACTATATTGTAAAGATATGGAGAGAGAAGTCAGCCTTGTCTAGTCCCTGATTTTAGGGGGATTGCTTCAAGTTTCTCTCCATTTAGATTGATGCTGGCTACCGTTTTGCTGTAAATTGCTTTTACTATGTTTAGAGATGCGCCTCGAATTCCTGATCTTTCCAAGACCTTTAGCATGAAAGGATGCTGAATTTTGTCAAATGCTTTCTCAGCATCTAATGAGATGACCATGTTGTTTTTTCTTTGAGATTGTTTATATAGTGGATTACCTTGATGGATTTCCTTATATTGAACCATCCCTGCATCCCTGGGATTAAGCCTACTTGATCGTAGTGAATGATCGTTTTGATGTGTTCTTGGAATCGGTTGGCAAGAATTTTATTGAGTATTTTTGCATCGATATTCATAAGAGAGATTGGCCTGAGATTCTCTTTCTTTGTCGGATCTTTGTGTGCTTTTGGTATTAGTGTAATTGTGGCTTCAGAGAACGAGTTGGGTAGTGTTCCTTCTGTTTCTTTTTTGTGGAACAGTTTGAAGAGTTTGGTTTTAGGTCTTCTTTGAAGGTCTGATAGAATTCTGCACTAAAACCATCTGGACCTGTGCTTTTTTTCGTTGGAAGACTTCCAATGACGACTTCTATTTCTTCAGTGGTTATACGACAGTTGAGTTGGTCTATTGGATCCTGATTTAATTTTGCTATTTGATATCTGTCAAGGAAATTGTCCATTTCCTCGAGATTTTATAGTTGTGTTGAATACAGGTTTTTGTAGTAGGATCTGATGAATTTTTGAATTTCCTCAGTTTCTCTTTTTATCTCTCCCTTTTTGTTTCTGATTTTATTAATTCGGATACTGTCTCTGTGCCTTCTGTTTAGTCTGGCTAAGGGCTTATCTATCTTGTTGATTTTCTCAAAGAAGCAACTCCTCGTTTTGTTGATTCTTTGTATGGTTTTATTTGTTTCTACTTGATTGATTTCAGCCCTGATTTTGATGATTTCCTGCCTTCTACTCCTCTTTGTGTATTTGCTTCTTTTTGTTCCAGGGCTTTCAGGTGTACCATTAAGCTGTTAGTGTATGCTGTTTCCCGTTTCTCTTTGGCTGCACTCAAGGCTATGAATTTTCTTTCCTCTTAGCACTGCTTTCATTGTGTCCCATATATTAGTGTATGTTATGCCTTCATTTTCATTAAATTTCAAAAAGTCCTTGATGTCTTTCTTTATTTCCTCCTTGAACAAGTTGTCATTTAGTAGAGCATTGTTCAGCCAGCCTCCATGTGTATGTGGGTTTTCAGTTCTTTTTGTTGCCATTGAAGACCACCCTTATTCCATAGTGATCTGATCGGAGGCATGGGATTAGTTCTATCTTCTTATATCTGTTGAGGCCTGATTTGTGACCAATTATATGGTCAATTTATAGAAGGTACCATGAGGTACTTAGAAGAAGGTGTATTCTTTATCTCTAGGATGAAATGTTCTATATATATCAGTTAGTTCCATTTGGTCCAAGGCTTCAATTAGATTCACTGTTTCCCTGTTTAGTTTCTGCTTTCCTGAACGATCCATTTCAGAGAGCGGGGTGTTGAAGTCACCCACTATTATCGTGTGAGGTGCGATGTGTGCTTTGAGCTTTAGTAAAGTTTCTTTTACAAATGAGGGTGCCCTTGCATTTGGAGCATAGATATTCAGAATTGAGAGTTCTTGTTGGTGGATTTTCCCTTGATCAGTATGGAGTGTCCTTCTGTGTCTCTTTTGATGACTTTAGGTTGAAAATCAATTTTATCTGATATTAGGATGGCTACTCTGGCTCATTTCTTGGGGCCATTTGCTTGTAAAATTGTTTTCCAGCCTTTTACTCTGAGGTAGTGTTTGTCTTTGACACTGAGGTGCATTTCCTGCATGCAGCAAAATGCTGGGTCTTGTTTACGTATCCAGTCTGCTAGTCTATGTCTTTTTATTGGGGAATTGAGTCCATTGTTATTAAGAGAGATTAAGGCATTGTCATTATTGCCACCTGCCATTCTTGATGCTGTCTTTATGTTTGAGTGGTTATCTACTTTTGTGTTTGAAGCTAGAAGGTTATTATCTCATTTTTTCCAGGGTGTTGTTTCTCTCCCTGTATTGACGGTTTCCATCTATTATCCTTTGCAGGGCTGGATTTGTGGAAAGATATTGTGAAAATTTGGTTTTATCATGGAATATCTTGGTCTCTCCATCTATGGTGATTGAGAGGTTTGTTGGGTATAGTAGTCTAGGCTGGCATTTGTGCTGTCTTAGTGTCTGCATGAGATCTGCTCAGGATCTTCTGGCTTTCATAGTCTCTGGTGAGAAGTCTGATGTGATTCGGATAGGTATTCCTTTGTATGTTTCTTGGCCCTTTTCTCTTACTGCTTTTAATATTCTTTCTTTGTTTAGTACATTTGGTGTTTTGATTATTATGTGACGGGAGATATTTCTGTTCTGGTCCAGTCTGTTTGGAGTTCTGTAGGCTTCTTGTACGTTCATCGGCATCTCTCTCTTTAGGTTAGGGAAGTTTTCCTCCATAATTTTGTTGAAGATATTTACTGGCCCTTTAAGTTGTAAATCTTCACTCTCATGTATACCTATAATCCTTAGGTTTGGTCTTCTCATTGTGTCCCGTATTTCCTGGATGTTTTGGGTACAAGCTTTTTGCAGTTTGCATTTTCTTTGATTGTTGAGTCGTTGCTTTCTATGGTATCTTCAACACCTGAGATTCTTTCTTCCATCTCTTGTATTCTATTGTTGATGTTTGCATCTAAGGCTCCTGATTTCTTCCCAAGGTTTTCTATCTCCAAGGTTGTCTCCCTTTGTGATTTCTTAATTGTTTCTACTTCCTTTTTTAGATCCTAGATGGATTTTCTGAGATCCTTCACTTGTTTCTGGTTTCCTGTAATTCTTTAATATGTTTTTGCATTTCCTCTTTCAGGATTTCTGCCTGTTGACCCAAGTTCTCCTTTATTTCTCTAAGCAATTTTTGTGTTTACTCCTCGTGGGCTTCTGTCTGTTGATCCATAGTCTCCTGCATTTCTTTAAGCAATTCTCTTGTTTCCTTTGTAAGTGCGTGTACCCGTTCATTCATTTCTTTAAGCAATTTTTGTGTTGCCTCCCTATGGGCCTCCATCATTTGACCCATGTTCTCCTCCATTTCTCTAAGTGATTTTTGTGTTTCCTTTGTAAGTGCTTCTAACCGTTGTTTCATGTTCTCCTGTAATTCTTTATGAGATTTATTTGTGTCCTCCTTGAAATCCTCTAATAGAATCATGAGAAGTGATTTTAAATCCAGATCTTGTCTTTCTTGTGTGATGGGGTATCCAGGACTTGCTGCTGTTGGAGAGTTGGGTTCGGATGGTGCCATATTACTTTGATTTCTGTTAGTAATGTTCCTATGTTTGCCTTTTGCCATCTGGTTAGTTAACACCTCTGGTGTTAGTTTGTCCTGCTGTCACTGGATGTTGGTTGGACCTCTTGTGAGACTGCAAGGCTATTTCTGCCCCCCCTCCCGATTACTGAGATTCTTCTGGCACCACTTTCTGGGGCCTGTCCTGCTCCTGAGTGACTTTGGAGCCCTGATGTGCCTTGCTCCAAGAGATGTTATATTGTGGAATCCCTGCACATCTAAAGGCTCAGCATAGTGGATTCCTGGAGCAGAGGTCACCAAGGGGAGGCTGGTATGCTCCTGCCCCGTGCTTTCTCCCAGAGCAGGGGTGGGGGTCCCTCTGCCGTGTAGATGGCCCACAGCATAGCTGGCGCCTAGAGGACCGCAGAGCTGCCCTGCTGTTGGGCGCAGATGGAAGCGCAACAGGCTGTGTCCCAAGCGATATTATATTGGGGAGTCCCTGGATACCCATTTCCTCAGTGCAGTCGATCCCCGGAACAGAGGTCGTCAAAGGGAGGCTGGTGTGCTCCAGTGCATTTTAGTTGTTTCTACTTCCTTTTTTAGATACTGGATGGATTTGCTGAGATCCTTCACTTGTTTGTTTGTATTTTCCTGTATTTCTTTAAGGTATTTTTTCATTACCTCTTTCAGGATTTCTGCCTGTTGACCCAAGTTATCCTGCATTTCTCTGAGCGATTTTTGTGTTTCCTCCTCATTGGATTCCATCTGTTGATCCATCGTCTCCTGCATTTCTTTATGCAGTTCTCGTGTTTCCTTTGTAAGAGCATCTATCCATTGATTCATTTCTTTAAGCACTTTTTGTGTTGCCTCCCTATGGGCATCCGTCTGTTGACCCATATTCTTCTGCATTTCTTTATGCAATTTTTTGTGATTCCTTTGAAAGTTCATCTACCCATTGATTCATTTCTTTAAGCGATTTTTGTGCTGTCTCCTTGTGGGCATCCATCTTTTGATCCATGTTCTCCTGCATTTCTCTAAGCAATTTTTGTGTTTCCTTTGTAAGGGCTTCTAACTATTGTTTCATGGTCTCCTGTAATTCTTTATTAGATTTATTTGTGTCCTTCTTGTGATTCTCTAATAGCATCATGAGAAGTGATTTTAAATCCAGATCTTGTCTTTCGGTTGTGGTGGGGTATCCAGGACTTGCTGCTGTTGGAGAGTTGTGTTCAGATGGTGCCTTATTATTTTGATTTCTGTTAGTAATGTTCCTACGTTTGCCTTTTGCCATCTGGCTACCTCTGATGTTAGTTGGTTCTGCTGTCACTGGCTGTTGGTTGGACCTCCTGTGAGCCTGCAAAGCTATTTCTGCCCCCCCTGGATTACCAGGATTCCCCTGGCACCGATTTCTGGGGCCTACCCTGCTCCTGAGAAACTTTGGAGCCCTGATGTGCCTTGCTCCAAGTGATGTTATATTGTGGAGTCCTTGCACCTCCAAAGGCTCAGCGTAGTGGATTCCTGGAGCAGAGGTCGCCAAAGGGAGGCTGGTAGGCTCTTGCCCTGTGCAGGGGTGTGTGATCTCTCCCAGAGTAGCGGGGAGAGGGCTTCCCTCTGCAAGGCAGAAGTCCCACAACAGAGCTGGCACGCTGGTTACTGCAGATCTGCCCAGCTCTTGGGAGCAGGGTACACACAATCCGCCCGAGACCCAAGCGATATTATGCCTGTCTGTCTCTGAGCCTGGCAGTCCCAACTACCTGGCCACTGGAGCAAAGATGGCAGAGTGCACTCTGCACTCTCTCAGTGGCGCAGGTCACCCTGCAGAGGGGATGGCCTACAGCAGATCTGGCTCCCAGACTACCACAGCGCTGTTCCGTTCTTGGGAGCATACGGAAGCCTCAACAGTCCGTGTTCCAAGCGATGTTATATTGGGGAGAACCTGGGTACCTGTCTCTTCAGTTCAGTCTACCGGATCAAAAAACTTATTTTTCATCAGTGTAAGTCATAAAACTCCAATACAGTTGAGTAGTAGGAAAAAAGGGAATCAAGCAACAACTTAATCCATCAAGAATGCACCACCAAATTTATAAAACTTAAAACAACATTTCTTAATAACCTTATGTGAGCCCAATTCAGAAATAAAAATTCACATATTGTTGGACTAGATTAGAAAAGTGTACTTAAACTGTCTGTTTTCTCCAAGAAACACAATGATATACACAAGTCAAGTGGTAGAAGGAAATCTACTAAGAGCTTGCGGGTACCAACCACACTCTTAGAACTTTTCTTATACCTAGCACAGTAGTTCTAAACAAATACTGAATAAATTTGATAAAGAATCATGTAGTATCATTTAATTAAGAGTTCTGCCCTGTCAGGCCTCTGCACCAATCCTTCTAAATATCAGGTAAAGCATGACTCTTAAACTTGAATAGTTAACCAAATATAATTATGTATAAGAAACTCCCAACTTCATAAAGCTAATTTACAATGATAAGATCTTACCCCAATGTTTCTAACCTCTCCAAAACACCAGAAATATGTCTGAAGCTATTTGGATATACGTGTATCCTTCCCTGATCAGCTCATCTCACCCACTGAGTTCTCTCTCTCTCTCTCTCTCCCTCTGCCCTTTACCTTTCTTAGCTCTTCCTATTCTCTCTCTTTCAATCACTGGCCTCTCATAGCCTCAATGTGAATGGATAGGAAATATCTTGCAACAGAAGCAATATATGAAATGAATCACCTAAAGTACATGTGCATAGGGTCCTACCCTTCTATTTTTATAAAGCTGTATAGAATGGAAATAGAAGGTCATAGTGTATCAGAATACCTTCTGATACCCTAGCAGTGAGCATTTTCAATATATTACTGTCATCTTTAGATTCAAACTGTAAACCAGACAAATTTTAGAATTAAACTGCACGAGAAGTGACTAGGCACAATACACATCTCAAATGTACCCAACCTTTAATGTATACATGTCTACAATACATCTTTCTTAGCATCTCATCAACCTTCTAAAAAATAGACTTAATTTTAAACCATAATTTACATCTTAACAAGAAAAACATAATATAAATGAATCTATATAACAGTACAAAGAGAAATTGCATGAAGTAAATAATTAATTGTAGATTGCACAGTAGCCATTTGAGTTAGCTTTTTTTTATTGAGATGCCTGTAAAAATATTCTAGAATCAAATAAAAATGACAACACATCATCCCTGTATCTTTTGGGATGCAGTTATGTGATGCTGAGAGAAATATATATGGCTTTGAATTGCTACATTAAAAATAATACAGTAAGATCTTTGTGTGCTTTCGGTATTAGTGTAATTGTGGCTTCATAGAACGAGTTGGGTAGTGTTCCTTCTGTTTCTATTTTGTGGAACAGTTTGAAGAGTATTGGTGTTAGGTCTTCTTTGAAGGTCTGATAGAATTCTGCACTAAAACCATCTGGACCTGTGCTTTTTTTGGTTGGAAGACTTCCAATGACAACTTCTATTTCTTCAGGGGTTATAGGACGGTTTAGATGGTCTATTTGATCCTGATTTAATTTTGGTACTTGGTATCTGTCAAGAAAATTGTCCATTTCCTCAAGATTTTCTAGTTGTGTTGAATACAGGTTTTTGTAGTAGGATCTGATGATTTTTTGAATTTCCTCAGTTTCTGTTGTTATCTCTCCCTTTTCGTTTCTGATTTTATTAATTTGGATACTATCTCTGTGCCCTCTGGTTAGTCTGGCTAAGGGCTTATCTATCTTGTTGATTTTCTCAAAGAACCAACTCCTCGTTTTGTTGATTCTTTGTATGGTTTTATTTGTTTCTACTTGATTGATTTCAGCCCTGAGTTTGATGATTTCCTGCCTTCTACTCCTCTTTGGTGTATTTGCTTCTTTTTGTTCCAGGGCTTTCAGGTGTGCCATTAAGCTGTTAGTGTATGCTGTCTCCCGTTTCTTTTTGGCGGCACTCAGGGCTATGAATTTTCCTCTTAGCACTGCTTTCATTGTGTCCCATAAGTTAGGGTATGTTGTGCCTTCATTTTCATTAACTTTCAAAAAGTCTTTGATTTCTTTCTTTATTTCCACCTTGACCAAGTTATCATTGAGTAGAGCATTGTTCAGCCTCCATGTGTACGTGGGTTTTCTTTTGTTTTTGTTGCCATTGAAGACCACCCTTATTCCATAGTGATCTGATAGGAGGCATGGGATTATTTCTATCTTCTTGTATCTGTTGAGGTCTGATTTGTGACCAATTATATGGTCAATTTTGGAGAAGGTACCATGAGGAGCTGAGAAGAAGGTGTATTCTTTAGCTCTAGGATGAAATGTTCTATATATATCAGTTAGTTCCATTTGGTCCAAGGCTTCAATTAGATTCACTGTGTCCCTGTTTAGTTTCTGCTTTCCTGAACGATCCATTTCAGAGAGCGGGGTGTTGAAGTCACCCACTATTATTGTGTGCGGTGCGAGAAGCACCTAAAGAGATGTTCATCATCCTTAGTCATTAGGGAAATGCAAATCAAAACAACCCTGAGATTCCATCTCACACCAGTCAGGATGGCTAAGATCAAAAACACAGGAGGCAGCAGTTGTTGGCGAGGATGTGGAGAAAGAGGAACACTCCTCCACTGCTGGTGGAATTGCAGGCTGGTACAACCACTCTGGAAAGCAGTCTGGCGGCTCCTCAGAAAACTGGGCATGACACTTCCGGAGGATCCGGCTATACCACTCCTGGGCATATACCCAGATACTTTACCTGCATGCAATAAGGACACATGCTCCACTATATTCATAGCAGCCTTATTTATAATAGCCAGAAGCTGGAAAGAACCCAGATGTCCCTCAACGGAGGAATGGATTCAGAAGATGTGGTATATTTACACAATGGAATACTACTCTGCAATTAAAAACAATGAATTCACGAAATTCCTAGGCAAATGGTCAGAACTTGAAAATATCATCCTTAGTGAGGTAACCCAATCACAAAAGATCACACATGGTATGAAGTCACTGATAAGGGGATATTGACCCAGAATCTCAGAATACCCTAGACACAATCAGCATATCAATAGATTTCTAAAAAGATGGAAGGAGAGACCCCTGGTCCTGGAAAGACTGGATGTAGGGGAACGCCAGGACAGAGTAATGAGAGGGGGTTGAACGGAGAAAAGAGGGAGGGAAGGGGGCTTATGGGACTTTCGGGGAGGGAGGAAACGGGAAAGGGGAAGTGATTTGGAATGTAAATTAAAAAAATAAAATAAAATTAAATTAAAAAAAAAATAATACAGTAAATGATCAATTCAGAGCAATCTGAAATACGGACTTTATGATAACGCTCAAGGTCTAAGGAAAAGATCAAAGGTAGCCAAAGGCAAGGGGGGGATTAATATTAGGGAAGAATTCAGTTAAATGGAGATTAAACTAACAATACATATAATTATTCAAAGGGTTAGTTCATTGAAAAAAAGAACCAGCTATTGGTTTTGTTGATTCTTTGTATCTTTCACTTAAATGCTTCTTTAATGTAAAAGACACTGTCAGTAGGACAAAATGACAATGTACAGATTGGACAAGATCTTTACTAATCCTACATATGATAGAGCACTAATAACCAATATATAAAGAACTCAAGAAGTTATCTACCAAAACACAAATAAACCAATTAAAAAATGGGATATAGAGCTAAACAGAATTATCAACACAGTAATCTCAAATGGTCACAAAACACTTAGACAAATATTGAACATCCTTAGGCATCAGGGAAATGCAATCCAAAATGCCCTTACACCAATCAAAATGGCTAAGATCAAAAACTCAAGTAACTGCAAATGCTGGCAAGGATGTAGAGAAAGAAGAACACTCCTCCATTGCTGGTAGGATTGCAAACTGGTACAACAACTCTGGAAATCAATCTGGCCATTCTTCAGAAAACTGTAAATAGTTCTATATGAAGACCAAGGTATTCTGGGCACATACACAAAATATTCTCCACCACAGCACAAGAACATGTACTCTACTATGTTCCTTGTAGCCTTATTTATAATGAAACTGGGAAGAATCTCAGATGTCCCTCAATTAAAGAGTAGATACAGAAAATGTAGTTCATTCACACAAAAGAATACTATTTAGAAATTATAAACAAAGACATCATGTCTTTTGTAGGCAAATGGATGAAATTAGAAAATATGCTGTGTGAGGTAACCCATACCCAAAAGGACATGCATGGTATGCACTCACTGATAAGTGGTTATTAGCCAAAAAGTACAGAATGCCCATGGTACACACCATAGACCCTATGAAGTTAAATAAGAAGGAAGACCCAAGTGAGGATGCTTCAATCTCACTTAGAAGAGTAAACAAAATAACCATGTGGGTTGGAGTAAATGGAGGAATACAACTAGACTGGGGAGGGGAGGGAAAAGGGAAAGGGGGACAGGATCAAGTATGAGGGAAGATAGGACAAAGTCCAGAAGGCCAGGACTATGAATGGAAACATGCAGCTGTTGGGGTTGGGAGGCAGGCAAACCTCTAGAAAGTCCCAGTGTCCTGGGATGTGTGAGGCTCCCAGGACTCAGTGGAGATGACCTTAGCCAAAATGTTCAACAGTGGGGAGATGGAACCTCAAGATACAACTTCCAGCAGATAGACAACATGCCCAGTGGAGGAATGGGGTCACCAACTGACCTTCAAAAATTTTAACCCAGAATTGTTTCTGTGTAAAAGAAATGCAGGGAAAAGAGGAAGCAGAGAGTGAACAAAAAGACATTCAGTGACAAGCCCAACTTGGGATCTATCCTATGGGTGTCACCAAATTCTGTTTCTATTACTGATGCTATGTTGGGATTGCAGACAGGAGCCTAGCATGGCTATCCTCTGAGAGACTCTACCAACAGCTGACTGAGCCAAATACAGAAACTTAAATTCAACCATTGGACTGTGGTCAAGGACCACATGGAAGAGTTAGGGGAAAGACTGAAGGAGCTGAGGGAGTTGGCAACCCCATAGGAAGACAAATAATGTCAACTAACCTGGACCCTTGGGAGCTCCTAGAGACTAAGTCACCAACCAAAGAGCATACATGGACTGGTCTGTTGCTCCATGCACTTATGTAACAGAGGACTTCCTTGTCTGGACCTAGTGGGAGAGGATGTGCCTAATCCTGTAGAGACTTGATGCCCCAGAGAAGAAGGATGCCCAGTCGGGGAGGTAGAGGGAAGCACCCTCTAGGAGTAAAAGGGGAGGCAGGATATGATGAAGAACTTTGGAAGGGGAAACCATGAGGGATAACATTTAGAATGTAAGTAAATAAAGTAATTAATTTTTAAAAATGTCAGCTCTTTTTCATGAAACTAGTAGAGGAACATGGGCCTCATGCTAGGAGCAATCTCATCAACTGTCAGGTGAGTTACAGAGAAGCTTCAGTAATTTAGATGACAGTTGCTACTTCTGTACATGGAAACAACAAACTTTCTTAGCCATTTTGAACCTGACGTAAGTGACTTTTAATGGCACAGTTTGATGTATATGTCATTTTAACCAGGTCTACTAAATGACATTCCTAAATTTTGGCAGCTCTAATGTTATAAAAAGTATAAGAATTTTCACCTTTTCTGTCAAAAAATGAATTTTATGTTTATTAGAAACAAAATAAAAATTTGCATAACATGCCCAGTTTATTTTTACAATCCCAGTTTTTAATGTAGACTACAAATGTGTGAACTAGTGGTAATTGCCAGTGTGCTTTCAAGTGTCTCTCCTAGTCTCTCACAAGCACTTTCTGTGTGAACTTTCAAAGTAGAATGTTTCATAAGGGACCAGTGAGCAAGTCTAATGAACACATGAGCAAAGGTTATAAAATATAGCACCTAATTTTGTAATTTAATTTGTTTCTGAGAGGGGAGTAAAAATGCATTATCATTTTCATTTTTCTTGCAAAACTTTTCAAATTTATAATACAAACTTATTTCTAAAAGTAATGTTCATAACTTATGGATGCTCTGTAGACTTCTGGAGACTGTTTTTTATTTTAAATTTTTTTATTGATCCTATCTGAATTTTACATCACAAACCCCAATCTCACTCACCTTCCTATCCTTCTGTATCTGCTCTATACACTTGCAACTTCCCCCAAAAGAAAATAAAAAAGAAACAAAACAAGATATAAAATAATCTTATCCAAGAAGCTGTAGTATGTCACAGTGTGTTCCACAATATATACTCTTTTGTCTACAAATTTTACTTGCAACTTTACATTGCAATGATTCACTGCTCTGGTTCAAGATCTTTGGTTTACATACAATATTGGATCCTCATTAGAACTTCTCCCTGTCATCCTGTGTTGCCCTGTGTAATGAAGCTCTTGCAGCTTTGGATCTGCAGGACTAATTTTTTCACAAGCTCCATCAGTTTATACATGAGGTAGATGTTGGAGTGGGTCAATTCAAAGCCCTGAATCTGGAATTTTGTGGTGGCTGAGATTGTAGGTCTTTCAGATCTCCTGCATCCACACCACCAGAGTGAGGTCTCCAGTCCTGCTCCAGCTGGCTCACTCAATGCTACAACCTGCAAGGAGCAGGATGAGCTCTCCTGCTTTCGTGCCCTCAGGGCAAGCTTACCATCATGGATGTTATCAAAGTCAGCTCTGCTGCAATGGCATTGAGGTGCAGGACCTACTTTCCAGATTGCTACATCTCATAAGGAGCTTGGCCAACTCTTCTGCTTTCACACATTTAAAGCTGCATCTTTCATCAGAGCAGGCTCCTCTGTGCTGTGCAGGGGATGTGTAGGGTCTGATTTCTAGAGTGATGTAGCCATTGAGGAGTAGGGGCAACTTTTCTTCTCCCACAACCATGGAGCCATCTCTCCCAACTGCCAAAAGTGGCAAGGGGTGAGAGAAAAGTAAAGACAGAAGAACAATAACTGTTAGGGTCACCTGCTCTAATAAGCTAGGGTTCCTTCCTTCCCACCTTTTCATTTTAATATTGAGTCACTGGGTGTTGGATAAGTGGGCATTATTTTTTTTATTATTATTTTCTATATTTTTTTATTTATATTCCAAATGATTTCCCCTTTCCGATTTCCTCCCTCCCCGAAAGTCCCATAAGAACCCTTCTGTCCCTCTGTTCCCCATTCAAACCACTCTTGTTTCTCTGCCCTGGCATTTCTCTACATCCATTCTTTCCAGGACCGGGAGCCTCTCCTTCCATCTTCTTGGAAATCTATTGATATGTGAATTGTGTCTTGGGTATTCTGAGATTCTGGGTTAATGTCCCCTTATCAGTGATGGCATACCATGTGTGTTCTTTTGTGATTGGGTTACCTCACTAAGGATGATATTTTCCAGTTCTGACCATTTGCCTAAGAATTTTGTGAATTCAATATTTTTTATTGCAGAGTAGTATTCCACTGTGTAAATATACCACATCTTCTGAATCCATTCCTGCATTGAGGGACATCTGGGTTCTTTCCAGCTTCTGGCTAATATAAATAAGGCTGCTATGAACATAGTGGAGCATGTGTCCTTATTGCATGCAGGGGAAGCCTCTGGGTATATGCCCAGGAGTGGTATAGCCAGATCCTCCGGGAGTGTCATACCCAGTTTTCTGAGGAACCACCAGACTGCTTTCCAGAGTGGTTGTACCAGCTTGCAATCCTACCAGCAGTGGAGGAGTGTTCCTCTTTCTCCACATCCTCACCAACAACTTCTGTCTCCTGTGTTTTTGATCTTAGCCATTCTGACTGGTGTGAGATGGAATCTTAGGGTTGTTTTTATTTGCATTTCCCTAATGACTAAGGATGATGAACATCTCTTTAGGTGCTTCTTAGCCATTAGATATTCTTCAGGTGAGAACTCTTCGTTTAGCTCTGTACCCCATTTTTTAATAGGGTTACTTGCCTCTCTGGAGTTTAACTTCTTGAGTTCTTTGTATATATTGGATATTAGCCCTCTGTCGGATGTAGGGTTGGTAAAGATCATTTCCCAGTTAGTTGGTTGTCGCTTTGTCTTTTTGACAGTGTCTTTTGCCTTGCAAAAACTTTGTAATTTAATGAGGTCCCATTTGTCAATTCTTGATCTTAGAGCATAAGCTATTGGAGTTCTATTCAAGAAATTCTCCCCTGTGCATATATGTTCAAGGTTCTTCCCTAGTTTCCTTTCTATTAGTTTCAGTGTGTCTGGTTTTACGTGGAGGTCCTTGATCCACTTGGAATTGAGCTTAGTGCAAGGAGATAGAATGGGTCAATTTGCATTCTTCTGCATGTTGACCTCCAGTTGAGCCAGCACCATTTGTTGAAAAGGCTATCTTTTTTCCACTGGATGGTTTTAGCTCCTTTGTCAAAGATCAAGTGACCATAGGAGTGTGGATTCATTTCTGGGTCTTCAATTTTGTTCCATTGATCTACATGCCTGTCACTGTATAAATACCATGCAGTTTTTAACACTATTGCTCTATAGTACAGCTTGAGGTCCGGGATACTGATTCCCCCAGAAGTTCTTTTTTTCTTGAGAATAGTTTTAGCTATCCTGGGTTTCCTGTTATTCCAGATGAATTTTTGAATTGCTCTAACTCTATGAAGAATTGAGTTGGGATTTTGATGGGGATTGCATTGAATCTGTATATTGCTTTTGGCAAGATGGTCATTTCTACTATATTAATCCTGCCAATCCATGAGCATGGCAGATTTTTCCATCTTCTGAGGTCATTTTCAATTTCTTCCTTCAGAGACTTGAAGTTCTTGTCATACAGATCTTTCACTTGTTTGGTTAGAATCACACCAAGATACTTTATATTGTTTGTGGCTATTGTGAAGGGTATCATTTCTCTTATTTCTTTCTCAGCCTGCTTATCCTTTGGCTATAGGAAGGCTACTGACTTGCTTGAGTTGATTTTATATCTGGCAACTTTGCTGAAGTTGCTTATCAGTTGTAGGAGTTCTCTGATGCAGTTCTTTGGGTTGCTTAACTATACTCTCATATCGTCTGCAAATAGTGATATTTTGACATCTTCCTTTCCAATTTGTATCCCTTTGACCTCTTTTTGTTGTCTAATTGCTCTAGCTAGAATTTCAAGTACTATATTGAAAAGATATGGAGAGAGAGGTCAGCCGTGTCTAGTCCCTGATTTTAGTGGGCATTATAACTTCTCTCTGCTTCCTGCTGACATTGGAGCATCATTGTTGGGGTATATGGTGAAGCTGAGTTTTTGGTCCAGTAGATGCCAGTCTGTAGGTCGAGGTGCAATCAGTGGGAAAATCCTTAGCCCAGACATCTGGATCAAAGGATCTTGGGGCGCTGGCATGGTGGTAGCAGGACAGATTACTGGGCCTCTTTCATGGTTGTTGCTGTCCTGTGGTTGGTGGCAATCCACATTGTGCAGATAGGAGCCTGACCTGGAGCCACTGAGTGCGGAGTGGCTGCAGTCAAGCACTGGACTTGTTGGGCAGAGTGAAGATCCAGTGACAAGGGTTTCAGGAGGAAACTTTTCCAGGAAGAGTTACAGTTCAATTAAACATGCACCCTTAGAATATCTTTGGTGAAACAACTGGTGCACTTTATTCCTTATAGACAGGGACTTTATATACATTTTTGTAGTAGAGTGGGATCTAGGGGTAGATCTTCTCATTGGCTCAGTCTGAGATTTTAGGGATGCTCTCTATATACATAGGAAAGGAAAAAGGACTTCAGAATTGTCCTTACATGACTGTCATGGTCCTCCTAGTGGTGTGTCATGGGCATGTGCTCCAGGACAGGAACCTGATCGGGACTTGTTCAAACTCCTGCCATTTTTTGTTATGAGATTTATCAGGGTTCTGAATTTGCTACAACAATTGCATCATATGGTCTGTAAGTTATGGGTATTCTGAACTTTTGGGCTAATCTTCACTTATCAGTGAGAATATAACTTGTATGACTTTTTGGATCTAGGATACCTCACTCAGGATGATATTTTGTAGTTCTACCCATTTGACTAAAAAATTCATGAAGTCTTCATTTTTAATAGCTAAGTAGTATTCCAATGTGTAAATGTACCCCATTTTCTGTATCTATTCTTTCCTTGAGGAACATCTGGGTTGTTTCAGCTGCTGGCTATTATAAATAAGGCTGCTATGATCATAATAGAACATGTGTCCTTGTTATATGCTGAATATCTTTTGGGTACATGCTCAGTAGTGGTATAGCTAGGTGCTCAGGTAGAACTACTTCCAATTTTCTGAGGAACTGCCAGATTGATAATGGTTATACCAGATTGCAATCCCTCCAGCAATGGAGGAGTGTTCCTCTTTCTCCACATCCTCACCAGCATCTTCTTTCTCCTGAGATTTTTATCTTAGAGACTGATATAAGATAGAAACTCAAGGTCATTTTGATTTGCATTTCCCTGATGACTATGGATGTTAAACATTTCTTTAGGGCTTCTCAGCCATTCAAGATCCTCACTTGAAAATTCTCTGTTTACCTTGTTATCCCATTTTTTTAAAAATTGGGTTATTTGCTTCTCTGGAGTCTAATTTGTTGAATTGTTTGTATATTTTGGATATTAGCCCTCTATTGGATATAGTATTGGTAAAGATCTTTACCCAATTTGTGGGTTGCCAATTTGTCCTATTGATAGTGTCCTTTGCCTTACAGAAGCTTTTCTGTTTTATGAAGTCTCATTTATCAATTGTTGATCTTAGAGCCTGAGCCATGGGTGCTCTGGTCAGGAAAATTGTATTGATGTATTCATTGCTCTTTTCTACTGCCTCTTCTATTAGATTCAGTATATCTGATTTTATGTGGAGATACTTGATCCACTTGGACTTGAGCTCTGTAAAAGGAGACAAAATGGAAAAATTTGCATTCATCTACAAGCAGAAAGTCAGTGGAATCAGCACCACTTGTTGAAAAATGCTTTCTTGTTTTCATTGTATGTTTTTGGGTTCTTTGTCAAAGGTCAAGTGGGTATAGGTCTGTGGGTTTAATTCTGAGTCTTCAATTCAATCACATTGGTCTACGTGTTTGTCGCTGTACCAATATCAGGCAGATATTATCACTATTGCTCTGTAGTACAGCTTAAGTTCAGGGATGATGATATCCCCAGAAGTTATTTTATTGTTAAAAAATGTTTTTCCTATCCTTTCTCTATTAGATATTTGCTTTATTTACATTTCAAATTGTATCCCCTTTCCTCATTACCCCTCCAAAAATCCCCTATCCCATTCCCTTCCCCCTGTTCACTAACCCCCCCCACCACCAATTTCCTAACTTGTATTCCCCTATTCTAAGGAATCCAGCCTTCAATGCAGCAATGATCTCTCCTCTCATTGATGTTGGAAATGGTCATCTTCTACTACATACATAGCTGGAGCCATGGGCCCCTCCATGTGTACTCTTAGGTTGGTGGTTTAGTCCCTGGGACCTATGGAGGCTACTGGTTGGTTCATATTATTGTTCCTCCTGCAGGACTGCAAATCTCTTCAGCTCATTGAGTCCTTTCTCTACCTGCTCCATTGGGGACCCTAGTTCATCCTATTGTTTGGTTGTGAGCCGTGGATATTTTGTTCCACTTTCCAACAAGGATACAAGTATCCACAGTTTGGTCTTGCTTCTTTTTGAGCTTCCTGTGGTCTGTGAGTTGTATTTTGGGTATTCCGAGCATTTGGGCTAATATCCACTCATCTGTGAGTTCATATCCTGTGTGTTATTTTGTTATTGTGTTACCTCACTCAGGATGATATTTTCTAGTCCCTTCCATTTGCCTAAGAATTCATGAATTCATTGTTTTTAATAGCTGAGTAGTATTCCATTGTGGAAATGTACCACACTTTCTGTACCCACTCCTCTGTTGAGGGACATCTGGGTTCTTTCCAGCTTCTGGCTATTAGAAATAAGGCTGCTATGAACATAGTGCAGAATATGTAGTATACTTTTATTTATTTATTTTTTAATTCTAGATGAAGTTGAGCATTTCTTTTTCTCTTCCTGTGAATAATTGAGCTGAAATTTGTATGGGATTGCATTGAATCTTCAGATTGCTTTTGGTAAAATGGACATTTTTACTATGTTAATCCTACCTATCTATGGGCATGGGAAACACTCCATCTTCCAATATCTTGTTTGATTTCTTTCTTTGGAGACTCAGATTTCTAGTCATATAGATCTTTCACTTTCTTGGTTAGAGTTACACCAGGATATTTTATATTATTTGAGACTACTCTGAAGGGTATTGTTTCACTAATCTCTTTCTCAGCCCATTTATTTTTTGTGTAAAGGAAGCCATCCATTTCATGTAGATTTTCCAAATTTTTTTAATAAAGGATTTTTAGTTGGATTTGATGATCTTTTGAATTTCCTCACGTTCTTTGGTTATATCTCCATTCTTATTATTGATTTTGTTCATTTGGATACTGTTTCTCTGCCCTTTAGTTAGTTTGCCTATGGGTTTACCTATCTTGTTGATTTTCTCAAAGAACCAACTCTTAGTTTTGTTGATTGTTTGTATAGTTCTCTTTGATTCTACTTGGTTTATTGAAGCCCTAAATTTATTTATTACTATTTCTGCAGCCTTCTCTTCTTAGGTGTGTTTGCTTCTTATTGTTCTAGAGTTTTCAGAAGTGTAGGATCTCTCCAATTTTTTTATGAAGGCACTCAGTGCTATGAATTTTATTCTCAGCACTGATTTCATTTTGTATCATAAGTTTGGTGCCTTCATTTTCTTTAAATTATAGAAAGTCTTTAATTTCTTTCTTTATTTCTTCCCAGACTAATTTATCATTAAATAGAGAACTACTCAGCTTCCATGTGGGCTTTCTGTTGTTTTTGTTGCTATTGGAGAATAGTCTTTTTTCATGGTAGTCTGATAGAATACATGGTATTAATTCAATGTTTCTGTATGTGTTAGGGTTTGTTATGTGTCTGATTGTATGGTCAGTTTTTGATAGGGTACCATGAAGTGCTGAGAAGAAGGTATAATCTTTTTTTTCAGTGCAAAATATTCTGGAGATATTTGTCCATTTGGTTCATAATTTCTTTTAGTTTCACTGTGTCTCTGTTTAATTTCTGTTTCCATGATCTGTCCATTGTTGAGAGTGGGGTGTTGAAATCTACTATTTTTGTGTGAGTTTCAACATGTGATTTGAGCTTCAGTGACTTTATATTTTTTTTTTGTTTTTTTTGTTTTTTGTTTTTTTTTTTACAAATGTGGGTGTCTTTGCATTTAGGGCAAAAGTTCAGAATTGAGAGTTCATCTTGGATTTTTCCTTTGATGAGGATTTAGTGGCTTTCCCCATCTTTTTTGATAACTTTCAATTGAAAGTGTATTTTATTGTATATTAGAATGCCTACTCCAGCTTCTTTCTTGGAACAATTTGCTTGAAAAATTTTTTCCACCCTTTTACTCTGAGATAGAGGCTGTTTTTGCAACTGAGGTGTGTTTCTTGTATTCACTAAAATGCTGGGTTTGTTTAAGAATCCAGTCTGTTAGCCTATGTATTTTTATTGGGAATTGAGTCCACTGATGTTGAGAGATATTAAAGACCAATGATTGTTGGTTCCTGTTGTTTTTGTTGTTAGGGGTGATAGTATGTTTGTGTGTTTCTCTTCTTTGGGGTTTGTTGTGAGATGATTAATTTCTTGCTTTTTCTTGGGTCTATCTTTCCTCCTTGTGTTGGAGTTTTTCTTCTCTTGTCCTGTGTAGGACTGGGTTAGTGGAAAGATATTGTTTAAATTTGGTTTTGTCCTGGAATACCTTGGTTTCTCCATCAATGATGATAGAAAGTTTTGCTGTATATTGTAGCGTAGGCTGACATTTGTGTTTTCTTATGGTCTGTAATACTTCTGCCCAAGATCTTCTGGCTTTTAGAGTCTCTATTGAGAGATCTGGTGTAATTCTGAGAGGTCTGCCTTTATATGTTACTTGATCATTTTCCCTTACTCCTTTTAATATTTTTTCTTTGTTCTGTGTATTTATCCATTTTGCAGACAAATGGATAGAACCAGAAAATACACTGAGTGAGGTAACCCAGAACCCAAACACATGCTTGGTACATAATCATGTATAAGTGAATATTATCTATAAAAAACAGGATACCCATGATATACTCCATAGACCCAAAGAAGCTAAACAAGAAGGAAGATCCAACCAAATATGTTTGAATCTCACTCAGAAGTGGGATTAAATAGTCATATGTGGCAGAGGAAGGATGGTAACTTGGAAGGTGAAGGGGGGAGAAGGGAATGAGTTGGGGAGATCAGGTTTGAGGTGACGGGAGAAAGTTCCAGTGGGACACACTCCACTTGTATATGTGATCTTTTTTTGGCTTCTTGAACCTTCCCATGTGAGTGAGACAGCCCAACAAAATGATCCCTATCAACTTTTTAGGTGAAAATCTATGACTTTTCAGTGGTTACATCCCGAGCTCATAATAGTAAAACCATATTCTGTTACTTTCTTGGTTCAGTAAAATAAGTTCACAAAAACTCAGTGACCTATGAGCACAATACACATAATCTGGGCAGGGAATGTCTGGATCTTCTCCTCTGGCTCTCACATGCCACAATCAAGGTGATGCCAATGTTGCATTTTAATTTGTTTAATCAAGAAAATCTCCTTCTGAGACCAGTGAGGATGTTTGTGCAACTGTTCTGTCTTTCTTTCTTTCTTTCTTTCTTTCTTTCTTTCTTTCTTTCTTTCTTTCTTTCTTTCTTTCTTTTTTTCACTTTTGATTTTGCATTAGGATCTCACTAAGCTTCCATTGAAACTCAAAAACGACCTTGACTTTTGATATCCTCTATTGTCCTGAAGATTGCAAGTGACTTTTGTAGCTTGCATATTCTTCTCACTTTTGACAGATAGATACCAAAGCAAAAGCATGAAAATCACTTCATTTAAAATTAATAAAAAGGAAGTCATAAAGTGACTATAAATGATGGCAAAACTGTAGAGAAAACCATGCAATATATGGTGCTCAAGAGACTTCAGACAGGTATTGCCTTTGTGAATATCAGTATAAAGGAAACTCAGGAATACATGAAACCACTAAATAATTCATCTACTCCTACACTAGTTATATTTCTGAACAAATATAAATCAGCATGAAATCACTATATTCCTGCAATAAATTTCTTTACATTTATCCTGGAACATTCTTTTACATTTAATACATACACAAACAGACACACACAGACATACACAGACACACTCACACACACAAACATTATATATATATATATATATATATATATATATATATATATATATATGAGATTTTACACTGTTTGCTTGTTCTTTTACTTCATATTGTCATGCTAATGATAGTGTAGCTGAAAGCCCCGTTAAGGATTTGCCTGGACAGAACTCAACTCTAACTTGCTGATTTATTATTCTTTCTCTCATAAAACTCAGGCAATTTTCTCTGCTGTTACAAAGACAAGTAAGACATGATGACATCATTTGGACAGTTTAAGAAGAGAGGTGTTAATTTTAGGCTATAGCTTTCCATGAAGAGATTTTGTCCCTTTTATTCCATAGCAAATGACAACATTCCCATAGATCAATGTCTTCATAGGTCATCATCACAAAGCTTCTTTTTTTATTGAAAGAGGAAGTAAAAACCTATTATGAGAAAATTGAAGATTTACATGGAAAATATTTCTGATAAAATTGAAGAAATATATAGAAAAACATGTCAAAATTGAAGATTATCATGGAAAATAATATAGACAATATGGTAGGCATAAAAATATTTCTAAGTTTATTGAAAGTGGAATAATTGAAGAAATCTGTGGAAAATATTTCTGATAAAATTCAAGAAATATATAGAAAAACATGTTAAAATTGACTATTTAATAGAAAATTATACAGATAAAATGGTAGGCATAAGTATATTTCTGTTGATTGAAAGTGGAATTATAAACATTTTCTGGTAAAATTGAAGATTTACATGGAAGATATTTCTGTTAAATTTGAAGAAATATATAGAAAAACATGTTAAAATTGAAGATTATCATGGAAAATAATACAGACAAAATGATAGACATAAAAACATTACTAAATTAATTGAAAGAGGAATTATAAATATTTTCTGATAAAATTGAAGATTTACATGAAAAATATTTCTGTTAGTCTTTGTCTTGTTATTGGAGAATTGAGTCCATTGATGTTAAGAGATATTAAGGAATAGTGATTGCTTCTTCCTGTTATTTTTGATGTTATTTTTATATTTGTGTAGTTACCTTCTTTTGGGTTTGTTGGAAGAAGATTATTTTCTTGCTTTTTCTAGGGTGTAGTTTCCCTCCTTGTTTTGGTGTTTTCCATTTATTATCCTTTGTTGGACTGGATTTGTGGAAAGATATTGTGTAAATTTGGTTTTATCATGGAATATCTTGTTTTCTCCATCTATGGTGATTGAGAATTTTGCTGGGTATAGTAGCCTGGGCTGGCATTTGTGTTCTCTTAGGGTCTGTATGACATCTGCCCAGTATCTTTTAGCTTTCATGGTCTCTTGTGAGAAGTCTGGTGTAATTCTGATAGGTCTGCTTTTTTAAGTTACTAGACCATTTTCCCTTATTGCTTTTAATATTCTTTTTGTTTGTTTGTTTTTTTAGTGCATTTAGTGTTTTGATTATTAATTGCTGTTCTGGTCCAGCCTATTTGGAGTTCTGTAGACTTCTTGTATGTTCATGGGCATCTCTTTCTTTAGGTTAGGGAAGTTTTCTTCTATAATTTTTTGAAGATATTTACTGGTCCTTTAAGCTGTAAATCTTCATTCTCTTTTGTACCTTTAATCCTTAGGTTTGATCTTCTCATTGTGTCCTTGATTTCCTGGATGTTTTAGGTTACAAGCTTTTTGCATTTTGCATTTTCTTTGGCTGTTGTGTCAAGGTTTTCTATGATATCTTCTGCACCTGAGATTCTCTCTTCTATCTCTATCTCTTGTACCCTGTTCTATGACTCCTGATTTCTTTCCTAGGTTTTCTATCTCTAGAGTTGTCTCCCTTTGTTATTTCTTCATTGTTTCTACTTCCATTTTTAGATCCTGGGTGGTTTTGTTCAGTTCCTTCACTTTTTTGTTTGTATTTTCCTGTAATTCTTTAAGGGGTTTTGGCATTTCCTCTTTAAGGGTTTCTACCTGTTGACCCATGTTCTCCAGTATTTCTTTAAGGGAGTTATTTATGTCCTTCTTGAAATCCTCTATCAGCATCATGAGATGCAATTTTAAATCCAACTCTTGCTTTGCCTGTGTATTGGGGTATCCAGAACTTGCTGTGGTGGGAAAACAGGGTTCTGATGTTGCCAAGTAGCCTTGCTTTCTGTTGGTAGTGTTCTTGTGCTTGTCTTTCTCATCTGGTTATCTCTAGTGTTAGTTGGTCTTGCTGTCTCTGGCTGAACCTTGTCCCTCTTGTGGGCCTGTAAACCTGTGTCCATACTCCTGAGAGACCAACTCTCTCTTGGAAATGGAGCCTGAAAGGCTCGTGTTCCAGCTGTTCTACTGATCATATGCCCTGTGCACTCTAGCTGTTTTCCTCCAGAGCGACATATGAGAGAAAGTGGAGATATTACCTCTGCACTCAGAAGTGAAGTTACTACTGGGAGATCACTCTCTCCTGCAGGCCATGCAGAGAGGGCTGTGTAACTGCCTGGCTCCCTGGTGCAAACGGTGGCCAGAAGACTCCTGTCCCAGCTGTTCCACTGATCATATGCCCTATGTGCTCCTAGCTGTTCCCCTCCAGAGAGAAGGTGGAAATCTCACCTTCATGCTCAGAAGTGAAAGTGCTTCTGGGAGATCACTCTCTCCTGGCGGGCCTTGTACAGAATGCTGTGGGGCCACCTGCCTCCCTCGTGCAAATGGCTGCCAGAACAGTCCTATCCCAGCTGCTCACCAGAAAGCTGCTTCTTGCTAAGTGGGAAATAAAATAGACAAAATGGTGAGAATAAGAGACCCTGAAATTCAGTCTGAAATGTAGTATCTTCATTAAACCCATCAACAGAGGGCTCAGATATCTCTGTGAAAGAGGAGGCAGAATGATTTTGAGAGCCAGGGGAAATGGATGAAATCCAGAAAACAGTATCTTCCAGACACAAAAGGACTGATGCACATATGAACTCACAGAGACTGTGGTAGTATAAATAGGTCCAGCAGAGGTCTAAGCTAGATGGGGTCCCAGTGGTGAGAGGGGGAAATGGACATAAGTTTTCATCTTTAACCATGAAACTATCAAATAACCACCGTAGTGTTGTATCTCACATATGATCATGTGTTAGCTGTTTACAGAGGAGATCTGAATATGCTTGTCAGAAATAATTTAATGGTTTATACCTGAAAATTTGATGTATAAAATTATATATTTAATAGAAAATAAAAGTAAAATGCATATTGGTTAAATACATATTTATTTTCTTCAATATTCTTGGTTAATGGTAATGTTAAATGTTAACATTCAATAAAGGCGTTGTTTTGGATAGAAAGTGCCATAATCTTCCTTGTGACTCCATTGATTAATGATACACATGTTGAAAGATTATCTCCATGTACAGATTAGAATGACCTAGAAGTTACTACATACCCCAGACAGGCCTCAAACTCAATGTCCTTTTGTTTCATATCTCCCCATTTCTGGGATTACAGATGTGAATCTCCACTCCTTTCCAAACGTTTTTGTCATGTTTCTTGTACTTTATACAAAATACCATGTCTATAATTTACTTCATGTGTGTGTGTGTGCATGTGTGTGTGTGTGCGTGCACGCACGCGCGCAAAAACACACACACATAAATATATAATTCTGTAATCTGAATCTTGCAAAGTTCTTTGATTTCTGTTATTACAGTTTATTTTTCCTCACACTCAAACATTTTTCTTTACTTTGTATGACAGCAATCTCTGATGCTGTGATCTACTGATTTTTTGTAAGATTATTACTTCTTATAAGAAAGCTATACCAACTTCTGGAGAGTTGTTTTTTATAAAAAATATTTACCTTGTCAGCAAGACCATCATCACCCAGTTTCAAAACTGCTAATTCCAAAATTACCCTAGAATATGCAGTTCTGAAATAAACACTTTTGGAAGTGTTGTTCTACAGTCATGATATCATGGAGAAATCTGGATGTTTCATTCCCTTTCCATTCTCTAAATTTAGAGCCCATTTTCAGTTTCATGAAGTCATGGGGAGAAAACACTTATTAACACATTATTTTCTGCTAGGTTTACCTTTGTTTCAAAATTAAAGCTTCTTAGGTTTCAAGACTAAATTAATGTCTCCAAGGATTTCAGCAGAATGAATTCTGAGCTTCCCGTTTCATCCCTATACCATGTTTAGCCTTAAAACAAAAGCCGAGACACTGTTCATAGACCTCAGTGGCTCTGCAGATGTGAGATAGTGAACAAATTTAGCATCAATTTCCTCCTGTTTCTTCATTTCCTTTTTGTGTTTCCACCATCTACCCTTAGTTTACTCTTTGTTGTGATTTTCTGAGCATATTTTATAATTTCTCTGGGATTGTCAATCTGAGTTAGCTGTCTTAAAGTTTCTGCAGATGTCAATTAATTTAAAAATATTTCTTGGATTTTAACCCAATGCTGCTATTAGAGTACCCAGGACATTCCTGTTGATCTGTGATCTATTGTCTTTCAGTGATTGCTTATACTCTCTGTGATGGTAGCTTTTGCTCTTGATTGATACCAGCTACTTTCACACATATTTCCCAGGCTTTTGATTTTGTATTGCTGACTGTTTTGCATGGGCACATCTGGGCTAGCCCAGCTGCACAGACTTTATAAACCAGTGAGAACCGAGCAGCATCAGACAGGCAGGGGGAAAAAATGGAGTCACAAGCGCAGGTCCTCATGCTGCTGTTGCTATTGGTGTCTGGTGAGAAATTCAAAAATATTATTATTGTTTCAGAGTTACATTTTTTATATAAGAAATTTTCATTGTGTGCAAGTGTGTAATATTTCTTATATAATAATACTTTGACAATGTGACATTATAAGGTTTTTTAAGTGACAAATTTCAACTGTTTTTATAATCTATGTTTGTTTATGTATGCATGTTCAGTGTCTAATCATTATTTCAGGTACATCTGGGGACATTGTAATGACCCAGTCTCCATCCTCCCTGGCTGTGTCAGCAGGAGAGAAGGTCACTATGAGCTGCAAGTCCAGCCAGAGTCTTTTAAGCAGTTCAAATCAAAAGAACTACTTGGCTTGGTATCAGCAGAAACCAGGGCAATCTCCTAAACTGCTGATCTACTGGGCATCCACTAGGCACACTGGGGTCCCTGATCGTTTTACAGGCAGTGGATCTGGGACAGATTTCACTCTCACCATCAGCAATGTGCAGGCTGAAGACTTGGCGGTTTATTACTGTCAGCAGGACTACAGTGGTCCTCCCACAGTGCTTCAGCCTCCTACACAAACTTCCTTGAGACACCCACTAGCTGCCTGTACCACACATAGCCCTGGGTCTGCATAGTTCCTCCTTCTAACTGAGAGCCAGTATTCATGAAACACTCATGACAAAGTTTGAAAAGCCCAGCAAAAACAAAGGGTGCAAAAATCTTTTTTTTTTTTAGTATGTAAAATCTTTATGTGAAAATGTAGAAAAGAAATCATTATTATAGTATTTTTATGTCTGTAACAATTTGAGTATGAGATAGTTTTAATTTTATACTTCTGGAGTCCCAGTATCTAACATAAGTCTCTTTGGGCTGGGTTGATGACGATGGCAAACTCCATTTTATTTTGGGGACTCTGGACAAAGGATATGCCCCTTGTTTTTTCTAGTCTCTATAGGGTTTTCTAACTTCTTGTGTTCATTTCTTCTGTTTTTTCTTCTCTTTTTCATAAATTCTTTCATTTTTATTTCATTGTAGTTAATTCATTGCCGTGTTCTGTGTGCAAGTGTGTGTGTGTGTGTCTGTGTATGTGTCTGCATTGTAGCTACACATATTTTATGGCATGTTTATGGAGGTCAGAAGACAACTTGGAGTTAATTTACTATTTTTGTCATTTAGGTTCTGGACATTAAATTCAGGTCTGATATGAGGGTTGTGTAAGGAATAAATGTAATCTCTCTCTCTCTCTTTCCCTGGTCCTGGAAAGACTGGATGTAGGGGAATGCCAGGAGAGAGAAGCGAGAGGGGGTTGAATGGGGAAAAGATGGAGGGAAGGGGGCTTATGGGACTTTCGGGGAGGAGGAAACGGGAAAGCGGAAATGATTTTGAATGTAAATAAAAAAAACTTAGAAAATAAAATAAAATTAAAAAAAAAGAAAAAATTGAAAAATTAAAAAAAATAAAATTAAAAAAAAGAAAGTCAGATATGTTCTGACACATTAGCACAGACAAATACCTGCACTCTCATCTTTAGGTTCAAACTGAAAACACAAAGGAGACTTCATTAAATTGCACAAGTGATGAATAGACACAAAAATCTTCTATAATGTCTCATGTAAGTATGTGTACTGTGCATCTCTCATTTCAGCCCGTGAACTTTTTAAAGATACATTTCATTTTAAGTCACAATATAAATTTTAACAAGAATAAAGAAATTTGTCAGTCAGTGATGGCACATGCCTTTAATTCCAGCACTTGAGAGGCAGAGGCAGGCAGATTTCTGATTTCGAGGTCAGCCTGGTCTATAGAGTGAGTTTCTGTTTCTGAAATCCAATTACAACAGGTACAAATGTGGTGCACAGACATACATATGGACCAAACACACATATCCATAAAGCAAAAATAAAAACATGTTTTAAAAGTTTAATTATGAGGGATAAGAGTGCTCCTGGAACTCACATCCTTTACAGTAGAGCAATGGAAGTTCACTTCCCCCACAGGAGCTCAGAAAAACAGAACATGAGGATTCCTCACAGCCAGCTACAATATCACTTGGCATACACTTACAACCCTCTAGGGGATTCTTCACTAATCCTAACTGCCACAGGGTGACTCAAGTGCAGGTGTTCTTTGAGCACCAAGTCAAGCTTTTCTAAGTTTATTTGCATATTAAGACATTAACTACACTTCACATTGCTCAGCCCATCTTTAAAGGCAGCTGGCCAGTACTAGAGGCAGCCTCTAATATAGTTCTCAGAGAAGGGGTCTGCTCTCCTGCTGTGGATATGGCTGGTCTGGATTCCAGGTGAGAGTGTGCAGTGTTTCAATCATGAGAGCACAAATATTAATGTCATGGTATAAATAGGTAAACAATGGTTATCAGGAAAGGAGTCCAATGTGTCTAAAACTGAATGTTAAAAAACTAGAATATAGTTGAGGAGTAGGGAAAAAGGCAAACAAACAAACAACAAATAAATAAACAGCAATTCATCAAGAAGCCCCAACAAATTTATAGGTATTAGCAATCATTTCTTAACCTTATATGACCTCGATTTAGCTATAAAGATACACACATTATTGAACTAGATTTAAAAACTGTACTCATCAGTTTTCTTCAGGAAATAAACCTTGCTGTTAATGATACTCCACATGAAGAGAATTAATGATTGAAGTAAATCTACTAGGAGAGTGGGAGCCCAAACCAAGCTGCTTCAGCTCTCCTCATATCTGGTGACGTAGAATCCAAACTAACACTTTTACTAACAAATAAATAAAAAAAGTCACTCAAAGTACATAACAATTATAAATACATGCACACCAAATGATGGGGCTTCAATTAAAACAAATAAACATGGACATATATCTATATATCTATATCTACATCTATCTATCTATCTATCTATCTATCTATCTATCTATCTATCTATCTATCTATCTATCTATCTATCTATCTTTCTATCTTTCTATCTGTCTGTCTATATAGTCAGTTATATCAAAATAAAACAGCAGAGAATAATTTCAGCACACCACTCTCATCTGTTGATTGAAAATAAAAATCACCATAGAAACTTTAGAATTAAACTGCAGGAGAAATGAATGGACACAATAGACATCTATATTATATCCCATCAATCATGTATACTATAGATCATTCTTTGCAGACCATTGAACCATCTAAAGAACAGACTCCATTCTAAGCCACAAGGTAAATCTTAAAAAGGATAAGAGAATCTAAATTAAACTAGAAAGTAGTACAAAGGGAAATTACAGGAAGTACATAGTTAATTGCAGAGTAGCCTCTTGTATTACCATTGATTTATTGAGAAGTCATGGATAAAAACAAAGAATTCCTAGAATCAGATGAAAGTGACAAAATGGAATCCTAGCAACTTTGCAATATAGTTATGTGAAGATCAGAGGAAATTATATGGCTTTGAATGCCTGTATTAAATACACAAAATTTAACTCAATTAAATGATCAAATTCAGAGAGACGTCAAATAAGGACCTAGTGACTTGCCACAGGTCCAAGAGCCAGATAAAGCCAAACCCAAAGCAGTAAATGGAAAGAGGTGGTAAATATTAGGGCAGAAATGAATGAAATGGGCTATCCAATAACAATAGAAATCATATATAAAACTATTCGAAGAGCTTGTTCTTGAAAAATAGAAGACAACAGCATTAAATCCTGAGAAAGAAAAACACCCACGTTAATAAAATCATAGAAGAGTAGCTCTTGCAAAAGTTTAAAATGAAATCCTTAGAATCATTAGGGGGTATTTTGAAGTCTTATACTTCTTCCCGAATAGAAAAATAAAGAAGAAAATTGTCAGACACTGTCTCACTATCTGTCTGTCTGTCTTTCTGTCTGTCTGTCTGTCTGCTACCTGCCTATCTCTCACTCTCTTACACACAGAGAAAAAAGAGACACAGAGGGAAAGGTCAATTTCCATGGCTAACATGTCTTCTCCCACCTTCTGGAATACTTGCAAGCTAGTTCCAAGAACATATTAGTAGGAGTGTAACTGAACACCTCATTGTCAAAACTGGAAAAGCAACATTAAAATTCATTAACCCACCAAAATCAAGTAACACATGTGCTCTCAGTATTCAGTTGTATAAGAATTTAGGTATCTCTTGCTCTGAATTCCTTTTAAAAGGTGAAACCCTTTATGCTCATCTCATTTTCCATCAGTGGAAGAGAAGAACATAATGATCACAACTTTAGCTTAGTTTGGAAGTTCTGCGCTCCATTGGCCTTCTGAAGATTGTCAAGCTGTGATGTAGAGCAGTCAGGCCTTGAGAGTGGTGTACTGAGCTTCACTTAAACCCTTCAATTATGATACTATGTTAGGATATGAGGGTCTAAAGCAGTCTTCCTGTCATATCTCTGGAAGCAGAAACATCTGATTTTCCTTTGCATTGTATAAAATGTTCATTCATTGTCAATGTCGAAATATGATGTAGAGAAGGGAAATAGTTATGAAAGAGCCAGCGAACCTAGCTAATCTATGTTTTCTTTTTTAAAGAGAGCTACAAACTAATTTATTAGTGTTTTCTTTTTTTTATTTTCTAAGTTTTTTTGTTTACATTCCAAATGAGTTCCCCTTTCCCGTTTCCGCCCTTCCCGAAAGTCCCATAAGAACCCTTCCCTCCATCTTTTCCCCATTCAACCCCATCTCGCTTCTCTCTCCTGGCATTCCCCTACATCCAGTCTTTCCTGGACCAGGGGTCTCTCCTTCCATCTTCTTGGAAATCTATTGATATGTGAATTGTGTCTTGGGGATTCCAGGATTCTGGGTTAATATCCCCTTATCAGTGACTGCATACCATGTGTGTTCTTTTGTGATTGGGTTACCTCACTAAGGATGATATTTTCCAGTTCTGACCATTTGCCTAAGAATTTTGTGAATTCATTGTTTTTAATTGCAGAGTAGTATTCCATTGTGTAAATATACCACATCTTCTGAATCCATTCCTCCGTTGAGGGATATCTGGGTTCTTTCCAGTTCTGGCTATTATAAATAAGGCTGCTATGAACATAGTGGAGCATGTGTCCTGATTGCATGCAGGGGAAGCCTGTGGGTATATGCCCAGGAGTGGTATAACAGGACCCTCTGGGGGTGTCATGCCCAGTTTTCTGAAGAACCACCAGACTGCTTTCCAGAGTGGTTGTACCAGCTTGCAATCCCACCAGCAGTGGAGTGTTCCTCTTTCTCCACATCCTCGCCAACAACTGCTGTCTCCTGTGTTTTTAATCTTAGCCATTCTGACTGGTGTGAGATGGAATCTTAGCATTGTTTTGATTTGCATTTCCCTAATGACTAAGGATGATGAACATTTCTTTAGGTGCTTCTCAGTCATTAGATATTCTTCAGGTGAGAACTCTTTGTTTAGCTCTGTACCCCATTTTTAATAGGGTTACCTGGCTCTCTGGAGTTTAACTTCTTGAGTTCTTTGTATATATTGGATATTAGCCCTCTGTCGGATGTAGGGTTGGTAAAGATCATTTCCCAGTTTGTTATTTGCCGCTTTGTCCTTTTGACAGTGTCCTTTGACTTACAGAGACTTTGTAATTTTATGATGTCCCATTTGTCAATTCTTGATCTTAGAGCATAAACTATTAGAGTTCTGTTCAGGAAATTCTCCCCTGTGCCCATATGTTCAAGGTTCTTCCCTAGTTTCCTTTCTGTTAGTTTCAGTATGTCTGGTTTTATGTGGAGGTCCTTGATCCACTTGGAATTGAGCTTAGTGCAAGGAGATAAGAATGGATCAATTTGCATTCTTCTGGGAATTCTTTGCTAATCCTTACTGCCATAGGGTCATTCAAGAGCAGGTGTCTCTATGAACACAAACCCAGCATTCTGAGCTGACTTGAATATTGAGACTTTAGGCAGAATTTATTCCATAGAACATCTTTAAAGGCAGATTTCCACAGTCCAAGAAGCAGCCTCATGTCCAGCTCTCAGAGATGGGGTTAACTCTTCTGCTGTGGGTACTGCTGCTCTGGGTTCCGGTTGAGGATTGATGGTTTTGGAAACACCCTCTGTGGTCATTGCTTTATTTCATACTTGGTTGTCTTAATCATTAACATTTTCACATTAAATTGGTTTATTTTTCCCTTTCATTTATGAGTTCTCATACTGAAGCTCATGATTGCCATTACAATTCTACATTCATGATATGTTTATCATTGGTTGCTTTCACTCCATCTCTGACAGCAATGTGTGCTTATCATCGCAGGATCCATTGGTGACATTGTGCTGACCCAGTCTCCAGCTTCTTTGTCCATGTCTTTCGAGTAGAAGGTAACCATCTCCTGCAGGACAAGTAAGAGTGTCACTGAATATGGAAATGTTATGTGCCTTTGGACTAGCAGAAACCAGGACATCCTCCCAAAATCCTGATCTCTTTTGTATCTATCCTAGCATCTGGAGTCCCTACCCTATTCAGTGGCAGTGGGTCTGGGACAGACTTCACCCTCACCATCCTTCATATGGAAGCAGATGATGCTGCAACCTACTACTGTGAGCAGAGTAAAGAGGTTCTTCCCACAGTGCTCCAGGTGTAACCAAAAACCTTCTGGGGTTGCAGGTCACTCAATTTTTGAACTGTGTGTTTCTACACTTATCTAAACTATACATTTTTATTAAACTTATTCCCAAAAAGGGTGAAGCTGTGAAACAGATTTCTTAAAGTGATCTATTTGTCCCATCATGTATGTATGCTTTATAACTTATCAACTTGCTTATTTAATAAAGACCTAACTTATTCTATTTTTCAGGCACCTTTTATGGTCAATAGTGTGAGAAGACAAACATTTTAAACTTACAGGAAACTTTTCTCAGACACTCAGAATAAGCAGAGCTTTGAAAAATAAAAGTTGTTTAATTGTATTGCAGATGAAAAACTGACATTTTGATCGTCATTTGGTTATGTTTCACATCTATTTTCTTGTGAATTCACAAATCCCTCTTCAACAGTTCACACATCTAAACCTCCTTTAGCTGTTTTTCACTGCTTCACTTCCGGTCTGAATTCCTCTGTTCATCACAGATACTCATTCATGGTCTTTATCTCATTGGATGTTCTTTTTTCTTTTTTTCATTTTTTTTACATTTTTTTATTTTATTTTCTATATTCTTTATTTACATTCCAAATGATATGACCTTTACAAGATCTCCTCTCCCCGAAAGTCCCATAAGCCCTCTTCCCTCCACCTGTTCCCCATTTGCCTAAGAATTTCATGAATTCTTTGTTTTTAATTGCTGAGTAGTATTCCATTGTGTAAATATACATGGAAAATATCTGTTATAAAATTGAAGAAATATATAGAAAAAGACGTTAAGATTGACTATTTCATGGAAAAATTATACAGATAAAATGGTAGGCATAAAAATATCCCTAAGTGGATTGAAAGTGGAATTATAAACATTTTCTGATAAAATTGAAAATCTACAAGGAAAATATTTCTTTTTTTCCCATCTGTGATATGATTTTATTATTTTTTTATTTTCTAAGATTTTTATTTACATCCCAAATCATCTCCTTTCCTGTTTCCTCCCTCCCCGAAAGTCCCATAAGCCTCCCTCCCTCTTTTCCCCATTCAACCCCATCTCGCTTCTCTGTCCTGGTATTTCTCCTACATCCAGTCTTTCCAGGACCAGGGTCTCTCCTTCCATCTTCTTGGAAATCTATTGATATGCGAATTGTGTCTAGGGTATTCCGAGATTTTTGGTTAATATCCCCTTATCAGTGACTGCATACCATATGTGTTCTTTTGTGATTGGGTTACCTCACTAAGGATGATATTTTCAAGTTCTGACCATTTGTCTAGGAATTTTGTGAATTCATTGTTTTTAATTGCAGTGTAGTATTCCATTGTGTAAATACACCACATCATCTGAAACCATTCCTCCATTGAGCGACATCTGTGTTCTTTCCAGGTTCTGGCTATTATAAATTAAGCTGCTATGAACATAGTGGAGGATGTGTCCTTATTGCATGCAGGTAAAGCCTCTGGGTATATGCCCATGAGTGGTATAGCAGGATCCTCCGGAACTGTCATGCCCAGATTTCTGAGGAACCGCCAGACAGCTGATATGAGGCCCCCAACATGTCATATACAGCAGAGGACTAACAGGTATGGTTGTAGACAGAGAAGCTGCACCAAACCTTCAAGAGACTGGAGGTCCCAGGGAGTTTAGAGGTCTTGTTGGGTGGAGACATTTTCTGATAAAAATGAAAATCTAAAAGGAAAATATTTCTGATAAAACTCAAGAAATATATAGTAAAACACGTTAAAACTGACAATTTCATGAAAAATTATACAGATAAGATAGTAGTCATAAAAATATTACTAAATTGATTGAAAGTAGAGGTAAAAACATTTTCTGACAAAATTGAAGATTTACATGGAAAATACCTCTGATAAAATTGAAGAAATTTGCATTGATAAATTGGTAGGAATTAAAATATTCCTAAGTTGATTGAAAGCAGAATTATAACCATTTTCTGACAAAATTGAAGATTTACATGGAAAATAATTCTGATAAAATTGAAAAAATATATGGAAAAACATTAAAATTGAAGATTATCATGGAAAATTAAACAGGTAAAATGGTAGGCATAAAACTATATCTAAGTTTATTGAACGTGAAATTATAAACATTTTCTGATAAAATTGAAGATTTACCTGGAAATATCTCTGATAAAGTTGAAGAAATATATAAAAAACACGTTAAGATTGAGTATTTCATGGAAAAATTATACAGATAAAATGGTAGGCATAAAAATATTTCTATGTTGTTTGAAAGTGGAATTATAAACACTTTCTGATAAAATTGAAGATCTACAAGGAAAATATTCCTGAAAAAGTTCAAGAAATATATAGAGAAATATGTTAAAACTGACTATTACATGGAAAATTATACAGATAAAATGGAAGGTATAAATATGTTCCTAAGTTGATTGAAAGTAAAATTATAGACATTGTCTGATAAAACTGAAAATCCACATGGAAAATACTTCTGAGAAAATTGAAGAAAAATACAGAGAAATGTTAAAATTGAAGATTGTCATGGACAATTATTCAGACAAAATGGTACGCACAAAAACATTCCTAAACTGATTGAATGTGAAACTACAAACACTCACCCCCCCAGACGATATCAAAGATCTACCTGAAAAACACATCCGACAAAATCAAAGAAATAACACAGAAAAAAAAAATGTTAAAATTAAAGATTATCATGGAAAATAATACAGTCAAAATGGTAGCCACAGAAAGCGTTACTGAATTGAAAGAGGAGTCACAAACATTTTATGATAAAATCAAAGATCCACATGAAAAACATTTCTGTTAGACTATGTTTTTTTGTTGGGGAATTGAGTCTATTGACACAAGATATTAAGGAATAGTGATTGCTGCTTCCTGTTATTTTTGATGTTCTTTTTAGGTTTGTGAGGTTACTTTCTTTTGGGTTTGTTGGAAAAATATTACTTTCTTGCTTTTCTAAGGGTGTAGTTTCCCTCCTCATGTTGGAATTTTCCATCTATTATCCTTTGTAGGGCTGGATTTGTGGAAAGATATTGTGTAAATTTGGTTTTATCATGGAATATCTTGGTTTCTCCATCTATGGTAATTGAGAGTTTTGCTGTGTATAGTAGTTTGGGCTGGCATTTGTGTTCTCTTAGAGTCTGTATGAGATCTGCCCAGGATCTTCTGGCTTTCATCATCTCAGGTGAGAAGTCTGGTTTAATTCTGATAGGCCTGCCTTTATAGGTTACTTGACCTTTTTCTCTTACTGCCTTTAATATTCTTTCTTTGTTTAGTACATTTGGTGTTTTGTTTATTATGTGCCGGGAAGACTTTCTGGTCTGGTCCAGTCTGTTTGGAGTTCTGTAGGCATCTTGTATGTTCATAGACATCTCTTTCTTTAGGTTAGGGAAGTTTTCTTCTATAATTTTGTTGAAGATATTTACTGGCCCTTTAAGTTGGAAAACTTCACTCTCTTCTATACCTATAATCCTTAGGTTTGGTCTTCTCATTGTGTCCTGGATTTCCTGTATGTTTTGGCTCAGGATCGTTTTTCATTTTTCATTTTCTTTAACTGTTGAGTCAATGTTTTCTACGGTATCTTCAGCCCCTGAAATTCTTTCCTCTATCTCTTGTATTCTGTTGTTGATGCTTGCATCTATGTCTCCTGAATTCTTTCCAAGATTTTCTATCTCCAGAGATATCTCACTTTGTGATTTCTTTATTGTTTCTGCTTCCATTTTTAGATCCTGGATGGTTCTGTTCACTTCCTTCACTTGTTTGTGTTCTCCTGTAATACTTTCAGGGATTTTTGTGTTTCTTCTTTAAGGGCCTCTACCTGTTCACCCATGCTCTCCTGTATTTTTTCAGGGATTTTTGTGTTTCCTCTTTAAGAGCCTTTACCATTTGATCCATGTTTTCCTGTATTTCTTTAAGGGAGTTATTTATGTCCTTCTTGATGTCCTCTAACAGCATTGTGAGAAGAGACTTTAAATCCAACTCTTGCTTTTCTGGTGTGCTGGGGCATCCGGGACTTGCTGTGGTGGGGGAACTGGGTTCTGATGTTGCCAAGTAGCCTTGGTTTCTGTTAGTAGTGTTCTTGTGCTTGCTTTTCGCCATTGGTTATCTCTGTTGTTAGTTGGTCTTGTTGTCTCTGGCTGGAGCTTGCCTCTCTTATGGTCCTGTAAACCTCTGTCTGTACCCCTGGGAGACCAATTATCTTCTGGCAGGGTCGGTGCACAGAAGGTTGTGGAGCTGTCTGGTTCCTTGTGGCAAATGGCGGCTGGAAGGGAAGACTCCTGTCCCAACTGCTCCACTGATCATATGCCCTGTGTGCTCCTAGCTGTACTCCTCCAGAGAGAAGGTGGAGATCTCACCTCTGCACTGAGAAGTTAAACTGCTTCTGGGAGATCATTCTCTTCTGGTGGGCTAAGCACAGAAGGCTATGGAGCCACATGGTTCCCCACTGCAAATGGCGGCTGCAAGGGTGGATGTTCTTTTCTCTTTCTCCATTATTTACATCTTTATTTTAAATAATATCTTCCACACTGTGACCACATTCTCTTCTTGCATTCTGTTACTCTTTGCTATCATCTTTATCAGGGAATTGCAAAGTATTATTTTATATACGAAGCTGACCTGGAAATCACCATCTAGTGACCCAGGACTTGAAACCCTTGTGCCCCCTCACGCTCCCCTTCAATGTGAGTCTCCTTTGGGTTTCTGCTTCCTTGCGTGAAACACGTGAAATCACAACACAGTGATCCTAAGGAAACTTTTCAGAGTTCATGTGTGCTATTCCATGTATATAGTCTTTAATTAGTTTCTAATTGCTGCAGAATAAGTTAATATAAATGTAGTGACTTACACCCACAATACCTTTAATCTTGGAGGGGTTTATCTGTGTTTTCTCAAAGCCTTGAAGTTTATAGGCAAACAGTTCTCAAGGATGCATTCTCATCTAGGTACTAAGATTTTCCTTGTAAGTCCCGTGAAGATGTTGGAACAAACTCCTTTTTTTATTTCTGAAATCTTAAAAATAGGGTTTCATCAATTTTCCTGATACGAACTTGACTTTTCAAATGTCCTGACTCATCCATTCATGTGTGAGAATTAAGAGCCTCACCCACCTTTTTTTTTTAATTTCCATTCCAAATCATTCCCCTTTCCCGTTTCCTCCCTCCCCGAAAGTCCCATAAGCCCCCTTCCCTCCCTCTTTTCTCCATTCAACCCCCTCTCCTTACTCTGTCCTGGCGTTCCCCTACATCCAGTCTTTCCAGGACCAGGGGTCACTCCTTCCATCTTCTTAGAAATCTATTGATATGTGGATTGTGTCTAGGGTATTCCAAGATTCTGGGTCAATATCCCCTTATCAGTGACTGCATACCATGTGTGTTCACAGTGACTGCATATCATGCCTTGGATGTCAGCACCATCTCAGGCTATGGCTCCCTAAGAAGATCACATCTTTATAAGTCTGAATATCCTAAGAGTATGTAGCTCATCAATTATTCTTGAGTAACCATTAATTTAGAAGTTCATCAATTCTTATGCCTGCCACCATACATAAGTAGGAAGGATACAGCAGGGATATCTGCTCAGGATATCTTACATTCTAAACTAAAAGGCTGTTATGCATAATCTCTGTCTGACTGTCTGTCTGTCTATCGATTATCTTTCCTTTCTTTGTTTCTTTCTTTCTTCTATCATCCATTTTTCTTTTTATATATCTGTATGTATATCTATCTATCTATCTATCTATCTATCTATCTATCTATCTATCTATCTATCTATCTATCTATCCCTCTACCTATCAATCTATCATTCATCCATCCCTCTCTCTCTTTTCTTTCTTTCTTCCTACCTATCTCTTTTTCTTTCTATCTATCTATCTATCTATCTATCTATCTATCTATCTATCTATCATCTATCTATCTATCTATCTATCTATCTATCTATCTATCTATCTATCTATCTATCATCCATCTCTCTCTCTTCTTTCTTTCTTTCTTTCTTTCTTTCTTTCTTCCTACCTATCTCTTTTTCTATCTATCTATCTATCTATCTATCTATCTATCTATCCCTCTACCTATCAATCTATCATTCATCCATCCCTCTCTCTCTTTTCTTTCTTTCTTCCTACCTATCTCTTTTTCTTTCTATCTATCTATCTATCTATCTATCTATCTATCTATCTATCTATCATCTATCTATCTATCTATCTATCTATCTATCTATCTATCTATCTATCTATCATCCATCTCTCTCTCTTCTTTCTTTCTTTCTTTCTTTCTTTCTTTCTTTCTTTCTTTCTTTCTTTCTTTCTTTCTTCCTACCTATCTCTTTTTCTATCTATCTATCTATCTATCTATCTATCTATCTATCTATCTATCTGTCAATATCTATCTATCTCTATCATCTATTTAGATACCTAGCTCCCATCTATCTACATTTCTATTAATCTATCTTTTAATATTCTTTAAAGAATTTGAGAGCCAGGGGAAAAGGATGTCATCAAGGAAAAAGTATCTTCCAGACACAACAGGACTGATACACATATGAAGTCACAGAGACTGTGGCAGTATACACAGGTCCAGCAGAGGTTTAAGCTTGATGGGATCCCAGTGGTGAGAGGGGGAAATGGACATAAGCTTTCATCTTTAACCATGAAACTATCAAGTAACCACCCTACTGTTGTCTCTCACATATGATCATGTGTTAGCAGTTTACAGAGGAGATCTGAATATGCTTTTCAGAAATAATTTAATGGTTTGTACCTGAAAATTTGATGTATAAAATTATATATTTAATAGAAAATAAAAGTGAAATGCATATTGGTTAAATATTTATTTTCTTCAATATTCTTAGTAAGTGGTAAATTGTTAATATTGGATAAATACTTTGCTTTGGATAAAAAGTGCCATCACCTGCCTTGTAACTCCATTGATTAATGATACACGTTGAAAGATTGTCTCCATGCATAGACTAGACTGGCCTAGAAGTTATTACATACCACAGACAAGCCTCAAACTCATGATCCTGCTGTTTCTATCTCCCAATTTCTGGGATTACGAATGTGAATCTCCATGCCTTTCCAAAACATTTTTTTTGTTTCTTGTAGATTATTCATAATACCAAGTGTAAAATTTATTTCATATATATGAGCGTTTGTATGTGTGTGTGCCCACATATATACATATATGATTCTTTAATCTGAATCTTGCAAGGTTCTTTGATTTCTGTTGTTGCAACTTATTTTCTCTCATACTCAAATATTTTTCTTTGCTTTGGATAACAGCAGTCTTTAATGCTGTGGTGTATATTTTTTTGTAAGATTATTGCTTGTTATAAGAAAACTGTGACCCCTTCTGGAGAGATTTTTCTAATACGTTTACCTTCTCATTAAGACCAATATCACCCAGTTTCAATACTAATTTCAAAATTACCCTAGAATATGCAGTTCTGAAATAAACACTTCTGGCAGTGTTTGTCTACAGCCATGATTTCATGGAGAAATCTGGATATTTCATTCCTTTTCCATTCTCCAAATTTAGAGCCCCTGTTCAGTTTCATGAAGTTGTGGAAAAAACACATATTATTTTCTTCTGGGTTTACTTTTGTTTCGAGATTAAAGTTTCTTAGGTCCCAGAACTAAATTAATATCTCTCAGAATTTCGACAGAATGAATTCTGAGTTTCTCTTTTCATCCCTGTTCCACGTTTAGCCTTGAAACAGAAGTGAGGCACTGTTTATAGACCTAAGTGGCATTGCAGATGAGAGACACTGAACAGAGCATTAATTTCCTCTTTTTTTTGTGCAATTCCTTTCTGTGTGTCCACCATCCACCCTTACTTTACTATATGTTTCCTTTGTTGTTGTGATTTTCTGAGCATATTTTATAAATTCTCTGGGACTATCAATCTGAGATAGTTGTCCTAAAGTTTCTGCAGAAGTCAACTGATTTAAAAATATTTCACTGATTTTAAGCCAATATTGATATTACTCAGGGCATTTCCGTTGATCTGATAAATATTATCTTTCAGTGAATGCTCATATTATATGTGATGGTATTTTTGACTGTTGATTGATACCAGCCACTCTCACACACACTGCCAAGACTTTTGCTTTTGTATTGCTGACTGATTTGCATGGGCCCTCCAGGCTAGCCCAGTTGTTTAGAATTTATAAACCAGCGAGAACTGAGCAACATCAGACAGGCAGGGAGAACAAGATGGAGTCACAGGCACAGGTCCTCATGTTCCTGCTGCTATGGGTGTCTGGTGAGAAACTCAAAAGTGTTATTATCATTTCAGAGTCACGGCTTTATATATAAGAAAGTTTCAGTGTGTGCAAGTGTGTAATATTTCTTATATAATGATACTCTGACAATATGACATTGTAAGGTAATTTAAATGACAAATTTCAACTGTTATTATAATCTGTGTTTGTCTATTTATGCATGTTCACTGTCTACTCATTATTTGAGGTACCTCTGGGGATATTGTAATGACTAAGTCTCCATCTTCTCTGGCTGTGTCAGCAGGGGAGAAGGTCACTATGAGCTGCAAGTCCAGCCAGAGTCCTTTAAGCAGTTCAAACCAAAAGAACTACTTGGCCTGGTACCAGCAGAAACCATGGCAATCTCCTAAACGGCTGATCTACCGGGCATCTACTAGGCACACTGGGGTCCCTGATCGCTTTACAAGCAGTGGATCTGGGACAGATTTCACTCTCACCATCAGCAGTGTGCAGGCTGAAGACCTGGCAGTTTATTACTGTCAGCAGCTTTATGATACTCCTCCCACAGTGCTTCAGCCTCCTACACAAACCTCCTTGAGAGACTCAGCAGTTGCCTGCATCACACATAGCCCTGGGTGTACATAATTCCTCCATTTGTCTGAGAGCCAGTATTCATGAAACACTCATGACAAAGTTTGAAAAGCCCAGCAAAAACAAAGGGTTCAAAAATCTTGTCTTTTGCTATGAAAAACCTCTTTATGAAAATGCAGAAAAAGAAATCATTACTATAGTTCTTTTCCATCTCTAACAATTTGCTCAAATGTGGGAGAGCTATTTGCTACTCTTGAGAGTAGTAAATTTTCTAAATTTAGAAAATCCCCAAGTACACAAAAAGAGGCATTTAAGACAATTATAACAGAGAAAGAAAAGATCATGAGAAATCAAACCAAAAATAACACCTCCAAAAGGATCATAATTCCCACAATGATTTATCTCAAAGTTAGTGAAATTGGTAAAATATTGGTAGAAGATTTTCCAAACATCAATTATTAAAATATCACAAAAGATACAAACAAAAATATATTCAGTCAAGGCTGTAGGGATAAAAACTACTGATATATAGGCAAACATCAGTGAGATGGACAAAAAAGTCAGCAATGGGGCATCAAGAGTAAGGACAAAAATACAACTGAAATGATGGGAATTAATTATTTGTGTATCAAATATAACATAGAGAACAAGAAATCACTGTAGGACTCAATAAAACATATGAAAGAATTTCCTCAATCAGTCTGATGTAGAAAAAAACAGCACTGAAACATCAATAATTTGTTTAATAAATATCATGAGTATAATTTCAAATAATTCTAGCATATTATGAGGAAAACAATCCCAATAATTATAAAATATAGAAGAGCAGAGATAAAATCTAAAGCCATAGGGAACATATATGAAATAAGAACAGAAAATTTCAGATATAAAGAAAAAAATATGACCAACATAAGAAGGAATTCACTTCCCTATGTAGCTATCACCAGAGAAGAATCTCTCGATGTCACAGATTGTATCTCTCATGTAAAAAAGAGTAAAGAACCAATGTCAAAAGATATAATGGAAAAATTCAAGCTTAATTCCCAAGGCAAACATATCAGACTGATAACTGAGCTCTAATTGAAAACCTTACATGCCAGAAAAGCATGCAAAATATATTTAAGATATAGAAGATAATAGACAAATCAGTTAGCTATTTTTTCTTTTTAATTAATTTATTTTTTTACACTTCATGTTTTATCCCTACCTTGTCTACCCTCTGACTCTTCCACATCCCATATCTTCTCCCCAAACCCTTTCTTCAAGTGGCTATCCCCATCCACCACCCCCACCTGACCTCTAAACTCACCGGGGCCTCCAGTTGCTTGAGGGTTAGATGCATCATGTCTGAATGGACATAGATCCGGCAATCCTCTACTGTATGTGTGCTGGGGCCTCATATCAGCTGGTGTATTCTGCCTCTTTGGTGGTCCCAGTGTTTGAGGGATCTCATGGGTCCAGAGACTGCTGGTTGCTATGTCAACCAAAATTATCTTTTAAATTGAGGGCAAAATGAGAAAATTACAAGATAATCATAAACTAAGGCATTTCATGACCATGAAGACAGAAGACATTATAAAAATACTATGCACATAGAAAAAAAGTAAAAGTTTTCAATCATTACAGCACACTCAAAAGTAATGCCAAGAGAAGAATAAAGAATAGTTATCATGAAAGGAGTCCTGTATGTTTAACACTGTAAGCCAGAAAAATCCAATATACTCAAAGGTTAAGCAAACAAGGAAATAAACAACAACCCAATTCATCAAGAAACCTAGCAAATGGATAGGAATTAACATTTCTTAATAACATATCACCACAATTAAGCAATAATCATGCACATGTTGTTGGACAAGATATAAAAACTATACCTAACTGGATGATTTCCCCAAGAAAAATACCTCTTTGGTAAGGATATACACATGCTGTGTATGGATGGAAGTAAATCTATCATGAAAATGGGTTTCAAACCAAGGAGACATAGCTCCTCTCATATCTGCCTCAGTAGAATTCAAACCAATGCTGAAGAAATCATACAAAGAAAAGAATTAGTGAAATGAAATCACCAAAAGTACAAAACAATTCCAAATACATACAAATCAAAGTGCAGTTCCAATTCAGTAAAACAAACATGGATGCAATGGTCATAGAAATTCAGATATGTCCTGACACAATAGCAGAGATAAATGTCAGCTCTCTCATCTTTAGATTCAAACTGAAAATACAAAGAAGACTTCATTAAGCTGCACAGGCAATGAATGGACACAACAAATTTCTATAATATGTCTAATGTACGTAGATGTACTGTGCATCCTTCATTACAGCCCATCAACATTCTAAAGTTACACAACATTTTAAGTTACAATATAAGTTTTAACAAGAATAATGAAATTTAAATCAAACTAGAATACAGCAGAGAAATTACAGAAACTAAATTATTAATTTGAGACTGCAAAGTAACCTCTGTAATTATCATTGATTTATTGAAGAACTCATTGAGGAAAAACAAATAATTCTTAGAATCAAACAAAATTGACAGCATAACATCCCAACATCTTTCAGATGCAGCTATGTGATGAGAGGAAATTACATAGCTTTGAATGACTACACTAAAAAACAAGAATGATGTTAAGTAAATGACAAAATTCAGAGAGTTCTCATGTAAGTGCATAATGATGAACCTCATTGTCTATGGAAAAGATCAACCAAACCAAAGCAATTAATGGGAAGATGTGGTAAATATCTGAACGGAAATAAATGAAATCAATATGAAAATAGAAGTAAATAAAATTATTCGAAGTTTTGTTCTTTTAACAAATATATGGACAGCAGCAAGGTAATCAAACTTACATTAATTAATTCAGAAACAGAAGAGAGGGACTTGTAACAGATTCAAATAAAATCCAGGAATTCATTGCATAGTGCTTTGAAATCTTATACTCCCCCAAACTTGAAAATGTAGAAGAAATATATACGTGTGTGTCTAGATACATATGACATAGCAGCATTAAATAAAAACTATTAATAAACTTCAAAAGAACCAAAGCAAACAATATTATTGAAGTGGTAATAAAAATGTCTCTCAAAAATGTGAAACTCATTACTTATAGACGCTCTGTGGGATTCTGCCAGACCTTTATAAAAGAGTGACACTAATGCTCCTGATACTCGTCAATGCCATATAAAAGGAAGGAACATCACCAGACTCATTATTTGAGCCAGAATTATCCATATGGCAAAATGAAGTTAGAGAATGGAAAAAGGAAGAGATGAGAGAGAGAGAGAGAGAGAGAGAGAGAGAGAGAGAGAGAGAGAGAGAGAGAGAGAGAGAGAGAGAGAGAGCTCTCAATTCCCTTGATTTACATAAGCATACCTTCCGTTCTTGCACAGGAAATCTAGGAACACATTAAGTGGAGTGTATTTTATACCTAAATTTGTTGTGTTTCAGGGTTGAAAGGTTGGCTCAAAACTAAAACCATTGACTAACTTCATTTAAGCAAGAAGTGCTTAAGAAGTAGCAACCCTATCGTGGTCTCTATCAGTGCAGAAAATTCATACAAGCTCATGGTAAAATCTCTGAAGGGAGCAGAATAGTAGGATCTTTCCTGAATATAACAAAGAATATAGGGTATAGTTTGGGGGATCTGCATCCCTCCCTAAAGTTTCTGCTGAAAGATTGCAAAATACTAGGCTTCTATCTTTGACACCAAGAAAGACAAATTCAACTTCTCCTAATTAAATTTATATTAAAGCTTCTTATTTGAACCAACTGCCCTCTTTGATGTAATCATGATACATTCATTTTTCTCTAGGCTAATAAACAAGTTTGTTTTCTCTTGGTAAGAAATATCACAATGCTAAATATGTTATCTGAGATTTAAAATAACAGTTTGGGTCCAAAGACTGCTCATTGTTTAAGAGCCTTTCCTATTTTTGGAGTGTATATGGATTCAGTTGCTTGCATTCTTGTCAGCTCATAACCATCTGTAACTCTACTTCTTTTTTTTATTTTTTTTTTAATTTTTTTAATTTACATTCCAAATCACTTCCCCTTTCCCGTTTCCTCCCTCCCCGAAAGTCCCATAAGCCTCCTTCCCTCCCTCTTTTCTCCATTCAACCCCCTCTCGTTACTCTGTCCTGGCATTCCCCTACATCCAGTCTTTCCAGGACCAGGGGTCTCTCCTTCCATCTTTTTAGAAATCTATTGATATGCTGATTGTGTCTAGGGTATTCCGAGATTCTGGGTCAATATCCCCTTATCAGTGACTGCATACCATGTGTGTTCTTTTGTGATTGGGTTACCTCACTAAGGATGATATTTTCAAGTTCTGACCATTTGTGTAACTCTACTTCTAAGGGACCTAATTTCCCCTTTCAGAAATCCAAGGGACCTAATTTCCCCTTTCAGAAATCCAACGGCACAGGCACAAATGTGGTGCACAGACATACATGTAGACCAAACATATGTATCCATAAAGCAGAAAAAAATATCTTTTTTAAAAGCTTAATTCTGAGGGATAGCAGTGCTCCTGTAACTCACATCCTTTACAGAAGAGCAATAGCAGTTCACTTCCCCCAAGTTTGCTCAGAATAACAGAACATGATGATTCCACAGGGCCAGTCACAGCATTTCTTGGCATACACTTCAAACACTCTAGGGGATTCTTTGCTAACCATAACTGTCATAGGGTGACTCAAGTGCAGGTGTTCTTTGATTTTTCTGAGATTATTTGCATATTAAGTCATTAACTATGCTTCAGATTGCTTAGCCTATCTTTAAACGCAGCTTGCCAGTACCCATGAGGCAGCCTCTAGTACAGCTGAACAATAGTTATCAGGAAAGGAATTCAATGTGTCCAAAACTGAATGTCAAAAGAACAGCATATAGTTGAGAAGTAGGGAAAAAGGAAAGCACACAGCCATCAAATAAATAATCAACAATTCATCAAGAAACCCCAACAAATTTATAGGTATTATCAATCATTTCTTAACTTTATATGACCTCAATTCAGCTATAAAGATACACATGTTATTGAACTAGATTTAAAAACTATACTCATCAGTTTTCTCCAAGATAGAAACCTTTTCTTGTGGATCTTCGATTTTATCAGAAAATGTTTGTGACTCCTCTTTCAATTCAGTAATGCTTTTTGTGTCTACCATTTTGACTGTGTTATTTTTCAAGATAATCTTTAATTTTAACATTTTTTCTGTGTATTTCTTCGATTTTTGTCAGAGGTATTTTTCTTGTAGAACTTTAGTTTCATTGGGGGGGGGGGTTGTTTGTAGTTCCACTTTCAATCAATTTAGGAATGTTTTTGTGCCTACCATTTTGTCGGTATAATTGTCCATGATAATCTTCAATTTTAACATTTCTTTGTATTTTTCTTCAATTTTTGTCAGAAGTGTTTTCCATGTGGATCTTCAGTTTTATCAAACAATGTCTATAATTTTACTTTCAATCAACTTAGGAACATTTTTATACCGTCCATTCTATCTGTATAATTTTCCATGTAATAGTCAGTTTTAACATGTTTTTCAATATATTTCTTGAACTTTTTCAGGAATATTTTCCTTGTAGATCTTCAATTTTATCAGAAAGTGTTTATAATTCCACTTTCAAACAACATAGAAATATTTTTATGCCTACCATTTTATCTGTATAATTTTTCCATGAAATACTCAATCTTAACGTGTTTTTTATATATTTCTTCAATTTTATCAGAGATATTTTCCAGGTAAATCCTCAATTTTATCAGAAAATGTTTATAATTTCGCTTTCAATCAACTTAGAAATAGTTTTATGCCTACCATTTTATCTATATCATTTTCCATGATAATCTTCAACTTTAATGTTTTTCCATATATTATTTTCAATTTTATCAGAGATATTTTCCATGTAAATCTTCAATTTTATCAGAAAATGTTTTTACTTCTACTTTTAATCAATTTAGGATTATTTTTATGCCTACTATCTTATCTGTATAATTTTTCATGAAATAGTCAGTTTTAACGTGTTTTTCTATATATTTCTTGAGTTTTATCGGAAATATTTTCCTTGTAGATTTTCAATTATCAGAAATGTTTTTAATTCCACTTTCAATCAACTTAGGAATGTTTTTATGCTTACCATTTTATCTGTATAATTTTTCCATGAAATAGTCAAACTTAACATGTTTTTCTATATATTTCTTCAATTTTATCAGAGATATTTTCCATGTATAAATATGGAATACTACTCAGCAATTAAAAACAGTGAATTCATGAAATTCTTAGGCAAATGGGGAACAGGGGATGGGAAGAAGGCTTATGGGACTTTTGGGGAGGGAGGGAACTGGGAAAGGGGAAAATATTTGGAATGTAAATAAATAATATAGAAAATAAAATAATAATAATAATAATAATAATAATAATAATAATAATAATAATAATAAAAAGAAACAAACCTAGTTGTTAATGATACTCCATATAAAGAGAGTCAAATTATGGAAGTATATCTACAAGGAGAGTGGGAGCCCAAACCAAGCTTGTTCAGCTCTCCTGATATCTGGTGCGGTAGAATCCAAACTAGCACTGCTACTAACAAAGAATATAGAGAGTCACTCAAAGTATATAACAATTACAAATGCATTCAAACCAAATGATGGGTCATCAATTAAATAAACATGGATATATAGAAGTCAGTTATATCAAGGTAAAACAGCAGAAAGTAATTTCAGCACACCACTCTCATCTGTTGATGGAAAATAAAAATCACCACAGAAAATTTAGAATTAAACTGCTGGAGAATTGAAAGGACACAACAAACCTCTAAATTATATCACATCAGTTTTTTATGCTATACATCATTCTTTGCAGTCCATTGAACCATCTAAAGAACAGACTCCAGAAAACCAGCTGCAGTCTCCCTTTCCACTCTGACATCACATTCAATGGGACACAAAGATCTGCTCCCTCAAAAGCTCTTCTCTTAACACATCTCATTAAATCATCTTCCAATAACAGCATCCATTAACTGGAAATATACCAGCCTAACAGTTCAAGAAAACATTCCTGAATTCTAGCAATACCTGCAAACTAACCCATAGGCTGTGCCTGCCAGAAAATCAGGTATGGTGCCTGGAGACCTTATCTTTTCTCTATTTTTTCAGATACCCCCCCCCCCGCATGCCTTCCAGTTTCATTTCCTGGTCTTCAGAACAACAACTTTGGCAATCTTCCCTGCCACCTTTCATCTGTGGATCACACAGATCTTCCTTTCCTAGCATTGCTTCCCCCAGTTGATGCAGGGCTCCAAATACCAAACCAGTATGCATTCCTTGTTAAGTCAATGGCCAATAAGTGGTCTGAAGGCAGACCCACAACTATACTCCTACTTCTGAGGTCCAATCCTTCCCATCTCACCCTCAGTTCTGTAGCAGGAAAACTGCTGTGGTCTTCCTTTCCCCTCTATCCACATTCCCTAGGGATTACCAAGACCTTTTCCTTCAATCTTCCTTCCCACAACTTGTTTCAATATTTCAGCCTTGAATATCAACAAGAGTTCTCTGAGAATACCCCATCTGAGTTAAGAAAGAAAGCATTGCAACAAACAGCCACCACACTCTTTGATAATCCTGGGAGGAAACATTCAGTAATAAAACACCCACAGAAGAAAGACAAATCTGGAAGTCAGTATCTAGACCTTATAATCACCCTAACACAGATGCATAGACACTAAAATAATCCATCCTAAACAAACAAACAAACCAGAACAATAACAGCCAGAGAAAAATGTCTCCACAAGAGCCAAACTTTCTTTCCAGAGAAGGCCTGTATCCCAACATAGATGATAGAGGTCCTTAATGAAAAAATTAATAAATCTCACAGAGAATAAATGGAAAACACAAACAAAAAATGGAGGAAAATAAATAAATCCCTTAAATTGTGTATCTAAGATAATGCAAACAGCTGAAGGACATGACTAAACCTGGTCGAGATTTGAAAATGGAAACTGAATTAATAGGGAAAACACAAATGGGAATAAAAAAATAATGGAAATTAGAACAGAAAGTACAGAAGAAAGCTTCACCAACAGAATATAAGCCATAGAAGAGAGAATCTCAGTTATTGAAGATATGCTAGAAGAAACTGATACATCAGTCAACCACAGTGTTAAATCTAAAAAATACTCTCAACAAAAAATCCTTCCAGGATTTCTGGGACAGTATGTAAAAACTAAATCTAGGACTAATAGGAATAGAGGAAGGAGTACAATTGTGGCTCAAAAGGTGAGAAAATATTTACAACAAAATCATAGAAAATAATATTCTTAACCTGAAAAGAAGATGAATATAAGGTTATGCAAAGATTACAAACACCAAATACACTTTATTAGAATATAAATTTTCTTTGCCACATAATTATCAAAGAGCCAAATGGGCAGAACCAAAAATATTAAAAACTAATAGGAAAAAGACCAAGCAGACCTATTAGAATTGCACCTGACTTCTCAGTGAGATTCTAAAAGCAAGAGGTACCTGTACAAATGTCCTGTAGATGATAAGAGACCATAGATTCCAGCCCAGTACTAGGAGGAAAACTTATAACTCTAAGTGGCTACAAAAAGAAACTGGAGAGAGCATACACTAGCATCTTGAGTGCACCCCTGAAAGCTTTAGAACATAAGGAAGCAAATACACTCCAGAGGAGTTGACAGCATGAAATACTTAAAATCATGGTTGAAATCCACTAAGTAGAAACAAAAAGAACTATACAAATAATCAACAAAACCAGGATCTGGTTCTTTGGGAAAATTGACAAGTTAGATAAATCCTTAGCCAATCTAACCAGAAGGCACAGAGGCAGTATCCAAATTAACAAATCAGAAATGAAAAGAGAGACATAATAACAGAAACTGAGGAAATCTAAGAAAATAAAATAAAAAATAAAAAACCCATCAGTTCCTCCTACAAAAACCTATACTCACCAAAATTGGAAAATCGGGATGAAATGGACAATTTTCTAGACAGATACCAGGTACCAAAGTTAAATCAGGAGCAGATAAATTATCTAAATAGTCCCATAACCCCTAAAGAAATAGAAACAATCATTAATAGTCTCCCAACCAAAAAAAGTCCAAGACCAGAAAGATTTAGTGTAGAGTTCTATCAGACCTTCAAAGAGGATCTTATACTACTACTCTTCAAACTATTCTACAAAATAGAAGCAGAAGGAGCACTACCAAATTCATTCTATGAAGTCACAATTACTCTGATACCTTAACCGCAAAAAGACCCAGCAAAGAAGGAGAACTTTAGACCAAAGTACCTTATGAATATATCTGCAAAATTACACAATAAAATTTTCCCAAACAGAATCCAAGAACACATGAAAACAATTATCCACCATGATCAAGTAGGCTTCATCCCAGGGATGAAGGGATGGGGCAATATACAGAATTTATATTATAATCCACTATATAAACAAAATCAAAATAAAAAATCCACATGATCATTTATTTCATTAGATACTGAAAATGCATTGACAAAATTCAACATCCTTTCATATTAAAAGTCTTGGAAAGGTCAAGAATTCAAGGCCCATATCTAAACATAGTAAAAGCAATATACAGCAAACCGGTAGCCAACATCATATTAAATGGAGAGAAACTTGAAGCAATCCCACTAAAATCAGGAACTAGACAAGTCTGCCCTCTCTCTCCATGTCATTTCAATATAGTACTTGAAGTTCTAGCTAGAGCAATTAGACAACATAAAGAAGTCAAAGGGATATAAAATTGGACAGTAAGAAGTCACACTATCACTATTTGCAGATGATATGATAGCATACTTAAGCAACCCAAAATACTCCACCAGAGAACTCCAAGCTGATAAATAACTTCAGCAAAGTGGCCAGATATAAAATTAACTCAATCAAATCAGTAGCCTTCCTATACTCAAAGGATAAACCGGCTGAGAAAGAAATTAGGAAAATGACACCTTTCATAATAGTCACAAACAATATTAAGTTTCTTGGTGTGACTCTAGCCAAACAAGTGAAATATCTGTATGACAAGAACTTCAAGTCTCTGAAGAAAGAAATTGAAGAAGACCTCAGAAGATAGAAAAATCTTCCATGCTCATGGATTGGCAGGATTAATAGAGTAAAAATAGCCATCTTGCCAAAAGCAATATACAGATTCAGTGCCATCCCCATCAAAATCTCAACATAGAGTTAGAAAGAGCAATTCAAAAATTCATCTAGAATAACAAAAAACCCAGGATAGCTAAAACTATTCTCAACAGTAAAAGAACTTCTGGGGAATCAGTATCCCCGACCTCAAGCGGTACTAGAGAGCAATAGTGTTAAAAAAATGCATGGTATTGGTACAGTGACAGGCAGGTAGAAGAACCGAAGACCCAGAAATGAACCCATACACCTATGGTTCCTTGATCTTTGATAAAAGAGCTAAAACCATCCAGTGGAAAAAGATAGCCTTTTCAACAAATGGTGCTGTTTCAACTGGAGGTCAGCATGCAGAAATATGCAAATTGATCCATTCTTGTATCCTTGTACTAAGTTCAAGTCCAAGTGGACCAAGGACCTCCACATAAAACCAAACATACTGAAACTAATAGAAAATAAACAGGGGAAGAGCCTTGAGCACATGGGCACAGGGGAAAATTTCCTTAACAGAACACCAATAGCTTATGCTCTATGATCAAGAATTGACAAGTGGAACCTCATAAAATTGCAATGTTTCTGTAAGGCAAAGGACACTGTCAAAAGGACAAAATGGCAAGCAACAAATTGGGAAAATATCTTTACTAACCCTACATCCGACAGATGGCTAATATCCAATATATGCAAAGAACTCAAGAAGCAGACTCCCGAGAGCCAGATAACCCTGTTAAGAAATGGGGTACAGAGCTAAATAAATAATTTTCACCTGAGGAACATTGGATGGCTGAGAAGCACCTAAAGAAATGTTCAACATCCTTAGTCATTTGGGAAATGCAAATCAAAACAACCCTGAGATTTCACTTAACACCAGTCAGAATGGCTAAGATCAAAAACTCAGGAGACGGCAGGTGTTGGCAAGGATGTGGAGAACGAGGAGCATTCCTCCACTCCTGGTGGGATTGCAAGCTGGTACAACCACTGTGGAAATCAGTCTGGCAGTTCATCAGAAAACTGTGCATGTCACTTCCGGAGAACTCTGTTATACCACTCCTGGGCAAAAACCCTAGAGGATTCCACAGCATGTAATAAGGACACATGCTCCACTATGTTCATAGCAGTCATTTTTATAATAGCCAGAAGCTGGAAAGAACCCAGATGTCCTTCAATTAAGGAATGAATACAGAAAATATGGTATATTTACACTATGGAATACCACTCAGTCATTAAAAACAATGACTTCATGATATTGTTAGGCAAATGGGTGGAACTGGAAAACATCATCCTAAATGAGGTAACCCAATCACAAAAGAATACACATGATATGAACCCACTAATAAATGGATATTAGTACAGAAGCTCGGAATACCCAAGAAACAATCCACATATCAAATGATGCCAAAGAAGAGAAAGGAGAGGCCCCTGATCCTGGAAAGGCTCAATGAAGCAGTGTAGGGGAATGCCAGGACAAGGAAGTGGGAGGGGGTTGATTGGGGAACAGGGGTAGGGAAGACGGCTTATGTATTTTCAGGGAGGGGGGATCCAGGAAAGGGGAAATCATTTGAAATGTAAATAAAGGATATATCTAATTAAAAATAGATTTAAATTTATAAAGTCAAAGATAGAAGAGAAGCACTTGCATTCAAATGAAAATCAGAGGGTTGTTGGGGAGTGTTTTGAAAGCTTAATATTAAAAAAAAATCTAGAACATATATCTCTATATATATACATATATGTGCATGTGTCTAGACACATATGGTATAACAATATTAAATCATTAAGAAATCAGCAACTTCAACAGAACTATAGCACTTCAACATAAGTGATAATAAAATTACTCTCAAGAGTGAAGTTCAGGTTTTCCTTTCTACAAAGATGACCTGTAACAGAAGGAATCTCATGCCCTTCCCAAAGCTGCAGTCAACGTGAAGGCCTTAAAAACTAACAATGTGTGCTGAAAGGCATCCACAGCCACAAAGGGAAAATGCACAAGTGGATCTTCAGTGACCCAAGACCGGTGGCTTTGGAGGCATCCCAAATATCCTTGAAAGAGCACTCCCAGGAGAAACAAACTTGAGCACTATGCCATCATCAAAATCCCCCTGACCACTGAGTGAGCCATGAAGGATATAGAGGACAGCATGCTTGTGTTCATTGAGGATGTCAAAGACAACAAGCACCAAAACAAATATGCTGTGAAGAAACTCTATGACAATGAAGATGCAAAAGTCAATAGCGTGATATGGTCTGACTGAGAGAAGAAGGCAAATGTTTGGTTGGCTCCTGATTATGATGCTTTTGACATTGTCAACAAATTTGGAATATCTAAACAAAGTACAGCTGGCTAATTCTAAATATGTGATTTTATATTTAAAAAATATATAAAATTTAAGAGAGACAGAGAGAGAGAGAGAGAGAGAGAGAGAGAGAGAGAGAGAGTCACATAGCTGGGGGGGGGGGAAATCCTCTGCCAAATTCTGACAGACCTTTAATGAAAAGCTGATACTAATGCCAAATAATGTTCATGCCATAGAAAAACAAGAAACACTACTGGTATAAGATCTGTTTCACAGGATAAAGGCAGTCACCAAAGGCATGAGTACAGACCTGGGACTAACAACACTGGGTCAGAATCCAGATACTTGTCAACCCCCCATCACCCACCGCCCAACCCACTCCCCAACCCATTTCTCCCACTACCAGGTTTCTAACCCAATCTGTTGTCTGGAAAGAGCATTAGATGTCTTGATAATGTCATCATTGTAAAACACAAGTACTGGTGATGCTGAGTTTTGGGGCTCTCTGCACACTCAACATCAGGTCCACACAGCACCAAAACCTGTAATACAATCTCTAGATTAGTTTTCTAAGCCTCTTTTGTAAGAAACATTTCCCTTCTCCATAGCACCTTAATTGGAGGGATCTACATGGGCACTTAGGGTGAAATTGTATTCAAGGTAAGGGAAAGTCCTATGTCTCAGCTTCCAAGCATTTGATGGATAAAAAATTCTTAGGCCCTGATATCCATATATTATATTACAATTCAAGAAGCTCATTCTTCCCTTTCAAGGAATCCAGTAGGTTGCAGCTTAACTGTCCCCAGAAGACTCATAGGGTAAAGTCTTGGTCTCCAGGCTATTGTCTTGTTTTCTGGTGGAACATGTATGAGTAGAGGGCCAATGGGTACGTTTGAAGTCACTAACACTGCTTGAAGGGACTCTGACCACCACAGCAGGGCAAGCATGACACTGTCAGGCTTTGCCCTTCTCCCTCATTTCCTCTGCCTTACTAAAAGCATTAGATGGCACTCCGCCATCTTTGCTCCAGTAGCCAGGTAGTTCGGACTGCCAGGCTCGGAGACAGACAGGCATAATATCGCTTGGGTCTCTGGCGACTTGTGTGTACGCTGCTCCCAAGAGCTGGGCAGATCTGCAGTAACCAGCGCACCAGCTCTGCTGTGGGACTTCTGCCTGGCAGAGGGACCCCGGCACTGGGCGGGAGCCTACCAGCTTCCCTTCGGCGACCTCTGTTCCCATAGACTGCACTGAAGAGACAGGTACCCAGGTTCACCCCAGTATAACATCGCTTGGGACACGGCCTGTTGAGGCTTCCGTCTGCACCCAAGAACGGGACAGGGCTGTGGTCGTCTGGGCGCCAGATCTGCTGTAGGCCATCCCCTCTGCAGGGTGACCAGTGCCACCGAGAGAGTGCAGAGTGCACTCCGCCATCTTTGCTCCAGTGGCCAGGTAGTTGGGACTGCCAGGCTCGGAGACAGACAGGCATAATATCGCTTGGGTCTCGGGCGGCTTGTGTGTACCCTGCTCCCAAGAGCTGGGCAGATCTGCAGTAACCAGTGCGCCAGCTCTGCTGTGGGACTTCTGCATTGCAGAGGGACGCCCCCTCCCCCACACTCTGGGAGAGATCACACACCCCTGCACAGGGCAGGAGCCTACCAGCCTCCCTTTGCGACCTTTGCTCCGGGAATCCATTACGCTGAGCCTTTGGATGTGCAGGGACTCCCCAATATAACATCACTTGGGGCAAGGCACATCAGGGCTCCAAAGTCACTCACGAGCAGGGCAGGCCCCAGAAATTGGTGCGAGGGGAATCCTGGTAATCCAGGGGGGCCAGAAATAGCTTTGCAGGCTCACAGGAGGTCCAACCAACAGCCAGTGACAGCAGAACCAACTAACATCAGAGGTAACCAGATGGCAAAAGGCAAACGTAGGAACGTTACTAAGAGAAATCAAAGTAATATGGCACCATTCGAACCGAAATCTCCAACAGAAGCAAGTCCTGGATACCCCACCACAACCGAAAGACAAGATCTGGATTTAAAATCACTTCTCATGATGCTATTAGAGGATCACAAGAAGGACACAAATAAATCTAATAAAGAATTACAGGAGACCATGAATCAACAGTTAGAAGCCCTTACAAAGGAAACACAAAAATTGCTTAGAGAAATGCAGGAGAACATGGATCAAAAGATGGAGGCCCACAAGGAAACAACACAAAAATCGCTTAAAGAAATGAATCAACGGGTAGATGCACTTTCAAAGGAGTCACAAATATTGCATAAAGAAATGCAGAAGAATATGGGTAAACAGAGGGATACCCATAGGGAGGCAACACAAAAAGTGCTTAAAGAAATGAATCAACGGATAGATGCCCTTACAAAGGAAACACGAGAACTGCTTAAAGAAATGCAGGAGATGAGGGATCAACAGATGGAATCCCATGAGAAGGAAATAAAAAATCGCTCAGAGAAATGCAGGAGAACTTGGGTCAACAGGCAGAAATCCTGAAAGAGGTAATGCAAAAATACCTTAGAGAAATACAGGAAAATACAAACTAACAAGTGAAGGATCTCAGCAAATCCATCCAGGATATAAAAAAGAAAGTCGAAACAACTAAGAAATCACAAAGGGAGACAACTTTGGAGATAGAAAACCTTGGGAAGAAATCAGGAGTCATAGATGCAAACATCAACAATAGAATACAAGAGATGAAAGAAAGAATCTCATGTGCTGAAGATACCATAGAAAGCATCGACTCAACAGTCAAAGAAAATGCAAAATGCAAAAAATGTGTAACCCAAAACATCCAAGAAATCCAGGACACAATGAAAAGAACAACCTAAGGATTATAGGTATAGATGAGAGTGAAGATTTGCAAATTAAAGGGCCAGTAAACATCTTCAACAAAATTATGGAGGAAAACGTCCCTAACCTAAAGCGAGAGATGCCGATGAACTTCCAAGAAGCCTACAGAACTCCAAACAGACTGGACCAGAACAGAAATACCTCCCGTCACATAATAATCAAAACACCAAATGTACTAAACCAAGAAAGAATATTAAAAGCAGTAAGAGAAAAGGGCCAAGTAGCATACAAAGGAAGACCTATCCGAATCACATCAGACTTCTCACCAGAGACTATGAAAGCCAGAAGATCCTGGGCAGATCTCATGCAGACACTAAGAGAGCACAAATGCCAGCCTAGACTACTATACCCAGCAAAACTCTCAATCACCATAGATGGAGAGACCAAGATATTCCATGATAAAACCAATTTTTCACAATATCTTTCCACAAATCCAGCCCTGCAAAGGATAATAGGTGGAAACCGCCAATACAGGGAGAGAAACAACAACCTGGAAAAAATGAGATAGTAACCTTCTTGCTTCAAATCCAAAAGTAGATAACCAGTCAAACATAAAGATAGCGTCAAGAATGGCAGGTGGCAATAATCACTATGCCTTAATCTCTCTTAATATCAATGGTCTCAATTCCCCAATAAAAAGACATAGACTAGCAGACTGGATACGTAAACAGGACCCAGCATTTTGCTGCATGCAGGAAACGCACCTCAGTGTCAAAGACAAACACTACCTCAGAGTAAAAGGCCGGAAAACAATTTTACAAGCAAATGGCCCCAGGAAACGAGCCGGAGTAGCCATCCTAATATCAGATAAAATTGATTTTCAACCTAAAGTCATCAAAAAAGACACAGAAGGACACTACATACTGATCAAGGGAAAAATCCACCATCAAGAACTCTCAATTCTGAATATCTATGCTCCAAATGCAAGGGCACCCTCATTCGTAAAAGAAACTTTACTAAAGCTCAAAGCACATATCGCACCTCACACAATAATAGTGGGTGACTTCAACACCCTGCTCTCTGAAATGGATCGTTCAGGAAAGCAGAAACTAAACAGGGACACAATGAATCTAATTGAAGCCTTGGACCAAATGGAACTAACACATATACATAGAACATTTCATCCTAGAGCTAAAGAATACACCTTCTTCTCAGCATCTCATGGTACCTTCTCCAAAATTGACCATATAATTGCTCACAAATCAGGCCTCAACAGATATAAGAAGATAGAACTAATCTCATGCCTCCTATCAGATCACTATGGAATAAGGGTGGTCTTCAATGGCAACAAAAACAACAGAAAACCCACATTCACATGGAGGCTGAACAATGCTCTACTCAATAATAACTTGGTCAATGTGGAAATAAAGAAAGAAATCAAAGACTTTTTGAAAGTTAATGAAAATGAAGGCACAACATACCCTAATTTATGGAACACAATGAAAGCAGTGCTAAGAGGAAAATTCATAGCCTGGAGTGCCGCTAAAAAGAAACGGGAGACAGCGTACACTAACAGCTTAATGGCACACCTGAAAGCCCTGGAACAAAAAGAAGCAAATACACCAAAGAGGAGTAGAAGGCAGGAAATCATCAAACTCAGGGCTGAAATCAATCAAGTAGAAACAAATAAAACCATACAAAGAATCAACAAAACGAGGAGTTGGTTCTTTGAGAAAATCAACAAGATAGATAAGCCCTTAGCCAGACTAACCAGAGGGCACAGAGACAGTATCCAAATTAATAAAATCAGAAACGAAAAGGGAGAGATAACAACAGAAACTGAGGAAATCAAAAAATCATCAGATCCTTATACAAAAACCTGTATTCAACACAACTAGAAAATCTCGAGGAAATGGACAATTTCCTTGACAGATATCAAATATCAAAATTAAATCAGGATCAAGTAGACCATCTAATCCGTCCTAAAACCCCTAAAGAAATAGAAGTTGTCATTGGAAGTCTTCCAACGAAAAAAAGCACAGGTCCAGATGGTTTTAGTGCAGAATTCTATCAGACCTTCAAAGAAGACCTAACACCAATACTCTTCAAAGTGTTCCACAAAATAGAAACAGAAGGAACACTACCCAACTCGTTCTATGAAGCCACAATTACACTAATACCAAAAGCACACAAAGATCCAACAAAGAAAGAGAATCTCAGGCCAATCTCTCTTATGAATATCGATGCAAAAATACTCAATAAAATTCTTGCCAACCGAATCCAAGAACACAACAAAACGATTATTCACCACGATCAATAGGCTTCATCCCAGGGATGCAGGGATGGTTCAATATAAGGAATTCCATCAATGTAATCCACTGCATAAACAATCTCAAAGAAAGAAAACACATGGTCATCTCATTAGACGCTGAGAAAGCATTTGACAAAATGCAGCATCCTTTCATGCTAAAGGTTTGGAAAGATGAGGAATTCGAGGCCCATATCTAAACATAGTAAAAGCAATTTACGGCAAACCGGTAACCAACATCAATCCTAATGGAGAGAAACTTGAAGCAATCCCACTGAAATCAGGGACTAGACAAGGCTGCCCTCTCTCTCCTTATCTTTTCAATATAGTACTTGAAGTTCTAGCTAGAGCAATTAGACAACAAAAAGAGGTCAAAGGGATAAAATTGGAAAGGAAGAAGTCAAACTATCACTATTTGCAGACGATATGATAGTATACTTAAGCGACCCAAAGAACTCCACCAGAGAACTCCTACAGCTAATAAACAACTTCAGCAAAGTGGCCAGATATAAAATCAACTCAAGCAAGTCAGTGGCCTTCCTATACTCAAAGGATAAGCAGGCTGAGAAAGAAGTAAGAGAAATGATACCCTTCACGATAGCCACACACAATATAAAGTATCTTGGCGTGACTCTAACCAAATAAGTGAAAGATCTGTATGACGAGAACTTCAATCTCTGAAGAAAGAAATTGAAGAAGTCCTCAGAAGATGGAAAAAACTGCCGTGCTCATGGATTGGCAGGATTAATATAGTAAAAATGACCATCTTACCAAAAGTAATATACAGATTCAATGCAATCCCCATCAAAATCCCAACTCATTTCTTCATAGAGTTAGAAATAGCAATTCAAAAATTCATCTGGAATAACAGAAAACCCAGAATAGCTAAAACTATTCTCAAGAGTAAAAGAACCTCTGGGGGAATCAGTATCCCAGACCTCAAGCTGTACTACAGAGCAGTAGTGTTAAAAACTGCATGGTATTGGTACAGTGACAGGCGTGTAGATCAATGGAACAGAATTGAAGGCCCATAAATGACTCCACACTCCTATGGTCACTTGATCCTTGACAAAGGGGCTAAAACCATCCAGTGGAAAAAAGATAGCCTTTTCAACAAATGGTGCTGACTCAACTGGAGGTCAAAATGCCGAAGAATGCAAATTGACCCATTCTTATCTCCTTGCAGTAAGCTCAATTCCAAGTGGATCAAGGACCTCCACATAAAACCAGACTCACTGAAACTAATAGAAAGGACACTAGGGAAGAACCTTGAACATAAGGGCACAGGGGAGAAGTTCCTGAACAGAACTCCATTAACTTATGCTCTAAGACCAAGAATAGACAAATGGGACCTCATTAGATTACAAAGTTTTTGTAAGGCAAAAGACACTGTCAAAAAGACAAAGCAGCAACCAAATAACTTGGAAATGATCTTTACCAACCCTACATCCGACAGAGGGCTAATATCCAATATATACAAAGAACTCAAGAAGTTAAACTCCAGAGAGGCAAGTAACCCTATTAAAAAATGGGGTACAGAGCTAAACAAAGAGTTCTCACCTGAAGAATATCTAATGGCTGAGAAGCACCTAAAGAGATGTTCATCATCCTTAGTCATTAGGGAAATGCAAATCAAAACAACCCTGAGATTCCATCTCACACCAGTCAGAATGGCTAAGATCAAAAACACAGGAGACAGCAGTTGTTGGCGAGGATGTGGAGAAAGAGGAACACTCCTCCAATGCTGGTGGGATTGCAAGCTGGTACAACCACTCTGGAAAGCAGTCTGGCAGTTCCTCAGAAAGCTGGGCATGATACTCTTAGAGGATCCATCTATACCACTCCTAGGCATACACCCAGAGGCTTTACCTGCATGCAATAAGGACATATGCTCCACTATGTTCATAGCAGCCTTATTTATAATAGCCGGAAGCTGGAAAGATCCCAGATGTCCCTTAATGGAGGAATGGATTCAGAAGATGTGGTATATTTACACAATGGAATACTACTCTGCAATTAAAAACAATGAATCATGAAATTCCTAGGCAAATGGTCAGAACTTGAAAATATCATCCTTAGTGAAGTAATCCAATCACAAAAGAACACACATGATATGCAGTCACTGATAAGAGATATTAACCCAGAATCTTGGAATACCCTAGACACAATACGCATATCAATAGATTTCCAAGAAGATTGAAGGAGAGACCCCTGGTCCTGGAAAGACTGGATGTAGGGGAACGCCAGAACAGAGAAACGAGAGGGGGTTGAATGGGGAAAAGAGGGAGTGAAGGGGGCTTATGGGACTTTCGGGGAGGGAGGAAACGGGAAAGTAGAAATGATTTTGAATGTAAATAAAAAAAAACTTAAAAAATAAAATTTAAAAAATAATAAATTAAAACCATTAGATTACATTCCTAAAGCTAGCTGCCCACAGTGCTTCAGGACAAAACAAAAACTTCCTAGGTTACTGCTCACAGAGATTCAGTGTCTCCACTGACTCTTTTCCTCAGTACATCTCAGCCATAGAACTCTACAAGCCCTGTTTCTAAAAGGAAGGAAACTGTGAAACAGAAAGTTCTTATACTCCGCATCAAGCAAACTCTATATGTTTGATAATTGCACAACTTGTTTCCTATATAAAGGCTTCCCTGAATATATTTCCAAGGCATTTTTATATTCAGTAGATTTACTGTACAACTGTAGGCATACATTTTTTCTAACCTACTTTAATAAGCATTCAGTCTCTCCTCTAGCCCACCATTGACTGGAGGTAATAGAAAAGAAAACTTCTTAGGATATGGGGGTAACAGAATTGCTTACAAGTAGGTTTATTTTTGGTTTTTGCTTTTCATTTTTTTTTTGAGCATAAGGGATTGACTTATTTATTGTCTGTTGGAGAGACGAATGCTATGATTAGAAGCAAATAAAATGAAAATATACATGATTAAAATTTTATAGATGATAAGAGATCACTACAACTATTACTGATGAATATTTAAAAAGAAAGTAAATAGAAAAATACTCAAAGTACCAAAAAAATCTGAGTCTTCCTTTTCTGACATTGCAAAATTAAACATATAGTTCTTTTCAGGTAAGTCCAATCTTCATTCAGCAGTTCAGTCCAGTAGCCAACACCAAATATGAATCAGCAGTTGCAGTCCAGTCCTCTCAGTAGTCACCACATGAACCAACAACAGCAGTATAGTTCACTCAGCAGTCACCACACAGGAACCAGCAAGGGCAGTTCCACCTAGAAAAAACCTCAAGGCTTGTCAACCAGGCCAAGGCAGTGTAAGTGATAAGAAGACAAAGGAACCTCAGGAGAAATTCTTTGGCAAGTTTCTCACTATGGTGTCACCACTAGCAGAACTCAGCAACAATATGTAAGGTGAACCAATACATGCGTATTGTTAGAGAAGAATAATGAGGCAGAGCAAAGCAAGCAAAATCTCCAGCTCCCACTGTCTGCAGTGTCGTATTTATATTTCTTTTAAATATCATTTTGCCTTTTAAGTGTCTGCTATAGCAAAACATCCTTTCACCTGTGTCTACATCATCAAAACATTACTCCACGTGTCATCCCTTTACCTGTGTCTGCTTCAGGAAAACATTCTTTTATGTATCTACTTTAACAAAATATCCTTTCACCTAAGTCTCCCAGCAAGATATCATTTACTTCCCCAAGAAACCACAAGTTTCCACTTCAGGCAACAATTTTAAACTTAAAAAAAAACCTTTTCTAGATCATTCAAATTATTAAGAGTTTTGAAGATTGAAGGCTGCCTAGCTGACATTTCCAGCCTAATATGATGTCACTTCTATCTATTTGGAATTACAAAAATTCCTCTTCAGTTGGTCACAAATGTGAGACTGCTGCAGCTTTTTTTTTCTGCTTTGATTCTGATCTGCCTTCCAATATGTATCAGAAACATGTATTCACAGTCTTGGATTTATCAGCTGTTCTTTTCTGCTGGAGGCCTGCTACAGATGGGGAAAGAGCTGAGGTGGAACACAGAGGTGGACAAAGGCCAAGGACTGAATGTATCTATGGCCTTGTAACTCTCTCTTACTGTTTTAGGGGCTGGCGGCTGATGGCCTCTTGAACTTAACTCTTTCTTATTGTTCTGTGCTTTAATAAGCATTGTTTTCTTACTTTGTAAGGGTGCTTAAATAAGCTCTGATTTCTTGCAATTGGCACATGCTGTTTAGAAGCAGGGAATTAAGTATATAATTTGTTGCTAGGGCTCCTTTCTCTGTCAAATCAGACAGGAGCCTCTCATTGGCCATGAGACTCAGAGTTCATTAACTCTTTTGAACCAGAGAGAAAAGAAAAGGAAAGAAATAAATGCACTCACACTGACAACACTCAAACCAGATGAAGCAGAAATGGCTACACCAACTTTTATTATTGCCTTCAGCTTTTTATGGTTTGTAGGCAAAAAGTTCTCTGTGAAAGAAAGAAGTACCTCATAGATAAAATACTACATATAAAAGGAGTTACAGAAGGATATTAATAACAAGTTCAAAGCAGTGTTTCATTCTATAATCTTATTACAAATTCAAAGCGACAGGTTTTCATGGTCTTGTCTTTTGTGCACACCTGTGGCCTCATCCTTGGACCTGAATGTTTTTCCTTGAACTGAAATTTGTCCCAAGACTATATCTCTTTTTAGTGTAGTTATGTAAGCTCATTACATTTCTTATTATACAGCATTTACTTACTATTTTCTGAAGAATTGATACATTCTATTCATGATTTTAACTTTATTATATCTTTCTGACAAAAGCACTAAAACCATCTGTCTTAGTCAGGGTTTCTTTCCTGCACAAACATCATGACCAGAAAGCAAGTAGGGGAGGAAAGAATTTATTCAGCTTACACTTCCACATTGGTGTTTATCACTAAAGGAAGTCAGGAATGAAACTCAAGCAGGGCAGGAAGCAGGAGCTGATACAGGGGCCATGGAGGGATGTTATTTACTAGCTTGCTACCCCTGGCCTATTCAGCTTGCTTTCTTATAGAACCCAAGAATACCAGGCAAGGGATGGGATCACCCACAATGGGCTATCCCACCCTTGATCACTAATTGAGAAAATGCTTTACAGACGGATATCATGGAGGCATTTCCTCAAGTGAGGCTCCTTTCTCTGTGATAATTCCAGCTTATGTCAATTTGGCACACAAAACCAGGCAGTACACCATCTCTTAAAATTTTCTTCCTAAAATTATTTGAATCAAATTAAGAATTCTATAATATCATTAATTCATGAAAGTTCATATGCATGTTGATCTACAAGAAATTTGCCCAATAGGATGGGCTGATTACCAGGAATCATTAGACTACATAATAGTAATAGGGGAGGCATATCAATAGCAAGAAACAATCCTGGGATTAAGACTCTTGGGGACTTTTCTCTCAGAGCTCACCCATGGCAGACCATGCAAAAATGGTGGGCCATCTCCAGGAACTCATTCACTAGTCTTAGCCTTTTCTAGATGGCTGCTGACATTTTTCTCCTCATCCAATAGTCATGTACTTTTCTATAGTGTCTTCCACATGTGTGGACACACTCTCATCTGCTTTCTTTAATTTATAATTCCATTTTTACTATCTTTAAAGAGGTAGAGGATATGTAATATCTAACTATATATCCTGAGCTTACCTGGAAATCACTATGTAGTGCCTACTAACCCTGAACTTGCAACCCACCTGCCTGCCCCTGATGGCTGGATTATATGTCACATGCCCAGTTCAATTTCATTTTTTACCATTGCATGTGCATGAACACTAGAAACACAAAAGTGTTCAGTCACAGTCATGCAAAGTTTCATCCAAGATACCCTCCAATCCTAAATGAACCCTCTTTGGTCTTCTACATCAGCCCCATACAGAGTGGGAAAGCTCAATAGAATGATCCTTAGCAACTTTTCTGAGATGCACAACTCCAAGGTTTTCAAACTTAACATTCCTAGTCCACAATAGTATAACTATATTGTATTGGTTTCCTACTATTGTACAATGAACTTACACAAACTAAATGGCTCAAGCCTACAACACTTACAATCTGGGCATGTTATGTTTGGGTCCTGTATGCAGGGTCCTATAGGCTAGAGCCAAGGTGTTGTCAAGGCTGGATATTATCTGGGTGCTCAAAGAATCTTCTTCTCAGCTTAGTCACCATGTTTACACAGCTGTGTACCTTGGAACTGTGTGGCAGTTAATGCTACACTTTTTTTTAAAACTGTGGCCCAGAAGCTTCCCTAAGGTGCTACAGACAGTGAAAATCCCGACAGGTAGAATCTCAGTAATTAACCTGCAAGAAGATGCATAGCAGAGGAGATAGCTTCTTTTTAGTGGCTTTGACCTGATTAAATAAGGCCTTCCCAGGTTAATCTCACTTTGAATGAACTCAGAATACTTGGAATTTTTACATTTATTACACACACAAAATCTAATTTCCTTGTCTGTATTTTAAGCAGCAGAGGGTGGTCTCAGATCTTCTCACAGACCTGACACAGTTTTCCAGAGGCAGCATCCATGAGCTCTGCATACAAGAAGGATTCACTTGGAGCAGAGAAAAATGAGCTGGGCTGGGCTTGTCTAGAACCTCCTGAAAACACAATCTGGAATCTTGTGGCTTCTTCACTCAAAAATCTATATTTCACTGCATAAAAATAATCTATTTTTGTTGTGTATTTAGCAAACAGGAAGACCAATAAAAGTACAGAGAGCTGAGTGGTACCCAGCCTTCTATAATTGTTCCATGAGTCCTCACATTACTATTATCACTGGTGTGTGCCTGTCATATCTTCTCTGCTATAATCCATTCTGTTTGCTGCACCTAGATATCACAAACTGAGGCTTTTACCGTGTTTGAACACTTATTCTCTGTTGGTAGAAATGTTTGAGAAGGATTAGGAGGTGTGGCCTTGTTGGAGGAGGTGTGTCACTGACTGGCACCATCCCCAGTGTCCTCTCTCTGTCTCTTGCTTTTAGATCAAGATGTGAACTTTCAGTTGCAGGTGCCAGGCTTTTCATCTGCCACCATAGAGTTGAATCCTCTGTAACTGTAAGCCAAATTAAACACTTTATTTGTTGGCTTGGTCATGAGGAAAGGTGGTGGGTGGAAACTGGGGGACAGGAAGGGAGGGAAAACTGTGGTCAGAATGTAAAAGATGAGAGAATTAAAAAATGATGGGGTTTATTTAGTTCAGAATTCTAGAAATTCAAGTACACATAACTGATTTCTGGTGGTCTAACAATGAGCAGCCTCAAAATGGTTGGGAGCCAGTACTTTGTAAAGAACACATTAGACTTTTGAGAAGCTGTCGGACCACGAGCTGGAAATATCTCATCATCTAGGGAAGCAAACTGAACCGGAGGTGGAAATTTAGGATACAGGATGAAATCACCAAAAAAAAAGGAATGTAAATAGATGAAGACAGACTGAGTCTCGCAGTATATCCCAGTGCAGAGAAGTTAATACAGGAGGAGGAGCTACCATGGACAAAGGCACTCTGCCAGGGGAGGCTTGGAATAAGACTACTGTCCAAGATTGTCTTTAGTTTCAATGTAAAATTAAAATGTTAATAAAGAAAAAAAGGTAAGACTTGTTGCTTCCAAATGTTCAGACATCAAATGTTCTAGCACATTTTATTAAGGAACCGCAAGGCTCCCTGGGCAAGTATAAAATTTGGAATTCCATTAAGATGATGATGATGATGATGATGATGATGATGATGATGATAAAGTACTAGTTGTCCTTCTTCTGCTGCTCTGCTTCATACAAATTTTCAAGGATCGTAGCTCATCATTCTTCAAAATGCCTTGAAATCCTTTGTCTTTCACACAGTGGTCCAGCTCCAGCACTGCAGAATCACTCTCATTATTTCAGAGTATTAAAGCTTCAGAATCAGACTGATCGCATCTACTGCATTATTTTCATTCTACACATAACAAACAGGCTCACACAGCAAGGGACAAATGGAAGGTCATTTGCTTGATACAAAGAGCTCTCCCCATCGTTTGAGTCTGCCACTACCATCCCTGCTCAGCTCTATCTGCAGTCTAGCAGCTGACACAAGCTACTCTGCATGTTACAGCCTGGTGGTCATGGACTTTTTATTGTTTTTGATAATAAAGCAATATACACCAAAACAGTAGCCAACATCAAACTAAATGGAGAGAGACTTGAAGCAATCCTCCTAAAATCAGTGATTAGACAAGGCTGTCTATTTTCTCCCTACCTCTTCAATATAGTACTCAAAGTCCTATCCAGAGCAATTAGACAACCATGGAGGTCAAAGGGATACAAATTTGAAAGGAAGAAATCAAAATATCACTATTTGCTGATGATATAATAGTATTTGTAAGTGACCTCAAATATCCAAAAGAGAAATATTAAATCTGATAAACAACTTCATCAAAGTGGCTGAATATAAAATTAACTCAAATAAATCAGTGACATTCAGCTGGAGGTCAACATGCAGAAGAATGCAAATTGACCCATCCTTATCTCCTTGCACTAAGCTCAATTCTAAGTGGATCAAAGATCTCCACATAAAACCAGACACACTGAAACTAATAGAAGGGAAACTAGGGAAGAACCTTGAACATATGGGCACAGGGGAGAATTTCCTGAACAGAACTCCAATAGCTTATACTCTAAGATCAAGAATAGACAAATGGGACCTCATTAAATTACAAAGTTTTTGCAAGGCAAAAGACACCGTCAAAAAGACAAAGCGGCAACCAACTAACTGGGAAATGATCTTTACCAACCTTACATCCGACAGAGGGCTAATATCCAAGATATACAAAGAACTCAAGAAGTTAAACTCCAGAGAGGCAAGTAACCCTATTAAAAAATGGGGTACAGAGCTCCACAAAGAGTTCTCACCTGAAGAATATCTAATGGCTGAGAAGCACCTAAAGAGATGTTCATCATCCTTAGTCATTAGGGAAATGCAAATCAAAACAACCCTGAGATTCCATCTCACACCAGTCAGGATGGCTAAGATCAAAAACACAGGAGACAGCAGTTGTTGGCGAGGATGTGGAGAAAGAGGAACACTCCTCCACTGCTGGTGGAATTGCAGGCTGGTACAACCACTCTGGAAAGCAGTCTGGCGGCTCCTCAGAAAACTGGGCATGACACTTCCGGAGGATCCGGCTATACCACTCCTGGGCATATACCCAGAGACTTTACCTGCATGCAATAAGGACACATGCTCCACTATATTCATAGCAGCCTTATTTATAATAGCCAGAAGCTGGAAAGAACCCAGATGTCCCTCAACGGAGGAATGGATTCAGAAGATGTGGTATATTTACACAATGGAATACTACTCTGCAATTAAAAACAATGAATTCACGAAATTCCTAGGCAAATGGTCAGAACTTGAAAATATCATCCTTAGTGAGGTAACCCAATCACAAAAGATCACACATGGTATGAAGTCACTGATAAGGGGATATTGACCCAGAATCTCAGAATACCCTAGACACAATCAGCATATCAATAGATTTCTAAAAAGATGGAAGGAGAGACCCCTGGTCCTGGAAAGACTGGATGTAGGGGAACGCCAGGACAGAGTAATGAGAGGGGGTTGAACGGAGAAAAGAGGGAGGGAAGGGGGCTTATGGGACTTTCGGGGAGGGAGGAAACGGGAAAGGGGAAGTGATTTGGAATGTAAATTAAAAAAATAAAATAAAATTAAATTAAAAAAAAAAAAAAAAAAAAAAAAAAAAAAAAAAAAAAAAAAAAAAAAAAAAAAAAAAAAAAAAATCAGTGACATTCCTCTACTCAAAGGATAAACAGACTGAGAAGTTAGGGAAACAACACCTTTCAAAATAGTCACAAATAATATAAAATACCTTGGTGTGATTCCAACTAGGCAAGTGAAAATCTGTAGAATAAGAATTTCAAGTCTTTGAAGAAATAAATAAAAAAAAATCTCAGAAGATGGAAAGATCTCACATGCTAATGGATTGGCAGGATTAATATAGAAAAAGGCCATCTTGTCCAAAGCTATTTACAGATTTAATGCAATCCCGATCAAAATTCCAACTCAATTTTTCATAGTCAGAAAGAAAAATTTCCTAATTCATCTGCAATAAGAAAAAACCTAGGAAAGGGAAAACTATTCACAAGAAAAAACAAACCACCATCCTGGACCTAAAGGTGTACAACATAGTAATATCTCATGGTATTGGTACAGTGACAGGTAGGTATATCAATGTAATAGAATTGAAGATAGAGAGAGGAACCCTTATATCTATGGTCTGAAGAGTGAAAACCATCCAGTAGAATAAAAAGACAGCATTTTCAGGTAATGTTGTTGATTCAATTGGTTGTCAGTATGTAGAAGAAAGAAGATTGATCCATTCTTTTGTTTGTTTGATTTTTAAAAGATTTTTTTCTTAGATATATTCTTTATTTACATTTCAAATGATTTCCCCTTTCCTGGATTCCCCCTCCCCGAAAGTCCCATAAGACCTCTTCCCTTCCCATGTTACCCAATCAACCCCTTCCCACTTCACTGTTCTGGTATTCCCCTACATTGCTGCATTGAGCCTTTCTAGGACCAGGGGCCTCTCCTTCCTTCTTCTTGGGTATCATTTGACATGTGCATTGTTTCTTGGGTATTCCGTGCTTCTGGACTAATATCCACTTATCAGTGAGTGCATATCATGTCTGTTCTTTTGTGATTGGGTGACCTCACACAGGATGACATTCTCCAGTTCCACTCATCTGCTTAAGAATTTCATGAATTAATTGTTTTTAAAAACTGAGTAGTATTCCATAGTGTAAATATACCATATTTTCTGTTATTTCCAGCTTCGGGCTATTATAAAAATGACTGCTATGAACATAGTGGAGCATGTGTCCTTATTACATGCTGGAGAATCCTCTGGGTATATGCCCAGGAGTGGTATAGCAGGGTCCTCTGGTAGTATTATGCTGAGTTTTCTGACTAAACAACAGACTGATTTCCAGAGTGGTTGTACCAGCTTGCAATCCCAACAGTGGAGGAGTGTTCCTCTTTCACCACATCCTTGCCCGCACCTGTTTTCTCCTGAGTTTTAAATCTTACCCATTCTGACTGGTGTGAGGTGAAATCACAGGGTTGTTTTGATTTGCATTTCCCTAATGACTAAGGATGTTGAACATTTCTTTAGGTGCTTCTCAGCCATTCAATATTCCTCAGGTGAAAATTCTTTGTTTAGCTCTGTACCCCATTTTTTTAATAGGGTTATTTGGCTCTCTGGAGTCTACCTTGAGTTCTTTGTATATCATACATATTAGCCTGCTGTTGTGTGTAGGGATGGTAAAGATCTTTTCCAAATTTTTTTGGCTGTCATTTTGTCCTATTGACAGTGTCCTTTGCCTTACAGAAACTTTGTAATTTTATGAAGTCACATTTGTCAATTCTTGATCTTAGAGCATAAGCTATTGGAAATTTTCCCCTGTGACCATGTCTTCAAGGCTCTTCCCCAATTTCATTTCTTTTTTTTATTTCCTAATTATTGTATTTACATTCCAGATGATTTCCACTTTCCCGTTTCCTCCCTCCCCGAAAGTTCCATAAGCCCACTTCCCTCCCTCTGTTCCCCATTCAACCCCGTCTCGCTTCTCTGTCCTGGCATTCCCCTACATCCAGTATTTCCAGGACCAGGGGTCTCTCCTGCCATCTCCTTGGAAATCTATTGATATGTGAATTGTGTCTTGGGTATTCCGAGATTCTGGGTTAATATCCCCTTATCAGTGACTGCATACCATGTGTGTTCTTTTGTGATTGGGTTACCTCACTAAGGATATTTTCCAGTTCTGACCATTTGCCTAAGAATTTCGTGAATTGATTGTTTTTAATTGCAGAGTAGTATTCCATTGTGTAAATATGCCAAATTTTCTGAATCCATTCCTCCGTTGAGGGACATCTGGGTTCTTCCAGCTTCTGGCTATTATAAATAAGGCTGCTATGAACATAGTGGAGCATGTGTCCTTATTGCATGCAGGGGAAGCCTCTGAGTATATGCCCAGGAGTGGTACAGCAGTTTCCTCCAGGAGTGTCATGCCCAGTTTTCTGAGGAACCGCCAGACTGCTTTCCAGAGTGGTTGTACCAGCTTGCAATCCCACCAGCATTGGAGGAGTGTTCCTTTTTCTCCACATCCTCGCCAACAACTACTGTCTCCTGTGTTTTTGATCTTAGCCATTCTGAATGGTGTGAGGTGGAATCTCAGGGTTGTTTTGATTTGCATTTCCCTAATGACTAAGGATGTTTAACATTTCTTTAGGTGCTTCTCAGCCATTAGTTATTCTTCAGGTGAGAACTCTTTGTTTAACTCTGTACCTCATTTTTAATAGGGTTATTTGGCTCTCTGGAGACTAACTTCTTGAGTTCTTTGTATATACTGGATATTAGGCCTCTGTCAGATGTAGGGTAAAGATCATTTCCCAATTTGTTGGTTGCTGCCTTGTCCTTTTGACAGTGTCCTTTGCCTTACAGTAACTTTGCAATTTTATGAGGTCCCTTTTGTCAATTCTTGATCTTAGAGCATAAGCTATTGGAGTTCTGTTCAGGAAATTCTCCCCTGTGCCCATATGTTCAAGGTTCTTCCCTAGTTTCCTTTCTATTAGTTTCAGTGTGTCTGGTTTTGTTTGGAACATCAATGTAAATGGAGAGAAATTTGATGCATCCCACTAAAATCAGGGACTAGACAAGGCTGCCCTCTCTCTCCATATCTTTTCAATATAGTACTTGATGTTCTAGCTAGAACAATTAGACAAAAAAAGAGGTCAAAGGGATAAAAATTGTAAAGTAAGAAGTCAAACTATCACTATTTGCAGACGATATGATAGTATGCTTAAGCGACCCAAAGAACTCCACCAGACAAATCCTACAGCTGATAAACAACTTCAGCAACGTGGCTGGATATAAAATCAACTCAAGCAAGTCAGCAGTCTTCCTATACTCAAAGGATAAGCAGGCTGAGAAAGAAATACGAGAAATGATACCCTTCACGATAGCCACAAACAATATAAAGTATCTTGGTGTGACTCTAACCAAACAAGTGAAAGATCTGTATGACAAGAACTTCAAGTGTCTGAAGAAAGAAACTGAAGAAGACCTCAGAAGATGGAAAAATCTGCCGCACTCATGGATTGGCAGGATTAATATTGTAAAAATGACCATCTTGCCAAAAGCAATATACAGATTTAATGCAATCCCCATCAAAATCCCAACTCAATTCTTCATAGAGTTAGAAAGAGCAATTTAAAAATTCATCTAGAATAACAGAAAACCAAGGATAGCTAAAACTAATCTCAAGAGTAAAAGAACTTCTGGGGGAATCAGTATCTCAGACCTCAAGCTGTACTATAGAGCAATAGTGTTAAAAACTACATGGTATTGGTACAGTGACAGGCATGTAGATCAATGGAACAGAATTGAAGACCAAGAAATAAATCCACACTCCTATGGTCACTTGATCTTTGACAAAGGAGCTAAAACCATCCAGTGTAAAAAGATAGCCTTTTCAACAAATGGTGCTGGTTAAACTGGAGGTCAACATGTAGAAGAATACAAATTGACTCAATTTCATTTCTATTAGTGTCAGTTTTTCTGTTTTTATGTTGAGGTCCTTGATCCACTCGGACTTGAGCTTAGCGCAAGGAGATAAGAAATAAAGTATTTTGGTGTGACTCTTACCAAACAAGGGAAACATCTGTATGACAAGGACTTCAAGACTCTGAAGAAAGAAATCAAAGAAGACCTCAGAGGATGGAAAGATCTTCCATGCTCATGGTTTGTCAGGATTAATATAGTAAAAATGGCTATATTGCCAAAAGCAATATACAGATTCACTGCCATCCCCATCAATATCCAACTCAATTCTTCATTGAGTTAGAAAGAGCAATTCTCAAATTCATCTGGAATTAAAAAAACCCAGGAAAGCTAAAACTATTCTCAACAGTAAAAGAACTTCTGAGGGAATCAGCATCCCTGACCTCAAGCAGTACTACAGAGCATTAGTGTTAAAAAATGCATAGTATCTGTACCATGATAGGCAGGGATATCAATGGAACAGAACTCAGTACCCAGAAATGAACCCACATACCTATGGCCATTTGATCTTTGACAAAGTAGCTACAACCATGCATTTGAAAAAAGATAGCCTTTTCAACAAATGGTGCTGGTTCAAATGGAGGTCAGCATGCTGAAGAAAGCAAATTGATCCATTCTTATCTCCAAGTATAAAGCTCAAGTGCATGTGGATCAAGGACCTGCACATAAAACTATATATGCTGAAACTAATAGAACAGAAAGTTGGGAAAATTCTTAAACACATGGGTACAAGGGAAAATTTCCTGAGCAGAACCCCAATGGCTTATACTCTAAGATCAAGAATCAACAAATGGGCCCTCAATCTCAAAGCTTCTGTAATATAAGGGAAAGTGTCAATAGGACAAAACAACAACCAACAGATTGGGAAAAGAATTTTACCAATCTGATTGAGTGCTATTATTCAACATATAAAAAGAACTGAAGAAGTTAGACTCCAGAGAACCAAATAACCCTATTAAAAATGGGGAACAGAGTTAAACAGAGAAATCTCAACTGAGGAAACTTGAATGACTGAGAAACATGTAAAGAAATATTCAACATTCTCAGTCATAGGGGAAATGCAAATCAAAATGACAAAGATTCCACCTCACGCCATTCAAAATGGCTAAGATAAAAAACTCAAGTGATAGCAGATGCTGGTGAGGATGTGGAAAACAAGGAATGCTCTTCCATTGGTGGTGAGATTGTAAACTGGTACAACCACTGTGGAAATCAGTTTGGTGAATACTCAGAAAATTTTACATACTACGACATTATGACCTAGTTATACCACTTCTGGGCATATACCCACATGATGCTCCAGCTTGTCATAAGGACACATGCTGGGTGGTGGTGGCACACGCCTTTAATCCCAGCACTTGGGAGGCAGAGGTAGGAGGATTTCTGAGTTCGAGGCCAGCCTGGTCTACACAGTGAGTTCCAGGACAGCCAGGGCTACACAGAGAAATCCTGTCTCAAAAAAACCAAAAAAAAAAAAGGACACATGCTCCACTTTGTTCATGGCAGCCATATTTATATTAGCCAGGAGCTGGAAACATCCATATGTCTCTCAACAGAAGAATGGATACAGAAAATATGATACATTTACACAATGGAGTGCTACTAAGCTATTAAAAATAATGACTTCTAGAAAATGTCAGGCAAATGAATGGAACTTTAAAATATCTTCCTTGGTGTGGTAACACAGTCACATATATCACACATGGTATGCACTCACTAATAACTGGATATTAGCTCAAAAATTTGTAATAGCCTAGATAAAATTCACAGACCATATGAAACTCAAGAAGAAGGAAGATCAAACTGTGGATGCTTCAGTGCTTCTTAGAAGGGGGAACAAAATACTCACAGGAGGAAATGTGTAGATAAAGCTTGGAGCAGAGATTGAAGGCAAGGCCATCCAGAGACTGCCCCACCTGGAAATCCATCCCACATACAGTTGCCAAATGCAGACGATATTGTGGATGCCATGAAGTACATGGTGACAGGAGCCTGATATATCTTTCTCCTGAGAGCCTCTGTCAGAGCCTGACAAATACAGAGGTAGTTGCTGGCAGTCAACCATTGTACTGAGCACAGGGTTCCTGATAGAGGAGTTAGAGTAGGAACTGAAGGATCTGAGGGTGCTTGCAGCCCCATGGGGGGAGCAAAATTTCAACAGGACAGATGCCCCTAAGGTCTTGTTGGCTGGACCACCAAACAAAGACTACACATGGAGGGGCCCATGGCTCTGGTTGTGTATGTGACAGAGGTTGGTCTTGTCGGATATCAGTGGGAGGAGTGTCCCTTGAGCCTGAGGGAGTTTGATGCCCTAATGTAGGGGAATGTCAGGGCAGCAGTGCAGGTGTGGTTGGGTGGGTCGGTGGGTGAGCACTCTCATAGAGGGAGGGGTTGGGGGATGGGATAGGGTGTTTCCTCACCGGAGACCTGGAAAGGTGATAACATTTACAATGTAAATAAGAAAACATCAAATAAAACAGCAAAAATATAAGTGAATACACAGCATACCCAAACTCATGGAACACATTGAAAGTAGTATTAAGCAGGGTACCAAAAGACAAAAGTGTACACCAAATCTTTTATAAAACCTTTGACCTACAATCTGTCCTGCCTGAAAAATACACCTGAGAAATGGTGACACAATACTTGTGGGTGTAGCTAACCAATATCTTGTTTGACTTAAAGCCCACTCTACTAGTGAGGACCCATACCTGGCACTGCTATAATAACCCAGACCAGTGAGTACATGCCCCAGGGAACAAACACTACTCCTAAATCAATAAAATGCTTACTAATGATATTCTGCTATACTCATTGGTCAGAGTCTTTTCCACTCATCATCAGAGTGATATCCTCTGGTACCTGATGGAAACACATATAAAGAAATACATTATGATGAGAGACAGTGTATATTAATGTTATTCATCAAATTCCTTCCCTCAGAGATCAGGGAATCTGGAGGACATTGTAAAAGCCAGAGAGATGGAAGGCACCAGGAGAACAGGGCTTGTGAACTAACCAATGTTCAGATGAGATCACAGAGACTGAAAGAGCAAGCACAGGGCCTACACGGGTCTGCACCAGGTCATTCATATATATATGAATGTGAATACACACTCACACACACGCACACACGCACACACACACACACACACGCACGCACACACACACACACACACACACACACACACACACACACACACACACACACACACATATATATATATATATATATATATATATATATAATCTTTGAACTTAGTATTTTTTAAGGGACTCTTGGCTGTGAATGAGTAGGTCTCTGACTCTTCTACCTGCTCTTAGGCTCTTTACTGCCTGTTGAATTGCTGTGTCCATCTAAGATATGATAGTTTCTGCTTTGTCTAATTAAATTTTATTTTGTCAAGTTTGGTTGTTATCTCTTAGAAGCCTTCTCTTTTCTGATGAGTGACAGAAAGGGAGTAGACCTGGAGGGGAGTACATATGGGGAGGACTTGGGTGGTGTAGAGGGAGAGACAATTTTAAATAGTATGTCCTGTATGAAAAAATATTCTATTTTTCAATAAGTGGAAAAAATCTAAAACTAAATCTTTGGCCAATCATAATTTAAACAGAGTCTTTGATCTCTTTGATCCTCTCCTAGATATTTTAACTTCATAACACAGGAAAATCTTACTCATCTCACATGTGAATAGAAGACACTTGGAGAACAGCAGAGTTCTAGCCATAACAGAGTGCCTTCCTCATGTCTGAGATGACCCAGAATCAACAGTTTTAGCACCCAGGCTATGCAGAGGTAACATCATTCAGAAAGCTCAAACAATGGAGGAAAAATCAGCAGAATTGAACTTTCTTCTACAATGGAGGAAAAATCAGCAGAATTGAGCTTTCTTCCATCCTTAAGGGGAAAGTCCTCCATGGAGACATATGTGCAAATTGCCTGGTGGGCAAATTGATATGGCAACAACCAATGGGAGTACGGCCAGCCTATTAGATGAGCAACTGATATAAATTGTTTTCTATCTTAGATAGGCAGGGATGGTGGTGAGACTAAAACACTGTAATGTGCTGATGACAATGCCTAGATGTCACCAACATATCAGGCTATGAGCTCCCTGAGAAGATAACATCTTTATAAGTCTCTGAATATCCTAAGAGTTTGTAGTACACCAATTATTCTTGAGTAACCATTAATTTAGCAGTTCATTAATTCTTATGCCTGCCACCCTACATAAGTAGAAATGGCATAGCAGGGATCTCCAACCAGCATATTTTAAATTCTAAACTCAAAGACTGATAGGCCTAATCTATCATCTATCTATCTATCTATCTATCTATCTATCTATCTATCTATCTATCTATCTATCTATCTATCTATCATCTATGTATTTCTTTCTTTCTTTCTGTCTGTCTGTCTGTCTTTCATCTATCATCCATTTTTTCTATCATCTATCTGTCTGTCTGTCTGTCCCTCCATCTATCTATCTATCTTCTATCTAGATACTTAGCTCCTATCTATCTACATATCTATTAGTATATCTTTTAATATTCTTCTTATTAATTTTTTGCATCATGGCTCCTTTATCCTGGTATTGGAGTCTCCTCTAACTGACTGCAGGGTCAGGCATATTTGAGTCAGAAAACAGAGTTCTTTCTACATAACATTAGAATAAGTTATCAAATGCTAATTGTTTGACAGTTGCATATATGGGACTTGGCATAACATGTATTTACTATTTTTATTTGATATTTTCATTCATGTATATACTGAATTTTGAGTATTTCACCCTCAATAGCTTCATTCTTCCTCCCTTGTTTCCAGGTGAACCATTCTTCTTCAAAATTTCCTGCTGTGAATTTGCTGTGTCACATAGACCTTTTAAAACAGTTATCTCTGTCAGAGCAGTCAATGCAAGGATGGAGCTGAGCTTTTATTTCAGGCTTTCAAGGGAGCTGCCTCCAAAGGGATCACGACACAAATTTCCTGGTAAGAATTTTAATGGGCAAGAAACATCTCTCTCTCTCTCTCTCTCTCTCTCTCTCTCTCTCTCTCTCTCTCTCTCTCTCTCTCTCCCTCCCTCCTATCCCCCCTCTCTCTGTGTGTGCTTGTGTGTGTGTATGTGTGTGTGTGTGTGTGTGCATGTGACTTTATAATAAGCAACATGTTATAGTACATTTGAAGGGAAATCACCAGAAGAAGCTTGAGCTCTTTCTACTAAGGTTCAGGATTCTAAACAAATCTGAATCTATAAGGAGACAGGGTTCACAGAGCCCTTCTACCTTAAGACAGCAGCAGAGAAATGATGTTATTGAGTATGCAGGACCATTAGCTCTTAGGAGGAGAATGACCACTTTTCTTGGTTTCCTTTGCTAATACATATAAAGAATCAGCATTCAGTCAATAACTATGAGAAGTATTGGTTAGTTTAATTTGAACTTTGACACAAGCTAGCATCATTTGGGAGGTAGGAATCTCAATTAAGAAAATGTCCCCATGAGATTGTTCTATAGGAAAAGGTGTAAGACATTCTCTTGATTAATGATTAATGTGAGGGCCTAAACCACTGTGGATAGTGCCATATCCCACTTGCCCTGAACAGGTGGTCATGAGTTATAATAAGTAGGATGAAAAAGATGTGAGGATGAAACCAGCAAGTTGCATTCCTCTATGGCTTCTGCTTGAATTCTTGCATTGACTTTTCTCAGTGATGAAGTGTGAGCTTCAGATTATAAGCTTAAATAACCCTTTCCTCCTAAAGGTACTTTTTGTCACTATGTTTGATCAGAGCAATAGTAATCTAAAACAATGATCTTCAGTGACTTTTACCATTAAAGCACACAGCAGAACTGGCCTGAGAGAGTTATTGTTTCTAACAGATGAACCACAACAACAGTTGAAAGAAGTACTAAAAATGGCTTTTCTTTCCTGTACTTTGTGAATCAATGTCAACAAATATGTTCAAATCCAACCCACTTGGCAAGGAGAAAAAAATGGTCTCTCGCTCTCTCTCTCTCTCCTATAGATTCAATACACTGTCATATGCAGGAAGAAAAGCAAGAAAATTATATGTTTGGTTGTGCACATGAAATTTCTGATGAACAGTTTTTATTAATTGTTCAAGTGTCTGTCATTCTTATTTGCATATACTGAAGCATTTTATATGTGCATATGCATCTGTGTACACACAAATTTTTGCATACATATCAGATTAATTAAAACACTTCTTTCTTTAATGAATTTTTTAAAAATTGTTCCTTGTTTTATTGTTAACCAAATTTTTACAACAACTGATGAATTTAGAGTTTTTGGTGATAATAAAGAAACTGACTTGAGGACTGGAAGATAGCAGAGCTGGAGAAAACCTTCGATACAATGCTACCTTCTAATTATCTAATTATCTTTGTTTCCTATTCACATAGACTTTCTTCCGCAAACATTTATGATGGGAAATTTTTCTCAAGATCACCAGAAAGATAAACATAGAACAATATTTTTTAAAGATTTACATATTTTATATGAGTACAGTGTCACTGTCTTTAGACACACCAGAAGTTGGCATCCAATCCCATTACAGATGGTTGTGAGCTACAATGTAGTTGCTGCAAATTGAAATCAGGACCTCTGGAAGAGAAGTCAGTGCTCTTAAATGTTGAGACACCTCTCCAGCCAAACATAGAACAATATTTGTTTTTGATATTTTAAGACAGTATTATTGAGGGAATCTTGTAGTAGCCTAAAGCTTGACATTAGCCCAGGATGCCTTTGCCCTCATGAATCTAGATAAAGAAGTGATACATTTTTGTTAAATTGTTTCTGAATGAATATAGAAAAATCTTTTTATTCTAGAAGAATATTGTCTTTTTTCTTGGCTAAAAAATTCAGAGTCTGAAAGTAGATTCTGTGTGCTAGAGCAGAAATCATGAGTTCAGCTGAGTAAACCCTCAAGCTGATTTGTATGTGATATTGACATTCCCTGGTGTCCATACACTTTGGTGATTATGAAAGGAGGTTGCTGCATCTAAGAATCTCAAGTCATCAAGTTCTTATTACCTGACTCCAAAGTTGTAAGTTAATTTGTTTTCAGTCACGAGTTTGTGGCCCAACCTGGACAACCTGATACAACTACTAAGTACTGTGGTAATTTGATTTGTGGAAAGCAGTAACTAAGGTGGCTTTGACATTTTACAAAAGTTTTGAGATTTCACATCCTGTTTTATATATATACATGAATGTTTTCCTGTCTGTTGGTGCATGTATGTGCAATGTGTATGGAGGCCAGAAGAGAGCATTGTATACTTTGGGATTACCGTCACATAGAGTGATGAACTTCCATGTGGGTGCTGGTAACTGAAACCAGGTCCATTGGAAGAGCACTCTCAAGTACTGTGCATTTTTCTCAAGCACCTATATTTTGCTTTTAAGAACCATACATATAATGAGACTGTCATCTGCTCCAGTGTCACTAGTTTCTCTCCCTATGTATTGTGTGGAACACATGTGTTCAACTGCATGTGTCATTTTCTTCTTTAGGGCCCTTAATCTTCATCTGTCTGAACTGAATGAGCAGCACTATATGCCATGAACCCACACTCAACTCACTGCAGCTATCACAAAGCAAAGTATAAGGTTTAGTGAAGATCGGGAGCACATGGCAGCTTGGTAGACTCTGACTGAGACAATTACTCATCTGCCATATTCTTGACCTTGATATTGAGACATCCTTAAAATCACTTAGTTAGATTCTCTCATATGATGACATCTTAACAATTTGTGGGTCAAAGTTGAAGTGTTTATCAGAAATAATGTAATGTTTTATGCCTGAAATACAAGGAGATAATTATCTGTTTAGAAAAATGAAAAAAATAAAGGAGGGAAGCACATTGATTTAAATACAGACAAAGTTTAAGATTAGTTCAGTGACTTGCTTTGGTAATAAAACACCAGTTGTCTCACATTCTGGTGACTGGATATCTTTTTGAGTTGTTTCCACATTATGTAGGTTGGACTGACCCAGGGACTGACTGGACAGGATTGACTGCCTTCTATTATGTTCCTCCTGCTTCTTTTACCTCTGTTCTGGCATTACAGATGTGCATTCCCATCCCTTAATGTGTGTTTTATTTAATTTTCTGTTTCCTATTCTTTGCACTTAACATTGTAATTTACCTTACACATGTATTTTTATAATTCCTAATTATAATCCTTTGTATAACCATTCATTTCTTTTATTAATAGTTTTATATTCACATTTGAGTTAACTTTTTTTTTGTTAATTCTGGGTGTCAAGAATTGCTAATGCCAAGTAGTCTATTGGTCCTGAAAAATTATTTTTAATTTTTTTGAAGATTTGTTGTGGCTCTTTTGATGCAAAATATAAAATTAGAAGGCAGGAGAGAATTGTGATTGAATATCTTGGATAACCAAGCAGACCATCTGGTGGAATCCTATTGGCAATCTTAGTTTCTTTTTGTCCTCTTTTATTAATTTATTTTTTTACTCAATTTATATACTGAGCACAGCCTGATCTCCCTTCTTTACTCCTTTCTTTCCTCCCAGTCCCACCTTTAAAATTTCCTCCCCATATTACCCCCCCCTTCCTGAGAGAAGAGGAAGCTCCCTCATGTACCACCTTGCTCTGGAATATCAAGTCACAGTTCTCTCCTACTGAGGCCCAACAAGGCAGACCAGCTAGGAGAAGGGATCTAATGGCAGACAACAGAGCCAGACAGCATCTGCTCTAATTGTTAGGAGACCCATGTGAAGACCAAGTTACACATCTGCTTCAAATATATAGGGGTTCTAGGTCCAACCCCTTCATGCTCTTTTGATGGTGGTTCAGTCTCTGAGCCACCATGGGCTCAGGTTAGTTGGCTCTATAGGTCTTCTAGTGGTGTCCTTGACTGCTCCAGCTTGTTCAAGTCTGTTCCCCACTGTTCCAAAAGGCTCTCTGAGCTCAATCTGATGTTTGAATATGGGTTTCTGCATCTGCCTCCTTCCCCTCCTGAATGAAGCCTCAATAAAAGAATTTAAGAACAGTACATACCTAGAGATTTTATTACTTTATATCTGAATGTTTCTCTTCTAAAGAATTATTGTATGCCTTGAAATATTTAATGTATGTTTTGGGGAAAAAATGAACAGTTACAATAGAAGGTATAGCAAGATGTATTAGAGTTCAAAAGGAAAACTTGAGGGCATGCAATGGCCTGCAAGAGAGGAGGAGGACAGTCATATCTCCTAAGATAAAGTTGGCCTCTTGGGAGCAGGCACCTTCTTTGTGCTGCTCTTCAGCTTCGATACAAACCTCTTCTGAGTTTTTCACTAGCTCCCTCTATGACTGAGCCCTGGAACTGCAAACTTACTCCATCTACTGGTGAGCTCAAATGCCCAGTTAACTGATGAGAAGCTGCAGAGTTCAATGGAAATAAATGGAATTATGTCTCTTCCTTAATTAGGGTTTTTATTTCTGGGATGCATTACCAAGAAGGCAACAACTCTTATATGGAAACATTTCATTGGATACGGCTTACGGCTCAGAAGGTTAGTCCTTTATCATCATGGTGGAAAAAAACCATGGCTGAATGTACGATATCACAGTGCTGGAGATGAAGCTGAGAATTTTATAATCAGATTTCCAGGCAACAGGAAGGGAGTGAGACACTGAGCCTGTATTGGACACCTGAGAACTTAACGCCCACACCCAATGAAATACTACCTCCACCAAATAAATCCATGCCTACACCAGAACGGCCATCTCTTCTAATAGTATCACTCTCTAAGGATCCAAGGGGTCCAATTTTCCTCAAACCACCATAGTCTTTTATATCAATTGATATGAGAGGTCCTTATAGCAAATTGAAGCAAAATTCTCTTTAGTAGTTTTCTATTTATTCTGCAATCACTTACTACATAATACCTGTGGCTTAAACATGAGAAGTTCGTTATTTTATGGTTCTGGAGGTCAGAATTCAAACACTGGACTCAATGGGCTGATATAGGGAGACTACATTCCCATTTGGAGGATCTAGAAGGAGTTATGCCTTTTTGTCTCTTGACCTCCTATAAAGCTACCAAATTCTCTAGCTTGTGGACCCTTTCCAAAATTATTCTTTTAAAAATCATATTTACTCATGTGTATTTATTATATACAATGTTGAGTTTCATAAAAGCACTTCTTTCAAATATATGATCTATAAACCACTCTTTTCCCCACTCCTGGCTAGTTTTTAGGTTAACTTGACACAAAGTAGAGTCATCTCAGGAGAAAACCTCAATTGAGCAAATGGCTTCATTTGTTTGTGCTGTGGGCATGCCTGTAGGACATTTTATTAATTGTTATCAGTGGGGAAAGTCTCAGTTTTTCCAGTGTGGAGAGGCCCATACCTAGGTTTGTGTTCCTAAATTCTAAAAGAAATCAGGCTTAGCAGGCCAGAGGGATCAGCCAATAAGCAGTTCTCAATGATTTCTATATGAATTCTTGCTCCTGGGATTCTGTCCTGTGTGAGTTCCTGCCTTCAATTCTATCAGTGATGGGCTGTTTTCTGGAAGTACGAGAAGAAGAAAATCTTTCTTCTCAAGCTGCTTTTATTCATGATCTTTCAACACAGCAATTATAACCTTAACTAAGACATTCTACTTGCTCCCCTCTTTCTCTCTGTTCCATGTTCCCTCTGAAACCAGTTTTCTTCCCTCTAATAGTTTCCCTTTTACACACACAGACACAGAGACACAAACACAGAGACACACAGACATGCATAGACTTACACAGACATATTCACACAGACACACAGTGAAAACACAGATACACACACACATACACACACACACACACACACACACACACACACACAAACACACCCACAACCTTTCAATGCATCTGTAAAAATGCAGGATCCACAAATTAGAGAGGAGCCATAAAAGAACAACAATCCCTGTGCTGCTCATGGGAGATCTCCTTGTTAACTTTTGGTCTGAGGAGTTCATGAAACACTCACAAATCAATATAGGCTTCTGAAGCTCTCTTTGCTTGCAAAATTTTGAGTATAAATAAGACCTTATTTCAGAAGACACTACATATATTTGTCGTAGAAACTGCAGGAATCCATCTGGAACTGTCTTAGAAGTCTCCTTCATGAGAAATATATCTCCTAGAATTGGAAGGTACTATGCAAGCTTCCAAGAAGAAAAATAATCAATATTTCTTTCTTGTTATAAAGTTTATAAGATGTACATAATAATGACTGACTCAGGAAGATACCCTCAATATTTCAATAATAGTCTTAATTTTTTTAGTAACCAGTAGTAATCTATGTGGAACCTATTTCTGACTTTCTTTCTTCCTCTCTCTCTCTCTCTCTCTCTCTCTCTCTCTCTCTCTCTCTCTCTCTCTCTCTCTCTCTCTCTCCCTTTCTCTCTCTTTCTCTCTCTTCCTTTCTTCCTTTCATTCTTTCTTTATTCATATCTATCTATCTATCTATCTATCTATCTATCTATCTATCTATCTATCTATTTATCTATCTATCTATCATCTATCTGTCTGTCTATCTATCTATCATCTATATATACACCTAGTTCCCATGTATCTACATATCTATTAATCTGTCTTTTAATATTCTTTAATGATTTTGAGAGCCAGGAGAAATGGACGATATCACGGAAAAAGATTCTTCCAGACACAACAGGACTGATGCACACATGAACTCGCAGAGACTGTGGCAGTATTTACAGGTCCAGCCGAAGTCTAAGCTAGATGGGGTCTCAGTGTTAGGAGGGGGAAATAGACATAAGTTTTCATCTTTAACCCTGAAACTATCAAGTAACCACTATTCCGTTGTCTCTCTCATATGATCAGCTGTTAGCAGTTTACAGAGGAGATCTGACTATGATTGTTAGAAATAATTTAATTTTTTATACCTGAGATGCATAAAATTATATATTTAATACAAAATAAAAGTGAAGTTCATATTGGTTAAATACATATTTAATTCTCTACAATATTCTTCATTAATGGTAACTTGTTAACATTGGATACTTTGCTTTGGATAGAAAGTGCCATACTTGCCTTGTAACTCCATTGATTAATGATACACATTTTGAAAGATTTTCTCCATGTATAGACTAGACTGGCCTAGAACTTACTACACACTCCAGGAGGCCTAAAATTCATGATCCTGTTGTATCTATCTCCCCATTTTTAGGATTACAGATGTGAATCTCTACTTCTTTCAAAAATATTTTTTTAGAAAGGGTGCATTCCAGGGTGCATTCAGGGGAACTTGTCTGACTGTTCACTGGGCTTTGGTTCTACTGCTCAGGTGACTATGTGGGTCACCTGCTTAATTCAGGAATTTGTAGATCTGGAAGATCTTGGTCTGAGCACTCCACCCTAGGTAGAGGGGATTATGTCTAGCACAGGAATTCTGGCTCAAAGCCTGGGAGAGGAACTTCACCTTGGTCAATGCCAAGTTTCTGCCAGGTGGCATGGCAAACCAATCAGGTTCTCTACATCTCCCCACTTTTTATTAGATTTAAGATACAAAGGTAACAACCAAGTGGACAGTTATCCATCAAATTACAGTGGGCATTAACCAGGGAGGGGAAGCATCGACCTGGTCCTCCTAAATATTTTATGGTGTTTTTTGGGGAGGAGAGGGTCTAGTCTTCCTTTTTTGGTTGTTATTCTAAGGAATGCCTTTAAACAACAACCTCTGGCAACCAGGTTTACTTCACAGGGGACTCAGAGGTAGAAAACATGGTCCTCCCCTTGTAGTGCTTTGCCTTGCACCTCCCACTGGTGCCCTTGCCTGCTAGTAAATGGACATACATATATCAGAGTTCTATGTAGCTCCCAAAGGAGGTCCACTTACAGTGGATTCATCAAAAACCGTGGTCTGCTAAGTCGAGTCAATGATAATGTACTTGTATAGGCTTGGATGCTAGGGAGTGAAATTGTTGCCAAACACCCTGCAAGTGTCTTTGAACTTTTTCCTGATTATAGTGACTATTATTTGTAAACTTTAGAAGTAACACAAATCATTGGTATTTAGCATGACATTTGAGATGACTTCTTACTTTTAAACTCTGGACCTTCTCTCCAATAATTTGAATGGTATCATAAAGAGCATAAATCCCTTGCTCCAAACACCTATGTAAATCTTCTTGAATACTCAGAACATTAGTAACATTTTTTGCTAAATGATTAACAAAATTAGCTGTCTTAACTTCTTGGGTCAAGGCAATTGCAGAGGCAGTGGTGCTAGCTATCAATGTAATTAAAACTGCTAAAACAGCAATAATCAAGCCTACTACCTTCTTTACTTCTATTTAAAGCCTGACTCACTTTCTCTAGTACCTTCAAGCTTCTTTCAGAATACCAAGGGCATGTAATAGTCACAGGCAATAAAACAAAAGGTGATTGATAGACCACCATGTGTTACTGGAATTTGAACTCAGGACCTTCAGAAGAGCAGTCAGTGCTCTTAACCACTAAGTCTTCTCTCCAACCCCAGGATGAGCTCTTAAATGTCCAGAAGAGAGTCATTTAAAGAAACAGTACCTTTTCTTAACTTGAGTTGTATTTGTATAAATCATTGTAAAATTTAAGTAATATTAGTATCTAAAAAATGAACAATTTCAAGCAATTTTAAGCCTATATATATATTTGCTATAAGTATACAATTTTTTGTGGGATTAAACATTTCATTTTTTTCTTTTTATTGAATGTTTTCTTTATTTACATTTCAAATGTTATCCCCTTTCCCGGCCGCCCCCCCCCACACTCCCAGAAACCCCCTATCCCATCCTCCCTTCCCCTGATGTGATTAAACATTTCTACAACATTTTTGGATGTGATCCCTTTCCAGAACAGCCATGCTGCCAGATCAAATTTCCTCTATGAGCATCTGTACGTCTATGTACAAAATTTTAAAAAAACAAAACAAAATCCCTTATCTTCTTACCATAGAGTATAAATTTTCTTTTATTTTTTTACATTTATTTATTTGTGTGTGTGCACACGTGTGCATGTACACTCACACACATGCATGCACATGTGATATGCGCACATGAGCTAAAAGAGGGGTCAGAACCCCTGAAATTGGAGTTCTATATGATTATGAACTTCCATATGAATGATAGGAACTGAATCAGTGTCTTCTGGAAGAGTAGCAAGCACGCTTAACAACTGAGCCATCTCTCTAGCTCCTTGTTAGCTACTGTTTTGCAAAAATGAAAAAGATTTGAGAACTCTGCAACCACTGTCATGTGAATAGGCTGCTGGACAAGCATGAAAGACACTATGGAGAGCAGCCCCACTTGTCCAGTCAAGCTCTGTGTGACATATAGATGACGTGAGTGAGCCACCTGGAACAAATGCAATCACATGTCTGAGACTGATGGTCATAAAGGACTAGAGTTTGGATCAATTGGTAAACAAGCCTGCCAGCCTGAGTTCTGTCAACAGCAACGAAGTAAATGAGATGGGATGTGTTTGTAATCTCACTGATGAGATGACTGGTAGGTTCTTGGGGCTTGTTTGGTACCTAGCAAACTGGGTCCAATGGGTGAGATGCTCCTTCAGTGAGATCCTGTCTCAAAAATGTAGAGAGTGATTGTGGAAGACAGCACCCATTGTGGACCTTCGCTTCTCATACGCATGCACACATACAAAAATACACATGAAAAAATAGAGAAATACTCATAGTGAAAGCTATGGCTAATCAAAATGTAACTGCATAAGTCTGAGACTTATTGCACTTTACAGCACCATTACTCTAATAAAGTCATCCTGTGGAGGAAGGAACTTATCATAGAAATATAAACTTGTGTCTTTTTTTTAAATTTTATTTTATTTTCAAAGTTTTTTCTTTTTATTTACATTCAAAAGCATTTCCCCTTTCCCGTTTTCTCCCTCCCCGAAAGTCCCATAAGCCACTTTCCCTCACTCTTTTCCCCATTCAACCCCCTCTCGCTTCTCGGTCCTGGAATTCCCCTACATCCAGTCTTTCCAGGACCAGGGGTCTCTCCTTCAATCTTCTTGGAAATCTATTGATATGCGAATTGTGTCTAGGGTATTCCTAGATTCTGGGTTAATATCCCCTTATCAGTGACTGGATACCAAGTGTGTTCTTTTGTGATTGGGTTACCTCACTAAGGATGATATTTTCAAGTTCTGACCATTTGCCTAGGAATTTCATGAATTCATTGTTCTTAATTACAGAGTAGTATTCAATTGTGTAAATATACCACACCTTTTGAATCCATTCCTCCGTTAAGGGACATATGGGTTCTTTCCAGCTTCTGGCTATTATAAATAAGGCTGCTATGAACATAGTGGAGCATGTGTCCTTATTGAATGCAGGTAAAGCCTCTGGGTATATGCCCAGGAGTGGTATAGCCGGATCCTCCAGGAGTGTCATGCCCAGCTTTCTGAGGAATCGCCAGACTGCTTTCCAGAGTGGTTGTACAAGCTTGCAATCCCACCAGCAGTGGAGGAGTGTTCCTCTTTCTCCACATCCTCGCCAACAACTGCTGTCTCCTGTGTTTTTGATCTTAACCATTCTGACTGGTGTGAGATGGAATCTCAGGGTTGTTTTGATTTGCATTTCCCTAATGACTAAGGATGATGAACATCTCTTTAGGTGCTTCTCAGCCTTTAGATATTCTTGAGGTAAGAACTCTTTGTTTAGCTCTATACTCCATTTTTTAAATAGGGTTACTTGCCTCTCTGGAGTTTAACTTCTTGAGTTCTTTGTATATATTGGATATTAGCCCTCTGTCAGATGTAGGGTTGGTAAAGATCATTTCCCAATTAGTTGGTTGCTGCTTTGTCATTTTGACAGTGTCTTTTTCCTTGCAAAATCTTTGTAATTTAATGAGGTCCCATTTGAAAATTCTTGATCTTAGAGCAAAAGCTATTGGAGTTCTATTCAGGAAATAATTCTCCCCTGTGCCATATGTTCAAGGTTCTTCCCTAGTTTCCTTTCTATTAGTTTCAGTGTGTCTGGCTTTATGTGGAGGTCCTTGATCCACTTGGAATTGAGCTTAGTGCAAGGAGATAAGAATGGATCGATTTGCATTCTTCTGCATGTTGACCTCCAGTTGAGCCAGCACCATTTGTTGAAAAGGCTATCTTTTTTTCCACTGGATGGTTTTAGCTCCTTTGTCAAAGTTCAAGTTACCATAGGAGTGTGGATTCATTACTGGGTCTTCCATTCTGTTCCATTGATCTACATGCCTGTCACTGTACCAATACCATGTGGTGTTTAACATTATTGTTCCGTAGTACAGCTTGAGGTCCAAGATACTGATTCCCCCGAGGTTCTTTTACTCTTGAGAATAGTTTTAGCTATCCTGGGTTTTCTGTTATTCCAGATGAATTTTTGAATTGCTCTTTCTAACTCTATGAAGAATTCAGTTGGGCTTTTGATGGGGATTGCATTGAATCTGTATATTGCTTTAGGCAAGATGGTCATTTTAACTATATTAATCCTGCCATTCCATGAGCATAGAAGATTTTTCCATCTTCTGAGGTCTTCTCCAATTTCTTTCTTCAGAGACTTGAAGATCTTGTCATACAGATCTTTCACTTGTTTGGTTAGAGTCACACCAAGATACTTTATATGGTTTGTGGCTATCGTGAAGGGTATCATTTCTCTTACTTCTTTCTCAGCCTGTTTATCCTTTGAGTATAGGAAGGCTACTGACTTGCTTGAGTTGATTTTATATCCGGCCACTTTGCTGAAGTTATTTATCAGCTGTAGGAGTTCTCTGGTGGAGTTCCTTGGGTCGCTTAAGTATACTATTGTATCGTCTGCAAATAGTGATAGTTTGACTTCTTCCTTTCCAATTTGTATCCTTTGACCTCTTTTTGTTGTCTATTTGCTCTAGCTAGAACTTCAAGTGCTATATTGAAAAGATATGGAGAGAGAGGGCAGTCTTGTCTAGTCCCTGATTTTAGTGGAATTGCTTCAAATTTCTCTCCATTTAGATTGATGTTGGCTAGCGGTTTGCTGTAAATTGCTTTTACTATGTTTAAATATGGGCCTCGAATTCCTGATCTTTCCAAAACCTTTAGCATGAAAGGATGCTGAATTTTGTCAAATGCTTTCTCAGCATCTAATGAGATGACCATGTGGTTTTTTTCTTTGAGATTGTTTATATAGTGGATTACATTGATGGATTTCCTTATATTGAACCATCCCTGCATCCCTGGGATGAAGCCTACTTGATCGTGGTGAATGATCGTTTTGATGTGTTCTTGGATTCGGTTGGCAAGAATTTTATTGAGTATTTTTGCATCGATATTCATAAGAGAGTTTGGCTTGAGATTCTCTTTCTTTGTTGGATCTTTATGTGCTTTTGGTATTAGTGTAATTGTGGCTTCATAGAACGAGTTGGGTAGTGTTCCTTCTGTTTCTATTTTGTGGAATAGTTTGAAGAGTATTGGTTTTATGTCTTCTTTGAAGGTCTGATAGAATTCTGCACTAAAACCATCTAGACCTGTGCTTTTTTTTGGTTGGAAGATTCCAATGAAGACCTCTATTTCTTTAGAGGTTATAGGACGGTTTAGATGGTCTATTTGCTCCTGATTTAATTTTGGTATTCGGTATCTGTCAAGGAAATTGTCCATTTCCTCCAGATTTTCTAGTTGTGTTGAATACAGGCTTTTGTAGTAGGATCTGACGATTTTTTGAATATCCTCAGTTTCTGTTGTTATCTCTCCCTTTTCGTTTCTGATTTTATTAATTTGGATACTGTCTGTGTGCCCTCTGGTTAGTCTGCCTAAGGGCTTATCTATGTTGTTGATTTTCTCAAAGAACTAACTCCTTGTTTTGTTGATTCTTTGTATGGTTTTATTTATTTCTACTTGATTGATTTCAGCCCCGAGTTTGATGATTTCCTGCCTTCTCCTCCTCTTTGGTGTATTTGCTTCTTTTTGTTCCAGGGCTTTCAGGTGTGCCATTAAGCTGTTAGTGTATGCTGTCTCCCGTTTCTTTTTGGTGGCACTCAGTGCTATGAATTTTCCTCTTAGCACTGCGTTCATTGTGTCCCATAAATTAGGGTGTGTAATGCCTTCATTTTCATTAAATTTCAAAAGTCTTTGATTTCTTTATTTCCACCGTGACCAAGTTATCATTGAGTAGAGCATTGTTCAGCCTCCATGTGTATGTGGGTTTTCTGTTGTTTTTGTTGCCATTGAAGACCACCCTTATTCCAGAGTGATCTGATAGGAGGCATGGGATTAGTTCTATCTTCTTATATCTGTTGAGGTCTGATTTGTGAGCAATTATATGGTCAATTTTGGAGAAGGTACCATGAGGTGCTGAGAAGAAGGTGTATTCTTTAGCTCTAGGATGAAATGTTCTATATATATCTGTTAGATCCATTTGGTCCAAGGCTTCAATTAGATTCACTGTGTCCCAGTTTAGTTTCTGCTTTCCTGAATGATCCATTTCAGAGAGTGGGGTGTTGAAGTCACCCACTATTATTGTATTATTGTATGAGTTGCGATATGTGCTTTGAGCTTTAGTAAAGTTTCTTTTACGAATGAGGGTACCCTTGCATTTGGAGCATAGATATTCAGAATTGAGAGTTCTTCTTGGTCGATTTTTCCTTTGATCAGTATGTAGTGTCCTTCTGTGTCTTTTTTGATGACTTTAGGTTGAAAATCAATTTTATCTGATATTAGGATGGCTACTCCACCTCGTTTCTTGGGGCCATTTGCTTGTAAAATTGTTTTCCAGCCTTCTACTCTGAGGTAGTGTTTGTCTTTGACACTCAGGTGTGTTTCCTGCATGCAGCAAAATGCTGGGTCCTGTTTACGTGTCCATTCTGTTAGTCTATGTCTTTTTATTGGGGAATTGAGAGCATTGATATTAAGAGAGATTAAGGCATAGTGATTATTGCCACCTGCCATTCTTGATGCTATCTTTATGTTTGAGTGGTTATCTACTTTTGGGTTTGAAGCAAGAAGGTTACTATCTCATTTTTTCCAGGGTGTTGTTTCTCTCCCTGTATTGGCAGTTTCCACCTATTATCCTTTGTATTGCTGGGTTTTTGGAAAGATATTGTGAAAATTTGGTTTTATCATGGAATATCTTGGTCTCTGCATCTATGGTGATTGAGAGTTTTGCTGGGTATAGTAGTCTAGGCTGGCATTTGTGCTCTCTTAGGCAGCTTGCCAGTACCCAAGAGGCAGCCTTTAGTACAGCTCTCAGAGATGAGGACTGCTCCCTGCTGATAGTATATCAGGATATCAAGGTCTAAGGTCTTTCTTCTTGTCAAACTTCTTGGAAATAGAAACATCTGACTATCCCTTGTATCGCATACAATGTTCACCCCTTGCCAATATGGACAATTCAGGTGCAACAGAGAAGGGAAATAGTTATGAAAGAGCCAACAAGCCCAGTTAATCTATGGTTAGTCTTAAAATACTCTTGGGAATTCTTTGCTAATCCCAACTGTCACAGGGTCCCTCAATTGCAGGTGTCCCTATGAATACCAACCTAGTATTCTGAGCTGATTTGAATATTGAGATATTAGTCACAATGCAAGTTTTACAGAACATCTTTAAAGGCAGCTTGCCACTGCCCAAGAAACAGCTTTGTGTCCAGCTCTTAGAAAGGGGGTCAGCTCTTCTGCTGTGGGTATTGCTCCTCTGGGTTCTAGGTGAGAGGCGATGGGGTTGGAAACATTCTCTGTGGTCATTGATATTTTTCATACTTTGGTGCATTAATCATTACTATTCTGCCATTAATTGATTTTAAGTTTCCTTTTCATTTATGAGTTCTCATACTGTAGCTCTTGCCTGCTGTTACAATTCCACATACATAATAGATTTACACTTGGGTGTTTTCACTACATCTGTGACAGCAAGATGTGTTTATCATTGTTGGATCCACTGGTAACATTGTGCTGACCCAATCTCCAGCTTCTTTGGCCATGTCTTTCAGGAAGAAGGCCACCACCTCCTGCAGGATCATTAAGTGTGTCACTGGATATGGCAATAATTATGTGTATTTGTACTATCAGAAACCCGGACATTCTCTAAAACTCGTTATCTCTTTTGCATCTATCCTAGCATCATCCATTCTGTAGAGGCTTATGATGCTGCAACATACTACTGTTAGCAGAGTAAAGAGATTCCTCTCACAGTGCTCTAGGTCTGAACAAAATACTTGTGTGATTGCAGGTCACTGAGGCTCAGTTTCTGAACTGTGTCTTTCCACAGACATACATATCAACTCCATATTTTTATTAAACTTGTTCCCATAAAGTTTGAAACTCTGAAACAGAGACTTCTTAAAATGATCTGTTTGTCTCATCATGTGTGTATGATTTATAACTTATCAATACACTTATTTAATAAACACCTAACTTATTCTATCTTTCAGGCATTTTTTAATGTTCAATAGAGTGAGGAGACAATCGTTTTAAACTTACAAGAAGCTTTCCTCATACATTCAGAATGAGCAGAGCTTTGAAAAATAAAGGTTGTTTAATTGTATTGCAGACACAAAGTGACATTTTGACCCTCATTTTTTTTATATTTCATATCTATTTGCTTGTGACTTCACAAATTTCTCTTCAACTTCCTTTAGCTGTTTTTCACTGCTTCACTTCTGATCTGCATCCCTTTGTTCATCACAGATACTCACTCATGGTCTTTATCTCATTGGGCTTTCTTTTTTCTTTCTCCACCATTAATATCTTTATTTTAAATAATATCTTCTACAATGTGACCACATTCTCTTCTTGCCTTCTTTCACTCTTTGCTATCTTCTTTCACTGGGAATTGCAAAGTATTACTTTATATACAAGGCTGACCTGGAAATCACTATCTAGTGACACAGAACTTAAAGCCCTCCTGCTCCTTCACCCTTCATTCTTCCACATGAATTTCCTTTGGACTTCTGCTTCCTCCCATGAGGCATAGGAAATCACAACATAGTGCTCTTGAGCAAAATTTTAAGACTTCATGTTTGGCTTTTTTATGTATATATTCTTTAATTAGTTCTTTATTGTTGCAGAATAGAAATGAAGTGACTTATTGCCTCAACACCTTTATTCTGGGAGGGGTTTATCTGTGTCCTCTCAAAGCCTTGTAGTCTACAGTCAAACTGTGGTCAAGGCTGCATTTTCATCTAGGTACTCAAAAGATTCTCTGTGTAAGGCCAGTGAAGATGTTGTAACAACCTCTTTTTATCTTTCTGAATCCTAAAATAGGGTTTCATTAATTATCCCAAGATGACCTTGACTTTACAAATGTCCTGACTCAACCATTCATGTGCCAGAATTAAGATCCTCAACTACCCTGTTCAATGGTTTTCACAGTTATTAATGGGACCTACAGTAGAGAAATCATCAAGGATACAGATGATTTCCAGAGTACTACTAATCTGCCTGGCCCACAAGATTTTCACCAAGCTCTATCCCCAAATACAGTAAATTAAGTATTCTACTCAAATGCACAATAAGCCCTCTCGGAAACAAATCCAAAATGAAAATTTGACACATTTGTGTGATTTCTATTTTTACTATTGCTGAATTATATTCTTTGCACATATGTGCCAATTTTATTATCCATTCTTATGTTATTAGTCATTAGGTTTATTTAAATTCATTTTACTCTGAAAAGTTTAGCAGTAAACATCAATGTGGGAATATATCTTTTATATTTACATTTGTTCATGAATATACCCAATAATGGAGGAACTGAATTATATAATAGTTCCATGTCCTCTTGAAGACTGTCCATACTGTAGTCCTCAGTTTCCATATCAGGTTGCAGTCCCTTTAGCAGAGTATATACTGCTGTAAAAGACCTTTCCCACAGTATGTCAGTCTTTGTATGTAAAACTTGCTACCATAGCCGTTGTTCCTGTTTTTGTTTGCTTGTTTTCAGTGTGTATGTGTGTGTGTGTGTGTTGTGTGTGTATGTGTGTATTCTATTTCCACACAAATGAACCTTCTTTGCCTCATCTTATGTGATGGCTATGCAAAACTCCTTTTTTTGTGCTAGATACCAAGTCTAAGTTTGTAGAACATAAGCCTCTAGCCTTTGCCTCCTTAGACTGTTATGAAATGATTATCTGCTTGCACTATGTTCTGTAAACTCCACTTATTGCTATGTACCCAAGGAGTGAGACAGCTTCTCACTCAGTTCCAAATTCCACAGGAATGAAGTAGTTTTGAATCACCTTTGAAATTCTTCTCTTTATGGGGACCTTAGTTCCAAATCTGACCACAGGGACTAAGAACAACTGCAGCTTAAAAACAAAGAGTTAGGATTCTCATCCTCATCTCTGTCACAGAAAACGAGCTGCTGTCTCCCTTTCCACTCTGACATCACACCCAATTGGACCCAAAGATCTGCTCCCTTAAAAGTCCTTCCCTTAACAAGGTCAACACATCCCATTAAGTCATCTTCCAGCAATAGCATACATTAAATGGAAATATACCCACCTAAGCAGGTCAATAAAACATTCCTGGATTCCAGCAATACCTCCAAGCAAAACCATAGGCTGTGCCTGCCTGAAAATCAGGTAGGGTACCTGCAAACCTTATTTATTTCCCTGTTTCCTCAGCTAAAAGCTCCCCTGCCTCCCAGTCTCATTTCCATGTCTACAGCACTACACATTTGGCAATCTTCCCTGCCACCTTTCTCCTGTGGATCCCACAGATCATCCCTTTCTAGCATTGCTCCCCCCAACTTGTTGCTATGCTCCAAACACCAAACCAGCAGGCATTCCTTGTTAACAAAAAGGGCAATAAGTAGGCTGAAGGAAGAACTGCAACATTCCTGTTACTGATGAGGTCCAATCCTTCCAGTCTCATCCTCAGTTCTGTAGCAGGAAACTGCTGTGCTCTTCCTTTTCTCTCTGACCACATCCCCAAGGGATTACCAAGGCCTTGTTCTCCAACCTTCTTTCCCAAAACTTCTTTCAATATTCCAGCCTTGAACATCATCAAGAGCTTTCTGAAAACACCCCATCTGAGCTGAGAAAGAAAGCATTACAACAAACAGCCACTACAGTCATTGATAATTCTTGGAGGAAACATAAACTAAGTAATAAAACACTCGCACAAGAAAGACAAATCTGGAAGTCAGTATAATCACCCCTAATCCAGATGCATAGACACTAAAAATCCTACTCCCAAATAAACAAATAAAAAACAAACAAACAAACAAGAACAATAACAGCTAGAGCAAAATGTCTCCAAAAGAGCCAAGCTTTCTTTCCAGAGCAGGTCCTGTATCCTGACATAGATGACAGAGGTCTTTAATGAGGAAACCAATAAATCCTATAGAGAATGAAAGGACAACACAAACAGAAAAGTGAAGAAAATGAATAAATCCTTTAATTTGTGTATCTAAGAAAACACAAGCAGCTAAAGGAGATGAGTAAAACTTATCAAGATTTGAAAATGGAAACTGAATTAATAAGGAAAACACAAATGGGAATGAAAAAAATAATAGGAATTAGAACAGAAAATACAGAGGAAAGCTTCACCAACAAATATAAGCCATGGAAGAGAGAATCTCAGTCATTGAAGATATGCTAGAAGAAACTGATACATTAGTCAAATAAAGTTAAATCTAAAAAACACTCTCGACACAAAATATCCAGTATTTCTGGGACAGTATGAAAATACTAAATCCAGTAATAATAGGAACAGGGGAATGAGTACAATTGTGGCTCAAAAGATGAAAAAATATTTATAATGAAATCATAGAAGATAAGATTCTTAGCCTAAAAAAGAAGATGAATATAATGGTATATGAAGATTACAAACACAAAATATACTTGATCAGAAAAGAAATTCTCTTTGTCGCATAATAATCAAATAGTCAAATGGGCAGAACCAAGAAAGAATATTAAAAGTTAAAAGAGAAAAAGACCAAGCAGATCTACTAAATTGCACCTGAATTCTCAGCGAGATTCTAAAAGCAAGAAGTACCTGTACAAATGTCCTGTAGACTAAAATAAACCACAGATCCCAGTCGAGGTTTCTTACCCAGCAAGATTTTCAATCAAAGTAATTGGATCAATAAATATTTAAACAATATCTATCTATATATCCAGCTCTTAAAATCTTAAATCTCTATAAATGTGCTAGTAGGAAAACTCTAACCTAAAGAGGTTACCTACATCTATGAAAAAAAAAGAAAATGAGAACTCTCACAGCACCCTTTTAAAAACTTTCTAGGATTCAATTAAAAAGAATACACAGGCTGTGCTACAGTTCTCCATAACCATATATGGCCAGGAGAGATCTAATCTCCCAGGAGTGCTGATACATCAGTGAATACAAGTAAGACTACCACTTCAGGCTTAAATTCCTGGCCCAAGAGGGACCTGCCTAAAGCCATCAGGACACAGAAATCAAGAAACAGCAGGGGACAAGATCCTTCCTGTTTCTATCTGCACCCTGGAGCTGACCCTGTGCCAAAGCTCTCAATATCCAAATTCCTCCTGGAGAGATCTGATCTCCCAGGAGTATTGACACATAGACTTGCAGGATGGACAAGCCACAGTCAGAGACAGCAAGAACAATGAACACCAGAGATAACCAGATGGTGAGAGGCAAGGGCAAGTATATAGGCAACAAAAACCAAGGCTACTTGTCATCATCATAACCAATTTCTCTCACCAAAGTAAGCCCTGGATACCTAACACACCAGAAAAACAAAACCCTGATTTAAAATCAGCTCATGATGATTATAGTGGACTTTAAGAATTACATAAATAACTCCATTGAAGAAATATAGGAGATACAAATATGCAGGTAAAAGCCCTTAAAGAGGAAACACAAAAATCCCTTAAAGACTTACAAGAAAACACAACCAAACAGGGGAAGGAATTGAACAAAACCATCTAGGATATAAAAAGGGAAATAGAAACAAAGAAATCACAATTGGAGACAACCCTGGAAATACAAAATTTAGGAAAGAGATCAGGCATCATAGAAGCAAGCATCACCAACAGAATACAAGAGTTGGAAGAAAGAATCTCAGGTGCAGAAGATACCATAGAAAGCATTGACACAATCAAAGAAAATGCAAAATGCAAAAAGTTCCTAAACCAAAACATCCAGGAAATCCAGGACACAATGAGAAGACTAAACCTAAGGATGAATAGGAATAGAAAAGAGTCAAGATTCCCAACTTAAAGGGACAGTAAATATCTTAAACAAAATTATAGAAGAAAACTTCCCAATCCTAAAGAATGAGATGTCCATGGACATATAAGACATCTACAGATCACCAAAATGATTGTACCAGAAAAGAAATTCTTCCAATCACATAATAATCAAATACCAAATGAACAAAACCAAGAAAGAATATTAAAAGCTGTAAGGAAAAGGGCTGGAAAGATGGCTCACTGATTAGGAGCACTGACTGATCTTCCAGAGTTCCTGAGTTCAAATCCCAGCAAACATATGATGGCTCACAATCATCTGAAATGAAATCTGATACCCACTTCTGGTGTGTCTAAAGACAGCCACAGTGTACTTATATATGATAAATAAATACATATTTTTTTAAAAAAAGCTATAAGGGAAAAAGGTCAAGTAAAATATAAAAGCAGGCCTATCAGAATTATACACAATGTCTCGCCAGAAAACACTCAAAATATGATAGATGGAGAAACCAAGACATTCCACGACACAAACAAATTTATCCAATATCTTTCCACATATCTAGACCTACAAGGGATAATGAATGGAAAACATAAGGAGGGATACTCCACCCTAGTAGAAACACAGAAGTAATCTTCTTTCAACAAACCCAAAGAAAGATAGCCACACAAACAAAATTCCACCTACAATAACAAAAATAACTGGAAGCAATAATCACTACTCCTTAATATCTCTTAACATCAATGGACTCAATCCCACATAAAAAGACATAGACTTAAAGACTGGACACATAATCAGGACCCAGAATTTTTCTGCATACAAGAAATGAACTTCAGTGTCAAAGACAGACACTACCTCAGAGTAAAGGGCTGGAAAACAATTTTCCAAGCAAATACTCCCAAGAAACAAGCTTGAGTAGCCATTTTAATTTCGAATAAAATAAACTTTTAACCAAAAGTAATCAAAAAATCTAAGGAAGATTTTTTCATACTCAGCAAAGAAAAAAATCTACCAAGATGAACACTCAATTCTGAACATCTATGCTCCAAGTGCAAGGGCAACCACATTCATAAAAGACACCTTACTAATGCTCAAAGTATGCATTGCACCTCACACAATGGCAGTGGAAAACTTCAACACCCCAATATTATCAAAGAAACTAATAGAAGTTATGGAACAAATGGATTTAACAGTATCTATAAAACAGTTCATGCTAAATCAAAAGAATATACCTTCTTCTTGGCACCTCATGGTACCTTCTCCAAATTTAGCCATATAATTATTCACAAAACAGGACACAACAGATACAAGAAGATTGAAATAATCCATACATCCTATCTGATTACCATGGATTAAGGCTGGTCTTCAATAACAGCAAAAGCAACAGAAAGTCCACATGGGCTTTCCACCCATGGAAACTGAACAATGTTTTACTCAATGATAACTTGGTCAAGGAAAAAATAAAAAAAGAAAATAAATACTTTTGTTAATTTAATGAAATTAAGATACAACATACCCAACTGTCAGGAGCCATAATGGAACAATCTAGTACTAGCAGGTGATCATCCTAAAAATGGCCTGCTCCTGAATATTATATAATCTGTGACAGATGAGCCCTCATTAAGCAAGGCTGTAAGGAACTCATTTTAGGAAAGATTCCTGCTATTAATATGCTTTTCCTGTTATTAGTAAGCATATATAATAATACGTAATAGCACAGCCCTTTGGAGCAGATCTCTGTAGATCCACAAAGACAGTAGAACATGAATCAACAGGTAGATGCCCTTACAAAAGAAACACAAAAATTGCTTAAAGAAATGCAGGAGAATATGAATCAACAGATGGAAGCCCATAAGGAGGAAACACAAAAATCGCTTAAAGAAATACAGGAGAACTTCAGTCAACAGGCAGAAATCCTGAAAGAGGAAACACAAAAATATCTTAAAGAAATACAGGAAAACACACACAAACAAGTGAAGGATCTGAGCAAATCCATCCAGGATCTAAAAAAGGAAGTAGGTGTACTGTCTTATAGTCATGCATGTAGAAAAATAGATGACTTAAGGTTTATTGATAATCCTATAAGAATTACTAATATTATATCTATGATTACTAATCTCTTTTATAGTGGAACTGCTATTAGATCCTTTTCTGATAGTCAAAACTGCAATGAAAACTCTGCTAGTCTCCCAACTGTCACCAGTTAAGTGCTCTTAGATGATAATCAGACTTTCTCCTACTCAGAGCACATTCCAAGAGGTTGTAAAACAATAAAGCTAAGAACATAAAAAGGGAACTAGGATTTATTATAGGTACTAGGACAGAAGATAAAATATTGACTGGGTTTATCTATGCAAAACTTCACTAATAACTTAGTTATGGTTTTAAACTTCAAGTGAAACTGTGGAAGCTGAGACAGGAGATGCATGTTTAGCCAGATAATTACTCCTAATGGATATGCATATAAACATTCTCTGTTGTAACCTTATATTTCCATTTATGATTTGAAATTTTGTGTGAACATATAATGAACTTTGTAACATGGGATCATGTGTCTGGAAGATAAGTTTAAGGGCTGAGGACAAAGAGAAGAGTCAGAACTGAGGAAAGGAGGTGAGAGGAACAGAGGTGAGAAGAACTGAGCTGAGAAAGGAACTGCACTGAGGAGTTTTTAGTCAGAAGACTTTTAGACAGACCTGAACTCAAGAAGAACTTAGAAGTATAGGCATAGCTTTCAGAGAAAAGGCATTGAAAGTAAGAGCATTGTTGTGACTTCAGTGCAGGAACAGAGAATAAGATTAGAAGGAGAATGCAGAGTAGAATTACTAAGAAACTATAGGTAACATTAAAAAAAAACTAAGAGAGCAATGTTCAGAATGCAGAGGGAGAGAGGAAAAAAGGAAGACACTGCAGAGAGCAGAGGGGACAGAACAGATTCCATGGTAAGGACAAGGCAGACTTAGGCTTACTAAAAAGAACAAAGCTTTTATCTTACAAACATGGACTTAATTAATTTAGCATTAAACGGGTGGATGCTTTTTCTTTCTCTATTCAATAAAGATTGAAGTTCATTTTTCAACCAGAATGAGTAAGTTCTTTTTGCACTGGTGCTTGGTCTTTTGCTCCATATGCATATGTAAGTATCGACGTGTATGTAAGTATGTAATTATGAGAATGTATGCATGTGTGTATGTAAGAATGTAATTATGAGAATGTATGCAAGCTGGGCCCTACTGAATTTGTATAGAAATGTATAAATGAGAACTCTGCATGTTTGAAGCTACGTATGAATTTATATGAGATTATGCATATTTGCTTATGTAAAAGTTTTTCTTTCTGTGAGTGTTATTCTCTTCTCCTGGTTCAATAGAAATTCATTGCTCCAAACTTCTCCCTAACCCAACAAGCAAGAGACATCTGGACAATAGGGAAAATGATCTAGCAACTAAACCTTTACTTAATCTCCTGCTGTTTTGGGACTAGGTGGAAAGTTCCTGAGACTGCACTCTCTGGCTCCAGAGGAACACAGAAGGCAGGTCAGCTACAACAGCATAGTAACTTAGACTTGGATAAGTAAATTATTTTATTATACAACCACCCTAAATATCTAGTAAGACAACATCTTACCTCTGAATCTCTTAAGACAAAGTTTTACCCCAGAATTTCAAAAGACCAAGTTTTACCCCCCATCAATGCTCTTCCCCCTTCACTGCCTCAAGAAGAGTTAACAAGAAAGAAGAACACCTCCAGTCAGGGCTGAACCTTTGCACCCAAACTTATGGGACACAATTAAAGCAGTGCTAAGAGGAAAACAGAGAGCTCTAAGTGCCTACACATAGAAACTGGAGAGAGCATACACTAGTAGGTTGAGAGCACACCTGAAAGCTTTAGAACAAAAAGAAACAAATATACCCAAGGGGTGTAGACAGCAGGAAATAATCAAACTGAGGGCTGAAATCAACCAAGTAGAAATAAAAAGAACTATACAAAGAATCAACAAAACCAGGAGCTGGTTCTTTGAGAAAACCAACACAATAGATAATCCCTTAGCCAAACTAACCAGAGGGCACAGAGACAGTATCCAAATCAATAAAATCAGAAATGAAAAGAGAGACATAATAACAGAAACTGAGGAAATCCAAAAAATCATCAGATCCTACTACAAAATCCTATATGCATTCAACCTGGAAACTGGATAAAATGTACAATTTTCTTTTCTTTTCTTTTCTTTCTGAGTTTTTTTTATTTACATTCCAAATGATTTCCCCTTTCCCCTTTCCTCTCTCCCTGAAAGTCTCATAAGTCCCCTTCCCTCCCTCTGTTCCCCATTCAATTTTCTAGCCAGATACCAGGTATCAAATTTAAATCAGGATCAGAAAAATTATACAAACAGTCGAATAACTCATAAAGAAATAGAAACAAAGAGAAGCAGTCATTTATAGTCTCCCAACCAAAAAAAAAAAATCCCAGGACCTTGTGTAGTGCAGAGTTCTATCAGACCATCAAAGAAGACCAAATTCCAATACTTTTCAAACAATTTCACAAAATAGAAACAGAAAGAACACTGCCCAATTTGTTCTAAGAACCTACAATCACTCTGATTTCTAAAGCACACAATGACCCAACAAAGAAAGAGAATTTCAGACCAATTTCCCTTATGAATATCAATGCAAAAATACTCAATAAAATTAGTACCAACCAAATTCAAGAACACATCAAAACAATCATCCATCATGATCAAGTAGTCTTCATCTCAGGGATGCAGGGATGGTTCAATATATGGAAATCAATGTAATTGAGTATATAAACAAATTAAAAAAAAACAACACATGATCATTTCATTAGATGCTGAGAATGTATTTTTCAAAGTTCAGCATCCCATCATGTTAAAAGTCTTGGAAAAATCAGGAATTCAAGGCCCACACCCAAACATAGTAAAAGCAATATACAACAAACCAGTAGTCAACATCAAACTAAATGGAGAGAAAGTTGACATAATCCCATTAAATCAGGGACTAGACAAGGCTGCCCACTCTCTCCATATTTGTTCAATATAGTACTCAAAATTCTAGCCAGAGCAATTAGAAAACCCAAGGAGTTCAAAGACATAAAAATTGTAAATTTTATTTACATTCCAAATGATTTCCCCTTTCCCGTGTCCTCCCTCCCCGAAAGTCAAAATATCACTATTTGCAGATGATATGATAGTATACTTAAATGTCCTCAAAAAGTCCACGAGATAATTCCTAAATCTGATAAACAACTTCAGCAAAGTTGCTGGTTATAAAATTAACTCAAATAAATCGTGTCCTTCCTCTACTCAAAGGATAAACAGACTGAGAAAGAAATTAGGGAAGCAACACCTTTAATAATAGTCACAAATAATATAAAATTCCTTGGTGTGACTCTAACTAAGCAAGTGAAAGATTTGTAGGACAATAACTTGATGTCTCTGAAAAAATAAATTGAAGATTTCAGAAGATGGAAAGCTCTCCCATCCTCATGGATTAGTAGTATTAATACAATAAAAATGGCCATCTTGAGCCACCTCTGCTCCAGGGATTGACTACACTGCGTCTCTAGGTATGCAGGGAATTCACAAGTATAACATTGCTTGAGACACAGCCTGCTAGGCTTCCATCTGCACCCAAAAGCGGGGCAGTTCTGTGGTCATCTATGCGCCAGCTCTGCTGTGGGACATCTGCCTTGCAGAGGGACCCGAGCTGGGAGAGAGTCCAGCACCTCCCCGTAGCCACCTCTGCACTGGGGATTGACTACACTGAGTCTCCAGGTATGCAGGGATTTCCCAAGTATAACATCACTTGGGGCAAGGCACATCAGGGCTACAAAGACACTCAGGAGCCGGGCAGCCCCTCAGCAATCAGTGCCAGGGGAAACCCAGTCATCCAGGGGGCCAGAAATAGCCTTGTAGGCTCACAGGAGGTTCAAGTAACAGCCAGTGACAGCAGGACCAACTAACACCAGAGATAACAAGATTGCAAAAGGAAAATATAGGAACATTACTAACAGAAATCAAGGCAATATGGTACCATCATCCAACTCTCCGAAAGCAGCAAGTCCAGGATATCCCATCACACCCGAAAGGCAAGATCTGGATTTAAAATCACTTCTCATGATGCTATTAGAGGATTTCAAGAAGGTTGTAAATAAATCTCATAAAGAAATACAGGAGAACATGAATGAACAGGTAGAAGAACTTACAAAGGAAACAAAAATTGCTTAAAGAAATTCAGGAGAATATGGGTCAACAGATGGAGTCCCATAAGGAGGCAAACAAAAATCGCTTAAAGAAATGCAGGAGAACACGAATCAATGGGTAGATGCCCTTAAAAAGGAAACACAAAAATCGCTTAAAGAAATGCAGGAGAATATGGGTAAACATATGAAGCCCTCCCATAAGGAGGAAACACAAAAATCACTTAAGGAAATACAGGAGAACTTGGGTCAACAGATAGAAGTCCTGAAAGAGGAAACACAAAAATATCTTAAAGAAATACAGGAAAAAAACAAACAAACAAGTGAAGGAAAAGAGCAAATCCATCCAGGATCTAAAATAGGAACCAGAAAAAACTAAGAAATCACAAATGGAGACAATTTTGGAGATAGAAAACGTTGGGAAGAAATCAGCAGTCATAGATACAAACATCAACAATAGAATACAAGAGATGGAAGACAGAATCTCAGATGCTGAAGATACCATAGAAAGCATCGACTCAACAGCCAAAGAAAATGCAAAAAGCAAAAACGTGTAACCCAAAGCATCCAGGAAATCCAGGACACAATGAGAAGACCAAACCTAAGGATTAATGGTATAGATGAGAGTGAAGATTTGCAACTTAATGGGTCAGTAAATATCTTCAACCATATTATGGAGGAAAACTTCCCTAACCTAAAGAGAGAGATGCCAATGAAAGTACAAGAAGCCTACAGAACTCCAAACAGACTGGACCAGAACAGAAATACCTCCCGTCACATAATAATCAAAACACCAAAATATACTAAACAAAGAAAGAATAATCAAAGCAGTAAGAGAAAAAGCCAAGTAACATATAAAGAAAGACCTATCAGAATCACATCAGACTTCTCACCAGAGACTATGAAAGCCACAAGATCCTGGGCAGATCTCATACAGACTCGAAGAGAACACAAATGCCAGCTTAAACTACTATACCCAGTGAAAGTGTTAATCACCATAGATGATGAGACCAAAATATTCCATGATAAACCAAACTTACACACTATCTTTCCACAAACCCAGCCCTGCAAAGGATAATAGGTGGAAACCGCCAATACAAGGAGAGAAACTACACCCTGGTAAAAACGAGATAGTAACCTTCTTGAATCAAACCCAAAAGTAGATAACCACTCAAACATAAAAATAGCATCAAGAATAGCAGGTGGCAATAATCACTATTCCTTAAGTGGTCATTGGAATCTTCCAGCCAAGAAAAGCACAGGTCCTGATGGTTTTAGTGCAGAATTCTATCAGACCTTCAAAGAAGACCTAACACCAATACTCTTCAAACTATTCCACAAAAAAGAAACAGAACAAACACTACCCAACTCGTTCTATGAAGCCACAATTATGCTGATACCAAAATCACACAAAGATCTGACAAAGAAAGAGAAGCTCAGACCAATTTCTCTTATGAATATCGATGCAAAAATACTCAATAAATTTCTTGCCAACTGAATCTAAGAACACATCAAAACGATCATTCACCATGATCAAGAAGGCTTCATCCTAGGGATGCAGGGATGGTTCAATATAAGGAAGTCCATCAATATAATCCACTATATAAACAAACTCAAAGAAAAAAGCCACATGGTCATTTTATTAGATGCCGAAAAGGCATTTGACAAAATTCAGCATCTTTTCATGCTAAAAGTCTTTGAAAGATCAGGATTTCAAGGTCCATGTCTAAATATAGTAAAAGCAATTTACAGCAAGCATGTAGACAACATCAATCTAAATGCAGAGAAACTTGAAGCAATCCCACTAAAATCAGGGACTAGACTAGGCTGCCCTCTCTCTCCATATCTTTTCAATATAGTACTTGAAGTTCTCGCTAGAGCAATTAGACAACAAAAGGTAGTCAAGAGGTTTCAAATTGGAAAGGAAGAAGTCAAACTATCACTATTTGCAGATGATATGATATTATACTTAAGTGATCCAAAGAACTCCACCAGAGAACTCATACAGCTGATAAACAACTTCAGCAAGGTGACTGGATATAAAATCAACTCAAGCAAATAAGTAGCCTTCCTATTCTCAAAGGATAAGCAGGCTGAGAAAGAAATAAGAGAAATGATACCCTTCACAGTAGCCACAAACAATATAAAGTATCTTGGTGTGACTCTAACCAAACAAGTAAAAGATCTGTCTGACAAGATCTTCAAGTCTCTGAAGAAAGAAATAGAAGATCTCAGAAGATGTAAGATCTTCCATGCTCATGGATTGGCAGGATAAATATAGTAAAAATGGCCATCTTGCCAAAAGCAATATACAGCTTCAATGCAATCCCCATCAAAATCCCAACTCAATTCTTCATAGATTTAGAAAGAACAATTCAAATATTCATCTGGAATAACAGAAAACTCAGGATAGCTAAAACTATTCTCAACAGTAATAAAACTTCTGGGGCAATCAGTATCCTGGATCTCAAGCTGTACTACAGAGCAATAGTGTTAAAAACTGCAAGGTATTGGTACAGTGACAGGCATGTAGATCAATGGAACAGAACTGAACACCATGAAATGAATCCACAAACTCCTATGGGTATGTGAACTTTGACAAAGGAGCTAAAACCATACAGTGGAAAAAAGCCTTTTCAACACATGTTGCTGGTTCAACTTGAGGTCAGCATGCAGAAGAAAGCAAATCAATCCATTCTTATCTCCTTGTACTAAGCTCAATTCCAAGTGGATCAAGCACCTCCACATAAAACAAGACAAACTGAAATTAGTAGAAAAGAAACCAGGGAAGCTGGGCGGTGATGGCGCACGCCTTTAATCCCAGCACTTGGGAGGCAGAGGCAGGAGGATTTCTGAGTTCGAGGCCAGCATGGTCTACAGAGTGAGTTCCAGGACAGCCAGGGCTACACAGAGAAACCCTGTCTCGAAAAAACCAAAAAAAAAAAAAGAAAAACAGAAAAGAAACCATGGAAGAGCTTTGAACATATGGGCACATGGGAAAATTTCCTGAACAACACACCAATAACGTATGCTCTAAGATCAAGAATTGATAAATGGGACCTCATATAATTGCAAATTTTCTGTAAGGCAAAGGACACTGTCAAAAGGACAAAGTGGCAGCCAACAAACTGGGAAAAGATCTTTACCAACCCTACATCCGACAGATGCCTAAAATCCAATATGTACAAAGAACTCAAGTAGTTTTGACTCTTGAGAACCAAATAACCCTATTAAAAAATGGGGGACAGAGCTAAACAAAGAGTTCTCACCTGAAGAATATCGAATAGCTGAAAAACACCTAATGAAATGTTCAACATCCTTCATCATTAGGGAAATTCAAATCAAAACAACCCTGAGATTCCACCTCACATCAGCCTGAATGACTAAGATAAAAACACAGGAGACAGAAGGTGTTGGAGAGGATGTGGAGAAAGAGGAACACTCCTCCACTGCTGGTGGGACTGCAGGCTGGTACAACCACTCTGCAAATCATTCTGGCAGTTCCTCAGAAAACTGGGCATGATACTCCCAGAGGATCCTGTTATACCACTCCTGGGCATATACCCAGAGGCTTCCCCTGCATGCAATAAGGACACATGCTCCCCTATGTTCATAGAAGCCTTATTTATAATAGCCAGAAGCTGGAAAGAACCCAGATGTCCCTCAACATAGGAATGAATATAGAAAATGTGGTTTATTTACACAATGGGATACTACTATGCAATTAAAAACAATGATTTCACGAAATTCTTAGGCAAATAGTCAGAACTGCTAAGTATCATCCTTTGTTAGGAAACCCAATCACAAAACAAGACACATGGTATGCAGTCACTGATAAGGTGATATTACCCCAGAAGCTTGGAATACCCAAGACACAATTCACATATCAATTGATTTCCAAGAAGATAGAAGGAGAGATCCTGGTCCTGAAAAGACTGTATGTAGGGGAATACCAGGACAGAGAAGTGAGAGGAGGCTGAATGGGGAACAGGGGGAGGGAAGAGGGCTTATGGGACTTTCGGGAAGGAGGAATTGGGAAAGGGAAAATCTTTGGGAATGTAAATTAAAAATATATATACATAATTTTAAAAAAAGGATGACAATCAGGGGGAAAAATGGCCATCTTGCCAAAAGCAATTATAAATTCAGTGCAATCCTCATCAAAATTCCAACTCAATTCTTCATTGAGTTATAAAGAACAATATACAAATTCATCTTGATTAACAACAAACCGAGGATAGAGACAACTATTCACAACAATAAAAGAACTTCTGGAGTAATCAGAATTCTGGACCTCTACCTGTACTGTAGAGCAATAGTGATAAAAGAAAAGTCCTCACAGTATGGTTACAGTGACTGGTAGTTAAATAAATGGAATAGAATTGAAGACCCAGACATGAACTCATACACCTGTGGTCAAAGGAGCTAAAACCATCCAGTGGAAAAAAGACATTTTCAAAAAAAAAAATATTGGTGATTCAACTGATGTTCAGCATGTAAATGAATGCAAATTGATCCATTTTTATCTCACTGTAAGGAGCTCAAGTCCACATGGATCAAGGACCTCCACATAAAACTATATACACTGAAACTAATAGAAGAGAAGGTGGGAAAAAGCCTCGAACACATGGGCACAGGGAAAAATTTCCTGAGCAAAAAACCAATGGCTTATGCTCTAAGATCAAGAATCAACAAACGAGACCTCATAAAATTGCAAACCTTCTGTAAGGTAAAGGACAGGGTCAATAGGACAAAACAGCAATTAACAGATTGAGAAAAGAACTTTACCAACCCTACAGCTGATAGAGTGCTAATATTCAATATATAAAAAAAAAAAAACGCAAGAATTTAGACTCCAGAGAACCAAATAACCCTATTAAAAATGGGGAACAAAGCTAAACAGAGAATTTTGAACTGAGGAAACTCAAACGACCAAGAAACTCCTAAAGAAAAATTCAACATCCTCATTCATAGGGGAAATTCAAATAAAAAAGACTGAGAATCCACCTTACACCTGTCAGATTGGTTAAGATCAAAAACTCAGGGGACAGTAGATGCTTGTAAGGATGTAGAGAATGTGGAACACTTCTCCATTGCTGGTGGGATTGCAAGCTGGTACAACCACTGTGGAAATCAGTTTGGAGGCTCCTCAGAAAATTGTACATATTACTACCTTAGGACCCATTTATACCACTCCTGTGCATATAACCAGATGATGCTCTAACATCATGTATCATGCATGTAATAAGGACACGTGCAACACTAAGTTCACAGCAGCCATATTTATAATAGCCAGTAGCTGGAAAGAACCCAGATGTCCCTCAATGGAGGAATGAATACAGAAGTTGTAGTATATATACACAATGGAGTACGGCTAGCTATTAAAAATAATTACTTCAAGAAATAAGTAGGCAAATGAATGGAACTTGAAAATATCATCCTCAGTGAGGTAACTCAGTCACGAAGAACATAGATGGTATGCACCCACTGATAAGTGGATATTAACTCAAAAGTTCAGAATACCCAAGATACAATTCACAGACCATGTGAAGCTGAAGATTAATGAAAACCAAAGTGTGGATGTTCCAGTTCTTCTGAGAAAGGGGAACAAAATACTCACAGGAGGAAAAGTGTAGTTTAAGTGTGGATCAGAGACTGAAGGAAAGGCCATCCAGAGACTACCCCACCTGGGGATCCATCTCATATACAGTCGCCAAACACAGACAACATTTTGAATGCCAAGCAGTGCATGCTGAAAGAAGCCTGATATATCTTTCTTCTGAGAGGCTCTGCCAGAGTCTGACAAATACAGAACTGGATGCTGGCAGTCAACCATTGGACTAAGCATGGGGTTCCTGATGGATGATTTGGAGAAGTGACTGATGGAGCTGAGGATATTTGTAGTCCCATGGGGGAAGCAACAGTGTCAACAGGCCAGACGCCCCTAAGTTTCTGGCGGCTGGACCAACCAAAGAGTATACATGGAGTGGTCCATTGCTCTGACTGTATATGTGACAGGGAATGGTCTTGTTGGACATCAGTGGGAGGAGTGTCCCTTGTGCCTGAGGAGGTTTGATGCCCCAGTGTAAGGGAATGTCAGGTTGGGAAGGCAGGAGTGGGTAGGTGACCATCCTTATAGAGGCAGAGGTTGGGGGGATGGTATAGGGGGTTTCTGCATGGGAAATCTGGAAAGGGGATAACATTCAAAATGTAAATAAGAAAATATCAAATAAAAGAACAAAAACAAAAATGAATATATAGCATACCCAAACCTGTGGATATAATGAAAGCAGGGTACCAAAAGACAAAAGTGTACTCCAACGCTTTCATAAAACTTTGGACCTATAGTCTGTCCTGTCTGCAAAGTACACCAGAGAAATGATGACAAAAATACTTGGGGGTGTAGCCAACCAATGTCTTGTTTGACTTAAGGCCCACTCCACTAGAGAAGACCCATACCTGGCACTGGTATGGATTATTTGATGGCATACCATACAGAAAAAGCATTATAGTAAGTACTCTTTTAAAGCCTATGATTTCCTTAGCAATGGTCTCTTGACTTAGTTTCCTGTACCAGGCATTACAATCAATAAACCTCCCACTTAACTGACAGAGTATGGTATATAAAGCAGTTTGATGGCATACCATTCAGAAAAACCAGGATGGTAGTTTCTTTTTAAAGTCTATGACTACCGCAGCCATGATCTCTTGACCAGGTTTCGTGCACCAGGTATTGTAGTCAATATTCTACAATTTTAGAAGAGGGTAGAAAACCAAACTAACAGTTCACCTGGGACACAAATGGATAACAGACTCCACATTTTTACTCTTTGTTGTCAGCACAACACAATTGACTAAAATGTACTCAGTGAAAATCTGAATTTATTGTAACCATTGTTCCACAAGTTCTCATTTAACATAGTGTAAACCTCCCACTTTACTGACAGAGTTTCTAAATCTGACAGTCTCAGTTCAATGTTGGCCTCTACAGATTGCTTATCTTTTTCACAAGGATGAGATTTCACAAGGCCATGTGCACTTCAAGCCTTCTGTCCTTTATAAAATGTCAGGCCCTGTGCATGTAGAAAGGGTTCCTCTCTGGTCTTTGTATGGCCAAATCTCTTTTCTCACTGGCTCTTAAGTATCATCTTCTGAAGAAGACATGAGTGTACTCCTGTATTTTTGTTGCATTCCCAATCATATGGGTTACTTTTCATTTTTTAATATCATTCTGCCATTTTTGTCTGACTGTCTAAGTGTTATCCAATGTTGAGTAGTTATTTTGGCTTCTTTGAGGAAAGAAAATTATCAAAAATAGAAAATAGGAAATTAATTATTTTACACAAATGATAATATGTGCATGTAAATGGAACTTTATACAAGGGAGACAGAAGTGTTTACAAACACACATACACACATATAAAATGCATGCATATGTAAATTCATACATATGTGATAGTGTCTAGTTGTATTACTGTGTCACATAGATCTTTTAACACAGTGGTCATTGTCCAATCAGTCAAGGTAAGGATGGAGCTGAGCTTTGATTTCAGACTTTCAAGGGAGCCAATTCCACAGGTATCACTATGCAAAGTTCCTAGTGTCAACAGTTTGGGAAAGAAACCTCTCTCTCTCTCTCTCTCTCTCTCTCTCTCTATCTATCTATCTCTCTCTCTCTCTCTTTCTCCTGTAGGTACAATACACTGTCATAGGCAGGAGAAGAAGAAGAAGAAAAATATTTTTGACTGTGCACATAAATTTCTAGTGAATAATTTATTTATTGTTTAATTGTCTGTCATTCTTATTTGCAAATTCAGATGCATTTTATTGCATAAATGCATCTATGTACACATACACTTTTCCACATATATCAGGATAATCAAAAATTTCTTTTCAGCAATCAATATTTTAAAAATTGTTTTATTTTATTATTAATAAAAGTTTTGGAACAATTAATGAGTTCAGAAGTTTGAGTGATAAGAAAGAAACTGAGTTTGAGGACTGAAAAACAGCAGAGCAGGAGGAAACTTTGGCACAATGCTTACCATATTCTAATTATCTTAGTTTGTTTCTAATTCACAGAGACTTTCTTCTGTATATGCAAAACATTTCTGATGGTAATATTTTCTTGAAATGTTCAGAGGGATAAACAATGAACAATATTTATTTCTGGTATTTTAAGACATTATTATTCAGTGAAACTTGGGGTAGCCTAAAGCTTGATTTTAGCCCAGGATGGCTTTGACCTCATAATAATCTTCCTGTTTTTATGTTCTTTTGGTAGAATGATACCTGTGAGTCAAGATAAAGAAGGGATAAATTTTGGTTAATTTTTTTCTGAATGAATATAGAAAAGTCCTTCCAACATTGTCTTTTGTCTTTGATATTGAGTAGTCATTCAGTCTGTGAAAGTATTCTGTGCTAGAGCAGAAAGCATGAGTTCAGCTCTGTTAACTCTCAAGCTGGTTTGCATGTGATATTGACAGTCTCTGGTGTCCATATGCATTGGTGATTATGAAAGGAGGTTGCTGCATCTAAGAATCTCAAGGCATCAAGTTCATATTACCTTACTCCAAAGCTATAGTTTTGAAAATTAGCTTTCAGTCACACGTTTATGGTTCATTTTTAATGGCAACCTGAGCAATCTAATACACTTACTATGTACTGTGGTTATTTGATTTGTGGAAAGCAGTAACAAAGGTGGTTTTGCCTTTTTTACAAAATATTTTGAGATTTCACCTTCGGTTTTATTCGGATGAATATTTTTTTGTCTGTACATCTATGGGCCATGTATGTGCAGTGTGTATGGAGGCTAGAAGGGGACATTGTATCTTATGGGACTAGAGTCCCCTATAGTGATGAACCTCCATGTAGGTGCCAGAAGCTGAAACCAGGTCCACTGGAAGAGCACTCTCAACTAAGGTGCCTTTTTCTCAAGTACCTATATTTTACCTTTAAGAAACATACATAGAATGAGTCCGTCATCTGATCCAGGGTGTTCAGTTTTTCTCTCTACATATTGTATAGAGCACATGTGTTGAACTTAATGAATCATTTTCATCTTTAGGGTCATTGCTCTCCATCTGTCTGAACTGAATGAAACACACGCTCAACTCACTGCAACTGACACAAAACAGATTGTAAAATTTAGTGAAATTTGAGAGCATATGAGAGCCTGGTAGACTCGAAGCCAGTTACTCATTTGTCATATTCTTGACCTTGATATTGGGAAATTCCTTAAATCCACATAGTTGGATTCTCTCATATGATGGTATCTTAGCAATTTGTTGGTCAAACTTGAAGTGTTTATTAGAAATAATGTAATGTTTTATTCCTGAAATACAAATAGATAATTATCTCTTTAATAAAACAGACAAAATAAAGAGGGAAACACATTGATTTAAATACAGACTTAAAGTTCAAGATCAGTTAAGTGACTTACTTTGATAATAAAACACCAGTTGACTCACCTTCTGGTGACTTCATATCTTTTTGAGACTTTCCATATTACATAGGTTGGACTGACCCAGGGACTGACTGGACAGGATTGATTGCCTTCTGTTATGTTCCTCTTGCTTCTTTTACCTCTGTTCTGGCATTATAGATGTGCATCGCCATCCCTTAATGTGTGCTTTATTTAATTTTCTGTTTCCTATACTTTGCACATAACATTATAATTTACCTTATACATATAGTTTTGTAATTCCCAATCATAAACCTTTGTATAACCATTCATTTCTACTATTAATAAATTTTTATTCACATTTAAGTTAATTTTTTGCTCAGGGTACCAAGAACTTCTAATGCCAAGTAGTTTGTTGGTACTTCAAAAGTATCTTTAAATTTTTTTCAAGATTTGTTGCTGCTGCCAAATATAAAATTAAAAGGCCAGAGAGAAGTGTGACTGGTTGGATAACTAGGCAGATCCTCATATGGCATCCTATTGGCAATCTTTGTTTCTTTTTTCTCTTCCATTTATTTATTTTTGTTATTCACTTTATACCCTAGATCGCAACCTGATCACCCTTATTTGCTACAAGTCCCACCTTTACAAATTATGTTCCTTATTTTCCCTCATCTTCCTGAAAGAAGAGGAAGCCCCCTTGTATATCACCTTGCCTTGGAATATCAAGTCACAGTTATCTCCTAATGAGTCCCAACCATGCAGACCAGCTAAGAGAAGGGACCTAATGGCAGAAACAGAGCCAGACAGCCTCTGCTCTAATTGTTAGGAGACACATGTGAGGAACAAGTTGCACATCTGCTTCAAATGTATAGGGGTTCTGGGTCCAGCCCCTTCATGCTCTTTGGTTACTGGTTCAGTCTCTGAGCCACCATGGTCCCAGATTATTTGGCCCTGTAGGTCTTCTTGTGGTATCCTTGACCATTCGGGCTTGGTCAAGTCTGTCCCCCACTGTTCCACAAGGCTCTCTGAGCTTCATTTGATGTTTGAGTGTGGGGCTCTGCATCTTCCCCCATCCCCTGATGGATGAAGCTGCAAAAAAAGAACTTAAGAACAGTACATACCTAGATATTTTATTATTTTATATCTGAATGTTTACCTTCAACAGAATTATTGTATGCCTTGAAAGAATTAAACAATGTATGTTTTCAAAAAAAAGAACAGTAACAAACAGAAGCTTTAGCAAGATATGTTAGAGTTCAAAATGAAAACCACAGGACATGCTATGGGGCTGCAAGAGAGGAAGAGGACAGTCATATCTCCTAAGATAAGGTTGGCCTCTTGGAAGCAGGCAACTTCCCTCCATAGCGCTTCAGCCTTCAATGAAAATCTCTTCTAAGGTTTTTACTGCATCCCTGTAGGACTGAGGCCTGGAACTGCACACTTCCTCCATCTGCTGGAAAGCCCAAAGGCCCAGTAAACTGATGAGAAGTTTCAGAGTTCAATGGAAATTAATGAATGTATGTCTTTGCCTTTGTGTTTTTATTGCTGGGAAGCATCACCATGAAGGCAGCAACTCTTATATGCAAACATTTCATGTGATATGGGTTACAGTTCAGAGGGTTAGTCCTTTATCATCATGGTGGAAAAAAAAACATTGCTGAATGTAGGAAATCATGGTGCTGGAGAGGAACATCTGAGAACTTAAAGCCCATACCCAATGAAATACTACCTCCAACAAATCCATGCCTACACCAGCAAAAGCCATCACTTCTGACAGTATCACTCTCCAAGGATCTATGGGTTCCAGTTTTCTTCAAAGCACCATAAACTTTTATATCAATCGATATGAAAGGTGCTTATAATAAAATGAAGCAAAGTCTTTAGTAGTTTTCTATTTATTCTGTAATCACTACAAAATACCTGTGACTTAAACATGAAAAGTTCATTATTTTATGGTTTTGGAGATCAGTACTTAAACACTGTACTTGGTGGGCTGATAAGGGAGCCTACATTCCCATTTGGAGGATCTAGAAGGAGGTATGTCCTTTTGGTTTTTGAACTCCTATAGAGCTTTCAAACTCTTTAGCTTGAGGTCACTTTCCATAATTTTTTGTTTGAAAATTATATTTTCTCATGTTTATTCATGTATACAATATTGAGTTTCATAAATGCAACTTCTTTCAAATATATGAACTATAAGCCATACTTATACCCACTCCTGACTACTTTTTAAGTTAACTTGACACAAAGTATAGTCATCTTAGGAGGAAACCTCAATTGATAAAACAGTTCCATTTGATTGTGCTGTGGGCATGCCCTCATAGGAGATTTTATTAATTAGTGATCAACAGGACAAGACTCAGTCAGTCCAGCATGGAGGCGCCCACACCTGTGCTAGTGGTCCTGAATTCTAAAAGAAATAAAAGAAATAAGCCTGTATTAATCAGGGTTCTCTAGAATCACAGAACTTATGGGTAGTCTCTATACAGTAAGGGAATTTGTTGATGACTTACAGTTTTTTGTTCAACTCCCCAACAATGGTCAGCAGCAGGTGTGAATGGAAGTCGAAGGATCTAGCAGTTTCTCAGTCCCACAAGGCAAGCAAGCAAAGAAGAGAGAAAGTAAATCTTCCTTCTTTCAATGTCCTTATGTAAGTCTCCTCAGAGAGTGTGGCCTAGAGTAAAGGTGTGTCCCATCACACCTTTAATCTCAGATGACCTTGAACGCAGAGATCTCCCTTCTTAATCTTCTGGAATTCATAGCCACTATGCCTCCTGATCTCCATGCAAAGATCCAGGTCAGAAACTTGTGCCTCTCAGCCTCCAGATTAGGATCACAGGTGAACTTTCCAATTCTGGGTTGTAGTTCTTTCCAGATACAGTCGAGTTGACAATCAGGAATAGCTACTACAAATCCTTAGCAGGCCAGAAGCATCAGTCAGTAAGCAGTATTCCTCTATGACTTCTACATGAATTCTTGCTCCTGGGTTTCTGCCCTGTTTGAGTTCCTGTGCCCAATTCTATCAGTGATGGGCTATTATCTGGAAGAGTGAGAAGAAACTCTTTCCTCTCAAGCTGCTTTTGTTCATGATCTTTCAACACAGCAATTATAACCTTAACTTACATACTTGTTCTCCTCTTTCACTCTGTTCCATGTTCCCCCAGACGCAAATTCCCTTCCCTCTAATAGTTTCCCTTTTACACACACAGAGAGACATAAACACAGGACACACAGACATACACACACACACAGACTTACACAGACACTGTCACACAGAAAGAAAGACACACACACACACATGTGCACACACACACATGTACGCATGAACGTGCGCGTGCGCGCACACACACACACACACACACACACACACACACACACACACACACACTCCAATATTTGGAGACCCAGAAATTTCCACAGTGACAAAAAGTATGATTTTGTGTTGATAGACTCTATCTTCTAGCATTTATATTTCTTTTTCATGAGTAAATTTAAGGTTTATGAAAGGGAAAAACCAATGCTGCATGTAAAAACTATCCTAATACAATTTATGTATTCTTTAAAAGCAAATTGGTCAACTGGCTTTAAAGGCAATAGATACAGCAGGGAATGATAGTCTTATTTATGGGCCACATACAATTGTTCACGTTCAGTGTGTGTCTCTTTACTATTAAAATATCCTTCTGTTGGATTGTCCAATTTCTTTAGTTATTCTTCTATTGTAATAAAACACCACGACAAAGGCACCTAATAAAAAAAGGTTCAATTCTGCTTTCTATTAGAGTACATGATGGAAGACAGAGGGAGTCAGCAGGAGATATGTTTGCTGGAGCAGATGCTGGGGGCTCACAACTAGATATGTATGTATGTATGTATGCTTATAGGTATGTATGTATGAATATATGTGTGTAATATATAAGTATATATGTCTGTATGTGTTAGATACCTGTGTGAATCCTAACTGGAGGTAGGGATGGCTGAGAATCATCATGTAAGTGCTTAGAATCAATCCTCAGTCCTTTGTAAGAACAATAGGTATTCTTACCTACAAGCTGTCTCTGAAACCACAAATACTCTTTTTAATGTTTATCTTTTTTTTACTTCTATCTTGCCTGTTTCTTCTCCCATTTCATTGCCCTCTCCAATCCAAACTTCAGTTTCCTCTTCTCTATCCTCTTTTCTTTCCCTCCTACAACCTCTCCCTCCCTTCTTCTGTTCCTTTCCCTTTCTTTCTATTCTTTCATCTTTTTCTCTCCTGTTTCTTATTCTGCTTTTTCTGCCCAACATTTTAATTGTCTCCTTAGCATTGTCACTCAACAGTATTTCTACTACCATGAAACTGAATTGTTTATGCATATCTTTGATTGTGAACAGAAGCCTGTCCTGAGATCGTATAGACATTTCTGGTTTGAGAGCTGAGTTGGTCATTGATCTTCCTTCACAGTGCTTACTTATTCTCTTTGATGGTATTTTTGGATATTTATTTAAGCTGGAAACTCTCACACCCCAGTGCCCAGACAATTACTTCCTTATTTGATGACTGCTTTGCATAAGTCCTTACAGGTCAGCTCAGCTGTCCATGTTTTATAAACCAGGCCTTTGCTGTAGGAACTGCAATACATAAGACAGGCAGGGGCATCAGGATGAAGTCACAGACCCAGGTCTTCATATTCCTGCTGCTCTGTGTGACTGGTGAGAAATTTAAAAGAATTATAATATCTTTAAAGTAATTCATTCATAGAGTAATAATAATAGTTTAAAGATATATAGAATATAATAGCTATTTCCTGTAAGAAGATAATAGCAGGAAGTCATAATGCCATTAGAAAAAACATTTTAAATTTCTTTGTATCAGGAATATTTGTGTGCATATATGGGTATACTCATTATTTACCTCTGACTGCAGGTGCATATGGAGGCATTGTGATGACCCAGTCTCCTGAATCCCTGCCTGCATCAGTAGGAGACAAGGTTTCTTTGGTCTGCAAGGCCAGTCAGAGTGTGAGTGATAGTGTAGCCTGGTACCAACAGAAGCCAGGGCAGTCTCCTAAACTGCTGATCTACTGGGCATCCAACCGATACACTGGGGTTCCTGATCGCTTCATAGGCAGTGGATCTGGGACAGATTTCACTCTCACCATCAGCAGTGTTCAGGCTGAAGATCCGGCAGCTTATTTTTGTATGCAGCATAACAACTATCCTCACACAGTGATTCAGCCTCCTACATAAACCTCCTTGAGGGTCTCACAGCTGCCTGTCCCACATACAGCTGTGGCTTTGCACCCTTCTCCCTCTGCCTGAGAACAGCCAGTCTTGATTTATTAGTGAAAAGCTCAGGAGAAATTCATTGAGCAATTGACCCCTTAGAAACTGGAAGGTTCTTATGGCAAAAAGCCAAGACATTTGTGTATGGTTTTCATTTCTTCAGTAACAATTTAGCAGATATTCTGTGGATTGAACTTGGTAAAGTCATTATTTTATAGTTTATGAAAGCAGAAGCTGAATTCATGTGTCGTTGGACTGACTTCAAGAACCTGGCAGGCTACATTCCCAGTGGTTAATCTTGAAGAAAACCAGTCTTTCCTTTGGTTTTCTGAGCTCCTATCATTCTCTCTCATTCTTGGGCTCCTTGTAAGTTTTCTCAAATTCTCCTTTCTATAAAACTTACTTATTAACTATATGATGTCAGGTTTTATAAAACAAAACTTTAAAATGTATCTCTTTTGAAAATATTCTTCCCCTTTGTATTCTGAATTCTGAATCCTCCCTATTTCTTCAACTACCCTCCTTCTTTCCCTTAGTGTCCATTATATTTTATGTAACATATACATAGGCCCACATATTGAAACATACATACATACTTACACACATACATACATACATGCATGCATACATGCACACTCATGTGCATGTGCGTGTACACACACACACACACACACACACACACACACACACAAACACACAAAACCTTTCAATGTATCTATAAAAATCCAGGATCCACAAATTAGAGAGGGGCCATAAAAGAACAAAAATCCCAGTGGTGGGCATGGGAGATCTCCTTATTAACTATTGGTCTGAGGAGTTCAAGAGACACTCCCAAATCTACATAGGCTCCTGCAGCTGTCTTTGGTTGCTTGGAAGACTTAGAGTGTTAATAACACCATATTTCTGAAGACACTACACATATCTTGTCATAGAAATTGCAGGAATCCATCTGGAACTAAATTGGAAGTCTCCTTCATGAGAGGTATCTCTCATAATATTGGAGCTATTCAAACTGCCGAGAGGGCAAAAAAAAAATCAACAGTTCTTACTGAGTATAAAGTTTATAAAGTGTAATTAATAATGACTGACTCAGGAAGATACCTTCAATATTTCAATGATGGCCTTTTAATCTTTTTGAAACCAGTAGTAATCTACTTGGACTTACAGTTTACTCAGTGAGAGGGTACTCATGCCTGGTACTGGAAAGTTAGGCCACATTTGTGCCTGAAGTTTTCAGACCCTAGAAGAAAAGCTATTGTTGCCATTTTCCTAAGCCAATATAAGTACTAAGTGTGTACTAAATAATTATGCTTCTATCCATAGGTAACTGTTGCTCTCATTCCTCATCAAAGAAGCTTCTTTTCATCAGAAAGAAAGTATTGCAGAGATGTATAATTTCAAAATGGAGAGAATGACTATGAGTTTCCATCGCCAACCACTAACACCATAAGCCCCTCTTCATAAATTTACAATGCAATGCCTCCACCTAAAGCTCAGAGAAACTGAATAAAGAGAACCTGAAGTCATGAGTTTGAGGACCAGAACATCTGTTTTTATATGTCTGTAGACATTCCAGGCACCCATGAAACCTCAAATTCATCCTAACAAGAATAGCAGTTGACACACAAAATGATTGCAGGAATTTCTGAAGATTCTTTCCCTAGCTGAAGAGCTAGAGGCAAGCAATGACTTCTGAGAGAAATAGAATTAGTTTTACAAGGGATGAGTTTCCAGTAGGTCATCCCCTCCCCAGTGATAATGAACATTAATCATACCTATACAGAAGCAACACTAAGAGAAATCAATTGTGTGTGTGTGTGTGTGTATGTGTGAATAATAAATAAACAAGAAGTCCTAAATTGAAGGGGTTTGGGGTCACTTGAAAAGAGTTGGTAGAGAAGGAGAGATGGAAGTGATATAAATATGCTTTTCATGTATCATATTCTGAAAAAATAAAAATTGAAAATGCATTTTCTTTTTGTTATTTATGATTAATCATATTTCCATTCTTTAACCTACATATTTCTTCAATCTTGCTATTTAAAACCAGGGTCTAGGTATAAGTTCCTATATTTCTCATGAAAAAGTATTTCTGACACATATCTACAAAACTGCAATTCCTTGAAAATACTCCTATGACAATCACTACATTCTAACAATACTGCAGGTGTGCCAACCTCAGTAGTCTAAGAGAAATGCCCACAGGGAGAAATTTTTTATGCATGCAGACACTGTATTCATCCTCCTACTAGGTCAAGTGCTCTGAGTCTACAATTCCAACATTATCAAGTTGCTATCTACTCTGAGTCCCGCTGACCCACACTCACACTTTATCTTTAATAGAAATGAATCTAGCCATTCATAATACTGACAGGTATTAAGAAAAATGAGTCTACCAGCTTTCTTGTACTTCTAAGATTGTGCCATTATGAATGATCCCTGTTCAAGATTGACTTACAGGAATAAAAGAATATAATATGCTGATAACTTGAGTCTTCAAAATAACGTGCTATACTCATCACACAAGACTCACTCTGTTCTTTTGTTTCCCAGAGAAAAGCCCATCTTTCTATAAAAAATTTGTCCATCCCATGTCTGGTCTGAGATCCTTGGGGACTCTGATCCCTTACTGAGTCACTGACCTGAGTTAGCCCTATAGATTTGCACAGCCCATGGTGATTTTTGTGGGTTCTGAACACAGTGACTGCTCTGAGGACTTCTTTATAAGACAATCTCAGTCTGTGCTGGAGTAGGGTCTGGCCAGGACACGGCATGGACATGAGGTTTGCCACTCAGTTCTTAGCGTTACTGCTCCTCTGATTCTCAAGAGGATCAAAGTTAGTACAAGAAGCCAATTTGCTTAGCCAAATGCACTCTTTACTGATGACTGATTTTTCAAGTAATTTGTCTTGTCATGTGATTACTCACTGGCTATGTTTTTTTGTTTTAAACTGCAGGTGGCAGATGTAACATCAAACTGATGCAGACTTCTTCCACCCTTTATGCATCTCTGGGAGACACAGTCACCATCAATTACCAGGCTAGTGAGGACATTAATACTATGTTATCTTGGTATTAGCAGAAACCAGAGAACAGCTCCTAAACTCCTGATCTATGGTACAAATATCTAAGAATGCTCCTTCCCCTTTGTCTTTCACACTATAATATTTGAATGCTTGAACTCTGTTCCCAAACCGTCCGTCTTCCTAAGTAAGGGACAAAGATCTCTTATATTGATTTTGTTAGTGAATTTTATCACATCAATAAAGAGAGATTAGTGGACATTCCTATAATCCTGGAAGTGATTTCTTTGCTGACACAGTTTTTCTGGAAATGGAGTACAACTCTACAGGTAAGATGTAGAGGAATATTGTATTTTGTATCATCATTATATCCCATTTAACCCTTTAGTAACAAGAGAAAAGAATATGTTTAAATAAAAACACTGAGTTGTTCCCATAATATTCTCTTACTACTTGTATCAAATGATATCGTTTTCATGCATAAGTAATTTTCTTTCCACCCCATTTTTAAGGAAGAACAGACTTTACAAGGCACAAGCAACTTTTACAAGCATTCGTACACTCTCCTTTTTCCAATGCCATCCACTTTTTGAGTCAGAGTCTTTAGCATAACACAGGTTTTTATTTTTTAATGGATCTTCCTTGTTCCATTTTCATTCTATTTACTCATATGGTATTTGTGGTGTCTGAATTATGTCTCATTGTTTATGAGCCCTGACTGTTCTTCAGAGGATCTAGGTTCAGTTAAGTACACATATGGTGGCTCACAATGACACATAACTGCAGTTCTAGGAATCTGACTCTCCCAACTGGCTGCAGGCACCAGGAATGCACATTGAGCAGAAATGCATCAAACCAAAACAATCATAGACATAACAAAATTAAAAAGGAGACATTCGTAGCATCTCTATTTGTATGCCATGACATTATGCCACCATGCACAGTGATTGAAGCTGATAGGTCACTAATGGTTTCATCTTAAGTACATCCAGGAACAGGTATCAAAGATACCTCAGCTATGACAGCTGCTTTATGTTCTGTCCTTATCCTCACAAGCACACTCGGACAATCTGTACAGGCCTGAAGTGGAAACATAAGGGTTCTTTCATGACACTCCCGGAGGATCCGGCTATACCACTCCTGGGCATATACCCAGAGACTTTACCTGCATGCAATAAGGACACATGCTCCACTATATTCATAGCAGCCTTATTTATAATAACCAGAAGCTGGAAAGAACCCAGATGTCCCTCAACGGAGGAATGGATTCAGAAGATGTGGTATATTCACACAATGGAATACTACTCTGCAATTAAAAACAATGAATTCACGAAATTCCTAGGCAAATGGTCAGAACTTGAAAATATCATCCTTAGTGAGGTAACCCAATCACAAAAGAACACACATGGTATGCAGTCACTGATAAGGGGATATTGACCCAGAATCTCGGAATACCCTAGACACAATCAGCATATCAATAGATTTCTAAAAAGATGGAAGGAGAGACCTCTGGTCCTGGAAAGACTGGATGTAGGGGAACGCCAGGACAGAGTAACGAGAGGGGGTTGAATGGAGAAAAGAGGGAGGGAAGGGGGCTTATGGGACTTTCGGGGAGGGAGGAAACGGGAAAGGGGAAGTGATTTGGAATGTAAATTAAAAAAATAAAATAAAATAAAATAAAAAAAAAGAAAGTCAGTTAGATGATGTTTTGCTGGAGAAAACATGTGAAGGAATGCTTTGTTAAGGTGGACACAGGTGAGAAAAGCTAAGGCAGGCTTGTGAAGGAATGCTTCACTGAAGCAGACACAGGAGAGAGGATATTCTGCCAAAGCAGGCATGTGAAAGGACACGTGATAAAGGATTTTTTGCTAAGTACACACATGTATTGGTTCACGTTACATTGTGTAGTTAGTTGAGCTGTATTTGTCAGGACTCCTTGGACTCAGACTGATTGGATGCACATGCTGAGGCACAACCCATGGAAGATATTTGATATTTGGAGGGCATAAATAGGACTCCATGGAGTGACAGAGATAGAGCTTGTCTTCCTGGTAAAGCTAGCTGTTTGACACTTGTGAGTCTCACATCTTTGCTTCCCTGAGAGAGGCACAGAGTAGAACTTCTCCTGGTGTTCCAGTTTTTCCCTCTTCCTGACTTGAACCAAGACTGAGGCCTGGATGTCTCTGTTTAGTCTTATCACCATTGTTGCTAACCTGACTCTACAGAACTGGACTATTGATCTATTGCTGCCTACTAACCTATGTACTGATCTGCCAGTTTCCAGAGAACTCAGATGTGAGTTGCTTTAAAAACATTTCTAAGCAAGTGCACTTCTCCCCTGTCCCATACACTTTCTTTTCAACTACCTGTGGTGGGTAGTGGGCTAAAGGGGTGTTAAAGCGTTTAAGAACCATCTTTAATGGCTATAGCTGCATATGCAGCAGAGGATGGCCTTGTTGGACATCAGTGAGAGGAGAGGCCCTTGGTCTTGTGAAGGCTGGTTGCCACAGTATAGGGGAAAGCCAGGACTGGGAAGCAGGAGTGGGTGGGTTAGGGAGCAGGTGGAATGGGCCTGGGATAGGGGGTTGTCAGAGGGGGCTGGAACTAGGAAAGTGGATAACATTTGAAATGTAAATAAAGATAATATCTAAAAATATTAAATGTTAAAAATAAATAATTAAATAAATTTTTGTTATCTCTAAAAGCAATTAGGTTTAAAAATAATTTAAATTACACAGGCCTTCCTGAGAGAATCTGTGGGATCTAAGCTCGTTAAGCAGTCAATTTTTTGTTCATGGCATCACTCTGTATATGTACCTCTTGCATCTTGAATGCAGTAGTAAATTCGTATATCCTCAAATACTTTGACATTTTCATAAACAATGATATGTTAATGTTTTAAGATCTTCCTATGTCTATTATTTCCTGTCAGAGTCATTTGATAGCCACAGTCACTCATCCAAAGACAAAATGATTCTATGTGCTGGAACAGAAAAGCTGAGTTCAGCCTTGTAGTGCCCCAGGATAATTTGGACCTCAGATGTATATTACTGTGGCCTCCATCCACAGTGGTGGCCGTAGAAGAGGGTTCTGTGTTCCAGGAGCTCCAGGTCACCAGCTTCAGACTTCCTGATTCCAAATCTTAGAGAAAATGAATCAGTATTGTTTTTATTCAGCAGGTTAATAGTCCAATCAAAGGTAACAGAAATAAATATTCCAGAGTGTACTGTGTAAACTTGATAAGTAACTAAGGTTTGTAGGGCTCTTTATATTATTCATCATATGACTTGGAATTTTTATGTTTTTGGTTTCAATCCTTTCCCCTTATTCTGTGAGAAACAGGAATCTTTTAATTTGTAAGGCTGCTATCTCCATGTGTCATATCTGAATGAGCATTAGTAAATTACATGAAAGCATGGTCTGAGTTCACTGCAGCTGTCACAAAGCAAAGTATAAAGTTTAATGAGGATTGAGAGCCCATGACAACTTGTTAGACACTGATGGGGATAGCTATCCATATGTCATACTCTTGAACTTAGTGTTGGGAAATTTACAAATTCACATAATTTATGACTCATATGAGAGGTGCTAGCAGTGCCAGAGGATATCTGAATAATCTTATCAAAATTATTTAACACCTTATCCCTGAAAAGTAGATGTATAAAATAAAATGGAATGAATATTGTTTAAATGAATATTTAATTTTCAATAACATTCTTGGCTTAGTTGTAACAGGTTAACATCAGATATATAACTTACTTTGGATAGATACTGCCATTAGTTGCTGCGTAACCATTTGATTTGTAATAATACATAGTTTTGAAAGATGGTATTCATGCATAGATTAGCCTGGCCTAGAATTTTTTATGTACCCAAGGCTGTCCATATTCTCATGATTCTTCTGCTTTTATTTCCCCAATCCTGGCTTTACAGTTGTGAATCTCTACTCCTTCCCATGATTTTATTTATTGACTTTATTTTATAATTTACTTTTTATATATACTTTTAGAATTTACTAATTTGAAGTCCTGGCAGGTGCAGTATTTATGGTTCTGCTATATATTTTTATAAATACTCATTTTTTATTAACATCAGTCTCAGATGCAGTGATCTATTGGTCTCTATAATATCTTTACTTTAATTAGGATGGCTGTGCTTTCTTGTACAGAGACATTTAAACTATTTATGATGTCGGAAAGACCATCTTAATGAACCCAGATTCAATACTGCTAATTTCTAGATTACACTAGCATTTGTGTTTCTGGAATAAAAACTCAAGACAGTGTTGGTTTTCATAAAGAAAAATGTTTTTTTATGCCCCTTTCATTTCCCCAAATTTAGACCTCTTTTTTCGTTTCCTGAAGTTGTGATGAGGGTACTTTCTTTGCTTTGAGATGAAGTTTTTCTGATCAGTCTTAAATTAATGTCCACTAAAATTTCCACAGAGCTAATTCTGGAATGCTCTTTGCATTTCTATCCTTGGTTAGTCCAGGAACTGGAGCCCAAATTTCTGAGGCACTAATCTTTATCTTCAGTATAAGAGTGGCTTTGGAATTTAGTAATATTAAACAAAATGATTCTCATTTGTGTTTTGTCTTTTTTCCCTCCATTCTTCCTTATTTTTACTCTGTTTCTTTTGTTGCTGTGATATTTTGAACATATCTTATTACATCCTGGGGACTGTTTATGTCAGATAGTTCTCCTATTGTTTCTGCAGAAATCAATTGATTTAAATATGTTCTTGGATTTTGACACAGATGTTGCTACTAGAGTACTCAGTGCATTTCTGTTGAGACCTGTTAACTTATATCTTTCAGTGATTGCTCATGCTCTCTGTGATCATATTTTTGGCTATTGATTGACATCAGACACTCTTGAACCTGAACAATGGATTTGAAATCCCTTGAACTGGAATTATAGACAGTTGTGAGGCACCATGTAGCTGCTGGAAACTGGTCCTATATCCTCTGCAAAAAGAGCAAATGCCTTTAAACACCGAGCCATCTCCATTCTGTGAACCAAATTTTGATTTTAAACAAATAGAAAGCATCTAAAAGCAGGAAAGGAGTCCTGCCATATAATTCTGCCACTGAATAACTTGGGAAGATTTCTGCCCACACATACATAGACATTCTGACACTCATAAGCCAACCAGAAGAGACTGGGAATGTGTTAACTAGTACTCCTTGAAGGATTAAGGATGTGTATAGTTTACTGTATCTTACTCTGGTTGTACTAGACCCTGTGTATAAACTGGCCAATTAGTTTAGGGAGAGCAGGTGATATTTGTATTTCTCAAAAGATATCCAAGTGACACTAATATATAGTCCAAGATAGAAACCATGGATTATTTGTATTGTTAAATTCACTTCATAGCTAAAACACCATATAAAGTACTCTAGAATGTATAAAGGTTTGGAGATGTAATGTTAAAAACTCTAGGGAAATAAAGAATACAATAAAGAATGGACAAAAATATGGTTTATTTTTATCTCTATCATCTCTAGGTACTGGAAGAGCACATCCAAATCTTTTTGGTCCATACACACACGCAGAAACAACACATTGGGAAGGAATGTGAATCTGAATGTGAATGTGAATGTGAATGGGAAGGAACATGAATCTCCTCTGGGCTTCTGCTTCTTCTCTTGAAGCACGTGAAATAACAACACAGTGATCCTGAGGAAAACTTTCAGAGTTAATGCCTGGCTTTTTCATATATATAGTATTTAATTAGTTTCTTATTGCTGCAGAAGAAATTAATATCAGTGTAGTGACACACACCCACAACGCTGAAAATCTTGGAGGGGTTTATCTGTGTCTTCTAAAAGCCTTGAAGTCTATAGTCAAACTGTTCTCAAGGATGCATTCTCATCTAAGTACTAAGATTTTCTTTGTAAGGCCAGTGAAGATGTTGGAACAACCTCTTTTTTGTTTTACTTCTAAAATCTTAAAATAGGGTTTCATCAATTTTCCTAATATGACCTTGACTTTTCAATGTCCTGACTCATCCATTCATGTGCCAGAATTAAAAGCCTCACCCACCTTGTTCAATGGCTTTCTCAGTTGCTGATGGAACCTACAGTAAGAAAATCATCAAGAATATAGAAGGTTTCAAGTGTAGTACTTTTATGGGACTCTTGGCTGTGAGAATGTGTAGGTCTCTGACTCTTGTACCTGCTCTTAGGACTCTTTTCCTCTTGTTGAATTGCTGGGTCCATCTTAAAAATGATAGTTTCAGAATGCAAATTGACCCATTCTTATCTCCTTGCACTAAGCTCAATTCTAAGTGGATCAAAGATCTCCACATAAAACCAGACACACTGAAACTAATAGAAGGGAAACTAGGGAAAAACCTTGAACATATGGGCACAGGGGAGAATTTCCTGAACAGAACTCCAATAGCTTGTGCTCTAAGATCAAGAATAGACAAATGGGACCTCATTAAATTACAAAGTTTTTGCAAGGCAAAAGACACTGTCAAAAAGACAGAGCGGCAACCAACTAACTGGGAAATGATCTTTACCAACCTTACATCCGACAGAGGGCTAATATCCAATATATACAAAGAACTCAAGAAGTTAAACTCCAGAGAGGCAAGTAACCCTATTAAAAAATGGGGTACAGAGCTAAACAAAGAGTTCTCACCTGAAGAATATCTAATGACTGAGAAGCACCTAAAGAGATGTTCATCATCCTTAGTCATTAGGGAAATGCAAATCAAAACAACCCTAAGATTCCATTTCACACCAGTTAGGATGGCTAAGATCAAAAACACAGGAGACAGCAGTTGTTGGCGAGGATGTGGAGAAAGAGGAACACTCCTCCACTGCTGGTGGGATTGCAAGCTGGTACAACCATTCTGGAAAGCAGTCTGGCGATTCCTCAGAAAACTGGGCATGACACTCCCAGAGGATCCGGCTATACCACTCCTGGGCATATACCCAGAGGCTTTACCTGCATGCAATAAGGACACATGCTCCACTATGTTCATAGCAGCCTTATTTATAATAGCCAGAAGCTGGAAAGAACCCAGATGTCCCTCAACGGAGGAATGGATTCAGAAGATGTGGTATATCTACACAATGGAATACTACTCTGCAATTAAAAACAATGAATTCACGAAATTCCTAGGCAAATGGTCAGATCTTGAAAATATCATCCTTAGTGAGGTAACCCAATCACAAAAGAACACACATGGTATGCAGTCACTGATAAGGGGATATTGACCCAGAATCTCGGAATACCCTAGACACAATCTGCATATCAATAGATTTCTAAGAAGATGGAAGGAGAGACCCCTGGTCCTGGAAAGACTGGATGTAGGGGAACGCCAGGTCAGAGAAACAAGAGGGGGTTGAATGGAGAAAAGCAGGAGGGAAGGGGGCTTATGGGACTTTCGGGGAGGGAGGAAACGGGAAAGGGGAAATGATTTGGAATGAAAATTAAAAAAAATAAAATAAAATAAATAATAAAAAAATGATAGTTTCTGCTTCATCTAATTAAATTTTATTTTGTCAAGTTTGGTTTTATCTCTTAGAAGCCTGCTCCTTTCTGAAGAGGGACAGAAAGGGAGTAGACCTAGAGTGGAGCACATAAGAGGAGGACCTGGGTTTAGTAGAGGGAAGGACAGCTATAGTCAGTATGTCCTGTATGAAAAAAATATTCTATATTCAATAAAAGGCAAAAAATCTAAAAATAAATAAAATTGGCTAATCATAACTTAAATAGCGTCTTTGATCTCTTTGATCCTTTCCTAGATGAGTTAACTTTATAACACAGAATAAATCCTATTCATCTCATATGTGAACAGAATACACATGAAAAACAACAGAGCTCTAGGCCTAACACAGTGTCTTCCTCATCTCTGATATCACCTGGGTTCAACAGCATTAACACCCAGGCTATGCATAAGTAACCTCATTCTGAAAACAGCTTTCTTCAGTCCTTGAGGGGATGGTCCTTCATGTGGAGATATGAGCAAAATACCCAGTGGGCAAATTGTTATGGCAACAACCAATGGGAGGATGGTCAGATTATTAGGTGAGCAACTGGTATAAACTGCTTTCTATCTTGGATAGGCAGGTGATGGTGGTGGGAACAAAACACAGTAATGTACTGATACCCATGCCTTGAATGTCAGCACCATCTCAGGCCATGAGCTCCCTCAGAAGATCACATCTTTATAAGTCTCTGATTATCCTAAGTGTATGTAGCTCATCAACTATTCTTGAGTAACCATTAATTTAGCAGTTCTTTAGTTCTTATGCCTGCCACCCCCAATAAATAGAAATGGCATAGCAGGGATCTCTGCAAAGGATATCTTATATTCTAAATTGAAAGGATGGTAGGAATCTATCTATCATCTATCTATCTATCTATCTATCTATCTATCTATCTATCTATCTATCTATCTATCTATCTATCTATTTCTTTCTTTCACCCATCATCCCTTTTTCTATCATCTATCTATCTATCTATCTATCTATCTATCTATCTATCTATCTATCTATCTATCTATCTATCATCTATCTGTCATCTATTTATCACCAGACTGCTTGCTTGCTTGCTTGCTTGCTTTCTTTCTTTCTTTCTTTCTTTCTTTCTTTCTTTCTTTCTTTCTTTCTTTCTTTCTTTCTTTCTTTCTTTCTTCCTTTCTTTCTATCTCTCATCCCATTTTCTTTCTATGTATCTATGTATCTATCTATGTATCTATGTATCTATCTGTCTGTCTATCTGTCTGTCTGTCTGTCTGTCTGTCTATCTATCTATCTATCTATCTATCTATCTATCTATCTAATCTATCATCAACCGTTCTCTATTTCTTTCTTTCTTTCTTTCTTTCTTTCTTTCTTTCTTTCTTTCTTTCTTTCTTTCTTTCTTTCTTTCTTTCTTTTTCTTTCTTTTTCCTTTCATTCTTTCTTTCTTTCTTTCTTTCTTCCTATCTATCTATCTATCTATCTATCTATCTATCTATCTATCTATCCATCCATTATCTATCTAGATACCTAGCTCCTATCTATCTATATATCTATTAATCTATCTTTTAATATTCTTTAATGATTTTGAGAGCCAGGGGAAATAGATGACATCAAGGAAAAAGTATCTTCCAGACAAAACAGGACTGATGCACATATGACCTCACAGAGACTGTGGCAGTATACACAGGTCCAGCAGATGTCTAAGCTAGATGTGGGTCTCAGTGTTGAGAGAGGGAAATGGACATAACCTTTCATCTTTAACCATGAAACAATCAAGTAACCACCGTTCTATTGTCTCTCTCATATGATCATGTGTTAGCAGTTTAAGGAGGAGATCTGAATAGGCTCATTAGAAACAGCTTAATGGTTTATATCTGGAAATTTGATGTATAAAATTAGATATTTAATAGAAAATAAAAGTGAAATGCTTATTGGTTAAATTCATATTTAATTTTCAACAATATTCTTGGTTAATGGTAAAATGTTAACATTGGATAAATACTTTACTTTGGATAGAAAGTGCAATAACTTGCACTTTCCATTGATACACATGTTGAAAGATTGTCTCCCTGCATATATAATAGACTGGCCTAGAACTTATTACATACCCCATGAGGCCTCAAACTCATGATCCTGCTGTTTCTATCTCCCCATTTCTGGGATTACAGATGTGAATCTCCACTTTTTTCCAAAATATTTTTATTTCTTGTACTTTTTTCATAATACCAGGACTATAATTTCCTTCATATATATGAGTATGTGTATGTGTGTGTGCGTGCATGCATATATATATATATATATATATATATATATATATATATATGATTCTCTAATCTGAATCTTGCAAAGTTCTTTGATTTCTGTTATTGCAATTTATTTTCCCTCATACTGAAACATTTTTCTTTACTTTGGGTGACAGCAATATCTGATGCTGTGGTCTATTGATTTTTGTAAGATTATTGCTTGTTATATGAAAGCTGCACCCCCTTCTGGAAGGTTTTTTGTTTTCTTTCTAATATGTTTACCTTGTCAGTAAGACCATGATCACCCTGTTTCAATATTGCTAATTTCAAAATTACCCTAGAATATGCAGTTCTGAAATAAATACTTTTGGCAGTGTTGGTCTACAACCTTGATTTCATGGAGAAATCTGGATGTTTCATTACCTTTCCATTCTCCAAATTTAGAATCCGTTTTCAGTTTCATGAAGTTGTGGGAAAAGCATGTATTATTTTCTCCTGGGTTTACATTTGCTTCAAGATTAAAGCTTCTCAGGTCCCTGGACTAAATTAAATTCTCCCAGGATTTCGACAGAATGAACTCTGAGCTTGTCTTTTCATCCCTGTCCCATGTTTAGCCTTGAAACATTAGTGAGACACTGTTCATAGACCTCAGTTGGTTTTCACATGAGAGATACTGAACAAATTTAGCATTAATTTCCTCTTTTTGTGTGCTTCCTTTCTGTGTGCCCACCATCCACCCTTACTTTACTATAGGTTTCCTTTGTTGTTGTGATTTTTCTGAGCATATATTATAAATCCTCTGGGACTGTCGATCTGAGATAGCTGTCCTGAAGTTTCTGCAGAAGTCAACTGCTTTAAAAATATTTTTTTTTATTTTAACCCAATGTTGCTATTAGAGTACTCAGGACATTTCTTTTGATCTGATGATAGCTATTATATTTCAGTGAATGCTCATACTATCTGTGATGGTATTTTTGGCTGTTGATTGACAAGAGTCACTGTCACACATACTGCCCAAGCTTTTAATTTTGTATTGCTGACTGCTTTGCATGGCTCCTTCCAGGTTAGCCCAGCTGCTCAGAATTTATAAACCGGTGAGAACTAAGCAGCATAAGACAGGCAGGGGAACGAGATGGAGTCGCAGGTCCAGGTCCTCATGTTGTTGCTGCTATCAGTGTCTGGTGAGAAATTTAAAAGTATTATTATCATTTCAGAGTTACATTCTTTTATATAAGAAATTTTCAGTATGTGCAAGTGTGTAATATTTCTTATATAATGATACTCTGACAATATGACATTATAAGGTTATTTTAATGACAAATTTCAACTGTTATTACAATCTATGTGTATGTATGGATTTTCACTGTCTACACATTATTTCAGGTACCTCTGGGGACATTGTGATGACCCAGTTTCCATCTCCCTGGCAGTATCAGCAGGAGAGAAGGTGACTATGTGCTGCAAGTCCAGTCAGAGTATTTTTGGGAGTGGAATACAAATGAACTACTTGGCCTGGTACCAGCAGAAACCAGGGCAATCTCCTAAATTGCTGATATACTGGGCATCCACTTGGGAATCTGGGGTCCCTGATCGCTTTACAGGCAGTGGATCTGGGACAGATTTCACTCTCACCATCAGCAGTGTGCAGGCTGAAGACCTGGCAATTTATTACTGTCAGCAGTACTACAGTGATCCTCCCACAGTGTTTCAGCCTCCTACACAAACTTCCGTGAGACACTCACCAGCTGCCTGCACCACGCATAGTCCTGGGTCTGCATACTTCCTCCTTCTAACTGAGACACAGTGTGCCTGAAACACTCATGAAAATCTTTGAAAACCGCAGCAAAAGCAAAGGGTTCAAAAATCCTTTGTCTTTTGCTATGAAAAACCTCTATATGAAAATGCAGAAAATAAACCATTACTATAGTTCTTTTCTATCCGTAACAATTTGCTTGAATGTGAGAGAGTTATATTCTGGAGAATCAGTATCTAACATAAGTCTCTTTGGGCTGAGTTGATAATGATGACAAACTCCATTTTGTTTTGGGGACTCTGGAAACAGAATATGTTTCTTGCTTTTCCTAGCCTCTAGATGGCTTTCTTATTTCTTGTGCCCATTTCTTCTGGATTTTGCTTCTCTTTTTCATAAGTTCTTTTAATTTTTATTTCATTGTAATTAGTTCATTACATTTTCCTGTGTGCAGATGAGTGTGTGTTTTTGTCTCTCTGCTTCTGTCTGTGTTGTAGCTGCATATATTTTATGAAGGTCAGAGGACACCTTGGAGTCGATTTTCTCTTTTTGTCATTTAGGTTCCGGGCATTAAATTCAGGCCTGACATTAGGGTTGATATCATGTGTCTTCATCCTCTGAGTAATTTTACTGCTCCTTAAATCTTTTACAGGTGTTAATTCACTGTATGCTATTTTCATAGAAACAATGAAAATTTACCCTTTCCCCTTCCTTTTTATGATATATTTTCTTCCTCAAGTCCATCTTTTACTTTTCTGTCCCTTACACACACACAACCACATACACAGAACACTCATGACTTACACACATACACATACATACACATATATATGTAAATATATGCACCTATACACCACAGTTATACACATATAAATACATGCATATCCATATATGTACCCATATATACACATACATGTATACACAATCATACATGAACACACACGCTCTCATTCAGAAATATACACATGCTCACATAGAAATATACACATGCTCACATAGAAACATAAAAACTATATATTTAGATTCTGCATATTTAGGGTCCACATAGGAGAGAAAATGCCATAATTTTTGTTCTTATTTCTGGGGCCACATCTTCCTCTGAAGTCTCCATATCTGATTTCCCACTGTAGAGACTGAGAAACCTCCCTCTATCGTAATGGTAGATTTAGTTTTGTGTGATGTTCTGATTAAGAAAGTTATTACAAACCTTACTTAAAGCAGATATTCTGGGCTGTGATTCTAGGGAATTTGCTACCCTAGAGAGTAATAAATTTTCTAAATTTAGAAAAGCCCCGTAGGGTATTAGCCCTCTGTCAGATGTAGGGTTGGTAAAGATCTTTTCCCAATTTGTTGGCTGCTGATTTGTCCTTTTGACAGTGTCCTTTTCCTTGTAGAAACTTTGTAATTTTATGAGGTCCCATTTGTCAATTCTTTTGTTTGCTTGTTTGTTTGAGAATTCTATTTTAGTTTTTTTTATTTTCTATATTTTTTTATTTATATTCCGAATGATTTCCCTTTTCTGGTTCCTCCCTCCCCAAAAGTCCCATAAGCCCTCTTCCCTCCCCCTGTTCCCCATTCCCAGATGTCCCTCAACGGAGGGATGGATTTAGAGGATATGGTATATTTACACAATGGAATACTACCCTGCAATTAAAAAGAATGAATTCACGAAATTCTTAGGCAAATGGTCAGAACTAGAAAATATCATCATTAGTGAGGTAACCCAATCACAAAAGAACATACATGGTATACAGTCACTGATAAGGGGAGATCAACCCAGAAATTTGGAATACCCATTTGTCAATTCTTGATCTTAGAGCATAAGCTATTGGTGTTCTATTCTGGAAATTTTCCCCTGGGCCCATGTGCTCAAGGCTCTTCCCTAGTTTCTTTTCTATTATTTTCAGTGTGTCTGGTTTTATGTGGAGGTCCTTGATCCACTTGGAGTTGAGCTTAATACAAGGAGATAAGAATGGATTGATTTGCATTCTTCTGCATGCTGACTTCTGGTTGAACCAGCTCCATCCATTGAAAGGGCTATCTTTTTTTCCACTGGATGGTTTTAGCTCCTTTGTCAAAGATCAAATGACTATAGGAGTGTGGGTTCATTTCTGGGTCTTCAATTATGTTCCATTGATCTACATGCCTGTAACTGTACCAACACCATGCAGTGTTTAACACTATTGCTCTGTAGTACAGCTTGAGGTCCAGGATACTGATTCCCCCAGAAGTTCTTTTACTGTTGAGAATAGTTTTAGCTATCCTGGGTTTTCTGTTATTCCAGATGAATTTGAGAAATGCTCTTTCTAACTCTATGAAGAATTGAGTTGGGATTTTGATGGGGATCGAAGGGCTGAGAAGCACCTAAAGAAATGTTCAACATCCTTAGTCATCAGGAAAATGCAAATCAAAACAACCCTGAGATTTCACCTCACACCAGTCAGAATGGCTAAGATCAAAAACTAGGAGACAGCAGGTGTTGGCTAGGATGTGGAGAATGAGGGACACTCCTCCACTGCTGGTGGGATTGCAAGCTGGTACAACCACTCTGGAAAGCAGTCTGGCAGTTCCTCAGAAAACTGGGCATGATACTCCTGGAGGATCCTGTTATACCACTCCTGGGCATATACCCAGAGCCTCCCCGACATGCAATAAGGACACATGCTCCTATGTTCATAGTAGCCTTATTTATAATAGCCAGAAGATAGAAAGAACCTATATGTCCCTAAATGGAGGATTGGATCCAGAAGATGTAGCCTATTTACACAATGGAATACTACTCTGCAATTAAAAACAATGAATTCATGAAATTCTTGGCAAATGGTCAGAACTGGAAAATATCACCCTTAGTGAGGTAACACAATCACAAAAGAACACACATGGTATGCAGTCACTGATAAGTGGATATTAACCCAGAAGCTCAGAGGACCCAATACACAATTCACATATCAATTGATTTCTAAGAAGAAGGAAGGAGAGACCCCTGGTCCTGGAAAGACTGGATGTAGCCGTGTAGGGGAATACCATAACAGAGAATTGGGAGTGGGTTGACTGGGGAACAGGGGGAGGGAAGAGGGCTTATGGGACTTTCGGGGAGTTGGGAACTGGGAAAGGGGAAATCATTAGGAACATAAATAAAACTATAAAAAAAAACAAATGAATAAAAAAAGAAAAGCCCCAAGTAAACAAAAAGAGGCATTTAAGACAATCATAACAGAGAAAGAAACGATCATGAAAAATCAATCCAAAAGAAATGCCCCCAAAAGACCTTAATTCCCACAATGATTTATCTAAAACTTAGTGAAACTGGTAAAATATTGGTAGAAGATTTTACAAACATATAAAGTATGGAATTATCACAAAAGATATATACAAAAATTTATTCAGTCCTAGCTATAGGGACTGAAGCTACTGATATGTAGGCAAAGATCAGCAAGATGGATAAAAAAATCAGCAATGGGGCATCTAGAGTGTGTAAGGACAAAAATACAACTGAAATAATGGGAGTTAAATTATTAGTGCATAAAATTAACACAGAGAACAAAAAAAATCAGTATAGGACTCAATAAAACATATGAAAGAATATCCTCAATTGGGTTGAAGTAGAAAAAAACAGCCCTGAAACATCAATAATTTGTTTAATAAATATCATGGGTGTAATTTCAAATAATTCTAGCATATCATGAAGAAAACAATCACAAAAATTATAAAATATAGAGGAGCTGAGATAAAAACTAAAGCCGTAGGGAATATATTCAATGAAATAAGAACAGGAAATTTCAGATATAAAGAAAAAAGACATGACAAACATAAGAAGGAATTCACTTCCCTATGGAGGCATCAGCAGAGAAGAACTCCCTCAGTGTCATAGATTGTGTTTATCATGTAAAAAAGAGTAAAGAAGCAATGTCAAAATATATAATGGAAAAATTCCAACTCAATTCTCAAGGCAAACACATCAGACTGATAACTGAATTCTAATTTAAAACCTGACAGGCCAGAAAAACTATATTTAAGATATAGAAGATAATAGACATTTTTCTTATTTATTTATTTATTGTTTGTTTGTTTGCTTGCTTGTTTGTTTGTATTTTCCTGTTATCCTTTAAGGGATTTTTGTGTTTCCTCTTTAAGGGCTTTTGCTTGTTGACCCATGCTCTCCTATATTTTTTAAAAGAGTTATTTAAGTCCTTCTAGAAGCTCTCTATCAGCATCAAGAGATGTGATTTTAAATCCACCTCTTGTTTTTCCGGTGTGTTGGGGTATCCGGAACTTGCTGTGGTGGGAGAACTGGGTTCTGATGTTGCGAGTAGCCTTGGTTTCTTTTCTTTTCTTTCTTTTCTTTTTTTTTTTTTAGATATATTCTTTGTTTATATTTCAAATGATTTCCTGGATTGCCCCCTCTCCCCAAAAGTCTCATAAGCCCTTTTCCCTCCCCCATTCCCCTATCAACCCATTCCCATTTCCATGTCCTGATATTACCCTACACTGCTGCATTGAGCCTTTCCAAGACCAGGGGCCTCTACTTCCTTCTTCTTGGGCATCATTTGATATGTGAATTGTTTCTTGGGTATTCCAAGCTTCTGGGTTAATATCTGATTACCTGTGAGTGCATACAATGTGAGTTCTTTTGTGAATGGTTCACCTTACTTAGGATGACATTCTCCAATTCCACCCACTTGCCTAGAATTTCATGAATTCATTGTTTTTAGTAGCTGAGTAGTATACCATAGTGTAAATATACCACATTTTCTGTATCCATTCCTTTGTTGAGGGACATCTGGGTTCTTTCCAGCTTCTGGCTATTATAAATAAGATTGCTATGAATATAGTGGAGCATGTGTCCTTACTGCATGCAGGAGAAGTCTCTGATATGCCCAGGAGTGGTATAGCTGTGTCCTCCTGTAGTATTATGCAGAGTTTCCTGAGGAACTGCTAGACTGATTTCCAGAGTGGTTGTACCAGCTTGCAATCTCAACAGCAGTGGAGGAGTGCTCCTCTTTCTCCACATCCTCACCAGTATCTGCTTTCTCCTTAGTTTTTGATCTTAGCCATTCTGACTGGTGTGAGGTGAAAGCTCAGGGATGTTTTGATGACTAAGGATGTTGAACATTTCTTTAGGTTCTTCTCAGCCATTCGATATTCCTCAGGTGAAAACTCTTTGTTTAGCTCTGTACCCATTTTTAATATGGTTATTTGGCTCTCTGCAATCTACCTTCTTGAGTTCTTTGTATATTTTGGATATTAGCCCTCTGTCAGATGTAGGGTTGGTAAAGATCTTTTCCCAATTTGTTGGTTGTCGTTTTGTCCTTTTGACAGTGTCTTTTGCCTTACAGAAACTTTGTAATTTTGTGAGGTCCCCTCAAGAATTTGTCAATTCTTGATCTTAGAGCATAAGCTATTGGTGTTCCGTTCAGAAAAATTTCCCCTGTGCCCATGTGCTCAAGGCTCTTCCCCAGTTTCCTTTCTATTAGCTTCAGTGTTTCTGGTTTTCTGTTGAGGTCCTTGATGCACTTGGACTTGAGCTTAGTACAAGGAGGTAAGAATGGATCAATTTGCATGTTTCTGCATGCTGACCTCCAGTTGAACCAGCAACATTTGTTGAAATGGCTTTTTTTCCACTGGATGGTTGTAGCTCCTTTGTCAAAGATCAAGTGACCATAGGAGTGTGGATTCATTTCTGGGTCTTCAATTCTATTTCATTGATCTACCTGTCTGTCACTATAACAATATCATGCAGTTTTTAACACTATTTCTCTGTAGTACTGCTTGAGGGCGGGGATACTTGTTCCCTCAGAAGTTCTTTTTCTGTTGAGAACAATTTTGGCTATCCTGGGTTTTTTGTTATTCCAGATGATGAACTGCTCTTTCTAATTCTATGAAGAATTGAGTTGGGATTTTGGTGGGGATTGCATTGTATCTGTATATTGCTTCTGACAGGATAGCCATTTTTACTATATTAATCCTGCCAATCCATGAGCATGGAAGATCTTTCCATCTACTGAGGTCTTCTTTGATTTCTATCTTCAGAGACTTGAAGTTCTTGTCATATAGGTCTTTCATTTATTTTGTTAGAGTCACACCAAGATACTTTACATTGTGGCCATTGTGAAGGGTGTCATTTTCCTAATTTCTTTCTCAGAAATTTCTTTATCCTTTGAGTATAGGAAGGCTAATATTTTGCTTGAGTTAATTTTATTTCCAGCCACTTTCCTGAAGTTGTTTATCAGTTGTAGGAGTTCTCTGGTGGAGTTTTTTGGGTCACTTAAGTATACTATCATATCATGTGCAAATAGTGATAGTTTGACTTCTTCCTTTCCAATTTGTATCCCTTTGACCTCTTTTTGTTGTCTAATTTTTCTAGCTATAACTTCAAGTAATATTCAATAAATATGGAGATATTTATTCAATATTCAATATTCAATAAATATTCAATAAATATGGAGATAGAGGGAAGCCTTTTCTAGTTCCTGATTTTAGTGGGATTACTTCAAGTTTCTCTCCATTTATTTTGATGTTGGCTACTTCTTTGCTCTATATTACTTTTATTATGTTTAGTTATGCACCTTGAATTCCTGTTTTTTCCAAGACCTTTAACAGGAAAGGATGCTGAATTTTGCCATATGCTTTTTCAGCATATAATGAAATGACCATGTGGCTTTTTCTTTGAGTTTGTTTGTGTAGTGGATTACATTGATGGATTTCCGTACATTGAAACATCCCTGCATCCCTGGCATGAAGCCTACTTGATCATGGTAAATGATCGTTTTGATGTGTTCTTGGATTCAGTTGGCAAGAATTTTATTGAGTATTTTTGCTTTGATATTCATATGGGAAATTGGTCTGAAGTTCTCTTTCTTTGTTGGATCCTTGTGTGGTTTTTGTATCAACAGAATTGTGGCTTTATAGAACAAGTGGGTAGTGTTCCTTCATTTTCTATTTTGTGGAATAGTTTGAAGAGTATTGGAGTAAGGTCTTCTTTGAAGGTCTGATAGAATTCTGCACTAAAACCATCTTGTCCTGTGCTTTTTTTTTTTTTGGTTGGGAGACTGTCAGTGACTACTTCTATTTCTTTAGGGGTTATGGGACTATTTACATGATCTATATGATCCTCATTACACTTTGGTAGCTGGTATCTGTCCAGGAAATTGTCCATTTCTTCCAGATTTTCCAGTTGTGTTGAGTATAGGCTTTTGTAGAAGGATCTGATGATTTTTTGGAATTTCCTCAGTTTCTGTTGTTATTTCTCCCTTTTCATTTCTATTTTGTTAATTTGGATACTGTCTGTGCCCTCTGGTTAGTCTGGGGAAAGGTATATCTATCTTGTTGATTTTCTCAAAGAACCAGTTCCTGGTTGATTTGTTGATTCTTTGAATAGTTATTTTTATTTCTACTTGGTTGATTTCATCCCTGAGTTTGATGATTACCTGCTTTCCACTCCTCTTGGGTGTACTACCTTCTTTCTTTTCTAACGCTTTCAGGTGTGTTGTTAAGCTGCTAGTGTATGCTCTCTCCAGCTTCTTTTTGGAGACACTCAGAGCTATGAGTTTTCTTCTTAGTACTGCTTTCATTGTGTCCCATAAATTTGGATATTTTGTGCCTTCATTTTCATTAAATTCATAAAAGGTTTTGTTTTCTTTCCTTACTTCTTCCTTGACCAAGGTATCATTGAGTAGAACATTGTTCAGCTTCCATGTGTGTGTGCTTTATGTTGTTTTGTTGCTATTGAAGACCACCCTTACTCCATAGTGATCTGATAGGAGGCTTGGAATTAGTTAGATCTTCTTGTATCTCTTGAGGTCTGTTTTTTTACCAATTATATGGTCAATTTTGGAGAAGGTACAATGAGGTGCTGAGAACAAGTTATATTCTTTTGATGTAGGATGAAATGTGCTATAGATATCTATTACAACCATTTGTTCCAAAACTTCTGTTAGTTTCACTGTGTCTCTGTTTAGTTTGTGTTTCTCTGATCTGTCCATTGAGGAGAGTGGGGTGTTGAAGTCACCCACAATTATTGTGTGGGATGCGATGTGTGCTTTAAGCTTTAGTAAGGTCTCTTTTATGAATGATGGTGCCCTTATATTTGGAGCATAGATGTTCAGAATTGAGAGTTCTTCCTGATAGATTTTTCCTTTGATGAGTATAAAGTGTCCTTCCATGTCTTTTTTGATGACTTTTGGTTGAAGGTCTATTTTATCGAATATTAGAATGGCTACTCCAGCTTGTTTCCTGGGACCATTTGCTTGGAAAACTGTTTTCCAGCCCTTTACTCTAAGGTAGTGTTTTTCTTTGACACTGAGATACATTTCCTGTATGCAGGAAAATGTTGGGTCTTTTTTCTGTATACTTTCTGCTAGTCTATGTCTTTTTATTGGGGAACTGAGTCTATTGATGTTCAGAGATATTAAGGAAAAGTGATTGTTGCTTCCTGCTATTTTTGATGTAATTTTTATGTTTGTGTGGTTATCTTTTTTAGGGGGGTTGTTGGAAGAAGATTAATTTCTAGTGTGTAGTTTCTCTCCCTTTGTTGGTGTTTTCCATTCATTATCCTTTGAAGGGCTGGATTTGTGGAAAGATACTGTGTAAATTTGTTTTTGTCATGAAATACCTTGGTTTCTCCATCTATGGTAATTGAGAGATTTGCTGGGTATAGCAATCTGGCTTGGCATTTGTGTTCCCTTAGGGTCTGTATGACATCTCTCCAGGCTTTTCTGGCTTTCATAGTCTCTGGTGAAAAGTCCGGTATAATTCTGTTAGGTCTACCTTTATATGTTACTTGACTTTTTCCCTTAGTGCTTTTAATATTCTTTCTTTGTTTGGTACATTTGGTGTTTTAATTATTATGTGACAGAGGAATTTCTTTTCTGGTCAAATCTATTTAGAGTTCTGTAGGCTTCTTGTAAGTTCATGGGCATCTCTTTCTTTAGGTTAGGGAAGTTTTCTTCTAGAATTCTGTTGAAGATATTTACTGGCCCTTTAAGTTGGAAATCTTCACTCTCGTCTATACCTATAATCCTTAGGTTTGGTCTTCTCATTTTGTCCTGGAATTCCTGGATGTTTTGGGTCAGGAGCTTTTTGCATTTTTCATTTTCTTTGACTGTTGTATCAATGCTTTTTATGGTATCTTCTGCCTCTGAGATTCTCAATTCTATCTTTTGTATTCTGTTATTGATGCTTGGATCCATGACTCCTGAATTCTTTCCTAGGTTTTCTATGTCCCGAGTTGTTTCCCTTTGTGATTTTTTTATTGTTTCTACCTCCATATTTAGATCTTGGATGGCTTTGTTCAATTCCTTCACCTGTTTGGTTGTGTATTTCCTTAGTTCTTCAAGGGCTTCTTCCTGTTTATTTGTGCTCTCTTGTATTTCTTCCTTAAGGGAATTATTTATGTCATTCTTGAAGTTCTCCAACAGAATCATTAGCTGTGATTTTAAATCCAGTTCTTGCTTTTCTGGTGTGTTGGGTATCCAGGACTTGCTGTTGGTGGAGAACTTGGTTCCAATGTAGCCATGTTGCCTTGATTTCTGTTGGTGGTGTTCTTGCATTTGTCTTTTGCCATCTGGTTATCTCTGGTGTCAGCTGGTGTTGCTTTCTCTGACTGTGGTTCCTCTGTGCTCCTGGGAGACCTGTTCTCTCTGTGTACACTGATATGTAAGTACTTTTGCAAGACCCAGTCTCTTAGAGTTGTATTTGTGTATGTAACTCCGTGGCCCTGATCAACTCTGGGTGCAGGCGGTAATCAGAAGACTCCAGTTCCAGGTCTTTTCTAGGTTCTTGTATCCTCAGGGTTTCAGGCTGTTTCCTCTGAGCAGCAGGGGTGGTCCTACTGTACTACAGGGCCTCATTGCATTCCTGAGTTGTTAGCTACCTCCATGCATCCCTTGGATATAGTACCCAATGGCAGAGGACGGCTCCTCTGCTATGCAATGCAGGTCTCACCTGTGCTGGCTGACTCCTCCACACAGTTGGGTAGATAGCTGGCTTCCTGTGCCACTTGGAGATGGTGCGCTATCGCAGAGGATCAATTTATTTATTTTTTACACTTCATGTTTTATCCCTCCCTTTTCCACCCTCTGTCTTCCATATCCCATGCTTCTCCCCACCTCCTGTCTTCACATGGAAGTCCACACGCACCAACCCATCTTACCTCTAAACTTCCTGGAGCCTCCAGTCTCTTGAGGGTTAGGTTCATCATCTCTGAATGAACCCAGACCCAGATGTCTTCTACTGTATGTGTGTTGGAGGCCTCATGCCAGCTGGTGTATGCTGCCTCCTTGGTGGTTCAGTGTTTGAAGGATCTTATGAGTCCAGAGGCTGCTGGTCACAATGTCAACCAAAATTATCTTTTAAATTGAAGAAGAAATGAGAAAATTACAAGATAATCATAAACTAAGACATTTCATGACCATGAAGACAGAAGATATTATAAAAATACTGTGCTCAGAGAAAAAAAGAAAGAGTGTCTCAATCATGACAGTACATGAAAAAGTAATGCCAAAAGAATAGATAAACAATAGTTATAGTGAAAGCAGTCCTGTATTTTAACACTGTAAGCTAGAAAATTCTAATTTATTCAAAGAGTAAGCAAACAAGCGAATAAACCACAACCCAATCCATCAAGGAAACTAGCAAATGTATAGGAATTAATTAACATTTCTTAATAACCTTATGTCACCACAATTAAACAATAATGATGAACATGTTGTTGGACTAGATTTTAAAACTATACCTAACTGGGTGATTTCCCCAAGAAACACACCTATTTGGTAATGATATATACATGCTATATATGGATGGAAGTAAATCTATCATGAAAATGGGTTTCAAACCAAGCAGGCATAACTCTTCTCATATCTACCAAAGTATAATCCAAGCCAATGCTGAAGAAAGCATATAAAGAAAACAATAAGTGAAATGAAATCACCAAAACTACAAAAAAAATACCAATTGCATACAAATCAAACTGCATTTCCAATTCAGTAAAACAAACCTGGATACAATGGACATAGAAAGTCAGATATGTCCTGACACAATAACAGAGAGAAATATCTACTCTCTCATCTTTAGATTCAAACAGAAAACATAGAGACTTTATTAAACTGCACAAGCAATGAATGGACACAACAACATTCTATAATATGTCTCCTGTATGTATATGTATTGTTCTTCCTTCATTACAACCCATCAACATTCTAAAGTTACACTACATTTTAAGTCACAATAAGTTTTAACAAGAATAATGAAATTTAAATGAAACTAGAATCCAGCAGAGAAATCACAGGAACTAAATAATTAATGTGAGATTTCAAATGTAACCTCTGTAATTACCATTGATTTATTGAAGATCTCCTTGAGGAAAAACAAATGATTCCTAGAATCAAACAAAAATGACATTATAGCATCCTAGCATCTTTCAGATGTAGCCATGTGATGCTGAGAGGAAATTATATAGCTTTGAATGCCTACAGTAAAAAACAAGAATGACATTCAGGAAATGACCAAATAAGTGCCTAATGATGAACCTCACTGTCCAAAGAAAATCTCAAGCCAACCAAATCAATTAATGAGAAGAGGTGGTAAATATCTGAGCAAAAATAAATGAATATAAAAATAGAAGTAAATAAAATTATCCAATGTTTTTGTTCTTTGAATAAATGGATGTACAACAGCAAGGGAAACAGACTTACATTACTAAGTTCAGAGACAGGAGAGGGATTTGTAAGAGATTCAAATGAAATCCAGGAATTCATTGCATAGTGTTTTGAAATCTTATATTTCCCCAAACTGGAAAATCTAGAAGAAATATATATGTGTCTAGACACATATGACATAACAGCAATAAACAAAAAGCATATTAATAATCTTCTACAGAACCAAAGCAAGCAATGTTTTTGAAGTGGTAATAAAAAATGTCTCTTAAAAGTGTGAAACTCATTACTTAAAGAATGCTCTGTGGTATTCAGCCAGACCTTTAATAAAGAGTGACACTATTGCTCTTGGAAGTCTTCAATACCACATAAAAGGCAGGAACACCACTAGACTCATTGTATAAGCCAGAATTATCCACATGACTTAATAAATATAGAAAGGGGAAAAAGAAAAGGAGATGGGAGAGAGAGAGAGAGGGGGGGAGAGGGGGAGAGGGAGAGGGAGAGGGAGAGGGAGAGGGAGAGAGAGAGAGAGAGAGAGAGAGAGAGAGAGAGAGAGAGAGAGAGAGAGAGAGAGAGCACAATCTCCTTGATTTACATAAGGAAACCTCCAATTCTGGCACAGGAAATCTAGGAACACATTAAGTTTAGTATACACTATAGGTAAGTTTGATGTTATTCAGGCTTGAAAGGTTGGCTCAAAACCAAAACCACTAACTCACTAACTTCAGTTCAGCAAGAAGTGCTTAAGAAGTAGCAACCCTATCATGGTCTCTATCAGTGCTGAAATTCATGCAAGCTCATGATAAAATCTCTGAAGGGAGCAGAATAGTAGGATCTTTCTTGAATATAACAAAGAATATAGGGTATAGTTGGAGGAATATGCATCCCTCCCTGCAAAGATGGCAAAATACTGGACTTCTATCTTTGAAATCAAGAAAGACAAAGTCAACTTCTGCTCCTCATTAAATTTATATTAAAGCCTCTTATTTGAACAAAGTGCCCTCTTTGATGTAATCCTGATACATTCTTTTTTTTTTCTCTATGATAATAAACAAGTTTGTTTTCTCTTGGTGAGAAAGACCACAATGCCAAATATGTTTCTCTGAGATAAAAAAAATAGTTTGAGTCTAGAGAAACTGCTCATTGTTTAAGAGACCTTCTTGTTCTTGTAGAGGATATGGATTCAAGTCCCTGCATTCTTGTCAGCTCATAACCATCTGTGACCCTATTTGTAAGGATCCCAATTCACCTTTATGATATCCAGTGGCAAGAGGTACAAATGTGGTGCACACACATACATGTAGAACAAACACACATATCCATAAAGCAAAAATACTTTTTGTAAAAGCTTAATTCTGAGGGATAACAGTGCTCCTGGAACTCACATTTTTTTACAGTAGAGCAATGACAGTTCACGTCTCCAACAGGAGTTCAGCATAACAGAACATGATGGTTCCACATGGCCAGTCACAACATCACTTGGCATACACATCAAACACTCTAGGGGATTCTTTGCTAACCATAACTGTCAGAGGGTGATTCAAGTGCAGGTGTTCTTTGATTTTCTGAGATCATTTACATATTAAGACATTAACTATACTTCAGATTGCTTAGCCCATCTTTAAAGGCACCTTGCCAGTACCCAAGAGGCAGCCTCTAGTATAGTTGAACAATAGTTATCAGGAAAGGCATCCAATGTGTCTAAAACTGAATATCAAAAAACTAGAATATAGTTGAGGAGTAGGGAAAAAGGAAAACAAAAAATAGAAAAATAAATAAGCAACAATTCATCAAGAAGCTACAACAATTTTATAGGTATTATCAGTCATTTTTAACCTTATATGACCTCAATTCAGCTATAAATATGCATGTTACTGAACTAGATTTAAAAGCTGTACTCACCAGTTTTTTCAAAGAAAGAAATCTTGCTGTTAATGCCACATAAAGAGAGTCAAATGATGGAAGCAAATGTACTAGAAGAGTGGGAGCCCAAACCAAGCTGGTTGAACTCTGCTGATATCTGGTGCAGTAGAATCCAATCTAGCACTGCTACTAAAAGAAAATAAAAAGTCACTCAAAGTACATAAAAATTACAAATACATGCCCACCAAAATGATGGGGCATCAATTAAATAAACATGGATATATAGATGGTTAGTTATATCAAGATAAAACAGCAGAGATTGATTTCAGCACACTACTCTCATTTGTTGATTGAAAATAAAAATCACCATAGAAACATTAGAATTAAACTGCAGAACAAATGAATAGACACAAAAGACATCTAAACTACATCACATAAATCTTGTATACTACATATATATATATATATATATATATATATATATATATATATATATATATATTTCTTTGCAGTCCATTGAACTATCTAAATAATAGACTCCAGGAAACCAGCTGCAATCTCCCTTTCTACTCTGACATCACACCCAATAGGACACAAAAATCTGCTCCCTCAAAAGTTCTTCCCTTAACACATCCTATTAAATCATCTTCCACTAATTGCATTCATTAACTGGAAATATATCAGTCTAGCAGTTCAAGGAAATATTCCTGAATTCTAGCAATACCTGCAAGCCAACCCATAGGCTGTGCCTTCCTACAAATCATGTAGGGTGCCTGCAGACCTTATTTTTTCTCTGTTTCCTCAGATAAATGACCCCGCTTCTGCCTCCCAGTCTCATTTCCCAATCTGCAGAACAACCACTTTGGCAATCTTCCCTGCCAGCTTTCTCCTGTGCATCCCACAGATCTTCCCTTTCTAGCTTTGATTCCCCCACTTGTTGGTGGGATCCAAACTCCAAACCAGCAGGCATTCCTTGTTAAACCAAAGGCCAATAAGTGGGCTGAAGACCAACCCACAACTCTATTGCTACTTCTGAGGTCCAATCCTTGAGTCTCACCCTCAGTTCTGCAGCAGGAAAACTGTTGTGGACTTCCTTTCCTCTCTGAGCACATCCCCAAGGGATTACCAAGACCTTTTCATTCAACTTTCCTTCCCACAACTTGTTTCAATATCTCATCCTTGAATATCAATGAGAGTTCCATGAAAACACACCATCTGAGCTGAGAAAAAAAGCATCACAGCAAAGAGCCACCACACTCTTTGATAATCCTGGGAGGAAACATAAACTAAGTAATAAAACACCCACATAAGAATGACATATCTGGAAGTCAGTACCTAGACTTATAATCATCCCTAACACAAATGCATAGACACTAAAATAAACCCCACCCCTAATAAACAAACAAATAAACAAACCAGAACAATAACAGCCAGAGCAAAATGTCTCAACAAGACCCAAGCTTTCTTTCCAGAGCAGGCCTTTTATCCCAACATAGATTTTATTGATTTCTTAATGAAGAAATCAATAAATCCCACAGAGAATGAAAGGAAAACACAAAAAACTGAGGAAAATCAAAAGGTTAAAACATCATTTACAGACTGAAAAACATTTAGTATTGCTGTAAGTTCTGCCAGCTGAGCAGAAAGCCTAGTAGTCTCTATGATTACCTGATGATTATTTATAAGATACCCTGTGTGTCCTTTAGAGGAGTGATCAGGAAATATTAAAAGAACAGTATGTAGAGGTTGTAAGGATGTCCTATTAGGAAATATAATCTTATGTACATTTAGAAATGTTATCAGTCTATCTTGAGGACAATGATCATCTATACTGCCTTCAAATCTTATTTGAGCAAGCAACCAATCTGTACTATACTGCTTTAATCAATTATTTTGATCCACATTAAAAGGATGAATAAGGATATCTGGTTCTTTGCCAAAATAAATCAATGCTTGATTTCTTCCAAGCATCATCATATGAACTACTGCCTCATAATATGGCAATGTATTGCATTTAGGAGATATCCTTGAATGTAGCCACATAAGAGGAGATTTTTGCCATAATAATTCTGTAACCCTTTAGGAATAGCTACTGGTGATGGAAGCCCAGGTTGTAAAGCACCCATAGCTACCATGATTTCATTAAACTTTCTTAGATCTTGTGACAATTACCATTTACCAGATTTTTTTCTTAATAATAAATATTGGAGTGTTCCAATGTGATTGAGACTCTATTATATGTCCTGCCTCTAATTGCTCCTGCACAAGCAGTTTCTATTTTTTTCTTTAGATAAAGACCATTGATCAACTCACACTAGAACATTATTAAGCCATTGAATTTTATCAGCATGGGGTGCAGGCATGACAGTAGCCACTACTGAAAATGCCTCAAGCCTCTAGTGTTAGATAGAGACTTAGGCCTTTCGAATGTCTTAAAACCTTGTCCATCTTTTCCTAGCCCTTGACCAGGTAAAAATTCTTATCTTAGCATTTGTCTAGCTGTCACTTCATTAGGACTGTATATCATAAGACCCATCTGTTACAAGAGATTTCTTCCCCAGAGAGTAACAGGTAAATGTGTCATAACATAAGGTTGAATTTGTCCTGAATTGCCTTCCTCATCTTTCCAGGCTAAAAGTTTGGATCATTGTTTTGGGTTATTACAATAACCAATTTCCTGAAGGTGAGTGAATGTACCTGATAAAGGCCAAGCTTACAGACAATCTTGTCCTCTAATAATCGTTACATCAGTTCCAGTATCTATTAATTCTTCAAAACTTTTTCCCTTCAGTCAATAATTTAAGGTTAGGTCTCCTATTAGTAATAGATTGAACCCAGTACACATCTGATGAACCAAAGCCATATTGTCCTCTCTCGCTCTTAACAAATTTAGAAGGTAGTAGATGTGAGGGAACTAAGACAAATTGAACAAGTATTTTAATTGCAGGTACAGTTATAATGCCACAGGGAGAATTAGCCATAATTCTAATTTCTCCAGCTTGAGGGTCTCTGAAAATTATACTAGCTGTTTTTAATATTCTATCCAAAAATTCCTGATATAGTTCACCAGGATCATGTCTGATGCCAGATAGATTTCCACTGAGATACCTTTTAGTTGGTAACTGAGTCCAATCACAATGAACAGCCAATGCAATCTGTGCATACACTCCTGCAGGCGGTCTAATTTGATTAGCTTTACCTTCATATTGACCTTCTCCTAAAAGCTTATTAATATCCCATTGAGCATTACCTGCTCACCTTACTTGCCTTAGACACCAAAAACTGCTGGCCCCTTTAAGAGTACCTTGTGCAGACAATTAGCACCTGGCAGGGCTTCTCCAGCTACCCTAGACTCTTAACTACAGGTGCAGGTCATGCAAGGGCCGATTGAGACTGATTATCTATCTATCTATCTATCTATCTATCTATCTATCTATCTATCTATCTATCTATCTGGATATAGATATCTATATAGATATCTATCTGGATCTATCTATCTATCTATCTATCTATCTATCTATCTATCTATCTATCTATCTATCTGGATATAGATATCTATCTGGATATAGATAGATAGATAGATAGATAGATATCTGGATATAGATAGATAGATAGATAGATAGATAGATAGATATAATTTATTTATTTACTTTCTTCCTCCTTTTTTGAAATGAGTTAAAACTAAACCAAAGGGTGAACAACCATCAGAGAAAGTTTTTACCATTTTTTTCTTTTCAACATGAAATATGGAACATTCAATCAAACCACAAAACAGAAAACACAGACTTAACATAAAACAGTCATGAACATATTGGTGCACCTAGGACAGAGAATAGACAGAGAGGGAAGAGAATTAGAGGTCCCAAAGGGACTCAGATCCTTTCTAAAGGACCCAGAGCCAAGCACTCATCCAGTAGGAGTCAGAGGAAGCAGGAGGTCTCCCAACCTCCTCTTTTCCCTAGGAGAGCTCTGAAATAGCTTATATCCATTTTCCTTCTCTTGTTAAACTTACACAGACAGAGGACATGCTTTTCTGAAACCTATTCATTCTCCCTCTCCCTCTCCCTTCTCTCTCTCTCTCTCTCTCTCTCTCTCTCTCTCTCTCTCTCTCTCTCTCTCATGTTCAAGATCTAACTCTTCATTTCCTTCTTCTTCTGGGAATTCTGTCAGAGAAGAGAGAGTAGGCACAGTGGTAGCCACTGATAGTTGCTTCCCAGTGCCCTGCTCTTCTCACTTCCCCAAATCCTCCTCAATTTTTCAAATTCTTTCATTTATATATTTACCATTCCTACTTCTGGGAATTAAGGACAACATTTATTTTATTTTATTTTATTTTAAACCCTACTCCTCTCACCTGATGCAATTCTTGACTGTGGACAATTGCCTGAATTTATGCTGCCACATCTAGGTAAAATCAGTGTCAGGTCAACACCTCTTCAGCCTAGCCTGTGTCCCTCTGAATGCAACTTTTTTTACCATAAAAATTTCAAGTGGCTAGCGTTAGCATTAATTCTGTACCTTGCTTGCCTTGAATACTTTCACTTTTTTTCTGATTTCTGCAGAACTCCACCCTAGACAACGTTTATCAGAATTTCCAACCCCCTCCTTTTTCAGGCCCCACATTTGGGCACCACTTGTAACTGTCCAGCAGTCACAGGGGAAACTGGGTTTACCTGAAAGGGAGGCTGGAATTAAGTTGGGGGGAGGGGCAAGAGAAGAATGGAACCAAGACAAAAAGTTCTGATCAAGGCTCAAAGTTTATTTTTCAGCTCTGCATTTATATAGGTAAGACCCATCCTTAGTTTCAACTGGGTTCTTGTTTCAGAATGGTTTCAGCAGGCAGTTTTGTTTTTGCAGGAATACTGTGGATGTGGTAAACAGGAGACTCCACTCCAGGTGGGAAGGCAACTGTTGCAAAACAAGGTCTGTTTAGCCTGTTCAAGGCTGGGGGAAGGGCACACTGGGGCATCTATTGAACCTTCATAGGACTGAGGGCCTGTTCTCCCATTGATGCCTGACAAGGCACTTCTCTGCTACATATGCAGCTGGAGTCATGTGTATCCCTTGGTTGATGGCTTATACCCAGGAGTCATATAACTGGGTCTCTCACTGGCTCTTAAGTAGCTGCTTCTGAAGAAGATGTGTGAGCTTCCCCCTTATTTTATTTGCATTCCCAAGCATGTTGGTTACTTTCATTTTCTTTTCTATCATCCTGCCATTTTTGTCTGATTGACAGTTCTAAATATTCTTCAATACTGAGAAGTTGTTTAGGCTTCCTTGAGGAAGGAAAATTATCAAAGATAGAAAGTAGGATGTTTAGTTGTATATTTCCCACAAATGATAACATATGAGCATGTTAATGTAACTTTATACAATGGGAGACAGAATAATTTACAAATACACACACATATATCATAAATGCATGCATGCATACATACATACATATGTACAAACATACATACATACATATGTGATGGTGTCTCGTTGCATTACTGTGTCACATAGACCTTTTAAAAACAGTTTTCCTTGTCAGATCAGTCAATGCAAGGATGGAGCTGAGCTTTTATTTCAGGCTTTCAAGGGAGCTGCCTCCAAAGGGATCACTATACAAATTTCCTAGTAAGAGTAGTTATGTGGAAGAAATCTCTCTCTCTCTCTCTCTCTCTCTCTCTCTCTCTCTCTCTCTCTCTCTCTCATCTGTGTGTGTGTGAGTCTGTGTGTGTGTCTGTGTGAATTCATAATAAACAACGTGGTATAGTACATTTGAAGGGAAATCACCAGAAGAAGCCTGTGCTCTTTGTAAACAAATCTGAATCTGTAAGGAGACAGGGTCCACAGAGCCCTGTCACCTTAAGACAGCAGCAGAGAAATGATGTTATTAAGTATGCAGGACCATTAGTTCTTAGGAGGAGAATGACCACTTTTCTTGGTGTTGTTTGCTAAGGCATATAAATAAACAGTGTTCAGTCAATAACTGTAAGAAGTGTGGGTTAGTTTAATTTGAACTTTGACACAAGCTAGCATCATTTGAGAGGTGGGAATCTCAATTAAGAAAATGTCCCCATGAAAGTGTCCTATAGGAATGGGTGTCACACATTCTCTTGATTAATGATTAATGTGTGAGGGCCCAAACAACTGTGGATAGTGCCATGTCCCACTTGCCCTGAACAGGTGGTCATGAGTTATAATAAGTAGGATGAGCAAGACATGAGGACAAAACCAGTAAGTTGCATTCCTCTATGGCTTCTGCTTGAGTTCCTGACTCCAGGTTTCTGTCTTGAATTCTTGTGTTGACTTTCCTCAGTGATGGAGTAGGAGTTGCAGATTTTAAATTTAAATAAACCCTTTCCTCCTAAACTCATTTTTGTCATGACGTTTGATCAGAGCAATAGTAGTCTAAAACAATGATCTTCAATGACTTTTACCATTAAAGCCCACAGCAGAAGTGGCCTGAGAGAGTTGGTATTGTTTCTAACAGATGACCCATAACAACAGTAGAAACAAGTACTAAAAATGACTTTTCTTTACTGTACTTTGTGAATCAAAGTTCACAAATATGTTCAAATCCAACCAGCTTGACAAGGAGAAAAAGATGGTGTCTCTCTCTCTCTGTCTCTCTCTCTCTCTCTCTCTCTAGTGTCATACACAGGAAGAAAAGAGGGAACATTTTATGTTTTGTTGTACACATGAAATTTCTGATGAGTAGTTTTTTATTTATTTTTTAAGTGTCTGTCATTCTTATTTGCATATACTGATGCATTTTATATGTGCATATGCATCTATGTACACAGACAAATTTTTTGTATACATATAAGATTAATCAAAACATTTCTTTTTTGCAATGACTCTTTTAATAATTTTTCCTTCTTTATTATTAATCAAACTTTTGGAACAATTCATGAGTTTAGTGGTCTTGGTGGTAATAAAGAAACTGACTTTGAGGGCTGGAAGATAGAGATGGAGAAAACTTTTGATACAACACCTCCTCTAATTATCTTAGAGTTTGTTTCTTATCCGTATAGACTTTCTTCCACAAACATTTCTGATGGGAAGATTTTCTTGAGATCACCAGAAAGATAAACATAGAACAATATTTTTTTAAAGATTTATATATTTTATGTGAGTACAGTGTCACTGTCTTCAGACATACCAGAAGTTGGCATCGAATCCCATTAAAGATGGTTGTGAGCTACAATGTAGTTGCTGAGAATTGAACTCAGGACCTCTGGAAGAGCACTCAATGCTCTTAACTGTTGAGACAACTCTCCAGCCTAACATAGAACAATATTTATTTATGATATTTTAAGACTATTATTGAGGGAATCTTGTAGTAGCCTAAAACTTGATGTAGCCCAGGATGCCTTTGCCCTCATGAATCTAGATAAAGAAGGGATACATTTTTTTTAATTTTTCTGAAAGAATATAGAAGTCTTTCTATTCTATAAGAATATTGTCTTTTGTCTTGGATATTGAGTAGTCATTCAGAGTCTGAAAGTGGACACTGTGTGCTAGAGCAGAAAGCATGGGTTCAACCCTGTAAACTCTTAGGCTGATTTGCATATGATATTGAAATTCCCTGGTACCCATCCACTTGGGTGATTATGAAAGGAGGTTGCTCCATCTAAGAATCTCAAGTCATCAAGTTCTTATTACCTGACTCCAAAGCTGTAATTTAATTTGTTTGCAGTCACAAGTTTGTGGTCCAACCTGAGCAAACTAATATACCTACTAAGTACTGTGGTAATTTGATTTGTGGAAAGCAGTAACTAAGGTGGTTTTGCCTTTTTTACAAAAATTTTGAGATTTCACCTTCTGTTTTATATACATGAATGTTTTTTCTGTCTATATGTGCTTATATGTGCATTGTGTATGTGTATAAGACAACATTGTATCCTTTGGAACTACAGTCATATATATTGATGACTCCATGTGGGTGCTGGTAACTGAAACAAGCTCCATTGAAAGAGCAATCTCAAGTACTGTGTATTTTTCTCAATCACCTATATTTTGCTTTTAAGAACCATACATATAATGAGACTGTCATCTGCTCCAGTGTCACCTGTTTGTCTCCCTTTGTATTGTGTAGAGCACATGTGTTTAACTTCATGTGTCAAATTCTTCTTTACTGCCCTTACTCTTCCATCTCTCTGAACTGAATGAGCAGCACTACATGAAATGAATGCACACTCAACTGACTGTAGCTATCACAAAACAAAGTATAAAGTTTAGTGTAGATCAGAAGCACATGCCAGCTTGGTAGACTCTGACTGAGACAGTTAACCATCTACCATATTCTTGACCTTGATATTGAGAATTTCCTAAATCCACTTAGTTGGGCTCTCTTATATGATGGCATCTTAGCAATTTGTGGGTCAAAGTTGAAGTGTTTATCAGAAGAAATGTAATGTTTTATGCCTGAAATACAAATAGATAATTATCCGTTTAGAAAAATAGACAAAATAAGGAGGGAAGCACATTGATTTAAATATAGACTTAAAGTTTAAGATCAGCTAAGTAACTTGCTTTCGTAAGAATACAACCAGTTGTCTCACATTCTGGTGATTGGATATCTTTTTGAGATGTTTCCACATTATGTAGGTTGGACTGAACCAGGGACTGACTGGACAGGACTGATTGCCTTTTATCATGCTCCTCCTGCTTCTTTTACCTCTGTTCTGGCATTATAGATGTGCATGCTGTTTCCCATACTTTGCACATAACATTATAATTTACCTTACACATATCTTTTTTGTAATTCCCAATCATAATTCTTTGTACAACCATTCATTTCTATTCTATTAATCTTTGTATTCAGATTCTTAAACTTTTTTGTTCTGGGTGGCAAGAATTGCTAATACCAAGTACTCTGTTGGTCTTGAAAAATTATCTTCAATTTTTTTTGAAGATTTGTTGTGATTCTTTTGATACAAAATATAAAATTAAAAGGCAGGAGACAAGTGTGACTGGAAATATTGCATAACTAGGCAGATCATCAGATGAAATCCTATTGGCAATCTTAGTTTCTTTTTCTCCTCTTCTATTAATTTATGTCTTTTATTCATTTTATGTCCTAAGCACAGCCTGGTTTCCCTTCTTTCTTCCCTTCTTTCCTCCCAGTCCCACCTTTACAAATTCTGTCCCCTATTTTCCCCCATCTTCCTGAGAGAAGAGGAAACCCACTGTGTACCACCTTCCCCTGGAATATCAAGTCACAGTTCTCTCCTACTGAGGCTCAACCAGGCAGACAAACTAGGAGAAGGGATTTAATGGCAGACAATAGAGCCAGAAAACTTCTGCTCTAATTGTTAGAATACCCATGTCTAGACCAAGTTGTACATCTGCTTCAAAAGTGTAGGTGTTCTAGGTTCAGTCCCTTCATGCTCTTTGGTTGGTGGTTCAGTCTCTGAGCCATCATGGGCCCAGGTTAGTTGGCTCTGTCAGTCTTCTAGTGATGTCCTTGACTCCTCTGGCTTGCTCAATTCTGTCCCCCACTGTTTCAAAAGGCTCTCTGAGCTTTGTCTGATGTTTGAATATGCATCTCTGACTGAATCTGCCTCCATCCCCTCCTGAATGAAGCCTCAATAAAAGAATTTAAGAACAGTACATACCTAGATATTTTATTACTTTATATCTGAATGTTTACCTTCAACAGAATTACTGTATGCCTTGAAAGAATTAAACAATGTACGTTTTTGAAAAAAAAAAAAGAACAGTAACAACAGAAGTTATAGCAAGATGTATTAGAGTTCAAAAGGAAAACCTCAGAGCATGCAATGGCCTGCAAGAGAGGAGCAGGATAGTCATGTTTTCTAAGATAAGGTTGACCTCTTGGAAGCAGGCACCTTCCCTCCACAGAGCTTTAGCCTTCAATACAAACCTCTTCTGAGGTTTTCACTAGCTCCCTCTAGGAATTAGCCCTGGAACTGCAAAATTACTCCATTTACTGGAGTGCCCAAATGCCCAGTTGACTGATGAGAAGGTGCAGAAGTCAAAGGAAATTAATGGTTGTATGTTTCTGCCTTAGTTAGGGTTGTTGTTTTTTTGTATTTTTCCCTAGAAAGTATTATGATGAAGTCAGCAACTCTTATATGGAAACATTTCATTGGATATGGCTTACAGTTCAGAGGGTTAGTCCTTTATCATCATGGTGGGAAAAAAATCATGGCTGAATGAAGGAAATCAAGGTGCTGGAGAGGAAGCTTAGAATTTTATAATCATATTTCCAGGCAGCAGGATGAGAGTGAGACACTGAGCCTGGATTGGACATATGAGAACTTAAAGCCTACCACCAATGAAATACAACCTCCAATAAATCTATGCCTACACCAGCAAGGGCATCCCTTCTAATTGTATCACTCTCTAAGGATCTATAGTGTCCAGTTTTCTTCAAACCCCCATAAACTTTTATGTCAATTGATATGACAGGTCCTTATAGCAAAATGAAGCAAAGTTCTTTTTAGTAGTTTCCTATTCCTTCTGCAATCACTTACTACAAAATACCTGTGGCTTAAACATAAGAAGTTCATTATTTTATAGTTCTGGAGGTCAGAATTCAAACACTGGACTCAATGGGCTAATATAGGGAGCCTAAATTCCCATTTGGAGGATCTAGAAGGAATTATGTCTTTTGGTCTCTTGACCTCCTACAGAGCTACCAAACTCTCTATCTTGTGGACCCTTTTTTTGAAAATCATATTTACTCTTGTATACTTATTATATACAATGTTGAGTTTCATAAAAGCAACTTCTTTCAAATATATGACATATAAACCATTCTTTTCCCCACTCCTGACTAGTTTTTAGGTTAACTTGACACAAAGTAGAGTCATCTTAGGAGGAAACCTCAATTTAGAAAATGGCTTCATTTGACTGGCCTGTGGGTATGCCTGTAGGACATTTTATTATTTAGTGATCAATAGTACAAGTCTCAGTCAGTCCAGTGTGAAGAGGCCCATACCTAGGTTGGTGGTCCTGAATTCTAAAAGAAATAAGGCTTTGCAGGCCAGAAAGATCAGCCAATAAGCACTACTCAATGATTTCTATATGAATTCTTGCTCCTGGGTTGCTGCCCTGTTTGAGTTCCTACTTTCAATTCTATCAGTGATGAACTGTTATCTCGAAGTGTGAGAAGAAGAATTTCTTTCCTCTCAAGCTGCTTTATTCATGGTCTTTCAACACGGCAATTATAACCTTAACTAAGACAATCCACTTGCCCCCTCTTTCTCTCTGTTCCATGTTCCTTCTGATACCAATTTCTTCCCTCTAAGTGTTTCGCTTTTACACACACAGACACAGCGACATAAACACAGAGACACAGAGACACATACAGACTTAAACGGACACAGTCACACAGACACAATCAACACACAGATACACACACACACATACACACACACACACACACACACACACACACACACACACACACACATCAATATGTGGAGACCCAGAAATCTCATTCCACAATAACAAAAGATATGATTTTGTGTTGATAGACTCTACCTTCCAGAATTTATATCTCTTTTTTATGAGTAATTTTAAGGTTTATGAAAGGGAAAAACCATGGAGGCATATAAACAATATTCTAATGCAATTTGTGTATTCCTTAAAATCAAATTGATCAACTGGCTTTAGAGGCAATAGATACAGTAGGGAATGACATTTTTATGGGCCACATACAATTGTTCATGTTCAGTGTGTGTCTCTTTACAGTTATAATATCCTCTTGATGCATTATCCCATTTTATTAGTTACTCTTCTATTGTAATAAAGCACCATGATCAAGGCCCTTTATAAATAAAGTTTCATTTCTGCTTTCTGTAAGAGTACATGATGGCAGAATAGAGGTAGCAAGCAGGAGATATGTTTGCTGGAGTTGAGGCTGGGGGCTCACAAATTGATCTGTATATATGTATGCGTATGTGCAGTTTGTAAATATGTATGTCTGCATTAGGTATCATGTGTGAATCCTAATTGGAGGTAGGGATGGCTGAGAAACATCATGTAAGTGCTTAGAATCAATCCTCAGTAAGAATAATAGGTGTCCTTAAGCTGCAAGCTGTCTCTGAAGCCACAAATTTTCTTTTCAATGTTCATCTTTCTTTTGCTTCTATGTTGCCTGATTCTTCCACCATTTTATTTCCCTCCCTAATCCAAACTTCTGTCTCCTCTTCTCTATCCTCTCTTTCCTTTCCCTTCTCTCCCCTCCCCCTCCTTTATTTTTCCTTTCCCTTTCTTCCCATTCTTTCATCCTTTCACTCTCCTATTTCTTACTCTGCTTTTGTTGCCCAGCATTTTTATTGTCTCTTTAGCATTGCTAATCAATGTTATTTCTATTACTATGAAACTCAACTGTTTATACTTATCTTTGATCATGAGCAGAAGCCTGTCATGAGATCATATACACATTTTTAGTTTGAGAGCTGAGTTGGTCATTGATCTTCCTTCACAGTGCTTACTTATTCTCTTTGATGGTGTTTTTGGATATTTATTTAAGCTGGAAACCCTCACACCCCAGTGCCCAGGCAATTACTTCCTTATTTGATGACTGCTTTGCCTGGGTTCTTATATGTCAGCCCACCTGCCCCTGTTTTATAAGTCAGGCCTTTGCTATAAGAGCAGAAATACATCAGACAGGCGTTGGCATCAAGATGAAGTCATAGACCCAGGTCTTCATATTCCTGCTGCTCTGTGTGACTGGTGAGAAATTTAAAGGTATTATAATATCTTCAAAGTAATGCATTTGTAGAGAGATAGTCATAGTTTAAAGACATATAGGATATATTAGCTATTTTTTTAAAGAAGCCAATAGCAAGCAGTCATAATGCCATTAGGAAATACATTTTAAATTTCAAAGTTGTATAAGGAACTTTTTGGGTGTATATGTGTATACTCAGTCTATTATTTATCTCTGATTGCAGGTGCTCTTGGCAGCATTGTTATGTCCTAGTCTCCCAAGTACCTGCCTACATCAGTAGGAGACTGGGTTACCATGAACTGCAAGGCCAGTCAGAATGTGGGTACTGTTGTAACCTGGTATCAACAGAAGTCAGGGCACTCTCCTAAACTGATGATCTACTATGAATCCACTAGAACATCTGGGGTTCCTGTTTCCTTCACAGGCAGTGGATCTGGGACAGATTTCACTCTCACCATCAGCAGTGTGAAGGCTGAAAACCTGGAAGTTTATTACTGTCAGCCGTATGGCAGCTACACTCCCACAGTGCTTCAGCCTCCTACACAAACCTCCTTGAGAGTCTCACAGCTGCCTGTCCCACATACAGCTGTGGCCTTTCATACTTTCCCCTCTGCCTAAGAGCAGCTATGCCTGATTCATTAGTGAAAAGCTCAGCAGAAATTAATTGATCAGATGGCCACTTAGCAATTGGAAGGTTCTTATGGCAAAAGAGAGACATTTGTGTATGGTTTTCACTTCTTCACTAACTATTTAGCACAAATTCTGAGGCTTGAACTTGGTAAGATCATTATTTTATAATTCATGAATGCAGAAGCTGAATTCACATCTCCAGGGACTGAATTTAAGGACCTGGCAGGCTATATTTCAAGTGGTTCTTCTGGTCCTTTGCTTTTCTGAGCTCCTATAATCTCCCTCACTCTTAAGCTCCTTGTATATTTTCTCCAATTCTCTTTCCTAAAAATACTTACATATCAGTACACACACACACACACACACACACACACACACACACACACATATATATATATATATATATATGGATTTCATAAAACAAATGTTTAAAAAGTATATTATCTCTTTTGAAAATATTCTTTTGTCTTGTTTTCTGCTTTCTGGCTATTCCCTATTCCTTCAACTACCATTCTTCTTTCCCCTAGCAATACATACGCTTCCCACATTGAAACACACACACACACACACACACAGCCTTCTTATGTATCTATAAAAATCCAGGATTCACAAATTAGAGAGGCACCATAAAAGAACAAAAGTCCCAGTGCTGGGCATGGGAGATCTCCTTGTTAACTATTGGTCTGAGGAGTTCAAGAGACACTCCCCAATCTACATATGCTCCTGCAGCTGTCTTTGGTTGCTTGGAAGACTTTGAGTATAAATAGGACATTATTTCAGAAGACACTACATATATTTGTCATAGAAACTGCAGGAATCCATCTGGAACTGTCTTGGGAGTGTCCTTCATGAGAAATAGCTCTCCTAGTATTGGAAGGTACTATGGAAGCTGCCAAGAGGAAAAAAATCAGGAGTATGTTCTCGATATAAAGTTTATAAAACGTACATAATAATGACTGACTTAGGAAGATAGCCTCAATATTTCAATAATAGTCTTTTAATTGTTTTAATAACCAGTATTAACCTATTTGGACTTAAGGTTTTCTCAGTGTGAGGGTATTCATGCCTGGTATTGTAATGTTGGGCCACTACCTGTGGCTGAAATGTTCAGACCCTAGAAGAAAAGCTACCACTGCCATTTTCCTAAGTCAATATAAGAACTAAGTGTGTACTAAATAATTATGCTTCTATCCATAGGTAACTGTAGCTCTCATTCCTCATCAAAGAAGCTTCTCTTTTCAACAGAAAGAAAGAATTGCAGAAATCTATAATTTTGTAATGCAGAGAATGACTGTGAGTTGCCATCACCAACCACTAACACTACAAGCCCCTGTTCATAAATTTATTACCCAAGGTTTCCACCTAAAGCTCAGAGAATATGTAGAAAGAGAACCTGAAGTCATGAGCCTGAGGACAAGAACATCTTTTTTACATGTTTGTAGACATTCCCTGTAAACTGCACCCATGAAACCTCAAATTTATGGTTGCCTAAGTAAGAACAGCAATTGACAAACAACATGAATGCAGGGAATGTTACAAGATGCGTCCCCTAGCTGAAGAGTTAGACGAAAACTATCACTTCTGAGAAAAGGAGAATTAGCTTTTCCAGGGATGAGTTTCCAGTGGATCATCCACTCCCCAGTGATAATAAGCATTACACAAACCTATACAGGAACAACACTTAGAGAAATCAGTTGTGCGTGTGTGTGTTGTGTGTGTGTGAATAATAATAATTAAACAAGAAGTCCTAAATTGAAGGGGTTTGGGGTCACTTGAAAAGAGTTGGTAGAGAAGGACGGGTAGAAATGATATAAATATGCTCTTCATGTATCATATTCTGAAAAAAATAAAAATTTAATTTAATTAATCATATTTTCATTCATTAACTTATGTATTTGATCAATCTTTCAATTTAAAACAACTTTCTAGGTATGATCAGTTCCCATACTTCCCCTGCAAAAGTATTTCTGGCACATACCCACAAAACTGCAATTCCTTAAAAATCCTCCTGTGATAACCATAACATTCTAACAATACTGCAGATGTGCCAACCTCACTAGTGTAAGAGAAATGCCCACAGAGAGAATTTTTTATGCATGCAGACACTTTATTCATCCCCCTACTAAGTCAAACACTCTGTGACTACAATTCCAACATTGTCAAGTGGCTATCCACTTTGAGCCCTTTTGATCCACTCTTACAATTTATCTTAAGTAATAAATCTAGCCATCCATAATACTGACAGGTATTAAGAAAAATGAATATACCAGCCTTCTTGTACCTCTAAGATTTTGCCATTGTGAATGATCCCTGTTCAAGATTGACCTGTAGGAACAAAAGAATATTCTGATACCAGGAGTCTTCAAAAAACAAAACAAAACAAAACAAAAACAAAAAACAAGAAAACAAAACAAAACAAAACAAAACAAAAAACCAAAACTGCTACACTCACAAAACAAGACTCACTTTGTTCTTTTGTTTCACAGAGAAATGCCCATCCTTCTATAAAAATATGTCCATCCCATGACTGGCTGGAGATCCTTGGGGACTCTGATCCATTACTTAGTCACTGACCTGAGCCAGTCCCAAAGCATTGCAGTGCCCATGGTGATTTTTGTGGGCTCAGAGCACAGCAACTGCTCTGAGGACTTCTGGTCTCAGTCTGTGCTAGAGTCAGTTCTGGCAAGGACACAGCATGGACAAGAGGTTTGCCACTCAGCTCTTGGTGTTATTGCTCCTCTGATTCTCAGGAAAGTTAGCACAAGACAGACAATTTGCTTAGCCTAATGCACTCATTACTGATGACTGATTTGCCAAGTAATTTGTCTTGTCATGTTATTACTCAGTGGCCACGATTTTTGTCTTTAACTGAAGGTGGCAGATGTAACATCAAACTGATGCAGTCTTCTTCCACCCTGTATGCATCTCTGGGAGACAAAGTCACAATCAATTACCAGGCTACTGAGGACATTTATACAATGTTGTCTTGGAATTTGCAAAACAAGAAAAAAGCTCCTAAGCTCCTGATCTATCTTACAAATATCTTAGAATGCTCCTACTACTTTGTCTTTCACATTATATTTGAATGCCTGAACTCTGTTCCCAAACATTCCATCTTCCTAAGTAAGGAACAAAGATCCCTTATCTTGCTTTTGTTAATGAATTTTATCACAGCAATAAAGAGAGATTAGTGCACATTCCTATAAGGCTGGAAGTGGTTTCTTCACTGACAGAGTTCTTTTGGAAATGGAGTACAGCTCTACTGATAAGATGGAGAGGAATATTGAATTTTGCATCATCATGATATTCCACTGAACCCTTAACTAACAAGAGAAAAGAATGTGATTAAATACAAACACTGAGTTGTTCCCATGATATTCTCTTACAGCTTTTACCAAGTGATGTCATTTTCATGTGTAAGTAATTTTGTTTCCCCCTCATTTTCAAGGAAGATCAGTATTTACAAGGCATGAAACACCTTTAGAAGTATTCACACATTCTCCTTTTTCCAGTGCCATCCTCTTTCTGAGTCAGAGACTTTAGTAGACATATGTTTTTATTTTCTCATGAATCTTCCTTGTTCCCTATTATTCTATTTACTCATAGGGCATTTGTGGTACCTGAGATATGTCTCATTGTTTATGAGCCCTGACTGTACTTCAGAGGATCTAGGTTCAGTTAAGTACACATATGGTGGCCCACAATGATCTATAACTACAGTTCCAAGTGATCTGATTCCCTCAACTGGCTTCTATAAGCACCAGGAATGCACATTAAGTAGACATGCATTAAGTCAAAAACAGTTGTAGGACACAAAAATAATTAAAAAAGGACAATTGCAGCATCTCTATTTGTATGCCATGCCATTATGCCGCACACAGTCGTTGAAGCTGATAGGTCACTAATGGTTTCATCTTAAGTACATCCAGGAACAGGTGTCAAAGATACCTCAGCTATGACAGCTGCTTTTGACAGCTGCTTTATGCTCTGTACTCATCCTCACAAGCACACTCAGACAATCTGTACAGTCCTGAAATGGAAATTTAAGGGTTCTTTGATAATCAGTAGGATGGTGTTTTGGTGGAGCAAACACATGAAGGAATGCTTTGTTAAGGTGGACATAGCTGTGAAAATCTAAGGCAGGCTTGTGAAGGAATGTCTCACTGAAGTAGACACAGGAGAGATGATATTCTGCCAAAGCAAGCACATGAAAGGACATATGATAAAAGGTTCCTGGCTAAAGACACTCATACGCATATTTGTCCACCTTACATTGTGTACTTGAGCTGTATTTGTCAGGACTCTGTAGACTCAGGCTAATGGATGCACATGCTGAGGCAAGACCCATGCAGAGGCAAGGCACATGGAGGACATATGATATTTGGAGGGTATAGATAGAAGTCCACAGAATGACAGAGATAAGGCTTGGCTTGCTGGTAAAGATAGCTGTTTGACACGTGTGGGTCTCACTTCTTTGCGGATCTTTGTTCCTCGAGAGAGGCACAGCCTAGTACTTCTGCTGGTGTTCCTGTTAGTCCCTCAGGCTGACTTGAACCAAGGCTGAGGCCTGGCTTCTCTGTTAGGTCTTGTCACAATTGTTGCTAAGCTGACTCTACAGAATTGGACTTTTGAGCTACTGCTGCCTGCTAACCCATGTACTGAACTTCTGGTTTCCAGACAATACAGATGGTTGTTGCCCCCAAAACCTTTCTAAACAGGTACACTTCTACCTGTTCCTCTATCCTTTCTTTTCAACTACCTCTGGTGTGTAGTGGGCTAAAGGGAAGTTAAAGCATTTAAGAACCATCATTAAAAGTAAGGTTTGAAAAAAATTTAAGATACACAGGCTCTCCTGTGAGAAGCACTATATGTGGGCTCTAGGATCCGTAAACAGTAAAGCTTTGGTCATGGCTGCTACTCTCTATATGCACCTCTTGTACCTTCAATGCAGTAGTAAGCCTGTATAGTCTCAGGTACCTTGATATTTTCACAAAGAATGATATGTCCATGTTAGAAAAATCTTCCTATGTCTACTATTTCCTGTCACAGATATTGGGTAGCCACACTCATCAAAAGAAAAAATGATTCTATGTGCTGGAACAGAAAAATTGAGTTCAGCCTTGTACTGCCTTTGGATACTTTGGCTCTCAGATGTATTTTACAGTGGCTTCTAACCACAGGTAGTGTCCATGGAAGAGAGTTCTGTGTTCCAGCAACAAAGACTTCCTGATGGGTCAGTAAACTTGCTGATTCCAGAGCTGAGGGCAAATTAATCAGTATTGTTTTCAATCATCAGGTTTATAGTCCACTCAAAGATAACAAAAATAAATACTCCAGGACATCTTTCTGGAAGCTTGATGAGTAACTAAGGTCTGAAGAGCTCTTTATATTATGTATAATATATATTGGAATTTATATGATTTTAGTTTCCATATTCTCTCTTTATTCAGTGAGAAACAGGAACTGTTGGATTTGTAAGGCTGCTATCTCCATGTGTCAAATCTGACTGAGCATTAGCAAATGATATGAAAGCACAGCAAAGTACAGAGTTTAATGAGGATTGAGAGCCCATGATATTTTGTTAGACACCGATGGGGATAACTATCCATATGTCATACTCTAGAACTTAATGTTGAGAACTTTGTAAATCCACATACTGTATGACTCTCTTGTGGGGAAAAAAAAGGAAAGTGCAGGGCCCGGCATGCGTGGACGCAGGGGGTGGGGGGGAGAAAGGGGTACGTGCCAGGCCAGGCTGGCGGTGTGTGGGGCTCGCTCTCTGGCCAAGGTAGTGTGCATATGCAGAGAACACAGGCAGACAGGGATCCCACGTGGTGTTTTTTGGGGAAGGAGGCACGATGTACGCATGCCCCAGCCTAATGGGGATTGAACAGTCAAACCGCTGGCTGGTCTCTGCACGTGGGCATGCGCGGGCATGCAGAGAAATCTCACGCAGAAGGCAGGGCCATTCTGGTGTGGATTTCTCTGCCTGTTACCTGTTGCTCAGGCTGGCTGAATCTTAGAAAGTGCATACCAGCTAGCTCCTTATGGCGAATTTAATAAGAGGCAGCCCATAGCTTTGATGTTTTATTATTAAGAAAATAGAAAGAGAAAAGAGATAAAAAGACAAAGGAAGAGGAGAAAATAGATAAGAAAAGCCATGACCACGTGGAAAGGGGAGAAAATGGAGAGACAGACAAAGAAGAGGGTCAGGGGGAAAACGGGGGGGGGGGGAGGGAGAGAGAGAGAGAGAGAGAGAGAGAGAGAACGAACGTGCTGAGGGGTGCTATTTATAGTGAGTTGGGTGGTCAGGTAACCTGAGAGATGGGGAGAGTGTGACTGTAGGCAGGTGACTGCAGAGTCAGGCTAGAACCTGGGGCATGGCCACAAGTCTCATTAAGGTCCCACACTCTCTCATATGAGATGTGCTAGAGGATATCAGAATAATTTTATCAGAAATTATTTAACATCTTATACCTGAAAAGTAGATGTGTAAAATAAAAGGGAATGCATATTGTTTAAATGCATATTTAATTTCCAATAATATTTTTGGTTTTGTGGTGAAATGTTAATATCAGATAAATAACTTGCTTTGGATAGATAATGCCAATAGTTGCCTTGTAACCAGTTGATTAATAATACAAAGTTTTGAAAGATTTTTCTGTATATATAGATTAGCCTGGCCTAGACATTTTATGTACCTGAGGCAGGCCATACTTTCATAATTCTCCTGCTTTTATTTCCCCAATGCTGGGCTTATATATGTGAATCCCCACTCCTTGCCATGATATTTTATTTATTTACCTTTATTTTCTAATTTGCTTCTTATATATACTTTTGGAGTTCAGTAATCTAAAGTCCTAGAAAGTTCAGCATGTATGCTTTTGCTATTGATTTTCATTCATATTCAAGTGAGTTTTGGTTGGCAATAATCTCAAATGCAATAGTCTATTGATCTCTGTGAAATCTTTACTTGGGTTAGTATGGCTGTGCTTCCTTGTGCAGAGACCTTTAAATTATCCATGATGTCAGAAAGACCATCTTAACGAACTCAGATTCAATGCTGCTAATTTCTAGATTACACTAGCATTTGTATTATTGAAATAAAAACACATGATAGTGTTGGTCAGCAGCCATTACTTTATGAAGAAATCTGTTTGTATCACACTTTCATTTCCCCAAATTTAGACCTCTTTTTTAGTTTTCTTAAGTTGTTCAGATAGTACTTACAAGTTTCTACTGATTTTCTTTTTGTTTGAGATAAACTTTATTTGATAAGTCTTAAACTTATGTCCACTAAAATTTCCACAGAGCTAATTCTGGAATGCTCTTTGCATTTCTATCAGTGGTTAGCCCAGGAACTGGAGCCCAAATTTCTGAGGCACTAATCCTTATCTTCAATATAATTGTGGCTTTGGAATTTAGTAATATTAAACAAATCGAATCTCATTTGTCTTTTATCTTTTTCCCTTCATCCTTCTTTTTTTTTTTACTCAGTTTCTTTTTTTGTTGTGATATTTTTTAACATATCCTATTACTTCCCTAGGACTGTCTGTCTCAGATAGGTCTCCTAATGTTTCTGCAGAAATCAATTGATATAAATATGTCTTGTATTTTAACACAAAAGTTGCTATTAGAGTACAATAGTGCATTTCTGTTGAAGATATGTTTTGCTGATATCTTTCAGAGATTGCTCATGCTCTCTGTGAAGGTATTTTTGGCTGTTCATTGACACCGGCCACTCTTGGACACACTGCCCAGGCATTTGCTTTGTATTTGCTGACTGCTTTGCTTTCTATTCTCAGAATGTATATGCCAGGCCTTTGCAGTGAAAACTGAGCGGTGTCAAGCAGCAGGGGGAGCAAAATGGAGTTCCAAAACCCAAGTACTCATATGTCTCTGCTTCTCTCGGTGTCTGGTAAGAAATTAAAAATCATTATAATATTTTCAGGGCCATATCTTTGTATGCAAGAAATTTATAGTATGTGTCAAAACTATAATATTTCTTATAGAATTATACTCTGACTGCATGATATTGCAAGGACATTTAATGACAAATTTTAACTACTATTATAGTCTGTGTGTGTGTATATATATATATATATATATATATATATATATATATATATATGTTGTCTATTTCTTATTGTAGGTGCCGATGCTGATATAGTGATCACCCAGTCTCCAAATTCCCTTGCTGTGTCAGCAAGTGAGAAGGTCACCATCAACTACACATCCAGTGAGAGCCTTCATTTAAGCACATACAAGGCAAACTGCTTGGCTTGGTACCTGAAGTAACCAGGGCAATCTCCTAAACTGCTGATCTACTATGCATCCACTCAGCACACTGGGGTCCCTTATAGCTTCACAGGCAGTGGATCTGGGACACATTTCACTCTCACCATCAGCAGTTTGCAGTCTGAAGATCTGGCAGATTATTACTGTGCACAGCATTATAGCTCTCCTCCCACAGTGCTTCAGTCTCTTACACAAATCTCCTTGAGAGTCTCACCAGCTGCCTATGCCACACACAGCCCTGGTCTTGCCCACTTCCCCCTTCTACCTGAGAGCTAGTTTGCCTGAAAAACTGATGAGTCCAGTAAAAATGTGTTTAATGTCTCTTATGTCTTTTCATAAGAAAAACCTTTGCATGAAAATGCAAAACAGAACTCAGTATTGTTGTTTATTCTTTTTCTAACACATTACCACAAACTTTTCTGCTTGATTATGAGAGATTTGTTTATTTATTTATTTATTTATTTATTTATAGTGCTGGAGTTCTGCTATTCAACATAAGACATTTTGGGTTAAAGTTGTGAAGAATCTGTGAATGTGATGAATATAACAAATCTGTATTCCAATTCAGATCCTCTGGGAAATAGTAAGATTTCTCCATTTTTAAAATTATAGACTGTCTTATTACTTCCTTTCTTACTGGTTCCCTTTTCTCCTGTCTTTTCTTTTCCTTTTTATAAAGTCTTCTAATTTATATTAACTCTGCATGCATATGAGCATCCATTAGTTTGTCTGTGTGTATGTATGCTCATGTTTGTAGTGTACATATGGCATTGCATGTTTGGGAACATTGGACAACAACTTGGACATGATTTTCTTCTTTGACATTTGGTTTCTGGGGATGAAATTCAGGCTTGACATCAGGTGTGGCAGCAAGTGTCTTTGTCATCTGACTTCTCTTGCTGCCCCTTTACATCTTTTATTGATGATGTCATTGTACAGAAATATCATGAAGGTTTTTTCAATATATCATGTATTTTGATCATGTGCACTAATCTTGCCTATTTTGTCTTCACTTTCCTGCTATCTCTTCTTCTAGACCCTCTTCTACTTTTTTATCTCTGTTTCTCATACACACACACACACACACACACACACACAGACCTACTCGCAATTAAATACACATATTATATGTGCAGACCAACATTTTTATATATACACATACACAGCACACATATACACATGTAGATGCACCCATATCCACACACACACACACACACACACACACACACACACACACATAATAAACTCACATATTCATACACACTCATGCACTCATATACAAACACAAACACGAACTTTACATATGTGATTTTGTTGATTTTATTTCTGGAGCCATATGTTCCTCCAGAGTATTCATACCTGATTTCCAAGTATACAGACTGAAAAATCTCCCTTCAATCCAGTGATGCATATAATTTTGTGTCAGAAGGTAAAGCCTTCCAGTGATTAGACCTAATGTCAATTAGATGCTTTAAAGGGGAACATTGTATCCTTCTGTATAAATAATATGCTAACCCATCATGTTCATATTCTGATTAAGAATTTTATTGAGCACCTAATTTGGATGTATGGCAGGAAACAAGTGTGTTACAGACTACATAATAAAACTGCATGATTTTCTAGTGGATTTATTTGCAGTGAACCTTTAAGAGTAGTTCACTGCATTTAGAAAAGCTTCAAGTAAACAATAAATGTACTTGAGCCAATAGAAATGAATCATAACAGAGAAATAAAAGATCATGAAAAATCATGTAAAATTATACCTCCAAAGGATTATGATTTCCTCAAGGATTCAACTCAGTTACTGGTAAAATGTTGGGTGAAGATTTCAAAAACATGCTCCCCAATATAACAAATTACCACAAAAGTTACAAATAAAAATTTACTCAGTCAAAGCTGTAAGGATGGAATCTAGTAATGATATACAGGTCAATATAATAAAGATTGATAGAACAATCAGTCACATGGCAAAAAAATGTGAGCAAGCAAAAAACAGTTTAAATGTTGGGGGTTAGAATTTCAAAGTATCCCTCCAGTGGTGGTCATTTCTATTTGCTAGAGGTAGCCTCCTCATGTTCTATCTCCCTGCTGCTGTTTGGCTAAGGTCTTCAATATTGTGTCCTGGGAGCCTTCCACATCTCTGGTGTCTAGGACTTTCTCGTGGTTACTCCAGTTTCCCACCCCACACTGCTCCATATTTCTATTCATTCTCCTTGTTCTCTAGGCATCACTTTGCTATTCCCATATCTAGTCCTCTCCCTCTTTTTTTCTCCCCTCCACTCGTCCACCAAGGTCCCTCTCTCCCTCTTCCTACCATGGTTATTTTGTGTCACCTTCAAAGTGAGATTGAAGCATCCACACTTAAGCCTTCTTTTTAGTTAAGCTTCATATGGTCTGTGACTTGTATCATGGGTATCACAAAATGGCACATAGTTGCATAAATAGACATCATTAGAGAAAAACTTATCTATATCATAGATTGTGTCTATAATAAAAATAATGCAAAGTAAAGGATCAATGTCCAAAAATATAATGGATAAATGCCAAATAAACTCCAAAGGCAAACACATCAGACTGACATCTGAACTCTCATTCAAAACCTTAAATATAAGAAAAGCATGTATCAACATGTTTCAGATCTTGATAGTAGATAATTGCCAAATAAGTTAGCTATTTCCAGAACAAATGCATTTTAAATAAAGGGTGTAATAAAGGCATTACAAGAAAATCACAGGAGGTGCTGCCATCTTTTCTCCTGTGACTGTATAGATAGGTACAGACAGGCACGCAGGGATCACCCAAGTTAAAGATCACTTGAGACATGCCCCAGGGCTTCACCTGAAACCAGGAGCTTGGCAGCACCACAATCATGTGTGTACCTACCCTGCCAAGGGACAACTGTCAGGGAGTCCTGTGGTTAGAAGGAGTCCCACATTTGGAGGTGAGGCACCACCATCTTTGCCACTGGGACTGAGTAGATGGGTGCAGACAGGTGCACAGGGGTCACCAGAGTGGAGGATCACATGGGACCTGCCCTGCCAGGGCTCCTCTTGCACCCAGGAGCTCGGCAGCACCACCACCACCTAGTTTGCTAGGCGATATCTGCTCTGCATTGAGTCCCACGAGCAGAGGTGAGGCAAACATCATCTCTCCTGTCACTGAGCAGGCTGCAGCAGCCAGGAACACAGAGAACACCTGAGTGTAAGATCACTTGAGACTTGGTCTGCCAGGGCCCAACCTACACCCAGGAGCTGGGTAACCCCACAGCAATCTGTGCCAGGGGAAATCCGGTCACCTAGGGGTGCTGAGATAGGCCTTCAGGCACACAGGAGGGACAAGCACCAGCCAGTGACAGCAGAACCAACTGACACCAGAGATAACCAGATGCAAAAGGCAAACATAGGAGCGTTGCTAACAGAAATCAAGGCAATATGGCTCCATTTGAACCCAATTCTCCCACAACAGCAAGTCCTGGATACCCCAACACATCAGAAAAGCAAGATTTGGATTTAAAATCACAGCTCATGATGCTGATGGAGGACTTCAAGAAGGACATAAATAACTTCCTTTAAGGGAAATACAGGAGAATACAAATAAACAGGGTGAAGCCCTTGAAGAACTAAGGGAAAATACAAAAACAGGTGAAGGAACTGAACATCACTGTGGGAGGCCAGATGCTACTCTGTTGACAGTAATAACTTGTGACTTCTGTTTCCACACTATTGATGCTGAGAGTGAAATCTGTCCCTGATCTACTGCCACTGAACCTGGAGGGGATCCAAGAGATGGACTGGGAAGCATACTTGATGAGAAGCCTTGGAGACTCATTTGTTTCTTTCTGATACCAGTGTAAGTATGTACCAATACTCTGGTTGGCCTTGCGGGAAAGAGTGACTTTATCTCCTGGAGTTACAGACAGGGTGACTGGAGACTGAGTCAGCATGATTTCCCCCCTGCAAGTTGGAAATATAGGAGATATATTAGTAGAACACAACATGGAAGATGAAAGTCACTTCTATATGACTTAGAAAAATAAAAGATATTTATTGTATCATTTCCTTAAACATGAAGTCAAATACCTTGTGACACTGACTTCAAAATAAAGCAAGAAAAATTTTTATTTAAGTAACATCTCTACATTTTTACTATGCCCAAGCAGTCATACCTGAAATCCAGAAAAGCAGAACTCCAAGGAACTGAGGTATGAACACCATCTTTGAGATTTTCCTGAGTGAGTTTGTGTGGATCATAACACAACCCTGAGAAGACCTTCTTATAGCACTTTAAGAGGCAGAAGTACTAAAAGGAAGAAGTACTTATGCAAATCATACTGACTTCATATTGTTGTAATAAAGACCTAGTCAGAAGAGCAGGCTCCTACTGCCTTCTTAAAGTATTTATCTCCCCTTTGATTACCTGATGAGATGTTGAGATTTAAAGGAGACTTGGCTCCTGCATTCAGGGATATATAATTAGCAAAGGCTAAGGGAGTCTCTGGAATACATTCAGTGTTTCAAATGAAGAGCATCTCAAATCCATGGTATTATTCATGGATTATGTGGTTTTCCTGGATGTTTCTTATAAAATGGGTTGAAGCATCTTTAACTATCTAAACATTCCATGAAGTATCAAAACATATAACACTAAAGTGATGTCATACTAGTGAGATTTCATGAACAGGAAATAAGAAATTTTGAATTTCCTAGGAAGACATATGTCTCCAGAGAAGAGAATAAAATCCCTATAAATGTTTACAATCAACCACAGTAGAGAAGAATTTCAGGTGCTGAAATATCTAAATATCTTTTTAGCACTTTCCAGATAAAAGCCAAATATTACATTTGCATGTCTTACCAACAAGAGTATTTATAGTGCCACAGATATATTTCTAGGAACCTCAAATAAATTCCTTCCCCAGTACATGATTTTTCAGGCTACTTAAAAGACCATAATTCTGAGAGAGTCTAAATCAGGAGACAAATTTCCATCAGATCCATTTAAAGAAACAACTGTTCCTCTCACTTGGGCTATATAATCAAGTAGTAACATGTTTGTGATATAAAAACAGTGTCTAAGATTTTGAAAACCCTCAATAGATGCAACATAGTCTATCAAGTCTCTAGATCAATAAGGATAGGAGTAAAGAAGGGCCTCAGTTCAGTGCTGGTGTGAATGTAATAACTATAAAATCATTGTGCAATTTTTTTAAAAAGCTACGAATAAGATGACTATATTACCCAGCTATGCCATTCCTGTGGCAATACCTAAGGAACTCTATAGCCTACAACAGACATAAATGTACAATCATGCATTCTGCTGTTCTATTAACAATAGCTAGTAAAAGAAACTTTACTAAAGCTTAAAGTACACATCGCATCCCACACAATAATTGTGGGTGACTTCAACACCCCACTCTCCTCAATGGACAGATCAGAGAAACACAAACTAAACAGAGACACAGTGAAACTAACAGAAGTTTTGGAACAAATGGATTTGATACTATCTATAGAACATTTCATCCTAAATCAAAAGAATATAACTTCTTCTCTGTACCTCATGGTACCTTCTCCAAAATTGACCATATAATTGGTCACAAAACAGACATGAACAGATATAAGAAGATCGAACTAATCCCATGCCTCCTATCAGATCACTATGGAGTAAGGGTGGTCTTTAATAGCAACAAAACAAGAGAAATTACACATACACATGGAAGCTGAACAATGTTCTACTCAATGATACCTTGGACAAGGCAGACGTAAGGAAAGAAATCAAAACCTTTTAAGAATTTAATGAAAATGAAGGGACAACATATTCAAATTTATGGGACACAATGACAGAAATGCTAAGAGAAAAACTCATAGCTCTGAAAGCCTCCAAAAAGAAGCTGGAGAGAGCATATACTAGCAGCTTAACAGAACACATGAAAGCTTTAGAACAGAGAGAAGATAATACACCCAAGAGGAGTAGAAAGCAAGAAATCATTAAACTCAGGGCTGAAATTAACCAAGTAGAAACAAAAAGAAATATACAAAGAATCAACAAAACAAGGAGCTGGTTCTTTGGGAAAATCAGTAAGATAGATAAACCTTTCCCCAGACTAACCAGAGAGCATAGAGTGAGTATCCAAATTAACAAAATCAGAAATGAAAAAGGGAGAAATAACAACAGAAATTGAGGAAATTCAAAAAATCATCAGATCCTACTACAAAAGCCTATACTCAACACAACTGGAAAATCTAGAAGAAATGGACAATTTCCTAGAAAGATACAAATTACCAAATTTTAATCAGGATCAGATAGACCATCTAAACTGTTGAATAACTCCTAAATAAATAGAAGTGATCACTGACAGTCTCCCAACCAAAATAAATGCACTGGACCAGATGGCTTTAGTGCAGAATTATATCAGACCTTCAAAGAAGATCTAATACCAATATTCTTCAAACTATTCCACAAATTTGAAACAGAAGGAATATCACCCAACTCATTCTATGAAGCTACAATTTCACTGATATCAAAACCACACAAAGATCGAAAAAGAAAGAGAATTTTAGACAAATTTCTCTTATGAATATCGATGCAAAAATACTTAATAAAATTCTTGCCAACTGACTTCAAGAACACATCAAAATGATCATTCACTATGGTCAAGTAGACTTCATCCCAGGGAGGCAGGGATGGTACAATATATGGAAATCCATCAATGTAATCCACTACATAAACAAACTCAAAGAAAAAAAAGGCACGTGATCATTTCATTAGATGCTGAAAAAGCATTTGACAAAATTCAGCACCCTTTCATGTTAAAGGTCTTGGAGGTAACAGGAATTCAAGGCCCATACCTGAACATAGTAGAGGCAATATACAGCAAACCAGTAGCCAACATCAAACTAAATGAAGAGAAAATTGAAGCAATTCCACTGAAATCGGGGACTAGACAGGGCTGCGCTCTCTCTCCATATTTACTCAATATAATACTTGAAGTTCTAGCTAGAGCAATTAGACAAGAAAAAGGGATTCAAATTGCACTTGATCTTAGCCAAAAGGCCGAGAAGCAATAGGGATTCAAATTGGAAAGGAAGAAGTCAAATTATTACTCTTAGCAGATGATATGATAGTATACTTAAGCGACCCAAAAAACTCCACCAGAGAAATCTTACAGCTGATAAACAACTTCAGCAAAGTTGCTGGATATAAAATTAGCTCAAGCAAATCAGTAGCCTTCCTATACTCAAAGGATAAACAGGCTGAGAAAGAAATTAGGGAAATGACACCCTTCAAAATAGCCACAAACAATATAAAGTACATTGGTGTGACTCTAAACAAACAGGTGAAAGATCTATATGACAGGAACTTCAAGTGTCTGAAGAATGAATCAAAGAAGACCTTAGATGATGGAAACATCTTCCATGCTTATGGATTGGCAGGATTACTATTGAGTAAAAATGGCCATCTTAACAAAAGGAATCTATAGATTCAATGCAATCTCCATCAAAATCCCAACTCAATTCTTCATAGAGTTAGAAATAGCAATTCTCAAATTTATCTGGAATAACAGAAAACCCAGGATAGCTAAAACTATTCTCAACAGTAAAAGAACTTCTGGGGGAATTCGTATTTCCGACCTTATGCAGTGCTACAGAAAATAGTGTTAAGAACTGTGTGGTATTGGTACAGTGACAGGCATGTAGATCAATGGAATAGAATTGAAGACCCAGAAATGAACCGACACACTTAAGGTCACTTGATTTTTGACAAAGGAGCTACATCCATCCAGTGGAGGAAAGATAGCATTTTGAACAAGTGTGCTGGTTCAACTGGAGGTCATCATGCAGAAGAATGCAAATTAATCCATTCTTATCTCCTTGTACTAAGCTCAACTCCAAGTGGATCAAGGACCTCCACATAAATCTAGAAAAACTGAAACTAATAGAAAAGAAACTGGGGAAGATCCTTGAGCTCATAGGCACAGGAGAAAATTTCCTGAACAGAACACAAATAGCTTATGTTCTAAGATCAAGAACTGACAAATGGAATCTCATAAAATTACAAAGTTTCAATAAGGCAAAGGACACTGTCAAGAGGACAAAATGGCAACCAAGAAATTGGGAAAAGATCTTTACCAACCCTACATCTGACAGAGGGCTAATATCCAAGATATACAAAGAACTCAAGAAGGTAGACTGCAGATAGCCAAATAACCCTATTAAAACCCTATTAAAAATGGGGTACAGAGCTAAACAAAGAATTTTCACCTGAGGAATATTGAATGTCTGAGAAGCACGTAAGGAATTTTCAACATCCTTAGTCATCAGGGAAATGCAAATCAAAACAACCCTGAGATTTCACCTCACACCAGTCAGAATGTCTAACTCAGGAGACAGCTGGTGCTGGCCACGATGTGGAGAAAAAGGAACACTCCTTCACTGCTGTTGGGATTGAAAGCTGGTACAACCACTCTGGAAATCAGTCTGTTGGTTAGTTAGAAAACTCAGCTTAATACTACCAGAGGACCCTGCTATACCTCGCCTGGGCATATACCCAGAGGATTCTCCAGCATGTAATAAGGATACATTCTCCACAATGTTCATAGCAGCCCTATTTATAATAGCCAGAAGCTGGAAAGAGCCCAGATGTCCCTCAACTGAGGAATGAATACAGAAAATGTGGTATATTTACACAATGGAATACTACTCAGCTATTTAAAATAATGAATTCATGAAATTCTTAGGCAAGTGTGTAGAACTGGAGAATGTCATCCTGTGTGAGGTCACCCAAGCACAAAAGAACATATATGATATGCACTCACTGATAAGTGGATATTAGTTCAGAAGCTCGTAATACTGAAGAAACAATTAACATATCAAATGATGCCCAATAAGAAGGAAGGAGAGGTCCTGATACTGGAAAGGCTCAGTGCAGCAGTGTAGTGGAATACCAAGACAGGGAACCGGGAATGGGTTGATTGGGGAACAGTGGAGGGAAGAGGGCTTAAGGTACTTTCTGGGAATGGGGATTCAGGAAAGGAGAAATCATGTGAAATATATATAAAGACTATATCTAATAAAAATGATAAAGAATATCACAAATTAAGGCAGTTCATGACCTTGGACAGCACCGCAGAAGGTATGATAAAATTAATAGGCACATAGGAAAAAAGAAAAAGAGAAAGAATGTTTGATTAGTGAGAACACAGACAAATGTAGATATCATGAAAGGAGTAGATAAATTAATGGTTACCAGGAAAAAACTTGTCAGGATTTTCAGCACTGTAAGTTACAAAACTCCATTATAGTTGAGTAGTAGTGAAAAAATAAATGAAACAACAACTTAATCCACCAACAACCCACCGCCAAATTTACAAAAATTAAGACATTTCTTAATAATCTTATGTGAGCCCTATTCAAAAATAAAGATTCACATATTGTTGGACTAGCTTAGAAGACTATACTTAAACTGTCTGTTTACTCCAAGAAACACAATGATATACACAAGTCAAGTGATGGAAGGAAATCTACTAAGAGCTTAGGGGCTCAAACCAAGCTCTCAGAGATCTATTTATACCTAGCACAGTAAATCTAAACAAATACTGAGTAAATCTGATAAAGGAGTAATATATGGAGTCAATGACCCAAAGTACATTACAATTCTAAATGCGTAGGCACAAAACTTTGAGGTCCAAATTTTATTTTTAAAAAGATGTATGGAATGAACATAGAAAGTCAGATATATTCTGGTACCCTAGAAGTGAGCACTTTCAATATACTACTCATCTTTAGATTCAAACAGAAAACCAGACAAACTAGAATTAAACTGCATGAGAAGTGAATAGACAGAACACATGTCTAAAATGTATCCCACCTTTGATGTATGCATGTCTACAATACAGCATTCTTAGTATCTCATCAGTCTTCTAAAAAGTAGAGTTAATTTTAAGACATACTATACGTCTTAACAAGAAAAACAAGAAAAACATAATCTAAATGAATCTACAAACCAGTATAAAGAGAAATTTCACAATGCAAATATTTAATTGGAGATTGCACAGTAGCCTCTCATGTTAGCTTTGGTTTATTGAAATGTTAGTAAGAAAAACAAAATTTCTAGAATCAAATAAAAATGACAACACATCATTCTTGTGTCTTTGGGATGCAGCTATGTGATGCTAAGTGCAATGTATATGGCTTTGAAAGCCTAGACTAAAAAACAGTAAAGTAAATGATCAAGTTCAGAGCAATCTGAAATAAGGGCCTAATGATGATCCCTAAAGTCTAAGGAAAAGATCAAAGATAGCCAATGGCAAGATGTAATTAATATTAGGAAAGAAACTAATAAAATGGAGATTTAAATAACAATAAATAAAATTATTCAAATAGTTCATTGAAAAAATAGATGAATAATAGCATGCAAACTAAAGAAAGAGAAACATATCTAAATTAAGTTGAGAGATTGACGAGACTGGCTCGCAAAGATTGAAATGAAATCCAGATGATAACTAGATTGATTTTCTCAAAGAACCAGCTATTGGTTTTGTTAATTCTTTATATTTTTCACTGAAAAGCTTCTTTAAGGTAAAGGACACTGTTAATAGAAGAAAATGACAGCCTACAGTTTAGAAAAAGATCTTTACTAATCCTACATCTGCTAGAGGGCTAATATCCAAAATATATAAAGAACTCAATAAGTTACCCACCAAAAAAACCAAATAGCACAATGAAAATGTTGAATACAGAGCTAAACAGAGAATTATCAACAGAGTAATCTCAAGTGGCTGAGAAACATGTAAAAAAATGTTCAACATCCTTAATCATCAAGGAAATGAAATGCAAAATGACTTTACATGAATCAGAATTGCTAAAATAAAAAACTGAAGTAACAGCAAGTACTGTCAAGGATGTAGTGAAAGACAAACACTTCTCTATTGCTGGTGGGATTGCACACTAGTACAACCACTGTAGAAATCTATCTGGCCATTCTCAGAAAATTGGAAATAGTTCTACCTAAAGACCAAAGTATCCTGCTTCTGGGCACATACACAGTAGATTCTCCACCATTGCACAAGAACATGTGTTCTACCATGTTCCTAGCAGCCTTATTTGTAATAAAACCGGGAAGCATCCTACATGTCTCTCAATTGAAGAATGGATGTAGAAGATGTGGTTCAGTCACACAATGCAATACTACTAAGCTATTAAAAAGCAAGAACATCATGAATTTTTCAGGCAAATGGATTGAACTAGAAAATATTATGCTGTGTCAGGTAACCAGGACCCTAAAGGACATGCATGGTATGTACTCACTGATAAGTGGATATTAGTCAAAAAGTGCAAAATGCCCCTTTTTAAGGGCATTTTACATGGGCTCGTCTGTTGCTCCATGCACATATGTAGCAGAGGAATGCCTTGTCTGGCCTCAGTAGAAGAGGATGTGCCTAATCCTGTAGAGACAGGGAATGCCCAGCTGGGGAAGTAGAGGGGAGCACCCTATCAGAGTCAAAGGGGAGGCAATATGGGAAGAAGAACATTGGGAGGGAAAACCAGGAGAAGAAACCTTTAGAATGTAAATATATAAAGTAATTAATTAAAAAAAGTCATAATACATACCATAGACCCTAAAAAGTTAAACAAGAAGGAAGGCCCAAGTGAGGATGCTTCAATTCCATTTAGAAGGGTGAACAAAATAATCATGGGGCTGGGGAGGAGATGGAGGAATACAGCTGGGTGGTAGAGGGGAGGGGGAAGGGAAAGGGGGCAGGATTATGTATGAGAAAAGACAGGACAGAAGCCTAGAAGGCCAGAAATATGAATGGCAATATGTAGCTGTTGGGGGTGAGAGGCGGGGGAAATTTCTAAAAAGTCCCAGAATCCTGGCATGTGAGAGGCTCCTAGGACTCAATAGGGATGACTTTACCTAAATTCTCAACAGTGGGAAGATGGAACCTAAAAAGACAACCTCTAGCAGATAAGACCTCCAGTGGAAGAATGGGGTCACCAACTTACCTTCAAATTTTTTGGCCCAGAATAATTTCTGTCTAAAAGAAATGCCTGGGGAAAAAGAGCAGAGAGTGACAGAAAGGCCATCCATTCACAAGCCCAACTCGGGATCCATCCCATGGGCATCACCAAATCCTGAATCTATTACTGGCATTATGTTGTGATTGCAGATAGGAGCCTAGCATGACTTTCCTCTAAGAGGTTCTACCATCAGCTGACTGAGCCAGATGCAGAAACCTAAATCCAACCATTGGACTGTGTTCAGGGACCCTTATGAAAGAGATAGGGAAAAGATCAAAGGAGCTGAAGGGGTTGGCAACCCCATAGGAAGACCAATAATGCTAACTAACCTGGACTCCTGGGAACTCCCAGAACCTAAGTCACCAACCAAAGAGCATACATGGGCTTGTCTGTTGCTCCATGCACATATGTAGCAGAGGAATGTCTTGTCTGGCCTCATTAGAAGAGGATGTGCCTAATCCTGTAGAGACAGGGAATGCCCAGTTGGGGAAGTAGAGAGGAGCACCCTATCAGAGTCAAAGGGGAGGCAATATGGTAAGAAGAACATTGGGAGGGAAAACCAGGAGTAGAAACCTTTAGAATGTAAATATATAAAGTAATTAATTTAAAAAAGTCAGCTCTTTTTCATGAAACTGCTAGAGGAACGTGAGCCTCAGGCTGAGAACAATCTCATTAAATGTCAGCTGAGCTATAGAGCAGCTTCAGTAATTTAGACGATAGCTGTACCTTCCTTACATGGAAACAACAAAATCTCTTAGCCATTTTGAACCTGACATAAAGTGACTTTTAATGGCACAGTTGGATGTATATGTCATTTTAACCAGGTCTATTAAATGACACACCTAATTTTGGCAGCTCTGACATTATAAACAGTATAAGAATTTTTCACCTTTTCTGTGAAAAAAAATGAATTTTATGTTTATTAGAAACAAAATAAAAATTTGCGTAAAATAGCTAGTTTATTTCTACAATTCCTGTTTTAAAAGTGTGAACTACTGGTAAATAATAGGTGCAGCCAGTTTTCTTTCATGTGTCTCTCCTAGTCTCTCACAACCCCTTCCTGTGTGAGCTTTCTTTTTTTTTTTTTAATCAAACTTGTTTATTTCATTGAACACTTAATAGCTTTCTACAAAACATTCTTTTTTTTTTATTTTTTGTTTTTGTTTTTCGAGACAAGGTTTCTCTGTGTAGCCTGGCTGTCCTGGAACTCACTTTGTAGACCAGGCTGGCCTCGAACTCAGATATCCGCCTGCCTCTGCCTCCCAAGTGCTGGGATTAAAGGCGTGTGCCACCACCGCCCCAAAACATTCTTTTTTAATTAGATATTTTCTTTATTTACATTTCAAATGTTATCCCCTTTCCTTGATTCCCCTCTGGAAACCACCTATTCCATGCCCCCTCCCCCTGCTCACTAACCTACCAACTCCCACTTCCCTTTCCTGGCATTCCCCTACACTGGGGCAATGAACTTTCACAGGACCAAGGGTCTCTCCCCTCATTGATGTTTGACAAGACCATCTGATGCTGCAAATTCAGCTGGAGCCATGGGTCCCTCCATATGTACTCTTTTGTTGGTGGTTTAGTCCCTGGGACCTCTGGGATTATTGGTTGGTTCATATTGTTGTTCTTCCTATGGGGCTCAAACTTCTTTAGCTCCTTTGGTCCTTTCTCTAGCTCCTCCACTGGGGATCCTGTGCTCTTTAAAAGTAGAATGTTTCATAAGGGACCGGTGAGCAAATCTAATGAACTTATGAGCAAAGTTTATGAAATATAACACCTCATTTTGTAATGTAATTTGTTTCTGAGGGGAGCATTATTATTTTCATTTTTCTTGCAAAACATTTCAATTTTATAATAAAAAACTTTATGAAAGTGATGTTCCTGATTAATGGATACTCTGCAGAATTATGCCGGACTTTTTTTCTTTTTAATTTTTTATTGATCCTATCTAATTTTACATCACAAACCCCAATCTCACTCATCTTTCTGTCCCTCAAGGGACACAAACAATGCATAACAAACTTTAAACAAAACAATGCATAAAGTACTTTCATCTAGGTAGCTGTTGTTTGTCACAGTGTCCCCTTTTGTTTGCAAATCTTTACTTGCATCTTTACATTGTAATGATTCACTCTTCTGGTTCAAGATCTTTGGTTTCTGTGATACCATCAATATTGGATCCTCATCTGGCTCCCTGTTATCCTAATTGCCCTGTGTCATGAAGTTCCTATAGCTTTGGATCTACAAGACTAGCTCTTTCACAAGCTCCAGCAGTTCATAGATAAAGTAGATGTTGGAGTGGGCCAACTCAAAGCCCTGAATCTGGACTTTCATGGTGGCTGAGATTGTCAGTTTGCCAGTTCTCCTGCACCCACTCCTACCAGGGTGAGTTCTTCAGTCTTGCTGTAGCTCACTCAGTGCTACAACCTACAAGGAGCAGGATGAGCTCTCCTGCTTTCATGCCCTCAGGGTAACCTCACCTGTATGGATGTCACCAAACTCAGCTCTACTGCTATGTCAGTTGAGGTACAGGGTCAACTTTCCAGACTAGTACAGCTGGCAAGGAGCTGGGCCTGCTCTCCTGCTCTCACACCTTCAGGGCTGGCTCATCTGCATCCTTCATCAGGGCAGGGTCCACTGTGCTGTTTAGGTGAGGTGTAGGGCTAGATTTCCAGTGTGATGCAGCATTGAGGAGTAGGGGCAGCTTTCTTACTCTCACAATCCTAGGGCCAGTCCCTCCCAACTGCCATAAGTGGCAAGGGGTGAGAGAATAATGAAGACAGAAGAGCAACATCTGTTAGGGCCACCTGCTCTAATAAGCTAGTGTCCCTTCATTCCCATCTTTTCATTTTATTACTGGGTCACTGGGTGTTGGGTAAGTGGGCATCATAAGTTCTGTCTTCTCCCTGCTGATATTGGGGCATCATTGTTGGGGGACCTGGTGAAGCTGGATTGTTGGTCAAGTGCATGAATAGCAGGCTTTATCAGAAGATGCCCAGGTTCTATGGGGCCATCTAAGGCTAGGGAACTGTAGTCTTCCCGGCTGGATGAGGATATAGATTCTGTGGGAACATCTGGGACTGCACAGGAATTGCTGGAGTAGTCTGGTCTATCTGAAATTTATTTGAACAGATAGACTAGGAAGAGAAGCAAAGTTAAGCAGTTTAGAAAAACCCATTCTATCTTGCATGTCTATTTGAGACTTTTAGATTCGTGGTTGTGGTGGTTGGGTGAAGAGCCTCATAACCAGGGAAATGGGAAGAGATATCACCTGTAGGAATAGGCAACAGGCAGGAAATCTTGAGAGAAGCCAGAAAAAAGTAGATTGACATTATAAAGTTGAATCAGGAAAAACTGTTTTCTGAAAGCAGGATCTGGTTGTGTTGAGGGAGAATATAACCTGAGAAGCTTTTGTTGCATCAGAATAGTCTTTTATGGGGTGGTTGTTTCAAATAGGTGCCAGTCTGTGGACCAAGGGGCAGCCAGTGGGAGAATCCTGAGCCCAGCAATCTGAACAAATGGACTCCAGGCTCTAGCATGGTGGGAGCAGGGCAGGCTGCTGAACCTCTTCCATGGCTGTTGCTGTTCTGGGGTTAGTGGCAAGCATCATCAGGCAGCTAGGAGCCTGAACTGGAGCCACTGAGTGGGGATTGGCTATAGTCAAGCACCTGACTTGTTGGGCGGAGCCAAGATCCAGATACAAGGGTTTCAGGAGACTAAACTCTTCCACGAAGTTACAGCTCAATAAAACAGGTACCCTTAGAATATCTTTGGTGAAATAACTGGTGTACTTTATTCCATGTAGACAGGGACTTTATAAACATCTTTGTGGTAGGGTTGAATCTAGGGGTAGATCTTCCCATTGGCTCAGTTTGAGATGTTAGGGATACTCTCTATTTACATGGTAATGGAAGTCAGAATTGTCTTTACATGACTGTCATGGTCCTCCTAGTGGCGTGTCATGGGCACGTTCTCCAAGACAGGAACCTCGTTGGGAGCTGGTTCAAACTCCTGCCATTTTAATTATGAGATTTATTAGGGTTCTGAACTTCCTACAACATTACTATTTCTTCTGTTGGATGTCAAGATCAATTCCCCCATAGGCAGGTATTGAAATTAAAATATTTTGGGAATATGAATGAATGGGGAGGCTCTTGATCAACAGTGAGAGGGATGTCCTGTAACAGATTTTGAGAGTTGATGTGGAAAGGTGGAGAGAACTTGGTATTCGTTCCCAAAGTGGGCCTTATATGATTAAGGTATAAGCAATCAGTAATGGAGGTAGGGCATTGGTAGCTATTGTATTGGCAGAGGGAGGTACTGTGACTAACCAGAGACCTTGAAGAGAGGAGCCAAGAAAGAAGTGGGGGGGCATTTAGGCATTTAAGGAGGCATCAGTGAAGTTGAGGAGAGAATTTGTTGAATGACATTGACCTAAGTGATGGTTTGGTCATGAGGATGTGTTGTAAAGAACAATTAAAAATTTCCAGCATGGAGTACCTTCCCATCTTTGTTCCCAGATGAAAGAACACAAACAGCCTTTTTATTTTTAATATGCCTTAAGCATCATTATAACTGGGTAACTGCCTACCCTCCGTGCTCTTAGAATCTACCTCCTATCCCTAAACCCATTATTACTTAATATGTTTCATCATGGCTTCTCTTACTTCCAACCAGGTAATCCTCTGTGGCATGTTCTGTTGTCTTAGAGGCCATGTGACTCTCCTAGCTTCTTTATCCCAGGGTCATTCTGTCTTCTCTCCTTCCTCATGGTCTCTAGCCTGGGAATCCTAAACCTTGTCTATGTCTCTTCTCCCCAACTATTGGCTGCTGGTATCTTTAATCACCAATCAGAATTAACTTGGCGGCCAGGTTCCAAAGGCTATGTGCTGACTTCAAATCTTGGAGGCCAACACTTAATACTAGCATACAAGCAGCATTAGGCCAGCCCACTACAAGGATGGGTGTGTACGCCAAAGAGGAGATGGCTTGGATTTAGTTATGTCTTTTAGTTGTGAAGTGTAGAGTTTATAGTGAATGATATCTGAGGACTTTTAGAAAGTTAATGAATTCAGGGGAGTCAGTTGGCAGTGGATATTTTACAATCATTTGTGAAGAGAAAAAGTAGAAATGTGAGGAGAGGGATGAGATTTGTGGGGATTGGGTGATATTGAGAGAACAGGGGGAGATGAATATTAATAATGGATGTGTCAGTCTGATGTAGCTGTCTGACAGGAAGAAGCTCCCATCAATATAGCAGTGTAGCAGAAGCAGCTAGAGGATCCTCTTATTAATTGATTGATTGATAGATATCCCAAATGCTGACCTCCCTGTCAGTCTCCTCCTTTGTAACTGAAAGTGGTCTGAAGTTCTCCTTCTTTGTTAGGTCTTTGTGTGGTTTAGGTATCTGCATAATGGTGGCTTCATAGAAGAATTAGGTAGTGTTCTTTCTGTTTCTATTTTGTGGAATAGTTTGGGAAGTATAGGTCTTCTTTGAATGTCTGATGATATTCTGATATTCTGCACTAAAACCAACTGGCCCTGGACTTTGTCTTAAATTGGAAGACTTCTAATGATTGCTTCTATTTCCTTAAAGGTTATGGGACTGTTTAGATAATTTGTCTGATTCTGATTTAACTTTGGTAACTGATATCAGTCTAGAAAATTGTCCACTTAATGTAGATTTTTCTAGTTTTTTTTTTTTTTTGGAGTAGAGGCTTTTGTAGTTGGATCTAATCATCCTTTGAATTTCCTCACTTTCTTTGGATATATCTCCATTTTCATTTCTCATTTTGTTAATTTGGATACTGTCTCTATGCCTTTTAGTTATTTCAGCTATGTGTTTATCAATCTTGTTGATTTTCACAAAGAACCTACTCTTAGTTTAGTAGATCGTATAATTCTCTTTGTTTCTAATTGGTTGATTTCAGCCCTGGATTTAATTATTTTCTGCTGACTATTCCTCTTGGTTGTGTTTGCTTCCTTTTGTTCTAGAGCTTTCAGATAAGCTGTTAAGTTACTAATGTAGGATCTCTCCTATTTCTCTATGAAGGCACTCAGTGCTATGAATTTTCCTCTTAGCACAGCTTTCATTTGTCCCATAAATTCGGGTATGCTATGCCATCATTTTCATTGACATCTAGACGGTCTATAATTTCTTTATTTCTTCCCAGACCAAGTTGTCATTGAATAGAGAGTTTCTCAGCTTTCATGTGTATGTGGGATTTCTGTTGTTTTTGTTGCTGTTGAAGATAAGCCTTATTTCATGGTGGTCCAATAGACTACATGGGATTAATCCAAATTACTTTTTATGAGTTGAGGTTTGTTTTGTGTCTGATTATATAGTCAATTTTGGAGGAGCTAACACGAGGTGATGAGAAGAAAGTATATTTTGTTTCTGGGTGAAATGTTCCATAGTTATCTGTTAAATCCATTTGGTTCATAACTTCTGTTAGTTTTAATGTTTCATTGTTTTGATTATGTTTTCATGATCTGTCCATTTGTGAAAGTGGTGTGTTTAACTCTTCCACTATTATTGTGTGAATTTCAATATATGTTTTGATCTTTGGTAATGTTTCTTTTACAAATGTAGGTACCTTTACCTTTGGGGCATAGATTTTTAGAATTGAGAGTTTATCTTCATGGATTTTTCCTTTGATGAGTATGCAGTGTCCTTTCCCCAACTTTTTTGATAACTTTTGGTTGAAAGTCTATTTTACTGGATATTAGAATGCCTACTCCAGATTGTTTCTTGGGACCATTTTCTTGGAAAAGTATTTTCCACTGTTTTACTCTGAGATAGAGTCTGCTTTTGTCACTGAGGTATGTTTCCTGTATTCACTAAAACACTGGGTCTTGTTTAAGTATCCAGTCTGTTAACCTATGACTTCTTTTTTATTTTTTATTTATTTATTTATTTTTTTTTTTTTGGTTTTTCGAGACAGGGTTTCTCTGTATAGCCCTGGCTGTCCTGGAACTCGCTCTGTAGACCAGGCTGGCCTCGAACTCAGAAATCCGCCTGCCTCTGCCTCCCAAGTGCTGGGATTAAAGGGACCTATGACTTCTTATTGGGGAATTGAGTCCACTGATTATTGGTTCCTGCTATTTTTGTTGTTAGAGGTGGTAATATGTTTGTATGGTTCTCTTCTTTGTTAGTTTGTTGTGACATGATTACTTTCTTGCTTTTTTGGAGGGGATATAGTTTCCCTTCTTGTGCTGGAGTTTTCCTTCACTTACTTATCTTGTATGGGGCTGGGTTAGTAGAAAGATGTTTAAATTTTTTTCATTTAATATCTTGGTTTCTCCATCTATAGTGATTGAAAGTTTTGCTGAGTATAGTATCCTGGGCTGGCATTTGTGTTTTATTATGGACTGTGTTACATCTGCCCAAGATCTTCTGGCTTTTAGAGTCTCTGTTGAGAATTCTGGTGTGATTCTGATAGGTTAACCTTTTTATGTTACTTGGATATATTCCCTTACTCCTTTTAATATTCTTTCTTTGTTCCGAAGACATAGTGTTATGATTATTACGTGACAGGAGAAATTTCTTTTCTATTCCACTCTCTTTGGTGTTCTGCAGGCTTCTTCTATGTTTTTGGCCATCTGGATACAGAAAATGTGGCACATTTGCACAATGGAATTGTGTAACTTTTACACAATACAGTTATTAAAAAGAAGGACAACATGAATTTTGCAGGCAAATGGATAGAATTAGAAAATATCTTCTTGAGTGAGGTAACCCAGACCCAAAAGTACATGCATGATATATACTTATGTATAAGTCGATATTATCTATAAAGTGCAGTATAACCATGGTATAGTACACAGACCCAAATAAGTTAAGCAAGAAGGAAAGACCAAGAAAATATGCTTGAATTTCACTCAGAAGGGAGAATAAAATAGTCATAGGATTCAGAGGAAGGACAATAACTAGGAAGGAGAAGGGAGGGGGAATGAATGGGGCAGAGATCTGATGTGAGGATAGATAGGGGGAAAGACCAGTGGGAAACACTCCACTTGTATTTGTGACCTTCCTTGGGCTTCTGATTCTTTCCCATCTGAGTGAGACAGCTCAACAAAATGATCTATATCAACCTTTTTCATTGAAAAATCTATGAATTTTTCATGTTTACATCCCTAACTCACAATAGTAAAACCATATTCTAGCACTTTCTTTGTTCTGCACAATAAATTAACACAAACCCAGTGACCTATGAGCACAATACATATAATATGGGCAGGGTATGTCGGGATCTGCTTCTCTGGCTCTTAGAGGCCACAGTCAAGGTGATGTCAAAGTTACATTCTCATCTGTGTAGTCAAGTAAATCTCCTTGTGAGTACAGTGAGGAGGATGTTTGTGCAAATTTGTTTTCTTTTGTTTCCATTTCGTTTTTTTTTTCTTTTCTTTTCCTATCTTTTCTTCTCTTGCCTTTCTTTTCTTTCTTTCTTTCTTTCTTTCTTTCTTTCTTTCTTTCTTTCTTTCTTTCTTTCTTTCTTTCTTTCTTCTTTCCTTCCTTCTGTCTTTCTTTTTTTCTTTTCTGATTTTGCAATAGGGTATCACTAAGCTTTCCTTGAAACTCAAAAATACCTTGGCTTTTGATATCCTGTGTTCTTCTGAAGATTGCTAGTGACTTTTAAATGATCCTTTGTGGTTTTCCTATTCTTCTCATTTTTGACAGTAAGTTAGACACAATAGCAAAAATATAAAAGTCACTGTACTTGAAAAATTAATAAAAAGGAAATAATAAAGTGACTATAAATAATGACAAAACTAAAGAGAAAGACCAAGCAATATACTGTACTAGAGAGACTTGTAGATTGGTAGAGTCATTGTGACCACCAGTATAAAGGAAACTCAGGAATATATGGAATCACTAACTGATTTACCTACTCCTGCACTAGGTATATTTCTGAACAATTATAAATCAGAAAAAAATCGATATATTCCAGCAATAAATTTCTTTCCCTTTATCCTAGAATTTCATATATATATATATATATATATATATATATATATATATATATATATATTTAGGATGTTTATTCTTTTGCTTCATATAGCCATGCTAAGGATGGTTTAGCTGACATCCCTATTCAGGCTTTATCTGGACAGAACTCAGCTCTAGCTTGTTGATTTATTGTTCTTTCTCTCATAAAATTCAGACAGTTTTCTATGGTGTTCCAAAGACATATAATACATGATGACATTTGGACTGTCTTAGTAGAGAAGTTTTTGTTTTAGGCTATAACCTCCATAAAGAAATTGTGTGCCTTTCATACCTTAACAAATAAGAACATCTCCATAGATCAGTGTTTTGAACACTCATGATCAGAAAGCTTCTTCTAGCTAAGTGGAAACTAAAGTAGGCAAAGTGGAAAGAGTAAGAGACCTTGGAATTCAGTGTGAAATGCATTATCTTCATCAAACTCCTCCCCAGAGGGCTCAGGGAGCTCTGTGGAAGAGGAGGCAGAGTGATTTTGAGAGCCAGGGGAAATGGATGACATTAAGGAAACAGTATCTTTCAGACACAACAGGTCTGATGCACATGTGAACACACAGAGACTGTTGTAGTATACACAGGTCCAGCAAATGTCTAAGCTAGATGGGGACCCAGTGTTGAGAGGGGGAAATGTACGTAAGCTCTCATCTTTAGCCATGAAACTATCAAGTAACCACCATATTGTTGTCTCTCTCATATGATCATGTGTTAGCAGTTTACAGAAGAGATCTGAATATGCTTGTCAGAAATAATTTAATGATTTATACCTGAAAAGATGATGTATAAAATTATATATTTAATACAAAATAAAAATAAAATGCATATTGGTTAGATATATATTTAATTTTCAATGATATTCTTGGCTAATGGTAAAATGTTAACATTGGATAAATACATTGCTTTGGAGAGAAAGTGCCATAACCTGCCTTGTAAGTACATTGATTAATGATACACATGTTGAAAGATTGTCTCCATACATAGAGTAGACTGGACTAGAACTTTCTAGATACCCCAGACAGGCCTTAAATTCATGACCCTGCTTGTTCTATCTCCCCATTTCTGGGATTATAGATGTGAATATCCACACAAAAATATTTTTTCTTTTTTTTTTTTATTTTCTAAGTTCTTTTATTTACATTCCAAATCATTTACCCTTTCCCATTTCCTCCCTCCCCGAAAGTCCCATAAGCCCCCTTCCCTCCCTCTTTTCCCCATTCAATCCCCTCTTGCTTCTCTGTCCTGGCATTCCCCTACATCCAGTCTTTCCAGGACCAGGGTATCTCCTTCAATCTTCTTGAAAATCTATTGATATGCGAATTGTGTCTAGGGTATTCCAAGATTCTGGGTTAATATCCCCTTATCAGTGACTGCATACCATGTGTGTTCTTATGTGATTGGGTTACCTCACTAAAGATGATATTTTCCAGTTCTGACAGTTTGCCTAGGAATATCTTGAGCTCATTGTTTTTAATTGCAGAATAGTATTCCATTGTGTAAATATACTATATCTTCTGAATCCATTTCTCCGTTGAGGGACATCTGGGTTCTTTCCAGCTTCTGGCTATTATAAATAAGGCTGCTATGAACATAGTGGAGCATGTGTCCTTATTGCATGCAGGTAAAGCCTCTGGGTATATGCCCAGGAGTGGTATAGCCAGATCCTCCAGGAGTGTTATGCCCAGTTTTCTGAGGAACCGCCAGACTGCTTTCCAGAGTGGTTGTACCAGCTTGCAATCCCTCCAGGAGTGGAGGATTATTCCTCTTTCTCCATATCCTAGCCACCAACTGCTGTCTCCTGTGTTTTTGATCTTAGCCATTCTGACTGGTGTGAGATGGAATCTCAGGGTTGTTTTGGTTTGGATTTCCCTAATGACTAAGGATGTTGAACATTTCTTTAGGTGCTTCTCAGCCACTAGATATTCTTCAGGTGAGAACTCTTTGTTTATCTCTGTACCCCATTTTTTAATAGGGTTACTTGGCTCTCTGGAGTCTAACTTCTTGAGTTCTTTGTATATCTTGGATATTAGCACTCTGTCGGATGTAGGGTTGGTAAAGATCATTTCCCAGTTAGTTGGTTGCCACTTTGTCTTTTTGACAGTGTCTTTTGCCTTGCAAAAACTTTGTAATTTAATGAGGTCCCATTTGTCAATTTTTTTTTGAGTTGAAACTTAAATTGTTTTTTTTTCTCTTTATTTTTTTTTATTTTCTAAGTTTTTTTTTTAATTTACATTCCAAATCATTTTCCCTTTCCCATTTCCTCCCTCCCCGAAAGTCCCATAAGCTCCCTTCCCGCCCTCTTTTCTCCACTCAACCCCCTCTCGTTTCTCTGTCCTGGAGTTCCACTACATCCAGTCTTTCCAGGACCAGGGGTCTCTCCTTCCATCTTCTTAGAAATCTATTGATATTCAAATTGTGTCTAGGGTATTCCAAGATTCTGGGTTAATATCCTCTTAACAGTGACTGCATACCATGTGTGTTCTTTTGTGATTGGGTTACCTCACTAAGGATGCTATTTTCAAGTTCTGACCATTTGCCTAGGAATTTCGTGAGTTTATTGTTTTTAATTGCAGAGTAGTATTCCATTGTGTAAATATACCACATCTTCTGAATCCATTCCTCCGTTGAGGGACATCTGGGTTCTTTCCAGCTTCTGGCTATTATAAATAAAGCTGCTATGAACATAGTGGAGCATGTGTCCTTATTGCAGGCAGGTAAAGCCTCTGGGTATATGCCCAGGAGTGGTATAGCCGGATCCTCCGGGAGTGTCATGCCCAGTTTTCTGTGGAACCGCCGGACTGCTTTCCAAAGTGGTTGTACCAGCATGCAATTCCATCAGCAGTGGAGGAGTGTTCCTCTTTCTCCACATTCTCGCCAACAACTGCTGTCTCCTGGGTTTTTGATCTTAGCCATTCTGACTGGTGTGAGATGGAATCTCAGGGTTGTTTTGATTTGCATTTCCCTAATGACTAAGGATGATGAACATCTCTTTAGGTGCTTCTCAGCCATTAGATATTCTTCAGGTGAGAACTCTTTGTTTAACTCTGTACCCCATTTTTTAATAGGGTTACTTGCCTCTCTGGAGTTTAACTTCTTGATTTCTTTGTATATATTGGATATTAGCCCTCTGTCGGATGTAGGGTTGGTAAAGATCATTTCCCAGTTAGTTGGTTGCCGCTTGTCTTTTTGACACTGTCTTTTGCCTTGCAAAAACTTTGTAATTTAATGAGGTCCCATTCGTCTATTCTTGATCTTAGAGCATAAGCTATTGGAGTTCTGTTCAGGAAATTCGCCCCTGTGCCCATATGTTCAAGGTTCTTCCATAGTTTCCTTTATATTAGTTTCAGTGTGTCTGGTTTTTTGTGGAGATCCTTGATCCTCTTGGAATTGAGCTTAGTGCAAGGAGATAAGAATGGGTCAATTTGCATTCTTCTGCATGTTGACCTCCAGTTGAGCCAGCACCATTTGTTGAAAAGGCTATCTTTTTTCCACTGGATGGATTTAGGTCCTTTGTCAAAGATCAAGTGACCATAGGAGTGTGGGTTCATTTCTGGGTCTTCAATTCTGTTCCATTGAGGTACATGCCTGTCACTGTACCAATACCATGCGGTTTTTAACACTATTGCTCTGTAGTACAGCTTGAGGTCCAGGATACTGATTCCCCCAGAGGTTCTTTTAATCTTGAGAATAGTTTTAGCTCTTCTGGGTTTTCTGCTATTCCAGATGAATTGTTGAATTGCTCTTTCTATCTCTATGAAGAATTGAATTGGGATTTTGATGGGGATTGCATTGAATCTGTATATTACTTTTGGTAAGATGGTCATTTTTACCATATTAATCCTGCCAATCCATGAGCATGGCAGATTTTTCCATCTTCTGAGGTCTTCTTCAATTTCTTTCTTCAGAGACTTGAAGTTCTTTTCATACAGATCTTTCAATTGTTTGGATAGAGTCACGCCAAGATACTTTATATGGTTTGTGGCTATCGTGAAGGGTATCATTTCTCTTACTTCTTTCTCAGCCTGCTTATCCTTTGAGTATAGGAAGGCTACTGACTTGCTTGAGTTGATTTTATATCCGGCCACTTTGCTGAAGTCGTTTATCAGCGGTAGGAGTTCTCTGGTGGAGTTCTTTGGGTCGCTTAAGTATACTATCATATCGTCTGCAAATAGTGATAGGTTGACTTCTTACTTTCCAATTTGTATCCCTTTGACCTCTTTTTGTTGTCTAATTGCTTTAGCTAGAACTTCAAGTACTATATTGAAAAGATATGGAGAGAGAGGGCAAGCTTGTGTAGTCCCCGATTTTAGTGGGTTTACTTCAAGTTTCTCTCCATTTAGATTGATGCTGGGTACAGGTTTGCTGTAAATTGCTTTTACTATGTTTAGATATGGGCCTTGAATTTCTGATCTTTCCAAGACCTTTAGCATGAAAGGATGCTGAATTTTGTCAAATGCTTTTTCAGCATCTAACTAGATGACCATGTGTTTTTTTCTTTGAGATTGTTTATATAGAGGATTACGTTGATGGATTTCCTTTTATTGAACCATCCCTGGGATGAAGCCTACTTGATCGTGGTGAATGATCGTTTTGATGTGTTCTTCGATTCGGTTGGCAAGAATTTTATTGAGTATTTTTGCATCGATATTCATAAGAGAGATTGGCATGAGATTCTCTTTCTTTGTCGGATCTTTGTGTGCTTTTGGTATTAGTGTAATTGTGGCTTCATGGAACGAGTTGGGTACTGTTCCTTCTGTTTCTGTTTTGTGGAACAGTTTGAAGAGTATTGGTTTTAGGTCTTCTTTGAAGGTCTGATAGAATTCTGCACTAAAACCATCTGGACCTGTGCTTTATTTGGTTGGAAGACTTCCAATTACAACTTCTATTTCTTCAGGGGTTATAGGATGGTTTAGATGGTCTATTTGATCCTGATTTAATTTTGGTATTTGGTATCTGTCCAGGAAATTGTCCATTTCCTCAAGATTTTCTAGTTTTGTTGAATACAGGTTTTTGTAGTAGGATCTGAAGTTTTTTCAATTTCCTCAGTTTCTGTTGTTATCTCTCCCTTTTCGTTTCTGATTTTATTAATTTGGATACTATCTCTGTGCCCTCTGGTTAGTCTGGCTAAGGACTTATCTATCTTGTTGATTTTCTCAAAGAACCAACTCCTTGTTTTGTTGATTCTCTGTATGGTTTTGTTTGTTTCTACTTGATTGATTTCAGCTCTGAGTTTGATGATTTCCTGCCTTCTACTCCTCTTTGGTGTATTTGCTTTTTTTTGTTCCAGGGCTTTCAGGTGTGCCATTATGCTGTTAGTGTATGCTGTCCCCGTTTCTTTTTGGTGGCACTCAGGGCTATGAATTTTCCTCTTAGCACTGCTTTCATTGTGTCCCATAAATTAGGGTATGTTGTGCCTTCATTTTCATTAACTTTCAAAAAGTCTTTGATTCCTTTCTTTATTTCCACCTTGACCAATTTATCATTGAGTAGATCATTGTTCATCCTCTATGTGTACGTGGGTGTTCTTTTGTTTTTGCTGCCATTGAAGACCACCGTTATTCCATAGTGATCTGATAGGGGGCATGGGATTAGTTCTATCTTCTTATATCTGTTGAGGTCTGATTTGTGACCAATTATATGGTCAATTTTGGAGAAGGTACCATGAGGTGCTGAGAAGAAGGTGTATTCTTTAGCTCTAGGATGAAATGTTCTATATATATATATGGTAGTTCCATTTGGTCCAAGGCTTCAATTAGATTCACTGTGTTCCTGTTTAGTTTCTGCTTTCCTGAACGATCCATTTCAGAGAGCGGGGTGTTGAAGTCACCCACTCTTATTGTGTGAGGTGCGATGTGTGCTTTGAGCTTTAGTAAAGTTTCTTTTACGAATGAGGGTGCCCTTGCATTTGGAGCATAGATATTCAGAATTGAGAGCTCTTGTTGGTGGATTTTTCCCTTGATCTATATGTAATGTCCTTCTGTGTCTTTTTTGATGACTTTAGGTTGAAAATCAATTTTATCCGATATTAGGATGGCTACTCCACCTTGTTTCTTGGCGCCATTTGCTTGTAAAATTGTTTTCCAGCCTTTTACTCTGAGGTAGTGTTTGTCTTTGAAACTGAGGTGTGTTTCCTTCATGCAGCAAATGCTGGGTCCTTTTTATATATCCAGTCTGCTAGTCTATGTCTTTTAATTGGGGAATTGAGACCATTGATATTAAGAGAGATTAAGGCATAGTGATTATTGCCATCTGCCATTCTTGACGCTATCTTTATGTTTGAGTGGTTATCTACTTTTGGGTTTGATTCAAGAAGGTTATTATCTCATTTTTTCCAGGGTGTTGTTTCTCTCCCTGTATTGGAGGTTTCCACCTATTATCCATTGCAGGGCTGGATTTGTGGAAAGATATTGTGAAAATTTGGTTTTATCCTGGATTATCTTGGTCTCTCCCTCTATGGTGATTGAGAATTTTGCTGGGTATAGTAGTCTAGGCTGGCATTTGTGCTCTCTTAGTGTCTGCATGAGATCTGCCCAAGATCTTCTGGCTTTCATAGTCTCTGGTGAGAAATCTGATGTGATTCGGATAGGTCTTCCTTTGTATGTTACTTGGCCCTTTTCTCTTACTGCTTTTAATATTCTTTCTTTGTTTAGAACATTTGGTGTTTTGATTATTATGTGACGGGAGGTATTTCTGTTCTGGTCCAGTCTGTTTGGAGTTCTGTAGGCTTCTTGTACGTTCATTGGCATCTCTCTCTTTAGGTTATGGAAGTTTTCCTCCATAATTTTGTTGAAGATGTTTACTGGCCCTTTAAGTTGCAAATCTTCACTCTCATCTATACCTATAATCCTTAGGTTTGGTCTTCTCATTGTGTCCTGTATTTCCTGGAAGTTTTGGGTTACAAATTTTTTGCATTTTCATTTTCTTTGACTGTCGAGTCGATGCTTTCTATGGAATCTTCAGCACCTGAGATTCTTTCTTCCATCTCTTGTATTCTATTGTTGATATTTGCATCTATGACTCCTGATTTCTTCCCAAGGTTTTCTATCTCCAAAGTGGTCTCTCTTTGTGATTTCTTAGTTGTTTGTATTTCATTTTTTAGTTCCTGGATGGATTTGCTGAGATCCTTCACTTGTTTGTTTGTATTTTCCTGTATTTCTTTAATGTATTTTTGCATTACCTCTTTCAGGATTTCTGCCTCTTTACCCACGTTCTCCTGCATTTCTCTGAGCGATTTTTGTGTTTCCTCCTCATGGGAATTCATCTGTTGATCCATCATCTCCTGCATTTCTTTAAGCAGTTCTCGTGTTTCCTTTGTAAGGGCATCTAACCGTTGATTCATTTCTTTAAGCAATTTTTGTGTTGCCTCCTTATGGGCATCCGTCTGTTGACCCATATTCTTCTGCATTTCTTTATGCAATTTTTGTGATTCCTTTGTGAGTGCATCTACCCGTAGATTCATCTCATTAAGCGATTTTTGTGTTGTCTCCTTGTGCGCCTCCATTTTTTGATCCATGTTCTCCATTTCTCTAAGCGATTTTTGTGTTTCCTTTGTAAGGGCTTCTAACTGTTGATTCATGGTCTCTTGTAATTCTTTATTAGATTTATTTGTGTCCTTCTTGTGATCCTCTAATAGCATCATGAGAAGTGATTTTAAATCCAGATCTTGTCTTTCTGGTGTGGTGGGGTATCCAGGACTTGCTGCTGTTGGAGTATTGGGTTCGAATGGTGCCATATTACTTTGATTTCTGGTAGTAACATTCCTACGTTTGCCCTTTGCCATCTGGTTACCTCTGATGTTAGTTGGTCCTGCTGTCACTGGCTGTTGGTTGGACCTCCTGTGAGCCTGAAAAGCTATTTCTGCCCGCCCTGATTTACCAGGATTCCCCTGGCACAGATTTCTGGGGCCTGCCCTGCTCCTGAGTGACTTTGGAGCCCTGATGTGCCTTGCCCCAAGTGATGTTATATTGGGGAGTCCTTGCACATCCAAAGGCACAGTGTAGTGGATTCCTGGAGCAGAGGTCACCAAAGGGAGGCTGGTAGGCTCCTGCCCTGTGCAGGGGTGTGTGATCTCTCCTAGAGTGGGGGGAAGGGGCGTCCCTCTGCCAGGCAGAAGTCCCACAGCAGAGCTGGCACACTGGTTACTGCAGATCTGCCCAGCACTTGGGAGCCGCATACACACAAGCCGCCTGAGTCCCAAGCGATATTATGTCTGTGTGTCTCTGAGCCTGGAAGTCCCAACTTCCTGGCCACTGGAGTAAAGATGGGGGAGTGCACTCTGCACTCTCTCCGTGGCACTGGTCACCCTGCAGAGGCGATGGCCTGCAGATCTGGCACTCAGAGGACGACAGCACTGTCCCGTTCTTGGGAGAAGGTGGAAGCCCCAACAGGCCATGTCCCAAGCGATGTTATATTGGGGAGAGCCTGGGTACCTGTCTCTTCAGTGCAGTCTACCAGAACAGAGGTCGCAGAAGGGAAGCTGGTAGGTTCCCACCCAGTGCGGGTGTCCCTCTGCCAGGCAGAAATCCCACAGCAGAGCTGGCGCGCTGGTTACTGCAGATCTGCCCAGCACTTGGGAGCCACGTACACACAAGCTGCCCGAGACCCAAGCAATATTATGCCTGTCTGTCTCAGAGCCTGGCAGTCCCAAGTTCCCGGCCACTGGAGCAAAGATGGCGGAGTGCACTCTGCACTCTCTCCGTGGTGCTCCCATTTGTCAATTCTTGATCTTAGAGCATAAGTGATTTTTGTGTTTTCTATTTATGGGTTTTTATCTGTTGGCCCATATTCTCCTGCATTCCTTCAAGCTATTTTTGTGTTTCCTTTGTAAGGACTTCTATCCATTGATTCATGTTCTCCTGTATTTCTTTAAGAGATTTATTTATGTCCTTCTTTAAATCCTCTAATAGCCTCATGAGAAGTGAATTTAAATCCAGATTTTGCCTTTCAGGTATGATGGGGTATGCAGGACTTGCTCCTGTTGGAGAGTTTGGTTCAGATGTTGCCCTATTGTCTTGATTTCTGTTAGTAATGTTCTTACATTTGCCTTTTACCATCTGGTTATCTCTGGTGTTAGTTGGTCCTCCTGTCACTGGCTGTTGCTTGAACCTCCTGTGAGCCTGCAAGGCTATTTCTATACCCCTGGATAAACGGTTTTCCCCTGGCCCCGATTGCTGAGGGGCTGCCCTGCTCCTGAGTGTCTTTGGAGCCCTGGTGTGCCTTGCCCCTAGTGATGTTATACTTGGGATTTCTCTGTGTATCTGGAGCCTCTGTCTGGTCTACCACATGAGCAAAGTTGGCGGAGGCTGCTGTGCTCCTTCCAGGCGGGCATCACTCTAAAGAGCAGATGTCCCACAGCAGAGCTGGTGCTCACATGACCACAGAGCTGCCCAGCTCTTGGGCACCCTAGCTGTGTGTGTCCCAAGTGATGTTATGATCAGTTATCTCTTCACCTGGAGGCCCTGTCTGCTCTGTCACCAGAGCAAAGATGGCGGAGGTTACTGCACTCCCTCCAGGCGCAGGTCACTCTGCAGGGCAGATGTCCCACAGTAGAGCTGGCACCCAGATGACCACAGAGCTGCCCTGCTCTTGGGCAGAGATGGAACCCTAGCAGGCTGTGTCTCAAGCGATGTTATACTTGGGAAATCTCTGTGTATCTGCAGTCTCAGTGTAGTCTAACACCGGAGCAAAGGTGGTGGAGGCGAGGCTACTGCACTTCCTCCAGGCACGGGTTACTTTGCAGGGCAGATGTCCCACAGCAGAGCTGGCATGCAGATGACCACAGAGCTGCCCAGCTCTTGGGCACAGGTGGCACCCTAGCTGCCTGTGTCCCAAGCGATGTTATGCTCGGTTATCTCTGCACATGGAGGCCCTGACTGCTCTGTCCACTTTTCGTCTTCTAAGATAATAGGCATATCCATAGCCTGTGGTGGTTCAAAACTGCCATCCATTGGATAATCAAGACGTGTCAGTAGTTTTCTTACTCCTTTTAAAGAGACAGCTGCATTAAACGCCACACTCTGTTTCTTTAGGCTCAGCTGGCCTCTTCTGAGTCTCTTCTGCTTCATCCACATGAATGGTGAAGGCAGACTGTTTACTAACTGCTTTCCATGAAGGAACAACAGCTCATTGTTTATAGGAAGGTCCATAATTCAGGCACTGGAATAGAATCTTGATTGTGTCTATTTTATATTGTATGTGACATTAGGTCAAATCCTTTTTTATTTTTTAAATTGTTTTATTGAAAAAGGAAGTAAAAACATTTTATGATAGAATTAAAAAATTACTTGGAAAATGTTTCTGACAAAATTGAAGAAGCATGTAGAAAAACACATTAAGACTGACAATTTTCATGGAAAATTAAAGAGTAAAATGATAGACATAACAATATTGCTAAATTAATAGAAAAAGGAAGTAGAAGCATTTTATGATAGAATTGCAGATTTACATCGGAAATATTTCTAATAAAATTGTAGAAAAATATAAAATAACATTAAAATTGAAGATTATCATGGAAAATTACAGATAAAATGGTAGGCATAAAAATATTTCTAAGTTGATTGAAAGTGGAATTATAAACATTTTCTGATAAAATTGAAGATTTATAAGGAAACTCTGGTAAAATTCAAGAAATATATAGAAAAACACGTTAAAATCGACTATTTCATGGAAAATTATACAGATAAAATGGTAGGAATAAAAATATTCCTAAGTTGATTTAAAGTAGAATTATAAACATTTTCTGATAAAATTGAAGATTTACATGGAAAATATTTCTGCTAAAATTGAAAAAATATATAGAAAAACATTAAAATTGAAGATTATCATGGAAAAATATACAGATAAAAAGGTAGGCATAAAATATTTCTAAGTTGATTGAAAGTGGAATTATAAGCATTTTCTGATAAAATTGAAGATTTACATGGAAAATATCTCTGATAAAATTGAAGAAATATATAGAAAAATACATTAAGATTGAGCTCCAAGGCCAACTCCTTAACTTCCTCAAGCCTTAATTTCCTGCCAAGGAATTTACCTTGGTTGCAAAGCTTAAAGGGATACCTCCAAATTCATAATTCAGATGAATTACATTTAACATAACATTAAATGATCAATAGCAAGTAATAGCATTTTGCTTTGTGAATTAGGAATAAGGAAATGTTGGTAAGGAATTTTATGATGTGCAATATAGTATTTAAAGGCTTAGGCCAGTCCACAGTCTCTGCCTGGGCCTGCTGAAAACAGGAGCTCTGTCACCAATATCCAGATCAGGTGCTTCAACAGATCTATTATGACTGATGATTCATCAGGATGAACCTCCGGGCCCCACCCACACCGCTGAGCTTGGCAGTACAGAGCCTACTGAAGAATGAAACCTTGGTCATCACTGCTTTGCCCAGGGAGTTGTTCCCACAGCTCTTCAAGGCAGCATTCACTGACAGACATACGAAGATGCTAAAGGAAATGGTGGGAGCCTGGCCCTTTCCCTGGCTCCCTGTTGGGGCACTGATGAAAGTCCCTGACATGATGACATTGCAAGCTGTGCTGGATGGTGTAGACATGCAGCTGACAGAAAATTTTCACCCAAGGGGGAAGCTTCACGTGCTGGAGCTGAGGAATGTGCACCATGAATTCTGGGATATTTCGTCTGGACCAGAGCATGGAGATCACTCAGCAGAGACTGTGTGTAAAAAGCAAATACCAACACACCATCATACATATGCACTGAGGCAAAGTTTGAAGGTGGTCATTGATCTTTACCTTGACTTTGATTTAGAGAAACATCAATCTTATTTCTTGCAGTGGGCATGGGAGAGAAGAGGTTCCCTGCACCTGTGCTGTGTGAAGATGCGAATTAGGGAATTGTATATGGACACTATCAGGAAGGTCTTGAATATTATCTAGCCATATTGTATTGAAGAGTTGAAAGTCAATATAAAGAAAGTGGGTATTCTGACCATGCTGTTAAGCTTAGCACCTTGCCTTGTTTGGATGAAAAATCTTCGTAAACTCCTTCTAAGAGAAGTCAATGTGACACTCTTCTTCAAGCTTCTATGTATGCCAACAGACACACAGGACAAGAGAGTCACCAAGTTAATTTCTCTGTTCTCCAGACTCAACTCTCTCCAGCATCTCAACATGGTTGGTGTCTACTTGAATTAATTGCTCCAGTGTCTGAAGACCCCCTTGTATTTCCTGTCCATCACCCTCTGCAAGTACTCAGAGTCAGACTTGGAGTCCTTTGCCCAGTGTCAGAGCCTCCAACATCTCAAACATCTGCATTTGACAGGTATCATTTTGTGTGATCTGAGTCTTTTGCCTCTCAGATTTTTTTTTCCTAGAAAATGTTGCAGACACTCTGAAGACACTGGAATTAGAACATTGTAGGATGACAGACTCTTAGCTCAGTGCTCTTTTCCCTGCCCTGAGTCAGTGCTCTCAGCTCATCGAGGTTAACCTCTATGACAATGACATCTTGATGGCTGTCCTAAAGAAACTTCTGAATCATGAAGCCAACAAAAGACAGCTTATCATTGAGTCTTACCCTGCCCCTTTGGAGTGCTATGAAACTGATTTTGTTGTCAGAGCAGAGAAATTTGTCCAGCTTTCCTCTGAGTTCATGGACACACTTTGCACTGTAAGGCAGCCTCAATCTGTCTCCTTTGCCTCTCAGTTATGCCTTCAATGTTTACAGTGCTGTATCTATGACCTGGAGACCAGTCTTTGCCATTGTTGGCAGTAAATAGAAGAAGATTGCTTTTGGTTACTGAGAAATGAAAGTCTAGGGACAAGCCTGTGATCAAGGGGCTCCTAAGCACATGTCTTCTGACTTTGCTCAATGTGTTGGAAACAAAGGGGCTGACTGTGACATCTAGAGAGTGGAAATGTGAGGAGAAATGACTAATGGAATCATACAGTTGTACATTTCAAAATGCAAATCGGTCCAGGACAAGATGGCAACATTTTGCTCTCTCTCTAAAAGATATTCTCCCATCTTCTTAACAGTGTCATATAGCCCTTGTTGGACTTGAACTCATCTACTTTTCTGCTCTCCATGATTGCTAAAGTCACTGACAAATGCCACCATGCTCAGCTTGTAGGCCATCTCACTGTAGGATGCTATTCATCAGGGCTCCCAAGCTCTGTTGGGCACCTACATATAAAAATTTCTAGGAGATAGACAGGTCCCTGTCCTGCCCTGAAGAATTGCATTATAAATGTCCAGTGGGGACTCTCTTTTGTTCATGATCCCTGAACCTAGCCATTGTGTTTTCTCTTGTCTGAATAATCACGTAACAATAATAATAAAATTATACCACACTTTAAAAAAAAAGAAAAGGAAGAAAGGTTAGGCCTATTCTCTGTATGTTCATGTCAGGTTCCTGCCACTAGGTGTAGTTACTATATAGGCTGAGAGAGGCATCAGAAATAATAAAAAGTCCATGACCACCAGGCTGTAGCACGCAGAGTGACTTGTGTCAGCTGGTGGACTGCAGATAGGGCTGAGCAAGGATGGTAGTAGCAGAGTCAATCGATGGGGAGAGCTCTTTGACTCAAGCTTGATGACCTAAGCAAATGACTTTCCATTTGTCCCTTGCTGTGTGAGCTTGTTTGTTATGTGTAGAATGAAAATAATGCAGTAGATGAGATCAGTCCGACTGTGAAACTTTAATACTCTGAAATACTGAGAATGATTCTGCAGTGCTGGAGCTAGACCACTGCATGAAAGGCAAAGGATTTCAAGTCGTTTTGAAGAATGATGAGCTACCATCCTTGGAAATTTGTATGAAGCAGAGCAGCAGCAGAAGAAGGACAACTAGTACTATTATTATTATTATTATTATTATTATTATTATTATTATTATTATTATTATGGAATTCCAAATCTTCTAATTGCTCAGGGAGACATGTGGTTCCTTAATAAAATGTGCTAGAACATTTGATGTCTGAACATTTGGAAGCAACAAGTCTTACCTTTTTTTCTTTATTAACATTTTAATTTTACATTGAAACTGAAGACAATCTTGGACAGTAGTCTTATTCCAAGCCTCCCCTGGCAGTGTGCCTTTCTCCATGGTAGCTCCTCCTCCTGTATTAACTTCTCTGCACTGGGATATACTGCGAGACTCAGTCTGTCTTCATCTATTTATGTTCCTTGTTTGGTGATTTCGTCCTGTATCCTAAATTTGCACCTAGATGCTTCCCTAGATGATGAGACATTTCCATCTGGAGGTCTGACAAGCATCTCAAAGGTCTAATGTGTTCTTTACAAAGCACTGGTTCCAAACCTTTTTGATGATGCTCACTGTTAGACCTTCACCAGAAGTCAGTTCTGTGTACTTGAATCTCTAGAACTGTGAACTAAATAAACACCATCATTTTTTCTTCTCTCATCTATTACATCCTGGCCTCAGTTTTCCCTCCCTTCCTTTCCCCCAGTTTCCACCCACCACCTTTCCTCATGACCAAACCAGCAAATAAAGTGTTTAATTTGGCTTACAGTTACAGAGGATTCTTGTCTATGACAGCAGAGAAAAGGTCTGACACCTGGAACTGAAAGTTCACATCTTGATCTAAAAGCAAGAGCCAGGGTAATTCAGGATTACCCTTTCTAGTTCCATCTGTTTGACTAAGAATTTCATGAATTCATTGTTTTTAATAGCTGAATAGGCTTTTGCTGTTCGTCCTGTTCCTTCCGACTTGGTAGACCTGTGCTAGGTCTGCCACGGGGGATGAACCCATCTCCTGGTGCTTTCTAGAGATCCAACAGCAGTGGGGCACTCAGTAAGAAATAGTCCCACCTCCGGAAGTCCAGAGCTGCAGGCGGGGACCCACTACCCAGCAACCATCAAAAACTACCTTCCCTCTGGATCACCATGCCCCTTCCGTCTCCTCTACCCCTCCCTACTTTGCTGCCCATCCTGTTTGTTCTGAAGTGGTAGACCTGTGCTAGATCTGCCACGGGGGAAGATCCCTTTTCCTGGTGCTTTCTAGAGATCCAGCAGTAGCAGGGCATTCGAGATCCAGCATCAGAAGGACATTTGAGATCCAATAGTAGCAGGCATTCAAGATCCAGCAGTCGCAGAACATTTGGCCTGTGCCAGGCCTGCATGGGGGATGCATTTCCTGAGATCCAGCAGCAGCAGGGCATTCGAGAATCAACAGTTTGCCGGACATTCAACCCTAGCCAAGTCTGCCACATGGAAGACCCCATTTCCTGATACTCCCTGGAAAACCAGCTGTATGCAGGACATTTTAGAGAAAGGGAATCCCAGGAATACAGAAACACAGGCCTGAAGGACAGAAAAGTCACAGTGGGAGACAGCAACACCAACTAACACTGGAGATAATTAGATGGTTAAAGGCAAATGCAAGATCATTACCAACAGAAACCAAGGCAACATGGTAGCATCAGAACCCAGTTCTCCCACAATAGCAAATCCAGGATACTCTATCACATCAGAAAAGCAAGAGCTGCATTTAAAATCACATCTCATGATGCTGTTAGAGGAATTCAAGAAGGACGCAAATAACTCCCTTAAAGAAATAAATGAGAACATGGGTCAATGGGTAGAAGCCCTTAAAGAAGAATCACAAAAATCCTTTAAAGAAATGCAGGAGAATATGGGTCAACAGGTAGAAGCCCTTAAAGAGGAGACACAAAAATCCCTTAAAGAAATATGGGAAAACATGAGTCAACAGGTAGAAACTCTTAAAGAGGCAACACAAAAGTCCTATAGGGAACTGTGGGAGAACATGGGTCAAAATGCAGAAGCCCTTAAAGAGGAATCACAAAAATCTCTAAAAGAAACAGAGGAGAACATGGGTCAACAGGTGGAAGCCCTTAAAGAGGAAAGACAAAAATCCCTTAAAGAATTTCAGGAAAACACAAACAAACAAGTGAAGGAACTGAACAAAGCTATCCAAGGTCTAAAAATAGAAGTAGAAACTATAAAGAAATCACAAAGTGAGACATCTCTGGAGATAGAAAACCTTGGAAAGAATTCAGGAGTCATAGATGCAAGGATCAACAATAGAATACAAGAGATAGAGGAAAGAATCTCGGATGCTAAAGATTCCATAGAAAATATTGATGTAACAGTCAAAGAAAATACAAAATGCAAAAAGCTAGTAATCCAAGACATCCAGGAAATCCAGGACACAATGAGAAGACCCAACTTTAGGATTATGGGTATAGAGGAGAACGAGGATTTACATCTTAAAGGGCCAGTAAACATCTTCAACAAAATTATGGAAGAAAATGTCCCTAACCTAAAGAGAGAGATGCCCCTGAACGTACAAGAAGCCTACAGAACTCCAAACAGACTGGACCAGACCAGAAATTCCTCCCATCACATAATAATCAAAACACCGAATGTACTAAACAAAGAAAGAATATTAAAAGCAGTAAGGGAAAAAGGTCAAGTAACATATAAATGCAGACCTATTAGAATTACACCATACTTCTCACCAGAAACTATGAAAGCTATAAGATCCTGGGCAGATGTCATACAGACCCTAAGAGAACATAAATGTCAGCTCAGAATGCTATATCCAGCAAAACTTTCAATTACCATAGATGGAGAAAACAAGACATTCTATGACAAAAACAAATTTACACAATATCTTTCCACAAATCCAGCTCTACAAAGGATAATGGATGGAAAATACCAACACAAGGTGGGAAACCACACCGTAGAAAAAGCAATAAAGTAATCTTTCAACAAACCCGATAGAAGATAACTATACAAACCGAATTTCACTTTTAACAAAGAAGATAACAGTAAGCAACAATCACTTTTCCTTAATATCTCTTAACATCAATGGTCTCAATTCCCCAATAAAAAGACATAGACAAAAAAAAAAGACATAGACTAACAGGCTGGATATGTAAGCAGGACCCAACATTTTGCTGCATACAAGAAACCCACCTAAGTAACGAATGCAGTCACTACTTCAGAGTCAAAGGTTGGAAAACAATTTTGCAAGCAAACGGTCCCAAGAAACAAGCTGGAGTAGCCATTCTTATGTCGGATAAAATTGACTTTCAACCAAAAATTGTCAAAAAAGATAAGGAGGGTCACTTCATTCTGGTCAAAGGAAAAGTCAACAAAGATGAGCTCTCAATTCTGAACATCTATGCTCCAAACGCAAGGGCACCTACATTCATAAAAGAAACTTTACTAAAGCTCAAAGCACATTGCACCCCACACAATAATAGTGGGAGACTTCAACACTGCACTCTCAACAATGGACAAATCATGGAAATAGAAACTAAACAGAGACACAGTGAAATTAACTGAAGTTATGGACCAAATGGATCTGACAGATATTTATAGAACATTTCACCCTAAAGCAAATGAATATACATTCTTCTTGGCACCTTCTCCAAAATTGACTATATAATTGGTTACAAAACAGGCCTTAACAGGTACAGAAATATTGAAATTATTCCATGAACCTTATCAGATCACCACGGAATAAGGCTAGTCTTAAATGCAAACAAAAACAATGGAAAACACACATACACATGAACTTTGAACAATGCTCTTCTCAATGATAGCTTGGTCAAAGAAGAAATAAAGAAAGAAATTAAAGACTTTTTAGAAATCAATGAAAATGAAGACACATTATACCAAAACTTATGGGACACAATGAAAGCAGTGCTAAGAGGAAAACTCATAGCTCTGGGTGCCTCCAAAAAGAAAATGGAGAGAACCTACACTAACAGCTTGACAGAGCACTTGAAAGCTCTAGAACAAAAAGAAGCAATTACATCCAAGAGGAGTAGGTGGCAGGAAATAATCAAACTCAGGGCTGAAATCAACCAAAGAGAAACAAAAAGAACTATACAAAGAATCAACAAAACCAGGAGCTGGTTCTTTGAGAAAATCAACAAGATAAATAAACCCTTAGCCAGACTAACCAGAAGGCAAAGAAGCACCACCCAAATTAATAAAATCATTAATGAAAAAGGAGACATAACAACAGAAACTGTGGAAATTCAGAAAATCATCAGATCCTGCTTATACTTATACTTATAAGAACTTATACTAAACAAAGTTTGAAAATCAGGATGAAATGGACAACTTTCTTGATACATACTAGATGCCAACGTTAAAACAGGATCAGATAAACCATCTAAATAGTCCCATAAGTCCTGAGGAAATAAAAGCAGTCGTTAATAGTCTCCAATCAAAAAGGAGCCCAGGACCAGATGGGTTTAGTGGGGAATTCAAAGAAAATCGCAGAAGATGGAAAGATATCCCATGTTCATGGATTGGCAGGATCCATATAGTAAATATGGCCATCTTGCCAAAAGCAATCTGCAGATTCAATGCAATTCCCATCAAAATCCCATTCAATTCTTCATAGATCTAGAAAGAGCTATTCTCAAATTCTGGAATAATAAGAAACTCAGGATAGCAAAAACTATTCTCCACAACAAAAGATCTCCTAGGGGAATCACCATCCCTGACCTCAAGCTCTACTACAGAGCAATAGTGATAAAAACTGTTTGGTATTGGTATGGTGACAGGCAGGAAGATCAATGTAATAGAATTGAAGACCCAGATGTGAACCCACACACATAGGGTCACTTGATATTTGACAAAGGAGCTAAAAACAACCAGTGGAAAAAAAAGACAGCATTTTTAACAAATGGTGCTGGACCAAGTGGTGGTCAGCATGCAGAAAAATGCAAATTGACCCATTCTTATCTCCTTGTACAAAGCTCAAGTCCAAGTGGATCAAGGACCTCCACATAAAACCAGACACACTGAAGCTTATAGAGGAGAAAGTGGGGAAGAATCTTGAACACATGGGCATAGGCAAAAAGTTCCTGAACAGTACACCAATGGCTTACACCCTAACAAGAGTCAACAAATGGGACCTCATGAAGCTGCAAAGCTTCTGTAAGGCAAAGGACATGGTCAGTAGGACAAAATGGCAACCAACAAATTGGGAAAAAATGTTTACCAATCCTACATCTAATAGAGGGCTAATATCCAAGATATACAAAGAACTCAAGAAATTAGGCTCAAGAGAGTCAAACAACCCTGTTAAAAAATGGGGTTCAGAATTAAACAGGGAATTCTCAAATGAGGAATCTCGAATGGCTCTAAAGCACCTAAGGAAATGTTCAGCATCCTTAGTTATCAGGGAAATGCAAATCAAAACAACCCTGAGATTCTACCTCACACCGGTCAGAATGGCTAAGATGAAAAACTCAGGGGACAGCAGATGCTGGAGAGGATGTGGGGAAAGAGGAACACTTCTCCATTGTTGGTGGGATTGCCAGCTGGTAAAACCACTCTGGAAATCAGTTTGGTGATTCCTTAGAAATTAGACATAGTACTACATGAAGACCCAACTATACCACTACTGGGTATATACCCAGAAAATGCTCCTACATGTAATAAGATCACCTGCTCCACTATGTTCATAGCTGCCTTATTCATAATCGCCAGAAGCTGGAAAGAACCCAGATATCCTTCAACTGAGGAATGGATACAGAAACTGTATAATTATACATTTATACATATGTATATGTATAAATCCATATACATACACACACACACACACAAAATGGAGTACTATTCAGCTATTAAAAACAATGAATTCATGAAATTTTTAGGCAAATGGATGGAACTAGAAAGTGTCATCCTGAGTGAGGTGACCCAATCACAAAAGAACGCACATTGTTTACACTCACTGATAAGTGGATGTTAGCCCAAAAGCTTAAAATAAACAAGTTAAAATTCACAGACCATAGGAAGCTCAAGAAGGAGGAGGACTGAAGTGGGGGTGCTTGGGTTCCTCTGAGAAGGCGAACAATACAATTTTAGGAGCAATAATGGAGGCAAATAGTGGTGCAGGGACTGAAGTAAAGGCCACTCAGAGACTGCCCTACCTGGGGATTCACCATATAAACAGTCACTAAACCCCAACACTACTATGGACGACAAGAAGCACATATCAAAAGGATTATGCCATGGTTGTCTTCCGAAGGGCCCTGCCAGAGCCTTATACACACAGAGATAGATGCTAGTAGCCAACCATTGGTCTGGGAGTGGGCTCCCCAATGGAGGAATTTGAGGGCGGTCCAGAGGAGCTTTATGGGTTTACAGCCCCACGGGAAGAACAATGATGTTGACCACCTAGACACCCCAGGCCTCCAGGGACTAAAGCAGTAACAAATGGGTACACATGGTTGCAGTCAAAAATGTGACAGTGGAATGCCTTGTTGGGCATCAGTGGGAGGAGTGGTCCTTGGTCAGCTGAAGGCTAAATAGATGCCCCTACAAGGGGAAATTGAGGGGAGGGGGAGGTGGGAGTGGGTTGGGTAGTGGGGCATATACTTGGAGGCAGCGAGTGGGAAGAGGGGTTGGTGGGTTTTGGGGAGGGGGAAACTGGGAAAGGTTTTATCACTTGAAATGTAAATGAAGATTATATTCAATAAGAAATATACATATATAATAAAATATAAATAATAAAGATCACAAAAAATAGCTGAATAGTACTCCATTGTGTATATATACCACAATTTCTGTATCCATTCCTCTGTTGAAGGACATCTAGGTTCTTTCCAGCTTCTGGGTATTATAAATAAGGCTGCTATGAACATAGTGGAGCATGTGTTCTTATTTCGTGTCGTAGCATCTTCTGGGTATACGCTGAGGAGTGGTATAGGTGGGTCCTCCTTCAATTCTCTGAGAAACCACCAAACTGATTTCCAGAGTTGTTTTACCAGTTTGCAATCCAACCAACAATAGAGAAATGTTCCTCTTTCCCCACATCCTCTCCAGCTTCTGCTGTCTCCTGAATTTTTCATCTTAGCCATTCTGACTGGTGTGAGGTGGAATCTCAGGGTTGTTTTGATTTGCATTTCCGTGATAACTAAGGATGCTGAACATTTCTTTAGGTGCTTCAGAGCCACTTGAGTTTCCTCAGTTGAGAATTCCCTGTTTAGCTCTGTACCCCATTTTTTTTCCATAGGGTTATTTGACTCTCTGGGGTCTGACTTCTTGAGTTCTTTGTATACATTGGATATTAGCCCTGCTCAGGGTTTTCTTACAAGGACTTGACCTGTAGTAGACAGTTTGGAGTAGATTAAGATTTGATTCTGGCTCTTCTTAATCCCTTTAGGATATAAGCTTGATAATATTTATCTTGCTGTTTTAGGAATGGACCGTCATGGGCCCATTAAAGGTTTTCTTTGGAAATAACTTCCTTGAATTTGGGTTCTCTTTCCTCTTGAGAAAAGAACTAGTTAGGTGGACCATAGGATACAAGAAGATCATCAGCATAAGATTCATCAGTCAGGAAATTGTTTTTCTGTACTTATATTTGTCTGATGTAAGACTAACATTATGTTTTTGTAGCTTATATCCATTACCAGGATGAGATTTTGGAAAGTTTCAGTATATTGGTCAGGTTCAATTGAAAATTGCTAAGGTCAGATTTTATTTGATTTAAGTTTTACGAGCTTAGAGGATTTGCATTTTGGAGAGCAAATGTTCACTTAACATTCCCCTTAAGACAAAAGTAAAGGAGTTGGGGACCACTTGGCAGTGGTTGATTAGAGGAGGTGACTCTCAGTGTGAACCTGGAGATAGTGGGTAGGATGACTTGGAGAGAGCAAACAGGATCCCATTTATTCTTCTCTCAGAGAGGCATTGATCACCACAGATGCAGTACTGGAGGAAGCTAGAAGGGTAGATTCCATGAAACAGTTTCTGTCTACAGAGATTTTACTTTCCCAAGAAAGTAAAACATATTTACATATAGGGGATCTCAGATCATTTTTTAGCCTCATGGCTGGATAGTTCTAGTTGAATGGTAATATCATAATTAGTATTTCTCCTAGGAGTCCGTTTTCTCTGTTTTTTAATTTATGGGTACAGCAAGCCATAGTACAGGAAAAAAAGCACTTCTCCCTTAGGGATATAGAATCCCATGTTGGAATGTGCCCTGATGACATCCTGTTTCAAACAAGGTGGAATTTGAGGAGCAACTCCTAGTGTTATCCTTTGTCCTCCATGTGCACTACATGTTATATTCACTTACATGTTTTATACACCATACACAAAAGATGAAGAAAGAAAGAAAGAAAGAAAGAAAGAAAGAAAGAAAGAAAGAAAGAAAGAAGGAAGGAAAGAAAGAAAGAAAGAAAGAAAGGGAAGAAAAGGGTAAGAAGACATTGAACATAAATATTCAAGCTGTTTAAATGAAGAATATTAGATCAAGACAAAAAGAAAATCAATAAATCTAATACTAAAACAATTTGGGGATGGTCACCGAGATAGAGGCATTGAACCCAAAGCAGGAAAAAAAAAACAAAAAACAAAAAAAACAAAACAACAACTGTAGCACAGCCTATGTTTCTATATAACTATGGCAGGCTGTTTGTGAGGGCAAGCAACGAATAGGGTATTACTAAATATAAAGGAATACCTTAATAAATGGTAGATCAGAGGTGAATAAACAGATTAGCAGTTCAGAGCACTTCTTGCTCTTGCAGAGGATCCCAGTTTGGTTTCCGTCACCCACATCAACTATCTCAAAACTTCATGTATCAGCTCCCTTGGATCTGATGCCCTCTTCTGACTGCTATTAGCACTCACACTTTCACCCCTCCCCACCCAGAATTAAAATTAAAATAAATAATTAAAGGGAAAGAAATAGTACCCCAGACTGGCATGGTTGCTCACCCTGTACCAGGAAGCATGCTCACAGAAGACTGATGACCTGAGTTTGATTCCAGGACTGGACCTGGTGGAAAGAAAGAACTAACTCCTGCAGGTTTTCCTTTCATACACACACACACACACACACACACACACACACACACACACACACACACACACACACACACACATACTGACACACACACACATACTCTGACACACAGACACAAACACACTACAGTAAATGTCTTTGCTTAACACTTTTATATTGACATAATATGTATTTATTATCTTTTCCTATTTTCACAGCTATAAATAAGAATCATTAAATACTCAGTGACTGGAAAGTCTAAGAAGGATATGGAGGGTAGAGCGAATAGACAGAGATGTGGACAGGGTGTGAGGGGAGAAGGGAAAATTATCCAAAGATGAATACTCATTAACAAAAATTTAAATGATAAATGATAATTATAACAATCATATATTTTGTTGGGAAATAATTAAAGTACAAAGCATGAAGGATGGGACACACATACATATCTATTTATAAAACTTGTTTCAATATTTGAGATCTTTTTCCAAACAAGCCTAGAGCTCTGTGTTGAGATGTTAGAGAGTAAGAACTGAGAGACTGAGTCTCAGTGAACTGCAATCCCAGGAGGTTTTTGTTCAGCCCTGGAGCACTGTGGGAGGAAGCTCCTTACTTTGCTGACAGTAATAGGTTGCAGTATCTTCAGCTTCCACAGAACTGATGGTGAGGGTGAAGTCTGTCTCAGACCCACTGCCACTGAACCTGGCAGGGACCCCAGATGCAAGGCTGGATGCATCATAGGTGAAGAGTTTGGGTGGCTATCCTGGTTTCTGTTGGTTCCAGTGAATAAAACTTAAGTCCTAATTATCGACACTCTGACTGGCCTAGCAGGAAATGGTAGTCCTCTGCCCTAGGGACACAGTCAAAGAAGCTGGAGAATGGGTCAGTACAATGTCACCACTGGAGCCTGGAATGATAAACACACAAACTATATATATATATATATATATATATATATATACACACACACACACACACACACACACATTGCACATCACTATGAGAAATTAGGAAATCAAGGGGAATCAGGAAACTTTAAACCAATTACAAATGCATTAATCAAGAGTCCAGAGGTATGGAAACTCATGTTGGTCTCAGAGGTTGCTCCCAACACTCCACTGTGGCAGAGGATGGTCCCCAGCAGGAGACAGAAACTGGAAAGCTCCCCCCTGAGCTCTAAAACCTCCCCCCTGAGGGTTCCAGATATGTTCCTCTGAGCAGCAGGGGTGGTCCTTTCTGTGCTCACAGGCCTCTCTGCACTCCTGGGTGTGTAGCTACCTCCCTGCACCACCTGGATATGGCACTTTGTGGCAGAGGATTGTCCCCAGCTGGAGACAAAAATCGTTTCCCTCCCCTTTTGTCCCCCCCCCCATTTCTACCCACCACCTTTCCTCATGAGCAAGTTAACACTTAAAGTGTTTAATTTGGCCTACAGTTAGAATATTGGAGTCTATGGTGACAGAGAAAAGGCCTGGCACTAGGAAATGAAAGTTCATATCTTGATCTAAAAGCAATAGCCAGAGAGAGGACACTGGGAATGGTGCCAGTCAGTGACATACCTCCTCCAACAAGGCCACACCTCCTAATCCTTCTCAAACATTTCTACCAACAAAGAATAAGTATTTAATCATGTTAAAATCCTCAGTTTGTGATATCCAGGTACAGCAAACAGAATGGAGTATAGCAGAAAAGATGTGACAAGCACACATAAGTGAGAATAGGGATGTGAGGACTCATGAGGCTGTTATAGAAGGCTAGGTACCACTCATCTCTCTGTGCATTTACTGGTCTTTCTCATTGCTAAGGACACACCAAAAATAGATTATTTTGTGCAGTGACATATATATTTTTGAACGAAGGATCCATATGTTTCCCACTGTATTTTTCTGATGTTCTAGACAAGCCCAGCCCAGCTCATTTTTCTCTGCTCTAAGTGACTCCTTATATGTAGAGTTCATGGATGCTGCCTCTGGGCAACTGTGTCAGGTCTGTGAGAAGATCTGAGACCACCCTCTCCTGCCTAAAATTCAGACGAGGAAATGAGATTTTGTGCATGTAATAAATGTAAAAATTCCAAGTACTGCAATTTCATTCAAAGTGAGATTAACCTGGGTAGGCCTGATTTAAGAAAACAATGCCTATTAAAGCACAGAACAGTAAGAAAGGGTTAAGTTTCCAGAGGCCATCAACCACTGGCCCCTAAAACAGTAAGAGAGAGTTACAAGGCCATAGATATTCAGTCCTTGGCCTTTGTCCACCTCTGAGTTCCACCTCAGCTCTTTCCCCATCTGTAGCAGGCCCCCAGCAGAAAGTATGGCTAGTAAATCCAAGACTGTGAATTCGTGTTTGTGATACAATATTGGGATGCAGATCAGAATCAAAGCAGAAAAAAATAAGCTGCAGCAGTCTCACATTTGTGATCAACTGAAGAAGGATTTTTGTAATTCCAAATAGATAGAAGTGACAACGTAATTAGGCTGGAAGGTTAGCTAGACAGCCTTCAATCTTCAAAACTCTTATTAATTTGAATGATCTAGAAATGGTTTTATGTATGTTTAAAATTTTTGCTTGAAGTGGAAACTTCTGGTTTCTTGGAGGAACCAAACAATATTTTGCTGGGACACATAGGTGAAAGGATATTTTGCTGAAGTAGAAACATAAAAGAATGCTTTTCTGAAGCAGACACAGGTGAAGGGATGACACGTGGAGGAATGTTTTGATGATGCAGACTCAGGTGAAAGGATGTTTTGCTATAGCAGACACTTGAAAGGCAAAATGATATTTAAAAGAAATACAAATACGACCATGCAGAGAGTGGGAGCTGGAGTTTTTGTTTGCTTTGCTCTTCCTCATTATTCTTCTCTAACAACATGCATATATTGGTTCACCTTACATTGTTGCTGAACTCTGCTAGTAGTGACACCATAGTGAGAAACTTTCCAAAGAATTTCTTTCTTCCATCTCTTGTATGCAAGCTGGTACAACCACACTGGAAAGCAGTCTGGAGGTTCGTCAGAAAACTGGGCATGACACTCCTGGAGGATCTGGCCATACCACTCCAGGGCATATACCGAGAGGCTTTACCTGCATGCAATAAGGACACATGCTCCACTATGTTCATAGCAGCCTTATTTATAATAGCCAGAAGCTGGAAAGAACCCAGATGTCCCTCAACGGAGGAATGGATTCAGAAGATGTGGTATATTTACACAATGGAATACTACTCTGCAATTAAAAACAATGAATTCACGAAATTCCTAGGCAAATGGTCAGAACTTGAAAATATCATCCTTAGTGAGGTAACCCAATCACAAAAGAACACACATGGCAATGCAGTCACTGATAAGGGGATATTAACCCAGAATCTCGGAATACGCTAGACACAATTTGCATATCAACTGATTTCCAAGAAGATGGAAGGAGAGACCCCTGGTCCTGGAAAGACTGGATGTAGGGGAATGCCAGGACAGAGAAGCGAGAGGGGGTTGAATGGGGAAAAGAGGGAGGGAAGGGGGCTTATGGGACTTTCGGGGAGAGAGAAAATGGGAAAGGGGAAATGATTTGGAATGTAAATTTAAAAAAAAAACTTAGAAAATAAAATAAGATTAAAAAAAAGAAGAAAAAAGGTAGATCAGAGGTGAATAAATGGCTTAGCAGTTCAGAACTTCAAGAACATCCTCTTATTCTTATAGGACTCCAGTTTGATTTCCTTCACCCAAATCAACTAGCTCAGAACCTCCTGTATCTCCAGCTCCCGGGGATCTCATCCCCTCTTCTGACTGCTATGAGCACTCACACTTGCAACCCTTCCCCCATGTATAGAATTTAAAATGAAAATAAATTATTAAACGGAAAGAAAGGGTACCCCAGGCTCCCATGGTTGCTCACCCTGTACCAGGAAGCATGCTCAGAGAAGACTAATGGCCTCAGTTTGATTTCCAGACTGGACTTGGTGGAAAGAAAGAGCTAATTTTTGGCAGGTTGTCCTTTTACACACAAACACACACACACACACACACACACACACACACACACACACACACCACACAGTAAATTTCTTTGGTTAACACTCTTTTTTAGTGACATAATTTGTATTTATTATCTTTTCCTATTTTCGCAACTATAAATAAGAATCAGTAAATACTCAGTGACTGGAAAGTCAACGGAGGATTTTGAGGGTGGAGGAAATAGGCAGAGATGTGGTCAGGGAGTAAGGATAGAAGGGAAAATTATCCAAAGATAAATATGTGTTAATAAAATTTAAATGATGAATAATAATTAAAACAATCATATATTTTGTTGGGAAATTATTAAATTACAAAGCATGAAGGATGGGACACACATATTTATATATCTGTTTATAAAACTTTTTTTCATTGTTTGAGATATTTTCCCAACAAGCCTAAATCTATGTGTTGAAATGTGTGAGTAAGAGAGAACTGAAGAACTGACAAATGGGACCTCATAAAATCACAAAGTTTCTGTAAGGCAAAAGACACTGTCAAAAGGACAAAGTGGCAACCAACTAACTGGGAAATGATCTTTACCAACCCTACATCCGACAGAGGGCTAATATCCAATATATACAAAGAAATCAAGAAGTTAGACTCCAGAGAGCCAAATAACATTATTTAAAAAAAATGGGGTACAGAGCTAAACAAAGAGTTCTCACCTGAAGGATATCTAGTGGCTGAGAAACACTTAAAGAAATGTTCATCATCCTTAGTCATTAGGGAAATGCAAATCAAAACAACCCTGAGATTCCATCTCACACCAGTCAGGATGGCTAAGATCAAAAACACAGGAGACAGCAGTTGTTGGCGAGGATGTGGAGAAAGAGGGATACTCCTCCACTGCGGGTGGGATTGCAAGCTGGAAAGCAGTCTGGAGGTTCCTCAGAAAACTGGGCATGACACTCCCGGAGGATCCTGCTATACCACTCCTGGGCATATACCCAGAGGCTTCCCCTGCATGCAATAAGGACACATGCTCCACTATGTTCATAGCAGCCTTATTTATAATAGCCAGAAGCTGGAAAGAACCCAGATGTCCCTCAACGGAGGAATGGATTCAGAAGATGTGGTATATTTACACAATGGAATACTACTCTGCAATTAAAAACAATGAATTCACGAAATTCCTAGGCAAATGGTCAGAACTTGAAAATATCATCCTTAGTGAGGTAACCCAATCACAAAAGAACACACATGGTATGCAGTCACTGTTAAGGGGATATTAACCCAGAATCTTGGAATACCCTAGACACAATTTGAATATTAATAGATTTCCAAGATGATTGAAGGAGAGACCCCTGGTCCTGGAAAGACTGAATGTAGGGGAATGCCAGGACAGAGAAGCGAGAGGGGGTTGAATGGGGAAAAGAGGGCGGGAAGGGGGCTCATGGGACTTTCGGGGAGCGAGGAAACGGGAAGGGGGAAATGATTTGGAATGTAAATAAAAAAAAAACTTAGAAAATAAAAATAAATTAAAAAAGGAGAGAGAACTGAGAGACTGAGCCTCACTGAGCTACAACCCCAGGAGGTTTTTGTTCAGCCCTGGAGCACTGTGGGAGGAAGCTCCTTACTTTGCTGACAGTAATAGGTTGCAGTATCTTCAGCTTCCACAGGATTGATGGTGAGGGTGAAGTCTGTCCCAGACCCACTGCCACTGAACCTGGCAGGGACTCCAGATGCAAGGCTGGATGCAGCATAGATGAGGAGTTTGGGTGGCTGTCCTGGTTTCTGTTTGTACCAGTGCATAAAATGTACAGCGTCAAAGAAACTGACACTTTTGCTGGCCCTGCAGGAGATGGTGGCCCTCTGCCCTAGAGACACAGCCAAGGAAGCTGGAGACTGGGTCAGTACAATGTCCCCAGTGGAGCCTGGAATAATAAACACACAGATCATTGTTATATATGTATGAACCCTTCCCAGAAGAAGACCATTTAATTTAAATTTTTAGGAATAATTTTGGACATCACTCTGAGAAACCAGAAAATTCAGGGGACTCGGGAAACTTAAAACCAATTACAAAATCCTAGTTATAATGATCAAAAGCCCAGAAACATGGAGAGTCTTGATGGCTACAGAGGTTGCTCCTAACACTTCTCTGCATCCTCACCTGGAACCCAGAGCAGCAGCACCCATAGCAGGAGTGTGTCTGTCTCCATCTCTGAGAGCTGGAAGAGAGGATGTTTCTTAGGCTCCTGGCAGCTTCCCTTAAAGGAGCCTGGGCTGTTGTATAATGATTCCATATGCAAATCAGCTCAGCAGAGTGTGTACTGATGCTCACAGGGCACCTGCTCCTGTTTCACCCACAGGGAGTTGGTGTCAGCAGGAAATTTACTAGAGCATCACATGTGTCTTAAAAGGCTCTTCTATGTACATTTTTTTGGAGACAGGATTTCTTTATCTATTCTTGGTTGTTCTCTCTTGCCCCAGTATGTGGGTGTAGATCAGAAGACAAGTTTGGGGGTAGATCTGAGACAAGGTCTGTTGTTCACCCCACTCATGAAATGCTTTTTAGGCCAGTCTCTTGTGGGGATTCTCTTGTTTCTGTCTCTTGTCTTGCCACAGCATCATTCCAGATGCAGTCCATTTTGCTGCTGTGTCTGGATTTTTGTGAGTACCTGGGTTGTGAGCCAGGTCCTCATACCTATGTGACAAGCACTTAGCACAAAGCCACCCTGCCAGCCCATTGTCTTCTAGTAAAAGCAGTGAGTTGAGTTCTTTTTATTGAGCAGAAATAACTAGAAATATCATCCTTAGTGAGGTAACCCAATCACAAAAGAACACACATGGTATGCAGTCGCTGATAAGGGGATATTAACCCAGAAGCTCGGAATAACCAAGACACAATTCACATATCAATTGATTTCCAAGAAGAAAGAAGGAGAGACCCCTGGTCCTGGAAAGATTGATTATAGCAGTGTAGGGGAATACCAGGACAGAGAAGTGGGAGAGGGTTAAATGGGGAACAGGGGTAGGGAAAAGTGCTCATGGGACTTTTGGGAAGGAGGGAACCAGGAAAGGGGAAATCATTTGGAATGTAAATAAAAATATAGAAAATAAAAAAGAAATATTTTTTATTCTGAGCCTAAATGAGAAATATCACCTAACTTTCCACATTAAAACAGGCCAACATACTAATTTTGAATACAAAAATCTACTAAGAGTGAGCATATCTCAAAAATGAAGGTAAAAATGTGAAGATTAACTAGTTAATTTCACGGGATGTATATTTGATTTGCCCTGTTTATCTCATCTTTGAACTGTAGCTGGTTCAGTACAGTGAATATGTATAATAAAACAAAAGGATCTATCTCTATATGGCAGATACCTGGAACAAGAAACAGTGAGCATAAGCTGAGGAGGAGGGAATTGTCCATCTTTCGTTAATAATCACACTTTCCTCACTTCTTTCTTTCCTTTTCATTCTTTCTTTTTTCCTCTTCCTCCATTCCCTGGTTCTTTTCATTCTCTTCTTCTTTCCTGCCTCCCTATCCATCCTTTCTTCCTACTCTCCACATTTCAATGCTTCTTACTGTTCCATCTTATCATAAATTTTCTTATAACTTTATTTTCCTATTTAATTAAAATACATCTGTCACATCCCACCTTAAAATCATGCTAGGAAATCCATTTTTCTGACTAGTTAAACCTGGAAAGGGGACAGGCAGTCTGAGAAAATTAGGAAACGTTCACTTCTCTAACTACCTATCTAACTACTTATCCATCTATCTGTCTATCTTAAAATTTCTCTGGGGAAGAATCTACAGTTTTGATAATCAGCTTTTATCACCATGACAAAACAAAATACATCTGTCTTTTAACAATCTTGGATGTTTTGAAGAACTACACAAAAGATGCATCTGGGCACATCTCTGTTACATGTTTCTTTTCTTCATTTTTGAACTCCGGCATATCCTGCAGTATAAAAAATAAAATAAAATAGTACCCCAGGCTGTCATGGTTGCTCACCCTGTACCAGGAAGTATGCTCAAAGAAGACTGATGACCTGAGTTTGACTCTCAGAGTAAACCTCATGGAAAGAAAGAACTAACTTCTGCAGGTTATCCTTTCACACACACACACACACACACACACACACACACACACACACACACACACTGACACACACACAGACATACTCTGACACACAGACACAAACATACTACAGTAAATGTCTTTGCTTAACACTTTTTTAGTGACATAATTTTTATTTATTATCTTTTCCCATTTTCAGAATTATAAATAAGAGACCGTAAATACTCAGTGACTGGAAAGTCAAACGAGGATGAGGAGGGTGGAGTAAATATGCAGAGGTGTGGTTAGTGTGTGAGGGGAGAAGGGAAAATTATCCAAAGTTGAATATCAGTTAATAAAATTTAAATGATAAATGATAATTAAAGCAATCATATATTTTGTTGGGAAATAATTAAATTACAATCCATGAAGTATGGGACACACATACATATCTGTTTATAAAACTTGTTTCATTATTTGAGATATTTTTCCAAACAAGCCTAGAGTTCTGTGTTGAGATATCAGAGAGTGAGAGAGAACTGAGAGACTGAGCCTCAGGGAGCTGCAACCCCAGGAAGTTTTTGTTCAGCCCTGGAGCACTGTGCAAAGAAGCTGCTTAGTTTGCTGACAGTGTGAAAGGACAACCTGCAGAAGTTAGTTCTTTCTTTCCATGAGGGACTTCTAGGTTGGATGCACCATAGATGAGAAGTTTGGGTGACTGTCCTGGTTTCTGTTTGTTCCAGTACATAAAACTTAAGCCCTAATTATTGACACTCTGGCTGGCCTAGAAGGAAATGGTGGCCCTCTGTCCTAGGGACACAGGCAAAGAAGCTGGAGATTGGGTCAGTACAGTGTTACCACTGGAGCCTGGAATGATAAATACACAAACTATTGGTATATATGTATAAAAACCTTCCCAGCAGAGGACCTTTTCATTTCAAAATTTTAAGAAAACTGTGCACTATGAGAAATCAGGAAATCAAAGGGAATCAGGAAACTTAAAATCAATTACAAATGCATTAATCAAGAGTCCAGAGGCATGGAAAGTCATGATGGCCACAGAGTTTGCTCCCAACACTCTTCTGTGTCAGAGGATGGTCACCAACTGGAGACAGAAACTGAAAAGCTCCTACCTGAGGGTTCCAGATATATTCCTCTGAGTAGCAGGGGTGGTCCTTTCTGTGCTCTCAGGCCTCTCTGCACTCCTGGGTGGTTAGCTACCTCCCTGCTCCACCTGGATATGGCATTCTGTGGCAGAGGATGGTCCCTAGCTGAAACCATTTCCCTCCCTTCTTGTTTCCCCGTTTACCCCTGCCACCGTTCCTCATGAACATGTCAACAACTAAAGTGTTTAATTTGGCCTACAGTTAGAGTGTTCAAGTCTATGGTGGCAGAGAAAAGGCCTGACACTAGGAATTGAAAGTTCACATCTTGATCTAAAAGCAAGAGCCAGAGAGTAGTCACTGGGAATGGGGCCAGTGAGTGACACACCTCCTCCATCAAGGCCACACCTCCTAATCCTTCTCAAACATTTCTACCAACAAGAATAAGTATTTAAACATGTTAAAAACCTCAGTTTGTGACATCTAGGTACAGCAAACAGAATGGACTATAGCAGAGAAGATGTGAAAGGCACACATAAGTGAGAATAGGGATGTGAGGACTCATGGGGCTGTTATAGAATGCTGGGTACCACTCAGTTCTCTGCATTTACTGATCTTCCTCATTGCTAAGGACACACCAAAAATAGATTATTTTTGTGCAGTGGCATATATATTTTTGAGTGAAGAAGCCACAAGATTCCAGATTTTGTTTTCAGGAGGCTCTAGACAATCCCTGCCCAGCTCATTTTTCTCTGCTCTAAGTGACTCTTTTCATGTAGAGCTCAGGGATGCTGCCTCTGGGCAACTGTGTCAGGTCTGTGAAAAGATCTGAGACCACCCTCTGCTGCCTAAAATTCAGACGAGGAAATGAGATTTTGTGCATGTAATAAATGTAAAAATTCCAAGTATTCTGAGTTCATTCAAAGTGAGATTAACCTGGGTAGGCCTGATTTATTCAGGTCAAAAACCACTAAAGAGAAGCTGTCTCCTCTGCTATGCATCTCTTTGCTAGTTAATTACTGAGATCCTACCTGTCAGGGAATTTTCAGTGTCTGTAGCACCTTAGGAAAGCTTCTAGGTCACAGTTAATGAAAGTGCAGCATTTTCAGCCACACAGTTCCAAGGTACACAGTTGGGTAAACATGGTGACTGAGCTGGGAAGGATATTCTTTGAGCACCCAGATAAAATGCAGCCTTCACAGCACCTTGACTGTAGCCTATGAGACCCTGCATACAGGACCCAGACATAACCTGCCCAGGTTACAAGTGTTGTAGTCATGAGCCACTGAGGTTTTGTAAGCTCATTGTATAGCAGTAGGAAACCAATACAATGTAGGTACACTATTGTGGACTAGGACTGTTAAGTTTGAAAACCTTGAGTTGTGCATCTGAGAAAAGTTTCTAAGGATCATTCTATTGAGCTTTCCCACTCTGTATGGGGCAGATATAGAAGCACAAAGAGGGTTCATTTAGAACTAGAGGTTTTCTTGGAAGTAAACTTTGCATGACTGTGGCTGAACACTTTTGTGCCTGTAGTGTTCATGCACATGCAATGGTAAAAAAAACAAAACAAAACAAAACAAAAAAACGAAATGGAGTTTGGCATGAGTCAAATAATCCAACCATCAGGGAGAAGAGGCAGGTGGGTTGCATGTTCAGGGTTAGTGGGCACTACATAGTGATTTTCAGGTGAGCTCTGGATATATAGTTAGATCTTACATATCCCCCACCTCTTTAAAGATAGTAAAAATGGAATTATAAACTAAAGGAAGCAGATGAGAGTATGTTCACACATGTGGAAGACACTATAGAAAATGACTATTGGATGTGGAGAAAAATGTCAGGAGACATCTAGAAAAGCCTAAGACTATTGGATGAGTTCCTGGAGATGGTCCACCATTTTTCCATGGTCTGTCATGGGTGAGTTCTGAGAGAAAAGTCTCCAAGAGACTTCATCCCAGGACTGTTTCATGCTATTGATATGCCTCTCCTATTACTATTACATAATCTAATGATTCCTGGGCATCAGTCCACCCTATTGGCCAAATTTCCTGCAGTTCAACATGCAGATGAACTTTCATTAATTAATGATTTTATAGAATTATTTGATTTGATTCAAATAATATTTTTTCTTTTTTTTTCTTTTCTATATTCTTTATTTACATTCTAATGATTTCTCCTTTCCCGGTTTCCCCTTCCCTGAAGATCCCATAAGTCCTCTTCCCTCCCCTTGTTACCCAGTCAACCCCCTTCTGCTTCTCTCTCCTGGTATTCCCCTACACTGCTGCATCTAGTCTTTCCAGGACCCGGGGCCTCTCCTTCCTTCTTCTTGGGAATCAATTGAAATTTGAATTGTGTCTTCGGTATTCCGAGCTTCTGGGCTAATATCCACTTATAAGTGACTGCATACTATGTGTGTTCTTTTGTGATAGGGTTACCTCACTTGGGATAATATTTTCCAGTTCAAACCATTTGCCTAAGAATTTCGTGAATTCATTGTTTTTAATTGCAGAGTAGTATTCCATTGTGTAAATATACCATATTTTCTATATTCATTCCTCTGTTGAGGACAACTGGGTTCTTTCCAACTTTTGACTATTATAAATAAAGCTGCTATGAACATAGTGGAGCATGTGTCGTTATTGCATGCCGGGGAGGCCTCTGGGTATATGCCCAAGAATGATATAACAGGGTCCTTCTGAAGTGTCATGCCCAGATTTCTGAGGAACCACCAGACTGCTTTCCAGAGTGGTTGTACCAGCTTGTAATTCCACCAGCAGTGGAGGAGTGTTCCTCTTTCTCCACATCCTCGCCAACACCTGCTTTCTCCTGAGTTTTTGATCTTAGCCATACTGACTGGTGTGAGATGGAATCTCAGGGTTGTTTTGATTTGCATTTCCCTAATGACTAAGGATGATGAACATCTCTTTAGGTGCTTCTCAGCCATTCGATATTCTTCAGGTGAAAATTCTTTGTTTAGCTCTGTACCCCATTTTTTAAATAATGTTATTTGGCTCTCTGGAGTCTAACTTCTTGAGTTCTTTGGATATATTGGATATTAGCCCTCTGTCGGATGTAGGATTGGGAAAGATCTTTTCCCAATTTGTTGGTTGCCGTTTTGTCCGATTGACAGTGTCCTTTGCCTTATAGAAATTTTGTAATTTTATGAGTTCCCATTTGTCAATTCTTGATCTTAGAGCATAAGCTATTGGTGTTCTGTTCAGGAAATTTTCCCCTGTGCCCATGTACTCAAGGCACTTCCTCAGGTTCTTTTCTATTAGTTTCAGTGTTTCTGGTTTTACCTTGAGGTCCTTGATCCGCTTGGAATTGAGCTTAGTGCAAGGAGATAAGAATGGGTCAATTTGCATTCTTCTGCATGCTAACTTCCAGTTGAACTAGCACCATTTGTTGAAAAGGCTATGTTTTTCCCACTGGATGGTTTTAACTCCCTTGTCAAAGATAAAGTGACCATAGGAGTGTGGGTTCATTTCTGGGTCTTCAATTCTGTTCCATTGATCTACATGCCTGTCACTGTACCAATACCATGCAGTTTTTAACACTATTGCTCTGTAGTACTGCTTGAGGTCCAGGATACTGATTCCCCCATAAGTTCTTTTACTCTTGAGAATAGTTTTAGCTATCCTGGATTTTCTGTTATTCCAGATGAATTTTTGAATTGCTCTTTCTAACTCTATGAAGAATTGAGTTGGAATTTTGATGTGGATTGCATTGAATCTGTATATTGCTTTTGGCAAGATGGTCATTTTTACTATATTAATCCTGCCAATCCACGAGCATGGAAGATTTTTCCATCTTCTGAAGTTTTCCTCGATTTCTTTCTTCAGAGACTTGAAGTTCTTGTCATACAGATCTTTCACTTGTTTGGTTAGAGTCACACCAAGATACTTTATATTGTTTGTGGCTATTGTGAAGGATGTCATTTCCCTAATTTCTTTCTCAGCCTGATTATCCTTCGAGTATAGGAAGGCTCCTGACTTGCTTGAGTTGATTTTATATCCGACCACTTTGCTGAAGTTGTTTATCAGCTGTAGGAGTTCTCTGGTGGAGATTTTTGGGTCGCTTAAGTATACTATCATATCATCTGCAAATAGAGATAGTTTGACTTCTTCCTTTCCAATATCTATCCCTTTGACCTCCTTATGTTGTCTAATTGCTCTAGATAGAACTTCAAGTACTATATTGAAAATATAAGGAGAGAGAGGGCAGCCTTGTCTAGTCTCTGGTTTTAGTGGGATTGCTTCAAGTTTCTCTCCATTTAGTTTGATGTTGGCTACCAGTTTGCTTTTAGTATGTTTAGATATCGGCCTTGAATTCCTCAAGTTTCCAATACTTTAACATGAAAGGATGCTGACTTCTTTCAAATGCTTTTTCAGCATCTAATGAAATGACAGTGTGGTTTTTTACTTTGAGATTTTTTATGTAGTGGATTATATGGATGAACTTCCATATATTGAACCATCCCTGCATCTCTGAGATGAAGCCTACTTGATCATGGTGAATGATCATTTTGAGGTGTTCTTTAATTCAGTTGGCAAGAATTTTATTGAGTATTTTGGCATCAATATTCATAAGGGGAATTAGTCTGAAACTCTCTTTCTTTTTGGATCTTTGTGTGGTTTTGGTATCAGCGTAATTGTGGCTTCATAGAACGAGTTGGGTAGTGTTCCTTCTGTTTCTATTTTGTGGAATATTTTGAAGAGTATTGGTGTTAGGTCTCCTTTGAAGGTCTGATAGAATATTGCACTAAAGCCATCTGGTCCTGTGCTTTTATTGGTTGAAAGACTTTCAATGACCACTTCCATTTCTTTAGAAGTATGTGACCATTTAGATGGTCTATCTCATCCTGATTTAACTTTGGTATTTGGTATCTCTCTCGGAAATTGTACATTTCATCCAAATTTTCCACCTTTGTTGAGTATAAGCTTTTGTAATAGGATCTGATGATTTTTTGAATTTCCTCAGTTTCTGTTGTTATTTCTCCCTTTTCAGTTCTGATTTTGTTAAGTTGACTCTTGTCTCTGTGCCCTCTGGTTAGTTTGGCTAAAGGTTTATCTATCTTGTTAAATTTTTCAAAGAACCAACTCCTGGTTTTGTTGATTCTTTGTATAGTTCTTTTTGTTTCTACTTGATTGATTTCAGCCCTGATTTTGATGATTTCCTGCCTTCTACTCCTCTTGCATGTATTAGCTTCTTTCTGTTCTAATGTTTCAGGTATGCTGTCAAACTGCTAGTGTATGCTCTCTCCAGCTTCTTTTTAGAGGCACTCAGGGTTATGAGTTTTCCTCTTAGCACCACTTTCATTGCGTCCCATAAATTTGGGTATGTTGTGCCTTCATTATCACTAAATTCTAAAAACTCTTTGATTCCTTAATTCTTCCTTGACCAAGGTATCATTGAGTAGATCATTATTAAGCTTCCATGTATATGTGGGCTTTGTGTTGTTTTTGTTGGTATTGAAGACTCCGTTGTGAACTGATAGAAGGCATGGGATTAGTTTAGTCTTCTTATATCTGTTGAGGTCTGTTTTGTGACCAATCATATGGTCAATTTTGGAAAAGGTACCATGAGGTGCTGAGAAGAAGGTATATTCTTTTGATTCAGGTTGAAATGTTCTATAGATATCTATTAAATACATTTGGTCCAAAACTTCTGTTAGTTTCACTGTGTCTCTGTTTAGTTTGTGTTTCCCTGATCTGTCTATTGAGGAGAGTGTGGTGTTGAACTCACTCACAATTATTGTGTGAGGTGCTATGAGTGTTTTAAGCTTTAGTAAAGTTTCTTTTTATGAATGAGTGTGCCCTTTTATTTTGAGCAAAGATGTTCAGAATTGAGAGTTCCTCTTGGTTGATGGAACAGTAAGAAGCATTGAAATGTGGAGAGTAGGAAGAAAGGAGGGATAGGGTGACAGGAAATAAGAAGAGAATGAGGAGAACCAGCGAAGGGAGGAAGGGGAAAGAAGAAAGAATGAGAAGGAAAGAAAGAAGTGAGGAAAGTGTGAAGATGAATGAATGATGGACAATTCCCTACTCTTCAGCTTATGCTCACTGTTTCTTGTTCCAGGTCTCTGCCATATAGAGATAGATCCTTTTGTTTTATTATACACATTCACTATACTGAACCAGCTACAGTTCAAAGATGAGATAAACAGGGCAAATCAAATATACATCCCATGAAATTAACTAGTTAATCTTCACATTTTTACCTTCGTTTTTGAAATATGCTCACTCTTAGTAGATTTTTGTATTCAAAATTAGTATGTTGGCCTGTTTTAATGTGGAAGATTAGGTGATATTCCTCATATAGGCTCAGAATAAAAAAAATTTCTTTTTTTATTTTCTATATTTTTATTTACATTCCAAATGATTTCCCCTTTCCTGGTTCCCTCCTCCCCAAAAGTCTCATAAGCTCTCTTCCCCTGACCCCCAACAGATTATAGTTTGCTTATCATTGACTTCACAGCTAATATCCACATATAAAAGAATATATTTCATATTCATCTTTTTGAGTTTAGGATTCCTCATTCAGGAGGATTTTTCTACTGTTTTCTTGCAAATTTCATGTTGTTATTGTACATGCACATGTGTGTTCTTTATCCGTTCTTCTGTTGAGGTACATCTAGTTTGTTTCCAATTTCTGGCTAGCATAAACAGAGCAGCAGTGAACATGGCTGATCAAGGATCTGTGGTAGGATGAAGTTATCTTTGGATATATGTCCAAGAGTGGTGTAGCTGGATATTGAGGTAGATTTCTTTCTGAGTGAGGATCCACCCCACTGTTTTCCATAGTGACTGGATGAACTTTCATTCCCAGTAGGAATGTATGAGTGTTCCTTTTACTCCACATTCTTTCAAGACTGAGCTGTCACTTGTCTTATTGCTCTTTGCCATCAGATCCTATTAGAGTTTATTTGAGCCTGTTTCTAATTAGGGGGTGAATCAGCCCTTAGTACACATCGTTTATCCCTTTGACTGGAATATAGACACACTTTTAGTATGCACCTTTATTCCCAAACTAGGAAGGTAACATTAGTTTGTAGAAGGAAGGACCCATATTTGAAAGTGATGTCTAATTGCGTGGTAGAAAAAGTGATCAATCAGAGAAAGATTTGATAGAATAAAATATGGCCAACTCTCACGACAAGAGAGAGGAAAGAGAAGCTATATAAGAGACAGATAGTACTGGAAGAAGAGAGTATAATATAGGAATATAGTAGAGTTCATGGACAGCAGTAGAGTTGAGAGGGAGCGTAGAACATCACAGAGAGGGAGAAGGATGCAGTTTTACTGGGAGAGTCTTACAGAGTCAGATTGAAGAGAGAACAAGCTAGACACAGGTAAAGACAGAATGAGCAATAGATTGAAATGGAGTCAGAAGGTTAGGAAAGATAGCTATAGTTAGATTGAAGCCAGTCAGAGCAATTCAGAGGTTGAGAGAAAAGCCAGAGTAATAAGTCATCTGGGAGAGGAATTTGAGCCAGAACAGCTGAGTTGAAGCAGTAATCTTGGGTGAGTGATTCCAGAAGATACAGCAGTGCGGTGTGAACATGGGGAAGCAGAAGAAAACAAGGAAATATGTGACTATGAACTGAATGCTTAGTCTCAGAGATGAGCGACTCAAAGAAAAGGATAGGTTGAAGTGTAAGAAGAAAGCAAAGAAAGATCTGAGCGCTCTGAAGGAAAGAGAATTCCCCAGCATCCTTCCTGTTTGTTCTTTCAGTATAATACACAGCTGGGTCCAACTTACCACATCCTTGTTGATACCAACTTCATCAACCTTTCCATTAAGGCCAAACTGGACTTAGTGCAGTCCATGATGGACTGTCTCTATGCCAAGTGTATCCCTTGTATCACTATTTGTGTAATGGTTGAAATTGAGAAATTGGAATAGAAGTATTGTGTGGCACTAAGAATTGCCAAACAAATAAACCTATGCTGATGACAGCTTGGTACAGAATAAATTAGCACAAGTGTTACATTGTGGCCACAATTGACTGTGACCTCAAACAAAGAATCTGGAACATCCCTGGCATTCCTATCATGTACATTTCTAACCATAGATCCAACACAGAGCAGATGCCAGATGAAAACTGAGCCCCTTGCTTCTAATACTCACTCTACAGACTCTGCCTGCCATTCTTGGACCAGCTCTCTCTCATCTGTTAATTAAACACATTTCCTGGTTTAAAAAAAAAAGCAGTGAGATTGAATTCGGAAAGTATAAGAAAACGTGAGCTTATTCAGCATCAAGTCTCAGAGGCTGAAAATATTCTAGGCCTAGACTATATTGACTAGACTCTTCCAGTACTAGACCTAGGTTAGCCAATGAAGGCAGTAAGCCTCCCAGACAGTAATTACAACAGGAGAATAAGTTACATTTACATTAATGTTATTTAGTTTTCACATAATACTACTTGAACTTGTTAAGCTCTAGTTCAAATATGAAGACCTAGAGGACTCATCTGAGGAATACCTAATGGTTCAGAAGCACCTAAAGAAATGTTCAACATTCTTAGTCATCAGAGAAATGAAATCAAAACAACCCTGAGAATCCACCTCACATCAGTCAGAATAGCTAAGATCCAAACCTCAGGTGACTGCAGATACTATCGAGGATGTGGAGAAAGAGGAACACTTCTCCATTGCTTGTGGGATTGTAAGCTGGTAAAAACATTCTGGAAATCAGTTTGGTGTTTCCTCAGAAAATTGGACATAGTACTACCTGAAGACTCAGCTATATCACCCCTGGGCATATACCCAGAAAATGCTCCAACATGTAATAAGGACACATGCTCCTCTATGCTCATAGCAGCCTTATTTATAATAGCCAGAAGTTGGAAACAACCTAGATGTCCATCAGCAGAGGAATGGATACAGAAATTGTGGCATATTTACACAAAGGAGTACAACTCAGGTATTAAAAGCAATGAATTCATGCAATTCTTAGGCAAATGGATGGAACTAGAAAATTTCATCCTGAGTGAGGTAACCCAATCACAAAAGAACACACATGGTATATATACAATTTCTGTATCCATTCCTCTGTTGAAGGATATCTGGTTTCTTTCCAACTTCTGGCTATTATAAATAAGGCTGCTATGTACATATTGGAGCATGTGTCCTTATTACATGTTGGAGCATCTTCTGGAAATATGCCCAGGAGTGGTATAGTTGGGTCCTTAGGTAGTGTCATGTGCAGTTTTCTGAGAAACTGCCAAAGTGATTTCCAGAGTGTTTTTACCAGCTTGCAATACCACCAGCAATGGAGGAGTGTTCCTCTTTCTCCACATCCTCTCCAGAATTTGCTGTCTCATGAGTTTTTGGTCTTGGCCATTCTGACTGGTGTGAGGTGGAATCTCAGGGTTGTTTTGATTTGCCTTTCCCTGATGATTAAGGATGTTGAACAATTCTTTAGGTGCTTCAGAACCATTCAAGTTCCCTCAGTTGAAAATTCCCTCTTTAGCTCTATACCCCATTTTTTAATAGGGTTATTTGCACTCTGGAGTCTAACTTCTTGAGTTCTTTGTATACATTGGATATTAGCCCTCTATCAGATATAGGATTGTTAAAGATCCTTTTCCAATCTCTTGGTTGTCCTTTCGTCCTATTGACAGTGTCTTTTGCCTTACAGAACTTTGCAATTTTATGAGGTCCCATTTGTCAGTTCTTGACCTTAGAGCATAAGCTACTAGTGTTCTATTCAGGAAATCTTCCCCTGTGCTCACGTGCTCCAGGTTCTTCCCCACTTTCTCTTCTATTAGATTCAGTGTATCTGGTTTTATGTGGAGGTCCTTGATCCACTTGGACTTCAGCTTTGTACAGGGATAAAAGAACGGATCAATTTGCATTCTTCTACATGTTGACTGTCAGTTGACCCAACACCATTTGTTGAAAATGCTGTCTTCTTTCCACTGGATGGTTTTAGCTCCTTTGTCAAATATCAAGTGACCCTAGGTGTGAGGGTTCATTTCTAGGTCTTCAATTCTGTTCCGTTGATCTACTTGCCTGTCACTGTACCAATAACATGAAGATTTTATCCTTATTGTTCTGAGTTAATTATATATTCAGCCACTTTGCTGAAGTTGTTTATCAGGTTTAGGAATTCTCTTGTCATATTTTTGTGGTCATTTAAGTATACTATCATATCATCTGCAAATAGTGATACTTTCACTTCTTCCTTTCCAATTTGAATCCCTTTAAGCTTTTGTTTTCTAATTGCTCTGGCTATGACTTTGAGTAGAATATTGTACAGGTAGGGCAAGAGTGGACAAACTTGTCTAGTCCCTGATTTCAGTGGTATTGCTTCAAGTTTCTCTCCATTTAGTTCGATGTTGGCTACTGGTTTGCTTTTACTATGTTTGTGTATGGGGCTTGAATTCCTGATCTTTCCAAGACTTTTATCATGAAGAGGTGTTAGATTTTGTCAAATGATTTGTCAGCATTTCCTTTGTTTGTTTATGTAGTGGAGTACATTGATGGATTTCTATATATCAAACCATCCCTGCATCCCTGGGATGAAGCCTACTTGACCATGGTGGATGATCATTTTGATGTGTTCTTGGATTCTGTTGGCAAGAATTTTACTGAGCATTTTTGCATCAATATTCATAAGGGAAGTTGTTCTAAAGTTCTCTTTCTTTGTTGAGTCTTTGTGTGGTTTAGGTATCAGAGTAATTGTGGCTTCATAAAACGAATTGGGTAGTGTTCCTTCTGTTTCTATTTTGTGGAATAGTTTGAAGAGTAATGGTTTTAGGTCTTTGAAGGTCTGATAGAACTGTGCATTGAACACATCTGGTCCTGGGCTTTTTTGTTTGGGGGACTATTCTTTTCTCTTTCTTTCTTTCTTTCTTTCTTTCTTTCTTTCTTTCTTTCTTTCTTTCTTTCTTTCTTTCTTTCTTTCTTTCTTTCTTTCTTGAAATGGCTTGTGTTCAGATCCCAGAACCTACAAGACTGTTCACAACCATTTGTAACTCCAGGCACTCTTTAGGTTCGGGCAGGCACTGCACACATGTGACACACATTCACACATGCAGGCAAAACACTTACACATGAAAGAATAAAAAATTTAAGCAAGCCCTACTGACCCTGCCTTGAGGGCAAGTATGCCTCAAGGCTAAGAATAACATAACATGTTTTGAGAAATGGCCTAACTGCAGACAGCACAAACCATCTGGTGTTGACAAAGTCTGACTCCGTGGTCCAGAGAAAAACAAGTATGAATGTTGGCGTGCCCCAAAACAGGGTGGCCTGGAGTTGAATCATATCCAAAAACAGACAGAGTCTGCCAATTTAAATAAACTAATGAAATTGTTACATGCCTGTTGCTAATTGCCTATGTAATTTTCCCTATAAATATGTCCCCCTAACTGAGTTCGGGGTCGACTCCTCCATTTCCTGCGTGAGATATGTGTCGACCTCAGAGCTCTGACTTCCCGAATAAACCTCTTGCCTGATTGCATCAAGACCGGGTCTTCGTGAGTTCTTGGGTTTGTGCTATCCGAGACTTGAGTGAGGGGTTTCCCCATTTTGGGGGTCTTGCACACACATGAAATAAAGTCTAAAAAGGTTTTTTAAAGTAAGTTCTGTATTTACGGTTACTCTAGGGTAGATTCTTTCATGTCTGTGAAACTGACTATGATAATCAGAGGCTTTTTTTAAGGTTATTTAAATTCTTTTTTCTTTTTTTTATATTGAATATAATCTTCATTTACATTTCACATGCTAAAACCTTTCCCGGTATTCACCCTCCTCGAAAACTCCCAACCCCTCCTCCCACCCCCTGCCTCCAAGTATATTCTCCTCCACCCAACCCACTCCCACCTCCTGTCTCCTCGATTTCCCTATGTTGGGGCATCTATTGAGTCTTCACAGGACCAAGTACCACTCCTCCCACTGATTCCCAACAAGGCATTCCTCTGCCACATTTTTGGCTGGAACCATGTGTACACCTTGGTTGCTGGTTTAATCCCTGGGAGTCCTAGGGTTTCTGGGTGGCAGACATCATTGTTCTTCCCATGGGGCTGTAAATCCCTTCAGCTCCTCCGGACTGCCTTCCAACTCTTCCATTGGGGACCCCACGCCCAGTCCAATGGTTGACTGATAGCATTTGCCTCTGTATGTGTAAGGCTCTGACAGGGCCCCTCCGGAGACAACCATAATAGACTCCTTTCGGTATGCACTTCTTGTAGTCCATAATAATATTGTGGTTTGGCGACTGTTTATAGGATGAATGGTTGGGGGACTATTAATGACTGTTTCTATTTCTTTAAGGTTTAAGAGATTATTTAGATCATTTATCTGATCTTGATTTGAATTTGGTACCTGGTGTCTGTCAAGAAAACTGTCCATTTCATCTAGATTTTCCAGTTTTGTTGAATATAGGCTTTTGTAGTAGGATCTGATGATTTTTGGATTTCCACAGTATCTGTTGTTATGTCTTCCTTTTCATTTCTTTTTTTTTATTTTCTATATTTTTTTATTTACATTCCCAATGATTTACCCTTTCCTGGTTCCTCCTGAAAGTTCCATAAGCCCTTTTCCCTCCCCCTGTTCCCATTCAACCCCCTCTCGTTTCTCTGTCCTGATATTCCCCTACATCCAGTCTTTCTAGGACCAGGGGTCTCTCCCTCCATTTTCTTAGAAATCTATTGATATGTGAATTGTGTCTTGGGTAATCCGAGATTCTGGGTTAATGTCCCCTTACCAGTGACCGCATACCATGTGTGTTCTTTTGTGATTGGGTTACCTCACTAAGGATGATATTTTCAAGTTCTGACCATTTGCCTAGGAATTTCGTGAATTCATTGTTTTTAATTGCAGAATAGTATTCCATTGTGTAAATATACCATATCTTCTGTATCCATTCCTCCATTGAGGGACATCTGGGTTCTTTCCAGCATCTGGCTATTATAAATAAGGCTGCTATGAACATAGTGGAGCATGTGTCCTTACTGCATGCAGGGGAAGCCTCTGGGTATATGCACAGGAGTGTATAACAGGTTCCTCTGGAAGTGTCATGCCCAGTTTTCTGAGGAACCGCCAGACTGCTTTTCATTTCTGATTTTGGTGATTTGGATACTGTTTCTTTGCCCTTTTAGTTTGGCTAAGTGTTTATCTATCTTGTTGGTTTTTTTCAATGAACCAGCTTCTGGTGGTTCATTCTTTGTATAGTTCTTTTTGTTTCTACTTGGTTGATTTCAGTCCTGAGTTTGATTATTTCCTGCCATCTACTCCTTTTAGGTGTATTTGCTTCTTTATGTTCTAGAGCCTTCAGCTGTGCTGTTAAGCTGTTATGTTTGCTCTTTCCAGTTTCTTTTTGGGGGCACTCAGAACTATGAGTTTTCCTCTTAGCACTGCTTTCATTGTGTCCCATAAGTTTGAATATATTGTGCCTTCGTTTTCATTAAATTCTAAAAAGCCTTTAATTTCTTTCTTTATTTCTTCCTTGACCATATCGTTGAGTAGAATGTTGTTCAGTTTCCATGTGTATGTGGGTTTTCTGTTGTTTTTGTTGTTATTGAAGATCAGCCTTAGTCTGTGGTGATCTGATAGAGTGCATGAAATTATTTCAATCTTCTTATATCTGAGGTCTGTTTTGTGACCGAGTATATGGTTAATTTTGGAGAAGGTTCCATGAGGTGCTGAGAAGAAGGTATATTCTTTTGATTTAGGATAAAATGTTCCATAGATATCTGTCAAATCCATTTGGTTCATAACATCTGTTAGTTTCACTGTTTCTCTGTTTAGTTTGTGTTTCCCTGATCTGTCCATTGGTGAGAGTATGGTGTTGAAGTCTCCCACTTATATTGTGTGGGGTGCACTGTGTGTTTTGAGCTTTAGTAATGCTTCTTTTATGAATGTGGGTGCCCTTGTATTTGGAGAATATATGTTCAGAATTGAGGGTTTATCTTGGTAGATTTTTCCTTTGATGAGTATGAAGTGTCCTTCCTTATCTTTTTTGATTGCTTTAAGTTGAAAGTCATTTTTATTCGATACTAGAATGGCTACAACAGCTTGTTTCTTGGGACCACTTGCTTGGAAAATTGTTTTTCAGTCTTTTACTCTGAGGTAGTGTCTCTTTGTGCCTGAGGTGAGTTTCCTGTATGCAGCAAAATGTTGGGTCCTGCTCATGTATCCATTCTTTTAGTCTATGTCTTTTTATTGGAGAATTGAGTCCACTGATATTAAGAGATATTCAGGAGTAGTGATTGTTGCTTCCTTTTATTTCTGTTATTAGAGTTATGTTTGTTTGTCTCTCTTCTTTTTGGTTTTTTAAAAGAAGATTAATTTCTTGCTTTTTCTAGTGTGTAGTTTCCCTCCCTTTGTTGGTTTTTTCCATTCATTATCCTTTGAAGGCCTGGACTTGTGGAAAGATATTGTGTGAATTTGTTTTTGTCATGGAATACCTTGGTTTCTCTATCTATGGTAATTGAGAGTTTTGCAGTGTATAGTAGCCTGGGTTGGCATTTGTGTTCCCTTAGGATCAGTATGACATCTGCCCAGGATCTTCTAGCTTTCATAGTCTCTGGTGAGAAATCTGGTGTAATTCTGATAGATCTTCCTTTATATGTTACTTGACTTTTTTCCTTTACTGCCTTTAATATTCTTTCTTTGTATAGTGCATTTGGTGTTTTAATTATTATTTGATGGGAGTAATTTCTTTTCTGGTCCAATTTATTTGGAGTTTCCTAGGTTTCTTGTATGTCCACGGGCTTCTCTTCCTTTAGGTGAGGGAAATTTTTTTCTATAATTTTGTTGAAGACATTTATTGGCCCTTTAAGTTGGAAATCTTCACTCTCTTCTATACCCATAATCCTTAGGTTTGATCTCCTCATTTTGTCCTGGATTTCCTGGATGTTTTGGGTCAGGAACTTTTTGCACTTTGCATTTTCTTTGTTGTGTCCATGCTTTCTATGGTTTCTTCTGCCTCTGAGATTCTCTTTTTTATCTATTGCATCCATGACTCCTGACTTCTTCTTAGGTTTTCTATGTCCAGAGTTGTTTCCCTTTGTGATTTCTTTATTGTTTCTTCCTCCCTCTTTGGATCCTGGATGGTTTTGTTCAATTCTTTAACCTGTTTTGTTGTACTTTCCTGTAATTCTTTAAGCGCTTCTACATGTTTACCTGTGTTCTCCTGTATTTCTTTAAGGGAGTTACTTATGTCCTTCTTGAAGCCTTCTATCAGCAACATGAGCTGTGATTTTAAATCCAAATTTTGCTTTTCCAGTGTGTTGGGGTATCCAGGACTTGCTGCTGTGGGAGAATTGGGTTCAGATGGTGCCATGTTGCCTTGATTTCTGTTGGTAACATTCCTATGTTTCCTTTTGCCATCTGGTTATCTGCGGTGTTAGTTGGTCCTGTTGTCTCGGGTTGGTGCTTGTTCCTCCTGTGTATCTGCAAGCCTGTCTCAGCACCCCTGAGTAACCGGCTCTCCCCTGGCACAGAAAGCTTTGGAACTTCCCAGCTCCTCATTGCAGGAACCCAGAATGACCCTCCTGTGTTCCCTGCATTCCAGGCTGTACCCACCTTCTCAGTCGCTGGAGAAAAGATGGCAGCCTCACCTCTAAACCCAGGCTTATTTTTATATTTTAATTAGGCATTTCCTGCCATAGGCTTTTCTCTCAGCATCACTTAGCTACATCCAGAAGATGTTGGGAAGCTGTGCTGTCATTTTCCTATGATTTTAGGAATTATTTTCTCACTAATTTCTTCAATATATCAGTGTCAATTCAAGAAGTTATTGTGCAGTCTCCAATTTCTTATGTAGTTCTTTCCTAAGAGATATCACCAATGAATGAACCAAGGAAGATGTTGTATTCTTACTGGAGAGAACATTAACTTGCAAGTAAGAGAATTTAGATAGGTCCCAAGACAATGTCCAAACATGTGAGGACTGTTTTGGAAGTTTTGGGGCAATATAGTTCAAGAGAATTAAATGCAAAAAGATATTGGCAATCAGGGTGTAAAGGCATGCAGAAAAAGGGACCATTTAAATCTATGACTACGAACCATTTGGTCCTCTCAGAGATTTGTGTTTCCAAAGGGTAGGAATTAGGGGTTCCTAGGTAGGTAGAAATTATGGCCTGGCTAATAAGGAGGAGTCCCTTACTGACTTCCATTATTCATTAGTCTTTTGAACATCCAACATTGGAATGTTGCAGGGACTGTTGCTTGATTTTGAGATCCTATAACTTTAAGTCAACTTTAAATCATAACTGATTCCCAATTTCTTCTAAGATTACAATTTTAGAGGATACTGTCTTTGATGAGGGAAAAAATGGGGTTCTTGAGATGAACTTGGACTGGGATGGTAGTGGAGTCATTGTAAATTTTTTTCTGTGTCATTGAAAGTCCTGGATTATTATTTTTTTCAATGAGGGACAAGTAAGTAGCCTGATATGGAATCATAAGACTAGTGGAATGGATTTGGGCCAGAATGTCTCTTTCTAGCACAGGATCTGTGATACTTGGCTTCATTAAGTAGTTATGGAAAAAGATGGAAGATAGATGAAAATCAGGGATTGGGAGATATATGGAATTAAGATTTTTCTCTGATGTCTTTCATGGTGTATTGAGAGAAGAGGTGAAAATCAGACTAGAAAATATAATAATAGACTGGATGTAGGGGAATGCCAGGAGAGAGAAGCGAGAGGGGGTTGAATGGGGAAAAGAGGGAGGGAAGGGGGCTTATGGGACTTTCGGGGAGGGAGGAAATGGGAAAGGGGAAATGATTTTGAATGTAAATAAAAAAACTTAGAAAATAAAATAAAATTAAAAAAAGAAAATATAATTGAATAGTTTCAGAATCTAGAAGGAAGTTTACTTCCTTCCCTTCAGTTCTCAGAATCATGTGTAGCTGCTGGATAAGTATGGTATCTGAGCAGCAAGAGCTGAAGATGACAGCCTAAAAACTTAACAGTGCTGTTGGATGACTTGTGGGGAGGGGTTGAGATACAAAGAATTCTGTTTCCAAAGATAGTCTTGTCTCTAGTGCTGCCTCTTTCACAGTGGATCGGTCATGGCAGCTCCTTTGCATACAAGGTTACTCTTTTAATTTCTTTACTGTCCTTGAATGTCACAGTTATCTGCAAGACTATTTAGAAATCCTTAGGCCTGCATGATTGTGAGGTCACCATCAGGCTTTCACCTTAGTTTTTGTCTCATTGAGCATTCTCCAGAAATCATTTATAGTAGACTGAAATGTCAATCTTCAGGAGATTATTTAAAGTTTGTACTGGTTTAAGTGCTAGTTCCTATATATTCCTTCTAATATCCAGGATTAGTTTGCTTATAAATGTATCTGTTTAAATTAGTTTTCTTTCTATGGAGTCCAGAGACAGACATGAGTGGTGCATTAATGTACCTCTGTACTTTTCAAGGAAGGCAGAGGGTTCTCCTACATGGCCTTGACCTGTAGTAGACAATTTGGAGTAGATTTAGATTTGATCCTGATTGTTCTTAATCCCTTTCGAATACAAGCTTAAAATATTTATCTTGCTGTTTTAAGAAAGGACTGTCATGGGCCCCTTAAAAGTTTTCTTAGGAAATGACCTCCTTGACTTTGGGGGCTCTTTCCCCTTCAGAAAAGAACTGATAAGGTGGATCATAGGATACATGAAGGTCAACAGCGTAAGATTCAGCAGTCTGGAAACAACTTGTTTTCCTGAACTTATATTTGTCTGACATAGGACTAACATTATTGTTTTGTAGCTTGCATCCATTAATAGGGTGAGATTTTGGAAAGGTTCAGTATATTAATCAGGGTCAAGTGAAAATCTTTAAAGTCAGATTTAATTTGATTTAAGATTGCGAGGAAAGTGGATTTGTATTTTGGAGAATAAAAGTTCATTTGACATTTCCCTTAAGAGGAAAATAAAGGAGTTGGGACCACTTGGTGGTGGTTGATTAGAGGAGGTGACCCTCAGAATGAACCTGGAGATAGTGGGCAGGATGACTTGGAGAGAGCAAACAAGAGGATCCCACTTATCCTTCTCTCAGAGAAGCATTGATTACCATCTATGCAGTAGTGGAGGAGGCTAGAATGGTAGATTCCGTTTAACAGTGTCTGTCTACAGAGATTCAACTCTCTTAGGAAAGTAAAGCACATTTACATAAAGAGGATCTCAGATGATTTTCCAGCCTCTTGGCTGGATAGTTCTAGGTGCATGGTGCTATTATAATTAGTACTTCTCTTAAGAGGCCATTTTCTCTGTTCTTCAAGTCTATAGGCACAGAAAACCATAATAAAGGAAAAAGACACTTTTCTCTTAGGGATGTAGATTCAAGGAGTACTAGTGTCTCCATGCTTTAAAGAAGTCCAAGTTGATGAGGGTTCATTGCCTGTCTGCAAAGAGAAGAATCCATTAAGTCTTCTCTTCCCCTGATTCCGATGTCTGGAAAGTTTCCTGATGACACACTGCCTCAAACAAGGAATTTGAGGGCCAACACCTAGTGTTGTCCTTTTTTCCCCCATTAGCACTATATGTTACTTTCACTCACATATTTTATAACCCATATACAAAAAATGAAGAAAGAGAAAGAAAAAAGAAAGAAAGAAGGAAGGAAAGAAAGAAAGGAAAGAAATGGGCAGGAAGACATTGAACACACATACAAGCTGTTAAAAATGAAGAATATTTGATCACGACAAAAGGAAAAATCAAGCTGGGCAGGTCTGCGGTAACCAAGGCACCAGCTCTGCTGTGGGACTTCTGCCCTGCAGAGGGACCCCCCCAGCCCTGCTCTGGGAGTGATCACACACCCCTGCACAGGGAGGGAGCCTACCAGCCTCCCGTTGGTGACCTCTTGAGGATACAGGTACCCAGGGTCCCCCCAATATAACATAGCTTGGGACACAGCCTGTCGGGTTTCTGTCTGCTCCCAAGAGTGGAGCAGTTCTGCAGACAACTGGGCCCCAACTTTGCTGTGGGCCATCTGCCCTGCAGAGTGATCTGCACTGAGAGAGTGCAGAGTGCACTCCATCATCTTTGCTCCGGCAACAGGACAACTCGAACCTACAGACACAGAAACAATCAAGCATAATATCGCTTGGGTCTCAGACAGCTTGTGTGCTCCCTGCTCCTAAGAGCTGGGCAGGTATGCGGTAACCTACACGCCAGCTCTGCTGTGGGACATCTGCCCTGCAGAGGGACCCCCACCACCTGCTCTGGGAGAGAGCGCACCCACAGAGGGCAGGAGCATACCAGCCTCCCCTTGGCAACCTCTGCTCCAGGAATCCACTATGCTGAGCCTTTAGATGTGCAGGGATTTCCCAATATAACATCACTTGGGGCAAGGCAAATCAGGGCTCCAAAGTCTCTCAGGAGCAGGGCAGACCCCAGAAATCGGTGCCAGGGGAATCCCGGTAATCCAGGGGAGTCAGAAATAGCCTTGCAGGTTCACAGGAGGTCCAACAAACAGCCAGTGACAGCAGGACCAACTAACACCAGAGGTAACCAGATGGCAAAAGGCAAATGTAGGAACGTTACTAACAGAAATCAAAGTAATATGGCACCATCTGAACCCAAATCTCCAACAGCAACAAGTCCTGGATACCCCATCACACCCAAAAGACAAGATCTGGATTTAAAATCACTTCTCATGATGCTATTAGAGGATTTCAAGAAGGACACAAATAAATCTCATAACGAATTACAGGAGAACATGAATCAACGGTTAGAAGCACTTACAAAGAAAACACAAAATTCACTTAGAGAAATGCAGGAGAACATGGGTCAACAGATGGAGGCCCATAAGGAGGCAACACAAAAATCACTTAAAGAAATAAATCAACAGGTAGATGCCCTTACAAAGGAAACACGAGAATTGCTTAAAGAAATGCAGGAGACTATGGATCAACAGATGGAAGCCCATGAGGAGGAAACACAAAAATTGCTTAGAGAAATACAGGAGAACTTGGGTCAACAGGCACAAATCCTGAAAGGGGAAATGCAAAAATATCATAAAGAAATACAGGAAAATACAAACAAATAAGTGAAGGATCTGAGCAAATCCATCCAGTATCTAAAAAAAGAAGTAGAAACAACTAAGAAATCAGAAAGGGAGACATTGGAGATAGAAAACCTTGGGAGGAAATAAGGAGTCATAGATGCAAACATCAACAATAGAATACAAGAGATGGAAGAAAGAATCTCAGGTGCTGAAGATACCATAGAAAGCATCAACTCAACAGTCAAAGAAAATGCAAATTGCAAAAAACGTGTAATCCAAAACATCCAGGAAATACAGGACACAATGAGAAGACCAAACCTAAGGATTATAGGTATAGATGGGAGTGAAGATTTGCAACTTAAAGGGCCAGTAAACATCTTCAACAGAATTATGGAGGAAAACTTCCCTAACTTAAAGAGAGAGATGACGAAGAACGTACAAGAAGCCTACAGAACTCCAAACAGACTGGACCAGAACAGAAAAACCTCCCGTCACATAATAATCAAAACACCAAATGTACTAAACAAAGAAAGAATATTAAAAGCAGTAAGAGAAAAGGGCCAAGTAACATACAAAGTAAGACCTATCCGAATCACATAGGACTTCTCAGCAGAGACTATGAAAACCAGAAGATCCTGGGTAGATCTCATGCAGACACTAAGACAGCACAAATGCCAGCCTAGACTTCTATACCCAGCAAAACTCTCAATCACCATAGATGGAGAGACCATGATATTCCATGATAAAACCAAATTTTCACAATATCTTTCCAAAAATCCAGCCCTGTAAAGGATAATAGGTGGAAACCGCCAATACAGGGAGAGAAACAACACCCTGGAAAAAATGAGATAATAACCTTCTTAAATCAAACCCAAAAGTGGATAAACACTCAAACATAAAGATAGCGTCAAGAATGGCAGGTGGCAATAATCACTATTCCTTAATCTCTCTTAATATCAATGGTCTCAATTCCCCAATAAAAAGACATAGACTAGCAGACTGGATACATAAACAGGACCCAGCATTTTGCTGCATGCAGGAAACGCACCTCAGTGTCAAAGACAAACACTACCTTAGAGTAAAAGGCTGGAAAACAATTTTACCTGAGAAGATGGAAAAATCTGCCATGCTCATGGATTGGCAGGATTAATATAGTAAAAATAACCATATTACCAAAAGTAATATACAGATTCAATGCAATCTAAATCAAAATCCCAAATCAATTCTTCATAGAGTTAGAAAGAGCAATTCAAAAATTCATCTGGAATAACAGAAAACCCAGAATAGCTAAAACTATTCTCAAGAGTAAAAGAACCTCTGGGGGAATCAGTATCCCGGACCTCAAGCTGTACTACAGAGCAATAGTGTTAAAAACCACGTGGTATTGGTACAGTGACAGGCATGTAGATCAATGGAACAGAATTGAAGACCCAGAAATGAATCCACGGTCCTCTGGTCACTTGATGTTTGACAAAGGACCTAAAACCATCCAGTGGAAAAAAAGATAGCCTTTTCAACAAATGGTGCTGGCTCAACTGGAGGTCAACATGCAGAAGAATGCAAATTGACCCATTCTTATCTCCTTTCACTAAGCTCAATTCCAAGTGGATCAAGGACCTCCACATAAAACCAGACACACTGAAACTAATATAAAGGAAACTAGGGAAGAACCTTGAACATATGGGCACAGGGGAGAATTTCCTGAACAGAACTCCGATAGCTTATGCTCTAAGATCAAGAATAGACAAATGGGACCTCAGTAAATTACAAAGTTTTTGCAAGGCAAAAGACACTGTCAAAAAGACAAAGCAGCAACCAACTAACTAGGAAATGATCTTTACCAACCCTACATCCGACAGAGGGTTAATATCCAATATATACAAAGAACTCAAGAAGTTAAACTCCAGAGAGGCAAGTAACCCTATTAAAAAATGGAGTACAGAGCTAAACAAAGAGTTCTCACCTGAAGAATATCTAATGGCTGAGAAGCACCTAAAGAGATGTTCATCATCCTTAGTCATTAGGGAAATGCAAATCAAAACAACCCTGAGATTCCATCCCACACCAGTCAGAATGGCTAAGAACAAAAACACAAGAGAAAGCAGTTGTTGGCGAGGATGTGGAGAAAGAGGAACACTTCTCTACTGCTGGTGGAATTGCAGTCTGGTACAACCACTCTGGAAAGCAGTCTGGCAGTTCCTCAGAAAACTGGGAATGACACTCCCGGAGGATCTGGCTATACCACTCCTGGCATATACCCAGAGGCTTTCCCTGCATGCAATAAGGACACATGCTCCACTATGTTCATAGCAGCCTTATTTATACTAGCCAGAAGCTGGAAAGAAACCAGATGTCCCTCAACGGAGGAATGGATTCAGAAGATGTGGTATATTTACACAATGGAATACTACTCTGCAATTAAAAACAATGAATTCATGAAATTCCTAGGCAAATGGTCAGAACTTGAAAATATCATCCTTAGTGAGGTAACTCAATTACAAAAGAACACACATGGTATGCAGTCACTGATAAGGGGATATTAACCCAGAATCTCAGAATACCCTAGACACAATTCGCATCTCAATAGATTTCTAAGAAGATGGAAGGAGAGACCCCTGATCCTGGAAAGAATGGATGTAGGGGAACGTCAGGACAGAGAAACGAGAGGGGGTTGAATGGAGAAAAGAGGGAGGGAAGGGGGCTTATGGGACTTTCGGGGATGGAGGAAACGGGAAAGGGGAAATGATTTGGAATGTATATAAAAAAAAACTTAGAAAATAAAAAAAAAGAATAGCAAGTGGCAATAATCACTATTCCTTAATCTCTCCTAATATCAATGGTCTCACTTTCCCAATAAAAAGACATAGACTAACAGACTGCATACGTAAACAGGACCAAGCATTTTGCTGCGTGCAGGAAACGCACCTCAATGTCAAAGACAAACACTACCTCAGAGTAGAAGGCTGGAAAACAATTTTCCAATCAAATGGTCCCAGGAAACGAGCCGGATTAGCCATCCTAATATCAGATAAAATTGACTTTCAACCTAAAGTCATCAAAAAAGACACAGAAGGACACTACATACTGGTCAAAGTAAAAATCCACCAAGAAGAACTCTCAATTCTGAAAATCTGTTCTCCAAATGCAAGGGCACCCTCATTCATAAAAGAAACTTTACTAAAGCTGAAAGCACACATCGCACCTCACACAATAATACTGGGTGACTTCAACACCCCACACTCTGAAATGGATCATTCAAGAAAGCAGAAACTAAACAGGGACACAGTGAATCTAATTGAAGCCTTGTACCATATGGAACTAACATACACACACACACACACACACACACACACACACACATATACATATATATATAAAACATTTCATCCTAGAGCAAAATAATACACCTTCTTCTCAGCACCTCATGGTACCATCTCCAAAATCGACCATATAATTGATCGCAAATCATACCTCAACAGATATAAGAAGATCCAACTAATCCCATGCCTCCTATCAGATCACTATGGAATAAGGGTGGTCTTCAATGGCAACAAAAACAATAGAGAACCCACATACACATGGAGCCTGAACAATGCTCTACTCAATGATAACTTGGTCAAGGTGGAAATAAAGAAAGAAATCAAAGACTTTTTGAAAATTAATGAAAATGAATGCACAACATACCCTCATTTATGGGACACAATGAAAGCAGTGCTAAGAGGAAAATTCATAGCCCTGAGTGCCGCCAAATGAAACGGGAGACAGCATACACTAGCAGCTTATTGGCACACCTGAAAGCCCTGGAACAAAAAGAAGCAAATATACCCAAGAGGAGTAGAAGGCAGGAAATCCTCAAACTCAGTACTGAAATCAATCAAGTAGAAACAAATAAAACCATACAAAGAATCAACAAAACTAGGAGTTGGTTCTTTGGGAAAACCAACAAGACAGATAAGCCCTTAGCCAGACTAGCCAGAGGGCACAGAGACAGTATACAAATTAACAAAATCAGAAATGAAAAGGGAGAGATAACAACAGAAACTGAGGAAATTCAAAAAATCATCAGATTCTACTACAAAAGCCTGTATTCAACACAACTGGAAAATCTCAAGGAAATGGACAATTTCCTTGATAGATACCAAATACCAAAATTAAATCAGGATCAAATAGACCATCTAAACCGTCCTATAAGCCCTGAAGAAATAGAAGTGGTCATTGGAAGTCTTCTAACCAAGCAGTTAGAGACTAAAAACACAGGGATGAGAATGTAAGTCTGTATCTGTTAGATTAACTGACAAGATTAACTACTCAATGCTTTTTTTTTTTAACTTAAATTATGGACAACTATGCTCCCATCAATTCTTCCATTGGTTCCTGGGAAAAGAAGTTATTAAATCTAAAGGAGTACCTTAATAAATAGTAGATCACAGGTAAGTAAACAAGTTAGCAGTTCAGAGGTCTTCTTGCTCTTGCAGAGGACTGCAGTTTGGTTTTTAGCACCCACATCAACTAGCTTGGAACCTCCTGTATCTCCAGCTCCGTGGGATCTGATGACCCCTTCTGACTGCTATGAGTACTCACAGTTGCACCTCTCTCTCCATGTATACAATTTAAAATAAAAATAAATGATTAAAGGAAAAGAAAGAGTACCCCAGTCTGGCATGTTTGCTCACCCTGTACCAGGAAGCATGCTCACAGTAGACTGATGACCTGAGTTTGATTCCCAGACTGGACTTGGTGGAAAGAAAGAACTAACTTCTGCCAGTTGTACTTACACACACACAAGCACACACTTACTCACACACACACAAACACACACAGACATTGACACACACACAAACAGAGAAACACACTTCAGTAAATGTCTTTGGTTAACACTGTTTTTTAGTGACATAATTTGTATTTATTGTCTTTTACTATTTTCACAAGTTTAAATAAGAGACAGTAAATCCTCAGTTACTGGAATGTCAAAGGAGGATGCTGAGAGTAGAGGGAATAGGCAGATATGTGGTCTGGGAGTGAGGTGAGAAGGGAAAATTATCCAAAGATAAATATGTGTTATTAAAAATTTAAATGATAACTCTATGAAGAATTGAGTTGGGATTTTGATGGGGATTGCATTGAATCTGTATATTACTTTTGGTAAGATGGTCATTTTTACTATATTAATCCTGCCAATCCATGAGCATGGCAGATTTTTCCATCTTCTGAGGCCTTCTTCAATTTCTTTCTACATAGACTTGAAGTTCTAGTCATACAGATCTTTCACTTGTTTGGTTAGAGTCACACCAAGATACTTTATATGGTTTGTGGCTATAGTGAAGGGTATCATTTCTCTTACTTCTTTCTCAGTCTGCTTATCCTTTGAGTATAGGAAAACTGGGCATTACACTCCCGGAGGATCCGGCTATACCACTCCTGGGCATATACCCAGAGGCTTTGCCTGCATGCAATAAGGACACATGCTCCACTATGTTCATAGCAGCCTTATTTATAATAGCCAGAAGCTGGAAAGAACCCAGATGTCCCTCAATGGAGGAATGGATTCAGAAGATGTGGTATATCTACACAATGGAATACTACTCTGCAATTAAAAACAATGAATTCACGAAATTCCTAGGCAAATGGTCAGAACTTGAAAATATCATCCTTAGTGAGGTAACCCAATCACAAAAGAACACACATGGTATGCAGTCACTGTTAAGGGGATATTAACCCAGAATCTCAGAATACCCTAGACACAATTCGCATATCAATAGATTTCTAAAAAGATGGAAGGAGAGACCTCTGGTCCTGGAAAGAATGGATGTAGGGGAACGCCAGGACAGAGAAACGAGAGGGGGTTGAATGGAGAAAAGAGGGAGGGAATGGGGCTTATGGGACTTTCGGGGAGGGAGGAAACGGGAAGGGGGAAATGATTTGGAATGTAAATTAAAAAAAACTTAGAAAATAAAAAAAAATTTAAATGATAAATAATAATTTAACCAACCATATTTTGTTTGGAAATTATTAAATTACAAAGTGTGAATGATGGGACACACATACATATCTGTTTATAAAACTTGTTTCATTATTTGAGATATTTTTCCAAACAAGCCTAGAGTTCTGTGTTGAGATGTCAGAGAATAAGAACTGAGAGACTGAGCCTCAGTGAGCTGCAACCCCAGGAGGTTTTTGTTCAGCCCTGGAACACTGTGGGAGGAAGCTGAATATTTTGCAGACAGAAATAGGTTGCAGTATCTTTATCCTCTACAGGATAGATGGTGAGCGTGAAGTCTGTCCCAGACCCACTACCACTGAACCTGGCAGGAATCCCAGATGCTAGGTTGGATGCAGCATAGATGAGGAGTTTGGGTGGCTGTCCTGGTTTCTGTTGGTACCAGTGCATAAAACTTAAGCCATATTTATCAACACTCTGGCTGGCCCTGCAGGAGATGGTGGCCCTCTGCCCTAGAGACACAGCCAAGGCAGCCGGAGACTGGGTCAGCACAATTTCACCAGTGGAGCCTGGAATGATAAACACACAGATAATTGTTATATATGTATAAACCCTTCCCAGCAGAGGAGCTTTTCCTTTAAAAATTTCAAGAAAACTGTGACCATCCCTATGAGAAACCAGTAAATCAAGCGGAATCTGGAAAGTTAAAACTAATTACAAATGCATCAATATAATGATCAAGAGCCCAGAAAAAGAACATGGAAAGTCATGATGGCCACAGAGGTTGCTTCCAACACTTCTCTGCATCCTCACCTGGAACCCAGAGCAGCAGCACCCATAGCAGGAGTGTGTCTGTCTCCATCTCTGAGAGCTGGAAGAGAGGATGATTCTTAGACTCCTGGCAGCTTCCCTTAAAGGAGCCTGGGCTGTTGGCTAATGACTCCATATGCAAATCAGCTCAGCAGAGTGTGTGCTACATGTCAAAGGGCACCTGTTCCTGTTTCACCCATGGGGAGTTAGTGTCACCAGTTAATTTACTAGAGCATCACATATGTCTTCAAAGATCTTTTTAATAAAGATATTATTTATTTTTAAATCTATTTACATTTCCTGTGTTATCCTTTTACCTGTTTTTCTCCTCATTCCCCGTTCTGGAACACCCTATCCCATTTCTCCTCCCCCTGCTTCTTTGAGGGTGTTCCTCCATGAACCTACCCTCTCGATTCCCCTACACTGGGGCATCTTTGGAGCCTTCATAGGACCAAGGACCACTCTTCCCAGTGATGCCTGACAAGGCCTTCCTTTGCTACTTATGCAGCTGGAGCCATTTGTACTCCTTGGTTAGTGGCTTAGTACCTGGGAACTCTGAGGAGTCTCGGTTAATATTGTTGTTCTTCCTATGTGATTGCGAACCTCTTCAGTTCCTTCAGTCCTTTCTCCTTCAATGGGGATCCTGCAATCAGTGCAATGGTTGGTTCTGAGCATCCTACTCTGTATTTGTAAGACTCTGACAGGGCCTCTCAGGAGACAGCTATATCAGGCTCCTTTTAATAAGCATTTCTTAGCATATACTGAAAGACCCCGGCCCCTAGCAGGAGAAGTAAAAGACCCCTAGCAAGTAGAGTAGAGCCAAATATGTAGTTCAGCCAGTTCAGCAATTCTATTCTTCTATTCCAGGAACTGGCTGGCCATAAGGAATTTGTGGCCACAAGGTTAGGATGACTTTGTTCCAGGAACTAGCTGACCATAAAAGTTAAAATAGAACCTTGTTAACAGTCATGAGTAATTGGGAGTTTCCCCTTGTGATTTTCCTTGGTATTTTCGTCATTTTTCCTATGATGCACTCCCTCCTCCCTTGGGTTGCGGGTTTTTCCTTTAAATACCCCTTGTCCCCACTACTCGGGGTCGAACTCCTCTACCCCTGTGAGGGATATCAGTCTCGGCCCCAGTGCACTGGCTTCAATTAAACCTCGTGTGATTACAGCAAGAATGGTCTCTTGTGAGTTTTTTGGGGGTCGTGTTATCAGAGACTTGAGTGAGGGTCTCCCCACTCCGGGGGGTCTTTCAACACAATAGTGTCAGAATTTGGTGACTATCTGGGATGAATCCCCAGGTGGGACAGTCTGTGGATGGCCTTTCCTTCAGTCTATGCTCTACACTTTGTCTCCATATTTGCTCTGTGAGTATTTTGTTCCCCTTTCTAAGAAGGACTGAAGCACCCACACTTTATTCTTCCTTTTTCGTGAGCTTCATGTAATCTGTGAATTGTATCTTGGGTATTTGGAATTTTTGGGCTAATATACACTTATCAGTGAGTGCATACCATGTGCGTTCTTTTGTGATTGGGTTACCTCACTCAGGATATTTTCCAGTTCTGACCATTTGCCTAGGAATTTCATGAATTCATTGTTTTTAATAGCTGAGTAGTATTCCACTGTGTAAATATATCACATTTTTTGTATCCATTCCTCCATTGAGGGACATCTGTTTTTTTCCAGCTTCTGGCTATTATAAATAAGGCTGCTATGAATATAGTGGAGCATGTGTCTTTATTACTTGCTGGAGAATTCTCTGGGTGCATGCTCAGGAGTGGAATAGCAGGGTTCTCCGGTAGTATTGTGTCCAATTTTCTGTGGACCTGCCTAACTGATTTCTAGAGTGGTTATAACAGCTTACAGTCCCACCAACAATGGAGGAATGTTCCTCTTTCTCCATATCCTTGACAGCATCTCCTGTCACCTGCGTTTTTGATCTTAGCCATTCTGGCTGGTGTGAGGTGGAATCTCAGAGTTGTTTTGATTTGCATTACATTGATGACTAAAGATGTTGAATATTTCTTTAGGTGCTTCTCAGCTATTTGGGATTCCTCAGTTGAGAATTCCTTGTTTAGCTCTGTTCCCCATTTTTTTCTCTTAGATATATTCTTTATTTGTAGAGAGCCATATGTAGAGAGCCATATCGCCTAGCAGAAACTTACTCTCTCAGCCTGTGAGAAGAAGCTGACCAGCTCAGCTGTCTGCCTTCCCCCCCCCCCACTTTTGTGTTCTGAGTGGAGGATTGCCAGACCTCAGTGATCCACACCTCCTCCACCTGGAGGAGTCTAGGTGGAAGCCTATTTTTCTACAGGAGTCAGCTGCCACCTCCCACTGATTTAGCAGATTAGCAGATCCTGTGGAATCAACAGCTTCAAACAAGAGAGTTTAAGTTTGCCATTCACCCCCAAGTAAACAAACTTTGAACAGCAAAATGTTGTCTTTGTCCAAATTTCTTTTGCTGTCCTCCCCATGCATCCCTAAGTATCTTTTACAGATCACCAGTTCTCCTATAGCTGCAGGTGGCTACATTTATTTACATTTCATATGATTTTCCTTTCCTGGTTCCCACCTCTCTGAAAGTCCCATAAGCCCTCTCCCCTCCCTTTGTTCCCAAATCAACACCCACCTACTTCCCTGTCCTGGTATTCACTACACTGCTGCATCCAGGACCAGGGGCCTCTCCTTCCTCCTTCTTGGGCATCATTTGGTATGTGAATTATGTCTTGGTTATTCCAACCTTCTGGGCTAATAATATCCACTTATAAGTGAGTGGATACCATGTGTGTTCTTTTGTGCTTGGGTTACCTCACTTAGGGTTGTATTTTCCAGTCCACCCATTTGCCTAAGAATTTCATGAATTCATTGTTTTTAATAGCTCAGTAGTATTCCATAGTGTAAATATACCACATTTTCTGTATCCATTCCTCAGTTGAGGGACATCTGGGTTCTTTCCAGCTTCTGGCAATTATAAATAGGACTTCTATGAACATAGTGGAGCATGTGTCCTTATTACATGCTGGGGAATCCTCTGTGTATGTGCACAGGAGTGGTATAGCAAGGTCCTCCAGTAGTATCACGCACAGTTTTCTGAGGAACTGCCAGACTGATTACCAGAGTGGTTGTACCAGCTTGCAATCCCACCAGCAGTGGAGGAGTGTTCCTCTTTCTCCATATCCTGGCCAGCACCTGCTGTCTCCAGAATTTTTGATCTTAGCCATTCTGACTGGGGTGAGGTGAAATCTCAGGGTTGTTTTGGTTTGTATTTCCCTGATGACTAAGAATGTTGAACATTTCTTTAGGTGCTTCTCAGTCATTCAGTATTCCTCAGGTGAAAATTCTTTGTTTAGCTCTGTACCCCATTTTTAATAAGATTATTTGTTTCTCAGGAGTCTAACTTCTTGAGTTCTTTGTATATATTCGATATTAGCCCTCTGTTGGATGTATGGTTGGTAAAGATCTTTTCCCAATTTGTTGGTTGCCGTTTTTTCCCTATTGACAGTGTTCTTTGCCTTACAGAAACTTTGTAATTTTATGAGTTCCCATTTGTCAATTCTTGATTTTAGGGCATAGGCTATTGTTCTGTTCAGGAAAATTTCCCCTTTGCCCATGGGTTCAAGACTCTTTCCCAGTGTCTTTTCTTTTTTTTTTTTTTTTTAATTTAATTTAATTTTATTTTTTTAATTTACATTCCAAATCACTTCCCCTTTCCCGTTTCCTCCCTCCCCGAAAGTCCCATAAGCCCCCTTCCCTCCCTCTTTTCTCCGTTCAACCCCCTCTCATTACTCTGTCCTGGCGTTCCCCTACATCCAGTCTTTCCAGGACCAGGGGTCTCTCCTTCCATCTTTTTAGAAATCTATTGATATGCTGATTGTGTCTAGGGTATTCTGAGATTCTGGGTCAATATCCCCTTATCAGTGACTTCATACCATGTGTGATCTTTTGTGATTGGGTTACCTGACTAAGGATGATATTTTCAAGTTCTGACCATTTGCCTAGGAATTTCGTGAATTCATTGTTTTTAATTGCAGAGTAGTATTCCATTGTGTAAATATACCACATCTTCTGAATCCATTCCTCCGTTGAGGGACATCTGGGTTCTTTCCAGCTTCTGGCTATTATAAATAAGGCTGCTATGAATATAGTGGAGCATGTGTCCTTATTGCATGCAGGTAAAGTCTCTGGGTATATGCCCAGGAGTGGTATAGCCGGATCCTCCGGAAGTGTCATGCCCAGTTTTCTGAGGAGCCGCCAGACTGCTTTCCAGAGTGGTTGTACCAGCCTGCAATTCCACCAGCAGTGGAGGAGTGTTCCTCTTTCTCCACATCCTCGCCAACAACTGCTGTCTCCTGTGTTTTTGATCTTAGCCATCCTGACTGGTGTGAGATGGAATCTCAGGGTTGTTTTGATTTGCATTTCCCTAATGACTAAGGATGATGAACATCTCTTTAGGTGCTTCTCAGCCATTAGATATTCTTCAGGTGAGAACTCTTTGTGGAGCTCTGTACCCCATTTTTCAATAGGGTTACTTGCCTCTCTGGAGTTTAACTTCTTGAGTTCTTTGTATATATTGGATATTAGCCCTCTGTCGGATGTAAGGTTGGTAAAGATCATTTCCCAGTTAGTTGGTTGCCGCTTTGTCTTTTTGACGGTGTCTTTTGCCTTGCAAAAACTTTGTAATTTAATGAGGTCCCATTTGTCTATTCTTGATCTTAGAGTATAAGCTATTGGAGTTCTGTTCAGGAAATTCTCCCCTGTGCCCATATGTTCAAGGTTCTTCCCTAGTTTCCCTTCTATTAGTTTCAGTGTGTCTGGTTTTATGTGGAGATCTTTGATCCACTTAGAATTGAGCTTAGTGCAAGGAGATAAGGATGGGTCAATTTGCATTCTTCTGCATGTTGACCTCCAGCTGAGCCAGCACCATTTGTTGAAAAGGCTATCTTTTTTCCACTGGATGGTTTTAGCTCCTTTGTCAAAGATCAAGTGACCATAGGAGTGTGGATTCATTTCTGGGTCTTCAATTCTGTTCCATTGATCTACATGTCTGTTACTGTACCAATACCATGCAGTTTTTAACATTATTGCTCTGTAGTACAGCTTGAGGTCCGGGATACTGATTCCCCCAGAGGTTCTTTTACTCTTGAGAATAGTTTTAGCTCAGTGTCTTTTCTATTAGATTCAGTATGTTGGGTTTTATGTGGAGGTCCTTGATCCACTTGTACTTGAGCTTAGTACAAGGAGATAAGAATGGTTCGATTTCCATTCTTCTGCATGCTAGCTGCCAGTTGAGCCAGCACCATTTGTTGAAAAGACTATCTTTTTTTCCACTGGATGGATTTAGCTCCTTAGTCAAATATCAAGTGACCGTAGGTGTTTGAGTTCATTTCTGGGTCTTCAATTCTCTTCTGTTGATCTACCTGCCTGTCATTGTACCAATATCATGCATTTTTTTTAAACACTATTGCTCTGTAGTACTACTTGAAGTCTGGGATACTGATTCCCCCAGAAGTTCTTTTAATGTTGAGAATAGTTTTTGCTATCCTGGATATTTTGTTATTCCATATAAATTTGCAAGTTGCTCTTTCTAGCTCTATGAATGTATTCAGGTAATCACTTTAAATACTTAGGGTGGCCTCTGTTTTCCTTCATGCATTCCAATTGACATCTAGTTTTGTCAGGTTTACAGACTTCTGTTGTTAACAAATCATGAGAGAGAACACATGCCTGTAAAATTGTGATGGTATGGTGGAGATTTGGGTGCATATCAACCTCCTTGTGCCATTCACAAAAGCCTCCAAGTTACCCTCAAATCCTGGTTACATTTGAGAAATGCTGTCATCAGGTAAATGAAATAGCAAGTGTTTGGGCAGTTTTCATTCTCACTTCTTCTATGAGAGGTTTTTGTCATTACTTGTATCACTGTGGTACAATATATATAGTCTTGGTGACAGTAACAGTTGCAATATCTTCAGGTTCCAGGCTGTTTATGGTAAAGGAAAAATCTGTCCCTGATCCACTGCCACTGAACCTGGAGGAAACTCCTGATTGCAAAGTGGATGCATAATAGATTAGGATCTTTGGAACTTCCCCTGGTCTCTGTTGGTATCTTCACTTTCTTTACATGTTATGGTGACTGTCTCCCAGAGATGCAGACAGCGAGGATGGAGACTGGGTAACCTGAATGTCACTTCTGGCACCTGAATTTGGAAAATTAAAAGCAAATACCCATGCAATTAATAATGACAGTATTATTGTCCAAACAAGCCATAATAATCACAGTGTCTTGAGAAATTTTACAATTCTTATCCTCCTTACTTGTGAACCGAGCATCATCAGCCCCAGGAATATAGCAGAGATCTTCATGTTCATATTGGGTTAGATGTGATTTGGATAGAACCTTGTGGAATTTACAATCACCTCTTTAAAATATACTGAAGGCAGTGGACTGTGTTTTGGGTATATGCAAATCATCCAGAGCTGGTCAATACTGAGCACTAGTGCAGAAATAGCTCATTTCTGTACAATCCCACAGAGTACTCATTCCTACCACCTCAGCACAGTTAACATTTTTCCTTCTGGGTGATGGCTCATGAACTGGGTCTTTATATTATCTGTGAGTATCAAATGTGTTTCAATGCCCTCATCTAAGAAACTGCAAGGAAGTTTTCAAACTCTTCCCCTTTGATACTCTGCTGTACTACTGAGATCACAGAGAATTCGTCTTTGGCACAATTCTTTTACCTTTTAAATGTGAAGTTCTAGTGCAAAGCAGCCATAAGCAACATGGTTTGTAAAGAGGGGCAGAATCTATGATGCCTAAGCTGTTGTCTTTAAATGACATTTTTTATTCAGTATTAGACTCTTACTTCTGCTATTGTTATCTAAAGCCAGGCATATCTTTATTTTCTCTTCTGAAGCATTGAATCTCTCTCCCTAGCTCTGATTTTAGTTAAACATATCCATACACAGTGTTCTTAGATGCTTGATGATATTGGTTTCCTTCAACTCTTTCAAGTCAAACTACTGTTTAAACAAAAGTGCTTTCCTTTACCTAATCATTCACTCTTTTGAATCTCTTCTATTCATTAAAACTGCACCTCTGAAAACATCAAACCTGATCCAGTTGCTGAAAGAATATGGTTTTCAATAACTGGTTTGGACAATGCATTTATTTCACACTTATTACCTATGGCATTTTTACCTAAATTGTAGATTTTCAATATTATTGTGAATGTTAGCATAAAATGCTATTTCAAAAACAAGAACTATAGTATAGTCTTATAGTATATTTAATAAAAGACATGTCAGTATTTTTCACTAGTATATTTATTTTAAATTTATAATACAATGATTTTATTTTGTTTTTTTAACATTTTTTATTAGATATATTCTTTATTTCAATTTCAAATGATTTTCCCTTTCCTGGATCCCCCTCTCCCCAAAAGTCCCACAAGCCCTCTTCCCTCCCCCTGTTCCCCAATCAACCCCTTCCTGCTTCCCTGTCCTGGTATTCCCCTACACTGCTTTATTGAGCCTTACCAGGACCAGGGACTTCTCCTTCTTTCTTCTTAGGCATCATTTGATGTGTAAATTGTTTCTTGGGTATTTCAAGCTTCTGGGCTAATATCTGCTTATCAGTGAGTGCATACCATGTGTGTTCTTTTGTGACTGGGTCACGTCACTCAGGATGACATTCACCAGTTTCACCCACTTGCCTAAGAATGTCATCAATTCATTGTTTTTAATAGCTGAGTAGTATTCCATAGTATAAATACACCACATTTTCTGTATCCATTCCTCCGTTGAGGGACATCTGGGTTCTTTCCAGCTTCTGGCTATTATAAATAGGGCTGCTATGAACATAGTGGAGCATGTGTCCTTATTACATGCTGAAGAATACTCTGGGTGTATGCCCAAGAGTGGTATATCAGGGTTCTCCAGTAATATTATGCCCAATTTTCTGAGGAACTGCCAGACTGATTTCCAGAGTGGTTATACCAGTTTGCAATCCCACCAGCCATGGATAAATTTGTAATACAATGATTTAAATTCCAAATATACAGGTTCATCCCACTATCAGTAAAATCCCCTACTGTCATGCAATACTCAAGAAGAAAACACAACATTCAGCAGACAATCTGGTATTCCCTGGTGCAAGTCACAGGCTGTAAAAGTTAAGATTCTTTTCTGCTAAGAGTATGGGGGAGTAATGGAATATATGGGACAGCAAGTAAAAGGAGGGTGCAAAGTATGGAGTGACACAATTGTGAACATGGCACAGGATATTGGTTTTGAACAGGTAAGATGGATATAAGCTAAACCAAATATTTATGAAAACGTTTCAAGAAAACCTGTTGGTTTATGTCCTAATCAAATATTTAAATATTGCAACACATTGAAACAAGCTATGTCTGCCTACTACTGAGAGCTTATATATTTTCCTGGAGACTTTTTTCAGCAGTTGACAAAAATAAATGTTAATATGCAGACTACTTGTCAATTTATTTATTTATTTGAATCAAAAATTAGAAACTACAAAACTATGGAGCAATTGGAGAAACTATGTATCTGATATAGGAAATACTATGTTAACATTCTATTACACTAGATATAAATTATCAAAGCAAAATATATCTTATCAGACATCATTGCACTGTTTTGATACTTCATCATTAGTATTTTGATACATGAAAAATTATTCTTAAAATCAATTACCAAATTAATATAAGAATAAATAAACAGACTGATCCACTATTATAATAGATATTAGAATGGTATCACAAAAGATAGAATGTTGCTTTTTTGGATGATAAGTCTTTCGTGTGTAATTCTTACTACACAGGGCTAAAAGGAGCACTTGTACCTGAAATATGCTAGCTATGATGCACAATAATAGTACATAACATAATAATAACACTGTGAAGGTAAATACTGGTGTTAATATGAAAGTAACAAAAGTTTTATGAGTCTGAATTTTTCTCTTTTCTTCTGTGACATAAAAAGAGAAACTAGGGTGATTAAATGTGCACCTACCCTGATGGAAGGAATAAATGGAATTTGCTAGAGAGAATTTCTAAATAGGGAGAGATGCAGCTGTGCTGGAGCAAAGTGTATTGTACTTTTGAATCTAAGTTGGTATTAAATAAAATTGAATCATTATAGATTACATAATACTTTTGATATCTAAGGAAACTCATAAGACAGGAAAAGAACATAAAAGTAAATGAATCATATTTGAAAGATGTTTTATCACAGAATAAATAGAAGAACTGAGAAGCAAGCTTAATGTAACACACAAAGAATGGAGATACAATGCTAACAACAAACAGTGGACAGGCAGAAGCAGCTCATATTGTGTTATCAATGACAAAATAGAAATTGACAAGACATTCAATTCAAGTACAGATTTGGTGGCATAATATACTTCAAATAATCATATTTGCTATCTATGATAGATTCACTTTGCAACTGAAGAAGAATATATTAAAATACAAAGCGAGAAAAGGACATTTCAGACAAAGTCCACATAAAGATCTCACTATATGTTAATCTCAGGAATAAGGAATATAACTCAAAAGCTTTCAAAGTAGAAAGAGTGCTATTGTGTTCCTTCATACATGTGTAAAGGGTCAAGTAGTTAATTTAGACTTAGAATACTTATTACATTTATTTATACATTGATGTAGCACATACTGTGGTCAGAGGCGAAAACAAATAGTGAATGTCAATCGTATCTTTCATTGTTTAGGTCCTGGGGATGGAATTCAATTCATGAGGCTTGTTGGCAATTACCTTTATGTACCGAGCCATCTTTTCAGTCCAGGAATGAAAGATTTTTCAAATGATGTTTAAATAAAATTTAACAGTTACAAATTAAACATTCAGATAAAGCTCTGATGTATTGTGAAATAAAAGTTGAAATATTTTAAGGAAAAATAAAGTTCCATAAGTGTGTTTTGATATTCAATACCTACTTTTAATAATGTATAGAAAAGACATTATAGATGTATTTGACATCTAAAATGAAAAGAGAGATGTCTCAGCTGTTAAGAGTGATGGCTGCTCTTGCAGAGGAGTAGAGTTTGGTTCCTAGCACCCATGTCAGTTTGTTCACAATTGACTTTATAATTTGACCTCCAGAGAATCTGTTACTTCTTGTGTTCTCCTTGGCACTCCACTAACATGAAGAAACACAGAAAGACACTTGCAAATACACATAATTTTAAAATTAAAATTATAATTATGGGCCTAGAATGTTAATTCAGAGGTTAAACCCTTGAACAGCTCTGTGGAGGACCTGAGAACAATCCCAGCACACATATGTGGTGGCCGACAATTGTTTGTTACTCCAGGCCCTGGCCTCCTCATGTACCTCCACTCATATGCACAGCACTCACAGAAATAGAGAAACATAATTTTAAAAACACTAAAACTAAATCTTAAAAATTGAAATGAAAAGGTTATAAGGAAATAGAGGACTAAAGCAATATAATGGCTCAAAAACCATTCTAAACATTCTGAACATTCATCAAAAAGAAAAATGAATTTCAAAAATATATGAAAATCAATATTCAATGCAAAGATATTTTAAACACTCTCCCTAAAATATTACTTCACAAACAATTTATATTACTTTTATAAAGGTCCAAACTCATCAAGTATGATAGAGCATGCTCGTAGGCCCAGGTACTTGAGAAGTTGTGACTTCTTTTACAAAGAATTTAATACTACCTCCAGCAATATAAAAATTCTTTTTTATAAGCAAAACACTACAGAAAAATTAAATCATGCAAGTATTTCTTCTGATTCTAATGAAGTGAAAAAACTTATCAACAAGAGTGTGGAATTAAAACTATTACCAGACTATCTACTAGTGGGTTTTTACCAACATGTGCAGATCTTTGTCTGAAAGACCTGGAATTGAGACCCTTAAGAAATGGAATAGACTGCAGTGTAATGCTGTAGACAACCTTATTTCACTTTCAGTATACATTTATACTTCAATGTAAATAATAATGACAAACACAAAATAATTGATCCAAGGAATATTGTTTTAGTTCAAAACCCTTGCTCAGAAAACATGTAAATGAACACCAGTAAGCACAAAGGAAATATTAATACAGCAGCCCTTTTCCAAAACAATCCAGAGAACAAAATGCAACTGGTGCAAAAGGCTCTCGCCTTTCTTGCTGGAGCTTCTCTCATGGTTCTTCAAAGCATAGTTAACCATGCATCATTCTTTTGATTGTATTCCAACACCTACTACTCTAAGCAATTTATACAGGTAATGCAATCAATATTAAATTTATGTTTCTTTAGAAATGCCCTGTACATATGGAGGCCTCTGATTTGGACAAGTTAGAAAACTAAAATAAAAAGTAAAGCTGAATTTTCAGGCTGCATGTGGCCGGGTTCCTATGTTAAACATTTGATGAGATCTGAGTTACAAATTCTAGAGTTCTTGTGCAGACTAGCAAGAATCTCCTAAGAACTGTGTTGTTTTGTGTGGCCCATGTCCAGAGATTTACACTATAATATGAGCACAATCACAGAGAAAAATTCCATTTTTACTTAAATACTTTTTGTTTAAATACTATTGTATTCTACAAATTAACAATGTGTTCATTTTTTTCTTGTGGTACCGTAGAAGATACAAACCCAGTATATGATGGATTGCTGAAATGGAAATTGAAACCAAAACACAATAAACCACGAATATATGTGTGTATCCTTTCAACATACTAAAGATATCTTCATGTATGAAATTTTATGCGTTATGTTGGATTTGTTTCTATTCTCATGATTCAGACTAGTTTATGTGCAAATGTACCACATATACTGTGTTCCTCTATAGGACTATGTTGCAGACCTTTGTCAACATGGTATGACTGTTGACAATAGGAATCATAGCAGCTTTGATTACCTACATGGTTCCTTCATAAAACAGTTCCTGTTAATGTTCCTTAGTAGAGAGGAGCATGAGACTGGAATGATGGCTCAGTAGGTAAAGTTCTTGCAAGATAAGTGTGAGAATCTGAATTCAGATTCCTAAAACTGATGTAAAACTAGGGACAATATAATGTGTATGAAATTCCTACTCAGTCCCATGATAAGATAAGAGGCAAAAATTGGAAATTCCAAGAAACTTGCCAGCAAACCATTCTGACAAGAGTGGCAAGTAGCAAGAGATCATACCTCTAGGTGGAAAAACAGGTCTGACAACCATGGTTGTCTTCCAAACTACACATTTGTGCCATGACAAGCCTATATTCACTCATCTGTCTAAACACAGAAAACCCAGGCAGTCAGTCAGACAGTCAGACAGACACAGAGTCAGACACAGAGAGACACAGAGAGAAAGACATAGAGAGAGACTTAAAACAGTGGTCATCAAATCACTGAGATTCCAGCCTTTTTCTAAATCCTAACCCCAATATCTGTGAATAATCCTGCCCCAACTCTACATGGTTACTGGAATAAATGTGAGATGAAGATTGACTGGGATGGGGACTCCAATGAAGCAGTTTCTGGTACTCATTATCCAAGCTGAAATGGGACATATTAGTTATCCAGATCCCGGCAATAGCCCACAGTACAGCAAATTAATAGACCAACAGATTCACTAACCTAAATTTGGATGAAATCCTTTCTTGATTGCATCAGTGTGCTATATGCTACTAACAGTCATGTGTGTGCATTTTCCCAGGGAAAATCTCCATAAAGGACTGCAAAGCACCACAGACTGTGCAGTTTGTATATCAGGTGTCTGTCGTGACGATTGGTGATCTGCACAGATTCAAGTCATCAGCATTATTATTCTGGATGCCTTTCAACTTGGCTTATTCATGAATGTTCTTGTGTTTGGATAGTTTCCTCTTGATATTCCTTATTCAAAAATCTCCTCTTTGTTTTATATTTATTATTGAAAAATTATGAGTAGTTGTTATGTGAAATCATTTGCATGCAAGTGTATATTGACCTAACCATATGTAGGAGTCTCAGTTCATGAATGGCCTAAATTATGTTGATCTGTATATATTAGTATGAGGAGATTTTGTAATGCTGTTGATGTGAGTGGGCTCTGACTACTGTGAACAGTGTAATCCTGGGACAGGTAGTCCTGTACTATATAAGAAAGGAAGTTGAACTTGGATCTTTGAGCAAGTCAACAGGCAACATTCTCTACAGTTTTTTCTGTGCTTCCTTTGTTGTGAGGGAGTCCCTGTCCTGACTTCTCTCAATATGACTCAGGAAGACTAGACCTTTGAGGGAGAAAGTCCTGTATTCTAGACTAGCATCAGAGATTCCAGTTTTTCTAGAAGTCTTCATGTCTACAAAAGCACCTTTGTCAGTTTTTATTCCTAATTTAATACCTTGTGTTAAAACATTTCTCTTTCGCATCACTAATGATGCCTACCTTCAGATACTTAAGGTACAACAGCTTCTTGAGAAACAGTATTGTCATGCTTGCACAATTTTGCTGAGGAGGAAGATATTGGGGTTCATTAGGGCATCCACAGGATCTTTACCAAATATCTCTAGTGAGTTTCAAATTGTGACTGTGTCTTAGAAATGCTGTCAGCTTAGGAGGTGCCTGGAAGTCCTTCTGAGGCAGCACAGCCTCAGACCTCTGTTTCTAGAAATTTTTTTAATTTTTTTTTAATTTTTATTTTTATTTTCTATAGTCTTTATTTATATTCCAAATGATTTCCCCTTTCCCGGTTCCCCCCTTCCCTGAAAGTCCCATAAGCCCTCTTCCCTCCCCCTGTTCCCCATTTACCTAAGAATTTCATGATTTCATTGTTTTTAATTGCTGAATAGTATTCCATTGTGTAAATATACATGGAAAATATCTCTGATAAAATTGAAGAAATATATAGAAAAACACGTTAAGATTGATTATTTCTTTGTATATATTGGATATTAGCCCTCTGTCGGATGTAAGGTTGGTAAAGATCATTTCCCAGTTAGTTGGTTGCCGCTTTGTCTTTTTGACAGTGTCTTTTGCCTTGCAAAAACTTTGTAATTTAATGAGGTCCCATTTGTCTATTCTTGATCTTAGAGCATAAGCTATTGGAGTTCTGTTCAGGAAATTCTCCCCTGTGCCCATATGTTCAAGGTTCTTTCCTAGTTTCCCTTCTATTAGTTTCAGTGTGTCTGGTTTTATGTGGAGATCTTTGATCCACTTAGAATTGAGCTTAGTGCAAGGAGATAAGAATGGGTCAATTTGCATTCTTCTGCATGTTGACCTCCAGCTGAGCCAGCACCATTTGTTGAAAAGGCTATCTTTTTTCCACTGGATGGTTTTAGCTCCTTTGTCAAAGATCAAGTGACCATAGGAGTGTGGATTCATTTCTGGGTCTTCATTTCTGTTCCATTGATCTACATGTCTGTTACTGTACCAATACCATGCGGTTTTTAACACTATTGCTCTGTAGTACAGCTTGAGGTCCGGGATACTGATTCCCCCAGAGGTTCTTTTACTCTTGAGAATAGTTTTAGCTATTCTGGGTTTTCTGTTATTCCAGATGAATTTTTGAATTGCTCTTTCTAACTCTATGAAGAATTGAGTTGGGATTTTGATGGGGATTGCATTGAATCTGTGTATTACTTTTGGTAAGATGCTCATTTTTACTATATTAATCCTGCCAATCCATGAGCATGGCAGAGTTTTCCATCTTCTGAGGTCTTCTTCAATTTCTTTCTTCAGAGACTTGAAGTTCTTGTCATACAGATCTTTCACTTGTTTGGTTAGAGTCACGCCAAGATACTTAATATGGTTTGTGGCTATCGTGAAGTTAAACTCCAGAGAGGCAAGTAACCCTATTAAAAATGGGGTACAGAGCTAAACAAAGAGTTCTCACCTGAAGAATATCTAATGGCTGAGAAGCACCTAAAGAGATGTTCATCATTCTTAGTCATTAGGGAAATGCAAATCAAAACAACCCTGAGATTCCATCTCACACCAGTCAGGATGGCTAAGATCAAAAACACAGGAGACAGCAGTTGTTGGCGAGGATGTGGAGAAAGAGGAACACTCCTCCACTGCTGGTGGAATTGCAGGCTGGTACAACCACTCTGGAAAGCAGTCTGGCGGTTCCTCAGAAAACTGGGCATGACACTCCCGGAGGATCCGGCTATACCACTCCTGGGCATATACCCAGAGGCTTTACCTGCATGCAATAAGGGACACATGCTCCACTATGTTCATAGCAGTCTTATTTATAATAGCCAGAAGCTGGAAAGAACCCAGATGTTCCTCAACGGAGGAATGGATTCAGAAGATGTGGTATATCTACACAATGGAATACTACTCTGCAATTAAAAACAATGAATTCACGAAATTCCTAGGCAAATGGTCAGATCTTGAAAATATCATCCTTAGTGAGGTAACCCAATCACAAAAGAACACACATGGTATGCAGTTAGATATTGACCCAGAATCTCGGAATACCCTAGACACAATCCGCATATCAATAGATTTCTAAGAAGATGGAAGGAGAGACCCCTGGTCCTGGAAAGACTGGATGTAGGGGAATGCCAGGACAGAGTAACGAGAAGGTGTTGAATGGAGAAAAGAGGGAGGGAAGGGGGCTTATGGGACTTTCGGGGAGGGAGGAAACAGGAAAGGGGAAGTGATTTGGAATGTAAATTAAAAAAATAAAATAAAATAAATAATAAAAAAAATAAAATAAAATGTGCAGTGCACACCAGTAGTTGAAGAAACTTTCTACCTTCCCAGCTTTATCAAAAAGAACAACTGCTCTCTTTAGAGCAGCTGTAAGCTAATATTTTTTTTTGGCTTCCTGAAAAAGGAAATCTTTAACATGCCCCTGCCCAACACTACAGGAAGTGGAAGCAGCAAAATGTATTGTTGGGGTGTTTCAGAATTTGTCATGAGCTCACCAAGTCTCTTCTCTTTATTTACAACCAATTATACATGTAATGTTTACAGAGATGGTTTTCTACTCTAGCAGTTTTTTCCTATTGAAAACAGATATAAGGAGCCTGGAGAGAGAGTTAAATAACTGAAGTGATTGCCATGGAATATCTGGGACCCACATAAAAAAGCCAGGCTTGGTTGAATGCCTTGTAATCCCAGCACTAAGGAGGCCAGCTGATTCTTGCAGGTCACTCGACAGCCGTCATGGCAAAAAAAAAAAAAAAGATTGATTATTTCATGGAAAAATTATACAGATAAAATGGTAGGCATAAAAATATTCCTAAGTTGATTGAAAGTGGAATTATAAACATTTTCTGATAAAATTGAAAATCTACAAGGAAAATATTTCTGATAAAACTTAAGAAATATATAGAAAAACACGTTAAAACTCACTATTTCATGAAAAATTATACAGATAAGATAGTAGGCATAAAAATATTCCTAAATTGATTGAAAGTAGAAGTAAAAACATTTTCTGATAAAATTGAAGATTTACATGGAAAATATCTCTGATAAAATTGAAGAAATTTATGCAGATAAATTGGTAGGTATTAAAATATTCCTAAGTTGATTGAAAGTGGAATTATAAACATTTTCAGATAAACCTGAAGATTTACATGGAAAATATTTCTGATAAAATTGAAAAAATATATGGAAAAACATTAAAATTGAAGATTATCATGGAAAATTATACAGACAAAATGGTAAGCATAAAAATATTTCTAAGTTCATTTAAAGTGAAATTATAAACATTTTCTGATAAAATTGAAGATTTACATGGAAAATATCTTTGATAAAACTGAAGAAATATATGAAAAATGCATTAAGATTGAGTATGTCATGGAAAAATTATACAGATAAAATGGTAGGCATAAAAATATTCCTATGTTTTTTGGAAGTGGAATTATAAACACTTTCTGATAAAATTGACGATCTACAAGGAAAATAATCCTGAAAACATTCAAGAAATATATTAAAAAACATGTTAAAACTGACTATTACATGGAAAATTATACAGATAAAATGGAAAGTATAAAAATGTTCCTAATTTGATTGAAAGTAAAATTATAGACATTGTCTGATAAAACTGAAGATCCACATGGAAAATACTTCTGATAAAATTGAAGAAAAATACAGAAAAATGTTAAAATTGAAGATTATCATGAACAATTATACCAACAAAATGGTAGGCACAAAAACATTCCTAAATTGATTGAAAGTGGAACTACAAACACCCCTCCCCACGAAAAAAATCCAAGGATCTACATGGAAAACACTTCCAACAAAATTGAAGAAATGCACAGAAAAACTGTTAATATTAAGGATTATCATGGAAAATAATACAGTCAAAATGGTAGACGCAAAAAGCATTACTAAATTGAAAGAGGAGTCACAAACATTTTCTGATAAAATCGAAGATCCACATGAAAAACATCTCTGTTAGACTATGCTTTTTGTTGGGGAATTGAGTCTATTGGCATTATAAGATATTAAGGAATAGTGATTGTTGCTTCCTGTTATTTTTGATGTTCTTTTTATGTTTGTGTGGTTACTTTTTTATTGGGTTTGTTGGAAAAAGATTACTTTCTTGCTTTTTCTAGGGAGTAGTTTTCCTCCTCATGTTGGAGTTTTCCATCTATTATCCTTTGTAGGGCTGGATTTGTGGAAAGATATTGTGTAAATTTGGTTTTATCATGGAATATCTTTGTTTCTCCATCTATGATAATTGAGAGTTTTGCTGGGTATAGTAGTTTGGGCTGGCATTTGTGTTCTCTTAGGGTCTGTATGAGATCTACCCAGAATCTTCTGGCTTTCATCGTCTCAGGTGAGAAGTCTGGTGTAATTCTGATAGGACTGCCTTTATAGGTTACTTGACCTTTTTCTCTTACTGCTTTTAATATTCTTTCTTTGTTTATTGCATTTTGTGTTTTGATTATTATGTGCCGGGAGGAATTTCTGGTCTGGTCCAGTCTGTTTGGAGTTTTATAAGCGTCTTGTATGTTCATGGACATCTCTTTCTTTAGGTTAGGGAAGTTTTCTTCTATAATTTTGTTGAAGATATTTACTGGCCCTTTAAGTTGGAAATCTTTGTTCTCTTCTATACCTATAATCCTTAGGTTTGGTCTTCTCATTTTGTCCTGGATTTCCTGGATGTTTTGGCTCAGGATTTTTTTGCATTTTTCATTTTCTTTGAGTGTTGAGTCAATGTTTTCTATGGTATCTTCAGTCCCTGAGATTCTTTCTTCTATCTCTTGTATTCTGTTGTTGATTCTTGCATCTATGACTCCTGAATTTTTTCCAAGATTTTCTATCTCCAGAGATGTCTCACTTTGTGATTTCTTTATTGTTTCTACTACCATTTTTAGATCTTGGATGGTTTTGCTCAGTTCCTTCACTTGTTTGTTTGTGTTCTCCTGTAATTCTTTAAGGGATTTTTGAGTTTCCTCTTTAAGGGACTTTACCATGTTTTCCTCTATTTCATTAAGGGAGTTATTTATGTCCTTCTTGATGTCCTCTGACAGCATCGTTAGAAGAGACTTTAAATCCAACTCTTGCTTTTTCAGTGTGTTGGGGTATCCGTGATTTACTGTGGTGGGAGAACTGGGCTCTGATGTTTCCAAGTAGCCTTGGTTTCAGTTGGTAGGGTTCTTGTGCTTGCCTTTCACCATCTGGTTATTTCTGGTGTTAGTTGGTTTTGTTGTCTCTGGCTGGAGATTGCCCCTCCTATGGGCCTGTAAACCTGTGTCTATACTCCTGGGAGACCAACTTTCTTGTGGCAGGGTCTGTGCACAGAAGGCTTCAGAGCTGCCTGGTTCCCTGCTGCAGATGGCAACTGGAAGGGAAGACTCCTGTACCAGCTGCTCCAATGATTGTATGCCCTGTGTGCTCCTAGCTGTACCCCTCCAGAGAAAAGGTGGAGATCTCACCTCTGCATCAGAAGTGAAATCTCTGCTGGGAGATCATTCTCTTCTGGTGGGCTAAGCACAGAAGGCTGTGGATCTTTCTGGTTCCCTGCGGAGGGGGGGAAGGGAAAAATCTAGAAAATTTTTTTGTGATTTCTGTATTACTGCAGGAGGTACAGAACCTTGCTGACAGTAATAAGTTGCAACGTCTTTAGAATTCAGGCTCCTCATAGTCAGTTAATAATATGTCCCAGATGAATTGCCATTGAACTTAGATAAAACTCCTGTCTGATAATTGGACACATTACAATTCAGGAGCTTAGCATCTGACCCTTGTTTCTGCTAGTTCCAGTGTACTCAATTGTTAATGTCTTCACTTACAGAGCAAGTGATGGTGACTCCACCTCTTGGAGGTGGAGATAGAAAGGATTGGAACTGGGTTATCTGGATATCAGATTGTGGTTCTGAGACTGGGAAATTAGAAACAAATATCCACATAATTAATAATATCATAACAGGATTTTTTCTCAAATATCAATCACATGATTTGACCACTGTGATTAGAGGAAAAAAAAAGAGAGAGTCAACACTTGTTACCTAGGAGCCAGAGAAGCCCCAGTAATTAAGCAAGGACTCTCATGTCCATACTGTGTCCTGAGTGGGGTTGATCTCAAAATATAACTAGCCCTTCAAGAAATACTCAGAGAAGTGTGTATCCTCTGGACACGTACAAATGAGGAGGGTCTCCTGGGAGGCAAGAACAACTGGAGAGCTTCATCTAAATTATCAAATTAAGGTCCTTGTGTCTAAAGTTCTTCATTCTTATCAGAGAAATATAGATTTTTGTGATCAAATGTGCTTACATGTCAGATTCAAAGATAAGAATATAGAGTATGAACAGTATATTATTTCAATCTTTTCTAGGTTCAATATGTGTTTCCTTGCTTCCATTCCACAATCCCAGAAACTATAACAAAGTATACAAACACCTTTTGTTTTTTTCCAGTTTATATTATTGAGATTATTGAAAATTTAGAAACATTAGATTCAATTTCATAGGCTCCTGATTCACATTCCAACTCTAAATTTCCTTTTCTTCCTGATCATATATTTTAGAGTGGCCTTGGTACATTCATTAACATTCAGCTGCTGGAATCTGGAAGGCCTGAACATTCACTGTCTTTAGCAAACCAATATAAGCCTCTTCAAGGACTCTAATTCTTTTTTATTGGTTATTTTATTTATGTACATTTCAAAAGTTATCCCCCTCCTCAGTTTCCCTTCCACAAAACCCCATCCCATCCCCCTTCCCTCCTGCTTCTAGGATGGTGCTCCCCCACCCACCCACTCCTGCCTTAGTGCTCTAGCCTTCTTCCACACTGGGTCATCATCACAATTAGAGTACAACAGCCAGCTGAGATTTGTCTGCAAACCACCCCCCAAATAATATTGATAACAGTGTACTTTATACCCAGATAGGAAAGCTGAATTCTGAGTACTGTCAGAACTTTTCATCTAGGATATGCCTTTAGAAAGTAAATTGTGCCATGAGTAAAGGAACCCAGCCTGGGAATCTCTTCTCCAATAGTGAACATTCTGTTCAATAAGTAGAATGCAAATGGCAGAGCAATAAGGCAGGAACTATTTCATCCTATAGCAAGTCATTTATTCAACCGGACTTACAGGCCTCCATTTCTCTAACCAGCTGTCACTCTTACTGATGGGTTTCCTTGTGACAATTCTTGTTTGAGTTTTGAATACTAAATGTCTTTTTTGAGACTGTAGATTGAAGTTAAATGCATCTCTTTACTCTTCATATCACTGGCTAGGCCCCCAGCTATAAAATGCATGATATGTGTCATTCATTATTTTATTTAACAATATTTGATCAGTTATGTCCCTCAAAAGACAGGGAAGATTAAATATCGTAGTTTGATCACTGTATTAAAAGTAGGCTTATTAAGAAATATACATCATATTTAACACTGTGAAAGCAAAACGGCCTTTCCAAACAAATTGCTGGCACATTCAGGTGCGACTTTCCACTGACTCTAACAATGCTTCATCCAAAGGAGATGGTGTCACTGGCTCTTATTCAGGTTCTGTGCCAGAGGAGGGAGTGTTATAGGGAGCCCAGACTTCGAGTTTGGGGTAATGATCCTACAGTGTTGGACTAGTTCATAGAGAGCAATAAAGCAGTCCGCCCTCAGCCTCCCACTGTGAAAGGACACAGTAGAATAACATCTGGCTCTGTGATCAGAATTTTGATTGGGGATTCGGGACTGAAACTTAATTTAAAGCAATGTGAGACCAGGCTTTCATGCTGTCTACACTCTTTCAATGGAAGCAGTGTTGAGAGTTTTACATACTTTTCAAACTAGTGAACTTAGAAAATCCTCTTTAGAAATCCCATGTAGGATATATATCACTGAAATTATGTGCATCAAGACCTTGAAAATATTTTAACATATATTTATTGTTTACTCTTCTTTAAAATGAAGGCCAAATTTACTGAAATTATTTTTTTATTCTATGAAGATCATTGACTGTGCTTCATCATAAATGTTTGAATTATATATATATATATATATATATATATATATATATATAAATGGATAGTTCTAGTTGATCTGCTGTATACCTTTTTTCTTTATAGATAATGTTTAGGTTAAGATTTTTCTAGTAGCTTTACACAATGTATTTTTGTCATAAATCTTAAATCTTGTAGAACATAGATTCCCTCTGAATTCTTAGCAAAAATAAATAAATAAATAAATAAATTGAGAGTAAGATTAGGCTTATTTTTCCACAATCAGATCCAGAGAAAGGATTTTTCCATTTAAAGTGATATCATTCTGCATACACTACACACTAGTTCACAACATGGAAGATGATAGGAGCTTGGTAGCAGAATGATCTCTTCTCAGGATCGAGTTCTGGTCCTATTCCTATCATAACAACAAAATCAATATTTTAAAATGAAGTAGATTGTGTGTGGGGACCCTGTAGAATGTACCAGAGACCTGGGAAGTAAGAGAACCTCAGGACTCAAAGAGAGGTACCTTAGATGAAATGCCCTACAGTGGGGAGAGGGAACTTGTAGTGCTCGCTCTAGTAAAAAGAAAGGGCATCAAGTGGAGGGATGGTGTTGCCATCCCACAATCAAAAACTCTAACCCAGAATTGTTCCTAACTGAAAAAAATTTCAGGGACAAAAATGGAGAAGATCCTGAGAAAAAGGAAGTCAAGTGACAGGCCCAAACTGGAATCCTGATCAAGTAGAGGCTCCAAGGTCTGACACTATTACTGATGCTATGTTGTGCTCACATACAGGGACCTATCATGACTGCCCTCCGAAAGACTCTACAAGCAGCTGAAAGAGTCAGATGCAGATATTGACACCCAACCAACTGGTGACCCATGTGGTTGAATTAGGGAAAAGGTGGTGGAAAAAGTTAAGGAGGAGGATGACCCTATAGGAAGACCAGCAGTCTCAACCAACCTGGATCCCTGAGATCTCTCAGACACTAAGCCACAAAACAACCAGCATATACTAGCTGATATGAGGCCCCTAATGCATATAGAGTAGAGGAAAGCCGAGTCTGGACTCAGTGAGAGAAGATGCACCTAACCTTAAAGAGACTTGTGGCCCTGGGGAGTGGGGAGGTCTGGTAGGGTGGGGGTGGGAGGTTGGCATGTCAGGGACTTCTTATTGGAGACAGAGTTATGGATTGTGGAACAGACAGAGGATTGACCAGGGGAGGAATAAAGTCTGGACTGTAAAAGAAATATTAAAAATTAAAGACAAGTTCTGACCATTTGCTTATGAATTTCGTGAATTCATTGTTTTTAATTGCAGAGTAGTATTCCATTGTGTAGATATACCACATCTTCTGAATCCATTCCTCCGTTGAGGGACAAAAAAAAAAAAAGACAAAAAAGAAAAAAAAAGAAATAAAGTAGAATAATTTTCTTATGGTACTGGATGGTTTTCTGTGTCAAGTTGATACAGGCTTGAGTTATCACAGAGAAAGGAGCTTCAGGTGAGGAAGTGCCTCCATGAAATACAGCTATAAGGCATTTTCTCAATTAGTGATCAAGAGGGGAGGGTCCATTGTGGGTGGTGCCATCCCTGGGCTGGTAGTCTTGGATTCTGTAAGAGTGCAGGATGAGCAAGCCAGTAAGAAACATCCCTCCATGGCCTCTGAATCAGGAATCCTGCTTCCTGACCTGCTTGAATCCCACTCCTGACTTCCTTTGGTGATCAACAGCAATGTGGAAGTGTAAGCTGAATAAACTCTTTCCTCCCCAACTTGCTTCTTGGTCATGATGTTTGTGCAGGAATAGAAACCCTAACTAAGACACTTATCAATGAGAAAATCACCATCACACCTTAGAAATAGTGTCCCTTTATTTCTTTATGCACATTGTAAGTTTTCCAACTAGCAACTTTTTAAGTGCTACAGGCTAGCAGGTGGTTTTCCTGAGATGGTTTCACCATAAACTGTATATTGCAATAAATAAGTTCTAAAATGCAAGGCCCAAGAAGTGACATTTTCAGGATTTAATCGGTGCTATTGATAAGCCTTTCCTGTCATTATTAGATTAAATAATAATCCTTTAGCACAGGTTCACATTATGGGGCAGTTTTCATTCAGAGAAGATGTGCTGTCTTGTAGTGATGCTATACTGCTATACAGAAAGGTGATTTCTTAATTTCTACTGATGATTCTATAAGAATTTCTAAAATTATACTAGGAATTATTGAGTCCTTTATTAAAGGAATGCAATTAAGGCCCTCTGTAACATGAATACTGCAATGAGAACTGCTAGTTTTCATGTGTCATGGGTCATTTGCACTAAGATAAAAAACAGACAGATTCACAATTAAGCAAAACATTCCTTGAGGCTGTGAAACATTTAAACAAAGCTCATAAAAGGGAACAGATGATTTATTGCATGGGCAAAGACAAAATATAAAATATTGACTGAGTTTATTTGTACAAAACTTTATTGTTAACTTAGACTTGAGAATTATAGTTGTTGACTTTCAATGAACCTATGGTGCTAGTGACAGAAAAATCATCTAGTTAGATAAATACTCCTAATAAGAACCTATGTAAACATCTCTGTTGTAAATTTCTTATTCATTTTATGATTTGAATATATATTTAAACTTGGGGTGAACTTTTGAGATAGATACTATGTGATCATGTATTTGGAGAAAATGTATAAAGAACTGAGAACAATGAGAAGAGTAATTTAGAAATTAAGAGACAGAGAGCAACTTAGACATCAAGGGAGCATATTGTCTGATAGGATTTTTCACCCTTTTGTTTTCTTTTAGAAATAAAAATTCCTTTTCAAATATGTCTCCTCCCCCCCCCTTTTTTTTCCTGTTAGTAACTTTTGCTAGCAGACAAGGAGTTAAATAAACTGTCTTTAACTAATCACTCATCTGGATTTTTTGTTTGATTGTTTGGTTGTTTTGGTCTTCTTATTAATCATTTTATTCATTTACATGTCAAATGATATCCCCCTTTCCAGTTCCTCTCCACAAAACCCCCATCATCCCTCTGTTAAGCAGCAGGTATTAATTTTCACAGAGGCCTGCAGCTTCTGGTTTCAGAGTAACTTGTAAGACAGGTAAAACTTCTGGCTGGGACAACAGCATATTCTACAGAAAGCTTTCTGAGCTTTATACATATTATATAGGACTTGTCCCATGGTTATATTATGCAAATCAAAGAACTCAATGAGTGGCTGCATTTGTGCTCAAATGAGACTGTGAAAATAAATAACACACCTTGTTTTCTGACTAGTTTATTCAAGAGAAGGATAAAGTCTGTGGATTTCTGTTGATGTCTTCTATTACTCAGACCTTCTGAAACATGCTACTTATTATTTTGTTCTCATGACTCTATAAGATATTGACACGAAGATAATCTAGGCTTTCATTAACCTACTCAATTCTTACTAGCTATGGTGGGCTAGTGTTCAGTCATCTTACCAGACTTTCTGTTGTAGTTCATGGCCCATTATGAACTGTGTTGCCATATTTTATTAGAAAATATTCATTTCACCACATGTTACAGGGTAACTGCTTAAGAAAAAAAGAATGGACCAGAATATGTCTTCTGAATAATCACTATACTTCCACCTCTAACTGAATCTACTTTGCATACTTTCCTCTAGGGTTTCCACACTAATAATAGCTACTATTGCTAGCTCCTTACAGGGCAGACAGATTTCTTGGTGTAATGTAGAAGTTTCTGAGCAGCTGAACTTCTTCATCTCAGTTCTGTGATTTTTGTTCCTCTTCACATTGCATAAGAATGGAAAATAGGAAAAAGGACTTCTAGATGCTCCCTCTCACAGAGGATATCTTTAAATATACCAAAGGATTTGATCCTACTACCAAAGTGCTGACAGACTCTTTTATTCTGAGATAACACATAGAAATACACACAGACACAGACATACATTTATGTCTATGTGTTTGCACACACATGTATAACATATGCACAAATATAATACTGTATGTTCATATATGTTAAATGGTACAATTATGATGTTGCAGGTGTGAAAATTTATAAGACTATAATCTAGTTTCCAGTTACTTGGCTGTCTATACTGGGTACTGAAAAACTGTCATCTAATAATTTAATCCCATTTCAATTACAGGTATCCTTCCTAAATGACATGAACTACAATTTTCTATTAAATTCTGGTTTGTAATATCTCTCTCCTGGCTTCAGTTGTCTTATATGAAATTCATCTGCCAATTCCTAGTCAGAGAGACCTTACCTCATAGCAAGGCATCATTTATCTAATGTACAAGGCAGAGTACAGAAAAATAAAGCCATCTTTCACATGGTGTGGTAAGCATGTTATAGAAATTAAAATCCCTGAAAATAGAAAAGATTGGGACAACACAAATACATAACTTCCCATGTGTCTGGTTTGTTCTGTGGCTTGGGTTATCTGAGCCTTTTGCCACTTCTCCTGTTTCATAGCTAGATGGCAGGCTATGCCAATGTTTGCATGACTCTGTGGTGGACTGACAATTATATAGAATTGAAACTTGGTAGGAGGAATGCGAGGCATTGATGCAAATTTTAGGAATGTAGCAGTTCAACTGCTATGTAAGTAACCAGAATAAACACATTTACTTATCCAGATGTATTTATTGGATCTGAATAGATAGAAGATTCAATAGTTAAGAGAGTAAATATCCATTCAGAGGACCTGTGTTTGGTCCCCATCACCCACATTTGGTGGCTAAAAGCCACCTACAATAGCATCAGTTCCAACATTTCACACTTGTTTCTTTTAATCTCAATTTAATACATATGTAATATGCACATACACATAAGTAAATACAAAGACAACCTTAAAAGTGTAAGGTTTGGCCATCGCCTATGCAGGGTGACCAGCGCCACCGAGAGAGTGCAGAGTGCACTCCACCATCTTTGCTCCAGTGGCCAGGAAATTGGGACTGCCAGGCTCTGAGACAGACAGGCATAATATCGCTTGGGTCTCGGGCGGCTTGTATGTACGTGGCTCCCAAGTGCTGGGCAGATCTACAGTAACCAGCGCGCCAGCTGTGGGACTTCTGCCTGGCAGAGGGACCCCCGCACTGGGCGGGAGCCTACCAGCTTCCCTTCCGCGACCTCTGTTCCGGTAGACTGCACTGAAGAGACAGGTACCCAGCTTCTCCCCAATATAACATCGCTTAGGACACGGCCTGTTGGGGCTTCCGCCTTCTCCCAAGAATGGGACAGCACCGTGGTAGTCTGGGTGCCAGATCTGCTGTAGGCCATCGCCTCTGCAGGGTGACCAGTGCCACGGAGAGAGTGCAGAGTGCACTCCGCCATCTTTGTCCAGTGGTCAGGAAGTTGGGACTGCCAGGCTCAGAGACAGACAGGCATAATATTGCTTGGGTCTCGGGCGCCTTGTATGTACGTGGCTCCCAAGTGCTGGGCAGATCTGGAGTAACAAGCGTGCCAGCTCTGCTGTGGGACTTCTGCCTGGCAGAGGGACACCCCCTCCCCCTCCCACTCGAGGAGAGATCACACACCCCTGCACAGGGCAGGAGCCTACCAGCCTCCCTTTGGTGACCTCTGCTCCAAGAATCCACTACGCTGAGCCTTTGGATGTGCAAGGACTCCCCAATATAACATCACTTGGGGCAAGGCACATCAGGGCTCCAAAGTCACTCAGGAGCAGGGCAGTCCCCAGAAATCTGTGCCAGGGGAATCCTGGTAAACAAGGGGGGGCAGAAATAGCTTTGCAGGCTCACAGGAGGTCCAACCAACAGCCAGTGACAGCAGGACCAACTAACATCAGAGGTATCCAGATGGCAAAAGGCAAATGTAGGAATGTTACTAACAGAAATCAAAGTAATATGGGACCATCCGAACCCAACAATCCAACAGCAGCAAGTCCTGGATACCCCACCACACCCGAAAGACAAGATCTGGATTTAAAATCACTTCTCATGATGCTATTAGAGGATAACAAGAAGGACACAAATAAATCTAATAAAGAATTACAGGAGACCATGAATCAACGGTTAGAAGCCCTTACAAAGGAAACACAAAAATCGCTTAGAGAAATGCAGGAGAACATGGATCAAAAGATGGAGGCCCACAAGGAGGCAACACAAAAATCGCTTAAAGAGATGAATCAACAGGTAGATGCACTCACAAAGGAATCACAAAAATTGCATAAAAAAATGCAGAAGAATATGGGTCAACAGATGGATGCCCATAAGAAGGCAACACAAAAATTGCTTAAAGAAATGAATCAACGGATAGATGCCCTTACAAAGGAAACACGAGAACTGCTTAAAGAAATGCAGGAGACGATGGATCAACAGATGGATTCCCATGAGGAGGAAACAAAAAATCGCTCAGAAAAATGCAGGAGAACGTGGGTCAACAGGCAGAAATCCTGAAAGAGGTAATGCAAAAATACCTTAAAGAAAAACAGAAAATACAAACAAACAAGTCAAGGATCTCAGCAAATCCATCCAGGAACTAAAAAAGGAAGTAGAAACAACTAAGAAATCACAAAGGGGACAACTTTGGAGATAGAAAACCTTGGGAAGAAATCAGGAGTCATAGATGCAAACATCAACAATAGAATAAAAGAGATGGAAGAAAGAATCTCAGGTGCTGAAGATTCCATAGAAAGCATCGACTCAACAGTCAAAGAAAATGCAAAATTCAAAAAACATGTAACCCAAAACATCCAGGAAATCCAGGACACAATGAGAAGACCAAACCTAAGGATTATAGGTATAGATGAGAGTGAAGATTTGCAACTTAAAGGGCCAGTAAACATCTTCAACAAAATTATGGAGGAAAACTTCCCTAACCTAAAGAGAGAGATGCCTATGAACGTACAAGAAGCCTACAGAACTCCAAAAAGACTGGACCAGAACAGAAATACCTCCCGTCACATAATAATCAAAACACCAAATGTTCTAAACAAAGAAAGAATATTAAAAGCAGTAAGAGATAAGGGCCAAGTAACATACAAAGTAAGACCTATCCGAATCACATAGGACTTCTCAGCAGAGACTATGAAAACCAGAAGATCCTGGGCAGATCTCATGCAGACACTAAGACAGCACAAATGCCAGCCTAGACTACTATACCCAGCAAAACTCTCAATCACCATAGATGGAGAGACCATGATATTCCATGATAAAACCAAATTTTCACAATATCTTTCCAAAAATCCAGCCCTGCAAAGGATAATAGGTAGAAACCGCCAATACAGGGAGAGAAACAACACCCTGGAAAAAATGAGATAATAACCTTCTTAAATCAAACCCAAAAGTGGATAAACACTCAAACATAAAGATAGCGTCAAGAATGGCAGGTGGCAATAATCACTATGTCTTAATCTCTCTTAATATCAATGGTCTAAATTCCCCAATAAAAAGACATAGACTAGCAGACTGGATACATAAACAAGACCCAGCATTTTGCTGCATGCAGGAAACGCACCTCAGTGTCAAAGACAAACACTACCTCAGAGTAAAAGGCTGGAAAACAATTTTACAAGCAAATGGCCCCAAGAAACGAGGTGTAGTAGCCATCCAAATATCAGATAAAATTGATTTTCTACCTAAAGTCATCAGAAAAGACACAGAAGGACACTACATACTGATCAAGGGAAAAATCCACCATCAAGAACTCTCAATTCTGAATACCTATGCTCCAAATGCAAGGGCACCCTCATTCGTAAAAGAAACTTTACTAAAGCTCAATGCACACATCGCACCGCACACAATAATAGTGGGTGACGTCAACACCCCGCTCTCTGAAATGGATCGTTCAGGAAAGCAGAAACTAAACAGGGACACAGTGAATCTAATTGAAGCCTTGGACCAAATGGAACTAACAGATATATATATATATATATATATATATATATATATATATATATATATCTTCTTTTATAGCTATCCTCTTTACACTCCCTGATCATGACTAATGATTAGGTGATCCTTCACTCAGGCAATAATCTTTTCTGTCCATCCTTCTTAATCAAAAGACCCAATATGTACTTATATTTCTATGTGAGGAAATACCTACATTCCATGCTTGCTGTGTATTCTGAAGATAAGCACCACTTTTCTTGTCACTTTGTTCTCTGTTAACCTGTTGAAGACATAAATTCTAATGACATACATTTATAATCAATATCTGGTAGAACTCTTTGGAAACTGGCAGAGTAGATAGATTTAGGGAATACAGTGTGAATAACGTAGTGAATGCATATTGTTCATTTGAAGAACTCTATCCCGAAAGACAATTCTTTGGGTTAGGAACAGATAGTTAACATTAGCAATAAAAAGGTGATTGCACCTTCATGAATCTTCAGTCCATAATCTCTTAAATCCTTCAGACCATTGTTTCTATTGATTTCATAGGGAGAGTTATTTTTACAATCCTTCTAGGGAAGGCATTGGTGCTTGACAATGGCAGAAATGTCTCTTAGCACTCTTGGGCTCCAGATCACATTTGGATGCTATTTTTCCATTAGCTTTGTGGGAATGATCAACTGAACAGATTGGAATGGATAGATTAGGTTTGTAATGAGCAGTGTTCTGGAAAATAAGAAGCAGATAATGCTTTCTGTGATCATAAACTGTCATTCTTGATAATATGTTATTATGGGAGAAATATACCTCAAACTACTCTATTGAACATCCCTTGTCAAATGGATCAAATAAATCGTCTGTACGGTAATATATAGGTAATACTATAGGACAAAGCTTTTCCTCATAAAAAGGAGAAAAGAGAAAACGGTAATTTCCTTCTTTATCAGTGTAATGACTACAAGTAAGTAGATATTATCCTGGGTTAACCTGTTTTGCCTTAGTTAACCAACCATGTGTTTATCGGCCAAGAACTACCTCGACTATATCTTGCTATTTGCATACTTCATCTTCAGAAACCACAAATACCTGCCAGTTGTTTTAAAGCCATGCACTTATGAGAATAACAGTAATTAGCCAGAGACCAAAATTCAGATACACAATGGATTTTCGGGTGCAGATTTTCAGCTTCCTGCTAATCAGTGTCACAGGTAACAGAGGGCAGGGAGTTTGACCTCATAATCCAATCAATGTTCTTTTCCCTGGGAAATTTGAGTCTAAAATATACTTTTCTCTTTTTCTTTCTTCTGAATGCTGGGTGGTATAAAATTTTTTTATATCTCTATTTCTACTAATCCCTCTCTGTCTATGTCGCTTTTTTTCTGGTCATAGTGTCCAGTGGAGAAATTGTGCTCACCCAGTCTCCAGCAATTATGGCTGCATCTCCGGGGGAGAAGGTCACCATCACCTGCAGTGCCAGCTCAAGTGTAGGTTACATGTACTGGTACCAGCAGAAGTCAGGAGCCTCCCCCAAACTCTGGATTTATTATACATCCAAGCTGGCTTCTGGAGTCCCAGCTCGCTTCAGTGGCAGTGGGTCTGGGACCTCTTACTCTCTCACAATCAGCACCATGGAGGCTGAAGATGCTGCCACTTATTACTGCCAGCAATGGAGTAGCTACCCACCCACACAGTGATACAGACTTGAACGAAAACCCTCTAATTCCTTAGGGCCCAGCTACTTCCTTCTAGAGATAAAGTGTGGCCAGGGGTTTGATTGCTGTAGGGCACAAAGGGTTTTCTGCTTTACAATGTCATTTGCATATTTGGATAACTGTCTCCACAATATTCCACTGTACTCCAGCATTGTTCTAAGATAATTTACTTTGCCTGTGTTTATTTATTCTCAGTTTATTTATTCTCTGTTTTTTGAAGGCAAGTGTGGCAGGTACGTCTCCTCAGCTATTTTACTGGTGGTCCCCATGAACCTTCACGCCTAGTTTCTGCTACTTTCATGGATTTTAGGATCTTCTTGGTAGGTGGTTTTTCTTCAGGATAGTAATTTACTCACAACACACTGCCTTTGTTATCCTTCAAAAAGTAGTAGCCATCCTAATCTGTCTTCTGATTTTTATTAGCAGACTTTTCTTTCCACTAAATTGTCCTGTTAAAATGTGCTTGAAGTGATTTTTTTCTCCAAAAATAAAGCACTATTGGCAGTCATGTATACTTTCTTTCTATTCTCATGACAAGTAATTGAAACACTGCACTAATAAAGAAACCAATAAAGCCACAGAAATTTTTTTATATCTAGCTATGAATCTGTTTGTGTCTGTGTGTGTACCTTACTGTGAATAATTAAATTCATAAGGAAATTTTATCTTTCTAAACAGAGAAACAGAAATTATTTAAGATATTTAAATGTACAATTACATTTAAATTTAAATTACATTTTAATTAAATTTAAATTACATTTAATAATAACAGGAATAATTATGTAACACTTTGTTTGCAATTTTCCAATTTAAAGTGCTTGGGATGAAATCCAGATTACACAGTTACCAGCGTTCCTGTCTGCATCTATAGGAGAAAGTGTAACCATCACAGGATGTCAAGATATAATGGGTATTTAGCACATTATTAATATATAATTTATATATTAATATATTATATTTATATATAATCTATGTAATAACATATATTAATACATAATTTCAGAATCAGTGGTTTGACCTTTATTGCTACCAAAGAAAAGACTGTATAAAGAGGATCATGGGCTTAAGAGCACCCCTGACTGCACAGCAGAACATTGATCTGTACACATCTAAACCAAAAAGGAAACACTTTTTCATTTATGTGTTGCTAAACACTACATGAAATTTAGTGTTTGGTACTTATTTCTGGTTAGTGCTGTACCTGTTGTTGTTGGAATAAGAATGGCCTCCATAGGCTCATTTATTTAAATGCTTAGGAAGTGGCCCTATTTGATAGGATCTAGAGGTATGGCCTTGTTGGAGGATGTTTGCCACTAGGGTTGGGCTTTGACGATTTAAAAGCCTAATCCGGGCCCAATATTTTTATTTTCCATCCTCATGCTGATCCAGATGTCAAACTCTCATCTCCCATGAGAGCCTTTGTGCAGCCATGCTTCCCAACTTGAGGATAATGCTCTAAACTCTAAGTAAGTCCCAAATAAATGCTTTCCTTTGTAAGAGCTTTTGTGGTTATGGTATTTCTCCACAACAATATAATACAATCAAGAAACCTACAGATCTAGAGTTGAAACTTGTGAAATTTTGAGTTGTGAGGCAACAGTGAAACAGCAAGTCAGTTCTCAAGTTCCTCACTCTGTGTCATGGCTTCTAGAAGCTCCTTTGTCAGGATCTTTTATCCTTTCTAGGATTTTCAATAGACATGCTTATTGATCAACATTTCCATGAGATATGAAATCAGAAATGGATGATTCAATGCCCATTGAAACCTGTAGAAAAAGAGAGACAGGGAAAAATACTAGAAAAGCACCCACAAAGATACTGTATGCACCTAAGTGCATCAAAATCCCACCTTGATCTTTTGTGGAAATATGGGGGAAATGGGTTAGATAAGCCTACATTATAAGTTTCAGGTAAAACTTGACTTCTAGGGAAGCACCAGATAATCAACGAACCCTTGCATGGAAATGTCTATGCAACTTGACCAAGCTTTTGGATATTAAGTGTCTAGGGTTAACATTTTGCACAAGTTCTTCCAATAATATTGTATATACATAGATCTATTAAAAACTAAGTGCTTCAATAAACCTAATTAGTCAGGGATATAAAACATCCACCTTCATTTCATGAAGTAATGGAATGCCATGTCTAAGCTAATAAAAGCCAGAATCTCATCTGATTTAATCAGGTAATTTATAGGGCGATATATATTTAGAGAGACTACTCATCCATTCATCCATCCTTGAATATTTTATAATGAAGTTGTGGTGTAAGCTATTACAATTAAAATGTCATTTTTTAATAAATGTCATCAACATTTATGCCACAACAGCCTGTGTCTTGTTGTCATCTGTGGGATTTTGTGGTGCTCACCTTACTTTGTTACTAATACAGTGTTTCAGCCAAGTATCATTTTGCTTTTGCAAGGTGCTCAAATACTGCATTTTAACAGAAAATTGATTTCTAATTACATGTATTTTGCCTTTTACTACAAATCATTGTGCAGTATTAGTATTCCTCCCTGATGCTGAGTAGGAGCAGCAATGTTCAAATCACAGGTAACTATGTGATAACAAATGGAAACACCAACCCCAATAGTGTGCCATTCTTTTAAAACTAGAATATTCAACAATTATTTTTATTGGGGATTTATATTTATTGACTTGGTGCTATTTTTTTAATTATTTATTTTATTTTTTTTTAATTTACATTCCAAATCATTTCCCCTTTCCCGTTTCCTCCCTCCCCGAAAGTCCCATAAGCCCCCTTCCCTCCCTCTTTTCTCCATTCAACCCCCTCTCGTTACTCTGTCCTGGCGTTCCCCTACATCCAGTCTTTCCAGGACCAGGGGTCTCTCCTACCATCTTCTTAGAAATCTATTGATATGCGGATTGTGTCTAGGGTATTCCGAGATTCTGGGTCAATATCCCCTTATCAGTGACTGCATATCATGTGTGTTCTTTTGTGATTGGGTTACCTCACTAAGGATGATATTTTCAAGATCTGACCATTTGCCTAGGAATTTCGTGAATTCATTGTTTTTAATTGCGGAGTAGTATTCCATTGTGTAGATATACCACATCTTCTGAATCCATTCCTCCGTTGAGGGACATCTGGGTTCTTTCCAGCTTCTGGCTATTATAAATAAGGCTGCTATGAACATAGTGGAGCATGTGTCCTTATTGCATGCAGGTAAAGCCTCTGGGTATATGCCCAGGAGTGGTATAGCCGGCTCCTCCGGGAGTGTCATGCCCAGTTTTCTGAGGAACCGCCAGACTGCTTTCCAGAGTGGTTGTACTAGCTTGCAATTCCACCAGCAGTGGAGGAGTGTTCCTCTTTCTCCACATCCTCACCAACAACTGCTGTCTCCTGTCCAATATATACAAAGAACTCAAGAAGTTAAACTCCAGAGAGGCAAGTAACCCTATTAAAAAATGGGGTACAGAGCTAAACAAAGTGCTCTCACCTGAAGAATATCTAATGGCTGAGAAGCACCTAAAGAGATGTTCATCATCCTTAGTCATTAGGGAAATGCAAATCAAAACAACCCTGAGATTCCATCTCACACCAGTCAGGATGGCTAAGATCAAAAACACAGGAGACTTGGTGCTATTTTTACTATAAAAAGTTCTACTTTGTAATTTCATCGTATGATGGGGAGTATGTAGAGAACTAATACACTTTAGAGACTTTTGAAACTGTCTTTAAAACTTTCTTGTTACTGTTTCTTTAGTTAATGATCACATGAATTGAAGTGTATGTGCGTGTGTCTGGCTGAGAGGACATTATTCTCCCATTTGTCTCTGACAGCTGGGAGGAAAGAATAGTTCCAATTTGGGTTTTTCTAGGCACTATAGTATTTTTCACTGATCACTGTGAATGTAGCTTTTTCTCTAGACTCTGAAATACACAATATCCATCCCTTCATTTTGACTATTTTTAGCAGAGGATGCCATCACTAACACATATCTTCCCAGTTACTATTACCACTTAACACTTGAAAATGAGCAGTTTCTAGACCCTCGATCTACTTGGCCTCAGAAAGATCTCCAAGTACCTGCTTACTTCCTTTAGAGCTGTTTTGGGAATGATTACACTCACAGTAAGCCTACTGATACTGGTTATTCAGCAACTCCTCTGTCTTTAGAAACAGGAATAAGCCTCTCTCAGAACACTTGAGTCTAGCAACATACTACCCTGGTTCAGGAGAATTTATTTCCAGTAGATGCTAGTTGTAATCATAGTAACAGAGATGATTGGAGGGAATTGAATTAGCATGATGTTTAAAATAATAAGTCCCAGGGGATGGAAAGGTGACTTATTAGATAAGAACATTTGTTGCTCTAGCAGAAGACCCAAATTCAATTATTAACATTTACATGGTGGTTTACAACTATGTGTAACCACAGTCCCAAACAATCTAAAACATTTTCTGACATTCTGGGATATCAGCCTTCCATGTTGTGCACATATATACATGAAGAAAAACACTCATAAACAGAAGAAATTAGATAAACATGAATAAGTGAAATAAAAAAGATTGGATGTTCCTCATTTTCAATAGGTCCAAGGAAATGATTATTGTGCTTTTGAAGGTCTCTTGAGAACCAAACACTAATTTCAAGACTGACCTGAGGGAAATATCCCATCCTTTATCCACAGTGAGCTCTTTGAACAATGTGATATCTTGTTTACTTTATGTAGCAGCATAGATGATTTAGTGCCTGTATTAGTCAGGGTTCTCTAGAGTCACAGAACGTATGGGTAGTCCCTATATAATTAGTAAATTTGTCAATGACTTACAGCTTGTAGTTCAACTCCCCAACAATAGTCAGCAGTACTTGTGGATGGAAGTCCAAAGATCTAGCAGTTGCTCAGTCCCACATGGCAGCCGTGGATGGAAGTCCGAGGAACTAGCAGTTGCTCCGTCCCAAGAGGCAGGCCAGGAAAAGCCAGAGTGGAATCTTCCTTCTTCCAATGTCCTTAGATAGGTCTCCAGCCGAGGGTGTGGCCCAGATTAAAGGCGTGTGCCACCACTCCTTTAATCCCAGATGATCTTGAACTCAGAGACTCCCCCCCCCCCCAATCTTAATCTTCTGGAATTCATAGTCACTATGCATCAAGATCTCCAGGTCAGAAACTTGTATCTCTGAGCCTCCAGATTAGGATTATAGGTGAGCCTTCCAATTCTTGTTTAGTTCATTCCAGATTTAGTCAAGTTTACAACCAGGAATAGCCACTACAGTGCCCTTACTATTGAAATATAAAAACTATCTTCGTAAGAAAAATAGAAGATCTTTCTTTCTGAAGGAAGAAGAATAAGACTTGCACAAACAATTAAAGATGAGACCCTATATTATCTTGAAGTAAATGTAGGCACTTAGAAATGAGTGCTCAGAAAAGCATAATTACAATTCATTTGAGGTCAACAACTCTAAAGTTATTGTTTCTCAATGTGTGCATCTTTTTACAAACTCTTTTCATTATTTTTTGTAATCTTGAATACATAATTGGAGAAGACTTTAATAAAGGTGAGAATGAGGGTGCTGTTCTTGTGGAAGGGCTAGAGACAACCCAATCTCCCACTTGGTGTTTGTTTAACTTTGAAATTAGTAGGAGCATAATTACAATATTCATTAAAGCAAAGTAAAATTTTGATCAAACTTATACATGAATTTTCAGACCCAGGAACTGTTGCTATTTAATAATTAAAACATAATTTGTTTGAAAATGTGTTCAGAAATTACCAATTAATAATATGTCATGAACTAAAAATAATAGCATGATGCATATGGAGAATGATGGTTATTCAGATGGCAGACTGCATCTTCATGAACCTCCAGTTCAGGGATCTCTAAAATTCAAGCATGGTACAGAGTCCTGGACAAATGATAGTTGCTACAAAACCAGTCCCTGTGTTTACATCCATTTCAATGGGAATTTTCCGACCTTATTTTCCTCAACGTTTGACTACTGCAGAAATGTCTCTGAAAACATCTGGGCTCCCAGGCAGTTCCCTTTTTCTGTCTGACTCCTATGACTATTCTATTTCCCCTTCTAAGGATCATTTAACAATCCTTTCTTAATTCTTCCTTACTGTTTAACTTCTTTTGGACTGTGGAGTGTATCATGGGTTATCCTGTACTTTGTGGCTACAATCCATTTATAAATGAGAACATACCATGTATTTCCTTTTGGATCTGGGTTATCTCACTTGGAAGATACTTTCTAGTTCCATCAATTTGCCTGCAAAATTCATGATTTCCTTGTTTTTTTAATAGCTGATTAGTGTTCCATTCTTTAAAGAACACTTTATCTGTATCCATTCTTCCATTAAGAGGTGTCTCAAATGAGGGCTTGTTTTCAGTTTCTTGAAACTTGTTTTCAGTTTCTGATTATTACATATAAAGGTGCTATGAGCATTGTGTAGCATATTTTCTGTATATGCCTAGAAGTGTTATAGATTATTCTTGAGGAATAACTATTTCTAATTTCTTTAGAAACTGCCAGATTGATTTCCAGTGTGGTTGTACAAGTATTCACCTCTACCAGCAATGGAGGAGTGTTCCCATTGCTCCAAATCATCACCAGTATGAGCTGCTGCTTGAATTTTTGATATTAGCTATTCTCATGTATATTAGATAGAATTTCAGGGTTGTTTTGATTTACACTTACCTGGTGACTAAAGACTTTAACATTTAATTCAGCATCTTCAATTAGATTCTCCTGATCAACCTGTCTGTTTCTATACCAAAATGATGCAGCTTTTATTACTGTTTCTGTGTAATACAGCTTGAGGTCAGAGATGGTGACACTTCCAAAAGTTCTTTTATAGTTTAGGATTATTTTAGCTATCCTGTTTTTTGTTTGCTTGTTTTTCTGTATGAAGTTGAGAATCGCTCTTTCAGGATCTGTAAAAAATTATGTTGGAATTTGAATGGTGATTTCATTGAGTCTGTAGTTTACTTTTGTAAGATGGCCATTTTTACTTTGTTAATCCTACTGAACTATGAGCATGGGATATATTTCTAGTTTTGGATGGCGTCTTTAATTTCTTTTTGCAGATACCTGAAGTCTTTGTCATACAGGTCTTTCCCTTTCTTTGTTAGAGTTACACCAAAGAACTTTTATTATCTGTGGTTATTGTAAAGGGTATTCTGTAAGCTTATTTTATGTTTATAGCCATCTCTTTCTTAAATTAGGGAAATATTCTTTTATGATTTTGTTGAAGACATTTTGTGGACCTTTGAACTGGAAATCTTTTTTTCCCCTCTTCATATTATTCTTAGGTTTTGTCTTTTCATAGTGTCCCAAATTTCCTGGATGTTTTTTGTTGGAAATGTTTTCAGTTTGGCATTTCCTTTGATAGATGTATTAATTTGTTGTATTGCATCTTCTACCTCTGGGAGTCTCTCTTCAATCTCGTGTATTCTTTTGGTGATGCTTTTGAATGTATTTTTCTGTTCTCTTTCAGAGGCAGTGGATCTATCATACGTCATTGTCACTACTAGCAGCCTGGAGATTCAAGTCATAATATAAGCTACACCGACAAGCAGCTTAATCTCCATGTAGGTTCCCCAATACCTGGAATGAAGACTCTCCCCTAAAGCTATAGCCTGGGTCTGGTGTTTATTCCCCAACAAGGCTGACTTGTCAGGATCTAGTGGAAGAGGACATGCCTAATTCTGCAGAGACTGGTTGCAACAAAGTCGGGTGATACCCAAGGAGGGTCCAAACTCTCAGAGGAGAAGCAGATGGTGGGTAAGGGATTTTGTGAGAGATGAACCTGAAGAGAGGGCAGTTTGGGGATGAAACAAACAAACAAATGGTTAGATAGATGTATGGACAGACAGACAGGCAGGCATACAGACAGGCATAAAGACACATTGCACAATGTTGCAGAAATGTGGAGCTAGGATTGCAGAGTTTCTTTTCCTGGTTCTTTAAACAGCAGACAGAATATCTCAGATGAAGCCAGGTATTGAAGGACACTAGAAGGTATTGCCTAAAGGAGCCCAGTAGGCTGCTCTATACCACAATAGTTTTAATGTTTTATTTTTGTTATTTGGGTTGCTTATTTGTGTTTTCTTTGTTTGTTCCTTTTAATTACTCAGCAACACAGACATTACTGAGTCTTTAAGCTTCATGAACTATAAGGTTCTTTCTTCCTGAGGCATCTTACTGACAACCTTAGTTGGGATTCATATAGTTCAACAAATATCATTGTAGGTATTCCAAAAAGTAAATAGTTTTTAAGAAAAATGAAATTGGAGTCTATAATAGAGTTATTGACTGGCTTTGGAGATGTGGGAAGGGGGTGATCATGAAAAATGATACATAAGAAAGAGAAACCTCTAGTGTTCATGCAGAGACTAGACTTCCGATGTCATCAAAAATGATCTATTTCAGGATAATGTCCTAAGACTTGTTTTATTAGCCGATTATTATGGTACTCGTGATCCTTGCTCCCCGTACCTAAACGAAGAATTTAAGGTAGCCCTCACTTTTTCATGAATTTGCCAGTAGGTGCTAATGGGTTTTATAACCTCACATGCTATCTTATAGATTTCATGGATAAACTTTTTTTTTTAATTTTAATGAAAAAGGAAGTAAAAACGTTTTATGATAAAATTAAATATTTATATGAAAATATTTCTGAAAAAATTGAAGAAGCATATAGAAAAACATATAAAGATTGACAATTTTCATGGAAAATTAAGGAATAAAATGGTAGACATATAAAATATTGCTAAATTAATTTAAAAAGGAAATAGAAACATTTTATGATAGAACTGAAGATTTACATGGGAAATATTTCTAATAAAATTGTATAAAAATATAAAATAACATTAAAATTGTAGAAACACGAGAATTGCTTAAAGAAATGTGGGAGACTACGGATCAACAGAAGGAAGCCCATGAGCAGGAAACACAAAAATTGCTTAAAGAAATACAGGAGATGGTCATTTTTACTATATTAATCCTGCCAATCCATGAGCATGGCAGATTTTTCCATCTTTGAGGTCTTCTTCAATTTCTTTCTTTAGATACTTGAAGTTCTTGTCATACAGATCTTTCACTTGTTTGGTTAGAGTCACACCAAGATACTTTATATGGTTTGTGGCTATCGTGAAGGGTATCATTTCTCTTTCTTCTTCCTCAGTCTGCTTATCCTTTGAGTATAGGAAGGCTACTGACTTGCTTGAGTTGATATTATATCCGGCCACTTTGTTGAAGTCGTTTATCGGCTGTAGGAGATCTCTGGTGGAGTTCTTTGGGTCGCTTAAGTATACTATCATATCATCTGCAAATAGTGACAGTTTGACTTCTTCCTTTCCAATTTGTATCCCTTTGACCTCCTTTTATTGTCTAATTGCTCTAGATAGAACTTCAAGTAGTATATTAAAAAGATATGGAGAAAAGCAATATGCTTTAAAGTGTACTGATTCTGAATGTTAATCATATGTAAGAATTTGCATTATTCTGCATGCTGACCTCCAGTTGAACAGGCACCATCTATTGAAAAGGCTATCCTTTTTTCACTGTGTGATTGTAGCTCCCTTGTCAAAGATCAAGTGACCATAGGTTTGTTGGCTCATTTCTGGGTTTTTGATTCTGATCCATTGATGTACCTGCCTGTCACTGTACCAATACCATGCAGTTTTTAACACTATTGCTCTGTAGTACAGCTTGAGGTCCGGGATACTGATTCCCCCAGAGGTTCTTTTACTCTCGAGAATAGTTTTAGCTATTCTGGGTTTTCTGTTATTCCAGATGAATTTTTGAATTGCTCTTTCTAACTCTATGAAGAATTGAGTTGGGATTTTGATGGGTATTACATTGATTCTGTATATTGCTTTTGGCAAGATGGTCATTTTACTATATTAATCCTGCCAATCCATGAGCATGGCAGATTTTTCCATCTTCTGAGGTCTTCTTCAATTTCTTTCTTCAGAGACTTGAAGTTCTTGTCATACAGATCTTTCACTTGTCTGGTTAGAGTCACGCCAAGATACTTTATATGGTTTGTGGCTATCGTGAAGGGTATCATTTCTCTTACTTCTTTCTCAGCCTGTTTATCCTTTGAGTATAGGAAGGCTACTGACTTGCTTGAGTTGATTTTATATCCGGCCACTTTGCTGAAGTCGTTTATCAGCTGTAGGAGTTCTCTGGTGGAGTTCTTTGGGTCGCTTAGGTATACTATCATATCGTCTGCAAATAGTGATAGTTTGACTTCTTCCTTTAAAATTTGTATCCTTTGACCTCTTTTTGTTGTCTAATTGCTCTAGCTAGAAGTTCAAGTACTATATTGAAAAGATATGGAGAGAGAGGGCAGCCTTGTCTAGTCCCTGATTTTAGTGGGATTGCTTCAAGTTTCTCTTCAAGCTGTACTACAGAGCAATAGTGTTAAAAACTGCATGGTATTGGTACAGTGACAGGCATGTAGATCAATGGAACAGAATTGAAGACCCAGAAATGAATCCATACTCCTATGGTCACTTGATCTTTGAAAAAGGAGCTAAGACCATCCAGTGGAAAAAAGATAGCCTTTTCAACAAATGGTGCTGGCTCAACTGGAGGTCAACATGCAGAAGAACGCAAATTGACCCATTCTTATCTCCTTGCACTAAGCTCAATTCGAAGTGGACCAAGGACCTCCACATAAAACCAGACACACTGAAACTAATAGAAAGGAAAATAGGGAAGAACCTTGAACATATGGGCACAGGGGAGAATTTCCTGAATAGAACTCCAATAGCTTCTGCTCTAAGATCAAGAATTGACAAATTGAGAAAGTTTTTGCAAGGCAAAAGACACTTTCAAAAAGACAAAGCAGCCACCAAGGAACTGCGAAATGATCTTTACCAACCCTACATCTGACAGAGGGCTAATATCCAATATATACAAAGAACTCAGGAAGTTAAACTCCAGAGAGGCAAGTAACCCTATTTAAAAATGGGATACAGAGCTAAACAAAGAATTCTCACCTGAAGAATACCCAATGGCTGAGAAGCACCTAAAGAGATGTTCATCATCCTTAGTCATTAGGGAAATGCAAATCAAAACAACCCTGAGATTCCATCTCACACCAGTCAGGATGGTTAAGATCAAAAACACAGGAGACAGCAGTTGTTGGCGAGGATGTGGAGAAAGAGGAACACTCCTCCACTGCTGGTGGAATTGCAAAATGGTACAAGCACTCTGGAAAGCAGTCTGGCGGTTCCTCAGAAAACTGGACATGACACTCCCGGAGGATCCAGCTATACCACTCCTGGGCATATACCCAGAGGCTTTACCTGCATACAATATGGACACATGCTCCACTATGTTCATAGTAGCCTTATTTATAATAGCCATAAGCTGGAAAGAACACAGATGTCCCTCAATGGAGGAATGGATTCAGAAGATGTGGTATATTTACACAATGGAATACTACTCTGCAATTAAAAACAATGAATTCACGAAATTCCTAGGCAAATGGTCAGAACTTGAAAATATCATCCTTAGAGAGTTAAACTAATCACAAAAGAACACACATGGTATGCAGTTACTGATAAGGGCATATTAACCCAGAATCTCGGAATACCCTAGACACAGTATGCTATCAATAGATTTCCAAGAATATGGAAGGAGAGACCCCTGGTCCTGGAAAGACTGGATGTAGGGGAATGCCAGGACAGAGAAGCAAGAGGGGATTGAATGGGGAAAAGAGGGAGAGAAGGGGGCTTATGGGCCTTTCGGGGAGGGAGGAAATGGGAAAGGGGAAATGATTTTGAATGTAAATAAAAAAAACGTAGAAAATAAAAAAAAAAGACCTACAGGAGAACTTGGGTCAACATGCAGAAATCCTGAAAGAGGAAATGCAAAAATATCTTATAGAAATACAGGAAAATACAAACAAACAAGTGAAGGATCTCAGAAAATCCATCCAGGATCTAAAAAAGGAAGTAGAAACAACTAAGAAATCACAAAGGGAGACAATTTTGGAGATAGAAAACCTTGGGAAGAAATCAGGAGTCATAGATGCAAAAATCAACAATAGAATAGAAGAGATGGAAGAAAGAATCACAGGTGCTGAAGATACCATAGAAAGCATCGACTCAACAGTCAAAGAAAATGCAAAATGCAAAAAATGTGTAACCAAAAACATCCAGGAAATACAGGACACAATGAGAAGACCAAACCTAAGAATTATAGGTATTGATGAGAGTGAAGATTTGCAACTTAAAGGGCGAGTAAATATCTTCAACAAAATTATGGAGGAAAACTTCCCTAACCTAAAGAGAGAGATGCCAATGAACTTACAAGAAGCCTACAGAACTCCAAACAGACTGGACAAGAACAGAAATACCTCCTGTCACATAATAATCAAAACATCAAATGACTAAATAAAGAAAGAATATTAAAAGCAGTAACAGAATATTAAAAGCAATAAGAGCCAAGTAACATACAAAGGAAGACCTATCCAAATCACATCAGACTTCTCACCAGAGACTATGAAAGCCAGAAGATCCTGGGCAGATCACATGCAGACACTAAGAGATCACAAATGCCAGCCTAGACTATTATACCCAGCAAAACTCTCAATCACCATAGATGGAGAGCGAGATATTCCATGATATAACCAAAGTTACACAATATCTTTCCACAAACCCAGCCCTGAAAAGGATAATAGGTAGAAACTGCCAATACAAGCAGAGAAACAACACCCTGGAAAATACGAGATAGTAACCTGCTTGCATCAAACCCAAAAGTAGATAAGGACTCAAACATAAAGATAGCATCAAGAGTAGCAGGTGGCAATAATCACTATTCTTTAATCTCTCTTAATATCAATGGTCTCAATTCCCCAATAAAAAGACATAGACTAACAGACTAGATACGTAAACAGTACCCAGTATTTTGCTGCATGCAGTAAACACACCTCAGTGTCAAAGACAAACACTACCTCAGAGTAAAATGTTGGAAAACAATTTTACAAGCAAATGGTCCCAGGAAACAAGCTGGAGTAGCCATCCTAATATCAGATAAAATTGATTTTCAACCTAAAGTCATCAAAAAAGTCACAGAAGGACACTACATACTGATCAAAGGAAAAATTCACCAAGAAGAACTCTCAATTCTGAATATCTATGCTCCAAATGCAAGAGCACCCTCATTCGTAAAAGAAACTTTACTAAGGCTCAAAGCACACATCGCACCTTACATAATAATAATGGGTGACTTCAACACCCTGCTCTCTGAAATGGATCGTTCAGGAAAGCAGAAACTAAACAGGGACACAGTGAATCTCATTGAAGCCTTGGACCAAATGGAACTAACAGATTATATATATATATATATATATATATATATATATATATATATATATATATATATATATCAGATTATATATATATATATATATCAGATTATATATATATATATATCAGATTATATATATATATCAGATTATATATATATATATATATATATATATATATATATATAGTTATATATGTAGAACATTTCATCCTAAAGCAAAAGAATACACCTTCTTCTCAGCACCGCACTGTACCTTCTCCAAAATCGACCATATAATTGGTCACAAATCAGACCTCAACAGATATAAGAAGATAGAATTAATCACATGCCTCCTATCAGATCACTATGGAATAAGAGTGGTCTTCAATGGCAACATAAACAACAGAAAGCCCACATACACATGGAGGCTGAACAATGCTCTACTCAATGAAAACTTGGTCAAGGAGGACATAAAGAAAGAAATCAAAGACTTTTTAAAATTTATTGAAAATGAAGGCACAACATACCCTAACTTATGGGACACAATGAAAGCGGAGCTAAGAGGAAAATTCATAGCCCTGAGTGCCGCCAAAGAGAAACAGGTGATAGCATACATTAGCAGCTTAATGGCACACCTGAAAACCCTCAAACAAAAAGAAGCAAATACACCCAAGAGGAGTAGAAGGCAGGAAATCATCAAACTCAGGGCTGAAATCAATCAAGTAGAAACAAATAAAACCATACAAAGAATCAGCAAAACTAGGAGTTGGTTCTTTGAGAAAACCAACAAGATAGATAAGCCCTTAGCCAGACTAGCCAGAGGGCACAGAGTCAGTATTCAAATTACCAAAATCAGAAATGAAAAGGGAGAGATAACAACAGAAACTGAGGAAATTCAAAAAATCATCAGATCCTACTACAAAAGCCTGCATTCGACACAACTAGAAAATCTGGAGGAAATGGACAACTTCCTAGACAGATACCATATACCAAAATTAAATCAGGATTAAATAGACCATCTCAACCATCCTATAACCCCTGAAGGAATAGAAGTGGTCTTTGGAAGTCTTCCAACCAAAAAAAGCACAGGTCCAAATGGTTTTAGTGCAGAATTCTATCAGACCTTCAAAGAAGACCTAACACCAATACTCTAAAAAATAATTTTTCTTTCTTGTACTTTATATATAATACCAGATCTCTGTCTCTGTCTCTGTCTCTCTCTCCATACACACACACACACACACACACACACAAACACGTATGTGTGTCATATATACATATATATATATATATATATATATATGTATGTATATATGATTCTCTAATCTGAAATTTGCAGGTTCTTTGATTTCTGTTTTTGCAATTTATTTTCACTCATACTGAAACATGAAACATTTTTCTTTACTTTGTAGGACAATAATCTCATCTGTTGTGGTCTACTGATTTTTGTAAAATTATTACTTGTTATAAGAAAGCTGTGCTCCCTTCTGGGGAGGTCTATTTTATTTTATTTCATTTTTCCTGTTTACCTTGTCAACAGGACCATCATCACCCAGTTTCAATACTGCCAATTTCAAAATTACCCGAGAATATGCGTTTCTGAAATAAACACTCTTGACAGTGTTGGTCGACTGCCACAATTTTATAGAGAAATCTAGATGTTTCATTCCCTTTCCATTCCCCAATTTAGAGCCCTTTTTCAGTTTCACAAAGTTGTGGGAAAAAGGCATATTATTTTCTTCTGGGTTTACCTTTACTTTGAAATTAAAGCTTCTCAGTTCCCAGAACTAAATTAATTTCTCCCAGGAGTCCTACAGAATGAATTCTAAACTTCTCTTTTATTTTTTCTTTGTTTTTTTATTAGATATTTTTTTCTATTTACATTTCAAATTTTCTCCCCTTTCCGGGTTCCCCCCTCCACTGGAATCACCCTATCCCCTTCCCCTGCTTCTATGGGGGTGATCCCATACTCACCTACCCACTCACACCTCCCTGCCTTGGCATTACCCAACACTGGGACATCCAGCCTTCACCAGACTAAGGGCCTCTTCTCCCATTGAGGTCCTACTAGGTCATTCTCTGCTACATATGTCGCAGGATCCATGAGTCTCTCCATGTGTATTCCTTGGTTGGTGGTTCAGTCCCTGGGAACTCTTAGGGTTCTGGTTGGTTGATACTGTTGTTCTTCCTATGAGGTTGAAAACACCTTCAGCTCTTTCAGTCTTTTCTCTAACACCTCCATTGTAGACCCTGTGCTCAGTCCAATTGTTGGCTTTGAGCATCCTCCTCTATATTTGTCAGGCTCTGGCAGAGCCTCTCAGAAGACAGCTATATTAGGTTCCTGTCAACTCTCACCTCTTCGCATCCACAATAGTGTCTGGGTTTGGTGAGTATGTATGGAATAGATCTCCAGGTGGGGCAGTCTCTGGATGGCCTTTTCTTAAATCTCTGCTACACACTTTTTCTTCATATTTCCTCCTATAAGTATTTTGTTTCCCCTCTTAGAAGGACCAAAGCATCCACACTTTAGTCTTCCTTCTTCTTGATCTTCATGTGGTCTCTGTCCCATGTTTTCCCTGGAAACAGAAGCCAAGACTCTGTTCATTGACCTAAGTGGCTTTGCAGGTAGGTCTGTGTCTCCATCCTTCACTCTTACTTTACTATATGTTTCCTTTGTTGTTGTTGTGATTTCTGAGCATATTTTATTATTTCCCTGGGACTGTCAGTCTGCGATAGCTCTCCTAAAGTTTTTGAGAAAGTCAACTGATTTAAAAGTATTTCTTGGATTTTAATCCAATGTTGCTAGAGCACCCAGTATATTTCTGTTGATCTGTTAGCTATTATCTTTCAATGATCTTGCATACACTCTGTGATGGCATTTTTGGCTGTTGATACCAACCACTCTCACATATACTGCCCAGGCATTTGCTTTTGTATTTGCTGGCTGCTTTGCATGGACCCTCCAGTCTAGCCTAGCTGCTCAGAATTTTTAAACCAGTGTGAACTGAGCAGCATCAGACAGGCAGGGGGAGTAAGATGGAGTCACAAGCCCAGGTCCTCTTGTCTCTTCTGCTATGGGTGTCTGGTAAGAAATTTAAAAGTATTATTATCATTTCAGGTTCATATATTTTATAAAAGAAATTTACAATGTGTGCAAGCATGTAATATTTCTAGCATAATAATACACTGACATAATGACATTATAAGAATCTTTGACAAATTTCAACTGTAATTATAATCTATGTGTGTGCATCTATGCATGTTCACTGTATATTCATTATTTCAGGTACCTGTGGGGACATTGTGATGACTCAGTCTCCATCCTCCCTGGCTGTGTCAGCAGGAGAGAAGGTCACTATGAACTGCAAGTCCAGTCAGAGTCTTTTACGCAGTTCAAATCAAAAAAACTACTTGGCCTGGTACCAGCAGAAACCAGGGCAATCTCCTAAACTGCTGATATACTATGCATCCACTAGGGAATCTGGGGTCCCTGATCGCTTCATAGGCAGTGGATCTGGGACAGATTTCACTCTCACCATCAGCAGTCTGCAGGCTGAAGACTTGGCAGTTTATTACTGTCAGCAGCATTATGGTACTCCTCCCACAGTGCTTCAGCCTCCTACACAAACCTTGAGACTCTCACCAGCTGCCTGAGCCGCACATAGCCCTGGGGATGCATACTTTCTTTTTCTGAGAGCCAGTGTTCCTGAAACATTCATGACAAAATTTGCAAAGCCCAGTAATAAATAAAGTATTCAAAATCTTTTTTTTGTCTTTTGCTATGAAAAACTTTTATATGAAAATGAAGAAAATTGGCCTGGAACTCTCAAGTAGGAGCCTTCTGGTTTCTCTCTGCAGCTGGAGACCATCCTCTGCCACGGGGCTCCATACTGAGGTGTCTCAGGGAGATAGCTAGCCACCCAGAAGTGTAGAAATGCCTGGGAGTACAGATAGGACCACCTTTGCTGCTCCAAGGAAACTGTCCCGAACCCTCAGGACAGAGGAACCCACCTGGAACCCTCATGAGGGAGCCTTCTGATTTATTTGTGCTGTTGGAGACTATCCTCTGCTACAGGACTCCATACCCAGGTGATACAGGGAGATATATAACGTCTCATGAGTGTGGACATGCCTGGGAGTGCAGGTAGAACCACCTCTGCTGCTCAGAGGAACCTGATGGAAACTGTGAGGACACAGAACCCAGGGGCAGCCTGGGACAGGAGTCTTCTGACTTCTGTCTACCCAGAGCTGATCCTGGGCCACAAAAGCTAGATACACAAATACCTCCATGAGAGAGTTGGTCACAGGTAAGAACACCACTTCTCTTCAAATTCCTGGTCCAAGAGGGACCTGCTCAGAGCCAACAGGACACAGGAACCAAGGATTAACTGGGTACAGGATCCTTCTGATATCTGTTTGCACTTGTGAGCTGACCCTGTACCACAGCTCTCCATACTTAAATTCCTCCCAGAGAGAACTGATCTCCCATAGAAAACATTGACCAAACGAAGCTCAAGAAGAAGGAAGAGCAAAGTATGGATACGTTGGTCCTTCTTAGAAGGGGGAACAAAATACTCATGGGAAGAGATACAGAGAAACTATGTAACAGATACTGAAGAACGGACCATGCTGAGACTACCCCACCTGGGGATCCATTGCATGTACAGTTATCACACTGAGACACTATCGTGGATGCTAACAAGAGATTACTGACAGAAGCCTGATATAGCTGTCTTCTGAAAGGTTCTTCCAGTATCTGACAAATACAAGATAATCATAAACAGGCGTTTCATGACCGTGAAGGCAGTACTGCAGAGGACGTTATAAAAATACTATGCACACAGGAAAAAAAAGTGTCCTAATCATGACTGTACAAACAAATGCAATGTCAAGAGAAGGGTAGAAAAAAATGGATATCATGAAAGGAGTCCTGTATGTTTAACACTGTAAGCCACAAAACTCTAATGTAGCTGAAAAGTAAGTAAGTAAGCAAGCAAGCAAGCAAGCAAATAAACAATCCAGTCCATCAAGAAACCTAGCAAAGGTATAGGAATTAATTAACATTTCTTAATAACATTATGTCACCACAATTAAGCAATAATGATACACATGTTGTTGAACTGGGTTTAAAAAGTATACCTAACTTGATGGTTTCCCCAAGAAACATGCCTATCTGGTAATGATATACGCATGCTGTATATGGATGGAAATAAATCTATCAAGAGAATGGGTTTCAAATCAAGCAGGCATAGATCTTCTCATATATGCCACAGTACAATCCAAACCAATGCTGATGAAAGCATATAAAGAAAGCAATAAGTGAAATGAAATCACCAAAAATACAAAACAATACCAAATATATACAAATCAATCTTTGCACTTCCAATTTGATAAAACAAGCTTGGATGCAATGGACATAGAAAGTCAGATATGTCCTGGCACAATAGCAGAGAGAAATGTCTGCACTCTCATCTTTAGATTCAAACTGAAAACACAAAGAAGACTTCATTAAAATGCACAAGCAAGTATGTGTACTGTGCATCCTTCATTACAGCCCATGAAAATTCTAAAGATACGCTTCATTTTATGTCACAACGTAACTTTTAACAAGAATAAAAAAAATTTAAATGAAACTAGAATCCAGCACACATTACAGGAACAAAATAATTAATTTGTGACTGCATAGTAACCTCTTGAATTACCTTTGATTTATTGAAGTCATTGAGAAAAACAAACAATTCCCAGAATCAAAGGAAAATGACACCATAGCATTCCAGCAACTTTCAGATGCAGTTATATGATGCTGAGACTAAATTATATAGCTTTGAATGCTTACATTAAAAACCAAGAATGACATCCAGGAAATGACCAAATTCAGAGAGTTCTCAAGTAAGTACCTAATGATGAACCTCACTGTCTAAGGAAAAGATTAAGCCAACCAAAGCAGTTAATGGGAAGAGATGGTAAATATCTGAGCAGAAATTAATGATATGAGTATTAAAATAATAGTAAATAAAATTATTCAATGTTTTTGTTCTTTGAATTAATAGATGGACAGCAGCAAAAAAAAAAAAAACCAAAAACAACTTACATTACTGAACTCATAGACAGAAGAGAGGGATTTGTAACAGATCCAAATGAAATCCAGGAATTCATTTAATAGTGCTTTGAAATCTTATACTCCCCCTAAATGGAAAACTCTAGAAGAAATGTATATGTGTCTAAACACATATGACATAACAGCATCAAACAAAAAAAGATATTAATAAACTTCAACAGAACCAAAGCAAGCAATATTATTGAAGTGGTAATAAAAATGTCTCTCAAAAGTGTGAAACTCATTAATTATAGATGTTCTGTGGGATTCTGCCAGATCTTTAATAAAGAGTGACACTAATGCTCCTGGAACTCTTCAATGTTACATAAAAGGAAAGAATACCACTGGACTCATTGTGCTCGCCAGTATTATCCATATGACAAAATAAAGATAGAAAGTGGAAAAGGGAGACAAAGGGAGAGAGAGAGAGAGAGAGAGAGAGAGAGAGAGAGAGAGAGAGAGAGAGAGAGAGCAGTTCCTTTGGTTGACATAAGGACACCTTCAATTTTTGCATAGGAAATCTAGGAACATATTAAGTGGAGTGTACAATATAGACAATATAAACCCTGTTGTGTTTCAGGGTTGAAAGGTTGGCTCAAAACCAAAACCACTAACTTCAATTCAGCAAGAAGCGCTTAAGAATTAGCAATGCTCTCATGGTCTCTATCAGTGCAAAAAATCCATGCAAGCTCATGATATAATCCCTGAAGTGACCATGTAATAGTAGGATCTTCCCTGAATATGACAAAGAATATAGGGTATAGATGGGAGACTGACATCCCTCCCTGTAGCTTCTGTTGAAAGATGACAAAATACTTGGCTTCTATCTTTGACACCAAGAAAGACAAAGTCAACTTCTGCTCCTCATTAAATGTATATTAAAGCCTCTTATTCAAACCAACTTCCCTCTTTGATGTAATCATGATGCATTCTTTTTTACTCTATGCCAATAAACAAGTTTGTTTTCTCTGTGTAAGAAATATCACAATGCCAAATACGTTATTTCGAGATTTAAAAAAAAAATAGTTTGGTGTTAGAGAAATGGCTCAGTGTTTAGGAGCCCTTCCTGTTATTGCAGAGGTTATGGACCCAGTTCCCAGCATTGATGTCAGCTCATAACCCTCTGTAACTCTGCTTCTAAGGAATCAAATTCCCCTTTCTCAAATCCAGCGGCAACAGTTACAAATGTGGTGCACAGATATACATGTAAACCAAATACACATATACATAAAGCAAAAATAAAGACATTTTTTAAAAAGCTTAATTCTGAGGGCATAAGAGCGTTCCTGGAACTCACATCCTTTACAGTAGAGCAATGACAGTTCACTTCCCTCACAGGAGCTCAGAATAAGGGAACATGATGATTCCACAAGGCCAGCCACCACATCACCTGGAATACACTTATACCCTCTAGGGGATTCTTTGCTAATCTTAACTGCCACAGGGTGACTCAAGTGCAGGTGTTCTTTGAGCATCAAGTCAAGCTGCTCTGAACTTATTTGCGTATTAAGGCATTAACTACATTTCAGATTTCTCAACCCATCTTTAAAGACAGCTTGCCAGTACCCAAGAGGCAGCCTCTAGTACAGCTCTTAGAGATGGTCTCTGCTCTCCTGCTGTGGGTACTGCTGGTCTGGGTTCTAGGTGAGAGTGTGTAGTGTTGTGAGCATCCACTGTGTTCCTTGCTCTTTTCCATGCCTCAGTGTCCTGGTCATTGAAATTGTGGCATTTAATTGGTATTAAGTTTCTTATTTATTTTACAGCTTCTCAGAATGTAGCTTGACTTCTGTTTCAGACAGCACATAAAATAGTTCTACACTAGAATGCCTTTTGTAGATCTGTGACAGCAATGTGTGATTATCATTACAGGATCCACTGGTGACATTGTGCTGACTCAGCTTCTTTGACTGTGTCACTAGGGCAGAAGAACACCATCTCCTGCAGTGCCAGTGCAAGTGTCAGTTCAACTAGTTATAGTTATGTGTACTGGTATCAACAGAAACCAAGACAGCCACCCAAACTCCTCATCTATTTTGCATCTGGAGTCCCTACATGGCACAGTGGCAGTGGGTCTGTGACAGTGTTTACACTCACTATCAATCCTGTGGAGGCTGAAGATGGTGCAACCTATTACTGTATCAGAGTTGGGATTTTCCTCCCATAGTGCTCTAGAGCAAAACAAAAACCTCTTATGGTGGTTGTTCACTGAGATTCAGTCTCTGAGCTGAGTCTTTCCCCACTCATCTCAACTCTGTGATTTTAGAAATCTGGTTTTTAAGAGTGAAGCTGTGAAACAGAGATTTCTTAAACTGATATGTTTGTCCCACTACATATGCTTTATACATAAGGAAGCAAATTGAATATACCTAGTGCAGGCCTAACTGAATTATATGGTATTTCCATGTTTTGTGAGGACTATCCATACTGTAGTTCTTTGTTTCTTCAGTAGCATATAATATTAACTCTTCTGTGTGGTTTTTTTCATGATTTCTTATTTATTAATTGTTAGGGGAAATGATTTTTATGGTTTTGCTTTGGTTTCTATATCACTGTCAAAAAAATAGAAGAATCTGTCAGTCACAAAATATTATCTAAAACTCACTAACTAGTCTTCAAAAGAACATTGATTTTTGATATTCTGGAACTTTCTTTACTTTTAATATCTATTTATTTAGAAGAATTTGGATAATGTTTAGTCTTCTGCTCCAAGTTTCCATGCTGAGGATGGTGTAACTGAAAGTACTATTAAAGCTTTGCCTGGATGAAGCTGTGATTCCCATGGAGCACAGAGCTCAGGTGTAACTTGTTTATGATTCTTCCTCTCTTACAATTTCAGACAATTTTCTATGATATTTCAAAGGCAAGTAACATGTGATGGAAGTGGGTCCATCCAAATATTGTGGTTTTTTTTTTTCATTTTAGGCTATAGCAGTCTATGCAGAGACTGTATGCCTTTTATACCATAATATATGACCACATCCTTTGTGTATGTGTATGTGTGTGTGTGTATTCCTTGACCTACTGCCACTGACCTTGTCAAGAATCCCAGAGTAGTACATCTTCAAAACATTATAAATCAGCAAACAGTTGTGGCTACTGTCCTGACAGTGTACAACCCATTTCAAGTAACTTAGAAGGTTCTGATTTGACCTGCAAGGGATTTTGGTCAGGTCCCTACTAATGATAGACAGAAATAAGAGTCTGAGTCATCCTTATATCTTCAGAGAATCTTGAAAGTATGAGAGACAAATGTGTTCTCATGTGAAATTTTTATCCATTTAACCATTTTTTTATCTTCTGGCATTTCATGCGAACTATTGGTGTTTGTTTTGCACACCTGCAATATCCAATTTAGAAATATAATACACTTTCATGCAATAGAAGATCCTCCCTAGAATTTCCTCACGACATTTCACTCTTCATACATGACAATCATCACTAAAGCACAGGTCCTCACTCCTTGCGGACCCCTCTCACAAATGCAATTTCCTGTTCCACACTGTGGGATGAGTCCCACTCATCTCATCTCGCATATGAACAGAAGACACACAGGAAGCAGCATGGCTGTGCAGCTCATCACGCGCTTTTCTTCCCCATCTCTGACCTCACCTTGGATCCAGAGCATTAGCACCCAAACTATGCAAAAGGGACCTCATTCTGAAATAGTGTTGACAAGAGCAGAACTGACTAGATTTCTTCTAATTCTTGAAGAGAAGGGTCTCCCTGGTTATTCATTTGCAAATTTTTAGTGGGCAAGGTGATATGAGTAGAGTTAAGTGGAAGGTATATAGTCTATTAGGTGAGTCACTGGAATAAATTTCTTTCCATCTTTGGAAGAAAACCAAAAATAAGTTCATGACCTATTCCTTTCCCATTTTGCAGGTAAATCCACATGTGAACAGAAGACACATGCAAAGCAGCATAACCCTAGGGGTTATACAGTACCTGTTTTCCTTCTATATCTCGGATCTTACCTGGAATCCAGAGCATTAGCTAGCTCTGCAAGCTATGCAGAGGGAACCTCATTCTGGGAAAGCAAACAGTGGAGCCAAGAGAATTGAGTTTTCCTTTAATCCTTGAAGAGAAGGACCACTTTGGGGAGCCATATGCAAATTTGCTAATAAAATGATGTGGAACGAAGCAAGAGAGTAGGTAGTCTATTACATGAGGCATTGGTATAAATTGTTTTCTGTGTTTTGGAGAAACCAAAAAACATTCATGCTACCCAAAGCAGTGGGCAGAAATTAACTTTGAAATTTTGGATCTATTTGAAGACATGATGCACACTACTCTCAATGCTAACACAGTATTATAGACATGGGGCATGGAAATATATATTCTGGTCTGTATCTGAAAGGGCAAAAGACATCCTAATTATTCCTTTCTAGTTAGCACAGAGAAGGAAAATCTGACATTTAAAAAACTTTAGAATTTCTGTCATTTATGCCACAGATTGCAAATTCTTTTAGATCTCCTGCTACCAGGCAAAATAAAAGATTAATAGAAATATGTGTTAGAGGTAGTCGTTTTCCAAATATAGTGAATAGCATTTTTTAAAACATAGAAGATTTCACGTGTGTAGTGTTTGACATTCTAGGAGACAATCTAACAGGATATGCCATGCCCCTCTGGCTTTTACAACCCTTTCTTCTTCCTCCTCTTCTTTAATGTTCCCTGAGTCTTAGATGTGGGAATGTCTTGTAGATGTATCTAGTGGGACTGGGCTGCACCACTGCATTTAAATTGATTGTGGCTTTCTATAATGGTTTGCATCTGTGGTTTTCTTGATGAGGGGTATAGATGAGGGGTTATCTGTGGTATAAAGGACAAATTATTTAGCAGGTAGTTAGGGAGTATTCTGGCTTAGTAAAGTAAAGGGTTAGAGTCTCCTTCAAGATCCATGATGTCAATAGCCCTGGGCAGTTGGCTATGTTTGCAGTACCAGGCATGATTTTCCTCTTGCTGAGTAAGTCTTAAGTCCAATTTTAAAGCTGTTGGTTACCATCAAGGTACACATGCCACCATGTTCCACTTAATTATATAGTGCAATACTGGTATTAGTGGTTCAAAAGTACCGTAGTTTGGTAGAACTACTGATTACTTTGGAAGCTTGCATGGTACTTTCTGGTATCATGAAAGCTAGTTCTTGGCAAGGAGTCACTCAGGTTAGTTTGAGCTCAGGGTCTTCTGTCCCATGTGTTTGAAGTACATTATCACCTGTGAAATATTTACTAAAATCTCAGGAAAACAATATATAAATTACAGGAGAACACAAACAAACAAGTGAAGGAACTGAACAAAACCATCCAGGATCTAAAAATGGAAGTAGAAGCAATAAAGAAATCACAAAATGAGACATCTCTGGAGATAGAAAATCTTGGAAAGGATTCAGGAGTCATAGGTGCAAGCATTAACAACAGAATACAAGAGATAGAAGAAAGAATCTCAGGGGCTAAAGATACCGTAGAAAACATTGACTCAAAGGTTAAAGAAAATGCAAAATGCAAAAAGCTCCTGAGCCAAAGCATCCAGGAAATCCAGGACACAATTAGAAGACCAAACCTAAGGATTATAGGTATAGGAGAGAGTGAAAATTTCCAACTTAAAGGGCCAGTAAATATCTTCAACAAAATTATAGAAGAAAACTTCCCTACCCTAAAGAAAGAGATGTCCATGTACATACTAGAAGCCTACAGAACTCCAAACAGACTGGAGAATTTTTAATGGCCTATAGATTCTGTTACATGACCCACAGATTTAGTACCTGATCCCTCAGACATATATTTCTCTAAGAAGGCAAACTTGGTCAGTGTTGAGCTTCAGCATTAGATTGCAGCATGAGTTCCAGAGGAATTCTTGCATTTTTACTCTCCTCTCCATTTTCTACTTTTGGTAACACCATTTCAGACTCTAGCATTTGGAATGTTAGTGTCAAGTTTCTATTTGGTTTACATTTACAATGACATTAAAACCCTTATAACCCTATAGTTAAATGTGAATGCCACATAAATCCATGGAATGAACTCCTGGCCTGCCTTTGCTCTCTGGATGATGCTCAGCTTGGAAACTATAGTTCAAGAGTTTGTAGTATTTTCCTTTGACATCAGGATATGAATGGCTTTGGAGCTTTGCAATTTTGGGCCAGTGTTACATAAAATTGGTCCAAAATTTGTCAATTTTGCATTTTGATTTTCATTTCTCGCCTCTTCCCTTTCTTCATTTCTTTTTTCTTTCCCCCTTTCCTATCACTATATTTCCTTACTTTCTTTTCCTTCACTCTCATTTTTCTTTTCCTCATTTCTTCCATGCTTTCTTCCTCCTTTCCCTTTCTCCCTCCTGTCCTTCATGCTTTATTTTCACTTCCTTTTCCTATATTTCTTCTTTGTTGCTTTCTATTGTTACCCACAATGTTATGATGTAATTTCCCATAGATTGTTATTGTGAGTTAGTTCTCCTAGCATGTCTGTACACTTATATAAGCATGTCTTTGATTGAGAACTGAAGCCTGTGATTAGAGCATCTAGAAATTTAGGGCTTGAGCGCTCCAAATTGGACCATTAGCTTCTAAACTGATTTCCTTCCAGAGATTGTTTACAGTTTCAGATGGTATTGGCTGTTGAATGATACCAGCCACTCTCACATGCTGGCTGCTGGGCTATTTGTTTCCATCTTTGCTGACTGGTGTGCTTGGTCCCCACAGGCTGTCCAGATGCTCAGATTTTTTTTTTCTAAGTTTTTTTATTTACATTCCAAATGATTTCCCCTTTCCTGTTTCCTCCCTCCCCAAAAGTCCCATAAGCCCCCTTCCCTCCCTCTTTTCCCCATTCAACCCCCTCTTGCTTCTCTGTCCTAGCATTCCCCTACATCCAGTCTTTCAAGGACCAGGGGTCTCTCCTTCCATTCTCTTGAAAATCTATTGATATGCAAATTGCATCTTGGGTATTCTGAGATTCTGGGTTAATATCCCCTTATCAGTGACTGCATACCATGTGTGTTCTTTTGTGATTGGGTTACCTCACTAAGGATGATATTTTCAAGTACTGACCATTTGCCTAGGAATTTCGTGAATTCATTGTTTTTAATTGCAGAGTAGTAGTATTCCATTGTGTAAATATAGCACATCTTCTGAATCCATTCCTCCGTTGAGGGACATCTGGGTTCTTTCCAGCTTCTGGCTATTATAAATAAGGCTGCTATGAACATAGTGGAGCATGTGTCCTTATTGCATGCAGGGGAAGCCTCTGGGTATATGCCCAGGAGTGGTATAGCAATATCCTCTGGGAAATTGAAGAAGACTTCAGAAGATGGAAAAATCTTCCATGCTCATGGATTGGCAGGATTAATATAGTAAAAAATGACCATCTTGCCAAAAGAAATATACAGATTCCATGCAATCCCCATCAAAATCCCAACTCAATTCTTCATAGAGTTAGAAAGAGCAATTCAAAAATTCATCTGGAATAACAGAAAACCCAGAATAGCAAAAACTATTCTCAAGAGTAAAAGAACTTCTGGGGGAATCAGTATCCAGGATCCTCAGATTTTTTAAATCAGTCTTTTTCTGTGAACATTGAGCTGCATCAGACATGCAGGGGCATCACAAGATGGATTCACAGACCTAGGTCCTCATATCATTGCTGTTCTGGGTATCTGATGAAAAATTTGAAAGTATTCTAATCTTTCCATAGTAATAGTTTTAAAGAGAAAGATCATATAAGTATATAATCCCTAGAAAAATTGCTATTCCTTCATGAATTCAGTATATATAGACATCATCATTATAAAAGTTTTTTTTTTCAGAGACAGGGTCTGCATATTCTTGAATTTAGTATGTTGGCAAGACTATCCTCAGGTTCAGAGATATTCTATTGTCTCTGCTTCCCAATTGCTAAGATTAAAGGTGTGTGACACTATACCTAGCTTAAAAAAGACATTTTCAATGTCTATGTTTATGTTATGAAGTCTTTGTATGTAAATGTGTGCAGGACAGTTATCTCTTTCCCATTGCAGGTGCCCGTGGGGACATTGTGATGAACCAGTCTCCACCCTCCATGGCTGTGCTAGTGGGAGAGAAGGTTTCTGCTAGCTCTAATCTGCTCAAACTCTGTTTGGTAGCTGTACCCAGAAGGTCTAGTTGGTCTCTGGGGTCTCTGGTTGCTCTGTAGACTGTTGATCTTGAATAGATTTCATTTTCACCATCAACAGTGTCCATAGAAGACCTGGGAGATTATTATTGTGTATGGCATTATAGCACTTCTTCCACAGTGCTTGAGCCTCCAACATAAATCTCCTCTCTGAGCCTCACCAGCTTTCTTCAACATACCCAGTCATGGATACTTCCCTCATCTGAATGACAACGAGTGTGCCTGGCATGCTGATGAGAAATGTTTAAAACTCAGCAGAAAATTAATAACTACAGTGTCTTCCAGATCCATGAAGCAAAATACAGTTAATTTTTCTGTGTAAATTTGCTATTTCTTCTGTCTTAAAAAAAAAAAGAAATTCATCATTTTGTAGTTCTCAAATTCAGAAGTCCAATACAAGATTCAGTGGTTTGAAGTTAAGAGGTTGGCTGCATACAATTCCATGTGAGGTCTTTAAAAATAAATTATATTTTTTTTTGTGTGTATGGGTTCTCTGCCTGTATGTAATCTGTGAATCTTGTGCATGCAGTTCCACAGAAGCCTGAAGATGGCATTGGGTTACAGATGCTAGGAGACTTGCTTACTTTTCCAGAGGACCCAGAACTGATTCTCAACACCCACGAGACAGTTACCTACTATCTGTAACCCAGTTCCAAAAGGAAAGTAGAGGAGAGGAGATGATTGGGGTGGGTGGAGGGGTGGGGTAGGAGGAGGGTCAGGGAGGGGAGGGGAGATGAGGCATACCCAGAACAAGTAATGCTTTTCAAAGACATATTTCTGGTAACCTGCCTCCTCACACTATTCTTCACTTTTGTTTTCCATCACCTCCTGATAATGCCATTTATTACAAATTACCAATGAATTAATGTAATTATTAGGTCAGAAACTTCATGATCCCTTCACTTCCCAATAACTATATTTACCCAGTTGGAACCAAGACTTTTTACTTGCCCACTTTATGGAATATAATTTGTAGGTAAACCTTAACAAATGAATGTATTATAGGTGACACCTAGGACTTAATCAAACATCAAGTTTAATTATTAAATATAACAAGTAGCCAACCTCTGTTCTAAAAGAAGCAGAACATAATTATAGACCCTTAGTAAAACGATCTGAACTTAGGTAATTTTCTGCATAGAAGTAAACATCTGAATTCGGCACATGAAACATCTGGGGTATTCACATAAGATATAGGCAGCAATAAAGTTCAGTTTGGATCACCCTCAGTTATTTTCTAGAACCTTATGGAAAACCCTAATACAGAGTTCCTTTGTACACACTCCACAGAAAGAACAGAACATGTCATTCTTCAGTGCTGATATTTCTATTTGTGCTTTTGTAGAGTTCAGCTTTGTGTGATTACAGTAACATTTAGACAGGTGACAATGATGGAACAAGGAGCGGTGTGACAAACTGCTGCCAATGCCCAGGATATTAGCTCAATCTCAGGCCATGAGCTTGGTGGGAAGATGTCATCTATATAAATCTCTGGTACTCTAATTACATGTGGCTTATTGACTTCTCTATGCTTAAGTAGAAAATGACTATTAACTTAGCAGATCATCAATTCTCATGCCTGCACTCTCAATGACTAGCAAAGTTGTTGCAGGTATTTCTGTCACATTTAGACTTAGGGCCATTCTAAGTCTAAACCAAGAAGATTTTAGGCATGTTTTTTATTTTAATCTAATTAACTTATTTATTTATTTATTTATTTATTTATTTATTTATTTATTTTTGCATCATAGTACCTCTATCATGAAAGCTGATATTGGAGATTCCCCCAACATCAAATACTGTTTATGTTATGTGCCTTTCCGGTTTATCTTTCTCTTAGTGTAAATGTATACATATTTATACATGTATATGTGAATGTATATTTAACAACAATTACAAAGAAACAATGAATCTGAATGCAAGTAAGAAAGTCACAATTGGATGCCAGATAAATCAGTAGTTTAGGAAAATATTCTAGTTTCTATTGTTAGCATGCTACATGTCGCCCCTGCCGGGACTGGACTTGCAGCTCATGGTGATTCTGTCTCCTTCAGACACATACAAGGATTTGGAGACTAGCCATCCCATAGGCACCTGCAATCAGAAATAAAGAATGAAAATACCCTTATACACACAGACTTCAAGGTACAAATGTTTTTTTTTCTATTGGCATTATGTCTGTATACTATTTGCTTCCTACAAGAAAAAGCTACACATCCAGTAAATGTTTGTATCTTTACAAATAAATTACTTTGAAGATATTGTAACACATTTAAATTTCTCACCCAGAATGGCAAAAATATAAGAAACTGAGTTTGTGACACAATCTTGATAACACCCCTGCCTGTCTGATGCGTTTTAGTTCTCACTGCAAAGACATGATTTATAAAATATGGACAGCTGAGATGGTCTGTAGAGAGCTATGCAAAGCAGTCATCAAATAAGTTAGTAAATTCCCTGGGCACTGGTTGTGAGAGTATCTGGGTTAAATCAACAGCCAAAAATACCATCAAAGAGAGTAAGAAGTCACAGAGAAGAAAGTCAGCATATAAGCAATTTAGGGTCCTCAAACCACAACTGTTTGTTGAACTCATAGCAGACTTCAATTTATAATTAAAGACATTTATATCAGTTATTTTTACAGAAATAATTGCGGAACTACTATTGATTAACTATCCTAGCGGATCAATAGCAATGTTGAGCAACCAAGGCAGAAACAAACAGGGAAATGGGAGGGCACAAAAAGAAGGAAAGAAGGGGAAGGGAATAGAAGATAAGGGGAAGAAGAAAGAAAGAGAGGATAAAAAAGAGGATTAGAAAGTTTGTATTTGGGAGGGGGGAAATGAGGTAGGAGATGGAGAATAGAGAAGATAAAGAAGCAGAAGCATGACAAAAACGTTTGGAGCATGGATAGATGGCTCAGTGAGGAAAATCATTGGTGCCCTTGGAGAGGATGCAAATTTGATTCTAAGCACTCACATGGTAGTTCTTGGACATGTTTAACTCCAATGCCTACCACACACATGAAGAAGACATACCTGCATGCAGCTTAAGATGTGATCACTCAGTTTCTGCTCCAGCTAACATTTCCACTGCCTCAATTATACCATCATAGACTCTATCCCTCTGAAAGACCAAATGAATGCTTTATGAATTATTTTGGTCATAATATTTTACCACAAGAGAAAAGAAACTAATATAAGGGGACAAACAATCCAAGGGATATTATAACTTAAAAGAGACACAAAACAAAAATGAATAATTGTGTGTGGTTTATAAACTTGCCATTCCCTACTGTATCCATGAGCTCCAAAACCAAACCAGTTGACCCTATTTTTTAAAGGAACACATAGGTGGTATTATTTAACATACTGTTTACTTGATCCTTGGATCTTTTTTCTTCATGAACATTAAATTTACCTATAAATATTATATATAAAGTCTGGAATATAGAGTCTTTCAACAAACAAACTATATCCTTCATTACTGAAGGGTGGGATTTCTGGGTCCCACATCTGGAAAGTGAGTATGGAGACTTATGTCAGGAGACACAAAGGAAGGGCTAAAGGCAAATAAGTAAGTTTTCTGGAGATGGTTCACTGTTTTTACATGGCTTATAATCAGTAAGCTCTGAGGGGCAAGGTCCTAAGACACTTCATCCTACAATTGCTTCTTACTGCTAATATGTCTTTTCCTATCACTATTACATAGTCTAATAATTCCTGGGCATCACCTGACCCTATTGAGCAAATTTTCTGCAGTACAATGTGAAGGTAAACTTTCATGAATTAATGCTGTATAGATGAATTAATGACTCTATAGAAATATTGATTTGATTCAAATAATTTGAGGAAGAAAGTTTTGAGACAGCTTTAGTTGTATGGCCAGAAAGATGTAATAAAATCAGAATCAAGAATAAAATGTGCCCATTCCTCATAGAATAGTAAGTAAAGGCTGTATAATAAAGAATACAACAAGCTTTCACAATTACACTAAAAAAAAAAAAAAGAAATAGGCTTGGGAAAAATTTATGGTCAAGTATAAACATTCATTTTGGGTCAGGTCAAGGACAAAGCTACAGATATGCACTATGATTAAAAAAAAGGCCATGTAAAACTGTAACTTTAAACTTATAATGAGCTTATAGAATGAAACACTGCTTTGAACTCACTCTCAATATTCTTCTGTAACTTCCTTTTTGTGTAACATTTTATCTATGAGATAATTTTCTAAAGAACTTTTGTCTAAAAAGTTATAAAACTGCCAGAGGAAAGAAATGATGTGATAGCTTGGGGGTCTCTGCCCCATCCATCCAAATATATATGTACATACATGTGTACATATGCCTGTATGTATGTAAGTATGCATGAACACTTGTGCAGCTGATATAGGTAGTCAGGTTTGCTTAGAAAGTATGAATATGTGTCTGTGCATCCTATCTGTGCAAATGATTTTCTTTTTCTACCTTTCTTTTCTATCTAGTTCATGAAGAGTTAACAAGTTCGAAGTGTCTTTCCTGGCCACAAAGTGGGCCTTGAACAAGACAGAAGGGAGCCCTAACAATTAAGCTTTTTATTTTTCTTTTTAACCCCTTTTCTAACAGAAAGAATTTTTTACCAGAAGCCAATGGCTTTTGGTCTTAGAATAGTAAAAAGTTCTTCTGCCAAAGATAAACTTTGGCCTTGACCATTGACTCCATATCCCTTTGCTGTCTTCCTCAAAGAACTTGTGCCAGCCACGCTGGACACTGGAATTTTTTATTTTATTTTATTTTATTTTTTTTGGTTTTTTGAGACAGGGTTTCTCTGTTTAGCTCTGGCTATCCTGGAACATACTTTGTAGACCAGGTTGGCCTCGAACTCAGTAATCCTCCTGTCTCTGCTGGACACTGGAATTCTATGGCACCTGACCAGGCTCCAAACTACTTTCCTAAGTATAAGAGCTCTCAGAGTCTGAGCCACCAACCAAAGAACATACACTAGCTGGAAGGAGGTCCCAAGAACATATGTAGCAGACAGGCAGCTCAGTCTTCATGGCTGCCTTGTCTGGCCTGAGTGGAAGAGGTTGTACCTAATCTGGCAGAGACTTAATGTGCTAGCATCCAGGATACCCAGGAAAGGGCCCATCCTCTCAGAGGAGAAAGGGAGGGAGGATGGAAAGAACAGCAGTTGGCAGGAAGAACTCTATGAGGGAGTGACTGGCAGGAGGAGCAGCATCTAGGATGTTACTAAATTAATTAATTTTTTTTAAAGTCTCATTTGAGACTTAGCTTGAGTCTACTGACTAAGGATGTCAGTTCAGGACAGGTGAGTGATCTAATGTTGAATCTGTGTGTTTAGTCTCAGACTGCCATAGGCTGCACAACACCCCCCTCAACAGCATTCCCCCCACCCCTACCTCCTCCTTGGTTGCTAACAGCAAAGACCTGTGTTAGTCCTTGGTGCTGAAGCCATAAATGTAAATTGCCACATCCTTCATGCCTGCTCTGCCATCATTGGCCCCAATAAATGGGATAAAAGGATTAAATACATAAGAAAACATAAACAAAAAAACTAAGAATACCATTGACTAGCTGACTGATTTTCTATTTTTTCAGTCCCTGGTTACCAGACCAGGGAGTTATACACGTAAATGTAAACTAAGAATACTAATTCTGAAGAACTAAAATACTAAGCAGAGAGAGAAAAGACATAACCCCTGCTGCATGTTATAGATAGAAGAACTGCCAAATATAAATAAACTTAAGCCTAGACCTTTGAATCATTCAACTATTCTAGTTGTAGCCTGCTTGAGTAAACACTATGAATAATAAAGAGCTCTTCTTAAGCAAAGACTGATAAATGACTCTTCCTATGAGCTCCAAAGCTCTTTGATCCCCACTATGGAATTCTATTGTTGTCTCATTCAGGATCTAAAGACAATGTTTTCCCCTTGTTTGAAAAACAGGCAGTGGTGGCACACGCCTTTAATCTCAGCACTTGGGAGGCAGAGGCAGGAGGATCTCTGAGTTGGAGGCCAGCATGGTCTACAAAGTGAGTTCCAGGATAGCCAGGGCTACACAGAGAAACCCTGTCTCAAAAAACCGAAAAAAAAAAAGAAAAAGAAAAACAGACAGTTCAAGAGAAGATAATTATGAATCTTGGGTAAAAAATTGACCTTGGAGGGGGGAGGGAATTTAACTTAGAAATTAGGAGATGTTAAAGTATCATAACCCTGAGTGGTCTCCCCTGAAGTCCCTAAAAAACATACAAAGAAACCAAACGGGGTCTATGAGATTTGATGCTGTTGTGATCAATGATGAGGAAGAGTAATAAAATTTCAGCCTCAATACCGAGATCATGGAGACACTAGCTAATAAAAAAAATAACAAAAAAAACCCCAACATCTAAAATATATTCCATTTTTCATGCATATGTATATACTATACATCCTTTTTAGCATCCCATCAACATTCTAAAATATAAATTTCATTCTAAGTCATAAAGCAAGCTTAACAAGAATAAGATAATCTTCCCCCTTTCCACTCCACAACCCTCTTATCCCTTCCCCCTCCCCCTGCTTCTTTAAGGGTTCTCACTCACTCACTCACTCACTCACTCACTCCCACCTCATTGCCCTGGCATTCCCGTACACTGGAGCATCGAGCTTTCGAAGGACCAATGGCCTCTTCTCCCATCAATGCCAGATAAGGCCATCTTCTGCTACATATGCACCTGGAACTATTGATTCCTCCATGTGTACTCTTTGATTAGTGGTTTAGTCCCTGGGAGCTCTGGGGGTTCTGTGTAGTGAGCCATATAGCCTCTAGACAAATTCAGCTGCCTGTATTTCACCTACACGGAGCTGAGGAATTCCAGCCACACCTCCTCCCACCTATTAGATGTCAGAGTTTCTCTGGCATTTCAAAAGAGCTACAGTTTCCTGTGAGTCAAGTCTCCATCTCCTGCTGTGTAGCAGACCCTGTGATCTTTGTTATGGCAACATCTCTCAGCCTGCCAGAGACCTGCTGAGAAGACTCTGCAGCTTTGGGAGGGAGGGTCACGTCCACAGCCCATATATTGTCGCTCTTGTCCCCAAAGAAATACAGAAAGATTTTGTACAGCCATGCACTAATGTCTCTGTGTCTTCTTTTCTCTTGACCCCCGTAGTTTCCCCCTTCAGCTCTCCCCCACGTAGAACCCACTCGTGAGCAATTCCCGGGAAGATCCAGATGGCGCCTCGAACTTTTGGCGTGGAAAAGGAGAGAACTACTGAGGAACACTGTCTGTTGGTGGAGCTCCACGGAAAAGAAGAAATAAAGGTTAAGTATCCAGGGCCCGGTAAGCAACATAGAGTAAAGGCTATGGTTGCAAGGGGCAGAAAGAAGGGATATGGCAATACTAGGTGAATCAGCGTAGCCCGACACTGAGATCAACTAGGGGTGACAGTGATGTGAAACTGGGAATTTTGTCAGGCTAGTTGGCCGCGGTTTAGAACCGAACTCCAGGTGAGAGAAAATTAGGGCATAAAGTAAAATAAAATAAAAAGTATAAAAAACAAAAAAACAAAAAAAGAGAAAAAAGTAGATTTTAGAAACATGAGAAAGACAGAAGGAAAATAGATTTTAAAGGTCTCCTAGGCACAACGAGAAATAGAAAGCGCGCTTCCCTCGATTTACATGTCCTTGGTGTATGTCCTTTGTTTGTCCTTGGTGCACCAATATGTCCACGTGTCAATTTGTTTCTTGTTGTTTGAATGGCTGTTCTATGTTTCATGTTGAAAAGAAAAAATGGTAAAAACTTCATCTGCTAGAGGTCCATCTCTTAATACAGTCTCAGTTTATGGTTATTTATCTTAGAAAAAGCTATATAATTGTGGTTATTAGGTCCAAAGTGCTTTTTCTCTTAAAATTACAGCTAGAGAAAAGAAAAAATGTGTTTGATTTAAATTTATAAGACTTGCGTAGTTGCTTTTTTCTTGTTTCTAATTGATGTTAAAGATATAAGTATGCTTAAATGTTTTGACTATAGAATTTTGGTTCATAAGTTTTTTAAAGGATGTAATGTCTGTAACAAAAAATTAGTTTAAAACTGGTAATTCAGGGTTGGAGCCATCTTAAGCAACACGTGGCATGACCCAACCCAAGAAATACAGGCCTCTAGATACGTCCAGATTGGCGTAATGTTTTATGTGGATCTGATCCTAAGAGATTAGTTTTATAAGAGATAAGATTTAAAATAATGTTTTCTTAATGAGATATTATAAGTTACACTGTCATGCATTCAAGCATGAGAGCTGGCAGACAAACTTTAAAGTGTATAAGTAATGTGTTTACCATTGATTTGAAAGGGAATAGATGGTTTAAAATTAGGTGTTACTTTTCAAAGTTGTAGATATTTTCTATATTATGAAGAAAGTTAAAAATTATGTTTAAAAACTGCAGTTTTCAGTCTAATTAAAGGCTCATGATTCTCAAAGATAACTTCTAGAGTGATAAAGTTTAAAAACAGCAGTGGCCAGTATAGTTGCTACTTTTTCACAAGTTTATTAGATACAGTTGTAAAGGTAAAATTTTTTTTTCTCTCTCAGGATTAAAAAGGAGATTTTAGTGCGATTTTAGTAGAGTCTTTACGGGACCCCTCAAATTACCGTATTGGCTGGCTGCAGGCTAAGATCCTACACAGGCAGGTATGGGCCTGGCTTTAGACAATAGGCTTAGATTAGAAGGTACTTACTCTAGAGATTTATCCAGGTGTGGTTTAAAATATAGTTCAAATTTAAGATCTATAGAAGATCAATGAGGCTATGTAGTAATTATGAAGATATTAAAATTTGGCCTATAAAATTATTATAGATTTAAAAGGTTTTGATTTGCTTTAGAGATCCTGATAATTGTAAAAGCATTTACAGAAGGTTTTATATTATGTATTCTCTGCCATTCCTTGGCAAAGGGAACATTAATGTAAAATCACCTTTTTCATCTCCAAGTAAAGTTTTAACATCCTCCGATAAAGATATTGGTGTGTTAAGTGTTTTAAAAGAAATGTCTTAAGAACCTGATGAAACATTTGTTCCTTGTTTCAAATAGCAATGAAATTGGTCATTGCAGAGTATTGATAATTGGTCTACTACATGGCAAGCCTTTTAGAAAATTGGTAATTGTTATCCAAAAGACAAGTTGTTAACATGCATCCTATAAAGAATGCATCTACTGTGGGAGTAAAGCTCATGCAATTGGACTACATGTTTATTCTTTTTGAGTTTCCCCCTGCTTCAACACAGATAATTAATTGACTTGGGTGTTGTAGCCACTATTTTTAAAATGTTAACAATCAAGCCTTTAATTTATATACTGATAGCCAATAAATATATATATAGCTCATGGCTTATAATTGCTTGAAATTGTTCCTTTTTTAGATACTGCTAATTCTTAAATTTTGCAATGATGTATGCAAATGCAACTCTAGTCAAGAGAAGATACTGTTCCTTCAGATGACTGTCCTCTGGACATTTAAGAGCTCATCCCGTGGCAGGAGGGATTTGTATCCCAGGCAGACTATAGGCCTTGCATAGGAACAATTGGCCATACAATCATATTCTTTACATCATCAAAATAGTAATGGCTTAAAAATAATTTTATATTTTTAGAAACTGTGCACATTAAATTGTAGAGGCTTGTTCTTGGTGTCCTCAACTTCTTCTGTACCACATAATGGTGTTACTTCTAGAGGAATTAATCAATTATTACAAATGAGTGGTACTCATATTTCTGATTTTAGAAAATTAAAATATGTGCACGTGACTAATGATACATTTTCAGGCTTTTTAGTTGCAACTGCTCTAACTGGAAAAGCAACTAAAAATGCTACGTTTATTTTCTATGCTTACATAGTCATTGCCTATATTATTGTCTATTCTTAGTGTTCCAATTAAGATTAAAACAAATAATGGAACTAGATATTTATTACAGTCATCAAATATTTGAGATGATTTTAACAATTTAATGTGATATAATTCTCAAAGACTAGATATTGTGTAATTTTTAAACAATATCTTCTAATAAAAAAACAAAAAGGAGGGAAATTGTATCCCTGTGCATATTGTTTAAGAAGGCATGTTTATGTTTTTCCACAGAATGCTATAGAAGCATTCTAGCTGCTATAGTGATGAGTGTGACATGCCAAAAATAATGCCGACCTGTGAACTTGCTGAGTGCCCTGACAATGGTGACTTTACTTGCCTGTGTCCCAGATTAAATACACGGTCTTGCTGTAAGCTTTAGATCTTGTGGGACAGAGAACAGTGGAGACTGTTAAAACTGACTTAAAAAAATTAATCTAAAAGAAGAGTTATAATGATTCTTCTCCTTCCTTTAATGTGATCAGTTTACTCAATTATGAAGTGGTCTAGTAATAAGTCCAATATTGGAGATTCCAATTATGAAGATGGCTGATAATAATTATCAGCCAACTGAGTTAATTTCAAATATAGTTTCCATTCTTTCTGAGAAGTAACAGGTCTCTGTTAACTCTCAAAGCCATTTCCCTTCACACTGGGAAGTTAAGCTGTTTTAAGTCAAGTTGTGTTTTAAGAGCTACTCATTTACATTTGAATTCCTGGGACCTTCCAAAGACAAGCTAATTTGCAACTGAATATTGTGTTTTGCTTAACTCTTTGTCTTGTATTTTAAGCAGATTGTCTCCATCCAGGCTCACCTGAATTGAAAACAGGCTGTCTGTTAAAGACTAGTAAGGCATTTGGCAATTACATGACTCCGGCATCAAAATTTATAAATAAGTGGATCTCCTTCATGGAGCCACATAGAACTCAGATCCATGTGTGTCTGCTTACGAGCTGACATGGGCATCAGGGGGTGTACAGCCAAGCATTGCACAGAGAGGATCTAAGTATCTGGTTCTGAGTCTCTGGGGAGCAAGTCTGATTTGCATAGGGGTTGGTGTCGGTCTTCTGACCACCATGCACTCTGTGGGGATGTCCCACTAACCCAAGGCTCTGCCCCTCCCCTCCAAAAGACACCAAGAGCCGTCTAAAAGGTGGAAACAATTATTTGTTCTCCAGGAGGGGAATTAGACCCCTGCTCCCTCCCCTGGTCAATCGACAGCTGTCATGGACGGATTTATTATCCACTTGTTTAAATTAATAAGGAAGGAGGAGATGTAGTGAGCCATATAGCCCCTAGACAAATTCAGCTGCCTGCATTTCACCTACATGGAGCTGAGGAATTCCAGCCATACCTCCTCCCACCTGACAGATGTCAGAGTTTCTCTGGCATTTCAAAAGAGCTACAGTTTCCTGTGAGTCAAGTCTCCATCTTCTGCTATGTAGCAGACCCTGTGATCTTTGTTATGGCAACATCTCTCAGCCTGCCGGAGACCTGCTGAGAAGACTCTGCAGCTTTGGGAGGGAGGGTAACGCCCACAGCTCATATATTGTCACTCTTGTCCCCAAAGAAACACAGAAAGATTTCATACAGCCATGCACTAATGTCTCTTTGTCTTCTTTTCTCTCGACCCCCGTAGTTTCCCCCTTCAGCTCTCCCCCACGTAGAACCCACTCGTGAGCAATTCCCGGGAAGATACAGTTCTGGTTGGTTTATTTATTTATTTATTTATTTTTTTCACACTTAGGCCTTCTTTCTTGTTAAGCTTCATATGGTCTATGATTTGTATCATAGGTATTCTTTTTTTTTTTTTTAATTTACATTCCAAATCATTTCCCCTTTCCCGTTTCCTCCCTCCCCGAAAGTCCCATAAGCCCCCTTCCTTCCCTCTTTTCTCCATTCAACCCCCTCTCATTTCTCTGTCCTGGCATTCTCCTACATCCAGTCTTTCCAGGACCAGGGGTCTCTCCTTCCATCTTCTTAGAAATCTATTGATATGCGAATTGTGTCTAGGGTATTCCAAGATTCTGGGTTAAGATCCCCTTGTCAGTGACTGCATACCATGTGTGTTCTTTTGTGATTGGGTTACCTCCCTAAGGATGATATTTTCAAGTTCTGACCATTTGCCTAGGAATTTAGTGAATTCATTGTTTTTAATTGCAGAGTAGTATTCAATTGTGTAAATATACCACATCTTCTGAATCCATTCCTCTGTTGAGGGACATCTGGGCTCTTTCCAGCTTCTGGCTATTATAAATAAGGCTGCTATGAACATAGTGGAGCATGTGTCCTTATTGCATGCAGGGGAAGCTTCTGGGTATATGCCCGGGAGTGGTATAGCCGGATCCTCCGGGAGTGTCATGCCCAGTTTTCGGAGGAACTGCCAGACTGCTTTCCAGAGTACCAGCTTGCAATTCCACCAGCAGTGTAGGAGTGTTTCTCTTTCTCCACATCCTCGCCAACAACTGCTGTCTCCTGTGTTTTTGATCTTAACCATCCTGACTGGTGTGAGATGGAATCTCAGGGTTGTTTTGATTTGCATTTCCCTAATGACTAAGGATGATGAACATCTCTTTAGGTGCTTCTCAGCCATTAGATATTCTTCAGGTGAGAACTCTTTCTTTAGCTCTGTACCCCATTTTTTAATAGGGTTACTTGCCTCTCTGGAGTTTAACTTCTTGAGTTCTTTGCATATATTGGATATTAGCCCTCTGTAGGATGTAAGGTTGGTAAAGATCATTTCCCAGTTAGTTGGTTGCCGCTTTGTCTTTTTGACAGTGTCTTTTGCCTTGCAAAAACTTTGTAATTTAATGAGGTCCCATTTGTCTATTCTTGATCTTATTAAGCGACCCAAAGAACTCCCCCAGAGAACTCCTACAGCTGATAAACAACTTCAGCAAAGTGGCTGGATTTAAAATCAACTCAAGCAAGTCAGAAGCCTTCCTATACTCAAAGGATAAGTAGGCTGAAAAAGAAGTAAGAGAAATGATACCCTTCACGATAGCCACAAACCATATAAAGTATCTTGGCGTGACTCTAACCAAACAAGTGAAAGATCTGTATGACAAGAACTTCAAGTCTCTGAAGAAAGAAATTGAAGAAGACCTCAGAAGATGGAAAAATCTGCCATGCTCATGGATTGGCAGGATTAATATAGTAAAAATGACCATCTTACCAAAAGTAATATACAGATTCAATGCAATCCCCATCAAAATCCCAACTCAATTCTTCATAGAGTTAGAAAGAGCAATTCAAAAATTCATCTGGAATAACAGAAAACCCAGAATAGCTAAAACTATTCTCAAGAGTAAAAGAACTTCTGGGGGAATCAGTATCCCGGACCTCGAGCTGTACTACAGAGCAATAGTGTTAAAAACTGCATGGTATTGATACAGTGACAGGCATGTAGATCAATGGAACAGAAATGAAGACCCAGAAATGAATCCACACTCCTATGGTCACTTGATCTTTGACAAAGGAGCTAAAACCATCCAGTGGAAAAAAGATAGCCTTTTCAACAAATGGTGCTGGCTCAGCTGGAGGTCAACATGGAGAAGAATGCAAATTGACCCATTCTTATCTCCTTGCACTAAGCTCAATTCCAAGTGGATCAAGGATCTCCACATAAAACCAGACACACTGAAACTAGTAGAAGGGAAACTACAGAAGAACCTTGAACATATGGGCACAGGGGAGAATTTCCTGAACAGAACTCCAATAGCTTATGCTCTGGTTGGTTTATATTTTTGTTCTTCCTATGGAGTTGCAAACCCCTTCAGCTCCTCCAGTCCTTGCCCTGACTCCTCCATTGGGGTCCCCTCACTCAGTCCAATGTTTTGGATGTACTTCCACATTAGTATTGATCAGGATTTTGGCATTGATAGTAGTATCTGGGTTTGGTGTCTGCAGATGGGATGGATCCCTTGGTGAGTCAATCTCTGGATGGCCATTCCTTCAGTCTCAGTTCCATACTTTGCCCCTGAATTTCCTTTTGACAGAAGGAATGCTTACTTATTTTTTTTGAGATAGGTGGTTAGCCCTATCTCTCAACTGGGGGCTGTGTTTATCCACTGGATATGGTCTGTATAGGTTCTATCTTGCCTTTGTTGGATATTTTGCCTAATATCCTCTCTGTGGGGTTCTGGGAATCTCTTGGGTCCTTGACTTCTTGGACTTTCTAGTGGCTACTCCCTCCTGTTCCCCATCCCCCACAACTACACACCTTTCAAATTCCTGACCCTCTGTACTTATCCCCCATCTCCTCCCTTATCTGAACCAGTCTCTCTTTTCCCCTCCCCACTCATCTCTCCCTCCCAGATTGCTCTATCTCTCTACCTCTTGAGATTATTTTCTTTCCCCTTCTGAGTAGGACTGCAACATCCACCTTTGATATAGTCTTCATTCTTCTTGGCTTTCATATGGTCTGTAAGTTGTATTTTGGGTATTCAAAGCTTTTGGGGGGAATGGCTAATATCAACTTATCAGTGAGTACATACCATGTGTGTTCTTTTGTGACTGGATTGCCTCACTTAGGATGATATTATGAAGTTCCTTCGATTTGCCTGCGAATTTCATGAAGTCATTGTTTTAATACCTGAGTAGTACTACATTGTGCAAATATACCTCATTTTGTGTATCTATTCCTCTGTTGAGGGACATCTGATGTTGTTTCTAGCTTCTGGCTATTACAAATAAGACTGGTATGAAAATAGTGGAGCATGTGTCCTTTTGATATATTGGAGCATCTTTTGGGTATATGCCCAGGAGTGGTATAGCTGGGTTCTCAAGTACAACTATTTCCAATTTTCTGAGGAAGCACAAGACTGACATTAAGTATGTCATTCACCATGATCAAGTATGCTTCATCCTAGGGATACAGGGATGGTTCAATATACAAAAATCCATCAATCTAAACCTATATATAAACTAACTTAAAGAAAAATCAGGATTATTTCATTAGATGCTGTAAAAGCTTTTGACACAATCCCACATCCCTTGATGCTAAAAGTCTTGGAGAAATGAGGGACTCAAGGCACATATATAAACATATCAAAAGCAATATATAGGAACCCAATATCCAACATAAAATTAAATAGAGAGAATCTTGAAGCAATCCCACTAAAATCAGGGACAAAATTAGGCTGCCAATTCTCCTCCTACCTATTCAATATAGTACTTGAATTTCTAGATTCAGCACAAAAAGACAACGAATGGAGATAAAGGGGGTAACATTATTCATGATTGATATGATAGTATAACCTAAGTAACCCTAAAATTCTCCTACACTTGATTAATAACTTCAGCAAAATGGCTGGCTATATAATATAAAATTATCTCAAAGAAATGAGTATCCTTTTATACAAGTGGTAAATGGGCTGAGAAAGAAATTAGGGAAACAACAACCTTTACTGTTGTGTTTTATAAAAAAGAAAGGAAGGCCAGGGATATGTTTGATAGAGGTGTGGTATGGTAAGGTGGAAGGGGGTGCCTCTGTGGGCCCATGATGAGGCATCCCTTCCCCCTGAGGTACCAACCACACAACTGACCAACAGTGTATAGTATAGAATAGAGTTTATTTAGGTCATGCTGAGAGCATTTTTCAGAAGTAGGCAGGCCCTGAGAGTCCCTGCTGAAGGCAGACATAGGAAGGGAGACAGAGTCCCTATTGCACTCTTGTTTATCTCCTCTTGCTAATCTCCAGCAGCAAAGACTTGGCAACAGCCCACCTGATTTCATTATGATGTTTTCATCATTCACATAGAGCACTGGAACCTACTTAATGACAGTCTGGACAGTCTGAAAGCAAAAATAAAAAAATCTACTCTCAACCTAAGTAATGACAATCTCTTGGTTTTTCTTTTTCTTTTTTCTTTTTTTTCTCTCTCTCTCAATTCCAGTGTACTAAAGAAAATAGAGACATTGTAACATATTTTATTTCCTAAAACCTCTTTGCTTTTCAAAATGTGAGGATGCTTTATTCATTGGAGAGTTGGGGAATTATCAGAATCTGCCTTAACAGTTTAGGTCAAAAGAAATTATAATAAAAGCAAAATAGATTTGAACCACTTTGTCAGTCTTTCAGCACCCTGCTTGTATTCCATCCATCAACACATTTTGTTTTATTACATTCACTCCTGATACAGAAGCCCTGTGTGAGTTATTTTAAAAATACAAGAAACCCACAAAACTCTCCCTTATCTAAACTGCTATCTAGGGCAGGCTATTTGCATAGTATTCCCTATGTATGTCCCTTGCCCTGCTGTGCTGAGATAAAAGCTCAGCTGTATTCTTGCTTTCAGTGATCACTCTCCTAAGTTTATCTCCTCAAAATGATGAGGTCAGTCAAGTCCCTGATTCTGTTATTGCTTTGGATTCAAGGTAAGTAGAGAATGAGATGCAGCAGGGAAATGGGGATGGAGGGTGAGCTTTGACTGGTGTTCTGGGCTGTCCATGTATGGTGAGGCAGGTTCTATTTTCCAAGATGGACATGTAAGGTTCAGTCACATGATAATGAGAAATTACAGATGAGCTAGGGTTTGTGCTAAGATGAAGATTCTAATGTAGATGGGAAAATATATGACATTTAGGACCTTCAGCTAATTTGCTTTGTGGAAAAGCATTTAATATATTTTTAAAAATCACAAAACATACGAGGATCTCACTTGAAATGAGTAACTTAAAGTAATTCAAAAAGATTGCTTGGGAAATTAGCACACAACTTTGCACTGTTCTATTTTAATTTCAGGAATCAACAGTGATGTCGTGATGACCCAGACTCCACTCACTTTATCAGCTACCATTGGACAATCAGTCTCCATCTCTTGCAGATCAAGTCAGAGTCTCTTACATAGTAATGGAAACACCTATTTGAATTGGCTTGTACAGAGGCCAGGCCAGTCTCCACAGCTTCTAATTTATTTGGTATCTGAACTGGAATCTGGGGTTCCTAACAGGTTCAGTGGCAATGGGTCAGGAACAGATTTCACACTCAAAATCAGCAGAGTGGAGGCTGAGGATATGGGAGTTTATTACTGCATGCAAGCTACACATGATCCTCCCGCAGTGATATAGACCCTAACAAAAAAATGTCCTTGCTTGAGGTAACCCAGTTGCTAATGTGCTGCTTGTCTGGAGAGGAGCAGAGCCCTCTGTGTCTGTGTGAGAGGAAGAGCATGGGCAACATGAGTAATTGTTTGCCACTGAGAGCTCTGTCTAGATTCATATCCCTGGATGAGTAGTTTGGCTAGACGTCAAGTGCCAGCAATTTCTAGTCCTTCTAGCTGTAACAGCTATGCTATTGGCTCTGTAGCAACAAAATTTCATCTCATTAATCTAGATCATTGTTGCAGATTTTAACCACTTAATACTTTTGCATTAATCTCTTGAGCTTCATTCTGTTGCTTCCTCTTAACGATGCATGTGTTTTTGTTAAATTTTCGTCTAACTTTTTAAATGCTTAGATGTCTATCCATATCCTCTTTTATATTCTTTTTTATAATTTATTTTTTATTCATATTACATCCCAATCACAACCCCTCTTTTCCTGTCCTTCCAGTCCCATCCTTACAAATCCCTGCCACCATTATGCCTGTCCCTTCTCAGAAAAGGGAAAGTCTCCCTTGGATACCACCATGCACTGTTACATCTAATTCAAGCAGAACTAAGCACTTTCTCTACCACTGAGGCCCAATGAGGCAGTCCAGGTAGAGGAAGGGGAGCCAATCTCAGACAATAGAATCAGAGATAGCCCCCACTTCAATTGTTAGAAGACCCACATACACACCAAGCTGCATATCTGCTACAAACATATGGGGGCCTAAATCCAGGCCCTGCATGCTCTTTGGTTGATGGTTCAGTCTCTGTGAGCCTTCATGGGCCTGGGTTAGTTGACTCTGTAGGTGTTCTTGTGGTACCCTTGACTCCTCCAGCTCATTTAATTCTATTCCCCACTCTTCCACAAGACTCCCCAAGTTCTGCTTGATTTTTGAATATCTATATTTACTTTCATCTGTTGCTGGTTAAAGTCTCTCATGAGACAGGTATATTTGGTTCTTGTCTGCAAGCATATCATTAATACTATTGACTCTATCCCAGGGGATGGGTCTCAATTTGGGCCAGTCATTGGGTGGCCATTTCCACAGTATCTGTTCCATCTTTGTCTCTCTATCTTGTAGACAGGACACATTTTGGCCTTCAGGTTTTGTGGGTGGGTTAAGGTCCTCCTTCTTCCACTAGAAGTCCTGCCTGATTATAGGAGGTAGTTACTTCAGTCTCTATACTCCTAGAAAGTAGGAATTTCAACTAGGGTCACCATAGAAATCTATAGCTTCCCCCATTCCAGGTCTGCAGCTAGTCTCTGAGATGCACCCCTGCCAATTTCCATTCTTACTTCCTGCCCTCCCACCCCTAGTGAGATTGTCATTTCCTTACCTTTCCTCATTTCCTCTTTCTACCTATTTCCCTCTCTCTATCCTCCCTGATGAATATTTTGTATCCCCTTTTGAGTAAGATTTACAATCCACTCTTTGGCCCTCCATACTAACCAGTTATTTTGGGTCTGTAGATTATAACATGGTTATCCTCCTCTTTATGGCCAATGTTCATTTATAACTGAATACATACTAATACATGTCTTTCTGGGTCTGTGTTACCTCACTCAGGATTGTAGTCTTATGCTCCATTCAATTGCCTGTAAATTTCAGCATATATTTGTTTTTAATAGCTGAATAATGTTGCATTGTATAGATGCACCACCATATATATATATATATATATATATATATATATATATATATATATATATATATTCTCTTCATTTGAGGGGTAGCAAGCCTGTTCCCAGTTCTTGGCAATCATGAATAAAGCTGCTATGATCACAGTTGAGCAAATGACACTATGATATACTGGGAAGTCATTTGCACATATGCCCAGGAGTTGTACAGCTGGGTCTTGAGGTAGAACTTTTATCATTTTTCTGAGGAACTACAAAATTTATTTCCAAAGCAGTTGTACAAGTTCGTCTTCTCACCAGCAGTGGAAGAATGTTCCACTTGCTTCACATCCTCACCAGCATGTGCTGTTACTTGGGTTTGTGATCTTAACCATTCTGGCAGGTATAAGGTGGAATTTCAGAGTCATATTGATTTGAATTTCCCTGATAACAAAGGTCATTAAACATTTCATCAAGTGCTTCTTAACCATTTGGAATTCCTCTGTTGAGAATTCTGCATAGCTCTGTACCCCAATCATTTTCATTGAATTCTAGAAAGTCCTTTATTTCTTTATATTTTCCCTGACCCAGAGACCATTAAATAGATAGTTGCTCACTTTCCATAAGTTTGTAGGCTTTCTGTTTTTCTGTTATTGTGAAAGTCCAGCTTTAATCCATGGGAGTCTGATAAGATACAAGGAGTTATTTCAATTTCCTTGTATCTGTTGAAGCTTACCTTCTGACCATCTATATGGTCAATTTTAGAGAAGGTTCAACAGTAGCAAATCAAAGGAAAGTAAACACACACACACACACACACACACACACACACTACCACCACCACCATATAAAAATAGCAGGAATTAATAATCATTGGTCATTATAATCTAGCAACATCAGTGGAACCAATTCCCCAAGAAATATATACAGGATAACAGAATGGATGCAAAAGAACCATATCCATCATTTTGATTCATACAAGCAACATGCCTCAGCAACAAAGTTAAACTTAACTTCAGAGTAAAGGGCTTGAAAATGACAAACAAACAGACCCAAGAAGCAATTGTGGGTAGTCATTCTAATATCTAACAAAATATTCTTTAAACCAAAATTAATCAAGAGAGATGGGAAAGAAAAGTTCATAACCATCAAAGGAAAACTCTAGCAAGAAATCCTTTCAATACTGATTATCTTTGCCACAAATACAATATCTCCCTCATTTGCAAAAGAACCATATTGCTAAAATATAAAGCAGACTTGAACCCCATATATTAATAGTGGGATACTTCAATAACATGTATCTTTACCAAATACAAGAGATGGAAGAAAGAATCTAAGGAATACCATACCATGGAGAAATTAATACATTGGTCAAAGGAAATGCCAAACGTAAAAATATTCCTAAGTCAAAACATGCAGCATATTTGGGACACTTTGAAAAGACCAAATCTAAGAATAGAAAAGGGTGAAGATTCCCAGTTCAAAGAACCAGAAAAGACCTTCAACAAAATCAGAGAAGAAAAAATTCTTAACCTAAAGAAAGAGATGGTTATAAACATACAAAAAGTTTACAGAAATCCAAAGCTTACAGAAAAGAAAATCTTCTTGCCACATAATAATGAAAACACAAATGTATGGAACAAAGAAAGAATAATAAAAGCTGTAAGGAAAAAGGCCAAGTAACAAATATTGGCAGATATATCAGAATTACACGTGACTTCTCAACAGATTCTAAAGGCCAGTAGATCCAGGACAGATGTCTTGCAAAGCCTAAGAGACCACAGTTGTCAGTCTAGACAACTATACCCAGCCAAACTCTCAATCACCATAAATGGAGGAACCAAGATAAACCATGAAAAATAAAACCCAAATTTAAACAATACCTTTCTACAAATCCAGCCTACAGAGGATTCTAGAAGAAAAACAACAGAAATTAATCATCTTACAGCAAAAGCAAAAGAAGAGCCTCACATACACACAGTACCAATTCCAGCATCAAAATAACAGATACTAATAATCACTGGTCATTAATATCTCTCAATATCAGTGGACTCAATTCACCAATAAAAACATGTGGGCTAGCAAACTGGATATGCAAACAGGATCCATCATTCTGCTGCATATAAGAAACATACTTCAGCCACAAAGATAGACAGTATTTCAGAGAAAAGTCTGGAAAAAGCTTATCCAAGCAAACAGACCCAAGAAACAAGCTGGAAATAAGCAAAAAGTTATCAAAAATGATAGAGAAGGACACTTAATACTCTTCAAAGCAAAATCCACCAAGATGACATCTCAATTCTAAAACTATCCTCAAAAGCTAGGGCATCCACATGTATAAAAGAAACTTTACAAAATATCAAATCACACATTGACCACCACATGATAATAGTGGGAGACTTCAACAGCAAACTCCCACAAATGGACAAGTTGTTGAAACAGAAACTAAACAGAGAAACAATGAAACTAACAGATGTCATGAATCAAATAGACTTAACAGATCTATGCAGAATGTTTCATCCCAAAACAAAAAGAATATAGCTTTTTCTCAGCATCTTATAAAACCTTCTTCAAAACTTACCATATAGTCAGGGAAAAAATTCTTTACAGATACAAGAAGATTTAATTAATTCCGTGCATTTTATCAGACTCAACATTAATAAAAACAACAGTAAGCCCACATACTCATCAAAACCAAACAACTCTCAAGCCAATAATCATTTGGCCAGAGAAGAAATAAAGAAAGAAATTAAGGAATTTCTGGAATTCAGTGTAAATGAAGGTTCAACATATCCAAATTTATTGGACACAATAAAAGCAGGTAGTTCCAATACGAAATTTCATAGCATTAAGTGCCTTCATAAAGACATTAGAGAGATCTTATACTAGCAAATGAACAGCACACCTGAAATCTTAAAATCAAAAACAAGCAAACAGACCAAAGATAACTAGATGGCAGGAAATAATCAAAATTAGGACTGAAATCGATTAGAAACAAAAAGAACAATACAAAGAATCAACAAAAACAAGAGCTGGTTCTTTTAATAAATCATCAAGATAGACAAACCACTATCCAAGTTAAGTAAAAGGCACAGAAACAGTATCCAAATTAACAGAATCAGAAATGAAAAGGGAGAGAAAACAAACACAAATTGAGGAACTAAAAAAAAAAAAAAAAAAAAAAAAAAAAAACCCAGAATAACCATTACATCTTACTTAAAAGCTTGTACTCCACAAAACTGGAAAATCTAATAGAAATGCATGATTTTCAAGACAGATACCACCAACATTAAATCAAAATCATGCAAACTATCTAAGCAATCCCCTAAGGCCTAAGGAAATAGAACCAGTAACCCCAGAGCTCCGAGGGACTAAACCACCAACCAAAAAGTACACATGGAGGGACCCATGGCTCCAGAAGAATATGGAGTAGAGGATGGCTTTGCTGGATATCAGTAGGTGGTGAGGTCCTTGGTCCTGTGAAGGTTTGATGCCCCAGTGTATAGGATTGACACTACCGAGAAGTGTGAATGGGAGGGTGGGTAAGCAGGTGGAGGGGGGAGGGATGGGGGTTTTCAGAGAGGAAACCAGGAAAGGAGATAAGATTTGAAATGTAAATAAAGAAAATATCTAAACAAACAAACAAACAAACAAACAAAGCAATCATTAAAAGCATTCCAATTAAAATTGCCCAGAGCCAGATGGTTTTAGAACAGAATTCCCTGAGATTTCATCTCACACCAGTTAGAATGGCAAAGATCAAAAACTCAAGAGACAGCCAGTACTGGCAAGGATGTGGAGAAAGAGGAACACTCCTCCACTGTTGGTGGGATTGCAAGCTGGAAAAACCACTCTGGAAATCAGTTTGGCTGTTCCTCAGAAAACTTGACATAATACTACCGGAGGATCCAGCTATACCACTTCTGGGCATATACCCAGAGGACTCTCCAACATGCAATAAGGACATATGCTCCACTATGTTCATAGCAGCCTTATTTATAATAGCCAGAAGCAGGAAAGAACCCAGATGTCCCTAAATGGAGGAATGGATACATAAAATGTGGTACACTAAAGAATACTACTCAGCTATTAAAAACTATGGATTCATGAAATTCTTAGGCAAGTGGGTGGAACTGGAGAATGTCATCCTGAGTGAGGTGACCCATTCACAAAAGATCACACATGATATGCACTCACTGATAAGCGGATATTAGCCTAGAAGCTTGGAATACCCAAGGAACAATTCACATATCAAATGATACCCAAAAAGAAGGAAGGAGAGACGCCTTGTCCTGGAAGGGCTCAATGTGGCAGTGTAGGGAATACCAGGAAGGGGAGGCAGGAGTGGGTTGGTTGGGGAGCAAGAGGAGGGAAGAATGCATATGGGACTCTCGGGAAGGGCAGGAACCAGTAAGAGGGAAATCGTTTGAAATGTAAATAAAGAATATATCTAATAAAAAAAAGAACAGAATTCCTGCACACATTCAACGAGGAGATAATACCAATACTTCTCTAACTATTCCACAAAAAATAAACAGAAGGAACATTACCTAATTCTTTTGATGAGGCTACAGTCACTCTGCTACTCAAGCCACAAAGAATTAACAACAAAAAAAGAGAACTTCAGATCAAGTTTGCTTTTGAACATCAGCACAAAAATATTCAATAAAATTCTTGTAAACCATATGTAAGAACATATCAAGAACATCATTTACTGTTATCAAATATGTTTCATCCCAGCGATTCAGGGAATGTTCAGTGTATGAAAATCCAAAAATGTAATCCACTATGTAAAAATATTAAAAGAAAAAATTCACATGATCATATCATAAGATGCTGGAAAAACCTTCAACAAAATCCAACATCCATTCATGTTAAAAGTATTTGAGAGATCAGGGATTCAAAGTATCTAAATAAGCATAAGGCAATATACAACAAGCCAATAGCCAACATCAAATTGAATGGAAAGAAACTTGAAGCAACCCCATTAAAATCAGGGTAAAGAATAGGATGCCCACTCTCTCCCTATCTATTTAATACTTGAAGTTCTAGCTAAAGCAATAAAACAACAAATACAATTCAAAGTAATATAAGTTGGAAAGGAGGAATTCAAGATGCCCTATTCTCAGATGATATGATAGTATACATAAACAACTCCAAAATTCTTCTACAGGTGATAAACAATTTCAGCAAAGTTGCTGGTTATAAATTTATCTCAAGGAAGTCAGTAGTCCTCTTGTTTACAAATCATAAATGGGCTGAAAAGTAATTAGGGAAAGAATACCCTTCACAATAGGCACAAATAATGTAAAATATCTTGGTATAACTCTAATCAAGCAAGTGAAAAATTTGTATGATAAGAACTTTAAGTCGCTGCAGAAAAAAATTGAAGATTAGAGAATATGGAAAGATCTATCATACTTGTGAATTGGCAGGGTTAACCTAGCCAAAATGGCCATCTTACCAAAAGCCATCTACAAATTTAATGCAATTCCTATCCAAATTCCAACATGACTTTTTATTGAGCTAGAAATAGTAATTCTCAACTTCATATGGAAAAATATAAAATCCAGGGTTGACAGTATGATCAGGAACAACAAAAGAATTTCTTGAGTAATTACCATTGCTGATCTCAAGCTGTATTACAAAGCAATAGTGGTAATAACTGTATGGTATTGGTACAGAACAGACAGGTCGATGAATGGAATAAAACTGAAGACCCAGAAATAAACCCACAGACATATGGACAGTTGATTTTTGACAAAGAAGCCCAAATTATACTATGGAAAAAAGAAAGCCTCTTCAACAAATGATGCTGATCTAACTGGATATCTTCAGGTAGATGAATAGGAGGGCAGGATCAGGAACAGGGAGAGACAGAAGATGGGCCTTGAGGGCCAGGAGAATGAGTGGAAATCTGTAGTTGCTGGGGTTGGAGACTTTGGAGAATCTCTAGGAAGTCCCACAGACCTTGCATAGGAGACACTCCCAGAAGTCAATGTGGGTGACCTTAGCCAAGGTACCTAACAAAGGGGTCATGGAACCTGAAGATATAATAGTATTCATAAGCAACTAGATAGTTAAGGCACTAAGATCAACAAACTCATGAAACTGAAAACTTTCTGTAAGGCAAAGGACACTATAAATTGGACAAAATGGCAGTCTATAAGATGTGACAATTTCTTCACTAACCCTACATCTGACAGAGGGCTAATATCCAACTTATATAAAGAACTCAAAATATTAGACACCAACAAACCAAATAACCCAATAAAAAATGTACTATAGAGCCCAACTGATAATTTGCCATAGAGAAATCTCTAATGACTGACAAGCATTTAAAGTAATATTCAGCATTGTTAGTCATTAAGTAAATGCAAAGCAAAATGACTCTGAGATTCCATCTTACACCTTTCAGAGTGTCTAAGATAAACTCAGGGGACATCACATGCTGGACAGGATGTGGAGCAAGGGAAACACTCCTTCACTGCTGGCAGGAGTGCAAACTTGTACAATCACTTTGGAAATCAGTTTGGTGGTTTCTGAGAAAATTTCAAATTGTTCTACCAGATATACCACTCTGGGCATATATCCAAATGATGTTTCAGCCTACCACAAAGACACTTGCTCAACAATATTCATAGCAGCTTCGTTCATAATAAGCAGAAACTGGAAATGGCCTAGATGCCCCTAAACTGAAGAATGGATGAAGAAAATGTGGTAAAGCTACATGATGGGATATTACTCAATTATTATAAACAATGATATCATGAAATCTGCAGGCAAATGAATGGCACTAGAATATCTTCCTGAGTGACATAATTCAGACCCAGAAAGACACATACGTTATGCACTTGCTTATAAATTGATATTAATCTTAAAGTGTAGGATAAACATGCTATCATTCACAGACTGAAAGAATTGGAGGATGCTTGAAACTCACAGAAGCAGAAATAGAAAATACATTGGAGCTGAATGGAAGCAGGACACTTCATGGGAAATGGGGCCAGGAGAGGAACAGGAGAAATCAAGTGTCAGGAGGACTGGTGGAGAGAGAAATAAAATCATTGAGGGATTGGGGATAGCTCCAGGACAATCCAGAAACTTAGGACAAGGGAGACTTCCAGGAATCTATGAGCATGTCCATAGCTGATATTCCTAGCAAGAGGGAATATGGAACCTGAAATGGCTGCCATCTGTAACTATGTATGACTTTCAGTGAAGGGATGGGGACACCAACTGACCCACAAAGTTTTCAATCAAATATTTGTCCTGCCTACAAGATATTTAGGGGTAAAGATGAAACAGAAACCGAGGGAATGATCAGCCAATGATTATCCCACCTTGAGACCCATCCCATAAGAGAGAGCGAACTTCTGACACTATTAGTGATATTTTCCTATACTTGCAGAGAGGAGCTTAGCATAACTGTCTTTGGAAAGGTTTCATCCAACAGCTGATAGAAACCCATGTAGAGAATCAAAGATAGATATTATGGAGAGCTTGAGGAATCTTGTAGAAGAGTAGGGTAGAGGATTTGTGGAGCTAGGTAGGTTAAGAACACCCCAAGAAAATCTACAAATCAACTAATCTGGGCCCATGGGGGCACACTGAGACTGAAGCACCAATCAAAGATCAAGCATAGAATATACTTAGGCTCCCAATATATATATGTCTGATGTCCAGCTTGGTATTATGTGGATCCCCTAACTACTGGAGCAAGGGCTGTGAATCTACTACCTATGTAGTCCAGTAGTAATTATTTCCTCCATCCACTCATAGACCTTCATGGAGACAAGGCTGACTGGCAACTTTATCAAAGTTATGTTCAAGTTGGTCTCCAAGGAATCCAGATACATAATTACAGAAGTAAGGCCCAAGAACATCCTGACACATGACCCCATGTAGACATGTCTGGGATCCACATTCATCAATTTCTAACTCATAGTTCATACCAGAATACTCTTGAGGACAGATACACATATATCTTCCTATCTCACTGTGACATACAGCCTCATTCATGTGGGAATGAGAAACACACTCATCTACTTCCAAGTCATAATGTCTGCCGTGGTATCCAGGAACACTGAAGCAGAAGTAGTCATTGATTCCATTCTGGCTCACAGCTCTATTGTGGCAAGGACTGAAAGCACACTCAGTATGATCTGTCTTACAGAATCTTCCAGCATATCCCACAGAGCAGATACAGACATGGTGCTCAGGATCCTTATGACAGGTGCCTCCATGTTGGAAGATGTTCCCCCCACAGGAATTAGTGATAGTTTCATAAGTAAACCTTCTGTACTCAAGAGGACAATGGCATAGAAAGCCTCTTTCTCCTCGAATATTTACACAAGTGGCCATTCCTTGGCAGGAACTGGAGAAGCAAGGTTTTTTTTTAATCTTCATGGTCTTTGTCCAAATAATATGCCCAAATAATACCTATGCCTAAACAATGATTATCATCTTGTATACAACCCTTGTTGCCTGCCTGTGGATCCTGTTCCCCTAACTGGTATGCCTTTTCTGGCCTCAGTGGGAGAGGATGTGCCTAGTGCTTCAGTAACTTGAGGTGCCAGAGTGGGTTGATACCCAAGGCAGATCTCTTCTTTTCAGAGATGAACAGAAGGGGTGGGGTAAGAGGCCATGAGAATGTGGGACTTGGAAGAGAGGGGGTTCTGCAATATAAAGTGAGCAATATCAGATATAAAGTGAATATCTGATATAAAATGAATAAATTGATTAATGGAAAAACTGAAAATATTGTCAGGGCTGCATAAAAATCAGCTGCCCAGGTCATTTAGCTGGATGACAGTTTTGTTTGTTTTGTTCTTTGACACTGTGTGACTGAGTATTCTAGATTTTTGTGAACTATCATCTGGAGGCCACTCTAAGGTCCTATAGATTCCCTGCAATTTCTTCCATGCCTAGGATTCTGAGTAATTAAAACAGCACAGAAAATCTACAATAGGTAGACTTTGATCTGATTAAATTAGGTATACCCAGACTAGTATCCCCCTGCATAACTCAAAATTACCAAAGCTGACACCCAAATGGACAATTTACCTTTAGAGTATGAAGTCCAGGTGTTAACTTGTCTTGTGGTCACTGTTTGATATTGCTTGGGGATTTGTGGAAGATTAATTTTTTCTCCAAAACACTCTGCATAACAAGATCATTAAACCTGTATCTTCCTTTGTTTTCAATCTTTTTTTTTTAAACAACATGGTGTTTTTGTTGATTACTTGACAGTTTTCCCATGAACACATTCATTTTCCAGGTATCCCAGGTCCACTGCTGTGGGGAGTGATGAAGAGGGCCTTCGCCTATAGAGTCACAGCCTAGTCTCTGGTAGAAGACCTCTCTGTGCTCCCAGCCACAATCACCACTAAGCATACCACTGCTGCCCACCAAGCTAAGGACAATCCCCCCTCTGAGAAAAGGCAGAGCTTCCCCCAACACCCTCCCCAGTGCAAGAAAAAAAATAATGCTGTCTGACAAAAGTTGTCAGCATCACAGCTTTATGGATAGAAAAAATAAATATTTAGAAGTCATTTTGACAGTATGACTATTCAGTAAAAAACAATAGATTCCTCTTTTATAGACTATGGCATATTATTCCCAGGCTTCTGACCATATTTACAGTAGAAGACATGAAATTCCTCTTACTAAGCAGAATTCAAATACAGTCTGAAAATAGTTGGTTACTTCTATAACTTTCATGCCTCTGTTGCAACAGTGAGCATATCTTGTTTCCAGGCCATTGTTAGAGGCTCTAAAAAAGGGGTAAGACTACTGGTGATTTTTTCCTTCAGAAGCCTGCAACATTTTATTTTAGTAACTTTCCTCTGTAACTTTTTTGTAGTACCAAAAAAATCTACTTTTTCACAGAATATGTTATGTTACAGTTTCCTTTCCTCCAACTCCTCTTAGATTCAGCCCTTTCCCCCACAGACCAAAATCCCACTCTTTCATTCTATCTCTTTCTAACATATAGATATTTAAAAATAAGAAAATTAAAACAAATAGACCAGTGAAAGAAAAAGCACAAAACATACATATAAATTCACATATACATATTCAAACACACAAAAATCCCATAATAACACAAAGTGGAAATCATAATATATACCCAAAGAACCTATAAAGTGACAAAAAGAGTCTTGGCAAAGTATTATATGACAAAGAATCTCAGAATATGCCATTGTGAAAGTTAACATCAAAATCATGTTTTTGTAGTTTCAACTACCTCTGATGTTCTTTTTAGGCAATGAGTCATAAGTCTAAACCCAAGTTCCACTCTTTATGAAAATGCTTTATTGCTGAGACATTTATAAGGCATCAGTTTCAAAGTTATACACTGCCCCACATAGTCAGATGCATGTTAGTTTGATCCCCCAAAACTGTAGCCTTGCGGGTTTTGCCTTTATATACTTCAGACTAACAAAAGCTGTGCCACAGTTTGAGAATCCTGGAACTTAGGTGTGGTCCTAGTACCAGAAATAAATCATCTTCTTTGTTAACATATATTTATGGTCAGTCTGGCAAATCTCAGAATGACTCCAGACTGAAATACATTGAATTTATTTTGTGTTGGTCATCTAGTATTGTTCATAGGACCTAACTTTTTGTGCCTATACCCTCAATGAGACTTCATTGGAGAAAACTAATATTTCACTGCAAGTGATTACCAATCAAAGACAGTTTCTTGGTTAGAGACTGTAGGTCCTCCATCCCTCTAGATCTTAAATTCTTTCTGCTTTCTTTACACAGGGTTTCCTGAACCGTGAAATGAGGAAATATATATATATATATATATATATATATGATTGAGTGTTCCAAGGTCTCTTACTCTCTCCCTGTAGTCTGGTGATATGTCTTAATATTTATTCCCATGTAGTACAGGAGGGAACTTCTCTGATAATGGCTGAGTAAGACATTAATCTATGAGTATAGTATAATGTCTTTCAGGGTCATTCTATTGTTATATTCCCATAACAGAATAGTAGGGTTTGGTTTCCTTTAGCTCCTTGACATATCTAGTATCAAGTTGTTAGTCACCTAAACAGTGTTGGGGATGGGTTCTCACGGAGTAGGCCTTAAATTCAATCAGATATTTGTTACTCCCACAAACTTTGCTCTACTATTTTTTTTTTGTTTTGTTTTGTTTGTTTTCGAGACAGGGTTTCTCTGTGTAGCCCTGGTTGTTCTGGAACTCACTCTGTAGACCAGGCTGGCCTTGAACTCAGAAATCCACCTGCCTCTGCCTCCCAAGTGCTGGGATTAAAGGCGTGTGCCACCACTGCCCAGCTTGTTCTACTATTGAGGTAGTGCATCTAACAGGCAGGTAATGATTGCAGACAGATCAAAGTGTTTATATCTGGGTTGCTGTTTATCTTTCTCCTTCAGTAGCATGAAGAATACAGTTGAGTACCATAAACAGTAGTCCATAGAGGTGAAGACTATAGTTAGGCACCAACTAGCCTTCTTTGTGTTCAATGAGTTGTAGAGGTGTTCAGTCATAAGGCCTTACCTTGTGGAAAACAACCAATGGTGTTGACAATCATTGAGTTGTTTGGGGGTTCCCATGAGTCCCCTCTAAGAATTCGATTGGATGTTAACTTATTCCTGGAACACAAGGCTTTGTGTGATGACAGAAATGGACAGAGTTTTTCTCTCCTCCATTATTTGTCTATTTCATTTATATCAGCTTCATATATGTAAATATTTTATAAAGCTTCTTTTCTACTAGGTTTCCTTATGACCTCCCAAATGACCCTTAAATTTTCCCTGACTCTTACCATTTTACCTCCTTTATTCCTCTCTTTCTCTTTCTGCCCCATTTAATCATACTGTTTCAGTCTTCCTCCATCTTTCATCCATCCATAAATATCTATTCTGTTTTCCCCTTTCTAGAGTGATGCAACCCTATCACCTTCTCCCTTAACCAACACCCAGCATCTGCTGTTATGTTGTAGCTCATTTATGGAGATGTAACAGCTAATATCCACATATAAATAAATAACTGTATATTTGTCTTTTTGGGTCAGGATGATTTTCTTTAGTTACATCATTTATCTGTGAAATTCATGATTTCTTTCTTTTCTTTTTTGATATTTATTCTTCTATCCTGATAGCAGATTTCCCTCCCTCCACTCCTGTCAATCCCCCCACCCCACCCCTTTCCCTCAGATTTACTAGTCCTCTGTTTTCCTACAGAAAAACAAAACAAAACCAACAACAAAAACAAACAAAACAAAACAAACAGACTTCCCAGCGATATCAACCAAACATGGTATGCCAGATGCAATAAGACTAGGTATAAAACTTTATATCAAGGCTAGACATGACAATTCACAAGGAGTAAAAGGGTCCCAACAGCAATCGAAAGAGTCAGAAACACCCTAACTCCCACTAAGTGTAGGAGTCCCACAAAACCCCAAGATAAACACCACAACAAATATAAAGAGGACCTAGTGTGGAACCATGCAGGCTCCATGATTGCTGCTTTAGTTTCTATGAGTCCTTATGTACACCACTTAGTTAATCCTGTGGGCCAGTTTTCTTAGAGTTTTCAACTACTTTGGTTTCTATAATACTTCCTCCCCTTCTTCTGTTGGCTGTGAGTCTCTGCATCTGTTTCTATTAGCCACTGGAGAAAGCTTTTAAAATGTTGATTGGTCTAGGGACTGATCTATTAAAATAACAGAATATCATTAGGAATACTTTAATTGATTATTTTGTCAGTCCTCTTTGGTTCCAGGTCCCTAGGCCACCACACAGATTCTGCTTACTGTCTTTTCAGGCAGGGTTAGGCATAGTCTCTCTTTCCTGGTGTGGACCTCAAGTTAGACCAGACATTGTTTGTTTGGCCACTTTCATAAAATATGAGCCATCATTGCCCTAGCACATCTTAGAAGCAGAACAGGTTGTAAGTAAAAGATATATGGCTGGGTTGGTGTTCTATTTGCTGTACTGGAAATCTCACTTTGTTACAGAAGGTGGCTAGGGCTTTACCTTAACACAAGGACATTTGCTCAAATATGTTCTTAGTATAGATATACATTCAGAAATTGGAAACAAGCTAAAAGTCCCTCAACTGAAGAATGAATAAAGAAAATGTGGTACATTTACACAGATAATTATCCTTTCAAGGTCCATAAGGAATTTCCATGAGGATCGTGCTGAACCTGTTGATATCTTTTAGTAGTAGTGCCAATTTTTCCTGCTAATTCTACTGATACATGAGCATGAAATTTTTCCTTCTTCAGATATCATCTTAAATTTCTTTACTTTCTTACTGTTTTTATTAAATATAGTCTTTTACTTGCTTGGTTAAAGTTACAGTTAGTTTTCTGGACATTATTATTCTAATTCCAATTAGAATTTCCTGGTAGAGTTTTAGGGTCACACGTACACATTTATATAATCTGCAAGTAAAGACTCTTTGATATCTTTCCTTCCTATTTTCCCCCTTATTATTTTTCATTCGTATTATTTCTCTAAGACTTCCAATAGTTTACTGAATAGGCATGGTGAGAATGAGCAACCTTATCTTGTTTCTGATTTTAGTGAAATTATTTTGTGTTTAGCTCCATTTAGGTTGATGTTGGTTGTGGGTTTGTGGTAAGCTGCCTCTATTACTCAAAGATATATGCTATGTATCCCTAGTTTTTCCAGGACTTTTGTCATGAAAGAGTGTTGGATATTTCTTCAAAGGTCTTTTCTAAATTTATCTTTATTGAGATAAAGATAGGTTTTGTCTTCCTGGTTGTTTATGGAGTATATTATACTTACTGATTTATATTTGTAGACATCTCTCAGAAGATGCCTATGTTATAATAGTGGATGCTAGTTTTGATGTATTTTCAGATTCAGTTTGCCAGCAGTTTTTGAGAAAATTTTCATCTATGTTTTTAATAGTACTGGATCTGCCTGGTCCCAAAGGACACTAGTAGCATATGTCTTAATTATTTGCTATCCATTAATGCATGAAAGACTTATTAAAATGAACAAGTTCATTTAGGCTTGCTCAGACCTAGCCTCATAATTACAGGTTTGCTGCTCCTGCACTGATTCCTAAAGAACATTTTCATCCTATAAGAGTCACCAAACCCCAAAACTACTATTGATGAAAAGAACTGTGTACCGAATGGAGCCACTTATGGTTGTCTTTTGGAAGGGCCCTCCCAGAACCTTACAGATACAGAGGTGAATACTAGCAGCCAACCGTTGGTCTGAGCCGAGGGTTCACTATAGAGGAATTGGAGGGCAAGCTGGAGGAGCTGGGGGAGGGGGCGGGTTGCAGCCCAATGGAAAGAATGACAATGTCGGCCAACCAGACGACCCAGTGCTTCCAGGGACTAAGCCATCAACCAAGGGGTACATGTGGGTCCAGCCAAAAGATTGGAAGAGGAATGCCTTGTCAGTCATCAGTGGGAGGAGAGGTCTTTGGTCCTGTGAAGGCTCAATAGAGGCCCCAGTGTGGGGAATCGAGTGGGGGTCATGGGAGTGGGTTGGGTGGAGGAGCATATTCTTGGAGGCAGGAGGTGGGAGGATGGGTTGGGGGTTTTCGGGGAGGGGGAAACCGGGAAGGGGTATAACATTTGAAATGTAAATGAAGAATATATACAATAAAAAAATAAAAAAAAATAAATAAAAAAAGAAAGAGAACAACAACAACAACAACAAAAGAACATTTTCTTCTGACATCTTGTGATGCTCTGTCATTGCCTGGCTCTAGTAGGCTTTGTCTGACACTTCCATTCTTTGTGCCTATTCCATGGGTATAAGTAATCTCTTTCATCTGTAGAAATGCAACTGTCTTCCACATCATACTGTGATTGTTGTATTGTCAGTAATTTGTATTTCTTGAGATTATATATGTATAGCTAAATACCTCTGGAGCTAAACATTTTCAAATTGTGATCAAATATTTTTTCTTTGACTTGTAGTGGATCTTCCAGTCCTGAAACAACATAGTCTTTTCAAAGCATTGTGTAATAAAGTATTATATAAATAATACATGATAATGAATCAAGAACTAGTTTTCTTTCAGTTTCACAAACAAGGGTTTATTTTCTCCTGTCTTTTTGGGACATTTTTATTTTAATGTCAACACTACTTGATTTTTGTGCTAGCTTGTTTTCAGGATATCAGGAATCCAGGCCACATATGGGGATTCAAATTTCCCCAGTGGATGAAAGGCTATCTGAGTAGACCTCCCCATAGAATAATACAAGGTCATATAGCTCACCTTTGCTGTCCTAGTTTGCTTTTTTGTTGCTATGGTAAGTTCTAGAACCAGAACCAGATGCAACTTCGAGGCAGAGAGGGTTTAATTAATTTTACAGACTGTCATCCGTCATGAAAGGCAGTCATGGTAGGAATTCAAGGCAGGAGTCTGAAGCAGAAACCACAGAAAAATGTTGCATACTGGCTTGCTCATCTTCCTTTCTTATGTACTATGCACTAATCTCAGAGATAGAATTTCCTAAAGTGGAATGGACCCTCCTACATCAAATAGTAATCAAGAATAAGCCCCATAAACATAGGCCAATAAATCAAGGCAATTCCCCATTTGAGACTCTTTCAGGTAACTATTCTGCTTTAGGTTGATAGCTGAGGCTAAGAGACTCCAAGTCTTGTTTCTTTCAATATCTCCAACTAATGTCTCTGCTTGACCACACCTAGATTCCTTTTTTCATACTAACATGGAGGGTGTTCTAATCTGATATTATTGCATAGTATTTACTTGACCTGTTTTGTATCCTTGCCTGGATAAGAAATATGTTCTCTTAGGAATTGGATGGGGTAGTCTTTTAAGGAAGAAGAGATTGAAAAGAAAATATTTTCCATGTTAAAAGGGAAAATCACGACAGAGGGCATTCAATTCCCAAATGATTTTGTTTTAATTATTAGCATACAAGTAAGTATACTTTCAGTAATGATTACAAATTTATATATCCTCTTTAAGAAAAAATAAGAATAATCTTCAAAGGAATACAATATGGAGCCTATGGTGTCACCTTGTGACAAAATTACAGAATGACAATCCATAGACATGCTAGACAAAGGGGCTTCAACTCTAAACCAACAAAATCAGATTAAATATAGTATTTATAATGTCAAAGGTCAGTTGTTAGATGAAAGACAATATGCTGACTTAAGAATATAAATCATAAGAGAAATTAGCCTGAGATTCTCTTTCTTGTCATTATCTTTGTGTGATTTTGGTATTAGCATAATTGTGGCTTCATAGAACGAGTTGGGTAGTGTTTCTTCTGTTTCTATTTGTGGAATAGTTTGAAGAGTATTGGTGTTAGGTCTTCTTTGAAGGTCTGATAGAATTCTGTACTAAAACAGTCTGGACCTGTGCTCTTTTTGGTTGGAAGACTTCCAATGACCACTTCTATTTCTTCAGGGGTTATAGGACGGTTTAGATGGTCTATTTGATCCTGATTTAATTTTGGTATTTGGTATCTGTCTAGGAAATTGTCCATTTCCTCCAGATTTTCTAGTTGTGTGGAATACAGGTTTTCGTATTAGGATCTGATGATTTCTTGAATTTCCTTAGTTTCTGTTGTTCAGTTCCTCAGAAAACTGGGCATATCACTCTGGGAGGATCCTGCTATACCATTCCTGGGCATATACCCAGACGCTTCCCCTGCATGCAATAAGGACACATGCTCCACTATGTTCATAGCAGCCTTATTTATAATAGCCAGAAGCTGGAAAGAACCCAGATGTCCCTCAACGGAGGAATGGATTTAGAAGATGTGGTATATTTACACAATGGAATACTACTTTGCAATTAAAAACAATGAATTCACGAAATTCTTAGGCAAATAGCCAGAACTTGAAAATATCATCCTTAGTGAGGTAACCCAATCACAAAAGAACACACATGGTATGCAGTCACTGTTAAGGGGATATTAACCCAGAATTCCAGAGTACCCAAGGCACAATTCACATATCAATACATTTCCAAGATGATGGAAGGAGAGACCCCTGGTCCTGGAAAGACTGGATGTAGGGGAATACCAGGACAGAGAAGCGAAATGGGGTTGAATAGGGAACAGAGTGAGGGAATGGGGCTTATGGGACTTTCAGGGAGGGAGGTAACGGGAAAGGGGAAATCATTTGGAATGTAAAAAAAAATATAGAAAATAATAAAAAAATAAAAAAGAATACAAATCATATTTAGAACTGCCACCTTAGTACAATATCATGAAATAAATTATGTATTTCATTTGTAGAGTTTAAAAATTATACATATATGTGTGTGTTTGTGCTTTTTTTGTGTGTGTTAGTATATCAAACAACTGATACATGCTATTCTAAGGTGTTAATGAAAGGAATGATTCTAAGATTGCACATTTATGATAAATGGTGGCTATCTTAGAGATGTCTTTGAAGGCTGAAGCTGATGAATCTCTGGCATATGTATCCAATAGAATACATTTTTTTAAGGTATTATGGTGTAAAGCTTGTTACAGATATATCTTAAAATCCTATAACTCAATTATAAAAAGATCTAACTAAGATTCTCATGGAACAGAAAGGAGATATGAGATCTGCCAGAGACAGATGAAATAATTCTTTATTAACCTTACATTTTTAAGATGCCAATGAGAGAGTTAATATAGCTGGTGAAAAACACTGGGTTTTAGAAGGACTGCTGAACTAAATCATATGTCATAATATCAGAATGCAAGTAAGGAAATATGTTACATTGGAGGAGAAGTTTTCCCTTGTTTGAACATAAGAAGAAAATCTGTGGATTCCTTCAAAATTAGTGAAGATCAGAATTGACTGGGGGAGACTTCCTGAAAATCTTGGTTGCAGAAATGAAAGAAACTAAGAATAATAAAGCAGGTAATGTATATGCAGATTCCTATACATGGCTGAGACAGTCTCAAACCAGAACATCAGCTATATGTAGTCAGTAAAGATTTTTGGCTCTTGAGTCCTCAGCATTTATTATTATATATCATCCTTTCATATGGCATGGATAGAGATTTATATTACAGTTACATAGTCCAAACTGACTGATAAAATTTGATACATTTTCCCTGCTCAAAGATTCAAGAATCACCTTTAGCTGATTTGTGCACATTGTACTTTCCACACATGTGTTAATGCATAAATGTATGTGTGTGTTTACAAATCTTATTCATATTTTAAAGCCTAGGTCTTGGGACAGATTTTAAATGTGCGTCATGAAAAAACTGCATAGAAAGTAGAAGGTAACTACTAAAGAAGACTCCAACTTACTGGAGAGACTGCTAATTTCTAAGAGAAAATCATAGCCAGTGTCCTATTCATCTGTACAGCAAGAGTATTTCTTGAACATACATTGCTCCTCAAGCTTGAGTACTTTTATTTATCAATTATTATTAGAACACATTTATCTTCATAGACACTAGAGCAAAGAAAAGAATCTGAAACGCAAATATATGTGTGGTCAATTATTTCCATTCTATGAACCATGCATTGGCTAGGACGTCTGTGTTTGTCAGTGAGCAATGGGACTACAGATATTTGTTCTTTTAAGAAGCTTATGAGAAACTCCATGTGGCTTAGCCTAAAGAGAAAGAGTAGAAGGAAGAAATAGGGACAAATTATGTGAAGTCAAGTGTGCAATTCTACCATCAGTCTGAGCCAATGTCTTTTCATAATTTGACCTTGTGGGAATAAGTTGTTTAAGTGCAGAGAAAAGCAAGGGGAGTCTCTGCATCTGGAGCACCAGCTGTAGGCTCAGATCATCCCTCCACAACTGCTTTGCACATCTGCTAGAAACTTTTGTTATCTAGAATTCATAACAGTGACTTATGACTCTGCAGTAAGATCAGCTACAGAGAGAAAACTGTGAGCCATGGAAACTCCAGCTTGGTTTCTCTGCCTCCTTTTACTGTGCATTACAGGTGAGAGGAACTTACATAACTCCATACATAGATCAAAAGTCTCTGGACACTATTGAATTTTATTACCAGAAAGTCAAATAAAGTGAAAAGGTCCTAGTTCTGCCAGGAAGGTGACAAGTGTGGTTGAGATTGAACTGGTGACTTTTCTTTTTCCTTTGCAGTCACAGATGTCACTGGAGAAACAACACAGTCTCCAGCCTCCCTCAGTTTTTCTCTGGGTGAAACAGCAACCATGACATATAGGGCCAGTCACAGTGTTGGCAGCTACTTAGCCTGGTACCAGCAGAAAGCAGGGCAAGTTCCCCGGCTCCTTATCCATAGTGCCTCCACCAGGGCCAGTGGTGTCCCAGACCGTTTCAGTGGCAGTGGGTCTGGAACAGACTTCAGTCTCACCATCAGCAGCCTGGAACCTGATGATGTTGCAGTTTACTTCTGTCAACCTTTCAGAAGTTGGTCCTACACAGTGATTCAACACGTGACAAAATCCTCCAGGAGACCAGAGTGTGTTTGTTACTTTCCTTTGTAGCAACTGCAATGCTGGGTGCTCAGTTTTAGCATTTTCATCTCCACTGTAAATACTGAGATACTAAAAGTAAGCCCAAGTTAATATGTGTGTTCTTACTTCATATTTTACTTAGTTCCCAAAATAGTACTGGTGCCTCTGGCATTAGAACTGATGCATGCAAATGTTTTATCTTAGTTATTATTCTGTTGTGGAGAGACAACATGACCATGCAACTTTCATAAAATAAAGCTATTAATTTGGATCTATGCTACAATTCCAGATGCTTAGTCCTCAGTCAACATAGTGGGAAGCAGACAGTCATGGTGCTACAGCTGTAACTTTACATCCTGATTGACGGGAAGCAATTAGAGACCTGCCTTGGCATGGGCTTTTGAAACCAAAAGTCCTACTCCCCAGTGGCACATTTCCAATAAGGCCACACATCCTAAACAGTTCACCTAACTGGGGAGCAAATATATAAACACATAAGCCTACAGGACTGTCCTCATTCCAACCAGGAAATATGGTTAGGACAGTAACCTAATAATCACCATCACAATCACCATTATTAATAGATAACGAGAAATGAAAAGTGAGAACTTAATTCACAATTATTCATCAATATATGGGATTTATTCATAGGGGTTTGCAACCTCCTAGGAACAACATTTCAAATGTTATCCCCTTTCCTGTTTCCACCCTTCCCCCGCCCCCCTGCCCAGAGACTCCCTATCCCCTCCCACCTCCCCCTGCTTCTATGAGGGTGTTCCTACACCCTCCCAACCCCACCACCCCATCCTCAATTCCCCTACACTCGGGTATCTATTGAGCCTTCATAGGATCAAGGACCTCTCCTTCCCTTGGTGCCTGACAAGGTCATCCTACGCTGCATATGTAGCTGAAGCTATGTGTACTCCTTGGTTGGTGTCTTAGTCTCTGGGAACTATAGAGGGTCTGGTTGGTTAATAATGTTGTTCTTCCTATGAGGTTGCAAACCCCTTCAGCTCCTTCAGCTCCTCTAACTCCTCCATTGGGGACCCCACACTCAGTCCAATTGTTGGTTATGAGCATCTGCCTCTTTATTTGTAAGGCTCTGAAAGTCCTCTTAGGAGACAGCCATATCTGGCTCCTTTCAGCAAGCATTTCTTGGCATCCACAATAGAGTCAGGGATTGGTGACTGTTTATAGGATGAATCCCCAGGTGAGACAATCTCTGGATGGCCTTTCCCTCAGTCTCTGCTCTACACTCTTTCTCCATAATTGCTTCTGTGAGTATTTTGTTCCCCTATCTAAGAATGATCAGAAAACCACACTTGGGTCTTCCTTCTTCTTGAGCTTCATGTAGTTTGTGAATTGTATCTTGGGTATTTGGTGCTTTGGGGCGAATATCCACTTATCAGTGAGTGCATACCTTGCGTGTTCTTTGTGATTTGGTTACATCACTCAGTCTGATATTTTCTAGTTCCATCCATTTGCCTAAGAATTTCATGAATTCATTGTTTTTAATAGTGGAGTAGCACTCTAGTGTGTAATTGTACCACATTTTCTGTATCCATTACTCGGTTGAAGGACATCTGGGTTCTTGGCAGCTTCTGGTTATTATAAATAAGGTTAGTATGAACATAGTGAGGCATGTGTCCTTGTTATATATTGGAGAATCTTTTGGGTATATGCTCAGGAATGGTATAGCTGGTTATTCAGGTAATATGTCCAATTTTCTGAGAAACCTCCAGACTGACTTCCAGAGTGGTTGTACCAAGTGGCAATTCCACAACAATGGAGGCGTGTTCCTCTTTCTCCACATCCTCTCCAGCATCTGCTGTCACCTGAGATTTTGATCTTAGCCATTCTGATTGGTGTGAGGTGGATTGTTTTGATTTGCATTTCCCTGATGACTGAGGATGTTGAACATTTCTTTACGTGCTTCTCAGCCATTCGATATTCCTCAGTTGAAAATTCTTTATTTAGCTCTGTACCCCATTTTTATTTTATTTTTTTGCACTTGATTTATTTATTTATTTATTAATTGATTGATTGAATTTTGGTGGTAATGGGAATATAAAACAGAGCTTTGCATATTATAGATAGTTTTCAAATTTTATAATTGAAAAAAAATAACAGTAGTGCTAAACTATTAACATATTTTTTGCCTCTAAATTCATATTTATCTCATTTGGCTGGGCTAAAGCTGGGAATGCAATTGTGTGCCTTTATACATATTTTCATATGGAGTCTGTATCTTGTATTTAATTTTTAAAACTTTAAACACAAAACATTATTTCTCCTTAATAATGTTTTTAACATATATTTACATCTATTTGGAGAAGAGTATAAATAAATACTTAAATTTTTTATTAGATATTTGCTTTATTTACATTTCAAATGGTATCCCCTTTCCTTGTTACCCTCCAAAAACCCCCTATCTCATTTCCCCTTCCCCTGCTTACCAACCCTCCCCCTTTCCTGATGGGCAGTCCTCTACTATGGGGCATCATGCCTTCTTACGATCGATGGCCTTTTCTCTCATTGATGTCTGAAATGGCCATTTTCGGTTACATATGTAGCTGGAGCCATGGGTCCCTCCATGTGTACTCTTTTGTTGGTGGTTTAGTCCCTGGGAGTTCTGGTGGTACTGGTTGGTACATATTATTGTTCCTCCTGAGGGCCTGAAAACTTCTTCAGTTCCTTGGGTTTTTTCTCTAGGTACTCCATTGGGGACCCTATGCTCAGTCTATTGGTTGACTGCAAGCCATGGGTATTTTGATCCACCTTCCAATAAGGATCAAAGTATCCACAATTTGGTCTTCCTTCTTGAACTTCATGTGGTCTGTGAGTTTTATCTTGGGTATTCTGAGATTTTGGTCTAATATTCACTTATCAGCGAGTACATACCATGTGTGTACTTTTGTAATTGGGTTACTTCACTCAGGATGATTTTTTTCTAGCTCCATCCATTTTCCTAAGAATTTCACTATTGCTCTGTAATACAGCTTAAGGTTGGGGATGATGATTCTGCCAGAATTTCTTTTATGTTTGAGAATAGTTTTCAATATCCTTGGCTTTGTTATTCCAAATGAATTTGCAAATTGCTCTTTCTGACTCTATGAAGAACTGAGTTGGAAATTTGATGGGAATTGCATTGAATCTGTAGATTGATTTTGGAAAGATGGCTATTTTTACTATATTAATCCTGCCATCCATGAGCATGGGAGATCTTTCCATCTTCTGAGATCTTCAGTTTCATTCATCAGACACTTGAAATTCTTTTCATACAGTTCTTTTGCTTGCTTAGGTATAGTCACATCAAGGTACGCAATATTATTTGTGACTATTGTGAAGGGAATTGTTTCCCTAATTTCCTTCTCAACCTGTTTATCCTTTGAGTATAGGAAGGCTACTGATTTGTTTGAGTTAATTTTATTTCTACCCACTTTGCTGAAGTTGTTTATCAGCTGTAGAAGTTATCTGATCTAGCATTTGGGGTCACTTAAGAATACTATCATAGCATTTGCAAATAGTGATATTTTGACTTCTTCCTTTCCAATTTGTATCTCTTTGGCATCCTTTTTGTCTAATTGTTTTATCTAGAACTTCAAGCACTATATTGGATAGGGAGAAATTGTGCAGCCTTGTCTAGTCTCTGATTTTAGTGTGATTGCTTCAAGTTTTTCTCCATTTAGTTTGATGTTGGCTACTGGTTTGCTGTATATTGCTTTTCCTGTGTTTAGATATGGACCTTGAATTCCTGAAGCCACAGTCATGGTAAATCCATTAAGAAAAGACCAAAGAAATCAGTGCTTCCCCTAGGGGGAAAGAGGTAGAACAGCTCCAGATCCTGAGCTGTGATAGGAAATTTCTTTATCTCTATTCACATTAGAAAAAGAATCCTCAAAACAAAATCTCAGAGAAAATGGTCAGTTACCATATTCATATTTTTGCTCTATAAGTACATATTTCAACACTGTGAAGGGTAATGCTTTTCTTTGCCATTCCAGGTGGTTTTGCTTAGGAAAATGAGAATTATTGTACTGAAAAGGCAACATAGTAGCAAGAAATATGTGGTCTCTGATTCAAAGAATTACCTGGTAATTTATGATACCAGTGCTGTATCACTAGAATTTCTTTTAACTCCCAAAGTTATTTTATTTCATGCAAATGTCATTTGTATGTGATAATATAACCTGTATATAGACTTTTAGAAGAAAAAATAATGTAGTTTTATATTTAAATAATAATCACACTATGATAAAATAAGTCAACTTACAGTGACTGCAAAAAATAGTCATGATTTGATTTTATCCTTTGTTATATTTTCACACATATTTACAGCATCCATTCATGAGTTATCTTTTACTGTCTTAGGTATAAAATAAATTAAACAACTGTTAAACTTGTGACAAAAAGAAGAATCCTCAGTGACAATTTTATGAGAATTTTCTAAAGAAGAGTAAGCTTGCAGATGATGGAGTTTAACTGGGAGAAAGAGGAGAACCTAACAGAGAGAAACCACATGCCTGCGGCAGTATAGTGAACAAAGGCAAAGAAGCTAGAGTATAATGACATTCATGTTCAAAAAATCTGGTAATACTATCTACTATTTTGTATAAAAATAGATGAAATTATCAAGAAATAGAAAAAAGAGTCAAGGTTGTTTTCATATTTTGAGTCAGAAGACTCTTGTATGAGCAGTGTCTTGTATGAAGTCACACTATGACCATAGTCTGGAATATCAAAGCTTATCATTAAAAGGGATTGAAAGATGACTGATCATTAATATTCTAGAGAAGTAGAATAACATTACACATAGGATATCACCAAGAAGTTAAATACATACAACCGTCATTTCATAGAACTTTCATTTGAAGAGGGCTATCAAGAAAAATCAAACACCATTTTTCTTGATGATCTTGCCATGTTATCCCTGAGATACCACTTGTGAAGCAATATTACCACTAAGGATATATGGGAAACCTGTGCCAGGTCCACTTAAAGTCTCCTCTGCCTGTAACATTGACAAATCATCCTGACAAAACAGAGAAGCATTTGAGTGCAGTTACATAACAGATCAAAAATAATAGATATTTATAGATCCAAACACTGAGCAAGAAGTTCCTCAAGCAGCAAAGAACATTCTCTAAAATAAACCATATGACAGTACAGTAAGCAAGTTTTCACAAATATGGAAATATTAAAACAAATTCTTGTACTTTCTATAACCATGGAGTAATAAAATTGGAAATCAACAAAAGAAATCTGAAACATACACAAAATCATGAAGTTGAAAAAACTAGTGAAGGATGAAGGGGTCATCAAAGAAATAAAAAAGGGAGCATGATCAGGTATTGAGGGGAGGGTGAACAGGAGAGAAGCACTGAGTGCCAACAGAATGAATGGGAAAATGTAACCTTGGGGGGTGCAAGATGTGGGGACCCTCTAGAATGTACCAGAGACCTGGGAGGTGAGAGACTCTCAGGACTCAAAAGGTCCTTAGATAAAATGCCCAAAATGAGGAGAGGAAACTTATAGAGTCCACTTGCCAGTAGAAAGACAGAACATCGATGGAGGAATGGGTTGCCACCCCACAGTCAAAAACTCTGACCCAGAATTGTTCCTCTCTAAACAAACTACAGGGACAAAAATGGAGAAGAGCCCAAGGTAAAGGAGGTCCAGTGACAGGCCCAACTTGGGATCCATCTCAAGGAGATGCCCCAAGGTCTGACACTATTATTGATACTATGGTGTGATTACAGACAGGACCCTAGCATGGCTGTCCTCTGGGAGGACTGGACATTAACATTTGAAAAATATTTCATCTCAATAGCCTTCAGAAAAATTCAAATTAAAACCACCTTGAGATCCCCTCCCACCTGGTCAGAATGGCTTGAAGAAGTTGAGGAGGAGGAAGACCCCATAGAAAGACCAGCAGTCTCAACTAACCTGGACCCCTGAGATCTCTCAGACACTGAACCACCAACCAGGCAGCATAAAGGAACTGCTCCAAGGCCCCATCCCTAACCCCAACACATATATAGCAGAGGACTGCCTATTTTGACCTCAGTGGGAGAAGACACTCTAACCCTCCAGAGAATTGAGGCCCCAGGGAGTGGGGAGGTTTGGTGGGGCAGGGGGACATTCTCTTGGAAATAGGAGGGAAGAGGAATGGAATGAGGAACTGTGGGAGGGTGGATTGAGGGGGATAATGACTGTACTGTAAAAAAATAAAAGTAATTATAAAAGAACAAAACTAGAATTGAACAAAATAAAAACAAAAGTACCAAAACATATAGGAGATAATGAAAGCAATCTTAAGAGATAAATTTGGCAGGGATGAGGACAGATTGGAAAACTTACACATAAATGCAATATAAACAAGCCTAACCATGACACTAATCAGTACATTTCTCAAAATCTAAGATCTCCACGTTGCCAGTGCTACAGCTCTTGGGTATTTACCTAAGGCCAAAATATCAGAAGACTGCTTTCATTTCAGTGCTTGTTGCATCACGACTTAAGAGTAAGTATTTATGAAATTGGCCAAAGTGTCAAACAAATGAGCTACCGATTTTTATTATTCTGTTTCCTGAACAACTAACTAAAAGTCTACCCACAGCCTCTACTTCACAACAGCATGAAAGAGACTAATACATAACTATAGGACCAAATAATTTACTACAGAATCACAGAGATAATACCTTGGTTTTTAAAGTATGTATCATTAACCATTCACTAAACTTACTTTTTAGCAGTATCACAACAAAGAGATGGACAATCATTATGGATTTTTCTCAGGGAAAGATATCACACCATAGGAGAACAATCCACATGCAGTGGAAATTTTAACTGAGGTCACTGGGGAACCACAATTTCTCTTCTTAGGATGATGCTCCAATGAACTAACCACATTCTAGCAGGCTGCACTGTTTAAAGGTTATTCTAGCTACTACTGTCACAATGGAGAAGGAGCACACAACATGCAATTGCTTGAATGAAAATCATATATCCACATCTCAGTAAGTCTTAAACTAGGCATGTGTGTGCCATAAGAAATATTACAAATAGTGTTAGCTATGCTTTTGAAAACAGTGCATTGTTTTTACAGAGACTCTAGAAATAATACTCATAACTGCCAAAACTCATGGGTATACTTCAGGATTATAAGTGAATTTGAATAGGAGTATTATTTAATGGTAAAAAGAAATGAATGTCCAAATCCCAAAAACTTGGAAGAAACGAATGCATTTTATTAGGTGGAAGGAACTGATCTAAAAAGCTTGAAATCTGTATAAATCCAAACATGTCATTTTGAAGAAAGGAAAATTTCACTAGTTTCCAGTGGGCTTATGAGGCAGAGATGACTAGGGGGAGCCCAATGGATTTTGTCATATTAATTCATTCTTTGACAATTTAAAACATGTCTAGAATATATTCTACTCACTTTCTTCCTTCTACTCTCACTCCCTCACTTCTTCCTACCAAGGTATCATACTACTTTCAAGTCTTCTTTCATGAAACCCACAGCATATAACCAGGGCCATTCATGTGGGTGTGTGTGAAGCTCTTCACTAAAGTGTGTGTAAGGTCATCTGGGATTAAAGACTCGGTGGCACACATCTTTAATCTGGGCCACACCCTCTGCTGGAGACTATATAAGGACATTGAAAAAAGACTCACACACTCTTCCTTGCCTGCTTGCCTTGTGGGACTGAACAACTGCTAGATCCTTGAATTGCCATCCACAGCTGCTGCTTACCATTGTTGGGGAGTTGGACTCCCCAACAACAAATCAACAAATTCCCTAACTATATAGAGACTAACTATACATTCTGTGACTCTAAAGAACCCTGACTAATACAATCCTCCTCCTCTTCCTTCTTCTTCCTCTTCTTCTTCTTCTTCTTCTTCTTCTTCTTCTTCTTCTTCTTCTTCTTCTTCTTCTTCTTCTTCTTCTCCTTCTCCTTCTCCTTCTCTCTCTCTCTCTCTCTCTCTCTCTCTCTCTCTCTCTCTCTCTCTCTCTCTCTCTCTCTCTCTCTCTCTGTCCATACTTGTTACATTGTTACATAGCTATTCTGATATGTCAAATACATTAGAGAAATGAAGAAAAGAGAACAACCTGATTGGGAGAAGTTCTTGCCACATAAGTCTGATACCCTGAGTTGGATCCTGGAGCCTACAGAAAACAAAAACAAAACAAAACAAAACCAAATGTAGTAGTTCACATCTTTATTCTGAATTCTCCATATGAAATTAGGAAGTGCAAACAGGAGAACTGTCTAAAAGCTTATGTTCCAGATAGCCCAGAATATGCTCCTTAGTGGCACAAACACAGAGACATGAATTCTAACAGGGTAGATTTAGAATTGACTCTCAAATAAACCCCCAATGACCAAAAGGGAATGTTCCATTGCACAGAGGTAAGCATGTGTCTGTTTGACAATAATCTGTTTTTAATATTTATTTTTTTCTTTTTCTTTTTACACTCCAGATTTTATTTCCCTCCTGGTCCACCCTCTGTTTCACATACATGCTTCCTCCCCACCCTGTCTCCAAGTGGATGTCCCCCTGCCACCCCACCAGTCCTCTTAAGGCCCTGAGGCCTCCAGTCTCTTGAGGGTTAGGTGCATCTTCTCTGAACCCAGACTTGGAAGTCATCTGCTGTATGTGTGTTAGGGGCCTTTTATCAGCTGATGTATGCTGCCTGGTTAAAAGAAGAAAGTCTGTGATCACTAATTCTGAGAGCCACAAAGGAAATAAGCCTGCTGATTTTCTTGCAGTTTGGAGATTGTGCCATAATGCATGATTCCTGTCTTAAATAGAAGTATATCAAGGAAAACAGTGAGAACTATAAAAATCACAAGCTGTTTTCAGGCTACAAGATTAGTTCTACTGTTTTGGCTCCCAGTAGGACACCTATTCTTCTTTTTTATAAGATTAAAAATATTGCTATTAAATTTATTCCTTTTTTATTATGTGTATGTTCCCTGAATGCATGTGTATGTACTACATGAGGGATTGGTAACTGTGGAGGTTAGGAAAGGGCAGGGATCCACTGGAAGTTTGGGATTGTTACAGATTACTGTTGATGCTGGGAATCAAACTCAGATCACCTGCAAAAGCAAAAAGTGCTCTTACAAACTGAGTTGTCTCTCAAACTCAAGAAACCTCAAGAAACACACTATTTGCAGAATAATATACATATTCCAGTTCCTACCGGGACACATTTGGATCTTGATAATTCACTGAGTTGCTTTGCAGCTGTGCCTAGCCCTTGATGAGTCACATGTGCCCAACTCTATTCCTGTCTCAAGGACTTTTTTATAGGGTGCTTAAACTCAATGCAAAACTCATTTGCAGCCAGAACTTAAGGTCTGCCATTCAGCTCTTGAGGTTACTACTTCTCTTACTTCCAGGTAAGGAAGGATAGCAACAATAATGTACTTAGTCTAGTGTGGTGGATCCTGTCTGGTTCTTCAGGTTAGTTCTCTTGCAATCTACTTAATTGGAAGGCTTTTGTTTTCTGTCTTTAAAATTGGTGTCTTATGTGGCATCCAGATGACCCAGACCCATTCTTTCTATCTACATCTCTGGAAAAAAGAGTCACTATCATTTGCCTGACTTGTGGAGATTTTCTTAGCCTTTTAGCTTGATACTAAGCTAAAAGCACAGGAAGCTCCTAACCTTCAGATCTATGCTGCAACTGATTGGCAGATGAGATTCAATTAAGGTTCAGTTGCAGAGGATATGGGATAGATTTCACTTTCACTATCAGTGGTGTGGAGGCTGAAGATGCTATAGCTTATTGTCAACACTATCATTACTTTCCTCCCACAGTGATACAGATCATAACATAAACCACTCAGAGAGTCAGTAGTGTGAGATGGGGCTGCACCAGTTGCACATTTTAGTGTCTGCATCAGCTACGAGTATTTTTCATGTCATAACCATGACTTTAAGGCCACTGTGAGGTTTTGTTAAAAGCAGCCAGGCAAGCCTGATTAATCCCAATACTTTTCCTGTTTCTGTGGCTCAGCACCACATAAGTATCTATTCTTTTTTTCCAGTAGTTACCACATTTTAATTGTCTGCTTCGCATCATCATTAAGTTCATACAGCAAAATGTAAGGCACCATAGATATAAGAAGCAGGGATTCTTTAACACAAGAATTAAGGCCCATAACACAGCCATTAACTGGCTCAAGTAAGGAGGTGTTAGATGAGTAGGTATATTGCTATTACAAATAATGTGCAGTCTGCTCCTCCTTAGATATCACAGCTCACTTGCCAATAAAAGTATAAGCTTCCTAAGCATGTGCTTCTGATACTTGTTCCCATAGCCAAAGATAAGGATGCTGATAATCTCATCTTCCTTTAATATCACTAATAATGATTGTGTAGTCACAATGTCTATCCATGTATCAATCTGCCTGAAGTTGCTAATGTATATTGCTTTCTAATATTCTAATTCTCAAATATAAAGGGCTGGCATTTATGATAATTTGAATGAGAATGGACCCCCATAGGACCAAATACTTTGATGCTTAATTCTCAGTTAATAAATTGTTTGGAGAGGATTAAGATGTATCCTTATTGGAGGAGGTGAGTCACTGTAGTAGACTTTGAGGCTTTAAAAGCCTGTGTCAAGCCCCATCTCTCTCTCTCTCTCTCTCTCTCTCTCTCTCTCTCTCTCTCTCTTTCTGTGTGTGTGTGTGTGTGTTTGCCTGCTCCCTGTAGATCATGATGTAGCCCTCAACTACTTCTTGCCTGCGTGCTGCCATGCTATCTGCCACAATGATAACATAATACAATTTGAAACTGTAAGCAAGTCCCAAATTAAATGCCTACTTTTAAAAAGAGTTGCTGGGTTACAGTTTCTCCTTACAACAGGAGAAACCCTGACTAAAAGTCTCTAAGTGAGAAAACATAAACTAAACCATAGAAGAACAGATTAGTAGTCAAAATTAGCACATAACCTACCAGTATCTTTTACATAAGAACTAGCTTTTCACAAATACAAATTAGCAGTTTCCCTCCTTGAAATGTTGAACATCACAATTTATGCATATTAAGAAAACCCAGGCTTTTAAAATATATCTATAAATTGAATGCCATTCCCTTCATTTTATGAATATCCTGGACTTTCTGATAAGACTGTTGTCAACTGCCATTATCAACAGAACTTCTGAACACTTCCCAGATATCATATTTCTACTATAGTTTCATCAATTTTGGGTTTTGCTAAGAGACACAGATTTCAGAAGGGAAAAATCCACAATTGATAAGCGTCAGCAGAAAAATACTTGTACTGGTACAGGTGAGTGAGGACTGAAAAACATGTTGTACAGAGCAAAGAAGATCAAGTTAGCAATCCTGGGTTTCCTGGACATGTCTTTGGACAACAGGCTTTGGAGCATCTAACTTAGAATAAGTATCTGAACAAACAATAGAGAATTTTCCTTTTCAAGAACCAACTTCTGTGTAGTAACAGAATCCCTGAATTACTTTTGAATCTTTGTATCCCAAATGCCTGATAGAAATGAGAAGAAAAGATGTCTTATGTATTCAGGGGTGTCAGTTAATCATGAAAGAGAAGCATGTGGGGCCACTCAACATTTTGATGGGTATAGGGCAGAAAGCAAGGACAGAAATGGTTATGTATAATATTATACAGATGAGAACCTGCTCCTGTGAACTAATTTCTCCAGCTAGGATCCACCCTAAAGTTTCCAAAGCTACCAAAACAGTATAGCAATTTTTAATAATAATAATATTAAAAATATTAAGTTAGAGATATTTAGGTTTCAAATTATAGCACTTTGCAAATGGATTCTTGAAATTGCCATTACTCTAATAACAATGGCCCATATTAGCACAATGCCTATTTGGAATATTTAAAAAGGTTTCTGTTTTGTTATCTGAATTCTAAAGATGCTACCCACACAGAACACTCAAATGAAAAGAGATGATGAGGACTGACATACTTATACTGTTGGGACTGAAAGGACAATTAATATAATTTCACTTATCTTTATTGTAGTACGTTCATAAGCCACATGAAATGTCTAAACATGCTTTGTATGATATTTCACTCCTTTGTTCATATCTCGATTTAAAATGTAGAAATGTAAAATTTGTGTTGCAGCCACTTTGACTAAGTAAGTCTGTAAGATGTTTACTAACATTATACAGATTCTTAGTTATGTTATTAAAAAGTAGATCTTCATTATTTATTACTTTTCTAGTCATTCTGACAAAATACTTGACAAGAAACAACTTGGTGGGGGATATATATTTTGACTCACACTTACCATCTTGCAGCAAGTCTGGGCAATGAATTTCCTAGGGGGAGGAGCAAAATTGGTGGAGCAGAAAGCATAGAATTCACTAGATCGAGGAGTTACATGATTTCCAAAGTTCCACTGTTAGTGACCTATTTCTCTCTGCGCTCTTCATCTGCCAAAGGCTCACAATATTGAAATTGTCCCATAAGTTGTAATCACAGTGTTCAAAATGAAAGCATATAGGAGATATTTCATGTTCCAACCATAGTTTTCTGCCTGGTCCTCCTTTGGTCCATGGTTATTTTAAAATCTAAAATAAAAGTTTAACCTGGTATGACTCTATAGATTTAATTGTCTCAAGACATTTCAAAAGTTCAAAAACTAGTTTGGGATTTTAGACAATCTCTTAGCAATAAACCATGGTAAAATCAAATTAAAAGTTACATACCTCCAGACACAGCACATGGGACAAATATTCCTACCTTCAATAAAATGTGGACATAGAAAGAAAAGAAAAATCAAATAGTACCCAAATTCAGCAAACAGAAAATCTTGTAGCTCCATGTTAAACACTGAAGAGCCATGTAGTTATCATAAGATCACCAATAGGCTTAGGTAGCCACAAGCATAGGCTAGCTCTTGAACCACTGAACTGTGTGGGACTTGTAGAATTTCATGGAAGGCTGTATAAGCACATCGAAACTTAGATAGCACTGACTGCCAAAAAAAGTCACTTGTGTAAACCCACATTAAAGAGTAAATGAGTTTATTTCAAGTTATTTATAGAGCTATGAAAAAGTTAAAGTCTTCAAATTCTCAGAAGTATCACACATATATCTTACCAAGTTTCAGTTTTATTTAAGGCAGAATCAATGCAACCTGGGCTCAAATTAACACTTAGTGGCAAAATAGAAAAAAGTACAGGCTCCAATAATGAGGCACAGATTAAACAAGACTCATGGAAACTTGCAAATTTATGGGGACAAATTCTTCACCCTTATCAAGGAATCTGCTGGTCTTGTCAAATTCTATCACTATATGACAGATGGCTTCATCTTTGTCTGAGTTTGGGTTTACTGTTGTGAAAAGACATCATGGTCAAGGCAACTCTTATAAAGGACAACATTTAATTGGGTCTGGTTTATAGTTTCACAGGTTCAAAGCATTATCATCATAGTGGTAAGCATGGCATTGTGCAGGCAGACTTGTTGCTGGAGGAGTCAAGAGTCCTAAATCTTGATCTGAAGGCTCATGAATACAGTATCATGAGAATACAGTATTCCACACTTGGTGGAGCTTGAGCATAGGAGACCTCAAAGCGTACCCTCACAGTGATACACTTTTTCCTTCAAGGACAAATCTACTTATGAAAACTTGCAAATTTATTTTGACAAATTCTTCACCCTTATCTACACCTTCTAATAGTGCCACTTACTATGGGCCAAATATTGAAATACATGAGTCTATGGTGGCCATACCTATACAAAACAATACAGCCTTGCTGTCATCTGTCATGTACAGCAACTCAATGGTGACTTGCTCATGAATGGTGTTAGTCTGTCTATAAATTGGAGGACCATTTTCTCTATACTCACACTTGAAGCACTAGGGTACCAGGAGATTGGATTAAGACATTTTGCATTATCAAATCTTTTTTTAAAGACTTGTCAGTGGGCTTTATTAATAATCCTGTGATGTGTCCTTCAAAGAAGCAGCTCTAGCCAGCATGGGCTCCCTGGGAAGATCCTAAGCTCCTCTCTGTTTCTGGTGAGTCTGAGGTCAGAGGGTTCCAAAGGAACACAGCCTATCTCCAGGAGCAAGATGAGCAGCTGCTTGGTTGACAGACAATCATCTCACACCTTCCCTTGTCCCTTTCACCCTTCTCCCACGAACTTACACTTGCTTCCTCCTTACCCAGCATATCATTATATCATTAGCATTGTGAGTATCTGGAACTCCCTGTTGGTGACAACAAGAAAATGGCACCAGCTGATTTCTTTATTTTTAATTAGAAATTTTCTTTATTTACATTTCAAGTGTTATCCCCTTTCTGGTTTCCCCTCCGAAGACATCTTATCCCATCCCACACTTCCCCCTGCTCGCCAACTCACCCACTCCCGTTTCCCTATCCTGGTATTCCCCTATACTGGGACATCTAGCTTTCCCAGGCCATGGGCCTTTACTCCTTTTGATATCCAACAAGGACATCCTCTGCTATATATGCAGCTGGAGTCATGGATCCCTCCATGTGTACTCTTTGGTTGGTAGTTAAGTTCATGGGAGCTCTAGGGGTAATGGTTGGTACATAACATTGTTCCTCCTATGGGGATTACATCTCCTTCAGCTCTTTGGGTCCTTTCTCTAGCTCCACCATTGGGGACCTTGTGCTCAGTCCAATGTTTGGATGGGAGCACCCATATCTGTATTTGTCAGCTAGTGGTAGAACCTCTCATGAGACAGCTATATCAGGCTCCTGTCAGCAAGCACTTGTTGGCATCCACATTAGTGTCTGGGTTTGGTGACAGTACATGGGGAGATCCCAAGGTGTGGCAGTCTATGGATGGCCTTTCCTTCAGTCTCTGCTCCATATTTTGTCTATGTATCTCCTCCCATGGATTTTTTGTTCCCCCTTCTAAGAAGGACCAAAGTATCCATACTTTGGTCTTCTTTCTTCTTGATCTTCATTTGGTCTGTGAATTGTATCTTGGGTATTCAAAGCTTCTTGGATAATATCCACTTATCAGTGAGTGCATACCTTGTATGTTCTTTTATGATTGCGTTAGCTTACTCAGGATGATATTTTCTAGTTTCATCCATATGCCTAAGAATTTGATGAATTCATTGTTTTTAATAGCAGAGTAGTATTTCATTGTGTAAATACACAACTGTTTCTGTATCCATTCCTTTGTTGAGAGAAATCGTGGTTCTTTCCAGCTTCTGGCTATTATAATTAGGGCTGCTATAAACATAGTGGAGCATGAGTCCTAATTACATGTTGGAGAATCTTCTGGGTATATGCCCAGGTGTCGTATAGCTGGGTCCTCAGATAGTACTATGTTCAATTTTCTGAGGAACTGGCAAACTGAATTCCAGAGTGGTTGTACCAGCTTGCAATCCCACCAGCAGTGGAGGAGTGTTCCTCTTTCTCCACATCCTCACCAGCACCTGCTGTCACCTGAGTTTTTGATCCTAGCCATTCTAACTGGTGTGAGGTGAAATCTCAGGATTGGTTTGATTTGCATTTCCCTGATGACTAAAGATGTTGAACATTTCTTTAGGTGCTTCTCAGCTATTTGGTATTCCTAAGTTGAGAATTCTTTATTTTGCTCTGTAACCCATTTTTAATAGGGTTGTTTGGTTCTTTGGAGTCTAACTTCTTGAGTTCTTTCTATATATTGAATATTAGCCCTCTGTTGGATGTAGGGTTGGTAAAGATCTTTTCCCAATTTGTTGGTTGCTGTTTTGTCCTATTGACAGTGTCCTTTACCATAGAGAAACTTTGTAATTTTATGAGGTCTCATTTGTCTATTCTTGATCTTAGAGCATAACCTATTGACGTTCTGTTCAGGAACTTTTCCCCTGTGCCCATATATACTCAAGGCTCTTCCCCACTTTCTTTTCTATTAGTTTCAGTGTTTGAACCAGCACCATTTGTTGTAAAGGCTATCTTTTCCCCTGGATTGTTTTAGCTCCTTTGTCAAAGATTAAGAAACCACAGGTGTGGGGGTTCATTTCTCAGTCTTCAATTCTATTCCATTGATCTATGTGCCTGTCACCGTACCAATACCATGCAGTTTTTATCATGATTACTCTGTAGTACTGTTTGAGATACAGGACACTGATTCCCCCAGAAGTTCTTTTATTGAGAATAGTTTTAGCTATCCTGATTTTTTTTGTTATTCCAGATGAATTTGTGAATTTTTTTCTAACTCTATGAAGAATTTTGAATTTTGATGGGGATTGCATTGAATCTGTAGATTGCTTTCAGCAAGATGACCATTTTTACTCAATATTAATCTTGACAATTCACGAGCTTAGGAGATATTTCCATCTTCTGAGATCTTGTTCAATTTTTTCTTCAGAGACTTAAGGTTCTTGTCATACAGATCTTTCACTTGTTTGGTTAGAGTCACACCAAGATACTTTATATTGTTTGTTACAATTGTGAAGGACATTGTTTTCCTAATTTCTTTCTTAGTCTGTTTATCCTTTGAATATAGGATGGCTACTGATTTGTTTGAGTTAATTTTATATCTGTCCACTTTACTGAAATTGTTTATCAGCTATAAGAGTTTTTCAGGTTACTTAATTATGATATCATATAATCTGCAAATAGTGATAGTTTGACTTCTTCCTTTCCAATTTTTATCCCTTTGACCTCCTTATGTTGTCTAATTGCTCTAGCTAGAACTTCAAGTACTATATTGAAAAGATATGGAGAGAGAGGTCAGCATTGTCTAGTCCCTGATTTTAGTGGGATTGCTTCAAGTTTCTCTCCATTTAGTTTGATATTGGCTACCGGTTTGCTGTAAATTGCTTTTACTATGTTTAGATATGGGCCTTGAATTCCTGCTCTATCCAAGGTTTTTAACATGAAAGGATGCTGAATTTTGTCAAATGCTTTCTCAGCCTCTAATGAAATGACCATGTGCTTTTTTTCTTTGAGTTTGTTTAGGTAGTAGATTACATTGATAGATTTCCATATATTGAATCATCCCTGGCATGAAGCCTATTTGATTTTGGTGAATGATCATTTTGATGTGCTCTTGGATTTCATTGGCAAGAATTTTATTGAGTATTTTTGTGTCAATATTCATAAAGGAAAATTTGTCTGAAGTTCTCTTTTTTCATTGGATGTTTGTGTGGTTTTGATATCAGCCTAATTGTGGCTTTGTAGAATGAGTTGGGTAATGTTCCTTCTGTTTCTATTTTGTGGAATAATTTGAAGAGTATTAGTGTTAGGTCTTCTTTGAAGGTCAGATAGAATTCTACACTTTGTTGTTGTTGTTGTTGTTTTTGGGAACTTTCCAATAACTGCATTTCTTTAGGGGTTGTGGGACTGTTTAGATGGTCTATCTGATCCTGATTTAACTTTGGTATTTGGTATCTGTCTAGGAAGTTGTCCATTTCACATAGATTTTCCAGTCATATTGAGTATAGGCTTTTGCAGTAAGATTTGGTGATTTTTTGAATTTCCTCAGTTTCTGTTGCTATATCTCCCTTTTCCTTTCTGATTTTGTAATTTGGATACTGTCTCTGTGCCCTCTGGTTAGTCTGACTAAGACATTATCTATCTTGTTGATTTTCTCAAAGAACCAGCTCCTGGTTTTGTTGAATATTTGTATAGATCTTTTTGTTTCTATTTGGTTGATTTCAGCACTGAGTTTGATGATTTCCTGCCATCTACTCCTCTTGGGTGTAGAATTCTATCTGACTTTCAAAGAAGACCTTATTTTTGTTCTAGAGCTTTCAGGTATGCTCTCTCTAGTTTTTTTCCCCCCTTTGGAGGCAGTCAGAGGTATGAGTTTTCCTCTTAGTACTGCTTTCATTGTTTCCCTTTAGTGGGGTATTGTGCTTTCATTTTCTCTAATTCTAAAAAGCCTTTGATTTCTTTCCTTATTTCTTCCTTGACCAAGGTATCATTGAGTAGAACATTGTTCAGCTTCCATGTATATGTGGGCTTTTTGTTGTTTTTGTTGATATTAAAGACCAGCCTTAATCCATAGTGATCTGTTAGGAGGCATGGAATTATTTCTATCTTCTTCAACCTGTTGAGTTCAGTTTTGTGACCAATTATGTGTTCAATTTGGGAAAAGGTACCTTGAGGTACTAAGAAGAAAGTATATTCTTTTGATTTAGGATAAAATATTCTATAGGTACCTGTTGAATCCATTTTTCCATATCTTCTGTGTGTTTCACTGTGTCTCTGTTTAGTTTGTGTTTCCCTGCTCTGTCCATTGATGAGAGTGTGGTATTGAAGTCACCCACGATTATTGTGTGACCTGCAATGTGTGCTTTGATCTGTGTGATGTGATGTGAGGGCGTTTTCCATCTATTATCCTTTGTAGGGCTGGATTTGTCGAAAGATATTGTATAAATTTTGTTTTATCATTGAATATCTTGGTTTCTCCATCTATGGTTATTGAGAATTTTGCTGGGTATAATAGTCTGAGCTGACATTTGTGTTCTCTTAGTGTTAGTATGAGATCTGCCTAGGATCTTCTAGCTTTCATGGTCTCTGGTGAAAAGTCTTGTGTATTTCTGATAGGTCTGCCTTTATGTCACTTGACCATTTTCCCTTACTGATTTTAATATTCTTTCTTTGTTTACTGCATTTAGTGTTTTGATTATTATGTGACAGGAAGAATATCTGTTCTGGATCAGTCTGTTCCTCGTTCTGTAGGCTTCTTGTATGTTCATGGGCATCTCTTTATGTTAGGGAAATTTTCTTCTATAATTTTGTTGAAGATATTTACTGGACCTTTCAGTTGTAAATCTTAGTTTTCTTCTCTATCTATAATCCTTAGGTTTAGTCTTCTCATTGTGTCCTGTATTTCTTGAATGTTTGGGTTAGGAGTCTTTAGCCTTTTGCATTTTCTTTGACTGTTGAATCAATGTTTTCTATGGTATCTTCAGCACCTGAGATTCTCTCTTCTATCTCTTGTATTCTGTTGTTGATGCTTGCATCTATGACTCTTGATTTCTTTCCAAGGTTTTCTATCTTCAGAGTTGTCTCCCTTTGTGCTTTCTTCATTGTTTCTACTTCCAATTTTAGGTCCGGGATGGTTTTGTTCAGTTCCTTCTCTTGTTTGTTTGTGTTTTACTATAATTCTTTAAGAGATTTTTGTTTTCATCTTTAATGGCTTCTACCTGTTGACCCATGTTCTTCTGTATTTCTTTAAGGGATTTGTGTGTTTCATCTTTAAGGGCTTCTACCTGCTTATCTGTGTCCTCCTGTATTTTTTAAGGGAGTTATTTATTTCCTTCTTGATGTTCTCTAGCAGCATCATGAGATGTGATTTTAAATCCAGATCTTGCTTTTACAGTGTGTTGGAGTATCCAGTACTTGCTATTCTGGGATAACTGGGTTTGAACGGTAACATGTTCCCTTGATTTCTGTTGGTAATTTTCTTGCATTTGCCTTGTGCTTTCTCGTTATCTCTGGTTTTAGCTTGTCTTGCTGTTTCTGACTGTGGATTATCTGTCCTGCAAACTTGTATATCTGTACTCCTGGGAAACTAGTTCTCTCTGGGAGGAATTTAGGTATGAAGACCTATGATACTGACTTAGCTCAGGTTTGCAGACAGAAACCAGAAGGATCCTGTCCCCAGCTGATCCTTGGTTCCTGCATCCTGATGGCTCTGGGCAAGTCCCTCTTGGGCCAGGAATTAAACGAGAGGTGGTGGTCTTACCTGTGCACACAGGTATATAGGCACTCCTTGTAGACCAGCTCTCTTGTGGTGGTATTTGTGTATGTAGCTCTGTGGCCCAGAATCATCTCTGGGTGCAGAGGGAAATCGGAAGACTCCTGTCCCAGGCTGCTCCTGGGCTTTTGTGACCTCAGGGTTTTTGACTGGCTCCTCTGAGCAGCAGGAGTTGTCCTACATGTGATTTTAGTCCTTTCCACTCTCCTGGCAGGTTATCTACCTCCCTGTGCCACCTGGATATGGCACATTGTGGCATAGGATGGTCTCCACCAGGAGACAGAAACAGGAAGGCTCCTGCCTGAGGTTCCTCTGAACAGCAGAGGTGGTCCTATCTGTGTTCTCATACCTCTCTGCACTCCTGGGTGCTCAGCTTTCTCCCTATACCACCTGAATATGGCACTCTGAGGCTGGGGCTCTGTGTGTTGTGTGGTGTCCCAGCTCCTGGGTGCAGATGGAGCTTGGAAGAACTTTGTCCCAGCTGCTCTGCCACTCTTGTGATCCCTGCACTCCTGGCCATACCCGCCTGCACAGTCACTGGAGAGAAAATGGTGGTCTCACCTCCAAACCCAGGAATCAAAGCACTCCCTGTAGGCTCATTCTCCATTGGAAGGATTGGTACACTGCATTATCAAATCTTAATATATTAACAAGGAATCTATTTCACACATATGAATCAGTGCAAATTATCATCCTCTAATGAAGAATTTAGGAATAAAGGAGCTGTTTTATTGGAAAATGGATTCACTCAGATACATAGCTGGTAGGATGAGACATTCTGGCAACTCTCTGTCACCTTCTAGGAGGTGGGGACTTGCTGTTATTGTCTTCATTACTGTTCCAATTTTTTTTGGCATTTAAAACACAAATTTTATTATTGTTTGTGGGTTTGTTTGTTTTGGTTTTGTTTTGTTTTTTTATATTTTTTATTAAATATAATCTTCATTTACATTTCAAGTGGTAAAACCTTTCCTAGTTTCCCCCTCCCCAAAACCCCCCAACCTCTACTCCCACTCCCTGCCTCCAAGTATATGCCCCTCCACCTAACCCACTCCAACCTCCCCCCTCCTCAATTTCCCCTTGTTGGGGCATCCATTTAGCCTTCACCTGACCAAGAACCACTCCTCCCACTGATGCCCAACAAGACATTCCTCTGCCACATTTTTGGCTGGAATCATGTGTACCCCTTGTTTGATGGTTTAGACCCTGAGAGTCATGGGGCATTTGGGTGGCCAACATCGTCGTTCTTCCCATGGGGCTGTAAACCCCTTCAGCTCCTCCAGACCACCCCCCAACTCCTCCATTGGGGACCCCACTCCCAGACCAATGATTGGCCGCTAGCATCTGCCTCTGTATGTGTAAGGCTATGGCAGGGCCCCTCCGAAGACATCCATGGCGTGTTCCTTTTGATATGTGCTTCTTGTTGTCCATAGTAGTGTTGTGGTTTGGTGACTGTTTATAGTTGAATCCCCAGGTAGGGCAGTCTCTGAGTGGTCTTTACTTCAGTCCCTGCTCCACACTTTGCCTCCATTATTGGTACTATAAGTGATTGTTCCCTTTCTCAGAGGGACCCAAGCACCCCCACTTCAGTCCTCTTTCTTCTTGAGCTTCCTGTGGTCTATGAATTATAACTTGTTTATTTTGAGCATTTGGGCTAGCATCCACTTATCAGTGAGTGCAAACCATGTGCATTCTTTTGTGATTGGGTTACCTTGCTCAGGATGAAACTTTTTAGTTCCATCCATTTGCCTAAGAATTTCATGAATTCATTGTTTTTAATAGCTGAATAGTACTCCATTGTGTATATATACCACAGTTTCTTCATCAATTCCTCAATTGAAGGACATCTGGGTTCTTTCCAGCTTCTGGCTATTATGAATAAGGCAGCTATGAACACAGTGGAGCATGTGTCCTTATTAAATGTAGGAACATCCTTTACCAATCCTACATCTGATAGAGGGCTAATATCCAAGGTATACAAAGAACTCAAGAAGGTAAGCTCAAGAGAGTCAAATAACCCTATTAAAAATGGGGTACAGAGTTAAACAGAGAATTATCAAGTGAGGAAACTCGAATGACTCTAAAGCACCTAAAGAAATGTTCAGCATCCTTAGTTATCAGGGAAATGCAAATCAAAACAACACTGAGATTTCACCTCACACCAGTCAGAATGGCTAAGTTGGAAAACTCAGGGGATGGCAGATGCTGGAAAGTATGTGGGGAAAGAAGAACACTTCTCCATTGTTGGAGGGATTGCAAGCTGGTAAAACCACTCTTCATTCCTATTCTTATCTGACTCGAAGAACAGCAAAAAGGATAAAAACTGAGATGAAGACCTCATGTTGTTTGCAGAGCTCTGATCTAATCTTACACATCTGTATTCCTGTGGGAATCCAATAACATCATTTTTAAGAGCTGTTCTCCTAAGGACTATGCAAAGTAGGTTTAGTTAGTGTTGAAAATGAAAGTTTTATAGCAGAAATTATTTCTACTTTTCATTACCAGCTGCATTACCAGATATAGGAAGATGCACTTGAAATAACTTACCTGGAAGTTGTGGAAACACAACCTACAGTAGACCACCAACCAAATCAGCAAAACTAATAAAATGACACACTTTTCCTCATAGCTATTCAGAATTGAGAGGACCAGTGGAAGACATGTTCATCTTACACTATCAAGGCTGTTTTAAAAAACTTGTAGTGATAAGAATAAACTCCAAACAGAAAAAGACATATAAGGAGATGTGAGACTAAGAAAGATTTTTGGTAATACTGTTTGTCCTTATTTTGAAGAAATGAAACAGAGAAGAGAGTGTAACATTTTATATTACAGTCTCATTATTTGAACATACAGCCACTTTAAAATGTCTTGCAGATTTCAGAGCAATGTGACAATCATTTCTTGTGCAAGTATAGGCAAAGGGCTACTTTCTCATAATTTTGGAGATGTCTAGATAGATGTTACTACAAATCATCTCATTTCTCCAAAATGAGAAAAAAATTGTCTTAAGGTGTGTCTTACTATAGGTTTGTCTTACTATATCAGTGGTAAGAGAACTACATAAATGTTTGTGTTACTTGCATATGAATTTGAGTAACCACTATTCTCTAGACCTGTTTAAAATTAAGTAAAACCATGAAACAGTAAATTGCTAAAGTGACAGCTGTGTTTGTATTGCCCTATATTTTCAGAAGTTTCTACTACTAGCAGTATATAATAGTTTTTATTCAAGAGATGATGATAGCTCTAATACCAGGCAATGCATAAAAATGAAAACAACATGAGTCGGAAATGGTTATGTCTTTGAAGTCAATAAATTATGTTCAGTAAACATATTCAAGTTGAAAGAATATAGAAGATGAAAACACTTATTTTTTCTATTGTATATCCTGTAGCACCATTAAAGGCAAAAAAGGAAATATTCCTATGCTTAGAGGTAAATACGAAAGTTCTGATATATGTATGCAGTACTTATAAACTTATAAAAAGTCTGCAACACTTTTAGCCATTCTTTAATATATATGTATATATGTATATTCACATATGTGTGTATGTAATATGTATGTATATGTGTGTATAGATATATGCTTATATGAGTATATTAGATTAAGAAATAATTTTCTTAATGGTAATGTACTTATGACACAATCTAGGCACACACTAGAGACATAAGAGAGGAGGGAGCCTCAATTGTCATAATGCCTCCATAACATCAAGCTATAGACAAGCCTATAGGACATTTTTTTAAATTATTGATTGATATGGAAAGGCTCAGCCAATTACTTATTGTGTGTCATGCTCATGGGCTTGAAGTTCTCAGTCCTATTAGACATTAGGCTGAACAAGCTATAGGAAACAAACGTGTAAGTTATACCCCTCCATGGCCTCAGTTTTACTTACTGACTCCACATTACTGTCATGTTGGAGTTCCTGCCTTCACTGCTTTTGATGATGAACTGTTACATTGAAGTGAAATAAAGCCTTTCCTTTACAAATTGCTTTTGGTCATGATGTTTCATTACATCAATAGTAACTCTTGGTTTTGGCACCAGTCATTATTTTTATAGCAAACTTTGATTATTTTCCTTCCTAATATCATTATTTACTTTTACTCAGTATTTACTACATCGCAGTTCAGTATTTGGAACTGGTATTGTTGAATGAGTTTACATCTTAATATCATTGGGTGTTTGCTTTTTCATGTGCACAAGATAAAGGAGCTAACAGTACAGACATCCCCAAAATGAAACTCACTAGCACTTCTTTGATATCCTTCTGTGTCAGACACAAAATACATTAAAAACATTCAGTGGAAATATGAAAAAGTTGTGACCACTGTCTCATAGGGGTTCATTGACTTTAGCATCAATCTTTTTTTTTTTTTTACATTTTAAATTAGACTTTAATAGCTCCCTTCCTTTTTATTCTGGTAAATGGTGCCATGCCATTTTGTTGTTGTTGCTGTTTTTTAATTTATTTATTTTTATTTATTTTCTAAGATTTTTATTTACATTCCAAATCATTTCCCCTTTCCCATTTCCTCCCTCCCCAAAAGTTCCATAAGCCCCCTTCGCTCTCTCTTTTCCCCATTCAACCCCCTCTCGCTTCTCTGTCCTGGTATTCCCCTACATCCAGTCTTTCCAGGACCAGGGGTCTCTCCTTCCATCTTCTTGGAAATCTATTGATCTGCGAATTGTGTCTAGGGTATTCTGAGTTTCTGGGTTAATATCCCCTTATCAGTGCTTGCATACCATGTGTGTTCTTTTGTGATTGAGTTACCTCACTAAGGATGATAACTCACTGTGTAGACCAGGCTGGCCTCAAACTCAGAAATCCTCCTGCCTCTGCCTCCCAAGTGCTGGGATTAAAGGCATGCGCCACCACCGCCCATTAGCATCAATCTTAATCTTGCTGGCAGAACCTTGTGATCTCCAAGCATCAGGCCTGTGTTTGTTTGAATATACCAATTATTCTGGTTTTGTTTAGAAATCTTACTCTCATCTTCTTTCAGCTCTGTACTTCTTTCTAAAATTTTCTTCTTAGAGCATGCAAAGCCTTCCCACAATCATAAACTCAAGCACTGCTCCTCAGAAGACAGTACTGTTCCCACATTTTGTTCAGACCCTACTGTTCCAGCTATTTTCAAAAACTAAAAGGTAATTGATTAATAAAATCTATTCAGACCATTTTTTCCTACTCTTTTTTTCTCCCTCTAACCCTTCCTAACCCAGATTTTGACCTCTTTCTTTAAACATTATGATTACATATGTTTGTGAGGGAGAAAGAAGACATGTATAAATGCAATTTGCTTCATCTACTTAGCATTACTTGTAGTTATACATTTTTCAAGATGACCCCAGGGTATTGGGTAATCAATGGGGAAAGGTCACTTTATATGATATCCTCTCTTCTATTGCTCTGCAATTCTTGGCTCTCTGAGGGTTAAACCCTACCTTCCATAGTGATGAGTATCTATGTTAACACAAGGAAAATCAATTTGAGGGGAAATTTTGAACGTAGTAAAAATTATTAAATAATATAAAATTTAATGAAACTCTGGGCAAAGGTAGACAAAGTAGTTTTCGTGTGTGTGTGTGTGTGTGTGTTGACAGAGAATCTAGCTTTGAAGCAAAGTGTATGTAGCCCCTAAACTCTAGAAAAATAATAAAGATGATTTATATGTACCCATACATTGCTTTTCAATGTATGGGTACATATAGAAACTAGCTGATATTAAAACAGTTGAGCAGGATAGGCAATAACACAATAAACATGGGAATCAGGTAAGTGTGCCATGTAGAAAGGCATGCAGAGTGATGAATGGAGTTGGTATTCTAGATGTAGGGGAACACATTCATGATGTTATGAGACCCACAGGAACATGAAAGCAAAGCTTTCTGAGACAGTAAGGTTACCTGAGGCTGACAAGTTAGCAGTCAATAGTGGGTGTCCATTTCCACCTACCCTTACAAACCACACCCTCTACTTTTTGTGTATGCTACTGTTTAACCACTTCCTCTTATCTTTGAATGAAGTTCTGTTTGGTGATCCTAACAATTTATCATGCTAATGTCTTCAATATCTGCAGAGGAAATGCCCCTTCTAAATATTACTCACCATCATTAAACCTAAGAAGCCAGTGAAATTTTCTACAAAATCTGGCATTTTGATATATTGACCCTATTACTAGTCAGATAGCAAGAAATATGTTCCATTAATCATTTATAGACCATAGATCTCTCTATTCAAAGGAATGTAAAATTATGTTGCCATGTATTTTTCAGAGATTAATAATGTTCTATGTAGTAAAATTTGGCCTGAGATACCTATGGGCAGTAGCCTACACTTAGTTACTAAGGCAAACCAGCCATGCATATATGTATAGGCTTGACAGTTTATGTGGATTTGCATATTTCCAAAGCAAAGCCCAGTTTCCAGAGGACTTAATAGGCTCCTAACACACTGTGCTGTAGTCAGCTGTAATCAGGACACAGTGTAGATATGAGGGCTCTCACTCAACTCCTGGGTCTCCTGATACTCTGGCTCCCATGTAAGTCAGAACAGCCCTGATTATCTAAACACAGTGCTGTCTGGGTCCTTATGGAAGTCTTAATTACATCATTTATTCTATGATTATCCTTATTCATATTTCTGATTTCAGGTGCTCAATGTAACATCCATATGACCCAGAACCCAATTTCTCTGTCTGCCTTTGTAGGAGACAAGGTCACCATCACTTGCCGGACCAGTCAAGACATTAGTAGATATTTAGGCTGGTACCAACAGAAACCAGGAAACCCCCCCAAGTTTCTGGTGTATTATGCATCCATTTTACTCTCTGGGGTCCCATCGAGGTTCAGTGGCAGAGGATCAGGGACAGAGTACTCTCTCACTATCAGTGGCATTCAGCCTGAAGATGCTGCAACTTACTACTGTCAACAGTGTCACAGTTATCCTCCACAGTGACAGAGATCATAACAAAAACTACCCAGAAAAGCAGGCATTTGAGACACCTGGAGCAAACAGTGACAGTGTGTCCAATAGTCTAAAAGTTTCCTCAGCTGCAAAGAGGATTTGAAGGTCACCAAAACGTTTGTGTAAATCTAGGGAGACTGCTCTGCACTACAAGTTGCTTTCCCTCATTCTTCTTATAAGTAGAACAGACAGAGATGTTCCTCTTACATCTTACACCAAAGAGTCTTAACAATGGCTTCAAAATTCTATCTAACATAAAAGAGTACCCTTAGCACACCCAAAAGTGTGACTAATACAAGGAAATAGAGTCAAAACTATAATATTTCAATTCTTGGGTATATTGGTAAGAAAGTCAATACTAAAAACAAGATTTCCTGGTGCTACAGCTAGAGAGATTTCCCTTTGCATGAATGGGTTGCTTCACCCTGTAGCCCTCACATCCAGACAAATGTGGGAAGCCAAGATGGTAGATACTAATGGTTTCACCTTCCTTGAGGAAACTTTCATGATTAATGTACTAGTGGAATGCAACCTTAGAACCAAATATAATATTGGATAAGACATATTTAATCTATATATGGAAATACATATGTTAATGTGTTATATAACATACAAAATAATTTTAAATTATTGTTATTTTCAGTACTACTGATATGAAATGCTAAAATGGGTTTCAGACCACTATTATAGCACAGTCCTTACATTAACTTTGCTTTATTTGGATTTGAGAATATATCTGTATCATTGGAATGATAATGTCCACGTGTGGATTAAACTCTTCTAGAATATAAGATTTTCTTGGAATTTGGAGTGGCCTTAGTAAAGCTATTCTATTATATATTTAGAAGATGGGGGAAGGCAAAGGAGTTAAAATGCAAAGCTACACATCAAAGAAATGGGAAATGATAGTGCAATGAACACTTGAAAAACTGCTTAGACTAAGAGTAATTCAGCAGTGCAGCAAGCACTCATTACCACATGTGCTTTATTCTGAAGGTTAAAACCCACAGATGATTGCTCTTAGGTCAGATGTATTATTCATCCTGCTTTCTTACACAACTCTGGACTACTTGCCCATGGTGGCACCATCCACAGTAGGCTAGATCTTACCACATCAGTCATCAATCATGAAATGCCCCATAGACATGCTTACTAGCTCACCTTGTGGAACATTTTCTCAGTCAACCTTTCCTCTTCTCAGATGACCCTAGCTTTTGCCAAGTCAACAAAAACCTACCGGCAAAAATTCCATACATTTATAGTTTTGGTTGTGGTCCTAATCTTAAAGGCTGAGCCACGTCTCTAGCCCAAACCTATATATTTAAATAAATTGTCAAATATTTAGAGTAAATTCATGGAGTATTATGTCATATTTACAAACTGCTATCTGTAGAGTATTATTCAATTGAATTAAAGATATTCTATGAAACTAGAATACCACATCACACTCTGTGACAAAAGTTTTAATATTTGAAAATGCTAGTTTACTGTAAATCCATGAAATTTTATTATTTTATGAAGGAATAGGAAGGATACAGTGTGACTATAGCAAACTGAAAGAAGTACCAGAATGAGGAATTATAGGAAAAGGCAAGAGCCTGATGCTGGGATGAGTGTAGTCAACAGAGAGGTAGAAGAGAAAGAAGGTGTAATGGTGACACTGCAGGACCTATATGGACCCACCCTCTTTACAACAAAACATGCTTTGTTGACCTTATCAAAAAATGGCCATTTATGATGTAGAAGAGAAGACAAGTCATAACAAATTACTTGTAACACTCTGTTGGCTAGTTTATGTCAATTAGACACAAGCTAGAGTCACAGGAAATGACAGAACCTCAATTGAGAAAGTATCTCCACAAGACCTGGTTGTAGGAAATACTGTAAAGGATTTTATTAACTACTATGGTGGCCTTGAACTCTATTAGAAATCAGGTTGACCAAGCCATGAGGAGCAAGCCAGTATCACCTATCCAGTGCCTCTGCATTCACTTCTACCTCCAGGTTCCTGCTCTGACTTTCCTTGGTGATGGATTGTTTGTTACCGTGAAGTGAAGTGTAAGTGAAGGAAAAAAGGGTTTCTTTCCAAGTTGCTTTTGGTCATGGTATTTCATCACAGCAAGGATAATCCTATGGCAAGCATTTTGAAAAGGTAATCAAAATATGTAAAGTTGCACAGCATGACATACAACACAGGGAAAAGAGAAAAATGCTCATGCATTGTGCTTGGAAATACAATGTAGTAAACAAACTGGCAACATGACTTTAAATCAACACAATCCCTGTGATACTCCTCTTCCACTCAGAACATGCAGACTTATACAGAACAAAATACACTATTACACTTATGTGTAATTAATCACAAATCCAAAGTAGAAACAGCCTGTGTTAGTCGACATCAGAATCACTGACACACACACACAGAGATGTGTCCCTGCCATATATACTAATGCATAGAAAGAAATAGTGCATAGCAATGAAAACATGCAAACTGCTTCTGCATCCTAAGATACAGTTGAAAACTGGTGTGCAAAGCTTAGCAACACAAGAATTCATAACTCAGCTAAAATTGACTCAGTTTAAAAACTGTTAAGTGTCTGAGTATGTGTTGTACTGAGAAAATGAGCTTGTTGACTGGTTGTTTATCACCATCTTCTCTTCCTAAGCACTATTGTGCATGTTATCATGTTTTCCCTGTCTGTAAATTACTCCTAAGAAGCTAATGAAACTTTGTGAAAGATCCTTTAATGTTTCCAGACTGTTACTCTGCTCATTTAAAAATGTGTCATGAGAGAGTGAAAGGCTTTGAAGGATCTAATCCTAAATGGGATGACTTTATCAAATCCTGTGGTAGAGATCCAAGGTATTGTTAGAACATTATCTGGTGACAGAATGGTTTAACTATCAGAGATTTCTCTCAGCAGTGGTATAAAAAAGTGGAGCGAGTCTGATTTATTCTCAGCTTTATAATCTAGGTAATTCAATGCCTGTGTTTTGTCCACTTTCTTCCTTCCTTCCTTCCTTCCTTCCTTCCTTCCTTCCTTTCTTTCTTTATTTCTTTCTTTCTTTCTCTTTCTTTCTTTCTTTCTTTTTTCTCGGCACTGCTTATATCAAATTGTTGCTTAATAAATTAAACACTCCTAAGATTATGAATAATGTAGGTCATTTAAATATTTTATAATTTAGTAGTTTATGGAGTTATTTTTCTCCTAGTCAAAGCTTGACAGAGGGAGAGAGAAAATGGTTTAAAATAGTCTACTCAATCTACTTACTGCACTGGCATCAATATTGAAAGATGTCAATCAATCAGGATAAGTTTTAAAGTCTTTGGTCTACAAGCTTTTAAGTCACATAGAAGCTCAGCCAACTTGGTTGTATAAGACTAGAAGTAATTGACTTCAGATAGGACATGAAGATTTTTTTTGCAGATTTTTTTATTATTTTCTATATTTTTTTATTTACATTCCAAATGATTTCCTCTTTCCTGTTTCCTACCTACCTGAAAGTCCCATAAGCCCCCTTCCCTTCCTCTGTTCACCAACTTTGTTAACATGGCAAGATCCCAGTTTTTAAATCATTGAACAAAATCCCACTATATGTATGTTCTACTGACTTTTTTTATTATTTTCTATATTTTTTTATTTACATTCCAAATGATTTCCTCTTTCCCGTTTCCTCCCTCCCTGAAAGTCCCATAAGTCCCCTTCCCTCCCTCTGTTCCCCATTCAAGCCCCTCTTGCTTCTCTGTCCTGGAATTCCCCTACATCCAGTCTTTTCAGGACCAGGGGTCTCTCCTTCCATCTTCTTAGAAATCTATTGATATGTGAATTGCTCATATTAAATAAAGTAAATTTATTGTCTGATCATCTTCTTTCCCCATTTACAACTCAGAGAACATAACAGATAAACAGATGTCTTTTCCCATTAGTCAGAAAGAAAATAGTCCTTTTACATTTTCTTTTTTAAAAACATAAATTGATGTTAATACACTCACAAACAAAAACTCCAACAATCAAGATTAAGGTAGCCACTCAAACACCTACTTCCTCAGTCACAATCTCTGCTCATATCAAAGAGTCATATTTGGAATAGGCATTATGAAGCTGTGGAACTCTGTCTGGGGTTCTAAACTTTGAATGTCAATTGCATTTTTATAGACTTATAGGAATAAAAAATGCCAACATGACAAAATTGAAACACGAAGGATAACTGCATTGTATTATTATTTTTGTCTATGCTGTGTCCTTCATCATCACCTTCTATTACCTTTTCTTGGTCTCCATTTTAGATGCTATAGAAAATGAATACTTGTAGACGTCTACCATAAGTTTTAGTCTCATTTGCTGTTTCCCTATAATTTGCATCATTAAAGTCACAAAGTTACGCAATTAGCAATACAGAGAACTCACAAGACAAACAAAAGACAATACTAGTAGATATGCCAACTAAATATGGAAAATTTCACAAAGCCCCAGCCCTACTTGAATAGCTACAGGCCATGTTTGCTGAGAATGGGAGGATCAAGTTTTCTAAGGATAAGTCTGCTTGTTGGCTATTAAATCCCAAGTAGTCAGCCTTAAACACATACACATAAGAGCAATACTAAATGGACTTAGTATGTGTGTGCATGTGAGTGTACATTTGTTTTTTTTTTATGTCTTTTTTTGTTTGTTTGTTTTTGTTTTTGTTTTCCGAGACAGGGTTTCTCTGTGTATCCCTGGCTGTCCTGGAACTCACTTTGTAGACCAGGCTGGCCTCAAACTCAGAAATCCTCCTGCCTCTGCCTCCCAAGTGCTGGGATTAAAGCTGAATACCAACAACAATGAAAACAACAGAAAGTTTACAAACCAAAGGTGACTGAAGTCAATGGTGAATGAAAAAATGGTCAAGACATAAATTAAGAAATAAACTATAATGTTTTTAAAAATTGAATGAAAATGAAAATACAACATACCTAAACCACAGTAAAAATGGTTCTAATATTCACTTTCATAGCACTAAGGACTTACTTATATTAATTAGAGAAGTGTCATATTAGTAATTTACTGACATATCTGAATGTTTGAGGTGAAAAAGAAGAAATAAAACCCCATGAGTAGAAGGCAAGATATAATCAAACTCAGGGTTGAAATCAATAAAATACAAATAACTAAACAACAAAATAATGCAACAGTCAATGAAACAAAATATTGCATTTTTAAAAAATCAATACGATTGAAAAATTCTTAGCAAAGTAAAATGTAGAGAGAGAAAATCAAATTAAATATAGAGATGAAAAAAGCGACATACACCAAATACATCCAGAAAATCATAGTAATATATTTTAAAAAACTGGGATATCTATAAAAAATGAATACATTTATTGATATGTGTGATTTACCAAAAGTTTTGAGTCACATTGTTCCAGGATATTGAGTCACACTGTGAACCCCAAGATTTTGCTATTTACTGGATAAACCTGTTTCTAGATGTGTGGCTCAGCCTTAGTATACACATTTAATCTAAGAGCTTTCTGTTTATTTTAAATAGGATTAAATAAAGTCAACCAAAAGGCAAGAGGCATACCAAGCAAGCTGTTGACAGGGGCAGAACATAGAAAAAATAGAGTTAAGAGGAAGTCAGGCAGTGGTTTATCCCAAAAGCTCTTGCCTCTACATGGGATATGGTCTTCTAGAGAGTCTGCCTTGTCTGGCCTCAGTGGGAGAGGAAGGACCTAGCCTCCTGGAGACCAGAAGTGCCAGGGTGGGGGATACCCAGTGGCATCTCCACCTGCTCAGTGGAGAAGGGGAGTATAAGATGGAGAAGGATAATGGGAGGGGGTGACTGGGAGGGGGTGACTGGCAGGGTGTGACTGGGAGGGGGTAGTGATGTAAAATGAATCTATAAAAAATTAATTAAACTAAATTTATAAAAGAGGAAGCCAAGAGGATGGATAGAGACACACATAGGAAGAAGGGCAGAACACTCAGTTTGAGTTTTTGGGATTTGAGTTGATATGGAGAAAGAAAGTTTACTTTTTGGACATTGGCTGAGGAGGAAGATCAACTGGATGCATTTTCTTCTTCTGTGAATTAGTAGGCTTTTACTCTAGCATCTGACTCCTGCATCTTTATTGATAAAATCGAATGTTTGAGATTTTGTTTAAAACAACATCAGATAAGCAATTATTTAAACAGATGGCGAATAACTTGTATTATAGGAGCAGTAACCAAGTCTAACAATGAGAGAGAGAGAGAGAGAGAGAGAGAGAGAGAGAGAGAGAGAGAGAGAGAGAGAGAACGAACTTAGATATCAGGGCCAGATTGATTCTCAATGGAATTCTAGAAGCTATTCAAAGAACAATTAATAATAATATCGCTCAAATCAATTCTGAAACAAAAACTGAAGGAACATTAAATACTTCTTTTTACAAGGCCAAAATTATCCTGCTTATTCAACCATACAAAAATCCAAGAAAGAAAGAAAATTGCACATCAACTTCCCCTATGAACATAGATGCCAAAATTCTCAATAAAATACTTGTAAACCAAATCCAAGAACACATCAAAAAGATCATCCACCATGATCAAGTAGGTTTCATTGACAATGTAAATATTCAACAAATGTAAATATAATATACCACATAAACTGACTAAGAAATAAATGCAATAAAAAAAGAACATTTTTTGTCTTATTAGGAGAAGATACATGATCCAAAATATAAATTATGTTATACAATAAGATACCAATAAAATAAAAATACAATTATATCTTCTGTATTCATCAAACATTCAAAGTAGATATTCATTGAAGAAATTTATGAAATATGTAAAAATAAAAATGGTTTACTCTTGAATAACCAGTACTGTAACAGATAACTAAAAAAGGGCATTTAAATATTTTTTTAATTTAAAAAACTATAGAGATAGATAGTTCTCACATAGTTTTTGTTCAATGTATCATGGATGCCCTGCTTACATACAAGTTCCCTGTGAATCTTTCCTTGGTTATTGTAGGTGTTAAGGACCAGATCATTGCTTGCAAAGCTGTATAAACAGTGTCATATGCTTGTTGTTTATAGTTATGAGTCAACTCTCTGGGTTTGATTTTGTTTGTTGGAATTTTGCTGTATTTATTTTTATTTTTTACATTAAAATATTTTCCAAAAATAAAAAGCCATTTATTACTGCATGTGTGACATGAAAGAACCACATGTATAAACAACTTGATGAGCCCTACAACATTACTACAGTCAGTACTGTGAATCCATCCCTCAGCTCCAATGGTTTTATTCCATACTGTCAATTAATTTATTCTGCTTCTCTCTCAACATTCATTTACATAGACAGAAAAAAAAATCTCATTATTTTTAGTTTTAGGAAAAATCCATTTCAAATTGTAAAGATTAATTTGTGTAATTTTCTACTCTAAAGCAGCATGAAGTTAGACACTTGGGGTGGAGAATCTGTACAGAAAGATTATGTAATGTAAAACAAAACAAAACAAAAACACAAAATGGAACATGGGCTGGAGAGATTCTCAGCAGTTAAAAGCACTTCTTGCCAGAGAACCTGTATAAGGAAGTCATCACCTTCATGGAAGATCATGACCATATGTAACTTCAGTTCCAGAGGATCTAATATCCACTGCTGAACTTCTATGGTGCACATAGTTATATTCAGACAAAACATTCATACATATAAAAATTTAAAACTGCCACCATGTATGTGTTAATGAGTCCTAGAATAGTTTACACTTAAGCTGCCATTCCAAAATGTAAATTTAAAGTCCTTATTTTTGTAAATGACTCTGGCATGTGTCCTTTTGAAATTACATAGTTTGCTTTACTTAATAATGAAACTTCATACACTTTAGTCAATAAAAGAACAATTCCAGGGAATAAAATCCTGCAATTATTCTTTGATCTCTCTGAGATACACAATTAGTCATCACCTATACATAGTACCTCCCCAGTACCATTTCATTCTCCATGTCCCTGTATTGGCAAGACCCATTCCATCAGAGACTGCCTTAGAGAAATTTCCCTATTCACCTGCAGTTGTTTGTGCTTTTGACATATATTGGTTGTGTGATTTCTTTTTATTAAATCTAAGTACCTGGACTTCTTCTTTACCCCCTGCATAGATGGCTCAAGGAACCTTACAGGCACTCCTCCATTCTCATGAAACTGGTGATTATTGTCCATTTCAAAAATCCACTAACTCAACAATTTTCTTCGTAGTCTATCCCGAGGGTTGCTATGGTGTAGTATTATTGGCTTTTCAGGTTTCAGAACATAATTTAGACAGCACCTAATGCTCCTTCTCTGAACATGAACTTGCTGAAAAACTTCATTTGTGTGGTACTCTGGATTTGTATTAATCATTTATGACAGAATACGAAGACATGAAAGTTAGTGCAAACTTTGTTATTACACTAAGGTATACATCTGCTCATTCAAAATAAGGAGCAAATTAAAGTTTCTGAGGTCTAATACTAAAACTAACACTTTCATCTTTAGAATGACCGCTGCTGAGTACAACCAAACTATAAAGTTTGACAAGTCTAACATCACAAGTTTGGCAATTCAAGCACTTATGAAAATAAAATTCCACATGTCTCCCAAGACCTTATGGTCTGGGAGCAAAGTGCAATTTGTATTTTGTGATGATTACACAGTGTTGAACTACAGTCTTAATGCTTGACATTGTGAGTCTCCAATAAGGACTTTTACCAGGCCCATAACCATCACTATTAAACAAACATACTCTATCTTGGCTATATGAGCCTATTGAAAGGCCACTGCCTTTACAAGATAAACCTGCTAAAATTCCCTCTCCTGCTTTAAATCTCTCCGAATACTATTCCTTTACATAGTGTAATAATTGCACTGCATTTGGAGTGCCTGCCTAACACTTTGAATTCACACTGTATTGTAAGAAATACATGATGTAAGACTTCCTTTTTATTTGTAATGGGGTAAACTAACATTTTGATATTCTGACTTTTTTGTGTCAATGTTTAGGCCCACAGACATTTTAATGTTTACATTTGACCCGTCTGAAAGAAAAATGTCTTACCAAGACGTCAAATCTGCATCTCTTTTTCATTAATTCTGATTAGCACTATAGTGTTATATAGTGTGAGACTCTATAAAATATTCAGATGATAAAAATATCAATCAATTTAGCCTATAGTTTGAGAAACACCAAGGAAATCAACACAAGCATGAACCAAAACAAAGGATCTGACTTGGTGTATTTTCCAGATGACTCTAGGTATACAAAGAAATGATTTATGGATTATTATTTTTATTGAATATAATCATTTACATTTCAAATGCTAAAACCTTTCCCAGTTTCCCCACTCCCCGAAAAACCCCAGTCCCTCCTCCCACCCCCTGCCTCCAAGTATATGCCCCTCCATCTGACCCACTCCCACCTCCCTCCCCCATTTCCCTTTGTTGGGGCATCTATTGAGCCTTTATCTAACCAAAGACCACTCCTCCCACTGATGCCCGACAAGGCATTCCTCTGCCACATTTTTGGCTAGAACCATGTGTACTCCTTGGTTGATGGTTCAGTCCCTGGGAGTCCTGGGCATCTGGGTAGCCAGCATCGTTGTTCTTGCGATGGGGCTGTAACCACTTCAGCTCCTCCAGACCACCCTCCAACTCCTCCATTGGAGACCTCACGCCCAGTCCAATGGTTGGCTGCTAGCATCTGCCTCTGTATGTGTAAAGCTCTGACAGGGCCCCTCCAGAGACAACCATGACATGCTCCTTTTGGTATGCACTTCTTGTCGTCCATAATAGTGTTGGGGTTTGGTGACTGTTTATAGGATAAATCCCTAGGGAGGGCAGTCTCTGGTGTCCTTTACTTCAGTGACTGCTCCACACTTTGTCTCCTTTATTGCTCCTGTGAGTATTTTGTTCCCTTTCTCAGAGGAACCAAAGCACCCCCACTCTATTATACATCACTGATCAATGCTATATGTGGTGAAGTAAACACAAATCTATGTCAACTACAAACACTGCATCAAGTGGCCAGGAGAGGGATCCATAATATAGACAGATAAGAGTAAAATGGTCGGTTCTGACAATCTCAATACTTAAAATAATATGAATTCAGACTCATTTACACAGATATTTCTTTTATCCTTTTACGTCTAAAAATGTCCTTCCCTATGGTTTGGCATGTTCAACCTACATAAGGGGAAATAAAATAGAAAGATGTTGCTCTGATCAACTATCACTGGAGTACTCATTTGGATTTCAGATAAGGTTATTTGACAAAGCAAAAAAGCAGATGGTGGTAAATGAATACCCATTTTTCATTCTACAGAAGAAATTACTGAGTTGTGGAGAATTTCTGTTGTTTAGATCTGAAAATTTAAACAGATAATGTATTTTCCCTTTTTTCTACTAATTTTTCATGAATTGTTTTAGCCTCAGTGGGTGACATTGTGATGACTCAGTCTGCAGCAGTCCTGATATAACAATATGGGAAAGAGTGACTAACAACTGCAGAGATAGGCAGGGCATTGGAACAAGCTGATATTGGTACCACAAAACAAAACAAAAACAAACAAACAAAAACAAGCCCCATGAGTCCACATCAAGTATGTTTCCCTGAGCATCTCTGGGTTCTCCTTCGTTTCAGTGGCAGTGGATAAGAGATAGATTTCAACTTTGTCATCAGCAGTCTACAACCTGAAGAAACTTCAGTTTGCTACTGTCAACAAGGAAACAGCTTTCCTTTCAGCTGTATCTGATGGATCCACATCAGAGCATAAACCACCAAATAAAGCAGAAATGTGAAGTTGAGTTGCCCCAGCTGCTCTTTGTAGTGTTTCCAACTGACTGAGAGTTTTTATCAGATTGAGGGTGTATTAGAAGCCTTCAGTTTATAAAGATATTTGGAGTAATGAGACCTACAAAGCTCTCCTGTGTCTGAACTCTCTTTACTCTATAAATTAGCACCAGAATTGCAGACTTGACAGTTGCTCTCTTGTTTTGATTGACAGTCATCTTCACTGTGTTAAACAACTCAGCACCAAAAGTAGCCTGACCTGGGTATGAAAAGACCTGGGGAAACAACATGAAAGTCTCTTCATTACACCACTTCCATAAGGAAAATGGACACAGATGTCTTAATAGTGAGTGGCAAAAGCAAGAATACTGCAATCCACATGGACAGTGTATAGCTGGAACAAGAAAAAAATCGCAAATCAAATTCATCCAGGTCTTGTAATAGTATAGAGTTTTAGCTGAAGAACAAATGTCTCCTAGTAATAGAATTTGAATCAAATATTGTACATAAAATGCAGTTAAGCTTAGGTAATAATTGAAAAAAATGAATGGGTTTATTTTGTGCATTGAGGGTGGGTTAGAGGTGTGTGTATTTGAATGGTGTTGGTAGAGAAGGTTGAATAGGGATAAAATAAAGTGAATGAAATTATCAAAGAACTAATAAAATATTATAATTAAACCTGAAAAATCCTGACAATAAATGGTCCAGGATTTTATTATTAACTTTTTATAAAAAGATATACCTTTTATAAAAAGATGTATGTGTGAGTTGTGTGTGTGTGTATGATTGTGTGAACGTCTTCATCTATACTTTATAGCATCTTTATATGAAAATAAACTTTATTTTTGTCTGAGTTTGTGTAACCTCATTTTTTTATTATAGTGTCCACATCTATCCATTTTTCTGGAAATTCCATGATTTTACTTTTCTTTACATTTGAATAAATTCCTGTGGCTTCTATATATTCTATTTTTGGTATTCACTCATGTTTGTGGACATCTATGTTAGTTCTACTTCTTAGCTCTCATGAATAGGCTAACAATAAGCATAGATCTGCAAATATCTCAGTGAAAAGGACTAGACTTCTTTTAGTACATGCCCAAGAATGCTGTGACTGGGAGGACAGGAAGCAGTTACCTTAACTGCAGACCTTCACCTTTCTCTTCTCTCCTCCAAATCGAATCCCTCAGTCTCATCCCCATCTCTATTGTAGTCCGCTGGCTGAGGCCTTCCCACTTTCTTTGCCTCCACCACCAGAGGTTCACACAGAACGTTTCCTATAAGCACCCTATCCCATCCATGCTGACATGCCAGTCCCCACTACTAGCAGTTGTTTGATGGGAACCTTCCAGCAAAGCCTGACAGCAAAATAATTAGACCAGTGATGCACGTGTGCTAACTGCAGATCTTCACTCTTCTTCCTCTCCAAAATACAGAATCTTCCAGTCTTACTCCACTTTCAGTACCTCACCATCTGTTTTGGCCCTTCCTCAAGCTTTGCCCCATTCCCAGGCCTCTAAGAAGTTTCTGGTCAAACATCTCTCATTCCTCCTGCCCCTGGACACCTTTTTTCCCTACCTTCCTATACAATTCCCATTCCTAAGTGCCAGGTCCAAATACCTTGGAAATATTTTTGAGGGACGGCCCAGTGGCCACATCAATCAGAAACTCAGAAGAATGTCACATCAGGAAACACATAGCTACCACACTCTATTTAGAAACAGAAAAGAAAACTGAAACCAAGGAATAAAGTATACACTCAAAAGACCAGACCGAATGTCAGCACCTAGAGTACATTTTTTCCAATCGAAGATAGCTAGGCAGTAGTGTAAAAACATAATCATTAACAGCATGGACTATATGTCGACACTAGGTCTCAGGAATCCTACTACAGTAGCTCTTTAGTATTGTAACATAACAGAAGCACAAGACAAAAATCCTAAAACAAAAACAAAACAGAAATGCTGGTGTTAAGAGATGTTCAAAAGCAAATGAACTTAACAGGTATTTACCAAACTTTTCACCCAAACACACACATACACAAATATACATTCATTTGGTCCCCTCATGGAACCATCTTCAAAATTGATGACATACTTGGACCCAAAGCAAATCCCAATATACACAAGAAGACTAAAATTAACTCCCAGCAAATCTGACTAAAACTGAGTAGAACTGAAAATCAACAACACGAGAAACAATAAAAATTCTACAAACTTATAAAAACTGAAAATTCAGTATTGAGTGAATTTTAATTAAAAGAAATAAAAGACCTTTTAAAATTGCTTGAAAATGAGTATATAACATACTCAAACCTACAGGACACAGGACACAATGAAGGATATTCACAATGAAGATAAGCAATTTAGCAAAACACATAGACACCAGTGAAATAGAACCAATAATTAAAACTCTTACAATATATTCCTCCATCCCCAGAAAAAACTCAAAGCCAGATGAAGTGAAGAATTTTTATCAGATTTTCAAGAAGTTAATGTTTATAACCCTCAAGATATTCTACAACTTAGAAACAGAAGGAACATTTCCCAGTTAATTTTATGAGTCCATAGTTACCCTGATTCTTCCGCTACATACAGATCAATCAAAGAAAATTATAGAACAATTTCACTTATGAAGAGAGATGGCAAAATTCTCAATAAAATTTTTGCAAACTAAAACCAAGAACTCATCTAAAAGATCATCTGCCATGACCATGTAGGTTTCATCTCGGAGATGCAAAGGTGGTTCAACATGTGTAAATCAATAAATGTAATTGGTCATATAAGTGGACTAAAAGACAGAAAACATGGGACAGTCTCATGGGCTAAAGAAAAGGCTCTTGACAAAATCTAACGCCTCTTCATGATAAATATTTCAGAGTGATTAGGAATACAGGGGACATTTCTCAACTTTATATAATAAAAAGGAAATAGAACACATGTTATAGATTGACTCTGTGAGGGGAGCTCGATCAGCAGGTTCAAGTCAAGAAGGGGTGGGAACATGGGGATAAGGAAGGGAATACAAGGAGAGATGGAAGAGATGGCCAAAATTTAGGATTTTTGAGAGTTAGTATGGAAACCTAATACAATGTAATCTTCCAAGAATATGTACATATATGAAGGCAGTATAAATGATATCACTAAAATATGAGAGACACAGATCCCTAGCTTGTCAACTATTGTTATCAAATGAAACTTCCTGTATTGGGATTGTGTTACATCTAAGTGAGCGGTGATTAAGAAGAGACCAACATCACTAAGGTGAAATATGGGAAGTGTTTTCTGAGAGCACAGAGGCTGTATTCAGGTTGTACCTTGTGTTGTGACTGGACTTGGTAATGTGTAAGAGTCACCAAGATGGTACTGGTTTTGAAGGCATGAAGAGTTCATAAAGAGCAGTTGAGGCTTGGCACTGTGAGAGGCTGTGGGAGGCCATTGGTGAAGGTTCTTCCTCAGTTGCAATTGATGGCCCAGGACTGAAGTGGTCATGCAAAGGAGTTGAGGATTGGCACCATGAAGAGAGCCTATGAGAGACTATTGGTGAAGCCTAGTTACAGTGGAAGACACCAGTGTTTTGGAGATGCCAGTACCATGAGATGACCACCAAGAACATCAGGAGAAATGGAATACAGGCTCCTGGAACCTAGAAAATAAGGTATATGTTCCAAAGGGCAGGACTGGAGAAGTGACCCAAGTCTGTGGAAGAGCCCAGAAGATCGTGAGTTAGATCCCAGACATTGGACAGTTGGAGTTTGATTTTGCTTTTGATTGTGACTGTGCCTGATATTTTTCCCTCTTGATGTAAGAAGGTATTTTAGTGGAACCCACAATTAAGAGACTTTGAATTTTTAAAAGACTTTGAATTTTAAAAGATATTAGATATTTTAACAAGATTGAACTTTTAATATGTAAAGACTGTGGGACTTTTAAAGTTATTTAGATCTTGGGGATGAATAAGAAAGTAAGGGTTGAAGCTTAACAGTAATGTGTTTGTGTGTAAATTTGACAAGGGGTCAATTGTACTGTCAGGTTTTGTGTGTCAACTTGACACAAGCTTGAGTTATCACACGGAAAGAAGCTTCAGTTGGGAAAATGCCTCCGTGAGATCCAGCTGTAAGGTATTTTCTCAATTAGTGATCAAGCAGGGAAGGCTCATTGTGGGTGGTACCATCCCTGGGCTGGTAGTCTTGGGTTCTAAAACAAAGCAAGCTGAGCAAGGCAGAAGCAAGCCAGTAAGAAACATCCATAGATTTCTAAAAATATGGAAGGAGAGACCCCTGGTCCTGGAAAGACTGGATGTAGGGGAACGCCAGGACAGAGTAATGAGAGGGGGTTGAACGGAGAAAAGAGGGAGGGAAGGGGGCTTATGGGACTTTCGGGGAGGGAGGAAACGGGAAAGGGGAAGTGATTTGGAATGTAAATTAAAAAAATAAAATAAAATTAAATTAAAAAAAAAAAAAAGAAACATCCCTCCATGGCCTCTGCATCAGTTCCTGCTTCTTGGCCTGCTTGAGTTCCAGTCCTGACTTCCTTTAGCCATGTGGATATGTAAGCTGAATAAACCCTTTTCTCCCCAGCTTGCTTCCTGGTCATGATGTTTGTGCAGGGGTAGAAACACTAAGACAAATGATTTGAACAACTATCATGATTGAAGCTTTTTTCTGCAGCAGATGAGATCAAATAGAGACCAAAAGTCAGACATTCCACAGAGAGTGAGAGAACGTGGAACACTCAGTTCTAAATGGGATGTCTCCATCAAATTCTTTCCCATAGGTGTTAGAGTACCCTGTAGAAGAGGAGGTAGAAAGAGACCAAGAACCAGAGATGATGGCAGACACAGAAAAGTTCTAAAATCAACATGAGATGCAAATGAAGTCACTGAGATTGTGGCATCATGCCCAGAGGAGTACCTTGGGTCTTCAGCAGTTGGGGTCCTAGAGCTAAAAGACATGCACACATGCTCCATTCCTAACCTGAGGATGTCTCCTATTGATAATCACTTCCAAATGAAAGGAAACTAGCTTCTCTTCAGGGTAGGATGAATGCATAGCATCAGATGGACAGTAGAAAATGAGCTCAAAGTCTGTTTGTAGTGTCTGTCTCATAATATCATGACAGGGCTCTTCATTTTTAATAATTTATCCATTATTTTTAAATTTTAATCTAATTTTATTTGTACATATTTTACTGTTTTTACTCTACATGTCCTGTTCATGAAAACTCATTAGTATGACATCACTTTAGTGTTATATGTTTTGATGCTTCATGGAATGTTAAGATAGTTAAAGATGCTTCAGCCCATATTTTAAGAAACATCAAGGAAAATCACATAATCCCTGAAAAATACTATGGACTTGAGATGCTCTTCATTTGAAATACTGAATATATCCCAGAGACTCCCTTAGCCTGTGCTAATTATATAACCCTGAATGCAGGAACCATGTCTCCTTTAAATCTCAACATCTCATCAGGTAATCAAAGGGGAGATAAATATTTTAAGAAGGCAATAGGAGCCTGCTCTTCTGACTAAGTCTTTACTACAACAATATGAAGTCAGTATGATTTGCATAAGTACTTCTTCCTTTTAGTGCTTCTGACTCTTAGAGTGTTATAAAAAGGTCTTCTCAGGGCTGTGTCATGATCCACACAAACTCACTCAGGAAAATCTCAAAGATGGTGTTCATACCTCAGTTCCTTGGAGTTCTGCTTTTCTGGATTTCAGGTATGACTGTTTGGACATGGCTAAAATGTAGAGATGTTATTTAAATACAAAATTTTGTTGCTTTATTTTGAAGTCAGTATCACAAGGTATTTGACTTTCTGTTTAAAGAAATTGATGCAATAATTGTCTTTTATTTTTCTAAGTCATATAGAAGTGACTTCCATATTCCATGTTGTGTTCTACTAATATATCTCCTGTATTTCCAGCTTGCAGGGGGGATATCATGCTGACTCAGTCTCCAGCCACCCTGTCTGTGACTCCAGGAGATAAAGTCACTCTTTATTGCAAGGCCAGCCAAAGTATTAGCACATCCCTACACTGGTATCAGAAAAAAACAAATGAGTCTCCAAGGCTTCTCATCACGTATGCTTCCCAGTCCATCTCCGGAATACCCTCAAGGTTCAGTGGCAGTGGATCAGGGACAGATTTCACTCTCAACATCGACAGCATGGAACCTGAAGATGTCGCAATTTATTTCTGTCAACAGAGTAGCAGCTGGCCTTCCACAGTGATGCAGATCATAGCAAAAACCACCAGGAACGCAGAAGTGTGAGGGTTGGCTTCTTTAGTTGTTTCAGGTAGTACCTCAGCCTTCTTTAAAGTGTTTCACAGATACAGCCAGGTATGAGGTTTACAGAAATATGTGAATTGAAGAAGACTCCCTTGCCTCTGAATTCTCTTCATTCTATTTCAGCACTAGAATACCTAGCATACAATTATCCTGGAGTAATCAGATAATCACCTTCAAGTATACTGCAACCAGAGAAAATATCAACCTGGATGGACAGAAAGAATGACTGATTATTCTGTACCTTTATAATTGTTGGAAGTTCAGATGATGCATTGTCTGTATCCATAGCATGTAGTACTTCTGTCCAGAAAAGGACTAGAGCTCAGGCTCAGATACTCATGGTTTTGTTGCAAAGTTCCCTCTGTAGGTTTTAAATAGAAAGTGAACAACTCTTCAATAAAAAGTATTCTTCATGTTTATGGATTTATTTAACTTGACCAATCTAATTTTGTAAAAATTGCAAATTTCTTGATGAGGGGTTTACAGTTACTACTTAATAGACAAAAACTGAAGGCATGCAAAACAAAAGAGGTATTTTCTAAATTAATGAGTGACAATGGTTTGGAGTTGAGGTGACTTTTTTATTATTATTATTTTATTTTCTATATTCTTTATTTACATTCCAAATGATTTCCCCTTTCCCTGTTCCTCCCTCCCCGAAAGTCCCATAAGCCCTTTTCCCTCCCCCTGTTCCCCATTTGCCTAAGAATTTCATGAATTCATTGTTTTTAGTTGCTGAGCAGTATTCCATTGTGTAAATACACATGGAAAATATCTCTGATAAAATTGAAGAAATATATAGAAAAACACGTTAAGATTGACTATCTCATGGAAAAAGTATACAGATAAAATAGTAGGCATAATAATATTCCTAAGTTGATTGAAAGTGGAATTATAAACATTTTCTGATAAAATTGAAAATCTACAAGGAAAATATTTCTGATAAAACTCAAGAAATATATAGAAAAACATGTTAAAACTGACTATTTCATGAAAAATTATACAGATAAGATAGTAGGCATAAAAATATTCCTAAATTGATTGAAAGTAGAAGTAAAAACATTTTCTGATAAAATTGAAGATTTACATGGAAAATATTTCTGATAAAATTGAAAAAATATATGGAAAACATTAAAATTGAAGATTCTCATGGAAAATTATACAGATAAAATGATAGGCATAAAAATATTTCTAAGTTGATTGAAAGTGAATTATAAACATTTTCTGATAAAATTGAACATTTACCTGGAAAATATCTCTGATAAATTTGAAGAAATATATAAAAAACGTGTTAAGATTAAGTATTTCATGGAAAAATTATACAGATAAAATGGTAGGCATAAAAATATTCCTATTTTTTTTGAAAGTGGAATTATAAACGCTTTCTGATAAAACTGAAGATGAAACACAAAAATCCCTGAAAGAAATACAGGGGAGCATGGGTGAACAGGTAGAGGCCCTTAAAGAGGAAACACAAAAATCCCTGAAAGAATTACAGGAGAACACAAACAAACAAGTGAAGGAGGTGACATTTTCAGCAATACTTGTTGGTGTGCATTTTTTTACCCAGCACACAGGAGACAGAGACAGGCAGATCCCTGTAAATGCTACACAGTGAAGTCAGGTCAGCATGGCCTGTTGATAATATAAAGCCACTTGCAAACAAAGTCCTGAAATCCAAAATGAAACTCTTTTTCCTTAAAAATACTATGCACATTTTTGCTTAATAATAAACAGAAATGTCCTTAATATTTTGAAAGATAATACACATCAATCTTAAATTTATATAAAGAAAAAATGGAATATAGGTGTATTTATCCGTAAAAAGTTTGTTGATAATTTCAATACTAAAGATAATGCTGTTTGTTTTGCCAAAAAGCCTTTAGCCCTAGGAAAGATATACTTTGCTAGTCAATGTAAGAACCCAGAGTTAGGTTTAGAGTATTATTGTTTGCTTTTATCTTTTTCAGAAGAAGAAAATCTTCCAACTAAGCAATCCAGAAACACCTGAGAAGAGAAAAAATAATATTGTTAAGCTTATTAACAGTGTTTCATGTTAATTATCAGCTTGGTAGTACAGAGTACAAATACTTCCTTAGAGGAGATAATTAAAGCAAATAAATATACATCTCATAGAGAAAATGTGATACTGTTTTCAATTTAAAAAGATGATTAATGCCAATTAAGGTCTAAATATGGTATGCCATCTTAGTATCCAACTTGACATATTGACAGAAAATGGTCTAGTTTAATACAGCATGGACTAGGTACTTGGTACCTGCTTTGATGTTGAGTGTCAAGGTACTCTGATCATCCAGTCTGTTTCTTTGGTATATGGAGCTCCCATGGGAGAGCTAATGGTAGCTCATAAGAGCTAAAATAGACACCCAGTCTCCTCTGAAAGTGGGGCTTCCCGGGGGAGAACTGACAGCAACTCAGCCTATCTCAAAATAGCAAACCTAGGCAAAGATCTCTGAGCAAGTACAATATGCTTGAAAATGTGCATGGGCTCTAAGAGGAAAAGGAATTTAAATAAAATTAAATACAGGGAAGATTGTTAAATTAATAAGTAACATCAATTAAGTTACATTTCAGCACAATATTTTCTTACTTCTTTATTGCAAGAATTAGACTGCATATGCATCTGATTCCATTTATATTTATGTGTGATACTCTATGATTCCTAAAGTTGTTAAATATGCACAGAAAGAAACAGCCCAGTTATACCTCACTAGATTTGCTGAGCATATATAATCTTCCATTAATTTTGTCTACCTTATCAGTGTCCCACTTGGACAAAGGCTTAACACTGTCCTCATTAGAACAATCTCTCCATCAAGAAGAGAGGCAACAACACATGTCTGTCTGATCGAGATTACTGTTACACTAGACATAAGTTTCTAATCTCTAAATCACTGGGAATCTCATGTTTTTCTTATAGACCCTGCCAACCTCTGTGAGAGTAGCATGCACATTTCACATCCAGTGTTTGTCAGTGGAGAATGGAGGTCCTGACAAAGCCTTTTGGTGCAGATGAAGAAATGCTGATCCTATGACACTAGTTCTATTATCTTCCTGGTTAGTATGATTGGCTTATAACTTTTTTGTTCTTGATTCACATACTGTAGTCTAGTACAATGCTAATGTGTAGCTGCTGGATTACATATCCTTATGACCTGAGTGGAAGGTACTTGTTAGCATCCTCAAGACTTTTCAAAGTTGAGAACGCTAAAGAACATAGTAATAAATGTAATTAGTAAGTATAAGAAAAGAAAACCTTGAACAGCTGGCATCCAATATTTCTAACTTGATCTCAAAGGATCATGATAGAAAGTAAATATCTAATAAAAAAAGAGAGTAAAAAGACCATTGATGTGTAGCATTTCATTGACTATTGAGAAGTTTCTTTTCTCCATATTTTCCTATCTTAAACATTGCTAATGGTATGAACACATGCAAATGAATTTTTCTGTGTTTTACATTTTCTTATATGGGAGACTCTCTGCAGCTTCTTATAAGTGAAATAGTATATTATGATGCTTCTATATTTAGGGCCATGAAGCAATTGGCTGCGAATCAATGACAATGTGAACTTCAGATCTCCAAAATCTCTTGTCATTATTGTGGGAAGGATCTGAGGCCTTGTTGTTCTCCACACTATATATGTAGCAAGACATTCCTGTTTTTTTCCCAGTGATTTTCAGTCATCAAGACATAGACCACAATCCAGGGAAAGGCCCATGAAATTATAATTAGGCAAGCATTCTTATAGATGATGCATTTTTCCTCTGAGTCATCTCATCATTTCACATATTATATGGATAGGAAATTTTGGATACTGTGAAAATTTAACCAGAAGTCCAAGTGTTAGATCATAGACTGTCTGTAGTGTTATTTACTCTAAGACAATGAAGTCTGCTAAAAAATGGGTTTCCATAGGAGTGTGAAAATGACTGATTTAGAGTGGTAAAAGAATTACCAAGTTTTATTGATTTTATGTTGCCTTGTATTCAGTAATAACTGTAGAATGTTCTCAGAATTCAACTTCATTAAGGTGGTTAAGGTAGAGATAGCCCCATGAAAAAACCTAGGGTCTGTGTCAATCCATCCATAAAGCAGCTGTTTTGCAAGTGAAGTCAAACTTTCCAGGTAATAAGACAGGAGACAATCTTTCTGTTGAGTGCCTCAGATGTAGCAGGTATAGCACAAACAAAGACTGTTGTCCCTCAGCAGCATTCCTGTCCTGGGTCCTGTGTAACAATGAATTCACTTCTCCTATATGTAGAGAACATATATAGCCCATATAATTACCATGTGTGTGAGTGTTCTGTACCACACTTTGATGAAACTGTGAAATAAATTAGCAATTTAATTGACTATGTTTTTTGGCATGATCTTACTGCTTAATCAAAACATGCATATGTGGTATCAGTACATGAAATATATTTATATTAGTGGATAGAATTAGCACTAGATGAAATCTTTTTATCTCTATTGCACATAAATAACCTTTGATATATTCATGAATGGAAAAACTGTGACCACATATTTCAGAGTCAACCTTGTCATTAATTTTTCATATCAATCAATTTTTAAACATATACCTGCCTTTTCTTTCTGACACTTCTCATGTGTTCATTATCACCTACATGTCATGAGTGGGTGTCAGTCTCACCTTGAAAAATCACTATCTCCTGTGGAATGCTTGTTTGCACATATAAAACTTTTCCATTCAACTATCCATGGAAACTCACAGTAAGTCTAGACATTAGTATGGCTATAATTCCCTTTATATAGCTTCTACATTCACTTCCTTACATGCTTCTCTCACCAAATAGCTTATGTCCCTCTGTCCTATCTTAGATTAAGATATATGTCCTCTTAATATATAGAAAATATATGGTACCAATAGTATATGCAAGCTTCAGATTCATTGTACATTTATGTACAGGAATAATTAGTTCTCATATTCATTACATATAATATCTTACATTAAGAGGGGGAAGAAGTCAAGTTCAATAATCTGAAGTCTCATGGGCACATTGGATATAGATATAAACCCAGATGAATTTGGAAGAGAGCTCTTGCGCATACAAAGAAGGGAAGAAAACCCATGACATTATCTGGCTTTGATGGAAGTACTTCTTGATTCACTGAGGTATCATAAACAAGTAAATTGAGACTGTTTACTTGAAAATATGGGTTATTTATGTGAGATCATATATTTCCAAACCACACCTTCCAGTATTATTTTATTACTCTTCTGTGTGTCACTGTGATAAAGAACCTGCAAGGAGAGTTGTGGAGCCTAGTAAAAATTTATACATCTACAGAAGACCCCCATACCCAGGCTCAGGAACATTTAGGAAAAGGAAGTGGAAAGATTGATAGAACCAGAGGATCAGGGAGTTTGCTGTATGTTTGTGTCTCCTAGTAACAACAGAAGCTATACCTGTAAGGTCTCAACAACATTATTACTCAAATATTAGTTGAATAAGGAAGACACCAATGAACATGAAAAACAGCATGGGCAAAAGCCCATGAGGCTTTACATCTACAAAATATACTATTGAGAATTAGATAGAGCTGGCAGCAAAAGAGGTGCTCTTTCCTAGGGAAGAGCATACTAACCAATTGAATGTCCAAAATGAAAAGGTCAGTCCTGAAAACAAACATACATACAATAATATTATATCGACTCAACAAGTTAGATTTAGGAAACTGTGTGTGTATGTGTGTGTGTGTGTGTATGTATAAATACATAAGTACATACAAAAATAATTAATGGAAAAAGAGGCCATGAATTTGAAAGAGAACAGAGATGTATAATTGGAGGAAATTAGAAGGAGAGAAAAGGTGAAAATGTTGTAATTATAATTTATTCTCACAATCGGAGGGGAAAAAACAGAAGTTGAATGGCTGGAATAACTTTTACACCTACTTTTGAAAGGGGCCATTTATGTTCTGTGTAAAATTGTACCATATCTGAAACATCCTGCCATGGAGGAAATCATAACAAGGAAATTCTACATGGAACATGAATGAATCAAAATAACATAGAACTCATAGACTGTTGTTGTCTATGCAACATACCCTACAAATAAACCTGTACTGCATCTCAATTGGAGACACAGAGAACCACAGGTCTGTAATAAACTACTGACCTGATGAGTCCTGCAGCTGTACCTACCATTTGCTGATTTGCATGTACCCAAAGCACAGACCACTGACTTGAGGACTTCTTCATAGTCAGGTCTCACCCTGTGCTGGAGTTCACACACAGTCATGGGTGTGCTCACTCAGCTCCTGGGGTTGTTGCTGCTGTGTCTTAGAGGTAAGGAAGAAAGCACTGAAAATTTATTCATCTGCATGTAGTCAGTACTGCTTGCTTGGTCTCAGTGAAAATGCTCTTGCAACAGAATTAATCAAGTGGGGATTTTTCTCAATTTTCCAATCTTAGATGCCAAATGTGACATCCAGATGACTCAGTCTCCAGCTTCCCTGGCTGTATCTGTAGGAGAAAGTGTCACTATCACATGTCAAGCATGTGAGAGCATTTACAACAGTTTAGCATGGTATCAGCAGAAACCAGGGAAATCTCCTCAGCTCCTGATCTACAATGCAAACAGATTGGAAGATGGGGTCCCATCAAGGTTCAGTGGCAGTGGATATGACACACAGTTTTCTCTGAAGATCACCAACGTGCAGCCTGAAGATGTTGCAAGTTATTACTGTCAACATGATTCTAGTACTCCTCTCACAGTGATTCAAGTCATGACATAAACCACCCAGGGAAGCAGAAGTGAGAGCACAGGCTGCCCTAACTGCTCCTTATGATGTCTCCAGCTGCTCAGCTGCTGAATTGCCCAGCTGCTGAGAGTGTTTCTTTCTTCCAGGGTCTAAATGTCAATGTGATGTTTCTATACAGGGATCACAGAAACTTTTCTATGTCCCAAATCTCTGTCCTTTTCTCAAAGCCTTGTATCAAAACAAGGGAACGCTTCTCATGTCTCAGAAAACAAAATAAAATGAATGACAAACAAACAAAAAACTGTTCCTGAAAAGCAGAATTATGGGAACAGCTAGGATTTATTCTGCAGGGTTGTCAACACACACACACACACACACACACACACACACACACACACACACACACACACACTTTCCAAGGTGGAACTATTTAGGCAATTTTTTTAATCTACTTATAGGACTTATACCTGAGAAAGGAGTCTGGGGAGTTCATTAAGAACACTAGCTGTTTTTCCAGAGGATCTGAGATTGAGTCCCAACACCCACATAATTCCTAGCTTTTGGTATTCTACTTCAAGGATTTTTTTTAACAGCTCTTCTGTCCTCTGACTGAGGGGAATTCTGCCAGTGTCCAGGAGGTAATCAAACTGTGAAGAAGTGAGAAAGAAAACTCAGTTTAAATTGACTTCATTAACCTATATCAGGCTTGGAGAGTCTGGTATCAGGTAACATAATTCAAACCAATTTAAACAAGACATACTTTGGAAAAAGGTTTCCTGCTGTAATACAATCTCTGGTATACAAAAAATGTAATCACATAGAAACCCAACCTAAGGTCATTTCTTTCAAGAACATGAGTTTCAGTGTTGGGTTACCTGTACTATCTTATGAGCTGAAGGAAGGGTCTGGCATGTTCTTAGTCATGTCAGTAACATGGATGCCATTTGTGCTATTAGCCACCTAGTCCTGGTTGTTAAGAATTGGGGGAGCCTCTGGCTATAAAGATAATATAAGGGTCATTTAAACTATGAGATATTTTTGGTCATTTATCAGACCAAGGACAAGCATGAAAAACAGACAAGCAAGACAAAATGAAACAAACAAAAGTGTATCAAAGAGTAGTCATTAACTTTTTAAGATTTGAACTTAAGTCTTTAAGTTAAGATTTGGGGTCTTCCTCTGGAACTGGAGTTACAAACAGTTGTGATCCACCATGTGGGTACTGGGAACCAAATCTGAATTTTCTACTAACAAGTGCTCTAAACTACTGAGCTATACCTCCAGTTCCCTTTTACCAAGTTCTTTTTTTTTTCTTTCCTTCTCCACTACCACATTTTACTGTTCCTCCTTCTCTTCTTCTTGAGAGATAGTGCTCATCCCTTTTTTGTTTTTATAACAGTCAGCTTAGAACTGATCACTTAGCTCTGTCTCTGCTTATTACTTCCCAGCATTTTCTTTGCTTTGTTGTTGTGTTTGACACACTTTTGCTTCAACACAATCTTCTCTGCAATTTTAGACTTTTCACAAAAATAGACTTAGCCTGCTGCAATACCCTCTATGTTGCCTGTCAGATGGTCACTGACCCTGGGCAGACAGAGGGTCCTTGCAATTCATATACTGTGTCAGTTTGTGGGGCTGGTGCTTACCACATTTCTTGCAGAAAGTTTGGCAGCTCTTAGAAATATTGACCATATTTTCAGGGGCAGTATCAGAAAGGAAAGGTGGCTTTTTAATTTATTTATTTTTTCCTTTGAGGCAGGGTCTTAAGGTATCTCAGGATGGCCTCTTACACTATGTAGCTAAAGACAGCTTTGTGATTTGATCCGCCTGTTTCAACTTCCCAAGCACTGAGATTCCTGTATCACTACTAGCTTTGTGGAGCACTAAGGATGTAAACCAGGGCTTCATGCATACTAGATAAGTGCTCTATCCTCTGAGCTTTCACCAGTGTGATTAAGTGATGAAAACTACACTATAAGGCACTATAGATAGATAGATAGATAGATAGATAGATAGATAGATAGATAGATAGATAGATATGCAGGCATAGATACAATCTAAAGGGGTATACTATATTTTTTTTTCATTTTTTGACACAGGGTTTTACTATGTAATTGTAGCTATCCTAAAACCCACTCTAGAACAGGTTGTCCTAAAAGCCAGAGATCTGCCTGCTTCTGCTTCCAAGTTCTGGGATTAAAGTGTTGTATTTCTCCTTTCTGTCTGAGCTGGTGCCCTGAGCAGACCTTGAGCTGTAGCTCTACAACCAATCCCATAATACCCAGAGGAAACTGGACTCCCAGGTGCTCTAATATGCCCAGGACCATAGGTGAGGAGGCCATAACATCCACCCCAACACTGGGAGTAACTGGGAACCATGGGGATCCAGAGATGCAGGAACCCTTGCCAGGACAGTAGCACAGGTTTCTTCTGGTCTGAGGTAGTGCCCTGAGCAGACCTTGGGTGCTAGTTCCAAAACAAGTCCCACATCACCCAGAGGAATCTCTAACCACAGGTGCTCTAACATGCCCAGGATAATAGCATCATAGGATCACAAGATCTGAGCTTAGTCACACCAGTATTTCAGGATCCAAGAGGCAGTTTGGCTTCCAGGAACTCTTATACCCAGGATGTCAGGATCACAGAGACATCTGGAATCTGAGGAGTTCTTATACAAACAAGATAACAGGAGTGACAGGCTCCCATCAGGGACAATGAGAGCAGGTAGCACTAGAGATAGCTTGATAGTGAGAGGAAAGTGCAAGAACATAAGTAACAGAAACCAACATTACTTGGCATCATCAGAACCCAGTTCTCCCACAATAGCAAATCCTGGATACACCTTCACACCAGAAAAGCAAGATTCAGATTTAAAATCACTTCTCATGATGATGATTGAGGACTTTAAGAAGGACATAAATAACTCCCTTAATTAAATAGAGGAGAATTCTATCAGACCTTCAAAGAAGACTTATTAACAATTCTCTTCAAACTATTCCACAAATAGAAACAGAAGGAACAATACCAAATTCATGAAGCTATCACTGCACTTATAATAAACCAAACAAATACCCAACAAAGAAAGAGAACTTCACACTAATTTCCCTTATGGATATTTATGCTAAAATACCCAATAAATGCTTGAAAACAGAATCCAAGAACAAATCAAGACAATCATCCATCATAATCAAGTTGTCTTTATCCCAGGAATGCAGAAATGGTTCAATATATGGAAATCCATCAATGTAATCAACTATAAAAATACTCAAAGGAAAAAAAAACACACGACCATCTCATTAGGTGCTGAGAAATATTCAACACCCCTTCATGAAAAAAGCATTGGAAAAATCAGGATTCAAGGCCCATATGTAAACACAGTAAAAGCAATATACAGCAAACCAGAAGCCAACATCAAAATAAATGGAGAGAAAATTGAAGCAATCCCACTAAAATCAGGGACTAGAGAAGGCTTCCAACTCTTTCCCTACTTGTTCAATTTTGTACTCAAAGTCCTAGCAAGAGCAATTAAACAACAAAAGGAGGTCAAAGGGGAACAAATTGGGAAGGAAAGAATGAAAATATTATTTGGAGATGATAGGATAGTATATATAAGTGACCCCAACATTTCCACCAGAGAGATTCAAAACCTGATAAACAACTTCAGCAAAGTGGCTAGATATAAAATTAACTCACACAAATCAGTAGCCTTCCTATACTCAAAGGATATACAAGCTAAGAAAGAAATTAGGGAAGCAACGTCATTTGAAATAGTCACAAATAATATAAAATACTTTGGCGTGACTCTAACCAAGCAAGTGAAAGATCTGTATGACAAGAACTTCAAGTCTCTAAAGAAAAAAAATTCAAAGATCTCAGAAGATGGAAAGATCTTCAATCCTCATGGATTGGCAGAATTAATATAGTAAAAATGGCCATCTTGTTGAAATCAATCTACAGATTCAATATAATCCCCATCAAAATTCCAACTCAATTCTTCATAGAGTTAGAAAGAGGAATTTGCAAATTCATTTGGAATAACAAAAACCCCAGGATAGCTAAAACTATTCTCAACAATATCTTGTTCAGCATATCATGGATGTCCTATTTACATGCAGGTTCCCTAGGAATCTTTCCTTGATTGCAGTAGGTTTGAAATACTGGATCAGTGTTTGGAAAAGTGTATAACAGAGTCATATGCCTGTCGTTTACAGTTCTGAGTCAGCTCTATGGATTTAGATTTGTTCATTTTGTTTGTTTCTTGTATTATTATTTTGTATTATTATTTTTGTCATATTTAATTGTATTTTTTACATTAAAATATTTTCCTAGAGTAAAAATTGGCTTTATCAATATATATCTAACATAAGATATGTACTTAATATAAAAACAGGATGTTAATTACGCCATCACTAAAGTCACTGCTGTGAATCAATCCCTCAGATCCAATAGTTTTATTCAATCCTATCAACTAATTTGTTCTCTAGTTCTAAACATTCATTTCACAGATATGTAAAAAAATACCCAAATGGGACAAGGGCTGCGGAGATATTCAGCAGTTAAAATCATGTGCACTTGCCTAAGACCTGTGTAAGGAAGTCATTGTTTCCATGGAAGATCACAACCATGTTTAATTCCAGTTTCAGAGGATATAATACCCATTGCTGACCTCCTATGGTGCACATAGGTATATGCAGACAAAACATTCATACTCATAAAATTTTAAAATTGCCAAATATGTCTGTGTGAATTGACACGAGTAGTTTACTGCTAAGATGCCATTATAATGTTAAAGTGCTTTTTATTTTTCAAAAATTATTCTGGGATTTGTCTTTTTTGGAATTGCATAGTTTGCTTTCCTTAATAATGATATGCCATGGATATTTTTCAATAACAGGAAATATTTCAGGAAATAAATCCTATGATTAGTCTTTGATCTCTCGGAAATACACAATTAGTCATCACCTACACTTAGGACCGTCTCAAAATGCTTTCATTCTGCATGTCCCTGTATTGTTAAGAACCTTTCCATCAGAGATGGATTTAGAGATATAACTCTAATCTTCTGCAGCCATATTTGCTTTTGAAATATAATGGTTGTGTGATTTATTATAATTAAATCTTAATACCTGGGCTTTACCTGCATGCAGTAAGGACACATGCTTCACTATGTTCATAGCAGCCTTATTTATAATAGTCAGAAGCTGGAAAGAACCCAGATGTCTCTGAACAGAGGAATGGATTCAGAAGATGTGGTATATTTACACAATGGAATACTACTCTGCAATTAACAACAATGAATTCATGAAATTCCTAGGCAAATGGTCAGAACTTGAAAATATCATCCTTAGTGAGGTAACCCAATCACAAAAGAGCACACATAGTATGCAGTCACTGATAAGGGGATATTAACCCAGAATCTCGGAATACCCTAGACACAATACACATATCAATAGATTTCCAAGAAATTGGAAGGAGAGACCCCTGGTCCTGGAAAGACTCGATGTAGGGGAACGCCAGGACAGAGAAACGAGAGGGGGTTGAATGGAGAAAAGAGGGAGGGAAGGGGGCTTATGGGACTTTCGGGGAGGGAGGAAATGGGAAAGGGGAAATGATTTTGAATGAAATAAAAATATAAAAATTAAAAAAAATCTTAATGCCTGGACTTGATATTTACCTCCAGCATAGATGGCTCAAGGAACTTTACAGGCACATCTTCATTCTCATGAAACTGATGATTATTATTTCAAATATCCACTACCGCAACAATTTTTTTCATAGGGTACCGCAAGGGTTGCAATGGTATTGTAGTATCAGCTTTTTAATGTGCCAGAATAAAATATAGGCCTATACAATACATATAGCTCCATTTTAGAACATGAATTTGCTGGACAACTCCATCTCCTTGGCACTCAGAATTTGTATTGATCTTTTATGACAGGATATAAAGATGTTGAAATGATTACTCACTTTCTTTTTTCACTCAGTTATACATCTGTCCATGAAAAATAAGAAGCAAATTAAAGGTTGTAAGGTCTAATACTAAAGCTAACGCTTCCATCTTAAGTATGACCACTTCTGAGTACAATCAAAGTATAAAGCTTGACAAGTCTAGCATCCCAAGTTTTGGCAATTCAAACACTTACTGAATAAAATTCCACATGTCAACCAATAACTTCTGGTCTGAGGGCAAAGTGAAATTTGTATTTTGTGATGATAAAAAATTTTGAACTACAAGATTAAGGCTTGATATTGTAAGTCTTTAATAAGGAGTTTTTCCAAGCCCATACACAGTCATTATTAAACATACTCTATTATAGTTATATGGCCTTAATGAATTTCCTCTGACTTTAGAAGGTAAACCTGTCAAACTTAACTCTCCTGATTTAAATCTCTTAGAATACTGTTCTTTTATATAGTATAACAAATTAATTGCTGCTTTGCACTGCATATGGGTCACCTGCCCAACACTCTCAATTCACACTGGGTTGTCAGAAATGATAGATTGTAATACCTATTTTTTTATTTGTAATAGGGTAAACTAATATTTTGATATTCAGACTTCTTTGTGTCAATGTTAAGATCCGTGTACTTTTTAAAGTTTATATTCAAAATCTCTGGAAGAAAAATATCTTATTAAGACATTCAATCTTTTTATCTCTTTTTCATTAATTCTAATTAGCACTATAATGTTCTATATTATAGGGTTTATAAAATATTCAGATAATAAAATATCAATAAATTCAGGCAGTAGAGTGAGAAATGCTGATGGCAACAACACAACCATGAACCAAGACAAAGGATCTGAGGTGCTCTTCTTTCTAGATGACTCTAGCTATGCAAGAACCTGAATTATATTGTACCCACTGCTCAATTCAATATGTGAAGATGCATGCATAGTTGTTTATCAACTACAAATACTGTATCAAGTGGCCAGGAGAGGGAACCCTAATATAGGCAGAGATGTGCAAAGTAACCAGTTAATGATAGTCTCAGTACTTAAAACAACATTAAGCCAGTGTCATTTGCACAGATATTTCTTTTATCTGGTGCCTCTGTCTCTTAAAATGTCCTTCCCTGTTCTATGGCATGTTAAGCACACTCAAGGGGAAATAAAATAGGAAGATGTTGTCTTTATCACTGATCACTGGAGTATTCTTCTGGATTTTAGGTAATATTATTGGACAAAGCAAAAAAGCAGATGATGATACATAAATACCCACTTTTCATTCAATATATAGAAATGCTGAGCTATGAAGAATTTTTGGTGTTTAAATCTAAAAATTAAAAACTAATGTATTTTCTTTTTTCTGTACTAATTTTTCATGAATTTTTTTAGCCTCAATGGGTGACATTGTGTTGGCTCAGTCTCTAGCAGTCATGCTGTAACTTCAGGGAAAAACATGACTATGCAGAATCTGCCAGGGCTTTAGCATAATGCCAGAAATCAAATCAAAACAAAACAAAAATCAATAGACAAAAACATACTCCAATTTTCCCCATCAATTATGCTCCCCTGACCGTCTCTTGCCTCCACCCCTGGTTTCAGTGGCAGTGAATCAGAGACAGACAAATTTCACCTTTGCCATCAGCAGCCTACAGTTTGAAGATGCTTCAACTTGCTACTGTCAATAATTAAACAGTTTTCCTGCCACACGGATACAGATCAGATCATAAACCATGCAAAGAAGCAGAAATGTGAGGTTGAATTGCCCCAAGTGCTTTTTGTGGTATCTCCATCTGATTCAGAGTTTTTCTCAGAATGATAGCATAAGTCTTTATTTTATAAAAATATTTGGGTAAGGGAAAATGGGAAGCTCTCCTGAATCTGTACTCTTTTTACCTTATCACCAGAATTACAGACCTGACAGTAGCTCTCATGGTTTGATTGACAGTCACCCTCTCTTGGTGAAACTACTCAGAACCAAAATTATCCTGACCTGGGTTGGAAAAGACCTTGAGAAACCATTGAAAGACTCTTTATTTATACCAATTCATTTGATCAATTAGTCTATAAGGAAAAGGTTTACAGATGTCTGCATAGAGTTGCAAAAGCAAGAATGCTGCAATTCCCAGGGACAAGGTATGGCTGGAATAATGAAAAATTTTAAATCAAATTTGTCCAGGTCCAGGAACACTGCAAAATTTCAACTGAAGAACAAATGTCTCCTAGTAAGAAAATATTAATCAAATATTGTACATAAAAACACAGTTAGGGTCAGTTAATAATTGAAAAAAATGGGTTATGCGTGTGTGTGTGTGTAAGAAAGAGAGAGAGAGAGAGAGAGAGAGAGAGAGAGAGAGAGAGAGAGAGGGCATTTGTGCATGTGTGTGTGTGTTTATTTAGGGAAGGTTGGAGATGAGTGTTTATCTGAAAGGTGTTGGTAGAGAGGTTTGAATAGAGGTGAAAAATGTGAGTGAAATTATCAAAGAATTATTAAAAATATTATAACTAAATCTAAAAGGTCCTGAAAATACAATGTCCAGGGTCTTATCATTAATATTTTAAAACAAGGCTCCAGAATCAGGGCAGTTGGGACCAGCAGGCTCAGAGACAGACAGGCATAATATCGCTTGGGTCTCAGGCAGCTTGTGTGTACCATACTCCCAAGAGCTGGGCAGATCTGCAGTAACCTGCGCTCAAGCTCTGCTGTGGGACTTCTGCCTTGCAGAGGGAACCCCCCCGCACCCGCACTGGGTGGGAGCCTACCAGCTTCCCTTTGGCGACCTTTTTTCCTGGATCGATTGCACTGAGGACACAGATACGCAGGTACCCCCCAAAATAATATCCCTTGGAACACAGCCTGTTGGGGCTTCCATCGGCGCCCAAGAGCTGGACAGCGCTGCAGTCATCTGGGCTCCACCTCTGCTGTGGGCCATCTCCCCTGCAGAATGATCTGCCCCGAGAGAGTGCAGAGTGCACTCCGCCATCTTTGCTCCAGCATCAGGGCAATTGGGATCTCCAGGCTCAGAGACAGTCAGGCATAATATCGCTTGGGTCTCAGGCAGGTTGTGTGTACCCTGCTCCAAAGAGCTGGGCAGGTGTGCAGTAACCGACAAGCCAGCTCTGCAGTGGGAGTTCTGCCCTGCAGAGGGATCCCCCTTCACACCCCCTCTGGGAGAGATCACACACCCCTGCACAGTGCGGGAGACTACCAGTCTCCCTTTGGCGACCTCTGCTCCAGGAATCCACGATGCTGAGCCTTTGGATGTGCAGGGATTCCCCAAAATAACATCACTTGGGGCAAGGAACATCAGGGCGCCAAAGTCACTCAGGAGCAGGGAAGGCCCCAGAAATCGGTGCCAGGGGAATTCCGGTAATCCAGGGGGGTCAGAAATAGCTTTGCAGGCTCACAGGAGGTCCAACCAACAGCCAGTGAAAGCAGGACCAACTAACACCAGAGGTAACCAGATGGCAAAAGGCAAACGTAGGAACGTTACTAACAGAAATCAAAGTAATATGGCACCATTCGAACCCAACTCTCCAACAGTAGCAAGTCCTGGATATCCCATCACACCCGAAAGATAAGATCTATATTTAAAATCACTTCTCATGATGCTATTAGAAGATTTCAAGAAGGACACAAATAAATCTCATAAAGAATTACAGAAGAACATGAATCAACAGGCAGAACCCCTTACAAAGGAAACACAAAAATCGCTTAGAGAAATGCAGGAGAACATGGATCAACAGATGGAAGCCCACAAGGAGGCAACAAAAAAAATCGCGTAAAGAAATGAATCAATGGGTAGATGCTCTTTCAAAGGAATCACAAAAATTGCATAAGGAAATGCAGAAGAATATGGGTCAACAGATGGATGCCCATAGGGAGGCAACACAAAAATTGCTTAAAGAAATGAATCAACGGATAGATGCCCTTACAAAGGAAACACGAGAATTGCTTAAAGAAATGCAGGAGACGATGGATCAACAGATAGAAGCCCATGAGGAGGAAACACAAAAATCACTCAGAGAAATACAGGAGAACTTGGGTCAACAGGCAGAAATCCTGAAAGAGGAAATGCAAAAATACCTTGAAGAAATACAGGAAAATACAAACAAACAAGTAAAAGATCTCAGCAAACCCATCCAGGATCTAAAAAAGGAAGTAGAAACAACTAAGAAATCACAAAGGGAGACAACTTTGGAGATAGAAAACCTTGGGAAGAAATCAGGAGTCATAGATGCAAGCATCAACAATAGAATACAAGAGATGGAAGAAAGAATCTCAGGTGCTGAAGATACCATAGAAAGCATCAACTCAACAGTCAAAGTAAATGCAAAATGCAAAAAACGTGTAACCCAAAACATCCAGGATATCCAGGACACAATGAGAAGACCAAACTTAAGGATTATAGGTATAGATGAGAGTGAAAATTTGCAACTTAAAGGGCCAGTAAACATCTTCAACAAAATTATGGAGGAAAACGTCCCTAACCTAAAGGGAGAGATGCCAATGAATGTACAAGAAGCCTACAGAACTCCAAACAGACTGGACCAGAACAGAAATACCTCACGTCACATAATAATCAAAACGTCAAATGTAGTAAACAAAGAAAGAATATTAAAAGCAGTAAGAGAAAAGGGCCAAGTAACATACAAAGGAAGACCTATCCGAATCACATCAGAATTCTCACCCGAGACTATGAAAGCCAGAAGATCCTGGGCAGATCTCATGCAGACACTAAGAAAACACAAATGCCAGCCTAGACTACTATAGCCAGCAAAACTCTCAATCACCACAGATGGAGAGACCAAGATATTCCATGATAAAACCAAATTTTCACAATATCTTTCCACAAACCCAGCCCTGCAAAGGAAAATAGGTGGAAATCGCCAATTCAAGGAGAGAATCAACACCCTGTAAAAAACGAGATAGTAACCTTCTTGCGTCAAACCCAAAAGTAGATAACCACTCAAACATAAAGATAGCATCAAGAATAGCAGGTGGCAATAATCACTATTCCTTAATCTCTCTTAATATCAATGGTCTTAATTCCCCAATAAAAAGACATAGACTAACAGACTGGATACATAAACAGGACCCAGCATTTTGCTGCGTGCAGGAAATGCACCTCAGTATCAAAGACAAACACTACCTCAGAGTAAAAGGCTGGAAAACAATTTTACAAGCAAATGGTCCCAAGAAACGAGCTGGAGTAGCCATCCTAATATCAGATAAAATTGACTTTCAACCTAAAGTCATCAAAAAAGACACAGAAGGACACTACACACTGATCGAAGGGAAAATCCACGAAGAAGAACTCTCAATTCTGAATATCTATGCTCCAAATGCAAGGGCACCCTCATTCGTAAAAGAAACTTTACTAAAGCTCAAAGCACACATCACACCTCACACAATAATAGTGGGTGACTTCAACACCCCACTCTTTGAAATGAATCGTTCAGGAAAGCAGAAACTAAACAGGGACACAGTGAATCTAATTGAAGCCTTGGACCAAAAGGAACCAACAGATATATATATATATATATATATATATATATATATATATATATGTATGTATATAACATTTCATCCTAGAGCAAAAGTATACACCTTCTTCTCAGCACCTCATGGTACCTTCTCCAAAATCGACCATATAATTGGTCACAAATCAGACCTCAACAGATATAAGAAGATTGAACTAATCCCACGCCTCCTATCAGACCACTATGGAATAAGGGTGGTCTTAATGGAAAAAAAATCAAGAGAAAACCTACATACACACGGAGGCTGAATAATGCTCTACTCAATGAGAACGTGGTCAAGGAGGAAATAAAAAAAGAAATTAAAGACTTTTTTAAATTTAATGAAAATGAAGGCACAACATACCCTAATTTATGGGACACAATGAAAGCAGTGCTAAGAGGAAAATTCATAGCCCTGAGTGCCGCCAAAAAAGAAATGGGAGACAGCATACACTAACAGCTTAATGGCACACCTGAAAGCCCTGGAACAAAAAGAAGCAAATACACCCAAGAGGAGTAGAAGTCAGGATATCATCAAATTCAGGGCTGAAATCAATGAAGTAGAAACAAATAAAACCATACAAAGAATTAACAAAACGAGGAGTTGGTTTTTGAGAAAATCAACAAGATAGATAAGCCCCTAGCCAGACTAGCCAGAGGGCACAGAAAGAGTATACAAATTAATAAAATCAGAAACGAAAAGGGAGAGATAACAACAGAAACCGAGGAAATTCAAAAAATAATCAGATCCTACTACAAAAGCCTGTATTCAACACTACTAGAAAATCTCGAGGAAATGGACAATTTCCTTGACAGATACCAAACACCAAAATTAAATCAGGATCAAATAGACCATCTAAACCGTCCAATAATCCCCGAAGAAATAGTAGTCGTCATTGGAAGTCTTCCAACCAAAAAAAGCACAGGTCCAGATAGTTTTAGTGCAGAATTCTATCAGACCTTCAAAGAAGACCTAACACCAATACTCTTCAAACTATTCCACAAAGTAGAAACAGAAGGAACACTACCCAACTCATTCTATGAAGCCACAATTATGCTAATAACAAAAGCACACAAAGATCCGACAAAGAAAGAGAATCTCAGGACAGTCTCTCTTATGAACATTGATGTAAAAATACTCAATAAAATTCTTGCCAACCAAATCCAAGTACACGTCAAACGATCATTCACCAAGATCAAGTAGGCTTCATCCCAGGGATGCAGGGATGGTTCAATATAAGGAAATCCATCAATGCAGTTCACTATATAAATTATCTCAAAGAAAAAAATCACATGATCATCTCATTAGATGCTGAGAAAGCATTTGACAAAATTCAGCATCCTTTCATACTAAAGGTCTTGGAAAGATCAGGAATTTGAGGCCCATATCTAAACATAGGAAAAGCAGTTTACAGCAAACCTGTAGCCATCATCAATCCAAATGGAGAGAAACTTGAAGCAATCCCACTAAAATCAGGCACTAAACAAGGCTGCCCTCTCTCTCCTTATCTTTTCAATATAGTACTTGAAGTTCTAGCTAGAGCAATTAGACAAGAAAAAGAGGTCAAAGGGATACAAATTGGAAAGGAAGAAGTCAAACCATCACAATTTGCAGACGATATGATAGTATACTTAAGCGAACCAAAGAACTCCACCAGAGAACTCCTACAGCTGATAAACAACTTCAGCAAAGTGGCCGGATATAAAATCAACTCAAGCAAGTTCGTAGATTTCCTATACTCAAAGGATAAGCAGGCTGAGAAAGAAGTAAGGGAAATGATACCCTTCACAATAGCCACAAACAATATAAAGTACCTTGGTGTGACTCTAACCAAACAAATAAAAGCTCTGTATGACAAGAACTTGAAGTCTCTGAAGAAAAAAATTGAAGAAGACCTCAGAAGATGGAAAAATCTGCCATGCTCATGGATTGGCAGGATTAATATAGTAAAAATGACCATCTTGACAAAAGCAATATACAGAAACAATGCAATCCCTATCAAAATCCCAACTCAATTCTTCATAGAGTTAGAAAGAGTAATTCAAAAATTCATCTGGAATGACAGAAAACCTAGTATAGCTAAAACTATTTTCAAGAGTAAAAGAACCTCTGGGGGAACCAGTATCCTGGACCTCAAGCTATACTACAGAGGAATAGTGTTAAAAATTGCATGGTATTGGTACAGTGACAGGCATGTAGATCAATGGAACAGAATTGAAGACCCAGAAATGAATCCACACTCCTATGTTCACTTGATCTTTGACAAAGGAGCTAAAACCATCCAGTGGAAAAAAGATAGCCTTTTCAACAAATGGTGCTGGTTCAACTGGAGGTCAACATGCAGAAGAATGCAAATTGACTCATTCTTATCTCCTTGCACTAAGCTCAATTCCAAGTGGATCAAGGACCTCCACATAAAACCAGACACACTGAAACTAATAGAAAGAAAGCTAGGGAAGAACCTTGAACATATGGGCACAGGGGAGAATTTCCTGAACAGAACTCCAATAGCTTATGCTCTAAGATCTAGAGTAGACAAATGGGACCTCATTAAATTACAAAGTTTTGCAAGGCAAAAGACAGTGTCAAAAAGACAAAGCGGCAACCAACTAACTGGGAAATGATCTTTACCAACTCTACATCCGACAGAGGGCTAATATCCAATATATACAAAGAACTCAAGAAGTTAAACTCCAGAGAGGCAAGTAACCCTATTAAAAAATGGGGTACAGAGCTAAACAAAGAGTTCTCACCTGAAGAATATCTAATGGCTGAGAAGCACCTAAAGAGATGCTCATCATCCTTAGTCATTAGGGAAATGCAAATCAAAACAACCCTGAGATTCCATCTTACCCCAGTCAGAATGACTAAGATCAAAAACACAGGAGACAGCAGTTGTTGGCGAGGATGTGGAGAAAGAGGAACACTCCTCCACTGTTGGTGGGATTGCAAGCTGGTACAACTGCTCTGGAAAGCAGTCTCGAGGTTCCTCAGAAAACTGGGCATGATACTACTGGAGCATCTGGCTATACCACTCCTGGGCATATACCCAGAGGCTTTACCTGCATGCAATGGGGACACATGCTCCACTATGTTCATAGCAGCCTTATTTATAATAGCCAGATGTTGGAAAGAACCCAGATGTCCCTCAATGGAGGAATGGATTCAGAAGATGTGGTATATTTACACAATGGAATACTACTCTGCAATTAAAAACAATGAATTCATGAAATTCCTAGGCAAATGGTCAGAACTTGAAAATATCATCCTTAGTGAGGTAACCCAATCACAAAAGAACACACATGGTATGCAGTCACTGATAAGGGGATATTAACCCAGAATCTCGGAATACCCTAGACACAATTTGCATATCAATAGATTTCCAAGAAGATGGAAGGAGAGACCCCTGGTCCTGGAGGGACTGGATTTAGGGGAATGCCAGGACAGAGAAGAGAGAGAGGGTTGAATGGGGAAAAGAGGGAGGGAAAGGGGCTTATGAGACTTTCGGGGAGGGAGGAAACAGGAAATGGGACATGATTTTGAATGTAAATAAAAAAAACCTTAGAAAATCAAAAAAAAAAAGAAAAATAAACTCAGAAAATAAAAATAAAAAAAATTTTAAAATACATAACTTTTATAAAAATATGTATTATATGTGTGAATGTGTATATGTGTGCTTGTGTGTGTGTGTGTGAGTGTGTGTGTGTGTGTGTGTGTGAATGCATGCTTTAATACTTTAAAGATAGTGTAAGGCCCCAGGGAACACAAAGATGGCCAAATCTGCTCTTGGGGATTTTCCAGTTTCTCAGTGGCTCTGGCCAAAAGGATCAGGTACAGAGTAATAAGGACCTTCTACAATACCGGTAACTCTGTTCCAGGGAAAGCCTGGGTATCAGTAACAACACAATACCTATACCAGGAACTTCCAGTTCTAGGAAAAGCCCGGGTATCAGTAATATCTCCCACAAAGGGCCTCCAATCATGGGAAAGGCCAATACATACTACCAATGAGCGTTACTCAACTCATACTGTTACTAAGTTCTGTCCCAGAAAACTGTATAAAAAGTGTGTTTTTCAAAAACTCGGGGTCTCCTCTGTCCTGTTTTCAGGACAACTACAGTGCGCTGGATCAATAAACCTCATGCTTGTTGCAGAGATCTTAGTCTCTGTGTCTTTGTGAATAAGGATGCCCAAACAGTAGGCCTTTCTGGTCTAACAATAGCATCTAAATATGAGAGCAAACATTTATTTTTGTATGATTTTGAGTAACTTCATTTATATCATTTTTCCACGGCTATTCATTTTCCTGGGAATTCCATGATTTTATTTTTTCTTTACAGTGGAGTGTATCCCTGTGTTGTGTATGTGCTATGTTTTTTTATTATTATTATTCACTTCTGTTTAGGGGTATCTATGTTGCTTGCACTTCTTAACTTTCATGAATAGGCAAACAATAAGCATAGGTGTGCAAATATCTAAGTGATAAGGTATAGAGATCTTTTAGTGCATACCCAAAAGTGATGTGGCTGAGTCATAATAGAATTATTCTTTTAATATTTTAAGAAATATTCACACATTTATTTCCATGTTGATTGTATCAGGTTGCTCTCCAACCTGCTCTATTTTCTCCAAATCAACATCAATATGTGTGATAATTTTGATGGTAGTCATTTAAATTGAATTTCCCTGATGACAATGAATGATGACCACATAAAAATATTTATTTGCTATAAGTCTCATGTAATATAAATTTTAAAATTCTATTTTATTTATGTACATGCTTGTAAGTCTGTGTGAATACATGGCATATTTGTGAAGATATCCAAAAATGCCAGAACATGGTATTAGAGTCCATCTCCCGAAGCTGGCAGTTCAGTTGATTATGAACCCCTTTACATGTGTGTGGAGAACTACACACAGAGTCTCTGGAGCGGTCACAAATGCTCTTGACTACTGAGCTATTATTTTTTTAGATCTTATCAATATCTTATGAGACATATTGAAACTGTTTATCATGAACTAAGTAATGTGAACATAAAGAAAAAAGGAGGACAGGTAAGCAGGTAGCTTAACTGCAGAACTTTATCTCTCTCTACTCCTTCAACTTCAGTCAAACAGTCCAGGGTTGTCTCCCTTTGTGATTTCGTTATTGTTTCTGCTTGTATTTTTAGATCCTGGATGGTTTTGTTCATTTCCTTCACTTTGTTGATTGTGTTTTCCTATAATTCTGTAATGGATTTTTGTATTTCATCTTTAAGTGCTTCTAGCTGTTTACACGTGTTCTCCTATATTTCTCTAATGGAGTTATTTATGTCCTTCTTAAAGTCCTCTATCATCATCATCATGAGAAGTGATTTTAGATCCAAACCTTGCTCTTCTGGTGTGGTGGTGTATCTAGGACTTGCTATGGTAAGAGAATTGGTTTCTGATGATAAGTAGCCTTTGTTTCTGTTGCTTATGTTCTTATGCTTGCCTCCCAACATCTAGTTATCTGTAGTGCTACCTACCCTCACTATATCTGACTGGAGTCTGTCCTTTCTGTGATCCTGGATATGTCAGAACTCCTCAGAGTCAAGTTGTTTCTGTGATCCTGTGATTCTGGAATCCTGTGATCCTGAGATCCTGGGTGTGTCTGAGCTTCTGGGAGTCAAGCTGCCTCTGGGACCCTGAGATCCTGGTGTGACTATGCTCCTGTGAACCTGTGAACCTGTGACCCTGTGATCCTGTGATCCTGTGATCCTGGGCATGTTAGAGTGCCTTGGAGTGGAACTTCCTCTGGGTGTTGTGGGACTGGCTGTGGAGTTTGTGCACAGTGTCTGCTCAGGGAACTGGCCCAGACAGACCAGATGGAATCCATGCCACTGGTCTAGCAGAGTTCCTGTGTGCCTGGGTCCTGCTGGTCTCAGGAACTCCTGGTGTTTGGACAGCTCTTGTGTTCTCCTCACCTTTGAGTCTATGATCCTGAGCATGTTAGAAATACTAAGAGTGGAGCTTCTTCTGGGTGTTGTGGGACTGGCTGTGGAGTTTGTGCCCAAAGTCTGCTTGATAACTGGCCCAGACTCCTATTATTAATTATTATTCCATGAAGCCTCTATATATTTGTAATTATATACAGAAATATGGTGGATATACAGGGAAATTATCATGAAGGAGACCTGGGAGGAATAAAAGGAAGAGAAACCATAATCAGAATATATTATATGAGAAAAAAAATCAATTTTTAGTAAAAGAAAAAAGAAAAGAAAGGAAAAAAAGAAAAAAGTACCAAAGAAAGTAAAACAGAAAGAGAAAAGAAAGACAGTGAAAAACAAAAGAGAGTAAAGGAAGGAAAGAAAAAAAGAGAAAGGAAAGGAGGAAATATTGTACATGACATTTAATTTGTTTATTTGTGTTTGTGTTTTGATAATTGCAGATGCATCATACACCTAAATATTCTATGCATGCTGTTTCACCTTATATTCTTCTTTTACTTATAATTAATGTATGGTAATTGCACATATCTGCTTCTTGTATTGAATGCCTGCATGAAGCCAATCACAAGATGTTACTTTATCTCTGAATTTACTCTTCCTAAATTTGCTAATCAAGTATAATTTACTAGTTTGATTGTTTTCCTTTGGGACTAGTGGTATAATCTTAACATATTTAACCATCCTCATTCTCAACTTCTCATCCCAAACATGCACAAATCCTTCTTCCCAAAGTATCGAGCTATTTATTTCCCTGTCACATGTGTTCTATTGTAATCCCTCCAAAGACCTCCCAATGTTAGTGTCCCATTCTAGCTTCTTATATCAATGCATCATTCAAGTCAATCAGACAAATTGAATTTTGAAGTTACAATTCATACTTGCAGAAAGAATGTGACAAATATACATTAGGGAATAGAATGATTTAGTCATTATAATTTTCCAGGACCATACATTTTCCAAAATTTTCATAATTTCATGATTCTTCATACCTAGATAAATTCCATTGCACCAATGTACTACATTTCATTTATTGATTTATCTTGTAGTGTACAGCTAAATTGATTCCATTTCCTAGCTACTGTGAATTGAGCTGCAAAATACATGGATGTGCTTTTATGATTGTTGTAGGCTATAGAATCCTTTAGGAATATCCACAGTAATTTCATAGTTGGGTATTGTAGTCCTGATATTTGTATATGTTTTAGAAAACTGCACACTGATTTCACAGTTATTGTATTCCCACCTGCAGTGAACTGGGGCACTTCTTTTCTCCTATCTTCATATCTATAGCGTCTTGATAGTCTTTCTTACAGTTATTGAGGCTCTTCAAAAGCTCAGACATATTTTTAAATAATACATATGCTCTAGTTTGGTTGTATGACCCAAGTGATTGTCTCACAATTGGGGTCCTTTAGGTAGCATGAAAAATATGTATGATGGAAGGAATTTCTTTGAACTTTCTAGAAATACATCTGCAGCACACTTTATCACTGTTGTTGAAAAGACATGTAAAATGTACTACTTGGCATTTATTGAAAAAGTGCTAAAATATTTTGATATATCAGTCTCTGAAATTCTTTAATAGGGCAGATTGTAAATGTTTATTAGGATTTCATTTACCCCTCCGGAGAAACATGTCTTCATAAGACATATAGAATGTCTTATTTCTTGTTAATGAAATTTCAGTAGTGTGGTATCACTTTATGTTTACATGTTGTTATGCTTCTTGGAATGTTCAGATGGTTAAAGATGCTTCAACCCATACTGTCAGAAAGCAAAGCAACATTAGCCTGGATAAGACCATAGATATGAGATGATCTTCATTTTGAACTACTAAATGTATCCCAGAGACTTCCTTAGATTTTGCTAATTATATAACCAAGTAAGTAGAAACCAAGTTTAAATCTCAACATCTCTTCGGATAACTAGCAAGGGGACAAATATTCTGAGAAGGCAGTAGGAGCCTACTATTCTGTGCAGGTCTTATTGCAAACCTTGTGAAGTCTGTATGATTTGCATAAGTACTTCTTTCTCTAGTGTTTCTTCCTCTTAGAGTATTATAAGAAGGTCTTCTCAGAGCTCTGTCATGATACCCACAAACTCTGGGAAAGTTGGAAGATGGTCTCCACACCTCAGTTCCTTGGACTTCTGCTTATCTGGATATCAGGTATGACTGCTTGGATATGATAATAAAGTAGAGATATTATTTAAATATGAAATTATCTTGCTTTATTCAGAATCCATGGTATTTGTTATTCAGCACATGGTATTTGATTTCCTATTTAAATAAATTGATGCAATGAATTTTTTTATATTTCTAAATAGTTTAGTGGTGACTTTCATATTCAATGTTGTGTCCTACTAATATTTTTCTGTCTTTTCAGCCTCCAGATGTGACATCTTGCTGACTCAGATTCCACCCATTTTGTCTATGTCTCCAGGAGATAAAGTTTCTATTTCCTGCAGGGCCAGCCAGGGTATTAGTGATTACCTACACTGGTATCAACAAAAATCACATGAGTCTCCAAGGCTTCTCATCAAGTATGCTTCCCAGTCCATTTCTGGGATCCCCTCCAGGTTCAGTGGAAGTGGATCAGGAACAGATTTCACTCTCAGTATCAATAGTGTGGAGCCTGAAGATGTTGAAATATATTACTGTCAGCAAAGTTACAACTGGCCTCCCACTGTGATGCATACCATAGCAAAAAAACACCAGGAAAACAGAAGTGTGACACTGGGGATGCTTCAGCTGTTTCTGCTGATGCCTCAGCCTTCTTCAAAGTGTTTCACAGATACAGCCAGATGTGAGTTTACAGAAATATGTGGATTGAAGAAGATTGGAAGTCTCCCTTGCCTCTGAATTTTCATCACTCTTATTCAGCACTAGAATACATAGCCTACAGTTGTCCTTGTGTAATCAGACATTATTCTTCCAGTGTACTACAACCAGAGAAAATCTCATCCTAGATAGACAGAAGGAATGATTCATTATTCCTTACCCTTATAATTGTTGAAAATTCAGATGAATCATTGTCTAAAACAATAGCATAAATTTTACTCCTGTTCCCACAAAGACTAGATAGCTCAGGCTCAGAGAGTCATGGCTCTGTTTCAAAACCTCCTATGCACTTTTTGGTAAAAATTGCAATTTTCTTGATGAAATATTTACAGTTACTACTGAACAAACAATAAAAATGAGATTGAAAGATCAAAGCTATGTTTGTCAAATGAAGTTTCAATAAATCTCTGGATTATTTTAAATCATTTTAAGTTCAAAAGAGTAACAAAATAACGTTGCTTTTACAAACAATGGAATAATAGAGGCTACCCTAGTATTTGAATCACTCTTGCCTCCACAGAATTTTATGGAAATAGATGAAGCTGTAAGTTTAGCATTTTATTTGAAATCCATTAATGAAATATTTGTGTGTTCTTGAACAGAGGATTCATAAATGAAAATAACCATGGTGATACTTTTTGCTAAGAATGAAAGAAGCTGGAAAGAACCCAGATGTCCCTCAACGGAGGAATGGATTCAGAAGATGTGGTATATTGACACAATGGAATACTACTCTGCAATTAAAAACAATGAATTCACGAAATTCCTAGGCAAATGGTCAGAACTTGAAAATATCATCCTTAGTGAGGTAACCCAATCACAAAAGAACACACATGGTATGCAGTCACTGATAAGGGGATATTAACCCAGAATCTCAGAATACCCTAGACACAATTCGCATATCAATAGATTTCCAATAAGATGGAAGGAGAGACCCCTGGTCCTGGAAAGACTGGATGTAGGGGAATGCCAGGACAGAGAAGCGAGAGGGGGTTGAATGGGGTAAAGAGGGAGGGAAGGGGGCTTATGGGACTTTTGGGGAGGGAGGAAATGGGAAAGGGGAAATAATTTTGAATGTAAATAAAAAAAACTTAGAAAAAAAAAAGAAAATAAATCTAACATAGCTCTTTTTGATTTAACAATTATAAAGAACATTGCCAAAAGATTCTTGAAGGCTTAGATAAGAGGGCCTTCCTTCAACAAGGAAGTATCAAGGATAGTACAGTACTTACCAGTAAAAAGGTAGTTCCGTAAAAGTGATTAAGAATTTAAATTTTTCTAGAGTGTGTTAGTTATGTCTCTAAACACTGCAATTGGGTTTTTGGATACCATGGTATCTCTATAACTTCATTTCCATTCTGGCTTAGATAGTAAGATCCATGCCAGCCATGGTTGCATAGTAAGAACTTGAATCAAAAAAAAAAATGGATACTGTCTCTGTACCCTCTGGTTGGACTGGCTAAGGGTTTATCTATGTTTTGATTTTCTCTAAGAACCCAGAGAATCAATTAACTTTATTAAAAAATAAGGTACAGAGTTAAACAAAGAATTCTCAACTGAGGAATAATGAATGGCCAAGAAACACTTAAAGAAATGTTCAACATCCTTAGTCATCAGGGAATTGCAAATCGTAACAACCCTGAGATTCTACCTCATACCAGTCAAAATGACTAAGTCCAAAAACTCAGGTGACAGAAGATGCTAGCCAGGATGTGGAGAAAGGGAAATCCTCCTCCATTGTTGGTGGGATTGCAAGCTGGTACAACCACTCTGGAAATCAGTCTGATGGTTCCTCAGAAAATTGGACATAGTACTACCTGAGGACCCAGTTATATCTCTCCTGGGCATATACCCAAATGATGCTCCAATATATAGCAAGAACACTTGCTCCACTATGTTCATAGCAACCACCCAGTTGTCCTTTTTCTTTTTTTTTTTTTTTTTTTGAGACAGGGTTTCTCTGTGTAGCCCTGACTGTCTTGGAACTTACTCGGTAGACCAGGCTGGCCTCGAACTCAGAGATCCATCCACCTCTGCCTTCCAAATGCTGGGACTAAAGGAATGTGCCACCACTGCCTGGCCCAGATGTCCTTCAATAGAAGAATGGATACAGAAAATGTGGTACATTTACACAATTGAGCACTATTCAACCATTAAAAACAATGGCTTCGTGAAATTCTTAGGCAAATGGATGGAACTAGAAAATATCATCCCAAATGAGGTAAACAAGTCAAAAAAAAAAAAAAAAACACACATGGTTTGTACTCACTGATAAGTGGATTTCAGACCAAAAACTCAGAATACCCAAGATACGATTCACAGACCACATGAAGAAGGAAGACCAAAGTATACATGACTCAGTCCTCCTTAGAAGGTAGAACAAGATAATCAATGGAGGTAGAGGGTGGGAAGGACTTTGGAGGGAGAGAGGAGGGAGTATGTAGAAAGGCAGAGCAGGATCATGTATGGGAGGAGACAGGGATGACACACAGAAGGTGAGGAATTTGAACAGAAGTGTGTAGCAATTGGGAATAGGGAACTAGGAATATCCACCAGCAAGTCCCAGATGCAGGACCCAATGGGGATGAGATTAGCTGAAATGTCTAACATAGGGGATGCAAATCAGTAGAGACCATATCCAGAGTTTGCACAAGGCCCCCATTAGGGAAGGGGCCCACCCACTCATCTCCAAATTTTTAACCCAGATTTGCTCATGTCTAAAGCCTAACCTGGGGATACATCCCATATACAGACACTAAACCCAGACCCTATTGTTGATGACAAGAAGTGATTGCTGACAGAATCCTATTATAGCTGAATCTGAAGGATTATAGAAGGATCTGAAGGGGTTTGTCACCCCATTGGAATAACAATGATATCAACCAACCAGAACCCCAGAGCTCCCAGGGACTAAACTACCATCCAAAGAATACACATGGAGGGACCCATGGCTCCAGCCACATATGTATCTGAGGATGGGATTGTGTGGCATCAACGGGAGGAGAGGTCCTTGGTCCTGTGAAGATTTGATGTCCCAGTGTAGAGGAATGCCAGGGCAGTGAGGAAGGAATGTTGGGTGGGTGGGCAAGCACCCTCATAGAAGCAGCAGAAGGGAAGGTGGGATAGGTGGTTTTCTGAGGGGAAACTGGGAAAGTGGATAACATTTGAAATTTAAATATATAAAATATTCAGTAGAAAAAGAAAAAGAAAGAAAAAAACTTAAAAAAATACAAGGCATAGAGAATAAAAAAAATTGCTTGGCCACGTTTATTTTCTTACTTAATTTAAAATATAAAACTACGTGTGTGTGTGTGTGTGTGTGTGTGTGTGTGTGTATCTGTGTGTCTGTGTGTGTGTTTGTATGTGTGTATGTGTATGTGTGTCTGATGTCTGTGTAAGATCTAGAGTCAACAATAGGTAACCTTTAATACCCCAGGGGACTGATGGTACCTTCCTGCTCTATCCCTCTTCATTTTTAAGTTTTGAGAGAGAGAGTCTTCTGCTAAATATATAATTTTTCCATTGTCTAGAATAGTTCATTAGAGACATACTTTACTTTGCTTTTCTGAATGCTCAAGTGTTGGAGTTATAGACAAGTGTGCCTGAACCTTGGTTTCATGTGAATGTTGAGAATTTAACTTGAGTTCCACTTATTTTCATGAAAAATACTTAACAGAGAAATCTCCCTCTCCTTGAAAATAATTTATTATAAATAAAAACGACAGTCTTCATCCTCAGTATGAGGCCTTTGATCTTAATTGCCTTGCAAAGAAAAATAAATTTTATTTATTTAATGTCTAGTTTCTTTTTCATGCATTAATTAGTGAAGTATTTCTTACATTGTAGGAATTGTCAATACTTTCTAGACATGGCACTAGATTCTTTTAACCTATCTTTCACAAAATTTTTCCATATGTTCGTATTTGGAAAGAATGCATAATTCAATAATACATTTTATGTTATATTTAAGAATGCATTTTAAGATGTGAAGTTTTGTGTTTGATTCTATAGTTATGCAAACACATGAATTTTATATACTTTCTCTGGTGAGAAGTCTGATGTAATTCAGATGGGTCTTCCTTTGTATGTTACTTGGCCCTTTTCTCTTACTGCTTTTAATATTCTTTCTTTGTTTACTATATTTGATGTTTTGATTATTATGTGACGTGAGGTATTTCTGTTCTGGTCCAGTCTGTTTGGAGTTCTGTAGGCTTCTTGTACATTCATTGGCATCTCTCCCTTTAGGTTAGGGACGTTTTCCTCCATAATTTTGTTGAAGATGTTTACTGGCCCTTTAAGTTGCAAATCTTCACTCTCATCTATACCTATAATCCTTAGGTTTGGTCTTCTCATTGTGTCCTGGATTTCCTGGATGTTTTGGGTTACACGTTTTTTGCATTTTGCATTTACTTTGACTGTTGAGTCGATGCTTTCTATGGTATCTTCAGCACCTGAGATTCTTTCTTCCATCTCTTGTATTCTATTGTTGATGCTTGCATCTATGACTCCTGATTTCTTCCCAAGGTTTTCTATCTCCAAAGTTGTCTCCCTTTGTGATTTCTTAGTTGTTTCTACTTCCTTTTTTAGATCCTGGATGGGTTTGCTGAGATCTTTTACTTGTTTGTTTGTATTTTCCTGTATTTCTTCAAGGTATTTTTGCATTTCCTCTTTCAGGATTTCTGCCTGTTGACCCAAGTTCTCCTGTATTTCTCTAAGTGATTTTTGTGTTTCCTCCTCATGGGCTTCTATCTGTTGATCCATCGTCTCCTGCATTTCTTTAAGCAATTCTCGTGTTTCCTTTGTAAGGGCATCTATCCATTGATTCATTTCTTTAAGCAATTTTTGTGTGGCCTCCCTATGGACATCTATCTGTTGACCCATATTCTTCTGCATTTCTTTATGCGATTTTTGTGATTCCTTTGAAAGGGCATCTACCCATTGATTCATTTCTTTAAGCGATTTTTGTGTTGCCTCCTTGTGGTCCTCCATCTGTTGACCCATGTTCTCCTGCATTTCTCTAAACAATTTTTGTGTTTCCTTTGTAAGGGCTTCTAATCGTTGATTCATGATCGCCTGTAATTCTTTATGAGATTTATTTGTGTCCTTCTTGAAATCTTCTAATAGCATCATGAGAAGTGATTTTAAATCCAGAGTTTGTCTTTCGGGTGTGGTGGGTTATCCAGGACTTGCTGCTGTCGCCTCAGTGCAGTCAATCCAGTAACAGAGGTCACCAAAGGGAAGCTGGTAGGCTCCCGCCCAGTGCGAGGGTTTGTGATCTCTCCCAGAGCGGGGGGGGGGGGGGTCCCTCTGCAAGGCAGTCCCACAGCAGAGCTGGCGAGTCAGTTACTGCAGACCTGCCCAGCTCTTGGGAAGAGGGTACACACAAGCTGCCTGAGACCCAAGCGATATTATGCCTGTCTGTCCCCAAGCCTGGAGGTCCCAACTGCCCTGATGCTGGAGCAAAAATGGTGGAGTTAATGTCTTGTTTCTTGTTCATGCATTACTTAGTGAAGTATTTCTTACATTGTAGGAATTGTCAATGCTTTATAGACATGGCACTGTAGATTCTTTTAATCTATGTTTCACAAAATTTTTCCATATTAGGTATTTGGAGAGAATACATAATTCAATAATACATTTTATCTTATATTTAAGAATGTATTTTAAGATGTGAAGTTTTGTGTTTGATTCTATAGTTATGCAAACACATGAATTTTATATACTTTTAATATTTTATTCTTCCAATTCTTTAACATGTAACTTTTGAATAAAAAGAAGTAGTTCCATTAATATTTAAATAGAGAGAATCTAACGCCTAAATGCTTTTCTTGTTTTTAACTCATTTCTTTAAAATAACAACAACCAAAATACCGAGAAGATTGTTGGTTAAATCTTATTACCTCAAATACCCTGGTTAAAATATGAATCAGACTCTGTTATGTAAATGTAGCACATTTCCACAATCTACCCATTCATTGGTGGGCATCTAAGCCCTTTCTCATTTCTAGATATTATGAATAGAGCAGTAATGAACTGGATGAGCAAGTGGGTCTACAGTAAATTGGGGAGACATTTGGGTATAAACAAAAAAGTACTATAGCTGGATTTTCAGGTAGATCTTGCTCCCATTTTTCTGAGCAACCTCCACACAGATTTCCATAATGCTGTAAGAGTTTCTACTTCCACAAGCTGTTTCCCTTTCCCCACATCCCCATCAGCATGAACTATCATTTGCTTGGTTGTGCTTGGCTATTCTGACATCCTGACTTGTATAAGACGAAAGGAACTCTGAAAGTGGAAGTGTACAGAAATTTCTATCGCTATCTAAGAAAGAATCTATGATGAACACCAGCTTGTAAAGGAAAATAAGTTTTCTCTAACGGAGTCTTGTTGGGTATAAAAGAAAACATAAGGTTAGGCCCTTTGGCCATAGATGCCAAGCAAAAATGAACTCAGTGGTACTTTTGTATGCCTTTTGCCTCATATCGCTTTGTTTAGAAATTTGTTATATTACAGGTCTTTTGTTTGTATATTATGATCTTAGATTTTGTGTTTTTATGTGTTTGTTTTTGTGAGGAAATTATTCTTATGTAATTTTGCTTTTGTTTTTTAAATTCAGGTTTTTTGATGTTTTTCTTGAGAAAATTTTGTTATTGTTGCTGTTAGGTTTTTAATTCTGTTCTTTTTTTTCTTTGTTTTTATTGTTTTTTTTCCCCAAAAGAGATAATAAAAAGAAGGGCATAGACTTAGGCATGTGGGGAGATAGGTAGGTGGCATAGAAAACATAGTCAGCATATATTCTCTAAAATATTTTTAACTTGAAATATTACAATTTAAATAAAACTCAAAGTAAAAAAAAAACAGAAGGAAGTTTCTTTACTATAATTTTTCTTTACTGTGTTTTCATATCAAAATGCTGTGTTTCCAACATACACATGAGTATATTTAATGGATCCTCTTTACTGTAGATAACTATTATGGGTATGGCAGATAGGTAGACATCTCTTAACTATTTTGATTAGGTACACACTCTACAATGTCCTGTGGTGTCATTTATTCTAGCAAATACTTCAAGTGTGCCTCATAACCTCAAACTATGCAGCTGATGTTGAAGAATGGAAACAGAAAAGTCTCTGATTAAAGGCCAGTATTTTACGTTTAACTGAATTTGCTTTGCATAATTATTACCCAGAAAGTTCCCATCTCTGAGCTGCTTTTATTATATCCTCCAAGAGAAGAGATGGATCAGTTGGAGTGATCAGTCCTCAGTCAACAGAATGGGATCTATATCTCTACTTTTCTGCTTTCTGTTGTACCTCTCAGGTGAGAATAAGTGTAGGAAAATATTTCTCTGTTGTCTTCTCAGCAACATGCTGGAGATTACAGAGAGTTTTAGCTTGTTAAGTGTGTTCCTTAGGAAAATATCTCTAAAAGATTTCACCCAAAAGATTGCCCTTGAAATGTACAATGTATATATGCCTTTATGTGTAGATTAAAAATGTATATTGACCTTTTTGTGTCTTATAAAATTGCAGATTTGAAAATGTACTGTGACTTAACTCAGTCTCTATCTACTCTGATTGCCAATACTAGAGACCAGATCACCATCTCCTACAAGACTAATTCCAAGGAGCAAACACAGTTCTTTTTGGTATCAACAGCAACCAGGCCAGTCCCCTAAAGCCTTAGTGTATGGCACAATGACTTGGATTCAGGAGTCCCAACATGGTTCAGAGGTCTAGAGCAGAATTTTTTCCTCACTATTGAAAATTCAGAGATAGATGATTCTGCCAGCTATTACTGTGCTGAGTGACCAGGGTACCACAATGTTTCTTCCCTAATCAGAAACCTATGAACAGACATTTTCTGTTGTCACAATGGTAGGCAGAGAACAGCCTAGTTGGCTAGGTTCAGGTAGAGGTCAAGAATGCCAGGGAGAACCCCCATAGCACACAAGACAGCCCTCTAAAATGAAGAGTTGATTACTTCTCAGCCTTTTGGATAAGATCAAATGCAAAATAAAGCATTTGCTGACTCTTAAAAAAAAAAAACAAACCTTTAGAGCAAGGCTGATTCCTACAAGATTCATGAACCACAGTCACTTACAAAAAGTTGAAATTCCTCATAAGAGCTTTTAAAGTTTTCCTTTGAAGAAATTCCTTCTAATAACATTAGTTTTTATTTAATATAAAGGCAACTAATTTGGAGGTAAATGGTGAATGTTAATGAATATTCTGAGTGGTTATAAGTAGTGGGTTTGTCATAGACTGTAAGAATATACAGTGTTGCTCTCCTTGGGCCCAGGAATGTTCTAGTCAAAGATTCTTGGCAGGACTAATATTTGATCAGAATGGGATTGGTTGTTCCAATATCAGTCATTCCAGTATTGCATCAATGGGCATGACTTCCCAGGTCAGCCATTATACTATTTTGGGTTCACAACTGGGTGAGAATGATGATGGTTTTTCCCCTCCAGCAGTGGCACAGCAGCTTCCAGCACTGTGACACATAGTCAGTGGGGATGAGACATTCAGGAAAGAACTAACATGATTTCTTCTTGCTCAGGAGATATAAAAGAGTTTGTCAGAAATATTAGTTTTTGATATGCAACATTCTGATGAAAATGGTAGTGGAACAAAGCATCAACTAGACATAACTCACTTCTGAACAACAACAAAAACCCCATATGGTTTATTTTTTCCTTATTTGTTTAAATACCAATTCTTGTCATTATTCTCTTTTTTACCTTCATTTTCTATTGTATATTCTCTTTATTTACATTTCAAATGTTACCCCTTTCCCAGTTTCCCCCTCAGATATCGCCTATACCATCACCCCACCTTCTGCTTCTATGAAGGTATTCCCCCACCCACACACCCACTTGGGCCTCAGGACCAAGGGCCTTTCCTGACATTGATGCCACATAAGGCGATCCTCTGCTACATATGTGGCTGGAACCATGGATCCTTCCATGTGTACTCCTTGGTTGCTTAGTCCCTGGCAGCTTTTGAGGGTCTGGTTGTTTGATATTGTTGTTCTTCTTATGGGCTGCAAACCCCTTCAGCTTCTTCAATCCTTTCTCTAGCACCACCAATAGGATTCGTGTGCTCAGTTCAATGATTGGCTTCAAGCATCCACCTCTGTAATTGTCAGGCACTGGCAAAGCCTCTTAGGAGACAGCTATATTAGGCTCCTGTCAGCAAGCAGTTGTTGGCATCTACAATAGTATCTGTGTTTTGTAGCTGTATATGGGATGGATCCCCAGGTGGAGCAGTCTCTAGATGGCTTTTCCTTCAGTCTCTGCTCCACATTTTGTCTATTTCCTCCCATGGGTATTTTGTTTCCCCTTCTAAAAAAGAACTGAAGAATCTGCTCTTTCGTCTTTCTTTTTGAGCTTCATGTGTTCTGTGAATTTTATCTTGGGTATTCTGAGCTTTTGGGCTAATAGCCACTTATCAGTAAGTACATACCATGGGTGTTCTTTTGCGATTGTGAAATCGCAAATGATATTTTCTCGTTCCATCCATTTGCCTAAGAATTTCATGAAGTCATATTTTTAATAGCTGACTAGTACTCCATTGTGTAAATGAATCACATTTTCACATTTTTTGTATCCATTCCTATGTTGAGGGACATCTTGGGTGTTTCCAGCCTCTGGATATTGTAAATACAGCTGCTATGAACTTACTGGAGCATGTGTCCTTATTACATGTTGGGGCATCTTCTGGGTATATGCCCAGAAGTGATATAGCTGCATCCTCAGGTAGTACTACTTCCAATTTTCTGAGGAACCACCAGACAGATTTCCAGAATAGCTGTACCAGCTTACAATCCCACCAGCAATGGAGGAGTATTCCTCTTCCTTCACATCCTCACCAGCATCTGCTGTCACCTGAATTTTTGTTCTTAGCCAAAGAACAATTTTTGTTCTTGACTGGTTTGAGGTGAAATCTCAGGGTTGTTTTGATTTGCATTTCCCTCAAGACTAAGGATGTTAAACATTTCTTTAAGTGCTTCTTTGCCATTTGATATTCCTCAGTTGAGAATTCTTTCTTCAACTCTGTACCCCATTTTTAGCAAGGTTATTTGATTCTCTGGACTCTAACTTCTTGAGTTTCTGTATATATTGGATATTAGCCCTCTATTGAATGTAGGATTGGTAAAGATATTATCCCAATGAGTTTGTTGCTGTTTTGTCCTATTGACATTATCCTTTGCCTTACAGAAGCTTTTCAATTTTATGAAGTCCCATTTGTCTATTGTTGATTTGTAGCATAAGTCATTTGTGTCTATTCAGGAAATTTTCCCCTGTGCCCATGCATTCGAGGCTCTTCCCCACTTTCTTTTCTATTAGTTTCAGTGAATCTGGTTTTATCTGTTTTTTTTCTTTTTTTTGATCCACTTGGACTTGAGTTTTTTATACAGAGATAGCAATGGATCTATTCTTCTAATCTAATATTTAAAAATTAGTGCTACCCATCTAGTTTCTATTTTCTATTAATCAATACCATTAATTCTATACAACTCAGAAAACAGGTTATGTTTCCTGACAAATTGTATTATTTTTCCTTTCTCATGTTCTTTTTTTTTTACTGGAAATTTTCTTTATTAACATTTCAAATGCCATCCCCTCTCCATGTTCCCCCCACCCCACCCCCACCTGGAAATATCCCCCCTCCCATCTCCCCTCCCCTTGATTCCATGAGGGTGTTCCTTAATCTCTTGCATGTCTTAGAGAGACAACCACAACTGCTATTAATTCATGAAATCAGGAGTCTTGTCATGCCCAGAACACTGTTTTGCTGTTTCTTCCTCACCTTTGGATCTTACAGTTCACAAGTTCTGTGACCTATAGAAACTTTGAGTGTTTTAAAACATAATTTAATTTTTTTAAAAATCTGTTACTAACATCAGTTTTCCCAGAGAAGACATAAATTAATGGCTGTGACTTAGGTCTCTCATTATAACAGAGGGTCTCAGTCTTACTCTGTGCTTTTTGCTGTTCTTCACCAATTGGAAAAATAGGAATAGGCAAAATGATTTCCCCAACTTTCCTTCTTAAGGAAGGAGCCAGAAGGATCTCAGGGCTTTTCTTCCTACTCATGAGCCTGAGAGATCTGTCTTTGACAAAAAACAGATCTTTAAAATACAACTACTTCCTTTGAAAATCTTAGGGTGCAAATGCCCATATAAGTTGAACAGATTCTGCATTTCTATTGACTTTTTCCTATGTATTGATTCTAAATTAATATAGCATTTTAATTTAGTTTCATGCCATGACAGTTGTCTGTACTGAGGACTGAATCATAACTACTCCTAGGATAAATCACATTTCTTTGTTAAAATCAGATGCCAAGTTATTGTATGAGTAAGGATATCCTCTCCAACTGAAGACATACAAGTCAGCCCAATTACGGGAACAGAATCCACAGATAGGCAACAGAGACAGGTGGATGGGAGGGAGAGGAAGAGGGGCTGTAAATCTTCATGTCTGCATCTTCAATGAGACACCATTTTCATCTAAATTGCATGCACATCTTCCAGGGAATGTGACAGTGATGCCAAAGCTTCATACTCATGGAAATTGATTGCTAAAGTCATTTCCATTTCCAACTTTCCTGTCTTATCCCATCATTATAATAAATCACTTCTTATGTGTTCATATGCCAATAATACCAGGCTCAGAGAGATCATGTAGAATTGCTAAGGATTTATTTAAAGACTTATTTTGTCAGCATTCTACAACAGAGGGAAGAACATAGTCATAGGAAGAACAGAGCCAAACTGCATGTAGAGAAATATAGTCTTTAGTGGAGTTATAGCCTAGTCTCTGGAGCTTTTCTGCATCCTATATTCATCAAGCCACAAGGTAATTATGATTATGAAGCAGATAAAGATAGAAAATAGGTGAGGAAGCTAGGACTCCTCAGCTCTGGGCTATGCACACAAAATAAATACACAGGCATGCACACATGCATATACACACAATCACACAAACACACAACCACACACACACACACACAGAGAGAGAGAGAGAGAGAGAGAGAGAGAGAGAGAGAGAGAGAGAGAGAGAGAGAGAGAGAGAGAGAGAGAGAGAGATCTAGGGATGCATTAGCAGCCTAGAACTCTCAAATGAATAGATATGCTAGTCTCCTTGCTATCAGCAACAGAAATAAGTTTATCTCCCTAGGATCCCCTTGGAAGCACCTTGTTTCTAGACAAACACATTCTGAAGTGCATTCTGAAAGGCAGATCAATAGACAGATAGTACCTACATTGGTTTTTAATACATGTATAATAATAAATTATATCCTCAAAATGAACTCTAATTGACAATACTCTGTTCACCATCTCCTGCCCCTGTATAATTAAGCATGAATAAACTTGAACAAATATAGATTATAGAAATGGATATGCACAGGAAGACTGTCAGTGAAAATAGGGAGCCACCCATATTAAACCCCTAGTAACTATCTCTCCTTCTTGAACCATAAAAATAATCACTGAACAATAATCAGTGTCCTTGAGTACTCTCACACATGTGACATGCTGCAAAAACATGACAGTGCATTCCACTCACTTTGAATAAGGTTTCTGTTCTAATTTATAACTTATGTGCACATTTTCCTTGCTTTTTAGTTTTCTTTCAAAATTGACTTTTTCATACAATGTCTTCTGACTATATTTTTCTGTTGTATTAATTTTTAATAAATACTGTTGTAGGCTTCCTCCCTGCCTTACATAATTTATGTTTCCAGAAACACACAGCCTTTATATTTTAATATGTCTTAAGTTGCACAATGATTGAGTATTTGCCTAACCTATATGTTACTATAATCAAACTCCTACAGATAAAATCAAGTTACTACCTATTACTTTCTATGTTTTATCTTGGATGCTCTTGACCTAATTGAGCACCCTCTGGGCTGAATTGCCTTGGCACCTTTACAGGGCATCTCTGCTTCTCCCATTGCATGTAATTACTCTTCATTGTATCCTCCTATTTCTCCCTTTCCTCTTCCTCCTTGTGGTAGAAAGCCCAGGAAACCTAATGAATAACTATGTCTCTCCTTCCCAGGTATTGGCTGCTGGCATTTTTATTTTCCAATAAGAACTAAATTGAGGGCAGGTTCCCAGAAGTTATTTGCAGACCCACTCTTTCAAACCAATTTCTGGACCCAATTAGCACTAGAGTACAACCAGGTAGATTTTTCCTTCTTCCAAATCCTCTGAGATGCTCCCAACCTCCCATACCATCTACATCCACTTCCTCTCTGATCATAGCTCCCTATAAAGTGGTCCTCTGTTTCCATGAGAAACAACATTCTCATTCCCATTTCAACCATCCCTGTTCATTGAGAATCATATAATTAATGAGGCCTGGATAAATTGTTCATAGACTACAGTGAATACACATTTTTAATTTCTAAAGTTTTTAGAATATTTGTATATCTAAGAATATCAATGTTCAAAAATTGAGGAGATTTCTAAATGATGAGTATGAAGACAAAGCTTCTTTTGGTGCCCAACTTAAAAAAGTTATAACTTAAAAAAGTTACATAACCTTATTACCTGGAAAGAAAATGCTTGGTAACACCATCAATACTTTTCAAATTTGATAACATTAAGGTGCATAGGAAGACATATAATCAGGAATTCTAGGAAAAAAACTTGACATAATGCACCTGACATCAAGTATCTCCAGCATGATCTCAAAGGATCACGATAGACAATTAATAACCATCAAGGTGTGACATATTTCTAATGGTATAAATCTAAGCAAATGAATTTTTCTTAGATTTAAGCTTTTCTGTTTTGGAAGATTCTGTGCAGCTTCATATAAATGAGATATTATAACACTCTTATATTTGTGGCCATGAAGAAATTGGCTGTGAACCAATATGAATGTGAACTTCAGATCTCTGAGTCTCTTCTCATTTTTATGCACACTAAATAAAGAGCATATTTTTCTTTGGTTTTCCAGTAATCAAACAAAATCACAATCCAGGCACCAGATCAATGATAAAATTAAGGAAGACTTCTTATAGGTGATGCATTTTTCTTCTGACTAATGCCATTGTTTTACATATTTCTATTGAAAAGAAAATTTGAGCACCATGCGAGGTAACCAGAAGTCCAAGAGTTAGATCATAAGTGGACAATAGTGTTATTTGCTCTAAGTCAATGAAGTATACTGGAAAATGTGCTTCCATAGGATTGTGAAAAAGGCTGGTGAGAGTGATGAGAGACTCACCAAGTTCTATATATTTTATAATGTCTTGTATTTAATAAAAACTATAGGATGTTATAAGAATGCAGTCTTATGAAGGCAGTGAGGGTGGAGGTACCATTTGAAAGAACCTGGGCACTGTATCAATCCATCCACAATGCAGATGTCTTGCAAGTGAAATCAAATATTTCAGGTAGTAAGACTGGAGACAGTCTTCTCTGTTGAATTCCTCAGGGGTGGGACAGGTGTAGGACATACAAATACTGTAGTCCATCAGCAGCATTCTTGACCTGGGACCTGGGTAGCATTGAGTTTATTTCTGCCTCTAAGTAGGGAACAAATCCAGCCAATATATTTAACATGTTTGTGAGTGTCTGGGCTATACTTTGATAAAGCATATCAAAAATTAGCATTGTTTATTGGTATGATTTTATTGCTTAATCAAAGCATGCATATCTGGTGTTACTACATGAAATATATTCATATTAATAGATATTATTATGGCTAGTCAAAAACTTTTTATGTCTGTCGCATATAATAAACTTTTGATATGTCCCTGAATGAAAACACTATGACTACATACTTCAGAGTCACCCTCATCATTAATTTTTCAGATCAATCAATTTCTTAACTTCCAACATCATCTTCTTCTGACACATCTTCTGTGTCCATCATCATTTTCAGGGCATGAGTGAGTGTGAATCTCACCCTGTAAAAGCCCTATCTCCCATAGAATGCTTGTCTATAAATGTAACACTTTACCCATTCAACCAATCATAGAAACTCACACTAAGTCATGCCATTACTATAACTATAACTTCCTATGTATAGTTTCTATTTTACTTCTTTACATGCTTCCTTCACCACACAGTTTGAGTGCTTCTGTCCTAAATTTAGGCTTACATACACATCCTCTTAACTTGCTGAAAAGAAACAGTGTCCATGGTGTACAATTAAGGATATGAAAAATTATTTCTGAGAGAATAGGCATATACATTAAATAAAATCACCTGTGTTAAAAGGGGGGAAGAAGTCAGGTGCCATAATCTGAAGACTCACAGGTACACTTGGTATAGACACATTCCCACATGAATCTAGGAAGGGTGCTTATATGTAAAGAACAGAGAATACCAATGACATTGTCTGTCTTGATGGAAGCAATTCTTGAGTAGCTAAGCTGTGATAAGTGAGTAAAGTGAGATCATTTACCAGAAAAGAGGGTTTATTTATGTGAGATTTTTGTCTTTATTTATAAACCACTCATTCCAGTATTAGTTATTTACTCTTCAGGGAATTGCTGTGAACAAGAAGGTGCAAGGTGAGTTGTGGTTCTCACTCCAAAGAAATACATCTACAAAAGGATCCCATACCCCAAACTCAGGAAACACTGAGTAAAACGAAGTGGATATATTAATAGAGCCAGAGGATCAAACATTTTGTAGTAAGTGTTTCTCCCAGTAGCAACAAAGCTATCCCTATAAAGTGCTGACAACATGACTAGTCAAATGTGATTTGAACTAGGACGACACCAGTGAACATGACAAACAGAAGGGCAACAGCCCATGAGGTGTCCCATCTTTGAAAATACCGAGAAGTATGTAAAGCTGTCAGTAGAAGAGGTGTTTCTCCTTAGGGAAGAGCATATGAATGGATTGTCCAGGTTTAAAAGATCAGCCCTGAAAACCTTCGTAGAAGTAATGTTATATAGAATCTATACAATATACTTAAGTGATGTGTATGTTTATGTGTGTGTTTTTGTGTGTATAAATATTCAGTTCATAGAAAGACAATGAAAAAGAGGCCATGAATTTGAAAGAGAAGAGGGACAAGTATTGGGATAGGGGATTGGAATAAGTAAACATAAGGGAAATATGTTATATCTAAAATTCAGGCTCAGAAACAAACATAGGCGAAAAAGAAGAAGAAGAAGAAGCTGCTTGACCACAAAAACATCTACACACAACTTTGAAAGGACAATGGAATCAGTTATGTACTACGTGGAACAGTGCACTATCTGAAATACCATGACAGGGAGAAAAACATCACATGGAATATCTACATAGAACAAGGAAGAAATCAAAATGAGTTGTAACTCAGAGAATATTGCTGTTGTTTTTTCTTCAAAGAGAAGCACATTTCCTACAAATAAACATGCACCGCATCTCAACTGAAGACATAAGAGAAGCACAGGTCTATATGAGCTACTAACCAGATGAGTTCTGAAGCTGTGCAACCCATTGCTGATTTGCATATACCCAAAGCAGAGTCCACAAACATGAGGACTTCTTCATAGTCAGGTCACACCTTTGTGCTGGAGTCAGCCTCACACAAATCAGACACAGACATGAGTGTGCCCACTCAGCTCCTGGGGCTGTTGCTGCTGTGGCTTACAGGTAAGGAAGACAGCACTGGAAATTTATTCAGTTTCCTGTACTCATTGCTGCTTGGTCTCACTGAAAATCCTCTTGTATCAGAATTAATCATGTGGGGATTTGCTTTCATTTTCTAATCTTAGATGTCAGATGTGACATTCAGATGACTCAGTCTCCAGCTTCTCTGGCTGCATCGCTGGGAGAAAGTGTCACCATCACATGTAAAGCAAGCGAGAACATTTACAGTTCTTTAACATGGTATCAGCAAAAACCAGGAAAATCTCCTCAGCTACTGATCTATGGTGCTACCAGCTTGGAAGATGGGGTCCCATCAAGGTTCAGTGGCAGTGGATCTGGCACAGAGTTTTCTTTCAAGATCAGTAGCCTGCAGCCTGAAGATTTTGGAAGTTATTTCTGTGAACAGGCTTATGAATATCCTCCCACAGTGATTCAAGTCATGGCATAAACCACCCAGGGAAGCAGAAGTGAGAGCACAGGCTGCCCCAACTGCTCCTTATGAGGTCTCCAGACGCTCAGCTGCTGCAAGTGTTCCTCTCTGCCAGGGCTTAATGGTCAATGTGATATTTTTACACAGTAGTCAGAAAAAATGTTCTGTGTCCTAAATCCTTATTTTTCCCCCCAGGCATAGTATCAAAACAAGGCATTGGTTTACATTACTCATTAAACAAAAAAAAATGAGGAAAGAAAAACCTAGAAATACCTGTTTATGTGTAGCAGAATATTGCAATAGCTGGAATTCATTTAACAGTGTTGTTAAAACACATGCTCATGGAGACATTAAGGTATATTCATAAGAAAAAAATTTTTCTACTTATAGGATTAATATTCTGAGGAAGAAATCTGGGGACATAGTTTAATTATTATGAACTCTGACTGTTCATCCAGGGGATATGGATTCGAGTCTGAACACTCGCCTGATATCTAGCTTCTGAGAACTCCAACTCAAGGATTAAATTTAAGTGACACTTCTTGCCTTTGAATGATGGAATTCATTCCAGTGTCGAGGCAGACAAGCAAACTACAAAGATTTGACAAAGAAAACTTGTTTAAATTAACTTCTTCAACCTGGATCAGATTTAGATAGTTTGATCTCACTCACTGTATTCCCACAAATTTAAACATAATATAGTTTTGGGAAAAACTTTTCAGATATAACACTATTCCTGGTACACAAAGAATTGTAATTACATGGAAACTCTACACAGGGTACGTGTCATTTCTTACAAGAAGAGGAGATTTAGAGGTAGGTTACCTGTATTGTCTTAAGAGGTGCAGAAACGGTCTGGCATGTTTCTGGTACTACAGATAATATGTTTGTCATTTGTGCTATCAGCACCTGGGTGTTAGAGCTTGTGGGAACTTCTGGCTATAGAGATAATGTAAGGATCACATATAATATCAATTCAATTTTTCCCTCCTTGGAGATCTGTTACCCCATCCTGTTTCTTCCTCTATGACTTACTTCTCTGTGTCTATGGTTCATACCTTGGTTATCAGAAATTTAATGGCTTACTTTTCTATTGATGTGATAAGACTTCATAGCCAAGGCAATTTATCAAAAAAGAATTTAATTGTGGAGGTCTCAGTTCGAGAGAATTGGTCCAGGACTAACATGGTGGGAATTATGGTAGTAGGCAGGCAGAAATGGACCTTATGCAGAGGTTAATAAGTTAAGTGTTCTACAAATAGGAAACACAGAGAACCAGAGAGATAAATGGGAGTGATAGAGATGAGTTGGATATATTTATGATTTTTGATAAGCAAAATATGAAAAAAACAAACATCATTTGTCTCTCTGAATAAACTCTTATTAGTTCCAAGTGAATACATTAAAGATTGTATTTTCTATTACTGACAGGAGGCATGTAATTTTAAACTGCATTTGTAGTTATCTTCTGAAATGTCACAGTATATCCAATGGAGATTGATGTATAGAGTATTAAGTAGATTGTTTTCATCGGGCATAAGAAGCATTATTACATGCTGGAGCTATCACATAGATATACTTTCTGCCCTCAGGATTAAAAGCAGAAATCAGATTGATATTACATGCTATACCAGGAAAGTTCACAGAATTAGATAAGGTATTGCAACATTTTATGATAGATATTGGGGTCATGCAGAGGTCTATCAGCCCAGCAACATTGTAAAACAGTGGATGTTGTGAGGGTAGTTAGGTGAGCTGAGAAACTAAGTGAGAATTGGTATGAGGCAATGTCTATAGAGAATAGCAAAGTTTTGTCAAAAATCAGTAGGTGAATTAGTCATAGAGCCAGGTGTGGGCAGTGCAGTGTATACTTAGGTTCCTTCTGGCTGGATAGGGAGGAAGAACAACAAAAGAAGGAAGATTATCATTCCAGGATGCTTATGGCAAGGCAGTGGTCTAAGTCACAAGAATATTGTAAATTTTATGGAATACAATTTCGGGAACCTCAGACCATTTACCAATGAACTAAGAAAAGTTCTCCTTAGGTTGTTTTTCTCCAGTTCAATTCAAAGAAAGTATTGTAGAGGGTAGAGCAAATGCGATAATAGTCAACAATGAAAATAAATTGTGATCTTCATTACTCTTATCAGTTTGTGCTGTGGTGGATGAATCTGTCCTAAGTGGAAGAGTAGCAAGGAAAGCATGCACTGAACTTGGAGTTGTTTACAACACTATGCCATTCTTAAAGAAAATCAAGATTAAATATTTAATTTTGTAGAAAAAGAGGTGTATCTCTATTCTATCATTTAATAGCTACAGATGCTGTTACAGACTGAGTTATTGGGGTGAGTCTACTCCTCCCCTGTTTACATAATCCACCATTTTCAAAACCAGACCTTCACAATCTAATCAATGCTCATTTGACTCTAAGAATCTATGCTCTGTGCCATATCTTGCCGCCACCAAATCTTTGACTGCTTCAAGGAGACATGTTTTCCGTGGCTGAATGTAGTACAAAGAATATCAAGAAAGGGAAAGGGACAAATACATTGGACTGAATTTGAAAGATGTACACCCAGATCCAGTCTGAGTATAATGACTAAGATGTGTCCACACAGGTGTTATAATATTTACTATTCATGGTAGGTTTGTCATAAGGCATGGAGGAAGTGTTATGGCAAGCAAGTGTGTTTTCTGGAGATGCCTCACTATTTTGCATGTGTCCCAGGAGTGTGTTTTGAAAGGATGGACTGCAAAGTCTTTACCTCAGGACTGATTCACCCTGTAGATATGCCTTTGCTGCCACTGTTACATAGCTTAAGGCTTCCTTGGCTTCAGCCCACACTAATTGCCAAATATCCTTCAGATTTGTATGAAGATATACTTGCATATAATAATGCTGTTTAGATAAATTAGTTCATTTGTAAAACCTTAATTTAATTCAAATAATTGTAGAAAGAAATTTTATGGAGATATTTTTAATTATTTTGCTAGGAAGATATAATAAGTTAGAGTCAAGAACAGAATTGCTCCCTCCTCATAATATTGTAAGTTAAGGCAGCATAATAAAGACTACACTAAGCTTTTGTGAATTGCGCTGAGAAAAAACATAGGTTTGGGACAGATTTGTGATCAAGAAAAACAAATTAGTCTAAGTCAGGCCCAAGGACAAGGACAGAGGTGTGCAGGAAGATAAAGCAAGTTCATATGAAGCAGTTGCTTTGAACTTGAAATGAATTTATAGAATCATACACTGCTTTGAACTTTCTATCATCATATTTCTGTAATTACCCTTTTTTTTGTAAAATTTTATATGTGTGAGAATTTTATACAGGACTTCTGTCCAAGAAGGCATAATAAGGCTAAGATAAAAAATAAGTGTGACTGTTGGGGCTCTTTTCTATCAATCAATCTATCAATCTATCAATCTATATACATATATACATATATATATATATATATATGGAAACATGTATGTATATATGCAGATGTGTACATATATATGTACATATATATACAAACATATATATATATGTAAGTACGAGAATGTATGTAACTATGTATGTACACTTGTGAAATTGATGAAATGGATGGTTGGGTCCTGCCAAATGTGTGTGTGTGTGTGTGTGTGTGTGTGCGTGTGTGTGTGTGTGTGTGTGTGTGTGTGTGTGTGTGTGTGTGTGTGTGTTTCTGTGCATGTATTCTTGTGTGTGTATGCATGACTTTCTCTTCATCTTTTTATTTTTCTCTGGCTCATGAAGAACTCTTAATTAAATGGGAAAGAACCTATATAATTATGTTTCTTTTCTGAATTACTGCTATCAGCAGGAGTTAATTGTGAGAATCTAGCAGCTTTGGCCCCCAGAAGAGTAAGAGTGTTACTGGCCAGAGGTCATCATCCTCCTGTTCTGCCTACTGGTAATCCACCTCAGTAACTGAATGCATGTGACTCTGGCAGTGGATGATCAAGACATCTTATGTTTGTGATCCATATTCTGAATTTCATTATAAATCATGAATTCCTGTCCTACTGTGCCTGGTCTTATACTTTATTTCACACTAAAAATATCAAAGAAATCGAGCTAAGAGGAAGGTAGCTCTTAAGAGTTTTGACATTATCTGATGAAAGGAGCTTGGGAACTTTTTCAAGATCTAGGATTGTGTTATTCGGAACAAGCTGTGTTTTAGATGGAAAATTAGCCTTGAAAGTACACATTGACACTATAGCTAAGTACATCACCATGCATTAATAGAACAAGTTATTGTTAATGTCTTTTTACAATTTTTAATTGAGAAATTTGTTTTCAATATATTGTGATCGCAGTTTCTTTTTCTCTAACTCCTCCCAGATTCTTCTTACTTCTACATCCTTTTAACTCTAAGTAATTTTTATTTGTTGTCTCTTTGGAAAACTAACAAAGAGACAAATAAGAAAACTACAACACCAGTAAAACAGAGAGAAACCAAAATAACATGCATACACACAAAACCCCCAAACTACAAGAACAGAAGCCATTATTATATTACCTGTATATTTACAGGTAAAAGACCAGTAAGACCAAATGCATCAAAATAACAATGTCAGTTACATAGATGGAACATTAGCTTTGAAAGCATTTATTGACACTGTAGTTAACTAAATTATTAAGCTGTAACATGACAGAATATTGATATCTTCTTCTAGTTTTTAATTGAAAAATAATTTTTATACAACATATTCTGATCATGAATTTTCCTCAAAAACTTCTTTCCATGTACATCACACCACCTCACTCACCCAAATCTATGTCCTTTCTTTTTGTATTTCTCTCTTTCCAAATAAAACAGTCAAATAAGCAAAGGAATGAAAAAATAACAATAAACAAACACACATACACACAGAGATACACACACACACACACACATACACACACAAAGCATAAAAACACTAGAATAAAGGATATAATAAACAGGCAAAAAACCAGTAAGACAAACAAGCCTAAATAAGATATATGAGACAAAATAAGGTAAACAGAAATTTACCTTGCCAAATGATGTTATTCTTGGGGAATCCCTGTGTACCTGGTAACTCAGTGTAGTCAATCCCTGGAGCAGAGGTTGCTAAGGGGAGGTTGGTGCGCTCTCTCCCGGTGCGGGTACCTCTGCAGGGCAGATGGCCCACAGCAGAGCTGGTGCCCATACAACCACAGAGCTGCCCTGCTCTTGGGCGCAATTGGAAGCCTAGAAGTCTGTGTCCCAGTCAATGTTATATTTGGGGAGTCCCTGCGTATCTGAAGACTCAGTGTAGTCAATCCCCGGAGCAGAGGTCACTAAGGGGAGGCTGGTGGGCTCTCTCCCAATGTGCCCTCCTTCGGTGCAGTTCCCTCTGCAGGGCAGATGTCCCACAGCTCAGCTGGCGCATAGATGACCACAGAGCTGCCCAGCTCTTGGGTGCAGGGAGCACACAAGCTGGCTATGTCCCAAGCGATGTTATGCTCGGTTATACCTGCACCTGGAGGTCCCAACTGCTCTGTTGCCAAATCAAAGATGGTGGAGTGCACTGTGCACCCTCTCCGTGAAGATCATTCTGCAGGGCAGATGGCTCACAGCAGAGCTGGCGCCCAGACGTCCACAGAGCTGCCCTGCTCTTGGGCGCAGATGGAAGCCTAGCAGTCTGTGTCACAAGCAATGTTATATTTGGCTGGTTTTGTGTGTCAAGTTGACACAAGCTGGAGTTATCACAGAGAACAGGCTTCAGTTCAGGAAGTTCCTCCTTGAGATTCAGCTGTGAGGTATTCTCTCAATTTATGATGAAGGGTGGGGGGCCCATTGTGCATGGTGCCATTCCTGGGCTATTAGTCTTGGGTTCTATAAGAGAGCAGGCTGAGCAAGCCAAGAGAAGCAAGCCAGTAAGGAACATCCCTCCATGGCCTCTGCATCAGCTCTTGCTTCCAGACCTGGTTGAGTTCCAGTCCTGACTTCCTTTGGTGATGAATAGCAATGTGGAATGTGGAAGTTTAAGCTGAATAAACACTTTCCTCTCCACATTGCTTCTTGGACATGATATTTGTGCAGGAATAGAAACCTTGACTAAGACAGTGCCTAAACCTTGCCTAGGTGTCCCTTCCCCAGCTATTGTCTGGAGGTGGGTTCCCAGAAGGTATGTGCAGACCCTCCTTTGCAAACAATTTTGGGGGATACAATTAACATTAGAAAACAAGCAGCTACATTTTTCCTTCTCACAAATCCTCTCAGATCCTCCTCATGCCCTGAAACTTCCAAATCCATACTCTCTCTGATCATGACCCCTGTAATATTATCCTCTATTTCCATGAGTAACCAATTTCTGCTTCCCATTTGAACCATCCCTATACATGGAAAATCATATAATTAGTGAGAATAGGATGAGGTGAAAAATAGTTCATATAATAGATTAATTAAAATTTTTACTTCCTGAAGTTTTTAGAATTGTTTGTATATCTGAGATTATCATTGCTCAAATTGCATACTTTTAAATGAGTATAAAGACAAAACTTCTATGAATGGTATCTAACTTAAAGCAATTAGAACCCAAGCTTACATATCTTTATTACATGAATAGAGGCTGTTTTTAGCATCCTTAAGACTTTTCAAGGCCATCTTGGCTCTGGTGACAGATCAGACAGGGACAAACAGGTACACAGAGATATCCCAAGTATAAAATCACTTGGGACACAGCCTGCTAGAGTTCTGTCTGCACCCAAATGCTGGGTAGCTCTGTGATTGTCTGTGCACCAGCCCTGCTATGGGATGTTTGCCATGCAGGGTGACCTGCACTTGGAGGGGGTCCTGCAGCCCCTGGTGATGGACCAGACAGGGACAACCAGGTACACAGAGTTAGAATGAGTATAACATAACTTGGTGTAAGACACACCAGGGCTCCAATGGCACCCAGGAGCAGGGCAGCCCCTCAGCAATCTGTGCCAGGGGAAACCCGGTCATCCAGGGGTGCAGAAATAGCCTTGCAGGCTCACAGAAGGTGCAAGAAGCAGCCAGAGACAGCAGGACCAACTAATTTCAGAGATAACCAGATGGCAAAAGACGAACATAGGAATGTTACTAACAGAAATCAAGGCAATAAGGCACTGTCTGAACCCAACTCTTCAAAAACAGGAAGTCCTGGATACCCCAACACACCAGAAAGGCAAGATTTTGATTTAAAATCAAATCTCATGATGCTACTAGAGGATTTCAAAAAGGACATAAATAAATCTCTTAAAGAAGTACAGGAGAACATGAATCAACAGGTAGAAGCCCTTACAAAGGAAACAAAAACTGCTTAAAGAAATTCAGGAGAATATGTGTAAACAGATAGAAGCCAATAAAGAGGAAACACAAAAATCACTTAAAGAAATAAAGGAGTACTTGGGTCAACAGACAGAAGTCCTGAAAGAGGAAACACAAAAATCTCTTAAAGAATTACAGGAAAACAAAAACAAACAAGTGAAGCAACTGAGCAATACCATCTAGGATCAGAAAAAGGAAGTAGAAACAACTAAGAAATGACAAAGGGAGACAATTTTGGAGCCAGAAAACCCTGGGAAGAAATCAGGGGTCATAGATGAAAAAAACAACAACAGAATACAAGAGATAGAAGAATCTCAGATGCTGAAGATACCATAGAAAGCATTGACTCAACAGTCAAAGAAAATGCTAAATGCAAAAAGCTTGTAACCCAAAACATCCAGGAAATCCAGGACACAATGGGAAGACCAAACCTAAGGATTATAGGTATAGATGAGAATGAAGATTTACAACTTAAAGGACCAGTAAATACCTTCAACAAAATTATGGAAGAAAACTTCCCTAACCTAAAGAGAGAGATGCCCATGAATATACAAGAAGCCTAGAGAACTCCAAACAGACTGGACCAGAGCAGAAATACCTCCCATCACATAATAATCAAAATACGAAATGTACTAAACAAAGAAAGAATATTAAAAGCAGTTAGAGAAAAAGGTCAAGTAACATATAAAGGCAGACCTATCAGAATTACACCAGACTTCTCATGAGAAACTATGAAAGCTAGAAGATCCTGGGCAGATTTCAAGAAGACTCTAAAAGAACACAAATTATCTTACCCAACAAAACTCTCAATCACCATAGATGGAGAGACCATTATTTTCCATGATAAAACCAAATTTACACAATGTCTTTCCACAAACCCAGCCCTGCAAAGGATAATATGTAGAAATCGCCAATACAAGGAGGGAAACTGCACACTGGAAAAAGCAAGACAGTAACCTTCTTTCATTAAACCCAAAAGAAGTTAACCACTGAAACATAAAAATAACAGGAAGCAATAATCACTATTCCTTAATATCTCTTAACATTAATGGACTCAATTCCCCAATAAAAAGACATAGACTAATAGACTGGATCCATCATTTTGCTGTATACAGGAAACACACCTCAGTGTCAAAGAAAAACACTACCTCAGAGTAAAAGGCTGGAAAACAATTTTATAAGTAAATAGTCCCAGGAAACAAGCTGGAGTAAACATTCTAATATCAGTTAAAATTGACTTTCAACCTAAAGTCATCAAAAAGATACAGAAGAACACTTCATACTGGTCAAAGAAAAATGCACCAAGAAGAACTCTCAATTTTCAACATCTATGCTTCAAATGCAAGGGCATCCTCATTCGTAAAAGAAACTTTACTAAAGCTCAAAGCACACATTGCACCTCACACAAAAATTGTGGGTGACTTCAATACTCCACACTCATCAATGGACTGATCAGGAAAACAGAAACTAAACAGGGACACAGTGAAACTAATTGAAGCTTTGGACCTAATGGATTTAACATATATATATGATTTCACCCTAAAGTAAAAGAGTATAGCTTCTCAGCACCTCATGGTACCGTCTCCAAAATCAACCATATAAGTGCTCACAAAACAGACCTCAAAAGATATAAGAAGATTGAACTAATCCCATGCCTCCTATCAGATCACTATGGAATAAGGGTGATCTTCAATAACAACAAAAGCAACAGAAAGCCCACATACACGTGGAAGCTGAACAATGCTCTACTCAATGATATCTTGGTCAAGGAAGAAATAAAGCAGAAATCAAAGACTTTTTAAAATTTAATAAAAATGAAAGAATAACAAACCCTTATATATGGAACACAATGAAAGCAGTGCTAAGAGGAAAATTCATAGCCCTGAATGCCTCCAAAAAGAAACTGGAGACAGCATACACTAGCATCTTAATGGCACACCTGAAAGCCCTGGAACAAAAAGAAGCAAATACACCCAAGAGGACTAGAAGGCAGGAAGTCATCAAACTCAGGGCTAAAATCAAGTAGAAACAAAAAGAACCATACAAAGAATCAACAAAACTAGGAGTTGTTTCTTTGAGAAAATCAACAAGATAGATAATCCCAGACTAGCCAGAGGGCACAGAGACAGTATCCAAATTAACAAAATCAGAAATGAAAAGGGGATATAACAACAGAAACTGAGGAAATTCAAAATAGCATCAGATCCTACTACAAAAGCCTATATTCAACACAACTGGAAAATCTGGAGGAAATGGACAATTTCCTAGACAAAATACCGAAATTAAATCAAGATCAAATTGATGATCTAAACAGTTCCATAATCCCTAAAGAAATAGAAGTGGTCATTGAAAGTCTTCCAACCAAAAAAGCAGAAGACCAGATGATTTTAGTGCAGAAATCTATCAGACCTTCCAAGAAGACCTAACAGCAGTACTCCAAACCATGCCACAAAATAGAATCAGAAGGAACACTACCCAATTCGTTCTATGAAGCCACAATTATGCTGATAGCAAAACCACACATAGATCTAACAAAGAAAGAGAATTTCAGACCAAATTCCCTTATGAATATCAATGGAAAAATACTCAATAAAATTCTTTCCAACCGAATCCAAGAACACATCAAAACGATCATTTACCACAATCAAGTAGGCTTCATCCCAGGGATGCAGAGATAGTTCAATATAAAGAAGTCCATCAATGTAATCCACTCCATAAATAATCTTAAAGAAAAATAACACATGGTCATTTCATTAGATGCTGAAAAAGCATTTGACAAAATTCAGTATCCTTTCATGTTAAAGGTCTTGGAAAGATCAGGAATTCAAGGCCCATATCTAAACACAGTAAAAGCTATTATACAGCAAACCAGTAGCCAACCTCAAACTAAATGGAGAGAAACTTGAAGCAATCCCACTAAAATCAGGGACTAGACAAGGCTGCCCTCTCTCTCCATATCTCTTCAATACATTGCTTGAAGTTCTAGCTAGAGGAATTAGACAACATAAGGAGGTCAATGGTATATAATTTAGAAAGGAAGAAGTCAAACTATCACTATTAGCAGATGATGTGATAATATATTAAGTGGCCCAATAACTCCACCAGTTAACTCCTACAGTTGATAAAGAACTTCAGCAAAGTGGCAGGATATAAAATCAACTCAAACAAATGAGTAGCTTCCCTATACTCAAAGGATAACCAAGCAGAGAACGAAATTAGGAAAATGACACCCTTCACAATAGCCACAAACAATATAAAGTATCTTGGTGTGACTCTAACCAAACAAGTGAAAGATCTGTATGACAAGAACTTCAAGTCTCTGAAGACAGAAATCAAAGAAGACCTCTGAAGGTGGAAAAATCTTCCATGCTTGTGAATTGACAGGATTAATATAGTAAAAATTATCATTTACTCAAAAGCAATATGCAAATTCAATGCAATCCCCATCAAAATCCCATCTCAATTCTTCATACAGATAGAGCAATTCTCAAATTCATCTGGAAAAGCAAAACACCCAGTATAGCTAAAACTATTCTTAACAGTAAAAGAAGTTCCGGAGGAATCAGTATCCTGGACCTCAAGCAGTACTACAGAGCAATAGTGTTAAAAACTGCATGGTATTGGTACAGTGACAGGCATGTAGATCAATGGAATAGAATTGATGGTCCAGAGATGAACCCACACACCTATGGTCATTTCATCTTTGACAAAGGATCTAAAACCATCCAGTGGAAAAAAGATAGCCTTTTCAACAAATGGTGCTGGTTCAGCTGGAGGTCAGCATGCAGAAGAATGCAAATCGATACATTCTTATCTCCTTGTACTAAGCTCAACTCCAAGTGCATCAAAGACCTTCACATAAAACCAGACACTCTGTAACTAATAGAGAAGAAACTGGGGAAGAGCCTTGAGATCATGGTCACAGGGGAAAATTTCCTCAAGAGAACACCAATAGCTTATCATCTAAGATCAAGAATTGACAGTGGGACCTCATAAGATTACAAAGTTTCTGTAAGGCAAAGGACACTTTCAATAGGACAAAATGGCAACCAACAAATCGGGAAAAGATCTTTACCAACCCTACATCCAACATTGGGCTAATATCCAATATAGAATGAACACAAGAAGTTCCCTAGAAAACTGGGCATGACAATTCCGGAGGACCCTGCTATACCACTCCCGGGCATTTACCCAAATGCTCCCAAGCATCCAATAAGGACAAATGCTGCACTATGTTCATAGCAGCCTTATTTATAATAGCCAGAAGCTGGACAGAACCCAAATGTCCCTCAACAGAGGAATGGATACAGAAAATGTGGTATATTTACACAGTGGAATACTACTCAGCAAATCAAAACAATGAATTCATGAAATTCTTAGGCAAATGGTTTGAACTGGAAAATATCATCCTATGTGAGGTATCCCAATCACAAAAGAACACACATGGTATACAGTCACTGATAAGTGGATATTAGGCCAGAAGCTCAGAATACCCAAGATGAATTCACATATCAATTGATTCCCTAGAAGAAGGAAGGAGAGGGCCCTGGTCCTGGAAAGACTCAATGCAGCAGTGTAGGGGAATACCAGGACAGAGAAACAGGAGGGGTTGACTGGGGAACAGGGGGAGGGAAGAGGGCTTATGGGACTTTCGGTGTGGGGGAGCCAGGAAAGGGGTAATCATTTGGAATGTAAATAAAGAATATAGAAAATAAAAATAAATTAAAAAATTTAAAAAAAGACTTCAAAGTTGAAAACATTAAATGGTATAGGAATACATATATTCAGTAAGTTTAAGAAATAAAGAGCTTGGCAAAATACAGCTGATATATAATATCTCCAGCTTGATCTCAAAGGATCATGATAGAAAATGAAAAGAACCACAAGGTTTGACATTCATTGGCTTTTGGGAATTCCCTTTTCTCTATTTTTTTCCTATTTTGAATATTTCTAATAGCATGAATCTATGCAAATGAATTTTTCTCTGCTTTATTTTTTTCTTCCTTGGGAGACTCTCTGCAGCTTTATATAAATGAGATAGTAGATTAAAACACTCCTATATTTAGGGCCTTGAAGAGATTGTCTATGAACCCATGTGAATGTGATCTTCAGATCTCCACAGACTCTTTTCCCTTTTGTGGGAAGTATCTGAATAACTGTATCTTCTCTGTACTAAATAAGTAGCAACTTATCCTTTGTTTCCCCAGTGCTTCTTGGACATCAAGACATAGACCAAAATCCAGGCACCTGACCCATGATATTAAAATTAGGTAAGCCTTCTTATAAGTGATGCATTTTTCCTCTGAGTAATCCCATTATTTTATATATTTCTATGGCTAAGAAAATTTGGATGGCATGTAAGCTTAACCAGAGGTCCAAGAGTTAGATTTAAGATTGTCCATAATACTATTAGCTCTAAGACAATGAAGTGTCTTGGAAAATGGGCTTCCAGAGGAATGTGAAAATGGACTCATTTATAGTGGTGAGAGACTCACCAAGTTCTATCCATTTTATACTGTCTTGTATCAATAATAACTGTAGGATGTTGGAGAATGCAATTTCATGTAGGAGGTAAAGGTAGAGGTAGCCACCTGGAAGAAACTAGGCACTGTGCCGTAAGGCAGATATGTGCAAAGTGTATTCAAACATTCTAGATAATTATACAGGAGATAGTCTTCTCTGTTGAGTGCTTCACATGTAGGGCAGGTATATCACACACAGAGATTTAATCTACCAGCTCCATTCCTGACCTGGTTCCTGGGTAGCAATGAATTTCCTTCTGTCTATATATAGAGAACAAATCCATCCCATATAATTACCATTTGTGTGAGTGTTCTGGACCACACTTTTATGAAACTGTGAAATAAATTAGCATTTTTATTGATTATGTTTATTGGCATGATTTTATTACTTAATGAAAGCATGGATACATGGTGTCAGAATACGAAATATATTTATATTAATAGATATAAGTAGTTCTAGATGAAAACTTTTTAACTCTATTGCACATAAATTCATCTTTGATATATCCTTGAACAGAAACAATGTGGCCCCATACTTCAGAATCACCCTCATCATTAGTTTATATATATATATATATAATATATAATATATATATATATAAATGTATATATAAATTATATATACATATATATATATATATATATATATATATATATATATATATATATAATTTTCTTAAGCTATCCACACTGCCTCTTCTGTGTCCATCTTTATCTTCAGGCCATGAACAGTGTCAGTCTCACCCTGTAAAATCTCTATCTCCTATTTAATGGTTGTCTGTACATGAAAAATTTTCCCATTTAATGATTCACGGAAACTCACTTTAAGTCTGGACACTGCTATGGCTATAATTCCCCATGTATAGTCTCTACCTTCACTTTCTTACATATTTCTTTCACCACACAGCCTGGGTCCGTCTGACCTAAACTTAGACTACTATACACATCTTCTTAATATTTAGAAAAGATATGGTGCCCATAGCCCATGCAAGTTTGGGATCCATTGAACCTTTAAGGACATGAATAATTCTTTCTCAGAGAATATTTATATACATTAAATGTAATAATTTGTGTTACAAATGAGAAGAAGTCAGGTGCCATAATCTGAAGATTCACATGAGCATTGGATATACATATAATCCCAGATGAATCTAGGAAGGGTGCTCATATACATGGAAAGACTGGAGAAAACCAAGAAAATTGTTGACTTGATTGAAGCAAATCTTGAGTAGATGAGCTGTCATAAATAAAGTAAGAATATTTACCTGAAGAGATGGGTTATTTATGTGAGACTCTCTTTATTTACAAAAGAGAACTTCCAGTTGGATCCTGTTACCATTTGAGAATCACTGTGGGTAAGGTGAGTTGTGGTACTCAGTCCAAAGGGATACATCTAAAAAAGGCTCCCATACAGAAGGCTCAGATAACATTAAAAAAGGAAGTGGAAAGGCAGAAAGAACCAGAGGATTTGGAATTTGCTGTCAGGCTGTATCTCTTAATAACAACACAAACTATACCTGTAAAGTGTCAACCACATGACTACTCAAATGTGAGTTGAACAAGGAGGACAACAATGAACATGACAAATAGAATGGGCAGCATCCCATGAGGCCTCACATCTACCAAAAAATACTAAGGAGAAGCAGGCAAAGCTGTCAGCATAAGAGATGCTCTTCCCCAGGGAAGAGCATACCAATTGAATGTCCCGTTTGAAAAGATTAGCCCTTAAAACATTATGTATATGTGTGTGTGTGTGTGTGTGTGTGTGTGTGTGTGTGTGCGTACACACACACACATACATATATATATATATACACACATATATACATATATATGTAATTTTATATGGAATCAACTAGTTATATTAGTAATGTGTATGTATGTGTAAAAATACATAAGTGCATACAAAAACAATTAAAGGAAAAAGAGGCCTTGAATTTGAAAGAGATCAGGGACATGTATTTGGGGGAACTTGGAATAAGGAAAGGTAAGGCTAAAGGTTGTTACTAAAATTTGTAAATGTTGTTACTAAAATTTAGCCTCACAAACAAACATAGGAATCTTCTACAGCATTCTGCAGAAAAAAAACCACAAACATGTGCCCTTCCCCATATTAAAATAACTGATCAGGATCATGCTATATTCCAATAAGTGGATCCTTCCATCTCACCTAGGCATCAGTATGCCTAGTTGTCGGATGCTATCAACACTAAGCAAGGAGTTCCTTGGCATCCAAAATTTTAAAATTTTCTTAAAAATATAAAAGTATAATCTAAAAATTATGCACAGGGATATAATCTCTCCTTTTTTTTATTTAGAATATATTGATTTAAAGTTTAACAATATCTTGTCCTGGAGAATTATAAAGAATTAAATTGTGAAAAACATCTTAATATTTGATGACTGTAAAAAATATCTAGTTCCATTATCTGTTTTAAAGGGACAGTATCTTTTAACTTGAATTGTATTTGCACAACTAATTGTAAAATTTAAGTATTAGCAGTATCTAAAAATGGAAAAAAATTTTTAGCAATTGTAAGCCATGAGCTATATATATTTTTATTGGCTATTGGTATACAAATTAAGAGCTTGATTTTTTTAACATTTTAAAAATAGCAGCTACAGAATCCAAGTCAATTATCTGTGCTGAAGCATGGGGAAACTCAGAAGAATAAACATGTGATCCAATTACATGAGCTTTACTCACACAGTAGATGTTTTCTTTATAGGATGCAGTATAAATCTATAGAAAATATAAAAGCATGTATGGAAGCAAATTTTAGCAACTTATCTTTTGGATAGCAATTATCAATTTTGCCTAAGAAGCTTGCCATGTAATAGGTCAACTCTTAATATTCTGCAATAACCAATTTGATTGTCCTTTGAAACAAGGAACAAATGTTTCATCAAGTTCTTAAGTCATTCCTTTCAAAACACTTTTATGATTTTATCTTACAACACTTTATTAACACAATCTTTATCAGAGGATGCTAAAACTTTACTTGAAAATGAAAGTTCTGATTCTACATTAATGTTCCCTTTGCCAAGGAATGGCAGTGAACACACAACATAAACTATTGGCAAATGATTACAGTAGCTTCCTCCAAGTTATTTTTCTCTAACCAGTTAATTTGTATCCACCTTGAGAACCGAGGTTTAAGTCCTCCTGCGACAAGCTTAAGATGAAATTAACATATAGGATAAGGCCAATTAATATCTTAACAAATTTTGAAAATCATTTAGAATAAGCAAATGATCTTTATTTGAATTATCAGGGCCAATTTGCTTAGGAATATAATTGATACATCACCTTTGAATCCTTTTTGGAGCAACAACTACTTAAAAAGATTTTTTAAGCCCATTGTTAAGAGCAAAGGACTGTAATAAAATTCTTTGAATAATATACACTGAACGATTCAAAATCTTAGCTTCTTGTATTGAAGCAGAGACAAAATATTTTTTTCTCACTTAAGGTAAGGCTATCAGTCATTTCTTAGCTCATTAGAACTAAATGCTTTTACAATTATCAGGATCCACAAAGCAAAAAACAACCTTTTAAATCTATAATAATTTTGTATGGAGTAGGCAGGCCAGATTTTAATGCCTTCATAAGTTCTACATAGCTTTATTAATCTTTCATAGATCTTAAGTTTGAACTGTATTTTGAACTACACCTGGATAAGACTGTCACAAATGTTGTTTTGGCCAGAAACGCCTTAGGTGGGGTTTGCAAGACAAAAGCAGTACCTCACTAGCCTTCACTGAGGCAGCTCTGAGTATTTCATTAACTCAAATGTAAATATTTTCTAGTCTGAGCCTACAGTCCAAGGCCAGACCCACACCCACCTGTCCTGCAGGGCAGTAGCCTGCAACCAGACAACATTGTATGAGGGTTGAATAACAAAAGGAAACCTGTAATTTGAGGGTTCCCAGAGAAATTCTACTAACTGTTTTTAGTAGTTTTTGTTTTGAAACAGTTTTAAAAAGGCCTGTTTGATATCAAATAAATTTCCACTGAGATATCCTTTTCAATCTTGGGTTAAATTTTACTTCTACCACTTTATCCAATAAACAGGTGAAAAAGTGGCAACAGGCCTATACTGGCCACAGCTCTTTTTAACCTTTATCACTTTTGAAATCACCTTAATTACAAAATATGTTAAGAATCATGAGCCTTCAATCAGACTGCAAACTGCAGTCAATGGTAAATTGGCAATTTTTAAACATAATTCTTAACTTTCTCTTGCAAAATTAAAACATATCTACAACTTTGGAAAGCAGAACCCAATTTTAAACAATCTTTTTCCTTTAAAATCAATGGCAAACACTTTACTTTCACACTACCAAGTTTTCCTGCCAGTTCTCATGTTTGAATGTATGACAGTGTAACTTATAATACCTCATTAAGAAAACATTGTTTTAAATCTTATTTCTTATAAGACTAATTTCTAGGATAAGATCCACATAAAACATTACGCCAATTTGGAAGTATCTTTAGAGGACTGTTTTTCCTGGGTTGGGTCATGCCATGTGTTGCCTAAGATGGCTCCAACCTTGAGTTACCAGTTTTAAATTAAATTTTTGTTACCAAAATTATACCTTTGAAGTCATATCTAATACCTATAAGCCAATACTCTATAGTCAAGACATGCAAAACATACTTATACCTTTAAGACCAACCAGAAACAAAAATGAAGTGACTACACAAATCTTATAAATTTAAACCAAACATTTTTTTTTCCTTTTTTAGCTGTAATTTCAAGAGAAAAAACACTTTGGACCCAATAATCACAATTACAGAGATTTTTCTAGGATAAATAGCCATCAGCTCACTTGACCTACTTGAGAAGCTGTTAGTACTTTTTTTTTAATTTTATTTTATTTTCTAAGTTTTTTTTTTATTTACATTCAAAATCATTTCCCCTTTCCCGTTTCCTCCCTCCCTGAAAGCCCCATAAGCCCCCTTCCCTTCCTCTTTTCCCCATTCAACCCCCTCTCGCTTCTCTGTCCTGTCATTCCCCTACATCCAGTCTTTCCAGGACCAGGGGTCTCTCCTTCCATCTTCTTGGAAATCTATTGATATGCGAATTGTGTCTAGGGTATTCCGAGATTCTGGGTTAATATCCCCTTATCAGTGACTGCATACCATGTGTGTTCTTTTGTGATTGGGTTACCTCACTGAGGATGATATTTTCCAGTTCTGACGATTTGCCTAGGAATTTCGTGAATTCATTGTTTTTAATTGCAGAGTAGTATTCCATTGTGTAAATATACCACATCTTCTGAATCCATTCCTCCGTTGAGGGACATCTGGGTTCTTTCCAGCTTCTGGCTATTATAAATAAAGCTGCTATGAACATAGTGGAGCATGTGTCCTTATTGCATGCAGGTAAAGCCTCTGGGTATATGCCCAGGAGTGGTATAGCCGGATCCTCCGGGCGTGTCATGCCCAGTTTTCTGAGGAACCGCCAGACTGCTTTCCAGAGTGGTTGTACTTTTAAAAGCAGCTTTTTCTCCAGCTGTACTTGACTCCTAGCTAAGAATGTTGGGCAGCTTAAATCAGCCTCTGCTGTGCAAACTGACTGTATTAAGAGATGGACCACCAGCAGATGAAGTTTTTACAATTTTTCTTTTCAACATTAAATATAGAACAGTCATTTAAACAAGGAAACAAAGACAGACACAGATAGACATGTGAACAAATTGGTGCACCAAAAACAAACAATAGAGAGGGAAGCACTTGTACAGTACGAAGAATATCTCCAGTAGGGTCCATAGAGGAAACAGGACCTCTGCTTAATTTCACTTGTCCCTAGGAGAGTTTTAAAATCCATTTTCCTTCTCTCTTTCTCACTCTTGTTTATAAAATCTGTTTTTTCTTTCTTTCTTCCTTTCTTTCTTTCTTTCTTTTTTTTGTTTTTACTCTTTATTTTATTTTATTTTACTTATTTTATGCCCTATTGCTTTTGCCTGATGCAGTTCTAGAATGGGGACAATTTGCCTAATAGAATTTCCCATCTCAATTCGCTGTCATACACTAGCTGATCTCAGCATTGGGCTTAAGCTGATTCAGTCTAGTCCATATCCCTTCTAAACCCCTGCAACAACAGCCTTCAAAAACTGACATTTTTAGCGCTATAGTTAATACTCTATGTTGCCTACCTTGCCAGATACATAACTTTTTTCCATTTCTGTGGAGCTCCACCCAAGATAGCATCCCTCAGTTGGTCTCTCAGTTTCCATGTCCCTTGTTCAGGGAACCAATCTGTAACTGCCAGCGGTTACATTTGTACGGGTTACTGGGTTCCCTGGAAAGAGAGTTGGGGATAGAAATGGGGTGATCAGAAAAACATGGAACCAAGACTAGAGTTCGGTTCAAGGCTCAAACATTAATTGAAGTCTCCAAATATATATAGGCAGGGGAAAAAGCCCTTCCCCCCAAAGGCTGGAAACTGGTCTACAGAACTGGTCTGGCTGTTCATTAGGCATTGGCTCCACTGCTTGACCAGCTGAGCAGGTCACCTTCTTAATTCAGGAATTCATAGACCTGGAGGAACAATGAACTTTACCTTGACTCCACCCTAGGTGGGGCAGGTTTATGGCTAGCACAGGAATTCCAGCTAGCAGGCTAGGAGAACTTCACCTTGGTCCATGTCAAGTTCCTGCCAGGTGACATGACACCCCAATATGGCTCTCTACAAAAAAAAACAAAAACAAAAACAAAAACAAAAAACAAAAACAGAAGAAAATGCATGGGCATTATAACATCTAAACCTAATTATGAAAAGGCAATGGAACTAATTATGTACTGTCTATAAGAGTACCCTATCTGAAACACCCTAACATGGATGAAAACAGCAAGGAAATTCCATGTGGAACACGATAGAAGACAAAATAAGGTGCAACTCAAAGGCAGTTGCTGTTCTCTGTTCAAAGAGAAGCACATTCCCTACAAATAAACATGGACTGCATCTCAATTGGAGACATAGAGAACCACACGCCTATAATGAGCTACTGACCTGATGAGTCCTGACACTGTACCTATCCTTTGCTGATTTGCATGTACCCAAAGCACAGTCCACTGACATGAGGACTTCTTCATAGGCAGGTCAATCTCTGTGCTGTGGTCAGTCTCACACTGATCACACACAGATATGCGTGTGCCCACTCAGTTCCTGGGGTTGCTGCTGCTGTGGCTTACAGGTAAGGAAGACAAACACTGGAAATTTACTCAGCTTCCTATATTAAGGGCTGCTTGATCTCAGAAAAGATCCTCTTGCAATAGAATTAATCATGTGGGGGGATTTGTTTTCAATTTTCCAAACTTAGATGCTGGATGTGACATCCAGATGACTCAGTCTCCAATCTCCCTGTCTGCATCTGTGGGAGAAAGTGTCACCATCACATGTCTAGCAAGTGGGAACATTTACAGTAATTTAGCATGGTATCAGCAAAGACCAGGGAAATCTCCTCAGCTCCTGATCTATGGTGCAACCATCTTGGCAGATGGGGTCCCATCGAGGTTCGGTGGCAGTGGATCTGGCACACAGTACTCTCTCAAGGTCAACAGCCTGTAGCTTGAAGATGTTGCAAGATATTACTATCAACAGCATGATAATACTCCTCCCACAGTGATTAAAGCCATGACATAAACCACCAGGGAAGCAGAAGTGAGAGCACAGGCTGCCCCAACTGTTCCTCTTAATGTCTCCAGTTGCTCAGCTATTGAAAGTGTTTCAATAGCTTTGCCAGGGCTTAAAGGTCAATGTGATGTTTTTATATAGAAGTCAGACAAACTTTTCTGTCTTTAGTCACTTTCCTTTTCCCTGGTCTAGTATCAAAACAAGGTTTGGTTTGCATGAATAATTAAAAAGAAGTACATAACAACAATGTTTCCTGATGAAATACAATTCCTGGTATACAAAGAAGTGTGGTTAAGTAGAAACATAACCCAGGTTACATGTCATTTCCTATAATAAGATGAGTATTAGAGATAGGTAACCTGTGCTATCTCAAGAGGTGTAGGAAGTGTCTGGTAAGTTCTAGGTTATACAGATAATATGGATATCACTTTTGCTAATAGCCACCAGGCTGTTAGAACATGAGGGAGCCTCTGGCTATAGAGATATTGTAAGGTCACACATAACATCTATTTTTCCCCCATGGGAGATCTATGTTACACCATACATTTCTTCCTCTATGCCTTACTTCTTTGTGTCTATGAATCATACCTTTGTTATCATTTATTTAATGGCTTACTTTTCTATTGATCTGATAATACATCATGGCCAGAACAATTTATCAATGAAATAATTTAATTGTGGAGCTCTCAGTTCCAGAAGATTAGTTCAGGAATAACATTGTGGGAAGCATGGTAGCAGGCAGGCAGGAGTAGACCTCTCATGTAGTAGTTAATAACTTAAACCTTCATCTACAAATAGGAGACACATAGAAGTAGAGAGATAACTGTGAGTGGTTTGAGATTTTGAAACCTCAATGCATACTCTCAGTGACAACCTCCTTCAGCAATGCCACGACTCCTAATTTTTCACAAGGAGTTCCAATGACTGAGACCAAGCATGCAATTATGTGAAACTCTGGAGGACATTCTTATTCAAACTACCATTCTAAATAGGATTTTGCAGATACAACACTATAGGAAAAGAGTGTGTCAGAACTGGGAACTTATGGATTGTGATAAACATTAGCAACCTTTGATCCTACTGGACTTGACTGACAGAAAAATTCTTTTTCAAGCAAAACACTTAAAACCCAGGTTACATGCATACCACTCTCCAAAAAAATTAACAAATAAAATAAACATTTACATTATACCATCTTGTGTAGTCATGGTATCCTCTACATGGTCAAATATACTCAGAAAAATATAATCAAGTGGGAGTAGTTGCCAAACCCAGCATACAATGCTTTGTGTTGTAAACAGTGATCTTTTTAATGTAATTTAATTTAATTTTTTTCACTTACTCAGTACCTCTTTCCCAGTAACCCTCTCCCAAAATCCTTTCCCTATCCCTGCTTTCTCCTTTGAGTGGGTAGGGTTCTCCTTGGGTATTTGTCCATCCTTGGTACTTCAAGTGTCTGAATCGCTAGATTCTTCCTCTCTCTCTAATCTGGCAGCCCAACTAGTAGACTATATCTCATATGTGGACAACAGCTTTTGGGATATTTGCCATTCCAGTTGTCCAGAAACAACTTGTAGGTCAAGCTGCACATCTGCTACAAATAACTGAAGAGGTCTAGATCAAGCCCTTCTATGCTCTTTGGTTGGTGATTCAGAATCTGAGAGACAAAGGGCAATGTTAGTTGATGCTATTGGTCTTCCTCTGGAATTATAGTCCCTTTGGGATCCACAATCCTTCTGGCTATTCTTCCATAAGAGTTTTCCAAGCTCTATCCACTGTTTGGCTGTGGGTGTCTGTATCAGTCAGAGTCAGGTTCTGGTTGGAACCTCTCAGAGAACAATATGCTCCTTGTCTGCAAGCATAACAGAGTATCATTAATAGAGTTATGAATTGGTGCTTTCCTCTGGAATGGGTGTGAAGTTGGGCTGGTTATTGGTTGTCCACCCCCTCAGCCTCTACTCCCTTCCCCATGCCTGTATTACTTGTAGACAGGATAAATTTTGCATTAAAATTATTTTGTGAGTGTGTTATTCTCTTTCTCCCATATGAACATTGGTCTTAAAATAACATTTTACAGAAAATGTTGATTTATTTCTTATGCCTATTTATGATTAATGATGTATGTAATTATAATCAGATATATCATGGGCAAAGGACATGACTATTGAAAAAGGCTATCAAGAGAGAGAGAGAGAGAGAGAGAGAGAGAGAGAGAGAGAGAGAGAGAAGAAGAAGAAGAAGAAGAAGAAGAAGAAGAAGAAGAAGAAGAAGAAGAAGAAGAAGAAGAAGAAGAAGAAGAAGAAGAAAATCATTTAATTACACTGCCCCTCAGTAACCAACACTTTTTCTTTGTGGGTGAAATACACAAGCTGTTACAATGACCTATTTAATAAATTTCATGCAAAGACTGCTGCTCTATTTCAGTGTATTGGTCCTGTACTTCACTTTGATTCTAAATAAAATGCTTTCCTGATTCACTCTGTATGTGCTTCACAGGACTCCCACAGCCTGACATATCACAGATGCAGACATATTGCTAGCAATACGAGAGAAGTAAATGGAAAGAAGAAAAAAGGGAAAAAAAAGGTATTTGCTGATGCCTAAAAAATGATTCAAACAAATTAGGTAACAAGTAATATTTGTCACAAGTCTACTCCTTGTCAATGTGATCCCTCAAAATATCATTGCTAAATTACTATATCTTCCACATATTTCCATGAGATCATAACCATCTCTTACTACAAAATTTATTCTATTCAACTTTAAAAATTCTCCTAGACTTTATTCTCTCTTGTGTAAGTATGTGTGTGTTCAAGTTATCATGTGTCTGTACATGTATGTGTGTGCTATGAATTTGCAGGTAACCACAGAAGAGGTCACCAGATACATTGAAACTAGACTCAAAGTAAGTCGACCATGTCTTGTTGTAGTAAGAATTAAACTTGGGTTTTCTGACAGAGCAGGAATCATTCTTAACACTTTAGGTAACTCCATATCCAGCACTTCATTTGTTCTTTTATTCTTTAATAGTCCTAACACTGTTGAAAATTTAATTTCAGGTTAAGTCATTCTCTTATATTTGATTCCCTATAACATAAAAACCAATTTATATATATTTAATATATAATTATAGATAGCAACCATTCACAATATAAAATGGAAGAAGGGAACAGGGCTATAGTAAAAAAGACCAGACCTAACAAGGTCAAAACAATCATGGCAAATGTCAAATATATCCTCCTCATATTTATTAATTGGTGCTCATAGTGGTACCTTTAGGAATCCAAATGACATAACTACATCTGCCCCACCAGGGCTGCCATCTTCCTAATACATAGTTTCTCTCTTGGCTTAATGTACTTAATGCATGACTATTGAATTTCCAATATTCTGTGGTCTCTAGTGCAACTTTAGCTTCATCATCCAAACAATATGCCATAAAACCTCAGAATGTATGTGCAGAGAACCTAACACAGACACATGTATGAAATTTTTTAAATAAAAATTCCAATGTAACTTCTCCAAAACAATGAAGAATAGATTTCTATAGTGCATTTGAATTTTTGATGTTTTGAATTTTTGGATCACCTCTGTTATTTAATATCTTAAAGACTAAATTTGTAAGTTCTTTTTGAGGAATAAGAAGGTTGTCCTCTAATCATAGGAGATTATTCTAACATGGTATTACAGCTTACATGTAATTTGAAAGTGAGTATATAATTTCCTCTCATCAGTGACCAAGATGAGATGGATATATTTACGTATGGTTTTTTATGAGTAAGATACAAATAAGACCAAACATTCTTTGTATTTCTGAGCAAACTCTGGTTCAATGTGACTGCCTTAAAGATTGGGTTTTCTATTCCTCACAGAAGGAAGGCATACTATTTTAAACATTATTTTAAGGGATCATCTGAAATGGTATGGTATATCCAATGGAGATTGGTGCATAGAACATTGTTTAGTTGTTTTCATTGGGCATAAAAAGCACTATTGCATGCTTAAGCTACCATTTAGATATACTTTCTGACCTCAGAAGATTGAGCAGAAATGAGATCTATATTAAATGCTATGTCAGGAAAGCTCACAGAATTGGGTAAGGTATTGAAACTCTTTGTGAAAGATGTTGGTTATACCGAAGGAAGTCAGGGCCAGCAACACTGCAGAACACTTGATGTTGTGAGGGTAATTAGCATAGCTGAGAAACTGAGCGAGAATTGGTATGAGGAAATGTCAGAGAGAATAGCAAACTTTTGGCAGAAAGCAGCAGGTGGATTAGCAGATCAGTATGAAAACATACTTTCATGTATTAATAGTGGTTAGAGGAATTAATGACATTATAGAATTCTTAATTTGGTTCTAATAATTTTAGAAAGTTTAGGGAGATGGTTTTAGTTGTTTTATCAAAAAGATATAATAAGTGAGAATGAAGAATAGGGTATGTCCATTCTTCATAAAATGCAAAGTAAAAGGTATATAATAAGCAATACACTGAGCCTTCATAAATTGCACTAAGAAGAGAAACATGCTTGGGGCAGATTTGTGATAAAGAAAAACATTCATCTTAAGTCAGGTCCAAAGATGGGGCTACAGGTACTCACTGTGATATATCATGTGTGTATGTATGTATGTATATATGTATATTTACATATGTGCATATGTATGTCTGTCTATATAATGTATGTAAGCATATGTGAATGTAGATAATCATGCATGGGCAATTGTGAAATTGATAAAACGGGTGATTAGGTTCAGTCAATATGTGTGTGTGTGTGTGTGTGTGTGTGTGTATACTTCTTTCTCTTCATCTTTTTTTATTTTTCTCTGGCTCATGGAGTGTTAAGTTAATAGTAAAAAGTCGAAAGAATTAAGTTTCTTTTCCTAATCATTTATTGCTATCAACGGGAGTCAATTGCCAGAATCCATCATGTTTGTCCCCCAGAGCAGTAAGAGGGTAAAGGTCAGAAATCATCAGCCCATTGGCTTGCTTATTTGTGTCTGCCTCAGTATCTGAATGTCTGGGTGTTACTCTGGCACTGGGTGATCAAGATATCCTATGTCTGTGGTCCAAATTAAACATTTTATTATAAATCATGAATTTTTGTTCTACTGTGCCCGGGCTTCTACTCTACTTCACACCAAAAGCATCAGAGAAATAGAACAAAGAGGAAGGTAATTATAATAAATAGTTTGGCATGTACTGATAAAAGGAGATTGGGAAGTTTTTTGAAGGTATATGTTTGGGTTATTCTGAACAAGCTGTGTTTTAGAAGGAAGATGAGCCTTGACAGTGTGCACTATAGTTAAGCACACCAACACATTTTCATAGAAGAAGAGATTGTTGATGATGTCCCTTTTCTAGTTTTAATTGAGAAATTTATTTTATTTTATTTTTAGTAGTTAATTTCTTTGATTACATTTAAAATGTTATCCCATTTCCTCTTCTCTCCTCCAAAACCCCTTATTCCATCTGCCCTCCCCCTGCTCACTAACCCACTCACTCCCTCTTCCCTGTCCTGGCATTTCCCTACACTGGGGCATGGAGCCTTCACAGGACCAAGGGCCTCTCTTCGCTTTAATGTCCCACAATGCCATCTTCTGGTACTTATGCAGTTGGAACCCTAAGTCCCTCCATGTGTACTATTCGGTAGGTGGTTTAGTCCCTCGGAGTTCTGGGGGTACTGGTTGGTGTATATTATTGTTCCTCATATGAGGCTGCAAACCCTTCAGCTCCTTAGGTCCTTTCTCAAGCTCCTCCATTGGGGACCCTGTGTTTAATCTAATGGATGGCTGTGAGCATCCACTTCTGTATTTGTCAGGCACTAGCAGAGCCTTTCAGGAGACAACTATATCAGGCTCCTGTCAGCAAGCACTTATTGGCATCTATTGTAGTGTCTGGATTTGGTAACTGTATATGGGGTGTATCCCAAGGTGGGACACTTATGGATGGCCTTTTCTTCAGATTCTGCTCTGATCTTTGTATCTGTATTTGCTCCCATGGGTATTTTTATCTCCCTTTAAGAAGATCCAAAGTATACACACTTGTGGTTTTACTTCTTCTTGAGCTTCATGTGGTTTATGAATTTTATCTTGGGTATTCCCAGCTTCTGGCCTAAAATACACTTATCAGGGAATGCATAAAATATGTGATTTTTGTGATTGGGTTACTTTATTTAGGATGATGTTTTCTAGTTCCATCCATTTGTCTAAGAATTTCACGAAGTCATTGTTTGTAATAGTTGAGTAGTATTCCATTGTGTAAATGTACCACATTTTCTGTTTTATCCATTCGTCTGTTGAAGGACATCTGGGTTCTTTCCACCTTCTGGCTATTTTAAGTAAGGTTTCTATGAACATAGTGGGGCATATGTCCTTATTATATGTTGGAGCATCTTCTGGGTATATGTCCAGGAGTGACATAGCTTGGTCCTCAGGTTGTCCTATGTAAAATTTTCTGAGGAACTGCCAAACTTATTTCCAGAGTGGTTGTACCATCTTGCAATCCTGCCAGCAATGTAGGAGTATTCCTCTTTCTCCACATCCTCGCCAATATCTGTGGTCAGTTCAGTGTTTGATTTTAGTCATTCTGACAGATGTGAGGGAGAATCTCAGAGTTGTTTTAATTTCATTTCCCTGATGACTGTGGATGTTGAACATTTCTTTAGGTGATTCTCAGCCATCCAGTAGTCCTCTTTTGAGAATTCTTTGTTTTGCTCTGTACCCCATTTTTAACTGGGTTATTTGGTTCTCTGAAATCTACCTTCTTTAGTTCTTTGTGTATATTGGATATTAACCCTCTATTGGATGTAGGATCGATCGAGATTGTATCCCAATCTGTTGGTTGCTGTTTTGTCCTACTGACAAAAATTTGCAATTTTGTGAGGTCTGATTTGTCAATTCTTGATCTTAGACCATAAGCTATTTGCATTCTATTCAGGAAAATTTCCCTTGTGCCCATGTGTTCAAGGCTCTTTCCAATTTCTCTTCTATTAGATTAAGTTTATCTGGTTTTATGTGGAGGTTCTTGATCCACTTGGACTTGGGCTTTGTACAAGGAGATAAGAATGGATCAATTTGCATTCTTCTACATGCTAATCTTCAGTTGAACCAGCACCATTTGTTGAAAATGCTGTCTTTTTCTTCACTGGGTGGTTTTAGCTCATTTTTTGAAGATCAAGTGACCATAGGCATGTGGGTTCATTTTTGGGTCTTCAATTTTATTCCACTGATCAACTTGCCTGCAACTGTACCAATACCATGCAGGTTTTAATCTTTATTGCTCTGTAGTATAACTTGAGGTCAGAGATGGTGATTCAACCAGAAGTTCTTTTATCGTTGAGAATAGTTTTTGATATCCTGGGTTTTTGTTATTCCAGATGAATTTTGAAATTGTTCTTTTTAACTCTATGAAGAATTGAGTTGGAATTTTGATGGGGATTGCATTGAATCTCTAGATTACTTTTGACAAGATGACCATTTTTTTATTTATTTTATTTTATTTTTTTAATTTACATTCCAAATCACTTCCCCTTTCCCGTTTCCTCCCTCCCCGAAAGTCCCATAAGCCCCCTTCCCTCCCTCTTTTCTCCATTCAACCCCCTCTCGTTACTCTGTCCTGGCGTTCCCCTACATCCAGTCTTTCCAGGACCAGGGGTCTCTCCTTCCATCTTTTTAGAAATCTATTGATATGCTGATTGTGTCTAGGGTATTCTGAGATTCTGGGTCAATATCCCCTTATCAGTGACTGCATACCATGTGTGTTCTTTTGTGATTGGGTTACCTCAATAAGGATGATATTTTCAAGATCTGACCATTTGCCTAAGAATTTCGTGAATTCATTGTTTTTAATTGCAGAGTAGTATTCCATTGTGTAGATATACCACATCTTCTGAATCCATTCCTCCGTTGAGGGACATCTGGGTTCTTTCCAGCTTCTGGCTATTATAAATAAGGCTGCTATGAACATAGTGGAGCATGTGTCCTTATTGCATGCAGGTAAAGGCTCTGGGTATATGCCCAGGAGTGGTATAGCCGGATCCTCCGGGAGTGTCATGCCCAGTTTTCTGAGGAACTGCCAGACTGCTTTCCAGAGTGGTTGTACCAGCCTGCAATTCCACCAGCAGTGGAGGAGTGTTCCTCTTTCTCCACATCCTCACCAACAACTGCTGTCTCCTGTGTTTTTGATCTTAGCCATCCTGACTGGTGTGAGATGGAATCTCAGGGTTGTTTTGATTTGCATTTCCCTAATGACTAAGGATGATGAACATCTCTTTAGGTGCTTCTCAGCCATTAGATATTCTTCAGGTGAGAACTCTTTGTTTAGCTCTGTACCCCATTTTTTAATAGGGTTACTTGCCTCTCTGGAGTTTAACTTCTTGAGTTCTTTGTATATATTGGATATTAGCCCTCTGTCGGATGTAAGGTTGATAAAGATCATTTCCCAGTTAGTTGGTTGCCGCTTTGTCTTTTTGACAGTGTCTTTTGGCAAAAGATGACCATTTTTACTATATTATTCCTGCCAATCCAATAGCATGGGAGATCTTTCCATCTTCTTAGATCTTCAATTTCTTTCTTCAGAGACTTGAATTTCTTGTCATACAGATCTTTCACTTGCTCAGTTAGAGTCACACCAAGGTATTTTATGATATTTGTGACTATTGTGAAGGGTGTTATTTCACTAATTTCTCTGCATGTTTATCCTCTGAGTAGAGGAAGACTACTAATTTCCTTGAGTCAGTTTTATATCCAGTCACTTTGCTGAAGTTGTTTATCAGGTTTAGGTGTTCTCTGGTAGAATTTTTGGAGTCACTTAATTATGCTATCATATCATCTGTAAATAGTGATGTTTTGACTTCTTCCTTTCCAATTTTTGTCCCTTTGACATCCTTTTTCTAATTGCTCTAGCTGGTATTTCAAGTACTATATTGAACAGGTAGGGAGATCCCATTTTTCAACTCCTGATATGTGAGTGTGAGCCATTAGAGTTCTGTTTAGGAAATTTCCCCATGTGCCAATGTGTTCAACGCTCTTTCCCACTTTCTCTTCTATTATATTCAGTGTATCTGGTTTTATGTTCATCCACATGGCCTGGAGCTTTATGCAAGGTGACATATGGACCTATTTTCATTTTTGTTCATACAAATTGCCAGTTAGACCAGCACCATTTATTTAAGATGCTTTGTTTTTTCCATTGTATATTTTTGGATTCATTGTCAAAGATCAAGTATCCATATGTTTGTTGTTTTATTTCTGGTTCTTCATTTCTATTCCATTGTCTGTCTCTGTACAAATGCCATGTAGTTTTTATCACTAATTGCTACAGCGGAATGGTATTCAATCATGTAAATGAACTACATTTTCTGTATCTATGCTTTTGTTGAGGGACATGTGGGTTGTTTGAATTTCTGAGCATTACAAATAATGCTGCTATGAATATAGTAGAGCAGGTGTCCTTGTATTATTGTGCATCCTCTTTTGAGCATATGCCCAGGGGCATTATAGCCAATCCTTTTGGTTGAACTATTTTCAGTGTTCTGAGGAACAGTCAGATTGATTTTGAGAGTGCTTGTACTAGATTGGAACACAACCAGCAATTCCACTTTTTCCACATTCTTGCCAACATGTGCTGTTACTTGTGATTTTGACCTTAGTCATTCTAATTTGTATAATTTGTATAAGGTGGACTCTCAGGTTCCTTTTGATTTGCATTTCCCTTATGATTAAGGACTTTGAACATATCTGTAAGTCCTTCTCAGCCATTTAAGATTTCTCTGTTGAAAATTCTCTGTTTAGCTCTGTACCCTATTTTTATTAATCATTTTATTCATTTGCATTTCAAATGATATCTCCCTTTCAGGTTACCTCTCCACAAACCCCATCCCATCCTTCCTGTTCCCACTTTTCTTTCCCTCTATGAGGGTGCTCGTCCACCCACTAACCCATTCCCTCCTCATTGCTCTAACATCCTCCTATGCTGGGGGCATCAACTCTCCACTGGACCAAGGGCATCCCTTACCACTAATCTTAGATAAGGCCATCCCCTCCTACATATGTATCTGGTGCTATGGTTCCCTCCATGTATACTCTTTGGTTGGTGGTTTAGTCTCTGGGACCTCTGGGTGGTCCAGTTAGTTAATATTGTTCTTCCTATGGGGTTGCAATCCATTTCAGCTCCTTCAGTCCTTCCTCTACCTCTGTTGTTGGGGTCCCCAGGCTCAATCCGATGGTTGGGTGTGTATATATGCATCTATATTGTTCAGGTGCTGATAGACCCTCTTAGGGAGCAGCCATACAAGAGTCTTGTCAGCAAGTGCTTCTAGCATCAGCAATGGAGTCTGGGTTTGGTGTCTACAGATGAGATGGAACCCCAGATGTGACATGATGGAAACCAGAATCTCCCAGGACACAACAGAAATGACTTAGCAGAAATTTGCAGAAAAGGGGAGTTAGAACTTGAAGAATCTCTAGCCTAATTTTAAACTGTATTATTTGGATTTTTTGCTGTCTAACTTTTAAACTTCCTTATATATCTTGAACATTAGCCATCTATACTATGTAGTGTTTGTTAGTGAAGAATATTTTTCAATCTGTAGGTTGCTATTTTGTCCTATTGACATTATTCAAAATCTTTTCAGTTTCAAGAGGCCCCATTCTTCAACTGTTTATCTTTGAACCTGAGACATAATTGTTCTATTATGAAAATTTTTCATGTGCCAATGCCTTTGAAGATATTTTTTAGTTTCTCTCTCTCTCTCTCTCTCTCTCTCTCTCTCTCTTTTTTTTTGACTCAATGTATCTGCTTTTAAACTGAGGCCCTTGATCCACTTGGATTTGAGATGTTTTGGGGGCAGGGTGATAAATATGGATCAATTTGCATTCTTGTACATGAACTCAGCCAGTTAGACTACCACTATTTGTTGAAGATGCTTTCTTTATTCTACTGTATGGTTTTGGTTTCTTTGTCAGATATCAAGTTTCCATAGGTATGTGACTATATTTCATGATCTTTGACTGTATTCCATTGATTTATTTGACTGTCTCTGTCCTAATTTCATCCAGTTTTTATATCTATTGCTCTGTAGCACAGCTTTAAATCAGGGATGGTGATTCCCACCCCACCCGGATGATCTTTTATTGTTCACAATTGTTTTGCTATCCTGGGTTCTTTTTGTATACTTTTCAAAGGATTTTTCAATATCTAATGAGCTGATCATGTGATTTTTTTCTTTGATTTTATTTATATAGTGGATTACATTGATGGATTTTTTATATTTTGAACCATCTCTGCATGCATGAGATAAGCATACTTGATCATGGTGAAAGATCTTTTTGATGTGTTCTTGGATTTAGTTTGTGAGAAGTTTATTGAGCATTTTTTACATTAATGTTCATTAGTGAAATTTGTCTAAAGTTCTCTTTTTTGCTGTATCTTTATCTGCTTTATGTATCAGAGTAACTATGGCTTCATAGCATGAATTTGATAGTATTCCTTCTGTTTCTATTTTTTGAAATAGTGTGAAAAATATTGGTATTAACTCTTTTTTGAAGGTCTGGTAGAATTCTACACTAAAATCATCTGGCTCGGGTCTGATTTTGGATGGAAGTTTTAAAATGACTGCTTCTCTTTCCTTAGTGGTTATGGGACTTTTTAGATAGTTATCATGATCTTGATTTAACATTTGTTATGTAGTATCTATCTAGAATATTATCTATTTAATCTAGATTTTCCAGTTTTGTTGACTACAGGCTTTTGTAGTAAGTTCTGATGATTTTTTTTTTAATTTCCTTTTTTTCTGTTGTTATGTCTCCATTTTCTTTTCTGATTTTGTTAATTTGTAAATGGTCTCTATTCCTTTAATTATATTGACTAAGTGTTTATCTATCTTGTTTATATTAAAAAGAACCAGCGTTTGATTTTGTTGATTCTTTGGATTATTCTCTTTGGTTCTAATTGGTTGATTTCAGCCCTTTTTTTGACTATTTCATATCATTTATTCCTCTTGTGGGTATTTGCTTCTTTTGGTTTTGGAGTGTTCAGGTGTGCTGTTAAGATGCTAGTAAAGGATCCCTACAATTTATTTACAAATGCACTTAGTGCTTAAATTTTCTTCTTAACACTGCTTTAGTTGTGTCCCATAGGCTTGGGTATGCTGTACATTCATTTCATTGAATTCTATAAAGTCTTTCATTTCTTTTTAATTTCTTCACTGACTATGTTATCATTGAGCAGAGAGTTGTTCAGTTTCTATGATCACTTGGCCTTTATGTTGTTCTTGATTTTGTTGAAGTCCAGCCTTAGTCCATGATGATCTGATAGAATGAAATCATTTATTTGAATATTCTGGTATCTGTTGAGGATTGTTTTGTGTCTGATTATATGGTGAGTTTTGGAGAAGGTTCCATGAAGAACTTATAGTCTTTTGTTTGGGGTGTGAAATAGTTTGTTGATATCTGTTATATCCATTTGGTTCATAATTTTTGTTAGTTTCACTGTGTCTCTGTTTAGTTTCTGCTTCAATGACCTGTCCATTGGTGAGAGTGAGTGTTGAGGTCTCTCACTATTATTGTGTGATATTCATTGTGAGTTTAGAGCTTTAGTACAGTTTAATTTATGAATGTTGGTGCCCTTGAATCTTGGTCATTGATTTGAGAATTGAGACTTCATCTTCATGAATTTTTCCTCTGATGAATATGCAGTGTCATTCCCCAACTTTTTTGATTATACTTGTTTGAAAATCTAATTTATTTGATATTATAATGGCTGCTCTAGCTTGTTTTTTGGGTCCATTTGCTTGGAAAACTTTTTCCAGGTCTTTACACTGAGGTACTGTCTTTGTCCCTATCTCAAAATGATAGAATTTTTTGGGATTACTGTTGTGAAGTATGTACATATCTTCGTGTATGTGTGTGTGCATATGAATGCACTTGAATAGACAAGTATTTGATGTAGAAGTGTATGTGTCTATATATGTGCATCTGCATGTGTATGTATGTATGCACACAATTATATAAACACAACCTGCTCAGTCCCAACCACAATGGAAAAATTTAGTCACAGCTGCAGTGACTATGGATCATTGAACTTTATGGAAGAGGGGAGCAGAAAAATTGTAAGAGAAAGAATATCTGGAAATCTGCTCTAAAACACTTTCTTAAAATGGCCTCATTTGCTTTCAGATGTCTCTATTTCCCCTCTGCCTACATTCCTTAAGAGCACTGCTGAACCGTGTTTGAACCCAGATTTCCTCCATCCCTGTAGACTTTATCAACACTCCCTTTTAGCCCATTCTGATATTTTGTATCAGCAAGACATATTTAGACAAACTTTCCAAGGGGCATCTCCATTGAATGTACCAGGTGGGGATACAAGTAGGCTATTTTTTAGGCTTCTTGTACTCCATTATTATGCTTCTATACAGGTCCTAAGAAATAAAATATAGCTGAAGTGCAAGACAAGGATGAAATAATAGTAATTATGGATAAGTTTAAAAAGAGGCTGTGAATCAATTTTTTAATGACATTTATCTAATCACAAACTAACAGTGGAATAAAATAATGAAAAAAGGCATAAAAGTAGAAATAGAATCACTAAAGAAAACCCAAAGTTATATAACACTGGAACGGAAAAATTTAGGAAGTCATAAAAGCCCTCTGAAGTAAGCCTTAACAGCAGAGTATAAGTCATGACAGAAAGTATTTAAGGTGTTGAAAACAAGGTTGAAGATAATGGTGATGCATCTATACAATACACAACATATTGTTTCTGTAACCCACTTCTCAATTGAGATTCTAAAAGTGAAAAGGATTGGAACAGATGCTCTATAAATTATGAGAAACCACATATGCTACTTCAAATTATTATACACAGCAAAACTATTAGCCGTAATATCTGGAGAAAGAAAAACATTCCAATTAAAACCAATCTTAAACTGGATCTAGCTGCCAATTAAGGTCTATAGAAGTTGCAAAAATAAAACATTCTGGAGAAGGTAAGCACGCCAAGAAAACACAAGTAATGAATAACTTCTGGCTAACAAATGAAAAGTGGCAGGAAACACACACTGTAACAACAACAACAAAAACAGGAATGAAGAAAACTGTACATTTATAACTCTTAAAGGACACAGACTAACAGACTTGATTAAATAGCAGGATTAATTCTTCTACTGCATCCTAGAAACATACTTTTACATCGAGAGTAAACAGGACTTCAGAGTAAAAGGATGGAAAGTGTATTTCAAGCAAATGATATCAGTATATAATCAGATGTAAGGATTTTAAAATGTGATAAATAGATGTCAAAAAGCTTATCAGATAACATGGAGAAGGTCAATATCCACTTACTCATCAAAGTGAAAAACCACCAAGACAATACTGAAATTCTGAACATGTAAGCACCAAACACAGTTACACCTAGGTTTATAAAAGAAATACTGTTACACCTATAATCACATATTTACCCTCATACAGTGATGATGGGTGACTTCAATACCTGACTTGTCTTTGAAAAGGTTGTACATACTCTCTTAGCTAGATTTTCATTGCTGTGAAGAGACATCATTACCACAGCAACTCTAATAAAGAAAACCATTTAATTATGTCTGGTTTACAGATTCAGAAGTTCAGTCCATGGCAGAATACAGGCAGACCTGGTGCTCTAGAACTATCTGAGAGATATATATCTTTATCTAAATGTAGCAGCAGGAGACTATCTTCTGCAGGCAGCTAGGAGGATGGTCTCTTCTGCACTGTGTGGGTCTTGAACATAGAACTTCACAGCTCGGGCGGTGGTGGCGCACACCTTTAATCCCAGCACTTGGGAGGCAGAGGCAGGAGGATTTCTGAGTTTAAGGCCAGCCTGGTCTACAAAGTGAGTTCCAGGAAAGCCAGAGCTACACAGAGAAACCCTGTCTCAAAAAAAAAGAACTTCACAGCTCAACCCCACAGTGACACATTTCCTCCCATAAGACCACAACTATTCTAAGAAGGATACACCTAATTTTGTCACTCCCTTTGAGACAATCATTCAAACACACCTGTCTATAGTGTCCAAATCTATGCAAACCACTATATGGACAAAACCATTGAAAAGTCTGAGACTATATCATTAAATAATGCCAAAACCAAATGGCTCTATTTACAGATAATTTTCACCCAAACACAAAAGAATATACATTTGTCAGCAGGTCATGGAGTGTTATGGAGGAATGACCACATATTTGTATACAAGACAAGTCTCAACATACATACAGAAATTGAAACAATAGCTTTCAAGCTTTCTGTCAACTATGGATTAAACCTGAATATTATAACAACAGCAAAAAACAGAAAACAACAGAAAGTTTACAAACCAATGGAGTCTAAAGCCAGTGCTGAATGAAAACATTGATGGATTTTCTTTTTTTTTTTATTTTATTTTATTTTTTTAATTTACATTCCAAATCACTTCCCCTTTCCCATTTCCTCCCTCCCCGAAAGTCCCATAAGCCCCCTTCCCTCCCTCTTTTCTCCATTCAACCCCCTCTCATTACTCTGTCCTGGCGTTCCCCTACATCCAGTCTTTCCAGGACCAGGGGTCTCTCCTTCCATCTTCTTAGAAATCTATTGATATGCTGATTGTGTCTAGGGTATTCCGAGATTCTGGGTCAATATCCCCTTATCAGTGACTGCATACCATGTGTGTTCTTTTGTGATTGGGTTACCTCACTAAGGAGGATATTTTCAAGTTCTGAACATTTGCCTAGGAATTTCGTGAATTCATTGTTTTTAATTGCAGAGTAGTATTCCATTGTGTAAATATACCACATCTTCTGAATCCATTCCTCCGTTGAGGGACATCTGGGTTCTTTCCAGCTTCTGGCTATTATAAATAAGGCTGCTATGAATATAGTGGAGCATGTGTCCTTATTGCATGCAGGTAAAGTCTCTGGGTATATGCCCAGGAGTGGTATAGCCGGATCCTCCGGGAGTGTCATGCCCAGTTTTCTGAGGAACCGCCAGACTGCTTTCCAGAGTGGTTGTACCAGCCTGCAATTCCACCAGCAGTGGAGGAGTGTTCCTCTTTCTCCACATCCTCGCCAACAACTGCTGTCTCCTGTGTTTTTGATCTTAGCCATCCTGACTGGTGTGAGATGGAATCTCAGGGTTGTTTTGATTTGCATTTCCCTAATGACTAAGGATGATGAACATCTCTTTAGGTGCTTCTCAGCCATTAGATATTCTTCGGTGAGAACTCTTTGTGTAGCTCTGTACCCCATTTTTTAATAGGGTTACTTGCCTCTCTGGAGTTTAACTTCTTGAGTTCTTTGTATATATTGGATATGAGCCCTCTGTCGGATGTAAGGTTGGTAAAGATCATTTCCCAGTTAGTTGGTTGCCGCTTTGTCTTTTTGACAGTGTCTTTTGCCTTGCAAAAACTTTGTAATTTAATGAGGTCCCATTTGTCTATTCTTGATCTTAGAGCATAAGCTATTGGAGTTCTGTTCAGGAAATTCTCCCCTGTGCCCATATGTTCAAGGTTCTTCCCTAGTTTCCCTTCTATTAGTTTCAGTGTGTCTGGTTTTATGTGGAGATCTTTGATCCACTTAGAATTGAGCTTAGTGCAAGGAGATAAGGATGGGTCAATTTGCATTCTTCTGCATGTTGGCCTCCAGCTGAGCCAGCACCATTTGTTGAAAAGGCTATCTTTTTTCCACTGGATGGTTTTAGCTCCTTTGTCAAAGATCAAGTGACCATAGGAGTGTGGATTCATTTCTGGGTCTTCAATTCTGTTCCATTGATCTACATGTCTGTTACTGTACCAATACCATGCAGTTTTTAACACTATTGCTCTGTAGTACAGCTTGAGGTCCGGGATACTGATTCCCCCAGAGGTTCTTTTACTCTTGAGAACCCCGCACTGGGAGGGAGCCTGCCAGCTTTCCTTCCGTGACCTCTGTTCCCGCGGACTGCGCTGGAGAGACGGGTACCCCAGGCTCCCTACCCCCAATATAATAGCACTTGGGACACGGCCTGTTGGGGCTTCCCCGAGGGCGGGTCGACGCTGTGGTCGTCTGGGTGCCAGATCAGCGGGCCATCGCGACTACAGGGTGAGCGGCGCCATGGAGAGTGCCCTCCGCCATGGAGAGTGCCCTCCGCCATCTTTGCTCCAGTGACTGGGAAGTTGGGACCGCCAGGCTCAGAGACAGACAGGCATAATATCTCTTCGGTCTCGGGCGGCTTGTGTGTAACCTGCTCCCAGGTGCTGGGCTGATCTGCAGTGACCAGCGCGCCAGATCTGCTGTGGGACTTCTGCCTGGCAGAGGGACGCCCCCTCCCCACCCCAGGAGAGATCACACACCCCTGCACAGGGCAGGAGCCTGCCAGCTTCCCTTTGATGGATTTTCATATACTGAAATATCCCTACATCACTGGGATGAAGCCTACATGATCTTGGTGTATGATGTCTTTGATGTGTTCCTGGATTTGGTTTGTGAGTAATTTATTGAACATTCTTTTGCATCAATGTTCATAAGAGAAATTGGTCTGAACACCTCTCTGTTGGGTCTTCGTGTGGTTTTGATTTCAGTAAGACTCTAGCAAAACAGAATGAGTTTTGCAGTTTTCTTTTGTTTCTGTTTTGTGGAATAGTTTTAAGAGTATTGGAATTAGCTCTTATTTGAAAGTCTGATAGAACTGTGCACTAAAACCTCCCAGCCCTGGGACTTTTAATAATTAAATGAAAATAAAAATATACACAAACTACAGGGCACCATAAAGGTGGTTCTAAAATGCAAGGTCATAGAATTATGTGCCTACATAAATTACTTGGAGAAATATCATATTAGCATCTTACTGACATACCTGAAAGCTCTAGAAAAAAATGAGTACTTACTCTAATAGTAGAAAGCAAGAAATAATCAAAATCAGGGCCGGAATCCATAAAATACAAAAAATAAATAAATAAATAAATAAAAAATAAAAAAGAAAGAAACAACATAAAACGCAAACAACCAATAAAATAAAGTATTACTTTTTGAAAAAAATCAATAAGATTGAGAAAGTTTGAGCCAGTAAAGTAAAAGAAAAAGAGTGTTAGGAGACATGTTTGTATACTTTGTATTCAGATGCTGATTACTTGAAGTCTTAGCTGTAGCAATGAGAGAACTGAATATTAAATGAATAACAACAGAAAAGAGAGAAGTCAATGTATCTTTATTAGTAGATAATATGATTTTATATATAAAGGAGCAAAATTAATCTACCAGGAAATTTCCACTGGTGATAAATACTTTTAACAAAGTGGCAGGATAGAAAATATTGCACAAAATCTAGTAAACTTCCTTACAAAGTACAAACATACTGGGAAAAAAATCAGCTCTTAGAGATCCTGCTGCTTTGAATCTCATGTACAAAAGTAGAGTGTTGGGAAGTTGCTAGACTATTGTGGTCAATGCTGCCAGAGTATCAGGGACATCAAGGAACATGAATAACAATGCATATCCATGTTTTCAAGGTCAGGTGTTTGGTTTCAGGCCCCAGGATAAGAGTTATAAGTGCATATTTTACATTCCAAAACAGGTTTTCCTAACATAACTTAGTCCCTACTAGACATAACACCCTATTCTCAACCCTGAACTTCCCAGCCCTGGGGCTGTTCTGCCCTACCCCCAGAGGTGGCTCTTTACTATATAATACAGACCTCTTTTGCCTGCTCTTCTCCTGCTCCTTCTCCTCCACCTCCTCCTCCTCTTCTCTCTCTGTTAGAATCAGCATCAATAGATTGTTTAATTGGAAATTATAATAAAAGGAAGATTTTTTGTAACCACTTTGTCTTTCAGCATCCTAGTAGTCTCCCATTCCTCAACACATTTTGTTTTATTACATTCACTCATGATTTAGACAGCCTGTTTGGTTTATTTTTTTCAAATACAAGATGTCTATAAAACTATCCCCTATCTACACTGCTAACCAGATCATATTTCTCCATAGAGATATATTGAGATAAAAGCTCAGCTGTAGTCTTACTTTCAATGATCACTCTCCTTTGTTCATCTCAAAATGATGAGTCTTGTCCAGTACCTCTTTCTGTTAATGCTTTGGATTCTGGGTAAGTAGAGAATGAAATGCATGAAGAGAATAGGAACTGAGGGTGAATTCTGACTGCCCATGTGTGCTGTCCTTGTGTGGTGAATCAGGTACTATTCCTCAAGACAGACACTGAGGTCCAGTTACATGATAATAAGAAACTCCAGATGAGACAGGAACTGTGCTAAGTTGAAAATTCTAGTGTAGATGGGAAGGGTTGATGTATATGACCTTTAGGACCTCCACTTAATTGTTTTGTGAAAGAGTATTTGATGTGTTTTTAAAAACCACAGAACATACCAGGATCTGATCTAAAACGAATAACAAAGTAATTCACAAAGTATGCTTGGGAAGGTTTCTCATAACTTTGCACTGTTATGATTTTAGGAACCAGTGGTGATGTGATAACACAGACTCTACCCTCTCTTGAAAAATATCTTGTAAAATGTATGGATGCCTCACCTATCAATGACAAAGCTTTTGACTAATGCTTAGGCTTATATGGGAGGTGAGACATCCAGGAGGAGAAAGAATTCTGGGAGAGAGGTGCAAAAAGGGTAAGTACAGGGAAGATGTGAAGAGAGGGACACCTGGTACCAGAACAAAGGTAACCAACAATGTGAAAAATGAAAATTAAAACAAATGGGTTATATTGTTATGATTCTAGTCAGAATATGTGCAAGCTATATATGGCCAGAGTGTTTGTAAATATATTTTGTGTCTGAGTCTTATTTCTGGGAACGTGGGCTAGGATGCAGACATAGGCATAACTTTTACAATTATTATTGGACAACCAACATCCATCTATTGCAAGTCAAGTCAGGATTTCTTAGATAGTAATGGAAAAACTTATTTGATTTATTATAACATCTGGCAGGCCAGTATCTACAACATCTAATCAATCAGGTGTTCAAATTAGACCCTGGTAACTCTGACAGATTCAAGTTTCTCTTTTATATTTTCTAAGTAGCTTTCCTTATTCTCTTTTATATTCCTAGGTAGCCTTATGATATTATTTTGTACATCTTCTTAAAGAATTATACAGATTTTATTTTTAAACCATATTTATTATTAAACTATATTTATAGATTATATTTAACTAGAAAACAGATATGTTCATTTTGAGACATAGTTTTATTGCTTTTTAAATATTTCTTAGGTCTGTATATTGATATCATTGAATATAGTAGAATAGTTGATATTTTTTATTTACATTTTGAATGATTTCCCCTTTCCCAGCTCCTCCCTCCACGAAAGTCCCATAAGCCCACTACCCTCACTCTGTTCCCCATTCAACCCCCTCTCGATTCTCGGTCCTGGTGTTCCCCTACATCCAGTCTTTCCAGGACCAGGGGTCTCTCCTTCCATTTTCTTGAAAATCTATTGATATGTGAATTATGTCTAGGGTATTCCGAGTTTCTGGGTTAATATCCCCTTATCAGTGACTGCATACCATATGTGTTCTTTTGTGATTGGGTTACCTCACTAAGGATGATATTTTCCAGTTCTGACCATTTGCCTGGGAATTTCAGGAATTCATTGCTTTTATTTGCAGAGTAGCATTCCATTGTGTAAATATACTACATCTTCTAAATCCATTCCTCTGTTGAGGGACATCTGGGTTCTTTCCAGCTTCTGAATACTATAAATAAGGCTGCTATGAACATAGTGGAGCATGTGTCCTTACTTCATTCAGGGGAAGCCTCTGGGTATATGCCCAGGAGTGGTATAACAGTATCATCTGGGACTGCCATGCCCAGTTCTCTGAGGAACTGCCAGACTACTTTCCAGAGTGGTTATACCAGCTTGCAATACCACCAGCAGTGGAGAATTGTTCCTCCTTCTCCACCTCCTCACCAACAACTACTGTCTCCTGTGTTTTTGATTTTAGCCATTCTGACTAGTGTGAGGTGGAATCTCAGGGTTGTTTTAATTTGCATTTCCCAAATGACTAAGGATGTTGATGATTTCTTCTGGGGGAATTAGTATCCTGGACTTCAAGCTGTACTACAGAGCAATAGTGTTAAAAACTGCATGATATTGGTACAGTGACAGGCATGTAGATCAATGGAACAGAATTGAAGACCCAGAAATGAATCCACACTCCTATGGTCACTTGATCTTTGAAAAAGGAGCTAAAACCATCCAGTGGATAAAAGATAGCTTTCTCAACAAATGGTGCTGGTTCAACTGGAGGTCAGCATGTAGAAGAATGCAAATTGATCCATTCTTATCTCCTTGTACTAACCTCAATTCCAAGTGGATCAAGGACCTCCACATAAAACCAGACACTGAAACTAATAGAAAGGAAACTAGGGAAGAACCTTGAACATATGGGCACAGGAGAACATTTCCTGAACAGAACACCAATAGCTTATGCTCTAAGGTCAAGAATTGACAAATGGGACCTCATAAAATTGCAAAGTTTCTGTAAGGCAAAAGACACTGTCAAAAGGACAAAGTGGCAGCCAACAAACTGGGAAAAGATCTTTACCAACCCTACATCCAACAGAGGGCTAATATCCAATATATACAAAGAACTCAAGAAGTTAGACTCCAGAGAGCCAAATAACCCTATTAAAAAATGGGATACAGAGCTAAACAAAGAGATCTCACCTGAAGAATATCTAATGGCTAGTAGATATTTTATTGGTACATTTTTATAGTGAAAGGCTAACTATTATAGGGTGAATTTGGCTTAGGTTTTGCAGTTCATATAATTCTTCTCTAATTGTTATTAACAACAAGAAAATCTACAAGTTTTCCCAGTGGCCTAAACTTTTGATATTTGCGGTCTTATCTATCTACTGGGAGGTGGGTCTGATCAGTTTCTTTACCTGTATATCTGTGCAAATTAGGCTAGGGGCAAAACATCAGAGTACACAGAACTATTCCCTTTACTGTTTCCTTAGTCTGTGGACGACACATGTTCCTAAATATCTTCAGTTGGGCATGAGATTACATGTGTCTATAGTTTTTTGTTGAACAAGAGTACAATGAGTAGTAGGTGTCTTCTATGAATAAGCCCAATAATGAGAATTTGCAGGAGCTCCCTATGTGTCTGTGAGCAAAGATTTACAACCCACAAAGAGTTGTGTGTCATGTTTTAGAACAGCTATAGGCCTCATTTGTACATTCTTATTGCTACAGAGGATTTATTTCCTTGCAAATTGTTTGCATACAGTGACAGGAAGTAGTAGACAGAAGATTCTTCTTAACCTTCTTCCAAGGCTTTTTGGTTTTTGGTGTACCTTAGTGTCTTCATGATGTCGCATTTCATTTCATGGATTTTCTCATATCCTCTGGTTTGACAATATTTGTTCTACAATCTTGTTATCATTGTGTAAATGAAAGCATACCAGGCACTTCTCATCATCCATTGTGCAAGGGTCCAGAGACTTTCTTTGTAGATGGTGTCTCTCTCTCTCTTTTTTACCCTTGTCTTCCTCCTCTCATTGATTTCCAAAAGTAGTTCTTTCTTCTTAGAGACTGTTTTTGAAATGTGGGTTTCTCTTCATTAGTGACAGATTATGAGGCAAACATGCAGTTGTTCAATTAATGCTTTATGAAATGAATGAGAAAATGCTCATCCAAAACTTTATAAACATAGATGAAAAACATGGATAAAGAAAGGAGTATAACTCATGAATTTTCCTGAATAATGACAATTATAACCAATAACAGGTCACCTGCATGACAGAAAAACACTGACAGTAGATAAAGACAGGATTTCAGCTGCAGCACTTGGATTTTTCTGTGGACTAGAAGAAAACAAAACCTGAATATTTCGATTAGTGTGTTACAACAAAGTAGTCAATTTAAAAAGTTTATATAAAAGGCACTCATCAGCTTTGTATATGCTCATATACAACCTTTATTTTATCAACAGCAGAATAGGATATAATTAGAATAGTTAAGGATCTACAGGGAAAGAGTGGTTCATTCCCTAAAATAAGAGAGGTCTTTGCTTTCCCCAACTGATCACCAAGAACCAATATCAGAATAAATGATTGCTTATTCTAACAGTACTAACAAATATATGCAGAACTTTTCATATGCTATTTTCAGAACATATTTTAGTCTTATTAGCAAGAGGAACATGGTCCAAAATATTAATTGTGCCAGGCCGCAAGTTATTAATAAATTAAAATACAATTATTTTTGTATTTCCTGTATATGCAAAACAATCAAAGTAGATATTCATTAAATTAATTCATAAGGTAGTAAAAAGGTTTGCTCTTGAATAAGCAGTTGTGTAACAGATACTTTTAAAAGAACATTTAAATTTTTCTTTAAAATATTTAAAAAATTATAGAAACATTATTCTCACATAGTTCTTGTTCAGCATATCAAGGATGTCCTGTTTACATGTAGGTTCCCTAGAAATCTTTCCTTGATTGCAGTAGGTATGAAAGATTGGACTAGTGTTTGGAAAAGGGTCTGAGTTCCTTTTCTTTCCAGATGACCCAAGCTATGCAAAAACTTAAATTATATTGTACTCACTGCTCAATTCAATATGTGAAGAAGAATGCATAGATGTTTGTCAACTACAAATACTGTATCAAGTTGCCAGTAGAGAAAGCTCTAATATAGGCAGAGAAGTGCAAAGTGGCCTGTTCTGATATTCTCAGTACTTACAACAATATTAAGACAGTATCATTTGAACAGATATTTCTTTTATCTGGTTCCCCGACTCTGAAAATGTCCTTCCCTGTTTTATGGCATATTCAGCACACACCATGGGAAATAAAATAAAAAGATGTTGTCTTTATCACTGATCACTGGAGTATTCTTCTGGATTTTAGGTAACATTATTGGACAAAGCAATAAAGCAGATGATGATACATAAATACCCACTTTTCATTCAATATATGGAAATGCTGAGTCATGGGGAATTTTTGGTGATTAAATCTGAAAATTAAAAACTAATGTATTTTCTCTTTTCTGTACTAATTTTTCATGAGTTCATTTAGCCTCAATGGGTGACATTGTATTGGCTCAGTCTCTAGCAGTCATGCTGTAACTCCAAGGAAAAAGGTGACTATGCAGAATCTGCCAGGGCATTAGCATAATGCTAGAAATCAAAACAAAACAAAACAAAACAAAAGTCAATAGAGAAAAACATGCTCTAATTTTCCCCATCAGTTATGCTCCCCTGACCATCTCTTGCTCCCCACTCCCTCTTTTAGTGGCAGTGGATCAGAGACAGACAAATTTCACCTTTGCCATCAGCAGCCTCCAGTTTGAAGATGATTTAACTTGCTATGGACAATAAGTAAACAGCTTTCCTCTCACATGGATACAGATCAGACCATAAACCACGTAAAGTAGCAGAAATGGGAGGCCGAGTTGCCCCAGGTGCTTCTTGTTGCATCTCCGTCTAATTCAGAGTTTTTCTCAGACTGATGGCATAAGTCTTCATTTTATAAAAATATTTGGGGTAGGGGAACATGGGAAGTCTCTTGCATCTGAAATCTTTTTACCTTATCACCAGAATTACAGACCTGACAGTAGCTCTCGTGGTTTGATTGACAGTCACCCTCTCTTTGTGAATCTACTCAGAACCAAAGATTTCCTGACCTGGGTTGGAAAAGACCTTGAGAAACCACTTGAAAGACTCCAATTCATTTGATCAATTAGTCTATAAGGAAAAGGTTCACAGATGTCTGCATAGAGTTGCAAAAGCAAGAATGCTGCAATCCCCAGGGATAATGTATGGCAGGAATAATGAAAAATTTTAAATCAAATTTGTCCAGGTCTAGGAACAGTGCAAAGTTTCAACTGAAGAACAAATGTCTCCTAGTAAGAGAATATTAGTCAAATATTGTTCATAAAAACACAGTTAAGGTCAGTTAATAATTGAAAAAATGGATTATTTGTGTGTGTGTGTGTGTGTGTGTGTGTGTGTGTGTGTGTGCGTGTGTGTGTTTATTTAGGGAAGGTTGGAGATGAGTATATCTGAAAGGTGTAGGTAGAGAGGTTTGAATAGAGATGAAATAAAGTGAATAAAATTATCAAAGAAGTAATAAAAATATTATAATTAAATCTGAAAAAAATCTTGAAAATAAAAGGTCCAGGGTCTTATCATTAACATTTTAAAACATATACCTTTTATAAAAATATGTAATATATGGTGAATGTGTGTATGTGTGTATGTGTGCATGTGCATGCGTGCGTGTGTGTGTGTGTGTGTGTATGTGTGTGTGTATGTGTGTGTGTGTGTATGTGTGTGTGAATGCCTGCACATATACTTTATGAGATAGCATAAGGCCCCAGGGAACACAAAAATGACTAAAGCTGCTCTTGGGGATTTTCCATTTTCTCAGGGGGTCTGACCAAAAGGATCAGGTACAGAGTAATAAGGACCTTCCACAATACCAGGAACTCTCTGTCCCAGGAAAAGCTCAGGTATCAGTAATATCCCCCAAAATGGGCCTCCAATTGTGTGAAAGGCCAATACATACCATCAATGGGAGTTATTCAACTCATACTTTTACCAAATACTGTACCAGAAAACAGTATAAAAAGTGTGTGTTTTCAAAACTCAGGGTCTCCTCTGTCCTGTTTTCAGGACAACCACAGTGTGTTGAATCAATAAACCTCATACTTATTGCAACAATCTCAGTCTCTGTGTCTCTGTGTCTTTGTGAGTAAGGATGCCCATTCAATAGGGACTTCCAGTCTAACAATAGCATCTGAATATGAGAGCAAACTTATTTTTGTATGATTTTTGATAACCTCATTTATATCATTGTTTCCACAGCTATCCATTTTCCTGGGTATTCCATGATTTTATTTTTTCTTTACAATGGAATAAATACCTGGGGTGTGTATGTGCTATTTTTTTATTATTATTGTTATTCACATGTGTTTGGGGATATCTATGCTACTTGCATTTTTTAACTTTCATGAATAGGCAAACGATAAGCACAGGTGTGCCGATACCTAAGTGATAAGGTATAGGGATCTTTTAGTGCATACCCGAAGGTGCTGTGACTGAGTCATTATGGAGTTATTCTTTGAATGTTTTGAGAAACATTCACATTTATTTCCATGTTGATTGTGCTAGGTTACTCTCCAAACTGCTCTTCTTTATTCAAATCTACATCAATATGTGTGATAATTTTTGATGTTAGCCATTTGAATTGAATTTCTCTGATGACAATGAATGATGACCACATACAAATATTTAATTGCTATTAGTCACATATAATATACATTTTAAAATTCTATTTTATTTATGTACAAGCTTTAAGTCTGTGTGAATACATGGCACATGTATAAAAATATCCAAAAATGCCAGAACATGGTATTAGAGTCCATTTCCTGAAGCTGGCAGTTCAGTTGATTATGAACCCCTTTACATGTGTGCGGAGAACTACAAAAAGAGTCTCTTGAACGGAGAAAAGAGGGAGGGAAGGGGGCTTATGGGACTTTCGGGGAGGGAGGAAACGGGAAAGGGGAAGTGATTTGGAATGTAAATTAAAAAAATAAAATTAAATTAAATTAAAAAAAAAAAAGAGTCTCTGGAGCAGTCGCAAATGCTCTTGACTACTGAGCTATTTTTTTTTAGATCATATCAATATCTTATGAGACATATTAAGACTGTTTATCATGAACTAAGTAATGTGAACACAAAGAAAAAAGGACAGGTAAGCAGGTAGCTTAACTGCAGAACTTCATCTTTCTCTACTCCTTCAAATTCAGTCAACCAGAACAGGGTTGTCTCCCTTTGTGATTCCTTTATTGTTTCTACTTCCATTTTTTAGATCCTGGATGGTTTTGTTCATTTCCTTTTCCTGGTTAATTGTGTTTTCTTATAATTCTTCAATGAATTTTTGTGTTTGCTCTTTAAGTACTTCTAGGTGTTTACCTGTGTTCTCCTGTATTTCACTAACGGAGTTATTTATGATCTTCTTAAAGTCCTCTACCATCATATGAGAAGTGATTTTAGATTTAGATTTCTTCACGAGAAGTGAAAATCTTGCTCTTCTGGTGTGATGGTGTATCTAGGACTTGCTATGGTGAGAGAATTGGGTTCTGATGATGCCGAGTAGCCTTTGTTTCTGTTGCTTATGTACTTATGCTTGCCTCCCAACATCTGGTTATCTATAGTGCTACCTACCCTCACTATATCTGACTGGAGCCTGTCCTTTCTGTGATCCTGGTTATGTCAGAACTCCTCAGAGTCAAGCTGTCTCTGTGATCCTGTGATCCTGGGCATGTTAAAGTCCCTTGGAATGGAGCTTCCTCTGGGTGTTGTGGGAATGACTGTGGCATTTGTGCCCAATGTCTGCTCAGGGAACGGGCCCAGACAGACCAGATGGAATCCATGCCACTGGTCTAGTGGAGTTCCTGTGTGTCTGGGTCCTGCTGGTCTCAGTAACTCCTGGTGTTTGGACAGCTCTTGTGTTCTCCTCACCTTTGATTCTATGATCCTGAGCATGTTAGAAATGCCAAGAGTGGAGCTTCCTCTGGGTGTTGTGGGACTGGCTGCGGAGTTTGTGCACAAAGTCTGCTCAGTAACTGACCCAGACCCCTATTATTATTATTCGATAGAAGCCTATATATATTTGTAATTATATATAGAAAGATGGTGGATTCTCAGGGAAATTATGATTAGGGAGACCTGGGAGGAATAAAGGGAAGAGAAACAATAATCAGAATATATTATGTGAGCACAAAATCAATTTTCAGTAAAAGGAAAGAAAGGATGAAAGAAAAAAGTAAAAAGAAAGAACAACAGAAAGAGAAAATAAAGACAGTGAGAAAGAAAAACAAAAGAGTAAAGGAAGAAAACTAAAAAAGGAGAAAGAAAGGAGGAAATATGATACATGACATTTAATTTGTTTATTTGTGTTTGTGTTTTGATAATTGCAGATGCATCATTCATCTAAGTATTCTATGCATGCTGTTTCACCTTATATTCTTCTTTTACTAATAATTAATATATGGTAATTGCACATATCTGCTTCTTGTATTGAATGCCTGCATGAAGCTAATCACAAGATGTTACATTATCTTCAATGACTCTTCCTAAATTTGCTAACCAAGTATGACTTACTAGTTTGATTGTTTTCCTTTGGGATTAGTAGTATAATCTTAATATATTTAACCATCCTCATTTTCAACTGCTCATCCAAAACATACACAAACCTTTCTTCCCAAAGTATTTGTCTATTTATTTCCCTGTCACATGTGTTCTATTGTAATCCCTCCAAAGACCTCCCAATGTTAGGGTTCCATTCTAGTTTCTTACATCAATGTATCATTCATGTCAATCAAACAAATTGAAATTTAAAGTTACAATTCACACATGAAGAAAGAATGTGACAAAAATATATTAGGGAATAGAATGATTTAGTCACTATAATTTTTCCAGGACCGTACATTTTCCAAAATTTGCATAATTTCATGATTCTTTATACCTAGGTAATTTCCATAGCACCAATGTACTACATTTCAATTATCGATTTATCTTGTAGTGTACAGCTAAATTGATTCCATTTCCTACCTATAGTGAATTGAGCTGCAAAGTACATGGACGTGCTATTATGTCTGTTGTAGGCTATAGAATCCTTTAGGTATATCCATAGGAATGGCATAGCTGGGTAATGTGGTAGTGATATTTTTATCTGTTTTAGAAAACTGCACACTGATTTCACAGTTATTGCATTCCCACCTGCAGTGAACTGGGGCTCTTCTTTAATCCTATCTTCACTTCCCGAGTGTCTTGATAGTCTTTGTTACAGTTATTGAGGCTCTTCAAAAGCTCAGATATATATTTAAATAATACATATGCTCTAGTTTGGTTATATGATCCAAGTGACAGGAACAGTTGTTTCTTTAAATGGAACTGATGGAAAATTCTCTTCTGATCTATACTGTCCCACAGTTGTGGTCCTTTAAGTAGCATGAAAAATACATATTATGGAATGAATTTCTTTGAACATTCTAGAAATACATCTGTAGCACTCTTTATCACTGTTGTTGGAAAGACATGTAAAATGTATTATTTGGCATTTTTTGGAAAAGTGCTAAAATATTTTGATATATCAGTCTCTGAAATTCTTTAATAGGGCAGATTATAAATGTTTATTAGGATTTAATTTAGCTATCTGGAAAATATGTCTTCATAAGACATCCAGAATGTCTTACTTCTTGTTAATGAAATTTCAATAGTATATTATCAATTTAGGTTTACATGTTTTTATGTTTCTTGGAATGTTCAGATGGTTAAAGATGCTTCAAACCATACTGTAAGAGACATCAGGCAAAACAACATAAGCCTGGATAAGACCAAGGATATGAGATAATCTTCATTTTAAACTCCTAAATGTAGCCCAGAGACTTCCTTAGACTTTGCTAATTATGTAACCAAGTAAGTAGAAACCAAGTCTTTAAATCTCAACATCTCTTCAGGTAATCAGCAAGGGGACAAATATTCTAAGAGGGCAGTAGGAGCCTAGTATTCTGTACAGGTCTTATTACAAACATTTGAAGTCTGTATGATTTGCATAAGTACTTCTTTTTTCTAGGGTTCCTGACTCTCAGAGTATTATAAGAAGGTCTTCTCAGAGCTCTGTCATGTTCCCCACAAACCCTGGGAAATTTTGAAGATGGTGTCCACACCTCAGTTCACTGGACTTCTGCTTTTCTGGATTTCAGGTATGACTGCTTGGATATGATAATAAAGTGGAGATATTATTTAAATATGAAATTTTCTTGCTTTATTCAGAGCCAGCAGCACATGATGTTTGATTTCCTATTTAAAGAAATTGATACAATGAAATTTTTTATATTTCTAAGTAGTTTAGGAGTGACTTTCATATTCAATGTTGTGTCCTACTAATAGTTTTCTTTCTTCTTAGCCTGCAGATGTGACATCCTGCTGACTCAGACTGCATCCACTCTGTCTGTGTCTCCAGGAGATGAAGTCTCTATTTCCTGTAGGGCCAGCCAGGATATTAGCAATAACCTACACTGGTATCAACAAAAATCACATGAGTCTCCAAGGCTTCTCATCAAGTATGCTTCCCAGTCCATTTCTGGGATCCCCTCCAGGTTCAGTGGAAGTGGATCAGGGACAGATTTCACTCTCAGTATTAATAGTGTGGGGCCCAAGGATTTTGCAATGTATTACTGTCAACAAAGCAACAGCTGGCCTCCCACTGTGATGCAGACCATAGCAAAAACCACCAGGAAAGCAGAAGTGTGAGGTTTGGATGCTTCAGCAGTTTCTGCTGATGCCTCTCTCTTGTTCAAAGTGTTTCACAGATGCAGCCAGGTCTGACTTTACAGAAATAAGTGGAATGATGAAGACTGGAAGTCTCCCTTGCCTCTGAATTCTCTTCACTCATTTTCAGCACTAGAATACATAGCCTAAAATTGTCCTTGTGTAATCAGACATTATTCTTCCAGTGTACTTCAACCAGAGAAAATCTCATCCTAGATGGACAGAAGGAACGATTCATTATTCCTTACCCTTATAATTGTTGAAAATTCAGATTAATCATTTTATGAAACAATAGCGCATAGTTTACTTCTGTCCCCACAAAGACTAGAGAGCTCAGCCTCAGAGATTCATGGCTCTGTTGCAAAGTTCCCTATGCATATTTTTAGTAATTGAACAACTCTTGAATATAAATTACTTTTCATGTTTAAGGATTTTTATGAATAGTCCAATAAAATTTGGTAAATATTGCAAATTTACAGTTATTGCTGTCAAAAAAAAATTAAAGAGTTTGAAACAAAACTATGTTTGTCAACTGAAGTTTCTGTAAATGTCTGGACTTATTATGAATCATTGTAAGTCAAAAAGCATAACAAAATGAAGTTGTTTTTACGAACAATGGAATAATTGAGGATATCCTAGCATTTTGATTCACTTTTTCCTCCTCAGAATTTTATGAAAATAGATGAAGCTGTTAGTTTAGAATTTTTTTCGAAAAACATCTGTGAAATGTTTGTAGTTGCCAGGACAGGGGTTTTGTAAAGGAAAATAACCATGTTGATACTTTTGGCTAGTATGAAAATAAATCTAACATATCTCTTGATGTTTTACCAAGTAGAAAGCACATTCTAAAAAGGAATCTTCAGCCTTGAATAAGAGAACCTTCATCAATGATTAGGGCTTACCTAATAAGAATTGTTTAAAAGTAACTAAGAATTTAAAATTTGGTACAGCATTGTAGTTCATGTCTCTAAACACAGCGTTTGGGATTTGGACGCTGGAGTATCTCCATGAGTTCAAGTCCATTCTAGTTTATATAGCAAGAATCAGGCCAGCCAAGGCTACATAATAAAAACCTGTCTCAAAATCAAAGATAAATTTAGATACTGTTTTTGTGCCCTGTTGTTAGTCTCGCTAAGTGTTTATCTATCATGTAGATTTTCTCAATTACCCAGAGAAACAAATAACCCTATTAAAAAAATGAGGTATAGAGCTAAACAAGGAACTCTCAACTGAGAAATATTAATGGCCAAAAGGCACCCAAAGAAATGTTCAACAACCCTAGTCATTAGGGAAAAGCAAATCAAAACAACTCTGAGATTCCAACTCAGATACCAGTCAGAATGGCTAAGATCCAAAACTCAGGTGATAGCAGTTACTGATCAGGATGTAGAGAACTAAGAACACTCCTCCATTCCTGGTGGGATTGCAAGCTGGTATTAAGCATCTATTAAAATCAATGACTTCAAGAACTTCTTATGTAAATGGATGCAACTAGAAAATATAATCCTCAGTAAGGTTATGCAGTCACAAAGAACACACATGGTGTGCAGTCACTGATAAGAGGATATTAGCTCAAAAGCTTGGAATACACAACATACACACAGATCATATGAAGCTCAAAAAGAATGAAGACCAAAATGTGGATGATTCTTTACTTCCTAAAGGGGGAACAAAATACTCACAGGAGGTAGAGGTTGGGAGGCACTTGGTAGGAAGAGAGCAAGAGGAGGGGACAAAGAGGCGCAGGATCAGGATAGGAAGAGAATGAGATGATGTACAGAGGGACAGGAATTTGAACATAGGTGAGTACTTATGGGGAATGGGAATGGAGGGATAGCCACCAGCAAGTCCCAGATACCAGGAAGGCAGGAGGCTCCAGGATCCAATGGGAATGAATTTAGCTGAAATGCCCAACAAAGGGGAGGGAGAACTCTAAGAGACCATATTTAGAGTTTAGGCAATGCCCTCAGTTGGGGGAAGGTTCCACCCACTCATTTGTAAATTTTTAAGCCAGAATGGCCCCTTTCTCAAAGAAATATGGGAACAAAATGTGGAGCAGATACTGAAGGAAAGGCCATCCATAGACTGCCCCACCATGGGATCCATACCACTTACAGACACCAAACACAGACACTAGTGCTGATGCTAAAACGTGCTTGCTGACAGGAGTCTGCTAAAGCTGTCATCAGAGAGACTCATCCTGAGCCTGATAAATACAGAGGCAGATGCTCATATTCAACCATTGGACTGAGCAGAGAGAACCCAAGGGAGGAGTTAGAGAAAGGGCTGAAAGAGCCAAATGTGTTTGCAACCCCAAAGGAGGAACAACAATATAAACCAACCAGACCCCCAGAGCTCCCAGTGACTAATCCACCAACCAAAGTATACACATTGAAGGACCCATGGCTCCAGCAGTATATGTATCAGAGGATGGCATTGTCTGGCATCAATGGGAGGAGAGACCCTTGGTCGAGTGAAGGCTCCATGCCCTAGTGTAGGGGAATGCCAGAGGGTTGAGGCAGGAGAAAGTGGATGGTTAGGCAAGCACCTTCATAGAAACAGGGGAAGGTGTGATGGGATATGGGGTTTACAGAGGGTAAACCAGGAAAGGGGGTAGCATTTGAAATTTAAAAACATAAAATATCCAATAAAAAACCGGAAAGAAACAAAAGTTAACTCTAAAAATAAAGCAAAACAAAAACAAAACAAAACAAAAAACAAAGACAAAGAGAATTTAAAAAACAAATTGTTTGGGCACATTTTTTTCCCTAATTTTAAATATAAATATACCTTGTGTGTGTGTGTGTGTGTGTGTGTGTGTGTTTGTGTGTGTGTTTGTGTAAATGTGTTTGTGTGTGTTCATGTGATTGCTTATGTGCATGTTTGTGTTAGATGTTAGTGTAAGATGGGGGAGTCAACAATTGGTATTCTTGAAGACCCCAGAAGATCAATGGTAATATCCTCTTCTATAATGCTTTATTTTTAAGTATTGAAATAGGATCTTCTGCTAAATGTAGAATTTTCTGTTATGTAGAATAACTCATCAGAGATACACTTTGATTTGCTTTTCTTCATGCTGAAGTGCTGAAGTTAAAGACAAGTGTGGCTAAACCTGGGTTTTATGTGAATGTTCAGAATTTAACTCGAGTTCCATTTTTTTTTTCATGGCACATATTTTTTAGAGATATCTCCCTCTCCTTGAAAATAATTTATTAAAAATAAAAAAGAACAGAGAAGCACCTAAAGAAATGTTCAACATCCTTAGTCATCAGAGAAATGCAAATCAAAACAACTCTGAATTCCACTTCATGCCACTCAGAATGGCTAAGATCAAAAACTTATGTGATAGCAGATGCTGGTGATGATGTAGAGAAAGAGGAACACTCCTCCGTTGTTGGTGGGATTGCAAGATGGTACAACTACTCTGGAAATCAGTCTGGCAGCTCCTCAGAAAACTGGACATAGTATTACCAGAGGACCCAGCTATAACACTCCTGGGCATATACCGGAAAGAAGTTCTAACATATGACAAGGACACATGTTCCACTATGTTCATAGCAGCCTTATTTATAATAGTCAGAAACTGGAAAGCACACAGATGTATTTCAACAGAGGCATGCATACAGAAAAAGTGGTAAATTTACACAATGGAATACTACACAGTTATGAAATGAAATGACTTCATAAAATTCATACGCAAAGCAATGGAACTAGAAAATATCATCCTGAGTGAGGCACACCAGTCAAAAAAGAACTCACATGGTATGCATTCACTGATAAGTGGATATTAATCCCAAATCAGAATACCAAAGATACAATTCACAGACCATATAAAACTCAAGAAGAAGTAAGACCAAAGTGTGGGTGCTTCTGTCCTTCTTAGAAAGGGTAACAAAATACTCATGGGCACAAATATGGAGAAAATCTGTGGAGCAGAGACTGAAGTAAAGGCCATCCAGAGACTGCCTCACCTGGAGATACATCCCATATACAGTCACCCAACCCAGATAATATTGTTGATGTGAAGAAGTGCATGCTGACAGGAGCCTGATACAGCTGTCTTATGAAAGGTTTTGCCAGATCCTGACAAATGCAGCAGCCAAGTGAGCCCTGTGTCCCCAATGGAGGAGTTAGAGAAAGGACTGAAGGAGCTGATGGGATTTGAATTGCCATAGAAAGAACAGCAATATCAACTAACCAGACACTCCAGATCCCCCAGAGACTAAACCAATAATCAAGGAGTAAACATGGAGGGACACATGGCTCCAACCACATATGGAGCAGAGGATGGCCTTGTGGCACATCAATGAGAGGAGATGCACTTGGTCCTGTGAAGGTTCCATGCCCCAGTGTAGTGGAATTCCAAGGCAGGGAGGCAGGAGTATGTGGGACATTGGGGGAATACACTCATAAAACCTGGTGGAGGATTTTCTTTTTCTTAAAAAAAAATGTACTATGGAATGAATTTCTTTGAACATTCTAGAAATATATCTGTAGCACTCTTTATCACTGTTGTTGGAAAGACATGTAAAATGTATTATTTGGCATTTATTGGAATAAGACGATGGATATGAGATGATTTTCATTTAAACTACTAAATGTAGCCCAGAGACTTCCTTAGACTATGTTAATTATGTAACCATGTAAGTTGAAGCTCAACATCTCTTCAGGTAACCAGCAAGGGACAAATATTCTAAGAAAGCAGAAGGAGCCTGCTATTCTGTCAAGATCTTAGAGAAACCTTGTAAAGTCTGTGTGATTTGCATAAGTACTTCCTTAATCTAGTGTTCCTGCCTCTTAGAGTATTATAAGAAGGTCTTCTTAGAGCTTTGTCATGATCCCCACAAACTCTGGGAAGTTTGAAGATGGTGTCCACAACTCAGTTCCTTGGACTTCTGCTTTTCTGGATTTCAGGTATGACTGCTTGGATATGATAATAAAGTGCTGACAGGAGCCTGATACAGCTGTCTTATGAAAGGTTTTGCCAGATCCTGACAAATGCAGTACATCAACCTTCTTCAAATTATTTCACAGATGCCACCATGTGGTCAAGGTGGAAATAAAGAAAGAAATCAAAGACTTTTTGAAGTTTAATGAAAATGAAGGCACAACATACCCTAATTTATGGGACACAATGAAAGCAGTGCTAAGAGGAAAATTCATAGCCCTGAGTGCTGCCAAAAAGAAACGGGAGAGAGCATACACTAGCAGGTTAATGGCACACCAGAAAGCCCTGGAACAAAAAGAAGCAAATACACCAAAGAGGAGTAGAAGGCAGGAAATCATCAAACAGAGGGCTGAAATCATTCAAGTAGAAACAAATAAAACCATACAAAGAATCAACAAAACGAGGAGTTGGTTCTTTGAGAAAATCAACAAGATAGATAAGCCCTTAGCCAGACTAACCAGAGGGTACAGAGACAGTATCCAAATTAATAAAATCAGAAACGAAAAGGGAGATATAACAACAGAAACTGAGGAAATTCAAAAAATCATGAGATGCTACTACAAAAGCCTGTATACAAAACAACTAGAAAATCTCGAGGAAATGGACAATTTCCTTGACAAATACCAAATACCAAAATTAGATCAGGATCAAATAGACCATCTAAACCATCCTATAACCCCTGAAGAAATAGAAGTCGTCATTGGAAGTCTTCCAATCAAAAAAACCACAGGTCCAGATGGTTTTAGTGCAGAATTCTATCAGACCTTCAAAGAAGACCTAAAACCAATACTCTTCAAACTGTTCCACAAAATAGAAACAGAAGGAACACTACCCAACTCGTTCTATGAAGCCACAATTACGCTAATACCAAAAGCATACAAAGATCCAACAAAGAAAAAGAATCTCAGGCCAATCTCTCTTATGAATATCAATGCAAAAATACTCAATAAAATTCTGGGCAACTGAATTCAAGAACACATCAAAATGATCATTCACCACGATCAAGTAGGCTTCATCCCAGGGATGCAGGGATGGTTCAATATAAGGAAGTCCATCAATGTAATCCACTACATAAAGATTCTCAAAGAAAAAACCACATGGTCATTTAATTAGATGCTGAGAAAGCATTTGACAAAATTCAGCAGCCTTTCATGTTAAAGGTCATGGAAAGATCAGGAATTCGAGGCCCATATCTAAATATAGTAAAAGCAATTTACAGCAAATCAGTAGCCAACATCAATCTAAATGAAGAGAAAGTTGAAGCAATTCCACTCAAATCAGAGACTAGACAAGGCTGCCCTCTCTCTCCATATCTTTTCAATATAGTACTTGAAGTCCTAGCTAGAGCAATTATAAAACAAAAGGAGGTCAAACGGAAACAAATTGGAAAGGAAGAAGTCAATCTATTACTATTTGCAGACGATACGATACTATATTTAAGGGACCCAAAAAACTCCACCAAAGATCTCCTACAGCTTATAAACAACTTCAGCAAAGTGGTCGGATACGAAAATAACTGAAGCCAGTCAGTAGCCTTCCTATACTTAAAGGATAAGCAGGCTGAGAAAGAAATAAGAGAAATGATACCCTTCACGATAGCCACAAACAATATAAAGTATCTTGCAGTGACTCTAACCAAACAAGTGAAAGATCTGTATGACAAGAACTTCAAGTCTCTGAAGAAAGAAATTGAAGAAGACCTCAGAAGATGGAAAAATCTCCCATGTTCATGGACTGGCAGGATTAATATAGTAAAAATGACCATCTTTCCAAAAGCAATATACAGATTCAATGCAATCTCCATCAAAATCCCAACTCAATTCTTCATAGAGTTAGAAAGAGCAATTCAAAAATTCATCTGGAATAACAGAAAAACCAGGATAGCTAAAACTATTCTCAAGAGTAAAAGAAATTCTGGGGGAATCAATATCTCGGACCTGAAGCTGTATTACAGAGCAATAGTGTTAAATATTGCATGGTATTGGTACAGTGACAGGCATGTAGATCAATGGAACAGAATTGAAGACCCAGAAATGAATCCACACTCCTATGGTCACTTGATCTTTGACAAGGAGCTATAACCATCCAGTGGAAAAAAGATAGCCTTTTCAACAAATGGTGCTAGCTCAACTGGAGGTCAACATGCAGAAGAATGCAAATTGATCCATTCTTATCTCCTTTCACTAAGCTCAATTCCAAGTGGATCAAGGACCTCCACATAAAACCAGACACACTGAAACTAATAGAAAGGAAACTAGGGAAGAACCTTGAACATACGGGCACTGGGGTGAATTTCCTGAATAGAACTCCAATAGCTTATGCTCTAAGATCAAGAATTGACAAATGGGACCTGATAAAATTACAAAATTTCTGTAAGGGAAAAGAAACCATCAAAAAGACAAAGTGGCAACCAACTAACTGGGAAATGATCATTACCAACCCTCCATCCGACAGAAGGCTAATATCCAATATATAAAAAGAACTCAAGAAGTTAAACTCCAGAGAGCCAAGTAACCCTATCAAAAAATGGGGTACAGAGCTAGACAAAGAGTTCTCACCTGAAGAATATCTAATGGCTGAGAAGCACCTAAAGAGATGTTCATCATCCTTAGTCATTAGGGAAATGCAAATGAAAACTACCCTGAGATTCCGTCTCACACCAGTCAGAATGACTAAGATCAAAAACACAGGAGACAGCAGTTGTTGGCGAGGATGTGGAGAAAGAGGAACACTACTCCACTTCTGGTGGGATTGCAGTCTGTTACAACCACTCTGGAAAGCAGTCTGGCGGTTCCTCAGAAAACTGGGCATGACAATTCCAGAGGATTCGGCTATACCACTCCTGGGCATATACTCAGTGGCTTTACCTGAATGCAATAAGGACACATACTCAACTATGTTCATAGTAGCCTTATTTATAATAGCCAGAAGCTGGAAAGAACCCAGATGTCCCTCAACGGAGGAATGGATTCAGAAGATGTGGTATATTTACACAATGGAATGCTACTCTGCAATTAAAAACAATGAATTCACGAAATTCCTAGGCAAATTGTCAGAACTGGAAAATATCATCCTTAGTGAGGTTACACAATCTTAAAAGAATACACATGGTATGCAATCACTGATAAGGGGATATTAACCCACAATCTCAGAATATTCAAGACGCAATTCACATATCAGTAGATTTGCAAGAAGATGGAAGGAGAGACCCCTGGTCCAGGAAAGACTGGATATAGGGGAATGCCAGGACAGAGAAGCAGGAGGGGGTTGAATGGGGAAAACAGGGAGGGAAGGGGGCTTATGGGACTTTTGCGTAGGGAGGATTCGGGAAATGGGAAATGATTTGGAATGTAAACAAGAAAACTTAGAAAATAAAATAAAAGAAAGTGGAATTATAAACTTTTTCTGATAAAATTGAAAATCTACAAGGAAAATATTTCTGATAAAACTCAAGAAATATATAGAAAAACATGTTAAAACTGATTATTTCATGTAAAATTATACATATAAGATAGGCATAAATATATTCCTAAATTGATTTAAACTATAAGTAAAAATATTTTCTGATAAAGTTGAAAATTTACCTGGAAAATATCTCTGATAAATTGAAGAAATTTACATAAATAAATTGGTAGGAATTAAAATATTCCTAAGTTGATTGAAAGTAGAATTATAAACATTTTCTTATAAAATGAAAAAAATATATGGAAAAACATTAAAATTGAAGATTATCGTGGAAAATTATACAGACAAAATGTTAGGCATAAAAATATTTCTAAGTTGATCAAAAGTGAAATTATAAATATTTTCTGTTAAAATTGATTATTTACCTGAAAATATATCTGATAAAATTGAAGAAATATATAGAAAACGCATTAAGATTGAGTATTTCATGGAAAAATTATACAGATAAAATGGTAGGTATAAAAATATTCCTATGTTTTTTGAAAGTGGAATTATAAACACTTTCTGATAAAATTTAATATCTACAAGGAAAATATTCCTGAAAAAAATCAAGAAATATATAGAGAAACATGTTAAAACTGACTATTACATGGAAAATTATACAGATAAAATGGACGGTATAAAAATGTTCCTAAGCTGACTGAAAGTAAAATTATAGACATTGTATGATAAAACTGAAGATCCACATGGATAATACTACTGAAAAAATTGAAGAAAAATAGAGAGAAACTTTAAAGCTGAACATTATCATGAACAATTATACTGACAAAATGGTAGGCACACAGACATTCCTAAATTGATTGAAAGTGGAACTACAAACAGCCCCCCCCCCCACACACACACAAAACCATAGATCTACATGAAAAACACCTCAGACAAAATCGAAGAAATACACAGAAAAAATGTTAAAATTAAAGATTATCATGGAAAATAATACAGTCAAAATGGTAGACACAAAAAGCAATACTGAACTGAAAGGAGTCACAAACATTTTCTGATAAAATTGAAGATCTACATGAAAAACATCTCTGTTAGACTATGTTTTTTGTTGGGGAATTGAGTCTATTGACATGATAAGATATTAAAGAATAGTGATGTTTGCTTCCTGTTATTTTTGATATTCTTTTTATTTATGTGTGGTTCTTTTCTTTTGGGTTTGTTGGAAAAAGATTTCTTTCTTGCTTTTTCTAGGGTGTAGCTTCCCTCCTCATGTTGGTGTTTTCCACCTAATATCTTTGGTGGCTGGATTTGCGGAAAGATATTGTGTAAATTTGGTTTTATCATGGAATATCTTGGTTTCTCCATCTATGGTAATTGAGAGTTTTGCTGGGTATAGTAGTTTGGGCTGGCATTTGTGTTCTCTTAGGGTCTGTATGAGATCTGCCCAGGATCTTCTGACTTTCATCATCTCGGGTGAGAAGTCTGGTGTAATTCTGACAGGCCTGCCTTTATAGGTTACTTGACCTTTTTCTCTTACTGCTTTCAATATTCTTTCTTTGCTTAGTGCATTTGGTGTTTTGATTATTATGTGCCGGGTGGACTTTATGGTCTGGTCCAGTCTGTTTGCAGTTCTGTAGGCTTCTTGTATGTTCATGGACATCCCTTTCTTTTTTTTTTTTTATTTTATTTTTTTTAATTTACATTCCAAATCATTTCCCCTTTCCCGTTTCCTCCCTCCCCGAAAGGCCCATAAGCCCTCTTCCCTCCCTTTTTCTCCATTCAACCCTCTCTCGTTTCTCTGTCCTGGTGTTCCCCTACATCCAGTCTTTCCAGGACCAGGGGTCTCTCCTTCCATCTTCTTAGAAATCTATTGCTATGCGAATTGTGTCTAGGGTATTCCGAGATTCTGGGTTAATATCTCCTTATCAGTGACAGCATACCATGGGTGTTCTTTTGTGATTGGGTTACCTCACTAAGGATGATATTTTCAAGTTCTGACCATTTGCCTAGGAATTTCATGAATTCATTGTTTTTAATTGCAGAGTAGTATTCCATTGTGTAGATATACCACATCTTCTGAATCCACTCCTCCGTTGAGGGACATCTGGGTTCTTTCCAGCTTCTGGCTATTATAAATAAGGCTGCTATGAACATAGTGGAGCATGTGTCCTTATTGCATGCAGGTAAAGCCTCTGGCTATATGCCCAGGAGTGGTATAGCCGGATCCTCCGGGAGTGTCATGCCCAGTTTTCTGAGGAACCGCCAGACTGCTTTCCAGAGTGGCTGTACCAGCTTGCAATTCCACCAGCAGTGGAGGAGTGTTCCTCTTTCTCCACATCCTCGCCAACAACTACTGTCTCCTGTGTTTTTGATCTTAGCCATCCTGACTGGTGTGAGATGGAATCTCAGGGTTGTTTTGATTTGCATTTCCCTAATGACTAAGGATGATGAACATCTCTTTAGGTGCTTCTCAGCCATTAGATATTCTTCAGGTGAGAACTCTTTGTTTAGCTCTGTACTCCATTTTTTAATAGGGTTACTTGCCTCTCTGGAGATTAACTTCTTGAGTTCTTTGTATATATTGGATATTAGCCCTCTGTCGGATGTAAGGTTGGTAAAGATCATTTCTCAGTTAGTTGGTTGACGCTTTGTCTTTTTGACAGTGTCTTTTTCCTTGCAAAAACTTTGCAATTTAATGAGGTCCCATTTGTCTATTCTTGATCTTAGAGCATAAGGTATTGGAGTTCTGTTCAGGAAATTCTCCCCTGTGCCCATATGTTCAAGGTTTTTCCCTAGTTTCCCTTATATTAGTTTCAGTGTGTCTGGTTTTATGTGGAGATCCTTGATCCACTTGGAATTGAGCTTAGTGCAAGGAGATAAGAATGGGTCAATTTGCGTTCTTCTGCATTTTGACCTCCAGTTGAGCCAGCACCATTTGTTGAAAAGGCTATCTTTTTTCCACTGGATGCTTTTAGCTCCTTTGTCAAAGATCAAGTGACCATAGGAGTGTGGATTCATTTCTGGGTATTCAATTCTGTTCCATTGATCTACATGCCTGTCACTGTACCAATAACATGCGGTTTTTAACACTATTGCTCTATAGTACAGCTTGAGGTCCGGGATACTGATTCCCCCAGAGGTTCTTTTATTCTTGAGAATAGTTTTAGCTATTCTAGGTTTTCTGTTATTCCAGATGAATTTTTGAATTGCTCTTTCTAACTCTATGAAGAATTGAGTTGGGATTTTGATGGGGATTGCATTGAATCTGTGTATTACTTTTGGTAAGATGCTCATTTTTACTATATTAATCCTGCCAATCCATGAGCATGGCAGATTTTTCCATCTTCTGAGGTCTTCTTCAATTTCTTTCTTCAGAGACTTGAAGTTCTTGTCATACAGATCTTTCACTTATTTGGTTAGATTCACGCCAAGATACTTTATATGGTTTGTGGCTATCGTGAAAGGTATCATTTCTCTTACTTCTTTCTCAGCCTGCTTATCCTTTGAGTATAGGAAGGCTTCTGACTTGCTTGAGTTGATTTTATATCCGGCCACTTTGCTGAAATCGTTTATCAGCTGTAGGAGTTCTCTGGTGGAGTTCTTTGGGTCGCTTAAGTATACTATCATATCATCTGCAAATAGTGATAGTTTGACTTCTTCCTTTCCAATTTGTATCCCTTTGACTTCTTTTTGTTGTCTAATTGCTCTAGCTAGAACTTCAAGTACTATATTGAAAAGATATGGAGAGAGAGGGCAGCCTTGTCTAGTCCCTGATTTTAGTGGGATTGCTTCAAGTTTCTCTCCATTTAGATTGATGCTGGCTACCGGTTTGCTGTAAATTGCTTTTACTATGTTTAGATGTGGGCCTTGAATTCCTGATCTTTCCAAGACCTGGACATCCCTTTCTTTAGGTTAGGGAAGTTTTCTTCTACAATTTTGTTGAAGATATTTACTGGCCCTTTAAGTTGGAAATCTTCACTCTCTTCTATACCTATAATCCTTCGGTTGGTATTCTCATTGTGTCCTGGATTTCCTGGATGTTTTGGCTCAGGAGCTTTTTGCAATTTGCATTTTCTTTAACTGTTGAGTCAATGTTTTCTATGGTATCTTCAGCCCCTGATATTCTTTCTTCTATCTCTTGTATTCTGTTGTTGATGCTTGCATCTATGACTCCTGAATTCTTTCCAAGATTTTCTATCTCCAGATATGTCTCACTTTGTGATTTCTTTATTGTTTCTACTTCCATTTTTAGATCCTGGATGGTTTTGTTCAGTTCCTTCACTTGTTTTGTGTTTTCCTGTAAGTCTTTCAGGGATTTTTGATTCCTCTTTAAGGGCCTTTACCATTTGACCCATGTTCTTCTGTATTTCTTTAAGGGAGTTATTTATTTCCTTCTTGATGTCCTCCAACAGCATCGTGAGAAGAGACTTTAAATCCAACTCTTGCTTTTCCAATGTGCTGGGGCATCTGGGATTGCTGTGGTGGGAGAACTGGGCTCTGATGTTGCCAAGTAGCCTTGGTTTCTGTTGGTAGGGTTCTTGCACTTGCCTTTTGCCATCTGGTTATCTCTGGTGTTAATTTGTCTTGTCTCTGGCTGGAGCTTGCCCCTCTTATGGGCCTGTAAACCTGTGTCTGTACTCCTGGGAGACCCTCTCTTCTGGCAGGGTCTGTTCACAGAAGGCTGTGGAGCTGTGTGGTTCCCTGCTGTAAATTGCGGCTAGAAGGGAAGACTCCTGTCCCAGGTACTCCAATGATCATATGCCTTGTGCACTCATAGCTGTTCCCCTCTGGAGAGAAGGTGGAGATCTCACCTCCATGCTCAGAAGTGAAATCTCTTCTAGGAGATCACTCTCTCCTGGCAGACTAAGCACAGAAGGCTTTGGAGCTGCCTAGTTCCCTGCTTCAGATGGCGGCTGGAAGGGAAGACTCCTATCCCAGCTGCTCCACTGATCCTATCTCCTGTATTTCTTTAAGGGAATTGTTTATGTCCTTCTTGATGTCCTCTAACAGCATCGTGAGAAGAGACTTTAAATCCAACTCTTGCTTTTCCAGATGGCATACTACTTTAACCTTTGTTTTACAGGCCTTCTAAAATGGTTGTGGTATATCCAATGGAGATTGTTGCATAGAACATTGTTTGTGATATTTTCATTGGGCATAAAAAGCACTATTACATGCTTGAGCTACCATTTAGATATACTTTCTGCCCTCAGGGCGTCGAGCAGAAATCAGAACTATATAAAATGCTATGTCAGGAATGCTCACAGAATTGGGCAAAGTATTGAAACTTTGTGATAGATGTTGGCTATGCAGAAGGCAGTAAGGTCCAACAACACTACAGAACAGTTGATATGGTAAGGGTAATTAGCCGAGCTGAGAAAATGAGTGAGAATTGGTATGAGGCAATGTCAGAGAGAATAGCAAACTTTTGCCAAAAAGCAGCAGGTGGATTAAACATATAGCCAGGCCTGGGAAGTACAGTATATTTTGATTTCTTCTTGCTGAATAGGGGCAAAGAAAAATAGTAAAGGGAAAGTTATTATTCTAGGATTGTGGTGTAAGGAAGGGGTGTAAGTCAAGTATATGGCACAGTAGGGGTGGGATTCAAAGGAGGAGATCTCAGATCATTTAAGAATGAACCAGAGAATAAGTTCTTCTTAGGTTGTTTTTACTGCACTTTGATTTCATACCAAGTACAAGAGGGAATAGAGCAAGTAAGATAATAGTGGACAATGAATATATTTTATGATTTTTGATCCACTTCTGAGTTTGTACTGTGATAAATTTCTTTCTAATAACTTTTACAGTATCAAGGAAAGCACACACTGAACCTGGAGTTATTCAAAATACCACACTACTCTTAAGATTCAAGTTTAACTCTTTGATTTTGTAGAAAAAAATAATGCATCTCTATTCTATCATGGGATAACTGCAGATGCTGGAACAGACTGAATTTTTGAGGAGAGGCTACTCTTCCAAATTTCACATAATCCCTCAATTTGAAAACTGGATCTTTAAATTCCTACAAATTCTCATTTGACTTTGGAAGGTCTATGCTCTATGCCATATCCTACTACCACCAAATCTTCTCCAGCTTCAAGGAGAACACAATTTTCCATGGCAAAGTGTAGGTCAGAGGATATCAAGTAAGGGGAAGAGACAAATACATTCAGAGGATTCAGCCAGAGTAATGTGAATAAGATGTGACCATACAGGTGTTATGCTATTTAGTGTTCATGATGGGTTGATAAAATCCCTGGAGGAAGGGTTATGGCATGCAAGTGGGTTTTCTGGGGATGGCCCACCATTTTGCATGGATGCAATGGGTTTGCTCTTAGAGTTGTATAACCTGTTTACTTTGCTCTGGGACTTATTCTCACTGTTGATATACCTTTCCTGCCACTGTTAGATAGCTTAATGATTCCTGCGCATCAGCCAATACAAATGGGAAAATTTCTTGCAGATCAGTATGAAATATACTTTCATGTCATAATGCTGTTTAGATGAATTAATGACTTTATAAAATTCTTGATTTGATTCAAATAATTTTAGAAAGAAAGTTTAAGGAGATGGTTTTAGTTGTTTTACCAAAAAGATATAATAAGTTAGAATGAAGAATAAGGTGTGTCCCTTCTTCAAAAAATGCTAAGTAAAAGGTTATAATATGCAATACACTGAGCCTTCATAAATTACACTAAGAAGAGAAATATGCTTGTGACAGATTTGTGATAAAGAAAGACAGTCATCCTAAGTCAGGTCCAAGGATGAGACCACAGGTTCTCACTGTGATATATCATGTGTGAATGCATGTATGTACGTATGTATGTATGTATATATGTATGTATATATGTATATTTACATATGTGCATATGTCTGTCTGTCTATATCATTTATGTAAGCATATGTGAATGTAGGTAATCATGCATAGGCAATTGTGAAATTGATAATACAGGTTGTTAGGCTCAGTCAATGTCTTTGTGTGTGTGTGTGTGTGTTTGTGTGTGTGTGTGTATGTGTGTGTACTACTTTATCTTCCTCTTTTTTACTTTTCTTTTGCTCATGAAAAGTTAATGGTAAAAAGCCCAAAGAATTAAGTTTCTTTTCCTAATCATTTATTACTATCAGCAGGAGTCAATTGCCAGAATCCATCAAATTTGGCCCCCAGAACAGTAAGAGTGTTAAAGGCCAGAGATCATCAGCCCCTTGGTTTGCCTATTTGTGTCAGCCTCAATACCTGAATGTCTGGGTGTTACTCTCGCAGTGAGTGATCAAGATATCCCATGTTTGTGGTCCAGATTAAGCATTTTATTATAAATCAAAATTTTTGTTCTACTGTGCCTGTGCTTGTACTCTAATTCACACCAAAAGTGTTAGAGAAATAAAACAAAGATGAAGGTAATTGTAATTATTAGTTTGGCATGTCCTGATGAAAGAAGATTGGGAGCTTTTTTAAAGGTGTGGTTTGGGTTATTCTGAACAAACTGTGTTTTAGATGGAAGATGAGCCTTGACAGTGTGCACTGACACTATAGTTAAGCACACCAACATGCTTTCATAGAACGAGTGATTGTTGATGATGTCCTTTTTCAAGTTTTAATTGAGAAATAGATTTTATTTTTATTAGTTATTTTCTTTGTTTACATTTAAAATGTTATCCTCTTTATTCTTTTTCCCCTCCAAACACCCCTTATTCCATTTGCCCTACCCCTGCTCACTAACCCACCCACTCCCTCTTCCCTGTCCTGGCATTCCCCTACATTGGGACATCAAGCCTTCACAGGACCATGGGTCTCTCCTCTCCTTGATGTCCCACATGGCCAACTTCTGGTACTTATGCAGTTGGAGCCATAAGTCCCTCCATTTTGTTGGTGGTTTAGTCCCTGGGAGCACTAGGGTTACTGGTTGGTACATATTATTGTTCTTCCTATGGGGCTGCAAGCCCCTTCAGCTCATTGGGTCCTTTCTCTAGCTCCTCCATTGGAGATCCTGTACTTAGTCCAACGGATTGCTGTGAACATCCACTTCTGTATATGTCAGGCACTGGCAGAGCCTTTCATGAGACAGCTATATCAGGCTCCTATCAGCAGGCACTTGTTGGCATCTACTGTAGTGTCTGGGTTTGGTAGCTGTATATGGAGTGTATCTCAAAGTGGGACAGTTATTGATCACCTTTCCTTCAGTTTCTGCTCCATACTTTGTCTCTGTATTTGCTCCCATGGGTTTTTTTTTCTAAGCAGATCTGAAGTATCCACACTTGTGGTTTTCCTTCTTCTCGAGCTTCATATGACTTATGAATCTTATCTTGGGTATTCCTAGCTTCTGGGCTAAAATACACTTATCAGGGAGTGCATACAATAAGTGAACTTTTGTGGTTGGGTTACCTTATTCTGGATGATGTTTTCTAGTTCCATCCATTTGTCTAAGAATTTCATGAAGTCGTTGTTAGTAATAGCTGAGTAGTATTTCATTGTGTAAATGTACCACGTTTTCTGTATCCATTCCTCTGTTGAGGGACATCTGGGTTCTATCAAGCTTCTGGCTATTATAAATAAGACTTCTATGAACATATTGGAGCATGTGTCCTTATTACATGTTGGAGCATCTTCTGGGTATATGCCCAAGAGTGGTATAGCTTGGTCTCCAGGTTGTACTATGTAAAATTTTCTGAGGAACTGCCAAATTGATTTCCAGAGTAGTTGTACCAACTTGCAATCCTGCCAGCAATGTAGGAGTATTCCTCTTTGTCCACATCCTCGCCAGCATCTGTTGTCAGTTGAACTTTTGATTTTAGTCATTCTAACATGTGTGAGGTAGAATCTCAGAGTTGTTTTGATTTCATTTCCCTGATAAATATGGGTGTTGAACATTTCTTCAGTTTTTTTCTCAGCCATTCGGTGTTCCTCTGTTGAGAATTCTTTGTTTTACTCTGTACCTCATTTTTTTTAAAGATTTATTTATTTATTATGTGTAAGTACACTGTAGTTGCCTTCAGACACACCAGAAGAGAGCGTCAGATCTCATTACAGATGGTTGTGAGTCACAATATGGTTGCTGGGATTTGAACTCAGGACCTTCGAAAGAGCAAGTCAGTGCTCTTAACCACTGAGCCATCTCTCCAGCCCCCCTGTACCCCATTTTTAATTGGGTTATTTGGTTCTCTGAAATCTACCTTCTTTAGTTCTTTGTGTATATTGGATATTAACCTTCTATTGGACGTAGGATTGGTCTAGATCATTTCCCAATCTGTTGGTTGGCGTTTTGTCCTACTGACAAAATTTTGCAATTTTATGAGGTCCTATATGTCAATTCTTGATCTTAGACCATAAGGTATTTGTATTCTATTCAGGAAAATTTCCCTTGTGCCCATGTGTTCAAGGCTCTTTCCATTTTCTCTTCTATTAGATACAGTGTATCTGGTTTCATGTGGAGGTCCTTGATCCACTTGGACTTGGGATTTGTACAACGAGATAAGAAGGGATCAATTTGGGATCTTCTACATACTAATCTTCAGTTGAACCAGCACCATTTGTTGAAAATGCTGTCTGTTTCTTCACTTGATGGCTTTACCTCATTTGTTGAAGATCAAGTGACCACAGGCATGTGGGTTCATTTTTGGTTCTTCAATTCTATTCCATTGATCATCTGCCTGTAACTGTACCAATACCATGATGGTTTTTTTCTACATTTTTTTATTTACATTCCAAATGATTTCCCCTTTCCCGTTTCCTCCCTCCCCAAAAGTCCCATAAGCTCTCTTCTCTCCCTGCGTTCCCAATTCAACCCCCTCTCGCTTCTATATTCTGGTATTCCCCTACATCCAGTCTTTCCAGGACCAGGGGTCTCTCCTTCCATCTTCTTGGAAATCTATTGATATGTGAATTGCGTCTTGGGTATTCTGAGATTCTGGGTTAATATCCCCTTATCAGTGACTGCATACCATGTGTGTTCTTTTGTGATTGGGTTACCTCACTAAGGATGATATTTTCCAGTTCTGACGATTTGCCTAGGAATTTCGTGTACTCATTGTTTTTAATTGCAGAGTAGTATTCCATTGTGTAAATATACCACATCTTCTGAATCCATTCCTTTGTTGAGGGACAACTGGGTTCTTTTCAGTTTCTGGCTATTATAAATAAGGCTTCTATGACCTTAGTGGAGCATGTGTCCTTATTGCATGTAGGGGAAGCCTCTGGGTATATGTCCAATGGGAAAGCAGGATCCTCCAGGAGTGTCATACCCAGTTTTGTGAGGAACCTCCAGACTGCTTTCCAGAGTGGTTGTACCAGCTTGCAATCCCACCAGCAGTGGAGGAGTGTTCCTCTTTCTCCACATCCTCGTCAACAACTGCTGTCTCCTGTGTTTTTGATCTTAGCCATTCTGACTGGTGTGAGATGGAATCTCAGGGTTGTCTTGATTTGCATTTCTCTAATGACTAAGGATGATGAACATCTCTTTAGGTGCTTCTCAGCCATTAGATATTCTTCAGGTGAGAACTCTTTGTTTACCTCTGTACCCATTTTTTAAGGGTTACTTGACTCTCTGGAGTCTAACTTCTTGAGTTCTTTATATATATTGGATATTAGCCCTCTGTTGGATGTAGGGTTGGTAAAGATCTTTTCCCAGTTTGTTGGTTGCCACTTTGTCCTTTTGACAGTGTCCTTTGCCTTACAGAAACTTTGTAATTTTATGAGGTCCCATTTGTCAATTATTGATCTTAGCACATAAGCTATTGGTGTTCTGTTCAGGAAATTTTCCCCAGTGCCCATATGTTCAAGGTTCTTCCCTAGTTTCCCCTCTATTAGTTTCAGTGTGTCTGGTTTTATGTGGAGGTCCTTGATCCACTTGGAATTGAGATTAGTGCAAGGAGATAAAAATGGATCGATTTGCATTCTTCAAGGAGCACCATTTGTTGAAAAGGCTATCTTTTTTCTACTGGATGGTTTTAGCTCCTTTGTCAAAGATCAAGTGACCAGAGGAGTGTGTATTCATTTCTGGGTCTTCAATTCTGTTCCATTGATCTACATGCCTGTCACTGTACCAGTACCATGCAGTTTTTAACACTATTGCTTTATAGTACAGCTTGAAGTCCGGGATATTGATTCTCCCAGAAGTTCTTATACTCTTGAGAATAATTTTAGCTATCCTGTGTTTTCTGTTATTCCAGATGAATTTTTGAATTGCTCTTTCTAACTCTATGAAGAATTGAATTGGAATTTTGATGGGGATTGCATTGAATCTCTAGATTACTTTCAGCAAGATTACCATTTTTACTATATTATTCCTGCCAATCCATTAGCATGGGAGATCTTTCCATCTTCTTAGATCTTCTTCAATTTCTTTCTTCAGAGACTCGAATGTCTTGTCATACAGATCTTTCCCTTGCTTAGTTAGAGTCACACTAAAGTATTTTATGTTATTTGTGACTATTGTGAAGGGCGTTATTTCACTAATTTCTCTGCCTCTTTATCCTCTGAATAGAGGAAGACTACTGATTTCTTTGAGTCAATTTTATATCCAGCAACTTTGCTGAATTTGTTTATCAGGTTTAGGAGTTCTATGGTGGAATTTTGGGGGTCACTCAAGTATAGTTTCATATCATCTGTAAACAGTGATAATTTGACCTCTTCCATTCCAGTTTCTATCCCTTTGACCTCTTTTTGTTGTTTAATTGCTCTGGTTGGGACTTCAAGTATTTATTGAACAGGTAGGGAGATCCCATTTTTCAACTCCTGATGTATGAGTATGAGCCGTTGGAGTTCTGTTTAGGAAATTCCCCCATGTGTCAATGTGTTCAAGGCTCTTTCCCACTTTCTCTTATATTATATTCAGTGTATCTGGTTTTAAGTTGATCCACTTGGCCTGGAGCTTTTTTTAAGGTGACATATGGATCCATTTTCATTTTTGTTCATACAAATTGCCAGTTAGACCAGCACCATTTATTTAAGATTCTTTGTTTTTTTCCATTGTATATTTTTTGATTTATTGTCAAAGATCAAGTATCCATAAGTTTGTTGTTTTATTTCTGGGTCTTTATTTCTATTCCATTGTCTGTCTCTGTACCAATACCATGCAGTTTTCATCACTGTTGCTAAAAGCAGAATAGTATCCATTCATGTAAATGAACTACATTTTCTGTATCTATTCTTATTTTGAGGGACATATGGGTTGTTTGAATTTCTGAGAATTATAAATAATGCTGCTACGAACATAGCTCAGCAGGTGTCCTTGTATGATTGTGCAGCCCCTTTTGAGTATATGACCAGGGGCAGTATTCCTGAGTCTTTTAGTTGAACTATTTCCAGTTTTCTGAGGAACAGTCAGATTGATTTTGAGAGTGCTTTTACCAGTTTGCAACTCAACCAGCAATTCCTCTTTTCCACTTCTTTGCCAGTATGCACTGGTACTTGTGGTTTTGAACTTAGCCATTCTAATTTGTATAAGGTGGAATCTCCGGTTCCTTTTGATTTGTGTTTCCCTTATGACTAAAGACTTTGAACATATCTGTAAGTCCTTCTCAGCCATTTAAGATTTCTCTGTTGAAAATTCTCTGTTTAGTTCTGTACCTATTTTTTACAATCATTTTATTCATTTACAGTTCAAATGATATCCCCCTTCCAGGCTACATCTCCACAAATCCCCACCCCATCTTTCCTTTCCCCACTTCCCTTTGCCTCTATGAAGGTGCTCCTCCACCCACTAACCCCTTCCTTCCTCACTGTTCTGGCATCCTCCTATGCTGGTGCATCAAGTCTCCATAGGACCAAGGGCATTCCTTACCACTAATGTTAGATAAGGCCATCCTCTGCTACATATGTATCTGGTGCCATGCTTCCTTCCAAGAATTCACTTTGATTGGTGGTTTAGTCTCTGGGACCTCTGGGTGGTCCAGTTAGTTGATATTGTTCTTCTTATGGGGTTGAAATCCATTTCAGCTTCTCCAGTCCTTCATCTACATCTTCTGTGGGGGTTCCCAGGCTCAATCTGATGGTTTGGTGTATATACATGCATCTACATTGTTCAGGTGCTGATAGAATCTCTTAGGGAGCAGCCATACCAGAGTCTTGTCTGCAAGTGCTTCTAGCATCAGCAGTAGGGTCTGGGTTTGGTGTCTACAGATTTGATGGAACCCTAGATGAGAAACCATGGAAGCCAGAAGTTCCCAGGACACAACAGGAATGACTTTAGCAGAAATGTGCAGCAAAGGAGTGTTAGAACTTGAAGAATCTGTAGCCCATTTTTAAATTGTGTTATTTGGATTTTTTGCTGTCTAACTTTTCAACTTCCATGTATATTTTGAACATTAGCCCTCTATACTTTGTAGTGTTATTGAAGAACATTTTTCAATCTGTAGGTTGCTGTTTTGTCCTATTGACATTATTCAAAATCTTTTCAGTTTCAAGAGGCCCCATTCTCCAATTGTTTATCTTTGAACCTGAGACATAGGTGTTCTATTAGGAAAATTTTTCCTGTGCCAATGCCTTTGAGGATATTTTTTAGTTTATCTTTCATTAGACTCAGTGTATCTGCTTTTATACTGAGGCACTTGATCCACTTGGATTTGAGGTTTTTTTGGGCAGGGTGATAAATATGGATCAATTTGCATTCTTGTACATGAACTCAGCCAGTTAGACCACCACAATTTGTTGAAGATGGTTTCTTTATTCTACTGTATGGTTTTGGCTTCTTTGTCAAATATCAAGTATTCATAGGTATGTGGGTATATTTCTGGATCTTTGACTGCATTCCATTGATTTATTTGACTGTCTTTGTCCCAATACCATCCAGTTTCTTTCTCTATTGCTATGTAATACAGCTTGAAATGAGGGATTGTGATTCCCTCCAGAAGTTCTTTTATTGTTCACTTACTCATCAAAGAGAAATACCACCAAGATGATACTGAAATTCTGAACATGCAAGCAACAAACACAGTTACACCTAGGTTTATAAAAAAAAAACTGTTACAGCTATACTCACATATTTACCTTCATACAGTGATGGTGGGAGACTCTAATACCTGACTTTTGTCTTTGAAAAGGTTGTACACACTCTCTTAGCTAGATTTTCATTGCTGTGAAGAGACATCATTACCAAGGCAACTCTTATAAAGAACAACATTTAATTGTGTCTGGCTTACAGATTCAGAAGTTCAGTCCATGACAAAATACAGCAAACCTGGTGCTCTAGAACTATCTGAGAGATCTATATCTTTATCCAAATGAAGCAGCAGGAGACTATCTTCTGCAGGCAACTAGGAGAATGATCTCTTCTGCACTGGGTGGATCTTGAACATAGGGCTTCACAACTCAACCCCACAGTAACATGTTTCCTCCCATAAGACCACACCTATTCTAAGAAGGATACACCTAATTTTGTCACTCCTTTTGAGACAATCATTCAAACACATCAGTCTATAGTGTCCAAACCTATGCAAACCACTATACGGACAAAACATGGAAATGTCTGAGACTATATCATTATATAATGCCAAAACCAAATGGCTCTGTTTACAGATAATTTTCACCCAAACACAAAGGAATATACCTTTGTCAGCAGGTCATGGAGTGTTATGGAAGAATGACCACATATTTGTATATAAGACAAGTCTCAACATACATACAGAAATAGAAGCAATACCTTTCAAACTTTCTGTCAACTATGGATGAAACCTGAATATCATAACAACAGAAGACAACAAAAAGCTTACAAACCAATGGAGTCTAAAGTCAGTGCTGAATGAAAAATTGATCAAGACATAAATGCAGAAGTAAACTATCATATTATCTGTAAATAGTAATACTTTGAATTCTTCCTTTTCAATTTGTATCCCTTTCATCTCCTTTAGTTTTCTTATTGTTCTGGCTAGAACTTCAAGTAGTATATTGAACATATAGGGAAAGAATCGGCAGTTTTTTCTTGTCCCTGATATTAGTTCAAATGCGTTCATTTTCTTTCCATTTATTTTGATATTGGGTATTGGTTAGCTGTGTACTGCTTTGATTGTGTTTAGGTTTGTGCCCTGTGGCCCTTATTTCTCTAATACCTTTAACATGAAGTGTTGTTGGATTTTATCAAAGGATTTTACATCATCTAATGAGATAATCTTGTGATTTTTTTCTTTCAGCTTGTTTATATGGTTGATTACATTGATGGATTTTCATATATTGAAATATCCCTACATCCCTGGGATGAAGCCTACTTGATCTTGGTGGATGATGTCTTTCATGTGTTCCTGGATTTGGTTTGTGAGTAATTTAGTGAACATTTTTTTGAATTGATGTTCATAAGAGAACTTGGTCTGAAAGTCTGTCCGTTGAGTCTTTGTGTGGTTTTGATGTCAGTGAGACTCTAGCATCGCAGAATGAGTTTTGCAGTTTTCCTTTTGTTTCTATTTTGTGGAATAGTTTAAATAGTATTAGAATAAGCTCTTATTTGAAAGTCTGTTAAAACTGTGCACTAAAACCTCCCAACCCTCTGACTTTTTTTTTTCATTTGGGTTTCTTTTTTAATATTTATTTTATATTATTTTTTTAATTTACATTCCAAATCATTTCCCCTTTCCCGTTTCCTCCCTCCCCGGAGGTCCCATAAGCCCCCTTCCCTCCCTCTTTTCTCCATTCAACCCCCTCTCGTTACTCTGTCCTGGCGTTCCCCTACATCCAGTCTTTCCAGGACCAGGGGTCTCTCCTTCCATCTTCTTAGAAATCTATTGATATGCGGATTGTGTCTAGGGTATTCCGAGATTCTGGGTCGATATCCCCTTATCAGTGACTGCATACCATGTGTGTTCTTTTGTGATTGGGTTACCTCACTAAGGATGATATTTTCAAGATCTGACCATTTGCCTAGGAATTTCATGAATTCATTGTTTTTGATTGCAGAGTAGCATTCCATTGTGTAAATATACCACATCTTCTGAATCCATTCCTACATTGAGGGACATCTGGGTTCTTTCCAGCTTCTGGCTATTATAAATAAGGCTGCTATGAACATAGTGGAGCATGTGTCCTTATTGCATGCAGGGGAAGCTTCTGGGTATATGCCCAGGAGTGGTATAGCCTGATCCTCCGGGAGTGTCATGCCCAGTTTTCTGAGGAACCGCCAGACTGCTTTCCAGAGTGGTTGTACCAGCCTGCAATTCCACCAGCAGTGGAGGAGTGTTCCTCTTTCTCCACATCCTCGCCAACAACTGCTGTCTCCTGTGTTTTTGATCTTAGCCATCCTGACTGGTGTGAGATGGAATCTCAGGGTTGTTTTGATTTGCATTTCCCTAATGACTAAGGATGATGAACATCTCTTTAGGTGCTTCTCAGCCATTAGATATTCTTCAGGTGAGAACTCTTTGTTTAGCTCTGTACCCCATTTTTTAATAGGGTTACTTGCCTCTCTGGAGTTTAACTTCTTGAGTTCTTTGTATATATTGGATATGAGCCCTCTGTCGGATGTAAGGTTGGTAAAGATCATTTCCCATTTAGTTGGTTGCCGCTTTGTCTTTTTGACAGTGTCTTTTGCCTTGCAAAAACTTTGTAATTTAATGAGGTCCCATTTGTCTATTCTTGATCTTAGAGCATAAGCTATTGGAGTTCTGTTCAGGAAATTTTCCCCTGTGCCCATATGTTCAAGGTTCTTCCCTAGTTTCCCTTCTATTAGTTTCAGTGTGTCTGGTTTTATGTAGAGATCTTTGATCCACTTAGAATTGAGCTTAGTGCAAGGAGATAAGAATGGGTCAATTTGCATTCTTCTGCATGTTGACCTCCAGCTGAGCCAGCACCATTTGTTGAAAAGGCTATCTTTTTTCCACTGGATGGTTTTAGCTCCTTTGTCAAAGATCAAGTGACCATAGGAGTGTGGATTCATTTCTGGGTCTTCAATTCTGTTCCATTGATCTACATGTCGGTTACTGTACCCATACCATGCAGTTTTTAACACTATTGCTCTGTAGTAGAGCTTGAGGTCCGGGATACTGATTCCCCCAGAGGTTCTTTTACTCTTGAGAATAGTTTTAGCTATTCTGGGTTTTCTGTTATTCCAGATGAATTTTTGAATTGCTCTTTCTAACTCTATGAAGAATTGAGTTGGGATTTTGATGGGGATTGCATTGAATCTGTGTATTACTTTTGGTAAGATGCTCATTTTTACTATATTTTCCTGCCAATCCATGAGCATAGCAGATTTTTCCATCTTCTGAGGTCTTCTTCAATTTCTTTCTTCAGAGACTTGAAGTTCTTGTCATACAGATCTTTCACTTATTTGGTTAGAGTCATGCCAAGATACTTTATATGGTTTGTGGCTATCGTGAAAGGTATCATTTCTCTTACTTCTTTCTCAGCCTGCTTATCCTTTGAGTATAGGAAGGCTTCTGACTTGCTTGAGTTGATTTTATATCCGGCCACTTTGCTGAAGTCATTTATCAGCTGTAGGAGTTCTCTGGTGGAGTTCTTTGGGTCGCTTAAGTATACTATCATATCGTCTGCAAATAGTGATAGTTTGACTTCTTCCTTTCCAATTTGTATCCCTTTGACCTCTTGACCTCTTTTTGTTGTCTAATTGCTCTAGCTAGAACTTCAAGTACTATATTGAAAAGATATGGAGAGAGAGGGCAGCCTTGTCTAGTCCCTGATTTTAGTGGGATTGCTTCAAGTTTCTCTCCATTTAGATTGATGTGGCTACAGGTTTGCTGTAAATTGCTTTTACTATGTGTAGATATGGGCCTTGAATTCCTGATCTTTCCAAGACCTTTAGCATGAAAGGATGCTGAATTTTGTCAAATGCTTTCTCAGCATCTAATGAGATGACCATGTGGTTTTTTTCTTTGAGATTGTTTATGTAGTGGATTACATTGATGGATTTCCTTATATTGAACCATCCCTGCATCCCTGGGATGAAGCCTACTTGATCGTGGGGAATGATCGTTTTGATGTGTTCTTGGATTCGGTTGGCAAGAATTTTATTGAGTATTTTTGCATCGATAGTCATAAGAGAGATTGGCCTGAGATTCTCTTTCTTTGTCGGATCTTTGTGTGCTTTTGGTATTAGTGTAATTGTGGCTTCATAGAACGAGTTGGGTAGTGTTCCTTCTGTTTCTATTTTGTGGAACAGTTTGAAGAGTATTGGTGTTAGGTCTTCATTGAAGGTCTGATAGAATTCTGCACTAAAACCATCTGGACCTGTGCTTTTTTTGGTTGGAAGACTTCCAATGACAACTTCTATTTCTTCAGGGGTTATAGGACAGTTTAGATGGTCTATTTGATCCTGATTTAATTTTGGTACTTGGTATCTGTCAAGGAAATTTCCATTTCCTCAAGATTTTCTAGTTGTGTTGAATATAGGTTTTTGTAGTAGGATCTGACGATTTTTTGAATTTCCTCAGTTTCTGTTGTTATCTCTCCCTTTTCGTTTCTGATTTTATTAATTTGGATACTATCTCTGTGCCCTCTGGTTAGTCTGGCTAAGGGCTTATCTATCTTGTTGATTTTCTCAAAGAACCAACTCCTCGTTTTGTTGATTCTTTGTATGGTTTTATTTGTTTCTACTTGATTGATTTCAGCCCTGAGTTTGATGATTTCCTGCCTTCTACTCCACTTTGGTGTATTTGCTTATTTTTGTTCCAAGGCTTTGAGGTGTGCCATTAAGCTGTTAGTGTATGCTGTCTCCCGTTTCTTTTTGGAGGCACTCAGGGCTATGAATTTTCCTCTGACCACTGCTTTCATTGTGTCCCATAATTTAAGGTATGTTGTGCCTTCATTTTCATTAACTTTCAAAAAGTCTTTGATTTCTTTCTTTATTTCCACCTTGACCAAGTTATCATTGAGTAGAGCATTGTTCAGCCTCCATGTGTACGTGGGTTTTCTTTTGTTTTTGTTGCCATTGAAGACCACCCTTATTCCATAGTGATCTTATAGGATGCATGGGATTATTTCTATCTTCTTATATCTGTTGAGGTCTGATTTATGACCAATTATGTGGTCAATTTTGGAGAAGGTACCATGAGGAGCTGAGAAGAAGGTGTATTCTTTAGCTCTAGGATGAAATGTTCTATATATATCTGTTAGTTCCATTTGGTCCAAGGCTTCAATTAGATTCACTGTGTCCCTGTTTAGTTTCTGCTTTCCTGAACGATCCATTTCAGAGAGCGGGGTGTTGAAGTCACCCACTATTATTGTGTGCGGTGCGATGTGTGCTTTGAGTTTTAGTAAAGTTTCTTTTACGAATGAGGGTGCCCTTGCATTTCGAGCATAGGTATTCAGAATTGAGAGTTCTTGATGGTGGATTTTTCCCTTGATCAGTATGTAGTGTCCTTCTGTGTCTTTTTTGATGACTTTAGGTTGAAAATCAATTTTATCTGATATTAGGATGGCTACTCCACCTCGTTTCTTGGGGCCATTTGCTTGTAAAATTGTTTTCCAGTCTTTTACTCTGAGGTAATGTTTTTCTTTGACAGTGAGGTGCATTTCCTGCATGCCACAAAATACTGGGTCCTGTTTACATATCCAGTCTGCTAGTCTATGTCTTTTAATCGGAGAATTGATACCATTGATATTAAGAGAGATTAAGGCATAGTGATTATTGCCATCTGTCATTCTTGACACTATTTTTATGTTTGAGTGGTTATCTACTTTTGGGTTTGATTCAAGAAGGTTATTATCTCATTTTTTCCAGGGTGTTGTTTCTCTCCCTGTATTGGAGGTTTCCACCTATTATCTGTTGCAGGGCTGGAATTGTGGAAAGATATTGTGAAAATTTGGTTTTATCATGGAATATCTTGGTTTCTCCATCTATGGTGATTGAGAGTTTTGCTGGGTATAGTAGTCTAGGCTGGCATTTGTGCTGTCTTAGTGTCTGCATGAGATCTGCTCAGGATCTTCTGGCTTTCATAGTCTCTGGTGAGAAGTCTGATGTGATTCGTATAGGTCTTCCTTTGTATGTTACTTGGCCCCTTTCTCTTACTGCTTTTAGTATTCTTTCTTTGTTTAGAACATTCGGTGTTTTGAATATTATGTGATGGGAGGTATTTCTGTACTGGTCCAGTCTGTTTGGAGTTCTGTAGGCTTCTTGTATGTTCATAGGCATCTCTCTCTTTAGGTTAGGGAAGTTTTCCTCCATAATTTTGTTGAAGATGTTTACTGGCCCTTTGAGTTGCAAATCTTCACTCTCATCTATACCTATAATCCTTAGGTTTGGTCTTCTCATTGTGTCCTGGATTTCCTGGATGTTTTGGGTTACACGTTTTTTGCATTTTGCATTTTCTTTGACTGTTGAGTCGATGCTTTCTATGTAATCTTCAGCACCTGAGATTCTTTCTTCCATCTCTTGTATTCTATTGTTTATGTTTGCATCTATGACTCCTGATTTCTTTCCAAGGTTTTCTATCTCCAAAGTTGTCTCCCTTTGTGATTTCTTAGTTGTTTTTACTTCCTTTTTTAGTTCCTGGATGGATTTGCTGAGATCCTTCACTTGTTTGTTTGTATTTTCCTGTATTTCTTTAAGGTATTTTTGCATTTCCTCTTTCAGGATTTCTTCCTGATGACCCACGTTCTCCTGCATTTCTCTGATTGATTTTTGTGTTTCCTCCTCATGGGAATCCATCTGTTGATCCATTGTCTCCTGCATTTCTTTAAGCAGTTCTCGTGTTTCCTTTGTAAGGGCATCTAACCGTTGATTCATTTCTTTAAGCAATTTTTGTGTTGCCTCCTTATGGGCATCCGTCTGTTGACCCATATTCTTCTGCATTTCTTTATGCAAATTTTGTGATTCCTTTGTGAGTGCATCTACCCGTTGATTCATCTCGTTAAGCGATTTTTGTGTTGTCGCCTTGTGCGCCTCCATCTTTTGATCCATGTTCTCCCGCATTTCTCTAAGCGATTTTTGTGTTTCCTTTGTAAGGGCTTCTAACCGTTGATTCATGGTCTCCTGTAACTCTTTATGAGATTTATTTGTGTCCTTCTTGTGATCCTCTAATAGCATCATGAGAAGTGATTTTAAATCCAGATCTTGTCTTTCGGGTGTGGTGGGGTATCCAGGACTTGCTGCTGTTGGAGAGTGGGTTCGGATGGTCCCACATTACTTTGATTTCTGTTAGTAACATTCCTACGTTTGCCTTTTGCCATCTGGATACCTCTGTTGTTAGTTGGTCCTGCTGCCACTGGCTGTTGGTTGGATCTCCTGTGAGCCTGCAAAGCTATTTCTGCCCCCCCTGGATTACCAGGATTCCCCTGGCACCGATTTCTGGGGCCTGCCTGCTCCTGAGTGACTTTGGAGCCCTAATGTGCCTTGCCCCAAGTGACCTTATATTGGGGAGGCCTTGCACATCCAAAGGCTCAGCCTAGTGGATTCCTGGAGCAGAGGTCGCCAAAGGGAGGCTGGTATGCTCCTGCCCTGTGCAGGGGTGTGTGATCTCTCCTAGCGGGGGGAGTGGGCGTCCCTCTGCCAGGCAGAAGTCCCACAGCAGAGCTGGCGCACTGGTTACTGCAGATCAGCCCAGCACTTGGGAGCCACATACACACAAGCTGCCCGAGACCCAAGCGATATTATGCCTGTCTGTCTCAGAACCTGGCTGTCCCAACTTCCCTGTCACTGGAGCAAAGATGGCGGAGTGCACTCTGCACACTCTCTGTGACGCTGCTCACCCTGCAGAAGCTATGGCCTGCTGATCTGGCACCCAGACGACCACAGCGCTGACCTGTTCTCGGGCGCAGACGGAAGCCCCAACAGGCCGTGTCCCAAGTGATGTTATATTGGGGAGAGAGCCTGGGTACCTGTCTCTTCAGTGCAGTCTGTGGGAACAGAGGTCGCGGAAGGCCCTGTGACTTTTAAGAATTAAACAAAAATAAAAATATACACAAACCATAGGGCACCATAAAGGTTGTTCTAAAATTCAAGTTCATAGAACTATGTGCCTACATAAATTAATTGGAAAAATATCATATTAGCATCTTCTTGACATATCTGAAAACTCTAGAAAAAATGAGTACTTACTCCAATAGTAGAAGGCAAGAAATAATCAAAATCAGGGATGAAATCCATAAAATTCAATAAAAAGAAACAATATAAAATGCAAACAACCAATAAAATAAAGTATTGCTTTTTGAAAAACTCAATAAGATTGAGAAAGTTTTATTCAATAAAGTAAAAGAAAAAGAGTGTTGTGAGACATGTTTGTATACTGTATATTCAGATGCTGATTACTTGAAATCTTAGCTATAGCAATGAGAGAACTGAAGATTAAATGGATAACAACAGAAAAGGGAGAAGTCAATATGTATTTATTGGTAGATAATATGATTTTATATATAAATGAGCAAAATTAATCTATCAGGAAATTTCTGCTGCTGATAAACACTTTTAACAAAGCAGCAGGATAGAAAATGGTAGATATAATACCTTGTTTTTATTTGTAATGGGGTAATCTAATGTTTTGATATTCATACTTGTTTGTTTCAGTGTTATAATCCATGTACATTTTAAAGGTTATATTCAAAATCTCTGTAAGAAAATTGTCTTAAGAAATTCAATCTTTTTATCTCTTTTTCGTTAATTCTAGTTAGCAGTAAAATGTGATATATTGTAGGGTTTATAAAATATTCAGATAATAAAATATCAATAAATTCAGGCAGTAGTGTGAGAAATGCTGATGGGAACAACACAACCATGAACCAAGACAGAGGATCTGAGTTGCTCTTCTTTCCAGATGACCCAAGGTATGCAAAAACCTGAATTATATTGTAGTCACTGCTCAATTCAATATGTGAAGAAGCATGAATATATGTTTGTCAACTACAATTACTGTATCAAGTTGCCAGGAAAAGGATCCCTATTAGAGGCAGAGCAGTGCAAAGTGGCCTATTCTTACGGTGTATTTGTACAGATATTTCTTTTATCTGGTTCCCTTGTCTCTTAAAATGTTCTTCCCTGTTCTATTGCATGTTCAGCACACACAAGGGGATGATGTCTTTATCACTGAACACTGGATATTATTCTGGATTTTAGGTAATAGCAAAGCAAAGCAAAAAAGCAGATGATACATAAATACCCACTTTTTATTCTATATATGGACATGATGAGTCATGAAGAAATTTTGGTGTTTAAATCTGAAAATTAAAGACTAATGTATTTTTTCTTTTCTGTACTAATATTTCATGAATTCTTTTAGTTTCAATGGGTGACTTTGTGTTGACTCAGTCTCTAGCAGTCTTGCTATAACTCCAGGGAAAAATATGACTATGAAGAATCTGACAGGGCATTAGCATAATACCAGAAATCAAATCAAAACAAAACAAAACAAAAATCAATAAACAAAAACAGGTTCCAATTTTCCCGATCAATTATGCTCCCCTGACCACCTCTTACCCTCAACCCCGGTTTTTAGTAGCAGTGGATCCGAGAAAGATAAATTGCACCTTTGCCATCAGCAGCCTCCAGTTTGAAGATGCTTCATCTTGCTACTGTCAGTAAGTAAACAGCTTTACTCCAACATGAATACAGATCAGACCATAAACCATGTTAAGAAGCAGAAATGTGAGTTTGAGTTGCCCCAGGTGCTTCTTGTTGTATCTCCTGATTCACAGTTTTTCTCAGACTGATGGCATAAGTCTTCATTTTATAAAAATATTTGGGGTAAGGGAACATGGGAAGCTCTCTTATATCTGAACTCTTTTAACCTTATCACCAGAATTACAAACCTGACAGTAGCTCTCCTGGTTGGATTGACAGTCACCCTCTCTTTGTGAAACTACTCAGAACCAAAGATATCCTGACCTGGGTTGGAAAAGACATTGAGTTACTCAACTCATACTGTTACCAAGTTCTGCCCCAGAAAACTGCATAAAAAGTGTGTATTTACAAAACTCAGGGTCTCCTCTGTCTTGTTTTCAGGACAACCATAGTGCGCTGGATCAATAAACCTCATGCTTGTTGCAGCGATCGCAGTCTCTGTGTTCTTTTGAGTAAGGACACCCATACAATAGGCCCTTCTGATTTAACAATAGCATCTGAATATGAGAGCAAACTTTTATTTTTGCATGATTTTGGGTAACCTCATTTATATCATTGTTTCCACAGCTATCCATTTTCCTGGGTATTTCATGATTTTATTTTTTCTTTACAATGGAATAAATCCCTGGGGTGTGTATGTGCTATTTTTTATTATTATTGTTATTCACTTGTGTTTAGGGATATCTATACTACTTGTACTTCATAACTTTCATGAATAGGCAAACAATAAGCATAGGAATGCAAATATCTAAGTGATAAGGTAAAGAGATCTTTTAGTGCATACCCAAAAGTGCTGTGACTGAGTCATAATGGAGTTATTCTTTTAATATTTTGAGAAATATTCATATTAATTTCCATGTTGATTGTACTAGGTTGCTCTCCAACCTGCTCTTCTTTCTTCAAATCTGTATCAGTATGTGTGTGGTAGTCGTGTAAATTGAATTTTCCTGATGACAATGAATGATGACCATGTAAAAATATTTATTTGCTATTAGTCACATATAATATAAATTTTAAAATTCTATTTTATTTATGTATATGCTTTTATGTCTCTGTGAATACATGGCATATGTGTGAAGATATCCAAAAATGCCAAAACATGATATTAGAGTCCATCTCCTGAAGCTGGCAGTTAAGTTGATTATGAACCCCTTTACATGTGTGTGGAGAACTACACTCAGAGTCTCTGGAGCAGTTGCAAATGCTCTAGACTACTGAGCTATTTTTTTTTAGATCATAGCAATATCTTATGAGAATATTGAGACTGTTTATCATGAACCAAGTAATGTGAACACATAGAAAAAAGGAGGACAGGTAAGCAGGTAGCTTAACTTCAGAACTTCATCTCTTTCTACTCCTTCAAATTCAGTCAACCAGTCCAGGGTTGTCTCCCTTTTCTTTATTGTTGCAACTTCCATTTTTAGATCCTGGATGGTTTTGTTCATTTCCTTCACCTGATTGATTGTGTTTTCCTGTAATTCCTTAATGGATTTTTGTGTTTTCTTTTTAAGTGCTTCTAGCTGTTTACCTGTGTTCTCCTGTATTTCTCTAAAGGAGTTATTTATGTCCTTCTTAAAGTCCTATATCATCATAATGAGAAGTGATTTTATATACAAATCTTGCTCTTCTGGTGTGATGATGTATCTAGGCCTTGCTATGATGGGAGAACTGAGTTCTGATAATGCCAAGTAGCCTTTCTGTTGCTTATGTTCTTATGCTTGCCTCCCAACATCTGGTTATCTGTAGTGCTACCTGCCCTCATTATATCTGAATGGAGCCTGTTCTGTGATCCTGGTTATTTCAGAACTACTCAGAGTCAAGCTGTCTCTGTGATCCTGTGATTCTGTGATCCTTTGATCCTGAGATCCTGGGTGTGTCTGAGCTTCTGGGAGTCAAGCTGCCTCTGGGACCCTTAGATGCTGGTCTGATTGTGCTCCTTTGTATGAACCTGAGACCCTGTGATCCTGTGATCCTGGGCATGTTAGAGTGTCATGGAGTGGAGCTTTTTCTGGGTGTTGTGGGACTGGCTGTGGAGTTTGTGCCCAATGTCTGCTCAGGGCACAGGCCCAGACAGACCAGATGGAATCCATGCCACTGGTCTAGTGGAGTTCCTGTGTGCCTGGGTCCTGCTGGTCTCTGTAACTCCTGGTGTTTGGACAGCTCTTGTGTTCTCACCTTTGAGTTTAAGATACTGGGCATGTTAGAGCCACTGGGAATGAAGCTTCCTCTGGGTGTTGTGTGACTGGCTGCAGAGTTTGTGCCCAAAATCTGCTCGGTAACTGACTCAGAACGCTATTATTTATTTTTATTCCATAGAAACCTGTATATATTTGTAATTATATACATAAAGACAGTGAATCTAGAGGGAAACTGTCATGGGGGAGTCCTCGGAGGAATTAAAGGAAGAGAAACCATAATCAGAATATATTATGATAGAAAAAAAATCATTTTTCAGTGAAAGAGAAAAGAAAAGAAGAATGAAAAAAAGTACAAATGAAAGAACAAAAGAAAGAGAAAATAAAGACAGTGAGAAAGAAAAACAAAAGAGAGTAAGGAAGGAAAGAAAAAAAGAAAGGAAAGGAGGAAATATTGTACCTGACATTTAATTTGTTTGTGTTTGTGTTTTGATTATTGCAGATACATCATTTACCTAAGTATTCTATGCAGGCTGTTTCACCTTATATTCTTCTTTTACTAATAATTAATGTATGATAATTGCACGTATCTGCTTCTTGTACTGAATGTCTGCTTGAAGCCAATCACAAGATGTTACATTATCTTCAATGACTCTTCCTAAATTTGCTAACCAAGTATGATTTACTAGTTTGATTATTTTCCTTTGGGATTAATACTATAATCTGAATATATTTAGCCATCCTCTTTCTCAACCTCTCATCCCAAAAATGCACAAACCTTTCTTCCCAAAGTATCTGGCTATTTATTTCCCTATCACATGTGTTCTATTGTAATCCCTCCAAAGACCTCCCAATGTTGGTGTCCATTCTAGCTTCTTACATCAATGTACCATTCAAGTCATTCAGACAAATTGAAATTTGAAGTTACAATTTACACTTGCAGAAAGATTGTGGCAATTATATATTAGGGAATAGAATGATTTTGGCACTGTAATTTTTCCAGGACTATACATTTTCCAAAATTTTCATAATTTTATGATTCTTCATACCTAGGTAAATTCCATTGCACCAATGTACTACATTTCAATTATCGATTTATCTTGTAGTGTACAGCTAAATTGATTCCATTTCCTACCTATAGTGAATTGAGCTGCAAAATACATGAATGTGCCTTTATGTCTGTTGTAGGCTACAGAATCTTTTAGGTATATCCACAGGAATGGCATAGTTGGGTAATGTAATCGTGATATTTGTATCTGTTTTAGAAAACTGCACACTGATTTCACAGTTATTGCATTTCAATCTGCAGGGAACTGGGGCTCTTCTTTACTCCTATCTTCATTTCTCGAGGGTCTTGATAGTCTTTGTTACAGTTATTGAGGTTCTTCCAAAGCTCAGATATATTTTTAAATAGTACATATGATCTAGTTTGGTAATATGACCCAAGTGAAAGGAACAGTTGTTTCTTTAAATGGAACTGATGGAAAATTCTCTTCTGATCTATACTGTCCCACAGTTGTGGTCCTTTAAGTAGCATGAAAAATACGTACTATGGAAGGAATTTCTTTGAACATTCTAGAAATACATCTGTAGCACTCTTTATCACTGTTGTTGGAAAGACATGTAAAATGTATTATTTGGCATTTATTGGAAAAGTGCTAAAATATTTTGATATATCAGTCTCTGAAATTCTTTAACAGGGCAGATTATAAATGTTTATTAGGATTTCATTTACCTGTCTGGAAAATATGTCTTCATAATATATCCAGAATGTCCTATTTCTTGTTAATGAAATTTCAATAGTGCGGTATCAGTTTAGGTTTACATGTTTTTATGCTTCTTGGAATGTTCAGATGGTTAAAGATACTTCAACCCATACTGTAAGAAACATCAAGCAAAACAAAATAAGCCTGGATAAGACCAAAGATATGAGATAATCTTCATTTTAAACTACTAAATGTATCCCAGAGTCTTCCTTAGACTTTGCTAATTATGTAACCAAATAAGTAGAAACCAAGTCTCCTTTAAATCTCAACATCTCTTCAGGTAACCAGCAATGGGACAAATATTTTAAGAAGGCAGTAGTAGACTACTAATCTGTCCAGGTCTTATTACAAACCTTTTGAAGTCTGTATGATTTGCATAAGTACTTCTTTTTTCTAGTGTTCCTGCCTCTTAGAGTATTATAAGAAGGTCTTCTCAGAGCTCTGTCATGTTCCCCACAAACTCTGGGAAAGTTTGAAGATGGTGTCCTCACCTCAGTTCACTGGACTTCTGCTTTTCTGGATTTCAGGTATGACTGCTTGGATATGATAATAAAGTGGAGATATTATTTAAATATGAAATTTTCTTGCTTTATTCAGAACCAGCAGCACATGATGTTTGATTTCCTATTTAAAGAAATTGATACAATGAAATTTTTTTATATTTCTAAGTAGTTTAGGAGTGACTTTCATATTCAATGTTGTGTCCTACTAATAGTTTTCTTTCTTCTTAGCCTGCAGATGTGACATCCTGCTGACTCAGACTGCATCCACTCTGTCTGTGTCTCCAGGAGATGAAGTCTCTATTTCCTGTAGGGCCAGCCAGGGTATTAGCAATAACCTACACTGGTATCAACAAAAATCACATGAGTCTACAAGGCTTCTCATCAAGTATGCTTCCCAGTCCATTTCTGGGATCCCCTCCAGGTTCAGTGGAAGTGGATCAGGGACAGATTTCACTCTCAGTATTAATAGTGTGGAGCCCGAGGATTTTGCAATGTATTACTGTCAACAAGATTACAGCTTGCCTCCCACAGTGGTGCAGACCATAGTAAAAACCACTCGGAAAGCAGAAGTGTGAGGTTTGGATGCTTCAGCTGTTTCTGCTGGTGCCTCACCCTTGTTCAAAGTGTTTCACAGATGCAGCCAGGAGTGACTTTACAGAAATATGTGGAATGATGAAGACTGGAAGTCTCCCTTGCCTCTGAATTCTCTTCACTCTTTTTTCAGCACTAGAATACATAGCCTACAATTGTCTCTGTGTAATCAGACATTATTCTTCCAGTGTACTGCAGCCAGAGAAAATCTCATCCTAGATGGACAGAAGGAACGATTCATTATTCCTTACCCTTATAATTGTTGAAAGTTCAGATGAAGCATTTTATGAAACAATAGCACATAGTTTACTCTTGTCCCCACAAAGACTAGAGAGCTCAGCCTCAGAGATTCATGGCTCTGTTGCAAAGTTCCCTATTCATATTTTTAGTAATTGAACAACTCTTGAATACAAAGTATTTTTCATATTTATGTATTTTTATGAAATGTACAACAAAATTTGCTAAATATTGCAAATTTACTGTTACTGCTGTCAAAAATATGAAAGAGTTTGAAACAAAACTTTGTTTGTCAACTGAAGTTTCCATAAATGTCTGGACTTATTTTAAATCATTGTAAGTCAAAAAGCATAACAAAATGAAGTTGTTTTTAACAACAGTGGAATAATGGAGGATATCCTCCATTATTCGATTCACTTTTGCCTCCTCAGAATTTTATGAAAATAGATGAACCTGTAAGTTTAACATTTTATTTGAAAAACATCTGTGAAATGTTTGTAGTTGCCAGGGCAGGGGTTTTGTAAAGGAAAATAACCATACTGATAATTTTAGCTAAGTATGAAAATAAATCTAACATATCTCTTGATGTTTTACCAAGTAGAAAGCACATTCCAAAAAGGAATCTTCAAGCCTTAAATAAGAGGACCTTCATCAAGGATTAGGGCTTACCAGAAATAAGAATTGTTTAAAAGTAACTAAGAATTTAAAATTTGGTATGGTATTATAGTTCATGTCTCTAAACACAACATTTGTGATTTGGATGTTGAAGTATCTCCCATGAGTTCAAGTCCATTCTAGTTTATATAGCAAGAATCAGGCCAGTCAAGGATATATAATAAAAACCTGTCTCAAAATCAAAGATAAATTTAGATACTGTTTTTGTGCCCTGTTGTTAGTCTTGCTAATGGCTTATCTATCTTGTTGATTTTCTCAATTACCCAGAGAAACAAATAACCCTATTTAAAAAAATGAGGTACAGAGCTAAACAAGGAACTCTCAACTGAGGAATATTAATGGCCAAAAAGCACCTAAAGAAATGTTCAACAACCCTAGTCATTAGGGAAATGCAAATCAAAACAACTCTGAGATTCCAACTCAGACACCAGCCAGAATGGCTAAGATCCAAAACTCAGGTGACAGCAGTAACTGATGAGGATGTAGAGAACTAGAAACACTCCCCTATTGCTGGTGGGATTGCAAGCTGTACTAAGCATCTATTAAAATCAATGACTTCATGAAATTCTTATGTAAATGGATGGAACTAGAAAATATAATCCTCAGTGAGGTAATGCAGTCACAAAAAACACACATGGTTTGCAGTCACTGATAAGTGGATATTAATGGCCAAAAAGCACCTAAAGAAATGTTCACCAACCCTAGCCATTAGGGAAATGCAAATCAAAACAACTCTGAGATTCAAAAAGTTTGGAATAGCCAACATACACACAGATCATATGAAGCTCAAAAAGAATGAAGACCAAAATGTGGATGCTTCTTTACTTCCTAAAAGGGGAAACAAAATACTCACTGGAGTTAGAGGTTGGGAGGCACTTGGTAGGAAGAGAGCAAGAGGAGGGGACAAAGGAGGGCAGGAGCACGTATGGGAGGAGACTGGGATGATGCACAGAGGGGCACGAGTTTGAACATAGGTGAGTACCAATGGGAGATGGGGAACGGAGGGATAGCCACCAGAAAGTCCCAGATAACAGGAAGGCAGGAGTCTCCAGGATCCAATGGGAATGAAATTAGCTAAAGTGCCCAACAAATGGAAGGAGAACTCTAAGAGACCATATTTAGAATTTAGGTAATGCCCCCAGTTGGGGGAAGGTTCCACCCACTCATCTCTAAATTTTTAAGCCAGAATGGCCCCTTTCTCAAAGAAATATGGGAACAAAATGTGGAGCAGATACTGAAGGAAAGGCCATCCATAGACTGCCCCACCATGGGATCCATACCACTTACAGACACCAAACACAGACACTAGTGCTGATGCTAAAACGTGCTTGCTGACAGGAGTCTGCTAAAGCTGTCGTCAGAGAGACTCATCCTGAGCCCGATAAATACAGAGGCAGATGCTCATATTCAACCATTGGACTGAGCAGAGAGAACGCAAGGGAGGAGTTAGAGAAAGGGCTGAAGGAACCAAATGTGTTTGCAACCCCAAAGGAGGAACAACAATATAAACCAACCAGACCCCCAGAGCTCCCAGTGACTAATCCACCAACCAAAGTGTACACATTGAAGGACCCATGGCTCCAGGAGTATATGTATCAGAGGATGGCACTGACTGGCATGAATGGGAGGAGAGGCCCTTGGTCCAGTGAAGGCTCCATGCCCTAGTGTTGGGGAATGCCAGAGCATTGAGGCAGGAGAAAGTGGGTGGTTGTGCAAGCACCCTCATAGAAACAGGGGAAGGTGCGATGGGATATGGAGTTTACAGAGGGTAAACCGGAAAGGGGATAACATTTGAAATTTGAATACATAAAATATCCCAAACAAACAAACATACAAACAAACAAACAAAAAAACAAAAGAAACAAAAGTAAACTCTAAAAACAAAGCCATACCAAAAAAAAAAAACAAAAAAACAAAAAAAAAAAAACCCAAAAAACAAAAAACAAAGGCAAGGAGAATTTTTTTTTATTTTCTAGTTTTTTTATTTACATTCCAAATCATTTCCCTTTTCCAGTTTCCTCCCTCCCCGAAAGTCCCATAAACCCCCTTCCCTTTCTCTTTTCCCCATTCAACCCCCTCTTGCTTCTCTGTCCTGGCTTTCCCCTACATCCAGTCTTTCCAGGACCAGGGGTATCTCCTTCCATCTTCTTGGAAATCTATTGTTATGCAAATTGCATCTTGGGTATTCTGAGATTCTGGGTTAATATCCCCTTATCAGTGACTGCATACCATGTGTGTTCCTTGTGATTGGGTTACCTCACTAAGGATGATATTTTCAAGTTCTGACCATTTGCCTAGCAATTTCGTGAATTCATTGTTTTTAATTGCAGAGTAGTATTCCATTGTGTAAATATACCACATCTTCTGAATCCATTCCTCTGTTGAGGGACATCTGGGTTCGTTCCAGCTTCTGGCTAAATACAAATTATTTGGGGACGTTTATTTTCTTCCCTAATTTAAAATATATAAATACCTTTTTTAATGTGTGTTCGTGTGTGTTTGTGTGTGAGTGTGTGTGTGTGTAAGTGTGTGTTCATGTCATTGCATATGTACATGTTTGTGTTTGATGTTTGTGTAAAATGGAGGAGTCAATAAAAGGTAGGCTTGAAGACCACAACAGATTAATGGTAACATCTTCCTCTGTAATGCTTTATTTGTAATTATTGAAACAGGGTCTTCTCCTAAATGTAGAATTTTTCCGTTGTCTAGAGAGCTCATCAGAGAAACAGTTTGATTTGCTTTTCTTAATGCTGAAGTGCTGGAGTTATTGACAAGTGTGGCTGAACCTAGGTTTTATGTGAATGTTCAGAATTTAACTTGAGTTCCACTTTTTTTTCTTGGCAAATATTTTATAGAAATATCTCCCTTTCCTCAAAAATAATTTACTAAAAATAAAAAGGAACAGAGAAGCACCTAAAGAAATGTTCAACATCCTTAGTCATCAGGGAAATGCAAATCAAACAACTCTGAGATTCCACTTCATACCACTCAGAATGGCTAAGATCAAAAACTAATGTGATAGTAGATGCTGGTGATGATGTAGAGCAAGAGGAACACTCCTCCATTTTTGGTGGGATTGAAAGCTGGTACAACCAGTCTGGAAATCAGTCTGGTAGCTCCTCAGAAAACTGGACATATTATTACCAGAGGACCCAGCTATGACACTCCTGGGCAAATACCGGAATGAAGTTCTGACATATGACAAGGACACATGTTCCACTATGTTCATAGCAGCCTTATTTATAATAGTTAGAAACTGGAAAGAACCCATATGTCTTTCAACAGAGGAATGGATACAGAAAATGTGGTAAATTTACACGATGGAATACTACCCAGTTATAAAAAAGAATGACTTCATGAAATTCTTAGGCAAAGAGATGGAAATAAAAAATATCATCCTGAGTGAGGTAAACCAGTCAAAAAAGAACACAAATGGTATGAATTCACTGATAAGTGGATATTAATCCCAAAACAGAATACCAAAGATACAATTCACAGACCACATAAAACTCAAGAAGAAGGAAGACCAAAGTGTGTGTGCTTCTGTCTTTCTTAGAAAGGAGAACAAAATATTCATGGGAGGAAATATGGAGAAAATCTGTACAGCAGAGACTGAAATAAAAGCCATCCAGAGACTGTCTCACCTGGGGATCCATCCCATATACAGTCACCAAAGCCAGATACTATTGCTGATGCGAAGAAATAAATGCTGACAGGAGCCTGATACAGCTGTCTTGTGAGAGGCTTTGCCAGAATCTCACAAATACAGCAGTCAAGTGAGCGCTGGGTCCCCAATGGCAGAGTTAGAGAAAGGACTGAAGGAACTGATGGGATTTGCAATGCCATAGAAAGAACAATAGTATCAACGAATCAGACACTCCAGAGCTCCCAGGGACTAAACCAACAATCAAGGAGTAAACATGGAGGGAGCCATGGCTCCAGCCACATATGTAGCAGAGGATGGCCTTGTGGCACATCAATGAGAGGAGAGGCACTTGGTCCTGTGAAGACTCCATGCCCCAATGTAGTGGAATTCCAAGGCAGGGAGGCAGGAGTGTGTGGGTCATTGGGGGAATGCCCTCATAAAACCTGGTGGAGGGAATTTTTTTCTAAAAAAAATATGTAGTATGGAAGGAATTTCTTTGAACATTCTAGAAATACATCTGTATAACACTTTATCACTGTTGTTGGAAAGAAAGTAAAATGTACTATTTGGAATTTATTGGAAAAGTGCTAAAAATATTTTGATGTATCAGTCTCTGAAATTCTTTAATAGGGCAGATTATAAATTTTATTAGGATTTCATTTACCCCTCTGGAGAAATATGTCTTCATAAGATATCCAGAATGTTTTACTTCTTGTTATTGAAATTTACATAGTGTGGTATCACTTTAGGTTTTCATATTTTTATGCTTCTTGGAATGTTCAGATGGTTAAAGATGCTTCAAGCCATACTGTAAGAAACATCAAGCAAAACAACATAAGCTTGGATAAGACCATGGAAATGGGATGATTTTCATTTTAAACTACTAAATGTAACCAAGAGACTTCCTTAGACAATGTTAATTATGCAACCATGTAAGTTGAAGCTCAACATCTCTTCAGGTAACCAACAAGGGACAAATATTCTAAGAAGGCAGAAGCAGCCTGCTTTTCTGTCATGACCTTACAGAAACCTTGTAAAGTCTGTATGATTTGCATAAGTACTTCTTTTTTCTAGTGTTTCTGCCTTTTAGAGTATTATAAGAAGGTTTTCTCTGAGCTCTGTCATGTTCTCCACAAACTCTGGGAAAGTTTGAAGATGGTGTCCACACCTCAGTTCACTGGATTTCTGCTTTTCTGGATTTCAGGTATGACTGCTTGGATATGATAATAAAGTGGAGATATTATTTAAATATGAAATTTTCTTGCTTTATTCAGAGCCAGCAGCACACCGTATTTGATTTCCTATTTAAAGAAATTGATACAATGAAATTTTTTATATTTCTGAGTAGTTTAGGAGTGACTTTCATATTCAGTGTTGTGTCCTACTAATATTTTTCTTTCTTTTCAGCCTGCAGATGTTACATCTTGCTGACTCAACCTGCGTCCACTCTGTCTGTGTCTCCAGGAGATGAAGTCTCTATTTCCTGTAGGGCCAGCCAGGATATTAGCAATGGCCTACACTGGTATCAACAAAATCACATGAGTCTCCAAGACTTCTCATCAAGTATGCTTCCCAGTCCATTTCTGGGATCCCCTCCAGGTTCAGTGGAAGTGGATCAGGGACAGATTTCACACTCAGTATCAACAGTGTGGAGCCCGAGGATTTTGTAATGTATTACTGTCAACAAGATTACAGCTTGCCTCCCACAGTGGTGCAGACCATAGCAAAAACCACTCAGAAAGCAGAAGTGTGAGGGTGGGATGCTTCAGCTGTTTCTGGTGGTACATCAACCTTCTTCAAATTATTTCACAGATGCAGCCATGTGAGTTTACAGAAATAAGTGGATTGAAGAAGACTGAATGCCTTGCCTCTGAATTTTCTTCTTTCTATTTAAGCACTGGAATACATAGCCTGCAGTTTTCCATGGGTAATCAGACACTATTCTTCCAGTGTACTGAAACTAGAGAAAATCTCATCTTAGATGGATTGAAGAAATTATTGATTATTCCATACCCTTATAACTGTTTGAAATTCAGATGAATCATTGTCTGAAACAATAGCGTAAAGTTTACTCTGTTCCCATAAAGACTAGAGAGTTCAGCCTCAGAGAGTCATGGTTCAGTTTCAAAATTCCCTATGCACTTTTTATAGTAAGTGAACAACTCGTGAATTTAAAGTATTTTTCATGTTTATGGATTTATATAAATTGTCCAATAGTTTTTGGCAAAAATTGCAAATTTCTTGATGACATATTTACATTTACTACTGAACTAACTATAAAAATAAAATTGAAACATCAAACCTATGTTTGTCAAGTGAAATTTCCATAAATCTCTGCATTATTTTAAATCATAAGTTCAAAAGAGTAACAAAATAAAGTTGTTTTTACAAACAATGAAATAATGGAGGATATTCTAGCATTTGAAACACTTTTGCCTCCACAGAATTTTATGGAAATAGATGAAACTGTAAGTTTACCAGTTTATTTGAAATTCATTAGTGAAATATTTGTATATGCTTAGACAGAGGATTTAAAAATGAAAATAACCATGGTGATAATTTTTGCTAAGTTTGAAAATAAATCTAACATAGCATTTTTTTTTATTTAACAAGTATAAAGAACATTGCCAAAAGATTCTTGAAGCCTTAGATAAGATGGGCTTCCTTCATCAAGGATAGTACAGTACTTACCAGTAAAAAGGTAGTTCTGTAAAAGTGATTAAGAATTTAAAATTTTCTAGAGTGTGTTAGTTATGACTCTAAACACTGCATTTGGGTTTTGGATATGAGAGTATCTCCATAAGTTCATGTCTATTCTGGTTTAGATAGTAAGATCCATGCCAGCCATGGTTACATAGCAAGAACCTGTATCAAAAACAAAGACAAATTTGGATACTCTCTCTGTACCCTCTGGTTGGTCTGTCTAAGGGTTTACCTATCTTGTTGATTTTCTCAAAGAACCCAGAGAACCAATTAACCTTATTTAAAAAAAAAAAAGAGGTACAGAGCTAAACAAAGAATTCTCAGCTGAGGAACATCAAATGGCCAAGAAGCACCTAAAGAAATGTTCAACATCCTTAGTCATCAGGGAATTGCAAACTAAAACAACACTGAGATTCTGTCTCACATCACTCAAAATGGCTAAGATCAAAAACTCAGGTGACAGAAAATGCTAGCCAGGATGTAGAGAAGGGGAATCCTCCTCCATTTTTGCTGGGATTGTAAGCTGGTACAACCACTCTGGAAATCAGTCTGGTAGTTCCTCAAAAAATTGGACATAGTACTACCTGAGGACCCAGTTATTTCCCTCCTGGGCATATACCCAAATGATCCTCCAACATATAACAAGAATACATTCTCTACTATGTTCATAGCAACCTTATTTATAATAGAAAGAAGCTAAAAACCACCCAACTGTCCATTAATAGTGGAATGGATACAGAAAATGTGCTACATTTACACAATGGAGCACTATTCAACCATTAAAAATAATGGCTTTATGAAATTCTTAAACAAACTGATGGGAATAGAAAATATCCTGCGTGAGGTAAACTAGTCAAAAAAGAACACATGGTGTGTGCTCACTGATAAGTAGATTTTAGACAAAAAACTCAGAATTCCCAATATACAATTCACAGACCACATGAAACTCAAGAAGGAAGACCAAAGTGTGCATGCCTCAATCCTCCTTAGAAGTGGGAAAAAGATAATCAAGGGACGTAGAGGGTGGGAAGGAATTTGGAGTGAGAGGGGGGGAGTGTGTGGAAAGGGGGAGCAGTATCAGGTATGGGAGGAAACTGGGATGATACACAGAGGATCAGGAATTTGAACAGAAGTGGGTAGCAATGGGGAATAGGGAACTGGGTATATCCACCAGCAAGTCCCAGATGCCAGGAAAGCAAGAGGCTTCCAAGACCCAATGGGGACGAGATTAGCTGAAATGCCTAACATAGGGGAGGGAGAACCAGTAGAGAAAATATCCAGAGTTTAGGCAAGGCTCCTAGCTGGGGGAGGGGGCCACCCACTCATCTCCACATTTTTAACCCAGATTGGCTCGTGTCTAAAGGAAATATGGGGACAAAGTGTAGAGCAGAGACTGAAGGGAAGGCCATCTATCGACTGCCCAACCTGGGGATACATCCTATACACAGACACCAAACCCAAACACTATTGTTGATGCCAAGAAGTGCTTGCTGACAGGATCCTATAATAGCTGTCTCCTGCTGCCTGAGCCTGAAAAATACAGAGGCAGATGCTCATATCCACCATTGGACTAAGCAAGGGGTCCCCAATGGAGGAGTTAGAGAAAACACAGAAGGACCTGAAGGGGTTTACAACCCCTTTGGAATAACAACAATATCAACTAACCAGAACCCCAGAGCTCCCATGGACTAAACCACTAACCAAAGAGTACACATGGTGGGACCCATGGCTCCAGCCACATATGTATCTGAGGATGGCATCGTGTGATATCAAGAGGAGAGGCCCTTGGTCCTGTGAAGGCTCGATGTCCCAGTGTAGGGGAATGCCAGGGCAGTGAGGCAGGAGTGGCAGGTGGGTGGGCATGCACCCTCATAGAAATAGCAGGAGGGGAGATAGTATAGGTGGTTTTTGGAGGGGAAACTGGGAAATGAGATAACATTTGAAATTGAAATATATAAAATATCCAATAAAAAAAGAGAAGAAAGAAAAAAAAGAAACTCTAAAAAAAAAAGGCAAAGAGAATAAAAGAAAAAATTGTTTGGCCCCGTTTATTTTCTTACCTAATTTGAAATATAAAAATATCTCTCTCTCTCTCTCTCTCTCTCTCTCTCTCTCTCTCTCTCTGTGTGTGTGTGTGTGTGTGTGTGTGTGTGTGTGTGTGTGTGTGTGTTTGATGTCTGTGTAAGATGGAGAGTCAAAAATAGCTAGGCTTGACGACCCCAGGGGATTGATGGTAACTTCCTGCTCTATCCCTCTTCATTTTTAAGTTTTGAGAGAGGGTCTTTCTGCTAAATATATAATTTTTCTATTAACTAGAATAGTTCATAAGAGATACACTTTGCTTTTGTTTTCTGCATGCTCAAGTGTTAGAGTTATAGACAAGTGTGGCTGAACCTTGGTTTAATGTGAATGTTGAAAATTTAACTTGACTTCCATTATTTTTCATGAAAAATACTTTACAGAGAAATGCCCCTCTCCTTGAAAATAATTTATTAAAACTAAAAACAACAGTCTTCATTCTCAGTAAGAATCTTTTGATCTTGTCATGTGAAGAATAATAAATTTTACTTATTTTATGTCAAGTTTCTTGTCCATGCATTAATAAGTGGAGTATTTCTTACACTGTAGGAATTGTGTGGATACTTTCTAGACATGGCACTATAGATTCTTTTAACATATCTTTCACAAAAATTTTCTATATGTTTATATTTGGAGAGAATACATACTTCAATAATGCATTTTTCTTATATTTAAGAATGTAATTTAAGATGTGAAGTTTTGTGTTTGATTCTATAGTTTTGCAAACACATGAATTTTATATATCTTTTATGTTTTATTCTTCCAATTCTTCAACATGTAACTTTGGAATAAAACTTAAGAAGTAATTCCATTACTATTTAAATAGAGAGAATCTAACACCTAAATTCTTTTATTTTTTGACTCATTTCTTGAAAATAAAAAAAACCCAAAATTCCCAGAAGATTGTTGGTTAAATCGTCTCACCTCAAATACCCTGGTTAAAAAATGAATCTGTTTCTGTTATGTAAATGTAGCACATTTCCACAATCTGTCCATTCATTGGTGGGCATCTAGGTCTTGGACTGGATGTAGGGAAATGCCAGGACAGAGAAGCAAGAGGGGGTTTTATGGGGAAAAGAGGGAGGGAAGGGGGCTTATGGGTCTTTCGGGGAGGGAGGATACGGGAAAGGGGAAATGATTTTGAATGTAAAGAAAAAAAATCTTAGAAAATAAAATAAAATTTAAAAAATTATAAGAAATTTGCCCCAAGTCACGGGGGAGGTGAATAGTGAAGAGGGGTCTCAACCCTTGCCGTCTGGCACTTGTGTTTAGTCTCCTGACTACCTGACCTGTGGGATGAGTATGGTGTTGCTGTTGTTATTAAGAAGCCATGTGTCTATTTATCTGGATTTCATTCAGAGGACACCAGCCACTAACATTATGGTCTATTAAAGATGGTAAAGTACAGCTTCAGAAGCTAAAGAAACACCAGAAGCTGCAATGCAGTAGACTCAGGCTTGTCACTCACTGTAAGTGCAAACTGCTGACAAATTTGTGAAGCAAATTAATGTTTCCTCTGGGGTTTCCAAACTCTTTTTCAAATCTCTTTCTCTCATCTTGAAGATTCCCCTCAGTGCTATTGGAAAGGAATATATCCTCTTCAAATTATTATGGCTCGATTAAGAACTCAAAATGGGTTAGTATAGAACTATCAGTGTGAGCTCTTCGGAATGCTAATGATGCCAGTAGAAAGTTCAAAGGCATGATGCTTCAGTGAAATATGAATTTCTAACATTCCAACGTGTACCCAAGGACAAGAACTCTTTGCCACCCAGAGCCAAACTGTGGAGAAACTGGAACTTTGGAAAAACTTTTGGTTTAAAACATTAAAATGTATGGAGAACATTTTAAAGGGAGACAACTTAATAAATTCTGTAAATAGAAAAAAAATGAATCTGTTTCTGTTACATAAATGTAGCATGATTCCACAATATCCATTCATTTGTGGACATCTAGGTCCTATTTCTAGATATTATGAATAGAGCAGTAACAAACTGGTTGAGCAAGTGGGTCTACAGTAATTTGGAGATAACTTTGGGTATAAATTCGAAAGTAGTATTGCTGGATTTTGAGGTAGATCCTGCTCCTATTTTTCTGAGCAATCTCCACACAGTTTCCCACAGTGCTGTAAGAGTTTGCACTTCCAACAGCTATTTCCCTTTCTCCACATCCTCATCATCAAGAGCTATCATTTGCTTGGTTGTGCTTGGCTCTTCTGACATCCTGACTTGTATAAGAGGAAATGAACACACAAAGTGGAAGTAGACAGAAATTTCTATCTCTATCTAAGAAAGATCTATGATTAAAACCAGCTTGTAAAGGACAATAAGTTTTCTCTAATGAAGTCTTACTGGGTATATAAAGAAAACCTAAGTTTAGGTCCCATTGCCATAGAGGCCAAGCAAAAATGAACTCAGTGGTATTTTTGTATGCATTTTGTCTCATATTGCTTTGTTTAGAAATTTGTTACATTACAAATCTTTTGCTTGTATATTATGGTCTTAGAATCTGTATATTTCTGTGTTTGTTTTTGTGAGGGAATTGTTCTTATGTCATTTTGATTTTGTTTTTTAAATTCAGGTTTTTTGATGATTTTTGTATTGTTACTGTTAGGTTTTTAATTCTGTTCTTTTGTTTCTTTGTTGTTATTGGTTGTTGTTGTTTTTTTTTTCAAAAGTGATAATAAAAAGAAGTGCATAGACTCTGGCATGTGGGAAGATAGGTTGGTGGCATAGAAAACATAGCCAGCATATATTGTCCAAAATATGTTTAATTAGAAATATTATATATATTATATTATAGTAAAAGCAATTTACAGCAAACCGATAGCCAACATCAATCTAAATGGAGAGAAACTTGAAGCAATACCACTAAAATCAGGGACTAGACAAGGCTGCCCTCTCTCTCCATATCTTTTCAATATAGTACTTGAAGTTCTAGCTAGAGCAATTAGACAACAAAAAGAGATCAAAGGGATACAAATTGGAAAGGAAGAAGTCAAACTATCACTATTTGCAGACGATATGATAGTATACTTAAGTGACCCAAAGAACTCCACCAGAGAACTCCTACAGCTGATAAACGACTTCAGCAAAGTGGCCGGATATAAAATCAATTCAAGCAAGTCAGAAGCCTTCCTATACTCAAAGGATAAGCAGGCTGAGAAAGAAGTAAGAGAAATAATACCCTTCACGATAGCCACAAACCATATTAAGTATCTTGGCGTGACTCTAACCAAACAAGTGAAAGATCTGTATGACAAGAACTTCAAGTCTCTGAAGAAAGAAATTGAAGAAGACCTCAGCAGATGGAAAAATCTGCCATGCTCATGGATTGGCAGGATTAATATAGCAAAAATGAGCATCTTACCAAAAGTAATACACAGATTCAATGCAATCCCCATCAAAATCCCAACTCAATTCTTCATAGAGTTAGAAAGAGCAATTCAAAAATTCATCTGGAATAACAGAAAACCCAGGATCACTAAAACTATTCTCAAAAGTAAAAGAACCTCTGGGGGAATCAGTATCCCGGACCTCAAGCTGTACTACAGAGCAATAGTGTTAAAAACTGCATGGTATTGGTACAGTAACAGACATGTAGATCAATGGAACAGAATTGAAGACCCAGAAATGAATCCACACTCCTATGGTCACTTGATCTTTGACAAAGGAGCTAAAACCATCCAGTGGAAAAAAGATAGCCTTTTCAACAAATGGTGCTGGCTCAGCTGGAGATCAACATGCAGAAGAATGCAAATTGACCCATCCTTATCTCCTTGCACTAAGCTCAATTCTAAGTGGATCAAAGATCTCCACATAAAACCAGACACACTGAAACTAATAGAAGGGAAACTAGGGAAGAACCTTGAACATATGGGCACAGGGGAGAATTTCCTGAACAGAACTCCAATAGCTTATGCTCTAAGATCAAGAATAGACAAATGGGACCTCATTAAATTACAAAGTTTTTGCAAGGCAAAAGACACTGTCAAAAAGACAAAGCGGCAACCAAGGAACTGGGAAATGATCTTTACCAACCTTACATCCGACAGAGGGCTAATATCCAAGATATACAAAGAACTCAAGAAGTTAAACTCCAGAGAGGCAAGTAACCCTATTAAAAAATGGGGTACAGAGCTACACAAAGAGTTCTCACCTGAAGAATATCTAATGGCTGAGAAGCACCTAAAGAGATGTTCATCATCCTTAGTCATTAGGGAAATGCAAATCAAAACAACCCTGAGATTCCATCTCACACCAGTCAGGATGGCTAAGATCAAAAACACAGGAGACAGCAGTTGTTGGCGAGGATGTGGAGAAAGAGGAACACTCCTCCACTGCTGGTGGAATTGCAGGCTGGTACAACCACTCTGGAAAGCAGTCTGGCAGTTCCTCAGAAAACTGGGCATGACAATCCCGGAGGATCCTTCTATACCACTCCTGGGCATATACCCAGAGACTTTACCTGCATGCAATAAGGACACATGCTCCACTATGTTCATAGCAGCCTTATTTATAATAGCCAGAAGCTGGAAAGAACCCAGATGTCCTTCAACGGAGGAATGGATTCAGAAGATGTGGTATATCTACACAATGGAATACTACTCTGCAATTAAAACAATGAATTCACGAAATTCCTAGGCAAATGGTCAGATCTTGAAAATATCATCCTTAGTGAGGTAACCCAATCACAAAAGAACACACATGGTATGCAGTCACTGATAAGGGGATATTGACCCAGAATCTCGGAATACCCTAGACACAATCCGCATATCAATAGATTTCTAAAAAGATGGAAGGAGAGACCCCTGGTCCTGGAAAGACTGGATGTAGGGGAACGCCAGGACAGAGTAACGAGAGGGGGTTGAATGGAGAAAAGAGGGAGGGAAGGGGGCTTATGGGACTTTCGGGGAGGGAGGAAACGGGAAAGGGGAAGTGATTTGGAATGTAAATTAAAAAAATTAAAAAAAAAAAAAGAAACCAAACAATAGAGAAGGGTCTACACCACCAGAGGGCACTCCTGAAATCATGACATTGGAAGCTATGTATGGCACTGTTGACACACCTGTCATTCTCTTACAACTTGTGACGTGGATGAATGTTCTCTAGAGAGAGGAAGAAAGCTCTGTACTTCATTCCCTGCATGATCAAGCTGGAGCTGAATAATCAGAGATGATTAATAAAAGATCAGTACCATTGAGGTACAAATTCTATGTTTTATCTGGACAATAGGACAGTATTTGCTCATGCCACAGAAATTGATCAAATAGAGAATGTATAAATTGGAAGTTGAAGTTGGCAATATGTGAGTATCATCCATGTACTGCTGGGTTTAAAGGCACAGAAGATGTAATTGGAGAGGTCATGAGGACAAACTGAAGTCTAGCACTGTTGTGTCTGGGATGAAGTTCCTGTGGAAGCCAAGAAATGCCACTGGTGAAGGGGTAGCTTCAGTTATAGTACAGCCCCTAAAATATTGCTGATGTCAAGGTCATAAGGCACATATTGAGGACTTGTAGTAAAGATGTGGGGTGGAGCTGTCCTAAACCTAAGCATAAAGTTGTGTGTTCTCTGGAAGGCAAAACTTGATATCATGCTTAAACAGCATTGTTTTATACAGTAAAACATAAATGTAAGTTTCCTTGTCTTTTAGTATTATGAAATAAATATTGATTTTTAATCATAAAAATCTTTATAAAAATTGTAAAAAAAGAAATATTATAATATAAATAAAATTCAAATTATAAACAGAAGGAAGTTTCTTTAGTATAACATTTCTTTACTGTGTTTTCATATCAATATGCTGTGTTTCTAGCACACACATGACTATTTAATTGATCCTCTTTACTGTAAATAACTATTATGGGTATGGCAAATAGGTAGACATCTCTTAACATTTTTGATTAGGTACACACTCTACAATGTCCTGTGGTGTCTTTTATTCTAGCAAATACTTCAAGTGTGTCTCATAACCTCAAATTATGCAGTTAGTGTTGAAGAATGGAAACAGAAAATCTCTGATTAAAGACCAGTATTTTATGTTTAACTGAATTTGTTTTGCATAATTATCACCCAGAAAGTTCCCTTCTCTGAGCTGCTTTTAGTAGATCCTCCAAGACAAGAGATGGCTCAGTTGGAGTGATCAGTGCTCAGCCAACAGATTTGGGTCTTTATCTCCACTTTTCTGCTTTCTGTTGTACCTCTCATGGGAGAATAAGAGTAGGAAAATATTTCTCTTTTCTCTTCTTAGCAATATGCTGGAGATTCCAGAGAGTTTCATCATGTAACAAGTGTTCTTTAGGAAAATTTCTCTAAGGTATTTCACAGAAAATATTGCCTTTGAAATATACAATATGCCTTTATGTGTAGATTAATAATGTGTACTGACCTTTTTGTGTCTTACAAAATTGCAGACTTGAAAATGTACTGTGACTCAACTCAGTTTCAATCTACTCTTACTGCCAATACTCTCCAGATCACTGTCATCTGCAAAACTAATCCCAAGGAACAAACAGGTTTTTTTGGTTTTTTGTTTGTTTGTTTGTTTTTTATCAGCAGCAACCACGCCAGTCCCCTAAAGCCTTAGTGTATGACACAATGGCTCAGTTTCAGGAGTCTCAACATGGTTAAGAGATCAAGAGTAGATTTTTTTCCTCACTTTTGTAAATACATAGATAGATGATTCTGCCAGCTCTTACTATGCTGAGTGACTAGAGTACCACAATATTTATTCCCTAAGCAAAAACTTTTAGAGCAATGCTGATTCCTCCAAGATTCATGAACCACAGTCAATTACAAAAAGTCAAAATTCCTCTGAAGAGCTTTTAAATTTTTCCTTTGAAGAAATTCTTGCCAATAATATTAGTTTTCATTTAATATAAAAGACAACTAATTTGGAGGTAAATGGTGAATGTTAATGAACATTCTGAGTGATTATAAGTAGTGGGTTTGTCATAGACTGTAAGAACCTACACTGTTGCTCTCCTTGGGCCCAGGAACATTCTAGTCAAAGATTCTTGGCAGGACTAAAATCTGATCAGAATGGGATTGTTTGTTCCAACAGCATCCATTCCAGTATTGCACCAATGGGCATTACTTCCCAGATCAGCCATTACACTATTTTGGGTTCACATCTGGGTGAGAATGATGACTGCTTTTCCCCTGCAGCAGTGGCACAGCAGCTTCCAGCACTGTGACACATAGTCAGTGGGGATGAGACATTCAGGAAAGAACTAACAGGATTTCTTCTAGCTCAGGAGATTCAGTAGAGTTTGTCAGAAATATGAGTTTTTGATATGCATCCTTCTAATGAAAATGGTAGTGGAACAGAGCATCAGCTAGACATGTCTCACTTCTGTACAAAAAGAACCTATATGGTTTAATTTTTCCATATTTGGTTAAATACCAATTCTTGTCATTATTCTTTTTTTAACTTCATTTTTTATTGGAACCAGCACCATTTGTTGAAAATGTTGTATTTTTTCCCACTGGATGGTTTTAGCTTCTTTGTCAAATATTATGTAACCATAGGTGTATGGGTTCCTTTCTGATTCTTCAATTCTATTCCATTGATCTACCTGCCTGTCTCTGTAGCAGTACCATACAGTTTTTATCACTGCTGCTTTGTAATACAGTTTGAAGTCAGGGATAGTGATTCCCAGAAATTCTTTTCTTGTTGAGAATAGCTTTAGCTATCCAGGATTTTTTGTTATTCTAAATGAAATTGCAAATTGCTCTTCCTAACTCTATGAAGAATTGATTTGGAATTTTGATGGGGTTACATTGGATCTGTTGATTACTTTCGGCAACATGGCCATTTTTGCTTTATTAATCCTGCCAATATTCCTAACCTCATTGTTAAGCCAAATAATTTGTTAATTTTTGTAACTGATATTCACTATATTAACTTTATGTATACAATCCAACAACCTTGCCACAGTATAGAAATATTCATCACTTTTGAATGAAAATCTCAGGATAATCTTTATTCTGCCTGTTATTGAGGGGGAAAATATATTCTACATCTTTTGGATATTGTTTTATTTTTAAAATCCTACTCTTGATATTCATTCCTCTTTTCACCAAAATATAAATCAATTCAATGATTGTCTCCAAAACATCTTTTACCTGGAAGAATTGTGCATAATGCCCATTTGGATCATTGTGGGAGTCACTGAGGTCCTTTTGCTCACAGAGAATCCCTACAAAAACTATGGCTGTTTTTCTATGGTATTATATATTAGTAGGATAGAAAATAATATTTGAGAAAATGACACAATTTCAGTAGTACAACCATCAATATATATTATATACATAGCAGCCTATTTAAATCCCTTACGTTTGTTGTGCTCTGAGTTGTGTCTCTCTGAGAAGACTTCCTTGGCTTCTATGCTCTTAAACTTAGTGTGAAATTTATTCCTGATCTTCAGACATTTTACCTGTCTGGGATTCTAGAATCCTCATTGGAAACATATAGTATAATAGCTTTGGAGACTGTTTAGGCTTCTCAGAATCAAGTATAAACAAGTGTTTACATTACTGTGTCGGAGTCTGTGTCTTGACCTACTATTAGAAAAGTAGATAAATAGTTCAAGTTATATTTGCAAATATTGTAAGCCATGTTCATCATTTGTTTCTGCTCTATAATTTAGGTTGAATCACTGTTCATGCTCATGATCTTAATTCATGCTTCAGAAATATTTAATTTCAAAGTTGATTCGAATAATTCAAGGCATGAATCCGTTAACTAAGGACTTTCTAGAGTTCATTAAACATAGGCTGATTATAGAACCTTGCATATTGAGATGGGCCTCACACTCTTCCTCTTTATTAGGAAATCTTCTCCAGAGCAGAGACCCTTGCTTGATTTTGATCATTTTCATTCTGCCAATATTAAATACTGCATGCTCATACTGGATGATCAGGATGTACGTACATGCTGTATGTAGACAAAAGCTTTGCTAGTAGCAGGAGAATCCACAAGCTCATTGTTTCACTCCATCTGCTTCTTCATTCATGTGATTCTTGAGATCTAGAGCATTACCAGCCATCTGAGCTGAGATGGGTGCCTCATTTGGAGCTTGGAAGTCCTTGTCAGTAAAGTCACATTAGAGATGAACATTGATCTCAGATATATAGAGAAAGGCCTTCTCTAGGCAAATTCTGAGTTGAGTCCAACTGTGTGTAGTGAAAGATTTCTTTCCTTTCAGCAAAGAGCAGGTAATAATTTCTGTGTTTAAAGAAAACAAAACCAATAACGGCAAAATCTTTTACCTGAAATAAGTATTATTTAATAATTTCTTACCATGCTTTTAGATTATTAGTATTTTACAAGTGCTCTAATTACTTTGCACTATTAATTAGTTACATAAAACATATAGCAAAGTGCAAAAGACTTAAATGTATTCACAGTACATATTGGACAAGAAAGTCTAAGTCCCCAGACGCTTTTTTTTTTCAGTCAGTCATCTACAATCTACATATTCCTCCAAAATCCCTCAGAATTGTTTGAATTTTTTGAACTTGAATTTTATAATTTGGAGTATTATTTTTGTTTATACAATTTTTCTTTCACACTCTGTGATTCTGAGGAATTTATTTCTCCCCCCCCCTTTTTTGAGACATGAATCTTTGTTGTCCACCCCTCCCACACTGTGAGCATAGAAATTGCTAAGTAGAACAGGTGGACTTTGAACTCACAGAAATTTACCTGTCTTTACCAATGGCTCTTCAAATGAAAATACTGTTATAGCTTCTGAAACTGATAAAATTACCTTTAATACCTCCTTTACCTCAGCTCAAAAGACAGAGCTATATGCAGTTATTCAGGTTTTTTCTTGTTATTCCTTGATTCCTTTTAATGTTTATACTGATTCTCAATACATGTATAGACTCTTCCCTATTACTGAGACAGTTATGATTAACAGACAAAACAACAATTAGTACCTTATTACAAAAATTACAACAATTGTTACATCAATGCTTGATTCCTTATTTTGTAGCACATATCCGGGCTCATACTAGTCTCCCTGGACCTCTGGTCATAGGAAATTCATATGCAGATTTACTGACTCATGTTACTCTGCTAGATGATGTTAGTAGAGCAATTGCCGCCATGCCCATGCTATTCACCATCCAAATGCTCAGGTATTGACATATCAATTTATTTGACTAGGGTGGCAGCTTGTCAGATTGAAAACAATTGTTCTTCTTGTCCTACAACACTTCCTACTTCCCTGCATACAATTAACCCTTGAGGACTCAAGCCTGGAGTCCTTTGGCAGATGGTAATAACTCATATTTCATCTTTTGGAAAACCATACTATGGTCATGTTACTATTGATACATTCTCTGGAGTTATTTTTGCCACTGTCAGGACAGGAGAGGCATTCAAAGACGTGCAACAGCACTTATTTGCTTGCTTTTCGTTTCTTGGCATGCCACTACGTTTAAAAAACTGATAATGGTCCTGCTTATTAACTGAAAGCCTTTGTAAATTTTTGTATTAAATTCAATATTAAACATACTACAGGCATTCCATACAATCTTCAAGGACAAGTGATTATTGAAAGATCTAATCAATTATTAAAAACACAGGGGATTAGTGAAACCTACTTCAATGTATGTCACTAAAGGCATCTCCAGAAATGATTATATCCTGAGGGCCCAAATTTCTATGATTCAATGACCTCTTTGACAGATTCATAAAACCATGACATTATTTGGAGGTGGTAAAGATGAGAAGAGAGACATCATTATAGTAAAATGGCCATGAGGGTATGCCTGTGAAAACCATATTTTCCCCTATTTATAATCCTTTTCTCTGCTTCCTGGCTCACAACAGCAAGAGTAGACCTGCTGTTCCATACTTTCTACACCATGGTGGATTGAATCCTATGAAACCTTGGAACAAAATAAATATTTTTTTTCTTAAAAAAAGAAAAACACAATTAGGTAAGTTACAGGGAGAAAAGTTAAAATGTCTCCCCTACTCATTTACTAAATCTTCCTCTTTTTCTATTCAATTTTTTGAGTAAAGATTCTCAAGGTAGATCTGCAGTGTAGTGCCACTGAGATCCCATGGAACAGCACCATCCATTAGTCTTGTGGAAAGATGTCCTTTCCTCTTAATGAAAGGGACCAGATGTTCTTCTCTCCTCCAGAAGGGAGTATGCTTGTGTCTTTCCACAGGATGCCTAGTCACCAGTCTAGATTCCTGACTGCCTCATCAGATCGCATAATACCAATGCAGAAAATCCTGTCTCAACTACCAACAACAATGAAGAATGAAAGAGAAACTTGCCTCATTCCAGATGATGTTAGACAACTCTGAGCAGCACCTCTCTTTCACTTTAGCCAGACTTCAGCTACATGGTCGCTCATCCACCACAATATTAGTATCAGCTTCAGGAGTTGATCTTTTTGCAAGACATAGTGTGCTTTCTATCCACCTACCAGTTACTCCATCCAATCTTTTTTCTATGCTTTTATTTCTCTCAGCCCAGGTAATGCTTTTTTCTTGTGCTGCTTTCCAGGACTCCTATTGGGTTTATTTACCTGATCCTCCCTTGTTTCACATGGCCACTTGGGATTTAGGTCCAGCCAAGTTGATCACCAATAATACTGAGTTGCTTGGAGGAGAAAGTAGTTCTTACTTAAAAAAATGAACTTTGGCCGACTACAAATATTCTGGAATGACTGACTCCCTTCTCATATGCTTTACTGTTAAAAATGACATTAAAGGATGTTTCTCTTTAGAGGAGTGAGAGTTAATCTTGAGTTTCCAACTCCTCTGAAACATGCTCATGGTGATGATTCCACTGGTCAGTGAGACATTTGAGTTTTAAAATTATTTTTACCCTCTAAAGGTGGCTTTCATTATTCTCGTCCATCTTCTTCACCTCCTTTGCCTTCCTTTTTATCTGCTTGTCATAATACCATACTGTCTGGGAGAGTATTCCTATTAATGGCTACCCTAAATGGTGATCTTGAGGTTTTCCTTCCAAAGCTGTGTATTTTATTCCCTTTAATTTTACAGAGAAAACTTTTAAACTTTTAGATTGGTTTGTTGGTAGTCCAGAACATGATTATACTATGCAATTGAGACAATATGGGTATACCAAGGGAGATACTTCCTTACCTACCTCCCCTGCTAATGCCTGGTATGCCCCTGGATAGGTTTCCCCTACCTTTCTCCCAGCTTTTAATTCCCACTTACTTCCTGTTCAGTCTGATCTATAAAGTAACTTTTATTAGAATTTCTGCTTCAGTTCTAGCCTGTGTGACTGCTCCTTTCTATATTCTCTCCTCTAAAGACCATGGTGAGTTTTCCCTTGTCTGGGATAGTCATGGTGTTTACCATGTTACTTGTATAAATTGTCAATTATCCAATTGCCTTACTGTTACAAGAAAAATGCTTTTGTCATATTACGACAGCCTCCTTATGTACTTTTGCCTCTCTAATCAATGGGACATGGCATTTTGTGGCCACCTTAATTCTAGTTATCACTGCTGTGATTGGTATAATTTCTTCTTTTTCCTTGTCTACCACTTTTTGGTCAAGGAAGTCCACACTGCTCATCATGCAGATCAGCTATCTAAGAATTTTAGTATTGCTCTGTTGATTCAAGTAAAGATATATAGAGGGTTTGAGGACAGATTGAATGCCCTAGAAGAGGCAGTTCTTTATATGGGACAGGGAATTCAAAATATCAAATTCAGATTATCAGTACAGTGTCATTCTTTGTTTAGATGGATCTGTGTTACTCCCCTGCCTTAAGAGTCTGCTCATGACTGGGGAAGTATTCAAAAGCATATTAGAGGCTTATAGAGTCATTCATCCACAGCTATGAATATTGATGCTTTACCCCATGAAATTTCATATGTTAGTAATTCCCACATTGTCACCGCTTCTTTGGAGGAAGTGATTACTGCCTTTGCCTCCTTTGTGGATTCCTTTGTACAAGATGTGAACTGGAGATAATTTTTACAGAATGCCGCCATTGCTGTTGGACACTTCTTCCTTTGTCTTATTATTTTTCCATCTGCTATCTCCTTAATTAGATGCTCACTCTCCGCCTTAACTCTGGATGTCCACAACATTACAACTTCTTAAACAAAAAGGGGGCAGGGAGTAATTGGGGACAGCAAACAATGACAGGGACTGCCTGCAGTAGGCAGGGATGGAGACACCTCAGAAGCCCACAGCAGCTCCTTGTAGAAAAGGATGGTGTCTGGGACCTTGAGAATCGGGAGGCACATCCCTTCAGGGTACCCACCATTTGAAATAAGGACTGCCTGCAGTAGGCCTGGATGAAGACCCTTCAGTAGCCTGCGGCAGCTCTTTATAGCAACAATTGTTTCCATTTCTCCTAACCTTAGCCCTGGAAAACAGCTGTATAGATTTCATTTGTGCATGACTGTTTTTCAGTTGGCCTTGGTGTGTATAATTATTGTATTATATGTGACTTTCTTACTTCTTTCTCCTTCTGCTCTGGCAAATCCTGTGAAATTAGATGTTCCCTTATGTAATGGTTCTTAAACAATTAAAAATTGAGGCTTGGGTCACAGCACAGCACAGTCTTAATGGCCCAGGGGCATGCTGTGTGTTTTCATCTTGGAAACAATATAATGATTGCACAATGGTAGTTCCAGATTAATTCTTGACTTGCAAAGAAAGATTGATAAAATTATTAGAAAATTAATTAGAGCCAACATTGGGACACCAAAGAAAGAAAAAAATTATTAAAGTTATGAAATAAGTTGTCCACAATATTTGAGAGTGGTTCCTGGATAACAAAGTATAGAATATGCAAAATCTTATATTAGTAAAATTAAGTCAAAGCACTAGGACTCTTAGGAGAGTTATTGTGTGCAATGTGTAGAAGCAGAAAGCTAGGGGAACTACCGAGTTAAGGGTTAACTTGATTCTTTCTAGACACTGCCTGACAGCTTTGCCCATGTTATTTATCATTAGAGTTTTATAAGAAAATGCAAGTAGCTGGCCTCAGAGCTCTGAGCTCTGAAGTATAATAAGTTAAAGTTAAAGTTTAAATAATGATAAGTTTGCAATTATTATTTTGGCTATAGGCCTAGGAATAGGGAAGCTTGAAGCTTTGAGGAACAATTGTAATTCTTGATTCTTTGTGGGACATAGTTATTCTCTTGAATTTGATTTGGCAACAATTTTTTTTTTTAATTTAATTTTATTTTATTTTTTTAATTTACATTCCAAATCACTTCCCCTTTCCCGTTTCCTCCCTCCCCGAAAGTCCCATAAGCCCCCTTCCCTCCCTCTTTTCTCCGTTCAACCCCCTCTCATTACTCTGTCCTGGCGTTCCCCTACATCCAGTCTTTCCAGGACCAGGGGTCTCTCCTTCCATCTTTTTAGAAATCTATTGATATGCTGATTGTGTCTAGGGTATTCTGAGATTCTGGGTCAATATCCCCTTATCAGTGACTTCATACCATGTGTGATCTTTTGTGATTGGGTTACCTCACTAAGGATGATATTTTCAAGTTCTGACCATTTGCCTAGGAATTTCGTGAATTCATTGTTTTTAATTGCAGAGTAGTATTCCATTGTGTAAATATACCACATCTTCTGAATCCATTCCTCCGTTGAGGGACATCTGGGTTCTTTCCAGCTTCTGGCTATTATAAATAAGGCTGCTATGAATATAGTGGAGCATGTGTCCTTATTGCATGCAGGTAAAGTCTCTGGGTATATGCCCAGGAGTGGTATAGCCGGATCCTCCGGAAGTGTCATGCCCAGTTTTCTGAGGAGCCGCCAGACTGCTTTCCAGAGTGGTTGTACCAGCCTGCAATTCCACCAGCAGTGGAGGAGTGTTCCTCTTTCTCCACATCCTCGCCAACAACTGCTGTCTCCTGGGTTTTTGATCTTAGCCATCCTGACTGGTGTGAGATGGAATCTCAGGGTTGTTTTGATTTGCATTTCCCTAATGACTAAGGATGATGAACATCTCTTTAGGTACTTCTCAGCCATTAGATATTCTTCAGGTGAGAACTCTTTGTGGAGCTCTGTACCCCATTTTTTAATAGGGTTACTTGCCTCTCTGGAGTTTAACTTCTTGAGTTCTTTGTATATATTGGATATTAGCCCTCTGTCGGATGTAAGGTTGGTAAAGATCATTTCCCAGTTAGTTGGTTGCCGCTTTGTCTTTTTGACGGTGTCTTTTGCCTTGCAAAAATTTTGTAATTTAATGAGGTCCCATTTGTCTATTCTTGATCTTAGAGTATAAGCTATTGGAGTTCTGTTCAGGAAATTCTCCCCTGTGCCCATATGTTCAAGGTTCTTCCCTAGTTTCCCTTCTATTAGTTTCAGTGTGTCTGGTTTTATGTGGAGATCTTTGATCCACTTAGAATTGAGCTTAGTGCAAGGAGATAAGGATGGGTCAATTTGCATTCTTCTGCATGTTGACCTCCAGCTGAGCCAGCACCATTTGTTGAAAAGGCTATCTTTTTTCCACTGGATGGTTTTAGCTCCTTTGTCAAAGATCAAGTGACCATAGGAGTGTGGATTCATTTCTGGGTCTTCAATTCTGTTCCATTGATCTACATGTCTGTTACTGTACCAATACCATGCAGTTTTTAACACTATTGCTCTGTAGTACAGCTTGAGGTCCGGGATACTGATTCCCCCAGAGGTTCTTTTACTCTTGAGAATAGTTTTAGCTATTCTGGGTTTTCTGTTATTCCAGATGAATTTTTGAATTGCTCTTTCTAACTCTATGAAGAATTGAGTTGGGATTTTGATGGGGATTGCATTGAATCTGTGTATTACTTTTGGTAAGATGCTCATTTTTACTATATTAATCCTGCCAATCCATGAGCATGGCAGATTTTTCCATCTGCTGAGGTCTTCTTCAATTTCTTTCTTCAGAGACTTGAAGTTCTTGTCATACAGATCTTTCACTTGTTTGGTTAGCGTCACGCCAAGATACTTAATATGGTTTGTGGCTATCATAAAGGGTATTATTTCTCTTACTTCTTTCTCAGCCTGCTTATCCTTTGAGTATAGGAAGGCTTCTGACTTGCTTGAGTTGATTTTATATCCGGCCACTTTGCTGAAGTCGTTTATCAGCTGTAGGAGTTCTCTGGTGGAGTTCTTTGGGTCGCTTATGTATACTATCATATCGTCTGCAAATAGTGATAGTTTGACTTCTTCCTTTCCAATTTGTATCCCTTTGACCTCTTTTTGTTGTCTAATTGCTCTAGCTAGAACTTCAAGTACTATATTGAAAAGATATGGAGAGAGAGGGCAGCCTTGTCTAGTCCCTGATTTTAGTGGGATTGCTTCAAGTTTCTCTCCATTTAGATTTGGCAACAATTATACTGTGTCTTTTTATCTGTTTTTGGAGTATCAATATAAGACTGGGGCAAGAAGAAGGCTGGAGAGTATGAGAAGAGCTTGTGAAGAGTGAGTGAAGAAAGAATGTGAGGTGTGTGTGCAAAGAGTGTCTGGGTGAATGAGAGTGCATGTAGTGTGTGTGTGAGTGAAAGGGAATACACAGGTGTGTATGAGTGTGAGAGTGCAAAAAAAGACAAGCACACAGGAGAAAAGCAGAGTGTGCAGGAGAATGCAGAGTGTGTGCAGCCTCAAGCTGAGAGCAAATGAGCAAGGGAGAAAGAGAGCAGAGAGTCAGAGAGAAGAGAAACTTTAAGTCTTAAAAAATTACCTATCAGCTTATACCCAAAAAAGTAGACTGTGTAAATTTATTATGCACCTTCCAGATATCCCTGCTTCCAGCTGAGAACTCTGAAACTCTGTCGAGGCTGGACGCTGACAATTTTATGGAATATTTGAGGAATATTGGTATCTGGTCTTCTTTGAAGGTCTGGAAGAATTCTTCACTAGATCCATTTGGCCCTGGACTTTTTTTGGTCGAGAGGTTTTTAATGATTTCTATTTCCTTATGGGATATGGGCCTGTTTAGATAGTTTATCTGCTCTTGATTTAAATTTGGCGAGTGGTATCTGTCTAGAAAACGACCCATTTCATCTAGATTTTCTAGTTTATTGAGTATACCTTTTTGTAGTAGGATCTGATGATTTTTTTTTAATCTCCTCCATTTATGTTATGTCTCCCTTTTCATTTCTGAGTGTGTTAATTTTGATACTGCCTCTGGGCCCTTTAGTTAGTTTGGCTAGAGCTTCTTTTTTAGTTTTTTTTTTAATTTTCTTTTTTATTAGATAGATTCTTTATTTACAATTCAAATGTTGTCCCCCTTCCTGGTTCCCCCTACCCAAAAATCCCCTAAGCCATCCCTGCTCCCCTGCTCATCAATCTACCCACTCCCATTTCCCTGTCCTGGCATTCCCCTATACTGAGGCATTTAGCCCTCTGAGGTTCAAGGGCCTCTCCTCCCTTTAATGTCTAACAAGGTCATCCCCTGCTGTGTATGCATCTGGAGCCATTGGTCCCTCCATGTGTATGATGTTGTTTGTGGTTTAGTCCCTGAGAGCTCTGGGGGTACTGGGCTGTTATTATTGTTGTTCCTCCTATGGTGCTGCAAAACACTTCAACTCCTTGGGTCCTTTCTCTAGCTCCTCCATTGGGGAGTCTGTGCTCAGTTGAATGGTTGGCTGAGAGTGTCCCCCTCAGTGTTTTTTATGCACTTGCAGAGCCTCCCAGGTGACAACTATATCAGCAAGCCCTTGCTGGCATCCAGAATAGTGTCTGGGTTTTATAATTGTATATAGGATGGATCCCTGGGAGGGGAGGGGCAGAGGTAGAAGTCTCTGTATGGTCTTTCCCTCAGTTGCTGCTCCACATTTTGTCACTGTATCTCCTCCTGTGAGTATTTTGTACCCTTTTCTAAGAAGGAATAGAGTATCCATACTTTCTTCTTCCTTCTTCCTGAGCTTCATTTGGTTTGTGAATTTCATCTTGGGTATTTCAGGCTTCTGGGCTAATATCCATTTGCCAGTGCGTGCATACCATGCTTATGTTTTTGTGATTGGGTTACCTCACTCAGGATGATATTTTCTAGTTCCATCCATTTGGTTAAGAATTTCATAAATTCACTGTTTTTAATAGCTGAGTAGTATTCCACTGTGTAAATGTACCAATTTTCTGCATGCATTCCTCTGTTGAGGGACATCTGGGGTCTTTCCAGCTTCTGGCTATTATAAATAGGGCTTCTATGAACATAGTGAAGCATGTGTTCTTATTACATGCTGGAGAATCCTCTGCGTGTATGCCCAAAAGTGGTATAGCAGGGAACTTCAGTAGTATTATGCCGAATTTTCTGAGGAAACGCCAAAATGATTTCCAGAGTATTTGTACCAGCTTGCAATCCCAACAGCAGTGGAGGAGTGTTTCTCTTTCTCCACATCCTTGCCAGTACCTGCGTTCTTTTGAGTTTTTGATTTCAGCCATTCTGACTGTTGTGTGGTGAAATCTTAGGGTTGTTTTCATTTGCATTTCTCTGATGACTAAGGATGTTGAAAATTTCTTTAGGTGCTTCTTAGCCATTTGATATTCCTCAGTTGAAAATTCTTTGTTTAGCTTTGTAACCCATTATTTAATAGGGTTATTTGATTCTCTGGAGTCTAATGTCTTGAGTTCTTTGTATATATTGGATATTAGTCCTCTCTCAGATGTAGGGTTGTTAAAAAATTTTTTCCCAATATGTTCATTGCTGTTTTGTCCTGTTGACAGTGTCATTTGCTTTACAGAAATTTTTAATTTTATGAGATTCCATTTGTCAATCCTTGATCTTAGAGCATGAGCTATTGGAGTTCTGTTCAGGAAATTTTCCCCTGTGCCCATGTGCTCAAGGTTCTTCCTCACTTTCTTTTCTATTAGTTTCAGTATATCTGGTTTATGTGGAGGTCCTTGATCCATTTGGACTTGGGCTTTGTACAATGGATCAATTTGCACTCTTTTGCATGCTATCTGCCAATTGAACCAGGCCCGTTTGTTGAAGAGTCTATTTTTTTTCCACGGAATGGTTTTAACTCCTTTGTCAAAGATCAAATGACCATAGGTGTGTGGGTTCATTTCTGGGTCTTCAGTTGTATTCCATTGATCTACTTGCCTGTTACTGTACCAATAACATGCAACTTTATCTATCTTTTGTTTCTCTCTAAGACCTGTACCATACTTCTGAGAAGAACCTGTAGTTGTGAATTTCCTCTACTGTATGAAGGATACCTTAATCTGATTTCTAGTATCTGTATGTGCTTCGTAAGTAGATCACACCATATTTTCTTTTATTGGAGAATAATTATTATTATTTCTTTTATTACTGCTGTAGTTTTACCATTGGTGTGATGAAATACCAATACCCAAAGTTAGTTTTGGTGGAAATAACAAATTGTCTTATATTTCTCAACTGTTGTGCATTATTGAAGGAAATAGGGACAGGAATTTAGTCAGGGCATGGCCTTGGAGGATGAACTAATGCTGTGTTCTTGGTAGAGTACTGCTTACTCACTTACCTCTCAAGTTGATTTGACCAACCTACTTTTTTTTAATAATCCAGGAACAACAGCCCACAATGTGCTTATAATCCTTCCCTAGGCTTGTCTCCAAGCCCAGTCTTATGGAGGCATTTTCTTAATTGACATTCCTCCCTCTATGATTACTTTAGATTGTATCAAATTGAAATAAAACTATCCATCACAGTTATCTTCCTTGTTATCAATTCCTGTATTTTTCCTGTGATTTACCTCACCATCTTACCATGATGATATGATTATTTAGATTCTATGCTACAGAAGTAATAGACCTCAGTTACCTATTAGAGAGAGACAGAAAGTGATAGATAGATAGATAAGTAGATCTTAGAATGACCTAGAAATAATCCAATCATTCCCATATTCTTTTTTTCAGATAAAATATTATAGGTTTATTTAAAATTTATTTCTCAACTTGAGTATGCAAAATACACACTCCACAAAATGTTCATTTATTTTTTTGCTTAGTAGTTTACAAATATACTAAATAGAAGTTGCTTAAATTCATATTACATATTTATTAAGGCCAAGAAATATGTAGAAATACACATTTGTTCTGTTACTTGGGAATAAACCACTGTACAAATTATTGCAGACTGCATAATGGATTGTCTGCATAAAAATGTTACAGAAATAAACCAGACTTATTTACCTGACTTAAGTCATAAATGTAGATTGGAAGACAAAAATAGATTTTCATTATCAAAGTATGCAGCAGTTGGAGGACTTTGGCTCCTTCGTTTGGAAACTTTAGAAACACGATTCACGACTGGTCGGCAGCCTACCTGCTTCCCTTCCGCGACCCCTGTTCCGGTCGACTGCACTAAAGAGACAGGTACCCAGGCTCTCCCCAAAATAACATCACTTGGGACACGGCCTATTGGGGCTTCCGCCTGCGCCCAAGAACAGGACAGCACTGTGGTCGTCTGGGTGCCAGATCTGCAGGCCATCGCCTCTGCAGGGTGAGCAGCGCCACAGAGAGAGTGCAGAGTACACTCCGCCATCTTTGCTCCAGTGGCCTGGAAGTTGGGACTGCCAGGCTCTGAGACAGACAGGCATAATATCGCTTGGGTCTCGGGCAGATTGTGTGTACGTGGCTCCAAAGAGCTGGGCAGATCTGCAGTAACCTGCGTGCTAGCTCTGCTGTGGGACTTCTGTCTGGCAGAGGGACGCCCCCTTCCCCCCACTCTAGGAGAGATCACACACCCCTGCACAGGGCAGGAGCCTCCCTTTGGCGACCTCTGCTCCAGGAATCCACTACGCTGAGCCTTTGGATCTGCAAGTACTCCCAAATATAACATCACTTGGGGCAAGTACATCAGGGCTCCAAACTTACTCAGGAGCAGGGCAGGCCCCAGAAATCTGTGCCAGGGGAATCCTGGTAAACCAGTGGGGGCAGAAATAGCTTTGCAGGCTCACAGGAGGTCCAATCAACAGCCAGTGACAGCAGGACCAACTAACATCAGAGGTATCCAGATGGCAAAAGGCAAACGTAGGAATGTTACTAACAGAAATCAAAGTAATATGGGACCATCTGAACCCAACTCTACAACAGCAGCAAGTCCTGGATACCCCACCACACCCGAAAGACAAGATCTGGATTTAAAATCACTTCTCATGATGCTATTAGAGGATCACAAGAAGGACACAAATAATTCTAATAAAGAATTACAGGAGACCATGAATCAACGGTTAGAAGCCCTTACAAAGGAAACACAAAAATCGCTTAGAGAAATGCAGGAGAACATGGATCAAAAGTTGGAAGCGCACAAGGAGACAACACAAAAATCGCTTAACGAGATGAATCAATGGGTAATTGCACTCACAAAGGAATCACAAAAATTGCATAAAGAAATGCAGAAGAATATGGGTCAACAGACAGATGCCCATAAGGAGGCAACACAAAGATTGCTTAAAGAAATGAATCAACGGTTAGCTGCCCTTACAAAGGAAACACAAGAAATGCTTAAAGAAATGCAGGAGATGATGGATCAACAGGTGGATTCCCATGAGGAGGAAACACAAAAATCGCTCAGAGAAATGCAGGAGAACGTGGGTCAACAGGCAGAAATCCTGAAAGAGGTAATGCAAAAATACCTTAAAGAAATACAGGAAAATACAAAAAACAAGTGAAGAATCTCAGCAAATCCATCCAGGAACTCAAAAAGGAAGTAGAAACAACTAAGAAATCACAAAGGGAGACAACTTTGGAGGTAGAAAACCTTGGGAAGAAATCAGGAGTCATAGATGCAAACATCAACAATAGAATACAAGAGATGGAAGAAAGAATCTCAGGTGCTGAAGATTCCATAGAAAGCATCGACTCAACAGTCAAAGAAAATGCAAAATGCAAAAAACGTGTAACCCAAAACATCCAGGAAATCCAGGACACAATGAGAAGACCAAACCTAAGGATTATAGGTATAGATGAGAGTAAAGATTTGCAACTTAAAGGGCCAGTAAACATCTTCAACAAAATTATGGAGGAAAACTTCCCTAACCTAAAGAGAGAGATGCCGATGAACATACAAGAAGCCTACAGAACTCCAAACAGACTGGACAAGAACAGAAATACCTCCCGTCACATAATAATCAAAACACCAAATGTTCTAAACAAAGAAAGAATACTAAAAGCAGTAAGAGAAAAGGGCCAAGTAACATACAAAGGAAGACCTATCCGAATCACTTCAGACTTCTCACCAGAGATTATGAAAGCCAGAAGATCCTGGGCAGATCTCATGCAGACACTAAGACAGCACAAATGCCAGCCTAGACTACTGTACACAGCAAAACTCTCAATCACCATAGATGGAGAGACCAAGATATTCCATGATAAAACCAAATTTTCACAATATCTTTCCACAAATCCAGCCCTGCAACGGATAATAGGTGGAAACCTCCAATACAGGGAGAGAAACAACACCCTGGAAAAAATGAGATAATAACCTTCTTGAATCAAACATAAAGATAGCATCAAGAATGGCAGATGGCAATAATCACTATGCCTTAATCTCTCTTAATATCAATGGTCTCAATTCCCAAATTAAAAGACATAGACTAGCAGACTGGATAAGTAAACAGGACCCAGCATTTTGCTGCATGCAGGAAACGCACCTCAGTGTCAAAGACAAACACTAACTCAGAGTAAAAGGCTGGAAAACAATTTTACAAGCAAATGGCCCCAAGAAACGAGGTGGAGTAGCCATCCTAATATCAGATAAAATTGATTTTCAACCTAAAGTCATCAAAAAAGACACAGAAGGACACTACATACTGATCAAGGGAAAAATCCACCATCAAGAACTCTCAATTCTGAATATCTATGCTCCAAATGCAAGGGCACCCTCATTCGTAAAAGAAACTTTACTAAAACTCAAAGCACACATCGCACCGCACACAATAATAGTGGGTGACTTCAACACCCTGCTCTCTGAAATGGATTGTTCAGTAAAGCAGAAACTAAATCGGGACACAGTGAATCTAATTGAAGCCTTGGACCAACTGGAACTAACAGATATATATAGAACATTTCATCCTAGAGCTAAAGAATACAGCTTCTTCTCAGCACCTCATGGTACCTTCTCCAAAATTGACCATATAATTGGTCACAAATCAGACCTCAACAGATATAAGAAGATAGAACTAATCCCATGCCTCCTATCAGATCACTATGCAATAAGGGTGGTCTTCAATGGCAACAAAAACAAAAGAAAACCCACGTACACATGGAGGCTGAACAATGCTCTACTCAATGATAACTTGGTCAAGGTGGAAATAAAGAAAGAAATCAAAGACTTTTGGAAAGTTAATGAAAATGAAGGCACAACATACCCTAATTTATGGGACACAATGAAAGCAGTGCTAAGAGGAAAATTCATAGCCCTGAGTGCTGCCAAAAAGAAATGGGAGACAGCATACACAGCTTAATGGCACACCTGAAAGCCCTGGAACAAAAAGAAGCAAATACACCAAAGAGGAGTAGAAGGCAGGAAATCATCAAACTCAGGGCTGAAATCAATCAAGTAGAAACAAATAAAACCATACAAAGAATCAACAAAACGAGGAGTTGGTTCTTTGAGAAAATCAACAAGATCGATAAGCCCTTAGCCAGACTAAGCAGAGGGCACAGAGCTAGTATCCAAATTAATAAAATCAGAAACGAAAAGGGGGAGATAACAACAGAAACTGAGGAAATTCAAAAAATCATCAGATCCTACTACAAAAACCTGTATTCAACACAACTAGAAAATCTTGAGGAAATGGACAATTTCCTTGACAGATACCAAATACCAAAATTAAATCAGGATCAAATAGACCATCTAAACTGTCCTATAACCCCTGAAGAAATAGAAGTTTTCATTGGAAGTCTTCCAACCAAAAAAAGCACAGGTCCAGATGGTTTTAGTGCAGAATTCTATCAGACCTTCAAAGAAGACCTAACACCAATACTCTTCAAACTGTTCCACAAAATAGAAACAAAAGGAACACTACCCAACTCGTTCTATGAAGCCACAATTACACTAATACCAAAAGCACACAAAGATCCGAGAAAGAAAGAGAATCTCAGGTCAATCTCTCTTATGAATATCGATGCAAAAATACTCAATAAAATTCTTGCCAACCGAATCCAAGAACACATCAAAATGATCATTCACCACAATCAAGTAGGCATCATCCCAGGGATGCAGGGATGGTTCAATATAAGGAAATCCATCAATGTAATCCACTATATAAACAATCTCAAAGAAAAAAACCACATGGTCATCTCATTAGATTCCGAGAAAGCATTTGACAAAATTCAGCATCCTTTCATGCTAAAGGTCTTGGAAAGATCAGGAATTCAAGGCCCATATCTAAACATAGTAAAAGCAATTTACTGCAAACCGGTAGCCAGCATCAATCTAATGGAGAGAAACTTGAAGCAATACCACTAAAATCAGGGACTAGACAAGGCTGCCCTCTCTCTCCATATCTTTTCAATATAGTACTTGAAGTTCTAGCTAGAGCAATTAGACAACAAAAAGAGGTCAAAGGGATACAAATTGGAAAGGAAGAAGTCAAACTTTCACTATTTGCAGACGATATGATAGTATACTTAAGCGACCCAAAGAACTCCACCAGAGAACTCCTACAGCTGATAAACGACTTCAGCAAAGTGGCCGGATATAAAATCAACTCAAGCAAGTCAGAAGCCTTCCTATACTCAAAGGATAAGCAGGCTGAGAAAGAAGTAAGAGAAATGATACCCTTCATGATAGCCACAAACCATATAAAGTATCTTGGCGTGACTCTAACCAAACAAGTGAAAGATCTACAAAAGGATCCCATACCCCACACTCAAGAAACATTGAGTAAAAGGAAGTGGATATACTGATAGAGCCAAAGGATCAGACATTTTGTAGTAAGTGTTTCTCCCATTAGCAACAAAGCTGTCCCTATAAAGTGCGGACAACATGACTAGTCAAATGTGATTTGACCTAGGTCGACATGAGTGAACATGACAAACAGAAGGAAAACAGCCCATGAGGCTTCCCATTTATGAAAATTCTGTGGAGAACTGTGTAGCTGTCAGAAGAAGAGGTGTTTTTCCTTAGGGAAGAGCATACCAATGGATTGTCCAGGGTTAAAAGATCAGCCCTTAACACCTTCATAGAAGTAATATTATATGGAGTCTACACAATTTACTTAGTGATGTGTATGTTTATGTGTGTGTTTGTGTGTGTATAAATATTCAGTTCATAGAAAAACAATTAATGAAAAAGAGGCCATGAATTTGAAAAAGAACAGGGACATGTTTTGTGGGGGAGACTGGAATAAGTAAACATAAGGGAAAAATGTTATATCTAAAATTCAGGCTCAGGAACAAACATAGATGGAAAAAAAAGAGAGAGAAGAAGCTGTATGACTACAAAAACTTCGACACCCAACTTTGAAAGGACAAAGGAATCAGTTATGTACTACCTAGTACAGTACAATATCAGAAATACCTTGAAAAGGAGAAAAACATTACATGAACTATCTACATAGAACAAGATAGAAATCAAAATAAGGTGTAACTCAGAGAATATTGATGTTGCTTGTTCTTCAAAGAGAAACATATTTCCTATGATTAAATGGGTACTGCATCTCAATTGAAGACATAAGAGAACCACAGTTCTGTAATAAGCTACTAATCAGATGAGTTCTGAAGCTGGCTTACCCTTTGCCAATTTGCATATTCCCAAAGCAGAGCCCACAAACAGGAGGACCTCTTCATAGTCAGGTCATTCCCTGTGCTGGAGTCAGCCTCATTCTGATCACACATGGACATGAGTGTGCCCACTCAGCTCCTGGGGCTGTTGCTGCTGTGGCTTACAGGTAAGGAAGACAGCACAAGAAATTTATTTAGCTTCCTGTACTCAGTGCTGCTTGGTCTCAGTGAAAATCCTCTTGTGAGAGAACTAATCATGTGGGGATTTGTTTTCAAGTTTTTAATCATAGATGCCAGATGTGACATCCAGATGATTCAGTCTCCAGCCTCTCTGTCTGCATCTGTGGGAGAAAGTGTTACCATCATATGCCTAGTGAGGACATTTACAATGCTTTACATTGGTATCAGCAGAAACCAGGGAAATCTCCTCAGCTTCTGATCTATGATACAAACAGCTTGGAAGATGGGGCCCCATCCAGGTTCAGTGGCAGTGGATCTAGAACACAGTATTCTCTCAAAATCAGTAGCCTGCAGCTTGAAGATGTTGCAAGTTATTTCTGTGAATAGAGTTATGAATATCCTCCCACAGTGATTCAAGTCATGGCATAAACCACCCAGGGAAGCAGAAGTGAGAGCACAGGCTGCCCCAACTGCTCCTTATGAGGTCTCCAGACGCTCAGCTGCTGCAAGTGTTCCTCTCTGCCAGGGCTTAATGGTCAATGTGATATTTTTACATAGTAGTCAGAAAAAATGTTCTATATCCTAAATCCCTGTTCTTTCCCCAGGCATAGTATCAAAAAAAAGAGGAAAAAACAAACCTAGAAATACCTGTTTATGTGTAGCAGAATGTTGCAATAGCTGCAAATCATTTAACAGGTTGGTCAACACACATGCTCACAGAGACCTTAAGTTATATTGGTAAGAAAAAAATTTTTCTATTTATAGAATTCATATACTCAGGAAAAAATATGGGGACATAGTTTATTATAAACATTGGCTATTCTTCCTGGGGATATGGATTTGAGTCTGAACACTCACTTGATGTCTAGCTTCTGAGAACTACAACTGAAGGATTAAATTTAAGTCACTCTTCCTGCCTTTGAGTGATGGAATTCATGCCAGTGTCAAGGCAGGTAAGCAAACCACAAAGAGGGGATGAAGAAAACTTGTTTAAATTGATGTTTTCGGCCAGGATTAGATTTAGGTATTTTGATATCACTCATTGTATTCCCACCAAATTTAAACATAATATAGTTTTGGGAAAAACTTTCCAGATGTAACACTATCCCTGGTACACATAGAATTGTAATTACATAGAAACTCCACACAGGTTACATGTCATTTCTTACAAGAAGATGAAATTTAGCAGTAGGTTACCTGTATTGTCTTAAGAGGTGCAGAAATGGTCTGGCATGTTCATGGTCCTACAGATAATATGTTTGTCATTAGTGCTATGAGCCACCTGGGTGTTAGAGCTTGTGGGAGCTTCTGGCTATAGAGATAATGTAAGGGTCACATATAGTATCAGTTCAATTTTCCCTCCTTTGGACAACTATGTTGCCTCATCCTGTTTCTTCCTCTATGACTTACTTCTCTGTGTCTATGTTTCATACCTTGGTTATCAGATATTTAATGACTTACTTTTCTATTGCTGCTACAAGGCATCATAGCCAAGGCATTTTATCAAAAAAGAAAAGAATTTAATTGCGGAGCTCTCAGTTCCAGAGGATTAGTCCAGGACTAACATGGTGGAAATCATGGTAGCTAGCAGGCAGAAATGGACTTTATGTATAAGTTAATACCGTAAATATTCTACAAATAGGAAACACAGAGAGTCAGAGAGATAAATGGGAGTGATAGAGATGAGTTGGATATATTTATGTTTTTGATAAGCAAAATATGAAAAAAAAAACCAAATATCATTTTTCTCTCTGAGTAAACTCTTATTGGTTCCAAGTGACAACATTAAAGATCGGATTTTATATTCCTGACAGGATACATATAATTTTAAACTGCATTTGCAGGGATCTTCTGAAATGTCACAGTATATCAATGGAGATTGGTTTTATAGAATATTAAGTAGATTGTTTTCATTGGGCATAAAAAGCATTATTATATGCTGGAGCTATCACTTAGATATACTTTCTGCCCTCAGGATTAAAAGTAGAAATCAGATCGATATTACATGCTATGTCAGGAAAGTTCACACAATTAGGTAAGGTGTTGAAGCATTTTGTGATAGATGTTGGGGTCCATACAGAGGTATGTAAGAGCCTACAACATTGCAAAACAGTGGATGTTGTGAGGCTAATTAGGTGAGCTGAGAAACTACATGAGAATTGGTATTAGGCAATAACTGTAGAGAATAGCAAAGTTTTGTAAAAAATCAGCAGGTGAATTAGACATAGAGCCAGGCGTGGGCAGTGTAGTATATACTTAGCTTCCTTCTGGGTGGACAGGGAGGAAGAACAACAAAAGAAGTAAGATTATCATTCCAGAATGCTGATGGCAAGGCAGTGGTCTAGGTCAAAAGAATATTGTAAATCATATGGGATACAATTTAGAGAACCTCACACCATTTTCCAATGAACTAAAGAAAAAGTTTTCCTTAGGTTGTCTTTCTGCAGTTCAATTTCAAAGAAAGGATTGCAGGGAGTTGAGCAAATAAGATATTATTCAACAATGAAAGCAAGTTGTCATCTTCATTGCACTTCATAGTTTGTGCTGTGGTAGGTGACTCTGTCCTAAATGGAAGAGTAGCAAGGAAAGCACACACTGAACTTGGAGTTGCTTAAAACACTCCCCTGGTCCTGGAAAGACTGGATGTAGGGGAACGAACGCCAGGACAGAGAAACGAGAGGGGTTTGAATGGAGAAAAGAGGGAGGGAAGGGGGCTTAAGGGACTTTCGGGGAGGGAGGAAACGGGAAAGGGGAAATGATTTGGAATGTAAATAAAAAAAACTTAGAAAATAAAAAAAAAAATAAGGCAAAAAAAAAACTCAATGGTAAAAAAAAAAACAATTAAATGTGGACAGAATATGAGAGCAGCCATACTTCATCAAAGAAGATATTCAGGGGCCTGGAGAGCTGCTCAGTGGTTAAGAGCGTGCACCGTTCCTGCAGAGCACCCGAGTTCAGTCCCGAGCAGCTACATCAAATGCCAACTTCAGCTCCAGGAAATCCAACAGCACCTTCCAGACCCTGGAAGCAGTTTCACTCACGTGTGCCCAGATAGCTACATACATACATCTATACAAACACAATTAAAAATAAAATGAATCTTTAGTGTAAAAGAAGATATTCAGAAAGAAAATATGTATATTAAAGATATTTACCACCGTTAGGTATAAATGATATAGATATTTACCACTATCATCATTATAGAAATAGGAATGAAAACTACTTCAATGCATCCTTACAGTTTATTCCAATTGCTAAGAATTATCATCATCATCATCATCATCATCATCATTTAAATATCAAGTGTTGATTAAGATATACAACAACCAGACTTGGCAAACATAGGGCATAGAAGAACCCATTGCACAACAGTGCAAATCTACATTGTTGGTATTCTCTCTGGACTCCACCCCTACAGTTACCTAGCAACAGCAAGATCCTACTTTATAAACTGAAGTACTTAGTGGGCTGTTGTAAGCAGAAGTATTGAGGAAGGCTTCAGAGTGAGAACAAAACCCTTGCCCTATGGTGTCTGCATCTTAAAGCAGAGGCTAAATCGCTCCTTTGTTTCTATCTTGCTTTCCTTTAGTCCTCCAGAACACTCCTAATCCAAGGTGAAAGATGTAAACAGGAAGCAAGAGCTGCTCCTGGAAAACCAGCTCTCTCTGCCGTGAGAAATCTGAAAAGCACCATTCATTCCTCCCAGCAGAGTGTCCCAGCCAACATTGTAGGAATCGCATGGCTTCAGCATTTGGAACAGGCATCGAAAGCTTGTTTTCCATTCAGTGCCACAATGACATGGGCCAGAGCATCTCAGCACGGAAAATGCATGTCCTGAACCTTGGAAAGGGCTACTGAACTCATCCCAGGATGAAATAGAAGTCAAAGGGAGGATTTTCAGATTAATTTAGATGCAGATTATTCTTTAAGAGATTAAGAATGAGAACAAAATCAATTATGGCAGTGTTAGCTAAAAGGTGTTAGCTTGTACTTTTGCAAAAGATATTCTGTAGGATTTGTAGTGGATAATGAAAGTTATGTAAGTAGGGCTGTGTATGTGTTTGGGTGTATATGTATATTTAAATAAATTCAGATGGGAAGTTCAAATAAATTCATTTCCTTCTGTTGTCCCTGCAATTAAATTAACTAAGAATTTGAAAAAAAAAAAAAAACCACCATGCTACTCTTAAAAAAAAAATCAAGATTAAATATTTAATTTTGTAGAAAGGGAAGTGTATCACTATCCTATCATGTGAAAGTTGCAGATGTTGTTACAAGATGAGTTATTGGGGTGAGGCTACTCCTCCCTTATTTACATAATCCAACATTTTCCAAAACAGACTTTCACAATCTAACCAATGCTCATTTGTCTATATAAGAATCTATGCTCTGTGCCATATCCTACCACGACCAAATCTCTGCCTGCTTCAAAGAGACACGTTTGTTATGGCTGAATGTAGGACAAAGGATATCAAGAAAGGGGAAGGGACAAATACATTGGCCTGAATTTGAAAGATGTACACTCAGGAGATTCAGCTATAGAGTCTAAAATGTATCTAAATGGGTGTTATGATATTTACTATTCATAGTTGGTTTGATATAAGCCCTGGAGGAAGGGTTATGGCAAGCAAGTATGTTTTCTGGAGATGGCTCACTATTTTTCATGAGTTCCGGGGGTGTATTTACTGCGAAGTCTTTACATCAGGAGTGATTCAGACTGTAGATATGCCTTTTCTGCCACTGTTGCATAGCTTAATGTTTACTGGGTCTCAGCCCACTCTAATTGCCAAATATCCTGCAGATTAGTATGAAGATATACTTTTATATAAGAATGCTGTTTAGATGGATTAATGAATTTGCAAAACCTTGATTTACATCAAATAATTATAGAAAGAAATTTTAAGGAGATAGTTTTAATTGTTTTACCAGAAAGATATATTAAGTTAGAGTCAAGAACAGAATTCCTCCCTCCTCATAATATTATAAGTTAAGGCTGTATAATAAAGAATACATGAGGTTTTTGTGAATTGCACTAAGAAGAGAAATAGGTTTGGGACAGATTTGTGATCAAGAAAAATAAATTACTACTAAGTCAGGTCCAAGGATGAGGCCATAGGTATGCATGAAGATAAAGCAATCTCATTGCAAGCAGTTGCTTTGAACTTATATTGAGTTTATAGAATCATACAGTGCTTTAAACTTGCTATCAACATCTTTCTGTAATTCCCCTTTTGGGTAGCATTTTATCTGTGAGAGAATTTTATACAGGGTTTCTGTCTAAAAAGGTATAAAAAGGCTGAGATAAAAGTGAATGTGGTTGTTGGGGCTCTTCCAACTGCCATTTCAATCAATTATGTATACATGTAAATATGTATATATGTATTTGTATATATATATATGTATATATATACACATATATGTGTGTGTGTGTGTTTGTCTATATGTATGTATTATGAGAATGTATGTAACTATGTATGTGCATTTGTGAAATTGATGAAACAGGTAGTTAGGCCCTCCCAAATGTGTGTACATGTGTGTGCATGTATTCCTGTGTGTGTGTATGCATGACTTTCTCTTCATCTTTCTATTTTTCTCTGAATCATGAAGAGTTAGGCTAAATGGGAAAAAGCCCATATAATTATGTTTCTTTTCCTAATCACTTACTGCTATCAGCAGGAGTCAATTGTCAGAATCCATCAGCTCAGGCCTCCAGAAGTGTAAGACTTTTACTGGCCAGAGGTTATCAGCCTCCTGTTCTGCCTATTTGTACTCCACCTCAGTACATGAATGTCTGCATGTGACTCTGGCAGTGGGTGATGAAGATATCTTATGTTTGTGATCACCTACTGCCAGAGTCACATGAATTCCTGTCCTACTCTGCCTGGAATTATACTCAATTTCACACCAAAAGTGTCAAAGAAATAGAGCTCAGAGGAAGATAGCTTGTAATTAATAGTTTTGGCATTCTCTGATGAAAGAACCTTGGGAACTTTTTCAAATTCTAGGTTGTCTTAATCTGAATATGACGTGTTTTAGATGGAAGATTAGCCTTGGAAGTATGCACTAACACTATAGCTAAGTACACTACCTTGAGTTAATAGAACAAGCTATTGTTAATCTCTTTTTCAATTTTTAATTGAGAAATTAGTTTTCAATATATTATGATCACAGTTTCTAACTCCTCCCAGATCCTTCTTACTTCTACATCCTCTTAACTCTGAGTATTTTTCATTTGCTGTCTCTTTGGAAAAGAAACAAAAAGACTAATAAGAAAACTACAACACAAGCAAAATCTGAAAGAAATCAAAATAGCATGCATAAACACAAAACCCCCAAACCACAAGAACAGAAACCATAATATACAGGTAAAACACCAGTAAGACCAAATGCATAAATATATCAATGTCAGTTACCTAGATGGAACATTAGCTTTCAAATTATTTATTGACACTGTTGTTTAGCATGTCATTAAGCTATAACTTGACAAAATATTGATAATGTCTTCTATGTTTTAATTGAAAGAATAATTTTCATAAACATATTCTGATCATGGATTTTCCTCAAAAACTTCTTTCTAGTTACATCCCACCTCCTCACTCACCGAAATATATGTCCTTTCTTTCTGTCTTTCTCTCCTTCAAAAGTAAGCAGCCAAATAAACAAAAGTATGAAAAAATAACAATAAACAAATACACAGACACACACAGAGATACACACACAAACACACACACAAGCATACACACACACACAAAGCATTAAAACACTAGAATAAAAGATATAATAAACAGGTAAAAGACCAGTAAGACAAACATACATAAACAAAGGCATATGAGATAAAAAATCAACAAAATGGGAAAATTCCTGTTAATGACCATATATTCTGGCCAATCGTTTCCTTCTGGGATCTTTCCTAGTTATCTAGATTTGGGGTCTGCATCTTCCATTTGCCTTAGAGACGGTAATATGCTGACCCTTAATCGTTAGTACTGAATTACCCTATTGTCTCTCATGAACTTCTCTCATTGAGCAGTTCTAGAGAAAACCACATAAGAAAATAATAGTTTATGATCAACATTATTCCAGAAGTTAAGAACAGCATTTACAAAAAATGAACCTCATTAGAAATTTCAATTTGGAATCTTCCTCAAACAGTGAGGTATTCCCAAAATAAGATAAAAAATACAGCTTTAAAAATTTATACATATTAATGCAATTTATTTCTGCACACATAGATACTAATCCGATGCCTTAAATCTGGTCAACAAAGGCTCCCTTTATCTGTAATACTCTGCATGCTTTTCTTCATTTCAGATGCTGGTGATTTTGAAGAATGCATATATTTGTTGCAGAATTACTTTCTCCATTTATAAGAACAAGAATTAATGCAAAAGTCCTTCATAATTTTATTACATTTTTTGACTGTTTAAAATATTAGTCTAATTCAAGATGCTTTAGCATGCTATGCTAATTACTGTGTTAATCAAACTCTTTAGTTTTGACCAGCTGACGTCTCACCTAAATCTGCTTTCTTTTGGGTTCTGCTGATGCCCTCATGCTTGAAGAATTTCTTAGTTGATAATTTTGATTCAGAAATTGATATTTCTGCAAAGATGAGTGATTTATCTTCAATTTTGGAATTTAGAATTTTTGGGTGGTTAGATATCCACACAAAATAGTTGGTTTGGCTAATGGAAATTCTCAGCTATGTGATTCTAGCAACTCAAATCCACACAGATATGCATGTTCATATTTCTAGTCAAAATGTTGTGAGTTTAAATATTAGATACTTCTAAAGCTGTTTCAAACATTCCTAGTTTATTTATATAATTTCTTCCAACTGTTATTTCTAACACTGATATCAAGGCTTGTTTTTTCAATCATTCATTCATTCATTCATTCATTGGATCAATCCCATGTTAAAATTTATCAATATATCCTACACATTTTCATTTCTACATATATAGATGCTCCCTTTTATTCTGCTTTTGTGGCATGCTTCATACAGTTTTAGAATAACTCATACGTAGAGGTAAACTACTTTTGTTAATCATATCCCCTTTCCATTTCTTTTGCTTTGGCAGTTTCAGCTCACAGTACCAACACTCTTAGTTTAGAAGGACTCTCTCTGAACTTTACTGTGGCTATTATTATCTGTGAAGAGTTTTGACCATTCCTCTTGAATATTTCTTTATTCACACTGATTATACTCCATGTTACTAAATAAATACATTGAGAATTATGTTTTCTAGGATAAACAATTCAGTTGTGATAAAGCTATGCAGGTTTAGATGACAGAGCAGATTCAAAGACATGAATGACCATGTTACTAAGAGGGATTCCACATGCGTGGAAAATGAACTGCTTTAGTCATCAGAGAAGAGCAGTAATAATCTGTATCATCTAGTAATACTAGACAGAGTTTCATGTAATTTTCAGCAGAAATGTGAAGGAGATTCATTCAGTTTCCTCACATAAGAATAGAGGAAATCCTAACTTTGCCTGTCCACAATGAAAGAAATCCTAAGTAGATTAAAGCATATTGTTTTGATACAGTGCACAAGTTATGGATTTTACAGGATGCTCTGTATTATAAATCAAATATCTCATTTTTAGTGGTTTAGTTCATACTGTAGTTCTGATTCTCACTGGTATTGAATGGAAATATAGCAAACAAAAGACACAGGAAAAATAATTGGTGGGTTTTTTTGTGTTTCTAGTATATTTTGTGAATAGTCTCTATCCTAGATAAAACAATTACATAGAAATCATGCATTACCACTGGAATTAATCATATTACAATAGCAATTTTCATGGGATATTACTGATAATATTCAGTTGGTACATCACCTCAGTTGTAAAAAACATGCAGATTCCTCATATTACATAGGACACCTGAGGTTTCAGACATTGCTAACTTAGCTGAAATGAACCAGCCTGGTAATTTTGTTCACTGAAACAAATCCTTGATGACTTAATATGCCAGAATACCATCCACTTGATCTGAAGATATCTTAATAAAGATTTCAAAATCAGTGCCAGTGTCAGTGTCACAGGGGACAAGCTAAGGCATGATGGTTCCTTCTCATCTCCCCATGATTATTATGAGATTCCTGTTGATTTTATTCCCAGGTAAGGAAGGATGCCTGCATGGAATTGTGTAGCCCACAGTTATCAGTGCTGCTTGAATCTACAGATAATTTTACCAGTAGCATGACTTACAGAACATATTTTTGTGTTTCCAAACTCAGGTGCCCAAGGAGCAATTTTGCTAACTCAGACCCCATCATCTCTTTCTGCATCATTGGAAGAAAGTGTTGTCATCTACTGCTTGACCAATCAACACACTACAAATAATACATCTTGGTTCCAGCAAAAAGCAGGAAAAGCTCCTAATTCCTGTACTACGATGAATCAAACAAAGATGAAGTTCCATTAAGGTTCACGGGCAGTGTGTAAGGAACTGAGTGAAAGTGAGAGAGAATTCACCATCAATATCAACTGTGTCCTGTATTAAGATTTTGGAAATTATTACTCTCACCAGTCTGATAACTTTCCTCCCACAATGTTACAGATCATAACAAAAACCTTCCAAGGATATAAAAGATTTGGTTAGGATACCAAGAAATTCGTTCTTGTATCTCCATCTGTAGATATTATTTTTCAGATACATCCAAGCTTTGAAAGCCATTTATCAGATTTTAATAGAAATACCCATGGAATATCTTTGACTTTGTTAATTCTATGCCTTGGCAGCAAAACATTCTGTCATTTTGACATTGGTTAAATTCATAAAAACTGGTAACTAATAAGAACTGCCTCCAAAATCATCAAAATCATTTTGCAATTGTCCCAGGCCAGGCCATTGTTTTATTTATTAAAACTTTATATTAGTTTTATCTATCACCACTTCTGTCCTGTGCAGTCCAGCAGGGAAGATTATCACCTTGACTGCTCCTCTGAAGACCTTTATATCTGAAGGCCTCTCAGGAGTTCTGCTGTACTTTACAGCAACAGAAACCATAGTTTGAAGGTCTCCCAAGAGAACAGATATGTAGGGCAACAGCATGACTGCTCTACTGAAGACCCAACAGACTGAAGGCCTGCCAGAAGGTTTGCTACAGCCAGAGCCACAGGCTTCTCAGAAGACCTGCGGCAACCCAGGGACACTGAAGGTAGGCTCCAGAAAGAGACACGAAGGCCACCTAACAGCAGAGATAGCCAGATGGCTAGAGGCAAATATAAAACCATAATCACCAGAAGCCAATATGCTTTAGCATCATCAGAACCCAGTTCTTCTACCACAGTAAGACTTATATACATGAAAACACCTGAAAATCAGGATGCTGACCTAAAATTTCTTGTCATATAGATAATACAGTCCTTTAAGTAGGGTATAAATAACTCACTAAAAGAAATATAGGAAAACACAATAAAAAGGGTGAAGAAATTGAACAAATCAATCCAAAACTTAAAAGTAGAGGTAGAAACTAGAAAGAAGACAAAAACGGAGGGAACCCCAGAAATAGAAAAACCTAGGAATGAGGTCAGGAAATACAGATGCAAGTATCACCAACAGAATTGAAGATACAGAAGAGAGAGTATCAGGTATAGAAGATACCTTAGAAGATATTGACAAAACAGTCAAAGAAAATTCAAAACATAAAAAAATTCTTAACCCAAACCATCCAGGATATCCAGGACACAAAAAAGAACAAATCTAAGAATAATAGGAATAGAAGAGAGTGAAGATTCCCAGATCAAAGGACCCAAAATATCTTCAACAAATATATAGGAGAAAACATCTTGAACCTAAAGAAAGAGATGGTCATAATATACAAGAAGCTTACAGAACACCAAATAGATTGAACCAGAAAAGAAAATCCTCTCATCAGATTTCAAAACTCTAAATGCACAGAAAAAAAAATTAAAGCTCTAAGGGTAAAAGGTCAAGTAACATATAAAGGCAGACTTATCAGAATAATACCAGAGTTCTCAACAGAGTCACTAAAAGCCAGAAGAGCCTGGACAGAGGTCATGTAGACCCTAAGAGAACACAAATGACAGCCCAGGCTACTATACTGAGCAAAAGTCCCAATCAGTGTAGATGGAGAAGCCAAAATATTTCATGATAAAACTAAATTTAAATAATACCTATATCAATCCAGCCCTACGGAGGATTCTAGAAGGAAAATTCTAACACATGTAGGGAAACTACACCAAAGGAAAAAAACAAGTTATTAATCATCTCAAAACAAAGTCTAAAGGAGAAATTCACATACAAATAATGCCACCTACAACAACAAACATAACATGAACTAGCAATCATCTGTCTCTAATATCTCTCAACATTAAATGATTTAATTCCCCAATAAAAATTCATAAACTAACAGAGTAGATACACAAATAGGATTCAGCATTTTGTTTCATAGATAAGCACACCTTAATTACAAAAACAGTTACTACCTCAAAGTAAAAGACTATAAAAACTTTTTCATTGATATGGTCTGAAGACATAGCTGGAGGTGTAATCCTAATATCCAATAAAATATACATCCAACCAAAAGTTTTCAAGTTAGATGGGAAGAACACTTCATATTCATCAAATGAAAAATTCACCAAGAGAAAGTCTCAGTTTTGTACATCTATGCCACAACTGCAAAGAAACATTTACATTCATAAAAGAAACTCAAATTTAGTAAATCTCAAAACACACATTGAACCCCACACAATATTGGTGGCAGATTCAAGACCCTATTCTCTCCAATGGACAGGTCATTGAAACAGAAATTAAACAGACAAAGTGAAACTAATAAAGGTTATGAACTAAATGTATTTAACAGATATCTACAGAACATTTCACCCTAAAACAACAGAATATATCTCCTTCTCAAAAGCTTATGGTACCTTCTCAAATTTAAGCATATGTTAGATCATAAAACAAGTCTCAATTGATATAAGAAGACTGAAATAAGAATGGATCAATTTGCATTCTTCTGCATGCTGATCTCCAGTTGAACCAGAACCATTTGTTGAAAAGGCTATCTTTTTTCCACTGGATGGTTTTAGCTCCTTTGTCAAAGATCAAGTGACCAGAAGAGTGTGGATTCATTGCTGGGTCTTCAATTCTGTTCCATTGATCTACATGCCTGTCACTGTACCAATAACATGCAGTTTTTAACACTATTGCTCTGTAGGACAGATTGAGGTCTGGGATACTGATTCCCCCAGAAGTTCTTTTACTGTTGAGAATAGTTTTAGCTGTCCTGGGTTTTCTGTTATTCCAGATGAATTTTTGAATTCCTCTTTCTAACTCTATGAAGAATTGAGTTGGGATTTTGATGGGGATTGCATTGAATCTGTATATTGCTTTTGGCAAGATGGTCATTTTTACTATATTAATCCTGGCAATCCATAAGCATGGAAGATTTTTCCATCTTTTGAGGTCTTCTACAGTTTCTTTCTTCAGAGACTTGAAATTTTTCTCATACAGATCTTTCACTTGTTTGGATAGAGTCACACCAAGATATTTATATTGTTTGTGGCTATCATGAAGGGTATCATTTCTCTTATTTCTTTCTCATCTTGCTTATCCTTTGCGTATAGGAAGGCTACTGACTTGCTTGAGTTGATTTTATATCCGGGCACTTTGCTGAAGTTGTTTATCATCTGTAGAAGTTCTCTGGTACTCAATTCCAAGTGGATCAAGGACCTCCACATAAAACCAGACACACTGAAACTAATAGAAAGGTAACTAGGGAAGAACCTTGAACATATGGGCACAGGGGAAAATTTCCTGAACAGAACACTAATAGCTTATGCTCTAAGGTCAAGAATTGACAAATGGGACCTCATAAAATTACAAAGTTTCTGTAAGTCAAAGAACACTATCAAAAGGATAAAGAGGCAGCCAGCAGACTGGGAAAAGATCTTTACCAGCCCTACATCTGAAAGAGGGTTAATATCTAATATATACAAAGAACTCAAGAAGTTAGACTCCAGAGAGTCAAATAACCCTATCATAAAATGTGGTACAGAGCTAAACAAAGAGTTCTCACCTGAAGAATATCGAATTGCTGAGAAGAACCTAAAGAAATGTTCAACATCCTTAGTCATTAGGGAAATGCAAATCAAAACATCCCTGAGATTCCACCTCATACCAGTCAGAATGGCTAAAATCAAAAACACAGGAGACAACAGTTGTTGGCGAGGATGTGGAGAGAGAGGAACACTCCTTCACTGCTGGTGGGATTGCAAGCTGGTACAACCAATCTGGAAAGCAGTATGGAGGTTCCTCAGAAAACTGGGCATGACACTCCCGGAGGATCCTGCTTTCCCACTGGGCATATACCCAGAGGCTTCCCCTGCATGCAATAAGGACACATGCTCCAATATGTTCATAGTAGCCTTATTTATAATAGTCAGAAGCTGGAAAGAACCCAGATGTCCTTCAACAGCGGAATGGATTCAGAAGATGTGGTATATTTACACAATGGAATACTACTCTGCAATTAAAAACAATGAATTCACAAAATTCTTAGGCAAATCGTAGAACTGGAAAATATCATCCTTAGTGAGGTAACCCAATCACAAAAGAACACACATGGTATGCAGTCACTGATAAGGGGATATTAACCCAGAAAATCGGAATACCCAAGACACAATCCACATATCAATAGATTTCCAAGAAGATGGAAGGAGAGATCCCTGGTCCTGGAAAGACTGGATGTAGGGGAATACCTGGACAGAGAAGCGAGACGGGGTTGAATGGGGAACAGGGGGAGGGAAGAGGGCTTATGGGACTTTCGGGGAGGGAGGAACTGGGAAAGGGGAAATCATTTGGAATACAAATTAAAAAAAGAAAGAAGATTGAAATAATCTCATGCATTCTATCAGATTACTACAGACTAAGTTTAGAATTAAATAACAACAACAACAACAACAACAACAACAACAAAAACCCATGTAACTATGGAAAGAGAACAACTCTTTACTCAATGATAACTTGGTCGGGGAAGAAATAAAGAAGGAAATTAACGACTTCCTAGAAATCAAAGTAAATGATGACACAACACACCCAAACTTATGGGTCACAATGACAGAAGTGCTAAGAGGAGAATTCATATCACTAAGTACACTGGTAAAGACATTGGAGAGATTCTGTACTAGCTTCTTAACAGTGCACCTGAAAGCCCAAAAGTACAAAAATAAGGAAAGACACCCAAGAGGAGTAGGTGGAAGGCAATAGTCAAACTCAGGGCCCAAATCAACCTAATAGAAACAAAGAGAATGATACAAAAAAATCAACAAAACTGAGAGATGTTTTTTGGAGTAAAATCAACAAGATAGATATACCTCTAGCCAAAGTAACTAAAGGGACCAGAAACAGTATTCAAATTAACAAAATCAGAAATGAAGAGGGAGACATAAGAACTGAAACTGAGGAAATTAAAAGAAAAATCTGATTCTAGTACAAAAGACTATACTCAACAAAGTTGGAAAATCTAGATGAAATGGATGATATTTTATACATATACATTGTACCAAATTTAAATCAAGTGCAGGCAAACCATATAAATAGGCCCATATCCCTTAAGGAAAGAGAAGTATTTAAAAAACTCCCAACCAAAAAAAAGCCCACGCCATGATCGTTTTAGTGAAGAATTCTACCAGACCCTCAAAAAGGAGTTAACACAATTTATTCCATAAAATAGAAACAGAAGTAACACTTATTAACTCATTTTATGAAGCTACAATTATTCCGATACCTAAATCACACAATGTCCCAGCCAAAAACAATCCACAAAATTTCAGACCAATTTTGCTCATGAATATCAATGGAAAATACAAAATAAAATGCTCCCTTACTGAATCCAAGAACACATCAAAGCCATCTTTCAACATGATCAAGTAGGCTTCATCCTAGAGATGTAAGGTTGGTTCAATTTACCAAAATCCATTATATAAACAAACTCAGTGAAAAAAACCCACATGATCATCTCATTAGATGCTGAACAGGCCTTTGACAAAATACAACACCCCTTTATGTTAAAAGAATGGAGAGATCAGGCATTCAAGGCCCTCACCTAAACATTATAAAAGCAATATACAGCAAACCAACATCCAATATCAAACTAAATGGAATGATACTTAAAGCAATCCCATTAAAAACAGGAACAAGACAAGGATGTCCACTCTCTCTGTATCCATTGAATATTGTATGCCATGTTCTTGCTAGAACAATAATATAACCAAAGGAAATCAAGGTGATTTAAATTGGCAAAGAAGAAGTCAAAGTATTACTGTTCTCAGGTGATATGATGGTACATATAAGCAACCAGAAAAATTCTACCACAGAACTTCTACAGCTGATAAACAACTTCAGCCAAATTGCTGGATATAAAATTAACTCAAAGTGATCAGTAGCCTTTTTTTTTATAGAAATGAAAAACAGGCTAAGAAAGATATTCGGGAAACAACATCCTTCACAGTAGTCATAAATAATATAAAATACTTTGGTGTAATTCTCACTAAACAAGTGAAATATCTGTATGACTATAACTTCAAGTATCTTAAGAAAGTAATCGAAAAAGACCTCAGAAAATGGAGACATCTCCCATGCTCATGGATTTGTAGGGCTAACATTATTAACATGGCCATCCTACCAAAAGAAATCTACAAGTTCAATGCAATCTCAATCAAAATTCAACATAGTTCTTCAAAGATATGGAAAGAGAAAATCAATTTCATATGGAAAAACAAAAGGTACAGGACAGGGAAAACAATTCTTAACAATAAAACTGTTTCTGGGGGAAATAAGCATCCCTGACCTCAAACTATGCTACAGAGCAATATTGATAAAAACTGCAAGATATTGGTAAGAGACAGACAGATTGATCAATGGAATATAATTGAACACCTAGAAATAAAACTACACACTTATGGACACTTGTTCTATGACTAAGAGGCCAAAAATGCACAATGGAGTTAAGAAAGCATCTTCAACAAATCACTAGGGATGTCCTTGCCTTGTTGTACTGAGATAAAAGCTCAGCTATAGCCTTGCTTTAGATAATCACTCTCCTTAGTTTATCTCAAAATGATGATTCCTGTCCAGTCCCAGTTTCTGATATTACTCTGGATTCTGGGTAAATAGAGAATGAGATACAGGAGGGGAATGGGGATGGAAGAAGAGTTTTATATTTATAGAAAGAGATGATTCTCACATAGTTTTAGTTTAGCATATCATGAATGTCCAGTTTGCACACAGGTTCCAGAGGAATCTTCCCTTGATTATAGTAGGTATGAAAGACTGGATCAGTGTTTGGAAGACTGTCTGACAGAGTCATATGCTTGCTGTTTATTGTTAAATTAATTGCTGATCTGCACTGCATGTGTAGTGCCTGCCCAACACTCTGAATTCACACTGGGTTTTAGGAAATGATTGATATAATACCTCTTTTTCATTTGTAATGTGGTAAACTAACATTTTTATATTAAGACTACTATATGTCAATGTTCAAACCCATGAACTTTTTAAGTTTATATTCAAAATCTCTGGAAGAAAAATGTCTTATTAAGACCTCCAATATTAGAATCTCTTTTTCATTAATTATAACGAGAACTATAGTGTTATATAGTGTGAAGATTTATACAATATTCAGATGATAAAATGCCAACCAATTCAGGCTGTAGATTGAGAAATGCTGATGGAAACAACACAACACAACCATGAGCTAAGACAAAGGGTCTGAATTGCCATTCTTTCCAGCTGACTTTAGCTATGCAAAAACCAGAATTATATTATACTCACTATTAAATAGTATATATGAAGAAGTATTCACACATGTCTGTCATCTACAAAAATTGCATCAAGTGGCCAAGAGAGGGTGAAATAATATAGGCAGAGAAGGGCAAAGTGGCCAGTTCTGACATACTCAGTTCTTACAACAATATGAAACCAGCACCATTTGCCCAGATATTTCTTTTATCTAGTGTCCCTGTCTCTTTGAATGCCCTTCACTGTTCTGTGACATGCTGAGAATACACAAGGGGAAATAAAATAGAAAGATGCTGTTATTATCACTGATCACTGGAGTACTCATCAGTATTTCAGGTAAGGTTAGTAGACAAAGCAGCAAAGCAGATGATGGTACATAAATATCCACTTTTCATTCAATATATGGAAATACTGATAAATTTTTTGTCTTTAGATCTGAAATTTAAAAAGATAATGTATTTTCCCTTTTCTCTACTAATATTTCATGAGTGCATTTAGTTTCAGTGGGTGACATTGGGATGACCCAGTCTCCAGCTGTTCTGCTGTATAACTCCAGGGGAATGAGTTATGTTTTAATCTTTATTTTATCTCATTGCATTTATTTATTTTACTTTAATATATTTTTACTACTGTACATTATCATTATTAAATATTATTGCATGGATCATGTTTATTTTCTAATTATAGATAGAAAGTGGGTGGATCCTGATGTAAGAGTTCATGAGGAGGACCTGGGAGGAATAGAAGGAAGGAAAACCTTAATCAGAATATATTATGTGAGAAATAAAATCAAATTTTAGTAAAAGAAAAAAGGGAAGAAGGGAAGGAAGAAATAAAGAATACAGAAAGAGGAAAATGGAGAATACAGACAGTCAAAAAAGAAAGAAATAAAAAGAAAGATAGAAAAAAAGGAAAGAAAGAAAGAGAGAGATAGAAAGGAAGGAAGGAAGAAAGAAAGAAAGAAAGAAAGAAAGGAAGGAAGGAAGGATGCAAAAGAGGAAGGAAGGAAAGACAGAAAGGAAGAAATATTGTCCATTTTACATTAATCTATACATGTGTGTTTGTGTTTTAATGATTTAATATTCTATGCACGCTGCTTCACTTTGTAGTTTCATTTATGAATAATCAATATATATGGTAATTGCACACATCTGCTCCTTGTATTGAATGCCTGCATAAAGCCAGTCACCAGATAATCTATTATCTCTAATAACTCATCCTAAATTTGTTCATCAAATATGATTTAGTAGTTTGATTGTTTTTTCTTTGGGAATTAGTAGAATAATCTTAATATATTTAACCATCCCTTTCACAACCTTTCATCCAAACCATGAACAAACACTTCTTCCCAAAGTATCTGCCATTTTTACTTCCTAATTATATGTGTTCTGTTTTAATCCTTCCAAAGACCTCCCAATGTGGGAGTTCAATTCTAGCTTCTTAGATGAACGTATGGTACAAGTCAGAGTGAGAAGTTGAAAATTTTGAAGTTCTAATTCACACTTGAGGGAGAAATATGGCCAATTTATGTGATGGACTAAAATAATATTGTCACTAAAACTTTTACAGGATCATTTATTTTGCAAAATTTTTCATAATTTATGATACTTATCATCTAAAGGATTTCCGCTGAACCAATGTACTACATTTTAGTTAGCCAGTTATCTTGATTCTATACATCAAAATTGGTTCTATTTGCTAGTTATTTTGAGTAGAGTTGTAAAATACACAGATATGCCTTTATGTCAGTTGTAGGCTATATGAGTCCTTTATGCGTATCTATAGGAATGGCATAGCTGGGTAATGTAGTAGTTGTATCTGTAGCTGTTTGAGAAAATTTCACATTGATTTCAGAGTTACTTAATTCCCACCAGCACTGAACTTGGGCTCTTCTGTATTACTGTCTTTATTGCTCAAGAGTCTTGATAGTCTATGTTGCAGCTATTGAGGCTTTTCAAATTCTCAAACACACTATTTATATAACAAATATGCTCTTGATTTGGTTATATAGCCCAAGAGACATGAGCAGTGTTTCTTTAAATAGAACTGATGAAAATTTTTCTCATGATTTAGACTGACTCATAATTTTGGTCTTTAAGTTGCATGAGAAAAAGTCAGGTACTAGAGAAAAATTTGTTTGAACATTTTAAACATATATCTGTGGCACACTTAATTACTCCAGTTGGTAATTCATCCAAGATGAACTATTTGGTTTTTATCTGGAAGGCTAAAAAAGTATTTTGCTAATTCAACTGTTGAAATTCTTCTCTACTGTGGTAGGTTATAAACTTTCATAAGGATTTCATATTCTCTTCTGGAAATATATGTTTTTCTAGAACATCCAGAATTTCTTACTTCTTCTTCATGAAATCTCATTAATATGGCATCACTTTAGTGTTATTTGTTGAAATGCTTCAGGGAATGTTCAGACAATTAAATTTGCTTCAACCCATATTGTAAGAAACATCAAGGAAAACAACATAACCCTTGAATAAGACCATGGATTTGAGATGCTTTTTATTTCAAATACTGACTGAATCCTAGATACATCTGTATACTGTACTAATTTTGTAACCATGTATGTAGAAGCCTTGTTTCATTTAATTTTCAATATCTCATAGGTAACCAGAAGGGGAGAAAAAGGCATTAGGAGACTACTCTTCTAACAAGGTCTTTATTACAACAATATGAAGTCAGTATGATTTGTATAAGTACTTCTTCCTTTTAGCGTTCCTGCCTCTTTATTATAAGAAGGTCTTTCTCAGGGCTGGGCCATGATCCACACAAACTCAGGGAAAGCTCGAAGATGGTGTTCACAGTCCAGTTCCTTGGACTTCTGCTTTTCTGGATTTCAAGCAAGACTGGATATGGCAAAATTGGAGATGTTATATAAGTACAAAAATTTCTTGCTTTATTTGGAAGCCAGCATTACATGGGATTTACATTTCTGTTTAAAGAAATTGAATATAAAATTTTATTTTTCTAAGTAGTTTAGAAGTGACTTTCATATTCAATTTTGTGTCCTACTAAGATTTTTTTTTTTGCTTCCAATCTCCAGAGGTGATGTTCTGCTGACTCAGACTCTATCCACCCTGTCTGTGACTCCAGGAGATAGAGTCACTCTCTCCTGCAGGAACAGACATAGTGTTATTACATACCTACACTGGTATCAGCCAAAAACAAATGTGTCTCCAAGGTTCGTCATCAAGTATGCTTCCCAGTCCATCTCTGGGATCCCATCTAGGTTCACTGGCAGTGGATCAGTGACAGATTTCACTCTGAGCATGAACAATGTGGAGACTGAAGATGTTGGCAGCTATTACTGTCAACAAAGTTACACAAAGTGATGTAGATCTTAACAAAAACTACCAGGAAAGTAGAAGTGTGAGACTGGTGTTTCGGGTGGTACCTCAAATTTCTTTACAATGTTTTACAGATAAAGCCAGTTATGAGGTTTAGAGAAATATGTAGAATGAAGAAGCATCGAAGTCCCTTCACCTCTGAATTCTCTTCACTCTATCACAGCTCTAGAATGCATAGCCTACAATTGTCCTAGTGTAAGCAGACAGTCTTCTTCCAGTATACTGCAACCAGAGAAAATCTCATCCTTGATGGGCAGAAGGAATGATTAATTATCCTATACCCTTAAAGTTGCTGGAAATTCAAATTATGCATCTTTGAACCCACAGCATAAAGTTTACTCCTGTCTTCACAAAGACTAGAGAGATCTGGGTCAGAGATTTATGGTTTTGTTGCAAAGTTTCCTGTGCACATTTTACACTAAGTGAACAGTTCTTAAATACAAAGTACTTTTCATGTTTATGAATTTATATAATTTGTTCAGTCTAATATGGATAAAATTGCAAATTTCTTGATGAGTAAATTACTGTTGCTGTTTAATAGACAAAAAATTAAAGAGGTAGAAAACAAAAGAAATATTATCTAAAGGCTAAAAATGATTTGGAGTTGAAATGAAATACTTGAACAAATCCTAGGTTGTGCATACCTTTAATCCAAGCACACAGGAGACAATGGCAGATTCCTTTAAATCTTACACAATAAAGTCTCAGCCTGACTCCCTGTTGCTAAGATAAAGTCTCTTGCAAACAACAGTCTAAAATCCAAAATGACACAATTTTTCTTAAAGATAATATATAAGTTTTTGCTCCATATTAAATAGAAATATCCTTAATAATTCAACAGATAAACACTCACAAACCTGAAATTTGTATAAAGAGAAAAAGGAATATAAGTATATTTATCCATATAAAGTATGTTGACAATTTCAATTTGAAAGATAATGCTTTTTCTGTTGCCAAAAATCATTTGACCCCAGGAAAGCTATATTCTGCTAGGCAAGGTAAGGACCCAGAGTTAGGTTTGGGCAGCATTGTGTGCTTTTATCTTTCCAGGAGAAGAAAAGCATCCAAGTATGGAATCCATTGACTATCTGACAAGAGAGTAAAAATAATAATGTTAATCTTATTAACACTATAGCATGTTAATTATGAGCTTGAGAATAGAGAATACAAATGCCTTCTGTCAGAGGAGAAAAATAAAGCAAATAAATATGTCATAGGGAAAGTATTATATTATTTAAAAAGACAAAAGATTAATGTCAATTAAGTCCTAAATGTAATATGCCATCTTAGTATCCAACTGGATTCCTTTACAATAATCTAGTTTAAAATTGCATGGTCTGGGACCTTGTTACCGGCTATGAAGTAGGGCGTCAAGGTACTCTGAACAACCAGCCTGTCTGTTTGGAATATGGGGTTCACATGGGAGAATTCATGGAAGCTCATGAGAACTAACATAAAATAGGGTTTCCACATCCTTTGAGCAGGCAATACATCTCCCTGGAGAGTAGGGCTTACATGGGAGAAGAGATGGCTACTCAGACTAGTGCAAACTAAAGAAGCCAAGGCAAGGCCTCTGAACAAGTACAGTGTGCTTGTAGTTATGCATGAACACTAAGAGGAAAAGGAATTTAAATAAAATTGAATACAGGGATGATTGCTAAATTAAAAGAATTCCATCAACCGAATTATCCCAGCACAATATTTTTGTGTTTCTTAATATATATGTATTCCTATTTACATTTCTATGTGATTCTCTATAATTCCTAATGTTGGTGATCATGCTCAGGAAGAAACAGCCAGCATATACCTCACTAGATTGGTGATCCTACTACAATCCATATATTTTTCCACTTTATCATGGATCCACTAGGACAAAGTTTGTCCTCATTTTAACAATCTCTCTAGGAGGAAGAAAGGCAATAATACCTGTCTAACTGTTCAAGATTGCAATAATACTAGGCATAAAGGAAGTTTTTAATCTCTAAATCACTGAGCATCTCATGTTATGTTATAGATCCTGCCCACTTCTGTGAGAGTAGTGTGCACATTTCACACCCAGTGTTAGTCAGTAGAGTATGAAAGTCCTGATAATGCCTTGTGGTGCAAATGGAGAAATGCTGGTCCTATGACTCTAGCTCTAAAATTTATCTTTCTGCTTATACATTATTCTGCTCTCCATTTACACATTGTAGTTTGGCACAATGTTGATGTGAAGCTGCTAGATTGTATATCTTTATTACTTGTATGAATGGTCTTTGTTAGCATCCTCAAGATTTTTCAAGGTTGAGAACATTAAAAAAAAAACATAGGAGGAAATATAATTGGTAAGTTTAAAATAAAACACTTGACATAATACCTCCTGACATCCAATATCCCCAGCTTGATCTTAAAGGATCATGATAGAAAGTGAAGTTACCATCAGGGTGTAACATTTAATTGACTATTAAAAAGTCTCTTTTCTCCATTTTTTTGCTATCTTAAATATTGCTAATGGTATGAATGTGTTCAAATGAATTTTTTTCTCTGTTTTATATTTTCTTCTTTTGGAAACTCTCTGCAGCTTCTTATAAATGAGACACTCTTACTTACAACACTCCAATATTTATGGCCTTGAAGGAACTTTCTGTGAACCAATGTGAATGTGAATTTCATATCTCCAACAGCTTTTGTCACTGTTGTGGGACAGATCTGAGGGTTCATACTTTCACAACACTAAGTAAATATAACCTTATCTTTGGCTTCCCAGTCCAATTCAGTCATTTAGATATAGACAAAGTCCAGCGACCTGGCCCACATTATTAAAAAAAGAACACACATGGTATGCAGTCACTGATAAGGGGATATTAACCCAGAATCTCGGAATACCCTAGACACAATTTGCATATCAATAGATTTCCAAGAAGATGGAAGGAGAGACCCCTGGTCCTGGTAAGACTGGATGTAGGGGAATGCCAGGACAGAGAAGCGAGAGGGGGTTGAATGGGGAAAAAAGGGAGGGAAGGGGGCTTATGGAACTTTCGGGGAGGAGGAAACGGGAAAGGGGAAATGATTTGGAATATAAATAAAAAATTTAGAAAATAAAAAAAAATCCTAAACAACTTAAAAAAAAATAAAACCAGGCAAGCTTTCTTATAGGTGATGCATTGTTCCTTTGAGTAATCTCATTATTTCACTTATTTCTGTGGATGAAATGTTTTAGATATCATGGAATTTCAACCAGAAGTCCAAGAGTTAGACATAGATGGAGCATAGAGTTATTTGCTTTCAGACAATGAAGTGTGCTACAATATGGGTTTCGAGAGGAATATGAAAAAAGATTTAGAGTGGTGAGAGACCCACCTAGTTCTGTACATTTTATCATACCTTGTATTCAATAATAACTGTAGAATATACTGAAAATGCAACTTCATGAATGAGGTGAAGCTAGAATTAGCCACCTAAACTAATCTAGGCACTGTGTCAATCTATCAATAGATAGATGTGTCATAGGAGAAATCAAACATTTCAGGTAATAAGAGAGGAAATAGTCTTCTCTGTTGAGTGCCTCAGGTGTGGGGCAGGAGTAGTAATCACAGAGGCTTTTGTCAGCCAGCAGCATTCTTCACCTGGGTAGCAATTGCTTCACTTCTGCCTGTTTGTAGAGAAGAAATATGGCCTATAAAATTACCATATGTGTGAGTGTTCTGTGCCACACTTTATAAAACTGTGAAATAAATTAACATTTTGATTTACTACATTTATTGGCATGATTATATTACTTAATCAGAGCATGCATATATGGTGTCAGTCCACGAAGTATAATCATATTGGTGAATAGACTTAGGGCTAGATGCCCTATTGCAAATAAATACATCTTTGATATATCTCTGAACGGAAATACTAAGACTACATACTTCAGAGTCATTCTGGCCATTAATTTTTCAGATCAATAGGTAGCTTAACCTATTCTCCTGCCAATTCTTTCTGATACCTCTCCTGTTTCCATCATCATCATCAGGCCATGAGTTGGTGTCAGTCTCACCCTGTAAAATATCAATCACCTGTAAAATGCTGGTCTGCACATGTAAAACTTCTACCATTCAACCATCCATGAAAGCTTGCACCAAGTCTGGACATTACTATGACTATAACTCCCCATGTATAGCTTCCCTTCACTTCCTTACATGCTTCTGTCATGACACAGCTTGTGTCCCTCTGTCCTAAACTCAGATTAAGATATTTTTCCTCTGAATATCTAGGAAGATATGATGCCCATAGCATATGGATGTTTGGGATGCATTATATTTCTTTTTCAAAATAAGTCAAATTTATTCAAATTTTGGTAGTTTAACAGTGAAGTATTTTTATTGGATATTTTCTTTATTTACATTTCAAATATTATCCCCTATCCTGGTTTCCCCTCCAAAAACACCCTATCCCATACCCCCTCCCCCTACTCACCAATCCACTCCCTCACTCCCGCTTCCCTGTCCTGGTATTTCCCAACTCAGGGGTATAACGCCTTCTCAGGACAAAGGAACTCTCCTCCCTTTGATGTCCAACAAGGCCATCCTCTGCTACATATGCATCTGGAGTCATGGGTCCCTACATGTGTACTATATGGTTTGTAGTTTAGTTCCTGGGAGAACTGGGGGTACTGTTTGGTTCATATTGCATTGTACTTTTAATTATATTAATAATTGTTTCTGAGAGAATACTCGTTTTCATTGCATACATTAACTTCTGTTAAGAAAGGATAGATGTCAGGTGAAATAATCTGAAATCAAAAAGACACATTGAATGTATATATATACAAATTAATCTGAAAGTGAGCTCATATGGTATGCATAGAACAAAGGAGAGAAACCATGACATTGACTACCTTTGATGCAGATAATTCTTTAGTAGCTGATCTCATAAATAAGGAAAATTAGGTTGTTTACTTGAGTAGATGCATTATATATGTGAAATCCTGCCATTATTTACAAACCACACCTTCTAGTACCGTTGAATTACTCTTCTGGGAGTCATTGTAAGAAAGAAGCTGCAAGAATAGTTGTGGAGAGAATCTCAGGCCAATCTCTCTTATGAATATCGATGCAAAAATATTCAATAAAATTCTTGCCAACCGAATCCAAGAACACATCAAAACGATCATTCACCACGATCAAGTAGGCTTCATCCCAGGGATGCAGGGATGGTTCAATATAAGGAAATCCATCAATGTAATCCACTACATAAACAATCTCAAAGAAGAAAACCACATGGTCATCTCATTAGATGCTGAGAAAGCATTTGACAAAATTCAGCATCCTTTCATGCTAAAGGTCTTGGAAAGATCAGGAATTCAAGGCCCATATCTAAACATAGTAAAAGCAATTTACAGCAAACCGGTAGCCAGCATCAATCTAAATGGAGAGAAACTTGAAGCAATCCCACTAAAATCAGGGACTAGACAAGGCTGCCCTCTCTCTCCATATCTTTTCAATATAGTACTTGAAGTTCTAGCTAGAGCAATTAGACAACAAAAAGAGGTCAAAGGGATACAAATTGGAAAGGAAGAAGTCAAACTACCACTATTTGCAGACGGTATGATAGTATACATAAGCGACCCAAAGAACTCCACCAGAGAATTCCTACAGCTGATAAACGACTTCAGCAAAGTGGCCGGATATAAAATCAACTCAAGCAAGTCAGAAGCCTTCCTATACTCAAAGGATAAGCAGGCTGAGAAAGAAGTAAGAGTAATAATACCCTTCACGATAGCCACAAACCATATTAAGTATCTTGGCGTGACTCTAACCAAACAAGTGAAAGATCTGTATGACAAGAACTTCAAGTCTCTGAAGAAAGAAATTGAAGAAGACCTCAGAAGATGGAAAAATCTGCCATGCTCATGGATTGGCAGGATTAATATAGTAAAAATGAGCATCTTACCAAAAGTAATACACAGATTCAATGCAATCCCCATCAAAATCCCAACTCAATTCTTCATAGAGTTAGAAAGAGCAATTCAAAAATTCATCTGGAATAACAGAAAACCCAGGATCACTAAAACTATTCTCAAGAGTAAAAGAACCTCTGGGGGAATCAGTATCCCGGACCTCAAGCTGTACTACAGAGCAATAGTGTTAAAAACTGCATGGTATTGGTACAGTAACAGACATGTAGATCAATGGAACAGAATTGAAGACCCAGAAATGAATCCACACTCCTATGGTCACTTGATCTTTGAGAAAGGAGCTAAAACCATCCAGTGGAAAAAAGATAGCCTTTTCAACAAATGGTGCTGGCTCAGCTGGAGGTCAACATGCAGAAGAATGCAAATTGACCCATCCTTATCTCCTTGCACTAAGCTCAATTCTAAGTGGGTCAAAGATCTCCACATAAAACCAGACACACTGAAACTAATAGAAGGGAAACTAGGGAAGAACCTTGAACATATGGGCACAGGGGAGAATTTCCTGAACAGAACTCCAATAGCTTATGCTCTAAGATCAAGAATAGACAAATGGGACCTCATTAAATTACAAAGTTTTTGCAAGGCAAAAGACACTGTCAAAAAGACAAAGCGGCAACCAACGAACTGGGAAATGATCTTTACCAACCTTACATCCGACAGAGGGCTAATATCCAAGATATACAAAGAACTCAAGAAGTTGAACTCCAGAGAGGCAAGTAACCCTATTAAAAAATGGGGTACAGAGCTACACAAAGAGTTCTCAGCTTAAGAATATCTAATGGCTGAGAAGCACCTAAAGAGATGTTCATCATCCTTAGTCATTAGGGAAATGCAAATCAAAACAACCCTGAGATTCCATCTCACACCAGTCAGGATGGCTAAGATCAAAAACACAGGAGACAGCAGTTGTTGGCGAGGATGTGGAGAAAGAGGAACACTCCTCCACTGCTGGTGGAATTGCAGGCTGGTACAACCACTCTGGAAAGCAGTCTGGCGGTTCCTCAGAAAACTGGGCATGACACTCCCGGAGGATCCTTCTATACCACTCCTGGGCATATACCCAGAGACTTTACCCGCATGCAATAAGGACACATGCTCCACTATATTCATAGCAGCCTTATTTATAATAGCCAGAAGCTGGAAAGAACCCAGATGTCCCTCAACGGAGGAATGGAGTCAGAAGATGTGGTATATCTACACAATGGAATACTACTCTGCAATTAAAAACAATGAATTCACGAAATTCCTAGGCAAATGGTCAGAACTTGAAAATATCATCCTTAGTGAGGTAACCCAATCACAAAAGAACACACATGGTATGCAGTCACTGATAAGGGGATATTGACCCAGAATCTCTGAATACCCTAGACACAATCCGCATATCAATAGATTTCTAAAAAGATGGAAGGAGAGACCCCTGGTCCTGGAAAGACTGGATGTAGGGGAACGCCAGGACAGAGTAATGAGAGGGGGTTGAATGGAGAAAAGAGGGAGGGAAGGGGGCTTATGGGACTTTCGGGGAGGGAGGAAACGGGAAAGGGGAAGTGATTTGGAATGTAAATTAAAAAAAAAAAGAAAAGAATAGTTGTGGAGCTCAGTCTAAAGGGATATATCTACAAAAGGCTCCCATACCCAAGGCTCGAGCAACATTAGGGAAAGGAAGTGGAAAGCTTGATAGAGCAAGAGGATTAGAGAGTTTACTGTGATTTTGTGACTGCTAGTAAAAACAGAAGCTATACCTGTAAATTCTCAACATCATGATTGCTCAAATGTGAGTTGAATAATGAGGACACCATGAACATAACAAACAGGATGAGCAAAAGACCATGAGGGTTTATATCTACAAAAACAAACAAACAAACAAAAAAAACAAACAAAAAACTATGGAAAAGCAAGTAAAGCTGGCAGGAGAAGAGGTGCTTCTCCCTTGGGAAGAGCATGATAATTGATTGTATAGGTGCAAAAATTCATCCCTGAAAACTTACTTACTAGTAATATCATATAGACTCAACAAGTTAGATTTAGGAATGTATGTGAGCATAAAAATATAGGTGTGCATACAAGAGAAATTCGTGAAAAAAAAGCCATGAATTTGAAAGAGGACAGAGACATGTATTCGGTGAGACTTAGAAAGATGAAATATATGGAGACAATGTAATAACTGAAATTTAGTCTCAAAAAGATAGAAAATAAATCACAGAAGATACTGCCTGGGCACAATAACATTTACACATACCTTTGAAAGGACAATGGAATGATTTATGCTTTGTTTGGAATGGGACAATATCTGAAGTACCATAGCATGGATGAAAACATGACAAGAAAATTTTAAATTCAGGATGATGCAAGTCAAAATAAGGTACAAATCAGACTGTTACTGTTGTTTTTGTTCAAAGAGAAGCACATTCCCTACAAATAAAACTGTATTACATCTCAGTTGTAGACATAAGAGAACCATAGGGCTGTAGTTACTGACCTGATGCATCCTGAATCTGTGCCTACCTTTTGCTGATTTGCATGTACCCAAAGTATAGCCCACTGACATGAGGACTTCTTCATAATCAGGTCAAACCCTCAGCTGGAGTCATCCTTAAACTGATCACACACAGAAATGAGTGTGCCCACTCAGCTCCTGGCATTGCTGCTACTGTGGCTTACAGGTAAGGACGATAGCACTGGAAATTTATTCAGTTTCCTGTATTCAGTGCTCCTGGGTCTCAGTGAAAATCTTCTTGTGAGAGAACTAATCATGTGGGGATTTGTTTTCAATTTTTTAATCATAGATGCCAGATGTGACATCCAGATGACTTAGTCTCCAGGCTCCCTGTCTGCTTCTGTGGGAGAAAGGGTCACCATCACATGTCTAGCAAGTGAGAACATTTACAATGCTTTACATTGGTATCAGCAGAAACCAGGGAAATCTCAGCTCCTGATCTATGGTGCAAAACGAATCAAAAAGAACAACAACAAAATAAAACAAAACAAAAGAAAAGAAAAAAGCAAGGGAGATATTCCATCCCATGGCTTCATGGTATCTTCCACATGGCAAAATATTCTCAGAAAGATACAATGTGGTGGTAGTAGTTTTTCATCCTAGGCTACAATGACTGTGTAGTGAACAGTATCCTTTTTTTAATGTAACTTTTTTTGACATTCACTTTGCATCTGACACACTACTCCTCTCCCAGTCACTCCCTCCAACAATCCTTTCTTTCCTTCTCCCTTTCTTCTGTGTCAGGGTGAGCCCCCTGAATATCATCCACCTTTGCTCTTCAAATCTCTGAGAGGGTAGATGCTTCCTCTCCCACTGAGGCCAGGCAAAGAAGCACAGCTAGTAGAACATATCCCACATATACACAACAGCTTTTGGATAGCCAACATTCTAGTTGTTTGGAATCCACAGGAACACTAAGCTACACATTTGCTACATATGAAAGGGGAGGTTTTGGTCTATCCTGTGTATGTTCTTTGGTTGGTGGTTCAGTCTCTGAGAGACCCAAAGGTCCAGGTTAGTTGACTGTTGATTTTCTTGTGGAGCTCCTATCCCCTTTGGGGATCACAATCCTTCTTCCTATTCTTCCATAAAAATTCCCAAGCTCCATTCACTGTTTTCCTCTGCCTGTCTTTACCTGTCTGAGTCAGCTGCTGGATGAAGCCTCTCAAGGGAATACATGCTCCTGTCTGCAAGCTTAACACAGTATCAACGGTGCTTTCCTATTGGATAGGTCTCAATTTGGGGTTTGTTTTCCATCCCCTAAGTCTCTGTTCCCTTCCCCATGCCTGCAGTATTTGTAGACTGGATTAATTTTAGGTTGAAATTTTTTGTGGGCTGGTTGGTGTTTTTTTTCAATATGAACAGTGGTCTTAAAATAATATTTGAAGGAAAAATGTTGATTTATTTCTTAGGCTTAAGCATACATATGATTACAATCAGATAAATCATGGGAAAAGGACATGTATATTAAAAAAGCCTGTCAACCAAAAAAAGTCAATCATATAATTATACCCCTTATTAAGCAACACTTTTTCATTGAGGGTAAAAAAATATAAGTTCTAAGAGATATCTACTGAGTAAATTTCATGCAGAGGCTGCTGCTCTATTTCAGTGTATCTATCCTGTACTCTACTTGGATTCTGAGTAAAATCATCTCCTAATTTGCTGTTTATGTTTCTTCAGTTGTTTGAATAAGACCCCCACAATCTGAAAAATAACAAGTTCAGACAGATTGTTGGCACTATGAATGAGGGTAATGGAAAGAAGTAAAAGAAAAGGTCAGGGCAAAAGATATTTCCTATGTCTGAAAAATAATTCAAATAAATCAAGTGACAAATACTATTAGTCATAGTCTACTCCTAGTCAATATGGCCTCTCATATCATTACTAAACTACAATATTCTTCACCATATTTCCATGCAATCATAAAGACTTCAAAATACAAAATGTATTCTATTCAATTTCAACAATTCTCCTAGACATTTTTCTCTTTATATCTTCCTGTGTATGTGTGTCTGTGTGTATGTGTGTGTGTGTGTGTGTGTGTGTGTGTGTGTGTGTGTGTGTGCGCGTGCACATGTGTGTGTGTTATGAATTTGCAGGTATCTACAGAATAAGTCATCAGACCCTTTGAAACTAGACTCAATGGTAAATTTCCCATTGTCTTGTAGTAGTAAGAGGTAAACTAAGATTTTCTGGCAATGCAGGTATTTTTCTTAACCCCTTAGCTATCCCTTCATTCATTATTTAATATTCCCAATACTATTGAAAATGTAATTCCAAGCTAAGGCATTCTCTTATAAATGAATCTCTATAACATAAAAACCAATTTCTATATTTCTAATATATAATATAGTATATAGCATATAGCAAATATGCATATAGTATATAGCAAACATTCACAATATGAAATGGAAGAAGGGAACAGAACTATAGGAATAAAGATCAGAACAAACAAGATCAAAACAATCATGTGATATCTTTTGGGATCCAAATGACATGAGTGCACCTGCTCCACCAGGGCTGCCATCTTCCTGATACATAACTTCTCTCTCATCTTGACTATACTTAATACATGACAATTGAGTTTCTAATATCCTGTGGTCTCTAGTGAAAGTTTAGCTTCGTCTTCTAAACAACCTTCCATGAAACCTCAGAGTGTCCATGCAGAGAATCTAACACAGAAACATGTATGCTATTGTTTTAAATTAAAGTTCCAAAGCTCCTTCTCCATAATAATGAAGAACAGACAGGGAACCAGGAACCGTGCCTTGGATTTCTATAGAACATATGAGTTTTTGTTGTGTTGAGTTTTTGGATCACGTCTGCTGTTTAATAGCTCAAAGGCTATTTTTGTGAGGTCTCTTTGAAGGATAAGGCTGTCTCTAAGGATAGGAGATTATTCTAACATTGTATTACAACTGACAAGTAAAATGTAGTGAATGTATATTCTTCTCTCATCGGGGACCAAGATGAGATGGATATATTTATTTATGATTTTTGATAAGCAAGTTACACATAAGACCAAACATTATTTGTCTCTCTGAGTTAACTCTGATGGGTTCCAAGTGACTGCATTACAGATTGGATTTTCTATTCCTGACCGGAGGCCTGTAATCTTAAACTTTGTTTTAAGGAATCTTCTGAATAGGCATGGTATATACAATGGAGATTGGTGCATAGAGCACTGAATTTTTGTATTAATTGGGTATAAAGAACATTGTTATATGATGGAGCTACTACTTAGATATACTTTATGCCCTCAGGAGAAGGAGAAGAAATCAGATCTACATTAATTCATATGTCATGAAAGCTCACAGAATTGGGTTAGTTATTGAAACACTTTATGATGGATATTGTGGTTCCTGAAAAGGGCCTTCAGGGCCATCAACACTGCAGAACAGTTGATGTTCTGAGGGTAATTAGGAGAGCAGATGGACTGAGCAAGAATTAGTACAAGGCAATGACAAGAGAGAGTAGCAAAGTTTTGGCAGTAGAAGCAGGTGAATTAAACGTACAGCCAGAACTGGGCAGTACAGCATACATTGCTTCCTTCTGTCTGTATAGGGAGGAAGAACAACAGCATAGGGAAGGTTATTATTCCAGGATGTTGACGGCAAGTCAGGGGTCTAAGTCACAAGTTATGTTAAAGCAGGAGGGATACAATGTAAGAAACCTCTGACCACTTTCCAATGAACCAGAGTAAAAGCTCTACTTAGGTTGCTTTTACTGCACTTCTATTTCATATCAAATATTGCATGGAATAGATCAAAGAAAATAATAGCAAGTAATGAAAATAACTTGTGATCTTTGTTGCATTTCTGAGTCTCTGTGTGGTGATAATTCATTCCTAAATGGGAGAGTAACAAGGAAACACACACTGAACCTAGAGTTACTCAAAATTCCATGCTACTCTTTTATTTTGTTTAACTCCACATTTATTATTTTGTAGAGACATTTGTGATTGTTTAGTTGTTGTTCTTTTATTATTTTCTAAGTTTTTTTTATTTACATTCAAAATCATTTCCCCTTTCCCGTTTCCTCCCTCACCGAAAGTCCCATAAGCCCCCTTCCCTCCCTCTGTTCCCCATTCAACCCCCTCTCGATTCTCTGTCTTGGCATTCCCCTATATCCAGTCTTTCCAGGACCAGGGGTCTCTCCTTCAGTCTTCTTGGAAATCTATTGATATGCGAATTGTGTCTAGGGTATTCTGAGATTCTGGGTTAATATTCCCTTATCAGTGACTGCATACCATGTGTGTTCTTTTGTGATTGGGTGATATTTTCCAGTTCTGACCATTTGTCTAGGAATTTCGTGAATTCATTGTTTTTAATTGCAGAGTAGTATTCCATTGTGTAAATATACCACATCTTCTGAATCCATTCCTTCATTGAGGGACATCTGGGTTCTTTCCAGCTTCTGGCTATTATAAATAAGGCTGCTATGAACATAGTGGAGCATGTGTCCTTATTGCATGCAGGGAAAGCCTCTGGGTATATGCCCAGGAGTGGTATAGCCGGATCCTCCAGGAGTGTCATGCTACTCTTAAGCCTCAATATTGACTCTTTAATTTTGTAGAAAAGCAGTGAATCTCCATTCTATCATGGGGTAGCTGCAGATGTTGCAACAGGCTGAGTTATTGTGGTGAGATTACTCCTCCAAACTTTAAATAATCCATCATTTTCAAATCTAGATCTTCATACTCTAACAAATGCTCATTTGACTCTTGAGGGTTCTATGTTCTACGCCATAACCTACCACCACCAAAACTTTTCCAACATCAAGGAGAAGACAATTTTCCACAGCTGATTGTAGGTCAGAGGACATCAAGTAAGGGGAGGTGACAAATACATAGAAATTAATTTGAAAGATGTACATTCAGGAGATTCAGTCAGAGTATAGTGACTAAGATTGTTCACATAGATGTTATGATATTTAATGTTCATAATATGTTGACAAAGCTATGTAGGAAGAGTTATGCCAAGCAAGTGTGTTGTCTGGAGATGGCCCACCATTCTGTATTGTTATGATGTGTGTGCTCTGAGAAGCATGGAACCCAGAGACTTCATCCCAGAATAGCTTTTTGCTGCTGATTTGCCTTTCCTGCCACAGTTACATAGGCTAATGATTCCTGGGGCTAGGCCCATGACCTTTCATATAGTATTGCTGTTTAGATGAATTAAAGACTTTATAGAATTCATGATTTATTTCAAATAATATTAAGAAAAAAGTTTAAGGAGATGGTTTTAGTTGTTTTACCAGAAAATATAAGTTTGAATCAAGAGAAGAATGTGTCCCCACTCATATATAATAGTACATAAAGACTACATAATTAGGAACACAATGAATTTTCATAAACTGCACTACGAAGAAAAATAGGTTTGGAGTAGATTTGTGATCAAGGATAAACATTCATTCTAAGGTCGATTGAAGGATGAAGTCACAATTATGTACCATCACTAAGCAAGGCCAAGTGAAACTGCTTCATTGAATTTATAATGGGCTTATAGAATAAAACATAGTTTTGAACTTATTATCAACATTCATTTGTAACCCCATTTTTGCAACTTTATCTGTAAAGTAATTTTCTACAGAACATTTTTTTTTATAGGAAGGTATAAAAAAGCTGAGGGAAAAAATAAAGTTTGGCTGTTGGGATTTGCTCTTCCATCCATGTGATTTTATATATATGTATATAAATGTATATGTATATATGTATATATATATATATGTATAATTATGAAAAGTTTCCACCCTCTGGGTCTGGGATCCAACAGGTTTGAATCCCATTCTTTCTCCTTCCAATCTCCAAGAGGATGTCCCCCAGGTATACCCACCCCTGGGGCCTCAAGTCTTTCTAGGGTTTGGTGCATTTTCTTCCACTAAGTCTAGATCAGGGAGTCCTCTGCTTTGTGTTGGGGGCATTGGAACAGCTCATGTATTCTGACTGTTTGGTGGCTTTATATCTGAGAGATCTCAGAGATCAGGATTAGTTGATATTGCTCGTCTTCCTATAGGGTTCTTCCTCCTCACCTTCCTTCAGTTGTTCATTAATTTAATCAAAGTGTTCCCTGACTTCATTCCATTGGTTGGGTCTAAGTATCTGCATCTGTCTCAGTCAGCTGCTGGTTGGGCATTTCAGAACACCACCATGGTAGGCTGTAAATACAGCATAACATCTGTAATAGTGTCAGGCCTTGGAGCCTCTCCTCAAGATGGATCTCAACTTTGATCAGTCACTGGATCTCCTTTGCATTATTTTTTTCCCATTTTTGTCCCCCGCACTTCTTTTAGAACAATTTTGGGCCAGAGATTTTGAATGTGGGATAACAAACACATCCCTCCACTTGGTACCCAATCTTTCCAATGGAGGTGAACTCTAGAAGCTCCCTCTCCCCACTGTTGGACATTTCATCTAATGTCCCTCCCTTTGAGTCCTGAGAAGCTCTCATCTCCCAGGTCTATGGTACATTCTAGAGGGTCCCCCTGCTTCCTACCCCCAAGGTGCTGGCACTCAGGACTTCTTTCCTTTCTCTGCCCCACAATACCTGATCATGCTCTCCCTTCCCCCTCCTTGTCCCCTCTCCCACAGAGGTTCCTCCTTCCCTCTCTCCCTCCATCCCTCCCTCCTTCTCTTCCTCTTTCCCTCTCTCCCTCTGCCTCCTGTGTTAGTTTACTTCTCCCTTCCAAGTGGAATTGAAGCTTCTTCACTTTGGACCTTTTTCTTAACCTTCCTGAGTACTGTGAATTGAATCCTAGGTATTCTGAACTTTTTTTGCTAATATCCATTTATTAGTGAGTGCATACTATGCATTTCCTTTTGGGTCAGAGTTATCTCACTCAGTATGATATTTTCTAGTTCCATCCATTTTCCTGAAAACTCATGATGTCCTTGTTCTTAAAGCTTAATAGTATTCCATTATATAATTGACCCACATTTTCTGTATCCATTCTCCCTTTCTCAGACATCTGTCTTATTTGCAATTTCTGCCTATCCCAGATAAGGCTACTATGAAAATAGCAGAGCATGTGTCCTTGTGACATATTGGAACAATATTGGGTATATGCCTAAGAGTGGTATAGCTGGGTTTTCAGGTAGATATAGTTCCAGTTTTCTAAGGAACCCCCAGATTGGTTTCCAGAGTGGCTGTACCAGTTTTCAATCCCACCACCAATGGAGTAGTGTTGGTCTTTCTCTGTATTCTTGCCAACATGTGCTGTCACCTGAGAAATCTTAACTTAGCTCTTCTGATTGGTGGAAAGTAAAATCTCAGGGTCATTTTGAATTTGTATTTCCTGATGATTAAGGACTTTGAACATTTCTTTAAGTGCTTCTCAGCCATTTGAGAATCTTCTGTTATGAATTCTTGGTTTAGTTCTATACCCCATTTTTTGATTTGACTGTTTGGTTATTTAGAGGTTCACCTCTTGTGTTTTTCATATACTTTGGATATTAACCTTCTATAGGATGTGGAGTTAGTGAAGATTTTTCCAATCTGTAGCATTGTAATTTGTCTTATTTGGGTTTTTTATTTTACTGAATTGAATTATTTACTCCTATCAGCAGGTGTCAATTGCTAAAGTCCATCAGCTCTGGCTCCCAGAACAGTAATAGTGTTTATGGTCACAAGTCATCAGCCTCCTGCTCTGCCTATCAGTTCCCCACCTAAGTACCTGAATGTACAGGTGTGACCCTGGCAGTAAGTAATCAAGCTATCCCATGTTTATTATCTAGATTCTGCATTTCATTATAGATCACAAATTCCTTTCCCACTGTGCCTGGGTTTATACTCTCATGTCAAATGTATCAGGGAAATGGAACAAAGAGGAAGGCAGTTTGAAATTAATAGTTTTGGCACAAACTGATGAAAGTAGCTTGGGAACTTGTTTCAAGTCCTAGGGTTGAGCTATTCTGAACAAGTTTTATTTTATATAGAACATTCCTCTTGAAAGTATGTGCTGACACTACAGCAAAGCACGCTAACATCCTTTCATAGGATGAAAGATCAATGATGTCCTCTTCTCCACTTTCATTGAGAAATTTGTTTTCATATAATATATTCTGATCACAGTTTCTCTTCACACACAGTTCTTCCCATATCTTTCTCACTTTCACATCCACTCAACTTTGGATATTTTACTTTGTGTCTCTTTGGAAAATAAACAAATAGACAAACAAGAAAAAACAAAACATAGGAGAAATCAAGTAATTATGCATATACACCAAACCCCCAAAACACAAGGATCGAAGCAATTATATACAGGCAAAAGACCAATAAAACAAAATGCCTAAACATATCACTGTTGGTTACCTAGATGGAACATGAGCTTCAAAATCAATTACTGAAATTGTAGATATGCAAACTAATATGCTGTTACAGGATAAAATATTGATGGCATCCTCTTCTAGTTTTTGATTAAAAAAATAATTTTCTTTCAATCTATTCTGAATATGCTTTCTCCCGGAACAATTATTCCCAGTTCCATCCATTTTCACCCAACACTACTTTCTCTCTCTCTCTCTCTCTCTCTCTCTCTCTCTCTCTCTCTCTCTCTCTCTCTCTCTCTCTCAGGAAAGCAAATGAACAGGAAAACAAACACACAAATGAATAAAACAAATCATAATAAATATACCCACAACACAGAAACAAAACATAAAAACACTAGAATAGAAAGCATAATAAGCAGACAAGAGACCAATAAGGTAAATGTTTCAAATCAAAGTCATATGAGACAATAAGTAAATAAATACATAAATAAATACATAAATAAATTTAACAAAGTGGGAAAATTTCTGTTAACAAACAAATATGCTGGCCAATCATGTGCTTCTGAGACCTGTCCAAATAATCTAGAGTATTAGTCTGATTTTTCCATTAGCCTTAGAAACAATAATATGCCTGGTGTTAATGGTCAGTACATTATGTTATTGCTTCTCCTGAGCATGTCTCATTGAGTGCTTCTATAGAAAATCATGTAAGAAAATAATAGAGTATTGAACAATAGTATTCCAGAAGTCAGCAACAGCATTTACATGAGGTGAAACATAATAGAAATGCCAATTAGGAATCTTCTGAAAGAATTGAGCAATGAGGTATTCTCATATCATGATGAAAGGACATCTTAAAGATTTATACATATCAGTGTCATTTATCTTTTTTTGTTCCCTGTGTGACTTTATGAAGAATCTTGGTTGTTGATATTACCTTCTTTCAAGTGTCCTTATCATCAGTACTTCCGATAGTCTTCTTACAAGATACCTTCATTTTCTCGAAATTACTAAATTTGGGGCCATTGTATCTGACAGTAGAAATCAAAAGAGAAGAATTAAATGTCCACAAACATCTACACTATCAAAATATGATATACTGTTGAGATCTGATGTTTATTCTTTAAAAAATTGGGGAAATCACTTTCTTAGGAACAAAATGATACAACAGTTTGTTTCTTACTGTAACAATATGGGTAAGGTAGAGTTAAACCTTCCAGATATTACTGTGTATTTCCCACTAATTGCTTTATCAATGGGACTCCAAAACAAGCACAAAATAGGTAATTGGCATTTCACATTTTTGTTAGAGTTTTCACATTTATTCCACATTGTGTAGAGAGATACTCTTGTGTACTGTTTTATTTTTTTTTACCATATAATTATATTGAGAAGTGTCCATCACCTGTCAGTAAAACAATATGGCCTACAGGAAAGGATAGAATAAAAGGTGGGACATTCAGTAGATAGAAAGTATTCAGGGATAAATCCAGGCACAGGGGTTGGGGTGAGTCACCCTGCAGCATGAAGAAAACACTCATGATAGGTAAGCAGAGAAAAACAGCCACATGGCAAAACTTAGATTAGAATAAATGGGATATTAAATTATGTGCTAGTTGGAGATCAGGCGAAGCTCAAAGCCTGGGTATTTATAAATATACTAGAGTCCAAGAGTCATTATTCCAGGGAACAGGGGCAGGGGAAGAATGTAATTCCTCAACCACATTGGGTTGATTGTTCCCACTGTATACTTTGACCTAGGTATATTAACTTTCACACGTCCTTTGCAAACATCTTCATATGTGCACACACAGAATGACCCAGAGTAAAAAGATGTCTTAACACAGATCTCCTCAGTGTCTTTTTATCTTCAATACTCTGTATGCTTTCCTTGATTTCAGATATTGTTGTTTATGAAGATTACATAACTTTCATGCTATGCCTTTCAATTTGGACACAAAACTGCAAATTGTAAGACAATATTAAGAGTATTTTGGCTAAAAGCTAGACTTATACCACACAGCCATAGCATGAATATACACTGTCTATTAGACGTTAGTTGAAATTAATTTTGAGTCAAAGACATGTCCAAAATGAGAGGCATAGTGTATAAGGCAAGTGATGTCAGGTGATCCAATTCCTTTAAAATGTTCAGTTTGGTCATTGGTTAAGAACGTATCTGACAAAATTTTCTGCTGCAGAGTTACTTTCCCCCTTTATATGAACAAGGATTTATATAAAAGCCCTTTATACTTTATAACATATAGAGGGGAACTGCCTAAATCATATTCCCTTTCCATTTCCCTTTCTTTGACAGTCTCAGCACACAGTAGCAACATTCTTACTATGAAAGGTATCACTCTGAACTTTATTGAGGCCTTAACACCTTATATAGATATTCTACCCTTATTTCTCTCTCTCTCTCTCTCTCTCTCTCTGTCTCTGTCTCTCTCTGTCTGTCTCTGTCTCTCTCTCTCTCTCTCTCTTCCTTCCTTCCTTCTTTTTAAGTTATCTTTAATCTTTTTTACAGTCCAGTCATTATACCACTCCTGGTTTGCCCTCCAACATTCATCCCATTTCTCTTGCCTCCTGTCTGCAAGAGGAGTCCCACCACACCCCAACCCCCACATACCCAACCCCAAACCCCAATATCCCACACCACAGCACCACCCTTCTCCTACAATACATCCCTGATACCCCACTCCTATCCCACCCTCCACCCCACTACCCCCCCTGCCAGGTCTCCCCACACATTGGGGCCTCAGGTCTCTTGAGAGTTATATGCATCTTCTCTCACTGAGACCAGATCAGGCATTCCTCTGATATACATGTGTCTGGGGCCTCATACCAGCTAATGTATGCTCAGTGTTTGAGAGATCTCAGGGATCCAGGTCAGTTGAGACTTCTGGTCTTCCTATGGGGTCACCCTCCTCCACAACTTCTTCAAGCCTTTCCTTAATTCAATCACATGGGTCCCTAACTTCTGTTCATTAGTCACATGTAAGTATCTGTATATGTCTCTGTCATCTGCTTTTTGGGCCTCTCAGAAGAAAGACATGCTAGCCTCCTATCTGTAAGCATACCACAGTATTAGTGTCTGGCCTTGAAGCCTCCCCGTGAGATGGATGCCAATTTCGGTCAGTCCCTGAACCTTCTTTTCCTGAGTATTTTCTCTATGTTTATCCCTGAAGTTCTTTTAGACAGGAACAATTCTAGGTCAGAGTTTTTGACTGTGAGATTGCAACTCTAATTGATCCACTTGATGCCCTGTTTCCTACTAGAGGTGAACACTACCAGTTCCCTCTCCCCACTGTTGGGCATTTCATCTAAGTTCTATCCCTTTGAGTTCTGAGATTTTTCTCACCTCCAAGGTCTCTGGTACATACTAGAGGGTCCCCCACCTCCTACCCCTGGGGTTTCTTGTTTCTATTCTTTATGCTGTGGAGAACTTTCTGCTGACCCTCAGGGCTTCAGGCCTGTTCCCCCTCAACACCTGATCATGTTACATGTCCTTTTCATGCCTCTTCATTCACACTGATTTTGTTACAGTGTTTTAGTTAGATCCAGAGATAAGTGTGCTTTCTAGGATAAATAAACAGTGCAATCATGAGAAAAATATGCAGGTTTAGAGGACATAGCAGATTAAAAGGTATAAATAAACACGTGTTACCAAGATGTCTTCCATATCTGTATACAATGGATTGTTTTAACCAACCATCAATGAAGAGCAGTAATAATTTGTACCATCTAAGAAAAATAGGCAGAGTTTCATGTAATTTAAAAGCAGGGAAGGAAAGGACATCTAGTTTCTTCAAATAGGAATAGGAGAAATTGTAACTGTGTGCTGACGATGAAAGAAATCGTAAACTGAGTAAGGCAGATTGTTTAGCTACAGAGAACACATTAGAGATTGCAGAAGCTGTTTGTTAGTATAAATCACATATCTGTTTTCTAATGGATAAGTTCATATTTTGCTTCTGTTTCTCACTGTGCATGTCATGGAAGTAGAGGAAGCAAAAATAGTTGCTGAGCTTTTTTGGGTTTCTAATATTATATTCTGTGAATAGTCTCTGTCCTAGATAAAATAGTGGCACATAAAACATCCCTTATCATTGGAATTAATCAAATTATAATAGCACATTTTATAGGATATTATTGATAATACCCATTTGGCCCAAGATTTCAGTTGTAGAAACATTTACAAATTCCTCCTCTTATGTAAGAGGTTCAAACATTGCAAATTTACTGAGAAGAACAAGTATGGTAGTTTTGATCATTTAACCAAATCCTTGATGACCTCATATGTCAGAACATCACCCACTGATCTGAAGACTTCTTAATAAACTTTTCAAAATCAGTGCAGATGGCACAGTGAACTCCGCCATCTTTGTTCCAGCAACAGAGCAGTTGGGACCTCAAGGCGCAGGGATAATCACGCATAATATCGCTTGGGACTCAGCCAGCTTGTGTGCTCCCTGCTCCCAAGATCTGGGCAGTTCTGTGGTCACCTACATGTCAGCTCTGCTGCGGGACATCAGCCCTGCAGAGGGACCCGCACTGGGAGAGAGCACACCCACACAGGGAGTGAGCACACCAGCCTCCCCTTGGTGACCTCTGCTCCAGGGATTAACTACGCTGAGCATTCAGGTACGCAGGTACTCCCCAATATAATATCGCTTGGGAGACAGCCTGCTGGGCTTCCATCTGCACCCAAGGGAGGGGAAGCTCTGTGGTCGCCTGGGTGCCAGCTCTACTGTGGGCCATCTGCCCTGCAGAGTGATCTGCACAGTGCACTCCACCATCTTTGTTCCAGCAACAGAGCAGTGGGGACCTCCAGGCACAGGGATAATCAAGCATAACATCGCTTGGGAATCAGCCAGCTTGTGTGCTCCCTGCTCCCAAGAGCTGGGCAGTTCTGTGGTCACCTACATGTCAGCTCTGCTGCGGGACATCAGCACTGCAGAGGGATCCATACTGGGAGAGAGCACACCTGCACAGGGAGTGAGCACACCCGCCTCCCCTTGGCCACCTCTGCTTCAGGGATTGACTATCTGAACCTTCAGATGTTCAGGGATTCCCCAATACAACATCACTTGGGGAAAGGCACATCAGGGCTCCAAAGTCACTCAGGAGCAGGGCAGCCCCTCAGCTATTGGTTCCAGGGGAATCCCGGTCATGGGGGGGGAGGGGGGAGGCGCAGATATAGCCTTGCATGCTCACAGGAAGTCCAACCAATAGCCAGGGACAGCAGGAAAAACTAACACCAGAGGTAACCAGAAGGCAAAAGGCAAACAAAGGAACGTTACTAACAGAAATCAAGGCAATATGGCACCATCTGAACTCAACTCTCCAACAGCAGCAAGTCCTGGATACCCCAACACACCCAAAAGGCAAGAACTGGATTTCAAATCACTTCTCATGATGCTATTAGAGGATTTCAAGAAGGACGCAAATAAATCTCATAAAGAAATACAGGAGAGCATGAATCAACTGGTAGAAACACTAACAAAGGAACACAAAAATCTCTTAAAGAAATGCAGGAGAATATGGGTCAACTGATGGAGGCCCATAAGGAGGCAACAAAAAATCGCTTAAAGAAATAAATCAACAGGTAGATGCCCTTACAAAGGAACCACAAAAATCACTTAAAGAAATGCAGGAGAATATGGATCAACAGATGGAAGCCCATAAGGAGGAAACACAAAAATGGCTTAAAGAAATACGGGACAACTTGAGTCAACAGGGAGAAATCCTGAAAGAGGAAATGCAAAAATATCTTAATGAAATACAGGAAAACACAAACAAGTGAAGGAGCTAAGCAAATCCATCCAGGATTTAAAAAAGGAAGTAGAAACAATTAAGAAATCACAAAGAGAGACAACTTTGGAGATAGAAAACCTTGGGAAGAAATCAGGAGTCATAGATGCAAACATCAACAATAGAATATAAGAAATGGAAGAAAGAATCTCAGGTGCTGAAGATACCATAGAAAGCATCAACTCAACAGTCAAAGAAAATGCAAAATGCAAAAAACGTGTAACCCAAAACATCCAGGAAATCCAGGACACAATGAGAAGACCAAACCTAAGGATTATAGGTATAGATGAGAGTGAAGATTTGCAACTTAAAGGGCCAGTAAATATCTTCAACAGAATTATGGAGGAAAACTTTCCTAACCTAAAGAGAGAGATGGTGATGAACATACAGGAAGCCTACAGAACTCCAAGCAGACTGGACCAGAACAGAAATACCTCCCATCACATAATAATCAAAACACCAAATGTACTAAACAAAGAAAGAATATAAAAAGCAGTAAGAGAAAAAGGCCAAGTAACATACAAAGGAAGACCTATCCGAATTACATTAGACTTCTCACCAGAGACTATGAAAGCCAGAAGATCCTGGGCAAATCTCATACAGAATTTAAGAGAACAAAAATGCCAACCTAGACTACAATACCCAGCAAAACTCTCAATCACCATAGATGGAGAGACCAAGACATTCCATGATAAAAACAAATTTACAAAATATCTTTCCACAAACCCAGCCTTGCAAAGGATAGTAGGTGGAAATCAACAATACAAGGAGAGAAACTACACCCTGGAAAAAATGAGATTGTAACCTTCTTTCATAAAACCTAAATGTAGATAACCACTCAAACATAAAGATAGCATCAAGAATAGCAGGTGGCAATAATCACTATTCCTTAATGACTCTTAATAACAATGGTCACAACTCCCCAATAAAAAGATATAGACTAACAGACTGAATATGTAAATAGGATCCAGCATTTTGCTACATGCAGGAAACGCACCTCAGTGTCAAAGACAAACACTACCTCAGAGTAAAATGTTGAAAACAATCTTACAAGCAAATTGTCCCAGGGAACCAAGCAGGAGTAGCCATCCTAATATCAAATAAAATTGACTTTCAACCTAAAGTAATCAAAAAAGACACAGAAGGACACTACATACAGGTCAAAGGAAAAATCCACCAAGAAGAACTCTCAATTCTGAACATCTATGCTACAAATGCAAGGGTACCCTCAAAAAGGGCACATCAAAGTTTAATGGCACACCTGAAAGCCCTGGAACAAAAAGAAGCAAATGCACCCAAGAGGAGAGTAGAAAGCAGGAAATCATCAAAACTCAGGGCTGAAATCAAACAAGTAGAAAAAAAATAAAACCATACAAAGAATCAACAAAACTAGGAGTTGGTTCTTTGAGAAAATCAACAAGATAGATAAGCCTTTAGCCAGACTAGCCAGAGGGCACAGAGACAGTATTCAAATTAACAAAATCAGAAACGAAAAGGGAGAGATAACAACAGAAACTGAGGAAATTCAAAAAATCATGAGATCCTACTACAAAAGCCTGTATTCAACAGAACTAGAAAATCTGGAGGAAATGGACAGTTTCCTAGACAGACATCAAATACCAAAATTAAATCAGGATCAAATAAACCACCTAAGCTGACTTATAACCCCTGAAGAAATAGCAGTGGTCATTGGAAGTCTTCCAACCCAAAAAAAGCACAGGTCCAGATGGTTTTAGTGCAGAATTCTATCAGACCTTCAAAGAAGACCTAACACCAATTCTCTTCATACTATTCCACAAAATAGAAACAGAAGGAACACTACCCAACTCGTTCTATAAAGTCACAATTACGCTGATACCAAGATCACACGAAGATCCAACAAAGAGAGAGAATCTCATGCCAATTTCTCTTATGAATATGGATGCAAAAATACTCAATAAAATACTTGCCAACCGAATCCAAGAACACATCAATACGATCATTCACCACAATCAAGTAGTCTTCATCCCAGGGATGCAGGGATGGTTCAATATAAGGAATTCCATCAATGTAATCCACTACATAAACAATGTCAAAGAAAAAAATACATGGTCATTGCAGACGATATGATAGTATACTTAAGTGACCCAAAGAACTCCACCAGAGAACTCCTACAGCTGATAAATTCAGCAAAGTGGCCAGATATAAAATCAATTCTAGCAAATCAGTAGCCTTCCTATCTATACTCAAAGGATAAGCAGGCTGAAAAAGAAATATGAGAAATGATACCCTTCATGATAGCCTCAAACAATATAAAGTATCTTGATGTGACTCTAACCAAACAAGTGAAAAATCCGTATAACAAGAACTTCAAGTCTTTGAAGAAAGAAATTGAAGAAGACTTCAGAAGATGGAAAAATCTTCCATACTCGTGGATTGGGAGGATTAATAAAATAAAAATGTCTCTGGTGAGAAGTCTGTTGTGAAAAAAATAAATAAATTAAAAATGACCATCTTGCCAAAGCAATATATAGATTTAATGCAATCCCCATCAAAATCCCAACTCAATTCTTCATAAAGTTATAAAGAGCAATTCAAAAATTCATCTGGAATAACTGAAAACCCAGGATAGCTAAAACTATTCTCAAAAGTAAAAGAACTTCTGGGGGAATCCTGTTATACCTCTCCTGGGCATATATCTAGAGGCCTACCTGGCATGCAATAAGGACACATGCTCCACTATGTTAATACAGTCTTATTTATAATAGCCAGAAGCTGGAAAATACCTAGATGTCACTCAGTGGAGGAATGGATACAGAAGATGTGGTATATTTACACCATGGAATACTACTCTGCAATTAAAAACGATGAATTCACGAAATTCTTACTCAAATGTTCAGAACTGGAAAATATCCTCCTTAGTGAGGTAACCCAATCACAAAAAAAACCACACATGGTATGCAGTCACTGACAAGGGGATATTAACCCAGAATCTCGGAATACCCTAGACACAATTCACATATTAGTTGATTTCCAAGAGGATGGAAGGAGAGACCCCTGGTCCTGGAAAGATGGGATGTAGCAGTGTAGGGGAATACGAGGACAGAGAAGTGGGAGGGGGTTGAATGGGGAACAGGGAGAAGGAAGAGGGCTTATGGGACTTTCGGGGAGGGGGGAACCAAGAAAGGGGAAATCATTGGGAATGTAAAAAAAACTGTAGAAAATAAAACAAAACTTAAAAAAATAATGTGTTGGTCTTTGTTTTATGTTATTATATTCATTTTATTGTAATTTATTATTACATAATTTAATATTATTATTAAATAATATTATTTTATAGAGTATTGTTTATTTTCTAATTATAGGGAGACAGTGTGTGGAATCTGATGAAGAGTTCATAAGGAAGAAGATTTAGGAATAGAAGGATGGGAAGCCATAATCAGAATATATTACATGAAAAAAAATCAATTTCCAGTAAAAAGTTAAAAGGAAAGATGTACAGGAAGAAAGAAAGGAAAGAAGTATAAAGAAAGCACAAAATATAGAAAGTAGAATAAAAGACAGACAGATGAAATGAAAGAAAGGAATAAAGAAAGCTGGAGAAAATATTGTCCATGATACATTAATTTATATATATATGCTTGTGTTTTAATTACTGCTAATATAGCATATACCTTATGCATGCTGTTTTAAATTACAGTATTGTTTTACTGATAATTAATGTATGGTAATTGCACACATATCTGATTCCTGTATTGAATATCTGTATGAAGCCAGTCACCAGATACCTTGTTTTCTCCAAAGACTCATCCTAAATTTGCTCATCAAGTATGATTTACTAGTTTGATTGATTTTCCTTTTGGGATAAGTAGAATAATCTTAATATATTTAACCATCCTCTTTATCAAATCATACACAAATATTTCTTCCCAAGATATCTGGATCTTTATTTTCTGCCACATATATTCTATTGTAATCCCTCCAAAGACCTCCCAATGTGGGAATCACATTCTAGCTTCTTACATCAATGTATAGTCCAAGTCAACTAGCAAATTGAAATTTGAATTTATAATTAAGTTTAGAGAGAAATGTGGCAAATTTATGTGAGGGACTAGAATAACTTAAAAACAATAATTTTTTTCCATCCATATATTTTTCAAAAGTTTTCCTAATTTCATGATTCTTCATGCCTAGATTAATCCATTGAATCACTGTACTACATTTCAATTATCCATTTGTCTTGTGGTATATATTGAAATTCAATAAAATATATATTTTATTTTAAATTTTAAAAAAAAGGAATTGATTCCATTTCCTAGCTTTTGTGACTAGAGCTGCAATATATATGGATGAACTTTTATGTCTGTTGTATCCTATAGAGTCCTTTAGGTATGGCATATCTGAGTAATGTAGTAGTGATATCAGTAGCTATGTTAGAATGTTGCACACTGCTTTTATAATTATTGCATTCCAACCAAGACTGAACTGGAGCTCTTCTTTACTCCTATTCTCATTGCTCTAGATTCACAGTAGTCTATGTTGCAGCTATTGAAACTTTTCAAATGTTCCAGAATAAATTTTGTAAAATCAATATTTTCTTGCTTGGTTATATGACCCTAGTGACAGAAACAATTATTTCTTTAAATGGAACTGGTGGAAATTTCTCTACTGATCTAAACTGTCTCACAAATGTGGTCTTTTCAATAGCATGAAAAACATGTACTATGTAAGTAATTTGCTTGAACATTCTAGAAATACTTCTGTGACACTCTTCATCACTCTTGTTGGAAAGACATGTAACATGCACTATTTTGCTTTTATTTGGAAAGTGTTAAAAATATTTTGATATATCAACCTCTGAAATCCTTTTCTGATGTGGAAGATTGTAAACTTTTAAAGGGATTTCATTCTCCACTCTGGAGAAAATATACCTTCATAGGACATTCAGACTTTCTAACTCCTTGTTCATGAAATCTCATTAGTAGGATATCTCTTTCGTTTCACATGTTGTTATGCTTCGTAGAATGTTCAGTTAAAGACACTTTAGTCTGTATTGTAAGAAACATCAAGGAAATAAACGAACATAGCATAAGGCCATGCATTTGAGATAATCTTTATTTCAAACTACTAAATATATCCCAGAGACTTCCTTAGACTATGCTAATTATGTAACTATGTAAGTAGAATTAAGTCTCCTTTAAATGTCAACATCTTTTCAGGTAAACAGCAAGGGGATAAATATTCTTTTTTTTTTATTTTCTAAGTTTATTTTTTATTTACATTCAAATTCATTTCCCCTCTCCTGTTTCCACCCTTCCCGAAAGTCCCATAAGCCCCCTTCCCTCCCTCTTTTCCCCATTCAACCCCCTCTCGCTTCTCTGTCTTGGCATTCCCCTACATCCAGTCTTTCCAGGACCAGGGGTCTCTCCTTCCATCTTCTTGGAAATCTATTGATATGCGAATTGTGTCTAGGGTATTCCGAGATTCTGGGTTAATATCCCCTTATCAGTGACTGCATACCATGTGTGTTCTTTTGTGATTGGGTTACCTCACTAAGGATGATATTTTCAAGTTCTGACCATTTGCCTAAGAATTTTGTGAATTCATTGTTTTTAATTGCAGAGTAGTATTCCATTGTGTAAATATACCACATCTTCTGAATCCATTCCTCTGTTGAGGGACATCTGGGTTCTTCCCAGCTTCTGGCTATTATAAATAAGGCTGCTCTGAATATAGTGGAGCATGTGTCCTTATTGCATGCAGGGGAAGCCTATGGGTATATGCCCAGGAGTGGTATAGCAGGATCCTCCGGGAAATCGAAGAAGACTTCAGAAGATGAAAAAATCTTCCATGCTCATGGATTGGCAGGATTAATATAGTAAAAAAGGACCATCTTGTCAAAAGCAATATACAGATTCAATGCAGTCTCCATCAAAATCCAAACTCAATTCTTCATAGAGTTAGAAAGAGCAATTCAAAAATTAATCTGGAATAACAGAAAACCCAGGATAGCTAAAACTATTCTCAAGAGTAAAAGAATCTCTGGGGGTATCAGTATCTCAGACCTCAAGCTGTACTACAGAGCAATAGTGTTAAAAACTGCCTGATATTGGTACAGTGACAGGCATGTAGATCAATGGAACAGAATTGAAGACACAGAAATGAATCCATACTCCTATGGTTACTTGATCTTTGATAAAGGAGCTAAAACCTTCCAGTGGAAAAAAGATAGCCTTTTCAACAAAGGGTGCTGGCTCAGCTGGAGGTCAACATGCAGAAGAATGCAAATTGACCCATTCTTATCTCCTTGCACTAAGCTCAATTCCAAGTGGATCAAGGACCTCCACATAAAACCAGACACACTGAAACTAATAGAAAGGAAACTAGGGAAGAACCTTGAACATATGGGCACAGGGGAGAATTTCCTGAACAGAACTCCAATAGCTTATGCTCTAAGATCAAGAATTGACAAATGGGACCTCATTAAATTACAAAGTTTTTGCAAGGCAAAAGACACTGTCAAAAAGACAAAGTGGCAACCAACTAACTGGAAAATGATCTTTACCAACCCTACATCCGACAGAGGGCTAATATCCAATATATACAAAGAACCCAAGAAGTTAAACTCCAGAGAGGCAAGTAACCCTATTAAAAATGGGGTACAGAGCTAAACAAAGAGTTCCCACCTGAAGAATATCTAATGGCTGAGAAGCACCTAAAGAGATGTTCATCATCCTTAGTCATTAGGGAAATGCAAATCAAAACAACCCTGAGATTCCATCTCACACCAGTCAGAATGGCTAAGATCAAAAACACAGGAGACAGCAGTTGTTGGAGAGGATGTGGAGAAAGACGAACACTCCTCCACTGCTGGTGGAATTGCAAGCTGGTACAACCACTCTGGAAAGCAGTCTGGTGGTTCCTCAGAAAACTGGGCATGACACTCCCGGAGGATCCAGCTATACAACTCCTGGGCACATACCCAGAGGCTTTACCTGCATGCAATAAGGACACATGCTCCACTATGTTCATAGCAGCCTTATTTATAATAGCCAGAAGCTGGAAAGTACCCAGATGTCCCTCAATGGAGGAATGGATTCAGAAGATGTGGTATATTCACACAATGGAATACTACTCTTCAATTAAAAACAATGAATTCACAAAATTCCTGGGGGATAAATATTCTAATAAGGCACTAGGGGTTTGTTCTTCTAACCAGGTCTTTATTACAAACAATATGAACTCATTATGAATGGCATAAATGCTTCTTACTTTAAGTGTTCCTGTCTCTTAGAGTATTATAAGAAGATCTTCTCAGATCCATACAAACTCAGGAAAATCTCAAAGATGGTGTCCTTACCTCAGTTCCTTGTACTTCTGCTTTTCTGGATTTCAGGTGTGACTGCTTAGACACAGCAATAAAGTGTAGTTGTTATTTAAATACAAAATGTTCTTGCTTTATTTGGAAGCCAGTATCACAAGGAGCTTAACTTTCTGTTTACAGCAATTAATACAATAAAAGTATTTTATTTTTGTGGTAGTTTAGGCGTGACTTTCATATTCAATGTTGTGTTATACTAATATATCTTCTATATTTCCAGCCTCAAAAGGAGGCATAGTGCTGACTCAGACTCCAGCCATCCTCTCTGCAGGTGATAGAGTCACTATTTCCTGCAGGGCCAGCCAGAGTATTAACAAGAACCTACGCTGGTATCAGCAAAAATCACAGGAGTCTCCAAGGCTTCTCATCAAGTATGCTTCCCAGTCCATCTCTGGGATCCCCTCCAGGTTCAGTGGCAGTGAATCAGGAACTGATTTCACTCTCAGCATCAACAGGGTGGAGCCTGAAGATTTTTCAGTTTATTACTATCAACAGAGTAATAACTTGCCTCCCACAGTGATGCGGATCATAGCAAAATCCACCAGGAAAGCAAAAGTGTGAGGCTGGGCTGCTTTAGCTGGTTTTGGTGATGTCTCAGGCTTCTTCAGTGTTTCACAGATGCAGCCAGGTTTGAGGTTTACAGAAATGTGTGAATGAGGAAGCTTCAAAGTCTCCCTTGCCTCTGAATTCTCTTCACTCTATTTCAGCACTAGCATACATAGCCTACAATTGTCCTGGTATAAAAAGACAATCTTCTCCTCCTGTACTTCAACAAGAGAAAAATCTCATCCTTGTCAGACAGAAGGAATGATTATTCCATACCCTTATCATTGTTGGAAATTCAGATGAGACATTTTCTGAACCCACAGCATACAGTTTACCCCTGTCCCTACAAAGACTAGAGAGCTCAGCCTCACAGAGTCATGGCTCTGTTGCAAAATTCCCTATGCACACTTTATAGTAAGTGAACAACTCTTGAATACAAAGTATTTTTCATATTTATAGATTTATATAAATTGTCCAATCGAATTTGGTAAAAATTGCAAATTTCTTTACTAGAGGTTTATAGTCAATACTTAGAAAAATGAAAGATTTTGAAACAATAAAACTATTTTTGACATCTGAAGTTTGCATAAATTTCTAGATTTATTTTCAATTATTTTATGTTCAAATGAGTGACAAAATGAAGTTGTTTTTACAAACAATGGAATAATGGAGGATATCCTAGAATTTTTATTCACTTTTGCACCACTGAATTTTATGGAAATAGATAAAGCTTTAAGTCTTGTATTTTATTTCAAAACTTCAGTGAAATATTTCTAGGTGCCAGGACAGAGGTTTTGAAAAAGAAAATAACCATGGTGAAAAGTTTTGCTAAGTATAAAAAGAAATCTGACACGTCTCTTTATGATTTAACAAGTAGAAAGAACATTGTTTGAAATTTATTGAACTTGAATTTCATAATTTGGAGTATTATTTTTGTTTACATAAAGTTTTTCCAATACACTCTGTGATTCTGAAGAATTTATTTCTTTTCTTTTTTTTTAAACAAGTGTCTTTGTTGTCTATCCCCTTTCCCACCATGAGTTTAGAAATTGCCACATATAACAGGTAGACTTTGAATTCACAGAAATTTACCAGTTTGTTTGTACTGAGACTAGAGCCCTGAACCACCAGTTGTTGCCAGAAAAGTCTGTTCTCTAATTTCTCTAATTTCTTATAGGGATATCCTTATTTTTGAGTGTGCCTTCTTATTGTTTAAAGTTTAATTACCATACAAACAGTATGTTTTTTAACTTGACCTTTTCTTCACCTTAAATCTGCCATTCCAGTGGCTTCTAGTTAGCATTAACCTCAAAAAAAAATAGATAAAGGCCTCATTATTTTATGTAGCAAGTAGAATTATTTGTTGCCTGAATATTTTCTTTATAACTATTTTTTGTGTATTAACAATAACATGTACAATTAGTAATATCACCATGTTTATTGTGAATGAATTATTTGAATTTCAATAACACACTTTCCATTTGAAACATTTTTGCTTCTCCCCACCCTGTCTGTCTGCATAGAATTTTTTTTAATTGAATCAAAGAAAGTTTTTTATTATTATTAATATTTTATTTTCTATATTTTTATTTACATTCCAAATGATTTCCTTTCCCGGTTCCCCTCTCCCCGAAAGTCCCATAAGCCCACTTCCGGCCCCCTGTTCCTCATATGCTTAAGAATTTTATGAATTCATTGTTTTTAATTGCTGATTAGTATTCCATTGTGTAAATATACATGGAAAATGTCTCTGATAAAATTGAAGAAATATATAGAAAAACACGTTAAGATTGACTATTTCTGGCTATTATATATAAGACTGCTATGAACATAGTGGAGAATGTGTCCTTATTGCATGCAGGGGAAGCCTCTGGGTATATGCCCAGGAGCGGTATAGCAGGATCCTCCAGGAGTGTTATGCCCAGTTTTCTGAGGAACCGCCAGACTGCTTTCCAGACTGGTTGTACCAGCTTGTAATCCCACCAGCAGTGGAGGAGTGCTCCTCTTTCTCCACATCCTCGCCAACAACTGCTGTCTCCTGTGTTTTTGATCGTAGCCATTCTGACTGGTGTGAGGTGGAATCTCAGGGTTGTTTTGATTTGCATTTCTCTAATGACTAAGAATGTTGAACATTTCTTTAGGTGCTTCTCAGCCATTAGATATTCTTCAGGTGAGAACTCTTTGTTTATCTCTGCACCCCATTTTTTAATAGGGTTATTTGATTTTCTGGAGTCCACTATGTTCATAGCAGCCTTATTTATAACAGCCAGAAGCTGGAAAGAACCCAGATGTCCCTCAGTAGAGGAATGGATTCAGAAGATGTGGTATATTTACACAATGGAATACTACTCTGCAATTAAAAACAATGAATTCACGAAATTCTTAGGCAAATGGTCAGAACTGGAAAATATCATCTTCAGTGAGGTAACCCAATCACAAAAGAACACACATGGTATGCAGTCACTGATAAGGAGATATTGACCGAGAATCTCGGAATAGCCTAGACACAATTCACATATCAATAGATTTCCAAGAAGATGGAAGAAGAGATCCCTGGTCCTGGAAAGACTGGATGTAGGGGAATACCAGGAGAGAGAAGCGAGAGGGGGGTTGAATGGAGAACAGAAGGAGGGAAGGGGGCTTATGGGACTTTCGGGGAGGGAGGAAACGGGAAAGGAGAAATCATTTGAAATGCAAATAAATACAGAAAATTTTAAAAAAGATTGACTATTTCATGAAAAAATAATACAGATAAAATGGTAGGCATAAAAATAATCCTAAAATGATTGAAAGTAGAATTATAAACATTTTCTGATAAAATTGAAAATCTACAAGGAAAATATTTCTAATAAAACTCAAGAAATATATAGAAAAACACATTAAAACTGACTATTTCATGAAAAATTATACAAATAAGATGGTAGGCATAAAAAAATTCCTAAATTTATTGAAATTAGAAGTAAAAACATTTTCTGATAAAATTGAAGATTTTACATGGAAAATATCTCTGATAAAATTGAAGAAATATATACAGATATATTGGTAGGAATAAAAATATTCCTAAATTGATTGAAAGTAGAATTACAAACATTTTCTGATAAAATTAAAGATTATGTATAAAATATTTCTGATAAAATTAAAAAAAAATGTATGGAAAAACATTAAAATTTAAGCTTATCATGAAAAATTATACAGATAAAATGGTAGGCATAAAAATAATCCTAAGATGATTGAAAGTAGAATTATAAACATTTTCTGATAAAATTGAAAATCTACAAGGAAAATATTTCTGATAAAACTCAAGAAATATATAGAAAAACACGTTAAAACTGATTATTTCATGAAAAATTATTCAAATAAGATGGTAGGCATAAAAAAATTCCTAAATTCATTAAAAGTAGAAGTAAAAACATTTTCTGATAAAATTGAAGATTTTACATGGAAAATATCTCTGATAAAATTAAGAAATATATACAGATATATTGGTAGGAATAAAAATATTCCTAAATTGATTGAAAGTAGAATTATAAACATTTTCTGATAAAATTGAAGATTATGTGTAAAATATTTCTGATAAAATTGAAAAAAATATATGGAAAATCATTACAATTTAAGATTATCATTGTAAATTATACAGATAAAATGATAGGCATAAAAGTATTTCTAAGTTGATTAAAAGTGAAATTATAAACATTTTCTGATAAAGTTGAGATTTACATGGAAAATATCTCTGATAAAATTGAAGAAATATATAAACAACACACTAAGAATGACTATTTCATGGAAAAATTATTCAGATATAATGGTAGGCATAAAAATATTCCTAAGTTTTTTGAAAGTGGAATTATAAACACTTTCTGATAAAATTGAAGATCTACAAGGAAAATATTCCTGAAAAAATTCAAGAAATATATAGAAAAACATGTTAAAACTATTATATGGAAAATTATACAGATAAAATGGAAGGTGTAAAAATCTTCCTTAGTTGATTGAAAGTAAAATTATAGACTTTATCTGATAAAACTGAAGATCCACATGGAAAATACTTCTGACAAATTGGAGAAAAATGAAGAAAAACGTTAAAATTGAAGATTATCATGGACAATTAAACAGACAAAAACATTCCTAAATTGATTGAAAGTGGAACTACAAACATCCTCCCCCCACGACGAAACCGAAAATCTACGTGAAAAACTCCTCCAACAAAATCAAAGAAATACACAGAAGAAATGTTAAAATTAAATATTATCATGGAAAATAATACAGTCAAAATGGTAGACACAAAAAGCATTGCTAAATTGAAAGAGGAATCACAAACATTTTCTGATAAAATCAATGATCCACATGAAAATCATCTCTGTTAGACTATGTTTTTAGTTGGGGAATTGAGTCTATTGACGTTATAAGATATTAAGGAATAGTGATTGTTGCTCCCTGTTATTTTTGATGTTCTTTTAATATTTGTGTGGTTACTTTCTTTTGGGTGTGTTGGAGAAAGATTACTTTCCTGCTTTTTCTAGGGTGTAGTTTCCCTCCCCATGTTGGAGTTTTCTATCTATTATCCTTTGTAGGGCTGGATTTGTGAAAAGATATTGTGTAAATTTGCTTTTATCATGAAATATCTTGGTTTCTCCATCTATGGTAATTGAAAGTTTTGCTGGGTATAGTAGTTTGGGCTGGCATTTGTGTTCTCTTAGGGTCTGTATGAGATCTGCCCAGGATCTTATAGCTTTCATCATCTCAGGTGAGAAGTCTGGTGTAATTCTGATAGGCCTGCCTTTATAGGTTACTTGACCTTTTTCTCTTACTGCTTTTAATATTCTTTCTTTGTTTACTACATTTGGTGTTTTGATTATTATGTGCCGGGAGGACTTTCTGGTCTGGTCCAGTCTGTTTGGAGTTCTGTAGGCTTCTTGTATGTTCATCCCTTTCTGTAGGTTAGGGAAGTTTTCTTCTATAATTTTGTTGAAGATATTTATTGGCCCTTTAAATTGGAAATCTTTGCTCTCTTTTATACCTATTATTTTTAGGTTTGATCTTCTCATTGTGTTCTGGATTTCCTGGATGTTTTGGCTCAGGAGTTTTTGCATTTTGCATTTTCCTTGACCGTTGAGTCAATGTTTTCTATGGTATCTTCAGCCCCTGAGATTCTTTCTTCTATCTCTTGCATTCTGTTGTTGATGCTTTCATCTATGTCTCCTGAATTCTTTCTAAGATTTTTTATCTCCAGAGATGTCTCACTTTGTGATTTCTTTATTGATTCTACTTCCATTTTTAGATCCTGGATGGTTTTGTTTAGTTCCTTCACTTGTTTGTTTGTGTTCTCCTGTAATTCTTTCAGGGATTTTTGTGTTTCCTCTTTAAGGGGCTCTACCTGTTCTCCCATGCTCTCCTGTATTTCTTTAAGGGATTTTTGTGTTTCCTCTTTAAGGGCCTTTACCGTTTGGCCCATGTTCTCCTGTATTTCTTTAAGGGAGTTATTTATATCCTTGATGTCCTCTAACAGCATCATGCGAAGAGACTTTACATCCAACTCTTGCTTTTCCGGTGTACTGGGGCATCCAGAACTTGCTGTGGTGGGAGAACTGGGCTCTGATGTTGCCAAGTAGCCTTGGTTTCTGTAGGTAGGGTTCTTGCGCTTGCCTTTCACTATCTGGTTATCTCTGATGTTAGTTGGTCTTGTTGTCTCTGGCTGGAGCTTGCCCCTCCTATGGGCCTGTAAGCCTGTGTCTGTACTCCTGGGAGACCAACTCTCTTCTGGCAGGGTCTGTGCACAGAAGTCTGTGGAGCTGTCTAGTTCCCTGCTGCAAATGGTGGCTGGAAGAGAAGACACCTGTCCCGGCTGCTCCACTGATTGCATGCCCTGTGTGCTCCTAGCTGTACCCCTCCAGAGAGAAGGTAGAGATCTCAACTCAGCAATCAGAAGTGCAATCGCTGCTGGGAGATCTTTCTCTTTTGGTGGGCTAACCACAGAAGGCTATGGAGCTGCCTGGTTCCTTGCTGCAAATGCCGGCTTGAAGGGAAGGCTCCTGTCCCCGCTGCTCCACTGATTGCATGCCCTGTGTGCTCCTAGCTGTACCCCTCCAGAGAAAAGATGGAGATCTGACCTCTGCACTCAGAAGTGAAATCGCTGCTGGGAGATCATTCTTTCCTGGTGGGCTGTGGAGCTGCCTGGTTCCCTGCAGCAAAATCCTGCATAGAAATTTTAATTGACTGTTAAACTTGAGGATATTTATTAACTCCCACTATACCTTGTCTGTTCTTATACAACAAACTGTGGTTATAACAACTCTCTTTAGCTTGTGAAAAAGTAGCTCTTGAATCTGATCTGGACTGTACTAAAAAATCCTAAAGAGGCAAAACCTTCTATCCTTGCCCAGATCTCAGTGCTTAAATAGGAATAATTGTTTTCATTTTGATTTTATAAGTTATATAATTTCTATAAAGCTGATATAGATATCTATAATATTTTGCTAATTTCCTTTTTTATTTTGAATTATTTTTGTCTAGACTTCAAACTCTTTATATCAACACAAATACAAGTACCTTTTAAGGACTCTACAGACCAATATGAGGGTGCAAATTCCAGCAATATGTGAACTTTTCCAAACAATTCTAGTGATACAACAAGCTACTCCGGACTCTACAGACCAATATGAGGGTGCAAATTCCAGCAATATGTGAACTTTTCCAAACAATTCTAGTGATACAACAAGCTACTCCTTTGTGAGTGACTCCATAGCATTTTGGAACTGATATTCCAGGCCACTAGCCCCTTAAACTGGAGCATAGCCCCAAGCTTTGAATAGAACTGACTTTAACTACAGGTCTCCAAAACTTCCACCATTATCCTAAGAAGGACTTGTAGTTGTGAACTTTCTCTACAATGTGAAGGATAACTTAATTTGTCTTCTAATATCTCTACATGCTTCATAAATAAGTCATACAGTATTTTCTTTAATTAGAGAATAATAATTATTATTTCTTTTATTATTGCTGCAGTGTTACTATTGGCTTGATGAAATACCAGTAGCAAAAGTAAGTTTTGGAGGAAATAATTAATTTGTCTTATACTTCTGAATTGTTGTGCTTCATTGAAGGAAAAAAGGACAGGAACTCAAACAAGGCATTGCCCTGGAGTCTTGAGCTAATGCTGTGGACTCGATAGAGTGTTGCTTACTCACTTGTTTCTCATGTCTTGCACAAAATGCTTTCTTTTAGAATCCAGGAACAACAACCCATGATGGGCTTGTTCCTCCCCCATCCATAACTAATTAAAAAACTCGACCCTAGGCTGCCTACAAGCCCAGTCTTATGGAAGGCATTTTCTTTATTGACATTCCCTCCTCTCTGATGACTTTAGTTTTGTCAAATTGAAATAAAACTGTACATCACAGTCATCTTTATTCTTATCAGTTCCTGTACTTTCCCTGTGAGTTATCTTACCACCTCACAGTGTTGACACAATTATTTTAGATACTATGCAGAAGCAATGGGCCTCAGTCACCTATCAGAAGGAGACAGAAAGAAAACAATTGAGAGAGGGAGAGAGAGAGAGAGAGAGAGAGAGAGAGAGAGAGAGAGAGAGAGAGAGAGAGATCCTAGAATGACCTAGAAATAATCCAATCATACCCATTTTTTTTCAGATAAAATATTATAGGCTTACCTAAAACTTATTTCTCACATTGAGTGTGCAAAATACACAGTCCACAAAATGTTCATCTTTTTTTTACTTTGTAGTTGACAAGTATACAAAATAGAATTTCACATAAATTCATATTACAGGATAATTAAGGCAAGGAACTCTATAGAAAAACACTGTGTGTGTGTGTGTGTGTGTGTATGTTTGTGTGTGTTCTGCTTAAAGGCACACTTGGGAATAAACCTTGTACAAATTTTAGCACATCTGAAACCACAGTTAATAACAGATTGTATGCATAAAAATGTTACACAAATAAACAGGCTTATTTATCTGACTTAGGTCATGAATGTAGATCAGAAGACATAAAAAAATAGATTTTCTTTGTCACAGTATGCAGCACTTAAAGGACATCGGCTATCTTGTTTGGTACCTTTAGGACCATGACTCACCAAGCATCATCATTTAGGCTATTAGAACATGTTCTGTATCTGAATTGCTTCCTCTTCCTCTGACATAATAGTGGCTTTTTAGAAGGCAAAGAGCATATGAGGTGATCTTTATATATATATATTGCATCATCGGAAGATAGTTCAAGGCAGTTCTTGTCTTCTCTCCCCCACATCACTGATTTAATGTGTTCACTATTGTGCACAAACTGCCAGTCACCCCTTGGCATTTTGTAAATCCAGGCAAGTTCATGTTGGATTTGCTATTAGAATGATGGAAGATCTAGTCTCAGACTCCATCTGTTCTGATTTTTTTCTTCATTTTTTGTTTGTTTGTTTTCAGTATTTTGTTTTGTTTTGTGTCTTGCACTCTTTGATTATTCATTCACAAGCTGACTTAATGGGAACTTGTCTATGATTGTAGCCCTTGCCAGCTGGGTTCATCCCCTGGTGTGAAAGAGTAAACAAAAGAAGATTTCTAGAAGAAGAAGAAGAAGAAGAGGAAGAAGAAGAAGAAGAAGAAGAAGAAGAAGAAGAAGAAGAAGAAGAAGAAGAAGAAGAAGAAGAAGAACAACAACAACAACAACAACAACAACAACAACAAAAACAGCCAAAAAAACCCCAAAACAAACAAACAAACAAACAAAAAACCCTGAACTCTCTCCTGGCAATGTGGGTCATATCCATTATGTGGGATTTACACACCCCTTTTCAGGTGTAAGGCAAGGTTGTCTGACCTGGAAAAAGACCTGTTGCACTTCTTTCACTGAAATTGCCTGTGCCCTGTGTTTGTAGTAGTGCCTGGTCAGTTCATCTGAGTCGGCAAATTTCCACCCAGAATCGTCCCAGTTACAGTGGTAAGGTTTTGCACCTGTATGAATTTGCAGGTGTGCCTTGACATAAGTCTGGATATCCGTTTTGCTCCAGTCTGCATAGTCACAAATGTGGGTAGCGGTTCTTTTCTGGAGAAGACCATCTTCCCCTCTTTGGCTTGGGAGATCATGATAATCATCCTCATTTTCTTATGTTTGTTTTTAAGAAAATCAGGTTAAAGGGACCTAGCACAACCATACTCTGGAAGACTCAACAAGCAGCTGAAAGAGTCAAATGCAGATATTTGTACCCAACCAATGGACAGAAACTGCCGACCCATATGTTTGAATTAGGGAAAGACTGAAAGAAGCTGAGGAGAAGGGTGACCCTGTAGAAGAACTATCAGTCTCAATTAATCTGGACCCTGGAGATCTCTGGACCACCAAACAGGCAGCATATACCAGCTGATATGAGGCCCCCAACACACATACGGTAGAGGACTGTCGGGTGGGTCTGTGTTCATTCAGAAATGATGCACCTAACCCTCAAGAGACTAGAGGATCCAGGGAGTTTAGATGTCAGGTGGACTTCGGGGTATAAGATGGGGACATCCTTATTGAAACAAGGAAGTTTGGAGGATGTATGGGATATGAAACAATCAAAAGGTGGATGGGGGCAGGAATAAAATCTGGAGTGTAAAAAAAATAAAATAAAATAAAAAACGAATATTCTGTATAATTTTGTGTGTGTGTGTGTCTGTGTGTGTGTGTGTGTGTGTGTGTGTGTGTGAGAGAGAGAGAGAGAGAGAGAGAGAGAGAGAGAGAGAGAGAGAGCAAGACAGCACCAAAGAGCAAGTGAGCAAGAGAGAGAGAGACTGAGAGAGAGAAAAAGAAAGAGACAGAGAGAGACCAGAGAGAATTTTTGAGCTATGAGACTATGAAATGCCTGTGAATCATAACTGAAATAAATAGTTTAGGATATTATTCTGAGACCAGTGTTCACACTGTGTTGAGCTATGGAATATTTTGAAGAATTTACAAGTTTGAAGATACTATATCTATGTTATGTTACTAAGATAACTAAGATTACTAATGACTGAATTATGGGTATTATTATGGATTTGAAGCCAATTCTTTCTGTGGCCAATCACTGAAGTGTGACACACTCAATGTAATATTAACGCAAAATGCCTAATAGTGGTCGTCATTCAGGAAGAGCTTCAATGGGCAAGTGACATCCTTGGAGACTTCCCACCTTCTTGCTCAACTGTGATGCAGGCACTCTTGTGAGACATGGCCACAAAAACTTCCCCCAGGATAGCTTCTTACAGTCCCAAAGACTTTGTTTCAGAATTGCTTCTTGCTCCTGATGTGTTTTCTCATATTTGTCATTGCATATTGCTCATTCACTTGCCTTGGTGTGTATGGATATTGGGAAACCCTGACTGCCTATAACCTGGTGTTATTATGTCCTGGGTGATAGCTCTCCAACTGGGAAAATTTCTTGCAGATCAACATGAAGATAAACTTCATGAAATAATGCTGTTAAGATGAATTAATGACTCTATAGAATTTCTGATTTGATTAAAATAATTTTTGAGAGAAAGTTTAAGAGGTGGTTTTAGCTGTTTTTCTAGAAAGATATCATAACATTAGAATCAAGAATAAATTGAATTTCCTCCTCCTCCTGGAATAGTGAGTGAAGGCTGCATAATAAGGTATATCATAACCTTTCATAAATTGCACTAAGATGAGAAATACGTTTGGGTCAGATTTGTGATCAGGAAAAAACATCCATTCTAGGCCAGGTTCCAGGATGAAGCCACATGTGTGCATTGTGATAAAACAAGGTCATATGAAAATGAAACTATTACTTAGAACTTATAATGAGCTTATAGAATAATACACTGCTTAGAAAATGCTATCAACTTTCTTCTGTAACTCTCCTTTTTTGTAATATTTTAACTATGAAGTATTTTTTATACATAGAATGCATTTTGTCTAAAAGATTTTAAAAGCTGAAAGGTTTAATAAACTTTTGGGGTAGCCCTTTTCTGCTTCATCTGTGTTCCTGTGCCTGTATGCCTGACTGTTTTGTTTCTTTTGATTTTTCTCTGGGACAGGAACAGTTAACAAACTGATCAGCAAGAGTCCCTTTGTTCCTTTAACTCAAGGATTGAAGAGCCCAAGTAACTAACTTTCTTTTTCAGATTTCCCTGCAGCAACAATCTAGAGGAGATAAATTGCAAAAAGACATCAGCTTTTAATCCCAGGAGAGCAAAAGAGAGATATTTACTTCTGGCTCCCAAAACACTAAGAGAAAATTAAAGGACAGAGGTCATCAGCATTTGGCATTTCTTCAATTCTGAATCTCACTTCAGTGCCTGACCTTGTTGACACTGGCACTCAGCAGTCTAATAATTAACAAATAGTCCTTATGCATTCTGTTTCTCTTTTATATTCATCAAGGCCATTAGTTCTATATAACTCTGGTAACTAGTTATGATTTGATCTAAAAGAGAAATTGCATTATTAATGGAAGGAAACCCAACATATCTTTGCAGTGCTGAAAATAGTGGAATTTGTTTAGATAAATGTGTTAGCTGCTTATGTAATGTCCATCAATTATTTCCAACAATACACTTCTGTCTTAGGATTTTTATTGCTGTGACAAGACACCATTATCAAGGCAACTCTTTTTTTCATATATTTTTTTATTAAATATAATCTTCATTTACATTTCAAGTGGTAAAACCTTTCCTGGTTTTCCCCTACCCCAAACCTCCCAACTCCTCCCCCATACTTGCCTCCAAGTATATGCCCCTCCACCTGACCCTCTCCCACCTCCCATGCCCCTTCAATTTCCCCTTGTTGGGGCATCTATTTATCCTTCACCTGACCAAGAACCACTCCTCCCACTGATGCCCAACAAGGCATTCCTCTGCCACATTTTTGCTGGAACCATGTGTAACCCTTGGTTGATGGTTTAGTCCCTGGAAGTCCTGGGGCATCTGGGTGGTCACCACCATTGTTCTTCCCATGGGGCTGTAAACCCCTTCAGGTCCTCCGGACCACCCTCCAATACCTCCTTTGGGGACCCCACTTCCAGACCAATGGTTGGCTGCTAGAATCTACATCTGTATATGTAAGGCTCTGGCAGGGCCCCTCTGAAGACAACCATGCCATGCTCCTTTTGATATGTGCTTTTTGTTTTCCATAGTAGTGTTGGGGTTTGGTGACTGTTTATAGGGTGAATCCCCAGGTAGGGCAGTCTCTGGGTGGCCATTTCTTCAGTCTGTGCTCCTCACTTTGCCTCCATTATTGCTCCTTTAAGTATATTGTTCCCTTTCTCAGAGGAACCCAAGCAACCCCACTTCAGTCATCTTTCTTCTTGAGCTTCCTGTGGTCTGTGAATTGTAACTTGTTTATTTTGAGCTTTTGGGCTAACATCTACTTATCAGTGAATGCATACCATGTGCATTTTTTGTGATTGGGTTACCTTACTCAGGATGACACTTTCAAGTTCCATCCATTTGCCTAAGAATTTCATGAATTTATTGCTTTTAATAGCTGAATAGCACTCCATTGTGTATATATACCACAGTTTCTGAATCCATTCCTCAGTTGAAGGACATCTGGGTTATTTCCAGCTTCTGTCTATTATGAATAAGGCAGCTATGAACATAGTAGATAGAGCATGTGTCCTTATTAAGCTTAGGAGCATCTTCTGGGTATATGCCCAGGAGTGGTATAGCTGTGGCCTCAGGTCTGATTTTCTGAGGAATCACCTATGTCTGATTTTCTGAGGAATCACCAAACTGATTTCCTGAGTGGTTTAACCAGCTTGCAATACTACAAACAATGGAGAAATGTTCCTCTTTTCCCACATCCTCTCCAGCATCTGCTATCCCCTGTGTTTTTCATCTTATCCATTCTGACTGGTGTGAGGTGGAATGTTAGTGTTGCTTTGATTTGCATTTCCCTTATAACTAAGGATGCTGAACATTTCTTTAGGTGCTTTAGAGCCTTTTGGGTTTTCTCACTTGAGAATTCCCTGTTTAGCTCTGTATCCCATTTTTAATAGGGTTATTAACTCTCTTGAGCCTAACTTCTTGAGTTCTTTGTATACCTTGGATATTAGCCCTCTATCAAATGTAGGATTGGTGAAGATCTTTTCCCAATTTGTTTGTTGTCATTTTGTCCTACTGACCGTGTCCTTTGCCTTTCAGAAGCTTTGAAGCTTCATGAGATCCAATTTGTGGATTCTGATTCTTAGGGCTTAAGCCATTAGTGTTCTGTTCAGGAACTTTTACCCTGTGCCCATGTATTCAAGATTCCTCCCCACTTTCTCCTCTATAAGCTTCAGTGTGTCTGGTTTTATGTATAAGTCCTTGATCCACTTGGACTTGAGATTTGTACAAGGAGATAAGAATGGGTCAATTTGCATTTTTCTGCATGCTGACCACCAGTTGATCCAGCATCATTTGTTAAAAATGCTGTCTATTTTCCACTGGATGTTTTTAGCTCCTTTGTCATTTATCAAGTTACCATACATGTGTGGGTTCTTTTCTGGGCCTTCAATTCTATTGCATTGTTCTTCATGCCTTTTTCCATACCAATACCAAATAGTTTTTATCACTATTGCTCTGTAGTAGAGCTTGAGGTCAGGGATATTGATTCCCCCAGGAGATCTTTTGTTGTGGAGAATAGTTTTTGCTATTCTGGGTTTCTTGCTATTCCAGATGAATTTGAGAATTGCTCTTTCTAGATCCATGAAGAATTGATTTGGGATTTTGATGGGGATTGCATTGAATCTGTAGATTGCTTTCAGCAAGATGACAATTTTTACTATATTGATCCTGCCAATCCACGAACATGGGAGATCTTTCCATCTTCTGAAATCTTCTTTGACTTCTTTCTTCAGAGGCTTGAAAGTTTTGTCATACAGATATTTTACTTGCTTCATTAGGGTCATACCAAGGTGTGAAATATTTTTGGGACTCTTGTGAAAGGTGTCATTTCCCTAATTTCTTTCTCAGTTTGTTTATTCTTTGAGTAGAGAACGGTTACTGATTTACTTGAGTTAATTTAATATCCAGCCACTTTGCTGAAGTTGTTTATCAGCTTTAGGAGTTCTCTGGTGGAATTTTTGGGGTCGCTTAAGTATACAATCATATCATCTGCAAATAATGATATTTTGACTTCTTCTTTTCCAATTTGTATACCTTTAACCTCCTTTTGTTGTCTGATTGCTCTGGCTAGAATTTTCAGTACTATATTGAATAGATAGGGAGAGAGTGGGCAGCCTTATCTGGTCCCCAGTTTTAGTAGGATTGCTTCGAGTTTCTCTCCGTTTAATTTGGTGTTGGCTACTGGTTTGCACTATATTGCTTTCACGATGTTTAGGTATGGGCCTTGGATTCCTACTCTCTCCAAGACTTTTATCATAAAGGGATGCTGGATTTTGTCAAAAGCTTTTTCAGCATCTAATGAAATGACCATGTGGTTTTTTTCCTTGAGTTTGTTTATATAGTGGATTATGTTGATGGATTTCCATATATTAAACCATCCCTGCATCCCTGGGATGAAGCTTACCTGGTCGTGGTGAATTATAGTTTTGATGCATTCTTGAATTCAGTTGGCCAGAATTTTGTTGAGTATGCATGGATGTTCACAAGGGAGATTGGTCTGAAATTCTTCTTCCTTGTTTGGTCTTTGTTTGGTTTAGGGATAAGTGTTATTGTGGCTTCATAGAATGAGTTAGGTAGTGTTCCTTGAGTTTCTATTTCATGGGATAGTTTGAAGAGTATTGGTATTAGCTCTTCTTTGAAGATCTGAAAGAACTCCCTGACAAAAAACATCTGGCCCTGGGCACTTTTTTGATGGGAGACTATTATTGACTGTTCCTATTTCTTCAGGAATTATGGGATTATTTAGATGGCTTATATGATCCTGTTTTAACTTTGGCACCTGGCATGTATCAAGAAAGTTGTCCATTTCGTTTAGATTTTCAAACTTTGTTGAATATAAGTTCTTGTATTAGTATCTGATGATTTTTTGAATTTCCACAGTTTTTGTTGTTATCTCTCCATTTTTCACTAATTATTTTATTAATTTGGGTAGTGCTTCTTTGCCCTCTGGTTAGTCTGGCTAAGGGTCTATCTATCTTGTTGATTTTCTCAAAGAACCAGCTCCTGGTTTGTTGATTCTTTGTATAGTTCTTTTGTTTCTATTTGGGTGATTTGGGCACTGGGTTTGATTACTTCCTGCCACCTACTCCACTTGGATGCATTTGCTTCTTTTTGTTCTAGAGCTTTCAAGTGCTCTGTCAAGCTGTTAGTGTAAGCTCTCTCCATTTTCTTTTTGGAGGAACTCAGAACTATGAATTTTCCTCTTAGCACAGCTTTCATTGTGTCCTATAAGTTTTGGTATGATGTGTCTTCATTTTCATTGAATTCTGAAAAGTCTTTAATTTCTTTCTTTATTTTTTGTTTGACTAAGCTATAATTGAGAAGAGCATTGTTCAAAGTCCACGTGTATGTCTGCTTTCTATTGGCTTTGTTTGCACTTAAGACTAGCCTTAGGCTGTGGTGGTCTGATAAGGTGCATGGAATAATTTCAATATTTCTGTATCTGTTGAGACCTGTTTTCTGACCAGTTATATGGTCAGTTTTGGAGAAGGTGCCATGAGGTGCTGAAAAGAAGATAGATTCTTTTGCTTTAGGGTGGATTGTTCTATAAATACCTGTTAGATCCACTTGTTCCATAACGTCAGTTAGTTTCACTGTGTCTTTGTTTAGTTTCTATTTCCATGATTTGTCCATTGTTGAGAGTGGGGTGTTGATGTCTCCCACTATTATTGTGTGGGGTGCAATGTGCACTTTGAGCTTTAGTAAAGTTTCTTTTATGAAAGTGGAAACCCTGCGTTGGGAGCATAGATGTTCAGAATTGAGAGGTCATCTTTGTAGACTTTTCCTTTGACCAGAATGAAGTGAACCTCCTTATCTTTTTTGACAACTTTTGATTGAAAGTCAATTTTATTTGATTAAAGAATGGCTATTCCAGCTTGTTTCTTGGGACCATTTGTTTGGAAAATTCTTTTCCAATCTTTGACTCTGAAGTAGTGACTGCCTTTGTTACTTAGGTAGGTTTCTTCTATGCAGCAAAATGTTTGGTCCTGCTTACGTATCCAGTCTGTTAGTCTATGTCTTTTTATTGGGGAAATGAGACCATTAATGTTAAGAGATATTAAGGAAAAGTGATTGTTGCTTACTGTTATCTTCTTTGCTAAAGGTGAAATTCTGTTTGTGTAGCTATCTTCTATTGGGTTTGTTGAAAAATTACTTTATTGCTTTTTCTACAGTGTAGTTTCCCACCTTGTGTTGGTATTTTCCACCCATTATCCTTTGTAGAGCTGGATTTGTGGAAAGATATTGTGTAAATTTGCTTTTGTCTTGGAACGTCTTGTTTTCTCCGTCTATGGTAATTGAAAGTTTTGCTGGGTATAGCAGTCTGGGCTGACATTTATGTTCTCTTAGGGTCTGTATGACATCTGCCCAGGATCTTATAGCTTTCATATTTTCTGGTGAGTAGTCTGGTCTAATTCTGATAGGTCTGCCTTTATATGTTACTTGGCCTTTTTCCCTTACTGCTTTTAATATTCTTTCTTTGTTTAGTGCATTTGATGCTTTGATTATTATGTGCTGGGAGGACGTTCTGCTCTGGTCCAGTCTGTTTGGAGTTCTGTAGGCTTCTAGTATGTTCATGGCCATCTCTTTTTTAGGTTAGGGGAGTTTTTTTCCATAATTTTGTTGAAGATGTTTACTGGCCCTTTAAGGTGTAAATTCTCACTCTCTTCTATACCTATAATCCTAAGGTTTGGTCTTCTCATTATGTCCTGGATTTCCTGGATGTTTTAGGTTACCAGCTTTTTGCATTTTGTATTTTCTTTGACTGTTGAGTCAAAGTTTTCTATGGAATCTTCAGCATCTGATATTCTTTCTTCTCTCTCTTGTATTCTATTGTTGATGCTTGCATCTATGACTCCTGAATTCTTTCCAAGGTTTTCTTTCTCCAGAGACATCTCACTTTGCGATTTATTTATTGTTTCTACTTCCATTCAGCCTGGGTGTAGCTTCAGTATTTAAGACCTCAATGCCCTGCCTCCACAGTAACATACTTACTCTAAGAAGGTCACACCTCCTCCATAAAAGACCATATCTCCTAATATTTATTTATTTATTTATTTATTATTTCACAATAAAATGTTGTGTTTTCTTGTCAACACATATTAATGAAGTGGATTCATATGAGGGAATAGAATAGACCCAAATTCTCCCTTTGAACCTTTTTTGCTGTTCAAACTTATCCTCCCAGTTGGATTATCTTCAAAGAATACAACTTGATCATCTCAGTGTTATATATGTCTGGATACATATTTAGGAACAGTCAAGGAGTCAAAAGGCTAGAGAGATGGCTCATTGCTTAAAATTACTACTTATTCTTCCAGAGACCCTAGGTCTATTTCCCATATTGTAAGTTTACAACCATCTGTAACTCTAGCCTCATAGAATTTGATCACATATTTTAGCCCTTTCAGGTACCACTAACGTCCACACTACACATACTTACATACTGACAATTACATATACCCATAAAATAAGAATAAATATGTTGTTAAAAAACTCAAGAGTCCAAAGTTCTATGCTTTGTTTGAGACATGGCAGTGACAATTTGACTTCTGTCTTCTCAACTCTAAGATGCTTTCTCATCCTTTTCATGGTCTCTTGTTTTATAGCTAGCCCCAGGGTGATCTTTCATTCACGTGGCCCCTTATTGATTGTGTCTGTAATCAGTTTCATTATGAGGACCATTATGAATAAAATAGTTCTACTTGTATATACCAAAATAATATTCCTTGTTTTTAAAAATAATTATTACATTTTAATTTCTGTAGATTATATTAATTATACTAATATGTTAGAAACATATTTCTACCTTTTTGTAAAACCAGTACATGTTCTTTTTCAATCTTTCATTTTAAAGTGAAAGTTTATATGAGAACATGAGAATGTGTGTATTTAAATGAAGTACCAAAGCAGGTTATAAGAAAACTGGAGCTGTATGCATTTGTAAACCACTAAGCATGGGTGCCTAGAAATTAATTCATTTTCTCTGTGAGAACACTACCTGATCTTACCTGATGAGACTTTTCTCCAGCCCAGCAGTGAGAATAAAGACTTGGGGGATTATTCTTCTAACAACAAACTTTATCATTCTGATAGGCCCATTCTGTGAAACAATAGAAATTTTAATAGGTTTTATGAATGAGGAAAATTGATTCTGTTCACTGTTATTAAACTGAATAATTTTTCAAAATGTAATTTTTTATGAATGAGAATTTCATATATGGTTACAATGTATTTGATATTTACATCCCCCTCTCTTTCCTGAACTCCCAACTACTCATTCCCTATGCCTCCCTTCATGTCCACACATAAATATATCTAAACACTGAGTCCAATAAATCTTACAGTCCAATGTGGGTTGATCATATATTTGTAGATGTAGGAACACCTACTGGAGCAAGCAGGATAAATTTTTCAGAGACAACACTCTTAGAGAATAGTGGCTCTCCCTCACTTAGGATGACTTATCTAGTTCTAGTTGCAAAGGAAATGAACATTATTTTTGTCATGGCTTTTGTTATGCCAAGGTTATGCTGTCTGGATCCTGGATAGGAGTAGGATCTTTCATTAGTTTTCTCTGCAATCCTACTGTAGTGAAATTCACTGATCCTGGAAAAAAGGTTAAAGTTCGAGAAGGACTTGCAAAAAGGAAAAGAGAAAGAAAATAGTATCAGGAATGGTTTGAATCTTGGTTTTCCACTTCTCCTTGGCTTACAACTTTAATTTCCACATTGCTTGGATCATTAATTATAATTTTGTTGCTTTTAATTTTCGGACCTTGTATTTAAAGAAGTTGGTTGCTTTCATACAAGATCGCTTTCAACAAGCTCAGCTATTCACAACGGCAGTTATTCATCATTAGGAAAGATGCATTAAATGCAGATGCAGCATTCAGCTTTAATATGTCCTTCATGGCTTTGGATTGAATTGAAAAAAGGTATGCTATGAGGGCCAGTAGTCAAAGATGGGCCACTGATGTTCTATGACTCTTATCAACCTAAGAAAGAGGCATGTGCCAAAAGGCCTTGTTTGTTCATAATAAACACTAAAAGGCTGTGTTTGTGCAAATAAACACAAGCAAGCTGCACATGTCCTCAGGGATGGGTAAGAGAGAGTATAGACTCAGACCTAAGGCAGCCACAGCTGCCAGTCACCATAATTCTCAGGCCGGCCCATGGAGCATAAGTAAATCTTATGCCCCAGTCCAGCTAATATTTAATAAACAAAAAAGGGATGAATTGTACCCTTCCACATGCTTGAGAGGTCTACTCAAATTTGTTTGCCATAGTTGCCTAGCCCACCTGGGGTGGAGTCTTCTGACCAGGTAGAAGTCTTCGGTTTACCACATCCACATTATTCCTCAGAAGCAAGAATGCCTGTTGAGCTTGTTTTAATACAAGAACTCAGCTGAAACTAAGGATGGGTCTTTACCTATATAAATGCAGAGTTGAAAATTAAACTTTGAGCCTTGATCAGAAATTTGTCTTGGCTTCATTCTTCTCTCAACCCCATACCTTAACTCTACCCCCCCTTTCAGGTAAACCTAGTTCACTCATGGCTGCTGGATGGCTACAGTTCTTCCCCAAACTCTTCCACTGGGGTCCTCTTGCTCATTCCACATTTCTGTCCATAAGATTCTGGCCTAGCCTCTCAGGACACATTAATAATAGGCTCTGGTCAGCCAGAACTTCTTGGCATCAGCAATAGTGTCTGGGTTTGGTGTCTTCATGCAAGATGGATTCCCAGTTGGAGAAGTCTCTGGATGGCCTTTCCTTCAGTCTTTACTCTACTCTTTGTTCCAGTATTTCCTTTAGACAGGAACAATTCTGGGTTAAATTTTTGAGAGTGGTGGTTGGTGCCATCCCTCAACCGGGGGCCAGCACTAACCTCTCGATATGTTCTCTACAGGTTCTCTCTCCACTTTGTTAGGTATTTCAGTTAATGTCATCCCTGTTGGGTCCTGGGAGATTCTTGCTTTCCTGGTGTCTGGGACTTTCAGTTGGCTACCCCAAATTTGCCATCCCCCACTGCTCCATACCTCTGTTGAATTTCTTGACCCTTTGTACATAGCCCTTATCTCCTCCACAACTGATAATGCTCTCCTTTTCCTCTTTTCCTCCTCCCTTCTTCCCAAGTCCCATCCAAACTTTTTCTCCTGTGATTATTTTGTTCCCCCTTCTAAGTAGTACTAAAACATCCACACGTTGGTCTTTTATCTTCTTGACCTTCATATGTTTCGAAAGTTGTATCATGGTATTCCAAGCTTTTTTACTAATATACACGTTTGAGTGAGAACATATCATATGTGTTCTGTTGTAACCTCACTTAAGTTGATATTTTCAAGTTCCACCCATTTGCCTAAAAATTTCATGAAGCCATTTTTAAAATGCCAGATTAGTACCCAATTGTGCAAATGTACCATATTTTCTTTATCCATTCCTAATTTGAGGGACATCTGGGTTCGTTTCAGCTTCTGGATCTTATAAATTAGGCTGCTATTAACATAGTGGAACATGTGTCCTTGTTATATGTTGGAACATCTTTTGGGTATATACCCAGGAATTTTATAGCTGGTTACTCAGGTCGTACTATGTCCAATTTTCTGAGGAACTGCCAGACTGATTACCAGAGTGGTTGTACCAACTAGCAATCCCGCCAGCAATGGAGGAGTGTGCCTCTTTCTCCACATCCTCCCCAGCATCTGCTGTCATGTGAGTTTTTGATCTTAGCCATTCTGAATGATGTGAGGGGGAATCTATGGGTCGTTTTATTTGCATTTCCCTCATGACTAAGGATATTGAACATTTCTTTGGGTTTCTCTGCTATTTGAAATTCCTCAGTTGAATAATCTTTGTTTAGCACTGTACCCCATTTTTTAACAGGGCTATTTAATTCTCTGGAGTATAACTTCTTGAGTTATTTGTATATATTGGATATTAGCCCTCTATTACACTATAGGCTTGGTTAAGATGTTTTTCTCAAACTGTGGGTTGCCATGTTGTCCTATTGACAGTGTCCTTTGCTTTATAGATGCTTTTCAACTTTATGAGGTCAGATTTGTCTATTTTTGATCTTAGGGCATAAGCTCCTGAAATCTATTCAGGAAAATTTCTCCCATGTCCATGTGTTTGTGGCCCTTCCCCCACTTTTTTTCTTCTATTAGATTCAGAGTATCTTGTTTTATAGATCCACTTGGACTTGAGCTTTGTTCAGGTGATAAGAATGGATCAATTTGCATTCTTCTACATGTAGACCTCCACTTAAGCCCACACAATTTGTTGAATATACTATATTTTTCCACTGGATGGTTTTAGCATCTTTGTCTAAGATCAGTTGACCAAATGTGTATGGGTTCATTTCTGGGTCTTCAATTATATTCCATTGATCGACCGACCTGTTTCTGTACCAATACCATGCTCTATAGTAGCTCTTGCTCTGTAGTAGAGCTTGAGGTCAGGGATGATTATTCCCCCAGAATTTTTCTTACTGTTGAACATAGTTTTCACTAACCTGTTTTTTTTTTGTTTTTTTTTTTTTGTTGGTGTTCAAAATGAATTTGAGAATTGCTCTTTCTGTTTCTGTGAAGAATTAAGTTGGAGTTTTGTTGTGGATTGTATTGAACCTATAGATTGCTTTCAGCAAGATGGTCAGTTTTACAATGTTAATCCTTTGATCCATGAGAATAGGAGATCTTTTTCATCTTCTGAGATCTACTTCAATGTTTTTCGTCAGAGACTCTAAGTTCTTGTCATTCAGATCTTTCACTAGCTTGCTTAGTGTCACACCAAGGTGTTTTATATTTATTGTGACTATTTTGAAGGATTTTGTTTCCCTAATTTTTTTATTCAGCCTGTTTATTCTTTGAGTAGAGGAAGACTACTGATATGTTTGAGTTAATTTTATATCCAGTCTCTTAGCTGAAGTTTTTTATCAGGTGTAGGAGTTCTCTGGTGGAATTTTTGAGGTCACTTAAGTATACTATTATATCATCTGCAAATAGTGATATTTTAACTTTTTCCTTTCCAAATTGTATCACTTTGATCTCATTTTGCTGTCTAATTGCTGTAGCTAGAACTTTGAGTACTATATTGAATAGATAGGAAGAGAGTGATAGGATAGTGAAAAGATAGGAAGAAGAGTCTTGTCTAGTCTGTGATTTTAGTGGGATTGTTTCAAGTTTCTCTCCATTTAGTTTATTGTTTTCTACTGGTTTGCTTTAAACTGCTTTAACTATGTTTAGGTATGGGCTTTGAATTCCTGATCTTTCCAATACTTTTAACATGAAGGGGTGTTGAATTTTGTCAAATGTTTTTCAGCATTTAATGTCATAATCATGTGATATTTTTTATCTTTAAATTTGTACATAAAGTGGATTATCTTGATGTTTTTCTTTATATTGAACTATCCCTGCATCCCTGGGATAAAGCCGACCTGTTCATGGTGAACAATTGTTTTGATGTGTTCTTGGATTCTCTTTGCCAGTATTTAATTGGGTAGATTTTTATCAATATTCATAAGGGAATATGGTTTAAAGTTCTCTTTCTTTGTTGGGTCTTTGTGTAGTTTTGGCATCAGCATAAATGTGGCTTCATAGATCTAATTATTTATAGTTCCTTCTGTTTCTATTTTATGAAATAGTTTGAAGAGTATTAGAATTAGGTCTTCATTGGAGGTCTGATAGAATTCTGCACTAAAACCATCTGGTCCTGGGATTCTTCTGGTAACAAAACTATTAATGACTGCTTCTATTTCTTTAGGGGTTATGGGACTGTTTAGATAGTTTATCTGATCCTGATTTAACTTAGGTATTTGATATCTGTCTAGAAAATTGTCCATTTCATCCAGATTTTGCAGTTGTGTTGACTAGAGGCTTTTGTAGTAGGATCTGAAGATTTTTTTGAATTTCTTTAGTGTTTCTTGTTATATCTCCCTTTTTATCTCTGATTTTGTTAATTTTGATATTGTCTTTGTGCCCTCTGGTGTTTCTGGCTAAGGGTTTATCTATCTTGTTGATTTCTCAAAGAAACAGCTCCTGGTTTGGTTGATACTTTGTACAATTCTTTTTGTTTCTACTTGGTTGATTTCAGCCCTGAGTTTGATTATTTTCTACTATCTACTCCTCATGGATGTATTTGCTTCTTTTCTAGAGCTTTCAGATGTTCTGTTAATCTTCTAGTGTATGCTCTCTCTTGTTTCTTTATGGAGGCACTCAAAGGTATGAGTATTCCCTTTTAGCATTGCTTTCATTGATTCTCATAGGTTTGGGAATGATGTGCCTTCATTTCCATTGTATTCTAAAACATCTTTAATTTTTTCTTTATTTCTTCCTTACCCAATTATCACTGACTAAAGAGTTGCTCAACTTCCATATGTATGTGGACTTTCACTTTTTTTGCTGTTTTTTTTTTTCTTTGCAGGCCTGGATTTGTGGAAAGATATTGTATACATTTTCTTTTGTTATGGAATATCTTCATTTCTCCATCTAAGGTAATTGAAGAGTTTTTCTGGATATAGTAGCCAGGGCTGATATTTGTTTTCTCTTAGGGACTGTGTGACATCTGCTAAAGATCTGCCTTTTAGAGTCTCTGTTGAGAAGTCTAATGTAATTTTTATAGGTCTGCCTTTATATGTTTCTTGACCTTTTCGCCTTACTGCTTTTTTTTTCTTTCTTTTTTATTAGATATACTCTTTATTTACATTTAAAATGATTTCCCCTTTCCTGGTTCCCCCTTCCCAAAGTCCCATAAGCCTTCTTCCCTCCCCCTGTTCCCCAATCAATCCCCTCCCGCTTCCCTGTCCTGGTATTCCTCTACACTGCTGCATCAAGCCTTTCCAGGACCATGGGCCTCTCCTTCCTTCTTCTTGGGCATCATTTGATATGTGAATTGTGTCTTGGGTATTCCAAGCTTCTGGGCTAATATCCACTTATCAGTGAGTACATGCCATGTGTTTTCTTTTGTGTTTGGGTTACCTCAGTAAGGATGAAATTTTCCAGTTCCACCCATTGGCCTAAGAATTTCATGAATTCATTGCTTTTAGTAGCTGAGTAATATTCCATAGTGTAAATATTCCACATATTCTATATCCATTCCTCTGTTGAGGGGCATCTGGGTTCTTTCCAGCTTCTGACTTTTATAAATAAGGATGCTATGAACATAATGGAGCACGTGTCCTTATTAAATGCTGGGAAATCCTCTGGGTATATGCCCAGGAGTGGAATAACAGAGTTCTCCAGTAGTATCATACCCAGTTTTCTGAGGAACTGCCAGACTGATTTCCAGAGTGGTTGTTCCAGCTTGCAATCCCACTAGCAGTGGGGAAAGTGGAGGCGTGTTCCTCTTTCACCACATCCTCTCCAATACCAGATGTCGCCTGAGTTTTTCGTCTTAGCTATTCTGACTGGTGTTAGGTGAAATCTCAGGGTTGTTTTGATTTGCATTTCACTAATGACTAAGGATGTTGAACATTTCTTTAGGTGCTTCTCAGTCAATCAATATTCCTCAATATTCAATATTGTGAAAATTCTTTCTTTAGCTCTGTACCCCATTTTTAATAGGGTTATTTGGCACTCTGGAATCTAACTTCTTGAGTTCTTTGTATATATTCAATATCCCTCTGTCAGATGTAGGGTTGGTAAAGATTCTTTCCCAATTTGTTGGTTGTCATTTTGTCCAATTGACAGTGTCCTTTGCTTTTAATAGTCTTTCTTTGTTTTGTACTTTTGGTGTTTTGACTATTATGTGACAGGAGGAATTTCTTTTCTGGTCCAATTTATTTGGAGTTCTCGAGGCATCTTGTATGTTCATGATCACCACTTTCTTTAGGTTACGGAGGTTTTTTTCTATAATTTTGTAGATGATGTAATCTGGCCCTTTTAGTTGAGAATCTTCACTCTCTTCTATTCCTATTATATTTAGGATTGATCTTTTCATTGTGTCCTGTAATTCCTGAATATTTGAGGTTAGGAAGTTTTTGCATTTTGCATTTTCTTTGACTGTTATGACAATTTTTTCTAACGAGTCTTCTATGTCTGAGAGTCTCTCTTCTCTCTCTTGTATTTTATTGGTGATGCTTAACCTTTATGTCTCCTGATCTCTTTTCTAGAAGAGATTTTGTCTCCCTTTGTGATTTTTTTTATTGTTTCTATTTCCATCTTTAGATCCTGGATGGTTTTGTTCAATTCCTTTACCTTTTTTGGTTGTGTTTTCCTGTATTTCTTTAAGGGAAATTTGTGCTTCCTCTTTAACAGCTTCTAACTGTTTACCTGTGTTCTCCTATATTTCATTAAGGGAGTTATTTATTCCCTTTTTAAATTCCTCTATCATTTACATGAAATGGGATTTTAGATCTGAATCTTGCTTTATAGGTGTGTTTGGATATTCAGGGCTTGGTATGATGGGAGAATTGGGTTTTGATGTAATTAAGTTGTGTTGATTCCTATTGCTTTTAGTGTTGTGCTTGCCTATCACCATCAAAATAGACTTTTTATATAATGTCTTCTGACGATATTTTTCTGTTTTATTCATTTTAAATAAATCCTGTGGCAGGCTTTCTTCATGGCTTAGATGATTTATGTTCCTAGGAACACAGAGCCTTTATATCTTAATATTCCTTAGGTAACACAACGGCTGAGTAAATGCCTAACCTTTATGTTATTAGAATCAACCTCCCACAGATAAAACCAAGTTACTACTTACTAATTTTTATGTTTTGTCTTGGCTGTTCTTGGCCTAATTGAGCAGCTTTCTGGGGTAAGTTCTCTTGGATCCTTTTCAGGGTGACTCTGCTTCTCCCTCTTGCAGGCTACTACCCTTACCTGGTGGCCTCCTTCTTTCCTTCTTCTTGTGATACAAAGCCCAGGAAATCTAATTCATAACTATGTCTCTTCTCCCCAGACATTTACTCCTGACATTTTTATTTCCCAATCAGAACTAACTTGGGGGCAGATACCCAAAAGTTAAGTGCAGACCCACACTTTCAAACTGATTCGTGGCACAATTATTATTAAAATACCAGCAGGTAGGTTTTCCTTCTCCGTAATCCTTTGAGTTGCTCCCCACCACCCATACCATCTAATCCACACCTTCTCTGTTAATAGCTTCTTGTAATGTTGTCCTCTATTTCCATGAATAATGAAATTCTCATCCTCATTTGAACCATCCCTCTTCATTGCGAATGATATAATTAGTGAGGCCTGGATACATTTTTCAGAGAATAGAGCTATTAAATTTTTTAAATACTAAAGTTTTTAGAATATTTGTATATCTGAGAATATCATTGCTCAGAAATTGAGAATATTTCTGAACGATGAGTATGAAGACAAAATTTCTGTAAATGATTCCCATTTTTAAGCAGTTATAATCCAGGCATATATATCCTTTCTTCCTGAATAGAATGTGGTTGTTATCAGCATCAAGACTTTTTCAACATTGAGAACATTAAAAGATATAGTAAGACATATAATCAGTAAGTCTATGAAAAAAAAAAACTTGACAAAATTCAGCTCACATAAAATATCTCCAGCTTGATCTCAGTGAATCATGATAGACAGTTAAAAACCATCAAGGTGTCACATATTTCTAATGGTATAAATCTACACAAATTAATGTCCTTTGATTTATTTATTCTGTTTTGAAAGACTGTGCAGCTTCTTATAAATAATATAGTATATTACAATACTCCTATATTTATGGGCATGAAGAAATTGGCTGTGAATCAATGTGAATGGAAACTTCAGTCATCTGAGTCTCTTGTCACTTATCTTCACACAAAATAAGTAGCACCTTACTTTTGGTTTTCCAGTCATCAAACATAGATCACAATCCTGGCATAGGTCTAATAGTACTAAAATTAGGAAAGCCTTCTTATAGGTTAAGCAGTCTTCCTCTGAGTAATACCATCGTTTTACATATTTCTATGGAAAAGAAAATTTGATTGCCATGGAAAGTTATCCAGAAGTCCAAGAGTTAGATCATTGATCGATCATAGTGGTTTTTGCTCTAAGATAATTAAATGTGCTGGAAAATGTGCTTCAAGAATATTATGAAAGGGCTGATTTAGTATGGTGAGAGACTTACCAAGTTCTCTCCAATTTATCAAGACTTATTTAAAGAAAAAACTCTAGGATGTTCTAAGAATGAGGACTCATGAAAACAGTGAAGGCAAAGTTAGCTATCTGAAAGAATCTAGGATATCAATCCACACATAAAACAAATGTGTTTGTTGCAAATGAAGTCAAACATTTCAGGTAGTAAGACAGGAGATATTCTTCTCTGATGAATTGCTCAGGTATGAGGCAGGTGTAGCACAAATAAATACTGTAGTCCACCAGCAGCCTTCCTGACCTGGGACCTGGGTAGCAATGAACAAATCAAGAGCATAAAATTACTATGTGTGTCAGTGTGTCACGCTTTGATGAAAGTATAAAATAAATTAGCATTTTATTGAACTATGCTTATTGGCATGATTTTATTGTTTAACCAAACATTAATATATGCTGTTACTACATTAAATATATTTATATTAATAGATATTATTAATGCTAGTTGCAAAGATTTTATGTCTGTTACACATAAATACAACCTTGTATATGCCTGAATGGAAAATCTCTGACCACATACTTCAGAGTTCCCATCCTCATTAATTTTTTCAGATCAATCAGTTGACAAACATCTCCCTCTACCTCTTCTTGATGATACCTCTCCTGTGTTCATCATCTGCAGGCCATGAGTGGGTGTCAGTCTTACCCTGTAACATCTCTATTTTCAATAAATTGTTTCTCTGCACATGTAAAACTTTTCTCATTCAACATTTCATGTAAACTCACACTAAGTCAGGACACTACTATAAATATAACTTCTCATGTATACTTCTACTTTTCATTCTTTACATGCTTCTTTCACCACAAAGCTTGAGTACTTCTGTCCTAAACTTAGACTAGCATACATATCCTCTTAATATTTAGAAAAGATATGGTGCCCATAGCATATGGAAGTTTGGGATCCATTGTAAATATTTGGACTTAATAATATTTTCAGAAAGAATACCTATGTGACTTGAATAAAATAACTTGTGTTAAAAGTGGGAAGAAGTAAGCTGGCATAATCAGAAGACTCAACAGGAATATTGGAAATAGACATAATCCCAGATGAATCTAGGAGGAAAGCTCATATTCATAGAGAGCGAGAAAACCCATTATATTTTCTGGCTTGATGGAAGAAATTCTTGAGTAGACAACTGTCATAAATATGTAAAGAGAGATTGTTTATCAGAAAAGATGAGTTATTTGTATAAGACTCTATCTTCATTTATAAACCACACCTTCCTGTATTATTCTATTACTCTTCATGGAATCACTGTGAACAAGAAGCTTCAGCGTGAGTTGTGGTGATGAGTCCATCATTCAGCTACAGAAAGCTTTCACACACAAAGCTCAGGAAACACTGAGGAAAAGGAAGTGAAAAAAGTGATGGACCCAGAGTTTCAGGGATTTAGTTGTGAGGTTGTGTCTCCTAATAACCACATAAGGTGTTCCTTTAAATTGTTGATATCATGACAACTCAAATGTGAATTGAACAAGAAGGACACAAATGAACATGACAAACAAAAGGGGCGACAGCCCATGAAGTCTCACATCTACAAAAAATATTATGGGAAAGCAGGTAAAACTGTCAGCAGAAGAGGTGCTTCTCCTTAGGGAAGAGTATAACAATGGATTGTCCAAGCTGAAAAGATCAGACTTGAAAACCTTCATAAAGTTAATGTTACATAGAATATATGACATATATTTAGTAATGCATGTGTGTGTGCATGTGAATGTGTGTGTATGTGAATGTGTATGTGTGTGCATGTGTGCGTGTGCGTGTGTGTGTGTGTGTGTGTGTGTGTGTACATAAGTTCTTAGAAAAAATGTAAAAAGAGACCATGCATTTGAAAGAGAACAGGGACAAATTTTGGAGGAGATTTGTAATAAGGAAAGGTAAGGGAAAATTTGTAACTAAAATTCAGGCTCACAAATAAACATAGGGAAAGAAAAAAAATAGAAGAAACTGTATAGCCACGATAATAAATTCACCTAACTTTGAAAGGACCATGGAATGAGTTATGTACTGCCTGGAACAGTATCTGAAACACCCCGACATGGAGAAAAATATCATAAGGACAGATGAACATGAAAGAAATAAAATCAAGGTGTAACATAAATATTGCTGCTATCTGTTGTTCAAAGAGAATCACATTCCCTATAAATAAACCTGTACTGCATCTCAATTGGAAACATAGAGAACCACAGGTCTCTAATGAGCTACTGACCTGATGTTTCCTACAGCTGTGTCTAAGACCACATGATTTGCATGTACCCAAAGCACAGCCCACCTACATGAGGACTTCTTCATAGTCAGGTCATACCCTGGGCTGGAATCAGCCTCTCACTGATCACACACAGACATGAGTGCGCCCACTCAGCTCCTGGGCTTGCTGCTGCTGTGGCTTACAGGTAAGGAAGAGAGTACTGGAAATTTATTCAGCTTCCTGTACTCAGTGATGCTTGGTCTCAGTGAAAGTCCTCTTGTATTAGAATTAATCATGTCGGGATTCATTTTCAATTTACCAATCGTAGGTGCCAGATGTGACATCCAGATGACCCAGTCTCCAGCCTCCCTGTCTGCATCTGTGGGAGAAAGTGTCACCATCACATGTAGATCAAGTGAAAACATTTACGGTAATTTAGCATGGTATCAGCAAAAACCAGGGAAATCTCCTCAGCTCCTGATCTATGCTGTAAACAGCTTAGCAGATGGGGTCCCATCGAGGTTCAGTGGCAGTGGATCTGGCACACAGTATTCTCTTAAGATCAACAGCCTGCAGCCTGATGATATTTCAAGCTATTACTGTCAACATTATTATGGTACTCCTCCCACAGTGATTCAAGCCATGACATAACATAAACCACCATGACATAAACCACCCAAGGAAGCAGAAGTGAGAGCATAGGCTGCCCCAACTGTTCTTTAAGATGTCTCCAGCTGCCCAGCTTCTACAAGTATTTCTTTTTGTCAGGGCTTAAAAGTCAGTGTGATGTTTTTCTATAGGAGTCAAAGAAACTTTTATATGTCTTAAATAACTGTTCTTTTCCCCAGACTTAATATCAAAACAAGGGAATGGTTTACATGACTCATTAAAAAGAGGAAAAAACAATTAAAATACCTGCATTTGTGGGAGAATATTGGCAATAGCTGGGAGTCATTCAATAGGGTTACCAACACACACACAAATACACACACACACACACACACACACACACACACACACACTGGAGAGAGGGAGAGGGAGGGAAGGAGGGAGAGAGGGAAAAGGGGGGCTTGTGTTATTGTGGCAAGTTAAACATTTATCTACTTATATGATTTAGGTACTGAGAAATAGTTAAATGATTATGAACACTAGCTGATTTTCAAGCGGATATGGATTCAATTCAAAACACCCACTTTCTGTCTAGCTTTTGAGAACTGTAATTCAAAGATTATTTTTAAGCTAATCTTGCTGCCTGTGAGTGAAGGAATTCCTGCCAATGTCAAAGCAAGTAAGCAAACAGCAAAGAAGCCGTTAGGAAATTGACCTCTTCATCCTGGATCAGACTGAGGTAATTGTTTCCTAACAAATTTAAGCATAGTAGAGTTTGGGAAAAAATTTTTACTGATGTAATATAATCCCTGATATGCAATGAAGTGTAGTTATATAAAAGCTCAACTCAAGGTACAGATTATTTTTTATCAGAAGATGAGTTTCAGAGATAGTTTACCTGTACTATCTTAAGAGGTGTAGGAAGGATCTGGAATGTTCATTGTCCTACAAATAATATGTTTTCCATTTGTGATATGAGTCACATGGTTGCTAGAGCCTGAGAAGCTTCTGGCTGTAGAGATAATGTAGGGGTCACAGATAACATCTATCCTATTTTTAATTCCTGTGAGATTTATGTAACCCCATCCAGTTTCTTCCTCTGTGACTTAGTTCTCTGTGCCATACCTTTGTTATCAGATATTTAATGGCTTACTTTTCTATTGCTGTGGTAGATATGATATCATAGCCAAGAAAATGTATCAAAAAAAGAAGTTAATTGTGAAGCTCTCAATTCCTGAGAATTAGTCCGGACTAACATGTTGGGAAGCATGGTAGCAGGCAGGCAGGAAGAGACCTGATGTAGTAGTTAATAACTTAAATCTTCTATAAATAGGAGACACAGAGACAGAGAGATAGCTGGGAGTGAGCAAGATGAAATGGATATATTGAACTTGTGATTTTTGATAAGCAAATTACAAATAGGAACAAACATTCTTTGTCTATCTGAATAAACTCTTATAGGTTCCAAGTGACTCCCTTAAAGATTGGTTCTTTCTTTCTTTTTTCTTTCTTTCTTTCTTTCTTTCTTTCTTTCTTTCTTTCTTTCTTTCTTTCTTTCTTTCTTTCTTTCTTTCTTCTTTCTTTCTTTCTTTCTTCTTTCTTTCTTTCTTTCTTTCTTTCTTTCTTTCTTTCTTTCTTTCTTTCTTTCTTTCTTTCTTTCTTCCTTCCTTCCTTCTTCCTTTCTTTCTTTCTTTCTTTCTTTCTTTCTTTCTTTCTTTCTCTCTTTCTTTCTTGTTGTTTGCTTGCTTGCTTGCTTTTTCTTTCTTTCTTTCTTTTTTTGTTCTGCAAACATCTTGATCTTTTTACTATGCTTTCAGGTCATGAAAATTCCAAACATGTTTTGTTAAACATGATTTCTCCAACTTTGAAACCCATGGGGATAACCAGAGAAAAACAATGCATATGTTTCTAATTAATTTATACTTAATTCATCACAATGTTGTTTTCTGTTTAAAAGGCTTAGCTTGGTTCAAAAGATTGTGTGACTCACACAATCTGACAAAATGTATGTTCTTACTTAAATGGATTATCTCATGCAGCAAACAATAAGAATTATGGGGTATTTCATATCATTAACTAAAGGTTTACTTAAAGTGACTACAGTGTTAATGAAATTTTTGTTTACCAAGTTTCTTAGAGAAAATAATGTTAATTACACACCCATGAGTGGGCATAGGTACCACTGAATGATAATGCAAAGGAATTAAACCATTTTATCTGAAATGTGCACAGTAGTCTTCACAGTGGCTACACAAATGCTTTGTTCTAATGTTATCTCCATGGTTTTGGTATTGAAGTCATTACTGTCCACAGGACAATCATAGATTGGCATCATGTATAATTGCTTCTCTCACCCTTTATACAGAGGTTCTGAAAGCAGTGATTATTGCTGAAAAGCCTAGGGACAAGCCCAAGCTTAATCTCACCCCTGAAAAATATCTGAGGAATGCCATGCTTCATTATGCTTGCATAGTCCTAGCATGTATGCAATTATGGTTTCATGTAAATTCTGCCCAGATATTATTCTTACACTGTCACTTTTGATTTTTATATATAATAGCCATGTAGTTTGAAAAATTCATGAAGATTTTCAAATCCACTGTCTCATAGTTATCTGGCCTTTTACCTATTTATTGAACATACTTTTTGTTTAAATGCTCAGTGTCACCTCAAATACCATAGAAAAAAATGATTTAGCTTTCCCTTAACAACATATCTATATCTAATATGCATGAAATTTTAGAAATTTTAGAAATTTTTAGAAATGCATTGTGTGTCCTTCTATCATTTATAAACTGAATTTGTCCTCAACTCAGGTGTAAACTCATTTAATATTCCCTTATATCTTCTGGCTACTGATCGCATATATAGAGGTGTGGGAGGAGATCTTGTTTCTGATGGTGCCAAATTGCATTGACTTCTGTTTCTTATGTTTTATGCTTACATTTTACCATATGGCTATATTTGGTGTCTAGTGACCTGAGTGCCTTGGATTGGAGCAAGCCTCCTCAGAGGTAGGTGGAACTGTGTGTCCTGGGTTTGAGCAGTCCTCCCTGGGAGTCAGTCAGTACTCTCTCTAGTTAAAGCAGGCCTCCTGTGTCCCTGGTTAGAGAAATCCTCTTGGGAAAGGGTTGAAGGGATGAGGAGCAAGCATGCTGATCTGCCACAGAAGCTGGTGTAGGTACAGAATGGAATGGCAATGGAGATCTGGCAGGACAGAACAGATCCATGGTTTCTGGGCTCTGTGGTGGTCCTGGATGGGGTGGGTTTCACCTGTGATCCCGGTTAGGGCCTACCTTTTAGAAGATTGGCAGGGATATGGGATCAGTGAGCTGGCATGTTGATCTGCTTCAGCTCAGGTAGAGGTACAGACCAGAAGGGTGATTGATCTTGTTTATTTTATAATACTTATTTTTTTGAATTTTCTTTCAGGGGAAAGTTGCAAAGGTGGAGGGCTGATCAGTAGATGTAAGAAGATGAGTGGGATTAACATCCATGATGTGAATCTCACAAATAATCAACAAACAGAGAAAAAGGAATTATAAAAGAATTGTCTCTTTCCTCTCTCCTATCTCATGTCCTCATATGTACCCCTTTTGCAATGTCTCCACACATGTATATGAGTGGTGTGTGTGTGTATGTTTGTGTGGAGGGGGTGAATGCACATGAATATATATATATATATATATATATATATATATATGATGTATATGTCTATGTTTATGTGAATGCACATCTATATGTGCATGTGTCTGTGTCTGTGCATGTGTGTGTATAGGTATACACAACAATATAAACACAACCTCCTGAATCCAAGGCACAATGGGGAAATCTCTATCATAGCAGCAGTGACTATGGAACAGGAAACATCATGGCAGGGAAGGGCAGAAAGATTATTGTTTTTTTTTATTTTCTAATTTTTTTATTTACATTCCAAATGATTTCCCCTTTCCTGTTTCCTTCCTCCCCGAAAGTCCCATAAACTCCCTTCCCTCCATCTGTTCCCCATTCAACCCCCACTCACTTCTCTGTCCTGGCATTCCCCTACATCCAGTCTTTCCAGGACCAGGGGTCTCTCCATCCATCTTCTTGGAAATCTATTGATATGCAAATTGTGTCTTTGGTATTCTGAGATTCTGGGTTAATATCCGCTTATCAGTGACTGCATACCATGTATGTCCTTTTGTGATTGGGTTACCTCACTGAGTATGATATTTTCCAGTTCTGACCATTTGCCTAAGAATTTCGTGAATTCATTGTTTTTAATTGTAAAGTAGTATTCCATTGTGTAAATATACCACATCTTCTGAATCCATTCTTCCTTTGAGGGACATCTGGGTTCTTTCCAGTTTCTGGCTAATATAAATAAGGCTGCTACAAACATAGTGGAGCATGTGTCCTTATTGCATGCAGGGGAAGCCTCTGGGTATATGCCCAGGAGAGGTATAGCAGGATCCTCCCGGAGTGTCATGACCAGTTTTCTGAGGAACCACCAAAGTGCTTTCCAGAGTGGTTGTACCAGCTTGCAATCCCACCACCAGTGGAGGAGTGTTCCTCTTTCTCCACATCCTCGCCAACAAATGCTGTCTCCTGTGTTTTTGATCTTAGCCATTCTGACTGGTGTGGGATGGAATCTCAGCGTTGTTTTGATTTGCATTTCCCTAATGACTAAGGATGATGAACATCTCTTTAGGTGCTTCTCAAACATTAGATATTCTTCAGGTGAGAACTCTTTGTTTAGCTCTGTACCCCATTTTTTAATAGGGTTACTTGCCTCTCTGGAGTTTAACTTCTTGAGTTCTTTGTATCTATTGGATATTAGCCTTCTGTCGGATGTAGAGTTGGTAAAGATCATTTCCCAGTTTGTTGGTTGCCGCTTTGTCCTTTTGACAGTGTCCTTTGCCTTACAGACACTTTGTAATTTTATGAGGTCCCAGTTGTCAATTCTTGATCTTAGAGCTTAAGCTATTGGAGTTCTATTCAGAAAATTCTCCCCTGTGCCCATATGTTAAAGGTTCTTCCCTAGTTTCCTTTCTATTAGTTTTAGTGTGTCTGGTTTTATGTGGAGGTCTTTGATCCACTTGGAATTGAGCTTAGTGCAAGGAGGTAAGAATGGATCAATTTGCATTCTTCTGCATGTTGACCTCCAGTTGAACCAGCACCATTTGTTGAAAAGACTGTCTTTGTTCCACTGAATGGTTTTAGCTCCTTTGTCAAAGATCAAGTGACCATAGGAGTGTGGATTCATTTCTGGGTCTTCAATTCTGTTCCATTGATCTACATGCCTGTCACTGTACCAGTACCATGCAGTTTTTACCACTATTGCTCTGTAGTACAGCTTGAGGTCTGGGATACTGATTCCCCCAGAGGTTCTTTTACTCTTGAGAATAGTTTTAGTGATCCTGGGTTTTCTGTTATTCCAGATGAATTTTTGAATTGCTTTTTCTACATCTATGAAGAATTGCATTGGAATTTTGATGGGGATTGCATTGAATCTGTATATTGCTTTTGGCAAGATGATCATTTTTACTATAATAATCCTGCCAAAGATTAAAACCACAAGGTCATTTCATTAGATGCTGAGAAAGCATTTGACAAAATTCAGCATCTTTTCATGTTAAAGGTCTTGGAAAGATCAGGAATTCGAGTCTCATATCCAAACATAGTAAAAGAAATTTACAGGAAACCCATAGCCAGCATCAATCTAAATGAGAGAAACTTGAAGAAATCCCACTAAAATCAGGGTCTAGAAAAGGCTGACCTCTCTCTCCATATCTTTTCAATATAGCACTTGAAGTTCTAGCTAGAGCAATTAGACGACAAAAGGAGGTCAAAGAGATACAAATTGGAAAGGAAGAAGTTAAACTATCACTATTTGCAGACGATATGATAGTATACTTAAGCGACCCAAAGAACTCCACCAGAGAACTCCTACAGCTGATAAACGACTTCAGCAAAGTGGCCGGATATAAAATTAACTCAAGCAAGTCAGTAGCCTTCCATACTGAAAGGATAAACAGACTGAGAAAGAAATATTAGAAATGATACCCTTCACCATAGCCACAAGCAATATAAAGTATATTGGAGTGACTCTAACCTAACAAGTGAAAGATCTGTATGACAAGAACTTCAAGTCTCTGAAGAAAGAAACTGAAGAAGACTTCACACTGCTTCTTGTACTCCAGTACAAAATCCTTCCAGTAACCCAACTACAGCAGTCTCTAACAAATATAACTGAAGGACAAGACAAGGACTAAAATTAATTAATTATGAATATGTTTAAGGACAAAAAAGAGATGAACAAATTCCTTAATAAAATCATTGAAAACGTAAACCAAAGGTGGAATCAAATAATGCAGAAAAGTTTAAGACATGAATATAGAAATAGAATCACTAAAGAAATCCAAAACTCATATAAGACTGGAAAGAAAAAATTTAGGAGGTCAAAAAAAAAAAAAAAACCCTCAGTGGTACTTTTCGGTGTTAGAAACAATTGTTGAAGAAATTAACACCTTAGCTCAAATGTTTACTATTACTACATAATAATAATAATAATAATAATAATAATAATAATAATAATAATAATAGTAATAATAGCAATAGTAATAATAATAATAAATGTAAGCAATATTTCAAACAAATGAATCTGATATGTAATCAAATATATGAGTTTTAATACATGATAAAATAAATGTCAAAGCACAGCATGTCAGACAACATAAAGAATGTCACTATCCACTTACACATGAAAGAAAAAAAAATCACCCAGGAGGATACTGAAATTCTAAACATTTAAGCACCAAACACAAATGACTCAAGTTTATAAAAGGAACAATATCCATATGCCTGTGAGTTTCTTGAAATAATTGTTTTTTACAGCAGAGTAGTACACCATTGTGTAAATGATCCACATTTTCTATATCTATTCTTCTGTTGAAGGACATCTGGGTTGTTTCCAGCATCTGGCTTTTATAAATAAGGCTGATATAAACATAGTGGAGTATGTGTCCTTTTTATATGTGGAAGCATCTTTGTGGAAGCCCAGTAGGGGTATATCTGTGTCTTCAGGTAGAAATATTTTCAATTTTCTGAGGAACTACCAGATCAATTTCAAAAGTGGTTTTACCAGCTTGCTGTCCCAACAGCAATGGAAGAATGTTCCTCTTACTCCATGTGTTTGCCAGCATCTGCTGTCACCTACATTTTTTTGATCTTAGCCATTGTGATTGGTGTAAGGTGGAATCTTAGGGTTGTTTTAGTTTCCATTTCTGTGATGACTAAGATGTTGAACATTTAAGTGCTTCTCAGCCATTTGAGATTTCTCATTTGAAAAATCTTTAGAAAATATCCTGAGTGTGGCAATCTGGACACAAATCACCATACATGCTATGTACTCACTGATAAGTGGAATTTAGCTCAAAAGCTCAGAAAACCCATGATACAGCCCACACATCATATGGAGCTTAAGAAGAAGGAAGAACAAAATGCAGTTTCTTCAGGGAACAAAATCACAGAAGGTAGAGGGTGGGAGGAAACTGGGAGGGAGAGAGGAGGGGGATCCAAAAAGGTGGCAGGATCAGTCACTGGAAAGGACAGTTGAGAAGTACAGAGAGTCTGGAATTGAATAGAAACATGTAGCAGTGGAGGATGGAGAACTGGCTTTAGTCACTAGAAAGTTCCAGACTCCAGGGAATCAAGAGGCTCCAGGACTCAACACTGATGACTTTAGCCTTAATTCCCAACAAAGGGGAGATAGAACCTGTAAAGACAGCCTTCAGTATGTGGGCACAGCCCCCAGTTGAGGGATAGAGCCACTCACATACCTCAAAATATTTAACACAGAAATGTTCCTTTTCAGTGAAAAGACAGAGACAATAATGGAACGGAGACTGAAGGAAAAGCCATCCTGAGACTGTTGCACCTAGTGATCCATCCGGTCTTCAGACTTCAAATCCCTACACTTTTGCTGATACCAAGAAACACTTGCTGTCAGGAGCCTGGTATGGCTGTTCTCTGAGAGATTATACCAGCATCTCTGCAGATAAGTGCAGATACTCAAAGCCAACCATCAGACTGAGAATGGGTACCCCAGTCGAAGAGCTAGTAGAAGAAGTGAAGGAGCTTAAGGGGATTGCAATGTTATAGGAAGAACAATAATTCTAACTGGACCACCCAGAGCTCCCAGGCACTAAACCAATAACTAAAGAGTATAAATGGAGGGACCCATTACTCCAAATACACATGTAGCAGAGGATTGCCTTATCGGACATCAATGGGAGGGGAGACCCTTGGTCCCACTGAGAATTGATGCCCCAGCACAGGACAATACTATAGTAGTTAGGCAGCAGTGGGGGAGGTGGTGGAGGAGTACCCTTACTGAGGCACGCAGGGGAGGAAGGATGACGGGTTGGAGATAGGGAGTTTCTATTGGGGTAACCAAGTAGAGAGAAATCATTTGAAATGCAAATCAATAAAATGATTAATAAAGAATAAAAATAAAAGCAACACTATTACAGCTATAACCTCATATTTACCACCATATAGTGAAGTGAGGAACTTCAATCCCCAACTCTTTTTCAATGAAGAGTTTATAAGACTGCCTGAGTTAGGGTTTCATTGCTAAGAAGAGATATCATTACCAAAGCAACTCTTATAAAGGACAGCATTTAATTAGGTCTGGCTTAATGTTTCAGGGATTCAGTTCATTATCATCTAGGTGGGAAGCATGGCAGAATACAGGCAGACATGGTATTCTAGAAGGAGATGAGAGTTCTACATCTTGATCCAAAGATAGCAGCAGTAGTCTATCTTCTGCCATCAGCAAGGAAAAGGGTCTCTTTTGCACTGGGTAGATCTTGAGCATAGGAACTCAAATCCCACCTTCATAGTGCCACATTTTCTCAAACAAGGCCACACCTATTCTAAGAAGGACCCACACACTAATGGTATCACTTCCTGTGGGCCATGCATTCAAATACATGACTTTATGTGGGGTAACCACTACATAGAGAAAACATTGAAATGTCTGACACTAAATCATTAAATAATGCCAAAAACAAATATATCTACTTACATATAATTTTAACCCAAACACAAAAGAATAAACCTCTCTATATAGGTCATGGAGAGTTCTCTGAAGATGTTCACAGATTTGTATATAAGACAAGTCTCAACAGATATACAAAAACTGAAATAATAGCTTCCAAAATTTCTGAGAAGTAGAAATTAAAGCTAAATATCACAAACAATGAAAACACCAGAAAGTTTACAAACCAGTATAATCTGAAGCCACTAATTAATGAAAAATTGGTTAAGATATAAATTAAGAAATAAACTAAATACTTTTTAGAATTGAATGAAAATGACAATACAACATACCCAAACCTATGAGACACAATGAAAGTGGTACTAAAATGCAAGTTCATAGATCTATGTGCCTAGATAAATTAATTGGATAAATCTCTCATGTTATCAACTTACTGAAATACCTGAAATCTCTAGTAAAAGGAGTACCTACTCTGAGAGTAGAAGACAAGAAATTATAAAATACGGTGGTGCAGTCAATAAAACAAAATGAAGAAACAACAAAAAAAATGCAAACCAGCAATGAATTGAAGTATTCTTTTTTGAAAAAGCTTAATAATACTGATAAATTCTTAGACAAAATAACATATGGAGAGTACTAGGCAACAGGTTTGTACACTCTGTATTCAGATGCTGATTACTGTGCTCAGAGAATGTTTGTAGTCTAGATTGTCCAGATGTTGGAGCTCTCAACTATCTCCTGTCAAATGTAGTGAAAAATTATTTTCCATCACCTCTGGTTGGTGAATAAAGAGCTCAACAGTCAATATCTAGGCAGGAGAGGAAGAGCAGTACTTCCAATCCAAAAGAGATGATCTTGCATAGAAAGATGAGTAAAGGGAGGTTGTCATTGGGTTGTTGCCATGAGTACATGAATAAAGATGGAGGCCAGGGAAAGACCAAGGTGGCAGGAAATGGGACAAGTGGCCTGAAACTTGGCTGGAAAGTAGGCAAGGACAGCATAGTCAGGTTAGAATTAATTAGTCTGCCAGCTTAGTCCCTGAAGATTTTAATAAATATGTCAGGTTTCTCTATGATTTTTTCAGGGAATGAGTATGTGTAGAAAAGCTCCATACTTTTAAAGGACATAGAAGATAAAAATTAATATATTTGAAGATAAAAATGGGGATATTTCAACAAACACCAAGGAAACCCAGGAAATCATTATAACATATTTTAAAAACTGAGAGTTATATGAAATGGATAGGTTTTGTGATATTTGTGGCCTACTAAAATTCCAAGGTCAGAAAAACAATTTAATCAAATGTGTAATAATGTATAACATGTGAGCAATAATCAAGTCTTACAACTTATAAAAATAGATATAGGTGGATAGACAAACAAATAAATAAAACGGTTGGCTTTTTATTAATGGATATTTTAGTGAAAGGCATACTTCTATACATTGGACTTGGCTCAGGTTGTGTATACTTTTGCAGTCCACATAATTCTTCTCTAATTGTTATCAATATTAACAAAGCTTGCACGTGTCCCTAGTGGCCTAAGCTTTGGTATTTGGGGTCTTATATACATACTGGAAGGTGGGTCTAATAAGTCTGGTTACCAATATTTCTGTGGAATGTAGTCTAGTAGCAAAGCATCATAGTGCAAAGAACTGTGTGAGCTGGTCCTTTCATTGTTTCCCCAGTCTGTGGAGGACCCATGATCCACAGTGTCTTCAGTAGAGCATGATATTACATGTGTCTATGACTCTTCTTGAATGATAGTACAATATGTGCTAAGTGTCTTCTGTGAAGAAACACAACAGTGGGAATTTGTAGCAGGTCCCTACAGTGTCTATGAGGGATGATTTACCAATGACAAAGAGTTCTGGGTCCTGTGTTGGAAGTGATATAAGCTTCACTTGTACATACTTAAAGTTAGAGAATATATAAATCCTTGCAAGCTGTTCTCAAACAGTGAGTTGAAGTAGTAGACACAGGGTACTTCATATCCTGCTTTCAAGGCTGTTTAATTTTTTGTGCACCTTAGAGCCATAATGCCTCATTTACAACATGTAATTTCTCATATACTGTGGTTGGACAATATTTGTTCTTTAAGATGGTTCTTATTTTGTAATTGAAAGCATAGAAGACATCTTTAATCATTCATTGAACCAGGAGTACAGAAACTTTTGTAGGTGGTCTCTCTGCTAAACTTTCATCGAATCAATCTCTCTGTGTCTCTCTGTCTATCTATCTCCTATTTAATCCCTCCTGTCCTCCTTTCATTGATTTCCAAACTTAGTTTTCTCTTTAAAAAATTGATGATATTCATAAAAGAAATTGGTCTGAAGTTCTCTTTCTTTGTTGGGTCTTTGTGTGGTTTATGTATCAGACTAATTGTGGTTTCATAAAACTAACTGGGTAGTGTTGCTTTGGGTTTCTATTTTGTGAAATAGTTTAGTTTGAAGAGTATTGCTATTAGGTCTTCTTTCAAGGTCTGATAGAATTATGCACTAAACCTATCTGGTCCTGGGCTTCTATTGTTTGGGAGACTATTAATGAGTACTTCTATTTCTTTATGGCTTATGGAACTGTTTAGATAGTTTATTTGATCCTCTTTTAGCTTTGGTACCTAGTATCTGTCTAGAAATTTGTCCATTTCAAGCAGATTTTGCAATTTTGTTGAGTATAGACTTTTGTAGTAGGATTTGATGAATTTTTGGATTTCCTTGGTTTCTGTTGTTATGTCTCCCTTTTTGTTTCTGATTTTATTAATTTGGATACTGTCTCTGTGCCCTCTGGTTAGTCTGCCTATGGATTTATCTATCTTGTTGATTTTCTCAAAGAAAAGCTCCTGGTTTGGTTGATTCTTTGTATAGTTTGTTTTGTTTCTAAGTGGTTGATTTCAGCCCTGAGTTTGATTATTTCCTGCTGTTTCCTCCTCTTGTGTGTATTTGCTTCTTTTTGTTCTAGAGCTTTTAGATGTGCTGTCAAGCTGCTAGTGTATTTTCTCTCTAGTGTGTTTTTGGAGACAGTCATAGCTATGAGTTTTCCTCTTACCACTGCTTTCATTGTTTCCCATAAATCTGAGTATGTTGTGGCTTCATTTGAATTAAATTCTAAAAAGTTTTTCATCCATTTTTTTATTTCTTCCTTGACCAAGTTATCACTGAGTAGAGTGTTGTTCACCTTCCACGTGATTGTGGGCCTTTTATTGTTTTTGTTGTTATTGAAGATCAGCATTAGGCCTTGGTAATCTGATAGTATGCATGGGATTATATCAATCTTCTTGAATCTGTTGAGTCCTGTCTTGTGAGAATTTATATGCTCTATTTTGGAGAAGGCACCATGAGGTGCTGAAAAGAAGGTATTTTGTTTTGTTTTAGGATAAGATGTTGTATAGATATCCATTAAATCCATTTGGTTAATAATTTCTGTTAGTTTTACAGTGTCTCTGTTTAGTTTCTTTTTCCATGATCTGTCCATTGACGAATGTTGCAGTCTCCAAATATTATTGTGTGAGGTGCAATATGTGCTTTGAGCTTTAGTAAATTTTCTTTTATGAATGTAGGTGCCCTTGCATTTTGAGCATAGGTGTTCATAATTGACAGTTTTTCTTTGTAGATTTTTACTTTGATGAGAATGAAGTATCGTTAATTATCTTTTTTATTAACTTTAGGATGAAAGTTGATTTTATTCAATATTAGAGTGGTATCTCCAGCTTGTTTCTTGGAACCATTTACTTGGAAAATTGTTTTCCAGCCTTTTACTCTGAGGTAGTGTCTGTTTTTGTCACAGAGGTGAGTTTCTTGTAAGCAGAAAAATGTTCAGTACTGTTCATGAATCCAGTCTGTTAGTCTATGTCTTTTTATTAGGGAATTGAGTTCATTGATATTAAGAAATATTAAGGAAAAGTGATGTTTGCTTCATGTTATATTTGTTGTTAGAGGTGGAATTATGTTGATGTGGCTATCTTCTTTTAGGTTTTTTGAAAGAAGATTACTTTACTGCTTTCTTTAGGGTGTAGTTTCCCTCCTTGTGTTGGATTTTTCCACTTATTATCCTCTGAAGGACTTGGCTTGTGGAAAGATATTGTATAAATTTGTTTCTGTTATAAAATATCTTGGTTTCTCCTTCTATTGTAATTGAGAGTTTTTCTGGGTATAGTAGCCTAGGCTAGCATTTGTGTTCTCTTAGGGTCTTTATGACATCTCCCCACAATCTTCTGGCCTTTTTAGTCTCTGGCAAGAACTCTGTTGAAATTCTGATGTCTTCCCTTGTATGTTACAATGACCTTTTTCCCTTACTTCTTTTAATATACTTTGTTTTGTGCATTTGTGTTTTAACTATTATGTGACAGGAGGAATTTCTTTTCTTGTCCAATCTATTTGGAGTTCTGTAGGTTCCATGTATGTTCATGGGCATCTCTTTCTTTAGGTTAGGGAAGATTTCTTCTAAAATTTTGTTGAGAATATTTACTGGCCCTATAAGTTGGGAATCTTCATTCTCTTCTATATCTGTTATCCGTAGGTTGATCTTCACTTTGTGTCCTGAATTTCCTGGATTTTTGTGTCAGGAAATTTTTGAGTTTTGCATTTTTTGGAGTTTTTTTTTTTGGGGGGGGTTTCTTTTTTTCTTTTTTTTTTTGGTTTTTCGAGACAGGATTTCTCTGTGTAGCCCTGGCTGTCCTGGAACTCACTTTGTAGACCAGGCTGGCCTCGAACTCAGAAATCGTCCTGTCTCTGCCTCCCAAGTGCTGGGATTAAAGGCGTGTGCCACCACCGCCCGGAGTTTTGCATTTTTTGACTGTTGTGTCAATATTTTCTATGGTATATTCTGCACCTTAGAGTCTCTCTTCTATCTCTTATATTTGGTTGGTGACACATGCATTTATGTCTCCTGATTTCTTTCCTAGGTTTTCTATCTTCAGGGTTGTCACACTTTGTGATTTCTTTATTGTTTCTATTTCCGTCTTTAGATCCTGGATGGTTTTGGTCAATTCCTTCACCTGTTTGGCTGTATTTTCCTGTATTTCGATAAGAGAATTGTGTGTTTCCTTTTTAAGTGCTTTTACCTGTTTACCAGCATTCTCCTGTATTACATTAAGGGAGTTATTTAGTTCCTTCTTAAATTCCTCTATCATACACATGAGATGGAATTTTAGATCAGAATTTTGCTTGGTAGGTGTGTTGGGGTATCCAGGGCTTGGTGTGGTTGGAGAACTGAGTTCCGATGTTTTCAAGTTGTGTTGGTTTCTGTTTCTTATGGTGTTTTGCTTGACTATCACCTTCAAAATACACTTTTCATATAATGTCTTCTGACTATATTTTCTGTTGTATGCATTTTTAATAAATCCTATTGCAGGGTTTCTTCATGACTTAGATGATTTTTGTTTCTATATATACAGAGCCTTTATATTTTAATGTGCTTTACGTAGCACAATGAATGAGTTACTGCCTAACCTCTAAGTTATTAGAATCAACCTCCAACAAATAAAATCAAGTAACTACTTACTAATTTCTGTGTTTTGTCTTGGCTGTACTTGGTCTAATTGAGCAGCCTTCTGGCCCGAGTTCTTTTGGCCCCTTTACAAGGTGCTTGGCTTTTGGCTCCTACATGTTGTTACCCTTAACTGGTGGCCTCCTTGTCTCCTCTTTCTTGCAGTACAAAGCCCTGGAAACCTAATCCATGACTATGTCTCTCCTCCCATATATTGGCTGCTGGCATTCTTATTTCACAGTCAGAACTAACATGGGTGCAGGTTCCCAGAAAGTATGTGCACACCCATTTTTTCAGACAGACTTGTGCCCCAATTCACATTAGAATATAAGCAGGTAGATTTTTCTTTCTTCCAAATCGTCTGAGATGCTCCCTACCTCCCGTACCATCCCAATACACACCCTCTCTGATCATAGCTCCCTGTAAAGTTATCCTCTGTTTACATGAGCAACCACATTCTTATTCCTATTCTCATCCTCCCCGTTCACTGACAATCATATAATGAGTGAGGTCTGTATAAATTGTTCACAGAGTAGACTGAATGCAATTTTTAATTTCTGAAGTTTTTAGAATATTTGCTTATCTGAGAATATCAATACTTAGATATTAAAGAGGTGGGCCTTCCAGTTTCTGTCTGTGTCTAGAGACCATCCTCTGCCACAGAGCTCCATACTCAGGTAGTGCAGGGAGTTAACTAGCCTCCTAGGACTGAGGACAGGTCTGATAGGCCAGGTAGGACCATCTCTGCTGCTCAGAGGAACCTGGTTGGAATCCTCAGGTCACAAGAAACAAGGGGTAACCTAGGACAGGAGTCTTCTGATTTTCTTCTGCACCCAGACCTGATCCTGGGACACAGAGCTACATATACAAATACTGCTATGAGAGAGCTCATTTCCAGGAAGTACCTACATACTTGCATACACAGGTAAGATCACCACTTTTCTTCAAATTCCTGGCCAAAGATGGACCTGCTCAGAGCCATCAGGACACAGGGACCAAGGATCAGCTGGTATCAGGATCCTTCTGGTTCCTGCCTCCACACCTAAACTGACACTGTACCACAGCTATCCATACCTAAATTCCTCCCAGAGACAACTGGTCTCCCAGGAGTACTGATAAACAGGCTTGCAGGATGGACAAGCCACAGAGACAGCAAGACAAGCTAACACCAGAGACAACCAGATGGTGATAGGCAAACTCAAGAATATTACCAACAGAAACCAATGCAACCTGGCATCATCAGAACTCAGTTCTCCCACAACAGCAAGTCCTTGATACCCCACCACACTGGAAAAGCAAGTTTTGGATTTAAAATTATATCTCATGATGCTGATAGAAGACCTCAAGGACATAAATAACCCCCTTAAAGAAATAAAGGAGAACACAGGTAAACAGGTAGAAGCCCTTAAATGGGAAACACAAAAATCCCTTAAAGAATTACAGGAAAACACAAACAAACAAGTGAAGAAACTGAACAAAACCATCCAGGATCTAAAAATGGAAGTAGAAACAATAAAGAAATCACAAAGAGAGACAACATTGGAGATAGAAAACCTAGGAAAGAAGTCAGGAGTCATAAAGACAAGCATCACCAATAGAATACAAGAGATAGATGAGAGAGTCTCAAATGCAGAACATACCATAGAAAACCCTGACTCACCAGTCAAAGAACATGCAAAGTGCAAAAAGCTCATAAACAGAAATATCCAGGAAATCAAGGACACAATGAGAAGACCAAATGTAAGGATAATAGGTGTAAAAGTGTGTGAAGATTTCCAACTTAAAGAGCCAGTAAATATCTTCAACAATTTTATAGAAGAAAACTTCCTTAACCTAAGGAAAGAGATATCCACGAACATAAAAGAAGTCTACAGAATTCCAGATAGATTGGACCAGATAAACAATTCTTCCTACCACATAATAATCAAAACAAAATGCATGTAACAAAGAAAGAATATAAAAGCTGTAAGGGAAAAAGGTCAAGTAACACATAAAGGCAGACCATCAGAATTATACTAGACTTCTCCTCAGAGATTGTAAAAGCCAGTAGATCCGAGGCAGATGTCATAAGATCATAACAGAACACAAATGCCAACCCAGGTTACTATACTCAGCCAAACTTCCAATTACCATAAATGGAGAAACCAAGATAGTTCATGACAAAACCAAATTTATACAATATCTTTCCACAAATTCAGCACTACAAAGGATAATGAATGGAAAACGCTAACACGAGGAGGGAAACTACAACCTAGAAAAAGCAAGAAAGTAATCCTTTAACAAACCAAAAAGAAGCTAGCCATATAAACATATTTCCACTTCTAACAACAAATATAACAGGAAGCAATCCCTATTCCTTAATATCGCATAACATCAATGGACTCAATTTGCCAATAAAAATATATAGTCTAATAGACTGGATATATAAACAGTACTCAGCATTTAGTTGTAGACAGGAAATGCACCTCAGTTGCAAAGACAAAGACTATCTCAGAGTAAAGGCTGGAAAACAATTTTCCAACAAATGGTTCCAGGAAAAAAAGTTGGAGTAGCCATTCAAATGTTGGACAAAATCAACTTTCAACCAAAAGTCATCATTAAAGATATGGAAGAACACTTCATACTCATCAAAGGAAAAATCTACCAATAAGACCTCAGAATTCTGAACATCTATGCTCCAAATGCAAGGGTTCCCACATTCATAAATGAAACTTTGCTAAAGCTCAAAGCACACACTCCATGACTCACAATAGCAGTGGGGAGACTTCAACACACCACTCTCATCAATGGACAAATCATAGAAACAGAAACTAAATCGAGAAACAGTGAAACTAACAGAAGTTATCCACCAAATGGATCTAATAGATATTTATAAAACATTTCATCCTAGAGCAAAAGAATATACCTTCTTCTTAGTATGTCACAGTACCTTCTCCAAAATTGACCATATCAGTCACAAAACAGGCCTCAACAGATCAAAGAAGATTGAAATAGTCCCATGCAACCTATCAGATCACCACGAACTAAGGCTGGTCTTCAATAACAACAGAACCAATAGAAAGCCCACATACATGTGGAAGCTGAACAACAAATTATCTCCTCATTGATAATTTGGTCAAGAAAAAAAAGAAAGAAATGAATGAATTTTTAGAATTATATGAAAATAAAGTCACAGCATTTCCAAACTTATGGGATACAATGAAAGCAGTACTAAGAGGAAAACTCATAGCTCTGAGTGTCTCCATAGGGAAACTGGAGAGATCATACTCTAGCAGTTTCACAGCACATCTGAAACCTCTAAAACAAAAAGAATCGAATGCATGAAAGAGGAGTAGACAGCAGGAAATAATCAAACTCAAGGCTGAAATCAACGATGTAGAAACAAAAAGAAATATACAAAGAATCAACAAAACCAGGACCTGGTTCTTTGAGAAAATCAACATGATAGATAAACCCTTAGCCAGAATAAGTAAAGGGCACAGAGACAGTATTCAAATTAGCAATATCAGAAATGAAAAGGGAGATATAACAGCAGAAACAGGAAATTCAAAGAATCATCAGATTGTCCTACAAAAGTCTATATTCAGCACAACTGGAAAATCTGGATGAAATGGACAATTTCCTAGACAGATAACAAATACTGAAAGTAAGAGAGGATCAGATAAACCATACTCATTCTATGAAGCCACAATTACATTGATAACAAAACCACACAAAGATCCATCAAAAAAGAGAACTTCAGACCAATTTCCCTTATGATTACCGATGCAAAAATACTAAACATAATTCTTGCAAACTGAATCCAAGAATACATCAAAACCATCATTCTTCATGATAAAATATGTTTCATTCCAGGGATGTCGGGATGGTTCAATATATTGAAATGCATCAATGTAATGTACTACATAAACAAACACAAAGAAAAAAATATACATGGTCATTTTATTAGATGCTGAAACCACATTTGAAAAAATTCATCATGCCTTCATGTTAAAAGTCTTGGAAAGATCAGGAATTCAAGGGCCATACCTGAACATATTAAAAGCAATATACAGCAAACTAGTATCCATCTTTAAACTAAATGGAGAGAAACATGAAGCAATCCCACTAAAATCAGGGACTAGACAATGCTGCCTTCTCTCTCCATATTTATTCAGTATAGTACTTGAAGTTCTAGCTAGAGCAATTAGACAACAAAAGGAGGTCAAAAGGATACAAATTGGAAATGAAGAAGTCAAACTATCACTATTGGCAGATGATAATGATAGCATACTTCAGTGACCAACAGAACTCCACCAGAGTACTCCTAAAGCTGATAAATAACCTCAGCAATGTTGCCATATATAAAATTAACTCAAACAAATCAGTAGCATTCCTATACTCATAGGATAAAGAAGCTGAGAAACAAATTAGGGAAACAACACCCTAAACAATATTCACAAACAATATACAGTGTCCTGGTGTGACTCTAAGCAAACAAGTGAAAGATCTGTATGAAAAGAACTTCAAATCTCTAAATAAACAAATGGAAAAATACCCCAGAATATGGAAAAATCACCCATGCTCATAGATTGGCAGGGTTAATATAGTAAAAATGGGCATCTTGCCAAAAGCAATATAGAGATGCAATACAATCCCCATCAAAAATCCAACTCAATTCATCATATAGTTAGAAAGAGCAATTCTCAAATCCATCTGGAAAAACAAAAAACCCAGGAGAGCTAAAATGATTCTCAACAATAAAATAACTTCTGGGGGAATTACCATCCCAGACCTCAAGCTGTACTACAGAGCAGTAGTGACAAAAACTGGGTTGTATTTATATAATAACAGGCAGGGAAATTAATGGAATAGAATTGAAGACCCAGAAATGAACACACACACCTATGGTCATTTGATCTTTGACAAAGGAGCTAAAACCATTCAGCAGAAAAGAGATAGCCTTGTCAACAAATGTTGCTGCTTCAACTGGCAGTTAGCATGCAGAAGAATACAAATCGATTCATACTTATCTCCTTGTACAAAGCTCAATTCCAAGTGGACCAAGGACCTCTGCATAAAATCAGACAAACTGTAACTAATAGAAAAGAAAGTGGGAAAGGGCCTTGAGCTCATCGGCAGAGGGCAAATTTTCCTCAACAGAAAGGCAATAGGTTATGCTCTAAGACCAAGAATAGACAAATGGAACTTCATAAAATTACAAAGCTTCTGTAAGGCAAAGGACACTGTCAATAGGACAAAAGAGCAAGCAACAAATTGGGAAACAATCTTTACCAACCGTATATCCAATAGAATGTTAATATCCAGTATATACAAAGAACTCAAGAAGTTAGACTCCAGAGAAAGAAATAACCCTATTGAGAAATAGGGTAGAGAGCTAAATGAATTCTCAACTGAGGAATAACGAATGGCTGAGAAGCTCCTAAAGAAATGTTCAACATACTTAGTCATCAAGGAAATGCAAATCAAAACAACCCTGAGATTCCATCTCACACTAGTCAGAATGGCTAAGATCAAATATTCAGGTGACAGCAAGTGCTGGCAAGGATGTGGAGAAAGAGGAACACTCCTCCACTGCTGGTGGGATTGCAAGTTGGTTCAACTACTCTGGAAATCAGTTTGGCGGTTCCTCAGAAAATTGGATATAGTACAACTGGATGATCCATCTATATCCCTCCTGGGCATATACCAGAAGATTTTCCAACATGTAATAAGGGCACATATTCCACTATCTTCATAGTAGGCTTATTTATAATAGCCAGAAGCTGGAAAGAGCCTAGATGCCCCTCGACAGAGGGATAGATACAAAAAATGTGGTACATTTACACAATGGAATTCTCCTTAGCTATTAAAAACAATGGATTTAAGAAATTTTTAGGCAAATGAATGAAAATAGAAAATATCATTCTGAGTGAGGCAACCCAATCACAAAATAACACACTTAGTATGCACTTCCTGATAAGTATCTTGGAATACCCAAGATACATTTTACAGACAATACAGAGCCCAAGAAGAAGGAAGACCGAAGCATGGGAACAAAATAACCATAGGAGGAGATAAGGAGAGAAAGTGTGAAGCAGAAACTGACAGGAAGACCATCCAGAGACTGCCCCATCTAGGGATCCATCCCATATACAGTCACCAAACCCAGACACTACCATGGATGCCACAAACACTTGCTGACAGGAGTCTGATATAGCTGTCTCCTAAGAGGCTCTGCCAGTACCTGACAAATACATAGGTGGGTACTCTCAGCCAACCATTGGACTGAGCACTAGGTCCCCAGTGGAGGAGCTAGAGACAGGAGACTGGAGACAGGACTCAAGGTGATGAAGGAGTTTGCAGCCCCATAGGAGGAACAACAATATGAACTAATTAGTACCACCAGAGCTCCTAGTGACTAAACCACCAACCAAAGAGTACATATGGAAGGTCCCATGACTCCAGCTGCATATGTAGCAGAGGAAGTCTTGATGAACATCAAAGGCAGGAGAGGCCCTTGGTTCTGAGCTGACTTGATGCCCACGTATAAGGGAATGCCAAGACAGAGAAGTGGGAGTGGGTGGGTTGGTGAGCAGGGAAGGATGATATGGGATGGGGTGTTTTCAGAGAGGAAACTGAGAAGGGGATAACATTTGAAATGTACATAAAGTAAATATGTAATAAAAATATTTGAGAACCTTTTTTATGGTTCTCTGTACCTGGAAATGAAGCACTGGGAGGCAAAATAGAGAATTTTGTGTAGTCACTGGCAAGCTAGGCTAGACCATCAGTAAGCTCTTGATCAGTGAGAGGAACTATGTCAAAACATGAGGTAGAGATACTCAGTGGCCACCACATGTGCAGGTTCCTGAACACATATATGTATACATACATACACAAAACATGTAAAGTTATTTCTCAATATTTTTTAAGATTTTTTAAAATTTTTCTTTTCTGCAAGAGTGTTTGCTTCCATGTATGTACATAGAGCACATGCATGTGTACCTGGTGCACAAGTAAGCAGAAGAGAGTGTCAGCTCCCCTAGGACTGAAGTTGCAGAAAATTATGAGCTGCCACATAAGTATGGTAATTAAAATCAGGTCCTCTGGGAGGAATTTCTTCTTCTTCTTCTTCTTCTTCTTCTTCTTCTTCTTCTTCTTCTTCTTCTTCTTCTTCTTCTTCTTCTTCTTCTTCTTCTTCTTCTTGGTTTTTCGAGACAGGGATTCTCTGTGTAGCCTTGTCTGTCCTGGAACTCACCCTGTAGACCAGGTGGGCCTCAAACTCATAAATCCACGTGCATTTGCCTCCCAAGTCCTGGGATTAAAGGCATGTGCCTCCCTTGCCCATCACATCCTATGTTCTTAATTGCTGAACCTCTCCAGCTCCTGAAAGAGATCTTATATTCCAGGCTGGCCTTAACTCACTGTGCAATGAGCAGTGGCCTCAAACCTCTGTTCTTCCTGTCCCTATTTTCCAAGTGCTGAGGTCATAGGTTCATAAACTTTTATTCTTCTCCTAAGTATCTCAGCTTGAAAATATTGATTCAATTGAACTTCTGAAACAAACCTCTAAACTGTTAGTCATGAGGTATTCAAAAGATTATTATTTCCTAATGAAAATTAATTTATCAAACCATTTGAAAGAACTAAGAGCAGATGCATTTGGGGGTGGTGAGGACTTGGATAGCAGAGAGGCAGGAAGGAAAGATTTCATTTTTACTAACTTTGCATTTATATCCTTTGGACTTTATGCCATATACATTTAATACATATTCAAAATTCTCTAAAAATTTGTAAAGCTCCATAGAATGTTCATATTATGGTGTTACTATGCTATCTGCTGTCAGAGATACCGAATGTTTACATTTTCAGGATTATGCATTTTCAAAACTTGTTGCCGATTCATTATTTTAATAATATTTTAAAACATTTCACAGGTTTTGAATTGGGGGCTGGAGAGATGAATTTGTGGTTAAAAGCACTGACTGTTCATCCAGAGGTTCTGAGTTCAATTCATTCCTTGAAACCACATAGTGGCTTACAACCATCTGTAATGGGATCTGATGTCCTTTTTCTGGTGTGCCTGAAGATGGTGAGAGTAAAACATACATCAAAGAAATAAATCATTTTTTTTAAAAAGAAGAGATTTCTAAAAATGATGAGTATGAAGACAAAACTTCTTTAAATGGTACACAACTTAATGCAGTTATAATCCAAGCTTACATAACCTTATTACCTGAATAAAATGTGCTTGTTAGCATCATCAAGACTTTTCATAGTTGAGAACATTAAGGGGCATAGGAAGACATAATAAGTCTATAAAAAAAACTTGACAAAATGCAGCTCACAAACAATAACTCCAGTATGATCTCAAGGAATCATGATAGACAGTTATAAACCATAAAAGTGTTACATATTTCTAATGGTGTAAATGAATTTTCCTTTGATTATTTTTTTTTCTGTTTTGGAAGACTCTGTGCTGCTTCTTATAAATGATATAGTGTATTACAACACTTCTATATTTATGGTCATGAAGAAATTGGCTGTGAACCAATGTGAATGTGAACTTCAGATCTCTGAGTCTCTTTTCACTTGTTTTCATAGTAAATAAGTAGCACCTTATCCTTTGGTTTTCCAGTCACCAAATATAGATCACATTCCAGGCAATGGACCAATAATGTTAGGCAAGTCTTCTTATAGGTGATGCATTTTTCTTCTGAGTAAACCTATCATTTTACATATTTATATGGAAAATAATATTTGAATATCATGGCAGGTTAAACAGAAGTCTAAGAGTTAGATCATAGATGGACTATAGTGTTATTTGCTCTAAGACAATGAAGTGTACTGGAAAATGTGCTTCCAGATGATTGTGAGAAGGGCTGATTTAGAGTGGTAAGAGACTATCCATTTTATCATGTCTTGTATTTAATAAAAACTGTAGGATGCTCTGAGAATGTAGCTTCATGAAGGCAGTGAAGTTAGTGGTAGCCACCTGAAAAAATTAAGGCACCTGTGTCAAACCATCCATAAAGCAGATGTGTTCCAAGTAAAGTCAAACATTTCAGGTAGTAAGACAGGAGACAGTCTTCTCTGTTGAGGTACTCATGTCTAGGGTAGGTGTACCACAAACAGATACTATAGTCCATGAGTCGCATTCCTGATCTGTGACCTGGAACACAATTAATTTATTTCTGTTTCTACGCAGAGAACAAATCCAGCCCATATAATTACCATGGGTATGAGTGTCTTTTTTACTCTTTGAGGAAAGTATAAAGTTAATTAGCATTTTGATATTACTATGTTTATTGGCAGGATTTTATTGCTTAACCAAATATGCATATAAGGCATTACTACATAAAACATATTCATATTAATAGATATTATTATTGCTAGTTGAAAAAATTTTATGTCTGTTACACATAAATACATCGTTGATATATGCCAGATTGGAAATTCTATGACCACATACTTCGGAGTAACCCTCCTCATTAATTTTTTCAGATCAATCAGTTGCTAAACCTACCCATCTACCTCTTATTTCTGATATCTCTCCTGTGTCCATCATCATCTTCAGGCCATAAGTGGGTGTTAGCCTCACCCTGTAAAATCTCTATTTCCAATAGAATGCTTCTCTGCACATGTAAATATTTTTCCATTCATCTTTTCATGGAAATGCAAACTAAGTCAAAACACTACTATCACTTAAACGTCCCATGTATAGCTTCTACTTTTACTTCTTTCACCCCACAGCTTGAGTCCTTCTGCCCTTAATTTAGACTAACTTACATGTCCTCTTAATATTTAGAAAAGTTATGGTGTCCGTAGCTTGTGGAAGCTAGGGATTCATTGTAAATTTAAGGATATTAACAATTATTTAAGAATGAATACTCATACCAATTGAACACAATTATTTGTGTTAAAAGGGAAAGAAGTCAAGTGGCATAATCTGAAGACTCAGAGGAATAATTGATATAGACATATTTCCAGGTGAATCTAGGAGGGAGGCTCATATGCATAAGTGAGTGGGGAGAAAACTAATTGCCAATGTCTTGCTTGATGGAAGCAATTATTGACTAGTTGAGCTGTAATAAATAAGTAAAGAGATATTCTTTACCGAAAGAGATGGGTTATTTATGTGAGATTCCTTCTTCATTTACAAATCACACCTTCCAATAGCATTCAGTTTCTCTTCTGGTAATTACTGTGAACAAGAAGCTGCAAAGTTAGTTGCGGTGCTTAGTCGAAAGGGATACATCTAAAAAAGGATCGTGTACCCAAAACTCAGTAAACAGAGAGTAAAAGGATTTGGAAAAGCCTGATAGACCCAGATGATCAGGGAGTTTGTTGTGAGGTTGTGTCCCCTAGTAACAGCATAAGCTGTGCTTATAAAGTACTCATAACATCACTACTCAAATGTGAGTTGAAGAAGGAGGACACCAATGAAAATGACAAACAGAATGGGCCCTTGAAACCTCACATTTAAAAAATACTATGGAGAAAGAGGTAAAGCTGTTGGCAGAAGAAGTTCTTCTCCATGGGAAGATCATACCAATGGATTGTCTTGGTTGAAAAGATCAGCCTTGAAAACTTTCATAGAATTAATGTTATTTGGAGTCTTTGAGTTATATTTAGTAATTCGTGTGTGTTTTTGTGTGGATGGGTGTGTATAAATACATAAGTTCATAGAAATAAAAGTAAAAAGAGGCCATGAATTTTTTTCTGTTTTATCTTTTTAATTTATTAATATAATCTTAATTTACATTTCAAGTGGTAAAACCTTTCCCAGTTTCCCCCCTCCCCAAAACCCCTCAACTCTTCCTCCCACTCCCTGCCTCCAAGTATATGCCCCTCCACCTGACCCTCTCCCACCTCCCCCTCCTCAATTTCCCCTTGTTGGGGCATCTATTTATCCTTCATCTGACCAAGGACCACTCCTCCCACTGATGCCCAGCAAGACATTCTTCTGCCACATTTTTGGCTGGAACCATGTGTACTCCTTGGTTGATGGCTTAGTCCCTGAGAGTCCTAGGCCATCTTGGTGACCAACATTGTTGTTCTTCCTGTGGGGCTGTAAACCCCTTCAGCTCCTTCGGACCACCCCCCAACTCCTCTATTGGAGACCCCACTCCCAGACCAATTGTTGGCTGCTAGCATCTGCCTCTGTATGTGTAAGGCTCTGGCAGGGCCCCTCCGAAGACAACCATGGCATGTTCCTTCTTGTGGTCCATAGTAGTGTTTAGTGTTGGGGTTTGGTGACTGTTTGTAGGGTGAATCCCCAGGTAGGGCAGTCTCTGGGTGAGGCCATGAATGTTAAAGAGAACAGGGACATGTTTTGGGGGAGACTTGTAATAGGGAAAGGTAAGAGAAAAGTTTGTGACTAACATTCAGACTCTGAAACAAATATAGGGAAAAAAACAAAAAAACAAAAACAAAACAAAACAAAAAACAGAAGAAGCTGCATGGCCACAATAACATCTACACCTAACTTTCAAAGGAAAATGGGATCATTATGAACCACCTAGAACAAACAGTACAATATCTGAAACATCTCAACATGGAGGAAAACATAACAAAGAATCTCTACAAAGAGAAGCACATTCCCTACAAATAAACCTGTACTGCGTCTAAATTGGAGTAAAATAAGAGAACCAATAGTCTGTAGTAAGCTACTAACCTGGTGAGTCCTGAAGCTGTGCCTAAGACCAGTTGATTTACATGTACTCAAATCACAGCCCACAGACATGAAGACTCCTTCATAATCAGGTCACACCCTGTGCTGGAGTTAGCCTCAGACAGATCACAAACACACATGAGTGTACCCACTCAGCTCCTGGCATTGTTGTTGCTGTGGCTTACAGGTAAGGAAGACAGCATTGGAAATTTATTCAGCAGTTTAGTCAGTGGTTGCTTGGTCTCAGTCAAAATCCTCTTGTGAGAGAATAAATTATTTGGGATTTGTTTTCAATTTTTCAATCTCAGATGCCAGATGTGACATCCAGATGATTCAGTCTCCAGCCTCCCTGTCTGCCTCTCTCGGAGAAAGTGTCACCTCACATGTCCAGCAAGTGGGGACATTTACAATTATTTAGCATGGTATCAGCAAAAACCAGGGAAATCTCAGCTCCTGATCTATTATTCAACCAACTTGGCAGATGGTTTGCCATCACGTTTCAGTGGCAGTAGATCTGGCACACAGAATTCTTTCAAAATCAACACCCTGCAGCCTGGAGATGTTGCAAGTTATTACTGTCAAAGCATTATAGTGCCCCTCCACAGTGATTCAAGTCATGACATAAACCAACCACCCAGGGAAGCAGAAGTGAGAGCACAGCCTACCCCAACTGCTCCCTTTGGTGTTTCCAGCTGCTCAGCTACTGAGATTGTTTCTCTTTACCAATGCTTAAAGGACAATTTGATGTTTTTATATAGGAGTCAGAGAAACTTTTCTGTGTCCTAAATCCCTCTTCCCCTCTCCCCCCACCCAGGCCTAGTATCAAAATAGGGGAATGGTTTACATTATTAATTTGAAAAAGGAAAATAGAACAACTAAAAATACCTTTTTATGTGTAGCAGAAAATTGGCAATAACTGGGCTACATTAAACAAGGTTGTCCATGCACACACACCCCCACACACGCAGCTAGAGTTATTTTTGTAAGAAAAACATGTCTATTTATAGAATTAACACACTGAGGAAGAAATCTAAGGAAATAATTTAATGATTATGAACATTAGGTGTTCTTCCAGGGGATCTAGATTCGAGTGCCAACACTGACTTGATGTCTAGCTTTTGATAACTCCAATTCAAGGATTATTTTTTAGCTACTCTTTCTGACTTTGAGTGAAGGAATTCATGCCAATGTCAAGGCAGGTAAGCAAACTGCAAAGAGGGAAGAAAGAAAATTCATTTAAATTGACATCTTCAACTTGGGTCAGGCTTAGGTAGTTTGATCTCACTCACTGTATTCCTACCAAATTTCAACATATTACGGTTTGGGAAAAAAGTTTCCTGATGTAATACTATCCTTGGTACATAAAGAAATGTAATTACATAGAAACTCAACCCATGGTACATGCCATTTCTTATGTGAAGATGAGTGTTAGAGGTAGGTTACTTGTACCATCCTAAGATATGTAGGAAGTGTCTGGAATGTTTGTGGTCTTACATATAACATGGATGCCATTTCTGCTATTAGTCACCTGTGTGTTAGAGGTTGGAAGAGTCTCTATCTATAGAGGCAATGTAAGAGTCACACATAACATCCATTCTACTCTTTCCCTCCTTGGGAAGCCTATGTTACCCAATTAAGTTTCATCCTCCATGACTTTCTTCTCTGTGTCTATGAACCATACTTTAGTTATCAGAAATTTCATGAATTCGTGTTTATTGATGTGATAGGAAATCATAGCCAAGACAGTTTATCAATGAAAAAAAATAATTTGAGAGCTCTCATTTCCAGGGATTTGTCCTAGTAGCAGGCAGGCAAGAATGGACCAGATGTAGTAGTTAATAACTTAAATGCACATCTAAAAATAGGAGACGCTGAGACCTAGAGAGAAAACTGGGAGTGCCAAGATGAGAATGATATATTTACTTATGATTTTTGAAAAACAAAATACAAATAAAAACAAATATTCTTTGTGTCTCTGAGTAAACTCTTATTGGTTCCAAGTTACCTACTTAAAGTTTTTTTTTTCTACCCTGACAATGGGCATGTAATTTTAAACCTTATTTTAAGGGAGCTTCTGAAATGTCATGTTATAACCAATGGAGATTGGTACATAGAATATTGATTAGATTGTTTTTATTGGACATAAAACACATTACTATATGCAGGAGCTAACACTTAGATATACTCAGGAGATAGAGAAAAAATCAGATCTACATTAAATTCTATGCCAGTAAAGTTCACAGAATTGGGTAATATATTGAAATATTTTGTGATAGACATTGGGGTCATGCACAGTTTTGTCAAAGGTCCGAAAAACTGCAGAACAACTTATGTTGAGAGGGTAATTACGTGAGAATGGGTATGAGGCAATGCCTGTAGAGAATAGAAAAGTTTTTGCAAAAATCAGCAGGTAAATTAGACACATAGCCTGGCCTGGGCAGTACCGTATATTTTATTCCTTCTGGCTGGATAGGGAGGAAAAACAACAGCAGAGGAAAGATTATCACTCCAGGATGGTGATGGCAAGACAAGGATCTAAAACACAAGAATGTGGTGAAGCAGGGGGGATACAATTTAGGGAGTCAATTTCCATTGAACTAGAGAAAAGTATTTTCCTTAAGTTGTTTTTTTCTGAAGTTCAATTTCATACAAATGACTGCAGGGGTTAGTGCAAAGAAGTTAATACTCAACAATGAAAATAACTTGAGATCTTCATTGCACTTCTGAGCTTGTGCTATGATAGATGACTGTCCTAAATGAGACAGTAGCTAAGAAAGCACACAGTGAATCTGGAGTTATTCAAAGCACCATGCTACTCTTAAGCCTCAAGATTGACTATTTAATTTTGTAGAAAATGAAGTGCACCTCTGTTCTATCGTCTGATAGCTGCAGATGCTGGGACAGGCTGTTATTGAGGTGAGGTTACTCCTGCACTTTTATATAATTCTCTATTTTCAAATCTAGATCTTCAAATTTTAACAAATGCTCATTTGACTCTAAGATTCTATGCTTTCTGCCATATCCTACCACAACGAAAACTTATTCAGTTTCAAGGATAACATATTTTCCATGGCTGTATGTAGGACAGAGGATATCAAGTAAGGGGAAGGAACAAATACTTATGAATGAATTTGAAAAATGTACATTCAAGATATTCAGCCAGCATAGTGTGACTAAGGTGTGTGCACAAGTGTTATGATATTTAATATTCTTTGTGGGTTGACAGAATCCCTGGAGGAAGGATTATGGCAAGCAAGTAGATTTTCTCGAGATGACCTACAATTTTACATGGTCCCTAGGGGTGTGTTTTGAAAGGCATGGACCCCAAAGTCTTTGTCCTGAGGCTGATTCACACTGTTGATACAACTTTCTTGTTACTGATACATGGTTTCATGATTCTTGGGCCTCAGATCATCCTCGGGACAAATATCAGCAGATCACTATAAACATATACTTTCATATAATAATGCTATTTAGATGAATTTATGACTTTATTAAAGTCTTCATTTGATTCAAATAATTTTAAGAAGAAAGTTTAAGTAGATGGTTTTAGTTGTTTTACCAGAAAGATATAATAATATTGTATGTACAGACTGCATAATAAGGAATATACTGAGCTTTCATAAATTGCACTTAGAAGGGATAAAGGACTCGGACAGATTTGTTATCAGAAAAATATTCATTCTATGTCAGGACCAAGGATGAGGCCATTGGTGTGCACCAAGATAAAGCAAGGCCATATGAAACAGTTGTGTGGAACTTATAATGAGCTTATAGAATCAGTTATAATTGTAATACAATGTTTTGAACTTGCTATCAACATCTATCTATAACTGCCCTTTTGTGTACCATTTTATCTATGAGAGAAATTTATACAGGACATTTCTCTAAGAAGGTATAAAAAGGATGAGATGAAAAATAAATGTGACTATTGGAGCTCTATTCTATCAATCAAGTGTGTATACATATAAATATGTAATTATGTTCCTATTATATATGTATATGTATATATGTACATATGTGTATATATGTTTATGTATATATGTGCATATGCATATATGTATATATGTACATATGTTTATATATGTGTATAGTTGTCTATATGTATTTATGTAAGTATATGGATATATATGTAGCTATGCATGTGCCCTTGTGAAACTAAAAATAAAGGTGATTGGGCCTAGATGAATGTGTGCTTGTGTGTGTGTGTCTGCACATGAGTGAGTATGCATGATTTTCTCTTCATGTTTTTATTTTTCTTTGGCTCATGAAGAGTTAAATTAAATGGCAAAAAGCTCATATAATTACATTTCTTTTCCTAATCACTTACTGCTATCAGCAGGAGTTAATTGTCAGAATCTATCAGCTCTGGGCCCCAAAACGTTAAGAGTGTTAATGTCCAGAGGTCATCAGCCTCCTGTGTACTCATTTGTGCCCCATCTCAGTACCTGAATGTCTGAGCATGACCCTGGCCGTGGGCGATCAAGATATCATATGTTTGTGATCCAGTTTCTGAATTGCTGTCCTACTGTACCAGAGCTTGTACTCAATTTCGCATCAAAAGTGTCAATGAAATAGAGCAAAGAGGAAGATAGCTTGTAATTTATAGTTTTTGCATGCACTGATGAAAGTAGCTGGGGAACTTTTTTGAAATTCTGCAGTTGAGTTATTCAGAACAAGCTGTGTTTCAGATGGGAGATTAAGCATGAAAGTGTGCACTGACACTATAGTTAAGCACACTAACATGCTTTCATAGAACAAGTGACTGTTGATGATGACTTTCTTTCAATTTTTAATTGAGAAATTGGTTTTCAGACAATATATTTTGATCACAGTTTCTCTTTGCCTAACTCCTCCCAGACTGCTCTTATTTCCACATTCTCTCAATTCTGGGTATTTTTCATTTGTTGTCTCTTTGGACAACAAACAAAGAGACAAATAAGAGAACAACAACAAATGATTAGAGGAATCAAAATAACCTGCATACACACAAAATTCCAAGCCACAAGAAAAGAATCCATAATATACAAGTAGAAGACCAGTAAGATCAAATGCCTACAAATATCATTTTCAATTACCTAGATGGAACATTAGATTTAAAAGCATTTATCACACTGTAGTTAAGCAAATTATTAAGCTGTCACAGGACAAAATTGTGCCCTACCTCCAGCCTTAAGAGATGTTATATTGGGGAGAGTCTGGGTACCTGTCTCTTCAGTGCAGTCTACCGGAACAGAGGGCACGGAAGGGAAGCTGGTAGGCTCCCGCCCAGTGCGGGGTCCCTCTGCCAGGCAGAAGTCCTACAGCAGAGCTGGCGCGCTGGTTACTGCAGATCTGCCCAGCACTTGGGAGTCGCATACACACAAGCTGTCCGAGACCCAAGCGATATTATGCCTGTCTGTCTCAGAGCCTGGCTGTCCCAACTTCCCAGTCACTGGAGCAAAGATGGCGGAGTGCACCTGTCTTCTAGGTTTTAATTGAAAAAAATAATCTTCTTTGACTATTGTGTCAATATTTTCTATGGTAACTCTGCACATGAGATTATCTCTTCAATCTCTTTTATTCTGACTTTTTCCCTAGTTTTCTATGTGCAGAGTTGTTTCCCTTTGTGATTTCTTTATTAGTTCTATCTACATTTTTAGATCTTAGATGGTTTTATTCAATTCCTTCACCTGTTTGGTTGTGCTTTCCTGCAACTCTTTAAGGGCTTCTACCTGTTTACCTGTGTTCTCCTGGTATTTATTTAAAGGAGTTATTTATGTCCTTCTTGAAGTCCTTTATTAGCATAATGAGCTGTGATTTTAAATCTATATTTTGCTTTTCTGGTGTGTTGGGGTATTCAGGACTTGCTGTTGTGGAAGAACTGGGTTCAGATTGTGCCATGTTGCCTTGGTTTCTGTTGGTAATGTTCTTGAGTTTCCCTTTTACCATCTGGTTAACTCTGGTGTTAGTCCTGCTGCCTCTGTCTGGAGCTTGTCCCTCCTGTGGGCCTGAAAGCCTGTCTCAGGAGCAGCTAGAAAAAGGACCCAAGGAGCTGAAGGGGTTTGCAACTCCATAGGAGGAACCATAATGGGTAACAACCAGTACCTCCCAGAGCACCCAGGAACTAAACCACCAACCAAAGAGTACACAAGGAGGGACTGATGGCTCCAGTTCATATGTAGCAGAGACTGACATTTCAGACATCAATGAGAGGAGAGGCCATTGTTCCTATGAAGGCTCGATGCTCAAGTGTAGAAGAATGCCAAATCAGGAAATTTGAGCAAGGTTGGTAAGCAAGGGATTTGGAAAGGGATCAGGGGTTTTCAGAGGGATAAGGAGGAAAGGGGATAATATTTGAAATATAATTAAAACAAATATCTAATTTTAAAAATGTTTTTTAAAAAAAGAAAAGAGACAGCCAGGTTCTGAGACAGACAGGCATAATATCGCTTGGGTCTTGGGCGGCTTGTGTGTATGCGGCTCGCAAGTGCTGGGCTGATCTGCAGTAACCAGCGCGCCAGCTCTGCTGTGGGACTTCTGCCTGGCAGAGGGACCCCGCACTGGGCGGGAGCCTACCAGCTTTCCTTCCGCGACCTCTGTTACCGCAGACTGCACTGAAGCAACAGATACCCAGGCTCTCTCCCCAATATAACATCACTTGGGACACAGCCTGTTGGGGCTTCCATCTGCGCCCAAGAACGGGTCAGCGCTGTGGTCGTCTGGGTGCCAGATCTGCAGGCCATCACCTCTACAGGGTGAGCAGTGCCACAGAGAGTGTGCAGAGTGCACTCCGTCATCTTTGCTCCAGTGGCCGGGAAGTTGGGACAGCCAGGCTCTGAGACAGACAGGCATAATATCACTTGGGTCTTGGGCGGATTGTGTGCACTTGGCTCCCAAGAGCTGGGCAGATCTGCAGTAGCCAGTGTGCTAGTTCTGCTGTGGGACTTCTGCCTGGCAGAGGGACGCCCCCTCCCCCCCAGGAGAGATCACTCACCCCTGCACAGGGCAGGAGCCTACCAGCCTCCCTTTGGCGACCTCTGCTCCAGGAATCCACTAGGCTGAGCCTTTAGATGTGCAAGGCCTCCCCAATATAAAATCACTTGGGGCAAGGCACATTAGGGCTCCAAAGTCACTCAGGAGCAGGAAGGCCCCAGAAATCTGTACCAGGGGAATCCTGGTAATCTGGGGGGGGGGGGCAGAAATAGCTTTGCAGGATCACAGGAGGTCCAACCAACAGCCAGTGGCAGCAGGACCAACTAACATAAGAGGTATCCAGATGGCAAAAGGCAAACGTAGGAATGTTACTAACAGAAATCAAAGTAATGTGGGACCATCCGAACCCAACTCTCCAACAGCAGCAAGTCCTGGATACCCCACCACACCCGAAAGACAAGATCTGGATTTAAAATCACTTCTCATGATGCTATTAAAGGATCACAAGAAGGACACAAATAAATCTCATAAAGAGTTACAGGAGACCATGAATCAACGGTTAGAAGCCCTTACAAAGGAAACACAAAAATCGCTTAGAGAAATGCAAGAGAACATGGATCAAAAGATGGAGGCGCACAAGGAGACAACACAAAAATCGCTTAACGAGATGAATCAATGGGTAGATGCACTCACAAAGGAATCACAAAATTTGCATAAAGAAATGCAGAAGAATATGGGTCAACAGACGAATGCCCATAAGGAGGCAACACAAAAATTGCTTGAAGAAATGAATCAACGGTTAGATGCCCTTACAAAGGAAACACGAGAACTGCTTAAAGAAATGCAGAAGACAATGGATCAATAGATGGATTCCCATGAGGAGGAAACACAAAAATCGCTCAGAGAAATGCAGGAGAACGTGGGTCATCAGGAAGAAATCCTGAAAGACGTAATGCAAAAATACCTTAAAGAAATACAGGAAAATACAAACAAACAAGTGAAGGATCTCAGCAAATCCATCCAGGAACTAAAAAAGGAAGTAGAAACAACTAAGAAATCACAAAGGGAGACAACTTTGGAGATAGAAAACCTTGGGAAGAAATCAGGAGTCATAGATGCAAACATAAACAATAGAATACAAGAGATGGAAGAAAGAATCTCAGGTGCTGAAGATTCCATAGAAAGCATCGACTCAACAGTCAAAGAAAGTGCAAAATGCAAAAAACGTGTAACCCAAAACATCCAGGAAATCCAGGACACAATGAGAAGACCAAACCTAAGGATTATAGGTATAGATGAGAGTGAAGATTTGCAACTTAAAGGGCCAGTAAACATCATCAACAAAATTATGAAGGAAAACTTCCCTAACCTAAAGAGAGAGATGCCGATGAACGTACAAGAAGCCTACAGAACTCCAAACAGACTGGACCAGAACAGAAATACCTCCCGTCACATAATAATCAAAACACCGAATGTTCTAAACAAAGAAAGAATACTAAAAGCAGTAAGAGAAAAGGGCCAAGTAACATACAAAGGAAGACCTATCCGAATCACATCAGACTTCTCACCAGAGACTATGAAAGCCAGAAGATCCTGGGCAGATCTCATGCAGACACTAAGACAGCACAAATGCCAGCCTAGACTACTATACCCAGCAAAACTCTCAATCACCATAGATGGTGATATTCCATGATAAAACCAAATTCTCAAAATATCTTTCCACAAATCCAGCCCTGCAACGGATAATAGGTGGAAACCTCCAATACAGGGAGAGAAACAACACTCAGGAAAAAATGAGATAATAACCTTCTTGAATCAAACCCAAAAGTAGTTAACCACTCAAACATAAAGATAGCGTCAAGAATGGCAGATGGCAATAATCACTATGCCTTAATCTCTCTGAATATCAATGGTATCAATTCCCCAATTAAAAGACATAGACTAGCAGACTGGATACATAAACAGGACCCAGCATTTTGCTGCATGCAGGAAACGCACCTCAGTGTCAAAGACAAACACTACCTCAGAGTAAAAGGCTGGAAAACAATTTTATATGCAAATGGCCCCAAGAAACGAGGTGGAGTAGCCATCCTAATATCAGATAAAATTGACTTTCAACCTAAAGCCATCAAAAAAGACACAGAAGGACACTACATACTGATCAAGGGAAAAATCCACCAAGAAGACCTCTCAGTTCTGAATATCTATGCTCCAAATGCAAGGGCACCCTCATTCATAAAAGAAATTTTACTAAATCTCAAAGCACACATCAAACCTCACACAATAATAGTGGGTGACTTCAACACCCCACTCTCTGAAATGGATCATTCAGGAAAGCAGAAACTAAACAGGAATACAGTGAATCTAATTGAAGCCTTGGACCAAATGGAACTAACAGATATATATATAGAACATTTGATCCTAGAGCTAAAGAATACACCTAATTCTCAGCACCTCATGGTACCTTCTCCAAAATCGAACATATAATTGGTCACAAATCAGACCTCAACAGATATAAGAAGATCGAACTAATCCCATGCCTCCTATCAGATCACTATGGAATAAGGGTGGTCTTCAATGGCAACAAAAACAACAGAAAACCCACATACATATGGAGGCTGAACAATGCTCTACTCAATGATAACTTGGTCAAGGTGGAAATAAAGAAAGAAATCAAAGACTTTTTGAAAGTTAATGAAAATGAAGGCACAACATACCCTAATTTATGGGACACAATGAAAGCAATGCTAAGAGGAAAATTCATAGCCCTGAGTGCCGCCAAAAAGAAATAGGAGACAGCATACACTAGCAGCTTAATGGCACACCTGAAAGCCCTGGAACAAAAAGAAGCAAATACACTAAAAAGGAGTAGAAGGCAGGAAATCATCAAACTCAGGGCTGAAATCAATCAAGTAGAAACAAATAAAACCATACAAAGAATCAAGAAAACGAGGAGTTGCTTCTTTGAGAAAATCAACAAGATAGATAAGCCCTTAGCCAGACTAACCAGAGGGCACAGAGATAGTATCCAAATTAATAAAATCAGAAACGAAAAGGGAGAGATAACAACAGAAACTGAGGACATTCAAAAAATCATCAGATCCTACTACAAAAACCTGTATTCAACACAACTAGAAAATCTTGAGGAAATGGACAATTTCCTTGACAGATACCAAGTACCAAAATTAAATCAGGATCAAATAGACCATCTAAACCGTCCTATAACCCCTGAAGAAATAGAAGCTGTCATTGGAAGTCTTTCAACCAAAACAAGCACAGGTCTAGATGGTTTTAGTGCAGAATTCTATCAGACCTTCAAAGAAGACCTAAAACCAATATTCTTCAAACTGTTCCACAAAATAGAAACAGAAGGAACACTACCCAACTCGTTCTATGAAGCCACAATTACACTAATACCAAAAGCAAACAAAGATCCGACAAAGAAAGAGAATCTCAGGCCAATCTCTCTTATGAATATCGATGCAAAAATACTCAATAAAATTCTTGCCAACCAAATCCAAGAACACATCAAAACGATCATTCACCATGATCAAGTAGGCTTCATCCCAGGGATGCAGGGATAGTTCAATATAAGGAAATCCATCAATGTAATCCACTACATAAACAATCTCAAAGAAAAAAACCACGTGATCATCTCATTAGATGCTGAGAAAGCATTTGACAAAATCCACATCCTTTCATGCTAAAGGTCTTGGAAAGATCAGGAATTCAAGGCCCATATCTAACCATAGTAAAAGCAATTTACAGCAAACCGGTAGCAGGCATCAAACTAAATGGAGAGAAACTTAAAGCAATCCCACTAAAATCAGGGACTAGACAAGGCTGCCCTCTCTCTCCATATCTTTTCAATATAGTACTTGAAGTTCTAGCTAGAGCAATTAGACAACAAAAAGAGGTCAAAGGGATACAAATTGGAAAGGAAAAAGTCAAACTATCACTATTTGCAGACGATATGATAGTTTACTTAAGCGACCCAAAGAACTCCACCAGAGAACTCCTACAGCTGATAAACGACTTCAGCAAAGTGGCCGGATATAAAATCAACTCAAGCAAGTCAGAAGCCTTCCTATACTCAAAGGATAAGCAGGCTGAGAAAGAAGTAAGAGAAATAATACCCTTCACAATAGCCACAAACCATATTAAGTATCTTGGTGTGACTCTAACCAAATAAGTGAAAGATCTGTATGACAAGAACTTCAAGTTTCTGAAGAAAGAAATTGAAGAAGACCTCAGAAGATAGAAAAATCTGCCATGCTCATGGATTGGCAGGTTTAATATAGTAAAAATGAGCATCTTACCAAAAGTAATACACAGATTCAATGCAATCCCCATCAAAATCCCAACTCAATTCTTCATAGAGTTAGAAAGAGCAATTCAAATATTCATCTGGAATAACAGAAAACCCAGAATAGCTAAAACTATTCTCAAGAGTAAAAGAACCTCTGGGGGAATCAGTATCCCGGACCTCAAGTTGTACTACAGAGCAATAGTGTTAAAAACCGCATGGTATTGGTACAATAACAGACATGTAGATCAATGGAACAGAATTGAAGACCCAGAAATGAATCCACACTCCTATGGTCACTTGAACTTTGACAAAGGAGCTAAAACCATCCAGTGGAAAAAAGATAGCCTTTTCAACAAATGGTGCTGGCTCAGCTGGAGGTCAACATGCAGAAGAATGCAAATTGACCGATTCTTATCTCCTTGCACTAAGCTCAATTCTAAGTGGATCAAAGATCTCCACATAAAACCAAACACACTGAAACTAATAGAAAGGAAACTAGGGTAGAACCTTGAACATATGGGCACAGAGGAGAATTTCCTGAACAGAACTCCAATAGCTTATGCTCTAAGATCAAGAATAGACAAATGGGACCTCATTAAATTACAAAGTTTTTGCAAGGCAAAAGACACTGTCAAAAAGACAAAGCAGCAACCAACTAACTGGGAAATGATCTTTACCAACCTTACATCCAACAGAGGGATAATATCCAATATATACAAAGAACTCAAGAAGCTAAACTCCAGAGAGGCAAGTAACCCTATTAACAAATGGGGTACAGAGCTAAACAAAGAGTTCTCACCTGAAGAATATCTAATGGCTGAGAAGCACCTAAAGAGATGTTCATCATCCTTAGTCATTAGGGAAATGCAAATCAAAACAACCCTGAGATTCCATCTCACACCAGTCAGAATGGCTAAGATCAAAAACACAGGAGACAGCAGTTGTTGGCAAGGATGTGGAGAAAGAGGAACACTCCTCCACTGCTGGTGGAATTGCAAGCTGGTATAACCACTCTGGAAAGCAGTCTGGCAGTTCTTCAGAAAACTGCGCATGACACTCCCGGAGGATCCGGCTATACCACTCCTGGGCATATACACAGAGGCTTTACCTGCATGCAATAAGGACACATGCTCCACTATGTTCATAGCAGCCTTATTTATAATAGCCAGAAGCTGGAAAGAACCTAGATGTCCCTCAACGGAGGAATGGATTCAGAAGATGTGGTATATCTACACAATGGAATACTACTCTGCAATTAAAAACAATGAACTCACGAAATTCCTAGGCAAATTGTCAGATCTTGAAAATATCATCCTTAGTGAGGTAACCCAATCACAAAAGAACACACATGGTATGCAGTCACTGATAAGGGGATATTGACCAGGAATCTCGGAATACCCTAGACACAGTCCGCATATCAATAGATTTCTAAAAAGATGGAAGGAGAGACCCCTGGTCCTGGAAAGACTGGATGTAGGGGAACGCCAGGACAGAGTAATGAGAGGGGGTTGAATGGAGAAAAGAGGGAGGGAAGGGGGCTTATGGGACTTTCGGGGAGGGAGGAAACGGGAAAGGGGAAATGATTTGGAATGTAAATTAAAAAAAAATAAAATAAATAATAAAGAAAAATGATCATTCTCCATGATCAAGTAGGCTTCATCCCAGGGATGCAGGGATGTTTCAATATGAGGAAATCCATCAATGTAATCCACTATATAAACAATCTCAAAGAAAAAAAACACATGGTCATCTCATTAGATGCTGAGAAAACATTTGGCAAAATTCAGCATCCTTTCATGTTAAAGGTCTTGGAAAGATCAGGAATTCGATGCTAATATCTAAACATAGTAAAAGCAATTTACAGCAAACCCATAGCCAACATCAATTAAAAGGGAGAGAAACTTGAAACAATCCCACTAAAATCAGAGACTAGACAAGGCTGCCCTCTTTCCCCATGTCTTTTCAATATAGTACTTAAAGTTCTAGCTAGACCAATTAGACAAAAAACAGAGGTCAAAGGGATACGAAGTGGAAAGGAAGAAGTCAAACTATCACTATTTGCAGACGATATGATAGTATACTTAAGCGACCCAAAGAACTCCACCAGAGAACTCCTAGAGCTGATAAACAACTTCAGCAAAGTGGCCGGATATAAAATCATCTCAAGCAAGTCAGTAGCCTTCCTATACTCAAAAGATAAGCAGGCTGAGAAAGAAGTAAGAGAAATGATACCCTTCATGATAGCCACAAACCATATAAAGTATCTTGGTGTGACTCTGACCAAACAAGTGAAAGATCTGTATGACAAGAACTTCAAGTCTCTGAAAAAAGAAATTGAAGAAGACCTCAGAAGATGGAAAAATCTGCTCATGGATTGGCAGGATTAATATAGTAAAAATGACCATCTTGACAAAAGCAATATAGAGATTCAATGCAATCCCCATCAAAATCCCAACTCAATTCTTCATAGAGTTAGAAAGAGTAATTCAAAAATTCCTCTGGAATAACAGAAAACCCAGGATAGCTTAAACTATTCTCAAGAGTAAAAGAACCTCTGGGGGAATCAGTATCCTGGACCTCAAGATGTACTACAGAGCAATAGTTTTAAAAACCGCATGGTATTGGAACAGTGACAGGCAAGTAGATCAATGGAACACAATTAAAGACCCAGAAATGAATCCACACTCCTATGGTCACTTGATCTTTGACAAAGGAGCTAAAACCATCCAGTGGAAAAAAAATAGCCTTTTCAACAAATGGTGCTGGCTCAACTGGAGGTCAACATGTAGAAGAATGCAAATTGACCCATTCTTATCTCCTTGTACTAAGTTCAATTCCTAGTGCATCAAGGACCTCCACATAAAACCAGACACACTTAAACTAATAGAAAGGAAACTAGGGAAGAACCTTGAACATATGGGCACAGGGGAAAATTTCCTGAATAGAACTCCAATAGCTTATGCTCTAAGATCAAGAATTGACAAATGGGACCTCATTAAATTACAAAGTTTTGCAAGACAAAAGACACTGTCAAAAAGACAAAGCGGCAACCAACTAACTGGGAAATGATCTTTACCAACCCTATATCCGACAGAGGGCTAATATCCAATATATACAAAGAACTCAAGAAGTTAAACTCCAGAGAGCCAAGTAACCCTATTAAAAAATGGGGTACAGAGCTAAACAAAGAGTTCTCACCTGAAGAATATCTAATGGCTGAGAAGCACCTAAAGAGATGTTCTTCATCCTTAGTCATTAGGGAAATGCAAATCAAAACAACCCTGAGATTCCATCTCACACCAGTCAGGATGGCTAAGATCAAAAACACAGGAGACAGCAGTTGTTGGCGAGGATGTGGAGAAAGAGGAACACTCCTGCACTGCTGGTGGAATTGCAAGCTGGTACAACCACTCTGGAAAGCAGTCTTGCGGTTCCTCTGAAAACTGGGCATGACACTCCCGGAGGATCCGGCTATACCACTCCTGAGCCTATACCCAGAGGCTTTACCTGCATGCAATAATGACACATACTCCACTATGTTCATAGCAGCCTTATTTATAATAGCCAGAAGCTGGAAAAAACCCAGATGTCCCTCAACGGAGGAATGGATTCAGAAGATGTGGTATATTTACACAATGGAATACTATTCTACAATTAAAAACAATGGATTCACGATATTCCTAGGCAAATGGTCAGAACTTGAAAATATCATCCTTAGTGAGGTAACCCAATCACAAAAGAACACACATGGTATGCAGTCACTGATAAGGGGATATTAACCCAGAATCTCGGAATACCCTAGACACAATTCGCATATCAATAGATTTCCAAGAATATAGAAGGAGAGACCCCTGGTCCTGGAAAGACTGGATATAGGGGAATGCCAGGACATAGAAACGAGAGGGGTTTGAATGGGGAAAAGAGGGAGGGAAGGGGGCTCATTGGACTTTCGGGGAGGGAAGAAATGGGAAAGGGGAAATGATTTCGAATGTAAACAAAAAAAACTTTAAAAAAAAAGATGGTGCTGTAAGACACTTTCTTAATCAATTAGTGAGCAATACGGGAGGGCCCAGTCCATTGTGGGTACAGGCAGTCTTGGGCTGGTGGTCCCGGTTTCCATAAGAAGTCAGCCTGAGCAAGCTGTGCAAAGCAAGCCAGTATGCAGCACCCTCAAAAAAATGTAAGAAAATAATAGATTATTGATCAACATTATTATAGAAGTCTTAAAAAATGAAACTCATTAGAAATTTCAGTTAGGAGTATTCATTCCTTCATCAGAGAAATATTCCTATATTACGATAAATGACAGCTTTTAAGATTTGCAAATATTAATGCCATTTATCCATTTTTTGGTTTACTGTGTGACTTTATGAAGAACCTTGGTTGTTGATAATAGTACCTACTTTCAAGTGACCTCATCAACAGTACCTCAAGGAGTCTACTTTCAACAAATCCTTATTATTCTAGAATTTATTAAATTTGTGGACTTTGTATCTGACAATGGAAGTTTGTAGAGAAGAATTTACTATCCACAATCATCTGCACTCTCATGATAAGGCATACTTTGGAGATCTGATGCTTATTCTTTCAAAAACTGGGAAAATCATATTTTCAGGAAATGAATAATATGACAGTGTATTTCTCACTGGAGTCATTTCTTGTGTTTTGGTGAGTGTGGTTACTATATATGTGTTGGAGTTTTACTTTGAGTATCCTCTGTATGAATGGAGTAGTAGAAAAATAATGTTGAAGTACCTTGGTTTTTCCATATATGAAGATTGAGAGTTTTGCTGGGTACATCTGTGGTCTCTAAGGGTCTGCATGACATCTGGTCAGTATTTTCTGGATTTCAGAGTCTCTGTTGTGTAGTCAGGTATAATTCTGATAGGACTGTCTTATATATTACTTACCCTGCTTCCTTTAATATTTTTAATAGTCTTTCTTTGTTTTGATAAATATGTGTTGGGAGTATTTTCTTTTCTAGTTCAATCTATTTGTTGTTCATTAGACTTCTTGTTCATTTATGGCCATGTTTTTCTTTAAGTTAGGGAAGCTTTCATCTCTGATTTTGTTTAAGATGTTTCTTGGCCCTCTGAGCTGGGAATCTTAAATATTTTCTATTCCTATTATTCTTAGGTTTGGTCTCTTCACTCTATCTCAATTTTTTGGATTAGGAACTTTTTACTCTTTGTATTTTCTTAGACTTATATGTCCATGTCTTCTATTATATCTTCTATACCTGAAATTTTCTCTTCCATCTCTTATATTCTGTAGTTCCATGCTGGGCAGTGGTGGCGCATGCCTTTAATCTCAGCACTTGGGAGGCAGAGGCAGGTAGATTTCTGAGTCCGAGGCCAGCCTGGTCTACAGAGTGAGTTCCAGGATAACCAGGACCATACAGAGAAACCCTGTCTCAAAAAAACCAAAAAAAAAAAATGCAGTTCCATATGTCTTTTTTAGGTTTTCTTCTTTAAACTATCTTCCACCATCTTCATGAGATAGTATTTTAGGTCCATTTTTTGCTCTTCAGGTGTGTTAGGGCATCCAGAGCTTGCTGTCATAGGAGATTCGGATGGTGTCAAATTACACTGACTTCTGTTACTTACATTGCATTTTACCATATGGTTATCTCAGGTGTTTAGTGACCTGAGTGTATCGAATTGGAGCAAGCCTCCGCAGAAGCAGGTGGAGCTGTGTCTTTGGCTACAGCATGTCTCCTCAGAGTCTCTGGTTAGAACAGGCCTCCTGTGTCCCTGGTGAGAAGTCCTCTTGGGACAGGGTTGAAGGGTTGGGGAGTAGATATGCTGATCTGCCACAGAAGCTGGATTAGGTGCAGACTGGAAGGCAATGGGGATCTGTCAGAGAGGCACAGATCCCATGTCTGGTGGGCTCTGTGGTGGTCCCAACTAGGTGTGTATTGGTCAGGGGGTCTCACCTCTAACCCCAGTTGGCGCATACCACTTGGGAGACGGGTAGGATATGGGGTCAGAGAACTGGCATATTGTTCTGCTTCAGACTCAGGTGGAGGTGCAGACCAGAAGGGTGATGGATCTTGTTTATTTTCATTTTTTTTTAAAATTTTCTTTCAGGGGTACGTTGGAAAGGTGGAGGGCTGATAAGGAGGGGCAAAAAGATGAGTGGGATTAAGGTTCATGATATGAATCTCACAAAGAATCAGCAAAGAGAAAAAAAGAATTATAAAGGAGCTGTGTCTCTTTCTTCTCTCTTTCCTCTCTCATGTCCTCATAGTACCCTTCTTGCAACACCCTTTCCCAACATAATATGTACGTGTGTTTGTGCATGAATGCACATAAATATATACATATATGATGCATATGTGTATATGAATGCACATCTATATGTGCATGTGTCTGTGTGCATGTGCATGTGTATGTGTATGTATACACAGGAATATAAATACAACCTGTTGAATCCAAAATACAGTGGACAAATCTACATCACAGTAGCAGTGACTATGGATCAGGAACATCATAGAAGAGAAGGGCAGAAATATTTAAGAAAAATAATTCCAAAAATTCTGCTGGAAAACAGTCTCCTAAAAATGGCTGCATTCATTTTCAGATCCCTCTCCTCATACCCTACCTCAATTCTCTAGGGACTCTACTGAACCTTGCTTTGGAATTAGATTTTCCCAACTGCTGTAGACTTTATCAGCATTCCCTTCTAGTTTATTCGTATTTCCTGAGTCAGCCACAAATATCTTGAATCCCCAGTGAGTGCACCAGGATGAGACTCAAGGAGCCAATTTTCATAGTTCTTCTTGTGCTTCAGTACAAAATCCTTCTAGTACCCCATCTACATTTGTCTCTAACAAATATAACTGAATCACAAGACAAGGACTAAAAATTATTAATTATGATTATGTTTAATGGCCAAAAAGAGGCAATGAAAAAAATCCTTAATTAAATCATTGAAAACACAAAGCAATGGGGAATCAAATAATGCAGAAAAGTTTAAGACATAAAGATAGAAATAGAATCACTAAAGAAAACCGAAACTGATATGACTGGAAAGAAAAATTTTAGAATGTTTAAAAAAAACTCTCAGAGGTAAGCCTCATTATCAGAGTACAAGAAATTGAAGACATATTTTAACATGTTGAAAAAATTTGAATTAGTACCTTAGCTAAAATTGTATGATAATAATAATAATGATAATAATAATAATAAATAATGATAAAAAGTGTAAGAAGTCTTAGATACAATGAAAAAAGCAAATATAAAATTATAGAAGTAGAAGAAAAAGAAGAAAACCCAGGTTGCAGGGATAAAATATAGTTTCAATAAATCATAGAAGAAAATTTCCCTAGTCTATTGAGTGAGGTGCCTATCAAGATCCTAGAAACATTCATTACACCAAATAGACAGAACCAAAAAAGAATTCCCCAAGACAAATAACAATTATAACACTATATATACAGGACAAAGAAATTATATTAAAAATTATAATGAAAAAACATTACAATGAAAACTACACGGGTGGTGGTGACACACGCCTTTAATCCCAGCACTTGGGAGGCAGAGGCAGGTGGATTTCTGAGTTCGAGGCCAGCCTGGTCTACAGAGTGAGTTCCAGGACAGCCAGGGCTACACAGAGAAACCCTGTCTCGAAAAAACCAAAAAAAAAAAAAAAGAAAAGAAAAAAAAAAGAAAACTACATATAAAGGTAGAGCCTAAAAAACCCCCACTTGTGGGCTGGTGAGATGGTTAAGAGAACTGAATGCTCTTCTGAAGGTTCTGAGTTCAAATCCCAGCAACCACATGGTGGCTCACAACTATCCATAATGAGATCTGACTCTCTTCTAGAGTGTCTGAAGACAGCTACAGTGTACTTAATATAATAAATAAATAAACCTTAAAAAAAAAAACACTTGTAAAGGTTAAGCTTAGTTCTTACTCCCAACCCCATACTCCAAAAAATAACTCTCAGAACTCTCAGAATGTACATATACAAATACATTTCACATATATATGCTCTTCTTTGGCTAGATTATAATTGAGATAACTTAATTTTAACCTACATTTTGCCCTGTGGCTTGTTATTTATACCCAGTTATCATGCATCTCTCTTACCACATCTACCTGTGCCTGGCTGTATCCCAGAAATCTTTCTGCCTCCAGATGTTCTACCTACTATTTCCTGCCTAAGACATAAGCCGTAAGTCATAGGCTATTTAATTGACAGGTGACACATCCATACAATTCACAACATATTCTTTCTACATCAAACTTCTCATTTGATACTCTATCAGCCAGAAGGCAAGTAATAGATAGTCTAAAAATCATAGGTGACCACATATGCTACCTTACATTGTTATACACAGTAATATGTCAACCACAATAGCTGAAGAAAGAAAAGCTTTCTACTTAAAATCAAACTTAAGCAGTTTTTTATCTACTAGTCCAATTCTATAGAAGTTGCTATAATATAACTTCAGTCTGAAGACGGTAACTGCACCAATAAAACACAAAGAATTCATCATTTCAGACCAGCAAATGAAAGGGGAGACTCGAACTGTTACAACAAAATAGCAGGAATGAAGAAACACTGTTCATTGACAACTCTCAATATTAATGATTTCAAACCCCAACAAACGGACTCATACTAACAAACTGGATTAAATAACAGGATTCCTTCCTGTCTCCATCTGTGCCCCATATCTAATGCTATGCCAGAGCTCACTGTACCTAAATACCGCACAGAAAGAGATAGTCTCCCAGGAATACTGACACACCTAAGATCACAGACTCACATGTTCACAGGAAGGAGAAGTTCCAGTCATTGACAGCAAGACCAACAAACACCAGAGATAACTTGATGGTAAGGGTAAAATGCAAGAACCTAAGCAACAGAAACCAAGGCTACTTGACAAAATCAGCCAATTCTCCCACCACAGCAAGTCCTCCATACCCTAACACACCATCAAAGCAAGATTCTGATTTAAAATCAAATCTTGACGATGATGATGATGATGATGATGATGATGATAATGATGATGATGATGATACATGACTTTTAGAAAGACATAACTCCATTAAAGAAATACAGGAGAACACAGGTAAACAGATAGAAGCTTTTAAAGAGAAAGCACAAAAATCCCTTAAAGAATTACAGGAAAACACAACCTAACAAGTTCATGATCTAAAAATGGAAATGAAACAACAAAGGAATTACAAAGGGAGACAACTCTGGAGATAGAAAATGTAGGACAGAGATCAGGAGTCATAGATGCAAGCATCACCAACAGAATACAAAAGGTAGATGAAAGAATCTCAGGTGCAGAAGATATCCTAGAAAACCTTGACACAACAGTCAAAGAAAATGTAAAATGCAAAAAGCTCACAACCTAAAATATCCAGGAAATGCAGGACACAATGAGAAGACCAATCTTAAGGATAATAGGTATAGAAGAGAGCAAAGATTCTTAACTTAAAGGGCCAGTAAATATCTTCAACAATATCATAGAAGAAAATATCCCTAACCTAAAGAAAGAGATGTTCATATACATACAAGAAGCCTACAGAACTCCAAATAGGTTGGATCAGAAAAGAAATTTCTCCCGTCATATATTAGTCAAAACACAAAATGCACTAAACAAAGATAGAATATTAAAAGCAGTAAGGGAAAAAGTTAAGTAACATATAAAGGCAGACCTATGAGAATTACACCAGATTTCTCAACAGACAATTTAAAAACCAGAATATCCTGAGCAGATATCATACAGACCCTAAGAGAACACAAATGCCAGCCAGCCCAGGCTACTATATCAAGCAAAACTCTCAATTACCATAGATGTAAAAACCAAGATATTCAATGACAAAATGAAATATATACAATATCTTTCCACACATCCAGTCCTTCAGTGGATAATTATGGAAAACTCCAAGGCAAGGAAGGAAACTACCACCTAGATAATGCAAGAAAGCAATATTCAGTGTCAGTTTCTTGTGTCTTCTTTTTTGTTCTTTTCTGTATCTTTATTTTGGCCAATTATGATGTGTTCCTTTTGTTTTCTCATTATATTCATTTCATTTTACTTTATTATTATTATATAATACATTATTATTATTAATCATTGCATAGCAGTAATAAATACAGAGAGAAAGCAGGTAGTTATAGATGGAAGAGGTCATGAGGAGGAGCTTGGAAGAATAGATTGCAAAATCTATAATCAGAATATATTATGTGAGAAATAATTCACTTTTCAATAAAAGAAAAATGTAAAGAAGTAAAGAAGAAAGGAAAGAAGTACCAAAGAAAGAACAAAGTAGAATAAAAAGAAAGACAGAATTGCTCTTTCTAGCTCTATGAAGAATTGAGTTGGGTTGGGGGAACCAGAAAAGGGGACAACATTTGAAATGTACATAAAGAATATATCTAATAAAAAAACAGCTATGCAGACAAAAGAAAGTGAATAAAAAAGAAAGGAGAGGATATTATTCATAATACGTTAATTTATACATGTGTGTTTGTGTTTTAAAGATTGTTGATGCAGAATACACCTTAATATTCTGTGAATGCTGCTTCACTTTACAGACTTCTTTTACTAATAATTAATGTTGCTCCTTGTATTAAATGTCTGCATGAAGCCAGTCACCAGATATTCCATTATATATGATGACTCATCCTAAGTTTGCTCAACAAGTATGCTTTACTAGTTTGACTGATTTTCCTTTTGGGATTAGTAGAATAATCTTAATATATTTAACCAGCTTCTTTCTCAAACTCTTATCCCAGTCATGCACAAACTTTTTTTCCCAAGATATCTGGCTATTTATTTCCATATCACATGTAATTTCCATATTTTTTTTTCAATTTTATCAGAAATATTTTCCATGTAAATCTTCAATTTAATCAGAAAATATTTTTACTTTTAGTTTCAATCAATTTAGGAATATTTTTATGCCTACCATCTTATCTGTATAATTTTTCATGAAATAGTCAGTTTTAACATATTTTTTTCTATATATTTCTTGAGTTTTATCAGAAATATTTTCCTTGTAGATTTTCATTTTATCAGAAAATGTTTATAATTTCACTTCCAATCAATGTAGGAATATTTTTATGCCTACCATTTTATCTGTATATTTTTTTTTCATGAAATAGTCAATCTTAACGTGTTTTTCTATATATTTCTTCAGTTTTATCAGAGATATTTTACTTATATATTTACACAATGGAATACTATTCAGCAATTAAAAACAATGAATTCATGAAATTATTAGGCAAATGGGGAACAGGGGGAAGGAAGAGGGCTTATGGGACTTTCGGGGAGGAGGGGGAACCAAGAAAGGGGAAATCATTGGAATGTAAATAAAGAATAGAGAAAATAAAAATAATAATAAAAAAAAATAAAAATGTTTATTAATACAAAAAAAGAAAAAAAAAGAAAACTAATTTGGATGAAAATAGTGAATGTTAATGAAAATTCTGGATGTGTAACAAAGGGTGTCCTGGGAGCAGAATAAATTCTGGAGAGTCAAAAAAAGAAAATAAATACATAATAATAATAAAGTTTAAAAAGTAAATTAAAACATTAAAAAAAAAGAATGTACTAAGCTGCTCTCGTTGGGCACAGGAACAGTCTTGCCAAAGTTTCTTGGCAGGATAAAAATCTGATCAGGATGGGTTTGGTTACTCTCATAGTATTCATTTGAGTATTCCACCAATGGACATGACTTCCCAGGTCAGCTATTACACTATTTTGGGTTCACAACTGGGTGAGACTGATGATGGTTTATCCTCTCCAGCAGTGGCACCGCAGCTTCCAGCACTGTGACTAATCAGTGGGGATGAGACATTCAGGAAAGAACTAACTTGATTTCTTCTTGCTCAGGAGCTTCAGTGGAGTTCCTCAGAAATATTAATCTTTGATGTGCAACCTTCTGATGAAAATGGTAGGGGAACAGAGCATCACCTAGATATATCTCACTTTTGTACAATAATCACATTTGACATATTTTTTCTTTATATGGTTAAATACAAATTCCTGTCATCATTCCTAATCTCATTGTTAAACCAAATAATATGTTACTTTCCTGTAACTGATATTTATTATATTATCTTTATGTATCTAACCCTACAGTCTGGCCACAGTATTAAAATCCTTATCATCTTTGAATGAAAATGTCAAGATAATTTGTATTCTGCCAGTGATGGAAGGAAAAATGTATGTTCTATGTCAGTACATCTCAAGCTGGGAATGAGGGCAGCATATTTTTTCATTAAAGAGTATAATTACTTTGGAAAGATAGAGATATACATCTGAGTGACACAACTTTTGAGAAAACGTGGAGTCATCTTTGTGTTTGTATTCTCACTTACTGGATACTGATATTTCCTATTTCTATAACAAAATTTCAGAGTGTATATAATTTATAAAGAAAAGCTTTTAAACCAAAATTTTATATTCTGAAAATAAACATAATTTGTCATCAAATTACCCATAATTAGGATTTTTTTTTTTTACTATATAGCCTCCTGTACCATGGGTCTTAGTAGCTGTGTCCCTTTACATTGTTTTACGTTAAGGTTCATGTGAAAATTTTTGTTTTTAAACATTGGAAACCAGTTCTCCATACTATGTCTAACTTTCTTCTGCTGAGCTTTTTGCTACTGAAAGATTTGGAGAAGGGGAAGCTAATCCTATCAAATATGCACCTACTTGTAACCCTAAAAAGCTTAAAACAATAGCCCAAATCGAATGACCCATCACAGAGACTCTCGGTCTTTAGATTGAGACCACTTTGAGTGTCACAGGGATCATCAAAGATTATTGCAAATATCAAATATATACATTACAATTCATAGGAGAAGCAGAGTTATAGTTATGAAGTAGAAATTTTAAATAATTCTCTACTTGGGAGTCACCAGAACATGAAGACCTGTATTAAAGTGTTACAGCATTAGGAAGGGTGAAATACTTGTCCACCTGAAAGCTTTGGTTAAACTCAAAGATAATAAAACCAAAACTAATGTCCTGATTCTGGGGAAGGGACTTGGGTAGAAGAGGGTAGGGGGATAGAGATGAGAGAAAGTTGGGGAAGAGAAAATCAGAATTCATTATATGAACATATGAGATTATGAAAGAATTAGTAAAACTTTTTAAAGTTAAGGCATACTGCAATTTATCTTTTGATGACCTGGCCATTTTTACCACTACTTTCTTAGTTCAGGTATGGTTTGTCCAGGATAGATTTATATTATAGAAGCTTAGTACCCATTGTGGTGCAACTAAAGGGAATATAGATTTAAGAGGAAATTCCAGTTAAAATGCAATAATTTGAATGGGTCAAGGAATAGTGACCCTAAAAAATTATTGCTAATGAATTTGACTATGATTTGTGCCAAATAAATTATATAATAAACATGAAAGAACTTATTTTTTTCAGTATTATATGGATGTATGGTGTAAATTTGTGTCTATTTGTATGATTGCTTTCATGTGTGTGCCTGTGCATTTATAGGCCCTAAGTTTACGAGTTGTCCTTCATCATTCTTACCATTTATTCATTGCATCATAGTATATCAAACAAATCCAGAACTAGGTTTTATGGCTTACTTTGTAGCCAAATCAGGTTGGCTATTTTTGATGCTGGAATTTCAGGTGTGCCAGCCCATAAGCATTGATATGAATGCTAGGAATCCAAAGTCTGGTGTGGCAAGTAATTTATAACCATTAAGTGTTCTCCCCAGCCACAATCTAGTGACTATAAAATTTTGGAACTGCTTCTGCAAACATTAATAAGTATGTAGCATATAATAATATGTTACTTTTAAATTTTTAGTGGTAAATATATTGAACACTTCCATCCAGTGTCCTAACCATGCAAAAACACTAAACATGTATGTTATTTATATTTATTATATAAACATTTGTAATTAATTATACTATTTATGTTTTACACAGGCTTGTATCAGTTTAATGTAAAGCTCAGTTATTTGCAAGCAGGAAACCCTGAAGTTCCATTTACAGTATGGTGGGAATCCATACCACTGATGCAGCATACGTTTCAGTGGAACTAGGAAAGATTCTTAAATATTTATAATAGAAAATTATTTGAAAACAAAAAAAAATATTTCATTGATTTAATATCACCTGGAAATCTAGTGAGTATTATGTTTACATGTGTACCATTTTATAGGAGGAATGAGTCCAGAAACCCTGATTGGTAGCTTACAGAAGTTCACTTATATGTAAATGTAACTTCTGTGTCTGCTAACCCCTAAAGCCTGACTGACATCCTGAGACAAATGACAGAGTGCATAACTAGAACAACCAAACAGATGGTGCCACGTACATGAAGGAAGATGTCATGGGCCAATAGGGCCCAGATGGAGGATATAAAGTGTTGAATAGTTTCTGCAATAAATGGATCTGCTTTTGCCACTTGCCTGACACCCAGAGTCTGTTTCCTTGACTATGAGCCATCTTACCCCCACCCCCAAGGCTCTTTCTCAGTGTCCCAAGCAACACAAGTGTATGTTCATAATATGCATATACAGTCACTCTGTACATACAGGAGTGGTGATGGAAATCAATTATTGGTCAATTGCTTAGAATTTTCAAAAAGTGTAGAATGAAGTTAGGCAGGCAGAAAGCAAGGAAGAAAGGAAGGAAAGAAAAAAGAAAAGAGTGTAGGAGCAGAACATACTTAAAAGAATAAATAAAAATTGCATAGGAGAGTAATATAACAAGAAAATGACTACATTTTGTCTATTAATATGGAAGTATTTGAGGCCAGTATATTACTGTGACCAATCACTAAAATGTGACACACTCAATGTAATTTTCATGCAAAATGTCTGATGGCATACACCATTTAGGAAGAGCCTCAGTGGGCAACTGAGATCCCTGGATACAGCCTACTATCTTGCTCAGCTGCCATGAGTGCACTCTGGTTCACCTTCCAAACAACTTTATCATTCTGAATTGCTTGTTCTGTGAAAGAAATGAAATCTTAATAAGTTGGGAGGGAGGAAACGGGAAAGGGGAAATGATTTTGAATGTAAATAAAAAAAACTTAGAAAATAAAATAAAAAAAATAACAATAATAATAAAAAAGACTAAAAATTAAAAATAAAAACAAAACCATAAAAAAAAGACAGTGTCTGGCTATGTAGCCTGGTAGATCTGGACCTCACTACATCTACCAGATCGGCCTTGAATTTGTGCTCCTACTTTCTCAGCTGCTCAGAGGACGGAGCGTGTTCTTGTATACCTGGTATCCTGGACCTCACTGTGTCAGCTACATGCATGTGAAACTGTAGATTAGCTAGACTCATAAATGATGCTATCTGTAGATTGACCTAGGCTGTCCTGGCTCAGGCACCAGCCTTTTGAGCAGTACTTTACACACAGTTAAGTTTTGCCAGTGTGATTGATCTATGGGTTAAAATGGGAGGGACACTCGAAACATGTGCTTGTTTACTCTTCTGCTCTGTTCTATACAGTTCTTATCCAATGCTGACTTGAATCTCTCACCTTTATTGTAGTAAAGTGTAACCTTGATTCTAACACTTTGATCTGAGTCTGACAAGTGAATAAAAAGAAAAGAGTGAGAAAGATTGATTCTGTTTACTATAAATGGATTAATTTTTAAAACTGTAGTATTTTTATAATTGAGAATTTCATATATGGATACACATACCTGATACTCTCATTCCCCACTCTTTCATGAATCACCAAATCTACTACTGATTCCTCACCACCTCACTTTGTGTCCATGTCCATTAACTATCAAAAACTCATCAGCTAGTGGTAGAGAGTCTTAAGCTCCTCTGACTTCATGCATCAGTGCTAAATGTTTAATCTCATTCAGGTCTTATAGAGACAGGCATGGCTGCTGTCCAGAACATTGTTTTGCTCTTTCTTTTTCACCTTTGACTCTTATAGTCCACAAGTTTTTGTGGTCTATAGACACTTCATTTGAATGTCTTAAAACATATTTATATTGTTTAGTCTGTTGCTAATATCAACCTTTTCAGAGAAGACACAGGTTATTTGGTGTGGCTTAGGGCTCTCATAACAACAGAGGGTCTCAGTCTCAGCTTTGTGTGATCTGTTATTCACCTCAGGGGAAAAAATGGGAATGGAAGAAATAATTCCCATATTTTCCTCCTTTCGGAAGGCTTCAGAGAATGCTCAGGACTTTTCCTTCTATGTCTCATGAGTCTGAGAGATATGTCTTTGATAAATCAGATCCTTAACACACAACTACTTCCTTTGAAAAATCATGATGTGCAAATACCTATATATGTTGGACAAATTCTCTATTTCTATTGAAATTTTCATATGTATTAAATTCTAAATTAATACAGTGTTCAAATTTAGTTTTAAGCCATGACAGTTGTCTATACTGACAAAAGAATCAACATCAAATTCAGAACTAGTCCTATTAGAAACAAGGTTTCTTTGTTAAAAACAGATGACAACTTCTTCAGTTCTTTGTATATATTGGATATTAGCCCTCTGTCAGATGTACGGTTGGTAAAGATCATTTCCCAGTTAGTTGGTTGCCGCTTTGTCTTTTTGACAGTGTCTTTTGCCTTGCAAAATCTTTGTAATTAAATGAGGTCTCATTTGTCAATACTTGATCTTAGAGCATAAGCTATTGGAGTTCTATTCAGGAAATTCTCCTCTGTGCCCATATGTTGAAGGTTCTTCCCTAGTTTCCTTTCTATTAGTTTCAGTGTGTCTGGTTTTATATGGAGGTCCTTGATCCACTTGGAATTGAGCTTAGTGCAAGGAGCTAAGAATGGATCAATTTGCATTTTTCTGCATGTTGACCTCCAGTTGAGCCAGCACCATTTGATGAAAAGGCTATCTTTTTTCCACTGGATGGTTTTAGCTCCTTTGTCAAAGATCACATGATCATAGGAGTGTGGATTCATTTCTGGGTCTTCAATTCTGTTCCATTGATCTACATGCCTGTCACTGTACCAATACCATGCGGTTTTTAACACTATTGCTCTGATTCCCCCAGAGGTTCTTTTACTCTTGAGAATAGTTTTAGCTCTCCTGGGTTTTCTGTTATTCCAGAGGAATTTTTGAATTGCTCTTTCTAACTCTATGAAGAATTGAGTTGGGATTTTGATGGGGATTGCATTGAATCTCTATATTGCTTTTGGCAAGATGGTCATTTTTACTATATTAATCCTGCCAATCCATAAGCATGGCAGATTTTTCCATCTTCTGAGGTCTTCTTCAATTTCTTTCTTCAGAGACTTGAAGTTCTTGTCATACAGATCTGTCACTTGTTTGGTTAGAGTCACACCAAGGTACTTTATATGGTTTGTGGCTATCATGAAGGGTATCATTTCTCTTACTTCTTTCTCAGCCCGTTTATCCTTTGAGTATAGGAAGGCTACTGACTTGCTTGAATTGATTTTATATCAGGCCACTTTGCTGAAGTCGTTTATCAGCTGTAGGAGTTCTCTGGTGGAGTTCTTTGGGTCGCTTATGTATACTATCATATCGTCTGCAAATAGTGATAGTTTGACTTCTTTCTTTCCAATTTGTATCCCTTTGACCTCTTTTTGTTGTCTAATTGCTCTAGCTAGAACTTCAAGTACTATATTGAAAAGATATGGAGAGAGAAGGCAGCCTTGTCTAGTCCTTGATTTTAGTGGGATTGCTTTAAGTTTCTCTCCATTTAGATTGATGTTAGCTACAGGTTTGCTGTTAATTGCTTTTACTATGTTTAGATATGGGCCTTGAATTCCTGATCTTTCCAAGACCTTTAGCATAAACTCCAGAGAGGCAAGTAACCCTATTAAAAAATGGGGTACAGAGCTAAACAAAGAGTTCTCCCCTGAAGAATATCTAATGGCTGAGAAGCACCTAAAGAGATGTTCATCATCCTTAGTCATTAGAGAAATGCAAATCAAAACAACCGTGAGATTGCATCTCACACCAGTCAGAATGGCTAAGATCAAAAACACAGGAGACAGCAGTTGTTGGCGAGGATGTGGAGAAAGAGGAACACTCCTCTACTGCTGGTGGAATTGCAAGCTGGAACAACCACTCTGTAAAGCAGTCTGGCGGTTCCTCAGAAAGCTGGGCATGACACTCCCGGAGGATCCTGCTATACTACTCCTGGGCATATATCCAGAGGCTTTATCTGCATGCAATAAGGACACATGCTCCACTATGTTCATAGCAGCCTTATTTATAATAGCCAGAAGCTGGAAAGAACCCAGATATCCCTCAACGGAAGAATGGATTCAGAAGATGTGGTATATTTACACAATGGAATACTACTCTTCAATTAAAAACAATGAATTCACGAAATTCCTAGGCAAATGGTTAGAATTTGAAAATATCATCCTTAGTAAGGTAATCCAATCACAAAAGAACACACATGGTATGCAGTCACTGATAAGGGGATATTAACCCAGAATCTCGGAATACCCTAGACACAATTCACATATCAATAGATTTCCAAGAAGATGGAACGAGAGACCCCCGGTCCTGGAAAGACTGGATGTAGGGGAATGCCAGGACAGAGATAGAGAGGGGGTTGAATGGGGAAAAGAGGGAGGGAAGGGGGCTTATGGTTCTTTCGGGGACGGAGGAAACGGGAAAGGGGAAATGATTTTGAATGTAAATAAAAAAATCTTAGAAAATAAAATAAAATTAAAAAAAAAAAACAGTTGATGAGTCACTGTTGACCTGTTTTCTTCCACTAGGGGCAGACAAGGTAGCACAGTTTGGGGAACAGGATCCACATACAGGCAACAGAGTAAGGGAAATGGGGCGGAGAGAAAGAGATGTTGTAAATGTTCATGTTTATATCTTCAAACACATATTTTTATCTATGTTACATTCACATCTTCCAAGGAATGTTACTTTAATATCAAATCTTCATTATCATGGTGATTATTTGTTAAACCCATCTTTCCCACTCTCTATTTTCCTTTCTTAATAAATCACCTTCTATGTGTCTACATAGTCAATAATATCTAGATCAGAAGGATCGTGTGGAATTGCTACATAGATATGTAAAGACTTGCTCTATCAGCATCCTCCAGCAAAAGAAAAAACACATCCTGAGGAAGAACTACCTGTAGAGAAACTTAGTCTATAGTGGACTAGTCTCTGGAGCTTTTGTGCATCCTATAATCATCAAGCCTCAAGATAATAATGTTTATGAAGCAGGTAAGGATAGAAAATAGGTGAGCCAGCTGGTGCACACATTCATGCATGTATGCACGCACACACACAAACACACACACACATACACGCACACACACACACACACACACACGCATGCACCTATCTCTAGGAATACATTAGCAACCTTGAACTCTCACATGAATAGAGATGCTAGTATCCTTGCTGTTAGCAACATAAATATGCTTATCTCCTTAGGATCCCCTTAGCACCTCACCTTATTTCTAATCAAATACAGTCTGGAATACATTCTGAACATCAGATCAGAAAGCAGAAACAGCCTACAGTGGTTTGGAAGACATGTACAATGATAAATTATATCCTCTAAGTGAACTCTAACAGGCAGTTCCCAGTTTACAGTCTCCTGACAATGTATGATTAGGCATGAATAAGCTTGAACAAAGAAGAATTATGGGAATAGATATGTACAGTAGGACTTTCAGTGAAAATATTAAATCCCTAGTATCTATCATGCCTTCTTGAACCATAAAAGTAATTACTGAGCAATAATCAGGGTCACAGAATACCCTCACACATGTGGCATGCATACCTGATAGTGTATTCCATTAACTTTTAATAAGTTTTCTGTGCTAATTTATAATTTACGTGCAACTTTTTTCATTTTTTTTTTATTTTTCATTCAAAATAGACTTTTCATACAGTGAGCTCTGACTACATTTTTCTGTTGTGAACTTCAATATTGGGTATCTCTTTTCACTGTTGTCGGTAGGATCTGAGAACTTGTATTTCTCCACACTAAATAAGTAGCCACTTATCCTTTAGTTCCTCTGTGCTTTTCAGTCATCAAGACACAGCCCACAATCCACCCACCTTTCCCAAGATATTAAAACTAGGCAAGCCTTTTTATAAGTGATATATTTACTTCTCTGAGTAATCTCATCATTTTACATATTTCTATGGATAAATAATTTGGATGCTATGGAAGAGTTAGATCATAGATGGATCATAGTATTATTTGCTTTAAGACATTGAAGTGTGCTGGAAAATGTGCTTCTGGAAGATTGTAAAAAGGACTGATTTAGAGTGATGAGAAACTCACCAAGTTCTACCATTTTATCATGTGTTATATTTAATAACTGTGGGATGTTCTGAAAAGGCAGCTATATGAAGGTGGTGAAGGTAGACATAGCCACCTGAAAGAACCTAGGCACTGTTTCAATCTGTCCCTTAAGCAAATATGAGAAAAGTGAAGTCAAACATTCCAGGATTAAGACAGGAGATAGTCTTCTATGTTGAGTGCTTCAGGTTTGGGACAGGTATAGCACACACAGAGACTGTAGTCTACCAGCTGCATTCCTGACCTGGCTCCTTGGTAACTGTGAATTTAATTTGGCTCTATGTAGAGAACAAATCTTGCCTATATAATTACCATGTGTATGAGTGTTCTGTGACATACTTTTACAAAACTAGAAAATAAATTAACATTTTAATTGATTATGTTTATTGGCAGGATTTTATTGCTTAATCAAAGCATGCAGATATGGTGTCAGTACAAAAAGTATATTCATATTAGTGAATAGACTTATGGCTATGTGCAAACTTTTTGTCACTATTGCATATAAATACATCTTTGATATATCCCTGAATTGAAACACTATGACTATGTACTGAGAGTCACCCTGGTCATTAAGTTTTCAAATCAATCTCTTGATTAACATATCCACCTACAAGTCTCCTTTGTCCAACATCATCCTCAGAATATTAGTGGGTGTCAGTCTCACCCAGTAAAATCTCTATCTCCTAAAGAATACTTCTTTGCACATGTACAACTTTTACCATTCAACTGTTCATGAAAATTTACACTAAGTCTGGATACTACTAAGGCTAGATCTCCCCATTTATAGCTTCTACATTTTCTTCCTTTCATGCTTTTGTCACCACATAGCCTGAGTCCTTCTATCCTAAATTTAGACTAATATACATGTCCTCTAAATACTTATAAAAGTTAAGGTGCCTATAGCATATGCAATTTTGGGATTCATTGTACATTTAAGGACATGAATCATTATTTCTGAGAGAATACTCATAAACATTACATACAATAACTTGTGTTAAAAGGGAGAAGTCAGGTATCATAATTTGAAGACTCACAGGAACATTGGATATAGATATAATCCCAGATGAATCTAGGAAGGGAGCTCATATGCATAGAAAGAGCACACCTCTGACCCCTAATGAATTACAGGCATGGAAATGGAGAGGAGCCTGAGGAAAAGAAGGTCCAGTGACATGCCCAAAGTGGGATCCAGCTCAAGGGGAGGTCCCAAGGTCTGATGCTTTTACTAGGGGTATGTAGCACTCACAAAAAGGGACCTAGCATGACGGCACTTCGGAAGATGTAACAAACAGTTGAAAGAGTCATATGCAGATATTTGAACCCATCCAATGGACTGAAGCAGCTGACCCCTGTTGTTGAATTATGGAATGGTGAAAGAAGCTGAGGAGAAGGGTGATCCTGTAGGAGGACCAGCAGTCTCAATTAATATGGACACCTGAGATCTCTCAAAGAGTGGACCACCAAACAGGTAGCCAACATCAGCAGATATGAGGCCCCCAACACACACACAGTAGAGGACTTCCAGGTATATGTTCTTTCAGAGATGGTGCACCTAATCCTCAAGAAACTGGAGGCCCTTTAGAGGGCAGGTAGTGTGGGGGGTAGGGACATTCACATGGAGACAGGGGCTGGGGAGGAGGTACGGGATGTGGAACAGTTGGAGGGTGTATGGGGGAGGAATAAAATAAGGAGTGTAAAAAATAAGTTAATTAATGAAAAAAAAAGAAGAAAGAGGATAGAAAACCCATGTCATTTTCTGGCTTGATGGAAACAATTCTTGAGTAGCTGAGCTGTCATAAATAAGTAATGTCAGATTCGTAACCTGGAAAGATGGGTTATTTATATGAGATTGTGTCCTCCTTTACAAATCATACCTTCCATTATTATTTCTATTACACTTTGGGAGTCATTGTGAACAAGAAGCTGCAAGGTCAGTTCTGGTACTCAGTCCAAGGGATGCATCTACATTAGGCTTTTATACCCAAAGCTCAGGGAACATTTAGGAAAAGCAAGTGGAAAGGCTAATAGAGCCAGAGGATCAGGGAGTTTGTTATGAGGCTGTGTTTCCAAGTAACAACAAAGCTATACCTGTAACATCTTGACAACATGAGTACCCAAATGTGAGTTGAACAAGGAGGACAGCAATTAAGATGATAAACCGAATGGACAACAGTCCATGAGTCCGCACTTCTTCAAAAACTACTATGGAGAAGTGGTTAAAGCTGGAAGATGAAGAGTTCCTCCTTAGAAAAGAGCACACCCATTGATTGTCCAGGTTGAAAAGATCGGCCCTGAAAACACACATAAAGTAATGTTATAAGAAGTCAAAGAATTATAGTTAGGAGTGTGTGTGCATTTCTGTGCTTGTATGAAAATATGTAAGTGAATACAAAAACAATTAATGGTAAAAGAGGCCATGAATTTGAAAGAGAGCAGGGATAAATTTGGGGGGGCATGGAATAAGCAAAGGTTAGGGGAAAAGTAACTAAAATTCAAGTTCACAAAGAAATATAGGAGAAAAAAACCAGAAGAAATTGTATGGCCACAATAAAGTCTGCACCTAAATTTGAAAGGACAATGGAACCAGTTATATACTGCCTAGAACAATACGATATCTGAAGCATCCCAAAATGGAGAAAAACAGCACAAGGAAACTCTACACAAAACATGATAGAAATAAAAATAATGTGTAACTCGTAGACTATTGCTGTTGTTTATTCTTCAAAGAGAAGCACATTCCCTACAGATAAACCTATACTATATCTTAATTGGAGACAGAGAGAACCACAAATCTGTAATGAGCTACTGACCTGATGTTTACTGCAGCTGTGCCTACACTTTGCTGATTTGCATGTGCCCAAAGCACAGCCCACTGACATGAGAACTTCTTCATAATCGGGTCTCACCCTGTGGTGGAGTCAGCCTCACACTGATCACACACAGACATGAGTGTTCCTACTCAGCTCCTGGGGTTGCTGTTTCTGTGACTTACAGGTAAGGAAGAGAGCACCGGAAATTTATTCAGCTTCCTGTAGTCAGTGCTGCTTGGTCTTATTGAAAATCCTCTTGTGAGAGAATTAATCATGTGGAGATTTGTTCTCAATTTTCCAATCTTAGATGCCAGATGTGATATCTAGATGAGTCAGTCTCCAGCCTCCCTGGCTGCATTTCTGGGAGAAAGTGTCACCATAACATGTCAAGCAAGTGAGAACATTTACAAGTATTTAGCATGGTATCAGCAAACACCAGGGAAATCTCCTCAGCTCCTTATCTTTGGTGCAACCAGCTTGGCAGATGGTGTTCCATCGAAGTTCAGTGGCAGTGGATCTGGCACACAGTATTCTCTCAAGATTAACAATTTGCAGCCTGAAGATGTTTACACTTATTACTGCCAAAGTGTTTTAAGTACCCATTCCACAGTGATTCTAGCCATGGCAAACCACCCATGGAATCAGAAGTGAGAATGCTTGCTAGTGTTTCCAGTTGTTCAGCTGCTTAGAAAAGCCTTTTGCCAGGGCTTAAAGTTCAATGGGTTGGTTCTGTAAAAGGGTCAGAGGCTTTTCTCTGTCCTAAATCCCTGTCCTTTTTCCCATGTCTAGTATCAAACCAAGGGAATTCCTTACATGAGTAAAAACATATCAAAAGCAACAAAAACAAAACAAAACAAAACACATTTTTTTACGTTTGAACAGGCTTATGGCAACAGCTGAGAATCATTCAACACACTTGTCAACACACACACACACATAGACACACACACAGATTACAATGAGGTGGAGTTATTTGGGTATGAAAAAATTATCTATAGGATTAATATATTGAGGAAGAAGTCTGTGGAAATAGTTTAACGATTAAGAACATACAAAGGATCTGAATTCAAGATGTAACACTCACTCGATTTCTAGCTTTTGGGAACTCCAGTTCAAGAATTTTTACACCATTCTTCCTGCCTATGAATAAGGAAAATCCAATGTTGAGGCAGGTAACCAGGCCTCAAAGACGTCATGAATATAACTGAGTTTAAATTGATGTCTTCAATCTGGACCATACTTGGGGAGTCTGATATCACTCAGTGTACTCCCAAGAAATTTAAACATAATATAGTTTGGGGAAAAAATTTCTTGGTGTAATATAATCTCTGGTAAACAAAGAAGTGTTATTATATCAAAACTCAATCCAGGGTATATGCCATTTCTTAAAAGAAGATGAGATTTAGAGGTAGGTTACATGTACTCTCTTAAGAGGTAAAGGAAGGGTCTGGGGTCTGGCATGTTAATGGTCATACAGATAATAGGGATGTCATTTTTGCCATTAGTCACCCTGTTGTTAGAGTTAGGAAGAGGCTCTGGATATAGAGATAATGTAAAATTTATTCTACATACACATAAAATCTATTCTAATTTTCCCTCCCTGGGATACCTAAGTTATCCCATCCATTTCTTCCTCTTTGACTTTCTTCTCTGTGTCTATGAATCATACCTTAGTTATCATTTATTTAATGGGTTACCTTTCTATTGCTGTGACAAGGCATCACGGCCAAAGCAATTTGTTAAAGAAAGATTTAATTGAGGTGCTCTCAGTTCCAGAGGATTAGGACAGGATTAACATGGATGGAAGCATGATAGCAAGCAGGCAGGAATGGACCTGATACCATAATTAATAACTTAAATGTTCACCTGCGAGTAGGAGACACATAGAGGCAGAGAGATAACTGGCAGTGGCTTGAGCATTTGAAACCTCATCTTACACATAAATGAAAGTGAATATATAATCTCCTCTCATCAGTGACCAAGATCAGATGGATATATTTACTTATGATTTTTGATAACCAAAATACAAGTAAGACCAAATATTCATTGTCGCAAGTAAACTCTTATTGTTTCCAAGTGAATGCCTTTTGATTTTCTATTCCTGACAGGAGGCACAAACTTGTCAACCTTGTTTTAATGTATGTTCTGAAATGGCATGATATATCCAAAGGGGATTGGTGCATAGAATATTTTTTGGTTCATTTTTGTTGGGCATTAAAGCATTATTGCATGCTGGAGCTAGCACTTAGATATACTTTTTCCATTCTGGAGTGAAAGCATAAATCAGATCTACATTAAATGATATGTCAGGAAATCTCACAGAATTGGGTAAATTATTGAATTATTTTGTGATAGATGTAAGGGTCATGCACTGGGCTGTCAAGGCCAGAAACATTGCACAACAATTTAATTTGTGAGTGTAATTAACTGCGCTGAGAAAATAAGTGAGAATTGTTATGAGGCAATGACTGTAGAGAAATTTTTGGCAAAAATCAGCAGATGAATTAAACATAGACCCAGGCCTGGGCAGTACAGAATACTTTGGTTCCTTCTGGCCAGATAGGGAAGAAGAACAAGAGCACAGGAAGATTATCATTCCAGGATGGTGGTGGCAAGGCAGAAGTCTAAGTCACAAGAATATTGTAAAGCAGTAGGGATATACTTTAGGGAACTTCAGATCATTTTCAAATGAACTAAAGAAAAAGTTCTCCTTAGGTTGTTTTTCTGCACTTTGATTTCATACTAAGAATTGCAGGGAATAGAGCAAAGAAGATAATAATCAATAATGAAAATAGCTTGTGATCTTCATTGCATTTCTGAGTGTATTCTCTGGTAAATAGCTTTGTCCTAAATGGGACAGAAAAAGGGAAAGAACACAATGAACTTGGAGTTATTCAAAACAGCATGCTACTCTTAAGACTCATCTCCTTGCACTAAGCTCAATTCTAAGTGGATCAAAGATCTCCACATAAAACCAGACACACTGAAACTAATAGAAGGGAAACTAGGGAAGAACCTTGAACATATGGGCACAGGGGAGAATTTCCTGAACAGAACTCCAATACCTTATGCTCTAAGATCAAGAATAGACAAATGGGACCTCATTAAATTACAAAGTTTTTGCAAGGCAAAAGACACTGTCAAAAAGACAAAGCGGCAACCAACTAACTGGGAAATGATCTTTACCAACCTTACATCCGACAGAGGGCTAATATCCAAGATATACAAAGAACTCAAGAAGTTAAACTCCAGAGAGGCAAGTAACCTTATTAAAAAATGGGGTACAGAGCTACACAAAGAGTTCTCACCTGAAGAATATCTAATGACTGAGAAGCACCTAAAGAGATGTTCATCATCCTTAGTCATTAGGGAAATGCAAATCAAAACAACCCTGAGATTCCATCTCACACCAGTCAGGATGGCTAAGATCAAAAACACAGGAGACAGCAGTTGTTGGTGAGGATGTGGAGAAAGAGGAACACTCCTCCACTGCTGGTGGAATTGCAAGCTGGTACAACCACTCTGGAAAGCAGTCTCGTGGTTCCTCAGAAAACTGGGCATGACACTCCCGCAGGATCTGGCTATACCACTCCTGGGCATATACCCAGAGACTTTACCTGCATGCAATAAGGACACATGCTCCACTATGTTCATAGCAGCCTTGTTTATAATAACCAGAAGCTGGAAAGAACCCAGATGTCCCTCAACGGAGGAATGGATTCAGAAGATGTGGTATATCTACACAATGGAATACTACTCTGCAATTAAAAACAATGAATTAACGAAATTCCTAGGCAAATGGTCAGATCTTGAAAATATCATCCTTAGTGAGGTAACCCAATCACAAAAGAACACACATGGTATGCAGTCACTGATAAGGGGATATTGACCCAGAATCTCGGAATACCCTAGACACAATCCGCATATCAATAGATTTCTAAAAAGATGGAAGGAGAGAACCCTGGTCCTGGAAAGACTGGATGTAGGGGAACGCCAGGACAGAGTAATGAGAGGGGGTTGAATGGAGAAAAGAGGGAGGGAAGGGGGCTTATGGGACTTTCGGGGAGGGAGGAAACAGGAAAGGTGAAGTGATTTGGAATGTAAATTAAAAAAATAAAAAATAAAATAAAAAAAAGACTCAAGATTGACTATTTAATTTTGTAGACAAAAATGCATCTCTTTTCCATCATGGGATAGCTGTATGTATTGGGACAGACTGAGTTATTGAGATGAGGCTACTCTTCCACACTTCACATAATCCATCATTTTAAAAACTAAATCTTCATAGTCTAACCAATGCTCATTTGACTCTTTAAGATTCTATGTTCTATGCCATGTCCTACCACCACCAAATTTTCCCCATCTTCAAGGAGAACGAAATTTTCCATAGCTGAGTGTAGGACCAATGATATCAAATAAGGGGAAGAGACAAATACATAGTAATAGAATTTGAAAAATCTACATTTAGGAGATTCAGCCAGAGTATAGTGACTAAGATCCGCATAGATGTTATCATATTTAATGTTCATGGTGTGTTGCCAGAAGTCCTGGAGGAAGGATTATAGCAAGAATGTGGGTTTTCTGGAGCTAGCCCACTATGTTGTGTGGTTGCAAGAGGTATTCTCTGACAGGCATCAACCCCAGAGACTTTGTCTCAGGACTGAATCACATTGTTGATGTTTCTTTCCTGCCACTGTTATATAGCCTAATGATTCCTGAGTATCAGCCTAGCCTAATAGGAAAATTTCCTGAAGATAAATTTGAAGAAATACTTTCATATAATAATGCTATTTAGATGAATTATTGACTTTATAAAAACCTTGATTTGATTCATATAATTTTAGGAATATAGTTAAAGGAGATGGTTTTATTTGTTTTTCCAGAAAGATATTATAAGTTAGAATCAAGAATAGAATGTGCCCCACCTCATAAATAGTAAATAAGGACCGCATAATAAGGAATATACTGAGATATCACAAATAGTACTGAGAAGAGAAATAAGCTTGGGATATATTTGTGATCAAAGAAAAAACATTCATTCTAAGTCACATCCAAGGAAGAGGACATGGGTAGTCACCAAAGTGAGGCCGTATGAAACTGTTGCTTTGAAATGATAATGAGGTTATACAATGAAACAGTGCTTTAAATTTACTATCAACTTCCTTGTACAATTCCCTTTCTGTAACATTTTATCTGTGAGATAAATTTACACAGGACTTTTGCCTTAGAAGGTATATACAGGCTGAAAGAAAAAATAAAGTGCGGCTGTTGGGGCTCTGCTTTTTCAACCAAATATATATACATGTAAATATGTACATAGGTACATACATATGTATGTATGCATATTTCTATGGTCTGTTTGTTTATATGTATGTATGTATTCTATCCAGATGTATGGATGTAACTATGCATGTACACTTGTGAAATCGATAAATGCTCCACTGACCAAAACAGATACATTGGAAATATGCTTATGACTAGGCACTGTTATAATTTCAGGAATCAGTGGAGATTGTGTGATAAAATAGTCTTCAACCTCAGTAGAGAAGTTATCTTGTGTATTTTATGGATGTATCACCTGTCAATTAGAAATTCTATGATCTATATCTTAGGCAGAACACGGGAGGTGGGACATCTAGGGGGAGAAAATATTATGGGAGAGAGGTGCAAAAAGGTTCAGTCCAGAAAAGACGTGTGGTACCTGGTACCTGATCACAGGTAATCAGCCACATGTATGTATATAAATTAAAATAAATGTGTTATCTTAAATTATGATTCTAGTCAGCAAAGTGCTTAACTATATATGGCCAAGGTATTTGTAAATATATTTTGACAGTGAGTCTTAGTTCTGGGAGCATGGGACTAGGAGGTAGATGCAGGCATAACTTTTACAGGTGCTATTGGACAATCAGCATCCAACTATTGCAAGTCAGGGTCTCTTAGACAGTAATGGAAAAACTTATTTGAATTGGTTATTATGGTGACCAGGCCAGACTCTACATCATCTAATAAATCAGGTGTCCAAATTAGATCCTGGAAATGACAGGTTCAGTGCAAGTGGATCAGCCACAGATTTTACATTAAAAATCGAGTGCAGGGTGAGGATTTGGGAGTTTATTACTGCATGAAAGCTACACATGATCCTTTCACAGTGACACATGAAAAAAAAAGCATCCTTGCTTCAGTCAGCACACATACCAATGTGCTGCCTTACTGGAGAGGAGTAGAACACTCTGTGTGATAGGGAGCGGCTAGGGAACTTGAGATATTGTTTGCAATGAGACCTTTGGCTAGATTCATTTGATTGGATAAGTAGTTTGACTAGACCTCAAATTCCATCAGTTTTTGATCTATCTAGCTGGAACAGTCATGGTATTGCCTCTCTGTCAGCAGAAATGAATTTCATTAATCTTGTTTATTCTCTTAATTTTAGCCATTTGATTTTTTGAATTAATCTCTTGATTAATAAAAATAACTTTGGTTATTTTAAAGATGTATGAGTTTTTAATGAAGTTTTCATTTAACTTTGAAAATGCTTAGATGTCTAGCCACATTATCATTTATCTGCTTAAGTACCCATAATATGTTATTTGGAATGTCTTCTGTAAGAATTGTATAGATTTCATTTTGAAAAGGATGTGTAATCAGAAAGAAGTTATGTTCATTTGGAGACTTAATTTTACTGATTTTGAAATGTTTCTTAAGTCTTTATATTGATATTTCTAAATCTGACAGAATAATTGGCTCTATATATTTTATTGATGGATTTTTGTAGTGAAAGCCTTACTCCTATTGTCTGGACTTGGCTCAGGTTGTGTATAGTTTTGCAATCTGTATAATTGGTCTCTAATTGTTAGTAATATTAACAAAACCTGCAAGAGTTACAGTGGCCTAAGCTTTGGTATTTGAGGTATTATCTATTTACTGAGAACTGCTTCTAACAAGTATGTTTACCCATAGTTCTGTGTAAGGTAGGTTAGGAGCAAAACATCATAGTGCACAGAATTGTGTGAGCAGGTTCTTTCACTGTTTCCTCAGTCTACAGAAGACCTGGGTTTCTCACTGTCTTCAATTGGGTATGAAATTACATGTGCATGATTCTTTGTTGAAGAGTTTCTTTGTTCTCTAGGATGGATCAGGAATTGTTGTTTTCACTGAAGCAGACCAGCCAAGAGTATACCCCAACAGAAAGAATGGGGCTGCACAAGGGGAGGAAGGGACAGAAGGGAAGTGGTATTTGGGAGCGCGGGGCTTTCCTGATGACTCTAGCTATGCAAAAGCCTGAATTATATTGTACTCACTGCTAAATTCTATATGTGAAGAGGCATGCAGAGATGTCTGTCAACTACAAACACTGCAACAAGTGTCCAGGAGAGGGAGCCATAATATAGGCAGAGAAGAGCAAAGTGACCTGTTCTATCACTCTAAGGACTTACAACAATATGAGGCCTGCATCATTTGCACAGATATTTCTTTTATTAGTTGTTCCTGCCTCTTAGATTGTCCTTTAATGTTTTGTGGCACGCTCAGAATCCACAAGGGGAAATAAAATGGGAAGATGCTGTCTTTGTCATTAATCACTGCAGTACCCATCTGGATTTCAGGTAAGGTTATTGGACAAAGCAAAAAAGCAGATGATGGAATATAAATACCCACTTTTCATTCAATATAGGGAAACACTGATTAATGAAGTATTTTTAATGTTTAGATATGAAAATTAAAAAGATAATGTATTTTCCCTTTTCCCTACTAATATTTCATGAGTGCTTTTAGTCTCAGTGGGTAATATTGTGATGAACCAGTCTCCAGCTCTCCTGCTGTAATTACAGGGGATAAACTTATGTATTGGTCTTTGATTCATCTCATTGTATTTATTTTATTTTACTTTAATATTATTATACTATATGCATTATTATTATTATTAAATATTATTGCACTGAATCATCTTTATTTTCTAATTATAGAGTGAAAGCTGGTGGATCCTAATGGAAGGGATTATGGGCAGGAGCTGGGAGGAATAGAACGAAGGGACACCATAATAAGAATATATATTATGTGAAAAAAAATGAATTTTCAGTAAAAGAAAAAAGAAAAGTAAAAAGTAAAAAAATATCAAATAGAGGAAAAGACAAGAAAGAAAGAAAGAAAGAAAGAAAGAAAGAAAGAGAGAGAGAGAGAGAGAAAGGAAAGAAGGAAGAAAGAAAGGAAAAAAGGAAGAAAGGGCTGAGTACAGAAAGAAGGAAATATTGTCCATGATACATTAATCTATACATGTGTGTTTGTGTTTTAATAATTGCAGATGCAGTATACATCTTGATATTCTATGCATGATGCTTCACTGTATAGTTTCATTTATTAATAATTAATATATGGTAATTGCACACATCTGTTCCTTGTATTGAATGCCAGCATAATGCCAGTCACCAGATACTCCATTATCCCCAATAACTAATCCTAAATTTACTGATCATATATGATTTACTAGTTTGATTGTTTTTCCATTGGGGATTAGTAGAATAATCTTAATATATTTAATCATCCCCTTTCTCAACCTCTCATCCAAACCATGCAAAAACACTTCTTCCTATCTGCCTATTTTACTTCCCAATTATATGCATTCTATTGTAATCCCTCCAAAGACCTCCCAATGTGTGATTCCATTTTAGCTTCTTAGATAAATATATAATACAATGCAGACAAAGAAGTTGAAAATTTGAAGTTATAATTCACACATGATGGAAAAAGTCACAAATTTGTGTGAATGACTAAAGCATTATATTCACTATAATATTTCCAAGTCCATACATCTTCCAAAATTTTTCATAATTTATGATTTTTGCCACCTAAAAATTCCACTGAATCAATGTACTACATTTCCATTATCCATTTATCTGGTATATATAAAAATTGATTCAATTTGCTAGCTATTTTGAATGGAGTTGCAAAATACATGGATATGCTTTTATGTCTGTTGTAGGCTATAGGAAACCTTTGTGTATATCCATAGGGATGGCATAGCTGGGTAATGTAGTAGTGCTATCTGTAGCTGTTTGAGAAAATTGCACACTGATTTTATAGTTTTTGCATCCCACCATCACTGAACTGGGGCTATTCTTTAATCCTGTTCTTATTGCTCAAGAGACTTAATAATCTATGTTTCAGCTATTGAGGCTTTTCAAAAGCTCAGAGACAGTTTTTAGGTAAAAAAAAAAAAATATGTTCCTGCTTGGTTATATGGTTCAAGTGACAGGAACAGTTGTTTCTTTAAATTGGACTGATGAAAATTTCTCCCTTGATTTAGACTGTCTCAGAACTGAGGACTTTTAAGTAGCCTACAAAAAAATCAATTACTAGGAAAGGAATTTGTTGAACATCCTAAAAATACATCTGTGGCACACTTCATCACTCCTATCGGTAAGGCATCCAAGATGAAGTATTTTATTTTTAGCTGGAAAGTGCTAAAAATGTGTTTTGATATTTCAGTTGTTGAAATTTTTCTCTACGGTGGCAGATCATAAACTTTTTAAAAGGATTTCATACTCTCTTCTGGAAAAAAATATGTCTACCTAGAACATCCAGAATTTTTTACTTCTTGTTCATCAAATCTCATTAATAAGACATGACTTTAGAGTTATATATTGTGATGCTTCATAGAAGCATAGAAGATAGTTAAAGAAGATATTGTAAGAAACATCAAGGAAAACAACATAATCCTGGAATAAGACCATGGATTTGAGATGCTCTTCATTTCAAATACTGAATGAATCCTAGATACTTCTGTATACTGTGCTAATTATGTAACCATGTATGTGAAAGCTGTGTCTCGTTTAATTCTCAACATTTCAAATTTTACCACAAGGTATTAGGCATTAGGAGCCTGCTCTTCTAACCATGTGTTTATTATAACTATATGAAGTCAGTACGATTTGCATAAATCCTTCTTGCTTTTATTATTTCTACCTCTTAGAGTATTATAAGAAGGCCCTTCTCAGGGCTGTGTTATGATTCACACAAACACAGTGAAGCTCAAAGATGGAGTTCATAGTTCAGTTCCTTGTACTTTTGCTTTTCTGGATTTCAGGTATGACTGGACATTGCAAAAAGTGGAGATGTTATTTAACTACAAAATTTTCCTGCTTTATTTGGAAGCCAGCATTACATCAGACTTTACTTTCTGTTTAAAGAAATTAATACAATAAAGTCTTAGAAAAATAAGTTTCTAAGTGATGTTCATATCCAATATTGTGTTCTACTATTATTTGTTTTCTATTTCCAGCCTCCAGAGGTAACATTGTACTGACTCAATATCCAGCCACCCTGTCTGTGACTCCAGGAGATAGAGTCACTCTCTCCTGCAAGACCAGCCAGGGTGTTGGCACAAACTTAAACTGGTATCAGCAAAAATCAGAATAGTCTCCAAGGCTTCACATCAAGCATGCTTCCCAGTCCATCTCTGGGATGCCCCCAGGTTCAGTGGCAGTGCATCAGGGACTAATTTCACTCTCAACATCAACAGTGTGGAACCTGAAGATATCTCAAGTTATTACTCTCAACAGAGTAACACCTGGCTTCCCACGGTAATGCAGACCAGAATAAAAATCACAAGGAAAGCAGAAGTGTGAGGCAGGGCTGCTTTAGCTGTTTCTGGAAGTACATCAGTCATATTCAAAATGGCTCACAAATGCAGCTAGGTGTGAGATTGGAAGAAATATGTGGAATGAAGAAGACTTGAAGAGCCCTTGCCTGTGAATCCTCTTCACTTTATTTCAGCACTAGAATATCTAGCATAAAATTGCCCTGCTGTAACCAGACAGTCTTCATCCAGTGGACTACAACTAGAGAAAATATCATCCTGGATGAACAGAAAGATTGATTAATTTCCCATACCCTTATATTTGTTAGAATTTCAGATAATGAAACCTCCTAACCCAAAGCATATAATATATTCATTTTTTTATTTTCTAAGATTTTTATTTACATTCCAAATCATTTTCCCTTTCCTGTTTCCTCATTCACCGAAAGTCCTATAAGCCCTTTCCCTCCTTCTTTTCACCATTAAACACCTCTCACCTCTCTGTCCTGGCATTCCCCTATATCCAGTCTTTCCAGGACCAGGGGACTCTCTTTCCATCTTCTTGGAAAGCTACTGATATGCGAATTGTGTCTAGGGTATTCCAAGATTCTGGGTTAATATCCCCTTATCAGTGCTTGCATACCATGTGTGTTCTTTTGTGATTGGGTTACCTTACTAGGGATGATATTTTCATGTTCTGACCATTTGCCTAGGAATTTCGTGAATTCATTGTTTTTAATTGCAGAGTGGTATTCCATTGTGTAAATATACCACATCTTCTGAATAAATTCTTCCATTGAGGGACATCTGGATTCTTTCCAGCTTCTGGCTATTGTAAATAAGGCTGCTATGAACATAGTGGAGCATGTGTCCTTCCTGCATAAAGGGGAATCCTCTGGGAATATGGCCAGGAGTGGTACAGCAGGATCCTACTGGAGTGTCATGGCCAGTTTTCTGAGGATCCGCCAGACTGCTTTCCAGAGTGGTTGTACCAGCTTGCAATCCCACCAGCAGTGGAGGAGTGTTCCTCTTTCTCCACATCATAGCCAACAACTGCTGTCTCCTGTGTTTTTGATCTTAGCCATCCTGACTGGTGTGAGATGGAATCTCAGGGTTGTTTTGATTTGCATTTCCCTAATGACTAAGGATGATGAACATCTCTTTAGGTGCTTTTCAGCCATTAGATATTCTTCAGGTGAGAACTCTTTGTTTAGCTCTGTACCCCATTTTTTAATAGGGTTATTTGGATCTCTGGAGTCTAACTTCTTGAATTCTTTGTATATATTGGATATTAGCCTTCTGTCAGATGTAGGGTTGGTAAAGATCTTTTCCCAGTTTGTTGGTTGTTGCTTTGTCCTTTTGACAGTGTCCTTTGCCTTACAGAAATTTTGTAAATTTATGAGGTCCCATTTGTCAATTCTTGATGTTAGAGCATAAGCTATTGGTGTTCTGTTCAGGAAACTTTTCCCTGTGCCCATATGTTCAAGGTTCTTCCCTAGTTTCTTTTTATTAGTTTCAGTGTGTCTCGTTTTATGTGGAGGTCCTTGATCCACTTGGAATTGAGCTTAGTGCAAGGAGATAAGAATGGATCAATTTGCATTCTTCTGCATGTTGACCTCCAGTTGAACCAGCACCATTTGTTGAAAAGGCTATCTTTTTTCCACTGGATTGTTTCTGGGCCTTCAATTCTGTTCCATTGATCTACATGCCAGTCACTGTACCAATATCAGGCAGTTTTTAACACAATTGCTCTGTAGTATAGCTTGATGTCCAGGATACTGATTCCACCAGAAGTTCTTTTACTCTTGAGAATAGTTTTAGCTCTCCTTGGTTTTCTGTTATTCCATATGAATTTTTGAATTGCTCTTTCTAACTCTATGAAGAATTGAGTTGGGATTTTGATGGGGACTGCATTGATTCTGTATATTGTTTTTGGCAAGATGTTCATTTTTACTATATTAATCCTGCCAATCCATGAGCATGGAAGACTTTTCCATCTTCTGAGGTCTTCTTCAATTTCTTTCTTCAGAGACTTGAAGTTCTTGTCATACAGATCTTTCACTTTTTAGGTTAGAGTCAAACCAAGATACTTTATATTGTTTGTGGCTATCATGAAGGGTATCATTTCTATTATTTCTTTATAAGCCTGCTTATCCTTTGAGTATAGGAAGGCTACTGATTGCTTGAGTTGATTTTATATATGGCCACTTTGCTTAAGTTGCTTATCAGCTGTAGGAGTTCTCTAGAGGAGTTCTTTGGGTCGCTTAAGTATACTATCATATTGTCTGCAAATAGTGATAGTTTGACTTCTTCCTTTCTAATTAGTATCCCTTTGACCTCCATTTGTTGTCTAATTGCTCTAGCTAAAACTTCAAGTACTATATTGCAAAGATATGGAAAGAAGGCAGCATGTCTAGTCCCTGATTTTAGTGGGATTGCTTCAAGTTTCTCTCCATTTAGTTTGATGTTGGCCTCTGGTTTGCTGTAAATTGCTTTTATTACATTTAGATACAGGCTGCGAATTCCTGATCTTTCCAAGACCTTTAACAAGAAAGGATGCTGAATTTTGTCAAATGATTTCTTAGCATCTAATGAAACGACCATGGGGTTTTTTCTTTGAAATTGTTTATGTAGTGGATTACGTTGATGGACTTCCTTATATTCAACCATCCCTGCATCCCTGGGATGAAGCCTACTTGATCATGGTAAATGATTCCTTGATGTGTTCTTGAATTGGGTTGGCAAGAATTTTATTGAGTATTTTTGCATCGAAATTCATAAGAGAGATTGTCCTGAGATTCTCTTTCTTTGTCGGATCTTTGTGTGATTTTGGTATTAGTGTAATTGTAGCTTCATAGAACGAGTTGGGTAGTATTCCTTCTGTTTCTATTTTGTGGAATAGTTTGAAGAGTATTGGTGTTAGGTCTCCTTTGACAGTCTGATGGAATTCTGCACTAAATCCATCTTGACCTGCGCTTTTTTGGTTTGAAGACTTCCAATGACCACATCTATTTCTTTAGGTGGTAGAGGATGGTTTAGATGGTCTATTTGATCCTGATTTAATTTTAGTATTTGGTATCTTTCTAGGAAATTATCCATTTCCTACAGATTTTCTCGTTGTGTTGAATACAGGCTTTTGTAGTAGGATCTGATGATTTTTTGAATTTCCTCAGTTTCTGTTGTTATATCTCCCTTTTCATTTCTGATTTTGTTAATTTTGATACTGTCTCTGTGCCCTCTGGCTATTCTGGCTAAGGGCTTATCTATCTTGTTGATTTTCTCAAAGAACCAACTCCTCGTTTTGTTGATTCTTTGTATGGTTTTATTTGTTTCTACTTGATTGATATCAGCCCTGAGTTTGATGATTTCCTGCCTTCTACTCCTCTTTGGTGTATTTGCTTCTTTTGGTTCCAGGGCTTTCAGGTGTGCCATTATGCTGCTAGTGTATGCTCTCTCCTGTTTCTTTTTGGAGGCACCCAAGGCTATGAACTTTCCTCTTAGCACCGCTTTCATTGTGTCCCATAAATTAGGGTATGTTTTGCCTTCATTTTCATTAAATTTTAAAAAGTCTTTGTTTTCTTTCTTTATTTCCTCCTTGACCAAGTTATCATTGAGTAGAGCATTGTTCAGCCTCCATGTGTATGTGGGCTTTCTGTTGTATTTGTTGCCATGAAGACCACCTTTATTCCATAGTGATCTGATAGGAAGCATGGGATTATTTCTATCTTCTTATATCTGTTGAGGTCTGATTTGTGACCAATTATATGGTCGATTTTCAAGAAGGCATCATGAGGTGCTGAGAATTAGGTGTATTCTTTTGCTCTAGGATGAAATATTCTATATATATCTGCTATTTCCATTTGGTCCAAGGCTTCAATTAGATTCAGTGTGTCCCTGTTTAGTTTCTGCTTTCCTGAACGATCCATTTCAGAGAGTGGGGTGTTGAAGTCACCCACTATTATTGTGTGAGGTACGATATGTGCTTTGAGCTTTAGTAAAGTTTCTTTTACGAATGAGGATGCCCTTGCATTTGGAGCATAGATATTCAGAATTGAGAGTTCTTCTTGGTGGATTTTTCCTTTGATCAGTATGTAGTGTCCATCTCTGTCTTTTTTGATGACTTTAGGTTGAAAGTCAATTTTATCTGATATTAGGATGGCTACTCTAGCTCATTTCCTGGGACCATTTGCTTGTAAAATTATTTTCCAGTCTTTTACTCTGAGGTAGTGTTTATCTTTGACACTGAGGTGCGTTTCATGCACGCAGCAAAAATGCTGGGTCCTGTTTATGTATCCAGTCTGTTAGTCTATGTCTTTTAATTGGGGAATTGAGACCATTGTTATTAAGAGAGATTAAGGAATAGTGATTATTGCCACCTGCTCTTTGTCACTATCTTTATGTTTGAGTGGTTATCTACTTTTGGGTTTGATGCAAAAAGGTTACTATCTCTTTTTTTCCAGGGTCTAGTTTCTCTCCTTGTATTGGTGGTTTCCACCTATTTTCCTTTGCAAGACTGGGTTTGTGGAAAGATATTGTGTAAATTTGGTTTTATCATGGAATATCTTGTTCTCTCCATCTATGGTGATTGAGAGTTTTGCTGGGTATAGTAGTCTAGGCTGGCATTTGTGTTCTCTTAGTGTCTGCATGAGATCTGCCCAGGATCTTCTGACTTTCATAGTCTCTGGTGAGAAGTCTGATATGATTCGGGTAGGTCTTCCTTCATATGTCACTGGGCCTTTTTCTTTTACTGCTTTTAATATTCTTTCTTTGTTTAGTACATTTGATGTTTTGATTATTATATGACAGGAGGTATTTCTGTTCTGGTCCAGTCTGTTTGGAGTTCTGTAGGCTTCTTGTACATTCACCGACATCTCTCTCTTTAGGTTAGGGAAGTTTTCCTCCATAATTTTTTGAAGATAATTTTTGGCACTTTAAGTTGCAAATCTTCCCTCTCATCTATACCTATAATCGTCAGGTTTTGTCTTCTCATTGTGTCCTGGATTTCCTAGATGTTTTGGGTTACATGTTTTTTGCATTTTGCATTTTCTTTGACTGTTGAGTCGATGCTTTCTATGGTATATTCAGCACCAGAGATTCTTTCTTCCATCTCTTGTATTCCATTGTTGATGTTTGCATCTATGTCTCCTGATTTCTTCCCGAGGTTTTCTATCTCCAAAGTTGTCACCCTTTGTGACTTTTTAGTTGTTTCTACTTCCTTTTTTAGTTCCTGGATGGATTTGCTGAGATCCTTCACTTGTTTATTTGTGTTTTCCTGTATTTCTTTAAGATATTTTTGCATTTCTTCTTTCAGGATTTCTGCTTGTTGACCCAAGTTCTCCTGCATTTCTTTAAGCGATTTTTGTGTTTCCTTTGTAACAGCATCTACCCTTTGATTCATTTCTTTAAGCAATTTTTGTGTTGACTCCTTATGGGCCTACATCTGTTGACCCATATTCTCCTGTATTTCTTTAAGCGATTTTTGAGTTTCCTTTGTAAGGGAATCTACCCGTTGATTCATTTCTTTAAGCTATTTTTGTGTTGCTTCCTTATGGGTCTCCAACTGTTAACCCATAGTCTCCTGCATTTCTCTTAGGGATTTTTGTGTTTCCTTTGTAAGGGCTTCTACCCATTGATTCATGTTATCCTGTATTTTTTTATGAGATTTATTTGAAATCCTCTAATAGCATCATGAGAAGTGATTTTAAATCCAGATCTTGCCTTTCAGGTGTGATGGGATATCTTGGACTTGCTGCTTTCGGAGAGTTGGGTTCGGATGGTCCCACATTACTTTGATTTCTGTTAGTAACATTCCTACGTTTGCCTCATTCATAAAAGAAATTTTACTAAATTTCAAAGCACACATCAAACCTCACACAATAATAGTGGGTGACTTCAACACCCCGTTCTCTGAAATGGATCATTCAGGAAAGCAGAAACTAAACAGGGACACAATGAATCAAATTGAAGCCTTGGACCAACTGGAACTAACAGATATATATATAGAACATTTCATCCTAGAGCTAAAGAATACACCTTCTCAGCTCCTCATGGTACCTTCTCCAAAATTGACCATATAATTGGTCACAAATCAGACCTCAACAGATATAAGAAGATAGAAATAATCCCATGCCTCCTATCAGATCACTATGGAATAAGGGTGGTCTTCAATGGCAACAAAAACAAAAGAAAACCCACGTACACATGGAGGCTGAACAATGCTCTACTCAATGATAACTTGGTCAAGGTGGAAATAAAGAAAGAAATCAAAGACTTTTTGAAAGTTAATGAAAATGAAGGCACAACATACCCTAATTTATGGGACACAATGAAAGCAGTGCTAAGAGGAAAATTCATAGCCCTGAGTGCCGCCAAAAAGAAACGGGAGACAGCATACACTAACAGCTTAATGGCACACCTGAAAGCCCTGGAACAAAAAGAAGCAAATACACCTAAGAGGAGTAGAAGGCAGGAAATCATCAAACTCAGGGCTGAAATCAATCAAGTAGAAACAAATAAAACCATACAAAGAATCAACAAAACGAGGAGTTGGTTCTTTGAGAAAATCAACAAGATAGATAAGCCCTTAGCCAGACTAACCAGAGGGCACAGAGATAGTATCCAAATTAATAAAATCAGAAACGAAAAGGGAGAGATAACAACAGAAACTGAAGAAATTCAAAAAAATCATCAGATCCTACTACAAAAACCTGTATTCAACACAACTAGAAAATCTTGAGGAAATAGACAATTTCCTTGACAGATACCAAGTACCAAAATTAAATCAGGATCAAATAGACCATCTAAACTGTCCTATAAGCCCTGAAGAAATAGAAGTTGTCATTGGAAGTCTTCCAACCAAAAAAAGCACAGGTCCAGATGGTTTTAGTGCAGAATTCTATCAGACCTTCAAAGAAGACCTAACACCAATACTCTTCAAACTGTTCCATAAAATAGAAACAGAAGGAACACTACCCAACTCGTTCTATGAAGCCACAATTACACTAATACCAAAAGCACATAAAGATCCGACAAAGAAAGAGAATCTCAGGTCAATCTCTCTTATGAATATTGATGCAAAAATACTCAATAAAATTCGTGCCAACCGAATCCAAGAACACATCAAAATGATCATTCACCACGATCAAGTAGGCTTCATCCCAGGGATGCAGGGATGGTTCAATATAAGGAAATCCATCAATGTAATCCACTACATAAACAATCTCAAAGAAAAAAACCACATGGTCATCTCATTAGATGCTGAGAAAGCATTTGACAAAATTCAGCATCCTTTCATGCTAAAGGTCTTGGAAAGATCAGGAATTCAAGGCCCATATCTAAACATAGTAAAAGCAATTTACAGCAAACCGGTAGCCAGCATCAATCTAAATGGAGAGAAATTTGAAGCAATCCCACTAAAATCAGGGACTAGACAAGGCTGCCCTCTCTCTCCATATCTTTTCAATATAGTACTTGAAGCTCTAGCTAGAGCAATTAGACAACAAAAAGAGGTCAAAGGGATACAAATTGGAAAGGAAGAAGTCAAACTATCACTATTTGCAGACGATATGATAGTATACTTAAGCGACCCAAAGAACTCCACCAGAGAACTCCTACAGCTGATAAACGACTTCAGCAAAGTGGCCGGATATAAAATCAACTCAAGCAAGTCAGAAGCCTTCCTATAATCAAAGGATAAGCAGGCTGAGAAAGAAGTAAGAGAAATAATACCCTTCACAATAGCCACAAACCATATTAAGTATCTTGGCGTGACTCTAACCAAACAAGTGAAAGATCTGTATGACAAGAACTTCAAGTCTCTGAAGAGAGAAATTGAAGAAGACCTCAGAAGATGGAAAAATCTGCCATGCTCATGGATTGGCAGGATTAATATCGTAAAAATGAGCATCTTACCAAAAGTAATACACAGATTCAATGCAATCCCCATCAAAATCCCAACTCAATTTTTCATAGAGCTAGAAAGAGCAATTCAAAAATTCATCTGGAATAACAGAAAACCCAGAATAGCTAAAACTATTCTCAAGAGTAAAAAAACCTCTGGGGGGAATCAGTATCCCGGACCTCAAGCTCTACTACAGAGCAATAGTGTTAAAAACCGCATGGTATTGGTACAGTGACAGACATGTAGATCAATGGAACAGAATTGAAGACCCAGAAATGAATCCACACTCCTATGGTCACTTGATCTTTGACAAAGGAGCTAAAACCATCCAGTGGAAAAAAGATAGCCTTTTCAACAAATGGTGCTGGCTCAGCTGGAGGTCAACATGGAGAAGAATGCAAATTGACCCATTCTTATCTCCTTGCACTAAGCTCAATTCTAAGTCGATCAAAGATCTCCACATAAAACCAGACACACTGAAACTAATAGAAGAGAAACTAGGGAAGAACCTTGAACATATGGGCACAGGGGAGAATTTCCTGAACAGAACTCCAATACCTTAAGCTCTAAGATCAAGAATAGACAAATGGGACCTCATTAAATTACAAAGTTTTTGCAAGGCAAAAGACACTGTCAAAAAGACAAAGCGGCAACCAACTAACTGGGAAATGATCTTTACCAACCTTACATCCGACAGAGGGCTAATATCCAATATATACAAAGAACTCAAGAAGTTAAACTCCAGAGAGGCAAGTAACCCTATTAAAAAATGGGGTACAAAGCTAAACAAAGAGTTCTACCTGAAGAATATCTAATGGCTGAGAAGCACCTAAAGAGATGTTCATCATCCTTAGTCATTAGGGAAATGCAAATCAAAACAACCCTGAGATTCCATCTCACACCAGTCAGGATGGCTAAGATCAAAAACACAGGAGACAGCAGTTGTTGGCGAGAATGTGGAGAAAGAGGAACACTCCTCCACTGCTGGTGGAATTGCAAGCTGTTACAACCACTCTGGAAAGCAGTCTGGCGGTTCCTCAGAAAACTGGGCATGACACTCCCGGAGGATCCGGCTATACCACTCCTAGGCATATACCCAGAGGCTTTACCTGCATGCAATAAGGACACATGCTCCACTATGTTCATAGCAGCCTTATTTATAATAGCCAGAAGCTGGAAAGAACCCAGATGTCCCTCAACGGAGGAATGGATTCAGAAGATGTGGTATATCTACACAATGGAATACTACTCTGCAATTAAAAACAATGAATTCACGAAATTCCTAGGCAAATGGTCAGATCTTGAAAATATCATCCTTAGTGAGGTAACCCAATCACAAAAGAACACACATGGTATGCAGTCACTGATAAGGGGATATTAACCCAGAATCTCGGAATACCCTAGACACAATCCGCATATCAATAGATTTCTAAGAAGGTGGAAGGAGAGACCCCTGGTCCTGGAAAGACTGGATGTAGGGGAACGCCAGGACAGAGAAAAGAGAGGGGGTTGAATGGAGAAAAGAGGGAGGGAAGGGGGCTTATGGGACTTTCGGGGAGGGAGGAAACGGGAAAGGGGAAATGATTTGGAGTGTAAATTTAAAAAAAAATAAATTAAAATAAATAATTAAAAAAAAAAAGACTGAAAAAAAAAAAAGAGACGTGATTTCAAATCCAGAACTTGCCTTTCGGGTGTGATGGTGTATCCAGGACTTTCTGCTATTGGAGAGTTGGGTTCAGATGGTGCCATATTGCCTTGATTTCTGTTAATAATGTTCCTACATTTGACTTTTGCCATCTGGTTACCTCTGGTGTTAGTTGGTCCTGCTGTCACTGGCTGTTGGTTCGACCTCCTGTGACCCTCAAGGCTATTTCTCCCCACCCACCCACCCACCCGGATTACTGGGATTCCCCTGGCATCGATTGCTGAGTGGCTGCCTTGCTCCTGAGTGACTTTGGAGCCTTGATGTGCCTTGCCCCAAGTGATGTTATATTGGGGAATCCCTGCACATCTGAAGGCTCAGTGTAGTCAATCCATGGAGCAGAGGTCGCCACGGAGAGGCTGGTGTGCTCCTTCCTTGTGCGTGTGTGCTCTCTCCCTGTGTGGGTCCCTCTGCATGGCAGATGTCCCACAGCAGAGCTGGCATGTAGGTGACCACAGAACTGCCAAGCTCTTGGGTGCAGGGAGCACACAAGCTGGCTGAGTCCCAAGCGATATTATGCTTGATTATCCCTGCGCCTGGAGGTCCCAATTGCTCTGTTGTGGGAGCAAAGATGGTGAAGTACACTGTGCACCCTCTCGGCGCAGATCACTCTGCAGGGCAGATGGCCCACAGCAGAGCTGGTGCCCAGAGGATCACAGAGCTTCCCTGCTCTTGGGCGCAGATGGAAGCCCAACAGCCTGTGTCCCAAGCGATGTTATATTGGGGAGTCTCTGCATACCTGAAGGCTCAGTGTAGTCATTCCCAGGAGCAGAGGTCGCCAAGGGGAGTCTGGTGCACTTCCTCCCTGTGCCATATTAAGAGAATCTTAATCAAATATTTTACATAAAAACACAATTAAGGTTAGTTAATAATTGGAAAAATGATGGATTATTTCTGTGTGCATGTGTGAGTGTGTATGTGTGTGTGTATTTATTGAGGGAAGGTTGGAGATGTGTTTCTCTGAAAGGTGTTGGCAAAGAGGGTTGAATAGTGGCAAAAATGAATGAAATTATCAAGAACCAATAAAATATTATAACTAAATCTGAATAAATTCCTGAAAATAAAAGGTACATGGTTTTACCATCAATGTTTTAAAAACAAATAGTTTTTTTAAAAAATATGTATTATACATATTAGACTGTGTGTGTGTGTGTGTGTTTGTGTGTGTGTGTGTGTGTCTGTGTATTTCTGTCTATATACATATAGCATATTATCTCTTTATGGGAGCAAATTTTATTTTTGTTTGATTTTGGGCAACCATTTTATAATACAGTTTCTACATCTATACTTTTTTCAGGATATTACATGATTTTATTTTATCTATACAATGGAATAAATCCATGTGGTGTATATGTGCTATATTTTCTTTATTCACTACTGTTTATGAGCATCTATGCTAATTCCATTTATTAAATCTCATGCAAAGGTAAACAATAAACACGGAAGTACACATATCTCACTGGTAAAGTGTAGAGAACTTTTAGTACAAGAATGTTGTGACTGAGTAGTCATGTAGTACTGACACTTTTAATGTTTCGAGAAAAGTTCACATTTATTTCCAAATTGACTGTACTGGGTTGTTCTCCAATGTGCAGTGAATAAGAGCTCTTCTTTTCCCAAACCAACACCAACATGTGCAATACTTTTTGATGTAATCATTTTAATCTGCATTTCCTTGCTGACAGTGAATGATGAAGACATAGAAATATTTATTTGCTATTAGTAACACATAATAATTATTTTTAAATTCCGTATTAGTTACATGTATGCATGTGTGTTTGTGTACATACATGTCATGTGTGTGAAGTTGTCCACTATGTCCTGAAAACAGTGCTGGATCCCATTTCCTGAAGCTACAGTTTCATTTCAGTATGAACCCACTTATATGTGTGTTGAGAACCAAACTCAGTGTGTCTGGAAGTGTAGTCAGTGCTTTTGACTACTTACCCTTTATCTAGACTCTGCTCCTAACAATTGTTTTCCAGTGTTATAGAACTATGTTATAAGAAGTGTTATTTGTATGATTGGTTTTATAATCTAATGCACATGACTTGTACTTTCCACAGTATGGTACAGTACCATTTAGTCACAAAGGGTTCTTTGAGAAATATTTACACTATTAATCATGAACTATGGAATGTGAACATCAAGCAAAAAGGAGGACAAGGAAGCAGGTAGCTTAACTGCACATCTTCATATCTCTCTCACTTTTCCTGAAAATCCAGTCCCCTGTTTTATTCCCGTTGTGGTTGTAGACTACCAACTGAGGCATTCTCTTCTTCTCTGCCTCCTTTTCCAGAGGTTCACAAATATCTTTTCCTATAACCACCCTATCTCATTCAAACTGATATCCCCAGTGCCAGCAGACTATTTATGGAAGCATTCCAATAAAGAGTGCCAAAAAACAGGTCAGTAAAACAAGTAGGCTAACTGCAGATCTTCATTATTCCTCCGCCCCAACATATTGAATCCCTCAGTCGTATTCCTAGTTATATATCTGATTAGTTGTTTTGACCCTTCCTCACTCTCTGCTCCTATTCTCAGGCCTCTGAATAATTCTGGAGGACTACCCTTCATTCCTCAATTCCATGGACACTTTTATTATTTTAGATTTTGTTTTTGTTTTGGTTTCTTTTTAATTTTATTTTATCTTTTGTTTTACACTCTAGATTTTATCCTCCTGGTCCACCCTCTGATTGTTTCCCATCCCATACCTCCTCCCCACCCCCTGTCTTCTTGAGGATACTCCCTTCCACTCCTTATTACCCCACCCGACCTCTAAACACCAAAGGGCCTCCAGTCTCTTGAAGATTAGGTACATCTTCTCTGACTGAACCCAGACCTGAATTCTTCTACTGTATATGTTTGGGGCCTCATATCAGATAGTGTATGATGTCTGGTTCTTTGACCAGTGTCTCATGGATCTTGGGGGTCCAAGTTATATAAGACTGCTGGTCTTCCTACAGGGTCATCCTCCTCCTCAGCTTCTTCCAGCTTTTCCCTAATTCAACCACAGGAGTCAACATCTTTCTATTGTTTTGGTGTAAATATCTGCACATCTTTATTGTTAATCCACTAGCCAATCCCCCATTTATAATTCTCAGAAACTAATACATAGGAAGATATATTTGATGGAAGGCCTTGTGGTCATATCAATCAGGATCTCAAAAAACCTTCACACAAAGAAACACACAACTACAACATTCTATTTAGAACCAGAATGAACAACTGAAAAGATGGAAAAAAGGCATGCACCCAATAAAGACAAGACCAGCACATAGAATTATGATTTCCCCAATCTTAGATACCTAGACACTAATGTAAAATAAAATCATTAACAGCCAGGACATATTTCCAATAGATCTTAGCCACCCCACCACAGGAGGTCCTTAGTATTGCAACATAGCAGAAGCACAAAAAGTTCAAATACAGTACATGGAGATAACAAAATAATCCATTATAAAACCAAATATATACTACATATTGTCTGTCCATCCAGATCTACAAAAGGCACTAACAGGAAAATTTCAACCTAAAGATGTTAACTATATCTATGAAAAGAAGAGGAATATATTGTCCCTTAGTAATAAAGTCAAATGAGAGGAAAGATACACATACATGCCATGACTACCACCACCACCACCTCAAAACAAAAACACAATATATGAATAATCAAGAAAAGGCATTCAGGGCTGGAGAGAGATGGCTCAGCGGTTAAGAGCACTGACTGTTCTTCTGAAGGTCCTGAGTTCAAATCCCAGCAACCACATGGTGGCTCACAACCATCTGTAATGAGATCTGATGCCCTCTTCTGTGGTGTCTGAAGGCAGCTACAGTGTACTTACATATAATAAAAAATAAATCTAAAAAAAAGTATTCACTGATATCTTTCAATGTTAGGGGCAATATCTTCCCAAATAAAAGTCACAGACTAATATATTAGATTAGAAATTAGAATCCATCGTTTTGCTCCATCCTAGAAATATACCTTAGAATCAAGTATAAACATCTCAGGTTAAAATAATGGAAAAATTTTCTCTAAGAAAATGTACCCAAGAAGGAATCTGGTATAGCTAATTCAATATCTGAGAAATAGACTTCAATTATAACTAATTAAAAGAGGTAGGGAAGGACACTTCAAACACATCAAAGGAAAAATCTAAGAGCATGGTATTGAAATTCTTACCAAACACAAGGACAACCAAGTATATAATATAAACACTATTTAACTTAAATCACATGTTTATCCTCACAGTCTAAGAGTCTGAGATTTTAAAATCTCAGTTTTAGGAGTGGATAGATCATCCAACCAAAAACTGAACAGAAATACTAGATCTAAGAGATGTTATAAAGCAAATGAACTTAACAGATATTTACAAAACTTTTCACTCAAACCACACATATGAAAATATACCTTCTTCTTGGCTACTCCATGTACTTACTCCAAAATTGATGACATCCTTGCACACATATACAAGAAATTTGAAATAAAAACCTGCAAATCTGACTAGAACTGATTAGAACTGGATATCAATAACACAAGAATCAACAATAATTTTACAAACTCATAGGAACCTATGAGCCAATTTAGCACTGAGAGTGAAAAGGAGGTGTAAAAAGAAATTAAAGAGTTTCTAGAATTGATTAAAAATGAGTACAGAACATTCTCAAACCTACAAGACAAATGAAGGATATTCTAAGAAGCAAGTTCATAGCACTGTCAACTCACAAAAACTAACTGGAGAGATTTTATGTATATATATTTTCCAAGTATCTTAACAGCACACTAGAATGCACTAGAAGTAAATGAAGAAATCATACCCCAAAGAAGTAAATCTAAGAAGTAATCAAATTAAAGACTGAAATCAGTAAAAAAGAAAAAAAAAAATAGTAAGAAAAAAATTCACGAATCAATTGAAGAGTTAGTTCTTTGAGAAAGATCACTAAGATTGACAAAGTTATCTAAATAACTAAAGGTTAGAGAGAATATCTAAATTAAATTATAAAGAATATTTTAAAGAAAAGGGGGAACATAAAAGCAATCATCAAGGAAACTCAGAGATTCATAGCACAATTGCAAGAAGATAAAAACTGGAAAGAAGTCAAAATATCTTTATTTTCAGATGATATGATAGTATGCATAAGTGTCGTTAAAAATTCCAATGTAATAGCATTCATAAATATTTCAGCAATGTAGTTGATTATGAAATTAACTCACATAAACCAGTATATATGCAAATGACAAATAGTCTGAGAAAAAATGAGGTGAAGAAAACCTGTCACAGTAGCCTCAAATAATATAAAATATCTTGGTATAAGTAAGCGAGTGAAACTGAAGAAGAAAATTGAAGAAGATATCAGATGCGAAGATCTCCTGTGCACATGGATTAGAAGGATTCAAATAGTAAAAATAGCCATATTCAGAAATGATCTACAAACTCAATGCAATTCTCATCAAAATTTCAACACAATTCTTCATAGATACTGAAAAGACAATCTTCAGTTTAACATATAATTACAAAATCCAGTATAGATGAAACAGTCATGAATAATAAAACAACTTCTGAAGGTTCCCTATCCCTGATTTCAAGTTGTAGTGCAAATTTCTAGTAATAAGACCAGCATAGTAACAACATATCAGACAGGTGTAAAATTAAAGATGCTGACAAAATTTCACACACCTATGGGCATCTCATTTTTTGATAAAGAGAGTAGAAATACACACAGAAAAAAAAAAGACATCTTCAAGAAATGGTGCTGGTCAAACTGGAATACTGCATGTAGATCAAAGCACAGAGATCCATACTTATTACACTCAGCAAATCTAATCCAAATAGAAAATATCAACATAAAAACAGATACATTGAATCTGTTGAAGAGAAAATAAGAGAATAGATGTGAAGTTATTGGCACAGGCAAGCACATTCTGAAGAAAATATTATCAGCACGGACATTAAGATCAATAATTACTAAATGGGACCTCAAGAAATGGAGAAAGGCATACAGAGCAAAAGACATCATCATTTGAAGAAAGTGTCAGAGAACAGATGGTAAAAAGTTTATTACACATCTGACAGATGGCTAACATCCAAAATGTGTAAATAACTAAAAAAAAAAAATCCTAATTATCAACAAAACAAAACAAAACAAAATAAATCAAGTAACCTAATTAAGAAATGGGGTACAAATCTAAACAAAATTCTCATAAGAAAAAAACTAAGATGTCTCAGAAACAATGTGTTTAAATTCTTTCTACTCAGAAACTGCAAGTTGAATCTATATTTAGATTCCATCTTACATCTGTCAGAATGGCTAAATTCAATCAAACAAATGTCATCTAATGCTGGATGGGTTGTCGATCAAGGGAAAGATTCATGCTTTGATGACTGAACTGCAAACTATGGGAAACCAGTGAGGAATTTCCTCAGGAAGGTGGGAATCAATCTACCTCAAATTTCAGCTATACTACTCTTGGGCATGTACACTAATGCTATTTCACTTATCACAGGAATATCTGCTCACCTATGTTCATTACTGTTCTATTCATAATGGCCAGAAATTGGAAATTATCTAGATGTCCCAGAACAGAACAATGGATAAAGGTAATATGTTACCTTTACACAATGGAGTATCACTCAGAAATTAAAAAAAATGAAATCATAAAATTTCAAAAATCATAAAATGAGGAAAGTACATGGAAATAAAACAAACAAACAAACAAACAAAAAACAAAACAAAACCAAAAAACATCATCCTGGATGAGGTATCCTAGAACCAGAAAGAAAAATATTATATTATATGTATTAGCTTACATATACATACTAGATGTTATACCAATCCTAACCAAGATTCATTCCAGAGAAACACAAAGGTTGGTTAGAGAGTCAGAGACTGGGTACACTGGTTAGCTAGATGAACGGATCTCCTTAGGGAAAGGAAACAGAAGAGATGTTATAGATTGATTCAGTGAGGGGAAATGGATCAGGAGTTGCAGGTATTGAGGGGGTGGGAAGATGGTGATAAGGTAGGAATACAGGAAGAGATGGAAGAGAGAGCCAAAGCTAAGGGCCATTGAGAGGTAATAGGAAAACCTAATGCAATATAATCATATATATATATATATACATATATATAAATATATATATACATATATATAAATATATATATATATATTTATATATATATACATATATATATATATATAATATATATATATGTATATATATATGTATATATATATAAATAAATATGGAAGATGAATCTTATGAAGGCAATCTTATAGTGAGTCATATTGAAGTGCCTTATAGTCTGACAGCTATCATTCAGCTGTCTGCATTTTTCCCCCAATCCTCCGTTCTGAGCGGAGGAACCCCAGACCCCAGTGAGCTACACCTCCTCCCCACCTCACCAAGCTGGCAGAGCAAGCCTTTTCTCACACCTCAGCCTCCTGCAGAGTAACAGACCCTCTGAGATCAACATCTTCCTAGGAACAGTGGAGGCCCCGCTGAGAAGCACTGAGAAGACTCTGCAACCCTGGGAGGGAGGGTCATACCCACAAAGCATGTATTGCGGCTCCTATTCCCCAAGTAAAGAGGGATTTTGTGCAGCCATGCATTAATGTCTCTGTGTGTTTTCTTTCCCTTGACCCCAGACGGTTCACTTTCCAGCTCTCCGTTCACAGAAAACCCACTTGTGTGCAACTCCCGGGAGGTTTCAGATGGCGCCTCGAACGTGGGATGTGGAAAAGGAGAGAACTACTGAGGAGCACTGTCGTAGGTGAAGCTCCACAGAAATGGAATTAAGGTTAAGTATCCAGGGCCTGATAAGCAACATAGAGTATTAATTTTTGCGCTAAAAAGTCAGGTTTTAGCCGGGCGGTGGTGGCGCACGCCTTTAATCCCAGCACTTGGGAGGCAGAGGCAGGAGGATTTCTGAGTTCGAGGCCAGCCTGGTCTACAAAGTGAGTTCCAGGACAACCAGGGCTACACAGAGAAACCCTGTCTCGAAAAAACCAAAAAAAAAAAAAAAAGTCAGGTTTTGAAGGCTATAGTTGCAATGGGCAGAAAGAAGGGATACGACAATACTAGATGAATCAGTGTAGCCCGATGCTGAGATCAACTAGGGGTGACAGTGATGTGAAACTAGGAATTATCTTAGGCAAGTTGTCCTTGGTCTAGAACTGTATTTCAGGTGAGAGAAAATTATGGCATAAAATAAATAAAATAAAATAAAAAGAGTAAAAAACAAAAACAAAAAAGGAGAGAAAAGCAGATTTTAGAAACATGAGAGAGAAAGACAAAAGGAAAATGGATTTTAAAAGTCTCCTAGGCACAAGGAGAAATAAAAAGCGCACTTCCCTCGCTTTATATGCCCTTGGTGTATGTCTTTTGTTTGTCTATGGTATACCAATATGTCCACATGTCAATTTGTGTCTCGTTGGTTGAATAACTGTCCTATGTTTCATGTTGAAAAGGAAAAATGGTAAAAAATTTGTCTGCTGGTGGTCCATCTCTTAATGCATTCTCAGTTTTTACAACAGAGGCTGTGCTGCATTTATCTAGGAGTCAAGCCCAGCTAGGAAAAAAAAAAAGGCTGGCATCTTGTCAAGTTCTAGGGCAAGTGAGCAGATAGTTATTTATCCTAGACAAATCTATATAATTGTGGTTATTGGGTCCAAAGTACTTTTTCTCTTAAAATTATGGCTGGAAAAAAAATGTTTGATTTAAATTTATAAGATTTGTGTAGTTGCTTTATTCTTGTTTCTAATTATAAAGATATAAGTATGTTTAAATATCTTGAATATAGAATATTTGCTCATAAGTTTTTTAAAAGATGTAATGTCGGTAATAAAATTAGTTTAAAAATGGTAATTCATGGTTGGAGCATCTTAAGCAATATGTGGCATGATCCAAGCCAGGAAATACAGGCCTCTAAGATATGTCCAGATTGGCATAATGTTTTATGTGGATCTGATCCTAAGAGATTGTATCCCTGTGCACATTATTTAAATTATACTTTATATTTTTAAGAAAATTTTAAAAATTTGGATGCCACAGTACTCCGTGCTGAGTGTCTATAGCATCCAACAACTAGGCATACTCATGCCTAGGTGAGATGAAAGGATCCACATATTGTCATATGGCATGATCCTAATCAGTTATTTAATATGAGGAGGAAGGCATGTTTGTGTTTTTTTCCACAGAATGCTGCAGAAGCATTCTAGCTGCTAGAGTGATGAGTGTGACATGCTGAAAATAATGTCGACCTGTGAACTTGCTGAGTGCCGTGACAATGGTGAGTTTATTTGCCTATGTCCCATATTAAATACACTGCCTTGCTGTAAGCTTTAGATCTTGTGGGACAGAGAACAGTGGAGACTGTTAAAAGTGACTTAAAAATAATTTAAAAGAGGAGTTATAGTTCTCCTTCCTTTAATGTGATCAGGTTTCTCAATCATGAAGTGGTCTAGTAATAAGTCCAATATTGGAGATTCCAATTATGAAGATGGCTAATAATCTTTATCAGCCAACTGAGTTAATTTCAAATATAGTCTTCATTCTTTCTGAGAAGTAACAATTTATCTGTTGGTTCTCAAAGGGACTTCCCCCACACGGGGAAGATAAACTTCATGTTTTTAGAGTTGCTAATTTTCAATTGAAATGAATACCTTGGACCTTCCAGAGACATGTTAATTCTGTTCCATTTCTAACTTCTAACCTTTTATTTTGAGCAGACTGTCTCCATCCAGGCTCATCTGACAGGAGTGTCAGTTAAAAGACACTTGCATGGCATTTGACAACTAATTGACTCTCTTGCATCAAAGCCTATATAAGTGGATCTTCTTCATGGAACCACATAGAACTCAGATCTATGTGTGTCTGCTTACGAGCTGACATGGGTATCAGGAGAGTTGCAGAGCAAAGCATTGCACTGGGAGGATTTTATTGTCTGTTTCTGAGTCCCTGGGGAGCACATCTGATTTGCATAGAGGTTGGTGTCGGTCTTCAGACCACCTTACACTCTGTGGGGATCTCCAAATAATTTAAGGCTCTATCTCCTCCCCTCCAAAAGACACCAAGAACCATCTAAAATGTGAAGACAATTATTTGTTCTCCACGAGGGGAATTAGGCCTCTGTTCCTACTCCCTGGGTAAAGGCCCACCTTCATGGATGGATTACTATCCACTTGTTTAAACTAATAAAGAAGGAGGAGATGTAGAGAGTCATATTGAAGTGCTGTATAGACTGACAGCTATCATTCAGCTGCCTGCATTTTTCCCTGACTCCTCGTTCTGAGTGGAAGGTCCCCAGACCCCAGTGAGCTACACCGCCCCCCAGCCCAACCTGGCCGAGCTGGCAAAGCAAGCCTTTTGTCACACCTCAGCCTCCCGCAGAATAACAGACACTTTGAGATCAACATCCTCTGAGGAACAGTGGAGCCAAGGAGGATCCACTGAGAAGTGCTGAGAAGACTCTGTAATCCTGGGAGGGAGGTTCATGCCCACAAAGCATATATTGCCGCTCCTATTCCCCAAGTAAAGAGAGATTTTATACAGCTATGTGTTAATGTCTCTGTGTGTTTTCTTTCTCTCGACCCCTGTTGTTTCACTCCCAGCTCTCCTTTCATGGAAAACCTGCTCGTGTGTAACTCCCAGGAGGTTTCACTATCTAAATGACATCACCAAAAATATGAGGAACAAAGATCACCATCTTTTCATTTCTAGCCACCAAATGAAACTTCATATGAAACTTCTTAATGAAACTGGTTAAAAAAAAAAACAAACAAAACCAAAAATGCATATAGTTGTGATATATACAAAATCCCAGTTTAATGTTCTTATGCCTTTTCTGAGTGTATGAACAAGTTTGTCTCTTTTATTGTGCCTCTGTTTTCCTCTTTTCTATCTGTTTGTTTTGACCAATTATGATGTGTTGTTATTTGTTTCTTTTATTATATTTATTTTATTTTACTTTATTATTATTCTACTTTACATTATTATCATTAAATATTATTGCAAAGAAACATTTTTATTTTCTAATTATTAAGAGAAAGTGGGGGGACCCCAATGGAAGGGAATATAAGGAGGAGCTCGGAGGATCACGACCAAAAGGATGAGACACCATAATCAGAATATATTATGTGAGAAAAAATCAGTTTGCAATAAAACAATAAATGAAAAAGTACAGGAAGAAAGAAAAGAATACAAAGAAAAAAACAGAAAAGAAAGAAAGACAAAAAGGAAGAAAGGAAAGAAAGAAGACAGAAAGAAATATTTTCCATGGTATATTCACATATACATGTGTGTTTCTTTTTTAATGATTGCAGATGCAGAATGCACCTTAATATTGTAATCATGCTGTTTCACTTTACAGTCTTTTTTTTTTATTAATAATCAACATGTTGAATTGCCCACATCTGTTCCTTATATTGGATGACTGCATGAAGTCAATCTCCAGCTACTCAATTATCTCCAATGACTCCTCCAAAATTTGCTCATCAAGTATGATTTACCAGTTTGATATTTTTTCTTTTGGGGATAAGTAAGATCTTAGTATATTTAATCATCCTCTTTCTCATCCTCTCATACCAGTCATGCACAAACTTTTCTTCCCAAAATACCTGGCTATTTATTTCCCTGTCACATGTGTTGTATTGTTATCCCTCCAAAGACCTCCCAATGTTGGTGTCCATTCTAGCTTCCTATAGCAATGTATAGTCCAAGTCAAAAAGACAAAAGGAAAAGTTTGAAGTTACAAGTCATAATTGAGGGAGGAGTATGTCAAATATATATGAGGAAAGAGAATGACTTAGTCATTATAATTTTTCAGGTTTGTACATTTTGCAAAATGTTCATAATTTCCTGATTCTTTATATCTAAATAAACTCCATTGAACTACACGTACTACATTTCAATTATCCATTTATCTTGTGGTGTACATTGAAATTAATTACGTTTCCAAGCTATTGTGAATAGAGCAAGTTGTCATGGGCCCATGGAGCCCAGGTGGAGGGTAAAAAGTGTTTCACAGTTCCTGCAATAAACATGTCTGCTTTTGCCACTTGCCTGACTCCTAGAATCTGTTTCATTGACTCTGATCCTTCATAACCTCACCCTAAAGGTCTTTGTCAGGGTTGCAAGAAACACCAGTGTATGTGCATTATATGAAATATAGTCACTCTGGACATACAGGAGTGGTGATGGGAATCAATATTGGTCAATTGCTTTGAATTTTTCAAGAGGTGCAAAAGCAAGGGAGGCAGAAAGAGAGGAAGGAAAGAAGGAAGGGAGGAGAGGATGAAAGAGTGATGGAGCAGAACATGCTTAAAAGAATAAAAAATTGCATAAAAATAAATACATCTACAAGAAAATAATGACTAGAATCTGTCTATATTTTGGAAGTATTTAAATTCAGTATATTACTGTAACCAGTCACTGAAGTGTGACACCCTCAATGCAATTTTAATACAAAATGACTAATGGTGGACACCATGCAGGAAAAGTCTTTGTGGGTAAGTGAAATCCCTCGAGACAGCACACTTTCTTGTTCAGATGCCATGTATGCACACTGGTGAACCTTACAACAAACTTTATCTTTCTGAATTGCCTGTTCATTGAAAAAAATGAAATCTTAATAGGTTTAATGGGTGAGGAAAATTGATTCTGTCTACTATGATTAAACTGAATAATTTTTAAAAATGTAATATTTTTATAATTGAGAATTTTATATATGGATATAATGGATCTGATATTCTCATTAACCAACTCTTCCTTGAGTCCATATATCTACAGCATTTCTCACCACCTCACTTCATGTCCACATATAAATATACCTAAACACTGAGTCTAATATATCCTCCACACTGAGTCCATGTAGGTTGATAATATAGTCGTAGTGTGTTAAATTTATCAGAGACAGCACTCTAGAGAATATTTGCCCCTCCCTCCCTTAGAAAGCATCAACTATCAAATACTCATTAGCTCCTGGTACAGGCTCATAAGCTCCTTCCACTTCATGCTTCAGTGCTGATAGGCTTAATCTCAACCACAGTTGCTGTTAGTTCATGAAAGAAGTCTTGTCAGATCCAGAACACTGTTTTGCTGTTTCTCACCTTTGGAGTTTATAGTCCACATGTATTAGTGACTGATAAAAACTTCCTTTGAATGTTTTCTAACTTATTTTAAAGTTTTTTAGATCTGTTGCTAATATTAGCTTTCCCAGAGAAGATACAGGTTAATTGGTGTGGCTTAAGTCTCTCATAACAACAGAGGATCTCAGTCTCAGCTATTCTGCTGTTATTTACCTCAGGAAAAATCAGAAATAGGTAAAATGATTCCCAGACTTTCCTTCTTAAGGAAGGTGTCAGAAACTTCAGCACTTTTCTTCCAACTACTCATGAGCCTGAGAGATCTATGATAAAAATAGATCTTTAACGCACAACCTTCTCCTTTGAAAATCATAGTATGTAAGTATCCATATATATTGAACAAGTTCTGAATTTCTATTAGATTTTTCATATGTAATGAATTCTAAATTAACAGTGTTCTAATTCAGTTTCAAACAATAATAATTGTCTATACTGACAAGAGAATTATCATCAACTGCAGAACTAGCCCCATGAGAAACCAGATTTCTTTGTTATTTCTTTTTTAAAAACAGATGTCAAGTCACTGCATGAGTAAGCATAACCTCTTCCACTGAGGACAGACAAGACAGTCAAGTTAGGGGAACAGGATCCACAGAGAGGCATCAAAGTCGGGGTGTGGGGTGAGGAAGCAAAGAGAAGATGCTGTAAACTTTCATGTTTACTTCTTCAAAGATATCATTTTCATCTATGTTATATTTACATCTTCTAGGGAATGTGACATTGATGTGAAAGCTTCATACTCATGGTAATCAGTTGTTAAAATCATCCTTCCTTTCCTCCATTTTTCTTGGCCCAACATTATAATATATCATTTTCTACATTTCCATTTTGCCAATAAATCAGTCTCAAAGGAATCATGTAGAATTGCTAAGTATTTATGTAAAGACTTGATCTTCCAGAATTCTCAGGTAGAGGAAAGAACATAGCCAGAGAAAGCGGGACAGAGACAAACCATCTATAAAGGTCTATAGAAGAATCAGCGTTTAATCTCTGACTCTTCAGCATCCTGTATTCATCAAACCTCAAGATAGCTACAATTATGGAGCAGGTAAGAATTAAGAATAGGTGAGCAAGCTAGGACTCCATTTGCCTTGGACTATGTATACAAAACAAACACAAATGCATGCCTCCATGCATTCACACACACTCACTGACCTCTAGTGATAAATTAGCCACCTAGAATGTTCACATGAACAGAGATGCTAATGTCCTTGTTATCAGCAACATAAATAAGTTTATCTCCTTAGCATCTCCTCTGTAGCACATTATTTCTAATCAAACTCATCTGGGATGCATTCTGAAAGGAAGATCAATAGACAGAAAGTGCATACATTGGTTTTAAATACATGTATAGTGATAAAGTATATCCTCCAAGTGAACTCTAATAGACAGTCCCCTATTTACCCTCTCCTGGCCCTGTATAATTAGGCATGGATAAGCTTGAACATAGATGAATTACGGGGATGGATATACACAGTAAGACTGTCGGTGAAAATAGGGAGTCACCCATATTAAACCCCTAGTACCTATCACACCTTCTTGAACAATTAAAAAAATAATCATGGAACACTAATCATGGTCCTTGATTACCCTCACATGTGTGACATGCTGTTAAACCTGACAGTGTATTCCATTCAATTTGAATAAGGTTTCTGAGCTAATTTTTGACTAACGTGCACATTTTTCATTGATCTTATTATTCATTCAAAATAGACTTTTCGTACAATGTCTCTGACTGTATTTTTCTGTTGTATTAATTTTTAATAAATCCTGTCACAGGCTTCCTGTCTGTCTTAGATGATTTATGTTCCCAGGAGCATATAGCCTTTATATCTTAATGTGCTTTAAGTAGCACAATGGCAGAATAACTGCCTAAACTCAATTTTATTAGAACCTATCTCCCAATGATGAGCCTGCCTTACTACTTACTAATTTCTGTGCTCCATTTGGCTGATGTTGACCCAATTGATCAGTCCTCTTGGATCTTATCTCCTTTACATGGTGGCTCGGCTTCTCCCTCTTACACAATATTTCCCTTCCATGCTGGCCTCTGTGTTTCTCTCTTTCCTCCTTGCTGTCACAAGACCAGGAACCCTAAACTCTGCCTATGGCCTATGTCCTCCTCAGCTATTGGCTGCTGGCCTATTTATTTGCCAATCAGAATTAACTTGAGTCAGGTTCCTAGTATGTATGTGCAGACTGTCTCTTGCAAACAATTTTGGGTTGACCAATTAGTGTTAGAATACAAAGAGGTAGTTTTCCTTCCTCCAAATCCTGTGAGATCCTGCACACCTCCTATATATGATCCAAATCCACACCCTCTGTGGTCATAGCTCCCAGTAAATTTGTCTTCTGTTTCCATGAGAAAACACTTTCTTACTCCCACTTGACCCATCTCTCTTCATTGAGAATAATATAATTAGTGAGACCTGAAAGAGGTGAATATATGGTTCACAGAGTAGATTGATTAAAAGTTTTACTTCTTGAAGCTTTTACAAATGTTTATGTATCTGAAGACATCAATGCTCAAAAATTGCAGAGATTTTTAAATTGGTCTGAAGACAAAATTTTTACATAAATAGCAACCAACCTAAAGCAATTCGAACTGAAAACTTACATATTCTTATAACCTGAATAGAGGGTGCTTGTTAACATCTTCAAGACTTGTCAAAGTTGAAAACGTTAAAGAGCATAGAAAGACATAGATTCAATAAGTCTATGAATAAATACTTGATATAATGCAGCTGACATACAATATCTCCAGCTTGATCTCAAAGGATCATGATAGATTGAAAAGCCCATCAAGATGTGACATTCAATGTCTTTGAGAGCTCCCTTTTCTATATTTCTTTTCTTTCTTGAATATTTCTAGTAGTATGAATCTATGACAATGAAATTTTCTGTGTTTTATATTTTTCTTATTTGGAAGACTATTGTGGCTTTTTATAAATGAGATAGTATATTTTAGCACTCCTACATTTAGAGTCTTGAAGAAATTGGCTGTCAACCAATATTAATTTGAACTTCAGATCTCCAAATTCCCTGTTACTCTAGTTTGAAGGATCGGAGCACTTGTACCTTATCCACACTGAATGAGTAGCATTTTATCCTTTGGCTTACCAGTATTCTTCTTCTTTTTTTTTTTTTTGATTAATCAATGAGATTTATTGCATTTACAGGACAATGGGGAAGGATCTGCTGACCAGAGCACAATGGACTCATAGTCAGTTGTTATCCTGAAACTTGAAACCAGTGTTTGATAGAGATTATGAATACTGGATACTCCAAGCGTATCTATAGGAATTTTTTTTTTTTAGTGTTTTGTTGAGACAAGGTTTCTCTTTGTAGACCAGTGTGGCCTAGAACTGAGAAATTTGCCTGTCTCTGCCCACAAAGTGAAGGGATTATAGGCATGCGCCACCACTGCCTAGTCCTGTAGGCATCTTTATAGGATAAAGAACATCCTGTTTTGGTGGCTCAATGTATCAAATCCTCTTTTAAGTAAAATTTGTCTGAAATTCTTTATGTAACTTAAATGTAAAGAATTATGTCATTATTATTAAATAGTTTAGAAGGTGTATTACACACTTCAATTATGCTTCCTTTTGAATGCTTTATTTTAGTTTCAAGGAAAGTGTTCAAAAATACTATATTCTTCTGGTTTCCCCACTTGGTCTTTATCTTATAATATTTGAGGGTGAACAAGTAAAACTTTCCTATACTGTCACATTTTCATAGTATTTCCCCAGAAAAATAGTTCACATTATCTAAGATTTGAACATGGCATGAAGGTTTTCACAAGTTAATTCTAGTATAGAGAATTATTTGCATTTGTAAGTTTTCTCTCCTATATGAGTTCTATGATGAAGTCTAAGACTGCCTTTGTCAGTAACGGATTTGTCACATTTACTGCATTTGTAAGGTTATTCCCTTGTATGAATTTGCTTATGATATTGCAGACTAAATTTGTACTTAAAGCATTTGTCACATTCACTGCATTTGTAAGGTATCTCTTCTGTATGAATTCTCTGATGGAAATGATGATTGAATTTGTAGGTAAACTATTTGTCACATTCACTGCATCTGTAAGGTTTCTCTCCTGCATGAATTCTCTTATGACTTTGAACATTGCATTTTTGGGTAAATCATTTGTCATATTCACTGCGTTTGTAGGGTTGAATTTTCTGATGATATCTCAGACTTTTTATGTGAGTAAAGCATTTGTCACATTGACTATATTTGTAAAGCTTCTTACCATTATTGTTTTCTTTCAGCATCAGTTTATGTTTAGACACAAAACCCTTATCAAATTCTGTATTGTTATTTTCTTTCTTCCATATGTGTAGGGAATTGATTTAAATTAATAATAGAGCACTCATTTAAATACTTTACACAGTCTTTATATTTGGAAACTTCTCTGGTTTTCCCAGTTTTAAGTCTTTTCACATTTGAGGACTGAAGTGAGGCATCTCTGTGGTTAATTTATAAGATATACTTTGGGTGGATTCCTTAATAATTTTGCTAAGCTCATTACATATATAAGACTTCTCTTGCATATTCACAGACTCATGAACATTGCACTCTGTGTCTTGATCTAAGACCTTCCCATGTTTTCCACATATGAAATGATTTTCCACAAACAATAGATTGTTGCAATTCTCCAACATCACATACATGTACAATGACCACTGAGCAAAACTGAGGCATTCCCATTCCTCCAGTGAGAAGTCCAAAGACACATTATTGAAGGTTAACAAACCCTGTGGAGTATTTACCAGAGAAGCACTCATTCTTTTTGTTTTTCTCCAAGTTTCAAATATTGGAACTCTTCTGGATCCTTGAGACTCTTTGGCCTTTTCCATTCAGGGCACTTAGTTTTGATTTATAGTTACACAGTTTTGTCTGAGCATATAGAGACCTGGCAGGTGATAGGACCAGCTGCTGAATGTCCTAGGAGACCAGCACAGCAACTGCAGCTTAAACCTTACCATTATTCTTCAGTCAAAAAAAAATAGACCACAATCCAGGCACTGGACCAATGATATTAAAATTAGACAAGACTTCTTAAAGGTGATGTATTTTTCTTCTGAGTAATCCTTTTGTTTTATATATTTTTATGGATAAGAAAATATGAATGCCATGGAAGCTTAACCAGAAGTCCAAAATGGACCGTAGTAATATTTATACTAAGACAATGAAGTGTGCTAGAAGATGTGCTCCCAGAGGATTGTGATAAAGGACTGATTTAGATTGGTGAGAGACCCACCAAGTTCTATCCATTTTATACTGACTTGTATCCAAGAATAACTGTAGAATATTCTGAGGATGCAACTTCATGAAGGAGGTGAAATTAGAATCACCTGAAAGAACCAAGGCACTGTGTCAATCCATCCATAAAGCACATGTGTTGCAAGTGATGTCAAACATTCCAGGTAATAAGACAGGAAATAGTCTTTTCTGTTAAGTGCCTCCAGTGTGCAGCAGGTAAAGCATACACAGAGACTGCAGGCCACCAGCTGCCTTGTTGACTTGGTACCTGGATAACAATAAATTCACTTCTATTCAGGAAACAAATCTAGCCCATATAATGACCATATGTGTGAGTGTTCTGGGCTGCACTTTTATGAAATGATGAAATAAATCAGCATTTTGATTCACTAAGTTTATTGGCATGATTTTATTGCTTAATCAAAGCATGCATATATAGTGTCACTACATAAAATACATTCATATTAGTGGATAGAATTAGCTCTAGATGAAAACTTTTTATCTTTGTGGAAACACTGTGACCACATACTTCAGATTCACCCTCATTATTAGTTTTTCATATCAGTCAGTTTATTGACCTATCTACCAGCCCATTATTTCTGACACCTCTTCTGTGTCAGTCATCATCTTCAGGCCATGGATAGGTTTCAGTCTCACCCTTAAAATCTGTCTCATAAAGAATGGTTGTCTGTACATGAAAACTTTTCTCATTCAAAGGAAACTCACACTAAATCTGTAGACTACTATAGATACAATTCCCCATGTATACCTTCTACCTATACTTTGTTATAATCTTTTTCACCACATAGCCTAGTGTCCTTCTGTCCTAAACTTAGACTAATATACATATCCTCCTTAATATTTAGAAATATATAGTGCCCAGAGCATATGCAAATATGGGATCCATTGTACAATTTAGGACATGACTATTTCTGAGCAAATACTCTTTTTTTTTCTTCTTTTTCTTTTTTCTTTTTTTTTTTTCGAGACAGGGTTTCTCTGTATAGCCCTGGCTGTCCTGGAACTCGCTCTGTAGACCAGGCTGGCCTCGAACTCAGAAATCCGCCTGCCTCTGCCTCCCAAGTGCTGGGATTAAAAGCGTGCGCCACCACTGCCCGGCGAGCAAATACTCTTATACATATAATATAATAAATTGTGCTAAAACTGGAAAGAAGTCATGTGCCATAATCTGAAGACTCATAGGAATGTTGGATATAGATATAATCCCAGATGAATCTAGGAATGGAGCTCATGTGCATAGAAAGTGCTGAGAAAACTGATGACATTTTTGGGCTTGATGGAAGCAATTCTTGAGTAGCTGAGCTGTCATACTCAATTAAACTGAGAATATTTACCTAAAAAGATGGGTTATTTATGTGAGATTCTCTCTTCATTTAATAACCATGCTTTCCAGTATTATAATATCACTCTTCTGGGAAACTCTGTGAGCAAGAAACTGCGAGGTGAATTACGGTGCTCAGTCCAAGGAGATACATCTATAAAAGGCTCCCATACCTGATGCTCAGAGAATATTTAAGAAAAGGAAGTAGAAAGACTGATAGAGCCAGAGGATGAGTGAGTTTGCTGTGAAGTTGTATTGACTAGTAACAACACAAGCTATACCTGTAACTTCTCAACAACATGACAACTAAAATGTGAATTGTACTAGGAAAACAACAATGAACATGACAACCAGGATGGGCAAAATCCCATGAGGCTTTGCATTTACAAAATCTATAGAGAAACTAGTAAAAATGCTAGCAGAAGAGGTTCTCCTCACTAGGAAAGAGCACAATAATTGATTATCCAGGTAAGGGGAAATGTTGTAATAAATATTCAGGTTCATAAATAAACACAGAAAAAAAACAGAAGAAGCTGTATGGCCACAAGTAGGTGTTAACCTACTTCTAGCTTTGAAAGGTAAATGGAACCATTATATATTGTCTAGCATGATACAATATCTCAAGCACCCTGACATTGAGGAAAACATAACAAGGAAATTACATAAAACCTGATAGAAATCAAAATAAGGTGCACCTCATAGACAGTTGCTATTCTCTGTTGTTCAAAGAGAAGCACATTCCCTACAAATAAACCTGAACTGATGCTCAATTGGAGGCAAAAGAGAACTTCAGGTCTGTAATGAGCTACTGCCCTGATGGGTCCTGCCACTGTGCCTATCCTTGGCTGATTTGCATGTTCACAAGGCACAGCCCACTGACATGAGGACTTATTCATAATCAGGTCACACCCTGTGCTGGTGTCAGTCTCAAACAGATCACAACAGACATGAGTGTGCCAACTCAGCTCCTGGGGTTGCTGCTGCTGTGGCTTACAGGTAAGGGAGACAGCACTGGAAATGTATTCATCTATGTGAAATCAGTACTCCTTGGTCTCAGTGAAAATCCTCTTGCAACAGAATCATGTGGAGATTTGCTTTCAATTTTCCAATCTTAGATGCCAGATGTGACATCCAGATGACTCAGTCTCCAGTCTCCCTGGCTGCATCTGTGGGAGAAAGCATCACCATCACATGTCAAGCAAGTGAGAATATCTACAATGCTTTAAATTGGTATCAGCAGAAACAGGGAAAATCTCCTCAGCTCCTGATCTATGCTGCGACCAGCTTGGCAGATGGGGTCCCATCGAGATTCAGGGGCAGTGGATCAGGTACAAAATATTCTCTCAAGATCAGCAGCCTGCAGTCTGATGATGTTGCAAGTTATTACTGTCAAAATGGTTTGTACCCCTCCCACAGTGATTCAAGCCATGACATAAATCACCCAATGAAGTAGAAGTGAGAGTACAGGCTGCCCAGCTGCTCCTCATGATGTCTCCAGCTCATCAACTGCTGAGAGTGTTTATTGTTGCAAGGACTTAAATGTCAATGTGATGTTTTTTTTTTTAATTAGGATCCAAGAAACTTTTATATGTATAGAATCTCTGACCCTTTCCCCAGCCCTTGGATCAAAACAAGGGAATGCTTTTCATAACACAGAAAATAAAACAATTAAAATAAAAACAACAACAAAAAACTGTTCCTGAGTAACAGAATTGTGACAACAGCTGTGCTTTATTCTACAGGGTTGTCAACATACACACACACACACACACACACACACACACACACACACACACACACTCCAAGGTGGAGCTACTTCAGAAAGAAAATTTTATCTTTATATAGGAATTATATCTGGGAAAGGAGTCTAGGGAGATGGTTTAATGATTATGGTTCTTCCAGAATATTTGGGTTTGAGTCCCAAAACACATATGATTCCTAGCATTTGATAATTCCAATTCAAGGAATGTTTTTTAACCACTCTCCTATCCTCTGAAGGAGAGCAATCTTGCCAGTGTCCAGGAGGGTAAGAAAACTGCAAAGAATTGAGAATAAAACTCAGTTTAAATGGACTTCTTCAACCTGGATCAGATTTTGGGTATCTGGTGTCAGGTAGTGTATTCCAAAACATACTTAAACATGGCATAGTTTGGAAAAAAAAAGTTTCCTGGTGTTATATAATCCCTGGTACTCAAGGAAGTATAATTACCTAGAAATTCAATTCATTTCTTCCAAGAACTTAAGTTTTAGAGATAGACTACCTGTATTATCTTTATAGCTGAAGGAATACTCTGGCATGTTTTTGGTCATTCTGATATTATGGATGTCATTTGTGCTATTAGCCACCTCTGGTGCTGGTTGTTAAAGCTGAAGGGGATTGTAACCCCATAGGAAGACCAATAGTTCCAACTAACCTCTACCCCTGGGAGCTCCCAGAGACTAAGCCACCATCCAAAGAGCATACATGTTCTAGTCCATGGCCCCCATCACATATGTAGCAGAGGACTTCCTTGTCTGGCCTCAGTGGAAGAGGATGTGCCTAATCTTGTAAAGATTTATGCCTCAGGGGAAAGGAATGTGGTGGTAAAGGGATGAGGTGGGGGGTTTGGGAGGGGATGGGGAGGGCAGTAGGTGGTTGAGGGAGGTGGGTGGTTGAGGGCAGTGGGTATATAGGGTTGAAAACACCATCTCAGAAGCAAATGGGGGTGGTGGTGAAGAACTCCTGGAAAGAGGACTGGGAAGGGAGTCAACATATGGAATGTAAATAAACAATATTTAAATTTAAAAAGATTAGAGAGTGATTTAAAAGGTCAAACAATAACATATTCATCTATTTTTATATTTATTTTTTTGGAGTGTGAAATGATTTAGTATGTATATATATTCAACATTCAATTTGGGATAAATGAATCTCTGTAAATATTTATCACATATTTGTAGTTGAAAAAAAGCTTTCATCCTGCTTTTTTTATAGATATATTCTTTTTTTACATTTCAAATATTGTCCTCTTTCCTGGTTCCCCCCTACGCCAAAAATCCCATAAGCCATTTCCCCTTCCCCTATCAACCCTCCCACACTTCCCTGTCCTGGTATTCCTCTACACTACAGTATCAAATCTTTCCAGGAACAAGGGAAAGATCCTCCATTTGGTGTCTAACAAGTCCATCCTCTGTTGCCTATGTTTCTGGAGTCACAGGTAACTCCATGTGTATTCTTTGGTTGATGGTTTTGTCTCTGAGAGCTCTGGGACTACTGGGTGACTCATATTGTTGTTTCCCCTGTGGTGCTACAAAGCCCTTCAGCTCCTTGGGTACTTTCTCTAGCTCCCCCACTGGAGACCCTGTGCTCAGTTCGATGGCTGGTTGAGAGTGACCCCCTCTGTATTTGTCATTCACTAGGAGAACCTCCCAGGTGATAGCTGTATCCAGCTCTGTTCAGTTAGCACTTGTGGGCATCCACAATAGTGTCTGGGTTTTTAACTGTATATTGGATGGATTCCTGGGAGGCGTAGTCTCTGGATGGTCTTTCCCTCAGACTCTGCTCCATCTTTTGTCTCTATCTCCTTCGGTGGGTATTTAGTTCCCCCTTCTAAGAAGGAGCAGAGTATCCATACTTTGTTCTTCCTTCTTCTTGGGCAACATTCTTTATGTTTAATGCTTAGAGAAAACACATACACTACTGCCTCCCAGACTGGCTTCTTCAAACTTATCCATCAGCAACAATTTATTGGAAGAAACATTTTTTTTCTATTATGGAGTAGTAAATAATTGTCATTCTTACATAGGTTGTGTATATTGTATTAATACCACCTATCTTTATAACTTCAAAATGCTGTTTGTTAATGTTATAATTTTTATCATTTAATTGATTGTTGGATCACACTAATTTGTTTATATTCAGGAAAAATTTTCATCACAGATTAATCCAACAGTTTCAGAGATATCCTATATATCATTAGCCCCTATTCATGCAAAATGCCTACCATTATCAGCATCTCCCATTACAAGGATATACTTGTCCCAATCAATGGGTTCACACTGGTTCGCTATTATCATTAAAAAAACAAAGTTTACCTAATGACTGTCTTGGTTTTACATAACATGAATTTCAACATATGTGTAATGAGAAATATTTTTCATTGTAGTTTCATACAATCTTGTTTCACTATCCTCTGAGCCCTGATCATTTTATCTTTCTCTTCTCCTAATAACTAACATTTAATCATTATTTTATTTTTTCTATAGTTCATCTTTTACCAGCATTCGATAAAGTTTTATATTAATGTAACAATGGACCCCAATAGAAGAGTTAGGGGAGGGACTGAAGGAGCTGAAGGGGATTGAAACCCCATAGAAAGAATAACTATATCAACCAACTGGACAACCCAGAGCTCCCAAGAAGAAAATCACCAATCAAAGACTACACATAGAGGGAACCATGGCTGCAGGTGCTGCTTATATAGCAGAGAATTTATTTATCTGGCATCAATGGGAGGAAAGGCCTTTGATCCAGTGGAGGTTTGATACCCCAGAATAAGAGGATGCTGGAGCAGCGAGGCTAGAATGAATGGGTGTGGGGGGGAGTACCCTCATAGACTCAAAGGGGAGGGGGGATTTGATGGGGTTTCAGAGTGGAAACTGGGAAGGGGAACAACATTTGAAATGTAAATAAATAAAATAAACAAGAAAAAAAAGAGAGAGAGAGAGTTTTCATTTCATCTTTTCTGAATTACATTGTTGTTTTCATGTAGTTTCAGTTCCCAACTCCTCATTTCTTCTTTTTCTGACTGGTATCCCATGCCTGGTTACCTCATACCATATTTATCCATTAATCTAATGAAAATTATCATATTTAATTTTACAATGTGGTAATTAAAAATAAATTTATTAACTGAAAAAATAATCTATATTTTTTTAAATGTGAACATGAGGTTCCAATGTGAAAATGATACTTCAACACCTGTAGGTAAATAAAATAAGCTAGCATATAGAATGGTAAAAAATGCCATACATATGACAGGCTATTATTGGCACAAGCTAGAGTTTTGCGAGTAAAGGAAAAGACAATTGAAAAAATTCTACATAAAGATGGCCTATAGCTAACTTTCTGCACCCTTGGGCAGAAAGGATACCTTTGGTCCTGAATGTTATAAGAAATTAGGCTGAGCAAGTCATGAGGAACAAGCTAATGAGCAGATTTTATCATGGCCTCTGCATCAGCTCTTACATCCAGGTTCCTGCAGTCCTTTAGTTTTGCAATGAATTTCCTCAGTGACTAAAGGCAATCTGAGTTATGTAAGGCGAAATAAACCATTTCCTTGAAAAGTTGCTTTGACCATGGTGTTATTCATAGAGAAGAGGTAGAGGAGGAATGGGGGAGGGAAAGGAGAGGGGAACCTGATCTGACATTGGGGGAGGGTATAGGATTGAAGCCCTGAGGGCCAGTAGAAAGAGTGGAAGCAGGCAACCTCTGGAGATAGGAGGTTGGGGGTACCCTCCAGAATGTACCAGAGACCTGGGAGGTGAGAAAATCACAGAACTAAAAGGGAGGGTCTTTAGATGAAATGACTGACAGTAGGGAGAGGGACCTTAAAGAGCCTACCTCCAGCAGAAAGACAGGACTTCAAATGAGGAAGAGGGGGGCATCCCACAGTCATGACTCTGACCCATAATTGTTCATATCTGAAAGAATTACAGGGATGGAAATGGAGAGGAGCCTGAGGAGTAGAAGGTTCAGTGACAGGTTCAAAGTGGGATCTAGCACAAGGAGAGGTCGCAAAGCCTGACACTATTATTAAGGCTATGGAGCCTTCACAAAAATGGACCTAGCATGAAAGCATTCTGGATGACTCAACAAGCAGCTGAAAGGGTCAGATACAGATATTTGCACCCAACCAATGGACAGAAGCAGCTGACCCCTGCTGTTGAATTAGGGAAGACTAAATGAACCTGAGGGCAACCCTGTAGGAGGATCAGCAGTCTCAACTAATCTGGACCCCTGGAATCTCTCAAACACTGCACCACCAAACAGGCAGCATACACTAACTGATCTGAGACTCCTAGAACACATACAGTAGAGAACTGCACTGTCTGTGTTCATTCAGCGAGGATGCACCTTACCCTCAAGAAACAGAAGGCATCAGGGAATTTAGAGGTCAGGTGGGGTGGAGGGAAGGGACATCCACAAAGAGACAGAAGTAGGAAAGGAGGCATGGGATGTGGGTGGACAGGGTTTGATGGGGTGGGGAATAAAATATGGAGTGTATAAAAATAATTAATAAAAATATTTTTAAAAACCCTAATAATGATGATATCAGTATACAAACATCTCAAAAAAAAGTACCAAAAAGAAAAACAACCTAATTAAAACCTAGGTCAAAGAAGTAAGCAGAATTGTCATAAGAAATGTAAGTGGCTAAGAGGTAATTAAAAAGTATTCACCATTTGTAGCCACTATAGAAATGTAACTTAAAACTTCTATGATATTTCATCTTACCCAAACAAGAATGGCTACTTAAGATAAGTGGATATTAGCCCAGAAACTTGGAATACCCAAGACACAATTCACAGACCAAATGAAGCTCAAGGAGAAGGAAGAACAAAGTATGGATACTCTGGTCCTTCTTAGAAGTATGAGCAAAATACCCACAGGAGGAGATACAGAGACAAAGTGTGGAGCAGAGTCTGAGGGAAAGACCATCCAGAGACTGCCCCTTCTAGGGATCCATCCCACATACAGTTCCAAAACCCAGACACTATTGTGGATGCCAACAAGTGCTTTCTGACAGGAGCCTGATATAGCTGTCACCTGGGAGGCTCTGTCAGTGCATTACAAATACAGAGGTGGACACTCTCAGCCAACTATTGAACTGAGGGCAGGGTCCCCAATGGAGGAGCTAGAGAAAGGAACCAAGGAACTGAAGGGGTCTGCCGAGCCATAGAAGGAACAATTTGAATGACCCAGTACCCCCAGAGCTCCCAGGAACTAAACTACTAACTAAAGTGTACATGTGGAGGGACCCATGGCTCTAGATGAATATGCAGCAAAGGATGACCTTGTTCGATATTGTTGTAACCCAGGAGATCCCCCAGGGTCTCTGCGCAGGTGAGCAACCCCTCAGAACACAGCTTGACAAGATGATTACTGTAACAGCATGAGGTATGGTTTTCTATTTCATGTCCACGTATGTGGTATTTGGGGTTGCAACACCTCGCAGGGAGAGTCAACCCCGAACAAAGAAAGTACACATCTTTTATACCCTCCTTACATTGGGGTTGAGGTGCTATTAGTTATATGTTTTTAAATTTACAGGTCAAGATTGATTTTTGCAATAAGATTGTTGACAGTTTGTGGCCTTCCTCAGAACCCAGTAGCAGGAGGGGCAGGGGATTGACTCAGAGAACTATTACGTCTTATTTTGTCCTGACTTGGTGAGCACAGCCTCAGCCTTGTCACTTTGTCTGCATGAAACTTTTCTTTTTACATTCTTAGAACTTATGTCTATGTTTTCAGAAAACTCTGTTTGAAGTCAGGGCAAAACCTGCTGCAAGCTGCTGTCTCTTTGCAGAGCAGCTTCTCTCTGCCTTTTCTCTGTCTTAAAGGGGCAGTCTGTCACAGAGAGGCACTGTTACTGGGAATGGAACCTTGCTTTCCACCATATCAAAGGGAGGAGAGGCCCTTGGTCCTGAGAAGGTTAGATGCCCCAGTATAGGGGAATGCAAGGACAGGAATTGGGAGTGGATGGATTAATTGGTTGGGGAAGGTGTTAGGTGATTTTCTGGAGGAGGGGGGAACCAGGAAAGGGGACAGGATTTGAAATATAAATAAAGAATATATCTAACAAAAAAAGAAATAAAAGAAAACTAAAGATATGAAATTCTGGCAAGGATGTGGGGAATGGATTTTATCATTCTCTGTTTGTGAGATTGAACTTAATGCAGCCATTATGGAAATCTTTGTGACAGTTCATGAATAATCTATAGTTAGATGTATTACAGTACCCAAGTATGCCATTTCTGGGCACATACCGAAAGAAATATGTTTCCTACTACAGAGTCACTTGCTCATCTGGGTTCAGGATTACTCTGTTCACAATAGCTAAGACATGGAAACATTCTAGATGTCTATCAACTGATAAACGGATAATTTATTATTATTTTTTTTAAGTTTTTTATTTACATTCCAAATCATTTCCCCTTTCCCGTTTCCTCCCTCCCCGAAAGTCCCATAAGCCCCCTTCCCTCCCTCGGTTCCCTATTCAACGTCCACTGGCTTCTCTGTCCTGGTATTCCCCTACATCCAGTCTTTCCAGGACCAGGGGTCTCTCCTTCCATCTTCTTGGAAATCTATTGATATGCGAATTGTGTCTAGGGTATTCTGAGATTCTGGGTTAATATCTCCTTATCAGTGACTGCATACCATGTATGTTCTTTTGTGATAAATGGGATAATTAAAAAGTGGTTTTACCTGTCATATTCATAACATGCATTATTCTCATTAGTACAACAACCATTCTCTAAAATAAGGTATATGTTAAGGCACAAAATATGTACCTTAGCACATAATAATGAATTTTAAAAATAAAAAAAATATTTACATTAGTGTTGTGATTAAGAAGTCAATATTAAACAAAAGCAATTTTTAAATCATGCAAGTATATAGATGTTAAAATTCCCTGTTCTCAAATGGCCAATGGGCAATGGAAACCTGAAATGCATATTTAAACTTTCCTTTAAATACTGCAGGAATAAAACAACAATAGCACCAAAAGATAGAAAGATGCCCCATGAGAGTGGGTAGGGAGAATGTATGTTGTGGTTGTTATCACAATGCCAAAGGCAATTTTTAGGTTCAATCCAATTCCATAATTCTTCATGGATAGGGAAGTAAAAAGCAACAATCTTAAAAGTTGCATGAAAATGGAGGAAAAAGAATAATGTTGGATTTCATACATGATCTCAAATGATACTAGAGGATGATAATAATGGAAACAGCATGGTGCTATTGTGCTGACTAAAAAACAAATTACATTTGTACATCAATGGGAAAGATGATCCAGATTAAATCAACATAAATATACAAATCTCTCTCTCTCTCTCTCTCTCTCTCTCTCTCTCTTTCTCTCTCAATCTCTCTCTGTATGTTTGTGTGTATATGTCTATCTGTCTGTCTGTCTTACACACACACACACACACACATACCACCTGGAAGCAGAATCTACATGTCAACAAATAGTGATGGGATTACTGGATATAAGATATCTTCACTGAGAAGAATGAAACAAGAACCCTGTATTGCACCCTCCACTAATATCATTTCCAAATGGATGAAAGATAGCAAGAAGACCACAAGATAACTCCTGTGACTCAGAATTTTACCGAAGGGAAGCTATAAAATATGCCACAACTTTAAGACATAGGTGAGAATGTTCTAAGCAGGACTGGAACTAGTCTAGTAATATGATCAACAAATAAAAATAGGACATTTTGAAGCTAAAAGTCTCATGTACAACAAAGGGAACAACCAATCGACTGAATAGTTTTTCTATGGAAAAATAGAAAATCTTTATTAATTGCATATCTGACAGATGAAGAATATCTAGAATAATAAATAACTGAAAAAGCAAAGTGTATAGAAAATAACCCAATAAAATTGACCATAATTTTGAAGGAACAGCATGAAAAGCCATGTTCTTCTACCACACAAAGGTATTGTTTATTAAATTTACAAAAAAAAATGTTTTATGGGCAGTATCCTGTAGGCTGGAAAAGTCCCCAGAACTATATTATTAAACAAAATTCCAATGCAGTGGTGACAACAACATTGTGTTTGTTGGTCAGTGAGAGGGCAGAGGCCACCAAACAAAATAGAGGCTTGTCTTGTTCTTGCTTGTCTACAAAATACAGGTGATACAATCACATTGATACAATCACATTGAGGATGATATCATATACTTTGGATGCACAATAGAGATAAATCAAGGTGGAAGAGAGTTCACTTCTGGGTAGATTTTATAGTTTGAAGTTTGTAGGCAAAGAGGAGTCATTGGTGTTCTCAGCCTTACAGGAATCTGACCATCTTCTAACCTAAACTGACAAGCACAGCAGTGTCAGTACAGTTATGTAACCAAATACTTTCTTACTGCATTTGATAATAATTCCAAAGAAGTATGAATTAAATATGGGCAAACACTCTTGGTGTTGAGACTACAGGCTCAAGGTATAAATTATGTATTTGTCAGCTAAATAAACCAAGTGCCAAGTATTCTTCTCTATATAGAAACATTTATATTTATATATTTAAGTGAATTCTACCCCATATTTTTAACCAAGAAACATTTTCATGAGCAGAGTAACAAACGAATAGATTTATTGTTGTGCTAAGTGCTGAGAGAAAGATACAAATGAGTGCTAAACCACCAGCAAGTCATTTACACCATAAAAAATGACATCTTCTTATACTCAGGAAATAAAAAGATTCTCAAAAGTGGAATGTATGTGAATTGTCATCTTCTGGACAAGAAAGAGCCATCACAATTACAATCTATCAGCTGCTGGGAATGTACACATTGGGTCTGTCCAATAATATATCTGACAACAGTGAATCGTGGATGGTGTAGGGAATATCTGGGAATTTATCACTTACTGATGAACTAAGGACAAAATCTGTAATTCTGTGATTCTGTGACAGGGAAAATTGTTGCTTTTAGCTCTCTTCCCACTGATGATTCTGTCAGACTACAGTGAATATTTCCAATCCAGTGCCAACATAAAATGGATGTTGGTAGAATGGGTCACACATACACACACACAAAACAAAAAACAAAAACAAAAAAGCATCAACAAAACAAAACAAAAACCCACCACCACCAACAAAACACACAAACAAACAAAAAAACAATTGTGTCATTAAACTGGAAAATAGCCTGGTAAAAGTGCAAGGTAGAGTTTAGATGAAGACAAGAGGTATGTGAGGAGAGATAATCAAAACATATTAAATACATATATTAAGTGTTCAAAGAACTAGCCATTATTTTATTTAAATAGCAAAAATGAAACAAATGAAAGAATAGAGTATATCCAAACCAATGAAACATAGTAAAACAAGTATCAGGTAAAATTTTTATGGTTATAAGAAAAGCAAAGAAGAATTTTTATTTCTTAGATTAACCCACAAGTGTCTATCACAAGAGCTTAAAGCCCAGAATCTTCTCCACCAATCTGAAATTGCCATATCTTGCCTTTATTTCTTGATGTTCTCTGTCTTCTAAACATAACTTTACTAGAAGATAGTTGACCAAAATGCATGTATGCAATGTAAAGTAATGCAAGTGACTGTACAAGCTCATGAAGCCATCATTACAGTCAATATCAGAATACAGACATTGGTTAAAAACTGTTCCTGTGATCATATTCATTCTGGTGTCCCCTTATTAATTTTCTTAATCAAATAAAAAATCTATTTTTCTTTAAGGATAACATTAATTGAATCCAAGTGATACAACTGCATTTCTGTACTTAATTTACTAAAGTACTGAATTGGGGCAGTTTGGGTAGATGGATTCCATTCAATCAAGATTATCCAAATGCCCAGAAGTGTTATTTCAATGATGTTTTCATCTAGTAACTCTCTTCCTGAAAATAGTGCTCAGGAAATCCTCAGTTCAACATGAACTGCATCTGTTTAAGCATAGATGAGTTACTATTTTTCTCCCCACCTAGTGATGTGGATGTGGCATGCTGTCCATTCTCATGTGCTCGGACAAATGATCTTACTCTCCAGTGAACTTCTCTATGTTAAGCCCCAGGGTAATGACAGTCAGAGTCAAGGCAATCCTGAAAAACTGAAGTAGAATATCCAAATTATTCTCACTCATAGTATTCTTTGAACTCAGAGTCCTTGAAGTGGATGACAACATGTGGTCTTTGAGGTCTTAGGTTCTTATTCATATCTAACATGAAACTAATATATTCTCATTTTCCATCATGAGGTGTCAATGCTGACTCAATGGGAATGGTTTTACTAAAATTCAGTAAGAAAACAAACCAAAAATGTAAAACTTTTATTTATTCATTTCTGATGTGCTAAGGGATTCTATTCCGTAAGAAAAGTTCTTCCTTTAGGAGGTCTTTCTTGTAATTAGGTATGTGAGTCCTGTGGGACATATGGAGAGAATTTGTCATATCCAAAAACTAGTGAATGTTCCATAGTTTATTTTGCCACATAAAACCCTTTCAATTTCATATGGTAGTAGAGCTATTAACTTTATTGATATGATAGACAGAGATTTTGTACCCTCTGTTGATGTTTTTCATTAAAATCATTTCACAGAATTATGATGGCATATAAAATGTTATATTTAATGCCTATAAAATCACATGATTGAGACACACATAACATCAGCTCTTAGACAAAATACATCTCCATTATTTCCTAGATGTCTTCAATTTTTATTATTTAAATTTTTTATTTTTGCTTTTATATTTTTGTGATGACTATTACTTATCCTTAAAATACTTTGCTTACTTTTCTGCTCATATGGAGTAATTCACTTCTTGGGGAATGACATTTTCTAATAATTACATTTAATATTCCTATAAGGTTAACCTTCTGCTGGACAGGCATCCAAACAGACATGAACTACCACGTTTCCACATGGACTGTCTAGATCAGCACTAGAATAAAGGCCAGTTCTTACTCTGTCACATTGTGTAGAGCAGGCAGCATCCTGCAGAGGCTGACATGGGCAAATGTGTCCTCATTACTAGAAACACAAATCTCTGTGACTTCCATACTGAGATTTTTCAGTGTCTTGCTACTCTCCTATCAAACAACATATTTTGTGTTGCCAAGTTCACCACTAACATAAAAGATCATATTTGTTTTTAATTTTTATAAACATAAGGGGCTCCTATTACTCTTCCTTGTGTTTATACTGCTGCACACACCATAATATTTACATATTTATTCCTAAGGTGGAGCTTTCCTTGTTGGTCTGAGCTATAAAATTTCAGTTGTAATTTTCCATTTACTGACCACAGCTTCAGGCTTTATCTTCTCAAAATGAGGTTTCCTGTCCAGTTCGTGGGGATGGTAATGCTCTGGTTTCCTGTTAAGGAGAGAGGAAAATGACAAAGGAAAATGTGGTGGGAAAATGTGCTGTGAGGTACATTGATGTCTAAGTACTTTCTGTCCAGATGTGAAAAACAAGATAGCCGTTCTCCAGTTTCATTATTTGTGCTTGAGGTTCAGATCTGTGTGAAAAATAATCTAGAGAGGAACCTGGCTCAATGGCTAATTTTCATGCAGATGGATCTGGAGTTTGTACATTTTGTCTAGTGTCCCTTTAGGAATTTCTTGTCACTTGTTTTGTGAAAAAGTATTTGGTATATGAACAAAAACTCCACACAAAGATATAAAATTTTCACTTAAAATAAATAACATAAGGGAAAACTAAAATATTACTTATGAGGATTCTTCATAACTTCGCATATTCTCTTACATTTTCAGCTACCAGAGTGATGTTGTGATCATCCAGACTCCCAAATGTATTTGTTGTGTTTCCAAACTTAGATGCCTAAGGTATGATTGTGGTGACTCAGTCCCCATCATGTCTGTGTGCATCATTAGAAGTCAGTGTTGTCCTCCAATGATTGACCAGTCAGCCCATTAGTTATATATGTTGATACCAGCAGAAACCAAGGAAAGCTCCTAAGCTCCTGTGCAATCAAAGAAGGATGGCATCTGATCAAGGTTCACTGGCAGTGTGTAAGGAAATAAGTGAGTGTTAGAATTCACAGTCAACAAGAATAGTGTTCAGTATGAAGATTTTGCAAACTATGATTGTCACCAAACTGATGAGCTTCCTCTCACAAGGTTACAAGTCATAACAAAAATCTTCAAAGAAAGTCGAATTTTTGTTTAGGATTCGCAGCCATTGTTTCCTGTATCTCCATCTGTTGATAGCATGTTTCAAATTCATGCCAGCTTTAAAAACCATTTTGAGATTTTAATAGAAGCAGCCATGGCATCTTGTTGACCTTGTAAAATTTTTGCTTTAGCAGTGGAACAGCCAGTCATTTTGACGTTGTTTTAATTCATAAAAACTGGTCCCTTATAAAGACTGCCTCCAATATCATCAAAATTATTTTACAATTGCCTCAGGCTAGACCATTTTTTCATTTTGTTAAAATTTTATCCCATTTCTGTATTAATTTCAGTGAAAAATGTGTCATGGTACATATGTTAAAGCTAAAATTTATCATGTAGGATATTGGTTCTCTCTTACCATGACAGTTTCAAGAATCGAAACCAAGTTCACAGGATGAATAAATGCTTATTCTGTCTACCACACTGAACCATATTGGAAATTTTTAAAATTTATTGTTTTATTTATTTACAACCTAAATGTTGCCCCAATCCTGGTCCCCGCTCCTGCATTTTCCCACTCCGTCCCTCTCCTTTTGTCCTCTGTGAGGGTCACTTCTCGTTGGGTAATAAAGTTTCTACATGATTAGGCACAACTTCACCCACTGAGGTATGACAAGGAAGTCATCTGCTACATATGTGTAGGGGTTCTTGGAGCAGCCTTTGTGTTCTCTTTGAATGGTGTCTTAATATAAGGGAGCTTAAAGGATCCAGGTTAGTTGACACTACTGGTGTTCTTATGGGTTTGCCATCCTCTTCAGTTCCTTAAATTTGTCCCCCAATTCACCCATAGAGGTCCCTGACCCTCAGTTTAATTTTTCGTTGTGAATATCTGCATGGGTCTCAATCAGCTACTAGAAGAGCCACTCAGAGAAGAACCTTGCTTGGCTCCTGTCTAAAAGCCCAATATAGCACAAGTAAGACCTTCCATGTTTGTTGTGTGCCCATGGGATGGATCCCAAGTTGGGCTGTAACTGGTTACACATTACTTCTATATCTGTTCTATTTTTTCCCCAGTATTTCTTTTAAACAGGAACAAATCTGGGTCAAATATTTTGAAGGTGTGTTACTGTCAACAACTCTCCATTGAGGACCCTATCTTGTGGAGGTAGACTCTTCAGGTTCCATCTCCCTACACTTGAGTATTTTTGCTAAGGTCATCCATATTGAGTTATCAATGCCCCTCACTTCCCAAGTCTCTGGGCGTGTCTAGAGGATCAACCACCAACCCCAGCAGCTGCGTATTTCCATCCATTCTCCTGGCCTTCTTGCACATTTCTCTTGTCTTCCCACACATACCTGACCTTGCTTCCATTTCTATTCCCCCTCCCTTCTTCCAGTCAGTTTTCTTCCTATCTTAGCCTCCTATGAATATTTTATTTCACCTTCTAAATGGGATTGAAGCATCCTCACTTTGGCCTTCCTTCTTTTTAAATTTCATAGAGTCTGGAGTAGAGGGATTCTATACAAAAAAGACTATATAATGTAAAAGAAATAAATAACCAAATGGGACTGGGGCAGTAGAGATGCAAAACAGTTAAAAATATGTGTTCTTGACTAACACCAGTGTTAGGAAGTATTCACTTCCATGGAAGTTCACAACCATGTGTAATTCCAGTTCCAGAGGATCTAATGCACACTACTGTCTTCCTATAGTATGCCTAGGCATATTCTGATAGTATATTTACACACATACAAATTTAAAATTGCCATATATGTCTGTGAAAATGAGCCCCAGAATAGTTTACTCCTAAACTGCCGTTATAGAAGTTAAAGTGCTTTAAAAATAAATATGGCCTTCTGGTTTAGGACCATCCTCTGCCACAGTGCAGCAACTCCAAGTGGCACAAGAAGCCAGCTATCTCCCCAGTGGCACAGAGGGGTCAGCTAGCACAGGTGAAATCTGCCCAGGAGCTCAGAGGATCCTGTCTGGAACCTTCTGGCAGGAGCCTCCCGGTTTTTGTCTCCAGCTTGAGGCTATCCTCAGCCACTGGGTACCATATCCAAGTCATGCACAGAGGTAGATTACCCATCAGGAATGCAGAGAAGCCCAGTAGTATAGTAGGACCACCCCTGCTGCTCAAAGAAAACAGCCTGAAACCCTGAGGACACAAAAGCCTCGGATCAGCCTGGGATGGGAGTCTTCCAATAACCTCCTGCACCCAGAGTTGATCAGGCCACAGAGCTACATACCCAAATACAACTTTAAAAGAGCGGGTCTCGCAGAAGTACTTACATACCAGTGTACACAGAGAAAACAGGTCTTCCAGGAGCACAAAGAGACCACAGTCAGAGACAGCAATAACAGCCAACATCAGAGATAACCAGATGGGAAAAGGCAAATGCAAGAACATCACCAACAGAAACCAAGGCAACATGGCTCCATTGGTACCAATTCAACAATCTGTATATCGCAACACACCAGAAAAACAAGAACTGGATTTAAAATCACAGCTAATGATGCTGATAGAAGGCTTCAAGAAGAACATAAATAACTCCCTTAAAGAAATAAAGGAGAACACAACTAAACAGGAAGATGTCCTTGAAAAACTAGAGGAAAACAAAACAAAACAGGTGAAGGAATTGAACAAAGACATCCAGTATCTAAAGATGGAGGTAGAAATAATGAAGAAAACACAAAGGGAAACAACTTAATACATAGAGAACCTAGGAAAGAAGTCAGGAATCATGGATTCAAGCATCAAAAACAGAATACAAGAGATAAAATAGAGAATCTAAGATGCAGAAGATACCATAGAAAACATTAATACAACAGTCAAAGAAAATGAAAAATGCAAAAAACTCCTGAACCAAAACATCCAGGAAATCCAGGACAAAATGCAAAGACCAAACCAAAGGATTATATGTATAGAAGACAGTGAAGATTTCCAAATTAAAGGGTCAGTAAATGTCTTCAACAAAATTATAGAAAAGAACTTCTCCTATAACCCCTGAAGAAATAGAAGTTGTCATTGGAAGTCTTCCAACCAAAAAAAGCACAGGTCCAGATGGTTTTAGTGCAGAATTCTATCAGACTTTCAAAGAAGACCTAACACCAATACTCTTCAAACTGTTCCACAAAATAGAAACAGAAGGAACAGTACCCAACTCATTCTATGAAGCCACAATTACACTAATACCAAAAGCACACACACAAAGATCTGACAAAGAAAGAGAATCTCAGGGCAATCTCTCTTATGAATATCGATGCAAAAATACTCAATAAAATTCTTGCCAACTGAATCCAAGAACACATCAAAATGATCCTTCACTATGATCAAGTAGGCTTCATCCCAGGGATGCAGGGATGGTTTAATATAAGGAAATCCATCAATGTAATCCACTACGTAAACAATCTCAAAGAAAAAAACCACATGGTCATCTCATTAGATGCTGAGAAAGCATTTGACAAAATTCAGCATCCTTTCATGCTAAAGGTCTTGGAAAGATAAGGAATTCAAGGCCCATATCTAAACATAGTAAAAGCAATTTACTGCAAACCGGTAGCGAGCATCAATCTAAATGGAGAGAAACTTGAAGCACTCCCACTAAAATCAGGGACTAGACAAGGCTGCCCTTTCTCTCCATATCTTTTCAATATACTACTTGAAGTTCTACCTAGAGGAGTTAGACAACAAAAAGAGGTCAAAGGGATACAAATTGGAAAGGAAGAAATCAAACTATCACTATTTGCAGACGATATGATAGTATAATTAAGCGACCCAAAGAACTCCACCAGAGAACTCTTACAGCTGATAAACGACTTCAGCAAAGTGGCTGGATATAAAATCAACTCAAGCAAGTCAGTAGCCTTCCTATACTCAAAGGATAAGCAGACTGAGAAAGAAGTAAGAGAAATGATACCCTTCACGATAGCCACAAACCATATAAAGTATGTTGGCATGACTCTAACCAAACAAGTGAAAGATCTGTATGACAAGAACTTCAAGTCTCTGAAGAAAGAAATTGAAGAAGACCTCAGAAGATGGAAAAATCTGCCATGCTCATGGACTGGCAGGATTAATATAGTATAAATGAGCATCTTACCAAAAGCAATATACAGATTCAATTCAATCCCCATCAAAATCCCAACTCAATTCTTCATAGAGTTAGAAAGAGCAATTTAAAAATTCATCTGGAATAACAGAAAACCCAGAATAGCTAAAACTATTCTCAAGAGTAAAAGAACCTCTGGGGGAATCAGTATCCCGGACCTCAACCTGTACTACAGAGCAATAGTGTTAAAAATCGCATGGTATTGATACAGTGACAGGCATGTAGATCAATGGAACAGAATTAAAGACCCAGAAATGAATCCACACTCCTATGGTCACTTGATCTTTGACAAGGGAGCTAAAACCATCCAGTGGAAAAAAGATAGCCTTTTCAACAAATGGTGCTGGCTCAACTGGAGGTCAACATGCAGAAGAATGCTAATTGACCCATTCTTATCTCCTTGCACTAAGCTCAATTCCAAGTGGATCAAGGATCTCCACATGAATCAAGACACACTGAAACTATAGAAGGGAAACTAGGGAAGAACCTTGAACATATGGGCACAGGGGAGATTTTTCCTGAACAGAACTCCAATAGCTTATGCTCTAAGATCAAGAATAGACAAATGGGACCTCATTAAATTACAAAGTTTTTGCAAGGCAGAAGACACTGTCAAAAAGACAAAGCTGCAACCAACTAACTGGGATATGATCTTTACCAACCTTCCATCCGACAGAGGGTTAATATCCAATATATACAAAGACCTCAAGAAGTTAAACTCCAGAGAGGCAAGTAACCCTATTAAAAAATGGGGTACAGAGCTAAAAAAAGAGTTCTCACCTGAAGAATATCTAATGGCTGAGAAGCACCTAAAGAAATGTTCATCATCCTTAGTCATTAGGGAAATGTAAATCAAAACAAACCTGAGATTCCATCTCAGACCAGTCAGAATGGCTAAGATCTAAAACACAGGAGACAGCAGTTGTTGGCGAGGATGTGGAGAAAGAGGAACACTCCTCCACTGCTGGTGGAATAGCAAGCTGGTACAACCAGTCTTGAAAGCAGTCTGGTGGTTCCTCCGAAAACTGGGCATGACACTCTCGGAGGATCCGGCTATACCACTCCTGGGCAAATACCCGAGGCTTTATCTGCATGCAATAAGGACACATGTTCCACTATGTTCATAGCAGCCTTATTTATATTAGCCAGAAGCTAGAAAGAACCCAGATGTCCCTCAACGGAGGAATGGATTCAGAAGGTGTGGTATATCTACACAATGGAATACTACTCTGCAATTAAAAACAATGAATTCACGAAATTCCTAGGCAAATGGTCAGAACTTGAAAATATCATCCTTAGTGAGGTAACCGAATCACAAAAGAACACACATGGTATGCAGTCACTGATAAGGGGATATTAACCCAGAATCTCGGAATACCCTATACACAATTCGCATATCAATAGATTTCTAAGAAGAAGGAAGGAGAGACCCCTGGTTCTGGAAAGACTGGAGGTAGGGGAATGCCAGGACAGAGAAAAGAGAGGGAGTTGAATGGAGAAAAGAGGGAGGGAAGGGGGCTTATGGGACTTTCGGGGAGGGAGGAAACGGGAAAGGGGAAATGATTTGGAATGTAAATTTAAAAAAAAAGAAAAGAAAAGAAAAGAAATAATTAAAAAAAAAAAAGAAAAAAACTTCCCTAACCTAAAGAAAGAGATGCCCATGAACATACAAGAAGCCTACAGAACTCAAAATATATATGACCAAAAAAGAAATTCCTTCTGTCACATAATAATTAAATCACCAAATGTACTGAAGAAAGAAAGAATATTAAAAGCAGTAAGGGAAAAAGTGGAAGTTTATATGGGAACATAAGGATGTGGGCATATAAATGAAGCACCCAAGCAGGCTGTAAGAGAGCTGGAGCTGCATACATTTCTGAAACACTAAGCTTGGGTGCCTAGAAAGTAATTCATTGTCTCTGTGAAAACAGTACCTTATCTTAACAGATGAGACATTTCTACAGCACTGCAGTGAGAATAAAGACCTTGGAGGTTATTTACCTATCATAATACTTTATCATTCTGATGTGCCTATTCTGTGAGATAACTGAATTTTTTTAAATTCTATTTTATTTTCTAAGTTTTTTTTTAATTTACATTCAAAATCGTTTCCCCTTTCCCGTTTCCTCCCTCCCCGAAATTCCCATAAGTCCCCTTCCCTCCCTCTTTTCCCCATTCAAAACCCTCTTGCTTCTCTGTATTGGCATTCCCCTATATCCAATCTTTCCAGGACCAGGGTTCTCTCCTTCCATCTTCTTGGAAATCTATTGATATTAGTATTGTGTATAGGGTATTCCAAGATTCTGGGTTAATATCCCCTTATCAGTGACTGCATACCATGTGTGTTCTTTTGTGATTGGGTTACCTCATTAAGGAGGATATTTTCAAGTTCTGAACATTTACCTAGGAATTTTGTGAATTCATTGTTTTTAATTGCAGAGTAGTATTCCATTGTGTAAATATTCCACATCTTCTGAATCCATTCTTCTGTTGAGGGACATCTGGGTTCTTCCCAGCTTCTGGCTATTATAAATAAGGCTGCTATGAACATAGTGGAGCATGTGGCCTTATAGCATGCAATTAAAGCCTCTGGGTATATGCCCAGGAGTGGTACAGCCGGATCCTCCTTGAGTATCATGCCCAGTTTTCTGAGAAACCGCCAGACTGCTTTCCAGAGTGGTTGTACCAGCTTGCAATCCCACCAGCAGTGGAGGAGTTTTCTCCTTTCTCCACATTCTCGCCAACAACTGCTGGCTCCTGTGTTTTTGATCTTAGCCATTCTGACTGGTCTGAGATGGAATCTCAGGTTTGTTTTGATTTGCATTTTTCCCTAATGACTAAGGATGATGAACATCTCTTTGGGTGCTTCTCAGCCATTTGATATTCTTCAGGTGAGAACTCTTTTTTTTAGCTCTGTACCCCATTTTTTAATAGGGTTACTTGCCTCTCTGGAGTTTAACTTCTTGAGTTCTCTGTATATATTGGATATTAGCCCTATGTCGGATGTAGGGTTGGGAAAGATCATTTCCCAGTTAGTTGGTTGCCACTTTGTCTTTTTGACAGTGTCTTTTGCCTTTCAAAATCTTTGTAATTTAATGAGGTCACATTTGTCAATACTTGATCTTAGAGCATAAGCTATTGGAGTTCTATTCAGGAAATTCTCCCCTGTGCCCATATGTTCAAGGTTCTTCCCTAGTTTCCTTTCTATTAGTTTAAGTGTGTCTGGTTTTATGTGGAGGTCCTTGATGTACTAGGAATTGAACTTAGTGCAAGGAGGTAAGAATGGGTCAATTTGCATTCTTCTGCATGTTGACCTCCAGTTGAGCCAGGACCATTTGTTGAAAAGGCTATCTTTTTTTTTTTCCACTGGAGGGTTTTAACTCCTTTGTCAAAGATCAAGTGACCATAGGAGTGTGGATTCATTTCTGGGTCTTCAATTCTGTTCCATTGATCTACATGCCTGTCACTGTACCAATACCATGCGGTTTTTAACACTATTGCTCTGTAGGACAGCTTGAGGTCCGGGATACTGATTCCCCCAGAGGTTCTTTTACTCTTGAGAATAGTTTTAGCTATCCTGGGTTTTCTGTTATTCCAGATGAATTTTTGAATTGCTCTTTCTAACTCTATGAAGAATTGAGTTGGGATTTTGATGGGGATTGTATTGAATCTGTATATTGCTTTTGGCTACATGGTCATTTTTACTATATTAATCCTGCCAATTCATGAGCATGGCAGATTTTTCCATCTTCTGAGGTCTTCTTCAATTTCTTTCTTCAGAGACTTGAAGTTCTTGTCATACAGTTCTTTCACTTGTTTGGTTAGAGTCACACCAAGATACTTTATATGGTTTGTGGCTATCATGAAGGGTATCTTTCACAGCCTGCTTATACTTTGAGTATATGAAGGCTACTGACTTGCTTGAGTTGATTTTATATCTGGCCACTTTGCTGAAGTTGTTTATCAGCTGTAGGAGTTCTCTGGTGGAGTTCTTTGAGTCACTTAAGTGTACTATCATATCGTCTGCAAATAGTGATAGTTTGACTTCTTCCTTTCCAATTTGTATCCATTTGACCTCCTTTTGTTGTCTAACTGCTCTAGCTAGAACTTCAAGTAGTATATTGGAAAGATATGGAGAGAGAGGGCAGCCTTGTCTAGTCCCTGATTTTAGTGGGATTGCTTCAAGTTTCTCTCCATTTTAATTGGTGTTGGCTATGGGTTTGCTGTAAATTGCTTTTACTATGTTTAGGTATGGGCCTCGAATTCCTGATCTTTCCAAGACCTTTAGCATGAAAGGATGCTGAATTTTGTCAAATGCTTTCTCAGCATCTAATGAGATGACCATGTGGTTTTTTTCTTTGAGATTGTTTATATAGTGGATTACATTGATGGATTTCCTCATATTGAATCATCTCTGCATCCCTGGAATGAAGCCTACTTGATCATGGTGAATGATCATTTTGATGTGTTCTTGGATTCGTTTGGCAAGAATTTTATTGAATATTTTTGCTTCGATATTCATAAGAGAGTTTGGCCTGAGATTCTCTTTCTTTGTCGGATCTTTGTGTGCTTTTGGTATTAGTGTAATTGTGGCTTCATAGAACGAGTTGAGTAGTGTTTCTTCTGTTTCTATTTTGTGGAACAGTTTGAAGAGTATTGGTGTTAGGTCTTTTTTGAAGGTCTGATAGAATTCTGCACTGAAACCATCTGGACCTGTGCTTTTTTTTTGGTTGGAAGACTTCCAATGACAACTTCTATTTCTTCAGGGGTTATAGGACGGTTTAGATGGTCTATTTGATCCTGATTTAATTTTGGTATTTGGTATCTGTCAAGGGAATTGTCCATTTCCTCAAGATTTTCTAGTTGTGTTGAATACAGTCTTTTGTAGTAGGATCTGATGATTTTTTGAATGTCCTCAGTTTCTGTTGTTATCTCTCCCTTTTCGTTTCTGATTTTGTTAATTTGGATACTGTCTCTGTGCCATCTGGCTAGTCTGGCTAAGGGCTTATCTATCTTGTTGATTTTCTCAAAGAACCAACTCCTAGTTTTGTTGATTTTGTTTGATAGAGCCAGAGGATGAGTGAGTTTGCTGTGAAGTTGTATTGACTAGTAACAGCACAAGCTATTCCTGTAACTTCTCAACAACATGACAACTAAAATGTGAATTGTATTGGAAAACAACAATGAACATGACAACCAGGATGGGCAAAATCCCATGAGGCTTTGCATTTACAAAATCTATAGAGAAACTAGTAAAAATGCTAGCAGAAGAGGTTCTCCTCACTAGGAAAGAGCACAATAATTGATTATCCAGGTTGTAAAAGTCAGCCCTGAAAACATACATACAATTAATCTTTTTTTTTAAACAATTTATTTACATATGTGTATACACTGTTGCTCTCTTCAGACACACCAGAAGAGGGCCTCAGATCCCATTACAGATGGTTGTGAGCCATGTGGTTGCTGGGAATTGAACTCAGGACCTCTGGAAGAGCAGCCAGTGCTTTTAACCACTGAGCCACCTCTCCAGCCTACAATTAATCTTATATGGATTCATTGCATTGTATTTAGGAATTTTCTTGTGAGAATGTATACAAATATATAAGACCATACAAAAAACAATCAGTGAAAAAAGAGGCCATGAAATTGAAAGAGAAAAGGGACATGTATTTGGTGGGAATTGGAATATGGAAAGGTAAGGGGAAATGTTGTAATAAATATTCAGGTTCATAAATAAACACAGAAAAAAAACAGAAGAAACTGTATGACCACAAGTAGGTGTTAACCTACTTCTAGCTTTAAAAGGTAAATGGAACCATTATATACTGTCTAGCATGATACAATATCTCAAGCACCCTGACATTGAGGAAAACATAATAAGGAAATTACATAAAACCTGATAGAAATCAAAATAAGATGCACCTCATAGACAGTTGCTATTCTCTGTTGTTCAAAGAGAAGCAAATTCCCTACAAATAAACCTGAACTGATGCTCAATTGGAGGCAAAAGAGAACTTCAGGTCTGTAATGAGCTACTGCCCTGATGGGTCCTGCCACTGTGCCTATCCTTGGCTGATTTGCATGTTCACAAAGCACAGCCCACTGACATGAGGACTTATTCATAATCAGGTCACACCCTGTGCTGGTGTCAGTCTCAAACAGATCACAACAGACATGAGTGTGCCAACTCAGCTCCTGGGGTTGCTGCTGCTGTGGCTTACAGGTAAGGGAGACAGCACTGGAAATGTATTCATCTACGTGAAATCAGTACTCCTTGGTCTCAGTGAAAATCCTCTTGCAACAGAATCATGTGGAGATTTGCTTTCAATTTTCCAATCTTAGATGCCAGATGTGACATCCAGATGACTCAGTCTCCAGTCTCCCTGGCTGCATCTGTGGGAGAAAGCATCACCATCACATGTCAAGCAAGTGAGAATATCTACAATGCTTTAAATTGGTATCAGCAGAAACAGGGAAAATCTCCTCAGCTCCTGATCTATGCTGCGACCAGCTTGGCAGATGGGGTCCCATCGAGGTTCAGTGGCAGTGGATCAGGTACAAAATATTCTCTCAAGATCAGCAGCCTGCAGTCTGATGATGTTGCAAGTTATTACTGTCAAAATGGTTGGTACCCTTCCCACAGTGATTCAAGCCATGACATAAATCACCCAATAAAGTAGAAGTGAGAGCACAGGCTGCCCAGCTGCTCCTCATGATGTCTCCAGCTCATCAACTGCTGAGAGTGTTTATTGTTGCAAGGACTTAAATGTCAATGTGATTTTTTTTTTTAATTAGGATCCAAGAAACTTTTATATGTATAGAATCTCTGACCCTTTCCCCAGCCCTTGGATCAAAACAAGGGAATGCTTTTCATGACACAGAAAATAAAACAATTAAAATAAAAACAACAACAAAAAACTGTTCCTGAGTAACAGAATTGTGACAACAGCTGTGCTTTATTCTACAGGGTTGTCAACATACACACACACACACACACACACACACACACACACACACACTCCAAGGTGGAGCTACTTCAGAAAGAAAATTTTATCTTTATATAGGAATTATATCTGGGAAAGGAGTCTAGGGAGATGGTTTAATGATTATGGTTCTTCCAGAATATTTGGGTTTGAGTCCCAAAACACATATGATTCCTAGCATTTGATAATTCCAATTCAAGGAATGTTTTTTAACCACTCTCCTATCCTCTGAGGGAGAGCAATCTTGCCAGTGTCCAGGAGGGTAAGAAAACTGCAAAGAATTGAGAATAAAACTCAGTTTAAATGGACTTCTTCAACCTGGATCAGATTTTGGGTATCTGGTGTCAGGTAGTGTATTCCAAAACATACTTAAACATGGCATAGTTTGGAAAAAAAAAGTTTCCTGGTGTTATATAATCCCTGGTACTCAAGGAAGTATAATTACCTAGAAATTCAATTCATTTCTTCCAAGAACTTAAGTTTTAGAGATAGACTACCTGTATTATCTTTATAGCTGAAGGAATACTCTGGCATGTTTTTGGTCATTCTGATATTATGGATGTCATTTGTGCTATTAGCCACCTCTGGTGCTGGTTGTTAAAGCTGAAGGGGATTGTAACCCCATAGGAAGACCAATAGTTCCAACTAACCTCTACCCCTGGGAGCTCCCAGAGACTAAGCCACCATCCAAAGAGCATACATGTTCTAGTCCATGGCCCCCATCACATATGTAGCAGAGGACTTCCTTGTCTGGCCTCAGTGGAAGAGGATGTGCCTAATCTTGTAAAGATTTATGCCTCAGGGGAAAGGAATGTGGTGGTAAAGGGATGAGGTGGGGGGTTTGGGAGGGGATGGGGAGGGCAGTAGGTGGTTGAGGGAGGTGGGTGGTTGAGGGCAGTGGGTATATAGGGTTGAAAACACCATCTCAGAAGCAAATGGGGGTGGTGGTGAAGAACTCCTGGAAAGAGGACTGGGAAGGGAGTCAACATATGGAATGTAAATAAACAATATTTAAATTTAAAAAGATTAGAGAGTGATTTAAAAGGTCAAACAATAACATATTCATCTATTTTTATATTTATTTTTTTGGAGTGTGAAATGATTTAGTATGTATATATATTCAACATTCAATTTGGGATAAATGAATCTCTGTAAATATTTATCACATATTTGTAGTTGAAAAAAAGCTTTCATCCTGCTTTTTTTATAGATATATTCTTTTTTTACATTTCAAATATTGTCCTCTTTCCTGGTTCCCCCCTACGCCAAAAATCCCATAAGCCATTTCCCCTTCCCCTATCAACCCTCCCACACTTCCCTGTCCTGGTATTCCTCTACACTACAGTATCAAATCTTTCCAGGAACAAGGGAAAGATCCTCCATTTGGTGTCTAACAAGTCCATCCTCTGTTGCCTATGTTTCTGGAGTCACAGGTAACTCCATGTGTATTCTTTGGTTGATGGTTTTGTCTCTGAGAGCTCTGGGACTACTGGGTGACTCATATTGTTGTTTCCCCTGTGGTGCTACAAAGCCCTTCAGCTCCTTGGGTACTTTCTCTAGCTCCCCCACTGGAGACCCTGTGCTCAGTTCGATGGCTGGTTGAGAGTGACCCCCTCTGTATTTGTCATTCACTAGGAGAACCTCCCAGGTGATAGCTGTATCCAGCTCTGTTCAGTTAGCACTTGTGGGCATCCACAATAGTGTCTGGGTTTTTAACTGTATATTGGATGGATTCCTGGGAGGCGTAGTCTCTGGATGGTCTTTCCCTCAGACTCTGCTCCATCTTTTGTCTCTATCTCCTTCGGTGGGTATTTAGTTCCCCCTTCTAAGAAGGAGCAGAGTATCCATACTTTGTTCTTCCTTCTTCTTGGGCAACATTCTTTATGTTTAATGCTTAGAGAAAACACATACACTACTGCCTCCCAGACTGGCTTCTTCAAACTTATCCATCAGCAACAATTTATTGGAAGAAACATTTTTTTTCTATTATGGAGTAGTAAATAATTGTCATTCTTACATAGGTTGTGTATATTGTATTAATACCACCTATCTTTATAACTTCAAAATGCTGTTTGTTAATGTTATAATTTTTATCATTTAATTGATTGTTGGATCACACTAATTTGTTTATATTCAGGAAAAATTTTCATCACAGATTAATCCAACAGTTTCAGAGATATCCTATATATCATTAGCCCCTATTCATGCAAAATGCCTACCATTATCAGCATCTCCCATTACAAGGATATACTTGTCCCAATCAATGGGTTCACACTGGTTCGCTATTATCATTAAAAAAACAAAGTTTACCTAATGACTGTCTTGGTTTTACATAACATGAATTTCAACATATGTGTAATGAGAAATATTTTTCATTGTAGTTTCATACAATCTTGTTTCACTATCCTCTGAGCCCTGATCATTTTATCTTTCTCTTCTCCTAATAACTAACATTTAATCATTATTTTATTTTTTCTATAGTTCATCTTTTACCAGCATTCGATAAAGTTTTATATTAATGTAACAATGGACCCCAATAGAAGAGTTAGGGGAGGGACTGAAGGAGCTGAAGGGGATTGAAACCCCATAGAAAGAATAACTATATCAACCAACTGGACAACCCAGAGCTCCCAAGAAGAAAATCACCAATCAAAGACTACACATAGAGGGAACCATGGCTGCAGGTGCTGCTTATATAGCAGAGAATTTATTTATCTGGCATCAATGGGAGGAAAGGCCTTTGATCCAGTGGAGGTTTGATACCCCAGAATAAGAGGATGCTGGAGCAGCGAGGCTAGAATGAATGGGTGTGGGGGGGAGTACCCTCATAGACTCAAAGGGGAGGGGGGATTTGATGGGGTTTCAGAGTGGAAACTGGGAAGGGGAACAACATTTGAAATGTAAATAAATAAAATAAGCAAGAAAAAAAAGAGAGAGAGAGAGTTTTCATTTCATCTTTTCTGAATTACATTGTTGTTTTCATGTAGTTTCAGTTCCCAACTCCTCATTTCTTCTTTTTCTGACTGGTATCCCATGCCTGGTTACCTCATATCATAATTATCCATTAATCTAATGAAAATTATCATATTTAATTTTACAATGTGGTAATTAAAAATAAATTTATTAATTGAAAAAATAATCTATATTTTTTTAAATGTGAACATGAGGTTCCAATGTGAAAATGATACTTCAACACCTGTAGGTAAATAAAATAAGCTAGCATATAGAATGGTAAAAAATGCCATACATATGACAGGCTATTATTGGCACAAGCTAGAGTTTTGCGAGTAAAGGAAAAGACAATTGAAAAAATTCTACATAAAGATGGCCTATAGCTAACTTTCTGCACCCTTGGGCAGAAAGGATACCTTTGGTCCTGAATGTTATAAGAAATTAGGCTGAGCAAGTCATGAGGAACAAGCTAATGAGCAGATTTTATCATGGCCTCTGCATCAGCTCTTACATCCAGGTTCCTGCAGTCCTTTAGTTTTGCAATGAATTTCCTCAGTGACTAAAGGCAATCTGAGTTATGTAAGGCGAAATAAACCATTTCCTTGAAAAGTTGCTTTGACCATGGTGTTATTCATAGAGAAGAGGTAGAGGAGGAATGGGGGAGGGAAAGGAGAGGGGAACCTGATCTGACATTGGGGGAGGGTATAGGATTGAAGCCCTGAGGGCCAGTAGAAAGAGTGGAAGCAGGCAACCTCTGGAGATAGGAGGTTGGGGGTACCCTCCAGAATGTACCAGAGACCTGGGAGGTGAGAAAATCACAGAACTAAAAGGGAGGGTCTTTAGATGAAATGACTGACAGTAGGGAGAGGGACCTTAAAGAGCCTACCTCCAGCAGAAAGACAGGACTTCAAATGAGGAAGAGGGGGGCATCCCACAGTCATGACTCTGACCCATAATTGTTCATATCTGAAAGAATTACAGGGATGGAAATGGAGAGGAGCCTGAGGAGTAGAAGGTTCAGTGACAGGTTCAAAGTGGGATCTAGCACAAGGGGAGGTCACAAAGCCTAACACTATTATTAAGGCTATGGAGCCTTCACAAAAATGGACCTAGCATGAAAGCATTCTTTATGACTCAACAAGCAGCTGAAAGAGTCAGATACAGATATTTGCACCCAACCAATGGACAGAAGCAGCTGACCCCTGCTGTTGAATTAGGGAAGACTAAATGAACCTGAGGGCAACCCTGTAGGAGGATCAGCAGTCTCAACTAATCTGGACCCCTGGAATCTCTCAAACACTGCACCACCAAACAGGCAGCATACACTAGCTGATCTGAGACTCCTAGAACACATACAGTAGAGAAATGCACTGTCTGTGTTCATTCAGCGAGGATGCACCTTACCCTCAAGAAACAGAAGGCATCAGGGAATTTAGAGGTCAGGTGGGGTGGAGGGAAGGGACATCCACAAGAGATAGAAGTAGGAAAGGAGGCATGTGATGTGGGTGGACAGGGTTTGATGGGGTGGGGAATAAAATATGGAGTGTATAAAAATAATAAAAATAGTTTTAAAAACCCTAATAATGATGATATCAGTATACAAACATCTCAAAAAAAGTTCCAAAAAGAAAAACAACCTAATTAAAACCTAGGTCAAAGAAGTAAGCAGAATTGTCATAAGAAATGTAAGTGGCTAAGAGGTAATTAAAAAGTATTCACCATTTGTAGCCACTATAGAAATGTAACTTAAAACTTCTATGATATTTCATCTTACCCAAACAAGAATGGCTACTTAAGATAAGTGGATATTAGCCCAGAAACTTGGAATACCCAAGACACAATTCACAGACCAAATGAAGCTCAAGGAGAAGGAAGAACAAAGTATGGATACTCTGGTCCTTCTTAGAAGTATGAGCAAAATATCCACAGGAGGAGATACAGAGACAAAGTGTGGAGCAGAGTCTGAGGGAAAGACCATCCAGAGACTGCCCCTTCTAGGGATCCATCCCACATACAGTTTCAAAACCCAGACACTATTGTGGATGCCAACAAGTGCTTTCTGACAGGAGCCTGATATAGCTGTCACCTGGGAGGCTCTGTCAGTGCATTACAAATACAGAGGGGGACACTCTCAGCCAACTACTGAACTGAGGGCAGGGTCCCCAATGGAGGAGCTAGAGAAAGGAACCAAGGAACTGAAGGGGTCTGCCGAGCCATAGGAGGAACAACAATTTGAATGACCCAGTACCCCCAGAGCTCCCAGGAACTAAACTACTAACTAAAGTGTACATGTGGAGGGACCCATGGCTCTAGATGAATATGCAGCAAAGGATGACCTTGTTCGATATTGTTGTAACCCAGGAGATCCCCCAGGGTCTCTGCTCAGGTGCGCAACCCCTCAGAACACAGCTTGACAAGATGATTACTGTAACAGCATGAGGTTTGGTTTTATATTTCATGTCCACGTATGTGGTATTTGGGGTTGCAACACCTCGCAGGGAGAGTCAACCCCGAACAAAGAAAGTACACATCTTTTATACCCTCCTTACATTGGGGTTGAGATGCTATTAGTTATATGTTTTTAAATTTACAGGTCAAGAGGGATTTTTGCAATAAGATTGTTGACAGTTTGTGGCCTTCCTCAGAACCCAGTAGCAGGAGGGGCAGGGGATTGACTCAGAGAACTATTACGTCTTATTTTGCCCTGACTTGGTGAGCACAGCCTCAGCCTTGTCACTTTGTCTGCATGAAACTTTTCTTTTTACATTCTTAGAACTTATGTCTATGTTTTCAGAAAACTCTGTTCGAAGGTCAGAGCAGAACCTGCTGCAAGCTGCTGTCTCTTTGCAGAGCAGCTTCTCTCTGCCTTTTCTCTGTCTTAAAGGGGCAGTCTGTCACAGAGAGGCACTGTTACTGGGAATGGAACCTTGCTTTCCACTATATCAAAGGGAGGAGAGGCCCTTGGTCCTGAGAAGGTTTGATGCCCCAGTATAGGGGAATGCAAGGACAGGAATTGGGAGTGGATGGATTAATTGGTTGGGGAAGGTGTTAGGTGATTTTCTGGAGGAGGGGGGAACCAGGAAAGGGGACAGGATTTGAAATATAAATAAAGAATATATCTAACAAAAAAAGAAATAAAAGAAAACTAAAGATATGAAATTCTGGCAAGGATGTGGGGAATGGATTTTATCATTCACTGTTTGTGAGATTGAAGTTAATGCAGCCATTATGGAAATCTTTGTGACAGTTCATGAATAATCTATAGTTAGATGTATTACAGTACCCAAGTATGCCATTTCTGGGCACATACCGAAAGAAATATGTTTCCTACTACAGAGTCACTTGCTCATCTGGGTTCAGGATTACTCTGTTCACAATAGCTAAGACATGGAAACATTCTAGATGTCTATCAACTGATAAATGGATAATTTTTATTATTTTTTCTAAGTTTTTTATTTACATTCCAAATCATTTCCCCTTTCCCGTTTCCTCCCTCCCCGAAAGTCCCATAAGCCCCCTTCCCTCCCTCGGTTCCCTATTCAACTTCCACTGGCTTCTCTGTCCTGGTATTCCCCTACATCCAGTCTTTCCAGGACCAGGGGTCTCTCCTTCCATCTTCTTGGAAATCTATTGATATGCGAATTGTGTCTAGGGTATTCTGAGATTCTGGGTTAATATCTCCTTATCAGTGACTGCATACCATGTGTGTTCTTTTGTGATAAATGGGATAATTAAAAAGTGGTTTTACCTGTCATATTCATAACATGCATTATTCTCATTAGTACAACAACCATTCTCTAAAATAAGGTATATGTTAAGGCACAAAATATGTACCTTAGCACATAATAACGAATTTTAAAAATAAAAAAAATATTTACATTAGTGTTGTGATTAAGAAGTCAATATTAAACAAAAGCAATTTTTAAATCATGCAAGTATATAGATGTTAAAATTCCCTGTTCTCAAATGGCCAATGGGCAATGGAAACCTGAAATGCATATTTAAACTTTCCTTTAAATACTGCAGGAATAAAACAACAATAGCACCAAAAGATAGAAAGATGCCCCATGAGAGTGGGTAGGGAAAATGAATGTTGTGGTAGTTATCATAATGCCAAAGGCAATTTTTAGGTTCAATCCAATTCCATAATTCTTCATGGATAGGGAAGTAAAATGCAACAATCTTAAAGGTTGCATGAAAATGGAGGAAAAAGAATAATGTTGGATTTCATACATGATCTCAAATGATACTAGAGGATGATAATAATAGAAACAGCATGGTGCTATTGTGCTGACTAAAAAACAAATTACATTTGTACATCAATGGGAAAGATGATCCAGATTAAATCAACATAAATATACAAATTTCTCTCTCTCTCTCTCTCTCTCTCTCTCTCTCTCTCTCTCTCTCTCTCTCTCTCTCAATCTCTCTCTGTATGTTTGTGTGTATATGTCTATCTGTCTGTCTGTCTTACACACACACACACACACACACACACCACATGGAAGCAGAATCTACATGTCAACAAATAGTGATGGGATTACTGGATATAAGATATCTTCACTGAGAAGAATGAAACAAGAACCCTGTATTGCACCCTCCACTAATATCATTTCCAAATGGATGAAAGATAGCAAGAAGACCACAAGATAACTCCTGTGACTCAGAATTTTACCGAAGGGAAGCTATAAAATATGCCACAACTTTAAGACATAGGTGAGAATGTTCTAAGCAGGACTGGAACTAGTCTAGTAATATGATCAACAAATAAAAATAGGACATTTTGAAGCTAAAAGTCTCATGTACAACAAAGGGAACAACCAATCGACTGAATAGTTTTTCTATGGAAAAATAGAAAATCTTTATTAATTGCATATCTGACAGATGAAGAATATCTAGAATAATAAATAACTGAAAAAGCAAAGTGTATAGAAAATAACCCAATAAAATTGACCATAATTTTGAAGGAACAGCATGAAAAGCCATGTTCTTCTACCACACAAAGGTATTGTTTATTAAATTTACAAAAAAAAAATGTTTTATGGGCAGTATCCTGTAGGTTGGAAAAGTCCCCAGAACTATATTATTAAACAAAATTCCAATGCAGTGGTGACAACAACATTGTGTTTGTTGGTCAGTGAGAGGGCAGAGGCCACCAAACAAAATAGAGGCTTGTCTTGTTCTTGCTTGTCTACAAAATACAGGTGATACAATCACATTGATACAATCACATTGAGGATGATATCATATACTTTGGATGCACAATAGAGATAAATCAAGGTGGAAGAGAGTTCACTTCTGGGTAGATTTTATAGTTTGAAGTTTGTAGGCAAAGAGGAGTCATTGGTGTTCTCAGCCTTACAGGAATCTGACCATCTTCTAACCTAAACTGACAAGCACAGCAGTGTCAGTACAGTTATGTAACCAAATACTTTCTTACTGAATTTGATAATAATTCCAGAGAAGTATGAATTAATTATGGGCAAACACTCTTGGTGTTGAGACTACAGGCTCAAGGTATAAATTATGTATTTGTCAGCTAAATAAACCAAGTGCCAAGTATTCTTCTCTATATAGAAACATTTATATTTATATATTTAAGTGAATTCTACCCCATATTTTTAACCAAGAAACATTTTCATGAGCAGAGTAACAAACGAATAGATTTATTGTTGTGCTAAGTGCTGAGAAAAAGATACAAATGAGTGCTAAACCACCAGCAAGTCATTTACACCATAAAAAATGACATCTTCTTATACTCAGGAAATAAAAAGATTCTCAAAAGTGGAATGTATGTGAATTGTCATCTTCTGGACAAGAAAGAGCCATCACAATTACAATCTATCAGCTGCTGGGAATGTACACATTGGGTCTGTCCAATAATATATCTGACAACAGTGAATCGTGGATGGTGTAGGGAATATCTGGGAATTTATCACTTACTGATGAACTAAGGACAAAATCTGTAATTCTGTGATTCTGTGACAGGGAAAATTGTTGCTTTTAGCTCTCTTCCCACTGATGATTCTGTCAGACTACAGTGAATATTTCCAATCCAGTGCCAACATAAAATGGATGTTGGTAGAATGGGTCACACATACACACACACAAAACAAAAAACAAAAACAAAAAAGCATCAACAAAACAAAACAAAAAACCCACCACCACCAACAAAACACACAAACAAACAAAAAAACAATTGTGTCATTAAACTGGAAAATAGCCTGGTAAAAGTGCAAGGTAGAGTTTAGATGAAGACAAGAGGTATGTGAGGAGAGATAATCAAAACATATTAAATACATATATTAAGTGTTCAAAGAACTAGCCATTATTTTATTTAAATAGCAAAAATGAAACAAATGAAAGAATAGAGTATATCCAAACCAATGAAACATAGTAAAACAAGTATCAGGTAAAATTTTTATGGTTATAAGAAAAGCAAAGAAGAATTTTTATTTCTTAGATTAACCCACAAGTGTCTATCACAAGAGCTTAAAGCCCAGAATCTTCTCCACCAATCTGAAATTGCCATATCTTGCCTTTATTTCTTGATGTTCTCTGTCTTCTAAACATAACTTTGCTAGAAGATAGTTGACCAAAATGCATGTATGCAATGTAAAGTAATGCAAGTGACTGTACAAGCTCATGAAGCCATCATTACAGTCAATACCAAAATACAGACCTCGGTTAAAGACTGTTCCTGTGACCATATTCATTCTGGTGTTCCCTTATTAATTTTCTTAATCAAATAAAAAATCTATTTTTCTTTAAGGATAACATTAATTGAATCCAAGTGATACAACTGCATTTCTGTACTTAATTTACTAAAGTACTGAATTGGGGCAGTTTGGGTAGATGGATTCCATTCAATCAAGATTATCCAAATGCCCAGAAGTGTTATTTCAATGATGTTTTCATCTAGTAACTCTCTTCCTGAAAATAGTGCTCAGGAAATCCTCAGTTCAACATGAACTGCATCTGTTTAAGCATAGATAAGTTACTATTTTTCTCCCCACCTAGTGATGTGGATGTGGCATGCTGTCCATTCTCATGTGCTCGGACAAATGATCTTACTCTCCAGTGAACTTCTCTATGTTAAGCCCCAGGGTAATGACAGTCAGAGTCAAGGCAATCCTGAAAAACTGAAGTAGAATATCCAAATTATTCTCACTCATAGTATTCTTTGAACTCAGAGTCCTTGAAGTGGATGACAACATGTGGTCTTTGAGGTCTTAGGTTCTTATTCATATCTAACATGAAACTAATATATTCTCATTTTCCATCATGAGGTGTCAATGCTGACTCAATGGGAATGGTTTTACTAAAATTCAGTAAGAAAACAAACCAAAAATGTAAAACTTTTATTTATTCATTTCTGATGTGCTAAGGGATTCTATTCCGTAAGAAAAGTTCTTCCTCTAGGAGGTCTTTCTTGTAATTAGGTATGTGAGTCCTGTGGGACATATGGAGAGAATTTGTCATATCCAAAAACTAGTGAATGTTCCATAGTTTATTTTGCCACATAAAACCCTTTCAATTTCATATGGTAGTAGAGCTATTAACTTTATTGATATGATAGACAGAGATTTTGTACCCTCTGTTGATGTTTTTCATTAAAATCATTTCACAGAATTATGATGGCATATAAAATGTTATATTTAATGCATATAAAATCACATGATTGAGACACACATAACATCAACTCTTAGACAAAATACATCTCCATTATTTCCTAGATGTCTTCAATTTTTATTATTTAAATTTTTTATTTTTGCTTTTATATTTTTGTGATGACTATTACTTATCCTTAAAATACTTTGCTTACTTTTCTGCTCATATGGAGTAATTCACTTCTTGGGGAATGACATTTTCTAATAATTACATTTAATATTCCTATAAGGTTAACCTTCTGCTGGACAGGCATCCAAACAGACATGAACTACCACGTTTCCACATGGACTGTCTAGATCAGCACTAGAATAAAGCCAGTTCTTACTCTGTCACATTGTGTAGAGCAGGCAGCATCCTGCAGAGGATGACATGGGTAAATGTGTCTTCATTACTAGAAACACAAATCTCTGTGACTTCCATACTGAGATTTTTCAGTGTCTTGCTACTCTCCTATCAAACAACATATTTTGTGTTGCCAAGTTCACCACTAACATAAAAGATCATATTTGTTTTTAATTTTTATAAACATAAGGGACTCCTATTACTCTTCCTCGTGTTTATACTGCTGCACACACCATAATATTTACATATTTATTCCTAAGGTGGAGCTTTCCTTGTTGGTCTGAGCTATAAAATTTCAGTTGTAATTTTCCATTTACTGACCACAGCTTCAGGCTTTATCTTCTCAAAATGAGGTTTCCTGTCCAGTTCGTGGGGATGCTAATGCTCTGGTTTCCTGTTAAGGAGAGAGGAAAATGACAAAGGAAAATGTGGTGGGAAAATGTGCTGTGAGGTACATTGATGTCTAAGTACTTTCTGTCCAGATGTGAAAAACAAGATAGCCGTTCTCCAGTTTCATTATTTGTGCTTGAGGTTCAGATCTGTGTGAAAAATAATCTAGAGAGGAACCTGGCTCAATGGCTAATTTTCATGCAGATGGATCTGGAGTTTGTACATTTTGTCTAGTCTCCCTTTAGGAATTTCTTGTCACTTGTTTTGTGAAAAAGTATTTGGTATATGAACAAAAACTCCACACAAAGATATAAAATTTTCACTTAAAATAAATAACATAAGAGAAAACTAAAATATTACTTATGAGGATTCTTCATAACTTCGCATATTCTCTTACATTTTCAGCTACCAGAGTGATGTTGTGATCATCCAGACTCCCAAATGTATTTGTTGTGCTTCCAAACTTAGATGCCTAAGGTATGATTGTGTTGACTCAGTCCCCATCATGTCTGTGTGCATCATTAGAAGTCAGTGTTGTCCTCCAATGTTTGACCAGTCAGCCCATTAGTTATATATGTTGATACCAGCAGAAACCAAGGAAAGCTCCTAAGCTCCTGTGCAATGATGCATCAAAGAAGGATGGCATCTGATCAAGGTTCACTGGCAGTGTGTAAGGAAATAAGTGATTGTTAGAATTCACAGTCAACAAGAATAGTGTTCAGTATGAAGATTTTGCAAACTATGATTGTCACCAAACTGATGAGCTTCCTCTCACAAGGTTACAAGTCATAACAAAAGTCTTCAAAGAAAGTCGAATTTTTGTTTAGGATTCGCAGCCATTGTTTCCTGTATCTCCATCTGTTGATAGCATGTTTCAAATTCATGCCAGCTTTGAAAACCATTTTGAGATTTTAATAGAAGCAGCCATGGCATCTTGTTGACCTTGTAAAATTTTTGCTTTAGCAGTGGAACAGCCAGTCATTTTGACATTGTTTTAATTCGTAAAAACTGGTCCCTTATAAAGACTGCCTCCAATATCATCAAAATCATTTTACAATTGCCTCAGGCTAGACCATTTTTTCATTTTGTTAAAATTTTATCCCATTTCTGTATTAATTTCAGTGAAAAATGTGTCATGGTACATATGTTAAAGCTAAAATTTATCATGTAGGATATTGGTTCTCTCTTACCATGACAGTTTCAAGAATCGAAACCAAGTTCACAGGATGAATAAATGCTTATTCTGTCTACCACACTGAACCATATTGGAAATTTTTAAAATTTATTGTTTTATTTATTTACAACCTAAATGTTGCCCCAATCCTGGTCCCCGCACCTGCATTTTCCCACTCCGTCCCTCTCCTTTTGTCCTCTGTGAGGGTCACTTCTCGTTGGGTAATAAAGTTTCTACATGATTAGGCACAACTTCACCCACTGAGGTATGACAAGGAAGTCATCTGCTACATATGTGTAGGGGTTCTTGGAGCAGCCTTTGTGTTCTCTTTGAATGGTGTCTTAATATAAGGGAGCTTAAAGGATCCAGGTTAGTTGACACTACTGGTGTTCTTATGGGTTTGCCATCCTCTTCAGTTCCTTAAATTTGTCCCCCAATTCACCCATAGAGGTCCCTGACCCTCAGTTTAATTTTTCGTTGTGAATATCTGCATGTGTCTCAATCAGCTACTAGAAGAGCCACTCAGAGAAGAACCTTGCTTGCCTCCTGTCTAAAAGCCCAATATAGCACAAGTAAGACCTTCCATGTTTGTTGTGTGCCCATGGGATGGATCCCAAGTTGGGCTGTAACTGGTTACACATTACTTCTATATCTGTTCTATTTTTTCCCCGGTATTTCTTTTAAACAGGAACAAATCTGGGTCAAATATTTTGAAGGTGTGTTACTGTCAACAACTCTCCATTGAGGACCCTATCTTGTGGAGGTAGACTCTTCAGGTTCCATCTCCCTACACTTGAGTATTTTTGCTAAGGTCATCCATATTGAGTTATCAATGCCCCTCACTTCCCAAGTCTCAGGGCGTGTCTAGAGGATCAACCCCCAACCCCAGCAGCTGCGTATTTCCATCCGTTCTCCTGGCCTTCTTGCACATTTCTCTTGTCTTCCCACACATACCTGACCTTGCTTCCATTTCTATTCCCCCTCCCTTCTTCCAGTCAGTTTTCTTCCTATCTTAGCCTCCTATGAATATTTTATTTCACCTTCTAAATGGGATTGAAGCATCCTCACTTTGGCCTTCCTTCTTTTTAAATTTCATAGAGTCTGGAGTAGAGGGATTCTATACAAAAAAGACTATATAATGTAAAAGAAATAAATAACCAAATGGGACTGGGGCAGTAGAGATGCAAAACAGTTAAAAATATGTGTTCTTGACTAACACCAGTGTTAGGAAGTATTCACTTCCATGGAAGTTCACAACCATGTGTAATTCCAGTTCCAGAGGATCTAATGCACACTACTGTCTTCCTATAGTATGCCTAGGCATATTCTGATAGTATATTTACACACATACAAATTTAAAATTGCCATATATGTCTGTGAAAATGAGCCCCAGAATAGTTTACTCCTAAACTGCCGTTATAGAAGTTAAAGTGCTTTAAAAATAAATATGGCCTTCTGGTTTAGGACCATCCTCTGCCACAGTGCAGCAACTCCAAGTGGCACAAGAAGCCAGCTATCTCCCCAGTGGCACAGAGGGGTCAGCTAGCACAGGTGAAATCTGCCCAGGAACTCAGAGGATCCTGTCTGGAACCTTCTGGCAGGAGCCTCCCGGTTTTTGTCTCCAGCTTGAGGCTATCCTCAGCCACTGGGTACCATATCCAAGTCATGCACAGAGGTAGATTACCCATCAGGAATGCAGAGAAGCCCAGTAGTATAGTATGACCACCCCTGCTGCTCAAAGAAAACAGCCTGAAACCCTGAGGACACAAAAGCCTCGGATCAGCCTGGGATGGGAGTCTTCCAATAACCTCCTGCACCCAGAGTTGATCAGTCCACAGAGCTACATACCCAAATACAACTTTAAAAGAGCGGGTCTCGCAGAAGTACTTACATACCAGTGTACACAGAGAAAACAGGTCTTCCAGGAGCACAAAGAGACCACAGTCAGAGACAGCAATAACAGCCAACATCAGAGATAACCAGATGGGAAAAGGCAAATGCAAGAACATCACCAACAGAAACCAAGGCAACATGGCTCCGTTGGTACCAATTCAACAATCTGTATATCGCAACACACCAGAAAAACAAGAACTGGATTTAAAATCACAGCTAATGATGCTGATAGAAGGCTTCAAGAAGAACATAAATGACTCCCTTAAAGAAATAAAGGAGAACACAACTAAACAGGAAGACGTCCTTGAAAAACTAGAGGAAAACAAAACAAAACAGGTGAAGGAATTGAACAAAGACATCCAGTATCTAAAGATGGAGGTAGAAATAATGAAGAAAACACAAAGGGAAACAACTTAATACATAGAGAACCTAGGAAAGAAGTCAGGAATCATGGATTCAAGCATCAAAAACAGAATACAAGAGATAAAATAGAGAATCTAAGATGCAGAAGATACCATAGAAAACATTAATACAACAGTCAAAGAAAATGAAAAATGCAAAAAACTCCTGAACCAAAACATCCAGGAAATCCAGGACAAAATGCAAAGACCAAACCAAAGGATTATATGTATAGAAGACAGTGAAGATTTCCAAATTAAAGGGTCAGTAAATGTCTTCAACAAAATTATAGAAAAGAACTTCTCCTATAACCCCTGAAGAAATAGAAGTTGTCATTGGAAGACTTCCAACCAAAAAAAGCACAGGTCCAGATGGTTTTAGTGCAGAATTCTATCAGACTTTCAAAGAAGACCTAACACCAATACTCTTCAAACTGTTCCACAAAATAGAAACAGAAGGAACAGTACCCAACTCATTCTATGAAGCCACAATTACACTAATACCAAAAGCACACACACAAAGATCTGACAAAGAAAGAGAATCTCAGGGCAATCTCTCTTATGAATATCGATGCAAAAATACTCAATAAAATTCTTGCCAACTGAATCCAAGAACACATCAAAATGATCCTTCACTATGATCAAGTAGGCTTCATCCCAGGGATGCAGGGATGGTTTAATATAAGGAAATCCATCAATGTAATCCACTACGTAAACAATCTCAAAGAAAAAAACCACATGGTCATCTCATTAGATGCTGAGAAAGCATTTGACAAAATTCAGCATCCTTTCATGCTAAAGGTCTTGGAAAGATAAGGAATTCAAGGCCCATATCTAAACATAGTAAAAGCAATTTACAGCAAACCGGTAGCCAGCATCAATCTAAATGGAGAGAAACTTGAAGCAATTCCACTAAAATCAGGGACTAGACAAGGCTGCCCTTTCTCTCCATATCTTTTCAATATACTACTTGAAGTTCTACCTAGAGGAGTTAGAAAACAAAAAGAGGTCAAAGGGATACAAATTGGAAAGGAAGAAGTCAAACTATCACTATTTGCAGACGATATGATAGTATAATTAAGCGACCCAAAGAACTCCACCAGAGAACTCTTACAGCTGATAAACGACTTCAGCAAAGTGGCTGGATATAAAATCAACTCAAGCAAGTCAGTAGCCTTCCTATACTCAAAGGATAAGCAGACTGAGAAAGAAGTAAGAGAAATGATACCCTTCACGATAGCCACAAACCATATAAAGTATGTTGGCATGACTCTAACCAAACAAGTGAAAGATCTGTATGACAAGAACTTCAAGTCTCTGAAGAAAGAAATTGAAGAAGACCTCAGAATATGGAAAAATCTGCCATGCTCATGGACTGGCAGGATTAATATAGTAAAAATGAGCATCTTACCAAAAGCAATATACAGATTCAATTCAATCCCCATCAAAATCCCAACTCAATTCTTCATAGAGTTAGAAAGAGCAATTTAAAAATTCATCTGGAATAACAGAAAACCCAGAATAGCTAAAACTATTCTCAAGAGTAAAAGAACCTCTGGGGGAATCAGTATCCCGGACCTCAAGCTGTACTACAGAGAAATAGTGTTAAAAATCGCATGGTATTGATACAGTGACAGGCATGTAGATCAATGGAACAGAATTAAAGACCCAGAAATGAATCCACACTCCTATGGTCACTTGATCTTTGACAAGGGAGCTAAAACCATCCAGTGGAAAAAAGATAGCCTTTTCAACAAATGGTGCTGGCTCAACTGGAGGTCAACATGCAGAAGAATGCTAATTGACCCATTCTTATCTCCTTGCACTAAGCTCAATTCCAAGTGGATCAAGGATCTCCACATGAATCAAGACACACTGAAACTATAGAAGGGAAACTAGGGAAGAACCTTGAACATATGGGCACAGGGGAGATTTTCCTGAACAGAACTCCAATAGCTTATGCTCTAAGATCAAGAATAGACAAATGGGACCTCATTAAATTACAAAGTTTTTGCAAGGCAGAAGACACTGTCAAAAAGACAAAGCTGCAACCAACTAACTGGGATATGATCTTTACCAACCTTCCATCCGACAGAGGGTTAATATCCAATATATACAAAGACCTCAAGAAGTTAAACTCCAGATACGCAAGTAACCCTATTAAAAAATGGGGTACAGAGCTAAAAAAAGAGTTCTCACCTGAAGAATATCTAATGGCTGAGAAGCACCTAAAGAAATGTTCATCATCCTTAGTCATTAGGGAAATGTAAATCAAAACAAACCTGAGATTCCATCTCAGACCAGTCAGAATGGCTAAGATCTAAAACACAGGAGACAGGAGTTGTTGGCGAGGATGTGGAGAAAGAGGAACACTCCTCCACTGCTGGTGGAATAGCAAGCTGGTACAACCAGTCTTGAAAGCAGTCTGGTGGTTCCTCCGAAAACTGGGCATGACACTCTCGGAGGATCCGGCTATACCACTCCTGGGCAAATACCCGAGGCTTTATCTGCATGCAATAAGGACACATGCTCCACTATGTTCATAGCAGCCTTATTTATATTAGCCAGAAGCTGGAAAGAACCCAGATGTCCCTCAACAGAAGAATGGATTCAGAAGATGTGGAATATTTACACAATGGAATACTACTCTGCAATTAAAAACAATGAATTCACGAAATTCCTAGGCAAATGGTCAGAACTTGAAAATATCATCCTTAGTGAGGTAACCGAATCACAAAAGAACACACATGGTATGCAGTCACTGATAAGGGGATATTAACCCAGAATCTCGGAATACCCTATACACAATTCGCATATCAATAGATTTCTAAGAAGAAGGAAGGAGAGACCCCTGGTTCTGGAAAGACTGGAGGTAGGGGAATGCCAGGACAGAGAAAAGAGAGGGAGTTGAATGGAGAAAAGAGGGAGGGAAGGGGGCTTATGGGACTTTCGGGGAGGGAGGAAACGGGAAAGGGGAAATGATTTGGAATGTAAATTAAAAAAAAAAGAAAAGAAAAGAAATAATTAAAAAAAAAAAAAGAAAAAAACTTCCCTAACCTAAAGAAAGAGATGCCCATGAACATACAAGAAGCCTACAGAACTCAAAATAGATATGACCAAAAAAGAAATTCCTTCTGTCACATAATAATTAAATCACCAAATGTACTGAAGAAAGAAAGAATATTAAAAGCAGTAAGGGAAAAAGTGGAAGTTTATATGGGAACATAAGGATGTGGGCATATAAATGAAGCACCCAAGCAGGCTGTAAGAGAGCTGGAGCTGCATACATTTCTGAAACACTAAGCTTGGGTGCCTAGAAAGTAATTCATTGTCTCTGTGAAAACAGTACCTTATCTTAACAGATGAGACATTTCTACAGCACTGCAGTGAGAATAAAGACCTTGGAGGTTATTTACCTATCATAATACTTTATCATTCTGATGTGCCTATTCTGTGAGATAACTGAATTTTTTTAAATTCTATTTTATTTTCTAAGTTTTTTTTAATTTACATTCAAAATCGTTTCCCCTTTCCCGTTTCCTCCCTCCCCGAAATTCCCATAAGTCCCCTTCCCTCCCTCTTTTCCCCATTCAAAACCCTCTTGCTTCTCTGTATTGGCATTCCCCTACATCCAATCTTTCCAGGACCAGGGTTCTCTCCTTCCATCTTCTTGGAAATCTATTGATATTAGTATTGTGTATAGGGTATTCCAAGATTCTGGGTTAATATCCCCTTATCAGTGACTGCATACCATGTGTGTTCTTTTGTGATTGGGTTACCTCATTAAGGAGGATATTTTCAAGTTCTGAACATTTACCTAGGAATTTTGTGAATTCATTGTTTTTAATTGCAGAGTAGTATTCCATTGTGTAAATATTCCACATCTTCTGAATCCATTCTTCTGTTGAGGGACATCTGGGTTCTTTCCAGCTTCTGGCTATTATAAATAAGGCTGCTATGAACATAGTGGAGCATGTGGCCTTATAGCATGCAATTAAAGCCTCTGGGTATATGCCCAGGAGTGGTACAGCCGGATCCTCCTTGAGTATCCTGCCCAGTTTTCTGAGAAACCGCCAGACTGCTTTCCAGAGTGGTTGTACCAGCTTGCAATCCCACCAGCAGTGGAGGAGTTTTCTCCTTTCTCCACATCCTCAACAACAACTGCTGGCTCCTGTGTTTTTGATCTTAGCCATTCTGACTGGTCTGAGATGGAATCTCAGGTTTGTTTTGATTTGCATTTCCCTAATGACTAAGGATGATGAACATATCTTTGGGTGCTTCTCAGTCATTTGATATTCTTCAGGTGAGAACTCTTTTTTTTAGCTCTGTACCCCATTTTTTAATAGGGTTAATTGCCTCTCTGGAGTTTAACTTCTTGAGTTCTCTGTATATATTGGATATTAGCCCTATGTCGGATGTAGGGTTGGGAAAGATCATTTCCCAGTTAGTTGGTTGCCACTTTGTCTTTTTGACAGTGTCTTTTGCCTTTCAAAATCTTTGTAATTTAATGAGGTCACATTTGTCAATACTTGATCTTAGAGCATAAGCTATTGGAGTTCTATTCAGGAAATTCTCCCCTGTGCCCATATGTTCAAGGTTCTTCCCTAGTTTCCTTTCTATTAGTTTAAGTGTGTCTGGTTTTATGTGGAGGTCCTTGATGTACTAGGAATTGAACTTAGTGCAAGGAGGTAAGAATGGGTCAATTTGCATTCTTCTGCATGTTGACCTCCAGTTGAGCCAGGACCATTTGTTGAAAAGGCTATCTTTTTTTTTTTCCACTGGAGGGTTTTAACTCCTTTGTCAAAGATCAAGTGACCATAGGAGTGTGGATTCATTTCTGGGTCTTCAATTCTGTTCCATTGATCTACATGCCTGTCACTGTACCAATACCATGCGGTTTTTAACACTATTGCTCTGTAGGACAGCTTGAGGTCCGGGATACTGATTCCCCCAGAGGTTCTTTTACTCTTGAGAATAGTTTTAGCTATCCTGGGTTTTCTGTTATTCCAGATGAATTTTTGAATTGCTCTTTCTAACTCTATGAAGAATTGAGTTGGGATTTTGATGGGGATTGTATTGAATCTGTATATTGCTTTTGGCTACATGGTCATTTTTACTATATTAATCCTGCCAATTCATGAGCATGGCAGATTTTTCCATCTTCTGAGGTCTTCTTCAATTTCTTTCTTCAGAGACTTGAAGTTCTTGTCATACAGTTCTTTCACTTGTTTGGTTAGAGTCACACCAAGATACTTTATATGGTTTGTGGCTATCATGAAGGGTATCTTTCACAGCCTGCTTATACTTTGAGTATATGAAGGCTACTGACTTGCTTGAGTTGATTTTATATCTGGCCACTTTGCTGAAGTTGTTTATCAGCTGTAGGAGTTCTCTGGTGGAGTTCTTTGAGTCACTTAAGTGTACTATCATATCGTCTGCAAATAGTGATAGTTTGACTTCTTCCTTTCCAATTTGTATCCATTTGACCTCCTTTTGTTGTCTAACTGCTCTAGCTAGAACTTCAAGTAGTATATTGGAAAGATATGGAGAGAGAGGGCAGCCTTGTCTAGTCCCTGATTTTAGTGGGATTGCTTCAAGTTTCTCTCCATTTTAATTGGTGTTGGCTATGGGTTTGCTGTAAATTGCTTTTACTATGTTTAGGTATGGGCCTCGAATTCCTGATCTTTCCAAGACCTTTAGCATGAAAGGATGCTGAATTTTGTCAAATGCTTTCTCAGCATCTAATGAGATGACCATGTGGTTTTTTTCTTTGAGATTGTTTATATAGTGGATTACATTGATGGATTTCCTTATATTGAATCATCTCTGCATCCCTGGAATGAAGCCTACTTGATCATGGTGAATGATCATTTTGATGTGTTCTTGGATTCGTTTGGCAAGAATTTTATTGAATATTTTTGCTTCGATATTCATAAGAGAGTTTGGCCTGAGATTCTCTTTCTTTGTCGGATCTTTGTGTGCTTTTGGTATTAGTGTAATTGTGGCTTCATAGAACGAGTTGAGTAGTGTTTCTTCTGTTTCTATTTTGTGGAACAGTTTGAAGAGTATTGGTGTTAGGTCTTTTTTGAAGGTCTGATAGAATTCTGCACTGAAACCATCTGGACCTGTGCTTTTTTTTTGGTTGGAAGACTTCCAATGACAACTTCTATTTCTTCAGGGGTTATAGGACGGTTTAGATGGTCTATTTGATCCTGATTTAATTTTGGTATTTGGTATCTGTCAAGGGAATTGTCCATTTCCTCAAGATTTTCTAGTTGTGTTGAATACAGTCTTTTGTAGTAGGATCTGATGATTTTTTGAATGTCCTCAGTTTCTGTTGTTATCTCTCCCTTTTCGTTTCTGATTTTGTTAATTTGGATACTGTCTCTGTGCCATCTGGCTAGTCTGGCTAAGGGCTTATCTATCTTGTTGATTTTCTCAAAGAACCAACTCCTAGTTTTGTTGATTTTGTTTGATAGAGCCAGAGGATGAGTGAGTTTGCTGTGAAGTTGTATTGACTAGTAACAGCACAAGCTATTCCTGTAACTTCTCAACAACATGACAACTAAAATGTGAATTGTATTGGAAAACAACAATGAACATGACAACCAGGATGGGCAAAATCCCATGAGGCTTTGCATTTACAAAATCTATAGAGAAACTAGTAAAAATGCTAGCAGAAGAGGTTCTCCTCACTAGGAAAGAGCACAATAATTGATTATCCAGGTTGTAAAAGTCAGCCCTGAAAACATACATACAATTAATCTTTTTTTTTAAACAATTTATTTACATATGTGTATACACTGTTGCTCTCTTCAGACACACCAGAAGAGGGCCTCAGATCCCATTACAGATGGTTGTGAGCCATGTGGTTGCTGGGAATTGAACTCAGGACCTCTGGAAGAGCAGCCAGTGCTTTTAACCACTGAGCCACCTCTCCAGCCTACAATTAATCTTATATGGATTCATTGCATTGTATTTAGGAATTTTCTTGTGAGAATGTATACAAATATATAAGACCATACAAAAAACAATCAGTGAAAAAAGAGGCCATGAAATTGAAAGAGAAAAGGGACATGTATTTGGTGGGAATTGGAATATGGAAAGGTAAGGGGAAATGTTGTAATAAATATTCAGGTTCATAAATAAACACAGAAAAAAAACAGAAGAAACTGTATGACCACAAGTAGGTGTTAACCTACTTCTAGCTTTAAAAGGTAAATGGAACCATTATATACTGTCTAGCATGATACAATATCTCAAGCACCCTGACATTGAGGAAAACATAATAAGGAAATTACATAAAACCTGATAGAAATCAAAATAAGATGCACCTCATAGACAGTTGCTATTCTCTGTTGTTCAAAGAGAAGCAAATTCCCTACAAATAAACCTGAACTGATGCTCAATTGGAGGCAAAAGAGAACTTCAGGTCTGTAATGAGCTACTGCCCTGATGGGTCCTGCCACTGTGCCTATCCTTGGCTGATTTGCATGTTCACAAAGCACAGCCCACTGACATGAGGACTTATTCATAATCAGGTCACACCCTGTGCTGGTGTCAGTCTCAAACAGATCACAACAGACATGAGTGTGCCAACTCAGCTCCTGGGGTTGCTGCTGCTGTGGCTTACAGGTAAGGGAGACAGCACTGGAAATGTATTCATCTACGTGAAATCAGTACTCCTTGGTCTCAGTGAAAATCCTCTTGCAACAGAATCATGTGGAGATTTGCTTTCAATTTTCCAATCTTAGATGCCAGATGTGACATCCAGATGACTCAGTCTCCAGTCTCCCTGGCTGCATCTGTGGGAGAAAGCATCACCATCACATGTCAAGCAAGTGAGAATATCTACAATGCTTTAAATTGGTATCAGCAGAAACAGGGAAAATCTCCTCAGCTCCTGATCTATGCTGCGACCAGCTTGGCAGATGGGGTCCCATCGAGGTTCAGTGGCAGTGGATCAGGTACAAAATATTCTCTCAAGATCAGCAGCCTGCAGTCTGATGATGTTGCAAGTTATTACTGTCAAAATGGTTGGTACCCTTCCCACAGTGATTCAAGCCATGACATAAATCACCCAATAAAGTAGAAGTGAGAGCACAGGCTGCCCAGCTGCTCCTCATGATGTCTCCAGCTCATCAACTGCTGAGAGTGTTTATTGTTGCAAGGACTTAAATGTCAATGTGATTTTTTTTTTTAATTAGGATCCAAGAAACTTTTATATGTATAGAATCTCTGACCCTTTCCCCAGCCCTTGGATCAAAACAAGGGAATGCTTTTCATGACACAGAAAATAAAACAATTAAAATAAAAACAACAACAAAAAACTGTTCCTGAGTAACAGAATTGTGACAACAGCTGTGCTTTATTCTACAGGGTTGTCAACATACACACACACACACACACACACACACACACACACACACTCCAAGGTGGAGCTACTTCAGAAAGAAAATTTTATCTTTATATAGGAATTATATCTGGGAAAGGAGTCTAGGGAGATGGTTTAATGATTATGGTTCTTCCAGAATATTTGGGTTTGAGTCCCAAAACACATATGATTCCTAGCATTTGATAATTCCAATTCAAGGAATGTTTTTTAACCACTCTCCTATCCTCTGAGGGAGAGCAATCTTGCCAGTGTCCAGGAGGGTAAGAAAACTGCAAAGAATTGAGAATAAAACTCAGTTTAAATGGACTTCTTCAACCTGGATCAGATTTTGGGTATCTGGTGTCAGGTAGTGTATTCCAAAACATACTTAAACATGGCATAGTTTGGAAAAAAAAAGTTTCCTGGTGTTATATAATCCCTGGTACTCAAGGAAGTATAATTACCTAGAAATTCAATTCATTTCTTCCAAGAACTTAAGTTTTAGAGATAGACTACCTGTATTATCTTTATAGCTGAAGGAATACTCTGGCATGTTTTTGGTCATTCTGATATTATGGATGTCATTTGTGCTATTAGCCACCTCTGGTGCTGGTTGTTAAAGCTGAAGGGGATTGTAACCCCATAGGAAGACCAATAGTTCCAACTAACCTCTACCCCTGGGAGCTCCCAGAGACTAAGCCACCATCCAAAGAGCATACATGTTCTAGTCCATGGCCCCCATCACATATGTAGCAGAGGACTTCCTTGTCTGGCCTCAGTGGAAGAGGATGTGCCTAATCTTGTAAAGATTTATGCCTCAGGGGAAAGGAATGTGGTGGTAAAGGGATGAGGTGGGGGGTTTGGGAGGGGATGGGGAGGGCAGTAGGTGGTTGAGGGAGGTGGGTGGTTGAGGGCAGTGGGTATATAGGGTTGAAAACACCATCTCAGAAGCAAATGGGGGTGGTGGTGAAGAACTCCTGGAAAGAGGACTGGGAAGGGAGTCAACATATGGAATGTAAATAAACAATATTTAAATTTAAAAAGATTAGAGAGTGATTTAAAAGGTCAAACAATAACATATTCATCTATTTTTATATTTATTTTTTTGGAGTGTGAAATGATTTAGTATGTATATATATTCAACATTCAATTTGGGATAAATGAATCTCTGTAAATATTTATCACATATTTGTAGTTGAAAAAAAGCTTTCATCCTGCTTTTTTTATAGATATATTCTTTTTTTACATTTCAAATATTGTCCTCTTTCCTGGTTCCCCCCTACGCCAAAAATCCCATAAGCCATTTCCCCTTCCCCTATCAACCCTCCCACACTTCCCTGTCCTGGTATTCCTCTACACTACAGTATCAAATCTTTCCAGGAACAAGGGAAAGATCCTCCATTTGGTGTCTAACAAGTCCATCCTCTGTTGCCTATGTTTCTGGAGTCACAGGTAACTCCATGTGTATTCTTTGGTTGATGGTTTTGTCTCTGAGAGCTCTGGGACTACTGGGTGACTCATATTGTTGTTTCCCCTGTGGTGCTACAAAGCCCTTCAGCTCCTTGGGTACTTTCTCTAGCTCCCCCACTGGAGACCCTGTGCTCAGTTCGATGGCTGGTTGAGAGTGACCCCCTCTGTATTTGTCATTCACTAGGAGAACCTCCCAGGTGATAGCTGTATCCAGCTCTGTTCAGTTAGCACTTGTGGGCATCCACAATAGTGTCTGGGTTTTTAACTGTATATTGGATGGATTCCTGGGAGGCGTAGTCTCTGGATGGTCTTTCCCTCAGACTCTGCTCCATCTTTTGTCTCTATCTCCTTCGGTGGGTATTTAGTTCCCCCTTCTAAGAAGGAGCAGAGTATCCATACTTTGTTCTTCCTTCTTCTTGGGCAACATTCTTTATGTTTAATGCTTAGAGAAAACACATACACTACTGCCTCCCAGACTGGCTTCTTCAAACTTATCCATCAGCAACAATTTATTGGAAGAAACATTTTTTTTCTATTATGGAGTAGTAAATAATTGTCATTCTTACATAGGTTGTGTATATTGTATTAATACCACCTATCTTTATAACTTCAAAATGCTGTTTGTTAATGTTATAATTTTTATCATTTAATTGATTGTTGGATCACACTAATTTGTTTATATTCAGGAAAAATTTTCATCACAGATTAATCCAACAGTTTCAGAGATATCCTATATATCATTAGCCCCTATTCATGCAAAATGCCTACCATTATCAGCATCTCCCATTACAAGGATATACTTGTCCCAATCAATGGGTTCACACTGGTTCGCTATTATCATTAAAAAAACAAAGTTTACCTAATGACTGTCTTGGTTTTACATAACATGAATTTCAACATATGTGTAATGAGAAATATTTTTCATTGTAGTTTCATACAATCTTGTTTCACTATCCTCTGAGCCCTGATCATTTTATCTTTCTCTTCTCCTAATAACTAACATTTAATCATTATTTTATTTTTTCTATAGTTCATCTTTTACCAGCATTCGATAAAGTTTTATATTAATGTAACAATGGACCCCAATAGAAGAGTTAGGGGAGGGACTGAAGGAGCTGAAGGGGATTGAAACCCCATAGAAAGAATAACTATATCAACCAACTGGACAACCCAGAGCTCCCAAGAAGAAAATCACCAATCAAAGACTACACATAGAGGGAACCATGGCTGCAGGTGCTGCTTATATAGCAGAGAATTTATTTATCTGGCATCAATGGGAGGAAAGGCCTTTGATCCAGTGGAGGTTTGATACCCCAGAATAAGAGGATGCTGGAGCAGCGAGGCTAGAATGAATGGGTGTGGGGGGGAGTACCCTCATAGACTCAAAGGGGAGGGGGGATTTGATGGGGTTTCAGAGTGGAAACTGGGAAGGGGAACAACATTTGAAATGTAAATAAATAAAATAAACAAGAAAAAAAAGAGAGAGAGAGAGTTTTCATTTCATCTTTTCTGAATTACATTGTTGTTTTCATGTAGTTTCAGTTCCCAACTCCTCATTTCTTCTTTTTCTGACTGGTATCCCATGCCTGGTTACCTCATACCATATTTATCCATTAATCTAATGAAAATTATCATATTTAATTTTACAATGTGGTAATTAAAAATAAATTTATTAACTGAAAAAATAATCTATATTTTTTTAAATGTGAACATGAGGTTCCAATGTGAAAATGATACTTCAACACCTGTAGGTAAATAAAATAAGCTAGCATATAGAATGGTAAAAAATGCCATACATATGACAGGCTATTATTGGCACAAGCTAGAGTTTTGCGAGTAAAGGAAAAGACAATTGAAAAAATTCTACATAAAGATGGCCTATAGCTAACTTTCTGCACCCTTGGGCAGAAAGGATACCTTTGGTCCTGAATGTTATAAGAAATTAGGCTGAGCAAGTCATGAGGAACAAGCTAATGAGCAGATTTTATCATGGCCTCTGCATCAGCTCTTACATCCAGGTTCCTGCAGTCCTTTAGTTTTGCAATGAATTTCCTCAGTGACTAAAGGCAATCTGAGTTATGTAAGGCGAAATAAACCATTTCCTTGAAAAGTTGCTTTGACCATGGTGTTATTCATAGAGAAGAGGTAGAGGAGGAATGGGGGAGGGAAAGGAGAGGGGAACCTGATCTGACATTGGGGGAGGGTATAGGATTGAAGCCCTGAGGGCCAGTAGAAAGAGTGGAAGCAGGCAACCTCTGGAGATAGGAGGTTGGGGGTACCCTCCAGAATGTACCAGAGACCTGGGAGGTGAGAAAATCACAGAACTAAAAGGGAGGGTCTTTAGATGAAATGACTGACAGTAGGGAGAGGGACCTTAAAGAGCCTACCTCCAGCAGAAAGACAGGACTTCAAATGAGGAAGAGGGGGGCATCCCACAGTCATGACTCTGACCCATAATTGTTCATATCTGAAAGAATTACAGGGATGGAAATGGAGAGGAGCCTGAGGAGTAGAAGGTTCAGTGACAGGTTCAAAGTGGGATCTAGCACAAGGAGAGGTCGCAAAGCCTGACACTATTATTAAGGCTATGGAGCCTTCACAAAAATGGACCTAGCATGAAAGCATTCTGGATGACTCAACAAGCAGCTGAAAGGGTCAGATACAGATATTTGCACCCAACCAATGGACAGAAGCAGCTGACCCCTGCTGTTGAATTAGGGAAGACTAAATGAACCTGAGGGCAACCCTGTAGGAGGATCAGCAGTCTCAACTAATCTGGACCCCTGGAATCTCTCAAACACTGCACCACCAAACAGGCAGCATACACTAACTGATCTGAGACTCCTAGAACACATACAGTAGAGAACTGCACTGTCTGTGTTCATTCAGCGAGGATGCACCTTACCCTCAAGAAACAGAAGGCATCAGGGAATTTAGAGGTCAGGTGGGGTGGAGGGAAGGGACATCCACAAAGAGACAGAAGTAGGAAAGGAGGCATGGGATGTGGGTGGACAGGGTTTGATGGGGTGGGGAATAAAATATGGAGTGTATAAAAATAATTAATAAAAATATTTTTAAAAACCCTAATAATGATGATATCAGTATACAAACATCTCAAAAAAAAGTACCAAAAAGAAAAACAACCTAATTAAAACCTAGGTCAAAGAAGTAAGCAGAATTGTCATAAGAAATGTAAGTGGCTAAGAGGTAATTAAAAAGTATTCACCATTTGTAGCCACTATAGAAATGTAACTTAAAACTTCTATGATATTTCATCTTACCCAAACAAGAATGGCTACTTAAGATAAGTGGATATTAGCCCAGAAACTTGGAATACCCAAGACACAATTCACAGACCAAATGAAGCTCAAGGAGAAGGAAGAACAAAGTATGGATACTCTGGTCCTTCTTAGAAGTATGAGCAAAATACCCACAGGAGGAGATACAGAGACAAAGTGTGGAGCAGAGTCTGAGGGAAAGACCATCCAGAGACTGCCCCTTCTAGGGATCCATCCCACATACAGTTCCAAAACCCAGACACTATTGTGGATGCCAACAAGTGCTTTCTGACAGGAGCCTGATATAGCTGTCACCTGGGAGGCTCTGTCAGTGCATTACAAATACAGAGGTGGACACTCTCAGCCAACTATTGAACTGAGGGCAGGGTCCCCAATGGAGGAGCTAGAGAAAGGAACCAAGGAACTGAAGGGGTCTGCCGAGCCATAGAAGGAACAATTTGAATGACCCAGTACCCCCAGAGCTCCCAGGAACTAAACTACTAACTAAAGTGTACATGTGGAGGGACCCATGGCTCTAGATGAATATGCAGCAAAGGATGACCTTGTTCGATATTGTTGTAACCCAGGAGATCCCCCAGGGTCTCTGCGCAGGTGAGCAACCCCTCAGAACACAGCTTGACAAGATGATTACTGTAACAGCATGAGGTATGGTTTTCTATTTCATGTCCACGTATGTGGTATTTGGGGTTGCAACACCTCGCAGGGAGAGTCAACCCCGAACAAAGAAAGTACACATCTTTTATACCCTCCTTACATTGGGGTTGAGGTGCTATTAGTTATATGTTTTTAAATTTACAGGTCAAGAGGGATTTTTGCAATAAGATTGTTGACAGTTTGTGGCCTTCCTCAGAACCCAGTAGCAGGAGGGGCAGGGGATTGACTCAGAGAACTATTACGTCTTATTTTGTCCTGACTTGGTGAGCACAGCCTCAGCCTTGTCACTTTGTCTGCATGAAACTTTTCTTTTTACATTCTTAGAACTTATGTCTATGTTTTCAGAAAACTCTGTTTGAAGTCAGGGCAAAACCTGCTGCAAGCTGCTGTCTCTTTGCAGAGCAGCTTCTCTCTGCCTTTTCTCTGTCTTAAAGGGGCAGTCTGTCACAGAGAGGCACTGTTACTGGGAATGGAACCTTGCTTTCCACCATATCAAAGGGAGGAGAGGCCCTTGGTCCTGAGAAGGTTAGATGCCCCAGTATAGGGGAATGCAAGGACAGGAATTGGGAGTGGATGGATTAATTGGTTGGGGAAGGTGTTAGGTGATTTTCTGGAGGAGGGGGGAACCAGGAAAGGGGACAGGATTTGAAATATAAATAAAGAATATATCTAACAAAAAAAGAAATAAAAGAAAACTAAAGATATGAAATTCTGGCAAGGATGTGGGGAATGGATTTTATCATTCTCTGTTTGTGAGATTGAACTTAATGCAGCCATTATGGAAATCTTTGTGACAGTTCATGAATAATCTATAGTTAGATGTATTACAGTACCCAAGTATGCCATTTCTGGGCACATACCGAAAGAAATATGTTTCCTACTACAGAGTCACTTGCTCATCTGGGTTCAGGATTACTCTGTTCACAATAGCTAAGACATGGAAACATTCTAGATGTCTATCAACTGATAAACGGATAATTTATTATTATTTTTTCTAAGTTTTTTATTTACATTCCAAATCATTTCCCCTTTCCCGTTTCCTCCCTCCCCGAAAGTCCCATAAGCCCCCTTCCCTCCCTCGGTTCCCTATTCAACGTCCACTGGCTTCTCTGTCCTGGTATTCCCCTACATCCAGTCTTTCCAGGACCAGGGGTCTCTCCTTCCATCTTCTTGGAAATCTATTGATATGCGAATTGTGTCTAGGGTATTCTGAGATTCTGGGTTAATATCTCCTTATCAGTGACTGCATACCATGTATGTTCTTTTGTGATAAATGGGATAATTAAAAAGTGGTTTTACCTGTCATATTCATAACATGCATTATTCTCATTAGTACAACAACCATTCTCTAAAATAAGGTATATGTTAAGGCACAAAATATGTACCTTAGCACATAATAATGAATTTTAAAAATAAAAAAAATATTTACATTAGTGTTGTGATTAAGAAGTCAATATTAAACAAAAGCAATTTTTAAATCATGCAAGTATATAGATGTTAAAATTCCCTGTTCTCAAATGGCCAATGGGCAATGGAAACCTGAAATGCATATTTAAACTTTCCTTTAAATACTGCAGGAATAAAACAACAATAGCACCAAAAGATAGAAAGATGCCCCATGAGAGTGGGTAGGGAGAATGTATGTTGTGGTTGTTATCATAATGCCAAAGGCAATTTTTAGGTTCAATCCAATTCCATAATTCTTCATGGATAGGGAAGTAAAAAGCAACAATCTTAAAAGTTGCATGAAAATGGAGGAAAAAGAATAATGTTGGATTTCATACATGATCTCAAATGATACTAGAGGATGATAATAATGGAAACAGCATGGTGCTATTGTGCTGACTAAAAAACAAATTACATTTGTACATCAATGGGAAAGATGATCCAGATTAAATCAACATAAATATACAAATCTCTCTCTCTCTCTCTCTCTCTCTCTCTTTCTCTCTCAATCTCTCTCTGTATGTTTGTGTGTATATGTCTATCTGTCTGTCTGTCTTACACACACACACACACACACATACCACCTGGAAGCAGAATCTACATGTCAACAAATAGTGATGGGATTACTGGATATAAGATATCTTCACTGAGAAGAATGAAACCAGAACCCTGTATTGCACCCTCCACTAATATCATTTCCAAATGGATGAAAGATAGCAAGAAGACCACAAGATAACTCCTGTGACTCAGAATTTTACCGAAGGGAAGCTATAAAATATGCCACAACTTTAAGACATAGGTGAGAATGTTCTAAGCAGGACTGGAACTATTCTAGTAATATGATCAACAAATAAAAATAGGACATTTTGAAGCTAAAAGTCTCATGTACAACAAAGGGAACAATCAATCGACTGAATAGTTTTTCTATGGAAAAATAGAAAATCTTTATTAATTGCATATCTGACAGATGAAGAATATCTAGAATAATAAATAACTGAAAAAGCAAAGTGTATAGAAAATAACCCAATAAAATTGACCATAATTTTGAAGGAACAGCATGAAAAGCCATGTTCTTCTACCACACAAAGGTATTGTTTATTAAATTTACAAAAAAAAAATGTTTTATGGGCAGTATCCTGTTGGTGGGAAAAGTCCCCAGAACTATATTATTAAACAAAATTCCAATGCATTGGTAACAACAACATTGTGTTTGTTGGTCAGTGAGAGGGCAGAGGCCACCAAACAAAATAGAGGCTTGTCTTGTTCTTGCTTGTCTACAAAATACAGGTGATACAATCACATTGATACAATCACATTGAGGATGATATCATATACTTTGGATGCACAATAGAGATAAATCAAGGTGGAAGAGAGTTCACTTCTGGGTAGATTTTATAGTTTGAAGTTTGTAGGCAAAGAGGAGTCATTGGTGTTCTCAGCCTTACAGGAATCTGACCATCTTCTAACCTAAACTGACAAGCACAGCAGTGTCAGTACAGTTATGTAACCAAATACTTTCTTACTGAATTTGATAATAATTCCAGAGAAGTATGAATTAAATATGGGCAAACACTCTTGGTGTTGAGACTACAGGCTCAAGGTATAAATTATGTATTTGTCAGCTAAATAGACCAAGTGCCAAGTATTCTTCTCTATATAGAAACATTTATATTTATATATTTAAGTGAATTCTACCCCATATTTTTAACCAAGAAGCATTTTCATGAGCAGAGTAACAAACGAATAGATTTATTGTTGTGCTAAGTGCTGAGAGAAAGATACAAATGAGTGCTAAACCACCAGCAAGTCATTTACACCATAAAAAATGACATCTTCTAAAACTCAGGAAATAAAAAGATTCTCAAAAGTGGAATGTATGTGAATTGTCATCTTCTGGACAAGAAAGAACCATCACAATTACAATCTATCAGCTGCTGGGAATGTACACATTGGGTCTGTCCAATAATATATCTGACAACAGTGAATCGTGGATGGTGTAGGGAATATCTGGGAATTTATCACTTACAGATGAACTAAGGACTAAATCTGTAATTCTGTGATTCTGTGACAGGGAAAATTGTTGCTTTTAGCTCTCTTCCCACTGATGATTCTGTCAGACTACAGTGAATATTTCCAATCCAGTGCCAACATAAAATGGATGTTGGTAGAATGGGTCACACATACACACACACAAAACAAAAAACAAAAACAAAAAAGCATCAACAAAACAAAACAAAAAACCCACCACCAACAACAAAACACACAAACAAACAAAAAAACAATTGTGTCATTAAACTGGAAAATAGCCTGGTAAAAGTGCAAGGTAGAGTTTAGAGGAAGACAAGAGGTATATGAGGAGAGATAATCAAAACATATTAAATACATATATTAAGTGTTCAAAGAACTAGCCATTATTTTATTTAAATAGCAAAAATGAAACAAATGAAAGAATAGAGTATATCCAAACCAATGAAACATAGTAAAACAAGTATCAGGTAAAATTTTTATGGTTATAAGAAAAGCAAAGAAGAATTTTTATTTCTTAGATTAACCCACAAGTGTCTATCACAAGAGCTTAAAGCCCAGAATCTTCTCCACCAATCTGAAATTGCCATATCTTGCCTTTATTTTCTCTGTCTTCTAAACATAACTTTGCTAGAAGATAGTTGACCAAAATGCATGTATGCAATGTAAAGTAATGCAAGTGACTGTACAAGCTCATGAAGCCATCATTACAGTCAATACCAAAATACAGACCTCGGTTAAAGACTGTTCCTGTGATCATATTCATTCTGGTGTTCCCTTATTAATTTTCTTAATCAAATAAAAAATCTATTTTTCTTTAAGGATGACATTAATTGAATCCAAGTGATACAACTGCATTTCTGTACTTAATTTACTAAAGTACTGAATTGGGGCAGTTTGGGTAGATGGATTCCATTCAATCAAGATTATCCAAATGCCCAGAAGTGTTATTTCAATGATGTTTTCATCTAGTAACTCTCTTCCTGAAAATAGTGCTCAGGAAATCCTCAGTTCAACATGAACTGCATCTGTTTAAGCATAGATGAGTTACTATTTTTCTCCCCACCTAGTGATGTGGATGTGGCATGCTGTCCATTCTCATGTGCTCGGACAAATGATCTTACTCTCCAGTGAACTTCTCTATGTTAAGCCCCAGAGTAATGACAGTCAGAGTCAAGGCAATCCTGAAAAACTGAAGTAGAATATCCAAATTATTCTCACTCATAGTATTCTTTGAACTCAGAGTCCTTGAAGTGGATGACAACATGTGGTCTTTGAGGTCTTAGGTTCTTATTCATATCTAACATGAAACTAATATATTCTCATTTTCCATCATGAGGTGTCAATGCTGACTCAATGGGAATGGTTTTACTAAAATTCAGTAAGAAAACAAACTAAAAATGTAAAACTTTTATTTATTCATTTCTGAAATGCTAAGGGATTCTATTCCGTAAGAAAAGTTCTTCCTTTAGGAGGTCTTTCTTGTAATTAGGTATGTGAGTCCTGTGGGACATATGGAGAGAATTTGTCATATCCAAAAACTAGTGAATGTTCCATAGTTTATTTTGCCACGTAAAACCCTTTCAATTTCATATGGTAGTAGAGCTATTAACTTTATTGATATGATAGACAGAGATTTTGTACCCTCTGTTGATGTTTTTCATTAAAATCATTTCACAGAATTATGATGGCATATAAAATGTTATATTTAATGCATATAAAATCACATGATTGAGACACACATAACATCAGCTCTTAGACAAAATACATCTCCATTATTTCCTAGATGTCTTCAATTTTTATTATTTAAATTTTTTATTTTTGCTTTTATATTTTTGTGATGACTATTACTTATCCTTAAAATACTTTGCTTACTTTTCTGCTCATATGGAGTAATTCACTTCTTGGGGAATGACATTTTCTAATAATTACATTTAATATTCCTATAAGGTTAACCTTCTGCTGGACAGGCATCCAAACAGACATGAACTACCACGTTTCCACATGGACTGTCTAGATCAGCACTAGAATAAAGGCCAGTTCTTATTCTGTCACATTGTGTAGAGCAGGCAGCATCCTGCAGAGGATGACATGGGTAAATGTGTCTTCATTACTAGAAACACAAATCTCTGTGACTTCCATACTGAGATTTTTCAGTGTCTTGCTACTCTCCTATCAAACAACATATTTTGTGTTGCCAAGTTCACCACTAACATAAAAGATCATATTTGTTTTTAATTTTTATAAACATAAGGGGCTCCTATTACTCTTCCTTGTGTTTATACTGCTGCACACACCATAATATTTACATATTTATTCCTAAGGTGGAGCTTTCCTTGTTGGTCTGAGCTATAAAATTTCAGTTGTAATTTTCCATTTACTGACCACAGCTTCAGGCTTTATCTTCTCAAAATGAGGTTTCCTGTCCAGTTCGTGGGGATGCTAATGCTCTGGTTTCCTGTTAAGGAGAGAGGAAAATGACAAAGGAAAATGTGGTGGGAAAATGTGCTGTGAGGTACATTGATGTCTAAGTACTTTCTGTCCAGATGTGAAAAACAAGATAGCCGTTCTCCAGTTTCATTATTTGTGCTTGAGGTTCAGATCTGTGTGAAAAATAATCTAGAGAGGAACCTGGCTCAATGGCTAATTTTCATGCAGATGGATCTGGAGTTTGTACATTTTGTCTAGTGTCCCTTTAGGAATTTCTTGTCACTTGTTTTGTGAAAAAGTATTTGGTATATGAACAAAAACTCCACACAAAGATATAAAATTTTCACTTAAAATAAATAACATAAGGGAAAACTAAAATATTACTTATGAGGATTCTTCATAACTTCGCATATTCTCTTACATTTTCAGCTACCAGAGTGATGTTGTGATCATCCAGACTCCCAAATGTATTTGTTGTGCTTCCAAACTTAGATGCCTAAGGTATGATTGTGTTGACTCAGTCCCCATCATGTCTGTGTGCATCATTAGAAGTCAGTGTTGTCCTCCAATGTTTGACCAGTCAGCCCATTAGTTATATATGTTGATACCAGCAGAAACCAAGGAAAGCTCCTAAGCTCCTGTGCAATGATGCATCAAAGAAGGATGGCATCTGATCAAGGTTCACTGGCAGTGTGTAAGGAAATAAGTGATTGTTAGAATTCACAGTCAACAAGAATAGTGTTCAGTATGAAGATTTTGCAAACTATGATTGTCACCAAACTGATGAGCTTCCTCTCACAAGGTTACAAGTCATAACAAAAATCTTCAAAGAAAGTCGAATTTTTGTTTAGGATTCGCAGCCATTGTTTCCTGTATCTCCATCTGTTGATAGCATGTTTCAAATTCATGCCAGCTTTGAAAACCATTTTGAGATTTTAATAGAAGCAGCCATGGCATCTTGTTGACCTTGTAAAATTTTTGCTTTAGCAGTGGAACAGCCAGTCATTTTGACATTGTTTTAATTCATACAAACTGGTCCCTTATAAAGACTGCCTCCAATATCATCAAAATCATTTTACAATTGCCTCAGGCTAGACCATTTTTTCATTTTTTAAAAATTTTATCCCATTTCTGTATTAATTTCAGTGAAAAATGTGTCATGGTACATATGTTAAAGCTAAAATTTATCATGTAGGATATTGGTTCTCTCTTACCATGACAGTTTCAAGAATCGAAACCAAGTTCACAGGATGAATAAATGCTTATTCTGTCTACCACACTGAACCATGTTGGAAATTTTTAAAATTTATTATTTTATTTATTTACAACCTAAATGTTGCCCCAATCCTGGTCCCCGCACCTGCATTTTCCCACTCCGTCCCTCTCCTTTTGTCCTCTGTGAGGGTCACTTCTCGTTGGGTAATAAAGTTTCTACATGATTAGGCACAACTTAACCCACTGAGGTATGACAAGGAAGTCATCTGCTACATATGTGTAGGGGTTCTTGGAGCAGCCTTTGTGTTCTCTTTGAATGGTGTCTTAATATAAGGGAGCTTAAAGGATCCAGGTTAGTTGACACTACTGGTGTTCTTATGGGTTTGCCATCCTCTTCAGTTCCTTAAATTTGTCCCCCAATTCACCCATAGAGGTCCCTGACCCTCAGTTTAATTTTTCGTTGTGAATATCTGCATGTGTCTCAATCAGCTACTAGAAGAGCCACTCAGAGAAGAGCCTTGCTTGGCTCCTGTCTAAAAGCCAATATAGCACAAGTAAGACCTTCCAAGTTTGTTGTGTGTCCATGGGATGGATCCCAAGTTGAGCTGTAACTGGTTACACATTACTTCTACATCTGTTCTATTTTTTCCCCTGTATTTCTTTTAAACAGGAACAAATCTGGGTCAAATATTTTGAAGGTGTGTTACTGTCAACAACTCTCCATTGAGGACCCTATCTTATGGAGGTAGACTCTTCAGGTTCCATCTCTCTACACTTGAGTATTTTTGCTAAGGTCATCCATATTGAGTTATCAATGCCCCTCACTTCCCAAGTCTCTGGGCGTGTCTAGAGGATCAACCCCCAACCCCAGCAGCTTCGTATTTCCATCCATTCTCCTGGCCTTCTTGCACATTTCTCTTGTCTTCCCACACATACCTGACCTTGCTTCCATTTCTATTCCCCCTCCCTTCTTCCAGTCAGTTTTCTTCCTATCTTAGCCTCCTATGAATATTTTATTTCACCTTCTAAATGGGATTGAAGCATCCTCACTTTGGCCTTCCTTCTTTGTAAATTTCATAGAGTCTGGAGTAGAGGGATTCTATACAAAAAAGACTACATAATGTAAAAAAAATAAATAACCTAATGGGACTGGGGCAGTAGAGATGCAAAACAGTTAAAAATATGTGTTCTTGACTAACACCAGTGTTAGGAAGTATTCACTTCCATGGAAGTTCACAACCATGTGTAATTCCAGTTCCAGAGGATCTAATGCATACTACTGTCTTCCTATAGTATGCCTAGGTATATTCTGATAGTATATTTACACACATACAAATTTAAAATTGCCATATATGTCTGTGAAAATGAGCCCCAGAATAGTTTACTCCTAAACTGCTGTTATAGAAGTGAAAGTGCTTTAAAAATAAGTGTGGCCTTCTGGTTTAGGACCATCCTCTGCCACACTGCAGCAACTCCAAGTGGCACAAGAAGCCAGCTATCTCCCCAGTGGCACAGAGGGGTCAGCTAGCACAGGTGAAATCTGCCCAGGAGCTCAGAGGATCCTGTCTGGAACCTTCTGGCAGGAGCCTCCCGGTTTTTGTCTCCAGCTTGAGGCTATCCTCAGCCACTGGGTACCATATCCAAGTCATGCACAGAGGTAGATTACCCATCAGGAATGCAGAGAAGCCCAGTAGTATAGTAGGACCACCCCTGCTGCTCAAAGGAAACAGCCTGAAACCCTGAGGACACAAAAGCCTCGGATCAGCCTGGGATGGGCATCTTCCAATTACCTCCTGCACCCAGAGTTGATCAGGCCACAGAGCTACATACCCAAATACAACTTTAAAAGAGCGGGTCTCGCAGAAGTACTTACATACCAGTATACACCGAGAGAACAGGTCTTCCAGGAGCACAAAGAAACCACAGTCAGAGACAGCAATAACAGCCAACATCAGAGATAACCAGATGGGAAAAGGCAAATGCAAGAACATCACCAACAGAAACCAAGGCAACATGGCTCCGTTGGTACCAATTCAACAATCTGTATATCGCAACACACCAGAAAAACAAGAACTGGATTTAAAATCACAGCTAATGATGGTGATAGAAGGCTTCAAGAAGAAAATAAATAACTCCCTTAAAGAAATAAAGGAGAACACAACTAAACAGGAAGACGTCCTTGAAAAACTAGAGGAAAACAAAACAAAACAGGTAAAGGAATTGAACAAAGACATCCAGGATCTAAAGATGGAGGTAGAAATAATGAAGAAAACACAAAGGGAAACAACTTAAGACATAGAAAACCTAGGAAAGAAGTCTGGAGTCATGGATTCAAGCATCAACAACAGAACACAAGAGATAAAATAGAGAATATAAGATGCAGAAGATACCATAGAAAACATTAATACAACAGTCAAAGAAAATGAAAAATGCAAAAAACTCCTGAACCAAAACATCCAGGATATCCAGGACAAAATGAAAAGACCAAACCAAAGGATTATATGTATAGAAGACAGTGAAGATTTCTAAATTAAAGGGTCAGTAAATGTCTTCAAAAAAATTATAGAAAAAAACTTCTCCTATAACCCCTGAAGAAATAGAAGTTGTCATTGGAAGTCTTCCAACCAAAAAAGCACAGGTCCAGATGGTTTTAGTGCAGAATTCTATCAGACTTTCAAAGAGGACCTAACACCAATACTCTTCAAACTGTTCCACAAAATAGAAACAGAAGGAACAGTACCCAACTCATTCTATGAAGCCACAATTACACTAATATCAAAAGCACACACACAAAGATCTGACAAAGAGAGAGAATCTCAGGCCAATCATTCTTATGAATATCGATGCAAAAATACTCAATAAAATTCTTGCCAACCGAATCCAAGAACACATCAGAATGATTATTCACTACGATCAAGTAGGCTTCATCCCAGGGATGTAGGGATGGTTTAATATAAGGAAATCCATCAATGTAATCCACTATATAAACAATCTCAAAGGAAAAAACCACATGGTCATCTCATTAGATGCTGAGAAAGCATTTGACAAAATTCAGCATCCTTTCATGCTAAAGTTCTTGGAAAGATAAGGAATTCAAGGCCCATATCTAAACATAGTAAAAGCAATTTACAGCAAACCGGTAGCGAGCATCAATCTAAATGGAGAGAAACTTGAAGCACTCCCACTAAAATCAGGGACTAGACAAGGCTGCCCTCTCTCTCCATATCTTTTCAATATAGTACTTGAAGTTCTATCTAGAGGAGTTAGACAACAAAAAGAGGTCAAAGGGATACAAATTGGAAAGGAAGAAGTCAAATTATCACTATTTGCAGACGATATGATAGTATAATTAAGCGACCCCAAGAACTCCACCAGAGAACTCCTACAGCTGATAAACGACTTCAGCAAAGTGACCGGATATAAAATCAACACAAGCAAGTCAGTAGCCTTCCTATACTCAAAGGATAAGCAGGCTGAGAAAGAAGTAAGAGAAATGATACCCTTCACGATAGCCACAAACCATATAAAGTATGTTGGCATGACTCTAACCAAACATGTGGAAGATCTGTATGACAAGAACTTCAAGTCTCTGAAGAAAGAAATTGAAGAAGACCTCAGAAGATGGAAAAATCTGCCATGCTCATGGACTGGCAGGATTAATATAGTAAAAATGAGAATCTTACCAAAAGCAATATACAGATTCAATTCAATCCCCATCAAAATCCCAACTCAATTCTTCATAGAGTTAGAAAGAGCAATTCAAAACTCCATCTGGAATAACAGAAAACCCAGAATAGCTAAAACTATTCTCAAGAGTAAAAGAACCTCTGGGGGAATCAGTATCCCGGACCTCAAGTTGTACTACAGAGCAATAGTGTTAAAAATCGCATGGTATTGATACAGTGACAGACATGTAGATCAATGGAACAGAATTGAAGACCCAGAAATGAATCCACACTCCTATGGTCACTTGGTCTTTGACAAGGGAGCTAAAACCATCCAGTGGAAAAAAGATAGCTTTGTCAACAAATGGTGCTGGCTCAACTGGAGGTCAACATGCAGAAGAATGCAAATTGACCCATTCTTATCTCCTTGCACTAAGTTCAATTCCAAGTGGATCAAGAATCTCTACATGAAACCAGACACACTGAAACTATAGAAGGGAAACTAGGAAAGAACCTTGAACATATGGGCACAGGGGAGAATTTCCTGAACAGAACTCCAATAGCTTATGCTCTAAGATCAAGAATAGACAAATGGGACTTCATTAAATTACAAAGTTTTTGCAAGGCAGAAGACACTGTCAAAAAGACAAAGAGGCAACCAACTAACTGGGATAGGATCTTTACCAACCTTACATCCGACATAGGGCTAATATCCAATATATACAAAGAACTCAAGAAGTTAAACTCCAGAGAGGCAAGTAACCCTATTAAAAAATGGGGTACAGAGCTAAAAAAAGAGTTCTCACCTGAAGAATATCTAATGGCTGAGAAGCACCTAAAGAAATGTTCATCATCCTTAGTCATTAGGGAAATGCAAATCAAAACAACCCTGAGATTCCATCTCAGACCAGTCAGAATGGCTAAGATCAAAAACACAGGAGACAGCAGTTGTTGGCGAGGATGTGGAGAAAGAGGAAAACTCCTCCACTGCTGGTGGAATAGCAAGCTGGTACAACCAGTCTGGAAAGCAGTCTGGTGGTTCCACAGAAAACTGGGCATGACACTCTCAGAGGATCCGGCTATACCACTCCTGGGCATATACCCAGAGGCTTTACCTGCATGCAATAAGGACACATGCTCCACTATGTTCATAGCAGCCTTATTTATAATAGCCAGAAGCTAGAAAGAACCCAGATGTCCCTCAACGGAGGAATGGATTCAGAAGGTGTGGTATATCTACAAAATGGAATACTACTGTGCAATTAAAAACAATGAATTCACGAAATTCCTAGGCATATGGTCAGAACTTGAAAATATCATCCTTAGTGAGGTAACCGAATCACAAAAGAACACACATGGTATGCAGTCACTGATAAGGGGATATTAACCCAGAATCTCGGAATACCCTATACACAATTCGCATATCAATAGATTTCTAAGAAGAAGGAAGGAGAGACCCCTGGTTCTGGAAAGACTGGATGTAGGGGAATGCCAGGACAGAGAAAAGAGAGGGGGTTGAATGGAGAAAAGAGGGAGGGAAGGGGGCTTATGGGACTTTCAGGGAGGGAGGAAACGGGAAAGGGGAAATGATTTGGAATGTAAATTAAAAAAAAATAAAATAAAAGAAACAATTAAAAAAAAAAAAGAAAAAAACTTCCCTAACCTAAAGAAAGAGATGCCCATGAACATACAAGAAGCCTACAGAACTAAAAATAGATATGACCAAAAAAGAAATTCCTTCTGCCACATAATAATAAAATCACCAAATGTACTGAAGAAAGAAAGAATATTAAAAGCAGTAAGGGAAAAAGTGGAAGTTTATATGGGAACATAAGGATGTGGGCATATAAATGAAGCACCCAAGCAGGCTGTAAGAGAGCTGGAGCTGCATACATTTCTGAAACACTAAGCTTGGGTGCCTAGAAAGTAATTCATTGTCTCTGTGAAAACAGTACCTTCTCTTAACAGATGAGACATTTCTACAGCACTGCAGTGAGAATAAAGACCTTGGAGGTTATTTACCTATTATAATACTTTATCATTCTGATGTGTCTATTCTGTGAGATAACTGATTTTTTTTAAATTCTATTTTATTTTCTAAGTTTTTTTTAATTTACATTCAAAATCGTTTCCCCTTTCCCGTTTCCTCCCTCCCCGAAATTCCCATAAGTCCCCTTCCCTCCCTCTTTTCCCCATTCAAAACCCTCTTGCTTCTCTGTATTGGCATTCCCCTACATCCAATCTTTCCAGGACCAGGGTTCTCTCCTTCCACCTTCTTGGAAATCTATTGATATTAGTATTGTGTATAGGGTATTCCAAGATTCTGGGTTAATATCCCCTTATCAGTGACTGCATACCATGTGTGTTCTTTTGTGATTGGGTTACCTCACTAAGGAGGATATTTTCAAGTCCTGAACATTTACCTAGGAATTTTGTGAATTCATTGTTTTTAATTGCAGAGTAGTATTCCATTGTGTAAATATTCCACATCTTCTGAATCCATTCTTCTGTTGAGGGACATCTGGGTTCTTTCCAGCTTCTGGCTATTATAAATAAGGCTGCTATGAACATAGTGGAGCATGTGGCCTTATAGCATGCAGTTAAAGCCTCTGGGTATATGCCCAGGAGTGGTACAGCCGGATCCTCTGGGAGTGTCATGCCCAGTTTTCTGAGGAACCGCCAGACTGCTTTCCAGAGTGGTTGTACCAGCTTGCAATTCCACGAGCAGTGCAGGAGTGTTCCTCTTTCTCCACATCCTCGCCAACAACTGCTGGCTCCTGTATTTTTGATCTTAGCCATTCTGACTGGTCTGAGATGGAATCTCAGGTTTGTTTTGATTTGCATTTCCCTAATGACTAAGGATGATGAACATCTCTTTGGGTGCTTCTCAGCCATTTGACATTCTTCAGGTGAGAACTCTTTTTTTTAGCTCTGTACCCCATTTTTTAATAGGGTTACTTGCCTCTCTGGAGTTTAACTTCTTGAGTTCTCTGTATATATTGGATATTAGCCCTATGTCGGATGTAGGGTAGGGAAAGATCATTTCCCAGTTAGTTGGTTGCCACTTTGTCTTTTTGACAGTGTCTTTTGCCTTTCAAAATCTTTGTAATTTAATGAGGTCACATTTGTCAATACTTGATCTTAGAGCATAAGCTATTGGAGTTCTATTCAGGAAATTCTCCCCTGTGCCCATATGTTCAAGGTTCTTCCCTAGTTTCCTTTCTATTAGTTTAAGTGTGTCTGGTTTTATGTGGAGGTCCTTGATGCACTAGGAATTGAACTTAGTGCAAGGAGATAAGAATGGGTCAATTTGCATTCTTCTGCATGTTGACCTCCAGTTGAGCCAGCACCATTTGTTGAAAAGGCTATCTTTTTTTTTCCCCACTGGATGGTTTTAACTCCTTTGTCAAAGATCAAGTGACCATAGGAGTGTGGATTCATTTCTGGGTCTTCAATTCTGTTGCATTGATCTACATGCCTGTCACTGTACCAATACCATGCGGTTTTTAACACTATTGCTCTGTAGGACAGCTTGAGGTCCGGGATACTGATTCTCCCAGAGGTTCTTTTACTCTTCAGAATAGTTTTAGCTATCCTGGATTTTCTGTTATTCCAGATGAATTTTTGAATTGCTCTTTCTAACTCTATGAAGAATTGAGTTGGTATTTTGATGGGGATTGTATTGAATCTGTATATTGCTTTTGGCAACATGGTCATTTTTACTATATTAATCCCGCCAATTCATGAGCATGGCAGATTTTTCCATCTTCTGAGGTCTTCTTCAATTTCTTTCTTCAGAGACTTGAAGTTCTTGTCATACAGTTCTTTCACTTGTTTGGTTAGAGTCACACCAAGATATTTTATATGGTTTGTGGCTATCATGAAGGGTATCTTTCACAGCCTGCTTATACTTTGAGTATATGAAGGCTACTGAATTGCTTGAGTTGATTTTATATCCGGCCACTTTGCTGAAGTTGTTTATCAGCTATAGGAGTTCTCTGGTGGAGTTCTTTGAGTCGCTTAAGTGTACTATCATATCGTCTGCAAATAGTGATAGTTTGACTTCTTCCTTTCCAATTTGTATCCCTTTGACCTCCTTTTGTTGTCTAACTGCTCTAGCTAGAACTTCAAGTAGTATATTGGAAAGATATGGAGAGAGAGGGCAGCCTTGTCTAGTCCCTGATTTTAGTGGGATTGCTTCAAGTTTCTCTCCATTTTAATTGATGTTGGCTATGGGTTTGCTGTAAATTGCTTTTACTATGTTTAGGTATGGGCCTCGAATTCCTGATCTTTCCAAGACCTTTAGCATGAAAGGATGCTGAATTTTGTCAAATGCTTTCTCAGCATCTAATGAGATGACCATGTGATTTTTTTCTTTGAGATTGTTCATATAGTAGATTACATTGATGGATTTCCTCATATTGAATCATCTCTGCATCCCTGGGATGAAGCCTACTTGATCATGGTGAATGATCGTTTTGATATGTTCTTGGATTCGGTTGGCAAGAATTTCATTGAGTATTTTTGCTTCGATATTCATAAGAGAGTTTGGCCTGAGATTCTCTTTCTTTGTCGGATCTTTGTGTGCTTTTGGTATTAGTGTAGTTGTGGCTTCATAGAACGAGTTGAGTAGTGTTTCTTCTGTTTCTATTTTGTGGAACAGTTTGAAGAGTATTGGTATTAGGTCTTTTTTGAAGGTCTGATAGAATTCTGCACTGAAACCATCTGGACCTGTGCTTTTTTTTGGTTGGAAGACTTCCAATGACGACTTCTATTTCTTCAGGGGTTATAGGACGGTTTAGATGGTCTATTTGATCCTGATTTAATTTTGGTATTTGGTATCTGTGAAGGGAATTGTCCATTTCCTCAAGATTTTCTAGTTGTGTTGAATACAGGTTTTTGTAGTAGGATCTGATGATTTTTTGAATGTCCTCAGTTTCTGTTGTTATCTCTCCCTTTTCGTTTCTGATTTTGTTAATTTGGATATTGTCTCTGTGCCATCTGGCTAGTCTGGCTAAGGGCTTATCTATCTTGTTGATTTTCTCAAAGAACCAACTCCTAATTTTGTTGATTCTTTGAATGGTTTTATTTTTTCCACTTGATTGATTTCAGCCCTGAGTTTGATGATTGCCTGCCTTCTACTCCTCTTGGGTGTATTTGTTTCTTTTGGTTTCAGGGCTTTCAGGTGTGCTATTAAGCTGCTAGTGTATGCTCTCTCCTGTTTCTTTTTTGCAGCACTCAGGGCTATGAATTTTCCTCTTAGCACTGCTTTCATTGTGTCCCATAAATTAGGGTACGTTGTGCCTTCATTTTAATTAAATTTTAAAAAGTCTTTGATTTCTTTCTTATTTCCTCCTTGACCAAGTTATCATTGAGTAGAGCATTGTTCAGCCTCCATGTGTATGTGTGTTTTCTGTTGTTTTTGTTGCCATTGAAGACCACCCTTATTCCATAGTGATCTGATAGGAGACATGGGATTAGTTCTATCTTCTTATATCTGTTGAGGTCTGATTTGTCACCAAGTATATGTTCGATTTTGGAGAACGTACCATGAGGTGCTGAGAAGAAGGTGCATTCTTTTGCTCTAGGATGAAATTTTCTATATATATCTGTTAGCTCCATTTGTTCCAAGGCTTCAATTAGATTCACTGTGTCCCTGTTTAGTTTCTGCTTTCCTGAACGATCCATTTCAGAGAGCGAGGTGTTGAAGTCTCCCACTATTATTGTGTGAGGTGCGATGTGTGCTTTGAGCTTTAGTAAGGTTTCTTTTATCAATGAGGGTGCCCTTGCATTTGGAGCATAGATATTCAGAATTGAGAGTTCTTCTTGGTGGATTTTTCCTTTGATCAATATGTAGTGTCCTTCTGCGTCTTTTTTGATGACTTTAGGTTGAAAGTCAATTTTATCTGATATTAGGATGGCTATTCTGGCTCGTTTCCTGGCACCATTTGCTTGTAAAATTGTTTTCCAGCCTTTTACTCTTAGGTAGTGTTTGGCTTTGACACTGAGGTGCGTTTCCTGCACGCAGCAAAATGCTGGGTCCTGTTTATGTATCCAGTCTGTTAGTCTATGTCTTTTTATTGGGGAATTGAGAGCATTGATATTAAGAGAGATTAAGGAATAGTGATTATTTCCACCTGCTATTCTTGACGCTATCTTTATGTTTGAGTGGTTATTTATTTTTGGGTTTGAAGCAAGAAGGTTACTGTCTCGTTTTTTTCCAGGGTGTTGTTTCTGATAATTGAAATTTTAATTGGTTTTATGAATAAGAAAAATTGAGTCTGTTTACTGTGATTAGACTGAATAATTTTTCAAAATCCAATATTTTATATAAATGACAATTTCATATATTAATATAATATATTTGATATTTTCATCCCTGTCTCTTCCTGAACTTCCAACTACTCATTTCTTAGCTCTCCCTTCATGTCTACACATAAATATATCTAAGCACTGAGACCAGTATACCTTATACACTGAGTCCAATGTGGGTTGACCATATATTTGCAGATGTAGGAACACCCACTGGTAAATTTATCAGAGACAACACTCTTAGAGAACATTTTTTCTCCTTCTCTCAGAAGCAACCAACTACCAAAACCTAATCAGCTAGTGGTACAGGCTCATGAGCTCCTCCCACTTCATGCTTCAGTGCTGATGGGCTTAAACTCATGTAGTTCCTATACAGACAGCTACAGCTGATGCTAATTCATGGAAACTGGGGTCTTATTGTGCTTTGATTCCTTTGTCTCTTACAGTCCATATTTTCTGTGACTTATAGAAACTTTGATTGTTTTAAATGCTATTTATTTTTTTATTCTGTTACTAATATCAGCTTTCCCATATAAGACATGTATTAATTGGTTTGGCTTAGGGGGTCTCATAAAAACTGAGAATCTCAGTCTCAGCTCTGTGTTTTCTGCTGTTCTTCACCTCTGGGAGAAACAGGAATAGGCAAGATGATTCTCCAACTTTCCTTCTTAAGGAACGTACCAGAAAGAGTTCAGTGCTTTTCTTTAAACTACCCATGAGCCTGAGAGATATACCTCTGATAAAAAAAAAAAGTTCTTTAATATACAACCAGTTTGAAAATTTTAGTGGGCAAATTCCCATGTAATTTGAACAAATTATGTATTTCTATTGACTTTTTCATATTTGTTGATTCTAAATTAATACAGTATTCTAATTCAGTTTCAAGTCATGATAGTTGTCTATACTGAGGACTGAATCATCAACTCTAGTATGAATTCCACAAGTACCAGATATCTTTTTTAAAATCTGATGCTAGGTTACTCAATCAACAGGCATATCCTCTGCTAGTGAGTCTAGACAAGTTAATGCAGCTAGGGGAACAGGATCTGTAGACAGACAACAGAGTCAGGGGAAGGAGAGGAACAGATGCTATATATGTTCATGTTTGCATGTCCAAAGATACCATTTTCATCTAAATTACATTCTTATCTTCCAGGGACTGTGACTTTGGTGCCAAAGTTTCATATTCATGGTAATCAGTTGTTGAAGCCATCTTTCCCTTTCCCTATTTTCTTATTTTTCCCAACATTATAATTAATGACTTCCTATGTGTCCATATAGGCAATAAAATCAGGCTCATTGGGATCATGGAGAATTGCTAAGGATTTGTTTAAAGACTTGTTCTATCAGCACCCAACAGCAGAGGGAAGAACACAGCCTGAGGAAGAAGAACAGAGATAAACTACCTGCACAGAAATGTAGTCTATAGTGGAGGAGTCATAAACTACTCTCTGGAGCTTTTCTGCATCCTATATTCATCAAGCATTCACAGGACCAAGGGCCTCCCCTGCCATTGATGCCAAACTAGACCATACTCTGCTAAGATGCAGCTGGAGTCATGGGTCACTCCAGGTGTACTCTTTGGTTGGTAGTTTAGTCCCTGGGAGCTATGAGTGGTCTGGTTGGTTGATATTGCTGTTCTCCTATAGGGTTGTCCTTCCCCAAACTCTTCCAATGGGGTCCACCTATTCAGGCCAATGGTTTGCTACAAGTATCCCCATCAGTCTCTAGAACGTTCTGGCCTAGCCTCTCAGGAGACATCCATAACAGGTTCCTGTCAACAAGTACATCTTGGCATCCGCAATAGTGTATGGGTTTGGTGTCTGCATGTAGGATGGATCCCCAGGTGGGCAGTCTCTGGATGGCCTTTCTTTCAGTCTTTGCTCCACTCTTTGTCCCTGTATTTCCTTTAGACAGGAGCAATTCTGGGCTAAAATTTTTAGAGTGGTGTTTGGCCCCATCCCTCACCCCGGGCCAGGACTAACTTCTGGATATGGTCTGTACAGATTCTCTCTCCCCTTTGTTGGATAGTTCAGCTAATGCCATCCCTGTTGGGTCCTCGGAGCCTCTGGCTTTCCTGGTATCTGGGACTTTCTGTTGGCTACACCCCATTTGCCATGCCCCATTGCTACATGCCTCTGTTGAATTTTGTGACCCTCTGTACATCTCTCTCATCTCCTCCCACAACTGATAATGCCCCCTCTTTTTCTCTTCCCACCTCTCTTCTTCCCAAGGCCCACCCAAATGCTTTCTCTTGTTCTAATTTTGTTTCCCCTTCTAGGTAAGACTGAGGCATTTGCACTTTGGTTTTCAATCTTCTCGACCTTCATATGTTCCATAAGTTTTATCATGGGTTTCCTGAGCTTTTTTCCTAATATTCCTTATGAGTGGGAACATTCCATGTGTGTTCTTTTGTGACTGTGCTAACCTCACTCAAGATATTTTCTAGTTCCAGCCACTTGCCTAAGAATTTCAAGAAGTCATTTTTTTAATGGTGGAGTAGTATTCCATTGAGTAAATGAAAGACATTTTCTTTATCCATTCCTTTGTTGAGGGACAGCTTGGTGCTTTCCAGCTTCTGGCTATTATAAATAAGGCTACTATGAACATATTGGAGTATTTGTCCTTGTCATATGTTGGGGCATCTTTTCAGTATATGCCAAGAAATTGTATAGCTGGGTCCTCAGGTAGTACTATGGCCAGTTTTATGAGGAACTGCCAGACTGATTACCAGAGAGGTTGTACAAGCTTGTAATCCCACCAGCAATGGAGGAGTGTGCTTCTTTCTACACATCCTTCCCAACATCTGCTTTTTTTTTCTTAGCCATTCTGACTGAAGTGAGGTGGAAACTAAGGGTCCTTTCGATTTGCATTTCTCTCATTACTAAGGACATTGAACATGCATAGAAGGCTATGGTGGCACTGCCCAGCTCCTGGCTATAGGTGAGGATAAAGGAGCTAAAACCATCCAGTGGAAAAAAAGATAGCCTTTTCAACAAATGGTGCTGGTTCAACTAGCAGCTAGCATGCAGAAGAATGCAAATCGATACATTCTTTTTTATTTTTTTATTGTTTTTATTATTTATTTTCTATAGTTTTTAATTACATCCAAATGATTTCCCCTTTCCCAGTTCCCACCTCCACGAAAGTCTCATAAGCCCTCTTCCCTCCCCCTGTTCCCCAGTCAACACCCTCCTGCTTCTCTGTCTTGTTATTCCCCTATACTGCTACATCCAGTCTTTCCAGGACAGGGGTCTCTCCTTCCTTCTTGTTGGAAATCAATTGATATGTGAGTTGTGTCTTGGGTATTCCGAGATTCTGGGTTAATATCTACTTATCTGTGACTGCATACCATGTGTGTTCTTTTGTGATTGGGTTACCTCACTAAGGATGATATTTTCTAGGTCTGACCATTGGCCTAAGAATTTCATAAATTCGTTGCTTTTAATTGCAGAGTAGTATTCCATTGTGTAAATATACCACATATTCTGTATTCATTGCTCCATTGAGGGACATCTGGGTTCTTTCCAGCTTCTGGCTATTATAAATAAGGGTGTTATGAACATAGTGGAGTATGTGTCCTTATTGCATGCTGGGGAGGCCTCTGCGTATATTCCCAGGAGTGGTATAACAGGGTCCTCCGGGAGTGCCATGCCCAGTTTTCTGAGGAACCGCCAGACTGCTTTCCAAAGTGGTTGTACCAACTTGCAATCCCACCAGCAGTGGAGGAGTGTTCCTCTTTCTCCACATCCTTACCAACACTGGCAAATCGATCAATTCTTATCTCCTTGTACTAACCTCAAGTCCAAGTGTATCAAGGACCTCCACATAAAACCAGCCACACTGAAACTAATAGAAAAGAAACTGGGGAAGGGTCTTAAGCACATGGGCACAGGGGAAATTTTCCTAAACAGAACACCAATAGCTTATGCTCTAAGATCAAGATCTGACAAATGGGACCTCATAAAATTACAAAGTTTCTGTAAGGCAAAGGAAACTGTCAATAGGACAAAATGGCAACCAACAAATTGGGAAAGGATCTTTATCAACCCTATATCCAACAGAGGTCTAATATCCAATATTTACAAAGAACTCAAGAAGTTAGATTCCAGGGAGCCAAATAACCCTATTAAAAAATGAGGTACAGAGCTAAATAAAGAATGTTCACCTGAGGAATATCAAATGACTGAGAAGCACCTAGAGAAATGTTCAACACCCTTAGTCATCAGTGAAATGCAAATCAAAACAACCCTGAGATTTCTCCTCACACCAGTCAGAATGGCTAGGATCAAATCTTAGGAGACAGCAGGTACTGGCAAGGATGTGGAGAAAGAGGAACACTCCTCCACTGCTGGTGGAACTACAAGCTAGCACAACCACTCTGGAAATCAGTCTGGTGGTTCCTCAGAAAACTGGGCATAATACAACCGGAGCACCCTGTTATACCACTCCTGGGCATATACACAGAGGATTCCCCAGCATATAATAAGGACACATGCTCCACTATGTTCATAGCAGCCCTAGTTATAGGAGCCAGAGCTGGAAATAACCCAGACGTCTCTCAACAGAGGAATGGATACAGAAAATGTGGTATATTTACACAATGTAATACTTCTCAGCTATTAAAAACAATGAATTCATGAAATCCTTGGGTAAATGGGTGGAACTAGAAAATATCATCCTTAGTGAGGTAACCCAATCACAAAAGAACACGCATGGTATGCACTCTCTGATAAGTGAATATTGGTCCAGAAACTCGGAATATCCAAGACACAACTCACATATCAAATGATGCCCAAGAAGAAGGAAGGAAGGACCCTTGGTCCTGGAAAGGCTTGATGCAGCAGTGTAGGGGAATACCAGGACAGGGTAGCACAAGGGGGTTGATCAGGGTACAGGGGCAGGGGAGAGGGCTTATGGGACTTTCAGGAAGGGGGAAACCAGGAAAGGGGAAATCATTTGATATGCAAATAAAGAATTTATCCAAAAATAAAAAAAATAAAAAAGGATGTTGAACATTTCTTTAGGTACTTTTCAGCCATTTGATATTCCTCAATTGAAAATTTTTTTGTTTTGCTCCGTACCTCATTTTTTTAAATAGTTATTTAATTCTCTGGAGTATAACTTCTTTAGTTATTTGTATTTATTGGTTTTTATCACTCTATCTCTTGTAGGGTAAGTTAAAATCGTTTCCTCAAACTGTGGGTTGCCATTTTGTCCTTTGAGAGTATCATTTGCCTTACAGAAGCTTTTTAATTTATTGAGGTTACATTTGTTGATATTTCATCTTAAGACAAAAGCCCCTGGTATTCTATTCAAGAAATTTTTAGCTGTGTTCATGTGTTTAAGGCTCTTCCTTGCTTTTTCTTTTATTAAAATCAGTGTATCTTGTTTTATGTGGAGGTCCTTGAATCACTTGGGCTTGACTTTTGTTCAGGCAATAATAATGGGTCAATTTGCATTCTTGTCCATGCAGACCTCCACTTAAACCAGCAATGGTTCTTGAATATGCTGTCTTTTTTCGAGTGGATGATTTTAGCTTCTTTGTCAAAGATCAATTGATCAAATGTGAATCGGTTCCATTCTCGGCCCTCAATTCTTTGCCACTGATTGACCTGCCTGTTTCTATACAAATACCATGCAGTTTCTATAACTATTGCTCTGTAGTAGAGCTTGAGGTCAGGGATGGTTATTCTCCTACAATTTCTTTTACTGATGAATTTAGTTTTCACTAACATTGTTTTTTTTTGTTGTTACAAATGAATTTGATAATTGCTCTATCTCTGTGAAGAATTAAGTTTGAGTTTTGATGTGGACTGCATTGAATCTGAAGATTTCTTTTGGTATCATGGCCATTATTACTGTGTTAAAGCTTCCAATCCATAAGAATGATAGATCTTTTTTTCATATTCTGAGGTCTACTTCAATTTCTTTCCTCAGAGACTGTAAGTTCTTGTCACACAGATCTTTCACATATTTGGCTAGTGTCACACCAAGTTATTTTATATTATTTGTGGCTATTGTGAAGGGTGTCAATTCCCTAATATGTTATTCAGTCTGTTTTTCCTTTGAATAGAGGATGGCTGCTGATATGTTTGAGTTAATTTTATATTCAGCTACTTTGCTGATGTTGTTTATTAGGTTTAAATGTTCTCTGGTGTAATTTTTGGAGTCACTTAAGTAAACTATTATGTCATCTGCAAATAGTTTAATTCTTCCTTTTCAATTTGTATACTTTTTACCTCCTCTTGTCTAATTCCTCTGGCTAGAACTTAGAGTGCTATACTGAAGAGATAGGAAGAGAGGGGGCAGCCTTGTCCAGTCCCTGATTTTAGTAGGATTGCTTCAAGTTTCTCTCCAATTTGTTTGTTGTTGGCAACTGATTTGCTGTACATTACTTTTACTATATTTAGGTATGGGCCTTGCATTCCTGATCTTTCCAAGATATTTAATATTAAGGGGTACTGCTTTTTATGAAATGCTTTTTCAGCATCTAATGACATGATCATGAGTATTTCCCTTTAAATTTTTATATATAGTAAATTATATTGATGGATTTCTATATATTGAACCATCCCTGGATCCCTTCGATGAAGCCAACCTGTTCATGATGAATGATCATTTTTATGTGTTCTTGGATTCCGTTTGCCAGTATTTTATTGATTAGATTTTCATCAATATTCATTAGAGAATTTGGTCTGAAGTCTTCTTTCCTTATTGGGTCTTTGTGTGCATCTGGTATCAGCATAGATGTGGTTTCATAGATCAAATTAGTTAGTGTTCCTTCTGTTTCTATATTGTGGAAGTTTGAAAGGTATTGGTATTAGGTCTTCCTTGTAGGTGTTATAGAATTCTTCACTAAAACCATCTGGTCCTGAATCTTTTTTGGTTTAGAGACTTTTAATGACCACTTCTATTTATTTAGTGGTTATGGGACTATTGAGACTTTTTTTATCTGATCCCAATTTTAATTTTGTACATAGTACCGGTCTAGGACATTATCAATTTCTTCCAGATTTTCCAGTTTTGTTGAGTATAGGCTTTTGTAGTAGGATCTAATTAATTTTTAAATTTCTTTTGTTTATGTTTATGTCTCCTTTTACTTTTCTGACTTTGTTAATTTGTATATTGTTTCTTTGCGTTCTGTTTAGTCAGGCTAAGAATTTATTTATATTGTTGAATTCTCAAAGAACCAGCTCCTGATTTTGTTTAATCTTTGTACAGTTCTCTTTGTTTCTACTCAGTTTATCTCATCCCTGAATTTGATTATTTCCTACCATCTACTCCTCTTGAGCGTATTTGTTTCTTTTTGTTCTAGAGCTTTCAGATGTTCTCTTAAGCTGCTAGTATATTCTCTCTAGAATTTCTTTTTTTTGTTAGACTCTTTTTTATTTTATTTTTTTTTAATTTTATTTTCTAAGTTTCTTTTTATTTACATTCAAAATCATTTCCCCTTTCCCGTTTCCTCCATCCCCAGAAGTCCCATAAGCACCCTTCCCTCCCTCTTTTCCCCATTCAACCCCCTCTCACTTCTCTGTCCTGGCGTTCCCCTACATCCAGTCTTTCCAGGACCAGGGGTCTCTCCTTCCATCTTCTTAGAAATCTATTGATATGCAAATTGTGTCTAGGCTATTCCAAGATTCTGGGTTAATATCCCCTTACCAGTGACTGCATACCATGTGTGTTCTTTTTTGATTGGGTTATCTCACTAAGGATGATATTTTCAAGTTCTGACCATTTGCCTAGGAATTTCATGAATTCATTATTTTTAATTGTAAAGTAGTATTCCATTGTGTAAATATACCACATCTTCTGAATCCATTCCTACGTTGAGGGGCATCTGGGTTCTTTCCAGCTTCTGGCTATTATAAATAAGGCTGCTATGAACATAGTGAAGCATGTGTCCTTATTGCATGCAGGTAAAGCCTCTGGGTATATGCCCAGGAGTGGTATAGCCAGATCCTCCAGGAGTGTCATGCCCAGTTTTCTGAGGAACCGCCAGACTGCTTTCCAGACTGGTTGTACCAGCTTGCAATCCTACCAGCAGTGGAGGAGTGTTCCTCTTTCTCCACATCCTTGCCAACAATTGCTGTCTCTTGTGTTTTTTATCTTAGCCATTCTGACTGGTGTGAGATGCAATCTCAGGTTTGTTTTGATTTGCATTTCCCTAATGACTAAGGATGATGAACATCTCTTTAGGTGCTTCTCAGCCATTAGATATTCTTCAGGTGAGAACTCTTTGTTTAGCTCTGTACCCCATTTTTAATAGGGTTACTTGCCTCTCTGAAGTTTAACTTCTTGAGTTCTTTGTATATATTGGATACAGATTCAATGCAATCCCCATCAAAATCCCAACTCAATTCTTCATAGAGTTAGAAAGAGCAATTCAAAAATTCATCTGGAATAACAGAAAACCCAGGATAGCTAAAACTATTCTCAAGAGTAAAAGAACCTCTGGGGGAATCAGTATCCCGGACCTCAAGCTGTCCTACAAAGCAATAGTGTTAAAAACCACATGGTATTGGTACAGTGACAGGCATGTACCTCAATGGAACAGAATTGAAGACCCAGAAATGAATCCACACTCCTATGGTCACTTGATCTTTGACAAAGGAGCTAAAGCCATCCAGTGGAAAAAAGATAGCCTTTTCAACAAATGGTGCTGGCTCAACTGGACGTCAACATGCAGAAGAATGCAAATTGACCCATTCTTATCTCCTTGCACTAAGTTCAATTCCAAGTGGATCAAGGACCTCCACATAAAACCAGACACACTTAAACTAATAGAAAGGAAACTAGGGAAGAACCTTGAACATATGGGCACAGGGGAGAATTTCCTGAATAGAACTCGAATAGCTTATGCTCTAAGATCAAGAATTGACAAATGGGACCTCATTAAATTACAAAGTTTTTGCAAGGCAAAAGACACTGTCAAAAAGACAAAGTGTCAGCCAACTAACTGGGAAATGATCTTTACCAACCCTACATCCTATAGAATTTTTTTTTTGAGGCACTCAGAGGTATGAGTTTTCCCCCTTAGAACTGCCTTCATTGATTCTGATAGGTTTGGGTATGTTGTTCCTTCATTTTCCTTAAGTTCTAAAAGGTCTTTATTTTTTTTATTTCTTTATTTCTTCCCTGACCCAATTATTGCTGGGTAGAGAGTTACTCAACTTCATGTGTATGTGGGCTTTCTGTTGTTTTGTGGTTATTGAAGACCAGCGTTAATCCATTGTAATCTGATAGGATGCATGGGATTATTTCTACCTTCTTGTATCTTTTGAGGCCTGTTTTTTGATTGATTATATGGTCAAATTTTATGAAGGTAACATGAGGTGCTGAAAAGAAGCTATGTTCTTTCATTTTAAGATGAAGTGTTCTATAGATATCTGTTAAATCCATTTGGTTCATAACTTCTGTTAGTTTCACTGCATCTCCGTTTAGCTTCTGTTCCTTTGATTGATCTATTGCTGAGAGTAGGGTGCAGAATTCTCCCATTATTATTTTTTTATTAGATATTTTCTTTATTTATATTTCAAATGTTGCCCCCTTTCCTTGTCATCCCCACCCTGAAAATCCCATAAGCCATCTCCCCTCCCCCTGTTCCCCCAATGAACCCTCACCTGCTTCCCGGTCCTGGTATTCCCCTACACTGCAGCATCTAGCCTACCCAGGACCAGGGGCCTATCCTCCCTTTCATGTCCAACAAGGCCATCCTCTGCTGCCTATGTGTCTGGAGCCATGGTGAACTCCATGTGTACTCTTCGGTTGATGGTTGGCTACTCTGGTCCTTTGTAGAAGGGGTAACAAAATACTAACAGGAGATACAGAGACAAAGGGTGGAGCAGAGACTGAGGAAAAGACAATCCAGAGACTACCCCACCAAGGATTCATCCCATATACAGTTACAAAATCCAGACACTATTATCAATGCCCACAAGTGCTTGCTGACCGAAGCTGGATATAGCTGTCGCCCACTATTATTGTGTGAGGTACAATAAGTCCTTTGAGTTTTAATAGTTTCTTTTATGAATGTGGGTGCCCTTGAATTTAGAGCATAGATGTTCAGAATGGTGATTTTATCTTCATAGATTTTTCCATTGTTGAGAATGAAGTGTCCTTCCTTTTATTTTTTGATAACTTTTTGTTTAAAGTCGATTATATTGATGTTATAATGACTACTCCGGCTTGTTTCTTGGGACTATTTGCTTGGAAAATTGTTTTCCAGCATTTTATTCTGAGCTCGTGTTTGTCTTTTTCACTGAGGTGTGTGTCCTGTACACAGCAAAAAGCTGGTCCTCATTACATAAATAGTTTGTTAGTCTATGACTTTTTATTGGGGAATTGAATCCACTGATATTAAGAGATATTAAGGAAAAATGATTGCTGTTTCATCCTATTTTTTGTTGTTAAAATTGGAAGTATGTTTGTGTGGCTATCTTCTGGGGTTGTTGAAAGAAAATACTTTCTTGCTTATTCTAGGGTGCAGTTTCCCTACTTTTGTTGCCGTTTTACACCTAGTATCCTTTGTAGGGATGGATTTGTGGAAAGATAGTGTGTAAATTTGCTTTTGTCATGGAATATTTGGTTTCTCTATGTTAATACTTTTGCTGGGTATAGTAGCCTTTGCTGCCATTTGTACTCTCTTAGGGTCTGGCAAAGATCTTATGGCTTTTTGAGTCTGTGTTGAGAAGTCTGATATAGTTCTTTTAGGTCCTCATTACATATTTCTTGACCTTTTCCCCTTACTGCTTTTATTATTCTTTCTTTGTTTATTGCATTTGGTGTTTTGACTATTATGTGACTGAAGAATTTCTTTTCCTCTCCAATTTATTTGTACTTCTGTAGGCTTCTTGAATGTTTATGGTCAACACTTTCATTAGGTTAGAAAAGTTTTCTTCTATAATTTTATTGATGACATTTGCTGGCTCTTTTAGTTGGGAATCGTCACTCTCTTCTATTTCTATTATCCTTAGCTATGATCTTTTCATTGTGTTGTGGATTTCCTAAATGTTTTAGGTTAGGAGCTTTTGCATTTTTTTATTTTCCTTGACTGTTATGTCAAAGTTTTCTAATGAATTTTCTGTGCCTGAGAGTCTCTCTTCTATCTTTTGTATTCTGTTAATGATGATTACATCTATGGCTCTTGATCACTTTCCCAGGTTTTCTATCTCCAAATTTGTCTACTTTTGTGATTTCTTAATTGTTTCTATTTCCATCTTTAGATTTTAGGTGGTTTTGTTCAATTTCTTCACCTGTTTGGTTGTGTTTTCCTGTATTTCTTTAAGGGAATTATGTATTACTTTTTAACAGCTTCTTTTTACCCATGTTATCCTATATTTTATTAAGAGAGTTATTTATGTCCTTCTTAAATTCCTCTCTCATATACATGAGATGGGATTTTAGATCTGATTCCTGCTTTGTAGATATGTTGGGGTATCCAGGGCTTGCTGTGTGGGAGAACTGGATTTTAATGTTATCAAGTTGTGTAGGTTTCTGTTGCTTATGGTGTTGTTCTGGCCTATCACCATCAAAACAGACTTTTCATACGATGTCTTCTGACTATATTTTTCTGTTGTATTCATTTTTAATAAATCCTGTGGCGTCTTTTCTTCATGACTTAGATAATTTATGTTCCTAGAAGCACAGATCCTTTATATTTCAATATTCCTTAAGTAGCACAATGACTGAGTAACTGCCTAACCGCTATGTTATTAGAATCAACCTCCCACAGATAAAACCAAGTTACTACTTACTAAATTTTATGTTTTGTCTGGGTTTCTCTTGGCTTAATTGAGCAGCACTTTGTGCTGAGTTCTCTTGTCCCCTTTACATTGTGGCTCTGCCTTTCCTTCCTGTATGTCATTACCCTCATATGGTAGCCTCCTTGTCTTCTCCTTCTTGTGGTTCAAAGTCCAGGAAACATAATCCATAACAATGTCTCTCCTATTCATGTATTGGCTGCTGGCATTTTTATTTCCCAATCAGAACTAACTTGGGTACAGTTTCCAAGAAGCTATGTGCAGATCCATACTTTCAAACTGATTTGTGGTCCAATTAGCATTTAAATACCAGAAGGTAGATTTTTCCTTCCACCTAATCCTCTGAGATGCTTCCGATCTCCCATACCATTCAAATCCACACCTTCACTGTTCATAGCTCCTTGTAAAGTTGTCTTCTCTATAAATGAGTAGCCATATTCTCCTTCTCATTTGAACTATCTCCGTTCATAGAAAGTGATATAATTAGTGAGGCCTGAAAAAATTGTTCACAAAGTAGAGTTTTTAAATTTTTTTTTTTGTTCCTTAAGTTTTTAGAATATTTGTATATCTGAGAATATCAAAGCTTAGAAATTGAAGAGATTTCTAAATGATGAGTATGAAGACAAAACTTCTTTAAGTGGTATCCATCTTAAATCAGTTTTAATACAAGCTTACATATCCTTATTACCTGAATAAAATGTGCTTGTTAGCATCATCAAGGCTTTTTCAAAGTTGAGATCATTAAAGAATATAGGAAGGCATATAATCAATAACTCCATGAAAAAAACTTCACAAAATTCAGCTCATGTACAATATCTCCAGCTTGATATCAAGAATCATGATAGAGAATTAAAAATGATTGAAGTGTGACATATATGGTATATATGGTATAAATCTATGCAAATGAATTTCTTTGATTTACATATTCTGTTTTGGAAGACTGTGCAGTGTCTTATAAATGATATAGTATATTAAAACACTCCTATACTTATGGGCACGAATAAATTGACTGTGATCCAATGTGAATGTGAACTTCAGACTTCTGAGTCTCTTGTCACTTTTCTCCACACTAAATAAGCAGACCTATACTTTGGTTTTTACAGTCATCAAACATAGATCACAATCCAGGCATCAGTCCAATGGTATTCAAATTAGGCAAGCCTTATTATAGGTTAAGCATTTTCCCTCTGAGTAATCCTATCGTTTTACATATTTCTAGGGAAAAGAAAATTTGAATGCCAAGTAAAGTTATCCGGAAGTCCAAGAATTAGATCATTGATGGACCATAGTGGTTTTTGCCCTGAGACAATGAAATATTCTGGAAAATGTGCTATCAGAAGATTGTGAAAGGGCTGATTTAGAATTGTAACTTACCAAGTTCTATCCATTTTATCATATTTATTATTTAATAAAATCTCTAGGATGTTCTGAGAATTCAGCCTCATGAAGGCAGTGAAGTTAGAGGTAGCTACCTAAAAGAATCTAGGCACTGTATCAATCCATCCATAAAGCAGACGTGTTTGTTGCAATTGAAGTCAAACATTTCGTGTTGTAAGACAGGAAACAGTATTCTCTGTTGAGTTGCTCAGGTGTAGGGAAGATATAGCACAAGCAGATACTGTACTCCATGTGTAGCCTTTCTGACCTGAGACCTTGGTAGCAAATAATTTACTTCTGCCTCTATGAAGAGAACAAACCCAGTTCATATAATTACCATGTGTGTCAGTGTCCCACACTTTGATGAACGTATAAAATAAGTTAGCATTTTATTGGACTATGCTTATTGCCATGATTTTATTGCTTAACCAAACATGAATATATGGTTTTACTACATGAAATATATTCATATTAATAAATATTATTATTATTAGTTGCAAATTTTTATGTCTGTTGCACATAAATACATCTTCGATATATGCCTGAAAGGAAAATCTATGACCACATGCTTCAGAGTCACCCCTCCCATTAATTTTTTCAGAACAATCAGTTGCTTAACCTATCCACCTGCTTCTTCTTTCTGATACCTCTCCTGTGTACATCATCATCTCCAGACCATGAGTGGGTGTAGTCTCACCGTATAAAGTCTCCATTTTCATTAAATATTTCTCTGTGCATGCAAAATTTTCCCATTCAACCTTTCATGTAAAATCATACTAAGTCAGGATACTACTATAACTATACCTTCTCATGTATACTTCTAATTTTAATTATTTACATGCTTCTTTCACCACAGAGCTTGAGCCCTTCTGACCTAAAGTTAGACTAACATACATGTCCTCTTAATATTTAGAAAAGATATGCTGGGCCACCATCTTCTCTCTGGTGACTGAGCAGAAGGTACAGCCAGTAGGCAGGGACCAAAAATGGCAAAACAGCTGGGTCCATCTGTGCTCCACCTGCACTCAGGGGCTGGGCATCTCCCTGGTCCTTTGTACACCTTTCCTGACAGAGGAGTACTGCTATTCAGGGAGTGAGATTTGACTCCTAGCCTTGGAAGTCAGGCCACCTCCAGCTTCTCTCCTGTGACTGAACAGGCAGATACAACCAGGAGGCAGGGACTAGGAGCTGCAGAACAATTGGGACAGAGTCAGTTCAGGCCTCACTGGCAACCAAGAGCTGGGCAGTGCCACAGCACTTTGTGCCAGGGGAAAGCTGCTGACAAAGGGATGCTGAGAAAGGTTTGCAGACACACAGGAGGAAAGAACACCCGCCAGAGACAGCAGAACCAATTAACACCAGAGAAAACCAGATGGCAAAAGGAAAATATAGGAACATTACCAACAGAAATCAAGGCAGTATGGCACCATTTGTACCCAATTCTCCCACAAAAGCAAGTCTTGGATATGCCAACACACCAGAAAAGCTGGATTTAAAATTACAGCTCATGATGCTGATAGAGGGCTTCAAGAAGGACATAAATAACTCACTTAAAGAAATACCATAGAACACAAGTAAACAGGAAGAAGCATGTAAAGAACTACAGGAAAGCACAACAAAACAGGTTAAGGAATTGAACAAAATCATCCAGGATCTAAAAATGGAGGTAGAAACAATAAAGAAATCACAAAGGGAAACAACACTTGACATAGAAAACCTAGGAAAAAAAGTCAGGAGTCATGGATACAAGTATCAACAATGAGATACAAGAGATAGAAGAGAGAATCTCAGATGCAGAAGACAACATAGAAAACACTGAAACAACAATGAAAGAAAATGAAAAATGCAAAAAGCTCCTAACCCAGAATATCCAGGAAATCAAGGACAAAATGAGAATACCAAACTTAAGGTTTATAGGTATAGACAAGAGTGAAGATTTTCAACTTAAAAGACCAGCAATTTCTTCAACAAAATTATAGAAGAAAATTTTCCTAACCTAAAGAAAGTGATGCCCATGAACATACAAGAAGCCTACAGAACTTCAAAAAGTTTAGACCAGAAAAGAAATTCCTCCCTTCTCATAATAATTGATACACCAAATGTACTAAACAAAGAAAGAATTTATAAGCAGTAAGGGAAAAAGGTCAAGTAACATATAAAGGAAGACCTATAAGAATTACACCAGACTTCTCTCCAGACACTATCAAAGCCCAAAGACCATGGACAGATGTCATACAGACCCTAAGGGAACACAAATACCAACGCAGGCTATTATAACCAGCAAAATGGCAAATACCATAGATGGAGAAACCAAGGTATTCCACAACAAAAACAAATTTAATTTACACATTATCTTTCCACCAATCCAGCCCTCCAAAGGATAATGAATGGAAAACATTGACAAGAGGAGGAAAAGTACACAGTAGAAAAAGCAAGAAATCAATCGTCTTTTAACAAAACAAAAAGAGAGCCACACAAACATAACTCCACCTCTAATAACAAAAGTCACAGGAAACAACAATCACTACTCCTTATTATCTCTTAATATCAATGGACTCAATTCCCTAATAAACAGACATAGACTAACAGACTGGATATATAAGCAGGACCCAACATTTTGCTGCATACAAGAAACTTACCTCAGGCACAAAAACAGATACTATGTCAGAATGAAAGGCAGGAAAACAATTTTTCAAGCACATGGTCCCAAGAAAAAAGCTGATGTAGACATTCTAATATCAAATAAAATTGACTATCAGCCTAAAGTAATTAAAAAAGATAAGGAAGGACAATTCATACACATCAAAGGAAAAATCTACCAAGATGAACTCTTAATTCTGAACATATATGTTCCAAATACAAGGGCACCCACATTCATAAAAGAAACTTTGCTAAAACTCAAAGGACACATTGCACCCCACACAATAATAGTGGGAGACTTCAACACCCCAGTCTCATCAATGGACAAATCAGGCAAACACAAACTAAATAGAGAAACAGTAAAACTAACAGACATTATGAACCAAGTGGATTTGACAGATATCTATAGAACATTTTATCCAAAAACAAAAGAATATACCTTCTCAGCACCTGATGGTACCTTCTCCAAAATTGACCATATATTCTGTCACAAAGCAGACCTTAGCAGATACAAGAAGGTTGAACTAATTCCATGCACCCTGTCAGGTCACCACAGTCTAAGGCTGGACTTCAATAACAGCAAAAACGACAGAAATCCCACATACACATGGAAACTGAACAACATTCTACTCAATGATAACCTGGTCAAAGAAGAAATAAATAAAGAAATTAATGACTTCTTAGAATTTAATGAAAATGAAGGCACAACATACCCAAACTTATGGGACACAATGAAAGTAGTGCTAAGAGCAAAACTCATAGCTCTCAGTGCCTCCTAAAAGAAACCGCAAAGAGCATATGTTAACAGCTTAACAGCACAGCTGAAGGCTCTAGATAAAAAAGAAGCAAATTCACCCTAGAGGACTAGACAGTAGGAAATAATCAAACTCAAGACTGAAATTAACCAAGTAGAAACAAAAAGAATTGTAGAAAAAAAAATCAACCAAACCAGGAGCTGTTTCATTGAAAAAAACAAGATAGATAAACCCTTAGCCAAACTAACCAGAGGGCACTGAGACAGTATAGAAATCAGCAAAATCAGAAATGAAAAGGGAGGCATAACAGCAGATACTGAGGAAATCAAAAAAATCATCAGATCCTACTACAAAAGCCTATACTCAACAAAAGTGGAAAATCTAGAGGAAATGGACAATTTTCTAGACAGATACCAGGAACCAAAGTTAAATTAGGATCAGATAAATGATCTAAACAATCTCATAGGCCCTAAAGAAATAGAAGCAGTCATTAATAATCTCCCAAACAAAAAAAGGCAAGGTCCAGATGGGTTCAATGCAGAGTTCTATCAGACCTTCAAAGAAGACCTAAAATCAATAGTCTTCAAATTATTCCACAAAATAGAAACAGATGGAACACTACCAAATTCGTTTTATGGAGCTACAATTACTCTGATACCTAAACCACAAAAGACCCAAAAAATAAAGAGAATTTTAGACCAATTTTTCTTATAAATATCTATGCAATAATACTCAATAAAATTATTGCCAACCAAATCCAAGAACACATCAAAATGATAATCCATCATGAAAAAGTAGGCTTCATCCCAGGGATGCAGGGATGGTTCAATATATGGAAATCCACCAATGTATCCAACTATATAAACAAAGTCAAAGAAGAAAAAAACAAATGATCATTTCATTAGATGATGAGAAAGCATTTGACAAAATCCAACATCTCTTCATGATAAAAGCCTGGGAAAGATCAGGAATTCAAGGCCCATACCTAAACGTGGTAAAAGAAATATACAGCAAACCAGTAGCCAACATCAAACTAAATGGAGAGAAACTTGAAGCAATCCCACTGAAATCAGGGATTAGACAAGGCTGTCCACTCTCTCCCTACCTGTTCAATATAGTTCAAAAAGTTCTATCAAGAGCAATTAGACAAGAAAAGGAGATCAAAGTGATTCAATTTGGGAAGGAAGAAGTCAGAGTATCACTATTTGCAGATGATATGATAGTATACTTAAGTGACCCTAAAAATTCCATCAGAGAACTTCTAAACCTGATAAACACCTTCAGCAAAGTGATGGATATAAAATTAACTCAAACAAAACAGTAGCCTTCCTATACTCAAAGAATAAACAGACTGAGAAAGAAATTAGGGAAATGACACCCTTCACAATAGCCACAAATAATATAAAATACCTTGGTGTGACTCTAACCAAGAAAGTGAAAAATCTGTATGAGAAGAACTTCAAGTCTCTGAAGAAAGAAATTGAAGATTGAAAGAAGATCTCAGAAGATGGAAAGATCTCCCACGCTCATGGATTGGCATGGTTAATATAGTAAAAATGGCCATCTTGCCTAAAGCCATCTACAGATTCAATGTAATCCCTATCAAAATTTGAATTCAATTCTTCATAGAGTTAGAAAGAACAATTTCCAAATTTATCTGAAATAACAAGAAACCTAGGATAGCAAAAATAAAAGAACTTCTGGCAGAATCACCATCCCTGACCTCAACCTCTACTACAGAGCAATAGTGATAAAAACTGTGTGGTATTGGTAAAGAGATAGGTAGGGACATCAATGGAATAGAACTTAAAACCCAGAAATGAACCCACATACCTATGTTCACTTGATCTTTGACAAAGGAGCTAAAACCATCCAGTGGAGAAAAGCATTTTCAAGAAATGGTGCTGGATCAACAGGTAGTCAACATGTAGAAGGATACAAATTAATACATTATCTTCCTGGACAAAGCTCAAGTCCAAGTGGATAAAGGACCTTCACATCAAGCCAGTTACACTGAATCTAATAGAAGTAAAAGTGGGGAAGAACCTGGAGCACATGGGCACAGGGGGAATTTTCCTGAATAGAACACCAATAGCTTATGCTCTAAGATCAAGAATTGACAAATGGAACCTCATAAAATTGCAAAGCTTATGTAAAGCAAAGGTTACTGTAAATAGGACAAAACAGCCACTGACTGATTGGAAAAAGTTCTTTACCTATCCTACATCTGATAGAGGGTTAATATCTAATACATACAAAGAACTCAAAAGTTAGACTGCAGAATATCAAATAACCCTATTAGAAATGGGGTACAGAACTAAACAGATAATTCTCAACTGAGAAATACCAGAGGGCTGAGAAACACCTAAAGAAATGTTCAACATCCTAAATCATCAGGAAAATGCAAATCAAAACAACCCTGAGATTCTACTGCACACCAGTCAGAATGAGCCAGATTAAAAGCTCAGGGGACAGCAAATGCTGGAGAGGATGTGGAGAAAGAGGAATACTCCTCCATTCCTGGTGATATTGCAAGCTAGTAAAAGCACTCTGGAAATCTGTTTGGCAGTTCCTCAGAATATGGCACTACCTGAGGAACCAGCTATACCACTCCTGGGCATATACCCAGAAGATACTCCAACATGTAATAAGGACTCCACTATGTTAATAGAAGCTTTATTTATAATAGCCAGAAGCTGGAAAGAACCCAAATGTCTTTCAACAGAGGAATGGATACAGAAATTTGGTGTATTTACACAGTTATTAAAAATAATGAATTCAGCCGGGCAGTGGTGGCACATGCCTTTAATCCCAGCACTTGGGAGGCAGAGGCAGGCGGATTTCTGAGTTCGAGGCCAGCCTGGTCTACAGAGTGAGTTCCAGGACAGCCAGGGCTATACAGAGAAACCCTGTCTCGAAAAACCAAAAAAAAAATAATAATAATGAATTCATGAAATTCTTAGGCAAATGGATGGAAGTAGAAAATATTATCCTGAGTGAGGTAACTCAATCACAAAAGAACACACACAGTATGCAATTGCTGATAAGTAGATATTAGCCCAACAACTCTTAATATCCAAGATACAACTCACAGATCACATGAAGGATCACATGAAGCTCAAGATTAAGGAAAACCAAAGTGTGGATACTTTGATCCTTATTGGAAAGTAGATCAAAACACCCATGTCTCACAGTCAACCAATAGAATGAGTACAGTGTCCCCAATGGAGCAGCTAGAGAAAGGACCCAAGAAGCTTAAGAAATTTGCAGCTGCACAGGAGGAAAAATATATACCAACCAGTAACTCCAGAGCTCCCAGGGACTAAACCACTAATCAAAGTGTACACTTGGAGGGTCTCACAGCTCCAGTTAATGTGTAATGAAAATGACCTGAAATGAAATGAAAATGGTCTGAAATGACCATTTCAGACATCCATGAGAGAAGAGGCCATTGTTTTCATGAAGGCTCAATTCCCCAGAATAGGGGAATGCAATTCAGGAAATGGGGGAGGGTGGTGAGCAGGGGAAGTGGGGATAGGATGGGGGTTTTTGGTGGGGTAACCTGGAAAGGGGTTAATATTTGAAATGTAAATAAAACAAATATCTCATAAAAATAAAAGAAAAGATATGGTGTCCAGAGTCTATGGAAGTTTGGGATCCATTGTAAATTTAAGAACATTAATAATTATTTCAGAGAGAATATTCGCCGGGCGGTGGTGGCGCACGCCTTTAATCCCAGCACTTGGGAGGCAGAGACAGGAGGATTTCTGAGTTCGAGGCTAGCCTGGTCTACAAAGTGAGTTCCAGGACAGCCAAGGCTACACAGAGAAACCCTGTCTCGAAAAACCAAAAAAAAAAAACAAACAAACAAACAAAAAAAAAAACAAAAAAAAACCAGAGAGAATATTCATACCACTTGAATAAAATAACTTGTTTTAGAAGGTGAAAAAAGTCAGGTAACATAATCATAAAACTCAGAGGAATATTTGATATAGACATAATCCCAGATGAATCTAGGAAGAAAGCTCATATGTATAGAAAGGGAGAAAACCCATGATATTTATAGGCTTGATAGAAGGAATTCTTGAGTAGCAAAGCTATTATAAATAAGTAAAGAGAAATTGGTTACCAGAAAAGATGGGTTATTTATGTGAGACTCTGTCTTCACTTACATACCTCACCTTCCTATAGAATTCTGTAACTCTTCAGGGAGTCACTGTGAGCAAGAAGCTGCAGGGTGAGTTTTAGACCATCAGTTCACCTAGAGATAGCTTTCATACACAAATCTCAGGAAACACTGAAGAAAAGTAAGTGGAAAAACTGATGGACCCAGGGGATCAGGGAGTTTGGTGTGAGGTTGTCTTCTAGTAACAACGTAAGGTGTACCTTTAAGTGTTGATAACCTGACTACTCCAGTGTGAATTGAATAAGGACACAAACGGACATGACAAACAGAATGGGCAACAGTCCATGAACCCTCACCTCTACAAAAAATTACTCAGGAGAAGCATATAAAACTGTCAGCAGAAGAGGTGCTACTCCTTTGTGAAGAGCATATCAATGGATTGTCCATGTTGAAAGGATCAGCCTTGAAAACCTTCATAGAACTAATGTTATATGGAGTCTATGAGATATAGTTAGTAATGTATGTGTGTGTGAGTGTGTGTGTGTGTGTGTGCATGCTATTATGTGTGTGCACCTGCAAGTGTGTGTGTATATGTGTGTGTTTGTGTTTACATAAGTTCTTAGAAAAAATGTAAAAAGAGACCATGCATTTGAAAGAGAACAGGGACAAATTTTGGGGGAGTTTTGTAATAAGGAAAGGTAAGGGAAAATTTTGTAACTAAAGTTCAGGCTCACAAATAAACATAGGGAAAGAAAAAAATAGAAGACTCTGTATAGTCACAATAATATCTTCACCTAACTTTGAAAGGACCATGGAATGAGTTATGTACTGCCTATCTGAAACACCCCGACATGAAGGAAAATATCATAAGGCAACTCTACAGAGAACATGATAGAAATAAAATCAAGGTGTAACTTATAAATATTGCTGCTATCTGTTGTTCAAAGAGAATCACATTCCCTATAAATAAATCTGTACTGCATCTCAATTGGAGACATAGAGAACCACAGGTCACTAATGAGTTACTGACCTGATGATTCCTACAACTGTGTTTAAGACCAAATGATTTGCATGTACCCAAAGCACAGTCCACTTACATGAGGACTTCTTCATAATCAGATCATACCCTGTGCTGGAGTCAGCCTCTCACTGATCACACATAGACATGTGTGTGCCCACTCAGCTCCTTGGTTTGCTGTTGCTGTGGCTTACTGGTAAGGAAGACAGCACTGGCAATTTTTTCAGCTTACTTAGTCAGTGCTGCTTGGTCTCAGTGAAAATCCTCTTGCATTCGATTTAATCATGTGGGAATTCATTTTCAATTTTCCAATTTTAGGTGCCAGAAGTGACATCCAGATCACCCAGTCTCCACCCTCCCTGTCTGCATCTGTGGGAGAAAGTGTCTCCATCAAATGTCAAGAAAGTTGGAACATTTATAGTAATTTAGCATGGTATCAGCAGAAACCAGGGAAATCTCCTCAGCTCCTGATCTATAATGCAAACAGCTTGGCAGATGGGATCCAATCGAGGTTCAGTGGCAGTGGATCTGGCACACAGTATTCTCTCAAGATCAACAGCCTGCAGCTGATGATGTTGCAAACTATTACGGTCAACTGTATGGTTATACCCCTCCCACAGTGGTTCAAGCCATGACATAAACAACACAGGGGAACAGAAGTGAGAGCACAGACTTCCCCAACTGCTCCTTATGATGTCTCCACCTGCTCAGCTGCTGGGAGTATTTCTCTTTGCTGGGGTTTAAAAGTCAATGTGATTTTTTTTATACGAGTCAGAAAAACTTTTATATGTTCTAAATAACTGTTCTTTTCCCCCATCCTAATATCAAAACAAGGGAATGGTTTATATGACTCATTAAAAAGAGGAAAAAAGGCCGGGCGGTGGTGGCGCACGCCTTTAATCCCAGCACTTGGGAGGCAGAGGCAGGAGGATTTCTGAGTTCGAGCCCAGCCTGGTCTACACAGTGAGTTCCAGGACAGCCAGGGCTACACAGAGAAACCCTGTCTCAAAAAAACAAAAAAAAAAAAAAACAAAAAACAAAAAAAGAGGAAAAAAGATGTTAAAATACCTGTTTATTTGTAGGAGAATATTGACAATAACTTGGAGTCATTCAACAGGGTTACCACACACAGACACACACATACACACACACACATAAATGAGAGAGAGAAAGAGAGAGAGAGAGAGAGAGAGAGAGAGAGAGAGAGAGAGAGATTGTGTTATTCTGGTAAGTTAAAAATTTATCTACTTATACGATTTATATACTGAGGAAGAAATCTGGAGAAATAGATTAATGATTATGAACATTAGACGTTTTTCAAGCAGATATGGATTCAAGCCAAAACACTCACTTGCTGTTTTGCTTTTGAGAACTGCAATTCAAAGATTATTTTTAAGTCACTCTTCCTGCCTATGAGTGAAGGAATTCCTGCCAGTGTCAAAGCAGGTAAGCAAACTGCAAAGAAGCCATTAGGAAATTGATCTCGTCAACCTGGATCATACTGAGGTAGTTTGATCTCACTCACTGTATTACCAACAAATTTAAGCATAGTAGAGTTTGGGGGAAAAATCTTTACTGATGTAATAATATCCCTGGTGTACAACGTAGAGTAGTTAAGTAGATACTCAACTCACAGTACATATTATTTCTTATCAGAAGATAAGTTTTAGAGATAGTTTACCTGTATTATCTTAAGAGGTGTAGGAAGGATCTGGCATATTTGTGGTCCTACAGATAATATATTTGTCATTTGTGATATAAGCCACCAGTTTGTTAGAGCTTGGGGAGTTTCTGGCTATAGCGATAATGGATGGTTCCCACATAATATCTATTGTATTTTTTTTTCTTCCTGTGAGATTTATGTTACCCCATCCAGTTTCTTCCTCTATGACTGAATTCTCTATGGCATACCTTAGTTATCAGATATTTAATAAGTTACACATCTATTGCTGTAATACGACATCATAGCCAAGGCAATGTATCAAAAAAAGAACTTAATTGTGAAGTTCTCAATTCCAGAGGATTAGTCCAGGACTAACGTGGTGGGAAGCATGGTAGCAGACAGGCAGAAAGAGTCCTGATGTAGTAGTTAATAATTTAAATCTTCTTCTATAAATAGGAGACACAGAGATAGAGAGAAAGCTGGGAGTGACCAAGATGAAATGGATATATTGAACTTGTGATTTTTTGAGAAGCAAATTACAAATAAGAACAAACATTCTTTGTCTCTTTGAATAAACTCTTATAGGTTCCAAGTGACAGAGCTCAAGCCCGTGTTTCTTAGTTTACTTTTAGGAGTAATTTAACAGAAACAGTAATTCAGATTTCAACACATACATACACTTTTAAAGACTTATTTCATTTGTTTGTGCGTGTACATGCACATATTTATATCTGTTTGTATGTGTATGAGTGTATGTGAACATGTGTGCATGTGTGTGCATGTGCCTGTGAGTGCTTGTGTTGAGGGTCTTGTCTTTGGAGGCCAGGAGAAGGCACAGAATCCCTTGCAACTGATATTTTGTGATTTTGTGAGGTGCCTGATATGAGTGCTCAAGTCCTCATGACTGAGTAACAACTGCTCTTAAACACTGAGCCATCTTTCCTGATCCAACATCAATATTTGAAAATGGAAAACTGTCAAATCTGTTTTTATTTTTTTTTTTATTTTTATTTTTCATGAAGACATTGAGTACCTCTGTAGAGAGATTCAAAAGAGAGTTTAGGTGGTGAGCCACCCTTAGAGACTTTATAATCCAAATGCAAATTTAATTTCTTCCTTAACAGGTCCATAGTCCTTTCTCAATTTCATGGTCCGTGTTCAGTGACTCATCTCCTCCAGATGCACATCCCTTAATTTCTGAATGTACTTGTATATCTCTCATTAGAAGAAGTTGCTCCAAAAAAAAATCAGAAAAAAAAGAAGAAGTTGCTCCAAAAGCAGACACTTTGAAAATATCACAGCAATTTGCAGGAAGCTTCAGTAATGAGAGATTAGGTGGCTGTGGCAATATTCTCACAAAGCCTAAGGACTTTTGAAATCTACGAGTTCCCCTGATGGGAACTACAACAAACACCTCCTGTGAACCTTTTGTGGTAACAAGCTACAGTTGGTAAACTCTCCAGATCAGATCAGTCCTGTGTTTTGAAGACATCAGTCTTGATCACACTGGAAGACTGACATATTAGAAGCATCCATCAGGTCTTCCTGCCACCATTTGCAGCAGGGAATCAGGCAGCTCAAAAGCCTTCTGTGCACAGCCTGCCAGGAGACAGTGATCTGCCAGGAACTATTTCACTTCTGAGCTCAGAGGTGAGAACTCCACCTTCTCTCTGGAAGGCAACAGCTAGGAGCTCAAGGGGCATATGATGATCAGTGGAGCTGCTGGGACAGGAGTCTTCCCTTCCAGCTACCATTTGCAGCAGGGAACCAAACACCCCCACAGCCTTCTGTGCACAGACACTGCCAGAAGAGTGTTGGTCTCCCAGGAGTACAGACACAGGCTTACAGTCCAATAGGAGGGACAAGCTCCAGCCAGAAATAGCAAGACCAACACCAGAGATAAACCGATGCCAAAAGGCAAGTGCAGGAACACTACCAACAGAAACCAAGGCTACTTGGCAACATAAGAGCCCAGTTCTCCCAACACAGCAAATCCCGGATACCTCAACTCACTGGAAAAGCAGGAGTTGGATTTAAAGTCTCATCTCATAATGCTGATGGAGGACATCAAAAAGGATATAAATAACTCCCTAAAGAAATAGAGGAGAACATCAGCAAACAGTTAAAAGCCCTTAGAGAGGAAAAACAAAAATTCTTTAAAGAATTACAGGAAAACACAAACAAACAAGTGAAGGAACTGAACAAAACCATCCAGGATCTAAAAATGGAAGTAGAAACAATAAAGAAACCACAAAGTGAGACATCTCTGGAGATAGAAAATCTTGGAAAGAATTCAGGAGTCATAGACACAAGCATCAACAACAGAATACAAGAGATAGAAGAAAGAATCCCAGGTGCTGAAGATACCATAGAAAAAATTGACTCAACAGTCAAAGAAAATGCAAAATACAAAAAGCTCCTGAGCCAAAACATCCAGGAAATCCAGGACACAATGAGAAGACCAAACCTAAGGATTATAGGCATAGAAGAGAACAAAGATTTCCAACTTAAAGGGCCAGTAAATATCTTCAACAAAATTATAGAAGAAAACTTCCCTAACCTAAAGAAAGAGATATCCATGAACATACAAGAAGCCTACAGAACTCCAAACAGAAAGTCCTCCCATCACATAGTAATCAAAACACCAAATGCACTAAACAAAGAAAGAATATTAAAAGCAGTAAGGGAAAAAGGGCAAGTAACCTATAAAGGCAGGTCTATCAGTATTACACCAGACTTCTCATGTGAGATGATGAAAGCTAGAAGATCCTGGGCAGATCTCACACAGACCCTGAGAGAACACAAATGCCAGCCCCAACTACTATACCCAGCAAAACTCTCAATCACCATAGATGAAGAAACCAAGATATTCCATGATAAAACCAAATTTACACAATATCTTTCCACAAATCCTGCCCTACAAAGGATAATAAATGGAAAATGTCAACACAATGAGGGAAACTACACCCTAGAAAAAGCAAGAAAGTAATCTTCTTCCAAAAAAAACCCAAAAGGTAGTAACCACACAAACTTAAAAATAACATCAAAAATAACAGGAAACAATCACTATTCCTTAATATCTTATAACATCAATGGACTCAATTCCCCAACAAAAATCATAGACTAACAGAAATATTTTTCATGTAAATTTTCAATTTTATCCAAAAGTGTTTGTAATTCTTCTTTCAAGCAATTTAGTTATGTTTTTATATCTACCATTTTAACTGTATTATTTTCCAGTATAATCTTTAATTTTAACATTTTTCTACATATTTCTTCAATTTTATCAGAAATATTTTCCATGTAAATCTTCAATTTTGTCAGAAAATGTTTACAATTCCACTTTCAATCAACTTAGGAATATTTTTATGCCTACCATTTTATCGTTATAATTTTTCCATGAAATAGTCAATCTTAACATGTTTTTCTATATATTTCTTCAATTTTATCAGATATTTCCCATGTATGTTTACACAATGGAATACTACAGAGCAATTAAAAACAATGAATTCATGAAATTCTTAGGCAAATGGTTGGAACTGGAAAATATCATCCTAAGTGAGGTAACCCAATCACAAAAGAACACACATGGTATGCAGTCAACAATAAGTGGATATTAGTCCAGAAGCTCGGAATACCCAAGACACAATTCACATATCAAATTATTCCCAAGAAAAATGAAGGAGAGGCCCCTGGTCCTGGAAAGGCTTGATGCAGCAGTGTAGGGGACACCAGGACAGAGAAGCTGGAGGGGGTTGACTGAGGAACGGGGAGGGAAGAGGGCTCATGGGACTTTTGGGGAGGGGAGAACCGGGAAAGGGAAAATCATTAGGATTGTAAATAAAGAATATAGAAAATATAAAAGTAATAATAAAAAAAGAAATCTAGGAGTTCCCCTGATGGGAACTACAAAAAACACCTCCCGTGAACATTTTGTGATAACAAGCTACAGTTGGGAAACTCTTCAAATCAGATCATTTCTGTGTTTTGAAGACATCAGTTAGGACCAGTTCTCCAAAATGCTAAAATACCAAGCATCATCAAAGAAGTATACAACTAGACATCTTCTATTAGATTTAGTAAAGCTGTAGTGTTAGAATTAGGCCCTATCAGATACTGGTGACTCAAGGTTAGGTGGGTAGGATGTAACTTACCAACACCAAATGGTGAAGGGAAAAAACAGTTTTTAACAGCTTCTAAGAGATTCCATTGTTAATATCCTAGCCATGAGAGTTGTCATGCTTTAAAAAGGCAAGGGGATGATCCAAATAAGTTTATAAATTATGTAACTTGCATGCAAACTTACATTACATATAAATATATGCTAAAAGTGAATTTATTCTACATGAGGATAAAGAAACACATTCACTGAGGAGATAATTTATTTGAGATAGGATCAATCCAGAATTCTCTGTGATTTTGAAATGGAAGGGATAAGATTTTACAAAACAGTCAGAGAAACTGGCCTATCTTAAGGCCACATGTGACATATATAGGCAATGAAGGAAGATGCAGACTGGCAGGCTTTGGTCCTGTTGTCCTTTCTCTGAACTCAAGGGTAGACAGGAGAACTTTGATGGCTCCATGTTCTGTCTTCCAGGTCAGTGGTGCCATCAGAAGAAATAGTAGAGTTCAAACTATTTTTCTCAAGTAGAAGACAGTTGTACTGGACCAAGACTTCTGACTAATTTGGCATACTTTAGAAGTGTTACATCCTAAAAATATTATAGACTATGGTTTATTTGAAGGTTTAAATATATTCAAATATGAATAGCAGCTAAAATTCTCTGGCATACATTTTAATATTTTATTAAATGTATTTTTTTAAATAAAAATTTTAAGTAGTCTGGTGTTTGTTTTAACTAAAGGTAAGGAAATTTTCCATGCAGATTGGCAATTTAGTGTCCCAAATTGGAAGGAAAATTGCTGGTTTTTTATTCAAATTATTTTTATTAGATATATTCTTTATTTACATTTCAAATTTTGTCACCTTTCCTGGTATCCCCCCCCCAAAAAAATCCCCTAACCTATTCCCCCTCCCTCTGTTCACGAATCCATCCACTCCTGCTTCCCTGTCCTGACATTCCCCTACACTGGGGCATCTAGCCTTCTCAGAACCAAGGGCTTCTCCTCCCTTTGATGTCCAGCAAAGCCATCCTCTGTGGCATATGCATCTGGAGCCTTTTGGTTTGTGGTTTAGCCATATGAATCTGGAGCTCTTTGGTTGGTGGATTAGTCCCTGGGAGCTCTGGGGATACTCGGTGACTCATATTGTTTTTTCTCCTATGGTGCTGCAAATACCTTAAGCTCCTTGGGTCCTTATTCTAGCTCCTCCATTGGGGATCCTGTGATCAGTTGAATGGTTAGCTGAGAGTGTTCTCCGCTGTATTTGTCATGCACTGGCAGAGCCTCTAAGATGACAGCTATATCAGGCTCCTGTCAGCAAGCACTTGTTGGCATCCACAATAGTGTCTGGGTTTCGAAACTGTATATGGGAGGGATTCCTAGGAGGGGCAGTTTCTGGGTGATCTTTCCCTCAGACTCTGCTCCACACTTTGTCTCTGTATTTCCTCCTGTGTGTATTTTGTTCCTGCTTCTAAGAAGGACCAGCTTGCAATCCCAACAGCAATGGAGGAGTGTTCCTCTTTCTCTACATCCTTTCCAGCATCTTCTGTCCCCTGAGTTTTTGATCTTATCCATTTTGACTGTTGTGATGTGCAATCTCAGTGTTGTTTTGATTTGTGATTCCCTGATGATTAAGGATGTTGAACTTGAAAATATCATCCTTAGTGAGGTAACCCAATCACAAAAGAACACACATAGTATGCAGTCACTGATAAGGGGATATTAACCCAGAATCTCTCGGAATACCCTAGACACAATACGCATATCAATAGATTTCCAAGAAGATGGAAGGAGAGACCCCTGGTCCTGGAAAGACTGGATGTAGGGGAATACCAAGACAGAGAAGTGAGAGGGGGTTGAATGGGGAAAAGAGGGAGGGAAGGGGGCTTATGGGACTTTCGGGGAGGGAGGAAATGGGAAAGGGGAAATGATTTGGAATGTAAATAAAAAAAATGTAGAAGATTAAAAAAAATAAGAATGCTCAAAATAAATAAAAAATAATATTCTAAATGCAGGAAAAAAAAGGATGTTGAACATTTCTTTAGGTATTTTAGCCATCCAGTATTTCTCAGTTAAGAATTCTTTCTTTAGCTCTGTACCCCATTTTTAATAGTGTTATTTGATTCTCTGGAGTCTAAATTAATACCCAAGATACAATTCACAGACCACACGAAACTCAAGAAGAAGGAAGGCCAAAGTATGTATACTTTAATCCTTCTTAGAAGGGGGATCAAAATACCCATGACTCATAGCCAACCAATAGCCTGAGCATAGGTTCCCTAATGGAGGAGCTATAGAAAGGACCCAAGGAGGTGAAGATGCTTTGTAGCTCAATAGGAGGAGCAATAATATGTACCAACCAGTACTCTCAGAGCTCCCAGGGACTAAACCAACAATCAAATAGACACCAACATATGGAGTGACCCATGGCTCCAACTACATCTGAAGTAGAGGATGACCTTTTCAGACATCAGTGAGAGGATAGGCCATTGGTCCTGTGAAGGATTGAGGCACCAGTGTACAGGAATGCCAGGTCAGGAAAGTGGGGTGGAGGGGTTGATAAGTAGGGGGAGGAAGGATGGGATGGGGGTATTCAAAAGGGTATTAAGGAAAGGGGACAACATTTGAAATGTAAATAAAGTAAATATCTAATTTAAAAAAAATAACTCAAATGAAAAAAAAAAACAGGAAAAAATTAGAATGTGCCCTGTCCTCATAACATTGTAATTAAGGGCTGCATAATAAGGAATACACTGAGCTTTCATGAATAACACTAAGAAGAGAAATATGTTTGTTACATATTTGTAATCAAGAAAAAAACATTCATTCTAAGTCAGGTTCAAGGATGAGGTCATAGGTGTACCCTAAAGTACCCCATGGCAATTTGAAACAATCGCTTTGAACTTATAATGAGCATATAGAATCATACACTGCTTTGATGTTTCTATCGTCATCCTGCAATTCTCCTTTTGAGTAACATTTTATTAGTGAGAGAATTTTATATAGGACTTTTGTCTACAAAGGTATAAAAAGGATGAAGTAAAAACTAAATGTGGCTGTTGGGGCTCTGAAGTATCAATCAAGTATGTATACATGTAAATATGTATATATGTATATGTGTACTTGTGTACATGTTTACATGTGCATATGTATATGTATATATATATTTACATATATTTATGTCTATATGTTTGTATGTATGTTTGTAAGCATATGTAAATGTGTGTAACTATTCTTGTTCACTTGCGAAACTGATTAAACAGGTGGTTGGGCCAAGCCGAATGTGTGCATGTGTGTGTGTGTGTGTGTGTGTGTGCATGCATGACTTTCTCTTCATCTTTTTTATTTTTCCCTGGCTCATAGAGAGGTAAATTAAATGGTAAAGAGCCCATATAATTAAGTTTCTTTTCCTATTCTCTTAGTGCTATCAGTAGGTGTAAATTGCCAGAATTTATCTGCTCTGGTCCCCAGAATAGTAAGTGTGTTAATACCCAGAGGTCATCAGCATCCTAGTCTCCCTATTTGTGCTCCACCTCAGTTCTTGAATGTCTGTGTGTGACCCTGGCAGTGGGTGATGAAGATATTTTATGTTTGTTATCCAGCTTCTGAATTTTATTATAAATCATGAATTCCTCTCCTACTGTTCCTGGGCTTGTACTCTATTTCACATCAAAAGTGTAAAAAATAAATCAAAGAGGATGGTAGCTTGTAATTAATAGTATTGTTATGAGCTGAGGAAAGGAGCTTGAGAAAATTTTGAAGTTGTAGGATTGTATTATTCTGAACAAGCTGTGTTTTAGATGGAAGAATAACCTTGAAAGTATGCACTGACAATCTGCTTTCATGGGACAAGTTATTTTTGATGTCTTTTTTTTCCATTTTTAATTGAGATATTGGTTTTAAATGTTTTGTGTTCACAGTATATTTTTTGTCTAACTCCTGTCAGATACTTCTTACTTCCACATCCTCTCAACTCTGAGTACTTTTCATTTGCTGTCTTCTTTGGAAAACAAACAAAGAGACAAATAAGAAAACAACAACAACAACAACAACAAAATATGAGGGAAATCAAAATAATATTCATGCACACAAAACTTCAAAACCACAAGAATAGAAATTATAATATACAGGTAAAAGACCAGTAAGACCAAATGCCAAAAACTATCATTGACTGTTACCTAGATAGAATATTTACTTTGAAAGCATTACTCACATTGCAATTAAGCAAGTTGTTAAGGTGTCACAAGACAAAATATTAATAATGTCTTCTAGGTTTTAATTGAAAAAATAATTTTCATGCAATGCATTCTGATCATGGTTTTTCCTAGCAACTTCTTTCCAGGACCCTCTTACCTCCTCATTCTCCCAATTCTATGTAATTTTTTTTCTCCCCTTTTCTCTTTTAAGAGCAAACAAACAAACGAAAAAGGTAAAAATAAACACACAAACACACACACACACATACACACACACACACACACACACACACATATACACACAAAGCATAAAAACCAGACCCTGCCCCAGAGCTCTCAGGGACTAAAATACCAACCAAAGAGTACACATGGAGGGACCCATGGCTCCAGCTGCATATATAGCAGAGGATGGCCTTGTCAGACATCAATGAAAGGAGAGGCCTTGGTCCTGTGATAGATCAATGGCCCAGCGTATGTGAATCGCAGGATAGAGAAGCTGGAGTGGGGGAGTTGATGAGCAATGGGAGGGAGGATGTGATAGGGGGTTTTCAGAGGGGAAACAAGGAACGGGGATAACATTTGAAATGTAAATAATGAAAATACCTGATAGAAAAAAAGAAATTTCAATTAGGAATGTTCCTTCCTTGAGCAGTGAGTTATTCCCAAATTAAGATAAAAGGATAGCTTTAAAGATTTATTCATATTAATGTCATTTAATCATTTCTGTTTACTTTGTGTCTTTATGAAGAACATTGGTTATTAATAATATTAGCTACTGTCAAGTGCCCTTATTACCAGTACTTTCAAAAGTCTACTTTCAACTTATCTTTATTATTCTAGAATTTACTAAATTTGGGTCCTTTGGATCTGACAATAGAAACCAGAAGAATAAAATTTAATATCCACAACTATCTGTTATATCAAAATAAGGCACAAAATAAGAAAAATGCTCATTCTTTCAAAAATTGGAAAATGATATTATCTGGAACAAAATAATATAACAGTGTATTTCTCACTGAAATCATTTCTGCAAGACACAGTTCAACCTTCCAGAATTTACTGTTTATTCCCAGTAATTGCTTTGTCATATAGAACTCCAAGGCAAACACACAATAGATAATCAGCATTATACAGTTTTGCTATAGTTTTAACTTCGTTTCACATTGTGTAGAGAGATTCTCTTGGGTAATGTATAATTTTTCTACAGTATGTTTTTGAAAATAATATTTTTGTAGAATATATTATTATTGACAGGTTATTTACATTACCTGCCAATAAAAAATATGGCCTATAGGAAAGGATAGAACAGAAGGTGAGATATTCAGTAGGCAGAAAGAATTCTGAGATTAAAGCTAGGCACAGGGTTTTGGGGGCATTTCCCTCAGACAGGAGGAAGAACAGACACAAGAGAACTGAGCAGATCTTAGTAGCCATGTGGAAGAAATAGATTATAATAAATGGGATATTAAATTATGAACTAGTGGTGGAACAACAAAGCTTATTGCCTAGGTATTTGTAAATATGTTTGATTCCTAGAGTCATTATTTCTGAGATAAGAGACATGGGAGGGGGAGGGAAACTGTACCTCAACAACTTTGGGCTGATTGTTTTCACTGTATCTTTTGTACCCAAGTGCGTTATCTCCCACATGTCCTTCTCAAAGTTCTTCATATCTGCACACACAGATTGAGCCAGAATAACTAGATATGTTAGCTCCAGTCAACTCAGACTCTCTTTATCTCTAATACTCTGCAAAACTTCCTTCATTTCAGATATTGGTCATTTTGAAGATCAAATACCATTTACTCTTGCTATCCTTCTCCCTTTGTATACAAAACTGTAAAATTGCATATATCATAAGGAATATATTTTCTAGAAGATAGAGTTCTACCTTAAAGCCTTTGCCTGAATACATTCTCTGTAATAGACATTAATTGAAATTAGTTTTGAGTTAAAGACTTGTCCAAAGTGAGAGACATACCTTATAAGGTAAATGATTTCAGAAGACAATCCCTTTGAAATGTTCACTTTGGTCATTGGTTAAGAAAATATCTGCCAACGGAGGAATGGATTCAGAAGATGTGATATAGCTACACAATGGAATACTACTCTGCAATTAAAAACAATGAATTCACGAAATTCCTAGGCAAATGGTCAGAACTTGAAAATATCATCCTTAGTGAGGTAACCCAATCACAAAAGAACACACATGGTATGCAGTTACTGATAAGGGGATATTAACCCAGAATCTCAGAATACCCTAGACACAATTCGCATATCAATAGATTTCCAAGAAGATGAAAGGAGAAACCCCTGGTCCTGGAAAGACTGGATGTAGGGGAATGTCAGGAAAGAGAAGCAAGAGGGGGTTGAATGGGGAAAAGAGGGAGGGAAGGGGGCTTATGAGACTTTCGGGGAGGGAGGAAACGGGAAAGGGGAAATGATTTGGAATATAAATTAAAAAACTTAGAAAATAAAAAAAAAAGAAAAATGTACAAAGAGACCATGAATTTGAAAGAGAACAGGGACAAATTTGGGGTGGGGGGACTTGCAAAAAAAAAAAAAAGAAAGTAACCTCTAGGACAAAGTTCCTTTACTCAAAAAAAAAAAATGTAAAAAAGAGACCATTAATTTGAAAAAGATCAGGGACAAATTTGCGGGGGGGACTTGTAATAAGGAAAGGTCATGGAAAATTTTGTAACTAAAATTCAGGCTCATAAACAAACATAGGGAAAGAAAATGAATAGGAGAATCTGTATGACCACAATGACATCTTCACCTAAGTTTGAAAGAACAATTGAAAGTATTATGCATGGCCTAGAACAGTACTATATCTGAAATGCCCCAACATGGAGGAAAATATCATAAGGAATTTCTACAGAGAACATGATAGAAATCAAAACAGGTGTATCTTATAGACTATTGCTGTTGTTTGTTGTTCAAAGAGAATCACATTCCCTATAAATAAACCTGTACTGCATCTCAATTGGAGACATAGAGAACCACAGGTCTCTAATGAGCTACTGACCTGATGTTTCCTGCAGCTGTTCCTAAAACCAGATGATTTGCATGTATCCAAAGCACAGTCTACTGACAAGAGGACTTCTTCATAGTCAGGTCAAACACTGTGCGTGCTGGAGTCAGCCTCTCACTGATCACACATAGTCATGCATGTGCACACTCAACTCCTGGCGTTGCTGCTGCTGTGGCTTAGAGGTAAGGAAGACAGCACTGGAAATTTATTCAGCTTACTGTAGTCATTGTGGCTTGGTCTCAGTGAAAATCCTCTTGCATCAGAATTAATCATATGGGGATTTGTTTGCAATTTTCTAATTGTAGATGCCAGATGTGATATCCAGATGACCCAGTCTCCAGCCTCCCTGTCTGCATCTGTCGGAGAAAGTGTCAGCATCTCATGTCAAGCAAGTGAGGACATTTACAATTATTTAGCATGGTATCAGCAAAAACCAGGGAAATCTCCTCAGCTCCTGATCTATAATGCAAACAGCTTGGCAGCTGGGGTCCCTTCGAGGTTCAGTGGCAGTGGATCAGGCACACAGTATTCTCTCAAGATCAACAGCATGCAGCCTGAAGATGTTGCAAGCTATTACTGTCAACAGCATGGTGATACTCCTCCCACAGTGATTCAAGCCATGACATAAACCACCTAGGGAAGTAGAAGTAAGAGCACAGGCTGCCACAACTGCTCCATCTGCTCAGCTGCTGAGAGTGTTTCTCTTTGCCAGGGTCTAAATGTTAATGTGATGCTTTTCTATAGGAGTCAAAGAAACTTTTCTATGTCCTAAATAACTGTTCATTTCCCAGGCCTAGTATCAAAACAAGAGAATGGTTTATATGACTCATTAAAAAGAAAGAAAAAACAATTAAAATACCTGTTTATTTGCACAAGAATATTGAGAATAGCTGGGAATCATTCAATAGAGTTGCCAACACACACACTCACACACACACACACACATACACACACAGAGAGAGAGACACACAGACACAGTTTGTGTTATTCTGGCAAGTTAAAGATTTATCTATTTATATGATTAATATACTGAGGAAGAAGTCTGGAGAAACAGTTTAATGATTGTGAACATTAACTGTTTTTCAAGGGAATCTCAATTCAAGTCAAAACACTCACTTGATGTCTAGCTTTTAAGAACTCCAATTCAAAGGTTATTTTTAAACCACTCCTCCTGCCTATGAATGAAGGAATTCCTGCCAGTGTCAAAGCAGGTTACAAACTGCAAAAAAAGCCATTAAGCAATTGACTTATCATCCTGGATCAGACTGAGGAAGTTCGATTTCACTCACTGTATTCCCAAAATATTTAAGCATATTTAAGTTTGGGGAAAAATACTGATGTAATACTATCCCTGGTATAGAAAGAAATGTTATTACATATAAACTTAAGTCATGGTACATATTATTTTTTATCAGAAGATGAGATTTAAAGGTAGATTACTTTTGCTTCTTAAGAGGTATAGGAAGAGTCTGGCATGTTTGTGGTCATAGAGATAATATGTTTGTCATTTGTGTTATGAGTGTCCTGGTTGCTAAAGCTTGGGGAACTTCTAGCTATAGAGATATGGAAGGTGCACACAATACATTTATTCTGTACCTTTCTTCCTGCGATATTTATGTTACCCCATCCAGTTTCTTTCTCTATGACTTATTTCTCTGTGTCATACCTTAGTTATCAGATATTTAGTGGTTTACTTTTCTATTGCTGTGATAAGACATAACAGCTAAAGCAATGTATCAAAAAAATTAATTTGGATGCTCTCACTTCCAGAGAATTAGTCCAGGACTAACATGGTGTGAAGCATAGTAGCAGGCAGGCAGGAACGGGCCTGATGTAGTAGTTTATAACTTAAATCTTCTTCTACAAAGAGGAGACACATAGAGAGATAACTGGTTATGACAAAGAGAAAATCAGTATATTTAACTTATGATTTTTGATAAGCAAAATACAAATAAGATCTAACATTCTTTGTCCCTCTGAATATACTATTATTGGTATCAAGTGACGGCCTTAAAGATTGTATTTTCTATTCCTGACGGGGCATGTAATTTTAAACCTTGTTTTCTGGGATCTCCTGAAATGGCATTGTATATCCAATGGAGAATAGTGTATAGAATACTTATCAAATTGTATTCATAGGGCATAAAAAGCATTATCACATTCTGGAGCTCCCACTTGGCTATACTTTCGCTCCAAGGAGAAAAAACAGAAATCAGATCTACATTAAATGCTATGTCAGGAAAACTCACTGATTCGGATAAAGTATTGAAACATTATGTGATAGGTCTTGGGGTCATGCACAGTCATGTCAGGGCCAGCAACTTTTCAGAACAGTCGATACTGTGATGGTAATTAGCAGATCTGAGAAATGTAGTGAGAATTAGAATGAGGCAACAAATGTAGAGAATAACAAAGTTTTGGCAAAAATCAGTAGGTGAATTAAACATAGAGCCAGACCTGTGTCGTACAAAACACTTTTATTACTTCTGGCTGGATAGAAAGGGAGAACAACAGAAGAAGGAAGATTATCATTCCAGAACGGTTATGGCAAGACTGGAGTCTAAGTCACAAGAATAAGTTAAAGCAGGAGGAATATAATTTAGGGGACTTCAGATCATTTTTCAATGAACTAAAGAAGAGATTCTCCTTAAATTGATTTTCTGCAGTTCAATTTCATAAAAAGTATTATAAGGGTTCGAGCAAAGAAGATAATAGTCAACAATGAAAATAACTTGTGATCTTTACTGCACTTCTGAGTCTGTGCTATGGTATATGACTCTGTTTTAAATGGGAAAGTATTAAGGAAGGCATACACTGAACATGCAGTTATTCAAAACACCATCCTACCTTTTTTTTGTTTGTTTTGTTTTTTATTATTAATTTTTATTTTCTATATTCTTTATTTACATTCCAAATGATTTCCCCTTTCCCACTTCCCCTCTCCCCAGAAGTCCCATAAGCCCTCTTCCCTCCCCCTGTTCCCCATTTGCCTAAGAATTTCATGAATTCATTGTTTTTAATTGCTGAGTAGTATTCCATTATGTAAATATATGTAGAAAATATCTCTGATAAATTTGAAGAAATATGTAGAAAAAAAGTTAAGATAGATTATTTCATGGAAAAATTATATAGATAAAATGGTAGGCATAAAAATATTCCTAAGTTGATTGAAAGTGGAATTATAAACATTTTCTGATAAAATTGAAGATATACAAGGAAAATATTTCTGATAAAACTCAAGAAATATATAGAAAAACACATTAAAACTGACTATTTCATGATAAATTATACAGATAAGATGATAGGCATAAAAATATTCATAAGTTGATTGAAAGTAGAAATAAAAACATTTTCTGATAAAATTGAAAATTTACACGGAAACTATCTCTGATAAAATTGAAGAAATTTATCTAGATAAATTTTAACATGTATTTCTTGAATTTTATCAGAAATATTTTCCTTGTAGATCTTCAATTTTATCAGAAAATGGTTATAATTCCACTTCCAAAAAACATAGAAATGTTTTATGCCTACTATTTTATCTGTATAATTTTGCCATGAAATACTCAATCTTAACATGTTTTTATATATTTCTTCAATTTTATCAGAGATATTTTCCTTGTAGATCTTCAATTTTATCAGAAAATGGTTATAATTTCACTTTCAAGCAACTTAGAAATATTTTATGCCTACCATTTTATCTGTACAATTTTACATGATAATCTTCAATTTTAATGTTTTTACATATATTTTTCAATTTATCAGAAATATTTTCCATGTAAATCTTCAATATTATCAGAAAATGGTTATAATTCTACTTTCAACCATCCTACTCTTATGCCTCAAGATGGACTATGTAATTTTTTTCGAAATAGAAGTGTATCTCTATTTTATCATGGGATAACTGCAGATGCAGGGAAAGGCTGAGTTATTGAAGTGACACTAATCCTCCACTGTTTACTTAATCTAACATTTTCACTTTCAAAACTAGATCCTCACAATCTAACTAGTGTTCATTTGACTCTTTAAGATTCTATGTTCTATGCCATATCCTACTACCACCAAATCTCTAGCTTCAAGGAGAACACATTTTCCACGGCTGAGCGTAAGAAAGAGGATATTGTGTAATTGGAAGGGACAAATACATAGGAATGAATACTACTCTGCATTAAAAACAATGAATTCATGAAATTCTCAGTGAAAATACTCTTGCATCAGAATTAATCATGTGAGGATTTGTTTTCAATTTTCCAATCGTAGATGCCAGATGTGACGTCCAGATGACCCAGACTCCAGCTTCCCTGTCTGTATCTGTGGGAAAAAGTGTCACTATCACATGTCAAGCAAGTGGGGACATTTACAATTATTTAGCATGGTATCAGCAGAAACCAGGGAAATCTCCTCAGCTCCTGATCTATAATGCAAACAGCTTGGCAGATGGGGTCCCATCGAGGTTCAGTGGCCGTGGATCTGGCACACAATAATTCTAAGGTCTCCTTCAATTTCTTTACTCAGAGACTCAAAATTCTTGTCATATAGATCTTTTACTTGCTTGAGTAGTGTCATACCAAGGCATTTTTTATTATTTGTAACTATTGTGAGCAGGGTGTCATTTCCCTAATTTTTTTATTCAGCTTGTTTTTCTTTGAGTAGAGGAAGGCTACTGATACGTTTGAGCTAAATTTATATCCAGCTATATTGCTCAAGTTTTTTATTTAACATGAAGGGGTGTTGCCTTTTATCAAATGCTTTTCAAACATCTAATGACATGATCATGAGTTTTTTTAATTTATATATATATATATATATATAGTGGATTATCTTGATGGATGTCTGTATATTGAACCATCCCTGCATTCCTGAGATGAAGCCACCATGTTCATGGTGAATGATCATTTTTATGTGTTCTTGGATTCTGTTTGCCAGTATTTTATTGATCATTTACATCAATATTCAAAAGGGAAATTGATCTGAAGTCCTCTTTCTTTGTTGGGTCTTAGTGTGGTTTTGGTATCAGTATAGATGTGGTTTCATAGATCAAATTAGTTAGCGTTCCTTCTGTTTCTATATTGTGAAATAGTTTGAAGATTATTAGGTCTTCTTTGAAAGTCTGATAGAATTCTTCACTAAATCATCTGGTCCTGGATTTATTTATTTTGGTAAGGAGATTTTCAATGACTGCTTCTATTTCTTTAGTGGTTAGGGGATTGTTGATATTTTTTGTCTGATCCCAATTAAAGGTTAATACCTAGTAACTGTCTAGGACATTATCAGTTTCTTCCAGATTTTCCAGTTTTGTTGCGTATAGACTTTTGTAGGAGGATCTAATTATTTTTTATTTTCTTTGATTTATATTGTTATGTCTCCTTTTTCTTATCTGATTTTGTTAATTTGGATACTGTCTCTGTGCCTTCTGTATAGTCTGACTAAGGGTTAATTGATGCTGTTGAATTCTCAAAGAACCAGCTCCTGGTTTTGTTTATTCTTTGTGCAGTTCTCTTTGTTTCTACTTAGTTGATTTCAGCCCTGAATTTGATTATTTCCTACCATCTACTACACTTGGATGCATTTGCATCTTTTTGTTCTTGAGCTTTAAGATGTTCATCATCCTTAGTCATTAGGGAAATGCAAATCAAAACAACCCTGAGATTCCATCTCACACCAGTCAGAATGGCTAAGATCAAACACACAAGAGACAGCAGTTGTTGGCAAGGATGTGAAGAAAGAGGAACACTCCTCCACTGCTGGTGGGATTGCAAGCTGGTACAACCACTCTGAAAATCATTCTGGCGGTTCCTCAGAAAACTGGGCATAACACTCCCGGAGGATCCGGCTATACCACTCCTGGGCATATACCCAGAGGCTTTACCTGCATGCAATAAGGACACATGCTCCACTATGTTCATAGCAGCCTTATTTATAATAGTAAGAAGCTGGAAAGAACCCAGATGTCCCTCAACAGAGGAATGGATTCAGATGTTGTACATTTACACAATGGAATACTACTCTGCAATTAAAAACAATGAATTCAGGAAATTCCTAGGCAAATGGTCAGAACTTGAAAATATCATCCTTAGTGAGGTAACCCAATCACAAAAGAACACACATGGTATGCAGTCACTGGTAAGAGGATATTATCCCAGAATCTCGGAATACCCTAGACACAATTCGCATATCAATAGATTTCTAAGAAGATGAAAGGAGAGATCCCTGGTCCTGGAAAGACTGGATGTAGGGGAATGTCAGGACAGAGAAGCAAGAGGGGGTTGAATGGGGAAAAGAGGGAGGGAAGGGGGCTTATGGGACTTTCGGGTAGGGAGGAAACGGGAAAGGGTAAATGATTTTGAATGTAAATAAAAAAAAACTTAGAAAATAAAATTAAAAAAATAAAAGATGTTCTGTCAAGCTGTTAGTGTATACTCTCTCCAGTTTCTTTATGGAGGCACTCAGAGCTATGAGTTTTCCTCTTAGGATTGCTTTCATTGTGTCCCATAGGTTTGGGAATGTTGTGCCTTCATTTTCATTGAGTTCTAAAAAGTCTTTAACTTTTTTTCTTTATTTCTCTCCTGACCCAATTATCATTGAGTAGAGAGTTGCTCAACTTCACGTATAAGTGGGCTTTCCATTGTTTTTGTTGTTATTGAAGACCAGCCTTAATCTGTGGTAATCTCATAGGATGCATGGGATTATTTCTATCTTCTCATATCTGTTGAGGCCTGTTTTGTTAGCGATTATATGGTCAAACATTGTGAAGGTAGCATGAGGTGTTGAGAAGAAGATACATTCTTTTGTGTTAGGATGAAATGTTCTGTAGATATCTGTTAAATCCATTTGGTTCATAACTTCTGTTAGATTTACTCTTATCTCTGTTTAGTATCTGTTTCTATGAGTGGTCTATTGCTGAGAGTGGGGAGTAGAAGTCTCCCACTATTATTGTGTGAGGTGCAATGTATCCTTTGAGCTTTAATAAAGTTTCTTTTTGAAAGGGTATCCTTGCATTTGGAGCATAGATGTTCATCTTGGTAGTTGTTTTTTTTCCCTTAATGAGTGTGAAATGTCCTTCCTTATCTTTTTTGTTAACTTTTGGTTGAAAGTCGATTTTATTTGATATTACAATGGCTACTCGAGCTTGTTTCTTGAGACAATTTGTTTGGAAAATTTTTTTTCCAGCCTTTTAGTCAGAGATTGTGTCTGTCTTTGTCACTGAGGTGCAATTCCTGTATGCAGCAAAATTCTGGGTCCTATTTACATATCTAGTTTGTTAGTCTATGTCTTTTTATTGGGGAATTGAGTCCATTGATATTAAGAGATATTAAGGAAAAGTGATTGTTGTTTCCTGTTATTTTTGTTGTTAAAAGTGTAAGTATGTTTGCGTGACTATCTTCTTTTCGGGTAGTTGAAAGAAAATTATTTTCTTGCTTATTCTAGGGTATAATTTCCCTACTTTTGTTGCATTGTATAAATTTGTTTTTCTTTTTCATGGAATATCTTGGTATCTCCATCTATGTTAATTGAGAGTTTTGCTGGGTATAGGAGCCTGTGCTGCCATTTGTGTTTTCTTAGCGTCTGTATGAGATCTGCCAAAGACCTTATGGCATTTAGAGTCTCTTTTGAGAAGTCTGATGTAATTCTTAAAGGTATGCTTTATATATTTCTTTACCTTTCCCCTTACTGCTTTTAATATTCTTTCCTTGTTTTGTGTATTTGGTGTTTTGTCTATTATGTGACATGAGTAGTTTCTTTTCTGGTCCAATTTATTCGAAGTTCTGTACGTTTTTATGTCAAAGTTTTTTATGACCACATACTTCAAAGTCACCCTTCTCATTGAGTTTTTTCAGATCAATCACTTGCTTAGCCTATCCATCTACCACTTCTTTCTGATACCTCTTCTTTGTCCATCATCATTTCCAGGCCATGAGTGTGTGTCAGTCTCACTGTATAAAATTTCTATTTTCTTTTCTTATTATTATTATTTTTATTTTCTATATTCTTTATTTACATTCCAAATGATTTCCCGTTTCCAAGTTCACCCCCTCTCTGAAAGTCCCATAAGCCCTCTTCCCTCCCCCTGTTCCCCATTTGCCTAAGAATTTCATGAATTCATTGTTTTTAATTGCTGAGTAGTATTCCATTGTGCAAATATACATGGAAAATATCTCTGATAAAATTGAAGAAATATATAGAAAAACACATTAAGATTGACTATTTCATGGAAAAAATATACAGATAAAATGGTAGGCATAAAAATATTCCTACGTTGATTGGAAGTGGAATTATAAACATTTTCTGATAAAACTGAAAATCTACAAGGAAAATATTTCTGATAAAACTCAAGACATATATAGAAAAACATGTTAAAACTATTTCATGAAAAATTATACAGATAAGATGGTAGGCATAAAAAATATACCTAAATTGATTGAAAGTAGAAGTAAAAACATTTTCTGATAAAATTGAAGATTTACATGGAAAATATCTCTGATAAAACTGAAGAAATTTATTCAGATAAATTGATAGGAATTAAAATATTCCTCAGTTGATTGAAAGTAGAATTATAAACATTTTCTGATAAAATTGAAGATTTACATGGAAACTATTTCTGATAAAACTGAAAAAATATATGGAAAAACATTAAAATTGAAAATTATCATGGAAAATAATACAGATAAAATGGTAGGCATAAAATATTTGTAAGTTGATTGAAAGTGAAATTATAATCATTTTCTGATAAAATTGAAGATTTACATGGAAAATATCTCTGATAAAATTGAAGAAATATATAAAAAAACCACGTTAAGATTGAGTATTTCATGGAAAAATTATAAGATAAAATGGTAGGCATAAAAATATTCCTAAGTTTTTTGGAAGTGGAATTATAATTATAAACACTTTCTGATAAAATTGAAGATCTACAAGGAAAATATTCCTGAAAAAATTCAAGAAATATATAGAAAAACATGTTAAAACTGACTATTACATGGAAAATTATACAGATAAAATGGAAGGTATAAAAATGTTCCTAAGTTGAATGAAAGTAAAATTGCAGACATTGTCTGATAAAACTGAAGGGCCACATGGAAAATACTTCTGACAAAACTGAAGAAAAATAAAGAAAAACATTAAAATTGAAGATTATCATGGTCAATTATACCGATAAGATGGTAGGCCCAAAAACATTCCTAAATTGATTGAAAGTGGAACTACAAACACCCCCCACCGCGACGAAACCAGAGATCTACATGAAAAACACCCCAGACAAAATAGAAGAAATACACAGAAAAAAACTTGTTAAAATTAAAGATTATCATGGAAAATAATACAGTTAAAATGGTAGACACAAAAAACATTACTAAATTGAAAGAGGAGTCACAATCATTTTCTGATATAATCGAGGATCCACATGAAAAACATCTCTGTTAGACTATGCTTTTAGTTGGGGAATTGAGTCTATTGAAGTTATAAGATATTAAGGAATAGTGATTGTTGCTTCCTGTTATTCTTGATGTTCCTTTTATGTTTGTGTGGTTACTTTCTCTTGGGTTTGTTGGGAAAAGATCACTTTCTTGATTTCTAGGGTGTTGTTTCCCTCCTCATGTTGTTGTTTTCTATCTGTTATCCTTTGTAGGGCTGGATTTGTGAAAAGATAATTTGTAAATTTGGTTTTATCATGGAATATCTTGGTTTCTCCATCTATGGTAATTGAGAGTTTTGCTGGTTATAGTAGTTTGGGCTGGTATTTGTGTTCTCTTAGTGTCTGTATGAGATCTACCCAGGATCTTCTTGCTTTCATGGTTTATGGTGAGAAGTCTGGTGTAATTCTGATAGGCCTGCCTTTATAGGTTACTTGACCTTTTTCTCTTATTGCTTTTAATATTCTTTCTTTGTTTAGTGCATTTGGTATTTTGATTATTATGTACAGGGAGGACTCTCTGGTCTGGTCCAGTCTGTTTGGAGTCCTGTAGGCTTCTCAGTATGTTCATGGACATTTCTTTATTTAGGTTAGGGAAGTTTTCTTCTATAATTTTATTGAAGATATTTACTGATCCTTCAAGTTGGAAATCTTCACTCTCTTCTATACCTATAATCCTTAGGTTTGGTCTTCTCATTGTGTCCTGGATTTCCTGGATGTTTTGGCTCAGGAGCTTTTTGCATTTTGCATTTTCTTTAACTGATGAGTCAATTTTTTTTTAAAGATTTATTTATTATATGTCAGTACACTGTAGCTGTCTTCAGACACCAGAAGAGGCATCAGATCCCATGACAGACGGTTCTGAGCCACCATGTGGGTGCCGGGATTTGAACTCAGGACTTTTGGAAGAACAGTTGGTGCTCTTACCCTCTGAGCCATCTCTCCAGCCCGAGTCAATGTTTTCTATGGTATCTTCAGGCCCTGAGATTCTTTCTTCTATCTCTTGTATTCTGTTGTTGATGCTTGCATCTATGACTCCTGAATTCTTTCCAAGATGTTCTATCTCCAGAGATGTCTCACTTTGTGATTTCTTTATTGTTTCTACTTCCATTTTTAAATCCTGGATGATTTTGTTCAGTTCTTTCACTTGTTTGTTTTTGTTCTCCTGTAATTCTTTCAGGGATTTTTGTGTTCCCTCTTTAAGGGCCTCTACCTGTTCACCCATGCTCCCCTGTGTTTCTTTCAGGGATTTTTGTGTTTCCTCTTTAAGGGACTTTACCATTTGATCCATGTTTTCCTGTATTTCTTTAAGGGAGTTATTTATGTCCTTCTTGATGTCCTCTAACAGCATCATGAGAAGAGACTTTAAATCCAACCCTGACTTTTCAGGTGTGTTGGGGTATCTGGGATTTGCTTTGGTAGGAGAACTAGGCTCTGATGTTGCCAAGTAGCCTTGGTTTCTGTTGGTAGGGTTCTTGTGCTTGCCTTTCGCCATCTGGTTATTTCTGGTGTTAGTTGGTCTTGTTGCCTGTGGCTGGAGCTTGCCCCTCTTATGGGTCTGTAAACCTGTGTCTGTACTCCTGGGAGACCAACTCTCTTCTGGCAGAGTCTGTGCACAGAAGGCTGTGGAGCTGTCTGGTTCCCTGCTGCAAATGGTGGCCTGAAGGGAAGATTTCTCTCCCAGCTGCTCCACTGATCTTATGCCCTTGTGCTCCTAGCTGTACCCTTCCAGAGAAAAGGTGGGGATCTCACCTCTGCACTCAGAAGTGAAATCGCTGCTAGAAGATCATGCTCTTCTGGTGGGCTAAGCACAGAAGGCTGTGGAGCTACCTGGTTCCCTGCTGCAAATGGCGGCTGGAAGTGAAGACTCCTGTCCCAGCTGCTCCACTGATTGTATACCCTGTGCGCTCCTAGCTGTACCCCTCCAGAGAGAAGGTGGAGATCTCACCTCCACACTCAGAAGTGAAATCGCTGCTGGGAGATCACTCTTTCCTGGCAGGCTAAAAACAGAAGGCTGTGAAGCTGCCTGGTTCCCTATTTTCAATAAATGCTTCTCTGCACATGTAAAACTTTTTCCATTCAAACTTACATGTAAACTCATAAAAGACACTGTCAAAAGGACAAAGCGGCAACCAACTAACTGGGAAATGACCTTTACCAACCCTACAATCGAAAGAGGGCTAATATCCAATATACACAAAGAACTCAAGAAGTTAGACTCCAGAGAGCAAAGTAACCCTACTAAAAAATGGGGTACAGAGCTAAGCAAAGAGTTCTCACCTGAAGAATATCTAATGGCTGAGAAGCACCTAAAGAAATGTTCAACATCCTTAGTCATTAGGGAAATGCAAATCAAAACAACCCTGAGATTCCATCTCACACCAGTCAGAATGGCTAAGATCAAAAACAGGAGACAGCAGTTGTTGGCAAGGATGTGGAGAAAGAGGAACACTCCTCCACTGCTGGTGGGATTGCAAGCTCCTACAACCACTCTGGAAAGCATTCTGGAGGTTCCTCAGAAAACTGGGCATGACACTCCCGGAGGATCCGGCTATACCACTCCTGGGCATATACCCAGAGGCTTTACCTGCATGCAATAAGGACACATGCTCCACTATGTTCATAGCAGCCTTATTTATAATAGCCAGAAGCTGGAAAGAACCCAGATGTCCCTCAACAGAGGAATGGATTCAGAAGATGTGGTATATTTACACAATGGAATACTACGTTACAATTAAAAACAATGAATTCATGAAATTCCTAGCTAAAGGGTCAGAAATTGAAAATATCATCCTTAGTGAGGTAACCCAATTACAAAAGAACACACATGGTATGCAGTTACTGATAAGGGGATATTAACCCAGAATCTCAGAATACCCTAGACACAATTCGCATATCAATAGATTTCCAAGAAGATGAAAGGAGAAACCCCTGGTCCTGGAAAGACTGGATGTAGGGGAATATCAGGACAGAGAGGCAAGAGGGGGTTGAATGGGGAAAAGAGGGAGGGAAGGGGGCTTATGAGACTATCGTGGAGGGAGGAAACGGGAAAGGGGAAATGATTTGGAATATAAATTAAAAAACTTAGAAAATAAAAAAAAAAGGAAAATGTAAAAAGAGACCATGAATTTGAAAGAGAACAGGGACAAATTTGGGGGGGGGGAGGACTTGTAAAAAAAAAAAAGAAAGTAACTTCTAGGACAAAGTTCCTTTGCTCAAAAAAAAATGTAAAAAGAGACCATTAATTTGAAAGAGATCAGGGACAAATTTGGGGGGGGGACTTGTAATAAGGTAAGGTCATGGAAAATTTTGTAACTAAAATTCAGGCTCATAAACAAACATAGGGAAAGAAAATGAATAGAAGAAGCTGTATGACCACAATGACATCTTCACCTAAGTTTGAAAGAACAATTGAAAGTGTTATGCATGGCCTAGAACAGTACTATATCTGAAATACCCCAACATGGAGGAAAATATCATAAGGAATTTCTACAGAGAACATGATAGAAATCAAAACAGGTGTATCTTATAGACTATTGCTGTTGTTTGTTGTTCAAAGAGAATCACATTCCCTATAAATAAACCTGTACTGCATCTCAATTGGAGACATAGAGAACCACAGGTCTCTAATGAGCTACTGACCTGATGTTTCCTGCAGCTGCTCCTAAAACCAGATGATTTGCATGTATCCAAAGCACAGCCTACTGACAAGAGGACTTCTTCATAGTCAGGTCAAACACTGTGCGTGCTGGAGTCAGCCTCTCACTGATCACACATAGTCATGCGTGTGCACACTCAACTCCTGGCGTTGCTGCTGCTGTGGCTTAGAGGTAAGGAAGACAGCACTGGAAATTTATTCAGCTTACTGTAGTCATTGTGGCTTGGTCTCAGTGAAAATCCTCTTGCATCAGAATTAATCATATGGGGATTTGTTTGCAATTTTCTAATTGTAGATGCCAGATGTGATATCCAGATGACCCAGTCTCCAGCCTCCCTGTCTGCATCTGTCGGAGAAAGTGTCAGCATCTCATGTCAAGCAAGTGGGAACATTTACAATTATTTAGCATGGTATCAGCAAAAACCAGGGAAATCTCCTCAGCTCCTGATCTATAATCCAAACAGCTTGGCTGATGGTGCGCCATCAAGGTTCAGTGGCAGTGGATCTGGCACACAGTATTCTCTCAAGATCAACAGCCTACAGCCTGATGATGTTGCAAGTTATTACTGTCAAAATTCGTATAGTACTCCTCCCACAGTGATTCAAGCCATGAAGGAAGCAGAAGTGAGAGCACAGGCCGCCCCAATTGCTCTCTATGATGTCTCCAGCTGCCCAGCTGCTACAAATATTTCTGTTTGACAGGGCTTAAAAGTCAGTGTGATGTTTTTCTATAGGAGTCAGAGAAACTTATATGTCCTAAATAACTGTGCTTTTCCCCAGGCGTTAAAAACAAAACATGAATTTACATGACTCACTAAAAAGAGGAAAAAAACAATTTAAATTCCTGTTTATTTGTAGGGGAATATTGGCAATAGCTGGGAATCATTCAACAGCAAATGCACACACACACACACACACACACACACACACACAGAAAGAGGGAGGGAAGGAAAGAGAGAGAGAGAGAGAGAGAGAGAGAGAGAGAGAGAGAGAGAGAGAGAGAGAGAGAGAGAGAGAGAGAGAGAGAACGTGTTATTCTGGCAAGTTAAAACTTTGGTTTTATGTGGAGGTCCTTGATCCATTTGAAATTGAGCTTTGTACAAGGAGATAAGAATGGATCAATTTGCTTTCTTCTGCATGCTATCTGCCAGGTGAACCAGCACCATTTGTTGTAGAGGCTATCTTTTTTTCCACTGGACAGTTTTAGCTCCTTTGTCAAAGGTAAAGTGACCATAGGTGTGTGGGTTCATTTCTGAATCTTCAGTTCTATTCCATTGATCAACCAGCCTGTCACTGTACCAATACCATGCAATTTTTATCACTATTGCTCTGTAGTACTGTTTAAAGTCTGGGATGGTAATTCTCCCAGAAGATTTTTTAGATATATACTTTAGTTACGTTTCAAATGTTCTCCCCTTTCCTGGTTCTTCCCTCCCCAGAAAATCCCATAAGCCATCACTCCTTCCCCAATCAACCCTCCACAGCTTCCCTGTCCTGGTATTCCTCTACATTACAGTATCAAGTCTTTCCAGGACCAATGGTCTCTCCTCTCTTTGGTGTCTAACAAGGCCATCCTCTGCTGCCTAAGTTTCTGGAGTCATGGGTAACACCATGTGTACTATTTGGTTGATGGTTTTGTCCCTGGGAGCTCTGGGAATACTGGGTGACTTTGTTGTTCCTCCTGTGGCTCTGCAAACCCCTTCACTAGCTCCCCCATTGGGGACTCTGTGCTCAGTTCAATGACTGGCTTCAGTATTTGTCAAGCACTATGGGAGCCTCCCAGGTGATAGCTATATCCTGCTCAGCTCAGCCAGCACAAGTGTCTGGGTTTTGTAAATGTATATAGGATGGATCCCTGGGTGGGGTAGTCTCTGAATGGCCTTGCCCTCATACTCTGCTCCACCTTTTTCTATATATCTCCTTCTGGGGATATTTTTCACCTTTCTACAAAAGCCCCAACTATCCATACTTTGTTCTTCCTCCTTCTTGGGCATCATTTGATATGTGAAATGTGTCTTGGGTATTCCAAGCTTCTGAGCTAATATCCACTTATCAGTGAGTGCATGCCATGTGTGTTTTTTGTGATTGGGTTACCTCACTCAGGATGATATTTTCAAGTTCAATTCATTTATCTAAGAATTTCATGAATTCACTGTTTTTAATTGCTGAATAGTACTCCATTGTGTCTATATACTACATTTTCTGTATCCATTCCTCAGTTGAGGGACATCCAGTATAGCAAAATCTATTCTCAACAGTAAAAGTACTTCTGGATTAATCAGTATCCCAGACCTCAAACAGTACTACAGAGCAATAGTGCTAAAAATTTCATGGTATTTGTACAGTGACAGGCAGATAGATAAATGGAATAGAACTGAAGTACCAGAAATGAACTCACAGACCTATGGTCATTTGATCTTTGACAAAGGAGCTAAGTCCATCCAGTGGAAAAAAGATAGCCTTTTCAACAAATGATGCTGGCTCAATCAGTGACTAGCATGCAGAAAATGCAAATCAATCCATTCTTATCTCCTTGTACTAAGCTCAAGTCCAAGTGGAACAAGGATCTCCACATAAAGCCAGATATACTGAAAATAATAGAAAAGAAGTTGCCTCAAGCACATGGGCACACAGTAAAATTTTCTGAGCAGAACATCTATATCATATGCTCTAAGATCAAGAATTGACAAATGGGATCTCATAAAATTACATAGTTTCTGTAAGGCAAAGGACACTGTCAAAAGGACAAAGCAGCAGCCAACCGACTGGGAAAAGATCTTTACCAACCCTACATCTGAAAGATGGCTAATATCCAATATATACAAAGAACTCAAGACGTTAGACTCCAAAGAGCCAAATAACCCTATTAAAAATGGGGTACAGAACTAAAAAAAGAATTTTCACCTGAGGAATATCCAATGGTCGAGAAACACCTAAAGACATTTTCAACATTCTTAGTAAATCAAAACAACCCTGAGATTTCACCTCACACAAGTCAGAATGGCTAGGATCAATAATAGCTCTGGAGACAGCAGGTGCTGGCGAGGATGTGGAGAAAGAGGAACATTCCTCCACTGCTGGTGGTATTGCAAGCTGGTACAACCACTCTGGAAATCAGTTTGGCGGTTCCTCAGAAATCTGGGCATAATACTACTGGAAGACCCTGATATACCCCTCTTGGGCATATATCCAGAGTATTCTCCAGCATATAATAAGAACATATGTTCCACTCCATCCATAGCAACCCTTTTTATAATAATCATAATTGGAAAGTACCCAGATGTCCCTCAACAGAGGAATGGATAAAAAAAAGTGAGGTACATTCACACAATGGAGTACTACTCAGCTATTAAAAACAGTGAATTTATGAAATTCTTAAGCAAATGAATGGAACTAGAAGATATCCTGAGTGAGGTAACCCAATCACAAAAGAACACACATGGTATGCACTCACTTATCCAATAAATGGCTATTAACCCAGAATCCTGGAATGCCCAAGACACAATTCAAAAACCAAATGAAGCTCAAGAAAAAGGAAGAACAAAGTATGGATACTCTGGTCCTTCTTAGAAAGGGGTACAAAATACCCACAGGAAGAGATACAGTGACAAAATATGGAGCAGAGACTGAGAGAAAGACCATACAGAGACTGCCCCCGCCCCAGGGATCCATCCCATATATGGTTACAAAACCCAGACACTATTGTGGATTCAACAATTTCTTGCTGATAGGAGTTTGATATAGCTGTCACCTGGGAGGCTCTGCCAGTGCATGACAAAACTGTGGGGGACATTCTCAGCCAACCATTGAACTGAGCACAGGGTCCCCATTAGAGGAGCTAGAGAAAGGACCCAAGGAGCTGAAGATATTTGCCGCACCATAGGAGGAACCATATGAACCACCCAGTATCCCCAGAGCTCCCAAGGACTAAAACATTAACCAAAGAGTACACATAGAGGGACCCATGGCTTCATATGCATATGCAGCAGAGGATGGCCTTGTTGGACATCAAAGGGAGGAGAGGCCCTTGGATCTGAGAAGGCTAAATGCCTCAGTATAGGGGAATGCCAGGACAGGGAAGTGGGATTGGGTGGATTATTGAGCAGGGGGAACTGGGATGGGTTAGGGTATTTTTGGGGGAGGGGGGAACCAGGAAAGGGGACAACACTTGAATTGTAAGTTGAATATTTATCTAATAAAAAAATTGTCTACTTATACAATTAATATACTGAGGAAGAAGTCTGAAGAAATTTTATGATTATGGCATTAGCTCTTTTTCAAGCGGATGTAGATTCAAGTCAAAACACTAACTTGATATCCAGCTTTTTGAGAACTCCAATGCAAAGATTATTTTTAAGCCATTCTTCCAGTCTATAAGTGAAGGAATTCCTGCCAGTGTCAAATCAGATAAGCAAACTGCAAAGAAGCCATTAGGAAATTGACTTCTTCATCCTGGATCAAACTGAGGTAGTTTGATCTCATTCACTGTATTCCCAACAAATTTAAGCATAGCAGAGTTTAAAAATCTTTACTGATGCAATACTATCCCTGGTACATAATAAAGTATAATTATACAGAAACTCAACTCAGGGTACATATTATTTCTTATCAGATGATGAGTTTTTGAGATAAGTTACCTGTACTATCCTAAGAGGTGTAGGAAGTATCTGGCATGTTTGTGGTCCTACAAATAATATGTTGATTATTTGTGATATGAGCCACCTGGTTGTTAGAGTTTGGAGAACTTCTAGTTATAGAGATAATGTAAGGGTCACACATAACATCTATTCTATCTTTTTTCTTCCTGCAAGATTCATATTACCCCATCCAGTTTCTTCCTGTATGACTTAATTCTCTGTGTCATACCTTAGTTATCAGATATTTAATGGCTTTCTTTGATTTTTTTCTATTAGATATATTTATTTACATTTCAAATGTTCTCCCCTTTCCTGGTTTCTCCCTCCCCAGAAAATCCCACAAGCCATTTCCCCTTCCCCAGTCAATCCCTCCCCTGCTTCCCTGTCCTGATATTCCTCTACATTAAAGCATCAAGTCTTTCCAGGACCGAGGGCCTCTCCTCCCTTTGGTAACTAACAAGATCATCCTCTGCTGCCTATGAGTCTGTGTCATGGGTAACTTCATGTGTACACTTTGGCTGAAGATTTTTGTCCCTAGGAGCTCTGGGAGTACTGAGTGACTCATATTGTTGTTCCTCCTGTGACTCTGCAAACCCCTTCAGCTCCTTGGGTCCTTTCTCTAGCACCCCCATTGGGGACCCTGTACTCAGTTCAATGGCTGGCTGACAGTGTTCCCGTCAGTATTTTTCATGTATGAGCAGAGTCTACCAGGTGATAGCTATATCCAGCTCAGGTCAGTCAGCACTTATGGGTATCCACAATAGTGTCTGGGTTTTGTAACTGTATATGGGATGGATCCCTGTGTGGGGTAGTCTCTGGATGGTCTTTCCCTCAGATTCTGCACCATCTGTTTTTCTCTGTATCTCCTTTTTGTGGGTATTTTGTTCCCCTTTCTAAAAAGGCCCCAGTATCTATAGTCTGTTCTTCCTCCTTCTTGGGCATCATTTGATATGTGATATGTGTCTTTGGTATTCCACGCTTCTGGGCTAATATCCATTTATCAGTTCGTGCATACCAGGTTTTCTTTTGTGACTGGGTTACCTCACTCAGGGTGATATTTTCCAGTTCAATCCATTTGTCTAAGAATTTCATGAATTCAATGTTTTTAATTGCTGAATAGTACTCTATTGTGTCTGTATTCCAAATTTTCTGTATCCATTCCTCTGTTGAGGGATATCTGGGTTCTTTCTAGCTTCTGGATAATATAAATAGGGCTGTTATGAACATAGTGGGACATGTGTCCTTATTAGATGCTGGAGAATCCTCTAGGTATACGCCCAGGAGTGGTATATTAGGGTCCTCTGGTAGTATTACGCCCATTTTTTCTGAAGAACCACCAAACTGATTACCAGAGTGGTTTTAATGGCTTGCAATACCACCAGCAGAGGAGGAGTGTTCCTTTTTCTCCACAACCTCTCCAGCACCTGCTGTCTCCTGAGTTGTTGTTATTAGCCATTCTGACTGGTGTGAGGTGAAATATCAGTGTTGTTTAGATTTGCATTTCCCTGATGACTAAGAATGTTGAAAATTTCTTTAGGTGTTTCTCAGTCATTGGATATTCCTCAGGTGAAAATTCAATTTTTTTAGCTCTGTACCCCATTTTTAATAGGGTTATTTGGCTCTTTGGAGTCTAACTTCTTGAGTTCTTTGCAGATATTGGATATTAGCCCTCTATCAGATGTGAGTTGGTAAAGATCTTTTCCCAATTTGTTGGTTGCCGTTTTGTCCTATTGACAATGTCCCTTGCCTTACAGAAACTTTATCAGACACACTGGAACTAGTAAAAAAGAAACTGGGAAGATCCTTGAACAAATGGGCACAGGAGAATATGTTCTGAACAGAACACCAATAGCCTATCCCCTAAGATCAAGAATTGACAAATGGGACCTCCTGAAATGGCTTACTTTTTTATTGTTGTGTTATGACATCTTAGCCACGGCAATGTATCAATAAAATAATTTAACTGTGAAGCTCTCAGTTCCAGAGGATTTCCAGGACTAACATGGTGGGAAGCATGGTAGGAAGCAGGCGGGAAAATACCTGATGTGGTAGTTAATAACTTAAATCTTATCTACAAATAGGAAACACAGAGACAGAGAGAGAGCTGGGAGTGACCAATATGAAATGGATATGTTGAACTTATGATTTTTGAAAAGCAAATTACAAGTACTAACAAACATTCTTTGTCAATCTGAGTAAACTCTTAATGGTTCCAAGTGACTGCCTTAAAGATAGGATTTTCTATTCCTGACAGGAAGCATGTAATTTTAAACCTTGTTTTCTGGGATCTCCTGAAATGTCATTGTATATCCAATGGAGATAGTGCATTATTTATCAGATTGTATTTATTGGGCATAAAAAGCATTATTACATTCTGGAGCTACCACTTGGATATACTTTCTGCTCCAAGGTGAAAGAGCTGAAATTGGATCTACATTAAATGCTATGTCAGGAAAGCTTACTTATTTGGATAAGTTATTGAAACCTTTTGTGATAGATATTGGAGTCATGCAATTATGTCAGGGCCAGTAACTCTGCAAAACAGTTGATATTCTGAGGGTAATTAACAGGGTTGACAAACTTAGTGAGAATTGGAATGAGGCACCAAATGTAGAAAATAGCAAAGTTTTGGCAACAATCAGCAGGTGAGTTAAACATGGAGCCTGACCTGGGTCTTCCAAATACTTTGATTACTTCTGGCTGGATAGGAAGGAAGAACAACAGAAGAAGGAAGATTATCATTCCAGAGGTGTGTTTCCAAGGAGTTTAAGTTATAGAAATAAGGTAAAGCAGGAGGAATATAATTTAGGGAACCTCAGAACATTTTTCAATGAACTAAAGAAAAATTCTCCTTATGTTGTTTTTCTGCAGTTCAATTTCATACAAAGGATTGCAGGGGTTAGAGCAAAGAAGATATAGTCAACAATGAAAATAACTTGTGATCTTCATTGCACTTCTGATTCTGTGCTGTGGTATATGATTCTGTTCTAAATGGATCAGTATCAAGGAAATCACATACTGAACCTGGAGTTATTCAAAATACCATACTACTCTTAAGTCTCAAGATGGACTATTTAATTTTATAGAAAAAGAAGTGTATCTCAGTTCGATCATGGGATAGCTGCAGATGCTAGGACAGGCTGAGTTACTGAGGTGAGGATACTCCTCCACTATTTACACAATACACCATTTTCATTTTCAACACTAGATCTTCACAGTCTAACCAATGTTCATTTGATTCTTTAAGATTCTATGCTCTATGACATCCTACTACCACCAAATCTTCCCCAGCTTCAAGGAGAACATATTTTTCATGGCTGAATGTAAGAAAGAGAATGTTAAGTAATGGGAAGGGACAAATACATAGACTACAAGAATAGAATGTGCCCCATCATATGTAATTAAGTGCTGCATAATAAGGAACACACTGAGCTTTCATGAATTGCACTACAAAGAGAAATAAGTTTGGGACATATTTGTGATCAAGAAAAAATATTCGTTCTAAGTCAGGTTCAAGTATGAGGTCATAAGCGTACCCTAAAATAATGTAAGGTAATTTGAAACAGTTGCTTTGCACTCATAATAAGCTTATATTGATTTGATGATTCTATCATCAGCCTGTAATTCCCCTTTTGTGTAACATTTTGTCTGTGAGAGAATTATATACAGAAAGAGGCTGAAGTAAAAAATAAATGTCACTGTTGGGGCTCTGCACTATCAATCAAGTATATACACATGCAAAAATGGACATATATACATGTAAATATGTGTATATGCATACTGTAAATATATATGTACTTTTGTAATGTGTATGTGTGTATATGTATATGTTTATATGTATTTATATATGTTTATATGCATGTATGTTCATTTGTAAGCATATGCAAATATATGTAAACTATTCATGTTCACTTATGAAATTGATTAAACAGGTGGTTGGTCTGAGCTGAATGTGTGCTGATGTGTGTCTGTGTGTGTGTGTGCATGACATTCTCTTCATCTTTTTTCTCTGCTTCATGAGGAGTTAAATTAAATGGTAAAGAGCCCATATAATTAAGTTTCTTTTCCTAATCACTTAGTGCTATCAGTAGGAGTCAATTGCCAGAATTCATCTGCTCAGGACCCCAGAACAGTAAGAGTGTTAATAGCCAGATGTCACCAGCCTCCTGGTCTCCCTATTTGTGCCCTACCTCAGTTCCTGAATGTCTGGGTGTGACCCTGGCAGTGAGTGATCAAGATATCTTATGTTTGTGATCCAGATTCTGAATTTCATTATAAATCATGAATTCCTGTCCTCCTGTTCCTGGGCTTGTATTTTATTTCACACTAAAAGTGTCAAAGAAATAGAGCAAGGAGGAAGGTAGCTTATAATTAATAGTTTTTGCATGAGCTGAGGAAAGGAGCTTAGGAATTTTTTTGAAGTTGTAGGATTGGGTTATTCTGAACAAGCTGTGTTTTTGATGAAAGATTAACCTTGAAAATGTGCACTGACATTATAGTTAAGCACACCAACATGCTTTCATAGGACAAGTTATTGTTGATATCATTTTTATCATTTCTAATTGAGAAAATTATTTTTAATATATTGTAATCACAGTTTATTTTTGCCTAATTCCTGCCAGGTCCTTCTAACTTCCACATCCTCTCAACTCTGAACATTTTTCATTTGCTGTCTCTTTGGAAAACAATCAAAGAGACAAATAAGAAAAGAACAACAACAACGACAAAATATGAGGGAAATCAAAATAATACGCATACACACAAACCTCAAAACCACGAAAACAGAAATTATAACATACAGGTAAAAGACCCATAAGACCAAATGCCTAAAAATATCATTTTCTGTTACCTAAATGGAGCATTTGTTTTGAAAGCATTACTCACATTGCAGTTAAGCAAGTTGTTAAGGTGTTGCATAGCAAAATATTAATAAAATCTTCTCTGTTTTAGTTGAGAAAATAATTTTAGTACAATACATTCTGATCATGGTTTTTCCTCAAAAACTTCTTTCCAGGACCATCTTACCTCCTCATTCTCCCAAGTCCATGGCATTTCTCTCTCTCTCTCTCTGTCTCTCTCTCTCTCTCTCTCTCTCTCTCTCTCTCTCTCTCTCTCTCTCTCTCTTTCTCTCTCTCTCTCAAAAGAGAGCAAACAAACAAATCAAAAAGGTAAAAATAAACACACACACACACACACACATACACACACACAGCATAAAAACCAGACCCTGCCTCAGATCTCCCAGGGACTAAAATACCAACCAAAGAGTACATGTGGAGGGACCCATGGTTCCAGCTGCATATGTAGCAGAGGATGATCTTGTCAGACATCAATAAAAGGAGAGGCGTTGTTCTGTGAAGTATTGATGTCCCAGTGTATGTGAATTCCAGGATAGAGAAGCTGGAGTTGGAGGGTTGATGAGCAGGGGGAGGGAGGATGTGATAGGAGGTTTTCAGAAGGGAAACAAAGAAAGGGGATAACATTTGAAATGTAAATAAAGAAAATATTGGGCTGGAGAGATGGCTCAGTGGTTAAGAGCACCAACTGCTCTTTCAAAGATCCTGAGTTCAAATCCCAGGAACCATATGGTGGCTCACAACCATCCATAAAAACATTTGATGCCCTCTTCTGGAGTGTCTGAAGACAGCAACAGTGTCCTAACATATAATAAATAAATCTTTAAAAAAAATTAAAATAAAAAAGAAATATCTAATCAGAAAAAAAAAATTTCAATTAGGAATATCCCTTCCTTGAGCAGTGAGTTATTCCCAAATTAAGGTAAAAGGACAGCTTTAAAGATTTATTCATATTAATGCCATTTAAGAGTTTTTGTTTACTTTGTGTCTTTACAAAGAACATTGGTTGTTAATAACATTAGCTACTGTCAAGTGCCCTCATCACCAGTACTTCCAGAAGTCTACTTTCAATATATCTTTATTATTCTAGAATTTACTGAATTTGGGGCCATTGTATCTGACAGTAGAAGTCAGAAGAAGAAAATTCAATATCCACAACTATCTGCTATATCAAAACAAAGCACACACTTGATATCTGATGCTTATTCTTTCAAAAATTGGAAAAATCATTTTATCTGGAACAAAATAACAGTTTATTTCTCACTGAAATCATTTCTGCAGGGCACAGATCAACCTTTGAGAATTTACTGTTTATTTACCACTAATTGCTTTGTCATATAGAACTCCAATGCACACATACAATAGATAATCAGCATTATACAGTTTTGCTATAGTTTTTGCTTCATTTCACATTGTGTAGAGAGATTCTTTTGTGTAATATATAATTTTTAACAGTGTGTTTTTGAAAATAATAATTTTGTGCAATATATTATTATTGAGAGGTTATTTACATTACCTGCCAATAAAAAGTATGGCCTATAGGAGAGGATGGAACAGAAGGTGAGATATTCTGTAGGCACAAGGAATTCTGGGATTAAAGACAGGCACAGGGCTTTGGGGGCGTCACCCTGTGACAGGAGGAAGAACAGACACAAGAGAGCTGAGCAGATCTTAGTAGCAGTGTGGAAGAACATAGATTAGAATAAATGGGATATTAAATTAATGAGCTAGTGGGGGAACAGCAAAGCTTATGGCCTAGGTATTTGTAAATATGTTTGATTCCCAGAGTCATTATTTCTGAGAACAGAGTCCTGGGGAGGGGGGTAAAAAACTGTACCTCAACAACTTTTGGCTGATTGTTTCCACTGTATCTTTTGTACCCAGGTACATTATTTCCCTCATATCCTTCTCAAAGTTCTTCATATCTGCACACACAGATTGAGCCAGAATAACTAGATATGTTAGCCCCAGTAAATTCAGTCTCTCTTTATCTGTAATACGCTGAATATCTTTCTTCATTTCAGATATTGGTGATTTTGAAGATCACATACCATTTACTTTTGCTATTCCTCTCACTTTGTATACAAAACTGTAATACTGGAAGACATCATAAAGAATATATTTCCCAGAAGATAGAGTTGTACCACACAGCCCTAGCATAAATACATTCTCTGTATTAGAATTAATTGAAATTAGTTTTGAGTCAAAGACTTGTCCAAAGTGAGAGACATAGCATATAAGTTAAATAATTTCAGATGATCCAATCCCTTTGAAATGTTCACTTTGGTCATTGGTTAAGAAAACAAAAATCCCAGGATAGCAAAATCTATTTTCCACAACAAAAGATCTCCTGGGGGGAATCATCATCCCTGACCTCAAGCTCTCCAAGAGAGCAATAGTGATAAAAACTGTTTGGTATTAGTATGAAGACAGGCAAGAAGGTCAAGGGAATAGAATTAAAGACACAGAAAAGAACCCACACACTTACAGTCACTTGATATTTGATAAAGGAGCTAAAACCAGCCAGTGGGAAAAGACAGCATTTTTAACAAATGGTGCTGAGTCAGCTGGAGGTTCGAATGCAGAAAAATGCAAATCGACCCATGCTTATCTCCTCGTACAAAGCTCAAGTCCAAGTGAATCAAGGACCTCCACATAAAACCAGATACAAGGAAGCTTATAGAGGAGAAACTGGGGAAGAATCTTGAATACATGGGCACAGGAGAAGGTTTCCTGAATAGATCACCAATAGCTCATGCTCTAAGAACAAGAATTGACAAATGGATTCATTGTTTTTAATTGCAGAGTAGTATTCCATTGTGTAAATATATGAAATTCTTAGGCAAATGGTCAGAACTGGAAAATATCTTCCTTAGTGAGGTAACCCAATCACAAAAGAACACACATGGTATGCAGTCACTGATAAAGGGATATTAACCCAGAAACTCGGAATACCCAAGACACAATTCACATATCAATAGATTTCCAAGAAGATGGAAGGAGAGACCCCTGGTCCTGGAAAGACTGGATGTAGGAGAATGCCAGGACAGAGAAACGAGAGGGGGTTGAATGGGGAACAGGGGGAGGGAAGAGGGCTTATGGGACTTTCGGGGAGGTAGGAACTGGGAAAGGAGAAATCATTGGGAATGTAAATAAAAAAATATAGAAAAAAAAAAGAAAGATGTACACTCAGGAGATTCAGTCAGAATATAGTGACTAAGATGTGTCCACACAAGTGTTATGGTATTTACTGTGCATGGTTGGTTGACAGTAGCCCTGATGGAAGGGTAATGGCAGACAAGTATGTTTTCTGGAGATGCCCCACTATTTTGCATGATTCCTAGGGGTGTGTTTTGGGAGGAATAGCCTGCAAAGTCTTTGTCCCAGGACTGATTCACACTGTTGATATACCTTTCCTGCTTCTTTTACATAGCTTAGTGATTCCTAGGTCTAAGCCCATCCTAATGCTCAAATATCCTACAGATCAGTATGAAGATATACTTTCATATAATAGTGCTTTTTAGTTGAATAATTGACTTTACAAAAGTCTTCATTTGATTCAAATAATTTTAGGAAGAAAGTTTAAGGAGATGGTTTTAGTTGTTTTAGGAAAAAGATATAATATCTTAGAATCAATAATAGAATGTGCCCCATCTTCATAATATTGTAATTAAGGGCTGCATAATAAGGAATACACTGTTCTTGCTCACTGCTCTGTGTCCCTGTGGCCAAATGTTGATCTGCACCTTACTCTTCAGCCTGCTTATGTTCACAGGTCTCTGCCTACATCTCTACCCCTCCCGAACCCCACAGTGAGACTCCCATAGACTCTGCTTCTTGGTCTGCTGACGCACTGACCCACAGTTCCTTAGTGTCCCTGTGGGCCAGGGGGAGAGGGAGTGAGTTCATCCTCTCACACTAGCCATCCAGCCGCTGCTGCTTTGGCTGGGAAGCCTCACATTTTCCCTTTCCTTGACTAAAGCTTTTTTAAGGTTGGCCTTTATCTCCTTCTTTCCAAGAAAAACAAAAGGGGAAAACTTGAAACCTGTCTGCTAGGAGCATGCTGCACCCTCCTGGCAAGACAGGCAGGCCCCTCCTCCAATCCACCTAAGCCCTTGAAAGTTACACCTGATGTTTTGCTTGCTTTCTCCCCCTACAGTAACACCTATATAATACTTTTCAACCCAAGATTTTCTTGCTTCCTTATTTAAATGCTTACTTCTCTCCCTAGCATTCATGATACATGCCCAAAATTTTCAACTTGTTTAAAAATTTCTTTTAAGGTCCAAAAGCCATCTAATATGCTTCCACAGCTCAAATTAATTAACAATCAGTTTCCTTTAACAGGCCTATCCTAGACACTATTAGCATAATATTTTCCTTCTCAGCCCCCTAAAACAGACCTAAAGATGCCTTCCAGAACTAATACAGCTCAAAATTTGCCATCCACCCTATGCAGACATCCCCCTGTTGGGATTCTGCTCCTCTGTTGTCATTACTCTATAGGTTTATCCCTACACCTTGCCTGCTGCCACAGATACAGCAGAGATAGCACCACCTCCTGAGACCTACATGAGACCACAGAGCTGTTTTCCTCAAGATACCTCATCTGACTAAAGACTCCCAAAACACACGCTGAGATACAGAGATATGTGGTGAACCCCACAGAAGACAGAATATTCAGCTACAGATAAACTCTCTTGCCAAAGCCAAATGTCTGTTGAACTTGCGGAAAATGACATGATAGTGAGGAAGTTATAATGCTTATCTAGCTTGATTAATTGCTGTATAAAACTGATGTTATTACCCTCAAACTGTACTACCCATTGATTCGATCATCCTTTACCTTCCCCCCTTAAGCCCTCTTTACCACTCTGGCTTTCTTCTGATATTTCCACCCCATCCAAAATTTTCACCACAAATGATACCTCTCCCTTAAAAGGGGAAATTGTTGTGAGATAAGTTGTGCTTAGGTAGCCTGATCTCAGGTTGAGCACAGACCTAGAACCACAGGAGACCAAATAGGCAGAGCTTCCACCTACAGAGGACAGAATGAGTTTGGTCATGCCCCCTGGGTCCCAGAGTGGTTGTACCAGCTTGCAATCCCACCAGCAATGGAGGAGTGTGCCTCTTTCTCCACAACATTGTCAGCCTCTGCTGTTTTTGATCTTAGCCATTCTGACTCAAGTGAGGTGGAATCTAAGGGTCATTTTGATTTGCATTTCCCTGATGACTAAGGATGTTGAACATTTCTTTAGGTGCTTCTCGGCCATTTGTTATTCCTCAGTTAAAAATTCATTGTTTAGCTCTATACCTCATTTTTTAATAGGATTGTTTAATTGTTTGGAGTCTAGCTTCTTGGGTTCTTTGTATACATTGAATATTCACCCTCTGTCATGTGTAGGGTTGGTTAAGATCTTTTTCTCAAACTGTGGGTTGCTATTTTGTCCTGTTGAGAATTTCCTTTGTCTACAGAAGCTTTTCAATTTTATGAGGTCATCTTAGGACATAATCCCCTGGTATTCTATTCAGGAAATTTTCCCCTGTGCCCATGTGCTTCAGGCTCTTCCTCAATTCTACTAGATTCAATGTATCTGGTTTTATGTGGAAGTCCTTGATCCACTTGGACTTGAGCTTTGTTCAAGCAATAAGAATGGGTCAATTTGCATTCTTCTACATTCAGATCTCCTCTTAAGACAGCACCAGTTGTTGACTATGCTGTCTTTTTTCTACTGGATGCTTTTAGCTTCTTTGTCAAATATCAATTGACCAAATGTGTATGGGTTCATTTCTGGGCTTCAATTCTATTCCATTGATCTACCTGCCAGTTTCTGTACAATTACCATGCAGTTTTTATAACTTTTGCTCTTTAGTAGAGTTTCAGGTCGGGGATGGTTAGTCCCCCACAATTTCTCTTATGGTTTAAAATAGTATTCACTAACTTGTTTGTTGCTGTTGTAGTAGTTTTTCCAAATGAATTTGATAATTGCTTTTTCTGTCGCAGAGAAGAATTAAGTTGGAATTTTGATGGGGATTGCATTGAATCTGTAGATTCTTTTTGGTAGGATGGCAATTATTACTATGTTAATCCTTCCAATCCACACGAATGACATATCTTTTTCAACTTCTAAGGTTTGAGGAAATGGGAAAGAAGAAATCATTTGGAATGTAAATAAAAAAATATAGAAAATAAAAAAAAAGAATGGACAAATGGGACCTCATAAAACTGCAAAGCTTCTGTAAGGCAAAGGACACAGTCAATAGGACAAAATGGCAACCAACAAATTGGAAAAGATCTTTACCAATCCTACATCTGATAGAGGGCATATATCCAATGTATACAAAGAACTCAAGAATGTAGACTCCAGAGAGTCAAATAACCCTATTAAAAATGGGGTGCATAGTTAAACAGAGAATTCTCAACTGAGGAAACTTGAATGGATCTAAAGCACATAAAGAAATGTTTAGCATCCTTAGTTATCAGGGAAATGCAAATCAAAACAACACTGAGGTTCCATCTCACACAGGTCAGAATGGCTAAGACGAAAAACTCAGGGGACAGCAGATGCAGGGGAGGATGTGGGGAAAGAGGAACACTTTTCTATTTTTAGTGAAATTGCAAGATGCTAAAAACCACTCTGGAAATCAGCTCGGAGATTCCTCAGACAATTAGACATAGTACTACCTGAGGACCCAGCTATAGCACTCCTGGACATATACACAGAAGATGCTCCAACATGTAATAAGGACACATGCTCCATTATGTTCATAGCAGTCTTATTTATAGTAGCCATAAGCTGGAAAGTACCCAGATGTCCTTCAACAGAGGACTGGATGCAGAAACTGTGGTGTTTATACACAATGGAGTACTATTCAGCTATTAAAAACAATGAATTCATGAAATTCTTAGGCAAATGGATGGAACTAGAAAGTGTCATCCTGAGTGAGGTAACACAATCACAAAAGAATACACATGGTATGCACTCACTGATAAGTGAATGTTAGTCCAAAAGATCAAAATAAACAAATTACAATTCACAGAGCATAGGAAGCTCAAGAAGAAGGAGAACTGAAGTGGGGTTGCTTTTGTTCCTCTGAGAAAGGGAACAAAATACTCACAGGAACAATAAAGGAGACAAAGTATGGAGCAGAGACTGAAGTAAAGACCACCCAGAGACTGCCCTGCCTGAGGATTCATCCTATAAACCATCACCAAACCCTAACACTATTATGGACGACAAAAAGTACATACCAAAAGGAGCATGTCATGGTTGTCTCTGGAGAGTGGGGGGTTTACCAGAGCCTTACACATAAAGAGGCAGATGCTAGCACCCAACCATTGGACTGGACGTGGGGTACCCAATAGAGGAGTTGGAGGGCAATCCAGAGGAGCTGAAGGGGTTTACAGCCCCATTGGAAGAATAATGATGTAGGCCACCTAGATTCCCCTTGACTTCCAGGGACTAAACCATCAACCAAGGGGTACACATAGTTCCAGCCAAAAATGTGGCAGAGGAATGCCTTGTTGGGCATCAGTGGGAGGAGTGGTCCTTGGTCCTGTGAAGGCCAATAGATGCCCAAACAAAGGGAAATCAAGGGGGCGGGGAAGGAGGTAGTGGGTCAGGTGCAGGGTCATATACTCAGAAGCAGGGAGTGGGAGGAGGAGTTGGGATTTTTCAGGGAGGGCAGAAACCAGGAAAGGTTTTAGCATTTGAAATGTAAATAGAAAAAAATAAGAATAAAAGAATTAAAATAAAAGAAAAAATATCTACCAAAATTTTCTGATGCAGAATTTCTCTCCCTTTATATAAACAAGGTTATATGTGAAAGTCTTTCATACTTTATTACATTTCCATTACTGTTTAAAATATTAGTCTATCAGACATTCAAAGAAGACCTAATACCAATACTCTTCAACCTCTTTCACAAATTAGAAATGGAAGGAACACTACCCAATTCATTCTGTAAATCCACAATTACTGTGTTACCTAAATCACACAAAGATCCAACAAGGAAGGAGAACTTCAGACCAATTTCCCTTATGAGAACTGATGCAAATATACTAAGTAAAATTCATGTCAACGGAATCCAAGAACACATCAAACAATCATCTATCATAATCAAGCAGACTTCATCCCCCGTATGCAGGGATGGATGAATATATGGAAATCCATCAACATAATTTACTATATAAACAAACTCATGGCAAAAACCACCTTACAATTTCATTATATGCTGAGAATGCATTTGACAAAATCCAACAACACTTCATGATAAAACTCTTGAAAAGATCAGGAATTCTAGGCCAATACATAAACATAGTAAAAGCAATATATAGCAAATCAGTAGCCAACATCAAATTAAATGGAGAGAAAATTGAAGCAATCCCACTAAAACAGGTACTAGACAAGTCTACCATCTCTCTCCTTGTATGTTCAATATAGTACTTGAAGTTCTAGCTAGAGCAATTAGACAACAAAAGGAGGCCAAATTGATACATATTGGAAAGGAAGAAGTCGAACTATCACTATTTGCAGATGATATGATAGTGTACTTAAGTGACCCCAAAAACTCCATCAAAGAAATCTTACAGCTACAAACAACTTCAGCAAAGTTGCCGGATAGAAAATTAACTCTAACAAATCAGAAGCTGTCCTATACTCAAAGGAAAAAGAGACTGAGAAAGAAATTAATTAGGGAAACTACAACCTTCACAATAGTCACAAACAATATAAAGTATCTTGACGTGACTCTAACCAAACAAGTGAAAGATCTGTACGGCAAGAAGTTCAAGTCACTGAAGAAAGAGAGTTTCTATGGGGTAACCAGGCAGAGGGAAATCATTTGAAATGCAAATAAATAAAATGATTAATAAAAATAAAAATAAAAGAAACACTTTCACAGCTATAATCTCATATTTACCTTCATATAGTGAAGTGAGAGACTTCAATTCCCAACTCTTTTTCAATGAAGAGGTTATACAGCTGTCATAGTTAGGGTTTTATTGCTGAGAAGAGACATCATGAACGAAGCAACTCTTATAAAGGACAGTATTTAATTAGGTCTGGCTTAACGTTTCAGTGATTCAGTCCATTACCATCTAGGTGGGAAGCATGGCAGAGTACAGGCAGACGTGGTACTCTAGAAGGAGTTGAGAGTTCTACATCTTGATCCAAATATAGCAGGAGTAGTCTATCTTCTACTGGCAGCAAGGTGGAGGGTCTCTTTTGCACTGGGTAGATCTTGAGCATAGGACCTCAAAGGCCACCTTCACAGTGCCACATTTTCTCATACAAGGCCACACCTATTCTCAGAAGGACCCACACACTAATATGTACCACTTCCTGTGTGCCATGCATTCAATGCATGACTTTATTTGGGACAAACCTATTCAAACCACTACATAGAGAAAACATTGAAATGTCTGAGACTAAAACATTAAAAAATGACAAAAACCAGATATATCTACTCATATAAAATTTTCACCCAAACACAAAAGAATATACCTTTCTAAGTAGGTCATGGAGAGTTATCTGAAGATGTCCACATATTTGTATACAAGACAAGTCTCAACAGATACACAAAAAATGAAATTATAGCTTTCAAACTTTCTGAGAGCTATAAATTAAAGCTAAATATCACAAAAAATGAAAACACCAGAAAGTTTACACACCAATATAAACTGAAGCCACTAATGAGTGAAAAATTGGTCAAGACATAAATTAAGAAATAAACTAAATACTTTCTAGAATTGAATGAAAATGACAATACAACATACCCAAACCTATGGGACACAATGAAAGTGGTACTAAAATGCAAGTTCATAGAACTATGTTTCTACATAAATTAATTGGATGAATCTCATGTTATCAAGTTACCCACATACCTGAAATCTCTAGGGAAAAAAGAGTATCTACTCTGAGAGTAGAAGACAAGAAATAATGAAAAGCAGAGGTTCAGTCAATTAAACATAATGAAGCAACAAGAAAAAATGCAAACCAGTTATGAAATGAAGTATTCTTTTTTGAAAAAGCTTAATAATATTAATAAATTCTTAGACAAATAAAGTAACATATGAAGAGTATTAGGGGACCGGTTTGTGCACTCTGTATTCAGATGCTGATTACTGTGTTCAGAGATTGTAGTCCAGATTGTCCAGATGTTGGTACTCTCAATTATCTCCCGTCAAATGCTGTGTAAAAAATTGTTTTCCATCACCTCTGATTGGTTAATAAAAAGCTCAACAGCCAATATCTAGGCAGGAGAGGAAGAGCAGTATTTCCAATCCAAAAGAGAGGGTCTTAGGTAGAAAGAGAAGAGGGAGGTTGCCATGGGGTTGTTGCCATGAGCACGTGAATAAAGAAGGAGGCCAGGGAAAGACCAAAATGGCAGGTAATGGGACAAGTAGCCTGAAACTTGGCTGGGAAGTAGGCAAGGCCAGCATAGTCAGGTTGGAATTAATCAGAATCTGCCAGCATATTCCATGAAGATTTTAATAAATATGTCAGGTTTCTGTATGATTATTTCAGGGAATGAGTGCATGTAGAAAAGCTCCATACTTTTTAAAGGACATAGAAGATAAAAATTAATATATTTGGAGATAAAAATGGGGATATTCCAACAGACACCAAGGGAATCTAGGAAATCAGTATGTTTTAAAAACTCGAGTTATATGAAATGGATAGATTTTGTGGTATTTGTGGCCTACTAAAATTTCAAAGTCAGAAAAAAATAATCAGATGGATAGTGATGTATAACATTTTTGCAATAATCAAGTCTCACAACTTACAAAATATATAGATAGATGTTTAGACAAAAAAATTAAATAAAACAGTTGGCTTTTTATTGATGGATTTTATAGTGAAAGGCTTCCTTCTACAGTTTGAACTTGGCTAAGTTTTTGTGTAATTTTGAAGTCTACATAATTCTTCTCTAATTGTTATCAATATTAACAAAGCTTGCAAGTGTCCCCAGTGGCATAAGCTTTGGTATTTGGGGTCTTATATACTGTATTAGTTAGGGTTTTAGTGCTGTGAACAGACAACATGACCAATGCAAGTTTTATAAAAGACAACTTTTAATTGAGGCTGGCTTATAGGTTCAGAGTTTCAGTCCGTTGTCATCAAGGCAGAAACATGGCAGCATCCAGGCAGGCATGGTGCAGAAAGAGCTGAGGGTTCTACATCTTTATCCAAATGAAACCAGGAACAGACTGGGCATCCTCTGGCATCTAAGAGGAAGATCTCTAAGCCCAACCCCACAGTGACACACTTCCTCCAACAAGGCCACACCTTCTAATAGTGCCACTCCCTGGGACGAACATATACAAATGACCACATATACCTTCTGGGAGGTGGGTCTAATAAGTCTGGTTACCTATAGTTCTGTGGAATGTAGGCTAGTGGCAAAACACCATAGTGCAAAGAACTGTATGAGCTGGTCCTTTCATTGTTTTCCCAGTCTATGGAGGACCATGTTTCCTCAGTGCCTTCAATAGGCATATTATATTTATATGTAATTATATTACATTTATATGTAATTATATTATATGTGTCTATGACTCTTCTTGAATGAAAGTGCAATATGTACTATATGTCCTCTGTGAATAAACACAACAGTGAGATTTTGTAGCAGGTCCCTACAGTGCCTATGAGGATGATTTACCAATAACAAAGAGTTCTGTGTTCTGTGTTGTTAGTGATGTAGGCCTCACTTGTACATACTTAAAGCTAAAGAATATTTATTTCCTTGCAAGTTGTTCTCAAACAGTGAGTTGAAGTAGTAGAAACAGGGTACTTCATGTCCTGCTTTCAAGGCTGTTTAATTTTTTGTGCACTTAGTGTCATGATGCCTCATTTACAACATGTATTTTCTCATATAATGTGGGTGGACAGTATTTGTTTTTCAAGTTGGTTCTTATTTTGTAATTTAAAGCATAGAAGGCATCTTTAATCATTCATTGAACCAGGAGTCCAGGAAATTTTGCAGGTGGTCTCTCTGCTAAACTTTCATCAAATCAATATCTCGGTGTCTCCTCTGTCTATCTCCTATTTAATCCCTCCTGTCCTCCTTTCATTGATTTCCAAACATAGTTTTCTCTTTAAAAATTGTTGCTGATACTCATAAAAGAAATTGGTCTGAAGTTCTGTTTCTTTGATGGGTCTTTGTGTGGTTTATGTATCAGAGTAATTGTGACTTCATAGAACTAACTGGGTACCTCCACAATCTTTGCTCTGGAGACAGAGCAGACAGGGACTCCAGGTACACAGCGATATCCCGAGTGTAACATCGCTTGGGACACAGTCAGCTAGGGTGCTGCCTGTACCCAAGAGCGGGGTAGCTCTGTGGTTGTCTGGGTGCTAGCTCTACTGTGGGACATCTGCCCTGCAGAGTGACCCACACCTGGAGGGAGCGCAGCCTCCGCCATCTTTGTTCTGTCGCCAGAGCAGACAGGGACTCCAGGTACACAGAGATATCCCGAGTATAACATCTCTTGAGACACAGCCAGCTAGGGTGCCGCCTGAGCCCAAGAGCTGTGCGGCTCTGTGGGCATCTGTGTGCCAGCTCTGCTGTGGGACATCTGCCCTACAGAGTGACCCATTCCTGGAGGAAGCACAGCAGCCTCTGCCATCTTTGCTCCCGTGATAGACCAGACAGTTACTCCAGCGTGCCATCTTCAAGTGGAGCAGGAAGCCAGCCATCTACCCAGCTTCGAGAAGGAGTCAGCCAGCCCAGGTGAGACCTGCATTGCAGAGCAGAAGACCCCATCTGGAATAGTCTGGCAGGTGACTTCTGGCTCTGGTCCCCGGTTTGGGACCATCCTCTGCCACAGCACTCCATCTCCAAGTGGCACAGGAAGCCAACTATCTACCCAGCTGCTCAGAGGGGTCAGCCAGCATAGGAGAGACCTGCATTGCAGAGCAGAGGAGCCGGGCTCTGCCACTGGGTACCATATCCAAGGGACACAAGGAGGTAGCTAACCACTCAGGAATGCAGAGACGACCGGTGGTACAGTAGGACCAACCCTGCTGCTAAGAGGAAATAGCCTGAAACAAGACACAAGAGCCTAGGAACAACCTGGGACAGGAGTCTTCTGATTACTGCCTGCACCCAAAGTTGATCTGGGCCACAGAGATACATACCCAATTACAACTATAAGAGAGCAGGTCTTGCAGAAGTACTTACATATCAGTGTACACACAGACAACAGGTCTCCCAGGAAAACAAAGAAACCTCAATCAGAGACAGCAACAGTAGCTAACACCAGAGATAACCAGATGGCAAAAGGCAAATGCAAGAATACCACCAACAGAAACCAAGGCAACATGGCTCCATCGGAACCAAGTTCTCCAACAACACTAAGTCCTGGATCCCCCAACACACCAGAAAAGCAAGAACTGGATTTAAAAGCACTGCTCATGATGCTGATAGACAGCTTCAAGAAGGACATAAATAACTCCCTTAAAGAAATACAGGAAAGGACAAGTAAACAGGGAGACGCCCTTGAAGAACTAAGGGAAAACAACAAAACAGGTGAAGGAATTGAACAAAGCCATCCAAGATCTAAATATGGAGGTAGAAACAATAAAGAAATCACAAAGGGAAACAACTCGGGACATAGAAAACCTAGGAAAGAAGTCAGGAGTCATAGATCCAAGCATCAACAACAGAATACAAGAGATAGAAGGGAGAATCTCCATTGCAGAAGATACCATAGAAAGCATTGATACAACAGTCAAAGAAAATGAAAAATGCAAAAATCTCCTGACCCAAAACATCCAGGAAATCCAGGACAAAATAAGAAGACCAAACCTAAGGATTAAAGGTATAGAAGAGAGTGAAGATCTCCAACTTAAAGGGCCAGTAAATGTCTTCAACAAAATTATAGAAGAAAACTTCACTAACCTAAAGAAAGAGATGCCCATGAACATATAGGAAGCCTACAGAACCCCAAATAGATTTGACCAGAAAAGAAATTCCTCCCGTCACATGATAATTGAAACACCAAATGTACTAAATAAAGAAAGAATATTAAAAGCAGTAAGGAAAAAAGGTCAAGTAACATATAAAGGTAGACCTATCAGAATTACACTGAACTTCTCACCAGAGACTATGAAAGCCAGAAGAGCCTGGGCAAATGTCATACAGACCCTAAGGGGCACAAATGCCAACACAGACTGCTATATCCAGTAAATCTCTCAATTATCATAGATGGAGAAACCAAGGTATTTCATGACAAAAATAAATTTACAGAGTATCTTTCCACAAATCCAGTCCTTCAAAGATAATGCATGGAAAACACCAACAAAGGGAGAGAAACTATACACGAGAAAAAGCAAGAAATTTATCTTCTTCCAACAAATCCAAAAAAAGATAACCACACAAACATAAAAATTACATCAAACATAGCAGGAAGCAACAATCACTTTTCCTTAATATCTCTTAACATCAATGGGCTCAATTCCCCGATAAAAAGACATAGACTATCAGACTGGATATGTAAACAAGACCCAAAATTTTGCTGCATACAGGAAAGGCATCTCAGTGTCAAAGACAAACACTACCTCAGAGTAATGGGCTGGAAAACAGTTTTCCAAGCAAATGCTCCCCAGAAAAAAGCTGGAGTAGCCATTCTGACATCCAGTAAAATAGACTTTCAACCAAAAGTCATTAAAAAAGGCAGGGAAGGACACTTTATACTCATCAAAGGAAAAATCTACCAAGAAGAACTCTCAATTCTGAACATCTATGCTCCAAATACAAGGGCACCCTCATTCATAAAAGAAAGAAGCTGAAAACACACATTGCACCTCACACAATAATTGTGGGTGACATCAACACCCCACTCTCCTCAATGGACAGATCAGGGAAACACAAACTAAACAGAGACACAGTGAAACTAACAGAAGTTTTGGACCACATGAATTTAATAGATATCTATAGACTATTTCATCCTAAATCAAAAGAATATACCTTCTTCTCAGCACCTCATGGTACCTTCTCCAAAACTGATCATATAATTTGTCCCTAACGAAGGAGCAGGAGAAAGGACCCAAGGTGATGAAGGAACTTGCAGCCCCATAGGATGAACAACAATATGAACTATCTAGTACCCCCAGAGCTCCCAGGGACTAAACCACCAACCAAAGATTACACATGGAGGGACCCATGGCTCTAGCTGCATATGTAGCAGAGGATGGCCTTGATGGACTTCAAAGGCAGGAGAGGTCCTTGATCCTGAGCTAGCTTGATGCCCAAGTACAGAGGAATGCCAAGACATGGACATGGGAATGTGTGGGTTGTTGAGTAGGGGGAGGGTGAGATGGGATAGGGTGTTTCAGAAGGGAAACTGGGAAAGTGAAAAACATTTGAAATGTACAGAATATAAATATCTAATGAAATGTGTGAATCTTTTTTATGGTTCTCTGTGCCTGTAAATGAAGCACTGAGAGGCTAAAAAAGAGAATCCTGGGTAGTCACTGTCAAGCCACGCTAGCCCATCAGTAACCTCTAGATCAGTGAGAGGCACTATATCAAAACATAAGATAGAGATACTCAGTGTCCACCATATGTGTAGGTTCCTGAACACATAAATTTATACATACATACACAAATATGTAAAGCTATTTCTCAATTTTTAAAGATTCATTTATTTTTGTTTTCTGCAAGAGTTTTTGTCTCCATGTATGTACATAGACCACATGCATGTGTACCTGGTGGCCAAGTAAGGAGAAGAGAGTGTCAGCTCCCCTAGGACTGAAGTTGGAGAAAGTTGTAAGCTGCCACATAAGTGTGGTAATTGAAATTAGGTCCTCTGGAAGGAAGAGCATCCTTTGTTTTGTTTTGGTTTTGGTTTTGGTTTTGGTTTTTTGAGACAGAATTTCTTTGTGTAGCCCTGACTGTCTTGGAACTCACTCTGCAGAACAAACTGGCCTCAAACTCAGAAATCCACTGGCCTCTGCCTCCCAAGTGCTGGGTTAAAAGGCATGTGCCTCCCTTGCCCAGCACATCCTATGTTCTTAATTGATGAACATCTCCAGCTCCTGAAAGGGATTTCTTGTAGTCCAGGCTGGTCTCAACTCACTGTGTGCTGAGCACTGGCCTCAAACCTCTGTTCCTCCTGCCCCTACTTTCCAATTACTGAGGTCATAGGTTCATATACTTTTATTCTTCTCCAAAGTAGCTCAGCTTGAAAATATTGATTCAATTGAACTTCTGAAACAAACCACTAAACTGTGAGACATGAGTTATTCAAAAGATTATTATTTCCTAATGAAAATTAACTTATCAAACCATTTGAAAGAACTAAGAGAAGATGCATTTGGGGGTGGGGAGAACTTGAATAGTAGAGAGGAACGAAGGAAAGGTTTCATTTTCACTAACTTTGTAATTATATCCTTTGGACTTTATGCCATATACATTTAATGCCTATTCAAAATTCTCTAAAAATTTGTAAAGCTCCATAGAATATTCATATTATGGTGTTACTATGCTATGTGCAGTCAGAAAGACTGAATGTTTTTTTCCAGGATTATGCATTTTCAAAACTTGTTGTCCATTCATTGTTTTAATGGCATTTTAAAACATTTCACAGGTTGTGAATTGGGGGCTGGAGAGATAAATCAGTGGTTAAGAGCACTGACTGTTCTTCCAGAGGTCCTGAATTTAATTCATTCCCTGCAACCACATGGTGGCTCACAAGCATGTGTAATGGGATCGGATGTCCTTTTCTGGTGTGTCTAAAGATGGTGACAGTGTAACATACATCAAAGAAATAAATCTTAAAAAAAGAAAAGATTTCTAAATTATGAGTAGAAAGGCAAAATTTCTTTAAATGGTGCCCAATTTAATGCAGTTATAACCCAAGCTTACATAACCTTATTACCTGAATAAAATGTGCTTGTCAGCATCATCATGACTTTTCAAAGAGAACATTAAGTGACATAGGATTACATATAATCAGTAAGTCTATGAAAAAACTTGACAAAATGCAGATCACAAACAATATATCCAGCATGATCTCAAAGAATCATGATAGACAATTAAAAACCTTAAAGGATTTGCATATTTCTAATGGTACAAATGAATTTTCCTTTGATTATTTTTTGTTTTGTTTTGGAAGACTCTGTGCAGCTTCTTATAAATGATAGAGTATATTACAACACTTCCATATTTATGGCCATGAAGACATTGACTGTGAACCAATGTGAATGTGAACATCAGATCTCTGAGTCTCTTTTCACTGTTTTTTACACTAAATACGTAGCACCTTATCCTTTGGTTTTCTAGTCATCAAACATAGAGCACATTCCAGGCACTGGACCAATGATATTAGGCAAGTCTTCTTATAAGTGATGCATTTTTCTTCTGAGTAAGCCCATCATTTTACATATTTATGTGGAAAAGATATTTGAATGTCATGGCAGGTTAAACAGAAGTCCAAGAGTTAGATCATAGATGGACCATAGTGTTATTTGCCCTAAGACAATGAAGTATACTGGAAAATGTGCTTCCAGCAGATTGTGAAAAGTGCTGATTTAGAGTGGAGAGAGACTCAAGTTCTATCCAATTTATCATGTCCTGTATTTAACAAATCTGTAGGATGTTCTGAGAATGTAGCTTCATGAAGGCAGTAAAATTAGAGATAGCCACCTGAAAAAAATCTAGGCACTGTATCAAATCATAAAGTAGATGTGTTGCAAGTAAAGTCAAGCATTTCAGGTAGTAAGACAGAAGACAGTCTTCTCTGTTGTGGTACTCAGGTCTAGGTCAGATGTACCACAAACAGATAATATAGTCCATGAGCAGCATTCCTGATCAGGGACCTGGGAAGCAATGAATTTATTTCTATCTCTATGTAGAGAACAATTCCAGCCCATATAATTACCATGTGTGTGAATGTCTGTGCCACACTTTCATGAAAGTATAAAATTAATTAGCATTTTGATTGATTATGTTTATTGGCATGATTTTTGCTTAATCAAACATGCATATAAGATATTACTAAATAAAACATCTATATTAATAGATATTATTATTGTTAGTCGAAAACATTTTATATCTGTTGCATTAAATACATCTTTGATTTATGCCAGAATGGAAATTCTATGACCACATACTTCGGAGTAACCCTCCTCATTAATTTTTTCAGATCAATCAGTTGTTAAACCTATCCATCTACCTCTTATTTCTGATATCTCTCTTGTGTTCATCATCATCTTCAGGCCATGAGTCGGTATTAGTCTTGCCCTGTAAAATCTCTATTTCCAACAGAATGCTTCTCTGCACATGTAAATCTTTTCCATTCATCTTTTCATGGAAACTCAAACTAAGGCAGAACACTACTCTAACTTAAACTTCCCATGTACTTTTACTTCTTTCTACTTTTACTTCTTTCACCACACAGGTTGAGTCCTTCTGCCCTTAATTTAGACTAACATATGTGTACTTTTAATATTTAGAAAAATTATGGTGCCCATAGCAAATGGAAGCTAGGGATCCATTGTAAATTTAAGGACATTAATAATTATTTAAGAGAGAATATTCATACAAATTGAACACAATTACTTGTGTTAAAAGGGGAAGAAGTCAAGTGCCATAATCTGAAGACTTAGAGGAATAAATGATATAGACATAATTCCAGGTGAATCTAGGAGGGGGGGCTCATATACATAGAGAAAGGGGAGAAAACTAATGCCACTGTATGGCTTGATGGAAGCAATTCTTGACTAGTTGAGCTGTCATAAATAAGTAAAGAGAGATTGTTTACTGAAAAAGATGGGTTATTTATGTGAGATTCTTTCTTCATTTACAAATCACACCTTCCAGTAGCATTCAGTTTCTCTTCTGGTAATTATTGTGAACAAGAAGCAGCAAAGTGAGTTGTGGTGCTTAGTTGAAAGGAATACATCTAAAATAGGATCCCATACCCAAAACTCAGTAAACATAGAGTAAAAGGAATTGGAAAAGCCTCGTAGACCCAGAGGATTGGGAGTTTGTTGTGAGGTTGTGTCCCTTAGTAACAACATAAGCTGTACCTACAAAGTACTCATAACATCACTGCTCAAATGTGAGTTGAACAAGGAGATCACCAATGAAAATGACAAACAGAATGGGCAACAGCCCATGAGGCCTCAAATCTAAAAACTTCTATGGAGAAACAAGTAAAGCTGTCAGCAGAAGAGGTTCTTCTCCTTAGGGAAGAGCATACCAATGGATTGTCCTGGTTGAAAAGATCAGACTTGAAAACTTTCATAGAATTAATGTTATTTGGAGTCTTTGAGATATATTTAGTAATTTGTGTGTGTTCGTGTGTGGATGGGTGTGTATAAATACCTAAGTTTGTGGAAATAAATGTAAAAAGAGGCCATGAATTTGAAAGAGAACATGGACAAGTTTTGGGGGGTACTTGTAATAGGGAAAAGTAAGGGAAAAAATTGTGACTAACATTCAGGCTCAGAAACAAACATAGGGAAAAAAAAAAACAGAAGAAGCTGCATCTACACCTAACATTCAAAGGACAATGGGATCATTATGAATGACCTAGAACAGTACAGTATCTGAAACATCTCGACATGGAGGAAAACATAACAATGAATCTCTACAAAGAGAAGCACATTCCCTACAAATAAACCTGTACTGCATCTTAACTGGAGAAAAATACGAGAACCACTGTTCTGTAGTGATCTACTAACCTGGTGAGTCCTGAAGCTGTGCCTAAGACCAGCTGATTTACATGTACCCAAATCACAACCCACAGACATGAGGACTTCTTCATAATCAGGTCACAACCTGTGCTGGTGTCATCCTCAGACAGATCACACACAGACATGAGTGTACCCTCTCAGCTCCTGGTATTGCTGTTGCTGTGGCTTACAGATAAGGAAGACAGCATTGGAAATGTATTCAGCTTCCTGTAGTCATTTCTGCTTGGTCTCAGTCAAAAAATCCCTTTGTGAGAGAATTAATTATTTGGGGATTTGTTTTCAAATTTCCAATCTCAGATGTCAGATGTGACATCAAGATGATTCAGTCTCCATCCTCCTTATCTGCATCTCTGGGAGAAAGTGTCACCATGAAATACCAAGCAAGTGGGAACAATTACAATTATTTAACATGGTATTAGCAAAATCCAGGGAAATCTCCTCAGCTCCTGATCTATTATGCAAACAGCTTGACAGATGGTGTGCGATCACATTTCAGTGACAGTGGATCTGGCATACAGTATCCTCTCAAAATCAACATCCTGCAACCTGAAGATGTTGCAAGTTATTACTGTCAACAGCATTATAGTACTCCTCCACAGTGATTCAAGTCATGACATAAACCACCCAGGGAAGCAGAAGTAAGAGCACAGGCTGCCCCAACTGTTCCCTCTGCTGTTTCCAGCTGCTCAGCTGCTGAGATTATTTCTCTTTGCCAGGGTTTAAGGTCAATTTGATATTTTTACATAGTAGTCAGAGAAACTTTTCTATGTCCTAAATCCCTCTTCCCCAACCCAGGCCTAGTATCAAAATAGGGGGATGGTTTACACTATTCATTTGAAAAAGGAAAAAAGAACAACTAAAAATACCTTTTGATGTGTAGCAGAATATTGGCAATAACTGGGTTTCATTAAGCAAGGTTGTCAACACACACAGCTAGAGTTATTTTGGTAAGAAAAATATTACTATTTATAGGATTAATATACTGAGGAAGAAATCTAAGGAAACAATTTAATGATTATGAACATTGGGTGTTCTTCCAGGGGATCTGGATTCGAGTGCCAACACTCACTTGATGTCTAGTTTTTTTTTTTTTTTTGTTAAAGATTTATTTTTTATTATATGTAAGTACACTGTAGCTGTCTTCAGCGCCCCAGAAGAGGGCATCAGATTTCATTACAGATGGTTGTAAGCCACCATGTGGTTGCTGGGATTTAAACTCAGGACCTTCGGAAGAGCAGTCATTGCTCTTAACCAATGAGCCATCTCTCCATCCTGATGTCTAGCTTTTGATAACTCCAATTCAAGGATTATTTTTAGCCACTCTTCCTGTCTTTGAATGAAGGAATTCATGCCAATGTCAAGGCAGGTAAGCAAACTGCAAAGAGGCAAGGAAGAAAATTCGTTTAAATTGACTTCTTCAACTTGGGTGAGGCTTAGGTAGTTTGATCTCACTCTCTGTATTCCCACCAAATTTGAACGCACTATGGTTTGGGGGAAAAAGTTTCCTATTGTAATACTATTCCTGATATACAAAGCAATGTAATTACGTAGGAACTCAACCTAGGGTACATGCCATTTCTTATGTGAAGATGAATGTTAGAGAGAGGTTACCTGTACCATCTGAAGAGGTATAGGAAGTGTCTGGCATGTTTGTGGTCTTACATATAATATGGATGTCATTTCTGCTATTAGCCACCTGCCTGTTAAAGGTTGGAGGAGTCTCTGCCTATAGAGGTAATGCAAGAGTCACATATAGCATCCATTCTATTCTTTTCCTCCCTGGGACACCTATGTTACCCAATTCAGGTTCTTCCTCTATGACTTTCTTCTCTGTGTCTATGGACCATACTTTAGTTATCAGATATTTAATGACTTCTTTTTTATTGCTGTGATAAAACATCATAGCCAAGGCAATTTATCAATGAAAGAATTTAATTTGAGAGCCCTCCTTTATAGAGGATTTGTCCAGGGCTAACATGGTGGGAAGCCTAGTAGCAGGCAGGCAGGAATGGACCTGATATAGTAGTTAATAACTTAAATCTTCATCTACAAATTGGGACACTGAGAGCTAGAGAGAAAACTGGGAGTGACCAAGATGAGAAATATATTTACTTATTATTTTTGAAAAGCAAAATACAAATAAGATTAAACATTCTTTGTGTCTCTGAGTAAACTATTATTGGTTCCAAGTTACTGTGTTAAAGATTTTTTTTTTCTATCCTGACAGTGGGCATGCTATTTTAAACCTTGTTATAAGGGATTTTCTGAAAGGTCATGATATATCCAATGGAAACTGGTGCATAGAATATTGATTAGATTGTTTTCAGTGGGCATAAAACACATTATTATATGCAGGTGCTAACACTTAGATATAATCAGGAGATAGAGAAGAAATCAGATCTACATTAAATGCTATGCCAGGAAAGTTCACGGAATTGTGTAATGTATTGAAACATTTTGTGATATGTTGTGGCCATGAATAGCTTTGTCAAAGGCCAGCAAATTTGCAGAACAATTTATGTTATGAGGGTAATTATGTGAGCTGAGAAACTATGAAAGAATTGTTATAAGGCAATGCCTGTGGAAAATAGAAAAGTTTTCGGCAAAAATCAACAGGTGAATTAGACATAGAGCCAGGGCTGAGCAGTACAGTATATTTCATTCTTTCTGGCTGGATAGGGAGAAAAAAAAACAGCAGAGGAAAGATTATCACTCCAGGATGGTGATGGCGATGCAAGGACCTAAGACACAAGAATATGGTGAAGCAGCAGGTATACAATTTGGGGAATCAATTTCCATTGAACTAGAGAAAAATAGTCTCCTTAGGTTGTTTTTTCTGCAACTCAATTTCATACAAATGATTGCAGGGGGTAGTGCAAAGAAGATAATACTCAACAATAAAAATAACTTGTGATCTTCATTACATTTCTGAGCTTGTGCTATGGTAGATGACTCTGTCCTAAATGAGACAGTAGCTAGGAAAGCACACAGTGAACCTGGAGTCATTTAAAACACCATGCTACCCTTAAGCCTCAAGATTGACTATTTAATTTTGTAGAAAATGAAATGCATCTCTGTTCTATCATCTGATAGCTAAAAATGCTGGAACAGGCTATTATTGAGGTGAGGCTACTACTCCTGCACTGTTTACATAATTCTTTATTTTCAAATCTAGATCTTCAAATTTTAACCAATGCTTATTTGACTCTTGGAGATTCTATACTTTATGCTATACCCTACCACCACCAAATCTTCTCAAGCTTCAAGAAGAACATATTTTCCATGGCTGCATGTAGGAAAGAGGATATCAGGTAAGGGGAAGGGACAAATACTTAAAATTGAATTTGAAAAATGTACATTCAGGATAATCAGCCAGCATAGTGTGATAAGATGTGTGCACACAAGTGTTGTGATATTTAATATTCTTTGTGGAGGAAAGATTATGGCAACCAACCAGATTTTCTGGAGATGACCCACTATTTTACATGGTTCCTATGGGTGTGTTTTGAAAGGCATGGACTCCAAAGTCTTTGTCCTAGGACTGATTCACACTGTTGATATAACTTTCTTGTTACTGTTACATAGTTTCAAGATTGCTGGACTTCAGATCATCTTTAGGGGCAAATATCAGGCAAATCATTATAAAAATATACTTTCATATAATAATGCTATTTAGATGAATTTATGACTTTATTGAAGTCTTCATTTGACTCAAATAATTTTAGGAAGAAAGTTTAAGTAGATTGTTTTAGTTGTTTTACCAGAAAGATATAATAATATTGTAAGTACAGGCTGCATAATAAGGAATACACTGAGCTTTTATGAATTGCACTAAGATGAGAGAAAGGTTGGGGACAGATTTGTGATCAAAAAAATAATCATTCTAATTCAGGACCAAGGATGAGGCCATTTGTGTGCTCCAAGATAAAGCAAGGCCATATGAAATAGCAGCGTGGAACTTATAATGAGCTTATAGAATCAGATATAATTGTAATACAATGCTTTGAACTTGCTATCAACATATTTCTGTAACTCCACTTTTGTGTAACATTTTATATGTAAGAGAATTTTATACAGGACTTTTCTCCAAGAAGGTATAAAAAGGATGATATAAAAAATAAATGTGGCTATTGGGGCTCTATTCTATCAATCAAGTATGTATACATGTAAATATGTAATTATGCAATATTTATAAGTATATATGTACATATGTGCATATGTGTATATGCATATATGTATATATGTTTATGTATATATATATATATGTTTGTCCATATGTATTTATGTAAGTATATGCATATATGTAACTATGCATGTGCACTTGTGAAACTGACACAAAAGGTGGTTGGGCCTAACCAAATGTGTGCTTGTGTGTGTGTGTCTGCACATGAGTGAGTATGCATGATTTTCTCTTCATGTTTTTATTTTTCTTTGGCTCATGAAGAGTTAAATTAAATGGCAAAAAGCTCATATAATTACATTTCTTTTCCTAATCACTTACTGCTATCAGCGGGAGTTAATTGTCAGAATCTACCAGCTCTGGCGCCCAGAATAGTAAGAATGTTAATGTCCAGAGGTCATCAGCCTCCTGTCTGCCCATTTGTGCCCCATCTCAGTACCTGAATGTCTGAGCATGACCCTGGTCGTGGGTGATCACGACATCATATGTTTGTGATCCATTTTCTGAATTTCACTACAACATGAATTCCTGTCCTACTGTGCCAGGGCTTGTACTCAATTTCACACCAAAAGTGTCAGTGAAATAGAAAAGAGGAAGATAGCTTGTAATTTATAGTTTTTGCATTCACTGATGAAAGGAGTTGGGGAACTTTTTTAAAGTTCTGAGGTTGAGTTATCTGAACAAGCTGTGTTTCAGATGGAAGATTAACCATGAAAGTATGCACTGGCACTACAGTTAAGCACACTAAAATGCTTTCATAAAGCAAATGATTGTTGATGATGGCTGTTATGATCATAAAAAGAGAGAAGGAGGTTTTAGAGAAGCTGGTATACGGCGGTGTGGGGGAAGGGGGGTGCCCCAGTGGGCTCATACTAAGGCATCTCTTCCCCGGAGAAACCAGACACACTCAGACGTGGTATAGAGTAGAGTTTATTCAGGGCAGAGGATGGGAGTTAATGGGGTAGTGGAGGCAGAGAAAGGCAGAGAGAGGAGAGAAGTAGACGCTGGCCATGACCACGTGGAGAGAGGGGGGAGGGGAGGAGAGCCCAAGAGGGGCAGAGAGGCTGAGAACAAGAGTAAGAGTGGGAGGAATAAGAGGAATAAGAGAGAATAAGAGAGAGAGGAGGGGCTGAGCAGCCCTTTTTATAGTGGGCTAGGCCTACCTGGTTGTTGCCAGGTAACTGTGGGGAGGGGCATACCTGGCTGTTACCAGGTAATGGTGGGGTGGAACTTAGACAGAACCCTAACAATGGCTTTCTTTCAATTTTTAATTGAGAAATTGGTTTTCAGACAATATATTCTTATCACAGTTTCTCTTTGCCTAACTCCTCCCAGAATGCTCTTACTTCCACATTCTCTCAATACTGAGTATTTTACATTTGCCGTCTTTTGGAAGAAAAAGGAAGAGACAAATAAGAAAACAACTCCTGAGCATATACCCAGAGAGGCTTTACCTGCATGCAATAAGGACACATGCTCCTCTATGTTCATAGCAGCCTTATTTATAATAGCCAGAAGCTGGAAAGAACCCAGATGTCCCTCAATGGAGGAATGGATTCAGAAGATGTGGTATATTTACACAATGGAATACTATTCTGCAATTAAAAACAATGAACTCACAAAATTCCTAGGAAAATGGTCAGAACTGGAAAATATCATCCTTAGTGAGGTAACCCAATCACAAAAGAACACACATGGTATGCAGTCACTGATAAGGGGATATTAACCCAGAATCTCGGAATACCCTAGACACAATTCACATATCAATAGATTTCCAAGAAGATGGAAGGAGAGACCCCTGGTCCTGGAAAGACTGGATGTAGGGGAATGCCAGGACAGAGAAACTAGAGGGGGTTGAATGGGGAAAAGAGGGAGGGAAGGGGGCTTATGGGACTTTGGGAAGGGAGGAAACAGGAAAGGGGAAATCATTTGGAATGTAAATAAAAAACTTAGAAAATAGTAAAAAAACAGAATCATAACAAAATAAAAAAAAAGAAAACAACAATAACAAATGATTAGAGGAATCAAAATATCATGCATACACACATAACCCCAAACCACAAGAAAAGAATCCAAAATTTACAGGTAGAAGACCAGTAAGATCAAATGCCTACAAATATCATTTTCAATTACCTAGATGGAACATTAGCTTTAAAAGCATTTACTCACACTGTAGTTAACAAATTATTAAGCTGTCACAGGACAGAATTTTGCCCTTCCCCCCAGCCCTGAGCAGGCTAAACCAGACCTTGTTTGTCACAGTAGCCTATCCCACCTAATGTGGAGTCTTCTGACTGAGGTGAAGTTTATTATTCTGTCATACCCCAGCTTCCTGCAAGAAGCATGACTACCCACTGACCTGCTGAACTTTTTTTACTGACTAGATCCTGCAGAAATGGGCAATGGGTTTCCCCCTATATATTCTCAGTTAAGACATTAAACATTGAGACTTGATCAGAAAAAACTTTGTCTTGGCTCATTATTTCTCTCATCTGTCTGTTTTCTTTCAGTCCCATTTCTCCTTCCAGGTATACCCAGTTTGACCAAAGCTACTAGGCAGCTACACAAAATATTAGTAATGTCTTCTTCTAGATTTTAATTGAAAATAATTTTCTTTGACTGTGTGTCAATGTTTTCTATGGTATCTTCTGCACCTGAGATTATCTCTTCAAATCTTGTATTCTGACATTTTCCCTAGTTTTCTATGTGCAGAGTTGTTTCCCTTTGTGATTTCTTTATTAGTTCTACCTCCATTTTTAGATCCTAGATGGTTTTGTTCAATTCCTTCAACTGTTTTGCTGTGCTTTCCTGTAATTCTTTAAGGGCTTCTCCCTGTTTACCTGTGTTCTCCTGTATTTCTTTAAAGGAGTTATTTATGTCCTTCTTGAAGTCCTCTATCAGCATCATGAGCTGTGATTTTAAATCTAAATTTTGCTTTTCCAGTGTGTTGGGGGTATCCAGGACTTGCTGTTGTGGGAGAACTGAGTTCGAATTGTGCCATGTTGTCTTGGTTTTCTGTTGATAGTGTTTTTGTGTTTCCCTTTCACCATCTGATTATCTCTGGTGTTGGTCCTGCTGTCGCTGGCTGGAACTTGCCCCTCTTGTGAAACTGTAAGCCTGTCTCAGGAGCAGTTAGAGAAAGGATCCTAGGAGCTGAAGAGGTTTGCAGCCCCACAGGAGGAACAGTAATAGGTACCAACCAGTACCCCCAGAGCGCCCAGGGACTAAACCACCAACCAGAGAGTACAAATGGAGGGATCCATAGGTATAGCTACATATGTAGCAGCGGATGGACATTTCAGATATCAATGAGACAGGAGGACATTGGTCCTATGAAGGCTAGATTCTCCAGAGTAGAGGAATGCCAGATCAGGAAAGTGGGGGAAGTTTGGTAATCAGGGGGAGGAGGAGAAGATAGGGGGTTTGGTGGGGTAAGGAGGAAAAGGGATAACATTTGAAATATAATTAAAGCAAACATCTAATTTTAAAAAAAATTTTAAAAAAAGAAAAGAAAATTTTCATACAATAGATTCTGATCATGAGTTTTCCTCAAAAAACATCTTTTTTTTTATTTTCTAAGTTTTTTTTTTATTTACACTCCAAATCATTTCCCCTCTCCCGTTTCCTCCCTCCCCGAAAGTCCCATAAGCCCCCTTCCCTCCCTCTTTTCTCCATTCAACCCCCTCTCGTTTTCTGTCCTGGCGTTACCCTACATCCAGTCTTTCCAGGACCAGGGGTCTCTCCTTCCATCTTCTTAGAAATCTATTGATATGCGAATTCTGTCTAGGGTATTCCGAGATTCTGGGTTAATATCCCCTTATCAGTGACTGCATCCTCACTAAGGATGATATTTTCAAATTCTGACCATTTGCCTAGGAATTTCCTGAATTCATTGTTTTTACTTGCCGAGTAGTATTCCATTGGGTAGATATACCACATCTTCTGAATCCATTCCTCCGTTGAGGGACATCTGGGTTCTTTCCAGCTTCTGGCTATTATAAATAAGGCTGCTATGAACATAGTGGAGCATGTGTCCTTATTGCATGCAGGTAAAGTCTCTGGGTATATGCCCAGGAGTGGTATAGCCGGATCCTCCGGGAGTGTCATGCCCAGTTTTCTGAGGAACCGCCAGACTGCTTTCCAGAGTGGTTGTACCAGCTTGCAATTCCACCAGCAGTGGAGGAGTGTTCCTCTTTCTACACATCCTCGCCAACAACTGCTGTCTCCTGTGTTTTTGATCTTAGCCATCCTGACTGGTGTGAGATGGAATCTCAGGGTTGTTTTGATTTGCATTTCCCTAATGACTAAGGATGATGAACATCTCTTTAGGTGCTTCTCAGCCATTAGATATTCTTCAGGTGAGAACACTTTGTTTAGCTCTGTACCCCATTTTTAATAGGGTTACTTGCCTCTCTGGAGTTTAACTTCTTGAGTTCTTTGTGAAAGATCTATATGACAAGAACTTCAAGTCTCTGAAGAAAGAAATTGAAGAAGACCTCAGAAGATGGAAAAATCTGCCATGCTCATGGATTGGCAGGATTAATATAGTAAAAATGACCATCTTACCAAAAGTAATATACAGATTCAATGCAATCTTCATCAAAATCCCAACTCAATTCTTCATAGAGTTAGAAAGAGCAATTCAAAAATTCATCTGTAATAACAGAAAACCCAGAATAGCTAAAACTATTCTCAAGAGTAAAAGGACGGAATCAGTATCCCGGACCTCAAGCTGTACTACAGAGCAATAGTGTTAAAAACCGCATGGTATTGGTACAGTGATCGGCATGTAGATTAATGGAACAGAATTGAAGACGCAGAAATTAATCCACACTCCTATGGTCACTTGATCTTTGACAAAGGAGCTAAAACCATCCAGTGGAAAAAAAGATAGCCTTTTCAACAAATGGCGCTGGCTCAACTGGAGGTCAACATGCAGAAGAATGCAAATTGACCCATTCTTATCTCCTTGCACTAAGCTCAATTCCAAGTGGATCAAGGACCTCCACATAAAACGAGACACACTGAAACTAATAGAAAGGAAACTAGGGAAGAACCTTGAACATATGGGCACAGGGGAGAATTTCCTGAACAGAACTCCAATACCTTATGCTCTAAGATCAAGAATAGACAAATGGGACCTCATTAAATTACAAAGTTTTTGCAAGGCAAAAGACACTGTCATAAAGACAAAGCGGCAACCATCTAACTGGGAAATGATCTTTACCAACCCTCCATCCGACAGAGGGCTAATATCCAATATATACAAAAAACATCTTTTGAGGTTCCTCCCACGTCCCCATTCACCCAACTTCTTTCCCCTCTCTCTTTCTGTTCCGAAAGCAAACAAACAAATAAATAAAGAATAGGGAATGTAAAAATAAGCACACACACACACACACACACACACACACACACACACACACACGCAAGCAAAAGATCAGTAAGACAACCATGCATAAACAAGACATATGAGACAAAAAATTGAACAGTATGGGAAAATTCCTGTTAATGACCACATGTGCTGGCCAATTGTGTGCTTCTGAGACCTTCGTAATAGTCTACATCTTTGGTCTGAATCTTCAATTTGCCTCAGACACAGTAATATGCCAGTCTTTCATGGTGAGAACTGTATTATTCTATTGTCTCTCATGAAATTCTGACATTGAGCAGTTCTATAGAAAAACATGTAAGAAAATAATAGTTTATTGATCAACATTATTCCAGAAGTCTACATCAGCATTCACATAAAATAAAGCTTATTAGAAATTTAACTTAGGGGCTGGAGAGAAGACTCATCAGTTAAGTGCACTTACTGCTCTTCCAGAGGTCCTGAGTTCAATTCCATCAACCACATGGTGGTTCACAACTATCTGTAATGGGATCTGATGTCATCATCTGGTGTGTCTGAAGACAGCTACAGTGTACTCATTTAAATAAAAACAAATAAATCTTTTTTTATAAAGAAATTTCACATAAGAATCTTCATTCCTTGACCATAGAGGTATTCCCATATTAAAATAAAGGACAGCTTTAAAAAGTTATTCATATTAATGCCATTTAACCATTTTTGTTCACTGTGGGACTTTATGAAGAACTTTGGTTGCTCATAATACTACATACTGTCAAGTGCCCTCATCACCATTACTTTCAAGAGTATACTCTCAAAATATCTTTATTATTCTAGAATTTACTGAATTTGGGTCCTTTTTATATGACAATGAAAGTCAGAAGTGAATTTAATATCCACAAATATCTGTAATATCAAAATAAGGCAAACTTTTGAGATCTGATGAGTATTCTTTTAAAAATTGGGAAAATCATAGGAAGGAGAGACCCCTGGTCCTGGAAAGACTGGATGTAGGGGAATGCCAGGACAGAGAAGCTAGAGGGGGTTGAATGGGGAAAAGAGGGAGGGAAGGGGGCTTATGGGACTTTCAGGGAGGGAGGAAACGGGAAAGGGGAAATGATTTGGAATGTAAATAAAAAAAACCTTAGAAAATAAAAAAAAGAACAAAATAATATAATTTTATTTCTCACTGGAATCAATTGTTCAAGGCTCAGTTTAACTTTCCAGATTTTACTGTATATTTCCCACTAATTACTTTTTCCTATGTGAGTGCAATGCAAACAAACAAGTGATAATCAGCATTATGCATTTTTGGTATAGATTTCACATGATTCCACATTGTGTAGAGAGATTCTCTTCTGTACTCTATAGTTTTTTGTACAATGTAGTTTTTGAAATTACGTTTTTACATAATATATTATTACTGACAGTTTTACATCCCCTGTCAATAAATATATGGTCAATAGGAAATGATACAATTCAAGGGGGGTTTATTCAGTAGGCCCAAAGGATTCTGGGATAAAGCCAGGTCCAGGTCTTTGGGGAGGGGGGCGTCACCCTGGGACATGAGGAAGAACAATCAGAGTAGAAATGAGCAGAGTTAAGCAGTCACTTGGCAGAACTTAGATTAGAATAAATGGCATGTTAAATTATGTACTAGTTGGAGAACAGCAAAGTTTATGTCATTGGTCTTTGTAAATATACTTGAGTCCCAGAGTCATTATTTCTGAGAACAGCAGTGTGGAAGAATACTATACCTCAACAACTTTGGGTTGATTATTCCCACTGTATCTTTTGGATCCAGGTATATTATCTCCCAAATCTCCTTTGCAAACTTCTTCATATGTACACACACAGAGTGAGCCAGACTAACCAGATGCCTTAGACTCTGTCACCCCAGCCTCCCTTTATCTGTAATACTCTGCATGCTTTGCTTCATTTCAGATATTAGTGTTTTTGAAGATTACGTTCTATTTACTCATGCTTTGCCTCTCACTTTGGACACATAATTGTGCAAATTGGGACAGACTGTAAGGAATATATTGGCTAGAAGATAGAGTTCTACCACACAGCCCTAGCATGAAAAAATGCTGTCTATTAGACATTAGTTAAAATTAACTTTGTGTCAAAGACTTGTCCAAAGTGAGAGGCATATCATATAAGGTCCATGATTTCAGTTGATCTAATCCTTTTGAAATGTTCACTTTGGTTTTTGATTAAGAAACTAACAAAATGTGTTCTTGGATTCGGTTGGCAAGAATTTTATTGAGTATTTTTGCATCGATATTCATAAGAGAGATTGGCCTGAGATTCTCTTTCTTTGTCGGATCTTTGTGTGCTTTTGGTATTAGTGTAATTGTGGCTTCATAGAACGAGTTGGGTAGTGTTCCTTCTGTTTCTATTTTGTGGAACAGTTTGAAGAGTATTGGTGTTAGGTCTTCTTTGAAGGTCTGATAGAATTCTGCACTAAAACCATCTGGACCTGTGCTTTTTTTGGTTGGAAGACTTCCAATGACAACTTCTATTTCTTCAGGGGTTATAGGACGGTTTAGATGGTCTATTTGATCCTGATTTAATTTTGGTACTTGGTATCTGTCAAGGAAATTGTCCATTTCCTCAAGATTTTCTAGTTGTGTTGAATACAGGTCTTTGTAGTAGGATCTGATGATTTTTTGAATTTCCTCAGTTTCTGTTGTTATCTCTCCCTTTTCGTTTCTGATTTTATTAATTTGGATACTATCTCTGTGCCCTCTGGTTAGTCTGGCTAAGGGCTTATCTATCTTGTTGATTTTCTCAAAGAACCAACTCCTCGTTTTGTTGATTCTTTGTATGGTTTTATTTGTTTCTACTTGATTGATTTCAGCCCTGAGTTTGATGATTTCCTGCCTTCTACTCCTCTTTGGTGTATTTGCTTCTTTTTGTTCCAGGGCTTTCAGGTGTGCCATTAAGCTGTTAGTGTATGCTGTCTCCCGTTTCTTTTTGGCGGCACTCAGGGCTATGAATTTTCCTCTTAGCACTGCTTTCATTGTGTCCCATAAGTTAGGGTATGTTGTGCCTTCATTTTCATTAACTTTCAAAAAGTCTTTGATTTCTTTCTTTATTTCCACCTTGACCAAGTTATCATTGAGTAGAGCATTGTTCAGCCTCCATGTGTACGTGGGTTTTCTTTTGTTTTTGTTGCCATTGAAGACCACCCTTAGAGGCAAGTAACCCTATTAAAAAATGGGGTACAGAGCTCCACAAAGAGTTCTCACCTGAAGAATATCTAATGGCTGAGAAGCACCTAAAGAGATGTTCATCATCCTTAGTCATTAGGGAAATGCAAATCAAAACAACCCTGAGATTCCATCTCACACCAGTCAGGATGGCTAAGATCAAAAACACAGGAGACAGCAGTTGTTGGCGAGGATGTGGAGAAAGAGGAACACTCCTCCACTGCTGGTGGAATTGCAGGCTGGTACAACCACTCTGGAAAGCAGTCTGGCGGCTCCTCAGAAAACTGGGCATGACACTTCCGGAGGATCCGGCTATACCACTCCTGGGCATATACCCAGAGACTTTACCTGCATGCAATAAGGACACATGCTCCACTATATTCATAGCAGCCTTATTTATAATAGCCAGAAGCTGGAAAGAACCCAGATGTCCCTCAACGGAGGAATGGATTCAGAAGATGTGGTATATTTACACAATGGAATACTACTCTGCAATTAAAAACAATGAATTCACGAAATTCCTAGGCAAATAGTCAGAACTTGAAAATATCATCCTTAGTGAGGTAACCCAATCACAAAAGATCACACATGGTATGAAGTCACTGATAAGGGGATATTGACCCAGAATCTCAGAATACCCTAGACACAATCAGCATATCAATAGATTTCTAAAAAGATGGAAGGAGAGACCCCTGGTCCTGGAAAGACTGGATGTAGGGGAACGCCAGGACAGAGTAATGAGAGGGGGTTGAACGGAGAAAAGAGGGAGGGAAGGGGGCTTATGGGACTTTCGGGGAGGGAGGAAACGGGAAAGGGGAAGTGATTTGGAATGTAAATTAAAAAAATAAAATTAAATTAAATTAGAAAAAAAAAAAGAAACTAACAAAATTTCTGGTGCAGATTTACTTTCTCCCTTTATATGAGCAAGGTTTTATGTAAATGTCCTTGATATGTTATTATACTTCAATTACTGATTAACATTTTAGTCTAATTCAAAGATGCCTATGTTCAGGAAATTAGTATGCTATGTTAACTATTGCATTATTCAAACTATTCAGTTTTGACCAACTGATATCTCATCCAAATCAGTTTTCATTTGTGATCCTCTGTTCCTCTCATGCTTGAAGAATTTCTTAGTTGATAATTCTAGATTCAGAAATTGATATTCCCCCAATGATGAGTGATTTCTCTTCAAATTGTGAACACTCAAATTTTTGGATGATTAGACAAATGATTCTATCCTAGCCACACAAATCCACAGAGGTACATATTAATATTTCTAGTTAAAAGGTTGTGAGTTTAAATAATAGCTATTTGAAAAACTCATAGTTTATTTATATATTTTCTTTCAACTGCCCTTTTTAACATTGACATCAAGGCTTTTATTTTCATTCATTCATTCATTAATTCATTCATTCATCCATTTGTAAATTCATTCACTCATTGGATCAATCCCATGTTCAAACCTATCACAAGTTAACTTTATATCTGACACTTTTCCACGTCTACATACAGATGCTTCTGTATGTAGATTCTGGTTTCAGGGAATGCCTTACACAGTTTTAAAATAAAATTCATGAAATCTGTACACTGTGAAAAAAAGAAATCTGTAATAATGGGAACAGAGTAAGTACAAGAAACTCAGGTCAAAGATATAGTACATATTTTCAACCAAATTGTTAGAAAAAAAAAGTGCCTTTTCAAATCTAAAAAGGAGGTGCATATCAAGACACAAAAAGCATATGCAACAGAAAATAGATTGGATGAGGAAAAAAATTCCTCTTGGTATGTAATAACAGTAAACATACAGAACATAGAATAGTAAAAATGCAAGAGGAAAATATCAACTAACATATGAATTCAGATCTATTAGAATGGTACCTGACATCTCAATGGTGACTCTATAATCCAGAAGGGTCAGGACAGATATTCTACATTATTCTAAGCAATTCTATATTGTTCTAAGCAAATGCTCCTTAGAAGGAATGTGGTACAACCCAGTCAATGTCTGATAAAATATAAGTCAATCATAACTAATTAAAAGAGATAGGGAAGGACATTTCATACTCATCAAAGAAAAAACCCCATCAAGATTATATTGATGTTTTCTTTGTTGTTATTGTTGTTGTTGTTTGTTTGTTTGTTTTCAAGGTCCACTTTATTTCATATGACAACTAACCAGATTATCATTACATCTAAGGAAGATGACCCATGAGGCCATCTGGAGAAACATAGTTCAATTTTACAGTGCTAGGCACCCTAGACAATTGTACCACAATGCAGAAATATGAATATCACCACTACATGTTACATAAAGATAAATAGCCATAAACTTTAAAAAGTAGTAAATTCATCTGTTCCTTAAAATACAGGTAATCAACTGTTTCTTGTTCCTTCTCCTTTGCTCTTTTCTGTCTGTTGTTATGGCCAATTATGATATATTGGTCTTTGTTTTATCTTACTGTATTTATTTTCTTTCTGACACCTCTCCTGTGTCCATCATCTTTTTCAGATTATGAGTAGATGTCAGTTTCACCTGGTAAAACTTATATCTCCTATAGAATCATTGTATATGTATAAATTTTCCCATTCAACCATGCATGGAAACATATATTAAGTCTGGACAGTACTATGAGTAAAATTCTCCATAAATATCTTCGACATCACTTCCTTACAAGCTTCTTTGGCCACACAATCTATATCTTTCTGTCTTAAACTTAGACTAATATAAATGTTCTCTTAATATTTACAAAAGTTATGGTGCCCATAGCATGTGAAAGTTTGGGATCTGTGTAAATTTAAGGACATATATAATTATTTCAGAGAGAATACTCATAAACATTTAAAACAATAAATTATGTTAAAAGGGTGAAAAATAATGTGTCATAATCTGAAAACACAGAGAAATATTGGATATGGTTATAATCTCAGATGAATCTAAGATGGGAGCTCATATGCATAGAAAGAGGGGAGAAAACCCATGCCACTGTCTGGCTTGATGGAAACAATTCTTGTGTAGCTGAGTTGTCATAAATAAGGAAAGTGGGATTGTTTACCTGAAAAGATGGGTTACTTATGTGAGAATCTGTCTTCATTTACAAACCACACCTTCCAGTAGTATTCTATTACTCTTCTGGGAATCACTGTGAGCAAGAAACTGCAAGGTAAGTTGTGCTCAGTCCAAAGGGATTCATCCATAAAATGCTCCCATACCCTAAGCTCAGGAAATACTGAGGAAAAGGAAATGGAAAGACTAATAGATCCAGAGCTTCAGGTAGTTTGTTGTGAAAGTGAGTAGCAACATAAACAATACCTATAAAATGTTGATAACATGAGTACACAAATATGAGTTGAACAAGGAGAACACCAATGAAAAAGACAAACAGAATGGGCAACAGCACATGAGTCCTCATGTCTACAAAAAATACTATGGAGAAGCAGGTAAAATTGTTAGCAGAAGAGATGTTCTTCCTTAGGGAATAACATACCAATGGATTGTCCAGGTTGAAAAGATCAGCCCTAAAAACATACAAAAAAGTAAGGTTATATGGAGTCTACAAGACATATTTAGGAATCTCTCTCTCTCTCTCTCTCTCTCTCTCTCTCTCTCTCTCTCTCTCTCTCACTCGCTCTGTGTGTGTGTATGTGTTTGTGTGTGTGTGCGTGCGTGCATGTGTGTGTGTGTGTGTGTGTAAATACATAAGTTCATAGAAAAAAATGTAAAAAGAGGACATGAGTTTGAAAAAGAACAGGGACAAGATTTGGGAGGACCTATAATAAAGAAAGGTAGGAGGAAAATATTGCAACTAAAATTCAGGCTCACAAAAACATAGGGAAAGAAAAAAATCAGAAGAAGCTGTATGGCTACAGTAACATCTAACTTTGAAAGGGCAATGGAACTCGTTATGTATTGCCTAGAACAATACGATATCTGAAATACTACAGCATGGAGGAAAACACACGGAAACTCTGCTTAAAATATGATAGAAATAAAATAAGGTGTAACTCATAGACTATGTTTATCATTCGTTGTTCAAAGAGAAGCACATTTCCTACAAATAAACCTGTACTATGTCTCAGTTGGAGACATAAGAGAACCACAGGCCTTCAAATGAGTTATTGACCTGATGAGTCCTGGCACTGTGCTTACATTTTGCTGATTTGCATGTACCCAAAGCACAGCCCACTGACATGAGAACTCCTTCATAGTCTGGCCACACCCTGTGCAGGAATCAGCTTCACACTGATGACACACAGACATGAGTGTGCCCACTCAGATCCTGGGGTTGCTGCTGCTGTGGCTTACAGGTAAGGAAGAGAGTACTGGAAATTTATTCAGCTTCCTGTAGTCAGTGCTGTTTGATCTCACTGAAAATCCTCTTGCATCAAAACTAATCATGTGGGGATTTGTTTTCAGTTTTTCTTTTCTTTTTTTTAATGAGTTTTTCAGTAGTATTTTATTTTTTTTATTATTTTCTAATTTTTTTTATTTACATTCCAAATGATTTCCCCTTTCCCATTTTTCAATCTTAGATGCCAGATATGACATCCAGATGACTCAATCTCTAGCCGCCCTGTCTGCATCTGTGGGAGAAAGTGTCACCATCACATGTCTAGCAAGTGAGAACATTTAAGGTGCTTAACATTGGTAAAAGCAGAAACGGAAATCCTCAGCACCTGATCAATAAATACAATCCACTTGGAAGATGGCGTGCCATCACAGGTCATCGTCAGTAGATCTGGCACACAGTATTCTCTCAAGAGCAACAGACTGAATATGTTGCAAGTTATTACTGTCAACAAGATCGTAGTACTCCTCCCACCGTGATTCATGCCATGATATAAACCCCAAGAGAAGCAGAACTGAGAATGCCAGCTGCCTCAACTGCTACCTTTGGTGCTTACAGCTGCTCAGCTGCTCAGAGTGTTTCACTTTGCCAGGGATTCAAGGTCAATTTGATGTTTTTCTATAGAAGTCAGAGAAACTTTTCTAAGTCCTAAATCCCTATCCTAGTCCCCATGCCTGGTATCAAAACAAGTAAATTGTTTACATTATCCTTTAACAAAACAAATAAAAATAGCTGTTTATGAGTAGCAGAATTTTGGCAATAGGTGGGCTTCATTAAACAGGGCGAGAGAGAATTGGAGTTATTTAGGTAAGAAAAGTTTTATCTATTTATAGGTTTAATATACTGTGGAAGAAGTCTAAGGAAATAGTTAAATGACTAAGAACATTGGCTGTTCTTCCATGATGCCTGGATTTGAGTCCCAACACTCACTTGATGTCTAGCTTTTGATAATTTCAATTCAAGGACTATTTTTGAGTGAAGGAATTCCTACATGTGTTGAGGCAGATAAGGAAACTACAAAAAGGCAAGGAAGAAAATTCATTTAAGTTGACTTCTTCAATCTGGATCAGATTTAGTTAGTTTGATCTCACTGTATTCCCTACAAACACACACAGTATGGTTTGGGAAAAAAAAAGTTTCCTGATGTAATACTATTCCTGGTACACAAAGAAGTGTAATTACACAGAAACTCAACCCAGGATACATGTCATTTCTTATATGTCTTATAGGTTACCTGTACTATCTTAAGAGGTGTAGGAAAGGTCTGGCATGTTCTATGGTCATACAAATATGTATGCCATTTGTGTATTAGACACATGGTGTTAGAATTTGGAGGAGTTTCTGGCTATAGAGATAATTTAAGGGTCACACATAACATCTATTCTATTTTTTCTTCCCTAAGAGATCTTTGTGACCCATTCAGTTTCTTCCTCTATTATTACTTTTCTGTGTCTATAGATTGTACCTTAGTTTTCAAATATTTAATGGCTTGATTTTCTATTGCTATGATAAGACCAAGGCAATTTATTAAAGAAAAAATTTAATTGGGGATCTCTAAGTTCCATACCATTAGTCCAGGTTTAAAATGGTGAGAATCAATGGTACCATGTAGGCAGGAATGGATCTGATGTAGTAGTTAATAACTTATATCTTCATCTACAAATAGGAGACACAGAGAGCTAGAGAGATAACAGGGATTGACCAAGAAAACAATGATATATTTACTCATGATTTTTGATAAGCAAAATACAAATAAGAACACTCTTTGTCTAAGGAAACTCCTGTTGTTTCCAAGGGACTGCCTTAAAGATTGAATTTTCTATTCCTGACAGCAGGCGCATAATTTTAAACCTTGTTTTCAGGGATCTGATGAATGTCTTGGTATATCCAATGGAGAATGCTGCATAGAATATTGATTAGATTGTTTTCATTGGGCATAAAACATTATTGCATGCAGGACTTACCACTTAGATATAATTTCTGCCCTCAGGAGTAAAAGCAGAAATCAGATCTACATAAAATGCTATGTCAGGAAGGCTCACAGAATTGGGTAAGTTATTGAATCATTTTGTGATAGATGTTGGGGTCATGCACTGGGCTGACTGGACCAGCAACATTGCAGAAAAATATGCTGTGAGGGTAATTAGGTGAGCTAAGAAACTAAGTGAGAATTGGCATGAGGCAATGACTGTAAAGAATAGCAAACTTTTGTCAACAATCAGTAGGTGAATAAAACCAAGAGCTAGGCCTGGGCACTACAATATACTTTGATTCCTTCAGGCTGGATAGGGAAGAAAAACAAGAGCAAAGGGAGGATTATCATTCTAGGATGGTGACAGCAAGGCAGGCATCTAAGACACAAAGATATGGTGACACAGGAGGGGTACATTTTAGAGAACCATTTTCCGTTGAACTAGAGAAAAAGTTCTCCTTAGATTTTTTTTGTCTTCAGTTCAATTTCATGTAAAGGATTTCAGGGGGTAGTGTAAAGAAGAAAATAGTCAACATTGAAAATAGCTTATGATCTTCAATGCACTTCAGAGTCTGCAATGGCTGATGACTTTGTCCTAAATGGAAGAGTAGCAGGGAAAGCACACACTGAACCTGGCATTATTTAAAACACCATGCTACTCTAAAGATTCAAGATTGACTATTTAATTTTGTAGAAAATGAAGTGCACCTCTATTCTATCATGTGATAAATGAAATTGGTGGGACAGGCCGAGTTATTGAGGTGAAGCTACTCCTCCACTCTTTAAATAATTCACCATTTTCAAAAGTAGATCTTCAAAATATAACCGATGCGCATTTGACTCTTTAAGATTCTTTGCTCTATACCATATATTACCACCATCCAATCTTTCCCAGCTTCAAGGATACCCATTTTCCATAGCCTAGTATAGTACAGTGGATATCAAGTAAGGGGAAGGAACAAACTCATAGTTTTAAATTTGAAAGATGTTCATTCAGGAGATTCAGCTCCGAGTATAGTGACTAAGATTTGTCCACACAGGTTTTAAGATAATTAATATGTTTTGTGGGTTCACAGAAGCCCTGGAGGAAGGATTATGACAAGCAAGGGGTTTTTTGGAGATGCCCCTCTATTTTGCATGGTTCCCAGGGGTGTTTTTTGAGAGGATGGACTGCAAAGACTTTGTCTCAAGATTGATTCATTCTGTAGATAATATACTTTTCCTGCCACTGTTACATAGCTTAATGTTTCCTGGGCTTCAGTCCCCCTAATGGTCAAATATCCTACAGATTAGTATGGGGATATACTTTCATATAATAATGCTGTTTAGATGAGTACATGACTTATGGAAGTCTTATTTGATCAAAATAATTTTAGGAAGAAATTTAAAGGTGAAAGTTTTAATTGTTTTTTCCAGAAAAATATGTTAGAGTCAAGAATATAATATGCTACTTCCTCATAATTTTGTTATTTAAGTCTGCCTAATAAGGAATACACTGAGCCTTCATAATTTCACTAAGAGAAAGAGGTTTGGGACAGATTTGTGATCAAGAAAAAATAATCATTCTAAGTCAGGTCCAAGGATGAAGCAATAGGTTTGCAGTAAGATAAAGAAAGGTCATATGAAGATGTTGCTTTGAAATTATGATGAGCTTACAGAATCATTCACTGCTTTGAACCTGCTTTCAGCATCTTTCTGTAACTCTGCTTTTGTGTAACATTTTATCTGTGAGAGAATTTTATACAGGACTTTTATCTAAGAAAGTATAAAAAGACTGAGTTAAAAAATAAATGTGACTGTTGGGGCTCTGCTCTGTCAATCAAATGTGTACACACACACACACACACACACACACATATGTATGTTTATATGTATATATATATGTTTGTCTATATGTATGTATGAATATGTATGTGAGGTATGTATGTATATACGAATGTATATAACTATGCGTATGCAGTTGTGAAATTGATAAAACTGGTAGTTGGGCTCAGCCGAATATGTGCATGTGTGTGTGTATGTTTGCATGACTTTCTCTTCATCTTTTTATTTTTCTCTGGCTCATGAAGAATTGTTAAATGGTAAACACCCTATGAAACTTCCCAGGAGTTACACACGAGCAGGTTCTCTGTGGATGGAGAGCTGGGAAAATGAAACAACGGGGGATGAGAGAAAAACACACAGAGACATTAAAACATGGCTATACATAGTCTCTCTTTACTTGGGGGTAAAAGCGGCAATATAAGCTTTGGGGGCGGGGACCCTCCAGACAGAGTTGCCAGTCTGCTCAGCGGGGCTTCAACTCCAATGTTCCTCGGAGGATGTTGATCCCACAGTTCTGTTACTCTGTGGGAGATGGTGTCTGCCACCTCGTGCAGGAAGCTCTAACACCTTGAAGACAAAAAGCTTCACCTCGACTCCGCCAGGTGGGGGAGGTGTGGCTCACTGAGGTCTGGAAGTTCCCGCTGCTCTGCAGTAGATGCAGGCAGCTCAGCTGTATCTCACAGCCTGGGTGTGTAAGTTTCTGCCAGGCAACATGGCTCTCTACATATGGCTCTCTACAGCCTCACATAATTATGTTTCTTTTCCTAATCACTGCTGTCAGCAGGAGTCAATTGTAAAACTCTATCAGCTCTGGCACATTCCCTACACATAAACCTATACTGTGTCTCAATTGGAGACATAGAGAACCATAGGTCTGTAATGAGTTAGTAATCTGATGTTTCCTGCAGCTGTGCCTACCCTTTGCTGATTTGCATGCACAGCCCACTAACATGAAGACTTCCTTATAATAAGGTCTCACCCTGTGCTGGAGTCAGTCTCACAGCCTCAGAGACTCACACTGATCACACACAGACATGAGTGTGCCTGCTCAGCTCCTGGGGTTGCTGTTGCTGTGGCTTACAGGTAAGGAAGAGAGTACTGGAAATTTATTCATTTCCTGTACTCAGCGCTGCTTGGTCTCACTGAAATTCCTCTTGTCAGAGAATTAATCTTGTGGGGATTTTATCTCAATTTTCTAATCATAGAAGCCAGATGTGACATCCAGATGACTCAGTCTCCAGCCTCCCTGGCTGCATCTCTGGGAGAAAGTGTCACCATAACATGTCAAGCAAGTGAGAACATTTACAAGTATTTAGCATGGTATCAGCAAACACCAGGGAAATCTCCTCAGCTCCTGATCTATGGTACAACCAGCTTGGCAGATGGGGTCCCATCAAGGTTCAGTGGCAGTGGATCTGGCACACAGTATTCTCTCAAGATTAACAGTTTTCAGCCTGAAGATGTTTCAACTTATTACTGTCAAAGTGCTTTAAATACCCCTTCCACAGTGATTCAAGCCATGCTATAAACCACCCATGGAAGCAGAAGTGAGAGTGCTGGCTAGTGTTTCTAGCTGCTCAGCTGCTTAGAGTGTTTCACTTTGCCAGGGCTTAAAGTTCAACGGGATGTTTCTGTAAAAGGGTCAGAGAAGCTTTTCTCTGTTCCAAATTCCTGTCCTTTTCCCCACACCTAGTATCAAACCAAGGGAATTCTTTACATGAGTAAAAAAATATCAAAAGCAACAACAACAACAACAAAAATCCCTTTTTACATGTGAACAGGTTTACTGCAACAGCTGAGATTCATTCAACACATTTGTAAACACACACACATACACTCACACACACACACACATACATTACACTGAGGTGGAGTTATTTTTGTATGAAAAATTATCTATAGGATTAATATATTGAGGAAGAAGTCTGTGGAAATACTTTAATGATTAAGAACATACAGAGGATCTGAATTCAAGATGTAGCACTCACTTGATTTCTAGCTTTTGGGAACTCCAACTCAAGAATTTTTACACCATTCTTCCTGCCTATGAATAAGGAAAATCTGATGGTGGGGCAGGTAACCAGGTCTCAAAGACCTTATGAATATAACTGAGTTTAAATTGATGTCTTCAATCTGGACCAGACTTGGGGAGTCTGATATCACTCAGTGTACTCCAAAGAAATTTAAACATAATATAGTTTGGGGGGAAAAGGTTTCCTGGTGTAATATAATCCCTGGTACACAAAGAAGTATTATTATATCAAAACTCAACCCAGGGTACATGTCATTTCTTACAAGAAGATGAGATTTAGAGTTAGGTTACTTGTACACTCTTAAGAGGTAAAGGAAGGGTCTGGGGTCTGGCATGTAAATGGTCATACAGATAATAGGGATGTCATTTTTGACATTAGTCACCTGGTTGTTAGAGCTAGGAAGAGGCTCTGGATATAGAGATAATGTAAGGATCACACATAAAATCTATTCTAATTTTCCCTCCCTGGAATATCTAAGTTACCGCATCCATTTCTTCCTCTTTGACTTTCTTCTCTGTGTCTATGAATCATACCTTAGTTATCATTTATTTAATGGATTACCTTTCTATTGCTGTGATAAGGCATCATGGCCAAGGCAATTTGTTAAAGAAAGAATTTAATTGAGGAAAGTTTAAAAGAAAGAATTTAATCTCAGTTCCAGAGGATTAGTCCAGGATTAACATAGTGGGAAGCATGATAGCAAGCAGGCAGGGATGGACTTGATACCATAATTAATAACTTGAGTTTTCACCTGCAAGTAAGAGACACAGAGAGGCAGAGAGATAACTGGCAGTGGCTTGGGCATTTGAAACCTCATCTTACACATAAATGAAAGTGAATATATAATCTCCCCTTATCAGTGGACTTGGCTCAGGTTGTGTATAGTTTTGCAATCTGTATAATTGGTCTCTAATTGTTAGCAACATTAACAAAACTTGCAAGAGTTCCAGTGAACTAAACTTTGGTATTTGAGGTCTTATCTATCTATTGAGAACTGCTTCTAACATGCATGTTTACCCATAGTTCTGTGTAAGGTAGGTTGGTAGCAAAACATCATTGTGCACAGAACTGTGTGAGCAGGTCCTTTCACTTGCTTTCTCACTGTCTTCAATTGGGTATGAAATTACATGTGCATGATTCTTTGTTGAAGAGTTTCTTTGTTCTCTAGGATGGATCAGGAATTGTTGTTTTCACTGAAGCAGACCAGCCAAGAGTATACCCCAACAGAAAGAATGGGGCTGCAGAAGGGGAGGAAGGGACAGAAGGGAAGTGGTATTTGGGAGTGCGGGGCTTTCCTGATGACTCTAGCTATGCAAAAGCCTGAATTATATTGTACTCACTGCTAAATTCTATATGTGAAGAGGCATGCAGAGATGTCTGTCAACTATAAACACTGCATCAAGTGTCCAGGAGAGGGAGCCATAATATAGGCAAAGAAGAGCAAAGTGACCTGTTCTATCACTCTAAGGACTTACAACAATATGAAGCCAGCATCATTTGCACAGGTATTTCTTTTATTAGTTGTCCCTGCCTCTTAGATTGTCCTTCCATGTTTTGTGGCACGCTCAGAATCCATAAGGTGAAATAAAATGGGAAGATGCTGTCTTTATCACTGTTCACTGGAGTACTCATCTGGATTTCAGGTAAAGTTATTGGACAAGGCTAAAAAGCAGATGATGGAATATAAATGCCCACTTTTCATTCAATATAGGGAAACATTGATTAATGAAGAATTTTTAGTGTTTACATATGAAAATTAAAAAGATAATGTATTTTCTCTTTTCCTTACTAATATTTCACGAGTGCTTTTAGTATCAGTGGGTAATATTGTGATGAACCAATCTCCAGCTGTCCTGCTGTAACTACAGGGGATAAACTTATGTATTGGTCTTTGTTTCATCTCATTGTATTTATTTTATTTTACATTAATATTATTATACTATATGCATTATTATTATTAAATATTATTGCATAGAATCATGTTTATTTTCTAATTAAAGAGAGAAAGCATGTGGATCCTGATGGAAGGGATAATGGGAAGGAGCTGGGAGGAATAGAACGAAGGGACACCATAATCAGAATATATATTATGTGAAAAAATGAATTTCAGTAAAAGAAAAAAGAACAGAAAGAAGTAAAAAATATCAAATAGAGAAAAGAAAGAAAGAAAGAAGGAAAAAAGAAAGAAGGAAAGAAAGAAAGAAAGAAAGAACAAAAGAAAGAAAGAAAGAAAGAAAGAAAGAAAGAAAGAAAGAAAGAAAGAAAGAAAAGAATAAAAGACAGTAGACAGAAAAAAGGAAATATTGTCCATGATACATTAATCTATACATGTTTGTTTGTGTTTTATTAATTGCAGATGCAGTATACATCTTAATATTCTATGCATGATGCTTCACTGTATAGTTTCATTTACTAATAATTAATATATGGTAATTTCACACATCTGTTCCTTGTACTAAATGCCAGCATAATGTCGGTCACCAGATACTCCATTATCTCCAATAACTAATCTTCAATTTGCTGATCATATATGATTTACTAGTTTGATTGTTTTTCCTTTGGGGATTAGTAGAATAATCTTAATATATTTAATCATCCTCTTTCTCAACCTCTCATCCCAACCATGCACAAACACTTCTTCCTAAAGTATCTGCCTATTTTACTTCCCAATTATATGTGTTCTATTGTAATCCCTCCAAAGACCTTCCAACGTGGGAGTCCATTTTAGCTTCTTAGATCAATGTATAATACAATGCAGACAGAGAAGTTGAAAATTTGAAGTTATAATTCACATATGATGGAGAAAAGTCACAAATTTATGTGAGCGACTAAAGCAATGTAGTCACTATAATATTTCCAAGTCCATACATTTTCCAAAATTTGTCATAATTTATGATTTTTGCCACCTAAAATTCCACTGAACCCATGTACTACATTTCCATTATCCATTTATCTGGTACATATCAAAATTGATTCAATTTGCTAGCCATTTTGAATAGAGTTACAAAATACATGAATGTGGTTTTATGTCTGTTATAGGCTATAGATGTCCTTTGTGCATATCCATAGGAATGGCATAGCTGGGTAATGTAGTAGTGCTATCTGTAGCTGTTTGAGAAAATTGCACACTGATTTTATAGTTATTGCATTCCAATCATCACTGAACTGGGGCTATTCTTTAATCCTATCCTTATTGCTCAAGAGACTTGATAGTCTATGTTTCAGCTATTGAGGCCTTTCAAAAGCTCAGAGACAGTTTTTACATAAAAACATATGTTCCTGCTTGGTTATATCATTCAAGTGACAGGAACACTCGTTTCTTTAAATTGGACTGATGAAAATTTCTCCCTTGATTTAGACTGTCTCAGAACTGAGGACTTTTAAGTAGCCTCCAAAAATCAATTACTAGGAAAGGAATTTGTTGAACATCCTAAAAATACACCTGTGGCACACTTCATCACTCCTATTGGTAAGGCATCCAAGACGAAATATTTTGTTTTTATCTGGAAAGTGATAAAAATGTATTTTGATATTTCAACTGTTGAAATTCTTCTCTACTGTGGCATATCATAAACTTTTTAAAGGATTCCATACTCTCTTCTGGAAAAAAATATGTCTACCTAGAACATCCAGAATTTTTACTTCTTGTTCATGAAATCTCATTAATAAGACATGACTTTAGAGTTATATATTGTGATGCTTCATAGAATGTTTAGATAGTTAAAGAAGATATTGGAAGAAACATCAAGGAAAACAACATAATCCTGGAATAAGACCATGAATTTGAGATGCTCTTCATTTCAAATACTGAATGAATCCTAGATACTTCTGTATACTGTGCTAATTATGTAACCATGTATGTAGAAGCTGTGTCTTGTTTAATTCTCAACATCTCAAAGGTAACCACAAGGTATTAGGCATTAGGAGCCTGCTCTTCTATGTTTTTATTATTACTATATGAAGTCAGTATGATTTCCGTAAGTCCTTCCTCCTTTTAGTATTACTGCCTCTTAGAGTATTATAAGAAGGCCTTTCTCGGGGCTGTGTTATGATCCACACAAACTCTGTGAAGCTTAAAGATGGAGTTCATAGTTCTGTTCTTTGTACTTCTGCTTTTCTGGATTTCAGGTATGACTGGACATTGAAAATGTAGAGATATTATTTAAATACAAAATGCTCCTGCTTTATTTGGAAGTCAGCATTACATGAAATTTGACTTTCTGTTTAAAGAAATTGGTACAATAAAGTCTTAGAAAAATAAGTTTCTAAGTGATGTTCATATCCAATATTGTGTTCTACTATTATTTATGTTCTATTTACAGCCTCCAGAGGTGAGATTGTGCTGACTCAATCTCCAGCAACCCTGTCTGTGACTCCAGGAGATAGAGTCACTCTCTCCTGCAAGACCAGCCAGGGTGTTGGCAAAAACTTACACTGGTATCAGCAAAAATCAAATGAATCTCCAAGGCTTCTCATCAATTTTGCTTCCCAGTTCATCTCTGGGATCCCCTCCAGGTTCAGTGGCAGTGGATAAGGGACTGATTTCACTCTCAGCATCAACAGTGTGGAACCTGAAGATATCTCAACTTATTACTGTGAACAGAGTAACAGCTGACCTCCCACAATGATGCAGAGCAGAGCAAAAATCACCAGGAAAGCAGAAGTGTGAGGCAGGGCTGCTTTAGCTGTTTCTGGTGGTGCCTCAACCTTCTTCAAAATGTCTCACAAATGCAGCCAGGTGTGAGATTTGAAGAAATATGTGGAATGAAGAAGACTTAAAGACCTCTTGCCTGTGAATCCTCTTCACTCTATTTCGGTACTAGAATACCTAGCACATAATTGCCCTGCTGTGACCAGACAGTCTTCTTCCAGTTGACTGCAACTAGAGAAAATATCATCCTGGATGAATAGAAAAATGATTAATTGTCCCATACCGTTATATTTGTTGGAATTTCAGATAATGCATCCTCTGAACACAAAGCATATAATTTACTCTTGTATTCCACAAAGACTGGAGAGCTCAGGCTCAAAGATTCTTGGGTCTGTTGCAAAGTTCCCTCCACATATTTTATAGTAGGTAAACAACTCGTGAATAAATTGTCCAATCCAATTTGGATAAAATTGCAATTTCTTGATAAGGGGTTTACAGTTACTATTTAATAGACAAAAACCAAAAGAGGTGAAAAATGAAAGAAATGAATTAAAATGTAACAATTATTTGGAGTTGAGGTGAAATATTTGAGCAAATATTAGGTGATACACATGTTTAATCCAAGCACACAGGGACAATGACAGACAGATTTCTATAAATCCTACACAATGAAGTCAGGACAGGACCTTCTTCTGATAAGATACTGCCTCTTGCAACCGATTGTCTAAAATCCAAACTGACACATTTTTCCTTAAAGATGCTGTAGTGGCTATTCCTGGTTGTCAACTTGACTAAATCTGAAATGAACTAATCAAGAATTGGAAGGCTTGGTGGTACACGCGTTTAATCTGGGCCACACCCTCTGCTGGTGACCTATATAAGAATATTGGAAGAAGGAAGGTTCACTCTGGCTTTTCCTGGCCTGCCTCGTGTGACTGAGCAACTGCTAGATCCTTGGACTTCCATCCACAAGTACTGCTGACAATTGTTGGGGAGTTTGACTACAAGCTGTAAGTCATCGACAAATTCCCTAACTATATAGAGACTACCCATACATTCTGTGACTCTAGAGAACCCTGACTAATACAGAAGTTGGTACCAGGAGTGGTTTTAGAGGAGCAGAAGTATAAGAATGAATATTTTAAAAATCTGGAGTTGGTTTGGTAATTCATCAGTACCTTCAACTACTGAAACATCTCCAGATTCTCTTCCTCCTGGGAGTTCGGAAAATATTGATGACCCATGGTTGAAACTATATTTCAAGCTTAAAGAAGCTAATGTCTTTGAGTATCTTGATGAATTAGATAATTCAGTGGTGTACAATACTTTCTACAAGTTGGGGAAAAAATTGAAAAATGATTTTGCTGGCTGGTTGCTCTTAGTGTCTCAGGAAAAAACAATGAAGGAAAGGAAGAAGTTGTGTGACAAAATCGAACAGCTCCAGATGCAAGTAAACAATCTCAAAGTTGCTAAGTGTGCCCTTGAAGAGAATCTTCTCTCTAGCAGCCATAGAGCTCAAGTTGCAGAAAATCAAACTGAAGCCCTCATTATAAGGTTGGCTGAATTACAGTGAAAATTCCGGTCTCAGCAGTTAAAGTAAGGGCATTAATTGGCAAAGAATGGGATCCTATAACTTGGGATGGGGATGTGTGGGAAGACCCTGTTGAAATTGAGAATTTTGAATCTTTAGATTTTTCAAGGATTTGCCCCACCTGAGGAAGTAGAACCCTCAGCCCCACCCCTTGAAATAATGCCTTCTCCATATAATGAAATTAATCCCTCAGAGCCTGATAAACCAACAGTAACTTTTGCTGAAGAAAATGCCAGACAAGGCAATACTGATGTTTCTCAAGTCCACCAATAGTTTCTTCTAGACCTATAACCAGACTCAAGGCAAAACAGGCCCCTAGAGGGGAGGTAGAAAGTGTAGTCCATGAGGAAATACACTATACTACTAAAGAGCTTAATGAGTTTGCTAATTTATTCATGCAGAAGTCTGGGGAATATGCGTGGGAATGGATTTTAAGGGTGTGAGATAAAGTGGAAGGAACATAAAACTAGAGCAAGCTGAGTTTATTGGCATGGGCCCTCTGAGTGGAGATTCTAGGTTGAATATGGAGGCTCGCACAGTTAAAAAAACCTGTCAGGAGTTTGTTTGAATGTTTGGCAGAAGTTTTTATCAAAAGATGGCCTACTGAAAAGGAGTTGGAGATGCCTGATATCCCTTGGCTTAGTGTTGATGAAGGGGTTTTAAGGCTTAGGGAAATTGCAATGCTAGAGTGGATACATAGTGTAAAACCTAAGTATCCACAATGGGAAGGTCCAGAAGATATGCCCTTCACCAGTCCTATAAGACGCAAACTGGTGAGAGGGGCACCAGCACATTTAAAGATTTTTGTTCTTGCCCTTTTCCTTGTGCCAGACTTTAGGGTTGGAGATGCTGCTGCTCAATTAGATGAATTAAATTCAATGGGTTTAACTGGGCCTTGAGGTAACAAGGGCCAGGTGGCAGCATTGAATCGCCAGAGACAAGGTGATCGTAGTTATTATAATGGACAGGGTATACAAAACAGTGTTTATAATGACATACCCCATAATGGTCAGTACAAGAGAGGTGGAACTTATAATGGCATGACTCTTTTGGACCTTTGATACTGGCTAGTCAATCATGGTGTTTCCAGGCATGAAATAGATAGGAAACCTACTGCATATCTGTTTGATCTGTATAAGGTGAAAAATTCTCAAACAAATGAAAGAAAGACTACACTGGATCATGGCAAAAGGCAATCTCAGCCAGTGAATCAATTTCCAGACTTGAGTCAGTTTGCAGAGACAGAACCCCTTGAATGACAGGGTGGCCAGGTTCCTCTGAGGAAGAATATTGATAAGACACCTAAAAGTTTTGCTGTTAGTCTTTCCCCAGTTCTTCCCCAGAAAAACCTACGGCCTTTTACAAGGGTAACTGTACACTGGGAGGAAGGAAATAATCAGACTTTCCGGGGTCTATTGGATACGGGTTCTGAATTTACATTGATCCCAGGAGATCCCAAGGAACACTGTGGCCCTCCAGTTAGAGTAGGAGCTTATGGAGGACAGGTGATTAATGGAGTTTGACTGATGTTCGACTCACAGTAGGTCCAGTAGATCCCTGAACACATCCTGTGGTCATTTCCCAAGGTCCAGAATGTATAATTGGGATAGATATACTCAGAAATTGGCCGAACTATCACATTGGTTCCCTGACCTGTGGAGTGAGGGCTATTATGGTTGGAAAGGCAAAATGGAAGCCTTTAGAGTTGCCTCTGCCAAGCAAAATAGTGAATCAAAAACAGTATCGTATTCCTGGAGGAATTGCAGAAATTACTGCCACTATCAAGGACTTGAAAGATACAGGGGTGGTGGTTCCTACCACGTCTCCCTTTAACTCTCCTATCTGGCCATTGCAGAAGACAGATGGGTCATGGAGAATGACAGTTGACTATCAGAAACTAAATCAGGTGGTAACTCCAATTATAGCTGCTGTACCAGATGTAGTTTCATTAGTTGAGCAAATTATCACATCTCCTGGAACATGGTATGCAGCTATTGATCTGGCAAATGCCTTCTTCTCAGTACCTGTCCATAAAGACCACCAAAAACAATTTTCTTTCAGTTGGCAAGGCCAGCAGTATACATTTACAGTTTTGCCTCAAGGATATATTAACTCTCCTGCCCTGTGTCATAACTTAGTTAGAAGGGATCTTGATCGTTTGTCTCTTCCACAAAATATCACATTGGTGCACTATATTGATGACATTCTGATTGGACCAAGTGAGCAGGAAGTAGCAACCACTTTGGATTCATTGGTAACACATATGCGTATCAGAGGATGGGAAATAAATCCAACCAAAATTCAAGGACCATCTACCTCAATGAAACTCTTAGGAGTACAGTGGTGTGGAGCATGCAGAGATATTCCTTCTAAGGTGAAAGATAAGTTATTACACCTGGCCCCTCCCACCACCAAGAAAGAAACACAACATTTAGTGGGTCTATTTGGATTCTGGAGACAGCACATTCCTCACTTAGGTGTGTTACTCAGGCCTATTTATCAAGTGACTCGGAAAGCTGCTAGCTTGTGTGGGGCTGGGAACAAGAGAAGACTCTTCAACAGGTCCAGGCTGCTGTGCAGGCTGCACTACCACTTGGACCATATGATCCAGCTGACCCAATGGTACTTGAGGTGGCAGAGAGAGATGCTGTTTGGAGCCTCTGGCAGGCCCCTATAGGTGAATCACAGAAGAGACCTTTGGGATTTTGGAGCAAAGCTCTACCATTATCTGCAGACAACTACTCTCCCTTTGAAAAACAGATCTTGTCTTGCTATTGGGCCTTAGTGGAAACTGAATATTTGACAATAGGACACCAAGTTACTATGCGACCTGAACTGCCCATCATGACCTGGGTGTTATCAGACCCTTCAAGTCATAAAGTAGGACATGCACAGCAGCAGTCTATTATCAAATGGAAGTGGTATATACGTGATCAGGCCTGAGCAGGTCCTGAAGGAACAAGCAAGTTACATGAAGAAGTTGCTCAGATGCCTATTGTTTCTACTCCTGTTACAATGCCATCTGCTCTCAACAACCCTGAGATTCCACCTCACACCTGTCAGAATGGCTAAGATCAAAAACACAGGAGACAGCAGTTGTTGGCGAGGATGTGGAGAAAGAGGAACACTCCTCCACTGCTGGTGGGATTGCAAGCTGGTACAACCACTCTGGAAAGCAGTCTGGCGGTTCCTTAGAAAACTGGGCATGACACTCCCAGGTTCTACCACTCCTGGGCATATACCCAGAGACCTCCCCGGCATGCAATAAGGACACATACTCCACTATGTTCATAGCAGCCTTTTTTATAATAGCCAGAAGCTGGAAAGAACCCAGGTGTCCCTCAATGGAGGAATGGGTACAGAAGATGTGGTATATTTACACAATGGAATACTACTATGCAATTAAAAACAATGGATTCATGAAATTCTTAGGCAAATGGTCAGAACTGGAAAATATTATCTTTAGTGAGGTAACCCAATCACAAATGAACACACATGGTATGCAGTCACTGATAAGGGGATATTAACCCAGAAGCTCGGAACACCCAAGACACAACTCACATATTAATTGATTTCCCAGAAGAAGGAAGGAGAGACCCCTGGTCCTGGAAAGACTGGATGTAGCAGTGTAGGGCAATATCAGGACAGAGAAGTGGGAGGGGGTTGAATGGGGAACAGGGAGAGGGAAGAGGGCTTATGGGACTTCGGGGAGGTGGAACCTGGAAAGGGGAAATCATTGGGAATGTAAATAAAAAACATAGAAAATTTTAAAAAAAGAAAAAAAAGACAAGAGATTAATGCCAACAGAGCTTTAAATTTGATATGCCATTTTAGTATACAAATGGATAGCTTTATAAACAATGATCTAGTTTAATATTGCATGGTCTAGGGATTTGCTTCTTTATATGAGATAGGGTGTCAAGGTAAACAGAACAACCAGCCTGTCTTTTTGGAATATGAAGCTTACATGGGAGAACTAATGATAGCTCATTAGAGCTAACATAAAGTAGGGTATCAATACTGCTTTGAGCAAGCAATCCTTCTCCTTGAAAGTGGGACTTCCATGATAGAACAGATGGCTACTCAGACTACTGCAGAAAATAGAACCCAGGCCAAGACCTCTAAGTAAGTATGGTATGTTTGAAGACACACATGTGCTCTAAGAGGAAAAGAAATTTAAATAAAGTTGAATACAGGAAATATTACTAAATTAAAAAAAACATCAATTAAGCTACATCCCAGCACAATATTTTCTTACTTCTTAATAAATTTGTGTTCCAATTATGTTTATGGATGATTGTTTATAATTCCTAATGCTACTGATGATGCACAGGAAGAAACAGCCCACATATATTTCACTAGATTTGCTGAGCATATTATACCCTCCATGTATTTGTGCAATTTATCAGGGTTCCTCATGGAAAAAGGCCTAACAGATTAATTTCCAGAGTGGTTGCATCAGTCTGCAATCCCACCAGCAATTCTTCTTTCTCCACATCCTTATCAGCATGTACTGTCACTTGAGTTTTTGATCTTAATTATTCTAATTAATATAAGGTGGAATCTCAGGTTCCTTTTGATTTACACTTTCCTGTTGACTAAAGACTTTGAACATATTTTTACATCCATTTCCAGCATTTGAGATAAATCTGTTGAGAATTCTCTGATTAGCTCTGTACCCCAAATTTAAATGATTATTTTTTTTGGAGTCTAACTTCTTGACTTCTTTATATTTTGAACATTAGCCATCTATGCTTTGTGGAGTTAGTAAAGAACCTCTTCCAATCTGTAGGCTGCTGTTTTGTCCTATTGACATTTTCCATTGCCTTACCAAGTTTTTCAGTTTCAAGAGGTCACATTCTTCAATTGTTGAGTTAGAGCCTGAGACATAGATGTTCTATTTTCCCCGTGCGAATGCCTTTGAAGTTATTTCCCACTTTCAGTTTTATTAGATTCAGTGTATCTGGTTTTATACTGAAGTCCTTGATCCACTTGGATTTGACGTTTATACAGGGTGATAAATATGGATCAATTTGCATTCTTGTATATGCAGTCTTCCAGTTAGCCCAGACCCAATTTTTGATGCTTTCTTTTTCACTGTAGGGTTTTGGCTTCTTTGTCAAAGATCATGTTTCTATAGGTATGTGGGTACATTTCTGGATCTTTGCCTCTATTCCATTGATTCATCTGTCTCTGTCAAAATACTATCCTGTTTTTTTATCACTATGCCAGCTTGAAATCTGGCATAGTGATTCCCCCAGTTCTTTTCTTGTAATTGTTTTGGGTATCCTGGGATTTTTTTGTATATTTTTCAAAGGAACTTTCAAAAACTAATGAGATGAACATGATTTTTTTTCCTTTGAGGGTCCTCCCCTACCCGCCTACCCACCTGACTCCTCAAGCCTTACAACTGTAGCATTTTCCTAAGCTGGGTCATCGATCCTCCACAGGACCAAGAGTCTCCCCTACCTTTGATGCCAGATAAGGTATTCATCTGTTACATATGCAGATGGAGCCATGGGTCCTTCCATGTGTACTATTTGGTTGGTTTAGTCCCTGGGAGCTTTGGGGCATGTGGATGGTTAATAATGTTCTTCCTGTGTGATTGCTAACCCCTTCTGCTAACTCCTCCTTTGGAGTCCCCAAGCTTACTCAGATGATTGACTGCGTATCTTCACATGTGTATTGGTTAGGCTTTGGTTAAACTTCTCAATGGATAGCTATACCAGGCTGATGTCAGCAAGTGCTTCTTAGCATCAACAATAGAGTCTAGGTTTGTTGTCTATCGATGGGATGGATCCCTAGGTGGGGCAGTCTCTGGATGGTCTTTCCTTCAAAACCCCAAAACCTACCAGGATCTGACATGAAATGTACTTCACAAAGATTTCTTGGGAAGTTTGCACATGAATTTGCACTTTTATGTATTAATTTCAGGAACCAGTGTTGTTGTTGTGATGATATAGTCTTCATTCTCTGTATAGAGAATATCTTTTGTATTGTATGTATGGATCATGTGTCATAGAAAACCTATGACCTTTGATTTAAGCAGGATATGGGACGTGGGATATAGAGGAGGAGAAAGAATTAGGGAGAGAGGTGCAAAAAACATCAGTCCAGGGAAGATGTGAAAGGGATTCCTGGTACCTGAACACAGGAAACCAGCCATATGACAAAATGTAAACTAAAATAAATGGGTTATCCTAACTTAAGATTCTAGTCAGAGAAGTGTCTAACTATATATGTCCAAGGTATTTGTAAATATAATTTAACTCTGAGTCTTATTTTTAGGATCATGTGGCTAGAAGACAGATACAAACATAGCTTTTACATTTACTATTGGACAATCATCCTCTATTTATTGCAAATCAGGGTCTCTTAAATAGTAATGGAAAAATTTATTTGAATTGATTTTAATAGTGGCCAGGCCAGCCTCTACAGCATCTAATTAATCAAGTGTCCAAATTGGACACAGTAAACTCTGACAGGTTAAGTGGCAGTGGGTCAGGCAGAGATTTTTTTCACTCAAAATCAGTAGAGTGGAGGCTTAGGATTCTGGAGTTTATTACTACATGAAAACTATACATGATCCACCCACAATGATACAGACCCAAACAAAACATCCTTGTTTGAGGCAGTGCACCTACCAAAGTGCTGCCCTTCCTGCCGAGGAGTAGAGCACTCTCTGTCTGTCTGATAGGAAGGGACTGGGGTACTTGAACAATTGTTTGCCATAAGATCTCTGATGGGACTCATTGGGCTGGATGAGTGGTTTGACTAGGCCTCAAGTTCCATCAATTTCTGATCCTTCTAGCGGAAGAGCCATGGTATTGCCTCTGTGTCAGGAGAAGTTAATCTAATTAATCTAGTTTATTCTTGAAATTTTAACCATTTAAGTTTTAAAATTAGTCTATTGTTCTTCATCATATTCGTTCCTTTTAATTTTGTATTTGTATTTATGAAGTTTTCATTTAAGTTTTTGAATGCTTAGATATCTATCTGCATTTTCTTTTATTATCCTAAATAGCCTTATGGCATTATTTTGAATACCTTCTGAAAGAATTGTATTATTTCATTTTGAAAAGGATGAGTAACCAGATAGAAGGTATACTTATTTGGAGACATAATTTTATTGATTTTATATTATTTCTTATGTCTTTATATTGATATTTCTGAATCTGACAGAATAGTTGGTTCTATGAATTTTATTGTTGGATTTTTATAGTGAAAGACTTACTTCTATAGGTTGAACTTGGCTCAGGATGTGTATATTTTTGCAGTCTGTATAATTCTTCTCTAATTGTTACCAACACTAACAAAACCTGCAAGTGTCCTAGTGGCCTAAACTTTGGTATTTGCATCTTATCTACCAATAGGGAGATGGGTCTAATAAGTCTATAGTTCTCCAATAAACCTATAGTTCTATGCAAGGTAGGCTAGTGGCAAAAGATCTTAGAGCACAGCACTGTGTAAGTAGGTCCTTTCACAGTTTCCTCAGACTGTGGAGGATACGGTTTCCTCAGTGTCTTCAGTTGGGCACGAGATTACATGTGTATATGACCCTTTGTTGAATGAGAGCACAATATGTACTAGGTGCCTTCTGTGAAGAAGTACAATGGTGAGAATTGCTTCCTATGTGCCTGTATGGGAAGATATGCCAGCAACAAAGAGTTCTGGGTCATGATTATAAACCGCTATAGGCCTTACATATACATACTCATAGCTACAAAATATTCATTTCCTTCTAAGTTGTTCACAAACAATGACCAGAAGTACTAGGCACAAGATACTTCATATACATCTTCCAAGGCTGTTTGATTTTTGTGTGTGTGTGTGTGTGTGTACCTTAGTGTCAACAAAATGTCTCATTTCATACTATGGATTTTCTCATATACTCTAGTTGGACAGTATTTGGTCTTTGTTGTGGTTCTCATTGTGTAAATGAAAGCTAAGAAAGCACCTGTCTTCATTTATTGTACCAGAGGTCCTGGAGCCTTTTTTGATGGTCTCTCTGCTACCATATCTTTGAACCAATCTCTCTGTCTCCCTGTTCATACACCTACCTCTCTTTTAATCCTGTCTTCCTCTTCTCATTCATTTTCAAAATAATTTCTTTCTCCTTAAAGATTGCAGTTGCCATGTCAGTTTCTGTTCATTAGTGATAATTAATATGTCAAATATGCAGTCGTTAAATTAATGCTTTATTAAATGAATGAGAAAAAGATTATCTAAAATCTAATGAACAGAGATGAAAACATAGAAAGGGAAGAATGATAAGTCATGATATTTTTTTTTCATAATGACAATTCTAACCAATAGCCAGTCATCTGCATAACAGAAAAAAAAAACTAACAGTACATAGAGACAGGGTTTCAGCTGCAACACTTGGATTTGTCTGTTGACAAGCAGAAAACAGAACCTGTATATTTTGTTTAGTATATTACAGCAGAACAGTCAATTTAATAAGTTTATTTATAAGATACTTGTCAACTATGTATATGCATTTATATACATTTTTATTAACAGCAAAGCAGAATATAAAGAGAATGTTTTATACTCTACTGTGAGACAATGTTTATCATACAATGAAAGAGGGGCCATCACTTTCATCATCTGATCATCAAGAAACCAAATCAGAGGAGAGGTGCAGCCAGGTACACAGGGAACCCCTGAGTGTAAGATCACTTGGGACACAGCCCGCCTGGGCCCCACCTTCACCCAGGAGCTGAGCAGCACCGCCACAGTCATCTATGCACCTATATTGCTAGGGGACATCTGCTCAGCAAGAAGTCCTGTGGTTAGAGGTGAGGCCACCATCTACACTCCTGTGGCTGAGTAGGCTGTTAAAGACAGGAACGCAGAGAACAACCAAGTGTAAGATCACTTGGGACTTGGATGACCACGGCCCCCCCTGCACCAAGGAGCTGGGCAGCCACAGAGCACTCTGTGCTATGTGAAAGTGAGTCACACAGGGCTGTTGAGATTGGCTTGCAGGCACAGAGGAGGGACAAGCACCAGCCAGTGACAGCAGGACCAACTAACACCAGAGATAATCAGATGGCAAAAGGCAAATATAGGAACGTTACTAACAGAAATCATGGCATATGGCACAATCTAAACCCAATTCTCCCACAACAGCAAGTCCTAGGTACCCCAACACACCAGAAAAGCAAGATTTGGATTTAAAATCACAGCTCATAATGCTGATAGAAGTCTTCAAGAAAGATATAAATAACTCTCTTAAAGAAATACAGGAGAACACAAGTAAACAGGGAGAAGCCCTTAAAAAAACTGCAGGAAAACACAACAAAACAGGGGAAAGAATTGAACAAAACCATCCAGGATCAAAATATGGAGGTAGAAATAATAAAGAAATCATAAAGGGAAACACCTTTGGACATAGAAAACCTAGGAAAGAAGTCAGGAGTCATGGATCCAAGCATCAACAACAGAATACAAGAGATAGAAGAGAGAAACTCAGATGCAGAAGATACCATAGAAAACATTGACACAACAGTCAAAGAAAATGCAAGATTCAAAAAGCTCCTGACCCAAAACATCCAGGAAATCTAGGACGAAATGAAAAGATCATATCTAAGGATTATAGGTATAGTAGAGAGTGAAGATTTCCAACTTAAATGGTCAGTAAATGTCTTCAACAAAATTATAAAAGAAAACTTCCCTAACCTGAAAAAAGAAATTCACATGAACATACAAGAAGCCTGTAGAACTTGAAATAGATTTGATCAGAAAAGAAATTCCTCCTGTCACATAATAATTAAAACACCAAATGTACTAAACAAAGAAAGAATATTAAAAGTAGTAAGGGAAAAAGGGCAAGAAACATATAAAGGTGGACCCTTTCAGAAATACACCAGACATCTAGCCAGAGGCTATGAAAGCCAAAAGAGCCTGGGCAGATGTCATACAAATCCTACGGGAACACAAATGCCAACCTAGACTGCTATATCCAGAAAATCTCTCAATTACCATAGATGGAGTAACCAAGGTATCCCATGACAAAAAAAAAAAATTACTCACTATCTTTCCACAAACCCGGCCCTTTAAAAGATAATGAATGGAACACACCAACAAAAGGAGGAAAACTGCACACTAGAAATAGCATCTCAGTGTCAAAGACAAATACTCCCTCATAGTAAAAGGCTAGAAGAGAGTTTCCCAAGCAAATGGTCCCAGGAAACAAGCTGGAGTAGCCAATCTAATATCCAGTAAAATAGACTTTCTACCAAAAGTCATCAAAAAAGGCAGGGAAGGATACTTTATGCTCATAAAAGGAAAAATCTACCAAGAAGTTTTCTTAATTCTGAACATCTATGCTCCAAATAAAAGGGCACCCTCATTCATAATAGAAATTTTACTAAAGCTTAAAGTACATATTGCACCTCACACAATAATTGTGGGTGCTTTCAATACCATACTCTCCTCAATGGACAGATCAAGGAAACACAAACTAAACAGAAACACAGTGAAAGTAACAGAAATTTTGGACTAAATGGATTTAATATATATATATATATATATATATATATATATATGATATAGATATAGATAGATAGATATAAAACTTTTCATCCTAAATCAAAAGAATTTACCTTCTTCTCAGCACCTCATGGTACCTTCTCCAAAATTGACCATATAATTTGTCACAAAACAGACCTCAACAATTATAAGAAGATCGAACTAAAACCATGCCTCCTATCAGATTACTATGGAGCAATGGTGGTCTTCTATAGCAACAAAAACAACGGAAAGCCCACATACACATGGAAGCTGAACAATGCTCTACTCAGTGATACCTTGGACAAGGAAGAAATAAGGAAAGAAATCAAAGACATTTTAGAAGTTAATGAAAATGAAGGCAGAACATACCCAAATTTATGGGACACAATGAAAGCAGAGCTAGAGGAAAACTCATAACTCTGAGTGCCTTCAAAAAGAAGCTGGAGAGAGCATACACTAGCAGCTTAACAGCCCATCTGAAAGCTTTAGAATAGAAAGGAGCTAATACACCCAAGAGGAGGAGAAGGCAGGAAATCATCATACTCAGGGCTGAAATCAACCAAGTAGAAACCAAAAGAACTATACTGAGAATCAACAAAATTAGGAGTTGGTTCTTTGAGAAAATCAACAAGATAGATAAAAAATTTAGCCAGACTAAACAGAGGGCACATAGACAGTATCCAAATTAACAATATCAGAAATGAAAAGGGAGATATAACATCAAAACCTGAGGAAATTCAAAAAATCATCAGATCCTAGTAGAAAAGCTATAATCAACTCAACTGGAAAATCTGGAGGAAATGGACAATTTTCTAGACATATACCAAGTACCAAAGTTAAATCAGAATCTGATAGACCATATAAACTGTCCTGTAACCCCTAAAGATATAGAGATGGTCATTGACAGTCTCCTAACCAAAAAGGCACAGGACCAGATGGTTTTAGTGCAGAATTCTATCAGAACTTCAAAAAATGCCTAACACCAAGACTCTTCAAACTGTTCCAGAAAATCGAAACAGAAGGAACACTACCCAACTCATTCTATGAAGCCACAATTTCACTGTTACCAAAACAAAACAAAGATCCAAAAAAGAAAGAGAACTTCAGACCAATTTCCCTTATGCATATTGATGCAAACATATTCAATAAAATTCTTGCCAACCGAATCCAAGAACACATCAAAATGATCATTCACCATGATCAAGTAGGCTTGATCCCACAGATGCAGGGATGGTTCAATATATGGAAATTCATCAAAGTAATCCACTACATAAACAAACTACAAGAAAAAAACCACAAGGTTATTTCATTAGATACTGAAAATCATTTGACAAAATTCAGCATCCTTTCATGTTAAAAGTCTTAGAAAGAACAGGAAACCAAGGCCCATTCCTAAACATAGTAAATGCAATATACAGCAAGCCAGTAGCTAACATCAAACTAAATGGAGAGAAATTTGAAGCATTTCCACTAAAACCAGGGACTAGACAAGGCTGCCCTCTCTCTCCCTATCTATTCAATATAGTAATTGAAGTTCTAGCTGGAGCAATTAGACAGTGAAAAGGAGGCCAAAGGGATACAAATTGGAAAGGAAGAAGTAAAATTATCACTATTTGCATATGATGTGATAGTATACTTAAGCGACCCAAAAAACTCCACCAGAGAATACCTACAACTGATAAACAATTTCAGCAAAGTGGCTGGATATAAAATTAACTCAAGCAAAACAGTAGCCTTCCTATACTCAAAGGATAAACAAGCTGAGAAAGAAATTAGGGAAATGTCACCCTTCACAATAGCCACAAACAATATAAAGTACTTGCTGTGCCTCTAACCAAACAAGTGAAAGATCTTTGTGACAAGAACTTCAAGTCTCTGAAGAAAGAAATTGAAGTAGACCTTAGAAGATGGAAAAATCTTCCATGCCTGTGGATTGGTAGGATTAATATAGTAAAACTATAGTGCTATATAGTGTGAGGGCTTATAAAATGTTCAGATGATAAAATATCAATCAATCTAGGCTGTACAGTGAGAAATGCTGATAGAAAAAAACACAACTAGGAACTAAGATGGAGAATCAGAGCTGCTGTTCTTTCCAGATAACTCTAGCTATGCAAAAACCAGAATTATATTGTACTCACTGCTAAATTCTATATGTGAAGAAGCATGCACAGATGTCCATCAACTACAAACACTGCATCAAGTGTCCAGTAAAGGGTGTCATAACATAGGCAGAGAAGGGCAAAGTGGTTTATTCTGACAGTCTCAATACTTATTAACAATACTCAGCATCATTTGCACAGATATTTCTTTTATCTGGTGTTCTTGTCTCTTAGAATGTCCTTCACTGTGCTGTGGCATGCTCAGCATACACAAGGGGAAATAAAATAGGAAGATGCTGTCCTTCTCACTGATCACTGGAGCACTCATCTGGATTTCTGGTAAGGTTATTGGACAAAGCATAAAAGCAAATGATGGTACCCAATTTTCATTCAATATATGGAAATACTGATTCATAGGAATTTTTGGTGTTTTGATCTGAAAATTAAAAAGATAATGTATTCTGCCTTTTCTTTACTAATATTTGATGAGTGCTTTTAGTCTCAGTGGGTGGCTTTGTGATGACCCAGTCTCCAGTTGTCCCACTGTAACTCCAGGGGAAATAGTGACTATGCATAGCCTGCCAGAGCACTGATATAATGTGATATGGGAAGCAGAAAACGAAACAAAAACAAGCAAACAAAACAGGCTTGAAAGGTCCATATCAAGGATGCTTTTCTGATCATCTCTTGCCTTCCCCCATCTCCTTAGTTTTAGTGGCAGTGGATCAGAGACAGACAGACTTCACCTTTCCATCAGGAACCTCCAATTTGAAGATATTCAACTTGCTTCTTTTCACAAGGAAACAGCTTGCCTTCCACATGGTTACAGATCAGAGTGCAATCTACACAATGAAGCTGAAATGTGAGGTTTTGTTGCCCCAGCTGCTCCGTGTAGTGTGTCCATCTGATATAGAGATTCTTCAGACTGAAGACACAGTATAAGCCTTCAGTTTATAAAAATATTTGGGGTAGGGGAACATGGGGAGCACTCCTGTATCTGAAATCTCTTTACTCTACCTTAGCACCATAATTACAGACTTAACAGACTGGTTTGATTGACAGTCACCCTCTCTGTGTGAAACAAATCAGAAGTATTGGTAGCCTGACCTGGGTATGAAAAAACCTGATGAACTACGTGAAAGACTCTTCATTTATACCAATTCATTTGGTAAAGTAGTCTGTAAGGAAAATGGACATAAATTTCTGCATAGTGAGTGGAAAAAGCAAGAATGCTGCAGTCCCCAGGGACAATATATGGCTGGAAGAAGGAATAATCTTAAATGAAATTCATCCAGGTCCAGGAACAATGTAGAGTTTCAACTGAAGACCAAATGTCTCATAGTAAGAAAATCTTAATGTTAGTTAATAATTTGAAAAATGAATGGATTATTTCTGTGTGTGTATGTGTGTCTGTGTGTGTGTGTGTGTTGTGTGCGTGTGTGTCTATTTATTGATGGAAGGTTGAAGATGTGTTTATCTGAAAGGTGTTGGTAAAGAGGGTTGAATAGGGGAAAAATGAATGAAATTATCAAAGAACCAATAAAATATTATAACTAAATCTGAATACATTCCTGAAAATAAAAGTTACAGCATCTTACAATTAATGTTTTAAAAACAAATATCTTTTAAAAAATATGTATTATACGTGTGAATGCATGTTCATGTGTGTGTGTGTGTGTGTGTGTGTGTGTGTGTGTGTGTATTGTGGGTGTGTGTATGCCTGTCTACATACATATAGTATATTATCTATTTATAAGAGCAAATTTTATTTTTGTTTGCTTTTGGGTAACCATTTTATAAAACAGTTTCTACACCTATAAATTTTTCAGGAAATTACATGATTTTAATTTATCTATACAATGGAATAAATCCATGTGGTATATATGTGCTATATTTTCTTTATTTACTAATGTTTATGAGCATCTATGCTAGCTCCATTTATTAAATCTCATGCAAAGGTGAACAATAAACATAGAAGTACACATATCTTACTGGTGAAGTATAGATCTTTTAGTACATGCACTAGAATGTTGTGACTGAGTAGTCATGTAGGATTGACACTTTTAATGTTTTAAGAAAAGTTTACATTTATTTCCAAATTTGCTGTACTGGGTTGCTCTCCTATGTACAGTGAATAAGAGCTCTTCTTTTCCCAAACCTACATCAACATGTGCAATACTTTTTGATGGTAATCATTTTAATTTGCATTTCCTTGATGACAGTGAATGATGAACACATTAAAAATATTTAATTGCTATTAGTAGCACATAATAATTATTTTTAAATTCTGTTTTACTTATGTGTATACATATATGTTTGTTTATAAAAATGCCATGTGTGTGAAGTTGTCCACTATGGCTCCAAAACAGTGTTGGATCCCATCTCCTGAAGCTACAGTTTCATTTCATTAAGAACCCACTTATATGTGTGCTGAGAACCAAACTCAGTGTGTCTGGAATAGTAGCCAGTGCTTTTGACTACTTAGCCCTTTCTCTAAACTCTCTTCCTAACAATTTTATAGAGCTATGTTATAAGAAGTGTTATTTGTATGATTGGTTTTATAATTTCATGCACACAACTCATAATTTACACAGTATGGTACAGTATCATTTGTCATGAAGGGTTCTCTGAGAAATATTTACACTATTAATCACAAACTAAGGAATGTGACCATCAAGAAAAAAGGAGGACAAGGAAGCAGGTAGCTTAACTGTACATCTTCTTGTCTCTCCCTCCATTCCCATAAATCCAATCCCCTGTCTTATTCCCATTGCTGTTGTAGACTACCAGTTGAGGCATTCTCTTCTTCTCTGCCTCCTTCTCCAGAGGTCCACAGATATCTTTTCATATAACCACCCTATCTCATTCAAACTGATATCCCAATCCCCATTGCCAGCAGTCTGTTCATGGAAGCATTTCAATAGAGTGCTAAAAAAACAGGTCAGCGAAGCAGGTGGGCTAACTGCAAATCTTCATTCTTCCTCATCTCCAACATACTGAATCCCTCAGTCTTATTCCTAGTTATATATCTGATTAGCTGTTTTGACTTTTCCTCACTCTCTGTCCCTATTCTCAGACCTCTGAATAGATTCTGGAGGACTACCCTTCATTCTTCAATTCCATGGACACTTTTATTCTTTTAGATTTTGTTTTTGTTTCTTTTTAATTTTATTTTATCTTTTGTTTTACACTCTAGATTTTATCCTCCTGGTCCACCTTCTGATTGTTTCCCATCCCATACCTCCTCCCCATCCCCTGTCTTCTTGAGGATGCTCCCTTCCACCCCTTATTACCACACCAGACCTCTAAACACCAAGGGGCCTCCAGTCTCTTGACGATTAGGTACATCTTCTGTGACTGAACCCAGACCTTAAGTCTTCTACTGTATATGTGTTGGGACCGTCATATCAGCTGGTGTATGATGCCTGGTTCATGGTCCAGTGTCTGAGAGATCTCGGGGGTCCAAGTTAATTGAGACTTCTGGTCCTCCTACAGGGTCAACCTCCTCCTCAGCTTCTTCCAGCTTTTTCCTAATTCAACCACAGGAGTCAACAGCATCTTTTTATTGTTTGGGTGTAAATAACTGCATATCTTTATTGTTAACCCCTTAGCCAATCCCCATTTATAATTTTCAGTACCAAATACATAGGAAGACATACTTGATGGAAGGGCTTGTGGTCACATCAATCAGGATCTCAAAAAAAAAAAAAAAAAAACTTCACACAAGGAGACACACAACTACTATACTCTATCTACAACCAGAATGAACAACTGAAAAGATGGAAAAAAAGCATGCACCCAATAAAGACAAGACCAGATATCAGCACATAGAATTACAATTTCCCCAATCTTAGATGCCTAGATACTAGTGTAAAATACAATCATTAACAGCCAGGACATGTTCTCAAAAATAAAGATAAAATATATTAAAAAATAGTTTGGTTTGACATTTTTATTTTCCTCCATAATTTAAAATCTAAAATCTCTCTCTGTGTCTCTCTGTCTCTCTGTCTCTGTCTCTGTCTCTCTGTCTCTGTCTCTCTCTGTCTCTCTCTCTCTTTCTCTCTCTCTCTCTCTCTCTCTCTCTCTCTCTCTCTCTCTCTCTCTGTGTGTGTGTGTGTGTGTGTGTGTGTGTGTGTGTGTGTGTGTGTGTGTGTGTGTAAGATGGAGGAGTAAACCACAGGGTAGGCTCGAAGTCCCCAGAGGACTGATGGTAACCTCCTCCTCCATCACCCTTCATTTTTGAGACAGGCTCTTTTGCTAAATGTAGAATTTTCCCATTGTCTAGAACAGTTCATCGGAGATACACTTTGATTTGCTTTTCTTCATTCTCAAGTGCTGGAGTTACAGTTAAATGTGGCCGAACTTGGATTTTATGTGTTGAGAATTTAACTTGACTTCTCATTTGTAAGTATCATGGCAAATACTTTTCAGAGACATCTCCATGACCTTGAAACTAATTTATTAAAAGTGAAAAGGATAGTCTTCACCCTCAGGATGAGTAGTTGTTTGAGGCTAATGTATTGCAATACCATGAATAATAAATTTCATTTATTTAATGTCCAGTTTCCTGTTCATGCATTAATCAGTGAAACATTTTTAACATTCTCAGGATTATGAACATCTCCAGTCATGGCACTATAGATTCTTTTTAACAAATTTTTCTTGAAATTTTTTCTATATGTTTGTAACTGAAGAAACTGCATACCAAAATAATATACTTTATGTGATACTTAGGAATATATTTTAAGACCTGAAGTTTCATGTTTGATTCTATGATTATGCAAACTCATTAATTTTTACACATTGTTCGTATTTTATTCTTCTAATGCTACATCATGTCACTTTTGAATAAAACATAAAATGTAGTTCTATTATTATGTAAATATAGATAATCTAACACTTAAATGCTTTTCCTGTTTTGACTCATTTCTTGAAAATTAAAAACTACCAAAATATACAGAAGATTATTGATTAAATCTTCTCACCTCAAATATACCAGATAACAAATGAACAACATTGTGTTATATAAATGTAGTGCATTTCCACAATCTATCCATCCATTGGTTGGCCCCTAGGCCTTTTCTTATTTCAAGATAGTATGAAAAGAGCAGCAAAGAACTGGATGAGCAAGTGGCTCTACAGTAGGTTGTGGAGTCTTTTGGGTATAAACCCAAAAGTAGTATAACTAGATCTTGTAGTAGATCCTATTCCTAGTTTTCTGAGCAACATCTACACAGATTTCCATAGTACTGTAAGAGTTTGTACTTCCTTCAGCTGTTTCTTTTTCCCCACATCCTCATCAGAATGAGCTATCATTGGTTTAATTGTTTTTGGCTATTCTAACATCCTGACTTTTATAAGAGGAAAGCAACACTGAAAGTGGAAGTAGACAGGAATTTCTATCCCTAACCAAGAAACTTTCTGCAATGAACAGCAGCTTGTAAAGAAAAACTATTTTTCTCTAAAGGACTCTCAATGAATTTATTAAGCACACTTAAGGAAAGGCCCGATTCCCACAGATGCCAAGCAAAATGAACTCAGTGGTATTTTTGTGCACTTTTCCTCATATTGCTTTGTTTAGAAATTTGATATATTACAGGTCTTTTATGTGTATATTTTGGTCTTAGATTTTGTGCTTTTATTGGTTTATTTTTATGTGGGTATGTTTCTTATGGCATTTTTTTTAAATTCAGTTTCTTTATTGTTTTTCTTGATGAATTTTTGTTATTGTTGCTGTTATGTTTTTAATTCTGTTCTTTTGTTTCTTAACTTTTATTGGCCATTTTATTTTTTCAAATGAGAGACTAAAAGGAAGGGCATGGACATTGGTATCTGGGGAGATAGGTAGAATATGAAAGGCAATGGGAGAAGTGAAAATGTGACCATAATATATTGTCTAAAATCTTTTTACAATAGAAATATTTAAATATAAATAAAAATTCAAAGTATCAAAAACAGAAGGAAAATTTCATTATTTTATTTTTTTAGTGTAAATATTTCTTTACTGTATTTTCATGTCACAATGCTTTTTTCTGAACACTAACATGAGTAGATTTAATTGATCATTTTAACTGTAAATAACTATTGTGGGTATGGCAGATGGATATCCATCTATTAACTTTTCTGATTCCCTACAATGTCCTGTGATGTCATTTATTCTAGCAAGTACTTCAAGTGTTTCTCATAACCTTAAATTATGCAGTTGGTGTTGAAAAATGGAAACAGAAAATCCCTGATTAAAGACCAGTATTTTATGTTAACTAAATCTGCTTTGCATAAATATCACCCTGAAATTTTCCATTTCTGAGTTGCTATTAATGGATCCTCCTAGACAAGAGACATCAGCTGGAGGGATCAGTGCTCAGCCAACAGAATGGGATCTCAATCTCCACTTTTGTGCTTTCTGTTTTACCTATCAGGTGAGAATAAGAGTAGAAAAAATATTTCTCTCTATTGTTCTCAGCAACCTGCTGGAAATTCCAGAGAGTTTCAGCATATTAAGTAAATTACTTAGAAAAAATTTCCCTAAGGAATTTCACCCAATGGATTGCCTTTTAAATGTGCAATGTATATATGCCTTCATGTGTGCTAAGAGAATCTATATTTACCTTTACTTATGAGATTGCAGAGTTGAAAATGTATAGTGCAATAACTCAGTCTCCATCTACTCTGACTGACAATACTGGAGACTAGATCACCATCACCTACAAGACTAATCCCAATGAGAATACACAGTTCTCTTGGTATCAACAGCAACCAGGCCAGTCCCTAAAGTCTTAGTGTATGGCACAACTGCTCTGATTTCAGGAGTACCAATAAGGTTCAGAGGCAGTCAGCCTGGAGAAGATTTTTTCCTATTGACAAAACAGAGATAGACGTTTCTGCCAGTTATTACTGTGCTGAATGACCAGGGCACCACAGTGTTACTTCCCTAAACAAAAACTTTTATAGAATGGCATGAACCACAGTCCCTTACAAAAGTCAAAATTTCTCTGATGCTTTTAAATTTTTTTTTCATTTTTGACAAAAAGTCCTTCCAAAAATATAAGTTTTCATTTAACATAAGTTAATATTAATTTGGAGGAAAAGAGTGAATGTTCATGAACATTCTGAGTGGTTATAATTAATGGGTTTGTATACACTGTTGCTCTCCTTGGGCCCAGGAACAGTCTAGTGAAAGATTCATGGCAGGACTAAAATATGATCAGAATGGGATTGGTTTTTCCAGTAACATCCATTACATTATACCAACAGACATAACTTCCCAGGTTAGCCATTAAAATACTTTGGGTTCTCAATTGGTTGAGATGGATGATGGTTTTTACCCTCCAGCAGTGGCACAGCAGTTTCCAGCACTGTGACAGTTGGTCAATGGCAACGAGACATTCAGGAAAGAACTAACTTGATTTCCTCTTGCTCAGGAACTTTGTCAGAAATATTAATGCTTGATGTGTGTTCTTCTGAGGAAAATGGTAGTAGAACAGAGTGTCACGTAGACATGTTCTGTACAAAAACACATATGGCTTATTTTTTCCTTATATGGTTAAATACAAATTCCTGTCATTATTCTTATCCTCATTGCTAAACCAAATAATATATTAACTGTTCATAACTGACATTTACTATATTACTTTTATCCATCCAATTCTGCAATCTAGACATAGTGTTAAAATCCTTATCATCTTTGAATGAAAATCTCAGGATAATTTGTATTCTGGCTGTGATGAACAGAAAAATGTATGTTCTATTTCAGTACATCACAAGATAGGAGTGAGGGTAGCATATTTTTTTCATTTAAGAGTATAGAGTATATTATATAGTATAGACAGCTAGAGATATATGTCTGAGTGACATATCTTTTGAGAAAACATGGAATCATCTTTGGGTCTGTGTTCTCACTTGATACTGATCTTTACTGTTAATATAATAAAATATTAGAGCCTATAAAGTTTATAAAGAAAAGCTTTTAAACCAATGTTCTATATTCCAAAAATAAACAATCAGATTTTGCCATCATTTTACCCATGTTTAGGATGTTTTTTTCTATGTCACCTTTCTGTACCTTGGGTCTGAGTAACTTTAGCCTATAATACCTTATATTGTTTATATTTATGTACATGTGAAAATTTTTCTTTTTAGACTTTGAAAACCAGTTTTCCAAACCATATCTAAACTACCCTTTGATAAGATACTTGCTATAGTATTGGAGAAGGGGGAGCTAATTCTTTCAACTATGTACCTACTAGTAAACCTAACAGGCTCCAAACAGTAGTCCTAATCAAATGAACCATTACGGAAACTCTCCAACTGTGAGTTGAGACCACTTACAATGTCAAATGACCCTTTCACAGGGATCATCAGCGATCATCGGAGATATATATATATATTACAAGAGAGTAATTCATAAGAGAGTAATTCATAAGAGTAGCAAAGTTATCATTATACAGTAGGGATTTAAAATAATTTTGTACTTGGGAGTCACCAGAACTTGAGGAACCATTTTAACGTGTTACAGCATTAGGATGGTTGAGAACATCTGGTCCAACTGAAAGCTTTGGTCAAACTCAATAGGTCTTTTTTTTTTTTTTTTTATTTTCTAAGTTTTTTTTTTTTTTTTTTTTTTTTTTTTTTAATTTAATTTTATTTTATTTTTTTAATTTACATTCCAAATCACTTCCCCTTTCCCGTTTCCTCCCTCCCCGAAAGTCCCATAAGCCCCCTTCCCTCCCTCTTTTCTCCGTTCAACCCCCTCTCATTACTCTGTCCTGGCGTTCCCCTACATCCAGTCTTTCCAGGACCAGGGGTCTCTCCTTCCATCTTTTTAGAAATCTATTGATATGCTGATTGTGTCTAGGGTATTCTGAGATTCTGGGTCAATATCCCCTTATCAGTGACTTCATACCATGTGTGATCTTTTGTGATTGGGTTACCTCACTAAGGATGATATTTTCAAGTTCTGACCATTTGCCTAGGAATTTCGTGAATTCATTGTTTTTAATTGCAGAGTAGTATTCCATTGTGTAAATATACCACATCTTCTGAATCCATTCCTCCGTTGAGGGACATCTGGGTTCTTTCCAGCTTCTGGCTATTATAAATAAGGCTGCTATGAATATAGTGGAGCATGTGTCCTTATTGCATGCAGGTAAAGTCTCTGGGTATATGCCCAGGAGTGGTATAGCCGGATCCTCCGGAAGTGTCATGCCCAGTTTTCTGAGGAGCCGCCAGACTGCTTTCCAGAGTGGTTGTACCAGCCTGCAATTCCACCAGCAGTGGAGGAGTGTTCCTCTTTCTCCACATCCTCGCCAACAACTGCTGTCTCCTGTGTTTTTGATCTTAGCCATCCTGACTGGTGTGAGATGGAATCTCAGGGTTGTTTTGATTTGCATTTCCCTAATGACTAAGGATGATGAACATCTCTTTAGGTGCTTCTCAGCCATTAGATATTCTTCAGGTGAGAACTCTTTGTGTAGCTCTGTACCCCATTTTTTAATAGGGTTACTTGCCTCTCTGGAGTTTAACTTCTTGAGTTCTTTGTATATCTTGGATATTAGCCCTCTGTCGGATGTACGGTTGGTAAAGATCATTTCCCAGTTAGTTGGTTGCCGCTTTGTCTTTTTGACGGTGTCTTTTAACCAAACAAGTGAAAGATCTGTATGACAAGAACTTCAAGTCTCTGAAGAAAGAAATTGAAGAAGACCTCGGAAGATGGAAAAATCTGCCATGCTCATGGATTGGCAGGATTAATATAGTAAAAATGAGCATCTTACCAAAAGTAATACACAGATTCAATGCAATCCCCATCAAAATCCCAACTCAATTCTTCATAGAGTTAGAAAGAGCAATTCAAAAATTCATCTGGAATAACAGAAAACCCAGAATAGCTAAAACTATTCTCAAGAGTAAAAGAACCTCTGGGGGAATCAGTATCCCGGACCTCAAGCTGTACTACAGAGCAATAGTGTTAAAAACTGCATGGTATTGGTACAGTAACAGACATGTAGATCAATGGAACAGAATTGAAGACCCAGAAATGAATCCACACTCCTATGGTCACTTGATCTTTGACAAAGGAGCTAAAACCATCCAGTGGAAAAAAGATAGCCTTTTCAACAAATGGTGCTGGCTCAGCTGGAGGTCAACATGCAGAAGAATGCAAATTGACCCATCCTTATCTCCTTGCACTAAGCTCAATTCTAAGTGGATCAAAGATCTCCACATAAAACCAGACACACTGAAACTAATAGAAGGGAAACTAGGGAAGAACCTTGAACATATGGGCACAGGGGAGAATTTCCTGAACAGAACTCCAATAGCTTATGCTCTAAGATCAAGAATAGACAAATGGGACCTCATTAAATTACAAAGTTTTTGCAAGGCAAAAGTTTTTTTATTTACATTCCAAATCATTTCCCCTTTCCCGTTTCCTCCCTTCCCGAAAGTCCCATAAGCCCCCTTCCCTCCCTCTTTTCCCCATTCAACCCCCTCTTGCTTCTTTGTCCTGGCATTCCCCTACATTCAGTCTTTTCAGGACCAGGGGTATCTCCTTCCATCTTCTTGGAAATCTATTGATATGTGAATTGTGTCTAGGGTATTCTGAGATTCTGGTTTAATATCCCCTTAACAGTGTTTGCATATCATGTGTGTTCTTTTGTGATTGGGTCACCTCACTAAGGATGATATTTTCAAGTTCTGACCATTTGCCTAGGAATTTCATGAATTCATTGTTTTTAATTGCAGATTAGTATTCCATTGTGTAAATATACCCATCTTCTGAATGCATTCCTCCGTTGAGGGACATCTGGGTTCTTTCCAGCTTCTGACTATTATAAATAAGACTGCTATGAACATAATGGAGCATGTGTCCTTATTGCATGCAGGTAAAGCCTCTGGGTATATGCCCAGGAGTGGTATAGCCGGATCCTCCGGGAGTGTCATGAGGAACCGCCAGACTGCTTTCCAGAGTGGTTGTACCAGCTTGCAACAAATCAAATATCCTGATTCTGGGGAAGGCACTTGGGTGCAAGAGAGCAGGGGGATAGAGATGGTAGATGACTGGGGAAGAGAATAATCAGAATTTATTATATGAATATATGAGATTGTCAAAGACTTAGTAAAAGTTTTAAAAGTTAAGCCCTACCACAAGTTAATATTTGATGAACTAGCCATTCTTATCACTGCTTTCATGGTTCCTGGATGGTTTGTTGAATATAGGTTCATATTTTAGAAGCTTAGTACCCATTATGGTGCAACTAAAGGAGGATGTAAATTTAAGAGGACGTTCCCATTAAAATGCAGTTAATTGAATGGGGTGAGGAACAGTGACCCGAAGAAATTATAGCTAATAAATTTGAGTCTGTTTTATGCCAAAAAGCACATATTAAACAGGAAAATATTTTTTCAGTGTTATATGTGTGTATGGTATGAATTTTTGTCTATCTTCATGATTGTTTTGCATGTATGTGCCTGTGCATTTGTGGACCCAAAGTTGATATTAGGAGTTTTCCTTTGTCATTCTTACCCCTTATTCATTGCAGCCCGGCATCTCAATCAAATTCAGAACTAGGTGTTATGCTTGCTTTGTAGCCAGTTTATACTGGATTTTTTGATGCTTGAATGGCAAGTGTGCCAGCCCAAAAACATTGATACAATTGCTTGGAATCCAAACTCTAATATTCACATTTGTGTGGCAAGTACTTTATAACCATTGCATTATTTCCCCAGACACAATCTAGTGATTTTAAAATATCAAAACTGTTTCCACAAACATGAATAACCATGTAGCATAAAATAATATACCACTTTTAAATTTTCAGTGGTAAATATATTGGATACCTATGTCCAAAGTCCTAATTATAAAAAACACTAAACATTTATGTTACTTATATTAATTGTATAAACGTTTATATAATTTATAATATCATTTATGTTTTACATAGGCTAGTATCAGTTTGATGCAAAACTCAGTTATTTGCAAGCAGGAAACCCTGAAGTTCCATTTTCAGTATGATAGTAATCCGTATCACTGATGCACCATACATTTCTAAGGAACTAGCAAAGATTCTTAAACATTTATAATAAAGAGAAAATTATTTGAAAAATTTAAAAATATTTCATGTGACTTATTATCTTCTGGAATTCTAGTAAGTGTTTATGTTTATATGCGTACTGTGTGTATCAGGAAATGAATTCAGACACCCCAACCTGTGGTTTACAGAAGCCCATTATACACAACAGCTACTTCTGTGCCTGTTAACCCCTAAAGCCTGACTGACATCCCAAGACAAATGATGTCAGAATGCATACCAGAGCAACCAATTAGTTTGTGCTACCTACCTGAAGCAAGTTGTCTTGGGTCATGGGGCCTGGGTGGAGGGTACAAAGTTTTTCATAGTTCCTGCACCAAACATGTCTGCTTTTACCACTTGTCTGACTCCTAGAATCTGTTTCATTGACGCTGAAACAGATTAGCCTCATCCCAAGGGTCTTTGTCAGGGTTACAAGCAACACCAGTGTATGTACATTATATGAAATATAGTCACTGTGTACATACAGGAGTGGTAATAGGAATCAGTTATCAGTCAATTGCTTAGAATTTTCAATAGGTGCAAAATCAAGGCAGGAAGAAAGAAAGAAAGGAAGGAAGTGAGGAGAGAATAAAAGTTTGATAGAGCAGAACATGTGTAAAAGAATAAATAAAAATTGCATAAAAGAGAAATATATCTACAAGAAAACAATGACTAGAATCTGTGTATTTTTTTGGAAGCATTTGAAGTCAGTATATTACTGAAACCAATCATTGAAGTGTGACACACTCAGTGCAATTTTAATGCAAAATGTCTAATGGTGGACACAGGCAGGAAGAGCCTTTGTGGGCAAGTGAGATCCCTCAAGACAGCCCAATTTCCTGTTCAGCTGCCATATATGCACACTGGTGCACCTTCCAACAAACTTTATTTTTCTGAATTGCTTGTTCATTGACAAAAATGAAATCTTCATAGGTTATATGGGTGAGAAAAAATGATTCTGTCTACTATGATTAAACTTAATAATTTTTAAAAATGTAATATTTTTATAATTGAGGATTTTATATATGGATATAATGAATCTGATAATCACATTAACCAACTCTTCCTTGAGTCCTTAAATCTACTACAGCCTTTCTCACTACCTCACTTCATGTCCACATATAAATATACCTAAACAAAGTCCAATATACCCTCCACACTGAGTTCAATGTAGGTTGATCATATATTCATAGATGTAGGAATATCCACTGGGGGAAGTGTGTTAAATATATCAAAGACAACACTCTAGAGAATATTTACCCCTCCCTCCCTAAGAAGTCATCAACTATCAAGTACTCATCAGATCACGGTATTCCATTGTGTAGATATACCACATCATCTGAATCCATTCCTCCGTTGAGGGACATCTGGGTTCTTTCCAGCTTCTGGCTATTATAAATAAGGCTGTTATGAACATAGTGGAGCATGTGTCCTTATTGCATGCAGGTAAAGCCTCTGGATATATGCCCAGGAGTGGTATAGCCGGATCTCCGGGAGTGTCATGCCCAGTTTTCTGAGGAAAAACCAGACTGCTTTCCAGAGTGGTTGTACCAGCTTGCAATTCCACCAGCAGTGGAGGAGTGTTCCTCTTTCTCCACATCCTCGCCAACAACTGCTGTCTCCTGTGTTTTTGATCTTAGCCATTCTGACTGGTGTGAGATGGAATCTCAGGGTTGTTTTGATTTGCATTTCCCTAATGACTAAGGATGATGAACATCTCTTTAGGTGCTTCTCAGCCATTAGATATTCTTCAGGTGAGAACTCTTTGTTTAGCTCTGTACCCCATTTTTTAATAGGGTTACTGGCCTCTCTGGAGTTTAACTTCTTGCATTCTTTGCATATATTGGATATTAGTCCTCTGTCGGATGTAGGGTTGGTAAAGATCTTTTCCCAGTTAGTTGGTTGCCACTTTGTCTTTTTGAGAGTGTCTTTTGCCTTGCAAAACTTTGTAAATTAATGAGGTTCCATTTTTCAATTCTTGATATTAGAGCATAAACTATTGGAGTTCTATTCAGGAAATTCTCCCCTGGGCCCATATATTCAAGGTTCTTCCCTAGTTTTCTTTCTATAAGTTTCACTGTGTCTAATTTTATGTGAAGATCCTTGATCCACTTGGAATTGAGCTTAGTGCAAGGAATTAAGAATGTGTCAATTTGCATTCTTTTGCATGTTGACTTCCAGTTGAACCAGCACCATTTATTGAAAAGGCTATCTTTTTTCCACTGGATGGTATTAGCACTTTTGTCAAAGATCAAGTGACCATAGGAGTGTGGATTCATTTCTGGGTCTTCAATTCTGTTCCATTGATCTACATACCTGTCACTGTACCAATACCATGCAGTTTTTAACTCTATTGCTCTGTAGTACAGCTTGAGGTCGGGATATTGATTCCGCCAGAAGTTTTTTTTTTAACTCTTGAGAATAGTTTTAGCTATCCTGGGTTTTCTGTTATTCCAGATGAATTTTTTGAATTGCTCTTTCTAACTGTATGAAGATTTGAGTTGGGATTTTGATGGGGATTGCATTGAATCTGTATATTGCTTTTGACAAGAACATTATTTTTACAATATTAATCCTGCCAATTCATGAGCATGTCAGATTTTTCCATCTTCTGAGGTCTTCTTCAAATTCTTTCTTCAGAGACTTAAAGCTCTTGTCATTCAGATCTTTCACTTGTTTGGTTAGAGTCACACCAAGATACTTGATATTGTTTGTGGCTATCGTGAAGGGTATCATTTCTCTTACTTCTTTCTCAGCCTGCTTATCCTTTAAGTATAGGAAGGCTACTGACTTCCTTGAGTTGATTTTATATCCAGCCACTTTGCTGAAGTTGTTTATCAGCTGTAGGAGTTCTCTGAAGACTTCTTTGGGTTGCTTAAATATACTATCATATCGTCTGCGAATAGTGATAGTTTGAATTCTTCCTCTCCCATTTGTATCCCTTTGATCTCCTTTTGTTGTCTAATTGCTCTAGCTAGAACTTCAAGTAGTATATTGAAAAGATATAGCGAGAGAGGGCAGCCTTGTCTAGTCCCTGATTTTAGTGGGATTGCTTCAAGTTTTTCTCCATTTAGATTGTTGTTGGCTACAGGTTTGCTGTAATTGTTTTTACTATGTTTAGATATGGGCCTTGAATTCCTGATCTTTCCAAGTCCTTTAACATGAAAGGATGCGGAATTTTGTCAAATGCTTTCTCAGCATCTAATGAAATGACCATTTATTTTTTTCTTTGAGATTGCTTATGTCGTGGATTACATTGATGGATTTCCTTATATTGAACCAACCCTGCATCTCTGGGGTGAAGCCTACTTGATCGTGGTGAATGATCGTTTTGATGTGTTCTTGGATTCGCTTGGCAAGAATTTTATTGAGTATTTTTGCATCGATATTCATAAGAGAGATTGTCCTGAGGTTCTCTTTCTTTTTCGGATCTTTGTGTGATTTTGTTATTAACATAATTGTGGCTTGATAGAACGAGTTGGGTAGTGTTCCTTCTGTTTCTACTTTGTTGAATAGTTTGAAGAGTATTGGTGTTAGGTCTTCTATGAAGGTCTGATAGAATTCTGCACTAAAACCATTTGGACCTGTGCTTTTTTTGGTTGGAAGACTTCCAATGACGACTTCTATTTCTTCAGGGGTTATAGGACGGTTTAGATGGTCTATTTGATCCTGATTTAATTTTAGTATTTGGTATCTGTCAAGGAAATTGTCCATTTCATCTAGATTTTCAAGTTGTGTTGAATACAGGCTTTTGTAGTAGGATCTGTTGATTTTTTGAATTTCCTCAGTTTCTGTTGTTTTCTCTCCCTTTTCATTTCTGATTTTGTTAATTTGGATACTGTCTCTGTGACCTCTGGGTAGTCTGGCTAAGGGTTTATCTGTCTTGTTGATTTTCTCAAAGAACCAACTCTTCATTTTGTTGATTCTTTGTATGGTTTTATTTGTTTCTACTTGATTGATTTCAGCCCTGGGTTTGATGATTTCCTGCCTTCGACTCCTCTTGGGTGTATTCGTTTCTTTTTGTTCCAGGGTTTTCAGGTGTGCCATTAAGCTGCTAGTGTATGCTGTCTCCCGTTTCTTTTTGGCAGCACTAAGGGCTATGAATTTTCCTCTTAGCACTGCTTTAATTGTGTCCCATAAATTATGGTATGTTGTGCCTTCATTTTCATTAAATTTTAAAAAGTCTTTGATTTCTTTCTTTATTTCCTCCTTGACCAAGTTATCATTGAGTAGAGCATTGTTTATCCTCCATGTGTATGTGGGTTTTCTGTTGTTTTTGTTGCCATTGAAGACCACCCATATTCCATAGTGATCTGATAGGAGGCACGGGATTAGTTCGAATTTCTTATATCTGTTGAGGTCTGATTTGTGACCAAATATATGGTCAATTTTGGAGAACGTACCATGAGTTGCTGAGAAGAAGTTGTATTCTTTTGCTCTAGGATGAAATGATTATATATATAATATATATATATATATATATATAAATATATTTATATATACATATATATACATATATAATATATATATAAATATATTTATATATACATATATATATACATATATATGCATATATAATATATATATATATATAATCTGTTAGTTCCATTTGATCCAAGGCTTCATTTAGATTCCCTGTGTCCCTGTTTAGTTTCTGCTTTCCTGAACTATCCTTTTCAGAGAGTAGGGTGTTGATGTCACCCACTATTATTGTGTGAGGTGCGATGTGTGCTTTGAGCTTTAGTAAAGTTCCTTATACAAATGAGGTTGCCCTTGCATTTTGTGCACAGATATTCAGAATTGAGAGTTCTTCTTGGCGGATTTTTCCTTTGATCAGTATGTAGTGTCCTTCTGTGTCTTTTTTGACGACTTTAGGTTGGAAGTCAATTTTTTCTGATATTAGTATGGCTACTCCAGCTCGTTTCCTGGGAACATTTGGTTGTAAAATTGTTTTCCAGCCTTTTACTCTGAGGTAGTGTTTGTCTTTGACACTGAGGTGCTTTTCCTGCACGCAGCAAAATGCTGGGTCCTGTTTACGTATCCAATCTGTTAGTCTATGTCTTTTTATTGGGGAATTGAGACCATTGATATTAAGAGAGATTAAGGAATAGTGATTATTGCCACCTGCTATTCTTGACTCCTTATTTATGTTTGAGTGGTTATCTACTTTTAGGTTTGATGTAAGAAGGTTACTATCTTGTTTATTCCAGAGTGTTTTTTCTCCCCTTGTATTGGCAGTTTCCACCTATTATCCTTTGCAGGGCTGGATTTGTGGAAAGATATTGGGAAATTTGGTTTTATCATGGAATATTTTGGTCTCTCCATCTATGGTGATTGAGAGTTTTGCTGGGTGTAGTAGTCTAGGCTGGCATTTGTGTTCTCATAGAGTCTGCATAAGATCTGCCCAGGATATTCTGACTTTCATAGTCTCTGGTGAGAAGTCTGATGTGATTCGGATAGGTCTTCCTTTTTATGTTACTTGGCCTTTTTTTCTTACTGATTTTATTATTCTTTCTATGTTTAGTACATTTGGTGTTTTGCTTATTATGTGACAGGAGGTATTTCTGTTCTGGTCCAGTCTGTTTGGGGTTCTGTAGGCTTCTTGTACTTTCATCGTCATCTCTCTCTTTAGGTTAGGGAAGTTTTCCTCCATAATTTTGTTGAAGATGTTTACTGGCCCTTTAAGTTGCACATCTTCACTCTCATCTATACCTATGATCCTTAGGTTTGGTCTTCTCATTGTGTCCTGGATTTCCTGGATCTTTTGGGTTACACTTTTTTGCATTTTGCATTTTCTTTGACTGTTGAGTCAATGCTTTCTATGGTATCTTCAGCACCTGAGATTCTTTCTTCCATCTCTTATATTCTATTGTTGATGTTTGCATCTATGACTCCTGATTTCTTCCCAAGGTTTTCTATCTCCAAAGTTGTCTCCCTTTGTGATTTCTTAGTTGTTTCTACTTCCTTTTTTAGATCCTGGATGGGTTTGCTGAGATCCTTCACTTGTTTGTTTGTATTTTCCTTTATTTCTTTAAGGTAATTCTGTGTTTCCTCTTTCAGGATTTCTGCCTGTTGACCCAAGTTCTCCTATATTTCTCTAAGCGATTTTTGTGTTTCCTCCTCATGGACTTCCATCTGTTGATCCATCGTCTCCTGCGTTTCTTTAAGCAATTCTCGTGTTTCCTTTGTAAGGGCATCTATCCATTTATTCATTTCTTTAAGCAATTTTTGTGTTGCCTCCCTATGGGCATCCATCTGTTGACCCATATTCTTCTGCATTTCTTTATGCGATATTTGTGATTCCTTTGAAAGTGCATCTACCCATTGATTCATTTCTTTAAGCGATTTTTGTGCTGCCTCCTTGTGGGACTCCATCTGTTGATCCATGTTCTCCTGCATTTCCCTAAGCGATTTTTTGTTTCCTTTGTAAGGACTTCTAACCGTTGATTCATGTTCTCCTGTAATTCTTTATGAGATTTATTTGTGTCCTTCTTGAAATCCTCTAATAGCATCATGAGAAGTGATTTTAAATCCAGATCTTGTCTTTCTGGTATGGTGGGGTATCCAGGACTTGCTGCTGTTGGAGAGTTGGGTTCAGATTGTGCCATATTACTTTCATTTCTGCTATTAACGTTCCTACGTTTGCCTTTTGCCATTGGTTACCTCTGGTGTTAGTTGGTCCTGCTTCACTGGCTGTTGATTGGACCTCCTGTGAGCCTGCAAAGCTATTTCTGACCCCCCCTGGATTACCGGGATTCCCCTGGCTCCCATTCTGGGGCCTGCCCTGCTCCCAAGTGACTTTGAAGCCCTGATGTGCCTTGCTCCAAGTGATGTTAGATTGGGGAATCCCTGCACATCCAAAGGCTCAGCATTGGATTCCTGGAGCAGAGGTCGCCAAAGGGAGGCTTGTAGGCTTCCGTCCTGTGCGGGGAATATGTGATCTCTCCCAGAGCAGGGGGGGTGGTGTCCCTCTGCAGGGCAGAAGTCCCACAGCAGAGCTGGCATGTCGATTACTGCAGATCTGCCCAGCTCTTGGCAGCTGGGTGCGTGCAAGCTGCCTGAGACCCAAGCAATATTATGCCTGACTGTCCCTGTGCCTGGAGTCCACAATTGCCCTGATGCTGGAGCAAAGATGGTGGAGTGCACTCTGCACTCTCTTGGTGCAGATCACTCTGCAGGGGAGATTGCCCACAGCAGAGCTGGTGCCCAGATGACTGCAGCGCTGTCCAGCACTTGGGCGCAGATGGAAGCCCAACAGACTGTGTCCCAAACGATGTTATATCGGGGGTCCCTGGGTACCGGTATGCTCAGTGCCGTCATTCCCCGGAACAGAGTTTGCCAAGGGGAGGCTGGTACGCTCCTGCCCTGTGCAGGTGAGTTCTCTCCCAGGTGTATTCTATTGTTGATGTTTGCATCTATGACTCCTAATTTCTCCCCAAGGTTTTATATCTCCAAAGTTGTCTCCCTTTGTGATTTCTTAGTTGTTTCTATTTCCTTTTTTAGATCCTGGATGGATTTGCTCAGATCCTTCACTTGTTTGTTTGTGTTTTCCTGTATTTCTTTAAGATATTTTTGCATTTCCTCTTTCAGGATTTCTGCCTGTTGACCCATATTCTCCTGCATTTCTTTAAGTGATTATTTTCTTTCCTTTGTAAGGTCTTCTACCGGTTGATTCATGTTCTCCTGTATTTCTTTATGAGATTTATTTACGTCCTTCTTGAAATCCTCTAATAGCATCATGAGAAGTGATTTTAAATCCAGATCTTGTCTTTCAGGTGTTATGCAGTATCCAGGACTTGCTGCTGTTGGAGAGTTTGGTTTGTATGGTGCCATGTTGCCTTGATTTCTGTTAGTAACTTTCCTACATTTGCCTTTTGCCATCTGGTTACCTCTGGTGTTAGCTGGTCCTGCTGTCACTGGCTGTTGCTTGGACCTCCTATGAGCCTGCAAGCCTATTTCTGCCCCCCTCCACCCCCCCACTCCCTGGTGCCTGGGATTCCTCTGGCACCGATTGCTGAGGGGCTGCCCTGCTCCTGAGTGACTTTGGAGCCCTGATGTGCCTTGCCCCAAGTGATGTTATACTGGGGAATCCTTGCACATCTGAAGGCTCAGCGTATTCAATCCCTGGAGCAGAGGTCGCCAAGGGGAGGCTGGTGCGCTCCCTCCCTGTGCTGGTGTGCTCTCTCCCAGTGAGGGTCCCTCTACAGGGCAGATGTCCCACAGCAGTAGGTGACCACAGAACTGCCCAGCTCTTAGGTGCAGGGAGCACACAAGCTGGCCGAGTCCCAAGTGATGTTATGCTTGGTTATCCCTGCGCCTGTAGGTCCCAAATGCTCTGTGTCCATATTTTGGTTCTATATTTATTCTTTAGCCTCATTTCAGGATTGTATTAATCTATAATTCTCATGATGGGTTTTTCTAAGTTTCCAATGTTGCCACATTGAATAAAATTTCTATGTTTTGATTTTTACTTTCAAGTTGACTTATTGAGGATAGGTTCTGAGACCAGGTTGGGACACCATATGTAATCCCATATTAAGTAGCAATGGGAGATCCTCTGAGACTTTGTAAGATGAAGATGTTTAAAGATTCAAAATAATTAGTAGCTGACTCCTCAGAACAAATGATAATGTATATATTCAACAAGAAATTACTTTCTAAAATATATAAAAAAGTAGAAGCATAACCAAATTAATAAACAAATCTAGCAATCTAGTCCATAATTGGGTAAACTAATAAATACTTCTAAAAAGAGGAAATAGAAATGAACAATAAAAAACCTGTGGCTCTCACAACCTTTCTGCCACCTCTTCTCTAATTGTCCCTGAGCCTTTGAAATGAGATATGATATAGATGCCCCTTTTGTGGCTGAAAAGAGCACTGACATTTATTTTCTGCACTTTTACCTTTTGTAAATTTCTGTGTTGACCATCATCTACTGCACAAGGGACTTCTCCAGTGAGTTCTGAGTGATGTGCTGATCTATGTGTAGAAAGAACCTTATGCATGGGGTACTTTGACAGTGATTGCATTTAGCAAAATAATAGTAGTTTGAATCATAGGCCTGTGAGATTCTTTTTTTTTTTCTGGCCAGATTTCAGCACCAAGAATATGATTTTACTGTGAATTGGGTCTTAAACTTAGTTTTAAAACATTGCTAAGTAACACTCTGTCACTCTTGGTCACTTGATCCCTAAAGATTATTAATGCAATTCTCATGCTTCACAACCAGGTAAGATTATTGATTGCTTTTTGTCCTCAGTAGCTCAAATAATACCTTTCAAGTACTATGTCTCCATGCTCCCCATTCAACAATGACCTGATTTCTATGCATCTTTCAGCATATGTGTATAGTGTCTTTAGAAATAGCATTTCACCATATGATTCTGGTGAGGAATTGAGTTAATTTGTCTTCTAACACAACGTAAAAAATATCTTGGCCACACGAATCTTATAGAAGAAATAGTTTAGTTGGCTTATTTTTCAGAGGGTTAGAATCCATGATCTTGGATCAAAGGCATGGTGGCTGGGGCAACAGCTTGGATGTCACATCTTGAACTGTAAGCAGGAAGTAAAGAAAAAATGGAATGGAATGTAGCTTTGAAATATCAGAGTTTGCCCAGTGAAATATTGATTCTAGCAAGTTCACACCTCTGATATGTAAACTGACAGAAACTGGAGACCAAGTATTCAAACACTTGAATTTATGGCATACATTCACATTCAAATCATTATAGCAACCACAAACAATGGCATGTACTTGTATGATATGGGAGATATTCAGTATGCTCCTGATCAACATCTTTAAGGGAGGTAGCACAAACCTGACATAGGGCTTTGATTGGCATGAACTTCTGGGATGAACATAATGCCCTGTGTGGGCTAATTCAATTTATATTCATTTGTGTTAGTAAGAATATATATGAAATTTATCAAAAATAGATTACTTTATGACTTAAAAAAGTGTCCATAATTTTCATTTTCTCTTCCTCAGCTCCATTCTCCAATGGAAATCCACATATCACCATTGCTAACCATTACTTCTCTTTCCTCTTTTCTTATCACCTGTGCTCTGTATTGCCCACTTAGTATATTTTTTGCCCTTCTTCACCTCAATGGTCCACTTCTAGTTTCCTAGATTTAATAACTATTTCTAAATAAAGGTTCTCATATATATTATAATATTTTGAGTTATATCTCTTTCATGAATACTTTAAAATGTAATTTTTCCTTATATTCAAATAAAGAATGGATTTTTTTTAGACCACAAAAAAAGTTAAGTTGTTTGAAGGAAACTGGCTGCAACTGAAGATAATCATATAATCATATTAATTGAATAATTAAGAGGACATCAGAATGACAGCTATCACATGCCTACTTTCACTTGTGTTAATTAGACTATATAGGTGCACACATAGTGTATATATACATATATACATATGTATATATACATATATATACATATACACTATGTGTGCACCTATATAGTCTAATTAGCACTATATATATATATATATATATATATATATATATATATATATATTCTATGAATTAGAAGTGGAAGTTTCTAGAGGATGAAACTGGTAGGGTTTAGATATCGTACCATGGTTTAAGAGGACACAGAAATGGATTACTATGAATCAAGTTGTTAATTATGAGAATTATTAATGATGTAGACAGACATAAGAAGAAACAGCAGATGATATTCCAGGAAGAATTTAGTCCCTATTCCAAAGGAGAGAAAGAATAGCAGAGTCTTTTAAGGACATCAAAACCCACAAGAAATCACTTTGTACAGTTTATATATCATACATTTTAAGGATTTAGGGAGATGTCTGCAGGATCCTACAGTCAAGATCTCTAATTTATAGCCAAAGAAGAGAGTGGGGATTAGGATGTGTCTGGAGCCAATTTATTAATAATAACACCCTTTTGTGTTATCTCTTTTTCTAGATGAGATTTCCCATCGTCAGTGTCACTGTACTGAACCTGCCAGTATTCACAAGTGTGAGAACAAACCCACCTTCAGTAACCCTATATGGAACCTATCACTATCCATGAGAGTTTGAGAGTTGCAGTAAAGATGCTACTAAATTATAATATCAAATTTTTATTGGTTATTTTATTTATTTACATTTCAAATATTATCCCCTTCCCAGTTTCTCCTCCACAAGCCTCCTATCCTCTTCTCCTTCCCTTGCTTCTGTGAGTGTGCTTCCCCAACTGCCCAGTCACTCCTGCCTCAGCGGCCTAGCCTTCCCCTATTCTGGGTCATGAAGCCTCCACTGGACAAAGAGACTTTCCTCCAAGTGATGCCAGATCAGGCAATCCTCTGCTACATATCTAGCTAGGGCCATGGGTACCCCATGTGTACTCTGTGGTTGGGGGTTTATAGGAAATAAAATTCTAACTTGAAGGGAAGAAAAGGAAGGATGGAGAGAATAGAGGATGGAATAGACACAAGGATAGTATGAACATCTAAAAGTTTAGAAAAATATCATATTCTTTTATTTCTGTTGTGAACAAATATTATATTACCTTCAACTTTTTATGTTCTGACGAATCATTCTAAATAATGTTGCCTCAATCTTAGTGCAAGAACTGAGGAATGATTGGTAATCAAAGCAAGGCTACAGCTGACCTTTGATCTCTGATTTTCATGTATGGATCTCTCCAAGGACATATATTCAATTACAGACATGATGGTATTTATAGAATGACTGTTTCTAAGATTTGATGATCATTGAATGTTTGTCTTGGAAGCAGCAAATATAAGAAACCTGTTCATATCCCATACTTTACAGAACAGTATCTCTCAAATATCAGTATAAAATAGTGTGTATGTTTGGTTATTCTGTAAATTAAAGAGAAATCCAAACAAACTTTTTTATAGCCTTTCCAAAGGTTGTCGAATATGTGGGTATCAGGAGCATATACTTGAGAACTTGAGATTGTTTTTGTTTCGCTAGCATACATATTGTGATTTTAGAGGTAGTAGTTATTCAGGAAAGCATATGCATTTAAAGAAAATTTGAATTTCAGAATATGGAATGCAAGCCCAAGCACCACATATGAGATGTATATACAAAAGGCACTAAGGAAAATATTTTTAAAGAGTACCATTAATGATTAAGAATCTTGGAGACTTTGCTGTGCAGCTGTAACCTAGCTCTCCAATAATATTTCTTGTGGAAGATGACAATTTCTCAATGAAAATCAAACTTGGTCTATTAATCAGGCTTTTCTAGAATTACACAACTTATGAAATGAATCTCTCTCCCTTCCTAACCCCTATTCTATGTCTCTGTCACTCTCTCTCTCTACACCACACACACACACACACACACACACACACACAGAGAGAGAGAGAGAGAGAGAGAGAGACAGAGAGAGAGAGAGAGAGAGAGAGAGAGAGAGAGAGAGACTCCTTCATCCTTCATTTTGTTTTTATTCACTTTATATCCAGATCATTGTATCCTGTCCTGGTCCCACCCCCACAACCCATCTCCCCACTCCCTTACCCTCCTCATATTGTTGGTTTTTGTCTATTTCATCTCTCTCCAGTTAAAACCAGGGAAAGATTGAGAGTACTAGAGTAGGACTGATGTGTTGTCCCAGTGCAATTCAATGTCACTATGGTGGAGGAAGAGAATAGCTGCAACAGGGAGGAATTAAGTATCTAAATCTATGATTTTAATACCACATAGGATCAAATGTAAAATAATATTCATGGAAATGACATAGCATGTCTTTTTAAAATTTTTATTAGGCAAAATGTAGATAATTAGGCTCCAGTCAGAAAGGTTCTAGAAGGCCTTAATACTTTCAAAGTCATTCAATGTTATTTCAGAGATATACAATAAAGAATTCTGAAATACAAAATGAATCATAGATCCAGATATCAAAAGTCAATGGGTAAGAGAAACTTTTATCTGTACCATGTTCACTCTGAGACTTTTTCTTATCAAATTCTTGTTAATATAAGATCTTATAGGCTGCCATAGGTGTGCTCCAATTGCCTGACTGTACATATCTCAGCAAATATAACAAACTAGGATACAGTGACTTAACGTTTGCTTTGAGTGAAGAATATAGTAAACTGATAGTACTGTATCCAAACCTGTACTTTATTTACAGATAAACAAGAAAGCTTTCCCTGCCCCTGAATATGAGAAAACACATCTACAAAAGAACTATTTCTCCAGCAATCTTGGCATCATAGTAACCAGAGTTGGTTCAAAGACAGAGCCCATGAGTTGATGGCACAGAGGGAAGAATGTGTTCCAGTGCAGTGAAGCTATGTTTTCTCTGGTGGGTTTACAATTATCTCTTCCCTGTAAGAGGAATGTCTGAGGCAGAGCAAGGGGGTGGCCTACTGGATCAAGCTGAGGGGATAGAGCCAGCAGTCACCACCATGTGTTAAGCAGAACAGCTAAATATAGAGCATGTGGATTGAAAGCATAAGAAATCCAAGCCCAGACTGAAAAGCTAAATATTTGAGCCCAGACAAACCATCAATCTGGTAAGTATGCTTGACATTGTTCTTAAGAGCTAAAGAAAAGAAAACAAACTAGGTAAAAACATAGAAAGAAATAGTTTGAAAATACTAAAATAAAGCCTGTGTAGGAAGAAAAGAGAGAGATTAAAAAGAAAATATTATTTGTGTTAAAAATGAAAAACTCAATGGCAGAGGGCATATAGATTCCAAAGAATTTTGTTTTGATTATCAGCATATAAATAATATTTTTCATAATGATTGCAATTTTATATATCATTGTAAAGTGAGATCAAAGTGAAACAGACTTGATAAGAAAAGGACTGAAATAATTCATGCAAATTACAAACAATAGAAATTTAGACAATCCTCTGAATCTTAATTTTCTGGTGAGTCCAAGCTACAGCTTACTGCGCCTCCTTTTGATAAAACTGCAAAATGGCAGTTGAAATCCATTAAAAACCTACAATTATTTTTTTTTCAGATATCATATGTAGTTAGCCCTAGATGAAAAGAGTCTGCAAGCTTATCAAGAATTTGAATGGAGGCCCATAGAGGCACTAGACTTAAAGAGATTTGATTAAGCAATAACAACCTATGGCATACATTCACCATATGTGAAACAGATACTTAATAACTGGGCCACCCAAAATCCTTTAACTCTGAAAGATTGGAGAGATTTTATAGCAGCCATATTAGAACCTGGCCCTCAACTACAATGCTAACATGAAGGAAATGTTTCAGTTATGGAACAACAAAATAGAACTAGAGGCATTGATATTGTCAAAGATCAATTACTAGGTGAAAGTTGATGATGCTATCTTGGCACAGTGGTACACAATAACTTGAAGTGCTTGGGAGAAGGATGAACAACATGGAAGGTCCAAATTATTAATCATTAAAGATATCCTGAAGTTCAAATGAATCTTTCATTGGTTTTTTACAAATATTATCTACAGCTCTAAATAAAACAGTATCAGATCTAATTCCAAGAAATTTATTAATATTTATTAAAATATTAAATGGTGCTGTAAGCTGTAACTTGGACTCACCTGAAAATTATGATTCAGAGGATTGTCTAAATTCCAATTGTTTGTAATTTAGCATGGAGTTTAAAAATATTTAAATATTTTATTTAGATTTTGAAAATTCTAATGCTGACTGCAAAAAGGCTTTTAGACTTTTAGGGGCAAGATTTGTACCTATTTATGAGTGGATTAAAACTACTATGGATATTTAATCTAACACAATTCATTATGGGTGGACAATTACAATAGATATAAAAACAAAAATGTCTTTTGCTATGGATATGAAAGATCAGATCTGTCCCTAAAGGACCAAAGACAAACAGTTCTTAAGGGGAAGATTTTCTCTAATAATAATTCAGGGAGAAAGTTTCCTGTGAATGTAAGTCATCTCAAGATATTTGAGAACATTGTTTAATGTTGGTAAACTGATGAAGGAGCCTTGCTCAAGGCTTGACAAAACAAAAAACAAAAAACTTGAGCCATTTGTTTACTGTGAACCAAAGAAAAACTGCTATGGAAAACAATTAGAAAAATTAAACCTTGGTAGGAAAAATAGCTGTTCAAAACTTGAATCATTTAACAGAGATAGAGGACTTCTATAGATAGAAAAATAGATTCTAAAGATACAGAAAAAAGATATTTTGCCAATCTCTTATAAATGATAAGAGACAAAAGCTAAAATTATAGTTAGATGAAATTGAAATGGAAGGCTTAATGTGTACAGGAGCAGATGTAAATGTAATTTCACAAGATTCCTGGAATCCAGCTTAGACACATCAAAGGATATCTACACTACACTTAGGAATTGGGACATCGCCTCAGGTAAAACAAGGTCAAGTAGGAAAAATAAAGCTATATATAACAGATAAAGCTATAAATAGATGGGAAAGAGATCTGTTTCAGCAATGGAAAGCACAGTTCAGCATTGATCCAAATTCGGAGACATGCTAAAAAAAGAAAACATTTCTTTTGTCTGTGTGTGTGTGTGTGTGTGTGTGTGTGTGTGTTCTTTTTTTATTGGATATTTTCTTTGTTTACATTTCAATTATTATTCCTTTTCCCAGTTCGCCCCCTCCCAGAAACCCCCTATCCCATCCTCCCTACCCCTGTTTCTACGAGGATGTTCCTCCACCCACCCCACTCCCACCTTTCTGCCCTTGATTCCCATACACTGGGGCATCTATCAAGCCTACATAGGACCAAGGAACTCTCCTCCCATTGATGCCTGACAGGGCTGTCCTCTGCTATATATGCAGTTGGAGCCATGTGTATTCCTTGGTTGATAGCTTAGTCCCTGGGAGTTCTGGGGATCTGGTTGGTTGATGTTGTTGTTCTTCCTATGAGGTTGCAAACCTCTTCAGTTCCTTCAGTCCTTTCTCTAACTCCTCCATTGGGTATCATCATTCAGTCCTATGGTTGGCTGAGAGCATCCACCTCTGTATTTGTAACGTTCTGGCAGGGCCTCTCAGGAGACAGCCATATCAGGCTCCTTTCAGCAAGCATTTCTTGGCATCCACAATAGTGTAGGGTTTTGGTGATTGTATATGAGATGAATCCCCTGGTGGGACAATCTCTAGATGACCTTTCCTTCAGTCCCTGCTCTACACTTTATCTTCATATTTGCTCCTGTGAGTATTTTGTTCCCCTTTCTCAGAAGAACCGAAGCACCTACACTTTGGTCTTCTTGCTTCTTGAGTTTCATGTGGTCTGTGAATTGTATCTTGGTTATTAGGAGCCTTTGGGCTAATATTCACTTATCAGTGAGTTCATACCATGTGTGTTCTTTTGTGATAAGGTTAAATCACTCCAGATGTTTTCTAGTTCCATCCATTTGCTAAAATCAAGAATCAACAAATGAGACCTCATAAAAGAGACATTCCTAATACAGATATTTTAATAACTTTTCAAGGACAGTTATAGCCTCTATATATGCTGCCCATAAACAGGGCATGGGAAAGACTAGCTCTCCAAATTCATATAGGGGTAGAATACCAAATGTCCTGCCACTAAAATGGTTAATGGATGAGCCTGTTTAGATAGAAAAAAATAGTCTCTAAATGAAATAAAAAATACAGACACTAGAACAAGTAGTATAAGAGTGGCTGGAGGCTCAGCATATAGAAGAATCCACCTTGAATTCTCCTATATTTGTCATTCTAAAAGGTTCTGGAAATGGAAGAGGTCGACAAATCTGAGAAAAGCAATAGAGTCATTCATGCTCTGGATATCTTACAACCTGAAATCGCTTTAACTTCTGTTACCTAAGGCATGGCCTATTGTAGTATTTGATTTAAAAGATTGCTTTTCTAACAATACCTTTACATGAGCATGGTAGGGAAATGTTTAATTTTTTTCAATACATAATTTTAATAATAATTGTTCAATAAAGACATATCATTGGAAACTTTTGCCAGAAGACATGTAAACCCACTCTACCTTGTGTCAATATTATGTGCAACAGCCATTAAAAATAATTTGTAAAAATTTGCCTTCACCTATAATTTATCATTATGTGGATCATATTTTGCTAGCTGATTAAGATGTAGATAATTTAGAAAAATATTTAATGAAAGAAAGAGAATTTTGCCTTATTGGGGATTACTAATTGTTCCTAAAAATACAAAAAGTAGATTCTATTAATTATCTAGGATGTAAGGTAGCTAGTAAAAAATCCAGCCACAAAAAGTAAAGGTCAGAAGAGACCAATTACAAACTCTTAATGATATTCAAAAGCCGTTGGTCAGATACAAATTGACCAAGGTCCACAATTGGATTATAGATTCAAAATCTAAGTAATTTATTTTCAAACATTACAGGTAAGTCAGATTTAAATACTTTAAGAAATTATCAGCTGAAGATGAAAAATATTGACTAAGAAAGAAAAATGATTACAGATTATGCATAAACAGTAAAAAATTAAAAACCCATATATAAAAGTTTTCTGGTTTTATTGTCAAAGGGAGAATAAAACATCAATTATCAGTAATAGACCTAGCAGAGATTGTAATGCCTTATACTAATGCTGAAATTACCTCATTGAGAGCCATTTCTGGTAATATCAGTAATTGTTTTAAAAGTGGGGACTTAGATAAGGTAGGCATGTGTGACCGATTCACATCTCTAGCCTTGTGGGATGTCATTTTATGTATACTGATCATTTCACTTACTTGTCAGTAACATGGAAGCAGATTTACCACTCTGTCCTAGTATCTCTATTTTGTACACCTCTAAAATACCATGAGTGTGTATAAAGATTCTCAAAAGTAAATACCATTGCATATTTGTTCTGCTGTATAAATTAGCCTGTGAGGTAAGAGAAGGTTTGCTATTTGTATTGATGAACATAACACATCTTCTGTTTTGCTGACACAAAATATATGGACACAATTCAGTTATGGAAATCAATATACTCTTTGGAATCCTTATTTAGTAAGGAAACATGGGAACCTATCTATTGGTATAAATGACACCACTGCTCTGCATGGAAGATGTACAACTAGGAATAAAGAAATAAATCATATCATATCAGTGATGTCTTAAAGATGGTCAGAAACATTTTTAGTGGGCTTCTAAATGAAGCCCAGTATGAGCCTTCATTTACTTGTGTATTCTGTCCACCCAGAAACCCCATTTCTGATATGAAGTATACATCACAAATGAAAATTAAAAAAGAGAGAGGAAAATTAAAACAAACCTTATTAAAATAATATCTCAAAGGAAAAGCAAATAAGGATATTTTAAGAGGTGGAACATTGACAAACTATATCAGTTCGTATCTTAGACTGGCATAGAATTCACTATAATTCCTAAACTTGTCTTCACCTCAGAAATGGCCCAGCATCTTCTTTTTGATACTAGGAATACAGAGATAGGCCAGGATAACTGCTCTGAATAGAGCCTAACCCAAAACCTATTTGGGACAACATTTTCTAAAGGATGTTTTGGGAGCCTTGCATTATATAAGATCTCTTTCAGTTTGTACTCTCAAATCACAAACTCAAATTGGGGCTATATTCATGTTCAGATGATATTGTGATAAACAAAATCCCATGATCCAGTTCTCTGCTTCATTTATTCAAAAGGAAATTAAAGTCACAGTATTTCTGCTTTTTGTTTTTTCCCTTAGTCCTCCTTATACATGGTTCTCATTTTTGTGTTCTCTGACACTAAAATTTTTCCTCTAAAGTGACCCTGTCTTTCATCTGTACCCAATTAATTCTGAGTAGATTGAGTGATCTAGAGATCAATCATACCATTGAGTTATTTTCTGTTGCTATATAGTGCAATGCTGAATTCTATTCCAGAATGTTTAAGTTTAGGAGGAAATGCTTTCATTTACCAGCCTTTGTTGTTCAAATCTTGATCCTTAATTTAAAACTTCTGAAGTTTGGTCTGCTGCTATGTGTTGTCATGCTAAACACTGGCCCTGGCTGCCTCTCTGACTAGGAGATCCTCATATACATGTGGCTATGTGACCTAGCTACCCTCCTATCCCTGTTATCCTTGTTGGTCAATGAATATGCTTACAGTCTGTAGCTGGGTAGAAGAGAGATAGGTGGAGTTTCAGTTCTCAGGCTGGGGTTTTGAAGCAGGAGACCATGCAAAAGGAGAGTAGAAGGCAGAATGAGAAGACACCATGGTGAAAGTGAATTATGAAAACATGGCTATGAAGGCTGGCCAACTTAAGTATGAGTGGCCCAGGCAGAACATGGCAAATTATAACTCAGAGTTAGTGATAGGAAAGCAGATATTAATATCTTAGAGGAAGTAGATATTTGCATAGCTCTAGTGCTTTAAAGATTTATCATAAATATAAATATAAAATTTTTGTGTCTTTTTTTTCTGTGAACTAAATGATATAAGGCAGGGTAGAAATCCTCAATTAAATATTTTCTACAACACATCCTACCACCTTTTATGGTTCAGTTCATTGCCTGTTATGAACCATGGTGTCATATATTCCAGGGAAAGTGCATTTTACCACATATCATAATTTTGTTGATGAAGAGGAGTGGAAACAGTAGGTGTCTTCATCTTCACCTATACCTTCAACTCTAACTGAATCTGCCTTGCATACTTGGAAGTATGCCTTGGGAGTTTAGAGACATACATTTTGATAATTAATAACGCTAGGTGCACATTAAGAGGACCAAAGTTTGTACCAAAACACCCAAATTTGTTTGTTGATAACCAATTGTAATAATTCTGGTTTAGGAGATCATACAACTATGTATGGTCTCTCTGAGCACAAGAATATAAAAGTAGCATGCATGCATAAACATAATTAAATTAAAAAAAACTAGCTTTAAAAAAGTATGGTTTTTACTATTTTTTTTATTTTATTTTATTTCATTTATTTTTATTTAATGTACATGTTTATTTATTTTAATTTAAATTAATCTATTTATTTGCATTCCAGTTGTTTCTCCCATCACTTCCCCCTCCAACATTTCATCATCCCATTCTTCCTTCCCCTTGCCTCCAAGAGGGTACTCTCTCTAACACTAGTCTTCCCCCTTCCCTGGTGCCTCAAGGCTTTCAAGGATTAAATGATTCTTCTTCCACTGAGGCCAGACCAAGTAGACTGCTGCTACATATGTGCCAGGGACCTCAGACTCATGTCTGAATACTCCTGGTTGGTGGCTCGGTCTCTCGGAACTTCCTGGGGTCTGGGTTAGTTGAGACTGCTGGTCTTCCTATGGGGTTGCTCTCCCTTTCAGCTTCTTCAGTCCTTCTAATTAAATCAAAGAGGTAACCAACTTCAGTCCAATGGATGGGTGTAAGTGTCTGCTTCTGTTTCAGTCAGCTGCTGGTAGGATTTCTCTGAGGACTCCTGTCTGTAAGTATATAATAACTTAATAGTGTCAGGCCTTGGTGCCCTGCAAGAAATGGATTCCAAGTTGGGCCAGTTTCAGGACCTCCTTTCCTTCAGTCTCTTCTCCATTTTTGGTCTCTGCAGTTCTTTTAGATAGGAATAAATCTGAATCAGAAATTTTGATGGTGGGTTATTAGCTCTGTCCCTCCACTTAAGGCTGCATCTATCTACTGGTGATGGATTCTTCGAGTTCCCTTTCCCCAGTGTTTAAATTCAAAAATTCATCTGGAATAACAGAAAACCCAGAATAGCTAAAACTATTCTCAAGAGTAAAAGAACCTCTGGGGGAATCAGTATCCCGGACCTCAAGCTGTACTACAGAGCAATAGTGTTAAAAACCGCATGGTATTGGTACAGTAACAGACATGTAGATCAATGGAACAGAATTGAAGACCCAGTAATGAATCCACACTCCTATGGTCACTTGATCTTTGACAAAGGAGCTAAAACCATCCAGTGGAAAAAAGATAGCCTTTTCAACAAATGGTGCTGGCTCAGCTGGAGGTCAACATGCAGAAGAATGCAAATTGACCCATTTTTATCTCCTTGCACTAAGCTTAATTCTAAGTGGATCAAAGATCTCCACATAAAACCAGACACACTGAAACTAATAAAAGGGAAACTAGGGAAGAACCTTGAACATATGGGCACAGGGGAGAATTTCCTGAACAGAACTCCAATAGCTTATGCTCTAAGATCAAGAATAGACAAATGGGACCTCATTAAATTACAAAGTTTTTGCAAGGCAAAAGACACTGTCAAAAAGACAAAGTGGCAACCAACTAACTGGGAAATGATCTTTACCAACCTTACATCCGACAGAGGGCTAATATCCAATATATACAAAGAACTCAAGAAGTTAAACTCCAGAGAGGCAAGTAACCCTATTAAAAAATGGGGTACAGAGCTAAACAAAGTGTTCTCACCTGAAGAATATCTAATGGCTGAGAAGCACCTAAAGAGATGTTCATCATCCTTAGTCATTAGGGAAATGCAAATCAATCAAAACAACCCTGAGATTCTATCTTGACTTTCTATCTATGCTATCTTAAAAAAATGTGCATGAATCTTTCATACATATTTATTTCCTCGGTCTGTGTCACTTAACAAATTAAAGAGGAAGATCAATCATTAAGCTCTGTGAAGGAATCATTTGTTTTATCAAATGAGAATATGTGTAATACTCACCAAATGACTAAAGAGAGTCATTATTTGCCAATTTTTATTTCCAGTGAATTTTCTTGGGTATATTGGTGGGACTGCTCCCCCAATTCATTTTTATGTCCTCAGGCTTGAGCATAATTAATGTCACCTGATCACTGTGGGAGTATACGTGACCCTACCTACAGGTGGATCACCCTTGTATAGCTATCAAGTGCTTAGGAAAAGGAAGCAAGTGTGATTGGTTATCCTACAGAATCTACAAAGTTGCTTATCCAAGAGTGTTCTGAGTCATGTATATCTCCCTTTTCTGAACACCTTCTATCTGTAAGACTGTCTCTTTCCACTGTTTTGCTGACATGGAAAAGTGGCCAATTTCAAAAAAGTGATTAGAATCCTTACAGGGGCTTAATGGGAAGTATAAACACTTATAACCACAAACCAAAACTTATAAACACATTTAAGACAATGTAATAGCTATGAATACTAGTTTAAAAACAAAAATTGAAAAAGTGAGGTGTAATATCAAAGAGAAAAAAGACAGAGCAAGAAGAGTGAAAGGTATAGTGAAAGTGGACATGAGAAAGAAAGGGAGACAGAGAAGCTTCTGCTACAGATAATATAAGTCCAAACTAGGAAAGAGACAAAGAAAATAGAACTATATTGGGGAATAAAAGGATTTATGAAATATTAAGAGATGATATGTTGGTTTTTCCTGTAGTAACAGCAATGAAGAGACTGAGTGGAGGACACTGATAACTTAGAGTCAACCTGTGAATTAAAATGAAATTATTTTTAAAATTTTCTTTATTTTTGAGTTTCATACAACTACACAACAAAGTATTATTATATATATCCTCATTTCTTCCCCCTCATCCTTTTTATATCCCTGAAACACAACCACCTTCCCAAATTTCCTCACATTTCTCTCTTTATAACCTACTTGCTCTAGTTAGTGTTGTCCACATGTGCATGGATATGGGTCCATCTTCTGGAGAATGGTAATCCTACAAGTTGCTATATTCTCTAAATCTAATGGCTCTGCCTCTCCAGAAACCACTATAGCACTAACTGCTCAGTATAGGTTGAGTCCTGGAGATGAATTTGCCATCTAGACCAGGATTTTGACTGCCATGATCTTGCAGATAATCACTGCTTCATGAGTTCATGATTGCAATAGCCACATCATGTCCAGAATCCAGCATCTCACAGTCTTCCTCCTATTATCTGGGTTTTACATTTGATCTGCACCTATTCTATGACATTTTCTGAGACTTGAGATAAAGATAAAAGTTAGATGTGCCATATCAATCTAAGCATTCAGTTTCTGGTTCTGTCATCATTCTGACTAGTCATTTGTTTCCCCATTGACTTCTGAGCAATACAAAACGAAACTTCACTAACCAAAGTAGAAAAGGAATAAAGAAACCGAATGCCTGGACAGTTGTATGTTTACATATATAATTATATCCATTACAAGAGAGGCTTCATATTTTACAAAATGTTATCACACCATAGAAAGTTTGATTTACTCTACTTTAGTCTTTTATTAGAAGAAACTTTGTCCATAGCAACTTGGTTTTTTCATGTCCTGTGTCCAAAAAGTGTTTTCTATTCATCAACATGGTCCTACTATAACATTTTATTGGGAACCGAAAATCAGTAGCAATATCCTGTGTTATTTTGACATCTCCATATTCAAGTCATTTTACCTGGAGGACAGATCATGTCAGGCACATACATAGCAGGATGAGGATCCCCTGACACTTTCCACCTGAAGAAACTCAGAAAACCACAGTCACTACTGTTAGTGTCCTTTGAAGTAAAGAAAAGTAGAAAACACAGTTGAGAATACAGTCCTGTTTTACTGACCACTTGATGTTGAAAAACCAACCCAGTATGTCTATTCCAGTTAAGAGTACTATTTCTCCTCCTCTCAAAATTTCCATTTGCCCATAGTACTTAACTAGAGTGGAATCCTTCAGGAATTCTCATGTCAATATTTTTAAGTATCCTGGGGTCATCTTTGTTCAGGTCTTGTTTAGGTACCAGCCATTAGACCATCTGGATGCAGTTTCTTGGATGTTTCTAGGAGACACAATTTGCCTTAGTTAGGGTTTTACTGCTGTGACCAGACACCATGACCGAGGTAACTCTGATAAAGACAACATTTAATTGAGGATGGTTTGCAGGTTCAGAGGTTAAGTCCATTAACATCAAGATGGAAACATGTCAGTATCCAGGCAAGCATGGTGCAGGAGGAGCTGAGAGTTCTACATCTTCATCTGAAGACTGCTAGCAGAATAATGGTTTCCAGGCAGCTAGGATTAGAGTCTTAATGTCACCCATAGTGACATACCTATTCCAACAGGGTCATATCTCCTAATAGTGCCACTCACTGGGCTGAGCATATACAAATGATCACACAATCTTAGAGCAAATCTCCAGTTATTCTGGCTCTTAAAATGTTTCTACCCACTCTGCAATGATTCCTGGGCTACAGGTACAGAAAGAATGTTGTAGTTGGATAATTTGGGACTGGTCACTACATAATCTCCTCCTAATCTCAGCATTTTGATTATTTGTTGTTTTTGTTTTGTTTTGTGTTTTTGTTTTTGGAATGGTCTTTATTTCTTGCAAAGGGAAGTTGTATATTAAATATACAAAACACATATAATTAACAAACTGTGTTTATTTGTTTATGAATAGAAGGAATAAGAGATCATGAATATGAGAAAGAGTAATGAATATAGATGGATTTGTGTGAATGGAAGAAATGGAAGTGGCAAACAATATGTTGCTATATTATAATTTTTTAAAGATTAAAAACATGATTATAACTCAGCCTAATTCTTACATATAATTCAAGATCAAAGAAATGAAAAAACTTACCAAAAATATTTAAAGGAGATAAATGTTTCAGTAAGAAAAAAACTGCATTAATTGTGTATCATAATCCCCTTTAAGCAATCTGTCTTTCCTCTATGAATTGAAATATTGCAGCTATGCTGGGTCGGGAATCTCAGTGAGGCCTATTCAGAACATGGTCCATTGGTGTTAAAATGATAGAGATATTCAATATCATGTTTCTTAACTTACTAATAATACATTTGCTGGTTCAGGTGAGTAATGTTTTCCACTTATAAGGTCGTCAAAATATTTCATTTTCAATGGAAACCTGATTTCAAATGTCAAGTGTTTACAAATTACTATATCATGGTATGAGGTATCACTATTCTTCCTTGATTCTAAGTAGTAGCCACAATCTACAACTCAAAAGCCAACACGTAAGCCGGGCGGTGGTGGCGCACGCCTTTAATCCCAGCACTTGGGAGGCAGAGGCAGGAGGATTTCTGAGTTCGAGGCCTGCCTGGTCTACAAAGTGAGTTCCAGGACAGCCAGGGCTACACAGAGAAACCCTGTCTCGAAAAAACCAAAAAAAAAAAAAAAAAAAAAAGCCAACACGTGATCACAAGATCACATACCAGTGTGCCATCCTTTTAGAACTTCATTGAATATTCTACAGTTTGTTATATGATGGCTTTAAATTAAATGACTTTGTACCATCCTTATTATAAGTAGGTTCTATATTATTTTAGCTATTTGTAGTCTCATTGTAAAACAAATAATAGGTAATATCTATGTTTTTTCATTTCATATTGACATGAAATATGGTATATGAGTGAATGTGTCTGACTGTGTGTACATTATTCTTTATTATGTCTATAACCTCTGGAAGTAAAGAATCACCCCACTTGTCAAAGCATTTTTTTCCTAAACACACTACTACTTTTCATCCATCACTGCAAATGTAGTTTTTCTTCTAGACTCCAAAATAGACATTATGCAACTCTACCTTCATTTTGGTTATCTTAACAGTAGATGGCAGCACTATCATATTTCAATTCAGACAATATCACCAAACATAGAGTGGTAATTACATTAAAATTATAAAACAAGAAGTTGTGATAGACAGAAGCTGGAAACAACCCAGATATCCCATGACAAAAGAATGGATACAGAACATGTGGTTCATTTACACAATGGAATACTACTCAGCTATTAAGAATGGGCACAACCTGAGTTTTTCAAGGAAATGGATGAAACTGGAAAATATAATCCTGAGTGAGGTAACTCAGACCCAAAAGGACATGCATGGTATGTATTTACTAATAAGTGGTTATCAGCCAAAAAGTAGTGAATACCCAAGATACAGTCCACAGAACTCAAAAAGTCAACAAGCTGAAGGGCACAAGTGAGGACACCTCAGTCCCACTTGGGAGGGGGAGAAAGCAACAACAATGGGGGAGGGAGGGAGAACCCAAGGAAGAAAAGTGATGGGGGCACAGAGAGGGCAACATGTTCTTGTATTGGGTGTGGGAAAAGGACTGGTAGAAGCCCCAGGGTCCAGGTAGTTGAATCTGTTGTTCTTCCTGTGGAGTTCCTATCCCCTTTGGGGTCCTGTAATTCTTCCTTCTATTCCTCCATAAGATTCCCCAAGTTCCATCCACTGTTTGGCTGTGGGTGTCTGTATCTATCTGAGTCAGCTGCTGGGTGGGGCCTCTCAGAAGAAAACATGCCTCTGTCTGCAAGCATATAGACAGGAAAAAATGGGGGTTGAAAGTTTTTTGGGGGAGTTGAAAGTTTTGTGGGTGGGTTCGTGTCTCTATTGCTCCCTAGGTTTCCTGTCTGGCTAAAGGAGGTAGGCTCTTCAGGTTTCATATTCCCAACATAGTGATTCACACCTAAGGTCACCCCCATTGATTCTTGAATACCTCCCTTATTCCAGCTATCTGTGTAGTCCCAGAGATGTCCCCTACCTTCTCTCCCCTGTCAGTTGTAGATTTCAATTCATTTCCACGACCATCTAACCATCTCTTCTGTCCTTCCCCATACATGATCCTGAATACCCATTCCCTTCACCATCTCCTCCGTCCCAGTTCCTTCCCTCTATCTGCTTTTTATGGCCATTTTATCCTCCCTCCTAATTGAGATTCAATCTTCCTTGTTTGGGCCTTCCTTATTGTTATGCTTTTTTGGGTCTGTAGACTGTAACATAATACCTGTATTTTATAGTTAATAGCCATTTATAAGTGAGTGCATACTGTGCATGTTCTTTTAGGACAGAGTTACCTTACTCAGGATGATATTTTCAACTTCCATTCAATTGCCTGCAAAATTCATGATGTATTGTTTTTTAATAACTGAATAGTGTTCCATTGTATACATGTCCATTTTAGTCATTCATTCTTCAGTTGAGGGACAGCTAGGGTGTTTTTAGTTTCCGGCTATTATGAATAAAGCTGCTATGAACATCATTGAGCATCTTTGTGAGATGTTGAATCACCTTTTGGGTATATGCCCAGGTATGGTATAGCTGGGTCTTGAAGTAGAACAATTGTTAGTTTTCTGAGAATATGCCAAATTGATTTCCAAGATGGTTGTTTAAGTTTAAACTTCCACCAGCAATGAAGGAATATTGCCCTTGTTCCACATCCTTGCCAACATGGGCTAGTTTTTTAACTTAGCCATTCTGATAGCTGTGAGATGAAACCTCAACTGGAGCTGGGGTTATCTCAAAAGCTGTTGCCTATGCATGGGATATGTTCTACTAGCTGGGATGTATTGTCTAGCCTGGTAGAGACTTGAAGTGCCAGGGGCCTCCTACCTACTCAGAGGAGAAGGAAAAGAATGGTGGAGGAAGGTTTGTGGGAGGGGGAGCAGGATGGAGCAGTGAGCCAGATGCTAAGTGAATAAGTAAAAAACTTAATTAAATTAAATTTTAAAAGTAGAAAGGAAACAAGAAGTCCTCGAACTCTCAAACTCTCAATCAACTTGGCACCCAAGGAGATCACCAATCTCTGTTTGCTTTGAATAGTAGTCATTGTAGTCATAATACCAAGGGTTCTTGGAGGAAACTGAGTTAGTAAGAATTTAATATTTGATGTTTCTGGGGGTTCAGGAGATTTCTTAGCATTTAAGAGCATTTGCTGCTTTTGTGGAAAACCTGGAATCATTTGATGATATTTACATGATGACCTACAGTCATTCATTACTCTAATACTGGGGTATATGAAGCAGTCTTCTGACTTTCTTGGGTATCAAACATGTATGGTATGCATATATATTCATGCAGGCAAAGTATTCATAAACAGAATAAAATAAATCTAATAAAAAGATTATTTTTCTATCTCAATAGACTAGAGACAAACATATTATTTTGTTTTTGATGTTTTTTGAGAATCCAACACTAATATCAAATTTAGTGTGATGGTGATGGAAACATCCTTTTCTTTAGCCATAATGAGATTCATTGACCAGTGTGCTGATTTATTTGTATTATATAACACCAAACATGATTCAGTATCATTAACTGGTGAAATATAAGACCCATATTCACAAAAAAAAAAATAGTGGAAGATTTTTCTTTCTAAAGTAGCCAGAATAAGACTAGTAACTATCTACTAAATACAATGAAATATGAGACCATGTGTTATCTGGAAGGAAGAGTAGTCATTTAGTTAGAATTGTGTGCCTAGAAACAATTAACCTAAATTCAACAATTCTTATGTCAGTATCTCTGAATACATCTATCTATTCTTAGTTTCTCAGTTGTTTTTCGTAATTGTTGATAAAAAGTGGAAGCAGTCTTTCATGAAGTGAGGAATGAGAAATCATTGTTGTTGTTGTTACGTATTGTTTTTTACTTATTTTCTAAGTTTTTTTATTTACATTCGAAATCATTTCCCCTTTCCCATTTCCTCCCTCCCCGAAAGTCCCATAAACCCCCTTCCCTCCTTCTTTTCCCCATTCAACTCCCTCTCGCTTCTCTGTCCTGGCATTCCCCTATCTAGAGACATAGCCATGCTATGCTAACTTCATTATGGCTATGCTCCTTCATAATTAGAGGAAGATAACTGAAACTTTATCTAAGGTAGAGAAAAACTATGTTTTAAATAAATTATTTATTTCACTTTACAACCTTATATCAGTTCTCCTTCTCCTCCCAGTACTCTGTCATGCAAGTTCTCCCCTATTTCCTCAGTATTTGCTGTAAGTAAACATTTGATCAAACTTAGACATGAATTTGCAGTCTCAGGTGCTGTGAATTTTCAGTAACTAAAATATAATTTATGTGAAAAGTACTCTCAGATATTCTCAGATAATAAATAGAACATGAACTAAACAGAGCACGGTCCATATTGATAACGGTGATTTTTCAGAGTAGTTTTAGATAAGAGCATCTTCATGAATCTCCAGCCCATATTGTCTTAAATCCAGAAGAACCACTGTTTCCTTTGATTTCATTGGGAGTGTTATTTTCGCTATCCTTCTACGGATGGCATTTGTTCTTGACAATGGCAGAAATGTCTCTGAGCATACCTGGGTTTCAGGTTTGTCTCAGTTAACAGACCACGTGTTTATAAGCCAAGAACTACCTAGACTAAATCTTGCTATTTGCATACTTCATCTTCAGAAACCACAAATACCTCCCAGTTGTTTTAAAGTGATGCACTTATGAGCATAGAAGTAATAAGCTAGAGACCAAAATTCAAATACAAAATGGATTTTCAGGTGCAGATTTTCAGCTTCCTGCTAATCAGTGTCACAGGTAACAGAGAACAGGGAGTTTGAGCTCAGAATCCAACCAAAATTCTTTTCCCAGTGGAATTTGAGTCTAACATTTACTTTTTACCTTTTCTTCCTTCTGAATGTTTGGTTGTATAAAATTATTTTGTATCTCTTTTTCTACTAATCCCTCTTTCTATGTGTTGCATTTCTCTAGTCATAGTGTCCAGGGGAGAAATTGTGCTCACCCAGTCTCCAACAACCATGGCTGCATCTCCAGGGGAGAAGGTCACCATCACCTGCAGTGCCAGCTCAAGTATAAATTCTAATTACTTGCACTGGTACCAACAGAAGCCAGGATCTTCCCCTAAACCATGGATTTATAGGACATCCAGCCTGGCTTCTGGAGTCCCAAATCGCTTCAGTGGCAGAGGGTCTGGAACCTCTTACTCTCTTACAATCAGCGCCATGGAGGCTGAAGATGCTGCCACTTATTACTGTCAGCAAAGGAGTAGTTCCCCATCCACACGGTGATACAGACTAGAACCAAAACCCTCTAACTCCTTAGGGCCCAGCTATTTCCTCCTAGAGATAAAATGTGGCCAGTGGTTAGGTTCCAGTAGTCTATACAGGGTGTTCTGTTTTACAAGGTCATTTGCATCTTTGGATAACAGTCTCCACAATATTCCACTGTACTCCAGTACTGTTCTCAAATAATCTACTTTGCTTGTGTTTATTTATTCTCAATTTTTGTTCTGTTTGTTGAAGGCAAGTGTGGCAGGCTCTTCTCAGCTATTTTACTGGTGGTCCCCATTTACCTTCACATCTAGTTTCTTCTATTTTCACTGATTTTAGGATTTTCTTGGTAGGTGGTTTTTCGTCAGGTAGTCACTTACTCACAATACACTGCAGGTGTTATCCTACAAAAAGTAGTATCCATCCTAATCTGTTTTCTGATTTTTATAAGAGCTTCTTTTCTACTAAATTTTCCTGATAATATGTGCTTGAAATGATATTTTCTCCCAAAAATAAAAAAAGACTATTGGCAGTCATATATATTATCTTTCTATTCTCATGACAAGTAATTGAAACACTCTTCTAATAAAGAAACCAATAAGGCAACAGACAGTCATCTCTCCAGCCCTAATTTTTCTTTATATCTATCTGTCTGTCTGTCTGTCTGTCTGTCTGTCTGTCTGTCTGTCTGTCTGTCTGTCTATGAATCCTATTGTGTGTGCCCTTACTGTGAATAAATTCATAACATAAATATACTGCAAACTACTCAGTTAAACATTCCTTGATCAGTAGATCAAATCAAGCTGGTCTTTAGAGAAATACATGAATAATACTTTATGACAGAGCTGTGTAGTATAAAGGAGGAGTAGAAAACCAGAAAAGTCCCATTCTTCTAAATGTAGTAGTGTCTATAAATAAGTAGATATTGTCCTGGATTAACCAGGTTTGCGTTTGGTAACAGACCATATTGATTTATAAGCCAAGAACTCCCAAGGCTGTGTCTTGCTATTTGCATAGTTCATTGTCAAAAACCACAAATGTGTCACAGTTGTTTTAAAGAGACGTACTCATAGGAAGAACAATAATTAGCAAGAGACTGAGAGTAAATCGTAATGGATTTTCAGGTGGAGATTATCAGCTTCCTGATAATCAGTGTTACCCGTAACAGAGGGATAGGAGTTTGAGCTCAGAAATTAAATTTCTTTTCCCTAGGGAAGTTTTGGTAACCCAAGATAAACATTTTCTTTCCTCTGAATATTTAATGGTATAAAATTATATTTTGTATATCTCTTTACTAACCTTTGTCTCTCTCTCTGTATCTTTCTCTCTCTCTCTCTCTCTCTCTCTCTCTCTCTCTCTCTCTCTCTCTCTCTTGCTCTCTCTTGATTTTCCTTAGTCATAGTGTCCAATGGAGAAATTGTGCTCATCCAGTCTCCAGCATCCATGGAGAAATTGTGCTCATCCAGTCTCCAGCATCCATGGTTGCATCTCCAGGGGAGAAGGTCAACATCACCTGCAGTGCCTTTCTTCCTTCTTTTCTTTCTTTCTTCCTTCCTTTCTTTCTTCCTTTGTTTCTTTCTTTCATTTCCCTTTCTTTTCTCTTGTTTGCCTTATCTTTTTTTCTTTTCTTTGATGATCAGTTACATTCCCTGTGAAGTAGTCATAAGGATGCCATAAGATACCCTAAGGCACAAAACAATGATATATCATAATATATGAAATTACTTTTGTTTATTTCTTTGTTGCTTTGTTTTTGGTTTGCTTAATTTTTAAGTAGGAATAAAAATTTAGGAAATGCCTAACTGCCCTGTAAAATCCGATGTAATGAAGCAACAACTCTCCCTCACCCATTCCTCCCCATCACACAAAATTACAGGTGTCTCTAAGAAGCTTCACTTTCATCTGAAGCATGACGTCTCTGTTACATGTTTCAGAAGCTTTCTCAGCCCTTAGTCTCACTTAGTACATGTATCTAAGACTAAAGTTTCTCTCATCATTTATTCTATTAAAAATCTGTCCCTGAGACTTCTATTTTCCTTTACTGGAAGACAGTTTAGGAATAATGTTGATATCATACAAATAAAGTTGTTGGCACATATAAACGTTCCATGAGACAAAACATCCTAATTCTTGAATTCTATGCATGTTATATGGTGTCCAGGATGACCAATATATATGGCAAGTAGAATTTGGCAACTGTGATCAATTAGTGATTTTGATATATAGAGATAGACCATACTGAGATTATATAGTAGAATTAATGTAATCATAATATTCAACTAGCAACTGGGGATCATGATCACAGATGATAAAGAAGATGCTGGAGGAAAAGAAGAGACTGCTAGTAGGGAATATACAGGGCATCTTAGGAATGCAAAATCAGTAATTTGATTATTTTGTTTGACTCTCTCAAGGACCATAGTCTTTCTTACTCCTTGATTTTAACTCAGTAAGGATTCTTACTCTGAGAACAGTAAAATATTCAATTTGTATTGCTTGATTCTACTGACATAGTACGAACTAGTTAGAAGAGCAAAATGGGGCTCACCCAAGGATTGAGAGTGTTTTTCACATCACAGCAAATGATTAATTTTCTCTGTTCTCGTAAGTATTCTACCTTTTTATATATGTATTTGTTTTGACAGAAGACATTGTTCTGTCTCACTCTGGGAGAAGGTGAAGACATCTTAGGTTAATAGACTCTTGGTGACACACCTTTCTCATTTCTGTCTATCTTGGTGTCAACTCTCATAGCTGAGTGTAAAGAGAAAGGAGGCTTCCTTCATGTAAATGTTGATTCATTTTTTGTTTACAGAGAAGGCAAGTCAGAAATATAACATATAATATAGTTAATGACAGAGTCAATGAAACAGGAAGTTAAGAAATAGATTAGTTTCTTGGAATGCAGATTGTCCTAAGCTGACTGTATATTATATTGTATTATATTATATTATATTATCAACAAAAAATAATGAATGACTCACACTAAAACACTTAGCAAGTTGGAATCATAATTGTGTTTAGCAAATGCTCATTACTCCTGAATATGGAAATCTCTGGTACCAACTAGAATACACAAAGACATTTAGTGATTCTCTTGTTAACAAACACATCCTGAATGATATAATAAAATAGTGGTAATTTCTCAAACCAATTTGAATAGTTTGGGGTACATTATGCAAACTCTATGCTCCAAATGAAATTTTAGGAAAAATCTCCTATTTTTCAATCCACATCTGTCCATGTCCACATCTGTGACATGTTTAGTCGCAATCAGATGCAGCAGCAGAAAGATATGTGCACTGAACAAAGCCTATCAACCAAAATCAGGCACCAGTTCACCACTTAAAAACAAATCCCTGTCTTCTCAGACACACAGAAGGAAACCTTACAAAGTAACTAGAGAATTTCCTGCAGTATCATTCTGGATATATACTCTCTTGCTGTGTGTCTATCATGAAATTTTATTTTGCCTCTGAATAAAACTGCTTGCTCCTTTACCCTATGTGTGTGCTTCTTCAGTACTTTAAATAAGACAAAAATACCCAGAGAACTACAGTTATAAACATAAACCACCAGCAATGAGAGATGGTAATGGAAAACATATTTAAGGATGAGTGAAAATCAAGTAAATTACTACCTGAAATTTGGAAACAAAAATAAAGTTGATGAAGAGATGAAGAGATTATATGCTTAATCTTAATCGTGTTAGATTTTCTTTTATTTTTAATGTTTTAATGGTAGGTCACACACACACACACACACACACACACACACACACACACACACATATATGCAGACAACTCAGACTCCATTTTTCCTCTCTGCATTTCTGGGAGAAAAAGTCACCATGACTTTCCAGACTAGTGTAAACTGATAGCTGATTAGTGTGATATAAGCGGAAACCAAAGAAACTTAACAAATTCCTGATGTATGAGCCATCCACTAAACACTAGTTTCAGTGGATCTGGCTTGGAGTATTCTCCCACTATCAAAAATCTAGAGTCTGAATAATTGATTAATTATTACTGTCAACATTGTTGGAATACCCCACAGTGAGACAAGTTATAACATAAACCAGCAAGTTAGGCAATAGTTTAACAAAGTGCTATCCCAATTGCTCCTAGTGACACATATATTGGATGAAATCATGTCTCTTGTGCACTACTCATTGGCTCACATTTTCAGAGGTTTCAGTCCATCAAGAGAGAGAGGGGCATTTAATGCTTCTTAGTGGGTACAGAACGAGGAAAAAGTGGCCAAAGATAATATGAAGTCAAGTACCTATTCCCTGTAAATTGCTTTCTCACCTTACACCATCTGGAAATTACCAAAATTCTGAATGAGAGAGGAAAAAATAAACAAACAAAAATCCAAGCAAAAACAAAGGAAGCACATACTCATAGAGAGAAATACAAAAAAACACACAAAAATTATATAACCAAAATATATAAGCAGAAACCATTGTATGTAAGTAAAAGACCATTAAGGAAACAAAAGGCCCAAACAAAGCATTATGAGACATAACATCTTCAAAGTACCATTAATCGTGGTTTGTATACCCAGTAAGACTCTAACCGAGAAAAATAAATTTTCCTTTGTGAGTGGTTGTCAGTTGGAGACAGCTTCTGTGTTAAATATGTGGTCCTCTATCTATTTACCCTCTGTGAGAGGGATAGTCTGTTTGAATGTCCTCATATTCAATGCTGATTATCATAGGAGTAAAATCTGTCCCAGATGCACTGCCACTAAATCTGACACAGGTTACAAGTTACGAACTGGGTTGCCTTGGAAAGGAGAAGCTTAGAAACTCTTCTTAGTATTTTGGTAATACCAGGATAGGCCCACGGAGTGATGAGGACTGTCTCCATAGTTGTAGAGAGGGACTATGGAGAGGAGATTATCTGGTTGTCACATTTCACACCTGACATAGGGAAAATATATTGAATACACATGGCTAATCCTTGAATACACAAAGAACACATAAGGTACCAGGGTGCAAAAATCCACAGTACATTCTTCCCCTACCAGAAAATCTGAGCAGTAGAAGTGATATGATTGAACAAAGTCAAAGTTTTCTATGTTGTGTTCTAGCTAGCACTGACTCCTACACACACTAGGGCCATGCTATTAAGAAATCTTCAGGACACTGGACTGTGTCATGGACAAATTAGTAGAAGCAGTACAGGGCACTTTTTAGCTTTGGTATTACCTATGCTCATCTCAGTGGCTCAGCACAGACAGATGGTCCCACAAACAAGAGTAGCATAGGTTAACTTACAAAAAATCATGTTCCTTTCTGTGGCCCAAAGAAAACTTCTTGTTCCTCTACACTCTACAAGTCTCTTGGCATTAATTTGTCCATTAATGACAATGACTGTCTTCATACAATCACACAAATCTGATGAAATGTTATTCTCCTTTTTCATTGGTGGGTATGAACTTATTAAGCAGAGAATACCTTGCTATTAGGTAGTTTTCTTTATTACTTTGGGATCAAAATTAAAAGGAATTGAAAATAAAACTTGAGGAATATCAACATGACTGAAAGGAAAAACCTGTAATCCAGCTAAGCCTGACTATGTTTATCAAGGCTCTGCCAAATTAGATCAATCAAACCCCATCCAAGATCAGGATTTTTTCCACTTTCCATCAAAATATATGACCTTGCAATTGCACACACCTAATCCTGGTATTTTATAGATACATAAGTTTACTGATCCTGCTATGAGTCCTCTCTTGGCATAGTCATTCTCTTCAGAAATGAAGAATTTCTTTAAGAGATGCCTATTTAATCATTGGATATCATATGTTCTTTGTCAAATTTTACAGAAAGTTTTCAGGATCTTAATGAAATACAATTCTCAATGGCAGGATCTCATTGGGAATGCCTTCATCTTGGAAGAGCAGAATGGATATTGGGTTCATTTTTACACTTGAGGTAAGGCAGCTATGCATACAATCTTAAGGAACAGACACCAGGCTTTGAGTTCCACTATATGCTTATGCTGGAAAGAAAAGTTAAGATATTCCATGAGATGTTTAAGAAGGTACAATGGTGGTACCAGAATAGAAAAATCATGAATTGATGATGAATTCCATGAAAGACAGATAGTACTTTATGGTTTCAAGCACCTTAAGATACAGTATGGTTATGTGAAAGAGCTCCAACTGTATTCCATTTCTCTCATGGAAATGGCTTTGTTTTACTCTTGAAGCACATACAAATACATCGCATATGGAAAAAAATACCCAAGGACTTGAAATGACAGAGTGACATACGTGAATACAAGATTTATGGCAGCACAGATGGTTTAGTAGACAATGTGTTTACTTCCCACAAAGTAAAGTTTGTACACACATGGAGTGTAGGTCAAAATATCTGGAAACATGAAAAGAAAGTTGGAAAATTATGTTTATATTATAATTTCAAAAATTATTATTATAGAAATCAACCCAATTCTTATATCTTCTTCAAGATCAAAGGGATGGCAACAATTGCCAATAAGATAATAAAAATGATTCATATTTAAATATGTAAAAGATAGTCATAATTAGTTTATAACTGCAATCTATATTTGACAATCTGTCTCTCTCCTGGGAATTCAAAATCAGCACTTCTGGGAGGTGAAGAATCTCAGGGAAGTCTCTACAAAGTAAGTTTACTTTTAGATAAAATATCAACAGAGTTGGCTCCAGCTGCATTTGTAGCAGAGGATGGCCTTGTCTGACCTCAATGAGAGGAGAGACCCTTAGTCTTATGAAGGCTCCCAGTGTAGGGGAATGACAGGACAGGGAAACAAGAGTGTGTGTGTTAATGAGCAGGGGGAGAGGGTACGGGATAAGATGTTTATGGAGGGGAAACCAGGACAGAGGATAATATTTGAAATGGAATCAAAAAATATTTAATAAAAAAAGAATGTTTCTGCTTCCTCACCCTAGCTATTTAGAATTTGATGCCAGTGAAAATCAGAATATCACGGTTTTTAGCCAGATTATCTACAGGGCCATGTATCTTTAGAGACTCACAATTTATTTGTCCATCTTTGAATATGTGAGAATGAACCTACCATGCAAGCTATTAAAATGTCATTTTTAATAAAAGTCATCAATATTTGTGTCACAAAAGCACATAACTTGATGTCTTCTATGAGATTTCATGATTCTCAACTTACTTCGTTATTCCACTCAGTGGTTCAGCAGAGTGACAATTTCCCTTTATAAGGTTCCCAAAGTACAGCATTTCAATAGAAACTTGATTTAAAATTGCAAGAGTTTGCCTTTTACTATACCGTGTTGTGTAGTATTAGTATTTTCTCTTAATGCTCAGTAGCAGCAACAATGTTCAACTAGCATGTAGCCACCAGCATCCTTTAAAAACTATATAGGATATTCAACAAATTGTTGTTTGGGGGATTTATATTAATTGACTTATCATTTTTTACCATAAAAGGTTCTACAATATTTTAGCTGGTTATAACATCATTGTAAGGGAGTATATAGTATCTTTGAATGTGGACATAATATGCTCAGGAGAATTAATGCACTTTAAATACTTTTGTAGATGTATCTAAAACATTATTGTTAATTCCTGCCCATTGTGATAAATCTTGTCTTTAACAACTTCAACCTGTAGGGAGCCAAGGTACATGGCTTGAAACTAAAAATGAACCCTCAGACAGACTCATTAATATAACAGGCTGGAAAGCCAGAGATGGGTAAGATTGTTCACAAAGCCTTACTGATTTAACACAGAGGTACGCGTCAAAAGGTCGTGTTTATTAATAAACACTAATAAGGCCATGTTTGCTTATTATTAAATACTAATTAACCGTGTTTGTTAAAATAACACAATCTGCATGTGACCTTGAAGACTGGTAAGGAAGGCCTTCTTGTGAAAACCATTAAAGACAGGTTCAGCCTTGCTTTTTAAATAAAAAGGGGGGAGATTGATGCCTGGCAGGAGCTCGACATTGGCAAGGACAAAGAATTTGATATTAGGCCATGAAAAGGAAGTAAACTCAAGCAGGAATCTGACATTATGGCATGATAGGGAAGTTTAGTTGAGGCAATAATCTAACAATAGGCTATAATAGGGAAGTAGGTTAAGGCAGGGATTTTAATCTTATGGTGGAAAAAAAGAAGCAGGCTTCAGGCAAGGTATGGGCTTGGATGAGGAGGTGGGCTCAGGTATTTTGGTCATACTTACATACCCTTGGAAACAACTGTCACTGTGAAGTAAAAATTGGACATTGCTTATTGCCTTGACAATTTTGTTTTTACTGTCTAGCTTGTCTTCATTGTACTACTATCCATCTTAATACTGCCTTCAGTCTCAGAATTGACTGGGGTCATGCTGCAAAAAAAGTTATTTAATTAATGATTACATGAATTGGAGTGCATGTGCATGTGTGTGGCTGTGTGGACTTTACTCTTTCTCATGCCAATGACATCTTGGAGTAAAGAACAGCTCCAGTCTGCAATTTTCAGCAAATTTGTTGTTTATAAAGTCGAATACTCTTTGACACTGATCACTGTGAATGTAGGTTTTCCTTTAGACTCTGAAACGGAGTGTGCAGTCTTCATTTTGGATCTCTTACAAGAAGAGGGCACTAATACATATCTCTCCACTTGATATCTTGAGACTTGGAATTGTATCACAATAACACTTGAAAATAAGTATTCCCTAGGTGCTTGATCCACCTGACTCCCAAGATAATCACTAAGTGCCTGCTCACTCATTTAGAGTTCTTAGAACTGAGCATACCCCGAGTTATCCTACTGAACCTGGTGATCCAGCAAGTCCACTGTCTTCAGAAAAGGAGAACAAGCCTCTTTCAGGATTCTAACTTCTAACAAGAGACTTCCCTGGTTCAGGATGATTCATTTCCACTGGTAGCTCTTTTTTTTTAATTAGATATATTCTTTATTCACATTTCAAATGATTTCCCCTTTCCTATTTCCCCCCACCCCAAAAGTCCTATGAGCCATCTCCCCTCCCCCTGTTCCCCAATCAACCCCCTCCTGCTTCCTTGTCCTGTTATTCCCCTACACTGCTGCATCGAGCCTTTCCAGAACCAGAGCCCTCTCCTCCCTTTATGTCCAACAAGGCCATCCTCTGATGCCTATGTATCTGGAGCCATGTGTAACACCATGTGTACTCTCTGGTTGATGTTTTTGTCCCTGGGATCTCTGGGATTACTGGGTGGCTTATATCTTTGCTCCTCCTATGGTCCTGCAAACCCCTCCAGCTCATTGGGTCCTTTCTCTAACTCTCCCATTGGGGAAAATGTGCTAGGTGGCTTAGTCTGTGGATGATCTTTCCCTCAGTCTCTGCTCCACACTTTGTCTCTGTATCTATTTCTGTGGGTATTCTGTTCCCCCTTCTAAGAAGGACCAGAGTATCCATACTTTGTTCTTCCTTCTTCTTTGGCATCATTTGATATGTGAATTGTGTCTTGGGTATTCCTAGCTTCTGGGCTAATATTCACTTATCAGTGAGTACATATCATGTGTGTACTTTTGTGATTGGGTTACCTCAGTTAGGATGTTATTTTCCAGTTCCACCCATTTGCCTAAGAATTTCATGAATTCATTGTTTTAATAGCTGAGTTGTATTCCATTGTGTAAATGTAGGAAAACCTAGGAGAGAAATCAGGAATCATGAATGCAATCATCAATAACAGAATACAAGAGATAGAAGAAAGAATCTCAGATGCAGAAGACACCATAGAATGCATTGATACAACAGTCAAAGAAAAATGAAAAATGCAAAAACTGCTGACCCAACAAAATCAGAAATGAAAAGGAAGATATAACAACAGAAACAGAGAACATTCAAAAAATCATCAGATCCTACTACAAAAGCCTATATTCACCACAACTAGAAAATCTGGATGCAGTGGGCAATTTCCTAGACAGATATCAAATACTAAAGTTAAATCAGGATCAGATAGACCATATACATGGTCCCATAACCCCTATAAAAATAGAAGTGGTCATTGAAAGTCTCTCAACCAAAAAAAAAAGCACAGGACCAGATGGTTTTAGTGCAGAATTCTATCAGACCTTCAAATAAGACCTAACACGAACACTCTTAAAACTATTCCACAAAATAGAAACAGAATGGACATTACCCAACTTCTTCTATGAAGCCACAGTTTCACTGATACAAAAACCACGCAAATATCCAACAAAGGAAGAAAACTTCAGACAAATTTCCCTTGTGAATGTCGATGAAAAAATGCTCAATAAAATTCTTGCCAAATGAATCCAAGAACACATCAAAATGATCATTCAGCATGATCAAGTAAGCTTCATCCCAGGGATGCAGGTATGGATCAATATATGGAAATCCAACAATGTAATCCACTACATAAACAAACCCAAAGAGAAAAACCACATGGTTATTTTATTAGATGCTGAAAAAAGCATCTGACAAAATTCCACATCCTTTCATGTTAAAAGTCTTGGAAAGAACGGGAATTCAAGGTCCATACCTAAACATAGTAAAAGCAAACCAGCAAACATATAGCAAACCAGTAGCCAACATCAAATAAATATAGAGAAACTTGAAGCAAACCCACTAAAATCAGGGACTAGACAAGGCTGCCCTCTCTCTCCATATTTATTCAATATAGAACTTGAAGTTCTAGCTAGAGCAATTAGACAACAAATGGAGGTCAAAGGTATATAAATTGGAAAGGAAGAAGTAAAATTATGACTATTTTCAGATGATATGATAGTGCACTTAAGTGAGCCAAAAAAATCCAGCAGAGAACGCCTACAGCTGATAAACAACTTCAGCAAAGTGGCCGGATATAAAATTAACTCAACTAAATCAGTAGCCTTCCTATATTCGAAGGATAAAGAGGCTGAGAAAGAAATTAGGGAGACGACACCCTTCAAAATAGTCACAACAGCCACTGGTGACTCTTGTAGTCATAGTACCAAAGCTAACTGGAGGGAACTAAATTAATATGAAGGCTAAAATTGGATGTTCCAGGGGATGGAGAAAAGACTTAAGAGATAAAAGCATTTGTCATTTTTGCAGAAAACCTGGTTTCATCTGCCAGTATTCACAAAATGGATTACAAAGATTCATAGATTCAGTTCCATGGAATCTAACTCACTTTTCTGACTTCTTTGGGTACCACCATTCAATGGTACAATGTATACATTTATTTATAAAAAATAAACCTAAACGAATTGATGAAAAATCCTTATAACTCTCATTTTCAGTAGGTTCAGGATAATTTTTGTTAGGCTTTTGGAGCCCTCTTGAAGAACAAATTCTATTTTGGGGACTGACCAGATGGAGATTTCATGTTCATTATCCACGAGAAGGATTATTGACTAATGGGTGCATTTGCTTGTTTTATTTAATACCACAAATGATTTATTGCTCCTGCCATTAAATTATGAAAACTGTCTTCACAAAAATAATAAAAGACCTCTTACTTTTCACCTGGGAGGCCCTGACATTGCATGATAAATACAGAAGGGGACAATCTCAGCTAACCATTGAACTGAGCATGGGATCTCCAATGGAGGAGCTAGAGAAAGGATGTAAGGAACTGAAGAAGTTTGCAGCACCATTGGAGGAATAACAGTATGAACCATCCAGTACCCCCAAATCTACCAGGGGCTTAACCACTAACCAAAGAAAGACATGGAGGGAAACATGGTTCCAGATACAAATGCAGCAGAGTATGGCCTTTTTGGACATTAAATGGAGGAGAGGCCCTTGGTCCTGAGAAGGCTAGATGTCCCAGTATAGGGGAATGCCAGGACAGGGAAGCAGGAGTGGGAGAATTGGTGGGCAGGGAGAGGAGGGATGGGTTAGGGGATTTTCGTGTGGGGAAACCAGGAAAGGGGACAACATTTGAAATGTAAATAAAGAAAATATCTAATAAAAATGGGGGGCAATAAGACTAGGAATTAACTATTGAACTCAAATTATAAAATGTGAGATCCTTGATTATCATAAAGTAAAAGTAGCCATTTACTTAGAATTGAGTGGCCAGAAAAGCATACTTAACAATTCATTTGAATTCAATAATTTTTAAGTCAGTGTCTCTCAAAGTGTGCATCTATTCACAAATTCTCTTCGTTATTATTCCTAACCTTTGATACACAATGGAAGAAGTCCTTAATGAAGGAAGGAATGGAGGTGATGTTCTTAAAGAATTTCTGGAGAGATCCCCAACTCCCTCATGGACTCTGTTTAACTTCAAAATTTATAGGAACATAGGTAATATTTGTTGTAAGAGAAAGTATGTTTTTCAGATTCAGGAGCTGTCACTCTTTAATAATTAAATCCAATTTAATTGAAAAATGTGTTCAAATATCTTCAGATAATAATTAGGTACAACCTAAAAAAGTAACAGCATATTGCATACTGAGAATTGTGATTATTCCAATGAGTATGTCTTCATGAGCCTTCAGTTCAGGATTCATTCTAATGCAGCATGGGATTGTCCTGGACAAATGATAATTACTACAAAAGAGTACATCTATTTCCATACATATTGCTCAGTAGATCTTGCCTTACTTAGAGAATCAAATTAAGTCAGACTTCTCAAAAATACATAAGCAATACTATGTACCATAAAGAGGAGAAAGAGACAGTGAAATCCCTTCCCATCCATGTAATATATACAAATAAGTAAACACTATCATGGTTTAACTAGGTACTCCTCAATTAAAGTACTGCATGGGTTCATAAACCAATCATGGCCTAATCTATATTTTGCTATTTGCATACTTCATCTTGAGGAGTCACAAATAGCTCAACGTTGCTTTACAAAGATGTATTATGAGAAGAGCAGTAATGAGCCTGAGACTAAGATTAGAAAACACAATGGAGTTTTGGGTGCAGATTTTCAGCTTACTGCTAATCTGTGTCACACGTGACAGTGGGGGAGGTCTATGAGCTTAGAATTCAAGATTGTATAGATAGAGTCTAAGAAAAACTTTTTCTGTTTTTGTTTTGTTTTGTTTTTTTTCTGAATGTTGGGTTTCTTTTGAATACTCTGAATATGAGGTTACCTTTGTGTTTCTATTTCTACTAACCTTCCTTTCTCATCACTACTTTTTCCTGATCATAGTGTCAAAAGGAGAAATTGTGCTCACTCAGTCTCCAGTATCCATAACTGCATCTTGAGGGGAGAAGGTCATCATCACCTAGAGTGCCAGCACAAGTGTAAATCCAATTACTTGCACTGGTACCAGCAGAAGCCAGGTTCCTCCCCTAAACTCTTGATATATAGGACATCCATCCTGGCTTCTGAAGTCCTAGACAGCTTCAGTGTCAGTGAGTCTGGGAACTCTTACACTCTGACAATCAGATGCCTGCAGCATGAAGTTGCTGCCACTTGCCATTGTCAGCAGTGGAGTTGTAGCCCACCACACAGGGCTACAGACTGAAACAAAATGCTTTATCTCCCAGCTACTTCCTTCTAGAAATAAAATGTGGCCACTAGGTTGAATGACGTGGCAGAATCTCCCAAATTGTTTTTAATGGAGTAATATTATTGTTTAGAGATTTTTTTACTTTCCCGAATTTTAATACTTAATTTATATAAATGTTTTATGTCATTCTGCTACCTCTACAAATTATATTAGTTGTTTCAGGATAAAAGACTTTCTCATGGAAATATGTCTGGTATGCCAGCTGGCTACATTGAGATAGTGTGCAAAAAATCATAGTGCAAAAATATGGTCATCTCATTCACTTCTAAATCAAGACCAAATAAACTATGTCAACAGTTCTATAATGCTTAAGAAATTGAGAGCAGTCATTAAATTTTCCCAATCAAGAAAATCTCAGGGTCAGATTGTTTTAGTGCAGAATTCTACCAGTCTTTCAAAAAATAACAAATAGCAATACTCCTCAAACTATTCCACACATTAGAAACAGAAGGAACACAGCCAAAATCATTCTGAGGGCACAGTCAGACTGATACATAAAACATAAAGACTCAACAAAGAAAGAGAATTTCAGATCAATATCGCTTATTGAACATGCACACAAAAATGCTCAATGAAATTCTTGCAAACTAAACCCAAGAACCCATTATAAATATCATTCACCGTGATCAATATACAAAAATCTATCAAAGTAATTTAACATATAAAGAAACTGAAGGAAAAAAAATTACACGGTCATCTCATTCAATGCTGAAAAATCCTTTGATAAAATCCAACACCCTTTCATGTTAAAAGTTTTAGAGAGAATAGAGATTCAAGGCACATAGAGAAAAAAAACCTGACCAAGCTTCCCATGGACGGGAAGGACCGCCAGTGGAGGGATATGGAGAGAAAACCACCCACAATTTTTTCCATACAAACTATGCCATCTAAAAGACATGCAGTGACAAAGATGAAACATAGTCCAACTGAATGATTAACCAATAACCTGTCTAACTTGAGACCCATCCCCATTTGACTAGCACCAATCCCTGACAGTATTTATGATACTCTGTTATGTTTGTAGAGAGGAGACAAGCATAACTGTCCTCTGAGAGGCTCCATCAGCTGGTGACTGAAACAGATGCAGAGACACACAGCTAAATATTACAGGGAGATGAGGACTTTTATGGAAGTGTTGGAGAAGGACCAAAGACCCTGAATGTGATAGGGACTCCACAGGAAGATCAGCAAATTCAATTTGGCTGGGCCCTTGGAAGGTCTGAGTGACTGAGCCACATACCATACACTGACTGCACAGCAAACCCTGGCACACATGAAGCAGATTTGTAGCCCGGTGTGAATGTGGGTCTCCCAACAACTCAAGCGGAATCTGTTCTTTTTTTTTTTTTTGAATATATTCTTCATTACATTTCAAATGTTATACCCCTTCCCGGTTCCCCCCCTCCCCGAAAACCACCAACCCATCCTCCCACCTCCTGTCTCTGGAATACATTCTCCAACAGTTCTGCCTCATCTCATCTGTGGGAGAGGATGTGCCTGACCCTCCAGAGTTTGTTTCCTAGGCTGCAGGGATACACATCGGACCCCCATACTCTCATAGGTGAAGGGGTTTGGGGAATGAAAGGAGATATTCTGTGTAGTGGGGTCCAGGAGAGTGGGAGTAGCAATCAGGATGTAAAATAAAAGAATTAATTAATTAATTAGTTAATGAAAGAAAGGAAAAGTGTCTTCTGAGATTTATGCAATTTTGTTACTGTATTCCCCTGTCATATTGAACTCAAAGGGCTGGTGAGATGGCTCAGTGGTTAAGAGCACTGACTGCTCTTCCAAAGGTCCTGAGTTCAAATCCCAGCAACCACATGGTGGCTCACAACCATCCGTAATGAGATCTGACTCCCTCTTCTGGAGTGTCTGAAGACAACTACAGTGTACTTACATATAATAAATAAATAAATCTTTAAAAAAAAATCAGATCATATACTGGAAACATAAAGTGGCACAGGATATACATTGCAGTTCCAAGGGGGAGAATAGTGAAGGAATACTGAAACAAAGAAAGACTGAAAGCAATCTGGGCGATTTCATAACTCTCCTTCTCCTTGTCCGATATCCTCTTCAGAATGGAATCATCTTCATATCTTCAAATCATTTCAGCTTTACTGACTGCAACACATGTCTTTCTCTTGGACTGGTTCCAATCCCTATTAGCAGATCTTCTTGGCAGCTATCCCACAGCTTGGCCACCTCCAAATTTTTGGTCCCTCCAAGGCAATTTGGCCTTTATATTTAGAGCTTCACAGAATGGGCTCTCTAAGCCTAACTACAGAGATACTCCTGTCAAACACCAGTTTTCTTCAGATATCCTTAGTCATGGAGGGAGATTCCACAATTCCTTTATTCTGTCCTTGTGTATAAAGCCCAAATCACATGGCTGAAGGGTTCACATTCTTCTACTTGCTGGAGTTGGACCATAGTCTTGTTTTTCATTTACACCTTCCTTCACTTTCTTTTTTGATGGATACCTCTACTATCTATGGTTGGCTGTCCTGAAACTTACTTTGTACATCTAGCTGGCTTTGAACTCAGACACCTGCTTGTCTTTGTCTCTTGAATGCTAGTATTACAGATGTGTACAACTATGCCTGGACATAAGTTGTTCTTTAAGCTTAACTGTGTGGTGTCTTGCCCTGAGTTCACCACTTCTGTGATTCAATTTAATTCTGGCTTTTCTTCAATGCATTTCTATCCTTGAATACAGGATTCAGTTTCATTCCATTATATAGTCCTTCTTTTCTCCAAAGGTTTACATTTTGTATTTTTCTTTGCTTAGTTTACTGCTTTTTCATTAGAAATAATCATAGAATGAATACTAATGACCACACAATGGAGTCTGTACTATGCTGATTTGAGATTGTCTCTGCCAAAGTAACTAATACAAAACTCTTCAACTTTTCCTCAGGAAAACTTTTCAGACAAGGTAATTAGATTACACCTCTTTGTTTAGATTAATTTGTACACTAGGATAAGATGTTTACACTGTCAATGGAGTTACATACTACCCTGTTTAATCTGTTATCATGAGTTGCTTCTAGTAACTCTCTCCTTATCCATCTCAAAATTGTCCAATATTATTTGGTCTAAAATGCATTATTTTGAGTATTATCAATTTAAAATTTGTATCCATTAAATGAGGCTACAGATGCAGATAGATGATTTGGAGTAGAGCCATACAATTACTACTAAAATTTTTAAATGAAGGCCCAGGGAAAAGGGGATCCTATGCTCAAATATCCCTGAGGAATTAGAAGAGTGAATTTAGTTTTTATTCACCTCGATGGACTCCTCTGTGAACTTGGATTCCTTAGTTGTTGCTACAAAACTCAAATGGCTACCAGGGGGTATAGATTCTCAAGCAAAGCTATCAAGAATCTTACAAAATAGTGTTTTCCTAGTAGAGAAAAACTCTAAGTGGGGAGAGTTCCCTAATACTCAAGAAGAATAAAATATGAAACTGTTCCTGTTAATTCTTTCCTATTGATATAATAGACACTTCCCCTTACAAAGACTTTCTTACTAATTTAATATAGGACCCATGTGATATCTCTACAGGGCTGTTATAAACTGATTTCTATTGGGATAAACACCATGAATGGAAGCAACTGGGGAAGAAAAGGTTTAAATCAGTTTACAGTTCTCCATCACAGATCATCATGAATGGAAGTTAAGATAGGATTCAAGCAGAGCAGGCACTTGGAGACAGGAACTGAAGCAGAGGCAGTGGAGGAATGTTGCTTACTACCTTATGCCCCATGGCTAACTTAGCTTGCATTCTTTACCACACAAGGCCCCCTTCCCAGGCGTGGTGCTGTCCACATTGGGCTGGACATTCTCACATTCGTCATTAATCGAGACAATATTGCACAGACTTAGAGGTATATAAAACCTTCCCCTTTCTCTTGTCTTAGCATTTAGTTATTAAAATTCTATTGGTGAAAAAGTGACTTAAATATTTTCTAATTAATGTGTAACTGTTGGTTTGTTTCTGTGTATAACTATGCATGTATGTGGATGCACAGAGAGGTTAAAAGAGTGGCTAAAATCCCCTAAAACTGAATAGTGAGGTCAGCATAGATGCTAGTTACTAAATTCAGGCCCTCTAGAAGAACAATAAGTATTCTTAAGAGCTGAGTCATTTGTATAACCCCCTGAGAGATTTCTTTTACTGTCAATATAAAGTACTAAGCTCATTATACCAAGAGAACTGATGAGATTTTTCAGCAAATAAAAGTGTCTCCCAACAATAAAACAAATTTATCGTTTCTCTCAAACAACATTATAGGAGAGGCCTGACTCCTAAGAGTAGTCTTCTGTCCTCCAAGTGTGTGCTGAGGAATAAACCTGTCTAGGCACAGATAACATAAATACAGAATAAACAAATGAATGCAAAAAATTATTTCCCTGAAGTTTAATTGATACATGAAAAATTATACATATTTTATACATATGGCACAAGTGAGCTGAAATTTGCTTATGAATTTCATTAGCCACAAGTACCAGAGATCGATTTTTCACTTTCAAAGTCTCCTCAAACCATATTTCCTATGACAATTATATTTGTTATCCATCAATTTTAGATTTTTGTGATAAACACTGGAGATCTACCTTCCTAGTATTTTTATTGTCCTTTTGAACTACCATAAAGACAAATTCAATGGATCATAATAAAGAGAAGCCATAAGTTCTGTATTTATCATTCTTAAAATGAAAGCTTTCTGTTTTGTAAAAAAATGATGAAAAGGAGTAAAAACAGAGGTATTCACATTGGAGAGGATGATTTAGTAAATGTTTCTTCATTATCACTCTTGCAAGTGTTTCTGTAATACTACACTTATTAAGTTCTTAGTATCTTCCAAAAGGACAGTTTTACCATGCTATTATCACATCGAGCATCATATTTTCTTTTAGATGGCTACTCTAGGCATAGAAAAAATATTATGTGATTTTTGCAATCAGGAAAATCCAGAAAATTTTTGCCTGTATCTATGTTGTAGCTCTAGTCATGACCTTTGCATATTGCTCCCTAGAGAAGACTAACCCTTCCTAGTTCAAGATAAAAGCTCAGTTGTCTTCTTGCCATGATTGCTCAGATTCCCCAGGCTGCCTCCTCAAAATGAAGTTGCCTGCTTGGCTGTTGGTGCTGCTGTTTTATTAGGATTCCTGGTGAGGACAAAATAAGTGAGAGATGATTACGAGCATAGAAGATGAGTCTTGGTTCCATTGCTGATAATATATGTTCTGTCCATGTATGAGCAGACATGTCTTATTCTCCATGGTAGGGCATGTGAAGTTTACTTCTGTGAAGGAGGTTCCAGATAGGAGACAACCTGTACTACAATGAAATTATGACACAAATGGACTACAATGATTTAAGTGATCGCTAAAATTCCTGTAGGCCTTATCGTTTACTTGTTTTGTTTATGTAAAATTAGTCATCTCCATTAAAATAAATTTTTAAAAAATAAAATAGAAAGAATTTTCAGTGATTTTCCAGAAAGTTTGTCTCTAACTTGTACTTTTATTTCCTTATTTCAGTTTCCAGGTGTGATGTTGTGATGACCCAAACTCTACCCTCCCTGACTGTCAACCTTGGAGACCCACTCTCTATGTCTTGCAGGTCTAGTCAGAGCCTTGTACATAGTAATGGATACACCTATTTCAAATGGCACCTGCAGAATCCAGGCCATTCTCCACGGCTCCTCATCTATGAGATTTCCAACTGATTTTCTGGGTTCCCAGACAGGTTCAGTGGCAGTGGGTCAAGGACAGATTTCACATGCAACATCAGCAGAATGGAACCTAATGATTTGGGAGTTTCTTATTGCTTCCAAGTTTCACAAGTTCCTCTCACATTGATTTAGACCCTCAGAAAATTCCTTGTTTGGTGTGTTCTAGCTGCCAAATGTGTTACTTATTTACATGATAGAGGTACTGAAGATCTCCATATTGGCTTTTGCAGCTGAGGGCACTTCAGCATATGTGTCTTGGCTACACCATAAGTGTCATGCATTTTTTGCCTCATTAGCTAAAATAAGAATGATATTGCATCTTACTCAGAGTAATGTTAAACAGCTGCCAGCAATCAGCAATGATGAGAATAAAGGTGAATGAAAACCCATTCTGTTTGAAGAGTCCTTGTCTATCCTTATCATTCAAAATGATCAGTCAGGAAAATGAGACACATTTCTTTATTAAATTGTCTCCATTAAGCATATAAATTTTCTCCTGTAAGTACATAAGTTTTCTACAAAATTAAGTTCATAGAAATTTCATAAAATGTAACTTTATACAAAACTCATTATCTTATTTATTTGCATAATCTAACATGCATATGATTGTAATCAGAAACATCACTGAAAAATGACATGTTCATTGAACAACTCTTATCAATCAAACCATAAAATCACATACATTAGACCTGTTGGCAAACAACACATTGTCCTTCTGGATGACAAACAGAACTAGAATTGTCTTTCAAGTAAATTTTATACGGGGACATATGTTCTACTACAGAGTATCTGTCCTGTGCTTCACATTGATTCTGAATAAAATACCTGATATCTGGTTACAACATAGATCACAGTAACATGTTCATCTACTAAGAGAAAAAAATTATATCCTCATTTTTCTCTAATAAATCTGTAGCTGAAATAATCCTCCCTACTAGCCTTAATGTTCTGGTTTCCCAAATTAAAAAAAAAAAACAACAGTCTTGTGTATGCACACATGCACAGGCACACACACACACACACACACACCCTTACAGAACCATTATATTTTAATATGCCTTAAACAGCTCAATGGATAGGTCACTTTGTAACCTTCACATGGCTGATGTATTTTCTGATGAGTTCAACTTATCACTTATTAAAACATATATTCCAACTTGACTGTCCTGGATCCAGATCTGTAAACCTCCTGGGCCACAATCCTCAAGACTTTTGCATGATGGCCAGCCTCTCTCTTTTCCACTTTTCAGGCCTGGTGTATCTCTGTTGTATACTTCCCAGTGTGGCAGGTACCACTCCCTAGGCATGGTGTCTCTCTCTCTCCTCAGTAGCTTGGTTGCCTAGGAATTCTAAAACTCTCCCCTCTGTCTCCCTGCCCAGTGATGACAACTTTATTTCAAATCAAAACCAACTGAAGTCAGGGAACCTCAGTGTCTTACAAGTGGGTATGCAGATTACCATGTAATTTTTTGGAACCCAATTAACAAAATATAAATAGCGTTATATACCAAATCCACATAAATCTATTAATTTCCCTAAAATGTCTAGATAGTTAATGAAATATTAATTATTCATCTGTTCTAAAATTCTATTTCTATAAAATTTCATTTTTTACTGATCTGAAACAGGTTTCACATACATTATATAAATAAGTTCTCAAGCATCTACATACTTATTATTCCATGGCAGTTACCATAGTTGGCTTTTTATTGACAATACTCAGAAGCAAAACTAGACTTCCTTAGGAGGTCTAAAGACAGTATGGTTAGGGTGCTATTACCTTCAATGCAATGAGCACTGAATTCAGAATAGCACCATAGTATACAATGTTCAAAGTTAAAATATTCATGTTACTAAGACCTTACATGTAAATTCTTAAGTGTAACTAGACTACCATTAGATGTATTGAAATGATAACTACATGAAAAAATATACTGACTTTTGTTTTCTTGTACAGATCACAACCATTGTTCACTCAGATGGTCAGGGGCAAACCTTCTCTTCTTAAAGAATAACAAGAAACACTATCATGCATTTCCATTGTGGGCTAAGAGTTAGATATTTAAATTTAGGTAAATATAAGTCTCCTGGAGTCCTTCTATCAAAACTGGTCAGTGAACCTCAAATCCTCACCACATATAAGAGATGATGTCATCAGGTAGGGACAAAAGAAGGAACAGCTGGAACATCTTAAGCTTACTATTTTTGCCTAAGACGTTTATGTTACAACTTGGATCACTGTGGAAGGAGTACCAAAGCTTTGTTGACAGTGATAAGTTTTAACATTTTCAGACACTAGGCTATGTTAGTCAAGGTGAAATTTGACCCAGAGTCATTACCACTGAACTGATAGGAAGCCAGGATGTCAAACTGCATGTATAGTGGATGTGGATCTTTGAAACAGTTCCTGGTTTCTTCTTGTGTCAGTATAAGGAAATGTTAATATCCTGACTTACCTGACATGTGATAGTGATATTTTTCCTAGACTTGTCATCAGGAAGAATAGAGGAGGATGCATTTTCTAGCTTCTTATACAGGAAAATTATGCACAAATTCACACACAATAAATAATATTCCCAGACGATTTTTCCAAAAGACAAGAAGCAATGACCACTATGACCAGATATCTCCCTAAAGTTATCACTTCTCACTTATAATCCAGAGCATCAACAGACCCAGTAATTGAATGGAAACACACATGCCCAGAATATGTCTTTATTGTAACTGATATCTGCACAGGATGTGACCAGTTTACTCAAGATATATACATGCAGCAGTCTGTGATCTAGGCTCATGGAAATCAGCAGACAGTGAGAGGATGTGAGAATAACAGTCATGATATTTTAAGGGAATTCATGTGTTTTCTTACAATGGCACAAACATCTTGTATGTCATATACTGTACTGGAGAATTGAACCAGGATATTAAATTAGAGAAGTTTTCAGCAATTTTGTTCTCTAAATCAAATTTGCATTAGTTGTTTCAGGGACACTACTAACCAATTACCAACTTTATACTTTAAATGAAGTGGATGTAAAAATATTCCATAGTTTTAAATAGTAGAATCAACAAAAATTAGTCAGGGTGAGGCTGTTGAGGTTTCAGAGAGCATTTAAAGGAGGAATTTCCCATTGATTCTTCCAGCCTGTGTAAAGTCCATCCAGAGATTGCCCCACCTGTGGATCCATCCCATATACAGTCACCAAACCCAGACCTTATTGTGCATGCCAACAAGTGCTTGCTGAGAGAAGCCTGATATAGCTATCTCCTGTTTGTGCCAGTGCCTGTCAAATACCGAGGTGGATGCTCTCAGCCAACCATTGGACTGAGCACAGGGTCCCCGATTGAGGATCTAGAGAAGTGACTAAAGGAGCTGAAGGAGCTTGTATTCCCAATAGGAGGAACAACAATAGGAAACAAGCAGTACCCCCAGAGTTCCCAGGGACTAAAGCACCAACCAAAGAGTACATGTGGAGGGACCCATGACTCCAGCTGAATATATGGCAGAGGATGGCCTTGCTGGACATCAAAGTGAGGTGAGGGCCTTGGTCCTGAGAAGGCACGATGCCCCAGTATAGTGGAATGACAAGACAGGGAAGTGGGAGTGGGTAGGTTGGTGACCAGGAGGATGGGGAATGGGATAGGGGGATTTCAGAGGAGGAAACCAGGAAATGGGATAATATTTGAAATGTAAATGAAGAAAAATATCTAATTAAAATAAAAAAGAAAAGAAAAAACCGAAAGTAAAATAAAATTTTAAAAAAATAAATATTTTGAAGTTTTCACATAACAACTTCTTTGCCAGGAATATCATAGCTAAACAATGGAAAAAATTCCTAAATGAGGGATATGACTGTGACTCAGACTAAAGTATACAACCATTTAAAAAGATCATGCCAATCTAATATAGATTTCTTGTTAAAAATGTAGAAAATAACTACTGCTCATGAATTATAGACTACTATTTGACATTTCTAATGATCTTCAGAAACGAAGGAGGTGATTTTTGTGAGTTTGAACAATAAGACTTTAATCTATTATTGAAGATTAGTGTCATTTCTGTATTTGTTAATTTTAATTAGTCTGTTAATTCACATTGTAAATATATCTCATGCAACTTTCCTTTCTATGGTTAATGTGTCAGTTATTTAAGGCTACATTATTGTGGGGTTTTTTTTTTACTATGATTCTATACTTACTGATAACACTTCCAAGAGGACATTCACATAGTATGAATCTATCCATTGTGTGTAGTTATTTGAAAATCCAGTAATATCTACAATACTGTGTTTTCTGTTGTCAACACCAAATACTAGTTCAGACTTCTGAATCCCACTGTAAACAGTACAATTAGACATCCTAGGCATACTAGGGAGAAATTTATGTTTTGGGAAAGAATAGCTGAGTGTAGTATTTAGTATCTACTTCAAACTTCAAGAGCATCCAAGGCAATTAAAAGTTCTTACTGATATTCTTTTATCATGTATTCAACTAATCACTTTAAATACTTAGGGTAGCCTCTGTTTTCCATCATGCATCCCAATTGATACCTCATTTTGTCAGGTTTACATATTTCTGTTATTACCAAATCATGAGAGAGATTACATTCTTCTAAAATTGTGATGGTATGGTGGAAAGTTAGGTGCATATCAACCTCCTTTGTGACATTCACAAAAGCCTCCAAGTGACCCTCAAATCCTGGTTGCATTTGAGAAATGCTGTCATAAGGTAAAAGAAAAAGCATGAATCTGGACAGTTTTCATTCTCACTTCTCCTTCAATTATTGTTTTTTTTTCATTACTTGTATCACTATATATATATATAGTAGTGGCTATTCCTGTTTGTCAACTTAACTAAATCTGGAATGAACTAATCAAGAATTGGAAGGCACACCTATAATCCTAATCTGGAGGCTCAAAAATACAAGATCTGGAGATCTTGATGCATAGTGACTATGAATTCCAGAAGATTAAGATTAAGATTAGGAGATCTCTGAGTTCAAGGTCATCTGGGATTAAAGGCGCAGTGGCACACGCCTTTAATCTGGGCCACACCCTCTGCTGGAGACCTATATAAGGACATTGGAAGAAGGAAGATTCACTCTGACTTTTCCTGGCCTGCCTCGTGGGACTGAGCAACTGCTAGATCCTTGGACTTCCATCCACAAGTACTGCTGACTATTGTTGGAGAGTTGAACTACAAACTCTAAGTCATCGACAAATTCCCTAACTATATAGAGCCTACCCATACATTCTGTGACTCTAGAGAACCCTGACTAATACATATATAGTATATATATAGTCTTGCTGACAGTAATAAGTTGCAATATCTTCAGGCTCCTTTATGGTAAAGGAAAAATCTGGCCCTGATTTAGAGTGTCTTATTGGATTGCCATGTCACCCGGCAGGAATTTGACATTGACCAATGTGAAGTTCCTCTCTCAGCCTTTGAGCAGGAACTCCTGTGTTAGCCATAATCCCATCCAGTCCACCTGGGGTAGAGTGCTCAGACCAAGGTGAATCCAGTGGTTTTTCAAGCACCTGCAATTTCCTGAAAAATACTAGCCACCTGTGGAGAAGCTTCCAGCCTTTGGGGGAAGGGTATTCCCCTGCCTATATATTTGGATTTCTCCATTAAACTTTGAGACCTTGAATAGCAGGTGCTGTCTTGGTATTCATCTCTTTTTGCTGACTTCCAATACATCCCCAGCTTCCCTTTCAGGTAACCCATTCGATGTAACTGCAGGCAGTTACAGATTGGGGCCTAATGTGGAGTTAGACACCAGAAGGTTTCCTGAAGTGACCCTGTTTTGGCGAAGCTTTGCAGAAAATGGAAAATGATGGTCCCCTACATGGTGAGCAACTATAGGAGTTAAATACAAGTGCTAGCCTAAAATTTCATCCTTTTGAAGCTGTTGTTGTAGCTGCAGAAGGATATGGGCTAAGTGGGACAGTGTTGACCCAGTACTGAACCACTTAGGGGTTGACAGTGGAAAATGGGATAGGAACTTCTAGACAGGCGTTTGTCCGCAGCCTTTAAGAGCTGCTTCAGGGGAAAGGAGAAGGGTTTGAAAACAAGCATTTGTCCACAGCCTTCAAGAATTGCTTCAGGTGAAAGGAGTACTTTTTGAAAAATAATGGTTAGAAAGGTTTTTATTTCAGATAAATTCTTGTTGCCTATGTTTCTGAGAAAAAAGAACTTTAGATAAGAGAACTTGGGAAAAAATTGAAAGATCCTTAAGAGCCACTGAGGCAGATAATAGTACTCTCTGCCTCTGGATGCTTATAAAAGATGCTCTTGATGAAGAGAACTCACAGACATCAGATAGCACACAGGGAGAACTTGAGGAATCTCAAGAAGAAAGACTGCCAGAGAGGATTTTCTCAGAAAAGGGTTCTCTCAATGCTAAATTAAAAAGATACAGTAATATGACTGATGGGCTAACATTAGAGGAGAGAGCTCATTCAGATGAAGGAGCTGCCAAATATTATGGTGAGCATTGGCATCCTAGTGCACCTTCTGCTCCACCTATGGCCTCTACTGTATGAGATGATACCTAGATAGATATACAACTACATAAATTGGAGTTTGAAATTAAGTTACAGAAATTGACTAATGAGCTACAGGGGCTAAACAGGATATCAAGTACCGGAAGGAACTGTGATCCTGAGATGCACCAATCACCATTAGAAAGAGCTATAAGTAAGGCTCGCAGGGAAGGACAGGATGCATCTGACCTGCTGGCTTTCCCTGCTGTTGAGATTATAGACCAGCAGAATATAGTTAGACAATATAATACCTTGGAGTTCAAAGTGATAAAAGATTTAAAGACAGCTGTGGCACAGTATGGCCGTATGGCTCCTTTTAAACAAGCTTTATTGGATACTGTGACGGAGTCCAATTGAACACCACAAGATTGGAAGGCTACTTTGCCAGAAGGAGATTTCTTGCATTAGAGTTCTAAATGGCATGAAGCTAGAAAGAGAACTGCCATGATGAATGCTCAGGCAGGTAATCCAGATTGAGATACTAACATGCGACTAGGAGAAGGTCAATATAAAGGCAATGCTAATCAGATTGGGTTTCCTGTTGGAGTTTTTGCGCAGGTTACAATGGCTGCCCGCCACTGTGGAATCAATTGCCGACTAAAGGGGATCTCAGTAGATGTTAACATTAGACAGGCTCCTGATGAAATTTTTCAGGATTTTGTAGATAGGCTACTAAAATCAGCTAATAGAATTTTTAGAGATTCTCAAGCAAAAAATCCATTTGTCACACAGTTGGCTTATGAGAATGCTAATGCAGCTTGTAGAGCCACCATTAGACCTTAAAAGGGACAAGTAGATTTAACTGGGTATATTCGCCTTTGTATGGAGGTTGGGCCTTCGTACAATCAAGTTCTAGCCATGGCTGCAGCTTTGCAAGGAACCACTGTGCAAGCGATACTTTCACAGAGATGAGAGAATAAAACGTGTTTTAAATGTGGAGGTTTTGGGTCATTTTAAAAATGATTGCCATAGGAACAGAGGCACTGTTAGTGGGCAATCAAGTTATGCCCTAGGAGTTTGTCCCAGATGCAAGAAAGTTAATCACTGATTAACCAGAGATTGTAAATCTAAGATAGATTTTCAGGGCCATTTCCTGTCAGGAAACAGGCAGAGGGTTCAGCCTCAGGCCCCCAGATGCCCACAGCAAGCAGCTTATGGGGCCATGAAGCTGCTGCCAGACCAAGGAAATCTGTTTTTGAATTTATCAGGACAACACCAGAAAGCAGAAGATTGGACATCTGTTCCACTTCCCAAACAGTATTAACCCCAGAAATGGGAGTTCAGACCCTGCCTACAGGAGTTTTTGGACCTTTGCCTGCAGAAACTTGGGGATTCCTTCTAGGATGAAGCAGTACTATTGTAAAAGCACATTTATCCAGGTGTCATAGATAATGATTATGAGGGAGAAATTAAAATTATGGCTGCTTCCCCTCATGGTGTTATAACTGTACCTGCTAACCAAAGAATTGCTCAACTTATCTTAGTTCCCTTGCATCTGCTATCTTCCAGATTTGCTAAAAGTAAGAGAGGACAGAGTGGCTTTGGTTCCTCTGATGTGTATTGGTTCAATCTATTACTAGTAAGAGACCTTAAATTAACAATTGAGGGGAAAAGCTTTGAAGGATTACTAGATACTGGAGCTGATGTGACAATTATTATAGGACAAAACTGGCCTTCAACTTGGCCCTTGTCAGATATGCTCACTCACCTCCAAGGGTTGGTTGTGCCAATAATTCAGAGCAAAGCACTAAACTTCTAACTAGGAAAGATGAAGAGGGCAATTCAGGACAGATTCAGTCTTATCTTATGCCAAATTTGCCTACTACCCTTTAGGGAAGAGATCTTTTGTTATAGATGGGTCTTATAATGTGTAGTTCTAATAAGGTAGTGTCTAAGCAAATGCTAGAACAAGGATTTTTGCTTGTTCAGGGGCTAAGAAAATAAGGGCAAGGTGTTAAAAGGTTTGAAAATCCTAAGCCTCACTCTGAAACAAGAGATTTGGGGCCTTTTCTGTAATGGCCACTAACTATCTTGCCTGCATCCCATGCTGATAAAATTCAATGACTTAGTGATAATCCAGTGTGGGTTGATCAGTGGACTTTATCTAAAGAAAAAATAGAAGCTGCCTCTTCGCTAGTGCAGGAGCAATTAGAGGCAGGATATCTAAGAGAATCTCAGTCACCATGAAATACTCCAATATTTATTATCAAGAAAAAATCTTGTAAATGGAGATTGTTACAAGATCTAAGAAAGGTTAAAGAAACCATGGTACCTATGGGAGCTTTACAATCTGGACTTCCATCTCCAGTGGCTATTCCTAGAGGATATTATAAAACGGTGGTAGATTTGAAAGATTGTTTCTTTGCACCCTGAGGATTGCGAAAGATTCGCTTTCAGTGTTCCTTCTATTAACTTCATGGAACCTATGAAAAGATACCAATGGACAGTTCTTCCTCAGGGTATGGCCAACAGTCCTACCTTATGTCAAAAATTTGTGACACTGGCCATTCAGCCTGTAAGACAACAATGGCCAAAGATATACCTTCTTCATTACACAAATGACATTCTGGTGGCAGGAAAAAATCCCCAGGACTTGCTTTTATGTTATAGAGATTTACAACAGTCTTTAGCTGATAAAGGACTGGAAATAGCTCCAGAAAAAGTGCAAACGCAGGATCCTTATAATTGTTTGGGTTTCAGACTTACAGATCATGCCATTTTTTCCCAGAAGATAATTATTCATAGGGACAGTTTAAAAACTTTAAATGATTTTCAAAAGTTGTTAGGTGATATTAATTGGCTTCGCCCCTATTTAAAGCTTACTACAGGAGAATTACAAAATCAATTTGATATTCTAAAAGGGAGTGCTGATCCTAAATACCCTAGATCTTTAACCCCAAAAGGGCTGCTGGCCTTACAACAAGTAGAAAGAGCTATTGGAAACCAATTTTTTACCTATATAGATTATTCCTTGCCTTTATATCTGTTAATTTTTAATACGACTCATATGCCTACAAGCTTATTATGGCAAAAGGCTCCTCTTATGTGGATTCATTAGAGGGTGTCTCCTAAACATAATATCCTGCCATATTATGAGGCAGTAGTCCAGATGATTATACTTGGAAGGAAGCAGGCAATAACTTATTTTGCAAAGAACCAGATATCATTATTCAGCCTTTTAACTTAAATCAAGATACTCGGCTAAAGCAGCATAGTATGGATTGGTTGCTTGCTCAAACAGGATTTAAATGAACTATAGATAGTCATTATCCTCAAGATAGGTTGACAAAATTTTTAAATGTGCATAAAGTTGTGTTTCCTACTTTGATATCTTTACAATCACTGAATAATGCTCTTTTGATTTTCACGGAAGCCTCCTCTAAAGGAAGTGCTGGATTTCTTATGAATAATCAACAGGTGGTAATAGAGACCCCTGGACTTTCAGCTCAATTAGCAGAGCTGACAGCAATATTAAATGTTTTTCAATCTGTAGATAATACTTTTAGTCTTCTTACTGATAGATTCTATGTTGCTGAATCTGTTCTTTTGTTGGAAACTTGTGGCACATTTAATTTTAATACACCAGCAGAATCTTTGTTTTCACAATTGCAAAACATCATTCTTGCTAGAAAAAAAAATCCCTTTTATAATGGCCATATAATAACTCACTCCGGTCTTCCTGGATCTTTAACTGCAGGCAATGGTTTCATTGATAGAGCTCTAATAGGAGAGGCCTTAATTTCAGAACCTGTTTAGTTGACTAGAAATGATCATAATGTTTCATAATAAGTTTCACCTTTCTAAGCAAGAATGATTGTGAAATAATGTCCTAACTGTCTTACATTATCTCCTTTTCCTCATTTAGGGGTTAATCCATGAGGCCTTATGCCCAATCATAGTTGGCAAATGGATGTAACTCACTATACAGAATTTAGAAAATTAAAATATATACATGTTTGTATTGATACTTGTTCAGGATTCCTTTTTGCTTCTCTGCATATGATGCCTCTAGGAATATAATTGATCATTGCTTACAAGTCTTCAATACTATGGGATTACCTAAAGTCATTAAAATAGATAATGGGTCAAATTATACTGGCAACAACTTTATATCGTTTTGTAAAGAATTCGGTATTGAACATAAAACTGGAATTTTTTTTGGGGGGGGGTGTTGAGACAGGGTTTCTCTGTATAGCCCTGGCTGTCCTGGAATTCACTCACTTGTAGACCAGACTGGCCTCAAACTCAGTAATCTGCCTGCCTCTGCCTCCCAAATGCTGGGATTAAAGGCATGTGCAACCACTGCCTGGCAAAACTGGAATTCCTTATAAGCCAATGGGTCAAGAAATTGTTGAGCATGCACATTGGACTCTGAAAAATTGACTTTTAAAAACAAGAGAGAGGGAATTATACCTTCCAAGATCACCAAGGGTACATCTTGTTTTGTGTTGTTTTGAATTTTTTGCAAACTGATGCTAAGTGTCAGTCTGCAGTGGATCGCCACTGGCTTCCAGTCACTTCCAATTCTTATGCCTTGGTTAAATGGCGGGACCCTTTAACTAATACATGGAATGGTTCAGACCCTGTTTTAATTTGTGTAAGAGGTTCTGTTTGCATTTTTTCACAAACAGAACATGGAGCCCAATGGCTGCCAGAAAGATTGGTTCTTCAAGTGGACTCAGTTCCTGGATCCTGACGTAAGTATGATTTCAATCACTAAGGATAGTTAAAAAAAACAATCAATCAAACACCTTTATCAGCCAGCTTATCTGGTGCTTACTTGAAAAACCCTCATCTCTCTGTTGATTCTCAAAGCTACTTCCCCTACACTGGGAAGCCAGACTTTGTGTCTGAAAGTTTCTAATTTATAAGTTAATTCTGTTTTGCTTCTAACTCTTGACCTTATATTTTAAGCAGACTGGTTGTCTCCACCTAGGCTCACCTAGATTGAAAACTGACATGTCTGTTAAAGATACTTGCAGGGTGTGGCAACAAATCGAAACCTATACAAGTGGATCTCTTACTAGAGCTACATAGAACTCAGATCTATGTGTATCTGCCTAGGAGCAGACATGGGCACCAGTGGGAGGTGCAAGGCAAAACACCACAAGGGGAGGACCATGTTTTCGGCCTCTGAGTTCCCTGTGAAGCAAATCTGGTTGCACAGAGGTTGGTGTTTAAAGGCATTCCTTAGAAAAACAACAAGGAAGCGTAGACCCTCTCCACCATAAAAAGACACAATATTTGGGAGGACCAGGTCAATACTTCCCCTCCTGCCGGTTAATGCCCACCTTCCTTTAATGGATGACTGTCCACTTGGTTGTTACCTTCTCATCTTAAACTAATAAAAAGGGAGGAGATGTAGAGTGTCTTATTGGGGTGTCATGCCACCTGGCAGGAATTTGATATCGACCAATGTGAAGTTCCTCTCTCAGCCTTTGAGCAGGAACTCCTGTGTTAGCCACAATCCCCTCTACCTGGGGTGGAGCATTCAGACTAAGGTGAGGCCTGTGTTTTTTCAAGCATCTGCAGTTTCCTGAGAAACACTAGCCACCTGTGGAGAAGCCTCCAGCCTTTGGGGGAAGGGTATTCCCCTGTATATACATTCGGATTTCTCCATTATACTTTGAGACCTTGAATAGCAGGTGTTGTCTTGGTCTTCATCTCTTTTTGCTGATTTCCCATACATCCCCCGCTTCCCTTCCAGGTAACCCAGATGTGCCTGCATTTATACCTGACCCACTGCCACTGAAGCTGGAGGAAACCCCTTGATGGCAAAGTGGACACATAGTAGCTTAGGAGCTTTGGAACTTCCCCTGGTTTCTGTTGGTACAAAACCACATAATTTTTAATATCTTCACTTGCTTTACAAGTGATACTGATTCTATCTCCCCGAGATGCACACAGGGAAGATGGAGACTGGGTAACATGAATGTAATATCTGGCTTGTGAATATGGAAAATTAAAAGCAAATACTGATGCAATTAATAATGGTAATATTATTGTCCAAACAAGCAATAATAATCACAGTATCTTGAGAAATTTTACAATTCTTATCTTCCTTATTTGTGAACCAGAGCATCATCAGCCCCATGAATATAGCAGAGATCTTCATGTTCATATTGTATTATATGTGATTTGGATAGAACCCTGTAGAAGTTATGACCACCTCTTTAAAATACACTCAAGGCAGTGGGCTGTGCTTTGGGTACATGCACATCATCCAGAGCTGGCCAGAGCTCAGCATTAGTGCAGAAATAGCTCATTTCTATAAAATCTCACAGAGTACTCATTCCTACCACAGCAGCACAGATAACATTTTTCCTTCTGGGTGATGGCTCATGAACAGCGTCTTTCTATTATCTGTGAGCATCCAATGTGTTTCATTGCTCTCATTTAAGAAACTGCAAGGAAGTTTTCAAACTATTCCCGTTTGATATTCTTCAGTACCACTGAGATCACTGAAAAATCCTCTTAGGTACAATTCCTTCACATTTTTCATGTGAAGTTCAAGTGCAAAGCAGTCATAAGCAACATGGTTTGTAAAGAAGGGCAGAAAATATGATGCCTAAGCTGTTGTCGTTAAGTGACTCTTCTATTCAGTATTAGACTCTTACTTCTGCTATTGTTATCTAAAGTCTGGTATATCTTTTTTTCCCTTTCAAAGCATGGAATTTCTCTCCCTAGCTCTGATTTTAGTTAAACATATCTAGACATAGTGTTCTGAGATGCTTGATGATATTGGTTTCCTTCAACTCTCTCAAGTCAAACTACTGTTTAAAAAAGAAGGCTTCCCTTTACCAAATCATTCACTCTTTTGAAGATCTTCTGTTCATTAAAACTGCACATCTAAAAACAATAAATCTTATCCAGTTTTTGAGAGAATACTGTTTTCAATAACTGGTTAGGACAATGCACAGATTTTACATTTATGACCTATTGTATTTTTACCTAAATTGTATATTTTCAATATGATTGTGAAAGCTAGCATGAATGCTATTTCAAAAACAAGAAATAAAGTGCAGTCTTATTCTATATTTAATAAAAGACTTGTCAGTAGTTTTCATTTGTATATTTTAAATTTATAATACAATGATTTTAATTCCATAGATACAGATTCATCCCAGTATCAATAAAATTCCCTACTGCCATGTATTACTACAGCAGAAAACACAACTCAACAGACAATCTGGTATTCCCTGGTGCAAGTTACATGCTGTAAAAGTTAAGATTCTTTTCTGCTAAGAGTATGGGGGAGTAATTGAATATTTGGGACAGCAAGTAAAAGGAGGGCTGCTGAGTGTGGATCGATACAATTGTGAACATGGCACAGAAATATGCGTTTTGAACAGGTAAGATGGATACAAACTAAACCAAATATTTATGAAAATGATTCATGAAAACCTGTTAGTTTATGTGCTAATCATATATTTAAATGTTGCAACACATTGAAACAAGCTATGTCTGCCTACTACTGAAAGCTTATATATTTTACTGGAGCCTTTTTTCACTTGACAAAAATAAATGTTAATATTTATTTGAATAGAAAAATTAGAAACTACAAAATTATGGAGCAATAGGGGAAACTATGTATGTGATATAGGAAATACTATGTTAATATTCTATTATACTTAATATAAATTAGCAAAGTAAAATATGTCATATCAGATATTATTGCAGTGTTTGGATACTTAATCACTAGTATTTTGATACATAAAAATAATTATTAAAATCAATTAGCAAATAAATACAAGAATAGATAAATAGACTGATCCATTAATAAAATAGAAATTAGAATAGTATCACACAAGATAGAATGTTGCTTGCTAGGATGATAATTCTTTTGTGTGTAATTCTTACTACACAGGGCTAAAAGTATCACTTGTGCCTGAAATATAATGGTAACAAGTTTAATGCTAACTAGGATACACAATAATACATAACACAATAACACTGTAAAGGTAAATACTGGTGTTAATATGAAAGTAAACAAAAGCTTTATGAGTCTGAATTTTTTCTCTTTTCTTTTGTGACATAAAAAGAGAAATTAGGATGATTACATGTGCACATACATTGACAGAAGGAACAAATGGAATTTGCTAGAGAGAATTTCTAAATAGAGAGATATGCAGCTGTGCTGGAGCAAAGTGTTTTGTACTATTGAATCTAAGTTGGTATTACATAAAATTGAATCATTATAATTAAATAATATATTTGATATCTAAGGAAACTAATAAGAGGGGAAAAGAATATAAAAGTATGTGAATCAAATTTGAAAGATTTTTAGCGAAACATGTTAAAATGGAAGGTATAAAAATGTTCCTAAGTTGATTGAAAGTAAAATTATAGACATTGTCTGATAAAACTGAAGATCCACCTGGAAAATACTTCTGACAAAATTGAAGAAAAATACAGAGAATTGAAGATTATCATGGACAATTATACTGACCAAATGGTAGGCAGAAAAACATTCCTAAATTGATTGAAAGTGGAACTACAAACACACACCCCGATGAAGCCAAATATCTACATGAAAAACGCCTCCGACAAAATCGAAATAAACAGAAAAAATGTTAAAATTAAAGATTATCATGGAAAATAATACAGTCAAAATGCTAGACACAAAAAGCATTACTGAATTGAAAGAGGAGTCACAAACATTTTCTGATAAAATCGAAGATCCACATGAAAAACATCTCTGTTAGACTATGTTTTTTGTTGGGTAATTGAGTCTATTGACATAGATATGAAGGAATAGTGATTGTTGCTTCCTGTTATTTATGATGTTCTTTTTATTTTGTGTGGTTACTTTCTTTTTGGTTTGTTGGAAAAAGATTATTTTCTTGCTTTTTCTAGGGTGTAGTTTCCCTTCTCATTTTGGCGTTTTCCATCTATTATCCTTTGTAGGACTGGATTTGTGGAAAGATACTGTATAAATTTGGTTTTTATCATGGAATATCTTGATTTCTCCATCTATGGTAATTGAGAGTTTTGCTGGATATAGTAGTTTGGGCTGGCATTTGTGTTCTCTTAGAGTCTGTATAAGATCTGCCTAGGATCTTCTGGCTTTCATCGGCTCAGGTGAGAAGTCTGGTGTAATTTTGTTAGGCCTGCCTTTATAGGTTACTTGACCTTATTCTCTTACTGCTTTTAATATTCTTACTTTGTTTAGTGCATTTGGTGTTTTGATTATTATGTGCCGGGAGGACTTTCTGGTCTGGTCCAGGCTGTTTGGAGTTCTGTAGCCTTCTTGTATGTTCATGGACATCTCTTTCTTTAGGTTAAGGAAGTTTTCTTCTATAATTTTGTTGAAGATATTTTGGGGCCCTTTAAGTTGGTAATCTTCACATCTCTTCAGTCCAGGAATGAAAGATTTTCAAATGATGTTATAAATAAAATATAAGTTACAAATTAATGCATTCAGATAAAGCTCTGATGTATTGTGAAGTAAAACCTGAAACATTTTAAGGAAAAAGAGTCCCATAAGAGTGTGTTGATATTCAGCATCTACTTTCAATAAGGTATAGAACAGAAATTATAGATGTATTAGACATCTAAAATGAAGAAGAGAGATGTCTTATCTGTTAAGAGAAATGACTGCTCTTGCAGAGGACTAGAGTGTGGTACCACTTCGCTTTGTTCACAACTGATTTTATAATTTCATCTCCAGAGAATTAGTTACTTCTTCTGGTCTCCTTTGGCACTCCACTAACATGAACAAGCACAGAAAGATACTTGCAAATACACATAATTTTAAAATTAAAATTATAATCATGAGCCTAGAAAATTATCTAAGGGGTTAAACATATGAAAATCTCTGTTGAAGACATTAGAACAATCCCAGCACACTTAACGTGGTGGCCGACAGTTGTTTGCTACTCCAGGCCCTGGCATCCTAATGTACCTTCACTCATGTGTGCAGCACACAGAGACATAGAGAAACACAATTTGAAAAACACTAGGAATTTCGTGAATTCATTGTTTTTAATTGCAGAGTAGTATTCCATTCCAAAAGATCACACATGGTATGAAGTCACTGATAAGGGGATATTGACCCAGAATCTCAGAATACCCTAGACACAATCAGCATATCAATAGATTTCTAAAAAGATGGAAGGAGAGACCCCTGGTCCTGGAAAGACTGGATGTAGGGGAACGCCAGGACAGAGTAATGAGAGGGGGTTGAACGGAGAAAAGAGGGAGGGAAGGGGGCTTATGGGACTTTCGGGGAGGGAGGAAACGGGAAAGGGGAAGTGATTTGGAATGTAAATTAAAAAAATAAAATAAAACTAAATTAAAAAAAAAAAAAAAAAAAAAAAAAAAAAAGAAAAACACTAAAATTCATCTTAAAAATGAAAATGAAAAGGTTATAAGGAAATAGATCACTAAAGCAATATAATGGCTCAAAACTATTAAATCATTCTGAACATTCATCAAAAAAGAAAAATGAAATTCAAAAATATATGAAAAGCAAAATTCAATTCAAAGATATTATAACACTCTCCATAAGGTATTACTTCATGAGTAATTTATATTACATTTATAAAGGTCCAAACTCTCCAAGTATGACAGAGCATGCTTTTAGTTCCAGGTACTAGAGAAGTTGTGACCTTTTTTACAAAGAATTTAATACCACCTCCAGCAACATAACAGTCATGCTTTATTAAAATAAACACTACAGAAAAATTAGATCATGCAAGTATCTCTTCTGATTCTAATGAAATGAAAAAAAAAATACCAACAAGGGTGTGGGATTAAAACTATTATCAGACTATCTACTAGTTGGTTTTTGCCAACCTATGAAGATATGTGTCTGCAAGAACTGGAATTGTTAACCTTAAAGAATGTACTAGATTACAGTGTAATGCTGTAGACAACCTTATTTCAGTTTCACTATACATTTATACATGAATGCAAACAACAACAACAAACAAACAAAACAAATTGATCCAAGGAAGATTGTTTTAGTTCAAAAAACCTTGCTCAGAAAGCATGTTAATGAACACCAGTAAACACAAAGGAAATATTGATAAGCAGGACTTTTCCAAAACAATCCAGAGAACAAAATGCAACTGCTGTAAAAGGCCTCTGCCTTTTTTGATGGAGACTCTCTCACAGTTCTTCAAATCATAGTTAAACCTGCGTCATTCTTTTGATCGAATTCCAACACCTACCACTCTAAGCAATTTATACAGGTAATGCAATCAATATTAAATTTATGATTCTCTAGAAATCTCCTGAGCATATGGAGGGCTCTGATTTGGACAAGTTAGAAAACAAAGATAAAAATTAAGCTGAATTTTAGGGCTGCATGTGGCCAGGTTCCTATGTTAAACCTTTGGTGAGATCTGAGTTACCAATTCTAGAGTTCTAGTGCAGACTAGCAAGAATCGTCTAACAACTGTGTTGTTTTGATGTTTTTGTGGCCCATGTACAGAGTTTTATACTATACTATGGACACAGTCACAGAAAAAATATCCATTTTTACTTAAATACTTTTCTATTTAAAACTGTTATATTCTGCAAATTATCAGTGTTTTCATCTTTTTCTTGTGGTACAGTAGAAGATACAAACCCAGTACATGATTGATTGCTGAAATGGAAATTGAACCCAAAATACAATAAACAAGAAAAATATGTGTGTATCGTTTCAACATGTTAAAGATATGTTCATGTATGAAATGTTATGTATTATTTTGGATTTGTTTCTGTTATGATTCAGGCTAGTTTATGTGCAAATGTACAAGAGATACTGTGTTTCTCTATAGGACTTTGTTGAGAGCTTTGTCAACATGGTATGACTGTTGTCAATAAGAATCATAGCAGCTTTGATTACCTACATGGTTCCTTCATAAGACAGTCCTGTTGATATTCCTTAGTAGAGAGGAGCATGTGACTGTAATGATGGCTCAGTAGGTAAAGTTCTTGCACTATAAATGTGAGAATCTGAATTCAGATTCCTAAAACTGATGTAAAGCTAGCAAAGGTAGAACACATATGTAATTCCTACTCTCTCCTATGATAAAATGAGAGGCAAAGACTAGAAAATTCCAAGAAACTTGCCAGCAAACCACTCTGGCATACTTAAGTAGCAAGTGATCATACATCAAGGTGGAAAAAAAGTCTGACAATCATGGTTTTCTTCCAAACTACACACTTGTGCCATGACAAGCCTATATTAACTCATCTGTCAAAACACAGAAAACCCGAAAGACAGTCAGACAATTAGAAAGACTCAAAGAGACGGACAGAGACAGAGAGACACAGAAAGACATAAAGAGAGACTTAAAAACAGCGGTCATCAAATTTCACTGAGGTTCCAGCCTTTCTCTAAATCCTAACCCCAATATCTATGAATGATCCTGCCCAAACTCTACATGGTTACTGGAGTATATGTGAGATGAAACTTGACTGGGATGGGGACTCCAATGAAAAGGAGGTCCAGTGACAGGCCCAAAATGGTATCTTGATCAAGCAGAGGCTCCATGGTCTGACACTATTACTGATGCTATGTTGTGCTCACAAACAGGGGCCTATCATGACTGCCCTCTGAAAGACACAACAAGCAGCTGAGAGAGTCAGATGCAGATATTGACACCCAAAGATCTGGTGACCCTTGTGTTTGAATTAGGGAAAAGCTGGAAGAATCTGGGGAGGGGTGTAACCATGTAGGAAGACCAGCAGTCTCAACTAAATCTGAACCCCTGAGATCTCTCAGACACTAAGTCACAAAAAAGGCAGCATATACCAGCTGATATGAGGGCCCCAACACATATACAGCAGAGGAATGCAGTGTCTGGACTCAGTGAGAGAAGATGCACCTAACCCTAAAGAGACTTGAGGCCCCAGGGAATAGGGATGTATGGTAGGGTAAGGGTGGGAGGTTGGGTTGGCAGGGACATCTTATTGGACACATGTGGGAAGAGGCATGGATTGTGGCACAGTCAGAGAATGGATCAGAAGGGGAGTAAAGTCTGGACTGTGAAAAAAATTAAAAATTAAAGACAGAAAAAAAAGAAATAAAAGAAAGTAGAATATTTTTCTTATTGTACTGGATGGTACAATAAGTCAACTTGACTCAGGCTGCAGTTGTCACAGAGAAAGGAGCTTCAGGTGAGGAAATGCCTCCATGAGATCCAATTATAAGGCATTTTTCTCAATTAGTGTTCGAGGAGAGGACATTGTGTGTGGTGCCATTCCTTGGCTGGTAGTCTTGAATTATGTAAGAGAGCAGACTGATCAAGCCAGTAAGAAACATCCCTCCATGGCCTCTGCATCAGGTCCTGCTTCCTGACCTTCTTGAATCCCACTCCTGACTTCCTTTGGTGATCAACAGCAATGTGCAAGTGTAAGCTGAATAAACTCTTTCCTCCCCAACTTGATTCTTGGTCATGATGTTTGTGCAGGAATAGAAACCCTGACTAAGACACTTGTCAATGTGAAAATCACCATCATACCTTAGAAATAGCATCCCTTCATTTCTTTATGTATGTTGTGAGTTTTCTAACTTACACATTTGTCATCTTACATAGTTCATAATATAGAACCACACTGTGTTCAGTACCAGGAGTCATCTAGGAAAGGCTAAAGGCTAGCAGGTAATGGTCCTGAGATAGTTTCACCATGAAGTGTATAATGCTAAAAATGAGCCCTAAAAGACACAAGAAATGACATTTCAGGATTTAATTGGTGCTATTGATAAAACTTTCCTGTCATTATTAGCTTGAATCATAATCTTTGGCATAGGTCCACCTTATAGGACAGTTTTCTTCATTCAGAGAAGATGTGCTGTCTTGTAGTGATGCTATACGGCTATACAGACAAATAGATGATTTCTTAATTTCTACTGATGTTTCTGCAAGAATTTCTAAAATTATACTAGGAATTATTTGAACCCTTTAAAATAGTACTGCAATTAAGGCCCTCTATAATATGAATAGTACAATTAGAACTGTTAGTTTTCATGTGTCATGAGATATTTGCACTAAGATGGAAAACAGACAGATTTATATTTAAGGAAACATTCCTTTGCACTGTAAAACAATTAAACAAAGATCATAAAAGAGAACAAATGATTTATTGCAGGTGCAAGGACAAAAGATAAAATATTGACAGAGCTTATCTATACAAAACTTTGTTAACTTAGACTTGAGAATTATAGTTGTTAACATTCAATGAACCTGTGTTGATAGTGAAAGAAACTCAATGTATGGTTAGATAAATACTCCTAATAAGGACCAATGTAAACATCTCTGTTGTAAATTTCTTATTCATTTTATGATTTGAATTTATGTTTAAACGTGGGGTGTACTTTTGAGATAGATACCATGTGATCATTTATTTTGAGAAAATGTATAAAGGAGTTAAAAAAAACTGTCTTTACTTAGTCACTCGTCTGTTTTTTTTTTGTTTGATAGTTTGATTGTTTGGTTGTTTTGGTCTTCTTATTAATCATTTTATTCATTTACATTTCAAATGATATCCCCCTTTCGAGCTTCCCCTCCATAAAAACCCCATCATCCCTCTCTTAAGCAGCAGGTATTGATTTGCCCAGAGGCCTGCAGCTTCTGGCTTCAGAGTAACTTAGAAGTCAGGTAAAACTTCTGGCTGAGACAACAGCATTTTCTACAGAGAGCTTTCTAAGCTTAACATTATGTAGGATTTGTCCCTTGCCCATATTATACAACACAAAGAACTCAGATGGTGTCTGCATATGTGTTCAAATGAGACTGTAAAAGTAAAAATCACACCTTATTTTGTTATTAATTTATTCAAGGGAAGAATAAAGACAGCAGATTTCTGTTGGTGTCTTCTATTACTTAGATCTTCTGAAACATGTTTCTTATTATTTTGTTCTTGTAACTCTAAGATATTTCTACTAAGATAATCTAAGCTTTCATTAACCCACTCAATTCTTAGTAGCTATTGTGGACTAGTGTTCAATCATTTTTCCAGCCTTTCTGTTTTAGTTCATGGCCCATTACAAACTGTGTTGTCATACTTTCTAGAAAATATGCATTTCACCACATGTAACAGGGTAACTGCTAAAAAAAAAATAGGAACAGAATGTGTCCATATTTTCACATCTAACTGAATCTGCTTTGCATAATGTCCCCTAGGGATTCCACACTAATGATAGCTACTATTGCTGGCTCCCTAGAGGGCAGAGAGATTTCCTGGTGTAGTATAGAATTTTCTGAGCAGCTGAACTTCTTCATCTCATCTCTGTGCTGTTTGTTCCTCTTCAACTTACATAAGAATGGAAGATAGGAAAAAGGACTTCTACATGCTCCCTCTCACAAAGGATATTTTTAAATATACCAAAGGATTTGATCCTACTACCAAAATGCTGACAGACTCTTTTATTCCGGGATAATACATAAACACACATAAACACACACACACACACACACACACACACACACACACACACACACACACACACACACATACACACACACACATTTATATGTTTCTGTGTGAAATTGCACACACATGTATAACATATACACATATATAATATTATATATTCATATATTTTAAATAGCACAATTATGATGCTGCAGGTATGAAAATTTATAAGTCTATAATCTAGTTTCCAGTTGTTTGGCTGTCTATACTGGGAACTGAAAAACTGTCATCTGAAAATTTATTCCCATTTTGATTACAGGTATCCTTGTTAAAAGACATGTACTACAATTTGCTATTAAATTCTTGTTTGTAATCTCTCTCTCCTGGCTTCAGTTGCCTTATATTGAAATTCATCTTCCAATTCCTAGTCAGAGAGACCTTACCTCATATCAAGGCACCATTTATCTAATGTACATGGCAGAGTACAGAAAAATAAAGTCATCATTCACACGGTGTGGTAGCATGTTATAAAACCTTAAAAATCCCTGAAAATAGAAAAGATTGGGCCAACACAAATATATAACATCCCATGGGTCTGGTTTGGTCCATGGCTTGAGTTATCTGAGCCTTTTGCCACTTCTACTGTTTCAGAACTAGATGGCAGGCTATGCCAACATTTGCATGACTCTGTGGTGGACTGACAGTTATATAGAATTGAACCTTGGTAGGAGGAAAGGGGGGCATTGATGCAAATTTTTGGTATGTAGCAGTTCAACTGCAATGCAAGTTACCAGAATAAACAAATTTACTCATCCAGATGTATTAATTGGGACTGAATAGATGGAAGATTCAATGATTAAGAGAGCAGATATCCGTTCAGAGGACCCATGTTAGGTCCACAGCATCCACATTTGGTGGCAAAAAACCACCTGTAATAGCATCAGTTCCAATATCTCACATCTGTTTCTTTTAATCTCAATTTAATACATATGTAACATACACATACACATAATTAAATACAAAGACAACATTAAAAGTATAAGGTTGTTTTTTTTTTATTCTTGAGTTATTTGTCTCATCACAATTTGGAAGAAATATTTGTAATGATCCACCAAGGAAATTTATTCAATAATTTCCAACAGAGTTGGAATAACCATTCCACAGCAGTTATAATCCAAATTATTAGAAAATTGATTTGGATGAAATTATTTCTTCTCCTTTTATACTTGATAACACAGGAGTATAATATTAAACCAAGCTTCTAAAACTTCTTAATTCCAGTACATAATAGATAATGCACGGATCATGGAGATTTAGGCATCATTACAACACCTCTAATGCACTACATTTTTCTTTTTACATGAAGGAACAACCTCTGTTTTATTAATATTGATTTTAGTCCCTAGTGATATCAGACTACTACTTCAGATGAAAACATTTCAAAGCGTATCAAGTTACTCAATGAATCTATCTGGTAAACTATTCACTAATAATGAAAAAAATTATTTCTTGTGTGGTTACTATTTTTTAAAGAGCCACTTTACTAAGGCCTGTGAATGCAGCAATCACCATGAATCAGAGTCCTCATCTAGTGAATAGAATAAGAATAGAAGCAGAAATGCAATGGGTTTGTTTGGTGTGTAATGAATGATAACATTTAAGCTCATTTTTTAAAGATTTATTTATTTATTATATGTAAGTACACTGTAGCTGTCTTCAGACATCCCAGAAAAGGGCATCAGTTCCCATTACAGATGGTTGTGAGCCACCATGTGGTTGCTGGGATCTGAACTCAGGACCTTCAGAAGAGCAGTCAGTGCTCTTAACTGCTGAGCCATCTCTCCAACACTTAAGCTCATTTTTGAATGCAAGTTTAGGGATATTCTGTATTTTCATAATGCTAAAATTAAAGATAAGGAAACCAATTATTCTTTCCAATAATGTTTCATTTATAAATTATGGGTCCTATTGATGTCTGAAGAATTCTTTTATATCCAGAGAAGTTATCAGCTTATATCTCTACTCACACAGAGAAACACATATTCATATCTCTACTAAAAAGGACATGAGTTTAATGTTATATCTTCAATTTCATTCCCAAGGCCTATTGTTTATTTCACACTCCTTTCACATAAATATCCACCTTTTCTAACAGGGAAACTCACTCTTATTTTTAGTCCTCAATTTTCTCAATACTTTCAATAAAACTAATATCCAGTTGTCATTATCTTGTACATATCACTTGCAAACATATTCAACTATAATAGAACCATAGACATGTCATCAGTTATTCCACCAACGTATTTCTCTTCTTTTACAGCTATCCATTTTACACTCCCTGATCATGACTAATGTTTAGGTGATCCTCTACCCAGACAATAATCTTTTCTGTACATCCTTATTAATCACAAGTCCCAATATGTACTTATATTTCTATATGAGGACATAGTTAGATAACATGGTTGCTGGGTTTCCTGAAGAAAAGCACCCCATTTCTTGTCACTTTCTTCTCTGTTTGCCTATCCAAGACATAAATTCTAAGGACATACATTGATAATCAATATCATTTAGAACTGTTTGGAAACTGACAGAGTAGATAGATTTAGGGAATACAGTGTGTGCAAGGTTGAGGATGCATATTGTTCATTTGAAGAACTTTATTCCAAACAACAATTCTTTATGTTAGGAATGGATAGTGAATATAAGCAATAAAAAGATGATTGCATCTTCATGAATCTCCAGTTTATATTCTCTGAAATCTTTCAGAATCATTGTTTCCATTGATTTCATTGGGAGTGTTATTTTTGCTATCCTTCTAGGGAAGGCATTGGTACATGACAATGGCAGAAATGTCTCTGAGCACTCCCAGGCTCCAGATCACATTTGGATGCAATTTTTCCATTAGCTTTGTGGGAGTCATCATCTGAACAGATTAAATGAATAGATGATGTGTCTAATGAGCAGTATTCAGGAAAACAAGAAGCAGATAATGCTTTCTGTGATCATAAACTGTCATTCTTGATACTATGTTATTATGGGCAAAAAATATCTCAAACTACTCAGTTGAACATCCCTTGTTCAGTGGATCAAATAAATTTTGTCTTTAGGGAAATATATGGGTAATACTATAGGACAAGACTTTTCCTCATATAAAGGAGGAAAGAGAAAACAGTAATTTCCTTCTTTATTATTGTAGTGGCTACAAGAAAGAAGATATGGAGCTGGATTAGCTTGGTTTGCTTTAGTTAACAGACCATATGTTTATAAGCTAAGAACTACCTAGACCATATTTTGCTATTTGCATACTTCATCTTCAGAAACCACACATGTCTCACAGCTGTTTTAAAGTCATATACTCGTGAGAGTAACAGTAATTAGCCAGAGACCAAAATTCAAATATACAATGGATTTTCAGGTGCAGATTTTCAGCATCCTGCTAATCAGTGTCACAGGTAACAGAGGGCAGGGAATTTGAGCTCAGAATCCAATTAAAATTCCTTTCCTGGTAAATTTGAGTCTAATATATACTTTTCTCTTCTTCTTTCTTCTGAATGTTGGGTTGTATAGAATTATTTTTTATCTCTATTTCTACTAATCCCTCTCTCTCTATGTTGCTTTTTTTCTGATCATAGTGTCCAGTGGAGAAATTGTACTCACCCAGTCTCCAGCAATTATGGCTGCATCTCTAGGGGAGAAGGTCACCATTACCTGCAGTGCCAGCTCAAGTGTAAATTACTTGCACTGGTACCAGCAGAAGTCAGGCACCTCCTCCAAACTCTGGATTTCTCATACATCCAAGCTGGCTTCTGAAGTCCCAGCTCACTTCAGTGGCAGTAGGTCTGGGAACTCTTACTCTCTCACAATCAGTACCATGGAGGCTGAAGATGCTGCCACTTATTACTGTGAGCAGTGTTGTAGTAACCCAGCCACACAGTGAGACAGACTTGAACAGAAACCCTCTAACTCCTTAGGTCCAGTTACTTCCTTCTAGAGATAAAATATGGCAAGGGGTTTGATTGCTGTAGTACCAACAGGGTGTTCTGCTTTACTATGTCATTTACACCTTTGGATAACTGTCTCCACAATATTCCACTGTACTCCAGTGCTATTCTCAGATAATCTACTTTGCCTGTATTTATTTATTCTTAATTTTTGTTCTGTTTGTTAAAGGCAAGTGTGGCAGGCACTTCTCCTCAGCTATTTTACTGGTGGTCCCCATGAACCTTCACATCTACTTTCTGCTACTTTCATGGATTTTAGGATCTACTTGGTAGATGGTTTTTCTTCAAGATAGTCAATTACTCACAATACACTGCCTTTGTTTTCCTACAAAAAGTAGTGTCCATCCTAATCTGTCTTCTGATTTTTATTAGCAGACCTTTCTTTCCACTAAATTGTCATGTTAATATGTACTTGAAATGATATTTTTCTCCAAATATAAAACACTATTGACAGTCATGTATATTTTCCTTCTATTCTCATGACAAGTACGTAAAACACTCCACTTATAAAGAAACACATAAAGCAAATGAAAATTTTTTATATCTATCTATCTATGAATCCGTTTGTGTCTGTGTGTGTACCTTAATGTGAATAATTAAATTCCTAAGGAAATTTTGTCTTTCTAAACAGAGAAACAGAAATTATTTAAGATATTTAAATGTACAATTACGTTTAAATTTAAATTACCTTTTAATTAAATTTAAATTACATTTAATAATAACAGGAATAATATGTAACAGTTTGTTTGCAATTTGCCAATTTAAGGTGTTTGGTATAAAATCCAGATGACACAGTTATCATCTGCCCTGTCCACATCTATAGGAGAAAGTAACCATCACAGGATGTCAAGATATTAGTGGGTATTTAACATATTATTATTACATAATTTACATATTAATATATTATATTAATATATAATCTATATAATAAGATATTTAATATATTAATATATCATTTCAGAATCAGTTGTTTGACCTTTATTCCTAGCAAAGAAAAGACTGTATAAACCAGATCATGATTTTAAGAGCAGTACTTACTGCACAGATGAACAGTGTGATCTGTACACCTCTAAACCAAATAGGAAACACTTTTACATGTATGCGTTGCTAAACACTACATAAACTTTAGTGTTTGTGCTTATTTCTGGTTAGTGCTATATATAATGTTTCTGGAATATGAATGACCCCTATAGACTAATACATTTAAATGCTTAGACAGTTGCCCTATTTGATAGGAACTGGAGGGATGGCCTTGTTGGAGGAAGTGCACCACTGGGGTTGGGCTTTGAGGTTTTAAAAGCCTAATCCACCAGAGAACTCCTACAGCTGATAAACAACTTCAGCAAAGTGGCAGGATATAAAATCAACTCAAGCAAGTCAGTAGACTTCCTATACTCAAAGGATAAGCAGGCTGAGAAAGAAGTAAGAGAAATGATACCCTTCATGATAGCCACAAACCATATAAAGTATCTTGGTGTGACTCTAACCAAACAAGTGAAAGATCTGTATGACAAGAACTTCAAGTCTCTGAAGAAAGAAATTGAAGAAGACCTCAGAAGATGGAAAAATCTGCCATGCTCATGGATTGGCAGGATTAATATAGTAAAAATGACCATCTTGCCAAAAGCAATATACAGATTCAATGCAATCCCCATCAAAACCCAACTCAATTCTTCATAGAGTTAGAAAGAGCAATTCAAAAATTCATCTGGAATAACAGAAAACCCAGGATAGCTAAAACTATTCTCAAGAGTAAAAGAACCTCTGGGGGAATCAGTATCCCAGACCTCAAGTTGTACTACAGAGCAATAGTGTTAAAAAACGCATGGTATTGGTACAGTGACAGGCATGTAGATGAATGGAACAGAATTGAAGACCCAGAAATGAATCCACTCTCCTATGGTCACTTGATCTTTGACAAAGGAGCTAAAACCATCCAGTGGAAAAAAGATAGCCTTTTCAACAAATGGTGCTGGCTCAACTGGAGGTCAACATGCAGAAGAATGCAAATTGACCCATTCTTATCTCCTTGCACTAAGCTCAATTTCAAGTGGATCAAGGATCTCCACATAAAACCAGACACACTGAAACTAATAGAAAGGAAACTAGGGAAGAACCTTGAACATATGGGCACAGGGGAGAATTTCCTGAATAGAACTCCAATAGCTTATGCTCTAAGATCAAGAATTAACAAATGGGACCTCATTAAATTACAAAGTTTTTGCAAGGCAAAAGACACTGTCAAAAAGACAAAGCGGCAACCAACTAACTGGGAAATGATCTTTACCAACCTTACATCTGACAGAGGGCTAATATCCAATATATACAAAGAACTCAAGAAGTTAAACTCCAGAGAGGCAAGTAACCCTATTAAAAAATGGGGTACAGGGCTAAACAAAGAGTTCTCACCTGAAGAATATCTAATGGCTGAGAAACACCTAAAGAGATGTTCATCATCCTTAGTCATTAGGGAAATGCAAATCAAAACAATCCTGAGATTCCATCTCACACCAGTCAGAATGGCTAAGATCAAAAACAGAAGAGACAGCAGTTGTTGGCGAGGATGTGGAGAAAGAGGAACACTCCTCCACTGCTGGTGGGATTGCAAGCTGGTACAACCACTCTGGAAAGCAGTCTGGCGGTTCATTAGAAAACTGGGCATGACACTCCCGGAGGATCCGGCTATACCACTCCTGGGCATATACCCAGAGGCTTTACCTGCATGCAATAAGGACTCATGCTCCACTATGTTCATAGCAGCCTTATTTATAATAGCCAGAAGCTGGAAAGAACCCAGATGTCCCTCAATGGAGGAATGGATTCAGAAGATGTGATATATTTACACAATGGAATACTACTCTGCAATTAAAAACAATGAATTCACGAAATTCCTAGGCAAATGGTCAGAACTTGAAAATATCATCCTTAGTGAGGTAACCCAATCACAAAAGAACACACATGGTATGCAGTTACTGATAAGGGGATATTAACCCAGAATCTCGGAATACCCTAGACACAATTCGCATATCAATAGATTTCCAAGAAGATGGAAGGAGAGACCCCTGGTCCTGGAAAGACTGGATGTAGGGGAATGCCAGGACAGAGAAGAGAGTGGGGGTTGAGTGGGGAAAAGAGGGAGGGAAGGGGCCTTATCGGACTTTCAGGGACGGAGGAAATGGGAAAGGGGAAATGATTTTGAATGTAAATAAAAAAACTTAGAAAATAAAATTTAAAAAAAAGCCTAATCCAGGCTCAATGTTTTTATTTTCTATCCACATGCTGATCCAGATGTCAAACTCTCATCTCTCATGTCTGCCTTTGTGCAGTCATGCTAACCATTATGAAGATAATGCTCTAAACTCTAAATAAGTCCTAAATAAATGCTTTCCTTTGTAAGGGTTTTCGTAGTTATGGTATCTTTCCACAACAATATATTACAACCAAGAACCCTACAGATCTAGCATTGAAACTTGAGAAATTTTGAGTTGTGAGGCAACAATGAAACAGCAAGTCAGTTCTCAAGTTCTTCACACTCTGTCATGGCTTCTAGAAGATCCTTTGTCAGAAACTTTTATCCTTTCTATGATTTTGATACACATGCTTATTGTCAATACTTCCATGAGATATAAAATCCGAAATGGATGATTCAATATTCATTGAAACCTGTAGAAAGACAGGGACAGGGAATAAGACTAGAAAGTTACCCACAGAGATAGTATATGCACCTAAGGACATCAACATCCCACCTTGATCTTCTGTGGAAATGTGGGGGAAATGGGTTAGACAACCTACATTATCAGTTTCAGGTAAGACTTGACTTCTAGGGAAGCACCAGATAATCAACCGACCCTTGCCTGAAAATCTCTATGCAACCTGACCAATCATGTGGATATTAAGAGTGTAGGTTCTAGGGTTAACAATTTGCACAAGTTCTTCCAATGATAATTGTATCTACTTAGATCTATTAAAAACTATGTGCTGCTTCAAAACCAATTAAGTAGGAATATTAAACATCCTCCTTAATTTCATGAAGTAAGGTAATGCCATGTCTAAGCTAATAAAGGCCAGAAACTCATCTGATTTAATCAGATAACTTATAGGGCCATATATCTTTCAAGAGACAACACATCCATTCATCCATCCTTCCTATTCATCCATTCATCCTATAATGAAGTTATGATGTAAACTATTACATTTAAAATGTCATTTTTTCTTTAGAACATTATATTTCATAAAAGACAATGATAAAAAAGTACAAACATGTCCATGAGAAGCAAAACAAGACAAAAAGACAGCAAGAAATCACTAGCATTTACATCAATGCACTTATGTAGAAGTATTCCATATCATAATAAATAATCTTAAATACACTTCTACTTTCCAAAAACCACTGTGACAAATTGCTTCTCAAATATCAAATCTGCAAGCCCAAGGCAAGAAATCTAGAGCGTTATTTATCTGAAAGGTATACAAAGAAACAGGGCAGATACAATGACACAAAAAATCTGCTCCCTCCCTCCCAGGGATCTCCAAAGGGACAATAGTGTATTCGTAATGCTTCTGTTTTCTTTTACAATGGTTATCAGTAGCAATTGGAATAGGAGCTTTTTTTTTTTAAACAGGGTTTCTCTGTATAGCCCCAGTTGTCTTGGAACTCATTCTGTAGACCAGGCTGGCCCTGAACTCGGAGAACTTGCCTCTGCTTCTGGAGAACTGGGATTACAGGCATACACAACCATCGACTGGATGGAATAGGAATTTTTAATAGATAATTTTGAACTTAAATTTCATAAATATTTTCTTACTGAACACCTTTCTATAAAACTCAAACAGAAATTTAATTTTTAATTATCTTTTAATTTGCTTGGGTGCATGTGTGCTCCTATGAGTGCATACAAGTGTGTGCTCACACATATGTAAATCTTGAGAATACTGTGTGCAAGGGTAGGTCTCTCCATCTATAGTGTAGGTCCCAGGAATCAAAAGTAGGTTGTCAGGCTTGGTGCAGGCACCTTTACACCCTGAGCCGTCTCAAGGGTCTACAACAGAAAATAAATATAAAAAGGGGGCTGGGGAAGCCACCTCATTAAAACCCTAGTTTTGGCAAATAATTAAATGACAACTTCACTGAATGTCAGATAGAATGTTACAATGAACGTGGGAACTTTCTCCCTTTCTTTGATAAATAACCCCTCAGCCATACTTTCTTTAGTTCAAAGGCACCATATCATTTCCCCAGTGCCAGGACCTCCCAACATCTGGGGCCACACTGGGCTTGAGACTAAGACAACTAACAGATATGTTACCAGAGGGTGTTTTTTTTCTAATTTCAGATAAGTTTCAAATTGATTTGACTTGTTTAGAAAAAAAACCAACAAAAACAAAAACTACTTTTAAATACCACAGTTAGCAAGGCAGCAGATGGGGACTGACAGTCACTGCAAAGCCAGCAAATAGATTTGATTCTGTCAGACTGTCTGCTTGTGCTAATATGTAAGGAATAGATTTATTGTCATGTGATCATGGTAACTAGGCAAAACTGTCATCCATGGGAACATATAGAGGTCACTATTCATTACTGAAAAAGAATTCCAGGTCTGAATTAGAAAAGGCAATTCTCACAAACTGGCATGCCAGATTCAACACAAAGATATAGCAAAAATACTTACATCCAATTCCCAAAGCCATATTAATGCCAGACTTAAGCCTAAGAAAGTAAGGCAGATGATCAGGGCTGAATTTTCCTAAAACTATGAATTATGTATCAATGCAAAAGGCATCCCACTGTGGACAGCCCGTCACATTATAAAGTGTGTTTCCCCCAATAAGATTCCACATGGTACCACTTTCTACAGCACTGTGAGGAGGGACTAGCACTAGGTTCATCACTTATCTAGAGCCCTGATTCACCCACCTTAACATTACCATTCATTACATTCTGCTGTCATTCTGTCAAATTAAACACTTCATTAGCCACAAGAGACAGAACATGAACTGATAACATACAAAAATCTTCATCTCCAGAAGTTGTGATATTTTTTTTTCACTATTTTGAGTAGCCAAAAAAGTTGGGAGGTAAATATTTTAGAAGCACTTCTAAGAATAAACACGGACAGATTGCTGTCACGACAGATAGGGTATCTATCTGTCTTCTCTGTTATAAGGATTTAAAGAATTACTGTAGGGGTTGACTTGTGGCCTTCAGCATTACCAAAACTATGACAGACAATGACAACAGAAAGCTTAGCTCTCAACATTAGACAGGGAGAGCTAACTTCCTCACATCCAGAATTCTCTCACTCTTAGGGTTCACTTGACAGATGATGTTGTTTTAAATTTGTTTAAATATGGGAGATAAGATCTTACATGTGAATATAGGTTATTTTTCAAGAATTCAATTAACTGATATATAGGCCCTAGGTTCAATTCCCAGCACCCATAGCGTGTGGGGGGGGGGAGCACATTAAATTAAATTATACTTGTAGTGAGAAAAAATTGAATAACACCAGAGATTTCTGAAAAATGAAAAAAAAAACAGCTGGAATGACTGGCTGTGAAAGGGAACCATGTACATCTGAGAATTAAAGTTGAAGTTTGTTTTGATCTAAGCATTTATGTTCATAAAAATAGAGCATCTAATTTCTCATCTAATAGTGTAATTCATCTGTATAAGCACTACTGGATTTTCCATAAATTTATTCTTTCAAAACAAAAAAGTTTTTAAAGGAAGATACCTTGGTATGGCTCTTCTAAGGTAGAAATAATAATGTTGTTCATTATGAGATTGAAGAAAATATACACCATGTATAAACACAACCTTGGGCACATTTTTCTAAGGTACAAGATCCCTGACACAGCAGAGGTACCTAGAGACAGTTAACATGAAGAAGTCCTGTCCAGCATGTCACTTTACAGTGTTGAAGATTTTCTTGGTAATACTCATGCAGTATGCATACACAATATGGCTGTTGACTTGGCAAGATCTGATGAGACTGCAAGCAAGGGAAAAAACAAACAAAACAAAACAGGTAATCCTGGCAGGAAGAAAAGCTATGTGAGTTCTTCCTTCCTTCCTTCCTTCCTTCCTTCCTTCCTTCCTTCCTTCCTTCCTTTCTTCTTTCCTTTCTTCCTTCCTTCCTTCCTTCCTTCCTTCCTTCCTTCCTTCCTTCCTTCCTTCCTTCCTAGCCCTCAGAGGGCTGTGCCTCCTTCCATGAGGCTGAGGGTCTAAAGCTGAACACCAGTAGAACAGAACAATTACTACATTATTTCTGTCTGTCACCCACAGTCCCTTCGTTTCACACAAGGCTTAACCTTTGTTTGGCCATATAAATTTACATGTTTTACCCATGCAAATAAGAAAAGTCTATAAAAGTCCAATGAAGGCATAAAGTCATCTACATTTATGCCACAACAGCCTGTGTCTTGATGCCATCTTGTGGTTCTCGCCTTACTTTGTTACTATATACAGTCGTTCAGCCAAGTATTTTTCCTTTCATAAGGTGCTAAAATACTGCATTCTAACAGAAAATTGATTTCTAATTACATGTATTTTGTCTTTTACTACTAGTGCTCATAAATTATAGATTACTATTTCACATTTCTAATGATCTTCATCAGAAACAAAAGAGGAGATTTTTGGTGAATTTGAGCAATAAGACTTTAATCTCTTAGTCAAGATTAGTGTTATTTCAGTTTTTGTTAATTTTAATTAGTCTGTTAACTCACATAGTAAATGCATTTTTTGCAACTTTCCTTCTTCTGGTTAATGTGTGAGTTATTTAAGGCTACATTATTGTGTTTTTTTAATATGATTCTATACTTACTGATAATATTTCCAAAAGGATGTTTACATAGTTTGAATCTATTCCTTGTGTGTAGTTGTTTGAAAATCCAGTAATATCAACCATAATATGTTTTCTAATGTCAAATCTGAATAATGGTTCATACTTCTGAATCTCTCTGAAAGCAGTGCTATTAGACATCCTAGAAATACTGGGTAGTAAGCTCTGTATTGTGAAAGAATAGCTGATTGTACTGTTTAGTATCTTTTTCAAACTCCAGTCCCTGATCTCCTCATGTACATTCACACATGTGCACAGCTCACACAGACATAGAGAAACAGATAATTTTAAAAATACTAAAACTAAATATTAAAAATTAAAATGAAAATATTATAAGGAAACAGAGGACTAAAGCAATATAATGGCTCAAAACCAAACCATTCTGAACATTCATCCAAAAAGAGAAAATGAAATTCAAAAATATATGAAAAACAATATTCAATTAAAGATACATTAAACAATCTCCCTAACATATCACTTCACAAACAATTTATATTTCATTTATAAATGTACAAACTCACCAAGTATAATAGAGGATGCTTGTAGTCCCAGGTACTTGAGAAGTTGTGACCTCTTTTACAAAGAATTAAATACCACCATCAGCAACATAACAATCCTGCTTTATAAACAAAACATTACAGAAAAATTAAATCATACAAGTATTTCTTCAGATTCTAATGAAATGAAAAAATATTAACAACAAGGGTATGGAATTGAAACTACTATCAGACTATCTACTATAGGATTTTTATCAAACTATGCAGATCTGTTTCTGCAAGACTTGGGATTGAGAACATTGAAGCATGGAATAATCTATAGTGTAATGCTGTAGACAACCTTATTTCAATTTCACTATACATTTATACATGAATGTAAACCATAACGACAAAAAACAAACAAAATAATAGATTCAAGGAAGATTGTTTTAGTTCAACAAACCTTGCTCAGAAAACATGTAAATGAACACAAGTAAGCACATAGGAAATATTAATAGAGCAGCACTTTTCCAAAACAATCCAGAGAATAAAATGCAACTGCTGGAAAAGACCCTCCACTTTTTTTTCCTGGAGACTCTCTCACAGTTCTTCAAAGTACAGTTAACCATGCATCATTCTTTTGATCGTATTCCAACACTACCACTCTAAGCAATTTATAAAAGTAATACAATCAATATTAAATTTACGTTTCTCTAGAAATGTCCTGTGCATGTGAAGGCCTCTAATTTGGACAAGTAAGAGCACTAAGATAAGAAATAAAGCTGAATTTTAAGACTGCATGTGACCAGTTTCCTATGTTAAACATTTGATGTGATCTGAGTTACAAATTCTAGAGTTCTTGCACAGACTAGAAAGAATCTCCTTATAACTATTTTGTTTTGATGTTGTTGTGGCCCATGTCCAGCATTTTACCCTTTACCATGGACACAATCACAGACAAAAATTCCATTGTTCCTTAAATACTTTTATACTTAAATACTGTTGTATTCTGCAAATTATCAGTGAGTTAAGCTTCTACAATCTAAGTTCTTGTGTTAAAACATTTCTCTTTAGCATCACCAATGATGCTTACCCTCAGATACTTAAGGTACTACAGCCTCTATTTTTGAGACACTATGGGTAGCACTGTCATGCTTGCACAGGTTTTCTGAGAAGGTGGATACTGAGGTTCATAAGGGTGTCCACAGGCACTTCACCAAACCTCTCCAGTGAGTTTCAAACCCTGACGGTGTCTTAGAAATGCTGTCAGCTTAGGAAGTGCCTGGATGCCCAGCTGAGGCAGCACAACCTCAGGTCTCTGTTTCTAGGAAAATTATTTTTGTTATTTCTGTATTACTGTGGGAAGTACAGAACCTTGTTGACAGTAATAAGTTGTAACATAATCAAAATCCAGGCTCCTTATAGTGAGGTAATAGCAAGTACCAGATGTATTGTTATTGAACTTAGATAAAACTCCTGACTGAAAACTGGGCACATTATAGTTCAGGATCTTAGCAGCTGCCCTTTGTTTCTGCTCGTTCCAGTGTATATAATTGTTAATGTCTTCACTTACAGAACAAGTGATGGTGACTTTGCCTATTGGAGATGAAGACAGGAAGGATTAAGACTGGGTTATCTGGATATCAGATTGTGGTTCTGAGACTAGGAAATTTGAAACAAATATCCACATAATTCATGATATTATGACAGTATTTTTCTCAAATATCAATCAGGTGATTTAACCACTCTGATTTGAGAAAAAAAATAATTAGGAGTCAATACTTCTTAACTAGGAGCCAGAGAAACCCCATGAATTATGCAAGGATTCTCATGTCCACATTGTTTCCTGACTGGGACTGATGTCAAAACATATTATCTAGCCCTTCAAAAATACTCAGAGATGTGTTCATCCTCTGGACACATGCAAATGAGGAGGATTTCCTGGGAGGCAAGCGCAGCTGCCGAGCTTCATATAAATACCAAATAAAGATCCTTGTGTCCAAAGGTCTTCTTTACAAAAGAAATATAGATCTCATGGTCAAAATGTGCTTACATGTGGGATTCCATGACAAGAATCTAGAGTCTATGAGCAGTATATTATTTCTATCATTTCTAGATTCAGTATGTGTTTCCTTGCCTCCATTCCACAATCCCCGAAACTGTACAAAGTCTACAAACTCCTTTTGTTTCTCTCACTTTATATTATTGAGATTATGGATGATTCTTCTTTTCAGTAATTACTCCACATCCTTAGAGTGAAGTTGAAGTGTGAAACAAAGTCATGGGCAGCATGGACTCTAAGGAAGGGAAGGACATGTCATACCTAAACTTTTATGTCTGATTAAATAATCTAATACTTCTATTTACCATTCCTTTGCTCTACTAAGTCCATCATGCCTAGGCAAGTATTTAATGCTCTACAGCCTTTGAGCTACATTGCTAGCTCTATTCATAATTAAAAATAGCCGTATAAGATGTTTCCTACATTCCTCTAGTTACAGGATTCTCAACACACTCTTTATTTTTCACTAATTTCTTTATTTATCCACATTACATCCAGATTAAACTCTAAATTCAATGGAAAATAGGAAAAAGGACTTCTAGATACTCCCTCTCATAGAGGATATCTTTAAATATACCAAAGGATTTGATCCTACTATCAAAGTGCTGACAGACTCTTTTATTCCAGGATAACACAAAAACAAACAAACAAACAAACAAACACACACACATTTTTATGTGTCTGTGTGTATTTGCACACACATGTATAACATATACACATATATATGATTATATATTCATATATGTTAAATAGTACAATTATGGTTTTGCAGGTATGAAAATTTATAAGACTATAATCTAGTTTCCAGTTACTTCACTGACTGTACTGGGCATTGAAAAACTGTCATCTGAAAATTTAATCCCATTTTGATTACAGGTATCCTTGTTAAAAGACATGTACTACAATTTGCTATTAAATTCTTGTTTGTAATCTTTCTCTCCTGGCTTCAGTTGTCTTATATTGAAATACATCTCCCAATTCCTAGTCAGAGAGACCTTACCTCATAGCAAAGCACCATTTATCTAATGTACATGGCAGAGTACAGAAAAACCAAGCCATCTTTCACATGGTGTGGTAGCGTGTTATAAAAATTAAAATCCCTGAAAATAGAAAAGATTGGGCCAACACAAATATGTAACTTCCCATGGGTCTGGTTTGGTCTGTGGCTTGGGTTGTCTGAGCCTTTTGCCACTTCTCCTGTTTCATAACTTGATGGCAGTCTATTCCCATGTTTGCATAACTCTGTGGTGGAATGACAATTATATAGAATTGAAACTTGGTAGGAGGAATGGGAGGCATTGATGCAAATTTTAGAAATATAGCAGTTCAATTACTATGTAAGTAACCAGAATAAACACATTTACTCATCAAGATGTATTTATTGGAACTGAATATATAGAAGATTCAATGATTAAGAGAGTAGATATCCATTCAGAGGACCCATGTTTGTTTCCCTGCATCCATATTTGGTGGCTAAAAACCAGCTGCAATGGCATCAGTTCCAAGATTTCACACCTGTTTCATTTAATCTCCATTTAATGCATATGTGATACACATATACACATAAGTAAATGCAAAGAAAATCTTAAAAGTGTAAGCTTGTTGTTTTATTCTTGAGTTATGTGTCTCATCCTGATTTGGAAGAAATATTTGTAATGATCTACCAAGGAAATTTATTCAATAATTTCCAACAAAGTTGGAATAGCTATTCCACAGAAGTTGTAATCCAAATTATTAGAAAATTGATCACGATGGAAATTATTTCTTCTCCTTGGTACTAGATAACACAGAATTATATTACTAAACAAAGTTTCTGTAACTCCTTAGTTCCAGTATATCATGTATAATGCATGGAGCATGGAGGTTTAGGCATCATTGCAACACCTCTAATGCACTACATTTGTCTTTTTACATGAAGGAGCAACCTCTGTTTTATTACTATTGATTATAATCTCTAGTGATGTCAGACTACTACTTCAGATGAAAACATGGCAAAGCATATCAAGTTACTCAATCAATCTAGTTGGAAAACTATTCACTAATAATGAAAAAATTATTTATTGTGTGGTTACTATTTTTTTTTTAATTTCTGTTTTTTTATTTACATTCCAAATCATTTCCCCTTTCCCATTTCCTCCCTCCCCAAAAGTCCCATAAGCCCCCTTCCCTCCCTCTTTTCCCCATTCAATCCCCTCTTGCTTCTCTGTCCTGGCATTCCCCTACATCCAGTCTTTCCAGGACCATGGGTCTCTCCTTCCATCTTCTTGGAAATCTATTGATATGCAAATTGTGTCTAGGGTATTCCCAGATTCTGGGTTAATATCCCCTTATCATTGACTGCATACCATGTGTGTTCTTTTGTGATTGGGTTACCTCACTAAGGATGATATTTTCCAGTTCTGACCATTTGCCTAGGAATTTTGTGAATTTATTGTTTTGAATTGCAGAGTAGTATTTCATTGTTTAAATATACCACATCTTCTGAATCCATTCCTCTGTTGAGGGACAGAAGCGGTTACTATTTTTAAAGAGCCACTTTACTGAGGCCTGCGAATGCAGTAATCACCAAGAATCAGAGAATCCTTACCTAATGAATATAAGCAGAATAGAAGGAGAAATGCAGTGGGTTTGTTTGGTTTGTAATTAACGGTGACATTTAAGCTCATTTTTGAAGGCAAGTTTGGGCATATGCTGTATATTCTTAATGCTAAAATTAAAGACAAGTAAACAAGTTGTTCTTTTCAATAATGTTTCATTTATAAATTATGAGTCCTGTTGATGGCTGAAGAATTCTTTTATATCCAGAGAAGTTATCAGCTTATATCTCTATTCACACAAAGAAACACATATTCATATCTCTACTAAAAAGGGCATGAGTTTAATATTATATCTTCAATTTCATTCCCAAGGCACATTGTTTATTTAACACTCCTTTCACATAAATATCTCCCTTTTCTAATGGTGAGACTCATTCTTACTTTTAATCCTCAATTTTATCAATACTTTCATGAAAACAAATATCCAGTTGTCAGTATCTCGTACATATCACTTGCAAACATATCAACTATAAATAGAACCATTGACATGTCATCAGATATTTCACCAACATATTTCTATTCTTTTACAGTTGTCCTCTTTATACTCCCTGATCATGACAAATGATTAGGTGATCTTTTACTCAGTCAATAATCATTTCTCTCCATCCTTCTTAATCAAAAGCACAATAAGTATTTATATTTCTATGTGAGGAAATACCTACAATCCATGCTTGCTGTGTATGCTGAAGAAAAGGACCCCATTTCTTGTCACTTTCTTCTCTGTTAACCTCTTCAAGACATAAATTCTAATGACGTATATTTGTAAACAATATCTCTTAGAACTGTTTGTAAACTGGCAGAGTAGATCGCTTTAGGGAATACAGTGTGTACAATGCTGTGAGTGCATGTTGTCCATTTGAAGAACTCTATCCCAAAAGACAATTCTTTGTGTTAGTAATGGATAGTGAACATAACCAATGAAAGGGTGCTTGCATCTTCATGAATCTCCAGTCCATATTCTCTTAAATCCATCAGAACAATTGTTTCCATTGATTTCATTGGGAGAGTTATTTTTACTATCCTTCTAGGGAAAGCATTGGTGCTTAACAATGGCAGAAATGTCTCAGTACTCCCAGGCTCTAGATCACATTTGGATGCTATTTTACCATTAGCTTTGTGAGAATGACTGAACAAGATTGGAATGAATAGATGAGGTGTCTAATGAGCAGTTTTCAAGAAAACAAGAAGCAGATAATTCTTTCTGTGATCATAAACTGTCATTCTTGATACTATGTTACTATGGGAGAAATATACCTCAAACTACTCAATTGAACATCCCTTGTTCAGTGCATCAAATTAATCTTGTCTATAGGGAAACATATGGGCAATACTATAGGACAAGGCTTTTCCTCATAAAAAGGAGGAAAGAGAAAACAGTAATTTCCTTCTTTATCAATGTGGTGACTACAAGTAAGTAGATATTGTCCTGGATTAGCCTGGTTTGCCTTAGTTAACAGGCCACGTGTTTATAAGCCAAGAATTACCTAGACCATATCTTGCTATCTGCATACTTCATCTTCAGAAACCACAAATAACTCACAGTTGTTTTAAAGCCAAGCACTTATGACAATAGCAGAATTAGCCAGAGACCAAAATTCAAATACACAATGGAATTTTGGGTGCAGATTTTCAGCTTCCTGCTAACCAGTGTCACAGGTAACAGAGGGCAGGGAGTTTGACCTCAGAATCCAATCAAAATTCTTTTCCCTGGGAAATTTGAGTCTAAAATATACTTTTTTCTTTTTCTTTCTTCTGAATGTTGGGTTGTATAAAATTACTTTTGTATTTCTATTTCTACTAATCCCTATCTCTCTATGTCACTTTTTTCTCATCATAGTGTCCAGTGGAGAAATTGTGCTCACACAATCTCCAGCAATTATGGCTGCATCTCTGGGGGAGAAGGTCACCATCACTTGCAGTGCCAACTCAAGTGTGAGTTACATGCACTGGTACCAGCAGAAGTCAGGCACCTCCCCCAAACTCGGGATTTATGGTACATCCAAACTGGCTTCTAGAGTCCCAAATCGCTTCAGTGGCAGTGGGTCTGGGACCTCTTATTCTCTCACAATCAGCAGCAAGGAGGCTGTAGATGCTGCCACTTATTACTGCCAGCAGTATCATAGTCCCGTACCCACACAGTGATACAGACTTGAACAAAAACCCTCTAATTCTTTAGGGCCCAGCTACTTCCTTCTAGAGATAAAGTGTACCAGGGGTTTGATTACAGAAGTGCACAAAGGGTGTTCTGCTTTAAAATGTCATTTGCATCTTTGGCTAATTGTCTTGATAATTTTCCACTGTACTCCATTGCTGTTCTCAGATAATCTTCTTTGCCTGTGTTTATTTATTCTCAGTTTTTGTTCTCTTTGTTGAAGGAAAGTGTGGCGTGCACTTCTCCTCTGCTATTTTACTGGTGGTCCCCATGAACCTTTGCATCAAGTTTCTGCTATTTGCAAGGATTTTAGGATCTTCTTGGTAGGTGGTTTTTCTTCATGCTAGTCATTTACTCACAAAACACTGCCTTTGTTATCCTACAAAAAGGAGTATCCATCCTCATCTGTCTTCTGATCTTTATTAGAAGACCTTCCTTTTCACCAAAATTGTCCTGTTAATATGTTCTTGAAATGATTTTTTTCTCTAAAAATAAAACACTATTGGCAGTCATGTAAATTTTCTTTCTTTTCTCATGACAAGTAATTGGAACATTACACTAATAAAGAAACCAATAAAGCAACAGAAATTTTTTTTATATCTATCTATGAATTCGTTTGTATCTGTGTGTGTACATTACTGTGAATAATTACAATCCTAAGGAAATTTTATCTTTCTAAATAGAGAAACAGAAATTATTTAAGAAGTGTTCATCCTCTGGACACATGTAAATGAGGAGGGTCTACTGGGAGGCAAGCACAGCTGCTGAGCTTCATCTAAATTACCCAATAAAGGACCTTGTGTCTAAAGATCTTCATTCTTTCCAGAGAAATATCGATTTCATGATTAAAATGTGCTTACATGTCAGATTCAAAGACAAGAATATTGAGTCTCTGAGCAGTACATTATTACAATCTTTTCTACGTTCCAATATGTGTTTCCTTGCTTCCATTCCACAATCCCTGAAACTGTAACAAAGTCTACAAACTCCTTTTGTTTTTCCTAGTTTATATTATTGAAGTTATGGATGATTTATCTTTGCAGTAATTACTACACATCCTTAGAATGAAGTTGAAGTGTGAAACAGTTATGTGCAACAAGGACTCTAAGGAAGGGAAGGAAGTGTTATTCCTAATCTTTTATGCCTAATTAAACAATCTGATTCCTCTATTTACAATTCCTTTGCCCCACCAAGTCTATTATGGCTAGGCAAGGATTTCTTTTGTTTGTTTGTTTTGTTTTGTTTTTGATACAGGGTTTTTCTGTATAGCCCTGGCTGTCCTGGAATGCACTCTGTAGACCAGACTGGCCTCAAACTCAGAAATCCACTTGCGCCGGGCGGTGGTGGCTCACGCCTTTAATCCCAGCACTTGGGAGGCAGAGGCAGGAGGATTTCTGAGTTTGAGGCCAGCCTGGTCTACAAAGTGAGTTCCAGGACAGCCAGGGCTACACAGAGAAACCTTGTCTCAAAAAACCAAAAAAAAAAAAAAAAAAAAAAAAAAAAAAAAAAAAAAAAGAAATCCACTTACTTCTGCCTCCCAAGTGCTGGGATTACAGGCATGCGCCAACACTGCTCAGCTTTTTTTGTTTTTTTGTTGTTTTTATTTGTTTGTTTGTTTTGTTTTTGGTTTGTTTGTTTGTTTTTTGTTTTTTGCTATGTAAGATATAATGATCTGAAGCCTCCGAACTACATTGCTGGCTTTATTCATAATTAAAAATAACCATGTAAGATGTTCCCTATCTTTGTCTAGTTACAGGATTCTCTACACACTCCTTTTTATTAATTTCTTTTTTTTTTATTTTCTAAGTTTTTTTTATTTACATTCCAAATCATTTCCCCTTTCCCGTTTCCTCTCTCCCAGAAAGTCCCATAAGCCCCCTTCCCTCCCTCTTTTCCCCATTCAACCCCCTCTCGCTTCTCTGTCCTGGCATTCCCCTACATCCAGTCTTTCCAGGAACAGGGGTCTCTCATTACATCTTCTTGGAAATCTATTGATATGTGAATTGTGTCTTGGGTATTCTGAGATTCTGGGTTAATATCCCCTTATCAGTGACTGCATACCATGTGTGTTCTTTTGTGATTGGGTTACCTCACTAAGGATGATATTTTCCAGTTCTGACCATTTGCCTAGGAATTTCGTGAATTCATTGTTTTAATTGCAGAGTAGTATTCCATTGTGTAAATATTTATTCATTTTGCATCCAGATCACACTCTTAGATCAAACAATTTTCTACAGAAGTCTAGATCTCTACTTATCATTTACACTATTATATACAATGTGAATCCAAAACCTGTATTTTATGCCATCATCAAATCACACAAGCTACATATAACTATTAAGGACTGAGTTTAGACAAATACATAAACTTTACAGTTAATCAATATTACACTTAAACCATAATTATGTTTGCTATATTTGTTGAGGTGACAGTAAAAATTAGTAATTAATTTTCAAAATTGTTCTCTGGTTGGCATATTTCTAATCCATAGGAATTTAGGAGGTTGTAACCTTATTGTATATGGATGATATCTGTTTAAGGACAGAATATGTTCACAGGAAATAACTCACATTTGCAGATGTGTTTAAACAATTTTTAGTCAATGATTTTATTCTTCCTGAGAGCAAGAGATAGAATTTATGTATGTGGTTGCATATGTACAGTTCTTCCATAGTACAATATCACTCAGTAAGGAATTCCTGCTTGAACATTTTTGTAATTATTTTTTTTTATTCTTGTGGTATTCACTGTCTACCTAGCACAGCATTTCTTCTAATTTGTAGCTTAGAAATTTATATAACCCTTTTGTTAATTTTTCCATTTGTCCAGAAAGGGGTGAAAGCAACACACATTTATTTAGTCAAGGTCGTCATACACAAACCACAATTATTGAAAATTTAGACACATTAGATTCAAGTTCATAGGTTCCTGATTCACATTCTGAATCTAAATATCCCTTCTGCCTTATCATTTATTGCAGAGTGGCCTTGGAACATTTATTAATATTCAGCTGATAGAATCCACCAACCCTGAAAATTTAAACCCCTTCAAGGACTGTAACTCTTTAATTGGTTAATTTATTTATTTACAATTCAAATGTTATCCCCCTTCCCTGTTTCCCTTCATAAACCCCCTCCCATCCCCCTTCCCTTCTGCTTCTATAAGCGTGTTCCCTCAACTACCCATTCCTGCCTTAGTGTCCTAGCATTCTTCTATACTGGGTCATCATACAATTAGGGTACAACAGCCAGCTGAGATATGTCTGCAAATAATATTGATAACAATGTTCTTGATACCCAACTAGGAAAGTTGAATTCTGAGTACCGTCAGAACTTTTCATCTAGGATCTGCCTTTAGAAAGTAAATTGTGCCATGAGTAAAGGAACCCAGCCTAGAAATCTGTTCTCCGATAGTGAATATTTTGTTCAATAAGTAGAATGCAAATGGTAGAGCAATGCAGGAACTATTTTATCTTATAGCAAGCCATTTATTTGACCAGACCTGCAGGCCTGCATTTCTCTAACCAGCTGCCATTATTACTAAAGGGTTTTCTTGCAACAATTCTTGTTTGAGTTTTGAATACTAAATGTCTTTTTTGAGACTGTAGATTGAATTTAAATGTATCTCATAACTCTTTGGATAACCGAATAGTACCCCAGCTGTAAAATGCATGGTGTGTAATCATTCATTATTTTATTTAACAATATTTGATCAACTATGTCCCTAAAAAGACAAGGAAGATTGTCCCATAGTTTGATCACTCGATTAAAAGGAGGCTTAGTCAGAAATATGCATCATACTTAACACTGTATAGCATACTTGAAAGCAAAAGTGGCCTTTCCAAAAAATTGCTGATATAATCAGGTGTGACTTTCCATTGAATCTAACAATGTTTCATCCAAAGGAACTGGTGCCACTGGCTCTCATTCAGGTTCTGTGCCAGAGGAGGGAGTGTGATAGGGAGTCCAGACTTTTAGTCGGTGGTAACGATCCTACAGTATTGGAGTAGTTCATAGAGCACAGTGAAGCAGTCCGCTCTCAGCCTCCCACTGTGAGAAGACACAGTAGAATAACAGCTGGCTCTGTGATCAGAAATTTGATTGGGGATTCTGAACTGAAACTTCATTTACAGGAATATGAGACAAGGCCTTCGTGCTGTCTAAGCTCTTCCAATGGAAGCAGTGTTGAGAGCTTTACATATTTTTCAAACTAGTGAACTTCACCTATTTAGAAATCCCATGTAGGATATACATCACTGAAATTGTGTTCTTCAAGATCTTAAAAATATTTTAACATATATTTATCATTTATTTTTCTTTAACATGAAGGCGAAATTTACTGAAATTATGCTTTTATTCTATGAAGATAATTGACTGTGCTTCACCATGTGTATGAATTACACATAGAAATTGATAGTTCTAATTCTAGGTATAATGCTGTGTACCTTTTATCTTTATAGATAATGTTTAGGTTAAGATTGTTCTAGTAGCTTTGCACAACGCATTTTAGTCATAATCGTAAATCCTGTAGAATATAGTTTCCCTTGACTTCTTAGCAAAAATAAATAAATAAATAAATAAATAAATAATAGCAAAATTTGGATTATATTGGTTATATATTCCATGTTATTAAGATCCATTGAAAGGATGTTCAATTTAAAGTGAGTGTCATTCTACATATACTACACACTAGTTCATAACATGGAAAATGGTAGGAGCTTGGTAGCAGAATGCTAGCCTATCAAGTTCTCTTCCTATTCCTATCATAACAACAAAATCAATATTTTAAAATGAAATAGATTGTGTGGGGACCCTATAAAGTGTACCACATATCTGGGAAGTGAGAGACTCTCAGGACTCAAAGGGAGGTACCTTAGATGAAATGCCCTACAGTGGGGAGAGGGAACTTGTAGAGCTCACTTCCAGTAAAAAAGAAAAGGCATCAAGTGGAGGGATGGGGTTGCCATTCCACAACCAAAAACTCTGACCCAGAATAGTTCCTAACTGAAATAAAACTTCAAGGACAAAAATGGAAAAGAGCCTGAGGAAAATGAGGTCCAGTGACAGGCCCAAATTGGGATCCAGCTCAAGCAGAGGCCCCAAGGTCTGACAATATTAATGATGCTATGCTGGGTGCACAAATTGGGACTTATCATGACTGCCCTCCGAAAGACTCAACAAGGAGCTGAAAGAGTCAGCTGCAGATATTGACACTCAACCAATGGATAGAAGCTGGTGACCCTTATGGTTGAATTAGGGAAAAGCTGTAAGAAGCTGAGGAGGAGGGTGACCCTATAAGAAGACCAGCAGTCTCATCTAACCTAAGTCCTGAGATCTCTCAGACACTAAGCCACCAAACAGGCAGCATATACCAGCTGATATGAGGCACCCAACACATATAAAGCAGAAGACTGCCAGGTCTGAACTCAATGAGAGAAGATGCACCTAACCCTCAAGAGACTTGAGACTCCAGGGAAAGGGAGGTCTGCAAGGATGGGGATGAGAGTTTGGGGTGGTGGGGACACCTTATTGGAGACAGGGGGAGGAGGTATGGATTGGTAGAGCAGTCAGAAGGTGGACCAAGAGGGGGATAAAATCTGTACTGTAAAAACAATTAAAAAATATAGAGAAAAAAAACAAAAAAGAAATAAAGTATAATTTTTTTTCTTATTGTACTGGACTGTTTTGTGTGTCAACTTGACACAGGCTAGAGTTATCACAGAGAAAGGAGCTTCAGGTGAGGAAATGCCTCATGAAATCCAATTGTAAAGCATTTTGTCAATTAGGGATAAAGGTGGGGAGTGCCAATTGTGGGTGGTGCCATCCCTGGGCTGGTAGGCTTGGATTCTATAAGAGAGCAGCCTGAGCAAGTCAGTAAGTAATATCCCTCCATGGTCTCTGCTTCAGCTCCTGCTTCCTGACCTGCCTGAATCCCAGTCCTGACTTCCTTTGGTGATCAACAGCAATGTGGAAGTGTAAGCTGAATACACTCTTTTTTTCCCAATTTGCATCTTGTCATGATGTTTGATCAGATATAGAAACACTGACTTATCAATGTGAAAATCATCATCACACCTTAGAAATAGCATTCCTTCATTTTATTATGCATGTTGTGAGTTTTCCAACTGAAAGCTTTGTCAATTTACATAATTCATAATATAGAACCACACTGTGTTCAGGTACCATCTAGAAGAGACGAAAGGCTAGAAGGTGGTCTACCTGAGATGGTTTCATCATGAGCTGTATACCGCAATAAATGAGCCCTAACAGGCAAGGTCAAAGAAATAACATTTTCAGTATTTAATTTCTGCTATTGATAAGCCATTTCTGTCATTATTAGATTAAATAATAATCCCTTGGCATAAGTCCACCTTATTGGACAGTTTTTTTTTTCTTTCAGAGAAGATGTGCTGTCTTGTACTGATGCTATACTGCTATACTGACAAACAGATGATTTCTTAATACCTACTGATGATTCTATAGGAATTACTAAAATGATACTAGGTATTATTGAGCCCTTTATAATAGGACTGAAATTAAGGCCCTCTGTAATATGAGTACTACAATGAGAACTGCTAGTTTTCGTGTGTCACAGGTCATTTGCAATAAGATAGAAAACAGACTGACTCACAATCAAGGAAAATATTCCTTGGGGCTGTAAAACAAACAAAGGTCATAAAAGGGAACAGATGATTTATTGCAGGTTCAAGGACAAAAGATAAAATATTGACTGAAATTATCTATACAAAACTTTATTGTTAACTTAGACTTGAGAATTATAGTTGTTAATTTTCAATGAACTTGTGGTACTAGTGACAGAAAATCAATGTCTAGTTAGTTAACTACACTTAATAAGAACCTATGTTAACATATCTGTTGCAAATTTCTTAACCATTTTATGATTTTATGTTTAAACTTGGGGTGAGCTTTTGCGATAGATGCAACGTGATCATGTATTTGGAGAAAATGTATAAAGAACTAAGAACAATGAGAAGAGTAGCAGCAGCGTAATTTATAAATAGAGAGAGCAACTTAGATATCAAGGGATAATATAGTCTGATAGGATTTTCCCCCTTTTACTTTCTCTTAGTAATAAAGATTCCTTTTCAAAAATCTCTCCCCCTCCCCTTGTTTTTTTTCCTGTCAGTAACTTTCGCAAGCAGACAAGGTGTTAAATAAACTGTATTTACTTAATCACCCGTCTAGTTTTTTTGTTTGATTGTTTGCTTGTTTTGGTTTTCTTATTAGCCATTTTATTCCTTTACATTCCAAATGATATCTCCCTTTGCAGTTTCCTTTCCAGAAAACCTCCATCATCCCTTATTAAACAGCAGGTATTGATTTCCCTAGAGACCTGTGGCTTCTGCCATCAGTGTAACTTGTAAAACAGGTAAAACTTCTGGTAGGGATAACAGTATTTTCTACAGAGAGCTTTCTGAGCTTTACACTATATAGGACTTGTCCCATGCCCATATCATCCATATCATGCAACTCAAAGAACTCAGATAGTGGCTGCATTTGTGTTTAAATGAGACTGTGAAAGTAGAAATCACCCCTTGTTTTCTGATTAATTTATTCAAGAGAATGAGAAAGTCAGTGGATTTCTGTTTGTGTCTTCTATTACTCAGACGTTCTGAAACATGTTTCTTATTATTTTGTTCTCGTGACTCTTAAGATATTTTCTCTAAGATAAACTAGGCTTTTGTTAACCCACTCAATTCTCAGTAGTTAAGGTGGGCCAGTGTTCAGTCATCCTACCAGCCTTTCTGTTTTAGTTCATGGCCCATTACAAACGGTGTTGCCATATTTTCTAGAAAACATCCATTTCACCACATTTAACAGGGTAACTGTTAAAAAAAGAATGGAGTCAGAATGTGTCTTCTGAATGACCACTGTACTTTCACATCTAACTGAATCTTCTTTGCATAGTGTCCCCTGGGGATTCCACACTAATGTTAGCTACTATTTCTGGCTCCCTAGAGGACAGACAGATTTCTTGGTGTAGTGTAGAAATTTCTGAGCAGCTGAAATTCTTCATCTTAGCTCTGTGATATTTGTTCCTCTTCACCTTACATAAGAATGGAAAATAAGAAAAACGACTTCTAGATGCTCCCTCTCAGAGGATATCTTTAAATATACCAAAGAATTTGATCCTATTATCTAAGTGCAGACAGATTCTTTTTATTTAGGGATAACATATGTATGTGTGTGTGTGTGTGTGTGTGTGTGTGTTTGTGCACACATGCATTAAATATACACATACATAATATTATATATTCATATACATTAAATAGCACAATTATGAATTTGCAAATATGAAAATTTAAGAGATTATAATCTAGTTTTCAGTTACTTGGCTATACTGGGCACTAAAAAGCTGTCATCTGAAAATTTAATCCCTTTTGGATTCCATGTATTCTTGTTAAAAGACATGTACTGCAACTTGCTATTAAATTCTGGTTTGTAATATCTCTCTCCTGGTTTCAGTTGTCTTGTATTGAAACTCATCTTCCAGTTCCTAGTTAGAGAGACCTTACCTCATAGTAAGGCAGCATTTATCTAATGTGCATGGCAGAGTACAGAAATCCAAAGCCATCTTTCACATAGTGTGGTAGCATGTTATAAAAATTAAAATCCCTGAAAATAGAAAAGATTGGACCAACACAAATATATAACATCCCATGGATCTGGTTTGTTCTGTGGCTTGGGTTGTCTGAGCCTTTTGCCATTTCTCCTGTTTCAGTACTAGATGGCAATCTAAGCCAATGTTTGCATGGCTCTGTGGTAGACTGACAATTATATAGAAGTGAACCTTGGTAGGAAGAATGGGAGGCATTTCTGAAAATTTTAGGAATGTAGCTGTTCAACTGCTGTGTAAGTAACCAGAATAAACACATAACCTCATCTATGTGGATTTACTGGGTCTGAATAGATAGAATATTCAATGGTTAAGAGAGTAGATATCCATTCAAAGGACCTGTGTTTTGTCTCCAGCATCCACACTTGGTGGCTAAGAACCACCTATCATAGCATCAGTTCCAGTGTCTCCCACCTGCTTCTTTTAATCTCAATTTAATACATATGTAACATACACACACACACACACACACACACACACACACACACACACACACACATAAGTAAATACAAAGACAATCTTAAAAATGTAAGCTTGTGGTTTTTATTCTTGAGTTATTTGTCTCATCTCAATTTTGAATAAATGTTTGTTATGATCTACCAAGGAAATTCATTTAATAATTTCCAAAAATGTTGAAATAACTATTCCATAGCAGTTCTAATCCAAATTATTAGAAAATTGATCAGGACAGAAATTATCTCTTCTTGCAAAATATAACACAGGATTATATTATTAAACAAATATTCTATAACTTCCTAATTCCAGTACATCATGTATAATGCATGGAGTATGGAGGTTTAGGCATCATTACAACACCTCTAATGCACTCCATTTGTCTTTTTACATGAAGGAGCAACCTCTGTTTTATTACTATTGATTTTAGTCTCTAGTGATGGCAGACTTCAGATAAAAACATGGCAAAGTGTATCAAGTTACTCAATGAATCTAGCTGGAAAACTATTCACTAATAATGAAAAAATATATTTATTGTGTGGTTACTATTTTTATAGAGTCACTTTATTAAGGTCTGTGAATGTAGCAATCACCAAAAATCAGAGAGTCCTCACCTAGTGAATAGAAGCAGAATAGAAGCAGAAATGCAATGGATTTGTTTGGTTTATAATTAATGATATCATTTAAGCTCATTTTTGAAGGCAAGTTTAGGAATATACTGAATTTTCATAATGCTATAATTAAATATAAGTAAATCAGTTTTTCCATTCAATAATGTTTCATTTATAAATAATGGGTCCTGTTGATATCTGAAGAAGTTTTTACACCCAGAGAAGTTATCAGTTTATATCTCTATTCACAAAGTGAAACACATATACATATGTCTACTAAAAGGGGCATGAGTTTAATGTTATATCGTTGATTCCATTTCAGAGCAACATTGTTTATTCAACTCTCCTTTCACAGAAATATCCCCCTTTTCTAATGGTGGGACTCATTCTTATTTTTATACCTCAATTTTCTCAATACTTTCATGTAAACTAATATTCAGTTTTTACTATCTCATACATATCACTTGCAAACATATTCAACTATAAATAGAAACATAGTTATATCAACAAATATTCCACCAACGTATTTCTCTTCTTTTATAGATGTCCTCTTTACACTCCCTGATCATGACTAATGTTTAGGTGACACTCTACCCAGACAATAATCATTTCTGTTCATCCTTCTTAATCACTAGACCCAATATGTGTTTATATTTCTATGTGAGGGCATGGTTGCTGTGTTTCCTGAAAAAAAACACCCCATCTCTTGTCCCTTTCTTCTCTGTTAACTTGTCCAAGTCATAAATTCTAATGACATGCATTAATAATTGATTTCTCATTGAAGAGTAAGACATTGGGAACTGGCAGAGTAGATAGTTTTAGGAAATACAGTGTGTGTAAAGTTGTGAATGCACATTTTTCATCTGAAGAACTCTAACACAAAAGATACTTATTTGTGTTAGGAATGTATAGTGAGCATAAGCAATAACTTGCAGTTTCTAAAAACATGAAGACTAGATTATATAAGCAAAATCAGTACAGAGAAAGGAGACAAATCTGCCTATGGTTGACCACAATGCAAGCTGTTCAACAGAATATACACACATTGATTAAGACAAATCAATTTGTTGCTAAAATTTAAATTAATGGAAGTAAAATGCTATTTATATAACTCAAAAGGGGCATAGTCCCTATGATAGCCTGACCAATTCATGTTATTTATAGAAAAATTTGAACATCACTCCTTTTTCTGGAGATACAGGCAACCCTTAGGTCCCTGGTGAATTAGTGAGTTTTATCAGTCCTGCAGATGCACCCACCCCTGCTCAGTCCCTGGAGATTTGCATGTGCTACGAGTACCACCCAGTCCCATGAAAAATTCTTATAGGCCTCTAGTATCCTATGTAGGAGTCAGTTGCAATGAGGGCAAATCATGGCTATGAGAATTCCTGCTCAGCTCTTTCGGCTACTGGCACTCTGGATCACAAGTAAGGAAAGACAACATTGGGGATTTATTTCAGTTGCCGTGATCAGATATGAGCCATCTTGTATTAAATTTGCTGCACGGAGCTAGCACCAGCATGTTCCAAGCTGCCAGAGACTCAGCCAGGTCACCTCCCAGCAGCAACAGCATCTCATCCACACAGTCAAATGGTTTACAGGAACAGGTACTGGGATATCTATGCCAGAAAGACACCGCCTTCTGAGCAAGATCTCTCTGCCCACGCTAGCTAACCTGAAGGCAGCTGACTGGTGGCTCCATCGCTCTCTATCGCGCACGTGGGCTCAGCGCCTGCATGTATCTCATAAGCTGGCCTTGCCTCCTCTGCCCAAGCGAGACCCACACACCCCCGCCTCTACCCAGCATGCTCCTTTCCCGCGCGAGCGCACCATTCCATCCAGCGCCATTATTTCTTTTTTTTTCCCCACACTTCCAATTTTAATCCTTCAATACAGAGGTGACTGTACTCAAAACACCTGAGATTTATTAGCCGTTACTCATGTATCAGAATGGAAATCTCTATAGATAGTAAAAGCAGGGACTTTTAGGAAATTAGACTGCACTACAGGCATTAACTGAAGTAAAGAGATAAGTAGTCACAGGGGTTTATACTAGTAGTAGAGTATACTCCGTTGTTTTCCTCTAAGACAGAATTTACCTGTCAAAGATACATAGCAGAATAGTGAAAGACTTATATATGTTAGATTTCTATAACTAAAATAAAACACTGTTACCAAGACAACTTAAAAAATAATTCATTGGAACTTATAATTACAGAGGGTTAGAATCCATGAAAATGTGGCAAAGTCATTGTGTCAGTAACAGGAAAATGAGAACATAAACTGGAAGTAAGCCTAGTCCCATAGGCATAATTCCTCCAGCATGGACAAACCTCTTCAACTCCCCTAAACAATGCTATCAATTCAGCACCAATCTTCAAATATCTGAGTTTATGGAGGGTATATTCACTCAAATCACCATGAACTCTGTAAGAAAATTTTAAAATACTAACTTTTTATATTTTAGAACTTAAAGTGGGCTGGGAAGATGGCTCAGCAGTTAGGAGCACTAATTGCTCTTCCAGAGATCCTGAGTTCAATTCCAGCAACTACATAGAGGCTCAAAATCATCTATAATGGGATCCAATGCCCTCTTCTGGTGTGTCTGAAGAAAGTGATGGTGTACTCACATACATAAAATAAATAAATCATTAAAAAATACTTTTTTAGACTTTGCTGTATATTTTGTCTCTGTATTTGATCCTATGAGTATTTTGTTCCCCTTTCTAAGAAGGACCAAAGTACTTTGGTCTTCCTTCTTCTTGAGCTTCAATTGTATCTTGGGTATTCTGACTTTTGGGCTAATATTCACTTATCAGTGAGTGCATACCATGTATTTTCTTTTGTGATTGTATTACCTAACTCAGAATGATATTTTTTAGTTCCATCCATTTGCCTAAGAATTTCATGAATTCATTGTTTTTCATAACTGAGTATTATTCCATTGTGTAAATATACTCCATTTTCTGTATCCATTCATCTGACAAAGGACATCTGGGTTATTTCCAGTTTCTGGCTATTATAAATAAGACTGCTATGAACATAGTAGAGTCCTTGTTATATATTGGAGAATCTTTTGGGTATATGCCCAGGAGTGCTATAATTTGGTCCTCAGATAGTACTATGTACAATTTTCTGAGGAACTGTCCAACTTATTTACAGAGTGGTTGTACCAGCTTGCAATCCCACTAACAATGGAGTAGTGTTCCTCTTTCTCCACATACACAATAGTATCTGCTATCACCTGAGATTGTGATCTTAGCCATTATGACTGGTGTGAGGTGGAATCTCAGGGTTGTTTTAATTTTCACTTCCCTGAAGATTAAAGATGCTGAACATTTCTTTAGGTGTTTCTCAGCCATCCTGTATTCCTCAGTTGAGAATTCTTTGTTTAGCTCTGTACCCCATTTTTAATAGGGTTATTTGGTTCTCTGGAGTCTAACTTCTTGAGGTCATTGTATATATTAGATATTAGTCCTCTGTCAGATGCATGATTGGAAAAGATCTTTTCCCAATCTGTTGGTTGACGTTTTGTCCTATTGACAGTGTCCTTTCCCTTAGAGAAGCTTTGCAATTTTATGAGGTCTGTGTCTGTGTGTTCAATGCTCTTCCCCACCTTCTTCTCTATTAGTTTCAGTGTATCTGGTTATATTAATCAAAACTCCGACCCATAATTGTTCCTGTTTGAAAGAACTACAGAGATGGAAATGGAGAGGAGTCTGAGGGAAAAAAAAAGGTCCAGCAACAGGCCCAAAGAGGGATCCAGCTCAAGGGGAGGTCCTGAGGCCTGACTCTATAACTAAGGCTATGGGCACTCGCAAAAGGGACCTATCATGACTACCTTCTGAAAGACCTAATAAGCAGCTTAACGAGTCAGGTGCAGATATTTGCACCCAACCAATGGACAGAAGGTGCTGACCACTGTGGTTTAATTAGGGAAAGGCTGAAAGAAGCTGAGGAAGAGGGCAGACCCTGTAGGATGACCAGCTGTTTTAATTAATCTAGACTCCAGAGATCTCTCAAACACCTCCAAACAGACATCATATACCAGCTGATATGAGGCCCCTAAAACATATACAGCAGAGGACTGCTGGGTCTGTGTTGAGTCAGAGAAGATGCACGTAACTCTCAAGAGACTGGAGGGCCCAGGGAGAGTTCAGAGGTAAGGTGGGATGGGGTCTGTAGGGTAGGAACAACCTTGTGTAGACAGGGGTGTGAGGAGGATGTATGGGATATGGAACAGGTGGAGGGTAGGTAGATTGGGGTGCAGAGTAAAATCTGGAGTGTAAAAAATAAAATAAATACATAATTTTAAAAAAGAAAATGACTGGACTACCAAGATCAATATATTGATCAAAAGTAACTATTACCAAAATTCTAATAGCATTTTTTACAAAAATAGAAATAAAAAGGTATTATAAGTCATTTAGGGGTATAAAAGATATCAAACACCAAAAACAGTCCTAAGCAAATTGAACAATGCCTGAAATACCACTACATCTGATTTTATATTGAAATACAGATCTGTAGTAACTAACTTGGCTAAGACTATCACAAAATGCATATAGATTAAGGGAATTTAATTAAGAACACAGAAGTGAACTCATGAAGCTACAGCAATGTGCCCTTTTAAAAAGTTGTCATAATATTATAGAGAATATGCAGACTATTCTACAAATGGTACCATAAAAACTAGATGGATATTCACACAATGAGCAAAAAACAGGACATTACTATCTTTCATTATGAAAACTAACTCAATGGAAACAGGCAACCTCAGGAGGTAGGAGGTGGGAGTAGCTTCCAGAATGTACCAGAGACCTAGGAGGTGAGAGACTCTCAGGACCCAAAGGATGGGACCTTAGATGAAATGCCCTACAGTGGAGAAAGGAAACTTGTAGAGCCCACCTCCATAAAAAAGAAAGGGCATCAAATGAGGGATGCTGTTGCCACCCCACAATCAAACCTCTGACCCAGTATTGTTTCTAACTGAAAGAACATCAGGGACAAAAATGGGGAAGAGCCTAAGGAAAAGGAGGTCCAGTGACAGACCCAAAGTTGGTTCCAGCTCATGGGGAGGTCCCAAGGCCTGACACTGTTACTGAGGCTATGGAGTGCTCACAAAAAGGGTCCTATCATGACTATCCCTTGAAAGACCCAACAAGCAGGTGAAAGAGTCTGATGCAGATAATGACACACAACCAATGGGCAGAAGCTGTTGACCCCTGTGGTTGAATTAGGGAAAAGCTGGAAGAAGCTGAGGCGATCGTCCCTATAGGAAGACCAGCACTCTCAACTAACCTGGATCCCTGAGATCTCTGAGATACTGAGACACTATCCAGGCAGCAAATGCCAGCTAATATGAGACTCCCATTACATACAGCAGAGGACTGCTGGGTCTGGACTCAGAGCAGCTGTAGCTAGCCCTCAAGAGACTTGAGACCCCAGGGAGTGAGGAGGTCAGGTGGGGTGCGAGTGGGGGCTGGGTGGTGGTGAAATCCTCTTGGATACATGGGAGAGGGGGAAGAACGTGTGGGATATAGAACAGTCAGAGGGTGGACGAGGAAGGGAATATAATCTGGAGTGTAAAAAAAAATATAAAATAAAATCATTTTTCAAAGAAAAGAATATTAACTCAAACTGAATTATATATATTTCTGTAAAAATTAAAATAATAATTGAGAGGGGAAATAAGTTCAAGATATCACACTACAACAGAAGTCCTACACTTAGCCGGGCAGTGGTGGCGCACGCCTTTAATCCCAGCACTTGGGAGGCAGAGGCAGGTGGATTTCTGAGTTCGAGGCCATCCTGGTCTACAGATTGAGTTCCAGGACAGCCAGAGCTAAACAGAGAAACCCTGTCTCACAAAACAAAAACAAGTCCTATACTTAATATCTATACATACCAATAAACATCTACATAAAGATACTCAGGCTGGTAGAAATGAGAACTAGAAAGCCAGGATTCAAGAGGTATATGAAGCAGGGGAGAGGTTATGGGATGAGGGTTTCCAGAGGGGAGCAAAAAAGGGGATAAAATTTAAAATGTAAATAAAGAAAATATCCAATAATAAAAAGTATAAAAAAAAACCTAGAGGATGGAAATACCTATTACAATCATGTATTGGATATCTTAGCATTTTGAAAATGACTAGACTACAAAATTAATCAAAACTCTGACCTATAATTTTCTTGTATAAAAGAACATGCAGGAATGGGAATGGAGAAAGAAAAGCAGAAGGCTAGGATAAAAATGGCCATAGACAATATGAAGCCAAGTGGCTTTACCTGTTAATTGCTTTCTCCAGTTTGTACTCATCACCAAATTTTCCAGGAACAAGACAGTATCAGATCAGATACACAAAATATGAGCTTATCGAAAAATTTCAGTTTCAAAATAACACTTTATATTCCATTCAATGATTATTGTTTAGATATCACTTTCCCCTAGTACAACAATCCTGCTTAGAATATCTAAAGTCGTTAATGTTTTGTTATATTAATTCCAAAGATGCCAAGATTTGTTTTCCTTGAATGTCAGTAACACTGCTATTCTGGAAATCCTGAGAATTGGCTCACCTGGGAGATGAGAAAGAGCCTTTGGGGCAGAGGATCCTATCTGGGCCACGACACTCTACTGAATCCTCCTAGTGATGTTTGAAACTTTGTTCTGCTTTCCTTATGCCCTTTGTTATTTAATATTATTTGTTTTACTTTCAACTTGCATATAAAGTATCATATACTGTATTAGTCAGGGTTCTCTAGAGTCACAGAATGCTTGGGTAGTCTCTATATAGTTAGGGAATTTTCGATGACTTACAGCTTGTAGTCCAACTCCCAGACAATGGTCAGCAGTAGAGCAGTAGCTGTGGATGAAGTCCAAGGATCTAGCAGTTGCTCAGTCCCACAAGGCAGCTATGGATGGAAGTCCAAGGATCTAGCAGTTGCTCAGTCCCACAAGGCAGCTATGGATGAAGTCCAAGGATCTAGCAGTTGCTCAGTCCCATGAGACAAGCAGGCCAGGAAGAGTGTGAGTGAATCTTCTTCCAATGTCTTTATATAGGTCTCCAGCAGAGGGTGAGGCCCAGATTAAAGGCTGTAGGTCTCCAGCAGAGGGTGTGGCCCACATTAAAGGCTGTAGTTCTCCAGCAGAGGGTGTGGCCCAGAATAAAGGTGTGTGTCACTATTAATCCCAGATGACCTTGAACTCGGAGATCTCCCTGTCTTAATCTTCTGGAATTCATAGCCACTATGCTTCAAGATCCATGCCAAGATCCAGATCAGAAACTTGTATCTATGAGCCTCCAGATTAGGATCATAGGTGAGCCTTCCAATTCTTGATTGTAGTTCATTCCAGATATAGTCAAGTTGACAACTAGGAATAGTCACTACAGATATAATTAGGGAGTTTTGTAATGAAAAAGTAGTTTTAATGGTCTTCCACCCCATCAGCCCAGCCCCTGCTATTCCTAATTCTCCATGTTGGCATCTGTTTTTTCTTTTTCTCCCTCATTACCCATTGTCCTTTTGCTCACATCCATTTTTTCCTAATCACATATTATTACCCAATCTTGCTGCTATTTATATGTAATTTACATGTAAGTATTAACAGGTGATTGCTGTGCTATTTATATTTTCTATGTTAAATTTTCAAAATTGCCCTACTGAAGATAGCCTTATCATATGTGTAAAAACAGGTAAAAATGCTGAAAGTTAGAGACATTATACATACTGTTCATTGTCAAATAGAAAAATGTTACTAATGAAAACAAACAGACAAACAAAGTTTGTCTATATCTAGGAAGACAGTTTACAGGAGGAGAAAGTAACAATTAGCCTCGCATTTGAGCTTCCAGAAAATGTTTTTGATTCAACACAAACATCTGTGAGAGAAATATTCATTATTTATTAAATTGCTTCCATATAATGTATTCTGATTACAGTTTCCTCTCTCTCGTCTCCTACCAGATACTCCCTGCCTGAAACTCCACGCCTTCTTTCCCTTATAAGACAATAAAAAGGAAAATTAAAAACAAAACAGATTAATATAAACAAACAAAAATCAAGAAAACAAAAGCATGCCCACATAGATACACACACACACACACACAAAGACTAATAAAAGCACATAATTATAAACCATAGACCAGCCAGGCCTTAAAAATGAGGAATTGTTAATAAAAAGGAAGGAAAAATTCTTTTATGCAACTAAGCCTGGGTCTGCATTTATCAAGGCTCTACCAAACTAGTTCCATCAACTCCATCCAAGGTCAGGAATTTTCCCATTTCCCATCAAAACTGCATAAGCTTCTAAATCACACTCTCTTTCCTAGTATTTCTCATGCCAAAGTTGACTTCTTCTGCTCTTTGTTCCATCTGAACATAGCCATTGTCTTTAGAAATGGAGAATCTCTCTAATCCTACCCATTTAACTACTGGATATCATATGCTCCTTGCCACATTCCACATCTATTCCATCACAATCTATTCTACATTCTAATGAAACACTGTTCTCAATGGCAAGCTCTCTTTTGGAATGTCTTAATCCTGGAAAATCAGATCAGAAGTGGATTCATTTTCATATGTGAGGAGAGATAGCCATGCAGAAGATGTTAAACAATAGATACTAAGATTGGAATACCCAAGGTACAGTTCACAGACCACATGAATCTCAAGAAGGAAGACCAAAGTGTGGGTGCTTTGATCCTTCTTAGAAACAGGAACATAATACTCCTGGGAGCAAACATGTAGACAAAATGTAGAGCAGAAACTGAAGGAAAGGCTATCCAGAGACTGCCCCACCTGGGGATTCATCCCATGTACAGTCACCAAACCCAGACAATATTGTGGAAGCCAAGAAGTGCTTGCTGAAAGGAGCCTGATATAACTGTCTCCTGAGAGGATCTTCCATAGCCTGACAAATACAAAGCCTGATGCTTGCAGCCAACCATTGGACTGAGCAAAGAGTCCCTGAAAGAGGAGTTGAGAAAGGACTGAAGGATTTGAGGGATTTACAAGCCCAAAGGAAGAACAACAACATCAACTAACCAGAAACCCCAGAGCTCCCAGGGACTAAACCACCAACCAAGGGGTACACATGGAGGGAACCATGGCTCCAGCCACATGTGTAGCAGAGGATGGCCTTATGGGGCATCAATGGGAGGAGAGGCCCTTGGTCCTGTGAAGGCTTGATGGACTAGTGTCCATTTGTACCCAACCAATGGACAGAAGCAGCTGACACTTGCAGTTGAATTAGGGAAAGATGAAGGAAGCTGAGGGTAACCCTGTGGGAAGACCAACAGTCTCAATTAATCTGTACCCCTGGGGATCTCTCAAACACTGGGCCACCAAACAGGCAGCATTCCTCAACTGATATGAGGCCCCTAGCACACATACAGAAGAGTACTGGACTGCAAAGTCTGTGTTCATTCAAAGATTATGCACCTAACCCTCAAGAGACTGGAGGCCCCAGGGAGTTTAGAGGTCAGGAGGGGTGGGAGGTAGGTACATCCAAGTGGAGACAGGGGGAGGGGAGGAGTTATGGGATGTGGAACAGGTGGACAGGGTTTTGTGGGGTGGGGAATAAAATTTAGAGTATCTAAAAATAATTAATTAATAAAAAAGAAATCACCTACTAGGGTACAAATGGTTCCAGTCAAAAGTGTGGCAGAGGAATGCCTTATCAGGCATCAGTGGGAGGAGAGGTCCTTGATCCTGTGAAAACTCAGTAGATACCCTAACAAAGGGAAATCAATGAGGGGGAGGTGGGAGGGTTTCAGGTGGAGGGGCATATACTTGAAGGCAGGGGTTCAGAGGAAGGGTTGGAGGTTTTCGAGGAGGGGGGAACCAGGAAAGATTTTAGCATTTGAAATGCAAATAAAGAATATATTCAATTAAAAAAAAAGAAATCACCTACTAGAAATATAGTAAAAAAAAAAAAAAAGACAGAAAAGCCAGTGATTTCATGCACCTCCTGATGCAGGTTTCTAAAGGTGCTATTCATAAGAGATCAGTTTGTCACCCATTTCTCACATGAAAAGGACTTTATTTCAATGTTTATGTAAAGACAACTACATCACCCATTGAGCAAAAGTCAAATCGATGGCAGCTTTTTTTCAATCAGTAATGAATTTAGTCCATGAGGACTATTTCTGTTTGCATAAATGGATGTTCTTCTCCCATGGAGCACTTTCTTGGATCCCAAAATTCACAACTGCAACAGGAGAGACAGAATTTCTGCCTCTTTTGTAGAAATTATAGAAAGAGAAAATTGACTATAAGCAAATATTTTAATTAAAAATTTACTGGTATGTGGGACTTATGTTTGAAATCATACAGGAAAAGATAGTTAACACTGGATCTCTAGAAAAATGGAACTTCAGGAAGATTTAGGAAGATGTACATTTTGCCAGATTTTGCTTCCTAAATTCCCTGTCGATTTCTCATCTCAGTGGTTCTGAAAAGGACAGGTACCTCAGGTCTTGGCCTCTGCCTGGAGGGCACATAGGTTTTATTTTCAGTCTCTGGATCAGCTCCTCAGGATTGCTCTCACCTGGAGCTGTCAGCAAGAACTGAGAGTAACCCATGACCCACTACTGTTAGAAGATACAGCCAAATCTCTATCTCTTCAGCTTCTCTGGAAGGCATAGGCATAAGAATGGGGCCTGTGAGATCTACCACACTTTGAGGGAGTTTTCAGATAGGAAAGAGCCTGTGCTACAATAAAGACTATGGCATAAACGGACCGAGATAGTCTAAGTTATAGGTGTAACCCTGTTAGGTCTTTCAATTTACTTGTTTTGTTAAACAGGGAATTTTAGTATATAAAAATCATATGTAAAATATACATCTCCATTGAAATAAATATCAAAAATAATCACAAATATCATTCACAGTCAGTTTTAAATTTTATAACTCTCTTATTATTTCAGCTTCAAGTAGTGATGTTGTGATGACCCAAACCTCAGGCTACCTGCCTGTTAGCCTTGGAGATCAAGCCTCTATCTCTTGAAGGTCTAATCAGAGCATTGTAATAATAATCTGTGTCCTCCCCATGGCCTTTGACCAGGAATTTCAGATGTAGATGCTAGCCACTACTTCCCACCTAGGGTGGAGATCTAGCCCATTGTTCTTTAAGGACCTGCAGTTTCCTGAAAGGCACTAGCCACCTGGTGAGCAAAGACTGGTTCTACAGACTGAGTTTCCAACCTTTTGGGGAAGGGTTTTCCCCATGCCTATGTATTTGGAAAGCCCATTAAACTTTGAGTTTTGATCAGTAATCTTGTTTTAGCTCGTTATTTCTCTTGCCCACCTGTCCTTTTATTTTAGCCCTATCTCTCCTTCCAGGTGACCTTGGTTCCCTTAGCCGCAGGTGGCTACAGATTGGTGCCCTAACTTAGGACTTGGAAAAGGAAAGATAAACTGAGGGATGATGTCTTTGGTGGAGCTCCACAGGACCGAATAGTTATATATCTGGCGGCTACAATAATGGAAACATTTATTTCCAATGGTACTGGTAGAATCCTGGCCAATCTCCAAAGTACCTGATCTACAGGATTTCCAACAGATTTTCTGGGGTCCCAGACAGGTTGATTACCAGTGGGTCATGTACAGACTTCATATTCAAAATCAGCAGAGTGGAGCCCAAGGATTTTGAGTTTATTACTGCTTACAAGATTCAAAAATTCCTCCCACATTGATTCATCCCCCAACAAAAACATTCTTTCTTGGGGTGGTCCAGCTGCCAATTTTGTGACTTATTTTTAAGAGAGAGGTGTTGAGGAACTCCATATTATTGGGTGCAACCAAGGGTCTTGAAAGATGAGCACCTTGACTACAGCTCACTAGTCATCCATTTCTGTCCTCATCAGCTGCAAGAACAGTGATATCAACCTGCCTCAGGAGAATGGTATACATTTTTCCTCCATGCAACCAAGAATGATGACAGTAAAGATAAGTGAAATTTCATTCTGATCCAAAGGGGCTTGGCTTCCTTCCTCACTCAAAATTATCCACTAAGGTAGACAGAAAATGGAAACATCGTCCTGTGTTAAACTGTCTCTTTAGTATACAATTACTTTGTCGCATTTTATGGTTTTTATGTAAGTTCCATTTTATGAGTGTAAATACTGAATATCTTACTCCATTTTGATTTTTATTTCATAAAGGATGTTCACTGACTCCTGAACTTATAGACTATGTCCTTATCCAAGAAGAGAACTCATTCTCTAACAAAGAGTTATTTTCCCCATTGGTAAATATTTAACTATTTTTGACTGAGAGTTTTATATCAATTTAATTCAGAGTTAGTGATGGGTAATAACATTTTTATACTACTATTTTAAAGTTGGTTTGAATATTTTCCTTCATATATTTCTAAGTTTTCATTAGATGTTTTTAATCTATTGATAAAATTTTATTTTTTTTAACCTTCACCCTTGTGAATATTAGTGAATTGAATACAATTTTATTTTAAATTTACATTATCTTTCACACTTATACATTACATATGAAAAGAAATAAGTTTTCTATAAAATTACAGTTTCTTATCATTCATATGATTGCAATCACATGTATCACAGGAAAAGAACATGCACACTGAACACTGAATCAAGTCTTCAGTCAAAATAAAAATCAAATAAATGAAATTCTCCTCCTCTTAGATGACAAACAGTATTCCTAGAATTGTCTATTGAGTAATTTGATGCATGGTTCTATACCATTGAAGAGTATCTCTTCTGTACTTCATTTTGATATTGAATAATATATTTGATATATTATTATAACATAGAGAACAGTCAGATATTAAAAGAAAAAATATTATATTTTTATATTTATCTAATCAACATATTATTTAACTTCCCCCAGTAAAATTGCTCATTTTCCAAGTGCTCTATGACTCTATGGACTTTCATTTTTTACTGAACTTAAAATTTCTAATGATACCTTTAAAGGGTATTCATGACACAAATATGCCCCCAAGTATCAAATTTCTTATTATTCCATGAAAATAACCATATTTGGCTTTTTATTGCCAATATTTAAGAACAATACTAGACTGCCTGAGAAAGCCTAAAGACTGAATGATTAGGCATCTTGTCCCTCTAAGGCAGAGAGCTGTGAGTTCAGAATAACATTATTAAATACAATGTTTCAATTAGAAATATTCACTATACCAAGTGCTTAAAAAATAAATTCATAAGTGTTACTCAGATTCCCATGGGATGTATTGAAATTATCACTAGATGAATAAATATAGTGGCTTTTGTTTTCTTGTATAGAAACACCTCATACTTACCCAGATGCTTCAAGTACAAAACTTTTCTTCTTAGAAAATCACCAGAGATATTATTGTATATGACCATTATGGGTTGAAATTTAGGTATTCAAATTTAGGTAAACATCAGTCAACAGGTGGACACAGCAGGAGGAACAACTGGAGCATCCTAGACTTATTCTTCTTGCCTAATGGGTTTATAGTCTAACTTGAATCACTGTGGGAGGATTATCATAGCTTTGTTGACAGTAATAAGTTGCAATATCTACAGACACCAGGACCTGATGGTTAAGGTTAAATTTGTCACAGAATCTCTGCCACTTAACCCTAAATGGAACCCAGGATGGCAAATAAAATTCATCATAGATAGTATCTTTGGAAATTTTTCTAGATTATTCTGGTGTTAGTGTAAGGATATGTTAGTGTCCAGACTTGCCTGGCATGTGAGGATGATTCTCTCCTAGAGATGCCAACAGGAAAGATAGAGACTAGGGCATCAGGATGTCTCATCTAGCTACTAAAATTGGAAAATTCAGCATAAATAAACATACGTACACAATAAAAATTATTTCTACTGGATGTTCCAGAAAGACAAAGCAGCAAGGACCATTATGATGTAACAAATACCCAGAGTTATCCTTTCTCACCTACAATCCAGAGCATCAGAAACACCAGGAATTGAGTGGAAACTCTTTTGTGCAGGCTTTGCCTTGGTTGTTAGTGACACAGGCTGTAAACAGCTTATTCAAGAAGTAATTGTGCTCTGTGCGCTTATAAATCATCAGGGATTGAGAGAATCTGGACACAAGAGTTGTCAATATATATTGTAAAGCCTTCATGAACTTCATAATTCACTAAAAATATTCACATACTTTTTTTCCTAAGGGAAAGAACACTACCATCTTTTTGCATGAACCACTGGATAATTGAACCAGGAGACTGAATCAACCAGAGAATCTTTAACCATCTTTATTCTTTGAGTCAAATTTGTATTAGTTGTGTCATGGGCTTTTATAAAAAATTACCACTTCATGAGTTAAATGATGGAGATGTAATAATATCTCACAGTTCTAAATTGTAGTCAGGATCACTGAGTCAAGTTCAGAATGTGTGTGTTGGGGGTCTAGATATGTTTTAAGGGAGAATTTGTGTATTGATTCTTCTAACCTTTGTAGATCTCACTTCTCTGTGACAACATGACCACAACATTCTCCATGCTCACATGTTCTTTCAGATGACTTTGAATCTATTATTCAGTGTGTTTATGACTGCATCCGGGCTGATGAATCAGCCTTCATCAAAATAAAAGCTAAAACTGTGACTCACCACAGAGATATAGCCGAGTGAAATCAATCTCTTTCATATATATATATATATATATATATATATATATATAAAATTGAATATAATCTTCATTTACATTTCAAGTGTTAAAACCTTTCCCAGTTTCCCCCTCCCCAAAACACCCCAACCCCTCCTCCCACTCCCTGCCTCCAAGTATATGCCTCTGCACCCGACTCAATCCCACCTCCCCCCACCTCAATTTCCCCTTGTTGGGGCATCTATTTAGCCTTCACCTGACCAAGGAGCACTCCTCCCACTGATGCCCAACAAGGCGTTCCTCTGCCACATTTTTGACTGGAACCATGTGTACCCCTTGGTTGCTGGTTTAGTCCCTAGGACCTGGAGCATCTAGGTAGTCAACATTGTTGTTCTTCCCGTGGGGCTTTAAACCCATTCACCTCCTCTGGACCACCCTCGAGTTATTCATTTCTATATGTATACTATATTCTACCTTCCCCTTTTCCTCCACTAATTCCTCTCTTCACTTTCTCTTTCCCTAAAGTTACTTTTAAAATTCTTAATAAACAATAGCAATAAAATCTCCTCCCTTCTAACAGAATGCACAGCAAATGTGTGCTGTTCAGAGGGTACCTCTAGGAGGACAGATGTTATGGTTTTCCATGAAGATCAGCTATGTTTTTATCAACATGCAGGAAAGGGACACTGAACGGAGATTGTGGCCAATTTGGACAGTAGTACTGCCTACACAGAATAATCATAGACTATAAAACTTCAGAGTCAGCAATTGGGATCTCCAGACTCAGGGACAATCAAGCATATTATCTCTTGGGACTCAGCCAGTTTGTGTGCTCCCTGTTCCCAAGAGCTGGGCAGCTCTGTGGTCACCTATGCACCAGCTCTGCTGTGGGACATCTGCCCTGCAGAGGGAACCGCACTGGGAGAGAGCGCACCCGCACAGGGAGGGAGCGCACCAGCATCCCCTTGGTGACCTCTGCTCTGGGGATTGACTATGCTAAGCCTTCGGATGTGCAGGGATTCCCTAATATAACATCACTTGTGTCAAGGCATATCAGGGCTCCAAAGTCACTCAGGAGCAGGGCAGCCCCCCAGAAATTGGTGCAAGGGGAATCCCAGTAATCCGGAGGGGGGGGGAGGTGGGCAGAAATAGCCTTGCAGGCTCACAGGAGGTCCAACCAACAGCCAGTGACAGCAGAACCAAATAACACCAGAGGTAACCAGATGGCAAAAGGCAAACGTAGGAACATTACTAACAGAAATCAAGGCAATATGGCACCATCTGAACCCAACTCTCTGACAGCAGCAAGTCCTGGAAACCCCATCACACCCAAAAGGCAAGATCTGGATTTAAAATCACTTCTCATGATGATATTAGAGGATTTCAAGAAGGACACAAATAAATCACATAAAGAAATACAGGAGAACATGAATCAATGGGTAGAAGCCCTTACAAAGGAAACACAAAAATCACTTAGAGAAATGCAGAAGTATATGAGTCATCTGATTGAGGCCCATAAGGAAGAAACACAAAAATCGCTTAGAGAAATGCAAGAGAATTTGGGTCAACAGGCAGAAATCCTGAAAGAGAAAATGCAAAATATCTTAAAGAAATACAGGAAAATACAAACAAACAAGTGAAGGATCAGAGCAAATCCATCAAGGATATAAAAAAGGAAGTAGAAACAACTAAGAAATCACAAAGGGAGACAACTTTGGAGATAGAAAACCTTGGGAAGAAATCAGGAGTCATAGAAGTAAACATCAACAATAGAATACAAGAGATGGAAGAATCTCAGGTGCTGAAGATACCATAGAAAGCATTGACTCAACAGTCAAAGAAAATGCAAAATGCAAAAAACGTGTAACCCAAAACATCCAGGAAATACAGAACACAATGAGAAGACCAAACCAAAGGATTATAGGTATAGATGAGAGTGGAGATTTGCAACTTAAAGGGCCAGTAAATATCTTCAACAAAATTATGGAGGAAAACTTCCCTAACCTAAAAAGAGAGATGCCTATGAACATACAAAAAGCATACAGAACTCCAAACAGACTGGACCAGAACAGAAATACCTCCCGTCACATAATAATCAAAACACCAAATGTACTAAACATAGAAAGAATATTAAAAGGAGTAAGAGAAGAAGGTCAAGAAACATATAGAAGAAGAACTATAGGAATCACATCAGACTTCTCACCAGAGACTATCAAAGCCAGAAGATCCTTGGCAGATCTCATGCAGACTCTAAGAGAAAACAAATGCCAGCCTAGACTATTACACCCAGCAAAACTCTCAATCACCACAGAGAGAGAGATCAAGATATTCCATGTTAAAACAAAATTTACACAATATCTTTCCAAAAACCCAGCCCTGCAAAGGATAATAGGTGGAAACCGCAATTACAAAGAGAGAAACTACACCCTAGAAAAAACGAGATAGTAACCTTCTTGCATCAAACCCAAAAGTACATAACCACTCAAACATAAAGATAGCGTCAAGAATAGCAAGAGGCAATAATCACTATTCCTAAACCTCTCCTAATATCAATGGTCTCAATTCCTCAATAAAAAGACATAGACTAACAGACTGGATATGAAAACAGGACCCAGCATTTTGCTGCATGCAGGAAACGTAACTCAGTGTCAAAGACAAACACTACCTCAGAGTAAAAGGCTGGAAAACAATCTTACAAGCAAATGGTCCCAGGAAATGAGCCGGAGTAGCCAACCTAATATCAGATAAAATTGACTTTCAACCTAAAGTGATCAAAAAAGACACAGAAGGACACTACATACTGGTCAAAGGAAAAATCCACCAAGAAGAACTCTCAATTCTGAATATGCTCCAAATGCAAGGGCACCCTCATTCGTAAAAGAAACTTTACTAAAGCTCAAAGCACATATTGCACCTCACACAATAAGTGGGGGATTTCAACACCCCGCACTCTGAAATGGATCTTGCAGGAAAGCAGAAACTAAACAGGGACACAGTGAATCTAATTGAAGCCTTGGACCAAATGGAGCTTTTATATATATAACATTTCATCCCAAAGCAAAAGAATATACCTTCTTCTCAGCACCTCATGGTACCTTCTCCAAAATCGACCATATAAATTGGTCACAAAACAGACCTCAACAGATATAAGAATACCAAACTAATCCCATGCCTCCTATCAGATCACTATGGGTTAAGGGTGGTCTTCAATAACAACAAAAACAACAGAAAGCCCACATAAAAGTGGAAGCTGAACAATGCTCTACTCAATGATATCTTGATCAAGGAGGAAATAAAGAAAGAAATCAAGGACTTTTTAAAATTTAATGAAAATGAAGGCACAACATACCCTAATTCATGGGACACAATGAAAGCGGTGCTAAGAGGAAAATTCATAGCCCTCATGCCGCCAAAAAGAAACGGGAGACAGCATCCACTAGCAGCTTAATGGCACACCTGAAAGCCCTGGAACAGAATGAAGCAAATACACCCAAGAGGAGTAGAAGGCAGAAAATCATCAAACTCAGGGCTGAAATCAATCAAGTAGAAACAAATAAAACCATACAAAGAATCAAAAAAAACGAGGAGTTGGTTCTTTGAGAAAATCAACAAGATAGATAAACCCTTAGCCAGACTAACCAGAGGGCACAGAGACAGTATCCAAATTAATAAAATCAGAAAAGAAAAGGGAGAGATAACAACAGAAACTGAGGAAAGTCAAAAAAATAATCAGATCCTACTACAAAAGCCTGTATTCAACACAACTAGAAAATCTCAAGGAAATGGACAATTTCCTTGACAGATACCAAATACCAGAATTAAATCAAGATCAAATAGACATTCTAAACCGTCCTATAACCCCTGAAGAAATAGAAGTCGTCATTGGAAGACTTCCAACCAGAAAAAGCACATGTCCAGATGGTTTTAGTGCAGAATTCTATCAGATCTTCAAAGAAGACCTAACACCAATACTCTTCAAACTATTCCACAAAATAGAACAGAAGGAACAGTACCCAACTCGTTCTATGAAGCCACAATTACGCTAATACCAAAAGCACACAAAGGTCCAACAAAGAAAGAGAATCTCAGGCCAATCTCTCTTATGAATATCGATGCAAAAATACTCAATAAATTCTTGCCAACCGAATCCAAGAACACATCAAAACGATCATTCACCAAGATCAAGTAGGCTTCATCCCAGGGATGCAGGGATGGTTCAATATAAGGAAATCCATCAATGTAATCCACTATATAAACAATCTCAAAGAAAAAAACCACATGGTCATCTCATTAGATGCTGAGAAAGCATTTGACAAAATTCAGCATCCTTTCATGCTAAAGGTCTTGGAAAGATCAGGAATTCAAGGCCCATATCTAAACATAGTAAAAGCAATTTACAGCAAACCGGTAGCCAGCATCAATCTAAATGGAGAGAAACTTGAAGCAATCCCACTAAAATCAGGGACTAGACAAGGCTGCCCTCTCTCTCCATATCTTTTCAATATAGTACTTGAAGTTCTAGCTAGAGCAATTAGACAACAAAAAGAGGTCAAAGGGATACAAATTGGAAAGGAAGAAGCCAAACTATCACTATTTGCAGACGATATGATAATATACTTAAGCGACCCAAAGAACTCCACCAGAGAACTCCTGCAGAAGATAAGCAACTTCAGCAAAGTGGCCGGATATAAAATCAACTCAAGCAAGTCAGTAGCCTTCCTATACTCAAAAGATAAGCAGCCTGAAAAAGAAGTAAGAGAAATGATACCCTTCATGATAGCCACAAACCATATAAAGTATCTTGGCGTGACTCTAACCAAACAAGTGAAAGATCTGTATGACAAGAATTTCAAGTCTCTGAAGAAAGAAATTGAAGAAGACCTCAGAAGATGGAAAAATCTGCCATGCTCATTAATTGGCACGATTAATATAGTAAAAATGACCATCTTGCCAAAAGTAATATACAGATTCAATGCAATCCCCATAAAGTCCCAACTCAATTCTCCATAGAGTTAGAAAGAGCAATTCAAAAATTCATCTGGAATAACAGAAAACCCAGGAAAGCTAAAACTATTCTCAAGAGTAAAAGAACCTCTGGGGGAATCAATATCCCTGACCTCAAGCTGTACTACAGAGCAATAGTGTTAAAAACTGCATGGTATTGGTACAGTAACAGACATGTAGATCAATGGAACAGAATTGAAGACCCAGAAATGAATCCACACTCCTATGGTCACTTGATTTTGACAAAGGAGCTAAAACCATCCAGTGGAAAAAAGATAACCTTTTCAACCAATGGTGCTGGCTCAACTGGAGGTCAACATGCAGAAGAATGCAAATTGACCCATTCTTATCTCCCTGCACTAAGCTCAATTCCAAGTGGATCAAGGATCTCCACATAAAACCAGACACACTGAAACTAATAGAAAGGAAACTAGGGAAGAACCTTGAACATATGGGCACAGGGGAGAATTTCCTGAATAGAACTCCAATAGCTTATGCTCTAAGATCAAAAAGTGACAAATGGGACCTTATTAAATTACAAAGTTTTTGCAAGGCAAAGGACACTGTCAAAAAGACAAAGCGGCAACCACCTACCTGGGAAATGATCTTTACCAACCCTACATCCAACAGAGGGCTAATATCCAATATATACAAAGAACTCAAGAAGATAAACTCCAGAGAGGCAAGTAACCCTATTAAAAAATGGGGTAGAGAGCTAAACAAAGAGTTCTCACCTGAAGAATATCTAATGGCTGAGAAGCACCTAAAGAAATGTTCATCATCCTTATTCATTAGGGAAATGCAAATCAAAACAACCGTGAGATTCCATCTCACACCAGTCAGAATGGCTAAGATCAAAAACACAGGAGACAGCAGTTGTTGGCGAGGATGTGGAGAAAGAGGAACACTCCTCCACTGCTGGTGGAATTGCAAGCTGGTACAACCACTCTGGAAATCAGTTTGGCGGTTCCTCAGAAAACTTGGCATGATACTACTGGACCCAGCTATACTACTACTGGGCATATACCCAGAGGCTTTACTGCCGGCAATAAGGAGACATGCTCCACTTTGTTCATAGCAGCCTTATTTATAATAGCCAGAAGCTGGAAAGGACCCAGATGTCCCTCAACGGAGGAATGGATTCAGAAGATGTGGTATATTTACACAATGGAATACTACTCTGCAATTAAAAACAATGAATTCACGAAATTCCTAGGCAAATGGTCAGAACTGGAAAATATCATCCTTAGTGAGTTAAGCCAATCGCAAAAGAACACACATGGTTTGCAGTCACTGATAAGGGAATATTAACTCAGAATCTTGGAATACCCTAGACACAATTCTCTTATCAATAGATTTCCAAGAAGATGGAAGGAGAGACCCCTGGTTCTGGAAAAACTGGATGTAGGGGAATGGCAGGACAGAGAAAGGAGAGGGGGTTGAATGGGGAAAAGAGGGAGGGAATGGGGCTTATGGGACTTTCGGGGAGGGAGGAAACGGGAAAGGGGAAATGATTTTGAATGTAAATAAAAATAAACTTAGAAAATATAATAAAATTAAAAAAAAAAGAGTTCTCACCTGAACAATAGCTAATGGCTGAGAAGCACCTAAAGAGATGTTCAACATCCTTAGTCATTATGGGAATGCAAATCAAAACAGCCCTGAGATTCCACCTCACACCAGTCAGAATGGCTAAGTTCAAAAACACAGGAGACAGCAGTTGTTGTCGAGGATGTGGAGAAAGAGGAACACTCCTCCACTGCTGGTGGGATTGTAAGCTGGTACAACCACTCTGGAAAGCAGTCTGGCGGTTCTTAAGGAATCTGGACATGACACTCCCAGAGGATCCTGCTATACCACTCCTGGGCATATACCCAGAGGCTTCCTCTGCATGCAATAATTACACATGCTCCACTATGTTCATAGCAGCCTTATTTATAATATCCAGAAGCTGGAAAGAACCCAGATGTCCCTCAAATATTACACATGGTATGCTGTCACTGAGAAGGCGATATTAACCCAGAAACTTGGAATACCCAAGACACAATTCACATATCAATAGATTTCCAAGAAGATGGAAGGAGAGACCTTTGGTTCTGGAAAGACTGGATGTAGGGATATACCAGGACAGAGAAACGAGAGTGGGTTGAATCGGGAACATGGGGAAGGAAGGTGGTTTATGGGACTTTCGGGGATTCAGTAAAACGGGAAAAGGGAAATCATTTGGAATGTAAATAAAAGAAACTTAGAAAATAATAAAAAAAAAAGAAGAAAAAAAACTTCAGAGTCTACTTAAAAATTTATTTTTTCTTTTTATCTTTATTTTTATTTTTGTGTGTTTTGTATTGCTTTGTTTGTTTTTCATTTTAAAATTATTTTTATTTATTCATTTTTTTAAATTTAATTTTAATTTTTTATTATTTTACGTTTTTACATTCCAGTCCATACTCTGCCCTGTCTGCCTTCTTATAGTTTCTCACCACATTTCTCTTTCTCATGTCTCCAAGAGGATGTCAACCCCTACTCTAACCCCCTGCTAGGCTTTCCTACTCCCTGTGGCCTCAAGTCTCTCTAGAGTTCAGCATATCTTCTTTCACTGAGGCCAGACCAGGCAGTTCTAGTAATTACTCTGCATGTGTTGTGGGCCTCAGACCAACTCTTGTTTGCTGCCTGGTTGGTGGCTCATTGTCTGAGAGATTTCAAAGGTCCAGGTTAGTTGAGGTTGCAGGTCTTCCTAATGGGGTTTCCCTTCTCAGCTTCTTCCAGGCTTTCCTTAATTCAAACACAGCGGTCACATAGTTCCGTCAACTGGTTGGATATTAAGTATCTGCCTCTGTGTCAGTCAGCTGCTTGTTGGGCCTCTTGGAGGGCAGCCATGCTAGGCTCCTGTCTGTAAGTACACCATAGCATTAGTAATAGTGTCAGGTCTTGGATCCTCACCTTGAGAAGGATCCCAAATTGGGCTGGTCACTGGACTGCTTTTCCCTTAGTCTCTTCTCCATTTTTTGTACCTGCAGTTCTTTTAGATGTAAACAATTCTGGGTCAGTTTTTGACTGCAGGATGGTATTCCTATCCCTCCACTTGATGTTCTGTCTTTCTACTGTAGGTATGCTCTACAAGTTCCCTCTCTCCACTGTTGGACATTTCATCTAAGGTCTCTCTCTTTGATTCTGGAAATTTTCTCACCTCCCAAGTCTCTGGTACATTCTAGAAGATCCCCCCATCACCCATTTCCTGAGGTTGAATATATCCATTTACTCTACTGGCCCTCAGGGCTTTTCTCCTGTTCTTTCCCCAATACCTAATCATGTTCTCCTTTTTACCCATTCAGGTCCCTCCTACCCTCTGTTTCCCTTTATTGATTTCTACTCCCTCCCAAGTGGGATTGAAGCATCCTCACTTGGGCCCTTCGACTTGTTAGCTTTCTTAAGTTTTGTGGATTGTATCCTAGATATTCTTTACTTTTCAGGCTAGTATCCACTTATCAGTGAGTAGATACCATGCATGTTCTTTTGGGTCTGAGGTCCCTCGCTCAGGATGATATTTTCTAGTTCCATCTATTTGCCTGCAAAACTCATGCTATCCATGTTCTTAATAGCTGAATAGTATTCCATTCTGTACATGAACCACATTTTCTGTATCCATTCTTCTGTTGAGGGACATTGCATGATTGGACAGACTTGACATTTCAGGTAGAGAGCTCTGTATTCTGAAAGAACAGCTGAGAGTACTATTTAGTATCTACTTCTGTAACTTCAAGTTAAACGAGCTAAAAGCTATTATTAATATTCTCTCTTCTTGTATTAAAATACTCACTATTTCAATATATAGTATGGCTTCTGGATTAGTTTATGCATCTCGACTGGCATCTAGAAATATCAGGTATATAGACTTCTGTTGCTAAGGAACCTTGAGAAGTATTTTCATACCTCCAAAATTTGATGATAAGCTTGACAGTTGGATGCATAATAATCTTGTGACATTCACAAAAGTCTCCAAGTAAACCTCAAAGCCTTGTTGCATCTGACAAATCAGATTAAAGAAGAAACAAGAGTCTGGGACATTTTTCACTCTCACTTCTGCTTCTGTGAGTCATTTTTTGTCTTTACTTGTATCACTGTGGTACAAGTTATATCCTTGCATACAGAAGTAAGTTGCAACATCTTCATGCTCCAGGTGGCTGACTGTAAAGGAAAAATCTGTCCCTGATCCACTGCCACTAAACCTAGAAGGAACTCCAGATTGCAAAGTGGATGCGTAATAGATCAAGAGCTTTGGAACCTCCCCTGGTTTCTGCTGGTACCAAGAAATTTTGTTGCTAATATCCTGACTTGTTCTGCAAGTGAGGGTGACTCTGTCTCCCAGAGACGCAGACACTGAGGATGGAGACTGGGTAACTTGGATGACACATCTGGCACCTGAATTTTGAAAATTAAAAGCAAGACCTCATTCAATTAATAATATTATGACAAGATTAACTTTAAAGGCAAACAACATTAATCAGTGTTCAAAAAAAATATCCCAAGACAGTTTCTACTTACTTGGAACAAAGAGCATCATCAGCCCCAGGAATTGAGCAGAGACCCTCATGTTCATGCTTTGTTGTGACTAGGACTGACTAATCTTTCTGCAAAATTTGGCAAGTCCTTTAAAAAGTACTCAAGGCAGTGAACTATGCACATGCAAATCAACAGAAACTGGGCAGTGCTGACCACAGTGCAGAAGTAGTTCATCTCTGTAAAAGCATGGTTATAAAGCATCCTCATACCAACCACAGCAGTAAAGAGAGCAATCTTCTTTCTGGTAGAATAGAACCATTTTTATATATGATCTATTTCAAATCCAATATGTTTCCTTGTCCTTATGCTATAATCTAGTAAACTTCAATCAAATTTTTAAGTTCCTTCCATTTGACACAGTTTAGTGTTACTAAGATCACAGGGAATACTTCTTTGGTTCAGTTACTTCACATTTTTAGTGTGAATTTCAAGTGCAAAAAGCAGTCATGAGCAGCATAATTTCTAATGAAAGTCACAACCTGTAACTTCTCTTTAAATATCATTTCTTCTATTCAGGATTATTTAGTCACATTCCCTTCTAGAGCTGGGTGCTAAAGTCAGATAAATTTTGCCTGACCCTTATCTCTAGACAATACAGAGAACATTTCAACATGTACAGTGAGACAAATGTTCCAGTAAAATAAAGAGGAGTCATGGGAGATATCATCCTAGCTCTGATTTTAGATACATATATCCATATATAGCATTCTCTGGCTGCTTCATTGTATTGGATTCCTTCCACTCTCTCATAATCTAAGGATTGTGTTTACAGTCCCAGGTAATTGAGAAGTTGAGACAGGCAGACTTCTAATATAGAGAGTGCAGCAAAACAGAAATTCTGCTTTATAAATAAAACACAACACAAAAAATTAAATATTTCAAGTACTTTTTCTGACTATAATGATTAAAAGAAAAACTAGAATAAGAAAACAAACAATAATCTAAATTTCTTGACTTCACATGGTCAGTTCTCTATCATAAAGTTTTGATAAGATCTGACCTACAGATTCTAAAGTGCTTCCCATGCTAGAACTATCTCCTAACAATTTAGTTGTTTGAGACTGTTGAAACTTGTGTCCAGAGCATTTTCTACCAAGGACATTTAATCACCGTCATAAATTTACATTTCTACTCTTTATTTAGACCCTGTTCTATTTCTAGAAAATGTCAAAGTGTTCAGCTTTGGCTTATGTCACTTTAACAGTATGACAAAATAGTGAAAGGATGATTGGGGTTTTTTCTCAGAATAGGAGCCACATAATAAAAAGAGAATTATGTGATGAACCCAAATAAAGGGAGTAGGGGAGAACCTAGGGGAAGTTGCAACAAAGAATGAGGGTAAATTTATTGCAGATGCATTGTATGAGATTTTTTTTTTTTTACAAATTAACAAAAGTATTATATTCTTTTTAAATTTATGGGATAATAAGAATAAGAAATATCATTAAAAAGACTATTGAAGCTACAGAAAAAATTTATCTCTGCAAAGAAGAGACCTCAGTAGAGAGTAATCTTTCTGAGACCAGATATCAAATTTATATTCTTCTCAAAACAAAAATAATACTATTGGATATTAAGGTACTAATTTTGTAGTACTTCATTATGAAATCCTTGAAAAAATATTACAGTCTCAATTAAAATTTACTGAATTTAATCATGAGGCAAAAGTTACAAAGCAATATCATTTTAAGTTTACAAAGCTTCTGTTCCTTGCTCAAAACTGAGAAGAAGGTGAAATTCTACAAAGCACTTTAGAAGTGCTCCAGAATGGAGATGAAATATACATACAGCCTATACATAAAGACCATGCTACTACAAACAAAACTGTGGGGACAATTATGTAGCAAGAAATGTTCTTGGAGAATAAACTAATGGTTACTTTCAGATTACATGACTTTATTGGGGTTATATAGGAAATATATACTAAAATCACAAATGTTATGGACAGGTCCTGGAGAGATGCCTCAGTGGTTATGAGCATTTGTTCCTTTGCAAAGGTCCAGTGTACAATGCCCATCACCCTTATGTGGTTATATTTTAGGGTTCTGATGACTGCTCTGACATTTATAAGACCAAGCTTATATGCTTTATCCACATATACGTTCAGATAAAACATTCAAACATAAAATAAGAATGAGCAAATCTTTTTTTAAATTACTAGATGTTTACTTTATTTACATTTCAAATGGTATCCCCTTTTCATGTTACCCCTCCGAAAACCCCCTATCTCATCCCCCCTCCCCCTGCCCACCACACACCTTAATTTGCTGACTTGCATTCTCCTATTCTGGGGAATTGAGCCTTCACAGGACCAATGGCCTCTCCTCTCACTGATGTCTGAAATGGTCATCTTCTCCTACATATGTAGATGGAGTCATGGGTACCTCCATGTGTACTCTTTGGTTGGTGATTTAGTCCCTGAGAGCTCTGGGGGTAATGGTTAGTTCCTCTTGCAGGGATGCAAAGCTCTTCAGCTTCTTGGATTCCTCACTAGCTGCTAAATTGGGGACCCTATGCTTATTCTATTGGTTGGCTGTGAGTCATGGGTGTTTTGATCCACATTCCAGTAAGGATCAAAGTATCCACACGTTAGTCTTCCTTCATCTTGAGTTTCATGTGGTCTGTGAGTTGTATCTCGGGTATTCTGAGCTTTGGGGTTAATATCCACTTATCAGTGAGTGCATACCATGTGTAATCTTTTGTTATTGGGTTACCTCACACAGGAAGATATTTTCTAGTTCCATTCATTTGCCTAAGAATTTTATGAATTCGTTTTATTTACTTATTTTATTTATTTATTTATTTATTTATTTATTTATTTATTTTTGGTTTTTTGAGACAGGGTTACTCTGTGTAGCCCTGGCTGTCCTGGAACTCACTTTGTAGATCAGGCTGGCCTCAAACTCAGAAATCCTCCTGTCTCTGCCTCCCAAGTGCTGGGATTAAAGGCTTGCGCCACCACTTCCCAGAATTCATTGTTTTTAATAGCTGAGTAGTATTGCATTGTGTAAATGTATCCCATTTTCTGTATCCATAACTCTGTTGAGGGACATCTGGGTTTTTTCTAGCTTCTGGCTATTATAAATAAGGCTGCAATGAACATAGTGGAGCATGTGTCCTTATTACATGTTGGAGCATTTTCTAGGTATATGCCCAGGAGTGGTATAGCTAGGTCCTCAGGTAGTACTATGTCCAATTTTCTGAGGAACGATGAAACTGATTTCCAGAGTGGTTTTACCAGCTTGAAATCCCACCAGCAATGGAGGAGTGCTCCTCTTTCTCTACATGCTCTCCAGCATTTGCTGTCCCCTGAGTTTTTTTTCTTGGCCATTCTGACTGGTGTGAGGTAGAATCTCAGGGTTATTTTGACTTGCATTTCCCTGATGATTAAGGATGTTGAACATTTCTTTAGGTGTTTCTAAGCCATCCAGTATTCCTCATTTGAGAATTCTTTGTTTAGCTCTGTACCCCAGTTTTTAAAAGTGTTATTTGGTTCTCTGGAATCTAACTTCTTGAGTTCTTTGTATATATTGGGTATTATCCCTCTATCAGACGGAGGTTTGGCAAAGATCTTTTCCGAATCTGTTGGTTGCCATTTTGTCCTGTTGACAGTGACTTACAGTCATGTTGACAGTGCCTTACAGAATCTTTTCAATTTCCGAGGACCCATTTGTCAAGTCTTGATCTTAGAGCATAAGTTACAGGTGTTCTCTTCAGGAAATTTTCCCCTGTGCCCATGTGCTCCAGGTTCTTCCCCACTTTCTCTTGTATTAGATTCAGTTTATCCAGTTTAATATGGAGGTTCTTGAGCCACTTGTACAAGGAGGTAAGAATGGGTCAATTTGCGTCCTTCTACATGTTGACTGCCCATTGACCCAGCACCATTTGTTGAAAATGCTGTCTTTTTTCTACTGTATGGCTTTAGCTCATTTGTCAAAGATCAAGTGAACATAGGTATGAGAGTTCATTTCTGGGTCTTCAATTGTATTCCATTGATCTGTCACTGTACAAGCACCATGCAGTTTTTATAACTATTGCTCTGTAGTATAGCTTCAGGTCAGGGATGGTGATTCCTCCAGAAGTTCTTTGACCCTTGAGAATAGTTTTTGCTATCCTGGGTTTTTTGTTATTCCAGATTAATTTGGAAATTGCTCTTTCTAATTCTATGAAGAATTGAGTTGGAATTTTGACAGGGATTGCATTGAATCTGTAGATTGGTTTAGGCAAGATCCATTTTTTTCTATATTAACCTTGCCAGTCCATGAGCATGGGAGGTCTTTCCATCTTCTGAGATATTCTTCAATTTCTTTCTTCAAAGACTTGAAGTTCTTCTCATACAGATCTTTCACTTGCTTGGTTAGAGTCATACCAAGGTATTTTATGGTATTTGTTGCTATTGTAAAGGGTGTCATTTCATAAGTTCTTTCTCAGCCCCTTTATTCTTTGAGTGTAAGAAGGCTACTCATTAGTTTGAGTTAATTTTATATCCAGCCACTTTGCTGAAGTTATTTATCAGGTTTATGATTTTTCTGGTAGAATTTTTGGGGTCACTTAAGTATGCTATCATATCATCTGCAAATAGTGATACTTTAACTTCTTCCTTTCAAATTTCAATCCCTTTGACCTCCTTTTGTTGTCTAATTGCTCTGGCTAGGACTTTTAGTACTATATTGAACAGGTAGGGAGTGAGTGTACAGTGTTATCTAGTTCCTGATTTCAGTAGGATTGTTTTAAGTTTCTCTCCATTTAGTTTGATATTGGTTACTGGTTTGTTGTATATTGCTTGTACTATGCTTAGGTTTTGGCCTTGAATTCCTGATCTTTCCAAGACTTTTATCATGAAGAGGTGTTGGATTTTGTCAAATGATTTCTCAGCATCTAATGAAAAGATCTTGTGGGTTTTTTTTCCTTGATTTTCTTTAGTGGATTACATTGATGGATTGTCTTATCTTGAAACATCTCTGCATCCCTGGGATGAAGTCTACTTGATCATGGTGAATGATCATTTTGACATGTTCTTGGATTTGGTTGGCAAGAATTTTCTTGAGTATTTTTGCATCAACATTCATAAGGGAATTTGTTCTAAAGTCCTCATTCCTTGTTGGGTCTTTGTGTGGTTTAGGTATCAGAATAAATGTGGCTTCATATAACGAATTGGGTAGTGTTCCATCTTTTTCTATTTTGTGGAATTGTTTGGAGTGTATTGGTATTAGGTGTTCTTTGAAGGTCTCATAGAACATTGGATTGAACCCATATGGTCCTAGGCTTTTGTTTTGTTTTGTTTTGTTTTGTTTGGGAGACTATTAATGATTGCTTCTATTTCTTCAGGGATTAGAGAATTATTTAGATCATTTATCTGATCCTGATTTAACTTTGGAACCTATTTTTTGTCTAGAAAATTGTCCATTTCATCTAGATTTTCCACTTTTGTTGTGTATAGGATTTTGTAGTAGTATCTGATGATTTTTTTGGATTTCCTCAGTACCTGTTGTTATGTTATGTCTCCATTTTCATTTCTGATTTGGATACTGTCTCTGTGCCCTCTTGTTGGTTTGGCTAAGGGGTTATCTCTCTTGCTGGTTTTTTCAAAGAACGAGCTCCTGGTTTTGGTTGATTTCTTTGTATAGTTCTTTTTGTTTCTACTTTGTTGATTTCAGCCCTGAGTTTGATTATTTCCTGCTGTCTACTCCTCTTGGGTGCATTTGCTTTTTTTTTTTTTTGTTCTAGAGCCTTCAGCTTTGCTGTTAAGCTGTTAGTGTATCTTTCCAGTTCCTTTTTGGAGGCACTCAGAGCTATGTGTTTTCCTTTTAGAACTGCTTTCATTGTGTCCCATAAGTTTGGATATGTTGTGCCTTCATTTATATTAAATTCTGAGAAGTCTTTAATTACTTTTTTTATTTCTTCCTTGACCCAGTTATCATTGAGTAGAATGTTGTTTGGTTTCCAGGTGTACATCAGCTGTCTGCTGTTTTTTGTTTTTATTGAAGTCCAGGCTTAGGCCTTGGTGATGTGATAGGGTGCATGGAATTATTTCAATCTTCTTATAACTGCTGAGGTCTGAGTTTGTCCAAGAATATGGTCAATTTTGGAGAAGGTACATTGAGGAGCTGAACATAAGGTAAATTCTTTTGTTTTTGGATAAATGTTCTATAGATATCTGTTAAATCCATTTGGTTTATATCTTCTGCTAATTCCAATATTTCTCTGTTTACTTTGTGTTTCTCTGATTTGTACATTGATGAGAGTGTGGTGTTGAATTCTTCCACTATTATTGGGTGGGGTGCAATGTGTGCTTTGAGCTTTTCTTTAATGAATGTATGTGCCCTTGAATTTGAAGAGTATATGTTCAGAACTGAGAGTTAATCTTGGTAGATTTTTACTTTGATGAGTATGAAGTGTCGTTCCCTATTTTTTGATTACTTTAGGTTGAAAGTTGATTTTATTTGATATTAGAATGGCTACACCAGATTGTTTCTTAGTACCATTTGCTTGGAAAATTGTTTTTCTTCTTTTTACTCTGAGGTAGTGTCTGTCTTTGTGCCTGAGGTGAGTTTTCTATATGCAGCAAAATATTGGGTCCTGCTTAGGCATCCAGTGTGTTACTTTATGTCTTTTTATTGGAGAATTGAGTACATTGATATTAAGAGATATTAAGGAGAAGTGATAGTTGCTTCCTCTTCTTTTTGCTATTAGAGGAGGAGTTATGCTTGTGTGTCTCTTTTCATTTTGGTTTGTTAAAAGAAGATTAATTTCTTGCTTTTTATAGTGAGTAGCTTCCCTTCTTTTGTTGGTGCTTTCCATTCATTATCCTTCGAAGGACTGGATTTGTGGAAAAATATTTTGGAAATTTGTTTTTGTCATGGCATACCTTGTTTGCTCCATCTATGGTAATTGAGTGTTTTGCTGGGTATAGTACCCTGGGTTGGCATTTGTGTTCTCTTAGGTTGCCTAGGCTCTTCTGGCTTTCATAGTCTCTGGTGAGAAGTCTGGTGTAATTCTGATACGTCTGCCTTTACATATTACTTAACCTTTATATCTTACTTCTTTTAACATTCCTTTTTGTTTAGTGCATTTGATGTTCTAAATATTATGTGACAAGAAATCTATTTGGAGTTCTTTAGGCTTCTTGATGTTCATGGGCATCTCTTTCTTTAGGTTAGGGGAGTTTTCTTCTATTATTTTGTTGAAGACATTTACTGGCCCTTTAAGTTGGAAATCTTCACTCTCTCTATACCTATAATCTTTAGGTTTGGTCTTCTCATTTTGTCCTGGATTTCCTGGATGCTTTGGATTAGGAGCTTTTTGCCTTTTTCATTTTCATTAACTGTTGTGTCAATGCTTTCTATGTTATCTTCTGCATCTGAGATTCTCTTCTCTATCTTTTGTATTCTATTGTTGATGCTTGCATCCATGACTCCTGACTTCTTTCCTAGGTTCTCTATGTCCAGAGTTGTTTCCCTTTATGATTTCTTTATTGATTCTTTCTCCAATTTTAGATCCTGGATTATTTTGTTCAATTTCTTCACCTGTTTTGTTGTGCGTTCCTGTAATTCCTTAAGGGTTTCTCCCTGTTTACCTGTATTCTTCTGTATGTCTTTAAGGGAGTTATTTATGTCCTTCTTGAAGCCCTCTATCAGAATCATGATGTGATTTTTAAATCCCAATTTTGCTTTTCCATTGTGTTGGGATATTCAGGACTTGCTGTTGTTGGAGAATTGGGTTCGGATGGTGCCATGTTGCCTTGATTTCTGTTAGTAACTTTCCTACATTTGCCTTTTGCCATCTGGTTATCTCTGATTTTAGTTGGTCTTGTTCTCTCTGACTGGCACTTTTCCCTCCTGTTGGCCTGCAAATCTGTCTCAGCACACCCATGTGACTGGCTTTCCACTGGCACAGAGTCCTATGGTGCTGCCCAGATCCTGGGTGCAGGTGGAGCCTGGAGGGATCCTGTCCCAGCTTCTCTGCCACTCCTGTGTTCCCTGTGCTCCTGGCTGTACCTGTCTGCTCAGTCGCTGGAGAGTAGATGTCGGCCTCACCTCCAAAGCTGGGAGTCAAATCAGTCTCTGCATGGCAGTTCTTCCTGGCAGGATCAGTGAACAGATGACTGTTGTGCTGCCCAGCTCCTACCCAGGTGGAGCCCAGAAGGAGCCTGTCCCAGATGCTTGGCCACTCCTGTGTTCCCTGTGCTCCTGGCTGTACCTGCCCACTCAGTTGTTGGAGAGAAGATGGCTGCCTCACCAAGAATGAGTAAATCTTAATATTTTGACATGCTTTGGCTTTTGTATTAATACCTGGTGATTTTTTTTTTTTTGAATTTCCTCAGTTTCTGTTGTTAGGCCTCCCTTTTAACTTCTGATTTCATTAATTTCAATACTATCTCTGAACCTTTTAGTTAGTTTAACTATGGTTTTGTCTGTCTTGATGGTTTTCTCAAAGAACCAGTTTCTGGTTTTGTTGATTCATTGCATTGTTCTCTTTCATACTAATTGGTCGGTTTGAGCCCCTAGTTTGACTATTTTCTGCCATTTACTCCTTTATATACTTTGTTCTTTTTGTACTATAACTTTCAGGTTTGCTTTTTTTTTTTTTTATAAATTTTATTTTCTAAGTTTTTTTTTATTTACATTCCAAATCATTTCCCCTTTCCCGTTTCCTCCCTCCCCGAAAGTCCCATAAGCCCCCTTCCCTCCCTCTTTTCCCCATTCAACCCCCTCTTGTTTCTCTGTCCTGGCATTCCCCTACATCAGGTTTGCTTTTAAGTTGCTAGTATAGGATCCCTCCAATTTCTTTATGAAGGCACTTAGTGGTATTGAATTTCCTTTAACATTGTTTTCATTGTGTCCCTTTAGTTTGGGTATGTTTTACTTTCATTTTCATTGAATTCTAGAAATTCTTTTATTTCTTTATTTTGTTCCTAACCATGTTATCACTTAGTAAAGAGTTGTTCCACAAGTATGTTGACTTTCTTTTGTTTCTTAGCACTTGAAGTCCAACCTCAGTCTCTAATGATCTAATAGAATGCAAAGGATTATTTTGATCTTCTTGCATCTGGGCAGACTTGTTTTCTGGGTTGATTATATGGTCAGTTTTGGAGAAGGTTCTGTGAGGTGCTGAGAGATATGTAATTTTTATTTTTATTTTTTTTTTTGTTTTAGGATGGAATGTTCTATAGATGCCTGATAAATTCACTTGATTCATAACTTTGTTCTTTTTATTATCTCAGTTTATTGTTTCTAGGATCTTTCCATTTGTGAGAGTGGTGCATTAAAGACTCCCACTATTGCGTAGGGTTCAATGGGTGGTTTGATCTTTAGTATAGTTTCTTTGATGAATGGGTCCTTGCATTTGGGGCACAGATTTTCATAATTAAGACATCATCATCTTTAAACATTTTTCATTTATGTGTATGAATTTTCCTTCCTCATTTCTTTTGATAACTTTTGTTGAATGTCTTTTAAATAGATATTAGAATGGCTACTCCAACTTTTTTCTTGGAAATTCTTTTTCCAGCCCTTTACACTGAAGTAGTGACAATTTTGTTGCTGAGATGTGCTTCATGCATGCACCAGAATTATTGATCCTGTTATATATCCAATCTGTTAGCCCATGTTAGTCCCCCTTCTTATAGGGGGACTGACTCCAATTATATTGAGAGATATTAATGGCCAATGACTGTTCGTGACTGTTATTTTGATGTTGGAGGTGATACTGTGTATGTGTCTGTGTGTGTGTACGTGCGCACGCGCGTGTGTGCGTGTGTGTGTGTGTGTGTGTGCATGTTTCTCTTATTTTGTGTTTTTTGTGAGATTTTTAATTGCTTGTGTTTTCTTGGACATAGTAATTCTCCTTTTGTTGGAGTTTTCCTTCTACTATCAACTGTAGGGTTGCATTAGTAGAAAAATATTTTTTTTTCACATGGAATATATTGGTTTTCCCATCGACAGTGATTGAGAGTTTTGCTGGGTATAAGAGCTTGGGCTGGCATCTGTGTTCTCTCAGAGTCTATATGATGTCTTTCAAAAATCTTCTGGCTTTTAGACTCTCTGGCATCTGTGTAATTCTGATAAGTCCATCTTTATATGTTACTTGGCATTTTCCCTTATAGCTTTTAATATTCTTTGTTCTGTACATTATTGTTTTGATTATTATGTGACAGTAGGATGTTCTTTTCTGGTCCTATTTATTTGGAGTTCGGTGACCTTCTTGTATGTTTATGACCATCATTTTCTTTAGTTTAGGGAAATTTAGGGAATATGTTTTTCACCCTTTGAAGTAGGAATCTTCTCTTTCTTCTATCCCTATTATTCTTAGATTTGGTCTTTCCACTGTATTCTAAATTTCCTGTATGTTTTGGGTTAGGTTTGTTTACCGCTGACATTTTTTTGAGAGATGTATGGTATCTTCTATGCATGAGATTTTCTCTTCCATTGCTTATATTCTGTTGGTGATACTTGCATTTGGAATTCTGTTTCTCTGTCTTCGGTATTTCTTCTCCATGGTTGCCTCCATTTTGATTACTTTATTGTTTCTATTTCCTTCCATGACGTTCTTGTAAATAAAAGATACAGATCACAGAAACTGCCATTGGAGTGCTCCGAATTCCTTGACTTCACATTTATCATTAAGTATTAGAGGTTTTGAAAGGCAGGTATAAGAAGGAAAATCACAATAAACTGCTGATACTGTACTATAATCTTGAGATGAAAGAGAAAGAGCAATATTCATAGATGTCCCCACAAATATAAAAAAGCACATTTGCAACACACCTGTTTTTCAAGTGATGGTGACATCATAGTAACTCATAGGCTTGTTTTCCTCAGGTCTGTCAGGTCACAAGAGGGCAATGCAAATATTACTATGCCTAGCAGGATTCTATCTGGAATTCATCATATTAGAGAAAATGTTTTTCAAAATGTTTTCAGAATTTGGAAGAGTCATATGTATTAGATGGGACACATCATAGTTTTGTTTCTACATATAAGTAAATATTTCTGTGAACTATATTAACCTACTAGAGCTTTGTATTTTAGGATTTTAATTGCTTTTAGACGATTATATTTGGAAACTGTTCATATTACAACAGCTTAAAAGCTTTAAACTGTTTAGATTTTATGTAAAACACATCATCTGATGCTTCATATAATCAAATTAAGCATTCTAATTAATTATATTAATTAATGAAATCAAAATAATTACAAACTAGTTTTTGAAATTTTCAATGTGTAGGGCAATTTAATTTAAAGCCCCCATACAAGAATGTACATGACTGCAGCAAAACAATGTTGATTTTTAATAAGCAAGAGGAGGAAGCTGATTACTAGGTAGATAATAGAGATTTCCTAAGCTTTACATTTCATGATACATAAACGTGTCATGTGGATGATCATTGCCAAGAGAATGTTAAGCTTTTGACATCTGAAAAAAAGTTAAATATTTTAGAATATACAGTTAACTCAAATTCTCATTATTTAAGAGGCAGGTCTGCCTACAGTGTTAGTGGAATCATGCATGACATGTCCATTTAAATCCAGCAGAGATATTTAGGCACAGGTATTCATGGGAGAATTTTTAGGACAGAAGGTTATAAAAAGCTAAAGTTCAGCCTATACTGCTAGATTATTACTGAGCTATAAAGTAAAGACCTTCTGACCTGTGTCATGCTGACAACCTGTGTAAAAATGGCATAGGATACTTCTTATCAAGGGGTTCAAAAACTAGTGCCCTTAATACTAAGGGGTATTGAACTAGGCCAGATACTCCAGCTATTGTGAGAATATGAGAGATGTGTACCTTGAAGTTGTGCCTGGTACTGCAAGGTCTCTTTTCCTTAGGGGCTTTGCTCTTAGTAATCTTCATGGTATAAAGTAAAAGACAGCCAGGAAATGATACCATGCAAGAATAAATGGGAGCATGACAATTGAGAGACCAATAGAAATGGAAAATATTCCTGTCATATATAGGTTATTACTAAATTATTATATCAAATAATTATTTGTTGTGGAATAACATATTATTACTAATCCTAACAAGGTGAGCATGACAATTATTAATCTACCATAGTGATATTACTTTAAATCCTTCCCATAGAACATAAGCTTCATGAAAAAGATTCTCTTGCCCCATGAATAATCCTGGGAGCTGTTTATTGCTGAGGAGTCAGATTAAAGCTGGGGGTGTTATTGAAACTGCAGCCAATGCTTTTCCCCATACTTGACCCCCTGCAAGGCACATGCCCAAAGTTTCCTCTATCGTGAAACCCTCCACTTACAAGTGTATAAACAATTGAAACAATTATTATCCTTATAAAACCCTTACTCATACTGAAGCTTTTTTCAGACATACCTAGAAACACATCCTGAAGCCAAGGAAGATGGCCTGGCCCATCTGTTGTCTGTGTACATGCAAGAAGGCTAACTCTCTTTTATGTGAACTTTTAAAATCAATCTCCAACTTATGCACATTAGATACACATTTATTTTAAATAAGATGCACAGCATAGTAAAATTGATTATATAAATTAATTTATAAATTAAATCAGGAAACCACACAAACAACACTGTAACAACTCAACTCCTCCTTTTCTTGCCTGTCATAAAAGGAAACTTGAAATAATAATTAGGCCCTTGAGTTCCACGCCTTAAGCATTGATGTTTGACACCCTTTACAACATTACTTCTTTCTGATCTTTACTATCACTGTGGCTCCATTTAAGTTTCCCTTTTACTTTATAAATCAAGTAAGTCATGGATTATAGCAGACATATAAAACCCTGCAAAGAATAAAACAGACATTGAAGTCCAATAGCAAAATGTCTACGGATTTTCTCAGTGTACTTTTGAAAGCATTCCTCTTCTGTTAAGAGGGTCTTGTGGAATGATCATTGCAGCTTCTATGGGCTGTCATGTGAACAAGAAGAGTTCTAAGCTGCATATATCTCAGAGGAGCACAGCTATGATAAGAGTATGTCAGCTGCAATACCGAGAAAAGGAGATGCTGAGAACCCACAGTACACTCCTAATCCAGCACTATGACTTTGTATTATTCTGGATTTATTCATAGGAGAGGGTAATTGTTAACAAATATGATTGAAGAATGGACCCTGGAAAATCATCCTCATAATATCTGGCTGCAGCAACTATTTAGCCAGTCTCTAATTGATAAAAGATGGAAGATCCCCCAGAACCTCCATGCTCTAATAGTTTAAAAGAATTGCCTGTTTCAAATTCCTCTGATGATGAATGAGGCTGATATATGTAAGGCAAAGACATATATACAAACACACATATATATGTGAAATATCTCATATATATATATATATAAAATATATATATAATCAAATATTTCTGCGAATAAAATGGCCTTCCAAATTTCTTCAAGACAGAGGTTTTGTGTCTCTATATGCCTTGAAGATGTTGCTATTGTCAGGATTCAGCCAATTACTAAATAAAATTATAATGTTAAATTCATAGTGTAGTCACATAATGAGAAACAGTGATTTTTGGTTAAAGTAATTCTGTCTGGCAGCACTCAATGACTATTCATGCTGCTATATTGTGGGAAATTTTAGCATAAGGCTTAAAAATACATAAATATAGGTAAAATCAGCTGAAAGAATATATAGCCAATTTAGTCTCTGGTTATGAGAGATTTACTTTCAAATGACAGGAACTATGAGTGATATATATATATATCTATATATATTATTGTTAATCTTGTTTTACAATCCTGTCATTATCTCCCTTCCCTCCCAGGAGAGTTCTCATCCCATTCCTCCTTTCCCATATCCAAGAGGAAGGTCCCCCCCACCTCTCCATCCCACCCCCACTCCCCTGCTCCCCATCCAAATACACCCTGTCATTCCTCTCCACTCCCTGGGGTCTCAAGTTACTAGAGGGTTAGTTGGTACTTCTTCTCTCACTGAACATAGACCAGGCAGTTCTCTGCTATATATGTGAGGGGGTGGCTAGTACCAGGTAGTGCATGCTGCCTGGTTGATGGATTAGTGTCTGAGAGATTTGGGAGTCCAGGTTAGTTGAGACTTCAGGTCTTCCAATGGAGTCACCTTCCTCCTCAACTTCTTCCAGCTTTGCATTCATTCAACCTCAGGTGTCTCTGACTTCTGTCCATTGGTTGGATCTAAGCATCTGCATCTGTTTCAGTCAGCTGCTTATTGAGCATCTTGCAGGGTAGCCATGCTAGGCTCCTGTTTGTAAGCACATCACAGCATCAGAAATAGTGTCAGGCCTTGTAACTTCCCCTTGAGATGGATCCCTTTTGAGAGCACATGATATTATCTGAGTTCCAACAGGAAATTTTTTTTCCACTTCTGGACACATAGTTACTAGAACTATCAAAATATACTTCTGAATTCATTACAATGTAAAAGAACTGTTTTGGATTTTGTTATTATTATTGTTATTTTAATTCAAGGCAAAAAATTTATCTTAAACTCAGAAACATGTTGCACTTAGAACACAAAATTTCTCCAATAAATTTTGTGGAAGAGTTGGTAAAAGATTTTAGTAGCTTCACTATTTTCATTTTCAGGAAATATTCTATTCTTCATTATTTCCTCTTGTTAACAATTAAATATTGTGTCAAATATTGTTATGTCCCCTATAAATTTAGAATGTAGTCTCAAAAATGTCCTTAGTGGAGTAGGATCTTTATAGAAAAAATTCTTCTCTGATGACAAATATGTGTTGTCTTGGTCTGGTCTGTAACACTTGGCACATGAGCCTATGCTCTTACTGAGACAAGCAACTCTGCAATTGTACCTAGATCATTCAATTTTCTGCTGTTAGGAATGTGGCCAAAGCAGAATCCACTGCTCCAAGGACTTATTAATTGACTAGCCACACAGTGTGCAAGATTCTGTCCCAGACAGGATGGGATATGATCATAAGAAATCCCTCTCAGCAAACAAGGACTACAATGCAAATATAAACATGACACTGTGATCAGTGTAGCTGGGGTACTAGGTACATCCTTGTTCACTGTACTTAATTTTGTTGAAATGTTTTATATTTCCAATTCCAGATGCCAGATATGATATCTAGAGGAGCAAGTATCAGTATTTTCTATTACAGCATTCAAGTCTATCTTCATTAATCATCCCTTCATTCTGATAATTGTGGTAAACAATAGAAAATGGCAGAAAAATGACCAATTGAAGAATCCAAAGGAAGTACTGAGCAAAAGGTAGAGCCTATGCGAATGAAAGTACCTCCATCTTTACATAGAGTCAGAGCTCCTAGTGACAAAGGTTTTTGGGATCAAGTTGTGTGCACCCATTTACAATATAAATGGGTTTACTCATTTCTACTATAGCAAGTTTTGATGATTTTGTTAACTTTTACTTTTTAATTCAATAAAAATAGCCCTGATGAATTATAATTTTCATTAAAAGAAATAACTACACAAAACTTACAAAAACTTTATGTGGAGAACACAGTAATATTTTAACCAATCAGAATTTTGAGTTAAACACTTAATAATCTCTTCTTTGATGTATTTTCCCAGATAATAGGATATTGTTTTTAATATTCTGAATACAAATTTGGAATATAATATTGAAATTAAATATCATTTATAGTAGAAGTTTTCAAATGACTTTCAAAATTTCATCTCTAACTTTAAAACCTTAACAAAGACATGCATTCACTGGAGCCGTATATATGGTTTGACCTCAGACATATGGGGACACTTGGCTGGTGAAAAGTAATGAGATCAGTGAGCCTTGCAGCTGTGCCCAAGCCTAACCAGTCCCAAATATTTGCATTCTCTTACTGCACAGCCTTGGAGACTTCTTCATATACCAGTAATATGCTGAACAATGCAATCAATGCAGTCAGGACTCAGCATGGACATGAGGGCCCCTGCTCAGTTCCTTGGATTCTTGGTGCTTTGGTTTCCAGGTAAAAAATGGTCTAAAGTGGGAATTTAACTGTTACACTGTGATTAGTGCTGACTGGAATTTGGGTGAGGCCCTCTTTGGCATGATTAACTATGTGGGTATTTATTATGTCTCTACACCTAGGTGCCCTATGTGTCATCGAGATGACCCAGTCTCCATCCTCTCTGACTGCATCTATAGGAGACACAGTTACATTCAGTTGCAGGGCAAGTGAGGATATTCACAATTATTTAAACTGGTATCAGCAGAAACCAGATGGAAATATTAAACGCCTGATCTACTATACATCCAATTTACAATCTGGTGTCCCATCAAGGTTCAGTGGCAGTGGGTCTGGGAGAGATTATTCTCTCACCATCAGCAGCCTAGTGTCTGAAGATTTTGGAATGTATTACTGTATGCAATATTCTGGTTCTTCCACAGTGATATAAGTCATAATATAAACTCCATGAAAGCAGAAGTGAGAAGTTGAGCTACCCTATATGCTGCTACTCATAAATCAGTCACTGAAACTGATTCACAGATGCCATGGAACTTTTATCAAAGTTCATGGGGAGTCCTTTGTTTTGGTATAAGAGGCAAATCAATACTCTCTGTACCCTAAATATCTTTCTTCCTCTCATCTTCAGTAATATAGAGTACAAATATCTTTTCCACCTTATCAAAGTATGCAATTGTTTTCTTTGAGGAATCTGAGTTTTACCACCAGTTGGGATTCATACAGAACAGTGGATCTTACTGTGCATACTCCAGTACACATTATTTGAATCCAGACAAATATAATTATGAGGTGCTGACCATTGAAAGGATTCATGTTTTTTTTCCCAAATCTAGGACACTTGTGTCAGAGAAAAGGAAGGCTTCCTAATCATGATCTCTGCTGTCTTGACATTCCAGCAGTGGGTGTTGATACTCTCATCTGTCTGCAGCATTTCACATGATTATTCTGTCTCCTGTGTTGAATGCTCTACCACAAGAATCAAATATTATTATAGCACATTCATATGACATTTTATTAAAACAAGCCTTAGTGTAAACATTGGCAGTGTGGTTAGAATTTAAAAGCTGAGTGAAGAGTGACTAAGACAGGAGAACAATGTTACATGTCCCTTTTTGAAGGCAGATTTTTGACAATAGATAAAGACAAAATAAATCAGAATGTCCATGATTGAAATCCTGGAGAGGTTGTAGTAAGTATTTAATCTCACATTGGGTTTCTTTCCGGTCATTGTTTACTCAGTTCCCAGAAAAATAAGACACACAACTATTATTGTTATAATAAGCATTTATAGCACTATAGCTGGCCCAATATCTACCTGCTAAGCCATTAGAATTTACTTCCTCATTATACCTTATGTTATAACTTGCCGTTTCCATCTGAGAAACTATTAAATTCAATTGTCTAGCCCTTGTGGCCATGTTTTCATGATTCCTACCCAATGTTATCTTGTCCTCTCTCCATTTCTCTCTTCTTTCCCATCTTCTCCTCTCATATCAGATTCAAGCCCGGGAAGCCACACCCCACCTTTCTGTCTTCTGTGCAACTATAGGCTATAGGAATCTTTATTAACCAATTAGGGATAGCTCAGTTTTACATAACATCACTTGTCCGTGTGCAGGTTCTCTCATCTCTGGGGGCAATCAGGCCTTGGTTTAACATTAAAATATGTAGCAAAAGACCAAATCTCAACATGGGTTATTTATTAACTAAAGCAAAATTATTAGAATGATGAAAGCTATGGTATCTATCACAACCAGTGATCAAAGATACAGAAGTATATTCCAAAATAAGTGTTATTATTTTCATTCATACATACAAACATACATATATACATACATGTATACAACCATAGATACATACAAACATACATACATGCATACATGTATATATACATACATACATACATGTATATATACATACATACATACATACGGCAAACAAATATGTTAAGGGGATTTCCAGAAGAAGATGAGCATATAAAAGTTTCTAATGTGTGAAACTATAAAAGACAAAAAACAATTAATTTGAAAAGAAAATAGGAGAAAGCACTGGAAATTTTAGAAGAGGTGATAAGAATGGCTAGCAAGATGGTTATGCAGTTAACAACCCTGCTGCTCAAGCAGCTAACCTGTGTTTAATTCCCAAAACTCACCTGAGTAGATCACAACCATATATAACTCCACTCCTTCCTTCGGGATCCACACCTTACTCTGATCTTCGTGGATATGAGTCATGCAGCTATCATATGCATTCAGGCAAAAAATACTCTCATCCAGAAAATAAAATAAAATAAATGAGTCTTTTAGAACAAAGAAAGCTGAATAGCCAGAAGAAGCTGAAAGAATATAGATAACAAACTGGGAAACAGCCTGATTCAAGAAAGAACTCAGTTGATAAGACTGAGTGATGGGTGTGTCACAAGCTAAAACAGGCAGCCAGGATAAGATTACACTGGCATTTCTATCCAGAGAAAAAGCCCACAATTTTCATAATCCCTAACACCACTGAAAGTATTTAATCTTACAGTGACTCTTCTTGCATGGCAAACTGGCATTTGAGCTTCTCTCTCTCTCTCTCTCTCTCTCTCTCTCTCTCTCTCTCTCTCTCTCTCTCTCTCTCCTTCTCTCTCTCTCTCCCCATCTCTGTATTAGACTATCTATATGGCAGAAACTAAGCTAGTATGTAGACCTGAAAACAAGGAACAAGAAAAATTCAAGGAGCCAGAGGCATCTTCCACTGATATATTCACAAAAGAATAGATATGGAGGTGCTGAGAATTAGTAGCAGCAAGAGAATCAGGACACAGATAACACAGTGGTCAGTGGTCATGTTTGGTATGGGGAAGATCAAACACTTTCATCTAAGGATAACAGCAGAAACCAACAACCTTAAGTGTTTAGCTTATTCTGAGACTCTAAGGTATATTTAGAGATATACAATGACACACCATTCCAGTGTACATTGTTATTAAATGAATTTGCATCCCTACATGTATGCACTGGAGGATTTAGGAAAGATATGAAAATATAGAGTCCTTAGCTCACCAACTCCATACCTGGAAGATTCCAGTTAAGAGACTGGGAAAGAACCTATTCCAAAATTTTGTCCTTTTTCTATATTTTCATCATCTTTACTCTTTTAATATAGCTTAATTTTTTATTTGTATTTTTTAGAAAGATTAAAAGTCATAATGATACTTACAGTTTTACAACCAAATTGAAAAAAAGAACTAGAGGGATAGTAGAACACATGTGAAATGAATGAGTTTGGGAATACTGAAGACTAAAGGATTAAGCAGGTATGATGGTGAGTGGATCTGGGAAATGGAAAGCAGCTGATGAATTAACCTAAAACTTTATGATAACCAACTAGTTAGTAAGCTGTTTTATAAAAACAACATAAAGGAAGAATAAGAAAGAAAATTATAATGGAAATACCAAGCATGAAGAGACTATGCTTTGATCAGAAGACATTGATTATTTTATAAAACTTTTGTTATAAGGTATGAGAATCTAAGTAGCCACCCTATTAAATTTTGTTGTTAGAGAGATCTTAGAGATCTCCAAAACAACACAGGCTATTGTCATTGGCTTTGGTTGCTTACTGTAACTCTTTGGCAAGACCCTACTGCTAAATCACAGACACTTTGGATGCAAGATATAAGAAAACAATGTCAACGTATCCAGGAACCTACCACCTTGCACAATAGGTTTTTTTTAGCTTTGCATAGAACTCAACAGACTTTTGAGGAAAAAAAGACATCAATAATTTTCTCTATGACAGGATATGGAACATATAGTATAACTTCCAGGCAAGTGTGCCTAATGCTACAATAATGGTAAGACAGTGAAATAGACTGAAAATGAAAAGATGGCAAACAATTTACCAAGTGAGGGGAAGCTGAAAAGAAGTAGAAGTAGTTGTGCTCATAACAGAAAAGAAAATGTCAATTTTGGCAAAGATGCAGGAAAAAATAAAGCCTGTGTGCAATGCTGTTGGAAATTTCAGTTAGAGTAGCCTCTACTGACATTGAGGAGGTTGCTTTAGAAGCTAAAACATTACTGCCATATGATACAAATATGTCTGGTCAGAGCATCTTCTGCATATACCAGGAGTGGTATAGCTGGGTCCTCAGGTAATACTATATCTAATTTCCTGAGGAACAACCAGACTGATTTCCAGAGTATTTTTACTAGCTTGCAAATCCAACAACCTTAGAGGAGTGTTCCTCTTTCTCTACATCTTCTCCAGCATCTGCTATCCCCTGAGTTTTTGATCTTAGCCATTCTGACTTTTGGGAGGTGGATCTCAGGGCTGTTTTGATTTGCATCTCCCTGATGACTAAGGATGTTGAACATTTCTTTAGGTGTTTCTCACCCATCCAATATTTCTCAGTTGAAAATTAGTTTAGCTCTATACCTATTTTTAATAGGGTTATTTGTTTCTCAGGACACATGCTTCACTATGTTCATAGCAGTCTTATTTATAATAGCCAGAAGCTGTAAAGAACCCAGATGTCACTCAGCACAGGAAGGGATATAGAAAATGTGGTATGTTTACACAATGGAGTACTACTCAGCTATTAAAAAGTGTATTAATGAAATTCTTAGGCAAATTGATGGAACTAGAAAATATCCTGAGTGAGGTAACACAATCACAAATGAACACACATGATAAGTGGATATTAGCTCAAAATCCCAGAATACCCAAGACACAATTCACAGGCCACATGAAGTTCAAGAAAAAGGAAGACCAAAGTGTGGATACTTTGGTTCTTCTTAGAAGGGGAATCAAAATACCCATGACTCACAGTCAACCAGTGGACTGAGCATAGGTTCCAGAATGGAGGAGCTAGAGAAAGGACTGAAGGAGCTGAAGGGGTTTGCAACCCCATAGGAGGAACAACAATATCAACCAACCAGACCCCCAGAGCTCCCAGGGACTAAACCATCAATCAATGTGTACACATGGAGGGACCCATGGCTCCAGCCACATATGCAGCAGAGGATGGCCTTGTTGGACATCAATGAGAGGAGAGGCCCTTGGTCCTGTGAAGGCTCGATGCCCCAGTGTAAGGGAATGCCACATCAGGAAAGTGGGTGGTGGGGGGTTGGTAGGATGGTAAGCAGGGGAAGGGGGGAGGTGATAGGGGATTTTCAGAGGTATAATGAGGAAAGGGGATAACATTTGAAATGTAAATAAGGCAAATATATAATAAAATAAAGAAAACAAAAAATCAAAAAACAAATATGTCTGGTCATTAACACAATTGTATTTAAAGCAGCATTTAGAGGGACACTTGCATGCACATTTATATATATAAAGCATACACATATTATATATGGCCTGCTTTACCATATCCACCTTAAAATCAGCCTAGATATCTAACATCTTTAGATAGACAAATAACTAGTGTTATAAGTACATAATGTACTTTTCTTCAGGTACAAAGAAGAACCTACTTAAACATGCAGGGAAAATGTAATGTGAATCAAGGTGCTCATCTTAGGCAAAGTAAGGGGTGTAAGAAAGAAGCATGCCATACATTTTCTTTCTTAAGTATAGAATTCAGACTATGAGTAATATTATATATATTTAATTTTTGTATATATTATATATAGTTGTATATATTATATATGTATATATAATACATATTCATAATATATAAATACTGAAGTGTTTGTATATTTCTATTGCTAATATATATATATATATATATATATATATATATAATATGCACATACAAAAATAAACAGTACATTGGCAAAAGGAAAGTGATGTGTTTTGATTTTCATTTTAAACAGTCAAAAACCTCCCCCCTCAAAAAATTGAAAGAAACAATTAGAAGTTTAAAGAAGCTGACTAGAAAGCTCCATAGCCTTCTGTGCTTAACCCACCAGGAGAGAGTAATCTCCCAGCAGCGATTTCACTTCTGAGTGTGGAGGTGAGATCTCCACCTTCTCTCTGGAGGGGTACAGCTAGGAGGGCACAGGGCATACGATCAGTGGAGCTGCTGGGACAGGAGTCTTAACTTCCGGCCTCCATTTGCTTCAGGGAACAAGACAGCTCCACAGCCTCTGTGCACAGACCCTGCCAAAAGGGAGTTGGTCTCCCAGGAGTACAGACACAGGCTTACAGGCCCATAGGAGGGGCGAGCTCCAATCAGAGACAACAAGACTAACACCAGAGATAACCAGATGGTGAAAGGCAAGCACAAGAACCCTACCAAAAGAAACCAAGGATACTTGGCAACATCAGAGCCCAGTTCTCCCACCACAGCAAGTCCTGGATACCCCAACACACTGGAAAAGCAAGAGTTGAATTTAAAGTCTCATCTCACAATGCTGTTAAAGGACATCAAGAAGGACATAAATAACTCCCTTAAAGAAATACAGGAGAACATGGTTCAAAAGGTAGACGCCCTTAAAGAGGAAACACAAAAATCCCTTAAAGAAATACAGGAGAGCATGGGTGAACAGGTAGACACCCTTAAAGAGAAAATACAAAAATCTCTTAAAGAATTATGGGAAAACACGAACAATCAAGTGAAGGAACTAAACAAAACCATCCAGAATCTAAAAAAGGAAGTAGAAACAATAAAGAAATAACAAAATGAGACATCTCTGGAGATAGAAAATCTTGCAAAGAATTCAGGAGTCATAGATGCAAACATCGACAACAGAATACAAGAGATAGAAGAATCTCAGGTGCTGAAGATACCATAGAAAACATTGACTCAACAGTCAGAGAAAATGCAAAATGCAAAAAACTCCTGAGCCAAAACATCCAGGAAATCCAGGACACAATGAGGAGACCAAACCTAAGGATTATAGGTATAGAAGAGAGCGAAGATTTCCAATTTAAAGGGCCAGTAAACATCTTCAACAAAATTATAGAAGAAAACTTTCCTAACCCAAAAAAAGAGATGACCATGAACATACAAGAAGCCTACAGAACTCCAAACAGACTGGACCAGAGCAGAAAGTCCTCCCAGCACATAATATTCAAAACACCAAATGCACTAAACAAAGAAAGAATATTAAAAGCAGTAAGGGAAAATGGTCAAGCAACCTATAAAGGCAGGCCTATCAGAATTACACCAGACTTCTCACCTGAGAGGTTGAAAACTAGACGATCCTGGGCAGATTTCATATAGACCCTAATAGAACACAAATGCCAGCTCAGATTAAAATACCCAGCAAAACTCTCAATTACTGTAGATGGAGAATCCAATATATTCCATGATAAAATCAAATTTACACAATATCTTTCCACAAATCCAGAATTACAAAGGATAATAGATGGAAAACGCCAACACGAGGAGGGAAACTCCACCTTAGAAAAAGCAAGAAAATAGTATTTTTCCAACAAACTCAAAAGAAAGTAACCACACAAACCTAAAAAGAATATCAAAAATAATAGGAAGCAATGATCACTATTCCTTTTTATCTTATAACATCAATGGACTCAATTCCCCAACAAAAAACATAGTTTAACATAAGTATTTTTCATGTAAATCTTCAATTTTATCCAAAAATGTTTGTGATTCCTCTTTCAATTTAGTAATATTTTTTATGTCTACCATTTTAACTGTATTATTTTCCATGATAATCTTTAATTTTAATATTTTTTCTATGTATCTGTTCAATTTTATCACAAATATTTCCATGTAAATCTTCAGTTTTGTAAGAAAATGTTTATAATTCCACTTTCAATCAATTTAGGAATATTTTCATGCAATTTAGGAATATTTTTATGCCTACAATTTTATCTGTATAATTTTTCCATGAAATACTCAATCTTAACATTTTTTATATATTTCTTCAATTTACTGAGATATTTTCCTTGTAAATCTTCAATTTTATCAGAAAATGTTTATAATTTCACTTTCAATCAACTTAGAAATGTTTTTATGCCTACCATTTTATCTGTACAATTCTCCATGATAATCTTCAATTTTAATGTTTTTCAATATATTTTTTTCAATTTTATCAGAAATATTTTCCATGTAAATCTTTGATTTTATGAGAATGTGCTTATAATTTTACTTTTAATCAACTTAGGAATATTTTTATTCCTACCAATTTATTTGTATAAATTTCTTCAATTTTATGAGAGATATTTTCCATGTAAATCTTCAATTTTATAAGTAAATGTTTTTAATTCTATTTTCAATCAATTCAGGAATGTTTTTATGCCTACCATCTTATCTGTATAATTTTTCATGAACTAGTTTTAACGTGTTTTTCTATATATTTCTTGAGCTTTATCAGAAATACTTTCCTTGTAGGTCTTCAATTTTATCACAAAATGTTTATAATTCCACTTTCAATCAACGTAGGAATACTTTTATGCCATGCCTACCATTTTATCTGTATAATTTTTCCATGAAATAGTCAATCTTAACCTGTTTTTCTATATATTTCTTCAATATTATCAGAGATTTTTTCATGTATATTTACACAATGGAATACTACTCAGCAATTAAAAATAATGAATTCATGAAATTCTTAGGCAAATGGGGAACAGGGCTTATGGGATTTTCAGGGAGAGAGGAACTGGGAAAGGGGAAATCATTTGGAATGCAAATAAAGAATATAGAAAATAAAAAATATTTTAATAAAAAAATTTAAAAAAAGAAGCTGACTAATGCTACACAACAAAGTGTGTTTAAATCTCTGACTGACCTTGCTTGACCTCAGGCTGAATGATAACAATTAGATTGTCATTATTGTTCAAAAATTGTTTTCTTTAAACAGCATCAATAAATCTCCTGTCAAGGACAAGAAAAACAAGGACAAGAAAAAAAAAGCAAAAATGTTCAACTGCCATGTAGAAATTGGCATAGTTAAGGGAAGGCTGTAAAAGACGGAGAACATATTCCAAAATTCTGTCCACTGTTTAGATTGGAACAATCCTGAACCAAACAAACCTATCTTCCAGCAGAAATTGAAAGTAAAGGAAAACGATGGCTACAATTCCCACAGAAAAAGGCAAAAAGTATAGTTTTCTCAGATGACCTCTTGTGAGTCAGTGTGATTGGGAAGGTGGTTGTTTCCTTGGACACTGCATCATGCCCTAAGGTATCTGTCTGGATCCTACTCTCTGACCAGTTGTGTCCCTTTATAAGAATACATCACTATGATTCTTTTTTATTTTATTTTATTATTTTCTATATTCTTTATTTACATTCCAAATGATTTCCCCTTTCCTGGTTCCCTCTCCCTGAAAGTCCCATCAGCCCTCTTCCCTCCACTTGTACCCCAGTCAATCCCCTCCTGCTTCACTGTCTTGATATTCTCCTACACAGTCTTTCTAGGACCAGGGGCATTTCCTTCCTTCTTGGGAATCAATTAATATGAGAATTGTGTCTTGGATATTCTGAGCTTCTGGGTTAATATCCACTTATCAGTGACTGTATACCATGTGTGTTCTTTAGTGATTGGATACCTCATTTAGGATGATATTTTCCAGTTCCAACTATTTGCCTAAGAATTTCATGAATTCATTGTTTTTAATCGCTGAGTAGTATTCCATTGTGCGAATATACCACATCTTCTGTATCCACTCCTCCATTGAGGGACATCTGGGTTCTTTCCAGCTTCTGGCTATTATAAATAAGGCTGCTATGAACATAGTGGAGCATGTGTCCTTATTCATGCCAGGGAAGCATCTGGGTATATGCCCAGGAGTGGTATAGCAGATCCTCCGGGAGTGTCATGCCCAGTTTTCTGAGGAACCACCAGACTGATTTCCAGAATAGTTGTACCAGCTTGCAATCCCACCAGCAGTGGAGGAGTGTTCCTCTTTCTCCACATTCTCGCCAGCACCTGCTTTCTCCTGAGTTTTTGAATTTAACCGTTCTGACCACTGTGAGGTGAAATCTTATGGTTGTTTTGATTTGCATTTCCCTGATGACTAAGGATGTTGAACATTTCTTTAGGTGCTTCTCAGCCATTCGATATTCTTCAGGTGAAAATTCTTTGTTTACCTCTGTACCCCATTTTTAATAGGGGTATTTGCCTCTCTGGAGTCTAACGTCTTTAGTTCTTTGTATATATTGGATATTAGCCTTCTGTCGGATGTAGGGTTGGTAAAGATTTTTTCCCAATTTGTTGGCTGCCATTTTGTCCTTTTGACAGTGTCCTTTGCCTTACAGAAACTTTGTAATTTTATGAGGTCCCATTTGTCAATTTTTGATCTTAGAGCATAAGCTATTGGTGTTCTGTTAAGGAAAATTTCCCCTGTACCCATGTGCTCAAGGCTCTTCCCCAGTTTATTTTCTATTAGTTTCAGTGTGTCTGGTTTTATGTGGAGGTCCTTGTTCCACTTGGAATTGACCTTAGTACAAGGAGATAAGAATGGATCGATTTGCATTCTTCTGCATACTGACGTCCAGTTGAACCAGCACCTTTTGTTGAAAAGGTTATCTTTTTTTCCACTGAATGGTTTTAGCTCCTTTGTGAAATATCAACTGACTATGGTTCTTTAAGTAATGACCTCTTTTGATTCTTCCAGACAATGAGACACAGTCAAGGACCTCAAGTAGGATTATCAGTCAGTCAAAAAAGCAGGGTAGTCATGCAAAATTGACATCAATTCTCCTGCCACCTTGATCTTATTAAGCATTAAAAAAAATCTGATCATATTTAAAATAAAAGTAGGGAGATGGAAATACATACATTAATTTCTATATCCATCTGTTCTTTGTTGATATGTGAAGTGGGATGACCCATGTACTAATTAATATGAGAATAATATATTCTACTGTGGCTTAGTCAAGGGCTTTTTATGGAATATCTGTGGCTAGATTGCTTTAGCATAAGAGAAAAAATATCTCTGCTGCTTGGAATTTGTCATTCCTATTTGCATGGTAGCCCTAGCTACCAATGTTAGCTGGAACCTATATTAACCCCAAATCTAAGAATGCCACAAAAAGGTTTCATAGGATTATCGATATTCTTCGGCCATCTTGCTATAACTGCTCCTTTGATCTAGTCACCAATATATTTTAAACATGCTCTAACTTAAGGCTTTGTTATGTAATACAGTAAACTTAGTCTGTTATTTCTGTATTGAAATATGTAGTTTTAGTTAATGAAATATGTGCTTCCTGGCCATGGTTACCTGAAATGTTCCAGAATGCAATCTTTCTGCACTCCCTACACTTATCTAGCAAATATGCACCTTGGTCTTTAGGTCTTTATGCTGATCTCCCAACAACTTGAGCAGAAGCTGTTTCTAAAGGTATTGCTGATGGAAATGGAAATGTTTACAGCAACTGTGGAAATCAGTGTAGTGATTCTTCACTACAAAAGAGAATACCTCATGTTCCAGTTATAACACTCTTGGGCCTATGTCTGAAGGATGCTCCATCATACCAAAAAGACACTTGCTCCATTATGTTCATAACAGCTTTATTCATAATAGCCAGAAACTGGAAATGATCAGAAAGTCCCTCAGTCAAAGAAGGATAAAGAAAATGAAGTCCATTTGCACAATGGAGTTTTACCCAGCTTAAAAAAATAATGATATCATGAAATTTGAAGGCAAATGAATGGAAGTTGGAAAAATCATCTTTAGTGAGGTAGCTCAGACCTAGAAAGTTTTTTTGTTAAATCATGTTTTTTTTTTGTTGTTTTTTTGTTTTTTTGTTTTTGTTTTTTCGAGACAGGGTTTCTCTGTGTAGCCCTGGCTGTCCTGGAACTCACTTTGTAGACCAGGCTGGCCTCAAACTCAGAAATCCTCCTGCCTCTGCCTCCCAAGTGCTGGGATTAAAGGCGTGCGCCACCACCGCCCGGCTGTTAAATCATGTTAAGTTGTATGTGAGTACAGTATGTACACATGAGTACAAGGGCACACAGAGTCCAGACATGTTGATGTGTGATTTTTCTGGACTGAAATTTACAGTCATGAGCTTCCTAATACAGATCAGGGAACCAAACTGCTGTCCTCTGCAAGAACACTGCATGCTCTTAGCTGCTGAGCCATCTATTCTGCCCATTATTTTATATTCCTTTGAGTAGCACACATTAAGGACAATTCATTGAACCTAGCAAGGGTTGTTGTTTTCCAGAGTATTATTCTAACACCTCTGGTAATAGTTAGGGAAACATATAATCAATGATTAAGTAAATATTTTAACAGAAATGTTTGCACACAGATTAATGTATCCTTATACAGTATCCTTATATAGATGTATCCTTATAACGTATTCTTATATAGAAGCTGAGGAAATAGACAAGCATCAACTTTAAGGGCAACTGGGTAAAGAAATAGTTTCTTTTTTTTTTTTTTTTTTTTTTTTGGTTTTTCGAGACAGGGTTTCTCTGTGTAGCCTTGGCTGTCCTGGAACTCACTTTGTAGACCAGGCTGGCCTCGAACTCAGAAATCCTCCTGCCTCTGCCTCCCAAGTGCTGGGATTAAAGGCGTGCGCCACCACCGCCCGGCAAGAGATAGTTTCAAAACTGCAGAAGATCATTATTTTCATGAACCGCTCAGAGATCCAATAGAAATTGTATAGTGAGAAATTCTCAAACAAAACTCTGGGGAAGAGAAATAAAATACATTTGCTTTCTAACAATTTTAATATTATTAACAATTTTACCTGAGTCCTTAGCTCAAAACCCACAATTGACAATATAAATTAGGTTATTACAAACATAGATTTGTAAATAAGAGCTAATTCTGTGATTTAAAATTGTATATGCTAGCTCTCTTTTGTTTCAGTTAGTTTGTACTTTGGAAGTAAATTATTCAATATTTAAGAGCATTATGTAATATTCTTTGGATCATCTGGTATCATGATTTCCTTTCAATAAATACCCTTCTAAGCCATATGAAGTTGATGAAATTGTCAAATACTATTCAGTTCAAAATGACCCAGCATGGATTTGAGTATGGATTAATTAGCATTTCTTGCTCATGTTATGAAATACATAAACTTCCTGACTTTTCTGAGTAGTTGTGACTCACAACCATAGTTCCTAGTGACCATTTCAAAATGAAGACCCAGGGGACTGGAGAATTACATGAACAGATGATTACCCTAAGGCATTAAAAAGTCTTTCTAGAGCTGGAGAGAAGGCTCAAATTTTAAGAGCATAGACTCCTCTTTCAGAGGTCCTAGGTTCAATCCCCTGCAACCACATGGTAGCTCACAACCATCTGTAATGGAATCAGATGCCCTCTTCTGGTGTGTCTGAAGAGAGCTACAGTGTACTCACACATATTAGATAGATAGATAGATAGATAGATAGATAGATAGATAGATAGATAGATAGATAGATAGATAGATCTTAAAAGTAAAATCTGAGCCTATATTTATTCACCTACCTGGAGTCCTCTATGAACATCGACTCCCCATTGCTTTGCATATAGAACATAGATGCCTATGGGGATCAGGGATAGGAGACAGATTTTCATTAAAAGTTAACAGGAATCTACCAGAGCTCAGCTTTCTTTATTGAAATAAACTCTGAATTGGAAGATTTTTTTTCTAAGACTCTATGAGGAGAAAGTTAAAACTGCCACTGTCCATTCTTTCTTATGCTTCTCAGATAGCCTTTCTCTTCAGAAGCCTTTCTTAATAAATGGTTAAAGGAATGATGTCATAATTCTGGAAGACTGCCCTTAATTGATTTTTATGGTTGTGATAAACATCATGACCAAAAGCTGACTGGGAAAGAAAGGGCTTAGGTCAATTTACAATTCTATATCACGCTGCATCATGAAGGGAATTCAGATAAGGAATTCAAGCAGGGCAGAAACTGAACTGAATGCAGAAACCTGGGAGGAGTGTTGATATCTAGATTATTCTCAAGAGTTTGTTTTGCCCAATTCCTTGTACCACCCATGACCACATGCCCAAACTTAGCACTGTCTATATTGACCAGGCATCCCCATATCAATGATTAATCAATACTACACAGACTTTTCTAGAGGTCAATCTTATGAAAGCATGTTTTTCTGTCTTCCCAGATAGTCCTACCTAGTTTCAAGTTGACAAAACAGAACCAGAAAAACAAACAGAGGTTTTTAATCAGATTGTAATAAAGAGTTACCTTGAATTGCACATTCTATTTCTGAGGTATAACACATTCCCTTTTAATTTGTGTTTGTCTACAGATATGAGCTTTCTTTTGGTGAGAAAGAGACAATATTTTTACTATTTTTTTTATTTTCTAAGTTTTTTTTAAATTACATTCAAAATCATTTCCCCTTTCCTGTTTCCTCCCTCCCCAAAAGTCCCATAAGCCCCCTTCCCTCCCTCTTTCCCCCATTCAACCCCCTCTCGCTTCTCTGTCTTGGCATTCCCCTACATCCAGTCTTTCCAGGACCAGGGGTCTCTCCTTCCATCTTCTTGGAAATCTATTGATATGCAAATTGTGTCTAGGGTATTCCAAGATTGCTGTCTGTGTGTAAGTTCTCATGCATTTGGATGGCTACAGAGGAAAGAAAGGTGAGAGGTATTATGGAATTGGACTTAGAGGCAATAGTGAGAACTTCAACATTGGTTCTGGTTATGAACCTCAGCTTCCCTGGAAGGACAGGAGACACTCTTAACTGCTAAGACATATTTCTACCAGCCCTGGAAAGATTTTACTATTGTAAAGATATGGTACTAAAGTCATTTCACTGAATGAGCTGGTGATATGTGTTAGCATTTTGTTTAAGCTCTGCCCTCACAGTTACCTGGAAACAACCAGGTGTGCCTGAATCACTACAAAAGGGGCTGCTTGCCCCTGTCAGATCTCACTTGTTCTCTTGCCTTTCTGTTCCGGCTCTGTCCTCTCTTCTTCTCTCTCCCCATTCTGCTCCCCCGTCTCTCCAAGTGTTCATGGCCAGTCTCTCTCTCTCTCTCTCTCTCTCTCTCTCTCTCTCTCTCTCTCTCTCTCTCTCTCTCTCTCTCTCTCTCGCTTTCTCTGAATCTGGTACTCTCTCAACTCCCCTCCTCATATACTCAATAAACTCTATTCTATACTATACTGTCATGTGACTGTTCCCTCAAGGGGAAGGGATGCCTCAGCATGGGCTCACAGAATTACCCCTTCTTCCATACCTGACTACACCTCCACCAAACATATTCCTTCTCTTCTTTATCTTTTTATAAACACAACAATATACCTTAACAAATAAAAGTGCTTGTTCCTAAACTTGAGGTTTCCCTGGACTACTATGGTAGATGAAGTTATTCTCCCCATAAAGGTTATTTGAGAATATTCTTCCTGCTAAGATAGGGGCTCCATGATAATTAGAAACAGCAAAAGTCCTGGATTTGATGTTGTATCTGGTGTTTCTTACCAAGGTGATGAACACTGTGACCTTAAAGCTTTGGGGGAAAAAAACCTCTAAGAACACGAGTTCCTAAATATATAAACAGGATTTCTCAACTAAGAAAAATATAAGGATGCAAAATGAATTGTGTGAGGAGTTTCTCAGACCCAAAAAGATCAGAATTAGCTGTACTAAGGAGTCCATAAAGGGAAAGGAACAGTTTAAGAAAAAAAAAAGGCCTATGGTTTACATAATAAACAACCACCAGGGAAGGAAGTAAAGGAAGGGTGATCTCAGAGTGGGATTCCACCAAGCTATGTTTATTGTTTGTGTTTACAAAGGCAGGCAGATCTCTGAGGTCATTTGCTATGTTAATAAAAAATTTTGTACTTGCTCTCCTTTTCTAAGAATCAAGGAGCTAAGATGATAAAATGCTGATTCATGGGATAATCAAAAGGGAACATGGGGTAAATGGCTGGACTGATATGTAAATAAAAGACCAGGCTTTATCTACACAAAGAGAGCTGCTTGGAGAGCTAACAGAGTTCATTTAGATTTTTTTCTAGCAGATTTTCTGATTTTGGTTGGATAACCTAGGAAGAAGTCAGAAAGCTACATAGCTCTTTTACAATGTTTCTAGCAAGTATTTTACTTTCCCATAAGCTATCCATAAAGCTTTTATAATTTTTGTAGCAAGATTTCTGACTTTGATAAGAAAACCCAAGTGCTTTTAGAAATTTTTTCTAACATGCATTCTGACTTTGGTATGAAAATCCAAGAGCTATCTCAAGCAGGTCGAGCTATCTCAAGGGAAGTGTATATGTGTGTGTGTGTGTGTGTGTGTGTGTGTGTGTGTGTGTGTGTGTGTGAGAGAGAGAGAGAGAGAGAGAGAGAGAGAGAGAGAGAGAGAGAGAGAGAGAGAGAGAGCTATCTTAAGCAGAGAGCTGTCTTGAGCAGAGAGCTGTTTAAAATCAAGAGCTATCTTGAGCAGACTACAGAGCTGTCTACAGAGCTATCAGTTTGTACCCCACCATTGACTTTGAGTCACTTCTTCTGCTCTTCATCCTTCCTCAGGATGCCCTCTTCAAGCCTAGGCTGAACTTTGGCATCATTCCAGGGTCACAGCTCTCCCTTTATCCCTGAAAGTCAGCTGCCATACAGGAAAATCAGTGAGATTCCCACAGCACAATTCCTCTCCCAATGGGTCCCATGGCCATCCCAGTAACTAGAAATTGTGTCTTGTCCCCTCTTAGCTTAGTCTTCTGGTCTACACCTCTAACTTCAATCCCAGACACCAGCAGCCACAAGTAATCACCAGACGAGATGCTCACCACAAATCTCTGTTTGACTGTAGCCCCACTTGGCAAACCCAGCATTAGTGAGGGTGAGTTCCTCCATGTCCCTTCTTCAACCCATTCCCTAGGTACAGGTCTCTCAATAGCCCTGGGGGACTGCTGCCACCTAATCCAACAAGCTCTATCTGCAGTCCCAGTGGCTTCTTGCAGCTTTGTCTGTAGTCCCAGAGACCTGCGCCATCAGATTACAAGACTTGCCAACACAAGGAACAATAAGATGGCAAAAGTCCAGTTTAAAAACACAATCAACAAAAGCCAGGGCAATATGGGACTATTGGAACAGAGATGTCCTACTACAGCAAGTCCAGGATATCCTAGCACCTCTGAAACTCCAGAAAATGACCTTAAATCTACTCTTATAAAGATAATATAGGTCTTTAAAGAAAAACAAACAAATCCCTTAAAGAAATACAGGAAATACAACCAAAGAAGTAGAAGACTTTAAAGAGGAAATGAATATCTATAAAGAAATGTAGGAAAATAAAATCAAATAGGTGAAGAAATGGAATAATAAAACTGTTCAGAACCTGGAAATTGAACGAGAACCAATAAAGAAAACACAAACTAAGGCAATTCTCAAGACAGAAAAGCTAGGAAAGACAACAGGAACTACAGATACAAGCATCATGTACAGAATGTAAAAGATAGAAGACAGAATCACAGACATAGAAAATATAACAGAAATACGTTGGACAAAGAATATGTTAAATCTAGAAGGTTTCTAACACAAAACATTCAGGAAATCTGGGATACTATGAAAGAATCTAGCTGAAAAATAGCAGGAATAGAGGAAGTGAAGAGTCCCAGATGCAAGAATCAGAAAATATCTTCAACAAAATGGTAGAAGAAAATTTCCTTAACTTTTTGTTAAGAAAGTGATGCCTATAAATATACAAGTACCTTATAGAATAATAAATAGATTGGACCAGAAAAATCCTCCTGCAACATAATAATCAAAACACTAAATGTCCAGAAAAAACAATGCATATTAAAAGCTGTAAGGGAAAAAAACAAGTCAGACCTGTCAGAATTACACCTGTTTTCTCAACAGATACTCTAAAATGCAGAAGGGCTGGGGCAGAGGTCTTACAGATTCCAAAATTCCACCAATGTCAGCCTAGACCATTTTACCCAGAAAAATTCAATCACCATAGACAAAAATCTAAATATTCCATGACAAAATCAAATTTAAAGCACATCTTTAGAGTATCCCAGCCCTACAGAGGACACTAGAAGGAAAACTCCAATTCTAGAAAGAAAATATGCAAACAAAGAGAGTTACCTATACACACACACACACACACACACACACACACACACACACACACAAAAAGAAACACAAGAAATTAATAATTTCACACCAGCTATCTTAGTCAGGGTTTCTATTCCTGCACAAACATCATGATCAAGAAGCAAGCTAGGGAGGGAAGGGTTTATTCAGCTTACACTTCCATGCTGCTGTTCATCACTAAAGCAAGTCAGTACTGGAACTCAAGCAAGTCAGAAGCAGGAACTGATGCAGAGGGCATGGAGGGATGTTTCTTACTGACTTGCTTCCCCTGGTTTGCTCAGCCTGCTCTCTTGTAGAACCCAAGACTACCAGCTGAGAGATGGTACCACCCACAAGGGGCCCTCCCACCTTGATCACTAACTGAGAAAAAGCTCCACAGTTGGATCTCATGGAGGCACCTCCCCAACTGAAACTCCTTTCTCTGTGATAACTCCAGCCTGTGTCAAATTGACACACAAAACCAGCCAGTACAAAAGAAGAGAAACACACCCTTAAATATACATACACATGCAAACAACAACTACCACCATCAAAGTAACAGGAGTTAACAGTGATTGACTATTAATATCTCAAAATGCCAATGGACTCAATTCACCAACAAAAAGACACAGGCTAACAGAATGGGTACATAAACAGGATCCACCACTTTGCTGCATACAAAATATATACCTCAGCTACAAAGATAGGCATTTCCTAGAGTAACTTGCTGGAAAAAGGTTTTCTAAGTAAATGGAACCCAGAAGCAAGCTGGAATAGCCATTCTGGTATTTAATAAAATATACACTCAACCAAAAGTAAGATGGGGAAGGACTCTTCACACTCATCAAAAGAAAACCCACCAAGATAACATCTCAACTCTAAACATTTGTGCCCAAAATGCAAGGTTACCCACACTAGTAAAAGAAACATTATTAAATCTTACATCACATGTGGAATCTAAGACTTTAATGGTGAGAGACATCAACACCCCATGTTCACCAATGGACAGGTCATTGAAACAGAAAATAAATAGAGAAATATTGAAAACAGCAAGTGTTACAAATCAAATGGACCTAAATGATATCTATATAACATTTCAATGAAACCCAAATAAATATACCTTCTTCTCAGCACCACATGACACTTCTCCAAAGCTGACCATATATTTGGACAGAAAGTAATCCTTAACAGAAAGAAGATTGAAATAAACCCTTTTATCTTATCAGGTCACCATGAAGTAAAGACAGATTTCAACAATAGAAATAGAAAGCCTACAATGTCATGGAAACTGTACAACTCTCTACACAATGATCTCTGTGTTAACGAAAAAATAAAAGAAGAAATTAAAGACTGTCTAGACTCAATGAAAATGATGGCACAACATGAAAAAACTTATTGGACATAATAAAAGCAGTGATAAGAGGAATGTTCACAAGTGTCTTCATAAAGACCATAGAGAGATCTCATTCAGGCAATTTAACAGTACAGCTGAACAGCCCTAGACTAAAAAGACGCAAACAAAGCCAAGTGGAGTAGACAGCACAAAATAATCAAACTCAAGGCTAACACTGATAAATTAGAAACAAAGAGAACAATATAAAGAACCAATGAAAACAAGAGTTGTTTCCTTTTTAAGAACATAGATTCCCCCACACACGCCTAAAGCAGAGGTTCATATATAGGTACTTCACTTCCAAGTGATTTCTAGAAGAAAGAGTGACATGAAGCAAAGGAAATAACAGATGAACTCAACAAAAGGATGCACTGAGTTCATCCCACTGAAGACGAGTAGCTCTTCATCTTGCCAGGACTCCCACAGTCCCTTCTAGAATGCATGACGCAACTGTCCCAGAAAGCAAATGTACGAAGATATTTTTGTGGTTCTCAATCCATTGATCAAGCACAGTTTCATAGAAATGCATTTATTTAAATATGGGACTTTCTAGGCTTTATTGGTTTAAATGGCACTGAGTCCCATAGCCTGAACTGTTCTGTCACAACAGATAACATCAGCAATGACACTGAGTGGCAGATGGGGCTTACAAGACATATCCTTCATAACACTCAGGTTTGCTCCTGAATTCCAGTAAATTTGGCTTCTTCAAGGAGGTGGATAGCTACCATGATGCAAGTGTAATGAGCTACATTGGCTGACAACAGATGCCCCAACTATGGCCAAAATCTGTTTCCATCTCCAACATCTCTATAGGCTTCCTCACACCTAACCAATACGTAGGTTAACCCAGGCTGCATTCTTGGTGGACCTCATCCCTGAGGGACAGGAGAGCTTATTGCCTTTTTATGCACAGACCTTGGTGACTCTTGCCTTGTGACTATTATGACCATGCATGGAAGCATCAACGTGCACTTTAGTGAATCCTCTAGGTTTCTGGATATTGTGCCCTGCTTCCACTCTATAGCATCATGCATAGTGCCTCTACATATACAGTGTCAGTTATCCCCATCAGTATAAACTGAGGTCTTTTTCTGTTGGGGAATGATAAAGAGAGCTTATGACAAAATTGAAACACAGTTTGAAGCTTTGTGGAAATCTTCCATGTTTCTTGATAGAAGTGTGCTCCATATTAGAAATTAAGATCTTGAAGAGAAGAGTCTAGAATATTGTTTCTCAACCTGGCAGCCGTGACCTCATTAGCAACCTTCTATCTCCAAAAAATATTATGTAACAATAATAACAGTAGCAAAATTACAGATATAAAATAGCAATGAAAATAATTTTATGGTTGGCAGGGATCACCACAGCATGAGGAAGTTTATTAAAGGATCACAACATTAGGAAGGTTGAGGACCACTGGTCTAGAAATTAACACTCAGGGACATCATCCAACTAACACAACTCAGGACCACTTTTGCAGCCAGCTATCTTAATCAGAGATCCCTGGAATGGAACCAGAGACAAAGTTAATTTAGGAAGCAACAGGAAGGATAAGTGACAGGAAGAAATGTCTGCATGAGGGCACATGGTGAAACTGCCCACTAATGAAATGAATGGGTATATAATAAAGGCATTTTGAAATTGTCAAAAAAAAAAAGAAAGAAAATTAAGGAGAGAGATAAAGGTGGTACACAGTTTGGTCTTCATGCAGGTCTTTCAACAAATGAAGTAAGAGCTGTCATGATTTTGTTGCCAGTCTGTGAATCCTATTCCTGTAACTGGGCTGTTTTGTCAAGCCTCAGTGGGAGAGGATATGCTGTGTCCTGTAGTAACTTGATGTGCCAGAGTAGGTTGGAACCCAGGGGCCCTTCTTATCAGAGGCAAAGGGGCAGGGGGGATAGAGAGAGGAAATATTTGAAGGCTTCTGGAAGTAGGGAAGGGCTGCAATTGGAATGATAAATAAATAAATAAATAAATAAATGGAAAAAGATATAACGCTGTCTAGTGTTTATATTTTTTTGAGTGTTCCCATAGAGAATAATTCAACAAACCATAGCAATGGAAGTTCCTAATGTCTAAATTTATCGTTCTGAAAATAACACATCTTTTCCATGAAATTGGTGACAGATGAGCCAAATCATAGTTATTCAACACTTAGAGAATGGTCACATAGGTAAGACTTCATTTTTCATCTCCCCTTTCCTGGCTGCCCATGTTTCTGTAATATAGCACTTACTAAGTGTCTGTGCTGTTCAGATTGACAGTTTTGGCATTATTTTTCTCATCAAACATTACATTTTTCTATCATTACCCCAGCTATACATGGTATTTCATTTGATTTTTGCAGTCATGAGAATCCTGTGCAATTCTTCCCTTTATTTATACTGCAACACTTACATGGATCTTTGCATATTGCTCCCTAGGGAGGACCCACCCTTGTTAGTCTCAGATAAAAGCTCAGTAGTTGTCTCCTCAGGCTGCATCCTTAAAATGAAGTTGCCTATTAATCTTTTGGTGCTTCTGATGTTCTGGATTCCTGGTAAGGACAGAGGGAATTAAGAAAGGAGCATGAGTAGGGAGTTTGAGCTTTGGGTGGGACTGCTAATCACATGTGTTCTGCCCATATATAAGAAGACAAACAGGTCTTATCCTCAGTGATAAGGCCTATGTGGTTGAGAACTATGGAAAGGAGGTTCCAGATGTGAGAGAGAGAACATGTGTTATAAAAACAATTTGTGACACAGATGGATTATGAAGATATAAATTATGTTTAGAAGCCCATTAGGACATACAATCCACTTATTTTGTTTAAGATAAATTATAGTATATAAAATATTATATGTGAAAATAAACATCTGTTGAACTAAATCTCAAAAAAGAGAAAGAAATAACAGCATGTTCACAAGTTTGTTCATAACTCTGTTTTTTCATTTTTTCAGCTTCCAGAGGTGATGTTGTGATGACCCAAACTCCACTATCCCTGCCTGTCAGCCTTGGCGATCAAGCCTCTATCTCTTGCAGGTCTAGTAAGAGCATTTTACATAGTAATGGAAATACTTATTTGTCTTGGTACCTGCAGAAGTCAGGCCAGCCTCCAAAGCTCCTGATCTACAAGGTTTCCATCCGATTTTCTGGGGTCCCAGACAGGTACAGTGGCAGTGGTTCAGGGACAGATTTCACACTCCAGATCAGCAGAATAGAGCCTGAGGATTTGGGAGTTTATTACTGCTTACAAAGTACATGGCTTCCTCCCACAGTGATTTATACCCCAAGAAAAATGCCCTTGCTTAGAGAGGCCCAGCTGCTAAATATGTTACTCATCTTTGTGAAACTGATGCAAAAGAACTCCAGATTATTGGTTACAGCTGTGAGCCTTGAGCATGACAACATTCAGCACACCTCATCAGATGCAATAACAATGATATTGTATCTTCTCCAGGAGAATGGTAAACAACTGCCATCTCAGCAACCAACAATGATGAAGATTAAGCTGAATGAAAACCAATTCTGGTTCAACACCCTTTATCTGTGGTTTCTCATCACTAATCTATAGATACAAACATAGCTATGTAGAAGCCAATATCGACATTGCGATTATTAAGGAAAACAACAAATATATGTTACCTCATTGGACATATGCTTTCCTAAGGCATGTACTCTTGACTATATTTGTAATAACAATCACTAGTTCTTTGCCAGAAATTGGAACTCAGATGTAATCAAAAAGTTCAAGGTAAGCCCTATAATAGGGTTTATTTTACCAGTAAGCAATCAGCTAAAACAAATGGCCCTCATTGTAGGTAATAAAGTCCAGTCCATGAATAAGTAAAGCTTGATAATTCATTTGCTCCACCAGAATTCTTTTGAGGACCTTCCAGAATTGTGAGAAGTAGCCAGTCAGAAGACTCTCAGTTTAATTGCACAATCTTTTATTCCATATTCTGCAATCAAAAGGTATTTCTTTTTTTATTTTCTATATTTTTTATTTATATTCCAAATGATTTCCCCTTTCCCATTTCCTCCCTCCCCGAAAGTCCCATAAGCCCCCTTCCCTCCCTCTGTTCCCCATTCAACCCCCTCTCCTTTCTCTGTCCTGGTATTCCCCTACATCCAGTCTTTCCAGGACCAGGGGTCTCTCCTTCCATCTTCTTGGAAATCTATTGATATGTGAATTGCGTCTTGGGTATTCCGAGATTCTGGGTTAATATCCCCTTATCAGTGACTGCATACCATGTGTGTTCTTTTGTGATTAGGTTACCTCAATAAGTATGATATTTTCCAGTTCTGACTATTTGCCTAAGAATTTAGTGAATTCATTGTTTTTAATTGTAGAGTAGTATTCCATTGTGTAAATGTTTCACATCTTCTGAATCCATTCCTCCATTGAGGGACATCTGGGTTCTTTCCAGCTTCTGGCTATTATAAATAAGGCTGCTATGAATATAGTGGAGCATGTGTCCTTATTGCATGCAGGGGAAGCCTCTGGGTATATGCCCAGGAGTGGTATAGCAGGATCCTCCGGGAGTGTCATGCCCAGTTTTCTGAGGAACCATCAGAATGCTTTCCAGAGTGGTTGTACAAGCTTGCAATCCCACCAGCAGTGGAGGAGTGTTCCTCTTTCTCCACATCCTCGCCAACAACTGCTGTCTCCTGTGTTTTTGATCTTAGCCATTTTGACTGGTGTGAGATGGAATCTCAGGGTTGTTTTGATTTGCATTTCCTTAATGACTAAGGATGTTAAACATTTCTTTAGGTGCTTCTCAGCCATTAGATATTCTTCAGGTGAGAACTCTTTGTTTAGCTCTGTACCCTAATTTTTATGGTTGAGAACCTAGCCTTTAATGGCTGAGCCATCTGTCCAGCCCTGTATCCCATTTTTTAATAGGGTTATTTGGATCTCTGGAGTCTAACTTCTTGAGTTCTTTGCATATATTGGATATTAGCCCTCTGTCAGTTATAGGGTTGGTAAAGATCTTTTCCCAGTTTGTTGGTTGCCGCTTTGTCCTTTTGACAGTGTCCTTTGCCTTACAGAAACTTTGTAATTTTATGAGGTCCCATTTGTCAATTGTTGATCTTAGAGCATAAGCTATTGGTGTTTTGTTCAGGAATTTTTCCCCTGTGCCCATATGTTCAAGGATCTTCCCTAGTTTCCTTTCTATTAGTTTCAGTGTGTCTGGTTTTATGTGGAGGTCCTTGATCCATTTGGAATTGAGCTTAGTGCAAGGGGATAAGAATGGATCAATTTGCATTCTTCTGCATGTTGATCTCCAGTTGAATGAGCACCATTTGTTGAAAAGACTGTCTTTTTTTCCACTGGATGGTTTTAGCTCCTTTGTCAAAGATCAAGTGACCATAGGAGTGTGGATTCATTTCTGGGTCTTCAAAATGTATTTCTTTAGCAGTAATGATTTATGACCTAGTTCTGCTGGCGACACAAGGAAACTGATTATAGTCTGTATCGATTTGTGGCTTTGGGTCCTTCCTTACAAGAAGGAATTTAGCAACATGTGGTTTGTGGGCAAACATTATATACCAAGAAGTGTGCTTCATGGATTCTGCCTTTATGTAAGTATCCTGTATGGAGATTAATCTTGTCAATTTGACTCCATTTGCAATCACAAAGACACACTTCTGGGTACACTTTGTTGGTGTTTCTAAAGTCAGACAGAGAATGTGCATGCCATCATTCTATTTGCTGGTGTACATGTCTGAATGAAACCAAAGAAAGGGAAATCATGAATCAAGTACCAATCTCTGTTTTCCATTACAGTCTTTTGTCATACTTGCTCCAATATGTTGGATTGTGTTGTTTCAAATCCTGACCCAAAACAAAGACTTCCTCATTTAAAGAAATAAAATAGTATTAGAAAATAATGTGTTTCCAGAAGTGTTTTGTTATACAGATTTATCTTGAATTTGTCCTCAACAAGGTCTCTTCTTCCCTATTCCTGCCCTTTCCCTATTGAAAGTCTTTAGTCCCTAGTATCCTGTCTATCTTTATATCACACACATTCTTCTGTCTTCTCCCCTCCTTAAGGTCTCTTCCCAATCCTGCTTTCATCAGACATTTTTAACTTCCAACATCACAGACTCCAGGTTAACCATTCAGACCTAACAAAGATAAGATCCACTTATAAAAGTGAACATATGACATTGCCTTTTTCATTCAGTATATATTTTCCATTTCCAAACATTTTCTTATTAATTACACACTTCCAGTTTTCTTTGTTGGTGAGAAAAGTTACATTTATAAGTATATACATATATATTTCTTTTGTATATTATTTACTATATATGATTTTTAATATATATCTATATCTACAGAGCTATAGCATTACATTCTTATGCTCTTGCTGGAAAAGTAGAATCAAGTCTCAGCCTGCCTTTTAAGCTGTATCTTTTAGTATTAAGGGTATAGGGCTGTGTCACTCTGTAAAATACCTTGTATCCATCTTTATAATGTAGTAATGATAATGCTTTATCAGACTTTATTATAATGCTACTCTAAAATAGTATCTATCAAGTGATGACTGAGTTGCCAGTAAAATAAAACTGCTACAGTTACCAAAATAAAAAAAAAAAAGCTCAGTCATATATATGCAAATGCACACATATGCAAAGTATAGTGCTAAGCTTTATGGTGCTTTTATATATTCTCTACATTGAGAAATTGAGGAGGGTAGATAATAGCTTTGGACCAATAGGGGATTTCTAGGAAGTTTTAGAGAAGCCTAAAATAGCAGAATAAAGTCTATATCTTAAAAAAACCCTAAGCCAAACAAACAAAAATCAAATGGCACTTGTTCTTCTATTTGGTAAATCCTCTATGTTTTCTATTTTCTTTTTCTTTTTTCTTTTCTTTCTTTTTTTTTTTTGGTTTCTTTTGTTTTACTGGAAATTTTATTTATTTACATTTGAAATGTTATCCCTGTCCTGCTTTCCCTCTGGAAATCTCAAATCCCATTCCCCCTCCCCCTGCTTCTATGAGGGTGATCCTCTACCCACCCACCCACTCTCGCCTCCCAGCCCTGGCTTTCTGCTACACTGGGGCAATGAATTTTCACAGGAGAAAGGCCTCTCCTCCCCTTGATGCCCGAGCAAGGCCATTCTCTGCTACATATGTAGCTGGAGCCACGGGTTCCTCCATGTGTACTCTTTGGTTGGTTATTTAGTCCCTGGGAGCTCTGGGGGATCTGTTTGGTTGATATTGTTGTTCTTCCTATGGTGTTGCAAACCCTTACAGCTCCTTCAATTCTTTTTATAACTCCTCCATAGGGGACTCTGTGCTTAGACCAATGGCTGACTGACAGCATCCGCCTCTGTACTATTTAGGTTCTAGCGGAGCCTCTCAGGAGACAGATATATCAGGCTCATGTCAGCAAGCACTTCTTAGCATTAGCAATAGTGTTTGGGTTTGGTGTCTATATATGGGATGAATCCCCAGGTGGGATGGTCTCTAAATACCCTTTCCTTCAGTCTCTGCTCCACTCTTTGTCTCCATATTTCCTCCCATGAATATATTTTTCCCCCTTTGAGGAAGGACTGAAGCATCCATACTTTGGTCTTCCTTCTTCTTGATCCTCCTCTATGTTTTGTGTGTACAATGAATTATTTGACCAGAACAGAAAAGAAGCCATTAAAACTCTGAGCCCATAAGTTAATGCTAAAAGAACAAGTGTGCAAAAGAAAACTAGGAGTCTGTTGCTATCCATTCCCCCTTCTCTTATTTACTTCTGAAAATATAGGTTGTGTCTCATATTCATATTCCCACTCTAATGTGGAATACTGGTGTTCTTTTTATTTTTTTCTAATGTTGTGATGGGCAGGAAAATTTATAAAAGTAAGTGTTTAATTAGGCTGATGACTTCATTTGTCAAGTTAGCTCAAAATCTGTAAAAATAAGGCAACAGCAATACCTGAGAGCTCATTTCTTAATTCATAAACAGGAGGCAGAAAGATCACAGGAGAGGCAACATTATTTTTTTCATAGAATCTCATATCTTAAATCTCATTGCGTGATATACTTCTGCCAAAAAAAGCTATACCTCCTAATCATTTCCAAAAAGTTTCATCAAAAAGGATCAAACATTCAAACATGTAAGTTTGTGGTGCCAACTCATTCAAACTACCATACCTAGAAGCCAGGAAAGTGTATGTGATAAAGGTTATCCCCAAGGTTTCTTTATTTCAAAAGGGAAAATTCTTATTTCATCATTGCAGATTGCATCATTTTCAATGTCCTGGTACATAAAAATAAAAAAGGAAGAGATATTCTGCACTTGGGCTGTTCAAATTCTGGAGTTGAGTTGAGTCTGAATGACATGGAAGCACATAAACAATGTAATGTAATTATTCGTGACAAAAGTGTTGTAATCTGAAGCAAAAGAAGGAAAATTAGTTTTTGATAGTTGGCTTCAATTGAACCAGTGTGTCCTGCATCATTACTATCTAATTTCTCCCTGATACACAGACTGACAGACAAGGTGAGATCACCATTCTCTCTCAAGTGACTGTCCAAGGCAGGAACAGCAAGGAGCACACAGGGAACAGGAGTAGTGGAGAAGCCGAACTTGGTCCTTTGGGTCCACATCTGCACCCAGGAGATAGGGCTGTTCCACAGCCCTCTCTACATAGGTCCTGCCGGGAGAAAGCTGGTCTCCCAGGAGTGCTGGCACAGGTTTACATGCCCACAGGAACAATTAGCTCCAGGCAGAGTCAGCAATACCAACTAACACCACAGATAACCAGATGGTGAAAGGCAAGGGCAAGAACCTTAACAATAGAAACCAAAGCTACATTGTATTATCAGAACCTAGCCTAGGACAACAGCAAGTCCTAGATACCCCAACACACCAGAAAAGCAAGATTTGAATTTAAAAATCACATCTCATGAGGCTGAGAGAGGATTTTAAGAACTACATAAATAATTCCCTTAACGAAATACAGGAGAATAGAGGTAAACAAGTAGAAGCTCTTAAAGAGGAAACACAAACCTCCCTTAAAAAATACAGGAAAACACAACAAAAGAGGTGAAAAATTGAACAAAACCATCCAGGATCTAAAAATGGAAGTACAAACAATAAAGAAACCACAAAGTGAGACAACCTTGGAGCTAGAAAACCTAGGAAAGAGATAAGGAGTCATAGATGCAAGCATCAGCAACAGAATACAAGATATAGAAGAGAGAATCTAAGGTGCAGAAGATACCATAGAAAACATTAAAACAACAGTCAAATAAAATGCAAAATGCAAAAAGATTCTAACACAAAATATTCAGAAAATCCAGGACATAACGAGAAGACCAAACCTAAGGATAATAGGTACAGAAGACAGTGAAGATTCACAATGTATAGGGCCTCAAAACATCTTTGACAAATTTATAGAAGAAAACTTTCCTAACCTAAAGAAAGAGATATCTATCAGCATACAAGAAATATACAGAACTCCAAATAAATTAGACCAGAAAAGAAACTCTTCCAGTCACATAATAATAAAAACAACAAATGCACAAAAAAAGAAAGAATATTAAAAGAAGTAAGGGGAAAATCCAAGTAACATATAAAGGCAGAGCTATTAGAATTATACAAGATTTCTCGACAGAGAATATAAAAGCCAGAAGATCCTGGTGAGATGTCATAAACATCATAAAAGTACACAAATGTCAGCCTAGGCTACTATACCCAGCAAAATTTTCAATTGCCATAGATGAAGAAACAAAGGAATTCCATGACAAAAAAATTATATAATATCTCTCCACAAATCCAGCCCTTCAAAGGATAGTAAATGTAAAACTCCAACAAAAGGGGGAAAAGTTCGCTCTAGAAAAAGCAAGAAAATAATCTTCTTTTAACAAACAAAAAATAAAATAGCCATGTAAACATAATTCCACCTCTAATACAAAAAATAACAGGAAGCAACAATCACTTTTCCTTAATATCTGTTAATATCAATGAACTCAATTCCCCAATAAAAAGACGTAGACTAACAGACTGGATACGTAAAAAGGACCCAAAATTTTGCTGTATACAGAAAACCCACCTCAGTAACAAGGATAGACACTATCAGTGAAAGGTTGGAAAAAAATATTTCCAAGCAAATGGTCCCAGGACACAGGATGAAGTAGCCATTCTAACATGAAAAAAAATCGACTTTCAACCTAAACTTATCAAAAAAGATAAGGAAGGACACTTCATAGTCATCAAAGGAAAAGATCTACCAAGAATAACTCTCAATTCTGAATATGTATGGTCCAAATGCCAGGGCACCCACATTCATAAAATAAACTTTACTAAAGCTCAAAGCACATATTACACCTCACTCAATAATAGTGGAAGACTTCAACTCCCCACTCTCATCAATGGACAGATCATGGAACCAGAAATTCATCAGAGGCACAATGAAACTAACAGAAGTTAAAAACTAAATGGATTCAACAGATAGAACATTTTATCCTAAAACTAAAGAATATACCTTCTTCTTGGCACTTCATGGTACCTTTTCCAAAATTAACCATATAATCAGTCACAAAATAGGCCTACAAATATAAGAAGATTGAAGTAATCACATGCATCCTCTCAGATCACCACGGACTAAGGCTGGTCTTCAATAACAACAAAAATAATAGAAAGCACACATACACCTGAAATCTGAACAACACTCTACTCAATGATAACTTGATGAAGGCAAAAATAAAGAAAGAAATTAAAGACTTTTTAGAATTTAATGAAAATGAAGTCATGACATACCCAAACTTATGGGACACAATGGAAGCAGTGCTAAGAGTAAAACTCATAGCTCTGAGTACCTCAAAAAGATACTTGAGAGAGCATACACTAGCTATGAGAAAACTAGTTCTTTGAGAAAATCAATGAGATAGATAAACCCTTAGCCAAACTAACTAGAGGGCACTAAGACAATATGTCAATTGTCAAAATCAGAAGAAAAGGGAGACATAACAACAGAAACAGATGAAACCTAAAAAATCATCAGATTCTACTACAAAAGCCTATGCTCAACACAACTGGAAAATCTAGATGAAGTGGACAATTTTCTAGACAGCTACCAGGTACCAAAGTGGAGTTAGGTTCACATGATTAATCTAAACAGTCCCATAACCCCTAAATAAATAGAAGCAGTCATTAATAGTCTCCCAACTAAAAAAAGCCCAGGACCAGATGGGTTTAAGGCAGAGTTGTATCAGAACTTCAAAGAAGACACAATAACAATACTCTTCAAATGATTCCACTAATTAGAAACAGAGGGAACACTACCCAATTCGTTCTGTGAATCCACTTTTACTATGATACCTAAACCACACAAAGACACAATAAAGAAAGATAACTTCAGACCAATTTCCCTTATGAATGTTGATGCAAATATATTCAATAAAATTCTTCTAAATCAAATCTATGAACACACCCAAATGATCATCCATCATTATCAAGAAGGCTTCATCCCAGGAATGCAGGAATAGTTTGATATATGGAAATCCAATAATGTAATCCACTATATAAACAAACCCAAAGAAAAAAATCTACATGGTGATTTAATTCCATGCAGAGAAAACATTTGACAATATCCAACACCCCTTCATGATAAAAGTCTCAGAAAGATTGGGAATTCAAGGCCCGTACCTAAACATAGTAAAAACCATATACAACAAACCAGTAGCCAACATCAAACTAAATGGAGAGAAATTTGAAGCAATCCCACTAAAATCAGGGACTAGACAAGGCTGCCCACTCTCTTCTACCTATTTAATATAGTAATCAAAGTCCAAGCCAGATCAATAAGACAACAAAAAGTCAAGGGATAAAAACTGGAAAGGTAGAAGTCAAAATATCACTATTTGCAGATGACACGATGGTATAGAGTGACCTCAAGAATTCCACAAGAGAACTCTTAAACCTGATAAACAACTTCAGCAAAGTGGCTAGATATAAAATTAACTCAAATAAATCAGAGGCCTTCCTTTACTCAAAGGACAAACAGGCTGAGAAAGAAATTAGGGAAACACCACCCTTCACTATAGTCACAAATAATAAAAAATACTTTGGTGTGACTATAAGTAAGCAAGTGAAAGATCTGTATTACAAGAACTTCAAGTCTCTGAAAAAAGAAATTGAAGTTCTCAGAAGATGGAAAGATCTCCTCTGCTCATAGATTTGTAGTAATTTTTTTAGCAAAAAATCACCATCTTGTTAAAAGCAATCTACAGAATCAATGCGATCCCCATCAAAATTCCGACTCAATTCTTCAGAGTTGGAAAGAGCAATTCTCAAATTCATCTAGAATAAAAAAAAAACAGGATAGCTAAATCTATTCTCAACAATTAAAGAAATATTGGCGGAATCACCCTCATGACCTCAAGCTATACTGTAGAGAAATTGTGCTTAAAAAAATAAAAGCTGCATGGTATTGGTATTTTGACAGACAGGTAGATCAACAGAATAGAGTTGAAGGCTCAGAAATGAACCCACACAGCTAAGGTTACTTGATATTTGACAAAGGAACTAAAACCATCCAGTTTAAAAAAGACAACATTTTCAACAAATGTTGCTGGTTCAACTGGCTGTTACCATGTAGAATAATGCAAACTGATCCATTCTTATCTCCTTGTATAAAACTAAAGTTCAAGTGGATCAAAGACCTCCATATAAAACCAGATACACTGAAACTAATAGAAAAGAAAGTGGGGAAGACCCTCACACACCTGGGCACAGGGAAACATTTCTTGAACAAAACACCAATAGTTTATGCTCTAAATCAAGAATTGAATTGAGAAATGGGACCTCATAAAATTGTGAAGCTTCTGTAAGGCAAAGGACACTGTCAATAGGACAAAATGGCAATCAATAGATTGAGATAAGATCTTTACCAATCCTACATCTGATAGATGGCTAATATCCAATATATACAAAGAACTCAAGAGGTTAGACTCCAGAGAATCAAATAACCCTATTAAAAATGGGGTACAGAGCTAAACAAAAATTCTCAACTGAGGAATATAGAATGGCTGAGAAGCACCTAAAGAGATGTTCAACATCCTTAATCATCAGGGAAATGCAAATCAAAACAACCCTTAGATTACACCTCACACCAATCAGAATGGCTAAGATCAAAAACTCAGGTGAATAATTTGTTACTGAAATCTCATTAAAAGGTCCTGATTGACCAGTGCTATGGATTATCATATTAGAGAGGCAAATTATCAGCCAAAATACTACACAAGTCAAATGCTTTTTAATCTGTATAACCAGAAATCTTCTTAGAAATAAACTTTTGAATAAAGTTCTTTCTTCTAGATTACTTATGTACAAAAGGCATTTGCATAGTAAAAGAAGTAAATTAAAAAAATGACTTGGATGCAATCAAAATTTTTCTTCCTGTTCTCCTCACTATGCTACTTAATAAGGATCCTTGTTTTGTTTCTTAAAAATCACCTTGGATCAAAAGTTCTGTGGGTGAAGGGCTGTTCTTATCCCTGGTAGTCCTGTCTGGAAATAGGAGGTGGCCTCTTCAGGCTCCATATCAGCCACTGCCAAGATTCTCATTTAGAGTCACCCTCATAGACACCCTGTGCTCTCCCTCAACCCTTTCCAGTTCTCTAGTACTTCCTAGATATACTCCACACCACTGATTTCAATTATTTCTCCCATTCTCCCTATACCTAATCCCATCAAGCCATACAAAACTCCATCCTCTCTCCACCCTGATCACTCCCTTCCTTCATCCATCTCTGATATCTATTTTTCCCCTTCTGAGAAAGATTTAAACATCCTCTCTTGAGCCCTCCTTATTATTTTGCTTCTTGTGAATTGTAGCAGTGGTTATTCTGTTAATCTGTTGCCTGTCTGTGGATTCCATTCCCCTTACTGGGTGGCCTTGCTTGACCTCAATAAAATGGGATATACCTAGTCTTGAAGTGACTTATTTTGTCAGGGTAGGCAGATACACAGGGGCAGCCTCCCTCTTCTCAGAGAAGGGGAGAGGATAGCAAGGTGAAATGCTGTGTTAGAGGGGAATGAGAGGAGTGAGGGAGCTGATATTGGGATATAAAATGAATAAATAATTAAATTATGAAAAAAACACCTACTGTTAACTCTCCTTACTACTAGTATTTCCAATATTATATGTTTTCTATAATATTTCAATTTATAGCCTTGCTATACAAAATGAACATCATAAGCAAATGCTTAAAGTTGTGTGGGATGATAGAATAGGAGCTGAAAAATATCCAGTATTCTATTTCAGAGCACAAGGAGCATCGTGACCCCATTCTTAAGTTTTCTGGACATGTCTTCAGCAGCATACTGTGAATCAATATACTGTGGAGGAGCATTAAACATTTGGAGTCACTCCACTAATGCCATAGTTGGTCTGAAAGCAAGCTATGATGTAAACATAAGAAGACAATATATATGTAAGCATATGCCCGATTGAATTACCTACTTCAGATTTGGTACACACAACTACATTTTCTAGAACCTGCCAAAGTAGTATCTACAGCTGGTGACCAAGTATTTAAAATTCAAGTTATAGGAGACATTTGGCATAAAATCATAGCAACACACATACCATAAGTGGACTGATATCAATATATCAGTTTTGTGAATTTAAACCATGCTTCTTGGGGTATCCTTATACCCCAATGGTACATAAATCAAAAGCATTTTATTTATATAATTAGGATTCTTCTTAGAAATACATATTAGTCCTATTCCATTTAGGATATATGAACATTAAAGCATTTTCATATTTAAAAAAGGAAAAATTTAAGAGTGCCATGTAATCAATATCATTATGCCATGTCTTTATGTTATATGAATCATAAGTATAACTCAATCATAGAAGAGACTGCTTTGATCATATTTTGAGGTATTTTGTCATTTCTGTGTTGCTGGCCTACGAGAAGATTTAGAATCACAGTAGCGTCACTTAAAGTTGTCAACAATCATCTCAATGATCTTCAGAGCCCAGAAGAACTGAAAATAAAATATTAGCATGTGCAGGCATGAAGACAGAAAGCTCAGCTTTACTCTCTCCACTCTTCGTAGGCTTTTGCTATGACTAGTATCACTGTGAGAGATCACTTTAATACTGCAGACAGTAGTAAATTGCAATGCCTTCAGGCTGTAGGTTGCTGATGGTGAGAATATAATCTGTTCCAGATTCACTGCCAATGAATCTCGATGGGACCTCTAATTGCAGGCTGGATGCCCTATAAATCAATTGTTTAGGAACATTCCCTGATTTTTGTTGATATCAAGCTAACCAACTATTAATGTTCTGACTGGTATGGCAAGTGATGTGACTGTCTCCAGCAGATGTAGACAGAGTAGATGGAGACTGCATCATCTGGATGTCACATCTTACACCCAAAGTTGAAAACCCAAAATAAACATACAGTGTTGAACATGGTGTAAAACAAACTCCATGAAATCCATGCATCACTCACTACACTGCTTGCAAGGTTCTTTGCTTCGGTCACCTTTACCTGAAAAACAGCAGCTACAGCCCCAGGAGCTCCAGAAGAACTCACATGTTGATGCTGTATCCTTACTGAGAGTGACTTCTGCACATGATGTCAATGCCGTCTGAAAATATCCTCAGAGCAGTGGGTTGTGCTCTGGGGACATGCAAATCAGCAAGGGTGTACAGGGTTAGGGCCTCCTGCAGGATTGGCTGGACTCATCTCAGAGATTTGGCATAAGAATTAGAGTTCCCAGGTATCAGAGGAACAGAACATATTTACCTTCAGATATTGTGTTCTTTTCTATGGGTCAAAAACAACATCAGTGTAGGAATTTTTAAGTGGTGATATGTTTTTACCCCTTCTTTTTCTACATGTTTTTTCTGAGGTACATTACTGTTAAGTATTGTGACTGACTTTCTGAAATAATCCCAGAAATCTAATGAAGATGTATTCATTTTGGTTTTCATTTTTTAAAAAGAAAATTATAAAATTTATAATAAAGTATTTCATATAAAGAACAACATAAACCAAAATTAACTATAACCATAACCATATACAACTCAATGAGACTCTATAAATGTTGAATAGAAGCTATAGAGCCTCATATCAGGTTTTATAGTTTCAAATGTATTTTATGCACTTATTAATATCCCAAACCAAATCTTCCATGATGAAATTTAAAAAACAATTAATTCTATTTCCTCTTTCATGATTTATGTCTACATCATTCATTGTATTTGTGATTGTCAATATCACTGATCACAAAATTGCTCTTTGCTATGGACCCTGATACTCTTGAAGTGAAAATAAAGAACAAGTAAAATCCTTGTTAAATCATGCCTATATTAATGGGAGGTCTTCCTTTCTATGCAATCTTGTGTTTCCTTTATCTACCAGCATTCTTCCAAGTTACTTTAATGAGACTTTAAGAAGACTTTTCAGTTCTCTGAGCTATTGTCTTAGCTCAGCTTGCGTTATCCATATTTCATGGTACTCTTTGTATGTTTCAGGATACTATAACAATCTGTGTCCTTTTTTTCACATAAGTCATCATTTTCAAACTTGAAGATCTAAACTAATAAATGCTTATTTGACTCTTGAAAGTTCTGTATTCTCTGCCATATTCTACTACCCATAAATATACCCGAACTACAAGGAGACCACAATTTTCTGTGTGTGTGTGTGTGTGTGTGTGTGTGTGTGTGTGTGTGTGTGTGTGTATCAGTAAAGATAAAGTAAGGAGAGTGGACAAACACTTAGAAATGAATGAAAAAGATATACATTTAGGAGTTGCTGATCAAGTATTCACTATGATACAATAACATACATGTTATAATATTTAATGATCAAAGTGGTCTAGACAGGAAAGTTTGTATGGTAAATGAATTCACATGTATAGAGGTCCCAAGAGATGAGCATTCTCTTTGTAATAATCAGCCAAGCCATCTCTTTCTATGTATGCACTCTATGATCACAATAGCTTAGTTACTTTTCATGGTTCTGTAACAAGATACACTCACAAAAGCAATATAAAAGTTTATTTTAGCTCATACTTCAAGAATATAGTTCAAAGTCTTGAGAGATAGATTGTAGAATAAGAGCACTGGCTGCTTTTGTAGACAACATGAATTTAGTTCTCACCCACAAAGAGGCTCACAACCTTCTGTACTTCAACACTATGTGATCTGCTTCCCTCTTCTGGACTTCTAATGCATCAGACACACATGTGGCATGCAGATGTATATGCAGGCAAAACATCCATGCACATAAAATAGATTTTTTTTAAAATGACAGATTTCATCATGGCAATAAATTCACAGTAATCAGGGAGCTTACAGGAAGTGGTCAGAACAAATCTACAGTTGGGATATAGAAAGCAAAGGAGTAGAGGATTACAGACTCTCAGCGTTTTTGTTCTTTATATACAATCCATAATGCTCTGAATAGGGAATGTCTATACCCATAAGTAAAACACTAGAAAAGAGTTAAATATAAAATCCCAACTGTCTCTTAGAGTTTATAAAACCAAGAGTCACATGACCAGGGGGTAAGCCCTAAGAAAAATGCTAAAGAATATTAGAAAGACAATTAACAGCAACAGTCAAGGCCTTCAAGGTGATTTAGTGGATAAAAGCATCTGTCAATAAACCTGGTGGCCTGAGCTGGATTCCTGATGCCACATAGTCGAACAAAAAAAATGAAAAAGCCCTGGTAAGTTGTTCTCTGATGTATACTCTTGTGTGTGTGCGCGCGCACACACACACACACACACACACACACACACACACACACACACAGAGAGAGAGAGAGAGAGAGAGAGAGAGAGAGAGAGAGAGAGAGAGAGAGAGAGAGAGTGACCCGACTGGCAGTGCAATGCAAGGAAGCTCATAAGCTTTGTAGCAGGCAATAACTTTCACACTCTAAAGGAAAAGAAATAAGTTCCTAGACTCTTGTCTCACTTGGTATCTAACGATATCTCCAGGTCTTCAAAAACTTATGTGAGAGTGCTTATGAAACATTTCATTCCACAGTTATCTAGTGTAGGCTAGTGTTCCTGAAAAATCTCATCTGTAGTAGAGCAAAAGAAATGTTTACAGGACTCTTACACCTAATGAAAATATTCCCTGGATAAAGAGGATCAGCTGTCACATGACATCCTCCTTTGCAGACAACTTTTGTAGTCACATTAACAGCTGGTGTTGTTTTGCATCCTGCATTGTTTTAACGTTTATAGCATATTGAAGACCTAGAGAAAAAAATATCCCACCAAGAAAACCAAGCAAAGCTTTGGAGAATGACACAATTTTGTCTTACTTTTTGTCATTGATTGATTCATTGATTCATTGATTGATTGATTTTACACTCGAGATTCTATCCCCCTGTCTCTCTATATTTTTTCTCCAGAGAAACTGCTTATTTCATAATTGAAAATAATTGGTTTGCAATTAGTGTCCATGTGAAATAAATCAAGGAATTAAAGTATTAGAAAATAGTTACCACTTGAATCAATACATTGTATGTGGACTGTAAAGACAAAAGAAATATAGCCAAAGCCTAGGTAAGGCACTTTCTGATAGCAAAAGTAATATGAAACAAAGAGTCTGTGAACAGAAACATAAACTAAGCAGGAAGTATATGGTCTTGTATTAAATCATTGCATTAATAGTGAACAACCATAACGATACACATCCAAGTGACATTTCATATTTTTTCAACTATTATTAATGCAGTATACTTTTATAAACAGTATGCCTTATAGCTTTGCATTGTGGATTTTATTTCAGTTACCACATCTTATGTGAAGATCATTTATGGTAGTGCCTTTGGGTATTCACATGAGATTATCAACACATTAATGGCTTCCAAGGACAAGATAATAGCTGATGAAAATCCTGTGCAATAATACAAACCTTTCAAACATAGAAATTAATAACACATATACAGTATCATAAAAAGCATGCATTGAAATTGTAATTAACCATACAAGAGTGAGTTTTTTTCAGAGTAACATTGATACTGTCATTTAGATCTAACACATCCATTGTTGAAAATTTTGCACATTTCTTATCTCCTGTAGGACATCTAGGACCCAGCCTCTTGCTAACTTACAGAAATAAACTATCCTGAAAGTTTAGTTGAGTTTAGCCAAATAAGTGGTGATTTGCATGAGCTAGAGAACAACCCACTTATCTAAAGATTTATTAAGCTGTTCAAAACCAGTGCAGGTATCAGTGTCATTGAGGACAAAACTAAGAAATGGTGGCTCCTGCTCATCTCTTAGTCTTTCTTCTGGGACTTCTGTCATTCTCACTCCCAGGTGAGGAAGGAGGGTAGAATGAAACCAAAAACCCAGAGCTACCAATACTGCCTGATTTTTCAGGTGATTTTGTATGTATTGTATTGTATAGATTATATTGCTTGTATTTTTCTAAATTTAGGTGCTCAAGGAGTCATCCAGATGACTCAATCCACATCATCTCTGTCTGCATCACTGGGGGAAAGAGTCATCATCAACTGTCAGGCCAGTCAGGACTTTGGCGAGTATGTAAACTGGTACCAGCAGAAAGCAGGGAAAGCTCCTAAACTCCTAATCTACTATGCATCAAATTTGGAAGATGGGGTTTCATCGAGGTTCAGTGGCAGTGGATCAGGGACAGATTTCACTCTTACTATCAGCAGTTTGAAGCCTGAAGATATTGCAACTTACTATTGTCAACAAAATTATGAGCTTCCTCCCACAATGATACAAGTCATGGCACAAAACCCTCAAAGAAAGCAAAACTTTCTAGTTGGATGCCCAGTTGTTTCTCTGTGTATCTCTATCTCATGATATTTTTCAAATTCACTTCAATGTTGAAAGGCATTGCAAGATTTTAATAGAAGCAGCCATTAACATTCTTTGTTTTCATTAATTCTTCTTTGCCTTGGAAACAAAAATTTGCAATCATATTTCATTAAGGGCAGAGGTCACAACAGTTGAAGTATCTGGCTTGCATGATAAATTGTCTTTTTCAGAAAAAAGGCAATTTATAGTCTACATTGTAGCTACCAACAGGCTAATCAAAAGTATGCCAGCTGATCAGGAATGTTGATGCACAGAATTGAAAATACTCTGCTGAAAACTCTATCAGTACTCCTGTGTTTCTGAACTGATAGTATCTATTTGCAACAAAATAATGATGAATTCAGTCCTTACTTCTTTCCTATTGCTTCTATGTAATTGTTGGATATTGCATCATATTATTCTCTTATGTATCATGGATGTGTCTCTAATTGAAAAATTCAATAAGAAACCATAAAACAATAAGGGATATTTAAAAATCAATAGTAGCATTTATGTCACAAGAAGATTGATAGAAAGCCACATGACTTCTTGAAAATTTTGAACAGGAAGACATCTGTGTAGTAGGCAAAACAGTTTTAAAAGTTGCTTCATATAAACGTCATTCCTCCTTTTCAGTTCCACTGTGTGACTTTAAGAGGACTCTTAATTTGATTACAATTATATCTACTTTCACTTCCCCAACTATCACCAACTGTTCTGTATGTATACTTCCATTTTCCTTTACAGTTTCCTCAATAAGGCACCCTCAATATTATGATGAGACTTGGAAGGTAAAAGTAGAAGATTCAATTTCCAAAAATAACTGAATAATGATAAATTGACTGTTTCTGAGATAAGAACTAGAAAATCATCATGAAAAACATCAGAACACCAACACTAGGTTTCATGCACTTACATGAGGACAATAGGTTTTGGAAGCTTTGTACCTTAGGCTATCTGTCTAAATGAGCATTAGAGTATACCCATATATAGTATGTACTTCTTTGAAATAAAAGACTTTCATTTACTGGTCATGCTTTCATTTGAACAAAAATGATAAAAACAAAAGTTTTAACAGGGAAAAATTTAAAGCTAGGGTGGTGGTGGCAGATGTTTTTAATCTTAGCATTCTGAGGCACAGTCAGGCAGATCCCTGAGTTAAGACAAGTTTAATCTCTCTCTTTGTCTCTCTGTCTGTCTGTCTGTCTGTCTCTGTCTCTTTCTCCCTTTCCCTCCCTTCCTCCCTCCTTCCCTCTCTCTCTTTCTCCCTCCTCTCTCTCTGCAGAAATATAAAAACAGAAAAAGGAAAAAAAACAAAGATTTATGTCTTAAAATTCACCATAAGCAGGAAGGCTTGCTGCAAGCCCTTCATTATCATCATCATGGGCCCAGAGACAGAGACCAAGAACAGAATTGTTCATAAGTAATATATGCCCAACACCTTCCACAATTGCCTTCTTTTTCAGATAAGACCTATGCCAATTTTTTTAGAATCTTCTTTGACTTGTTTCATTTTTGTGATAACACCATACTCAAAAAACAACTTGGAGAGCAAAGGGGTTTCACTTGATAGTTTATATTGTGAAGGGAATTTAGGGCAGGAACTTGGTGTCAGAAGCCAGAATTTCTGAACTTACTTTCTTTTTTTTTTCTTTTTTCGAGACAGGGTTTCTCTGTGTAGCCCTGGCTGTCCTGGAACTCACTTTATAGACCAGGCTGGCCTCGAACTCAGAAATCCTCCTGCCTCTGCCTCCCAAGTGCTGGGATTAAAGGCGTGCGCCACCACAGCCCGGCCTGAACTTACTTTCTTATACCAAACAGAACCACTTGTCCATGAGTGGTACCAAGTAAAGTGCTCTGCACCTTTTCTCACAATTGCTTATTCACAGCTTCTAAACTCAATAAAAAGAGTGGTCTGCCTGTTGGTTTGTCAAAGGAGCTGTTACATAATAAGCCTTCAGGAAGGAGGCATATTAGGAGAAGGGATTTAAAGATCAGAATCCATGACTTGGAGTGAGAAAAATAAATAAAAATATATTCAAAACAATGTAACAGGAGTGAGAAAAATGGTATGGTGTTAAAGAGCAATTATTATTCTTGAACAGGATAATAGTTGGTTCCCAGCACCCATGTGGGTCATAAACGTCTGTAACTCCAGTTCCATATAATCTAACAATGTCTAGCTTCCATAGGCATGAGAAAAGCACATGGTGTATTTATATACTTACAGGCAAATACTCATATGATAAACATTAACCTAAATATTAATTAATATTGTATCAAAATATAGCACTTACTTTAAAAGAGATAGTTTTAGAGTAAGAATGATAGAGAAATCTTTCAGCAGAGAAAAGAAGAGTGATACCCAGAGAAAAGTGACTACAGAGAAATTCCAAAGAGAATAACTGAGTTTATAAGTTTGAGATGTTGACATGAACATTTAGGCCCTATGATTTAGCTTAAGATGGAATATTTGGTAAATACCATTCTGAGCCATGTATTGTCATAGATTCACTTGGAGTTTATTGGGAGGTGAACAAGTGAATCTTGAGAATGGCAGAATTATGGATTGTTCCCTCTATGTCCTGGGCCTGCATGCCTTGGTGCATACTGCCTTGGGATCCTCACCTCTACCACTCTTGGGATAGTCATGTAGCCTAGTGCCCAAATTACAGGTTCCACAACAGAGGAATCTTAAATGGCTATATAGGCAGTCTTGCAGTGTTCTTGACCCCTCCATCTTACTCAGTTCTATCCCCCATACTTCCAAAAGACTCAGGAGTTCTGCCTGATGTTTGGCTGTGGGTGTTTGCCTTTGTTTCCATACACTGCTTGATGAATCTTCTCAGGAGACAGTTATTCTAGGCTCTTGACTGTAAGCATAGTAGAGTATCTTTGATAGTGTCAGGGGTTGGCTCTCTCACATGGGGTGGGGCAGTTATTGGTTGGTTTTCCCATCAATCTCTGCTCCGTCTTTATCCCTTTTTATCTTCTATGCACGGAAAATTTTGGGATGAAGTCTTCATGGGTGTGTAGGTGTCCCCTCCTTCCATAGAAAGATTTGCCTGGCTATAGGAGGTGGCTAACTTCTCCATCAACCCTGCTCGTAGGATTTTCAGGTAGGATCACCCCTATATCCTGGGTTTCCCTGTATCCTGCTGTGTCCCAGGCATCCTGAATTCTTCTCAGCTTTCATCATGGAGAGCATAAGAACAAGAGGAACAAGTTAGTGCCGTAGAACATTTTTTATTCAAAATATAAATTTATTGTAATATTCTTGATACCTAGATTCTCATGATACATCTTTTGTTCAAGGACTGGTCTTTCCACTATTTTTCTGTAAGAGAAATCCACACACACACATTAGTGATAAAAATTGTGTTGTGACACAATCAAAGCTCATCACTTAGAAAGCCACCTTCTACTGTGTTTTATATTTATTTCTAATGAAGATTGCTTTCTTTTCTCTCAATCTTTAAAATATATTTTTGTATAGAAGAAGAATTAGCTAAATTTCACTATATTCCACAGGTAAGACTGAGTCCCTTGAAATTCTCATCTTTTCTTCTGTGTTCTATAGCTCAGAGATTCAGTTTCAGGTTGGAGAGGAAAAAAAATGCATTCTTGAAGTGTTCTCAACTAGTATTTAGTGGAATACTGGACTTTGTCAAATTCTGTTTTCAAAATGGAACACAGAAATTTTATCTTTCAGAGTCTTGTTGAGTTCAACACCTAGGAAAACTATGGCATGTTCTGAATCTCTGAGATAATCTCAAATTGAGCAATGGTGTTCAAACCTGCTACTCTACAATTTACATGTGTCTATGAAAAAGGTCACTTCAGTAAGAATTTACTACCATAGTATGTACATACACTGAGAAGTTTTAACCCTAGACAGGACTCAGTATGTATACAAGGGCTCATATCAGTTCCTCATGGTCTGGATTTCAGGTAAGGGAAAGCAACACAGATGATTTTTGAAGCTCAACATGTTCACTGCTGTATGACTTCTCATGCAAAATAAATTCGCAGGCTCCATCTGTTGTATGTTTTCCTATCCTAGGTGGTATATGTGATACTCTGTACACTAAATCAACATTCTTGTTATATATATATGAGACAGAGTTACTAATCTTGGTATCAGCAGAAACCAGGGAAAGCTCCTAAATTTGCCTATGCTGGATCCCATTGGTAAACTGGGATAACATTCCAGTCTGGTAGCAACAAATCTTCAACAGATTATTCACCATCAGCACCAAGAGGCTTTAAATATTGCCATCTAATACTGTCAGTATGGCAGTATACCCCTCCTACAGTGATACAGTCAAAACAAAAACTTAACAGGGAAGCATGGTGAATGTGGTGTGCCACATTTTATATATGAGGTGCCTATATTTGACATAATTGGAAGTCATATTCTTATTTAAGGAAACCGGAGTCCATTTAATTGGTATTGTTAGAATCGTTTTAAATGGCTTAATGCAGTTAATTGATATGTAAACCACTATCATAACACTGGTACATGTTAGTAATGTTGATAGTAGAATATGGAGCTCATTGGTGCATATCCCAAAAGTTATCATTTTGACAGTTTGCATTTATAATAATTTTATTGGGTTTATTGGTATGTGATTGTTTTCTTTCAAACTGTTCTTATATTCTCAAGTTTGGAAAGATGGCTTCATCTCCTCATTCTGGGAGTTTTAGGCAATCCCACAGCTGGATCAGCCCTTCTACTCTGTAACTGTCAAGAGCTTTGGCAGAGGGAAGCAGATGTTCTAGATGATGCTCAAGAACCTAAGATATTACTTATCTAGAAGTATCTTGCGTCATGTTTACATAGATTTTGTGAAAAATAATTATGTATAGGACCCCCTGTGTCCCCAGACTGACTGTGACATGGAAATTTGGTCAACTTCACAGAAATAGTTTTAAGATACCACAAGTGTTTAGATAGAAAGCATAAAGGGTAGAATCCCTTTATGAGTTCCAACTTCCATGTTCCATGTTAGCCTGTCCATTAGTTTGGTCATTGTTGAAGTCTTGATAGCCAGTGAAGTTAAGAGAACTCATGGATGCAGCCTTTTTGACTTTTCTAGGGAACATAATCTCACAGAAAACTTCATGTTCCTTTCACATTTATAAAATTTCAACTAAATTTCTGCAACTATTCTATTGATATATCAGTTGAGACTGAATATCACATAATGAATATCACATAATCTCCTGTTCCCAACATTTTGATCAGTTTTGGTTTTCAGTAACGTTTTCTGTTTCCGTGTGAAGCTTTCTGTTTTTACTCAATTGAGAACATTTGCACATGTATTTTTTCCTATATGTTGGAATATAACACGTGAAGAAAATGAGCCCATGAATCTCAGAAGGAGCATGATTGGTACATTGTATTATTTAGCAGGGGAAGAAGAAAGTGGGAAAATTATGTGATTATATTATAATTTTGAAAATTTAAGAAGAATAAATAACCCAACCTAATTCTTCTGTTTGATTTATAATCAAAGGGGTGATAAAATTGCCAAATAAAAAATAAAAGCTATCCAAATTACAAAAGGTAAATCATTCATGTTGGTTGTAAAGCCATAATCCTCTCTTGGCAATTTTTTCCCCTCTGATAATCCAAAAACTATAAACTCTTAAAATAGGAAATTTCCAGGAGGATTGTTCAGGAAAAAAAAATTGGTTGGAGTTGAAAGGACAGAGACATTCAGCACAGACTTTTTGTTTCCATGTTTCTTCATGTGAAAATATAATGCCCCAAAGGCTGTGGATTAAAGAATACAGCTTATAGAATGACTGTATTCCTCATGTCTATCTACATTTTTAGCCTGGGTATCATCTGGATTAATGATCCAGATTTTAGATGCACATAAGTGTGCATAGAGATGAACATTTTACAGAGACTATTAACTCACCTATTCATGACTGAATGGATATCCTTAAATACCTTAGATTTAAGAAGATATGATTCTACAAAATTTCATAAGATATTCAACAATTTGTCATTTTCTCTTTATATTAAACAATTTGGTACTTTAGTAGCCATAGTAACCTCTATGTTATTTTAGCCAGTTGTAACCTCACTTGTAGTATATCATATCTCTGAATTTCAACTTAACATTCTCATAAGAATGCATACACTTTAGACACTTTTACAGCAGTATTTAGCACTTTTTCATTGATGAAACTTTGCTTCTTGATGTCATCAATTGGAATATTTATGTACACATGTGTGAATATGTAGACTTTATTTTTCTTTATGGCATTGACTGCTGGAAGGAAAGAATTGCTCAAGTCTGGACTTTTCAACAATAGTATCCTTTTTTTCTAAGCAAAGTATTTAGCACTGACCATTGTGAATGGAGTTTTTCCTCTAGATTTAAAAAGTGACAATACCTAGCCCTGTCTTCATTTGTGCCACTTTTCCAGAAGAGGGCACCATTAACACGTAACTATTGAGCTAATATCAGTAGCCTTAGAGATGCAATTATTTAGCACTAGAAAACAAGAATTTCCTGTCTCTTGATATACTTTACTAGGGAGATTTCCAAGTCTTTGCTCAATGCCATGCAAGTTGTCTTGGCACTGCACACATTCACAGTTATTTCATGAGTCAGAAGTTCACTGTCTTCAGAAGGGAAGATAAAGCCTCTCCTAGAACTCTGGCTTCTATCAAGTCTTGTTTGCTTCAGTAGGATTCTTTTCCACTCAGTAGGATTCATTTCAACTAGTAGATTGTTGTAGTTTTAGAACCAGAGGGAATAGAGAAAACTTAATTATCCTGAAGGTTGAGATTTGAAGATTTAATGTCCTAGTGGTATGAAAAATGGTTCAGCAAATAAGACCACTTTTTGCTCTTATAGGAAATCATGATTTGCCTAGGAATTTCGTGAATTCATTGTTTTTAATTGCAGAGTAGTATTCCATTGTGTAAATATACCACATCTTCTGAATTCATTCCTCCGTTGAGGGACATCTGGGTTCTTTCCAGCTTCTGGCTATTATAAATAAGGCTGCTATGAATATAGTGGAGCATGTGTCCTTATTGCATGCAGGTAAAGTCTCTGGGTATATGCCCAGGAGTGGTATAGCCGGATCCTACGGGAGTGTCATGCCCAGTTTTCTGAGGAACCGCCAGACTGCTTTCCAGAGTGGTTGTACCAGCCTGCAATTCCACCAGCAGTGGAGGAGTGTTCCTCTTTCTCCACATCCTCACCAACAACTGCTGTCTCCTGTGTTTTTGATCTTAGCCATCCTGACTGGTGTGAGATGGAATCTCAGGGTTGTTTTGATTTGCATTTCCCTAATGACTAAGGATGATGAACATCTCTTTAGGTGCTTCTCAGCCATTAGATATTCTTCAGGTGAGAACTCTTTGTGTAGCTCTGTACCCCATTTTTTAATAGGGTTACTTGCCTCTCTGGAGTTTAACTTCTTGAGTTCCTTAGTGAGGTAACCCAATCACAAAAGAACACACATGGTATGCAGTCACTGATAAGGGGATATTGACCCAGAATCTCGGAATACCCTAGACACAATCAGCATATCAATAGATTTCTAAAAAGATGGAAGGAGAGACCCCTGGTCCTGGAAAGACTGGATGTAGGGGAACGCCAGGACAGAGTAACGAGAGGGGGTGGAAGGGAGAAAAGAGGGAGGGAAGGGGGCTTATGGGACTTTCGGGGAGGGAGGAAACGGGAAAGGGGAAGTGATTTGGAATGTAAATTAAAAAAATAAAATAAAATAAAATAAAAAAAAAAAGGAAATCATGATTTGAATTCCAGAACGTAGGTGGTATTATTACAACGATTGTAGCATCACTTCCCTGGAATCTGAAGCCATCTTCTGACTTTCTCAGGAATCAAACATGCATGTGTTGCCAATTATATATGCAGAAAAATACTAATATTCATACACATAGAATAAAATAAATAAATATAAATAATTAAAAAGAAATGACAGTATGTCCCTCACAGTCAGTAGAGCCAAAAGTTTATGTCACTTTTGAGTCATATTTTGATTCATATTTCAAGTGAGTTTCTTTTTTTTTTAATTTTTTAGTTTTTAGTTTTTTGAGACAGGGTTTCTCTGTATAGCCCTGGCAGTCCTGGAACTCACTCTGTAGACCAGACTGGCCTTTAACTCAGAAATCCACCTGCTTCTGCCTCACAAGTGCTGGGATTAAAGACGTGCACCACCACTGCTGGCTCAAGTGAGTTTCAGAACTTACTTGATAAAAATATCTTGTCTTTACCCACAAGGCTTATTAACCAATGAGCTGATTCATTTGATTGTTTATATAACACCACAGCTAATTCATTGTCATTATTAGTAAAACATCAAAACTATAGTTACGATAATAAGTAAAGTTCTTCCATTATGAAGAAAAACAGAACAAGACTGGCAAGTAACTATTAAACAAAAAAATAGAAGAAGAGACCACAGGTTATTCTGAAGGAAGTGAAGCCATTGACTTAGAAATGAGTTCTCAGAAATCATACTTTAAGGTAATTTGAATCCAACAATTCCTGGGTCAGTATCTTTTAGTATCTGTGTCTATTCAGATGTGTTCTCAGTTAATTTTTCCTAGTCTTTGATACACAGTAGAAATGTAATGGGGCTGCTTTAATTAAGAAAGAAAAGAGGCAGCTATTCTTTTTCATTTTAAAACACTTATTAAATTATGTATGCAATCTTCTACCTGGATGTATGCCTTCAAGCTACAAAGAGGTCACATGATCAGATTATAGATAGTCATGATCCAAGATGGGGTTGCTGGGAATTGAACTCAGGACATCTAGAAGAACAGTCAGTGGCTCTAACTTCTAAGACATCTCTCCATTCTCACAGAAAATCAAGCAATATGTCTATGCTTCCTCTTGAGTAGTATTTAAACTCCCAGTTTATGAGAATGAAATTGAATTCTACTGTAAGATGTGGTAAAGCTTTTAATAAAACTTATAAACTAATTTACAGCCTCAGTAGCTCTTAGCTTTTAATAATTGAAGCACATTTTATTTGAAAAGTATACTCAGATAGTCCACGATAAAGATGACATAAACTAAACAGTAACTGAGCTTGCTTTATATCAAATATGATAGTAATTTAGTTGAGTGCATCTTTATGAAACTCTTAGCCCTCATTTCTCTTAAAACCAGCTTGGGATAGAGTCCTAGACAAATAAAGGTTGCTAGAAAAACATCAGTGCATGTATTTTCAACCATTTCAGTGGGAGGTGTCTTTGTCCTACACTTCTAGGTATAGCATTAGTGATTGAATACTAGAGAAATGTCTCTAAACACATCTGAGTTCCAGAGAAAACTTTTGGATTCTGGTTTTCCCAGTCTTTTGTGAGCAGAGTCATCTGATTAGATGAAAATATGTGAGTATGGTCTCAGTGGAGCAGCTTCCAGGAAAAGAGTAAGAAGAAAAGGGCTCCTGAGTCCATAGTAAAGTGATCCTGAACAAAACTTTATTATGGTAGAAGTATGGCTCAAATTATTTAATAAAACTTTTCTTGATAAAGAATAACAAATTAAGCAAGGCTTTGCAGAAATACATGCACAATACTCTGTCAGAACTACATATCACATGGGACAAAGAGAAAAACACAAAAATTCCTTTCCTTAAAGGCACAATAACTGAATATTTAGAGGCTCTCCTAGATTAAATAGACATGGTACTAAATGAAAGACCATTAGAGTTTATAAGTAAAGAACTGCCTAGCCTATGTATCTCTTACTATATGCATATTCCATCTCCAGAAACCACAAACGGCTCACAGTTGTTTTAAAGAGAGGTACTTATAAGAATAATGAGAATGTAGCCTGAGATCAAAATTAGAAAGCACAATGACTTTTCAGATGTTGATTTTCAGCTTCTTGTTTATCAGTGTCTCAGGTAAGATACACCACAGCTTATAAGTTCAGATTTTCCTTTGGAAGTCTGATATTAAGAAAAACTACTTTTGATTTTGGTTCTTCTGAATATTGGATGGCATCAAGTTATTTTTGTACTTATATGTCTATAAACTTCTCTCATTTATCTTTTTTTTCTCTTGATCATAGTGTCCAATGGAGATATTGTGCTCACCCAGTCTCCAGCATCCATGGTTGCATCTCCACGGGAGAAGGTCACCATCACCTACAGTGCCAGCTCCATATAAGTAAGTTCCAATTACTTGCACTGGTACCAGCAAAATCCAGGATCCTCCCCGAAACTCTGGATTTATAGCACATCCTATCTGGCCTCTGGAGTTCCAGCTCGCTTCAGTGGCAGTGTGTCTGGGACTTCTTACTCTTTCACAATCAGCAGAATGGAGGTTGAAGATGCGGCCACATAATACTGCCAGCTGGGGAATAGTAGATCACTACACGGTGCTACAAACTGGAACAAAAACTTTCATTGCTTCCTGAGGGCCCATCTGCTTCTGTCTAGAGATGACATGTGGCAAACGTTTTAATTAACATGTAGCAGAATCTCCCAAATTTTCTTTTTTTTTTTTGTTTTTTTTTGTTTTTTTGTTTTTTTTTTATTTCTGATTATGCGAATGATATGTATTTATTACTGAAAACGCTGAACACAAACAAGCTACAATGTTTAACCTTCTAAAGTCAATGACATCATATAAGATATTCACAAATTTAAAGAGAAATTTTTCTTTACGTGTTACTTGAACAACCTGCCATTTTCATTATCAATCTTTTGTTAACCCTTTCTCAGGTATCTCATATTCTTTTTTTTTTTAAATTTACATTCCAAATCATTTGCCCTTTCCCGTTTCCTCCTTCCCCGAAAGTCCCATAAGCCCCCTTCCCTCCCTCTTTTCTCCATTCAACCCCCTCTCGTTACTCTGTCCTGGCGTTCCCCTACATCCAGTCTTTCCAGGACCAGGGGTCTCTCCTTCCATCTTCTTAGAAATCTATTGATATGCGGATTGTGTCTAGGGTATTCCGAGATTCTGGGTCAATATCCCCTTATCAGTGACTGCATACCATGTGTGTTCTTTTGTGATTGGGTTACCTCACTAAGGATGATATTTTCAAGATCTGACCATTTGCCTAGGAATTTCGTGAATTCATTGTTTTTAATTGCAGAGTAGTATTCCATTGTGTAGATATACCACATCTTCTGAATCCATTCCTCCGTTGAGGTACATCTGGGTCCTTTCCAGCTTCTGGCTATTATAAATAAGGCTGCTATGAACATAGTGGAGCATGTGTCCTTACTGCATGCAGGTAAAGCCTCTGGGTATATGCCCAGGAGTGGTATAGTAGGATCCTCCGGGAGGGTCATGCCCAGTTTTCTGAGGAACCGCCAGACTGCTTTCCAGAGTGGTTGTACCAGCTTGCAATTCCACCAGCAGTGGAGGAGTGTTCCTCTTTCTCCACATCCTCGCCAACAACTGCTGTCTCCTGTGTTTTTGATCTTAGCCATCCTGACTGGTGTGAGATGGAATCTCAGGGTTGTTTTGATTTGCATTTCCCTAATGACTAAGGATGATGAACATCTCTTTAGGTGCTTCTCAGCCATTAGATATTCTTCAGGTGAGAACTCTTTGTTTAGCTCTGTACCCCATTTTTTAATAGGGTTACTTGCCTCTCTGGAGTTTAACTTCTTGAGTTCTTTGTATATCTTGGATATTAGCCCTCTGTCGGATGTAAGGTTGGTAAAGATCATTTCCCAGTTAGTTGGTTGCCGCTTTGTCTTTTTAACAGTGTCTTTTGCCTTGCAAAAACTTTGTAACTTAATGAGGTCCCATTTGTCTATTTTCCAAATTTTCTTTAATGTGTGCTTCATTTCTTTTTAGGAGGTATATAGTTTTACCTAGTTTTAATGACTCTTATGGCCAAAATTTTAAAGCAGATCTGTTGAATTATGTTAACTTTACCAATTTAATTGGTTGATTTCATGATGAAAGGCTTTCTAATAAAAATGTGTCTGGAATATATCCTGCCTACTATGAGTTTTGCTAGGATCAGTTTGGACAAACTGCTCTTATCTCTTTGAGTCTTTATAAACTTTAATCAACACCAGCAATGAATATAAGGGTACCAGTGGCTTTGGTTGTTGGCCTAGTGAGGTTTTTTACACAGTGATATGCAGAAATTCTCAGACTTGTGGGTTTGCCTGAAGGTCTGCCTAAGGCAGTTTGGGGACAGTTATATTATTATATAATTTATTTGTGTTACTAGGTTTTTTTCAGTTTTTCTTCATGGCTATGGTGAAATTGAAATTATCTAATGTCTTGTGGGGGATTGGGGTATGACTGTATGAAGAGCATGTCAACAAGCTATTTATGTATAGCATTTGGTGGATATAGTGTTAAAGTGCTTCTATGAAGCACATTTTTGTGAGTGTGAACACAAGTTAGACTAGGTGACATTTTTATTTTTTTTTCATACAATAAATTCTGTTCTTTTTTTCCCTTCCCCTGATTCCTCTTAGATCCTGTCCACTAGTTGTCTTTCTAAGAGGAATAGCACTGTGAGAACTCAGCAGTTTTACACACTGATTTAGGCGCCTCTGAAGGAGAAGTCCCCATTCAAAAGAATTTGTTTCTCTGTCCTGCTATTCCCTTACATCCAGTCTTTCCAAGACTTGAATGGGAACAGGGGGAGGGAAGAGGGCTTAAGGGACTTTTGGGGAGGGAGGAAACGGGAAAGGGGAAATCATTTGGAATGTAAATAAAAAAATATAGAAAATAAAAAAAAAGAATTTGTTGTCTGGGGCATGCATGTGGCTCTTTGGGTAGATGAACAGTGCCTCACGATTAAGAATGGTGTTACCAACCTATAGTAAAAATTTCAGTCTCAGAATTGTTCCTGTCTGAAAGAACTGTAGGGACAAAAATTGGGAAAAGGCTGAGAGAAAGCCAGTTCAGTGACAGGCCCAACTGGGCATCCACCTCATGGGGAGACACCAAGGCCTGACACTATTACTGATATATGATATGCTTACAGACAGGAGCCTAGCATGATTGTCCTCTGAGAAGCCCAACCAGCACCTGACTACACAGATGTAGACACTTATACCCAACCATTGGACTGAAGTTGTGGGCCCCCGTGGTTGAATTAGCTGAAGGATGAATGAAGCAGATGAGGAGGGTGACCCCATAGGTGGACCAGCAATCTCAACTAACCTGGACCCTTGGGAGCTCTCAGACACTGAGCCATCAAGATCAAGACACTGAGCTGGTTCAAGGTCCCCAACACATATATATCAGAGGACTGTCTGATTGAGCCTCAGTGGGAGAAGGTGTGCTGAGTCCTAGAAAGACTTGAGGCCCCAGGGAGGGGGGAGGGCTGGTGGTGGTGGGGCATCCTTTCAGGGACAGGGCAAAGTAGGAATGGGGTTAGGAATTGGGGGAGGGGGAACAGTGATGGGGGCAATGGCTGGAGTGTAAGTAAACAAACAAACAAACAAACAAATAAATAAATGAAATGATTCATAAATCCAGATATGGAAATTTACTTTTTGAACAAAATAGAGTTTATTTTACTGATACTGTCAGAATAAGGCCCAGAAGAGCCACAGAGTTGTACCCAGAATGCATAGCACCAGCAGGACAGGTTCCACGTCAGCTGATGCTAGCTAGCATACGAAGGCTTTTTGCATCTGTATGAGCTGAAGTAAGGCCACCTGCGCATCTTCATACATGTGACTCTGTGAGTCACTGAGATGGTGTGTCCCGTAGATAATGATGACTTCCTGGTACTGTTTGTCAGCATCAGCCAGCTGCTGCTGCAGTTCCCTCACTCGCTGCTGCAGAGTATCCACCAGCTGACTCTGTCACTTGGTGGGGTTGTCACTGCTGTAGGAGATCTGGGAAAGGCCATTGAGTGCCTGCTTTAATCTTTCGACATCATTCAGAGTTCAGTTATCTTATTATCCTTTGCTTTGATCTGTTTGGCTGACTTCTGTATCTTCTGCTGCAGTTCCATGACTGTTGTCAGGGATTTGTCACACCGCTCCTTCTGATCCTTGATCTCCTGCTCCATGCTGAGATGGAGGAGCTCCTTCTCATCCTTGGCATAAAACTTCTCCTCACACACTTCCTGTTCGGACTGGCCAGTTTCTCACTTAAGTTGGAAATCTGGGTCTCCAAGTCATTCTTGGTGGCTTTATATTTTGACATGTCGATGACAACTCTGGTCTCTAAGTTCTTCACTGAAGACTTGGTGTTCTGAACCTCATTCTGAAGTTTGAAGAATTCCTTGTTTTCTTCTGGCTTTCCTCTTCCTTTTCTCTCAGGCTGGTTTTCATGTTTCCAACCTCTTTCTCAAAGGCTTCCTTTAGCTGCAGGTGATCTTCCATGGTCACAAAGGAGTTCTTCTGATTCTCCAGCAGCTGCTGAAGCTGGCTCATCTTCTACTGCTCTCTCTCTAGACACCACTGTTTGCTCCTCAGCTCCTCCTTCAGCTACTCAATTGTGCCATTGAGAGATGTTTTTAGATCGTCCACCTGTTCCAGAGGGATGGGTTGTTTCACAGAAGACTTTGAGTTGCAAGGATCTTGGAGTACTGCTTGGCCCTTTCTTCAAACAGCTTCTCTCTCTCACTCTTCACATCACTGTACTTTTTGGACAGGTCCTTCAGTTGCTTACAGAGTTCTTCTGGTTTCCCACTCAGTGCTCTCTCTGCTTCCCTAGCCTCTTCCACCAGAACTTTCCTATCCTGCAGCTCCTTCTGAAGGGCATCCAGGTCCTTCCTCAGCCTTAACAGCTAACAGTAACATTTACCTGGACCAAGTTCACCACAGAACTTACTGTCATGAAGCTTTTGTAAATAAAAGCTACAGATCCTAGAAGCTGCCCTGGGAGCACACCAATTCCCCTACTGTATATTTATCACCAAATTCTAAAAGCTAGGAAAGAGAGAAATAAAATTTATTGAAGGAGGACTGCAGTAAACTGCTGATACTGTATCTAAAAACTTGAGATGAAAGAGAAAGAGCCAATATTTGCTTACACTCTTCGCACAAGTATAAAAAAGCACATCTAAACACATGTTTTTCCAGAAAATCTGACAACATTGTGACTCATAGGCCTGCTGTCCTCAGGACATACAGGTCATAAGAATGCAAGACAAATATTCCTGCCCCTGGCAGGTTTCTATATAGAATTCATGTTGTTAGAGAAAATGTTTTTCAGAATGTTTCAAAATTTGGAAGAGACACATATGTATTAGATGGAGCACATCCTAATTTTATTGGGAAATGTAAATGAACATTCCTAGGAACTACATTAAACAACTAGGTTTTTAACTTTTAGATGATTGTGTTCAGAAAGAGTATTCCCTTTACCACAGATGAGACGCTTCCAACTATTTAGGTTGTTAAGTAAAATACATTGTTAGCTGCCTCATAAAATCAAAATTAATAAATTTTGTTAATTAGTATAATCAATATTACTGTGAATTGGTTTTTGACATGTTCATTATGTAAGGAAATTTAATAAAGCTCCCACACAAGAAAGAACATGATTACAGCAAAACAAAATTACTTCTTAGGAAGCAAGAGGAGGAAGCTGATTATTATGTATTTAGATACTAGATATTTCCTAAATTTTCAATTTCATGAAATATAAAAATGTCACAAAGATGATCATTGACAAGGGCATGTCAGGCTGTTGACAACTGAAACAACTTATGACCATCTTATAAACATTGGGATATGCATATATTTAAAATCAGATGCATTGTTGGAAGGGTCCCACGCTATAAGAATACTTAATAGGATTAATCTCTAAATTACAACAGTGAACCACAGAAAAAATACCCCACAGCAACTCAACCCGTTCTTTTCTTGAGCCACCTAAAAGCAAGTATGACATAATATCTAGGCCCTTGATTTCTTGCCTCAAAAACTATGCTCTGACACTTTTTACAATATCTAGGCCCTTGATTTCTTGCCTCAAACACTATGCTCTGACACTTTTTACAATATCACATCTTTCTGACATTTACTATTCAGTTTGTCTTTATTCAGTTTTCCCTGTTCCTTTACAAATTAAGTGAGTATGTTTTTATAACTGACATTTAAAATCCTACAAAGAGTCAACCAGGCATTGATATCTAATAACAAACAGGGTCTTGATTGTTTCAGCTAACTTGTGGAAACATTTCTTTCCATTTAAGAATATCCTGAAGAATGGTCTTTCTAGCTTGTATGAACTGTCACATGAGCAGGCAGGTTTATGTTGTAAGCTCCGTAGATCTCAGCAAACACAGATATGACATGAGCATGTCATCAGCAATACAGGCAAAAGAGGCTGAGATAATACTGCATTCCTCCTAATGCAGCTTCAAGAATGTGTGTACTACTTTCAATTTATTAATGTGGACAGGAAAGATTGTTCATTAGAAAATATGATTGAACGAATGGCTGAAGTGAAAATTTTGATTTTGTCATGTGATGAAGACTCATATGATGTTTTGCTGAGGCAGACTCACATGTTGTTTTGATGAGGTCAAACCTATGAGAGGACAGGTGATGTTCAGAGAAAGTATAAGGGCTCCACAGACACTGAAGTGGTGCTTGCAGAGCTAGCTGTGAAACTCCTCACTGGTCTCAATTTTTTTTGCTAATTTTGACTTCATTGAGATAGGCACAGAAGAGAACTCTTGCCATTTCACTGGTCTTGGTTGCTCTTTTGGACTTGATTAGAGAGAGGCCTGGTGGTTTCTGCTGTATCATGCCTCCATTGCTGATCTGTGTTTGGTGACATTTTGAAAGGTACTGTTGTTATTCTGACACTATTGAATTAGACTACTGGTATTTTAACAGAGATTGGGATCTCCATAAAGAACTATTTCTCTTCAGGTCCACATCATCTTGCCCTATTTACCATCGTTTGAATGTGGGCTAGAAGGGGGATGGGATCAGAGCATTTGATAAACACTATTAGTAGGTTTTGAAATATCTAAGCCTTCAAATGGCCTCTGAAAAAGCTGCCTCATTGATCTAGGCTGTAGCACTACTACCTAGACTCCAATTGAGAAAAGATGGAAGGCCCCCAGAAAATCTAGGTTCTAGACAATAATTTGAAAGACAAGCCTGATTTTAATTCCTGTGATAATGAATGAGGACAGCATATAAAAGGCAAAGGCACATATATATGAGATATTTCATGATCAAAAATTTCATCAAATAATACAAGCTTCCAAATATTCATAGCAGTATCACTTGATATGAAACAGTGACTCAATGTCCCTGGATTTGGAGTGCCGATGTTGCCATTGTCAGGATATGTTGCCAATCACTGACAAAAAAAATAATAATGCTACATTCATAGTTCATAACATGGTCACATAATGAGAAACAGTACTTTTGGTTCAAGTCTTTAGGTCTGATAACACTCAATGGCCATTCCTAAATTGTGGGAAATAGTAGCACAAGGTTTAAAAATATCAAAATATAGTTGTTCTCATGAGGTGTAAAGATATAGCCATTTAGCCTCTTGCTATGACTGGTACAGTATCAAAAGGTACTACAACTATGAGAGGTACATTTTGAGAATAAACAGTATTACCTGTGATCCAGCAGGAAAAAATTTCAACTTTAAGAAACACGGTTCTAGAGTTATCAAAATTTAATTCTGAATTCATAAAAATGCTAAAGATGAATTGCATTTTTTTTATTTTCTAAGTTTTTTTTTATTTACATTCCAAATCATTTCCCCTTTCCCGTTTCCTCCCTCACCGAAAGTCCCATAAGCCCCCTTCCCTCCCTCTTTTCTCCATTCAACCCCCTCTCGCTTCTCTGTCCTGGCATTCCCCTACATCCAGGCTTTCCAGGACGAGGGGTCTCTCCTTCCATATTCTTAGAAATATATTGATATGCGAATTCTGTCTAGGGTATTCCGAGATTCTGGGTTAATATCCCCTTATCAGTGACTGCATACCATGTGTGATCTTTTGTGATTGGGTTACCTCACTAAAGATGATATTTGCAAGTTCTGACCATTTGCCTAGGAATTTCATGAATTCATTGTTTTTAGTTGCAGAGTAGTATTCCATTGTGTAAATATAGCACATCTTCTGAATCCATTCCTCCGTTGAGGGACATCTGGGTTCTTTCCAGCTTCTGGCTATTATAAATAAGGCTGCTATGAACATAGTGGACCATGTGTCCTTATTGCATGCAGGGAAAGCCTCTGGGTATATGCCCAGGAGTGGTATAGCCAGATCCTCCGGGAGCGTCATGCCCAGTTTTCTGAGGAACCGCCAGACTGCTTTCCAGAGTGGTTGTACCAGCTTGCAATTCCACCAGCAGTGGAGGAGTGTTCCTCTTTCTCCACATCCTCGCCAACAACTGCTGTCTCCTGTGTTTTTGGTCTTAGCCATTCTGATTGATGTGAGATGGAATCTCAGGGTTGTTTTGATTTGCATTTCCCTAATGACTAAGGATGATGAACATCTCTTTAGGTGCTTCCCAGCCATTAGATATTCTTCAGGTGAGAACTCTTTGTTTAGCTCTGTACCCCATTTTTAAAAGGATTACTTGCCTCTCTGGAGTTTAACTTCTTAAGTTCTTTGTATATATTGGATATTAGCCCTCTGTCGGATGTAGGGTTGGTAAAGATCATTTCCCAGTTAGTTGGTTGCTGCTTTGTCTTTTTGACAGTGTCTTTTGCCTTGCAGAAACTTTGTAATTTAATGAGGTCCTATTTGTCTATTCTTGATCTTAGAGCATAAGCTATTGGAGTTCTGTTCAGGAAATTCTCCCCTGTGCCCATATGTTCAAGGTTCTTCCCTAGTTTCCTTTCTATTAGTTTCAGTGTGTCTGGTTTTATGTGGAGGTGCTTGATCCACTTGGAATTGAGCTTAGTGCAGGGAGATAAGAATGGGTCAATTTGCATTCTTCTGCATGTTGACCTCCAGTTAAGCCAGCACCATTTGTTGAAAAGGCTATCTTTTTCCACTGGATGGTTTTAAGCTCCTTTGTCAAAGATCAAGTGACCATGAGAGTGTGGAATTGCATTTTTATATTAGGAGAACTAAATTATCTCCAACTCAGAAATACATTGCATTAAGACACGGAGATTTTTCTAATCAAATTATTCTTTTTTTATTTTCTAAGTTTTTTTATTTACATTCCAAATCATTTCCACTTTCCCATTTCCTCCCTCTCCAAAAGTCCCATAAGCCCCATTCCCTCCCTCTTTTCCCCATTCAACCCCCTCTCGCTTCTCTGTCCTGGCGTTCCCCGACATCAAGTCTATTTCTGCCCCCCCCCCCCGATTACTGGGATTCCCCTGGCACTGATTGCTGGAACCTGCCCTGCTCCTGAGTGACTTTGGAGCCCTGATGTGCCTTGCCCCAAGTGATGTTATATTGGGGAATCCCTGCACATCCAAAGACTCAGCGTAATGGATCCCCGGAGCAGAAGTCGCCAAGGGGAGGCTGGTGTGCTCCCGCCCGCTGCGGGTGTGCTCTCTCCCAGTGTGTGGATACCTCTGCAGGGCAGATGTCCCACAGCAGAGCTGGTGCGTTGGTGACCACAGACTTGCCCAGCTCTTGAGAGCTGGGAGCACACATGCTGGCTGTGACCCAAGTGATATTATGCTTGATTGTCCCTGTGCCTGGAGGTCCCAACTGCTCTTTTGCAGGAACAAAGATGGCACAGTGCACTGTGCACCCTTTCTGCACAGATCACTCTTCGGGGCAGATGGCCCACAGCAGAGCTGGTGCCCAGATGACCGCCTGCAGAGTTGCCTGGCTCTTGGGCGCAGATGGAAGCCCAACAGGCTGTGTTCCAAGCGATGTTATATTGGGGAGTCTCTGGGTACCTGTCTGCTCAGTGCAGTCGATCCCTGGAGCAGAGGTCACCAAGGGGAGGCTGGTATGCTCCCGCCCTGTGTGGGTGTGCTCTCTCCCTCAAATTATTTTTTTAGGAGAACTAAATTATCTCAAACTCAGAAATACATTGCATTAAGATGAAGAGTATTTTTCTAATCAAATATGTGGAAAAGTAAGCATTTTCTGTATTTTCACTGAATATGGTAGTCTCTATTACTTCCTCTTGTTAACAATTAAATATTGTGTCAAATAGTCATATATCCCCTTAAATTTAGAAAACAGTCTCAAAAATGCCTTTAGTTTTGCATGATATTTATAGAGGAAATATTTCTCTGCAGAAAATCTCTGTTGTTTTTGTCTTTCCTGAAAGTTTTGGGACACAAGCTTGTGATGAATTACTAAGATAAGTGATCCTGCAGTTTCATGTTGATCTGTCCATTTTCTGCTGATTGGCATACATTCAAAGCAAAATCTACTGCAATAAATACGGTTCTATAGTGTGCAAGTGTATGTCCCAGGCAGGACAGCTGATGATCATGAGGGCTTCCTTTCAGCAAATAAAGACTACAATGTAAATATAAACATGGCATTGAGATCATTTTTCCATGGTACACTGAGGATGTTTTTGTTCACTATGCCTAATTTTTGATTTATTATGTATGTATCCAATCTCAGGAACCAAATGTAACATCAAGAGTACCCAGTAGCAGTAATTTCTGTTATAGTATTCAAGCATATCTTCACTAGTCAAGACTTCATTCTGAGGAATTTTAATAAACCATAGCAAATGCCAAAAATTTAATTGATGGATGCTAAAATGAACAAAAGCTGGAGCCCATTTACCCTATGGGGATGAAAATAATTCCATATTCATAGGGAGTCAGAATTCCTAGTGATCCTAATAGGTTGTTAGGATCAAGGTATTATATGTAACCATCTTGCTTATTTACAGTTTTTTACTGTGTTAACCATAGATAAGTCTGTTAAATCTTGTTTTTTAATTCACTAAAATGAGTCCTGATAAATTATAATTTTAAATTACACAAACAACAACTCAGAACTCTCAAATATTTCACAGGGAGAACATAAAATATTTTTTTTAACCAATCAGAATTATTTTAGTGAGTTAATGACTTAACAATCTCTTTTTTGATATATATTCTCAAGTGCAGGATATTCTTATATATTATACCCAATGCATATGTGAAATGTATTATTAAAATTAAAACTCATTTATACTACAAACTTTCTTATAAATTTCAAAATATCACCTGCATTTTTAAAAACCTTGAAAATGAAATGATTCTCAGGAAGCACATGTGTGGATTGACCTCAGACATCTTGGCTTACTGTGCTTCTGCTCAGTTCTAAGATGAGTGAGCCTTACTTGAGTGAGTACTCAGCCCTAACTGGTTCCCAATGATTTCCATGCTTTCACTTCATATCTTTGGGGATTTCTTCATAAACCAGTCACATTCTGAGTCATTGTCAATGCAGTCAGGATTCAACATCAACATTAGTGCCCCTTTTCAGTTACTTAGGCTTCTATTGTTCTGGTTTCCTGGTAAATATACTAAAATGGGATTTTCACTATTATACTATAATATGTGTTGAATTTGGGAGGGTTTGGCCTTTGGAAGGGTTCTTCTCTTATCATGCATAACTATGTGGGTATTTATCATATCTCCACTCCTAGGGGCCAGATGTGATATCCAGATGATCCAGGCACCATCTTCTGTGTCGGCCTCTCTGGGAGACAGAGTCACCATCAGATATAGCACAATTGAGGGTAATAGCAATTATTTAAACTGGTATCAACAAAATCAAGATGGAACTGTTAAAGTCCTGATCTACTCTACATCAAATTTACACTCAGGAGTCCTGTCAAGGTTCAGTGGCAGTGGGTCCGGGACAGATTATTCTCTCACCATCAGCAACCTGAAGCCTGAAGATATTGTCAATTATTACTGTCAACAGTATAGTAAGTATCCACCCACAGTGATATAAGTCAAACATAATCTCCATGAAAGCAGAAGTGTGTGACTTGGCTGCCCCATGTGTTCCTCATGATAAGTAACTCACTTAAACTGTTTCGGAAATATCACACTAATTTTAGCAAAGCTAATGGAGAGTCATTTATTTTGGTAGAAGAGGCTAAACAGTCCTCTCTGTGCTCTTTTTCCCTCTTCATCTTCCTCCATATAGATTACCAATGTCTTTTCTAACAGAAGACAATGTCTTAACAGAGGACATAGTTCTTTCCTTTAAGAAGTATGAGTTTTATCACCAATTGGAACTAATGCAGAAGAGTGAATGTAACTGTGCACACATTATTTGTATGAAGAAATTAGCTTCAAAACTTTATATTTAAAAGGCAGAGATCAATCTAAATGGAGAGAAACTTGAAGCAATTCCACTAAAATCAGGGACTAGACAAGGCTGCCCTCTCTCTCCATATCTTTTCAATATAGTACTTGAAGTTCTAGCTAGAGCAATTAGACAACAAAAAGAGGTCAAAGGGATACGAATTGGAAAGGAAGAAGTCAAACTATCACTATTTGCAGACGATATGATAGTATACTTAAGCGACCCAAAGAACTCCACCAGAGAACTCCTACAGCTGATAAACGACTTCAGCAAAGTGACCGGATATAAAATCAACTCAAGCAAGTTAGTAGCCTTCCTATACTCAAAGGATAAGCAGGCTGAGAAAGAAGTAAGAGAAATGACACCCTTCACGATAGCCACAAACCATATTAAGTATCTTGGCGTGACTCTAACCAAAGAAGTGAAAGATCTGTATGACAAGAACTTCAAGTCTCTGAAGAAAGAAATTGAAGAAGACCTCAGAAGATGGAAAAATCTGCCATGCTCATGGATTGGCAGGATTAATATAGTAAAAATGACCATCTTACCAAAAGTAATATACAGATTCAATGCAATCCCCATCAAAATCCCAACTCAATTCTTCATAGAGTTAGAAAGAGCAATTCAAAATTTCATCTGGAATAACAGAAAACCCAGAATGCTAAAACTATTCTCAAGAGTAAAAGAACCTCTGGGGGAATCCGTATCCCGGACCTCAAGCTGTACTACAGAGCAATAGTGTTAAAAACCACATGGTATTGGTACAGTGACAGGCATGTAGATCAATGGAACAGAATTGAAGACCCAGAAATGAAGCCACATGCCTATGGTCACTTGATCTTTGACAAAGGAGCTAAAACCATCCAGTGGAAAAAAGATAGCTTTTTCAACAAATGGTGCTGGCTCAACTGGAGGTCAACATGCAGAAGAATGCAAATTGACCCATTCTTATCTCCTTGCACTAAGCTCAATTCCAAGTGGATCAAAGACCTCCACATAAAACCAGACACATTGAAACTAATAGAAAGGAAACTAGGGAAGAACCTTGAACATATGGGCACAGGGGAGAATTTCTGAACAGAACTCCAATAGTTTCTGCTCTAAGATCAAGAATAGACAAATGGGACCTCATTAAATTACAAAGTTTTTGCAAGGCAAAAGACACTGTCAAAAAGACAAAGCAGCAACCAACTAACTGGGAAATGATCTTTACCAACCTTACATCCAACAGAGGGCTAATATACAATATATACAAAGAACTCAAGAAGTTTAACTCCAGAGAGGCAAGTAACCCTATTAAAAAAATGGGGTACAGAGCTAAACAAAGAGTTCTCACCTGAAGAATATCTAATGGTTGAGAAGCACCTAAAGAGATGTTCATCATCCTTAGTCATTAGGGAAATGCAAATCAAAACAACCCTGAGATTCCATCTCACACCAGTCAGAATGGCTAATATCAAAAACACAGGAGACAGCAGTTGTTGGCAAGGATGTGGAGAAAGAGGAACACTCGTCCACTGCTGGTGGAATTGCAGCTGGTACAACCACTCTGGAAAGCAGTCTGGCGATTCCTCAGATAACTGGGCATGACACTCCCATAGGATCCGGTTATACCACTCCTGGGCATATACCCAGAGGCTTTACCTGCATGCAATAAGGACACATGCTCCACTATGTTCATAGCAGCCTTATTTATAATAGCCAGAAGCTGGAAAGAACGCAGATGTCCCTCAACGGAGGAATGGATTCAGAAGATGTGGTATATTTACATAATGGAATACTACTCTGCAATTAAAAACAATGAATTCACGAAATTCCTAGGCAAATGGTCAGAACTTGAAAATATCATCTTTAGTGAGGTAACCCAATCACAAAAGAACACACATGGCATGCAGTCACTGATAAGGGGATATTAACTCAGAATCTCGGAATACCCTAGACACAATTCGCATATCAATATATTTCTAAGAAGATGGAAGGAGAGACCCCTGGTCCTGGAAAGACTGGATGTAGGGGAACTCCAGGACAGAGAAACGAGAGGGGTTTGAATGGGGAAAAGATGGAGGGAAGGGGGCTTTTGGGAGTTTCGCGGAGGGAGGAAACAGGAAAGGTGAAATGATTTGGAATGTAAAAAAAAAATCTTAGGAAATAAAAAATAAATAATATGTTCAAATATAAAGGAATGTTTCCTACTTAAAAAAATAAAATAAAAATAGAAGGCAGAGAAAAATTACTAAGAAAAAGGGGCAGTAGAAAAAGCTCCTGGTTTCCTTTTTCTTTTTCTTTTATTTTATTTTTTCCATTTTTTTATTAAATATAATTTTCATTTACATTTCAAGTGGTCAAACTTTCCCGGTTTCTCCCCTACCCAAACCCCCCAACCCCTCCTCCCACTCCCTGCCTCCAAGTATATGCCCCTCCACACGACCCACTCCCACCTACCCCCCCTCAATTTCCCCATGTTGGGGCATCTATTTAGCCTTCACCAGACCAAGGACCATTCCTCCCATTGAAGCCCTTATCCTCCCATGCACCTTATCAGTCCACCATGGCCTAAGGCTAGTCTTCGCTCAAACAAAAACAATGGAAAAAAAAAACCATACACATTGACTTTGAACAATGCTCTTCTTCTTCTTTTTTATTTTTAATTTAGGAAAGTCCTTTATTTTTCTACTTTGTGCAGGATTTGTATGATGTTACTGGTTTTGTTCAAATCAGTTTGGCTCATGTCCGTGTTTTGATGTTTTTAGTCAGAGATTATTTATTTTTCTTTTTGCTTTTTTTTTTAAATTTTATTTTCTAATTTTTTTTATTTACATTCCAAATCATTTCCCCTTTCCCGTTTCCTCCCTCCCCGAAAGTCCCATAAGCCCCATTCCCTCCCTCTTTTCCCCATTCAACCCCCTCTCGTTTCTCTGTCCTGGCATTCCCTTACATCCAGTCTTTCCAGGACCAGGGGTCTCTCCTTCCATCTTCTTAAAAATCTATTGATATGCGAAATGTGTCTAGGGTATTCCGAGATTCTGGGTTAATATCCCCTTATCACTGACTGCATACCATGTGTGTTCTTTTGTGATTGGGTTACCTCACTAAAGATGATATTTTCAAGTTCTGACCATTTGCCTAGGAATTTCGTGAATTCATTGTTTTTAATTGCAGAGTAGTATTCCATTGTGTAAATATACCACATCTTCTGAATCCATTCCTCCATTGAGGGACATCTGGGTTCTTTCCAGCTTCTGGCTATTATAAATAAGGCTGGTATGAACATAGTGGAACATGTGTCCTTATTGCATGCAGGGAAAGCCTCTGGGTATATGCCCAGGAATGGTATAGCCGGATCCTCCGGGAGTGTCATGCCCAGTTTTCAGAGGAACCGCCAGACGGCTTTCCAGAGCGGTTGTACCAGCTTGCAATTCCACCAGCAGTGGAGGAGTGTTCCTCTTTCTCCACATCCTCGCCAACAACTGCTGTCTCCTGTGTTTTTGATCTTAGCCATTCTGAATGGTGTGAGATGGAATCTCAGGGTTGTTTTGATTTGCATTTCCCTAATGACTAAGGATGATGAACATCTCTTTAGGTGCTTCTGATAACTTGGTCAAAGAAGAAATAAAGAAAAAAATTAAAGACTTTTTAGAATTCAATGAAAATGAAGACACATCATACCAAAACTTATGGGACACAATGAAAGCAGTGCTAAGAGAAAAACTCATAGCTCTGAGTGCCTCCAAAAAGAAAATGGTGAGAGCTTACACTAACAGCTTGACAGAGCACTTGAAAGCTCTAGAACAAAAAGAAGCAAATACATCCAAGAGGAGTAGGCGGCAGGAAATAATCAAACTCAGGGCCAAAATCAACCAAATAGAAACAAAAAGAACTATGTAAAGAATCAACAAAACCAGGAGCTGGTTCTTTGAGAAAATCAACAAGATAGATAAATCCTTAGCCGGAATAACCAGAGTGCAAAGAATCACTACCCAAATTAATAAAATAATTAATGAAAAAGTAGACATAGCAACAGAAACTGGAAATTCAAAAAGTCATCAGATCCTACTACAAGAACTTATACTCAACAAAGTTTGAAAATCTGGACGAAATGGACAACTTTCTTGATAATTCCAGGTGCCAACATTAAAACACGATAGGATAAACCATCTAAAGAATCCCATAAGCCCTGAGGAAATAGAAGCAGTTAGCTAGGAATTCTATCAGATCTTCAAAGAAGAGCTAATACTGACACTCTTCAAATTATTCCAGAAAATAGAAACTCAAGGAACACTATCCAACTCATTCTACGAAGTCACAATAATGCTTATACCTAAGCCAAACGAAGACCAAACAAGGAAGGAGAACTTCAGATCAATCTCCCTCATGAACATGGATGCAAAAATACTCAACAAATTCCTGCCAACTGAATTCAAAAATGCATCAAAACTATAATTCATCACGACCAGTTAGGCTTCATCCCAGCAATACAGAGATGGTTTAATATATGGAAATCCATCAACATAATCCACTATATAAACAAACTTAAGGAAAAAGCACATGGTCATTTCATTAGATGCTGAAAAAGCTTTTGACAAAATCCAGCATCCCTTCATGATACAAATCTTGGAGAGACCTTGAATCCAAGGCCCATACCTAAACATAGTGAAAGCAATATACTGCAAACCAGTAGCCAACATAAAATTAAACATAGAGAAACTCGAAGGAATCCCACTAAAATCAGGGACAAGGCTGCCCACTCACTCCCTAGCTATTCAATATAGTACTTGAAGTTCTAGCCAGAGCAATCAGACAACAAAAGGAGGTCAAATGTATACAAATTGGAAAAGAAGAAGTCAAAATATCACTATTTGCGGATGATATGATATTATACTTAAGCGACCCCAAAAATTCAACCAGAGAACTCCTAAAGCTGATAAACAACTTCAGCAAAGTGGCTGGATATAAAATTAGCTCCTGGTTTTCTTATAAAAGCTAAATTACCTGTGTCAAAGAAAAAGAATGCCTAACCATGATGCTCTGCTATGTCTTAAAATTCCAGCACTGTTTTAATAGCTGAGTAATATTCAGTTGTGTAAATATCCCACATTTTCTGTATCCATTCTTCAGTAGAGAGACATAACAAATATTTTAGGCAAATGTATGGACAAAGTGGGGTAACTCAGATGCAAAAGGACATACAAAGTATGTGATCACTTATGAGTGGATATTAGCCCAAAAGCTAAGAATACCCATGATTCAACTCACAGACCTTATGAAGTTTAACAAGAATGGAGACCAAAGTGTAGATGTGTCAATCCCACTTAGAAAGGGGAACAAAATAATCATGGGAGGCAGAGGGAGGGAAAAACCTGAGTGGGAGAGGAAAGGAGGGATGAAAAAAGAAAGGGGGGACCTGCAGGGCCAGAAGTGGGAAGACACAGGAAAGAAGTCAGGGGGCCACAAAAATGAATAGAAATAAGTAGCTGTGCAGGGAGAGGAATGGGACGAACTGCTAGAAAGCATCAGACACCAGAGATGCAAGAGGATTCCAGGACGCAGTGGAGGTGACATTAGCCAAAATTCCCAAAAGTGGTGAGATAAAGCCTGAGAATACCACCTCTAGTAGGTAGACATGACCTCCAGTGGAGGATGGGGCCACCCACCCATCTCAAAACTTTTAACTCAGAATTGTTCCTGTCTAAAGGAAACTTAGGGACAAAAACAAAAAAAGGAGCAGAGACTGAAGGAAAGGGCATTCAGATTTCCCCTACCCTCAACAATCTTGGTATGCCAAGAAGTACTTGCAGACAGAAACCTGGTATGACTGTCCTCTGAGAGTTTCTGCGAGAATCTGACTAAGACAGATGCAGATACTCACAGCCAACCACTGGTCTGAGCCTAGGAACCCCTATGGAAGAGTTAGGGAAAGGACTGAAGAAGCTGAAGAAGTTTGCAACCCCATAGGAAATACAACAATATCAAGTCACTGGAATACACAGAGCTCTCAGTGCCTGAACCACCAATCAAGTAATATACATGGGTGGGTCTGTGGCTCCTGCTGCATACGTAGCAGAGGACTGCCTTATCTGACATCAGTGGGAGTGTGTGTGTTTGGTGCTGTGGTGGCTTGTTGTGTGTGTGTTTGGTCCTGTGGTGGCTTGTTTCCCCAATAAAGGGGAATGCTAAAAGGGTGAACCAGAAGTGAGTGGGTGCGTGGGTGGGTGGGTGAGCACCCCTCTTAGCGGCAAAGGGAACAGAGGGATGTGAAGGGAGGTTGAGGAGGGGAGATGCGGGATGGGGACATTTGAATGAAAATAAATAAAATAATTAATAAAAAATTCCAGCAGTGTATTTTATGCTCTTGTCTGCCTGCAGCACTTCACATAGGATTCTTCTGGCTTCTAGGTCCACTGCTATGCTTAAAAGAATCAAACAGTACTAAACCACACTAATATGACTTTTAATATCCCAATGCATGAAGTGGAATACAGATTTGTCTATATGAAATCATACTGAGTAAACTGTTGTCTTAAAGATGCTTCCAGAAGTGGTAGTGGTGTACTGGTTCAGAATTGTTTGATATTCTCTCTCTCTCTCTCTCTCTCTCTCTCTCTCTCTCTCTCTCTCTCGCTCTCGCTCTCGCTCTCGCTCTCGCTCTCGCTCTCGCTCTCGCTCTCGCTCTCTGTTTTAGAAATCTAGTCTACTATGCATGGATAAGATCTACTTTATGTTTCTTCATGATGTCCTATTCATTTACTTATTTGTATACCTATTTTTCACATAGACTTAATTACTATAGTTTTACACAAAAGAGAACAATCAAATTAGATGACATAATACTCATTTCTAAGATTTTCATATTCCATTCATTTTCAAAATTCTAGAATAAGCTCGTTAACTATAGAAATTCTTTCAGGAATATTGATTGTATTAAATTGAGTTCATGTGCCAATTTGAAAAACAATAATATATATGTAAAAATAGGTCATTTGGTTTGAGAGAGTATGTCCTGATTAAGAGCAATTGTTTCACTTGGAGAGGACCTGGCTTTGATTCTCAGCACCCACATGATAAAGAACCACAGCTTTCTATAACTTCTGTTCCAGAGGATCCAAAACCTTCTCTGCCTTCTGAGGGTATCAGTTATATACACTGCATTCTACATATAAACAGGCAATAGACTTATACATTTAAAATATTGTTATAGCATTTTACATTTTGAACATAAATATATTTCTGTCCATTTGTGTCCTTTAACATACAAGACCTATACTGTTGTTGTCAGTATATCTCCCTGTGGTCTTTTTTATGACAATTTAGCTAGGCTCCATTTCCATAATATTCTGCAGATAGGATAAACTGAAAGGTTTTGGGAATGGATTGTTGTCCTAGTTCCTTCATTTAAGGCATTGCCTGGTTACAAAGAAGGCTAGAGTGACTCCCATAGATTCCATTGAGTTTGAATTGCATTGTTTCCACTTCATCCATGAAATGCCCAATTCCAATATTTTCTCCCTGCTTTGTGATCATCCTATTTCCAATCCCACAGATCCCCAGTCCTCTCTTGATTTCTATTCTATTTTTTCCTTTCCAACAAGGTATTTGTGCCCCCACATTAGCCCTACATACATAGGTATGTATATTTATGTCTGCATCTTCAATTTAATTTTACTCCATTGCTTAATGTATCTGTTTTTATGCCATTACATTGTGGTTTTTATTACTATAGTTCTGTAATACAGCTTGAGATCAGGGACAGTGATACTTCTGGATAGTTCTTTTATTGTATGGGATTGCTTAAGCAATCCTAGGTGTTTTCTTTTTTGCTGTGAATCATATTCACATGGGTATTTTTCTCACAAGGTCTGTGAAGAATTGTGTTGGAGTTGTGTTGAGCAGGAATTTCATTGAATAGATTGATTTTCATAGGATAGCAATTTTTAGTGTGTTAATTCTACTGATTCATGATTGGGGGATATTTTTCCATCTTCTGATATTTTCTTCAATTTCCTTCTTCAAAGTCTGGAAGTTTTTATCCTTCATGTCTTCCACTTGTCATTGTTACCTTGCAGATATTTTATATTGTTTGTGATTGTTGTGAAGGATGTGGCTTTACTAATTTCTTTATCAGCCATTCATCATTTGTATACAGTACAAATGGGCTAAAGTTTTGTTTCTTTGTTTTTCAGTTAACCTTGTATTCAGTCACTTCACTGAAGGTGTTTATCATCTGTACTTGTTTTCTGGTAGATAATTTTGGGTTGCTCATGTATACAATAAGAGATACTTGACCTCTTCCTTTTCCATTTGTATTCTCTTCATATCCTTTAGTTGTCTTACTGCCTTAGCTAGAGCTTCAAATTCTATATTAGATTGAGAAAATATGGAGAGAGGGAGAGAATAAGAGAAAGGGAGAGAGACAGAGATACAGAAACAGAGAGACAGAGATACAGAGACAGAGAGATACAGAGATACAGAGACAGAGAGACAGAGATACAGTGACAGAGAGAGACTGAGATAGAGAGACAGAGAGAGATAGAGATACAGAGATAGAGAGTGAGAGAAATCTTGTTTTGTCCCTGATTTAAATGAAATTGATTTGAATTTCTCTCCATTTAATTTGATGCTGACTATAGGCATTCTGTAAATTGCCTTTATTATGTTTACATATGTCCCTGTATTGCTGATCTCTCCAAATCTTTTATCATGAAGGAGTGATAGAATTTGTCAAAGGTGTTTTCAGCATCTAAAGAGATCATCATGTTTTTTCCCAGTTTGTTTATATGGTGATTATGTTGTCAGATATTCATATGCTGATCCATTCCTAGGTGTCTGGGATGAAGCCTCTTTGGTCATGGTGAGTGACACTTATAGTGTATTTTGGATTTGGTTTGCAAGTATTTTATCCAGTATTTTTCCATCAGTGTTCATGAGGGAAATTAGTCTCTAATTATCTTTTGGTAAATCTTTGATTTGGGAATCAGAGGACTGTGGCGTCATAAAATGTATTTGTCATTGTTCCTTCTGTTTTTATTTTGTGGAATATGAAGAGAATTGATATTAGGTTTTCACTGAATGTCTGATAAAATTCTATGCTAAAATTGACTGACCTTGGGGCTTTTATTAGTTGGGAGACTTATAACTACTTCTATTATATTAGGGATTATAAGTTTATTTATATTGTTCATCTGATCTTAATTTAAATTTCATGAGTATTATCTATCAAGAAAACTGTTCATTTGTTTTTGAATTTCAAATTTAGTCATGTACAGTTTTGTGATCTAATTATTATTGTTATGTCCCTCTTATTGCTTCTGATTTTGTAATTTGGAAATCCTCTGATTTTTAGTTAGTTTTGCATGTTGATTTTCTCAAAGAATGAGTTCTTGGTTTTGTTGCTTCTTTGTATTGTTCTCTTTGTTCCTATTGATTTCAGTCCTGAGTTTGATTATTGTTTCCTGTGTGTGTGTGTGTGTGTGTGTGTGTGTGTGTGTGTATGTGTTTATTTTATTTCTAGAGCTTTCAGATGTACTCTTATGTTACTAGTATGAGAATATCTCTGCTTTCATAGTGTCCCAATATGTTTTCTTTGTCGTACACTCATTTTCTTTAAATTGGTGAAAGTCTTTAGGCTCTTTCTTATTTTTTCTTTTGACTTTGTTGTGGTGGTGGTGGTGGTGGTGGTGGTGGTGGTGGTGGTGGTAGTAGTAGTAGTAGTAGTGTGTTTCTCTTCTCTGGGTGCTGCTGGTATGAGATGATTTACAGTGTTTTCAAAGGTGTAATTAACCTTCTTGGGTTTGAATTTTCCTTCCACTCTTTCTGTATTGCTTGATGTGTGGATACATATTGTTTAAATTTAACTTCACCATGAAATATCTTGTTTATCTATGGTGACTGGAAATTTGGCTGGATATATTAGACTAAGTTGGCATCCATCATCTCCTATGAATGTGCGATATATTTTTTCAGGTCCTTCTGGAAATTAGAACATCTATTGACATGTCAGTTGTAATTCTAAAAGGTTATATGTTACTTGGCCTTTTTCCATTGCAGCTTTTAATACTTTCTTGGTTCTACATGCTTTCTGTTTTGATTATTATGTAATGAGTGAACCTTCTTTTCTGATCCTATCTATTTGGTGTATTTTAAGCTTCCTCTACCTTTACAGGCATTTCTTAATTTGGGTTAGAAAACATTTCTTCTATAATTTTGTTAAATATATTTTTCTGGGGTTTTGAGCTGGGATTCTTCTCCTTTTCCTATTATTCTTAGGTTTGATTATTTCATAAAGTTCAACATTTCTTGGATATTCTGTGTTTGGAATTTTTTAGATTTAACATTTTCTTTGATGGATTAAATTATTTCTTCTGTCTCCAAAACCTGAGATTCTTTTTTCCATGTCTTTTTTCTATTGGTAGTACATGATTCTGTAGTTCTTATTCTCTTACCTAGAATTTCCATTTTCATAATTTCTTCAGTTTGTGTTTTTGCTATTGTTTCTATTTCAGTTATCATGTCTTGAACAATTTTTTTCATCTCTTTGAGTTTTTATGTCTTCCTTGACATGCTTAAGGGACTTATTGATTTTCTCCATTGTTTTTTTTCCCTCAATTTATTTAATGTTTTTATTGCTCCTTTAAGGAACAATATTGATTTCAGTGTCATTTTCTTGTTTTTTTTCAGCTGAATTGACATATTCAGATATTTCTCTCTAAGGAAAGTTGTGGTTTGGTGTTGTTCTATTGTCCTGACTGTGGTTTATTGCATTCTTATACTGGCATAGAATATCTCTGTTAGGGATGATTGGAATTTTAGGCATTGATTTCTGGTTTTGCCCTTGTCGGATGGGTGTTTTGTTTTTTGTTCTTTGTTACTTTTTGGTCTTCTGTTCTCTGTGACCTGGACTTCTGGTGACTGGCATGACCTGTGATTCAATAGGGACTCTCTGACTAGGTTGGGGACTAAACTCTTGGTGAATAGCTTGGTCTTTGGGGCAGCAGGGTGTCTGTGTTCTTCTGACTTGTATAACTTATATCTGTTCTTCTTACTGCTATGGACTGTACCTGACTATCAGGAGTATGCTGAAATTTGGGATAGGGTTCCTACTGTGGGGTTGGAGTGAAGTTGGAAATGCATCAGGGATGTGTACTGGTTATCTGAGTGAAGTTGGAAATGGATCCAGGAATGTGTACTGGTTATCTGAGTCTAAGAAATGGGAAAATTCTCTTTTTATAAGTGTCATAGCCTGCACCTCTACATTCATTTTTTAAATGGATTCATTCATCCAGTTATTATCCTTAGTGTGACAATGTTCTTTTATTTTTAAGTTTGCAATTCTCTTTCTATTTTTATTATTTCATTCATTTACATTTCAAATGATATCTCCATTTCCAGTTACCCCACAAATGCCCATGGCATCTCCCTTCTCTCCCATTCCCTTTGCCTCTATTTTTTTTTTTACAAATTGCCATGGTCATGGTGTCTTTTCACAGCAATATAATAGCAATTATGATGACAGCTGCCCACCCTTCCCAGAAAAAAACCCACATACAAATGTCATATTTTCCTTCTCTTTTCAGCTGACATTTCCTCATTGATCTTAGTCTACCCGAATGATTTTGAATCCTTAAGCCTCTGGAAAAAATTGCATCCCATCTAGATAGCTGGATTATAGAAATGTTTAGACAAAACACTGATTCTATTCAGAGATGAAAGGGAAAAAATAGCCTTCATCTCTAATATGCAGAGAGATCTCAATATTGCTTTTGTAATTACTCTCATTTATCACATTTTCTACTCCAGAATTGTTTAAAAAGAACCCTGAGTGAAGTGGTACAAGATGACAGACTCACATTAAATAGCTACTGTAGTGAATATTCTGGGTTGTCAACTTGACTATATCTGGAATGAACTAAAAGAATTGGAAGGCTCACATATGATCCTAATTTGGAAGCTCAGAGATACAAGTTTCTGACATGGATCTTGGCATAGAGATCTTAAAGCTTAGTGACTATGAAATCCAGAAGATTAAGACAAGGAGATCTCTGAGTTCAAGGTTATCTGGGATTAATGGCGCAGTGGCACATGCCTTTAATCTGGGCTACACCCTCTGCTGGAGACCTATATAAGGACATTGGAAGAAGGAAGATTTACTCTCACTCTTCCTGTCCTGCTTGCCTCATGGGACTGAGCAACTGCTAGATCCTTGGACTTCCATCCACAGCTACTGCTGACCATTGTTGGACTACAAGCTGTAAGTCATCAACAAATTACCTAACTATATAGAGTCTACCCATATGTTCTGTGACTCTAGAGAACCCTGACCATGACCAATATGAGCATTATTCTGTCACAGAAGAATTGGCTTTTGTGTTATATTATTATAGTAAATAGATTTTTTTCCTAAAGTTTTACTTGAAGCAGAGAGTTTGTCTTATGTACCCAAAACCATTCAAGACTGGTTTGAGCAGCTGCCTCTATTTTATTGTACCTTTCAGGGTGCATTTGTTGACAAGAACATCACTACATGTTGCTATAGGGTCAGAAATTTCCATGATAAGGAGTAATGCTATATACAGGTGTTGTTCCAGGTTGCTAAGTAGTTCAATGTGGGTGATCATGTTGGTGGTGGTGATGCATATTCAATATAAGACAATCTGGATTCCAGGAAACTAACCTATTCCTAAACTTGCCTACCTCCCTCTGATGTAATCATTTTATGCAGTATTATAAATTTCAATACTAACTTACCTTCTTCATAAGTGAAGAAATAAACAAACATTTAGCTGAAGAAAGCCTCCCATCTTTTTCAAGTTGCATGTTGTGAGAGCCAAGATAGACAGAAATGACAAAGTTGTGTCACCAAGAGAATGTTTACTTAAAAAGTCTTTGGCAAGACCTTTTCCCAAAGTAAAATACTCTATGTATTCTACCAAAAGCACATATATTTAAGGAGATAGAATCCTATTAGAGATCAGCTATTTTCTGTTCTATAAAAAGCATTCTCCATTCTTGGGTGAGATCTATTTTCCTCTTCTAACTAATTCCTATAATATCAGTGAAATCAAGAATTTCTACTTGAATATCTTAAAGTTTCAAAGGTGAAAATAAATTTTCAATGAGTTGAAATGAAGCAGTTAAAAGGACTATGTTTTTCCAGAGAGCCAGAATAAATAATGAAAATACTGATTTTTGCTTCCCTAAGAAGCCTTGTATATTTTCTACTCAAAGCCCTCTTTTTCCCTCCAACATTTCCTTTGTTATCATGCCTTTTCTGATTATGACTGCCATCTCTAGTTAATGGTAAACCATTTTAATTGCATTAATTCCACCATGTGATTTCAATATGAACTCTATATATCAAAATCCCTAACAAACCAGTTGTCAAATCCTATATGCCATATAACATGTATAGAATTCAAAACTATGATGCATTTGGGCATGGGCCACTATATATGTGTCAAGAAAATTTTTATATGGTATCAACATCATTGATAAGCTGTCTTCCTGTAAAAGAAAATAAGATTGTCATATGGCATATTTTTGATAGAAGAAATGATTAGAGAAATAAGTCTTAGAGTCATCAGCTATGTGAGACAAAGGGCTAGGAAAGTTTCTTGTAATTATAACATAGACGTCCTGCTTCTCATGAAAGTGAAGTCTCTTAGAGACACCTGTGATTTTGTGTAATGGGGTTGGAGGAGTTAGGGATTGTTGCTGCTTCATTAAAATAATCAGATTTTCCAGGGTAATTAGGCAGTTATTAAATCTTTTCTCCTGCTTAAAAATAAAAGCCAAAATCAAAATCAAACCAAACAAACCAACCAAACAAACAGAAACCAAAACATGATTTCATATATCATGATACATCCTTTGATTAGTGCCTTAAGTTATCCTGGGGCAACCTTATGATTCTACTTCATGAAGAAAATGACCAATTACAAAAATATTGTAAACATGCTGCCATCAAAACATGAAAATTAGAATCTCCCATCCTTAACTGCAAAGTTTAGGCATGACATTACCTTAATTCATGAAATGAAGGAGGATGCTTGGCTTCCCTCACTAATTGGCATTATTGCAGCATTAGTTTTAAGTAGATCTAATGACATACAATTATAATTGGAAGGACTTGTGCAAATTGTTTACCCTAGAATCTAAACTCTTAATTAATATCCAAAGGCCTGGTCATGTTACATAGAGATATTCATTCAAAGTCGGTTGATTATCTGGTGCTTCCCTAGAAGTTAAGTCATCTGAAACTGACAATGAGGGCTATCTAACCATTTTTCTCTACATTTCCCCAGCAGTTCAAGGTGTGATGTTGATGCTCTAAGGAGCATACTGTATCTCTCTAGGTGCTTTTCTAGTCTTTTTTCTTGTCCATGTCTTCCTACAGGTTTCAATGAATATTGAATCTTCCTTTTCTGATTTTATATCTCATGGCAGGGTTGATCATTAAGAATTTCTATAGAAAATCATAGAGTTAAAAAGATACTGACAAAGGTTTTTCTAGAAGACATGGCAGTGAATGCGGAATTGGAGAACTGACTTGCTGTTTCTCTGTTGCTTCATCACTCAATTTCTCAAGTTTTCATTCTAGACCTATAGGTTTCTTGTTTGTATTGTATTTCTGTGGAGAGATACCATAATCATGAAAGCTCTTACAAAGGAAAGCATTTATTTGAGACTTGCTTAGAGTTTAGTTCATTATACTCATGTTGGGGAATATGGCTGCACACAGGCAGACATGAGTGATGAGACATTGGAATCTGGATTGTGGTATGGAAAGCTTTTGCCTACCTCTCTGCCCCTCTAACCCTGTGGTAGGAATCTGACATTAGCTAATGACAAGGAAATAGGCTTCAGGCAGGAATCTGAGATTAGGACATGACCAAGAAATAAGCTCAGGCAAGAATCTGACATTAGGGCCTGACAAAAAAAGTTGAGGCAAATCAAATTTTAATCTAGAACAAAGAAGTAGGCTCAGATATCTTGGTCATCCTGATAATCCCTTAGAGAAGTTGATCATGGGAGTGATCACAGGAATTTGTTTATTGCCTTGCTTATTCCTGGACTATTCATGTTTATTGCCTTCCTTGTTCCTCATTGTACTACTTGTTTTTGATACTTGCATGTAATGAAATGGTATAAAAGCAGTTTGGAAGAAAATAAACCTACCTTCATTCTTAGAATTGACTGGGGTCATGTTGCAGCTTTGTCTAATTGTCTCTTTCATTTCAATCCTCACTTCTGTACTGGAGAAGTTGTTGACTGACTCAGCAGGCTTGGTCATTGGATCAGCAAGTGACAAGAAAATAGAAACACTGGGCCTGGGCCAGGCTTTTAAAACCTCAGAGTCTAATGCAGTGACACACTTCATCCAACAAATGACAACAAGACCATACTTCCAATCCTATCAAATAGGGCCTCTTCCTAAGCATTTAAATATATTAACCTACAGGGGCTATTCTTATTCAAACAATCACAGTAGGTAGAGCACTAATCAGAAATAAGCTCCAAGCACTAAATTTCATGTAGTGGTTAGCAACACCTAAATGTAAAATTGTTTCCTTTTTGGTTTAGATGAGTATAGATTTTGCTTGAAGCAGTATTCTTCTATGCAGGCAAAACTGTTCTTAAATCCATGACTCTATTTATAAGTCTTTCTTTGATAGGACTAAAGGTCAAAAAACTGATTCTGCAAAAGCTTTCTTGACAAATTATAATATATTAATAATGTGCTAAATGCCCATCAATATCTTGATTTCTTGGGATAGTGACACTTTCTCCTAGAGATGCAGACAGGGAGGCTGGCAACTGTTTCATCTGGATTTCATACCCAGCACCTCAAATTGGAAAATTGAAAACAAACTGTTACATAATTATTCCTAGTATTATTAAATCTAATTTAATTTTAATTAAAATGTAATTTAAATTTAACATAATTGTATACGTAAATATTTTAAATAATTTCTATTTCTCAATTTAGAATGATTAAATTTCCTTATGAATTAAATTATTCACAGTAAGGTACACACACAAATGAATATATGAATTTATAGCTAGCTAGCTATATAGATAGATAGACAGATGACAGACAGAATTTATAGCTAGCTAGCTAGATAGATAGACAGATGACAGACAAATTAATGTCCATTTATTAGTTCTCTATTGCCTTATTGGTTTCTTTATTAGTGGAGTGTTTCAATTTTTCATCATGAGAATAGAAAGATAATATACATGATATACATGACAATAGTATTTTTGTTGTTTTTTTTGGAGAGAAAAATCATTTCAAGCACTTATTAACAGAATTTAGTGGAAAAGAAGGTCTGCTAGTAAAACTCAAAAGATGTAGGATGGATACTACTTTTTGTAGGATAACAATGGCAGTGTATTGTGAGTAAGTGACTATCCTGAAGAAAAACCACCTACCAAGAAGATCCTAAAATCAGTGAAAACAGAAACTAGATGTGAAATTTCATGGGGACCACCAGTAAAATAACTGAGGAGAAGTGCCTAACACACTTGCCTTCAACAAACAGAACAAAAATTGAGAATAAATGAACACTGGCAAAGTAGATTATCTGAGAACAGCACTGGAGTAGAGTGGAGTACTGTGGAGACAGTTATCCAAAGATTCAAATGATATTGTAAAGCAGAACACCCTGTGTGGACTACTGCAATCAAACCACATATTCTCTCTCTAGGAGGAAGTAGCTGGGCCCTAAGAACTTAGAGGGTTTTTGTTCAAGTCTGTATCACTGTGTGGGTAGGTTACTACTCCACCCCTGGCAGAAATAAGTGGCAGCATCTTCAGCCTCCATGGCACTTATTGTGAGAGAGTAAGAGGTCCCAGACCCACTGCCACTGAAGCGATTTGGGACACCAGAAGCAAGTTTGGATGTCCTATAAATCCATAGTTTAGGGGAGGATCCCGACTTCTGTTGGTACCAGTGCAAGTAATTAGAATTTATACTTGAGCTGGCACTGCAGGTGATGGTGACCTTCTCCCCTGGAGATGCAGCCATGGTTGTTGGAGACTGGGTGAGCACAATTTCTCCCCTGGACACTATGACTAGAGAAATGCAACATATAGAAAGAGGGATTAGTAGAAATAGAGATACAAAATAATTTTATATAACTAAATATTCAGAAGGAAGAAAAAGGTAAAAGGTATATGTTAGACTCAAATTCCACTGGGAAAAGAATTTTGTTTGGATTCTGAGCTCAAACTCCCTGCCCTCTGTTACCTGTGACACTGATTAGCAGGAAGCTGAAAATCTGTGCCCAAAAATCCATTGTGTATTTGATTTTTGGTTTCTGACTAGCTACTGCTATTCTTGCAAATACTTCTCTTTAAAACAACTGTGAGATATTTGTGGTTTCTGAAGATGAAGTATGCAAATAGCAAGATATTATCTAGGCAGTTCTTGGCTTAAAAACAAGTGCTCTGTTAACTAAGGCAAACCAGGCTAATCCAAGAAAATATCTACTTACTTATAGTCACTACACTAATAAAGAAGGAAATTTCTGTTCACCCTTTTCTGTTTATTTTAGGAGGAAAAGCCTTGTCCTATAGTATTACCCATATCTTTTCCTAAAGACAAGATTTATTTGATCCACTAAAAAAAGGATATTCAACTGAATAGTTTGAGGTATATTTCTCCCATAATAAAGTTGTATTGAGAATGACTGTTTATAATGATCACAGAAAGCCTTATCTCCTTCCTGTTTTACTGAATGTGCTCATTAGAGACCTCACCTACTCATTCCATTATGTTCAGATGATCATTCCCACGAAGCTAATGGAAAAATAGCCTTCAAATGTGATCTGGAGCCCAGGAGTGTTCAGAAACATTTCTGCTTGTCTAGCACTGATGCCATCCCTAGAAGAAAAAAAAATTCCCCAATGAAATCTATGGAAACATTTGGATTGCTGCATTTATGAGAAAATGAGCTGGAGATTCATGAAGATACAATCTTCTGAAACCACTCTGAATAATCACCATTCTCAGTATGTACTGTGCCCTGTAACTGTTTAGTCTATGTTCTATTTATTGTCTGAGAATGTCTGACAGCACTTTTCAAATAAATAAGATTTTAGTTATCAAAGATTTGCAGCACCTCAGTCTGCAAATTCTTACCAACTCAGTTTCTTCCAAGAACCCTGGGTGCTATGACTACAATGACTGTTAGGCAGAGACTGAAGTTCTCCTTGGATGCCAAGTGGATCAAGAGCTCAGGGACTTCTTGTTTCCTTTCTTTTTTAACAAATAATTTAATTAATTATTATTACTTTTTACTTATTCACTTTGTGTCAGGCTCACTGCCTGCTCCTTCTCTGCTTTCCCTCTCCACCACTACCCTTTGCCTTCTCCTCAGCTGGGGCCCCCTGGGTATCCTACCTACTCTGGCACTTCAAGAGTCTGCCAGACTAGGCAAGACAGCTCAGCTAGTAGAACATATCCCATGTACAGGCAACAGCTTTTGGGATAGCCCCAGCTCCAATTGACGTTCCATATTACACTTATCAGGATTAAAAGCTGCAGAGATAGCACATGCTGATGAGGGAAATACTCCTTCATTGCTGGTAGCAGTTCAAACTTGCATAATCATTTTGGAAATTGATTTGGTATCTTCTCAGAAAACTAGCAATAAATAGTTCTACTTCAAAATCCAGCTATACCACACCCAGGTTTATACTCAAAAGATGATCCAACATCTCACAAAGATCCCCAACCATGTGCATAGCAACATTATTCATAATAGTGAGAAACTGGAAACCCTGTAGTTGTCTTTCAGCTGAAGAATGAATAAAGAAAATGTACATGTACACAATGGAACATTATTTAGCTATTAAAATCAAGACACCATGAATTTTGCAGGCAAATGAATGGAGCTTGAAAATATCATCCTGTGTGAGGTAACTCTGTCCTAAAAGGACATGCATGGTATGCAGTTACTTTTAAGTGGATATTAGCCATGAAATACAGGTACCATGTTACAGTCTACAGATCCAAAGAAGCAAAATAAAAAGGAAGTCCCAAACAAGGAAGATTGAATCTTAATTAGGAGGGGGAGTCTTAAGAGGCAGATGGAGGGAAGGAACTGGGAGTAAGGGGATAGAGAAAGTAATTGACATTCAGAATCACTTATGGGGAAGGACTGAAGAGATGGCTAGATGGCCATGGAAATGAATTGAAATCTACAACTGACAGGGGTGGGAAGGTAAGGAGCACCTCCAGGACCACTCAGAGACCTGGAATAAGGGAGGTGACAAAAAAATCAATGGGGGTAAACTTAGCTGTGACTCACTATATTGGCATAAGAAATCTGAAGAACCCATCTCCTTTATTGGAATGATAGAGACACCAACCCACCTACAAAACTTTCAACCTAAAATTTTTCCTCTCTCCAGATAATGCAGACATAGGGATGGGAACAGAGACTGAGGGAATGGCCAACCAATAACTGGCCCAACTTGAGACACATCTCATGAGCAAGTACCAATCCCTAACACTATTAATGAAACTCTATTATGCTTGCAGAAAGGGACACGTTTTCCTCTGAGAGACTCCACCCAGCAGCTGATTCAGACAGAAACAGACTCCCACAGCCAAACAGTGGATGGAACTTAGGAAATCATATGGGAGAATAGGAAGAAGAAGTGCAGGACCCCGAAGGGGATAGGAACTCCACAGGAAGACCAACAGAAACAACTAACCTGGACCCTTGGGATTCTCAGAGTCTGAACCCCATACCAAAGAACATACAGAGATTGGATTTGGGCCTCCCCACTCATATGTAGCTGATATGCAGTTTGACCTTCATGTGGGTCCTGAATAACTTCTTGTTTTCTAATCTTAATGTAATTACAGCTCTATGGCTGGTGATATTGTCTGAATAGAAATGTGATAGTGCTGCCATCTACTGTTAAGAGAGCCAAAATGAAAGCAGGGCTGCATAATGTCTATTTTGAAATCTAGAAGAAAAAATTATATTCACAGTGATGTGTGCCAACTAATAGTGTGTTTAGGAAATAAAGTACTTTGACAAGTAGGGTAAAGTTTCCAGTTGTTAAAGACATAATGAAAAATAATGTTCACATTTTCAGACACACTCACACATATCCCACACTTCATACTATCATTATGAAATGAAAAAACATAGATATTACCTATCCTTTGTTTTACAGTGAGATTATAGATATCTAAATTAATATAGAACCTACTTTGTATAATGATGATAGCAAGTAATTAAATATAAAGCCATTATATAACAAACTGTAGAATATCCAATGCTACACAGAGAGAACTGTGATGTGATCGTGTGATCATGTGGCTACTTGTAAGTTACAGATTGTGGCTACTGCTCAGAATCAAGGAAGAGTAGTGATACCACATACCATGGTATAGTAAATAGTAAATGCTTGTAAATTGAAATCAGGTTTCTATTTAAAATGAAATATTTTGGTGGCTTTACAATATATTACTCCCCTGAACTACCATGTGTATTATTTGTAAGTTAAGAAACATGATATTGACTATCTCTATCATTTCAACACCAACTCTTCATATTCCCTACCAGGCATAACTGCTATTATTTAATTATTAGAAGGGAAACAGATTGCCAAAGGGAATTATGATGCACAATCAATAAGATTTTTCCATATTGAAATATTTATCTCTTTTATTATATTTGGTAAGTTTTGTTATCTCTTAGATCTTGAGTTAGATATAAGAATTAGGTTCAGTTATTTTATAATCATTTTCTTACCTTTTAAAAATTATAGCATAGGTACATACTCTTTGTCACTTCCTTTTCCTTCATTCATAGAAATACGTGTACACTTCTTGCTCTTTCTCAGATTCATGGTCTCTTATTTCTTCTATTCATAAATAAGTAAACACAGTTTTTCAATTCTTATGTTTTACATATGTGATATGCAACTTCTCTTTGCAAGTGATAGAAACCATCTCCCCTAAAACAAAACACACAAATAATCAAACTGCAGAGATTAGGAGAGGATGTACTGACCAGTTCCAAATGATCCAACTACAACACATTTTCTGCACCTCTATGCAGCCTAGGAATCATTGCAGAGTGGGTAGAAACATTTTAAGAGCCAGAGAAACTGGAAATCTTCTCTAAGATTGTGTGATGGTTTGTATATGCTCAGTCCAGGGAGTGGCACTACTAGAAGGTGTGGCCCTGTTGAAGTAGGTTTGTCAATGTGGGTGTGGCTTTAAGAACCTCATCCTATCTGCCTGGAAGCCAGTATTCTGCTAGCAGCCTTCAGATGATGATGGGGAATGCTTAGCTCCTTCTGTACCATTCCTGCCTGGATGTTGCAATGTTTCCACCTTGATGATAATGGACTGAACCTCAGAACCTATAAGCCAGCCCCAATAAAATCTTGTATTTATAAGAGTTGTCATGCTTCTGCCCAGTCCCTCAGGCTGGAGCAGACTCCTAGCTGGTCTGCTCTGGTGTAGACACCATATCCTGACCCATCCTAGAGGACCCACTGCACTCAGAGAAGTTGAGGATCCACTGCATTCAGAGCAGTTGGACAACAGCTTTACTACTCCACTGAAGACCCAACAATCTAAAGGTCACCCAGATCTACTGCAGCCAGGGCAACAGATCAGCAGCTTCTCTGCCCCTGTGAAGTGGCCCCAGTTGGAAGGCCACACTGGTGGTCTGCTACAGCCAGGACCGCAGGCCTACTGGGAGACCTGAAGCAAACCAGGGACATAAGAGGCAGACTCCAGACAGTCATTCAAACCAACAAACACCAGGGATATCCAGATGGCAAAAGGCAAGCACAAGACCATAAGCAACAGAAGCCAATATGCATGGGCATCATCAGAACCCAGTTCTCCCACCACAGCCAAGCCCTGAATACACTATCACACCTGAAAATCAAGAATCTGTCCTAAAATTCTATCTCATGAAGATAATAGAGTCCTTTAAGGAATATATCAATAACTCACTGAAAGAAGTACGGGAAAACAAAGGTAAGCAGGTGAAGGAATTAAATAAATTGATCTAAGACCTAAAAGTAGAAGTAGAAGCAATAAAGAAAACACAAATGAAGGCAAACCTGGAAATGGAAAATCTAGGAAAGAGGTCAGTAATCACAGATGTAAGTATCACCAACAGAATACAACATATAGAAGAGAGAATCTCAGGTGTAGAAGATACCATAGAAGAGATTGACACAACTATCAAAGAAAACTCAAAACATAAAAAACACCTAACACAAAGCATCCAAGAAATGCAGGAAACAATGAAAAGACCAATCTAAGAATAATCTGAATAGAGAAGAACAAAGATTCCCAACTCAAAGGACATGGAAATTTCTTCAAAAAAAATCATAGAAGAAAACTTCCCTAGCCTAAAGAAAGAGATAGCCATAAAGGTATAAGAAGCCTATAGAACACCAAGTAAATGAGACCAGAAAAGAAAATCCTCTTGTCACATAATAATCAAAACACTAAATGCACAGAACAAAGAAACAATATTAAAAGCTGCAAGGAAAAAGGGCTAAGTAACATACAAAGGTAGACCTATCAGAATTACACCAGACTTCTCAACAGAGACTATAAAAGTCAGTAGAGCCTGGTCAGAGGTCATGTAGAATCTAAGATAATGCAAATACCAACCCAGGCTACTATACCCAACAAAACTCTCAATCAACATAGATGGAGAAACCAAAATATTTCATGATAAAACCAAATTCAGACAGTATCTATCTACCAATCCAGCCATACAGAGGATCCTAGAAGGAAAACTCCAACACAAAAACGATACCTGCACCAAAGAAAGAACAAGATATTAAGCATCTCACAACAAAGCCAAAAGGAGAGAACCACAAGCACGTAAAGCCACCTACAAAAACAAACATATCAAGAACCAACAGTCATCTCTCTTTAATATTTCTCAATATTAATGGACTCAACTCACGAATAAAAAGACATAAGCTAACAGACTGCATACACAAACAAGATTCTGCATTTTTCTGCGTACAAGAAACATACCTCAATAACAAAGACAAACACTATCTCAGATTAAAAGGATGGAAAAAAAAATCTTCCAAGCAAATGTTTCCAGGAAACAAGTAGGATTTTCCATCCTAATATGCAATAAATTGGACTTTCAACCAAAAGCTATCAAGTGTGATGAAAGACACTACATATTCATCAAAGGGAAAATCCACCAAGACAAAGTCTCAATTCTGAACATCTATGCCTCAAATACAAGAGCACCCACATTCATAAAAGAAACGTTACTAAAGATCAAAACACACATTGAACCCTACACAATAATAGTGGGAGATTTCAACATCCCACTCTCACCAATGGACAGGTCATTGAAACAAATACTAAACAACGACATAGTGAAACTAAGAAAGTTTATGAACAAAATGGATTTAACACATATCTATAAAACATTTCATACTAAAATAAAAAAATACACCTTTTTCTGAACACCTCATGGTACCTTCTCCAAAATCAACCATATAATTGATCACAAAACAACCCTCAATTGATACAAGAAGATTGAAATAATACCATACATCTTATGAGATCACCATGGCCTATGGCTGGTCTTCAATAACAGCAAAACCTACAGAATCCCACATACACATGGAAACTGAAAAACTCTTTACTCAATGATAACTTAGGGAAGAAATAAAGAAAGAAATTAAAGACTTCCTGAAATTTAATGAAAATGTTGACACATCATACCTAAACTTATGGGACACAATGAAAGCAGTGCTAAGAGGAAAGTTCATAGCACTAAGTGCCCTGGTAAAGAAACTGGAGAGATCTTACACTAGTAACTTAACAGCACACCTGAGAGCTCTAAAACAAAAAGAAGCAACTCACCCAAGAGGAGTAGAAGGCAGGAAGCAGTCAAACTCAGGTCTGTAAACAATGAAATAGAAACAAACAAACAAACAAAAACAATACAAAGAATCAACAAAATGAAAAGAGGGTGCTTTGAGAGAATCAACAAGATAGGTAAAGCCCTAACCAAATTAACAAGATAGCTGAGAGGCAGTATACAAATTAACAGAATCAGAAATGAAAAGGGAGACATAACAACAGAAAATGTGGAAATTCAAAAAGTCATCAGATCCTACTATAAAAGCCTAAACTCAACAAAACTGGAAAATCTAGATGAAATGGATGGTTTTCAAGACAGATAGCACATACCAAAGTAAAATCAAGAGCAGGTAAACTTTTTAAACAGGCCCATATCACACAAGGAAATAGAAGTCATTAAAAACATCTCAACCAAAAAAAGTGCAGGGCCAGATGGATTTAGTGCTCAATTCTACCAGATCTTCAAAGAAGAACTGATACCAATTTTCCTCAAGCTATTCCATAAAATAATCCACAATTACTCTGATATCTAAACCACACAATGACCCAACCAAAAAAGAGAACTTCAGAGCAATATCGCTTATGGATATCGATGCAAAAACACTCAGAAAGATTCTTGCAAACCAAATCCAAGAAAACATCAAAGCCCTCATTCACCACAATCAAAAAGGCTTCATCCTAGGGATGCAGGTTTGGTTTAATTTACAAAAATCTATTAAAGTATATCCACTATATAAACAAAAAGAAAAAAATCACAGGATCATCTAATAAGATGCAGAAAAAGCATTTGACAAAATAAAACACTCCTTCATTTTGAAAGTATTGGATAGATCAGGAGTTCAAAACCCATACCTAAACATAATAAAAGCAATTTACCACAAACCAGCTGCCAATATCAAATTAAATGGAGACATATTTGAAACAATCCTAATAGTATTTGGAAAAGGATAAGGATGCCCACTCTCCCCATATCTATTCAATATAGTACTCGATGTGCTAGCTCAGCAATAAGACAATGAAAAGCAATCAAGGGGATACAAATAGGTAAAGAAGAAATGAAGGTATCACTATTTGCAGATGATATGATAGCATACATAAGCAACCCCAATAATTCTACCAGAGAACTTATCCAGCTGACAAACAACTTCAGCAATGTGGCTGGATATAAAATTAACTCAAATGAATCAGTAGCCTTCTTTTATTCAAATGATAAACAGGCTGAGATAGAAATTAGGGAAATAACTCCCTTCACAATAGCCACAAATAATACGAAATATCTTGGGGTAACTCTAACTAAACAAGTGAAAGACCTGTATGAAAATAACCTCAAGACTCTCAAGAAAGATATCGAAGAAGATAACAGAAATTAGAGATATTTCCCATGCTCATGGATTGGCAGAATTAACATAGTAAAAAATGGTCATCCTACCAAAGGCAATCTATAGATTCAATGCAATCCCCATCAAAATCTCAAGACAATTCTTCAAATATATAGAAAAAGCAATTCTCAAATTCATCTAGAAAGGCAAAAAAACCCAAAATAGCTAAAACAATACTTAGAAATAAAAGAACGGATGGAGGAACCACCATCCCTGACCTCAAGCTTTACTACTTAGCAATAGCGATAAAAACTGCATGATATTAGTACACAGACAGACATGTTGATCCATGGAATGGAAGACCCAGAAATAAAACCACACACTTATGGCCACTTGATCTTTGACAAAGACGCCAAAAATAAACAATGGAAAAAATAAAACATCTGCAATAAATGGTACTATTCTAACTGGCAGTCTGTATGTAGAAAAATGAAAATACACCCATATTGGTCACTTTGCACAAAGCTCAAGTCACCACCAAATCAAACAACCCAATCAAAAATGGAGTATAGAATTAATCTAAAGATGTCACAACTGAGGAATCTCTAATGGCTGAGCAGCACCTAAAGAAATGTTCAAAATTTTTAGTAATCAGAGAAATACAAATCAAAATGACCCTGAGATTCTACCTTACACTAATCAGAATGTCTAAGATCAAAACCTCAGGTGACAATACATGTTGGAGAGGATGTGGAGAAAGAGGAAAACTCCTTCATTGCTGGTGAGATTGCAAACTGGTACAACCACTCTGGAAAGTAGAAAATAGAAAATTGAAATAGATCTACCTGAAAATCCAGATATACCACTCTTGGGAATATACCCAAAAGATGCCCCACCATGCAACACTGGCACATATTCCACTATGTTCACAGCATTCTTATTTGTGATAGCCATAAGCTGGAAACAACCTAGATGTTCCACAACAGAAGAATGGATATAGAAAAATGTGGTTCATTTACACAATGGAATACTACTCAGCTATTAAAGAATCAGAACATCCTGAGTTTTGCAGACAGATGGATGGAACTAGAAAATATCATTGTGTACAAGGTAACTCAGAACATGCATGGTATGTACTTACTAATAAGTGCATATTAGCAAAAAAAATTAAAAAATACACAAGAAACAGTCCACAGAACTCACAAATGTCAACAAGTTTAAGTGCCCAATTGAGGACACCTCACTCCCACTTGGGAGGGTGAAGAAAGCAATCACAAGTGGGCAGGGAGGGACAGACTGGGAGCAAATGTGGAGAAGGTGTGGGATGTTGGTGGTGGGGGAGAGGGAAAGCTTATCTGGTTTTTGGTGAGGGAAAAGGACTGAAGCCCTAAGAGCCAGCAGAAAGAATGGAAACAGGCAACCTTGGAAGATAGGAGATTAGGGAGGATCCTCCAAAATGTACAAGAGACCTGAGAGGTGAGACACTCTCAGGACTTAAAAGTAGAGATCTCAGATTAAATATCTGACAGTAGGGAGAGGATACTTAAAGAGCCCAGCTCCAGCAGCAAGACAGGACCTCAAATGCAGGAGAAGGGGCCATCCCACAGTCACAACTCTGACAGAGAAGCATTCCTGTCTGAAAGAATATCAGGGATGGAAATGGAGAGGTGCCTGAGGAAAAGATGGTCCAGTGACAGGCCCAAAGTGGGATCCTGCTCAAGAGGAGATCCCAAGGCCTGACACTATTACTGAGCCTATGGAATGCTTACAAAATGGACCTAGCATGACTGCACTCCGGAAGACCCAACAAGCAGCTGGAAGGGTCAGATACAGATATTTGCACCCAACCAATGGACAGAAGCAGCTGACCCCTGTTGTTCAATTAGGGAAGGCTAAATAAACTGAGGAGAAGGGCGACCCTGTAGGAGGATCAGTAGTCTCAATTAATCTGGACCCCCCAACACTGGACCACCATACAGACAGCATACACCAGGTGATATGAGGGCCTTCAACAAACGTACAGTAGAGGACTGCTGGGTCTGTTTACATTAAGGGATGATTCCCATAACCCTCAAGAGACTGGAGGCTCCAGGGAGCTTAGAGGTCAGGTGACATCGGGGATGGGGACATCCACATGGAGACGTGAGGGTGGAAAAGAGGTATGTGATGAGGAACAGTAAGAGTGTGGATGGGGGCAAGCAAAATATGGAGCGTAAAAATAAATTAATTAAGTAATTAAAAAAAATAAAAGAAAATGGAATTAAAAATCAATGGATTAAGAAGACTTGAGAATGCCAATTATGAAGGGAAAAATGCACAGATTTATTATTAACTTGTATCAAGGAAAAAAATCAAAGGGTGTATTATAAATTATCCTAACAAAAATGAAATTACAAACATAGTTATAAACCTATGTGATAGAGCCAAAGCTGTGGCAGTAGAAGAGTTGCTGCTTTGCAGTTTATATTAACACAATATTGAGACCTTTCTATTAGGAAAATGATCTCCAGCCCAGTAAGAGCTGAGACATTTTCTTGCTGCAAGTATTCTATCACCTGAAAGACCAATAAAATGGGGAAAAGTCATTGGCAGAAAAATCAACCTATGAATGTGTAACCAGGAACTTGAGAAGCTGGTATGGAGTTTTATCAAATTTCCATCTGGCAAACCAGCACATCCTCACAATTGTTTGACAGTGGATCTGTATGTGATGGAGTCTAAAAAGTCCCTGTGATTATAACTATTGCTGACCATACTCTGCAACAATGCCTAGTTGTCCTGACTATTAAAGTTAAATGATGTAGCATCTCATGGTAAGTATTAGCTACATCTGAGTATATGAATTTGAATTGATATTAAATTATGAATAAAACATATCTGTTGCACTTGGTCAATGACCATGTATGACTTCTGGTTAGTGGTTGGCATATTATATATATGTGATATAGAAATCATCTTTGAAGTAGATCCTATCAGGCAGTAACTGTTTTTTTTTTTTTTTTTTTTATTTTTTTTTTTTTGCAGTAACTGTTTTTAAGCGTATGTTTATCATTCACGGTTCAAAACATAAGCCTATTTGCTATTTGTCTACATGGCTAGATGACATCAACTGCTTCCCTCATAGTGAAGCTACTGTGACATTCATTTTGTCTAATTAAAACTTGTCTGGGATGGTACTTTTCATATGTGCAGTTTGTTCATGTAAGGCATATGATGATGACATGGTCTTGATCTACAATCACAATATTTTGTATTGTGATACATAATTACATAATTTTACAAGTCAAGTCAAGACATAGTCAAGAAATTATCCTCATTTAACAAGTGTGTTAATGTCCCAAGTGAAATTCTTCTTATTCAAAACTTAATCCTGATGAATTGTCCCGTTCTAGATTTATTTTTTTTTATTTTTTTTAATTTAATTTATTTTTTTAATTTACATTCCAAATCACTTCGTTCTAGATTTATGTTGAATTAGAATTGGGTATTTTAGGTAATATGATGCATCAATCAATGTAACATACTAGGTTCAGAGTGCTCACTCACAATTCTAGGTAATCCTCAGTGACATAACATACAGGATTAGGTATATATAATTTATATAACACACATATCAATCTGGAAGAAGATAAAGGGGCAGTATGACATCCAGACGTCTGAAATTCTGCCTCAGTGCAATAAGGTCATGAATTTTACATTTTTGTTCCACCCTCTAGAAGATGTATATCTAAGGCATCTGATTCCTTATAATTTTTAATTCATCATTATTAAATTATATTATCTCATAAACTTGTTATGTGTTAGGATGCACTATAGAATGCTCAAATAATTAAAGAATTACTTGCACATACTTTGAGAAACAGGAAGGAATTCCACATACGATGGCACAAAAAAAATAATGTAAAGTGCTATGCTTTCAGACAACTGCAGCTTTATAAAAGTATATATAAGGCTATTCACAATGCTCTATCCTGTATATGAGGGAGGGATCATACACAGATATCTACTAACCATTGACATTGCATCAGATGACCAGCTGAGCGAGACAGCATAAACTCAGGGAAGGAACCATGCAGACAATTTTTTGAAACTCTCAATATTTAAAGCAAATGAACTCTGGATTTTATTCTAGGTATTCTGTTTGTCTCTTTGTTTGTTTTGGCTAATATACACTTATTAATGAGTACATACCATACATGACCTTTTGGGTCTTAGTTACCTCACTCAGGATGATATTTTCTTGTTCCAATAATTTGCCTGCAAATCTCATGATGTCCTCTTTCTTAATAGCTGAGTAGTATTTCATTGTGTAAATGAACCACATTTTCTGTATCCATTCTTCTTTTGTGGGACATCTGGGTTGTTTCCAGCTTCTGGCTATTACAGATAAGGCCACTATAAACATAGCATGGTGTGGCATCTTTTGGAAATATTCCCAAGAGTGATATTGCTGTGTCTTCAGGTAGATCTATTTCCAATCCTCTGAGGAACTTCCAGATTGATTTCTAGAGTGGTTGTATCAGATTGCAATTCCACCAGCAATGGAGGAGTGTTCCTCTTTCTCGACATCCCCTCCAACATGTGCTGTCACCTGAGATTTTATTCTTAGCCATTCTTATTGTTGTAAGGTAGAATCTAAGGAGTTTTTTGATTTGCATTTTCCTGATCACTAAGAACTTTGAACACTTCTTTAAGTACTTCTCTGTTTATCTCTATAACTCATTTAATTTTAATTGGGTGATTTGGATTTTTGGATGATAGCTTCTAGAGTTCTTTATGTATTTTGAATATTATTCCTCCATTGGATGTGGGATTAGCAAAGATTGTTTTCCCAATCTGTAGTTTGTCAATTTGTCCTATTGGAAATGTCATTTGCCTTACAGAAGCTTCTTAGTTTCATGAAATCATATTTATCAGTTCTTGATTTAGAACCTGAGCCATTTGAGTTCTGTTGAGGAAATTTACCCTGATGCCAATGCGTTCTAGGCTCTTTTTCATATTCTCTTCTATGAGATTCAGTTTATCTGGTTTTATGTTGAGGTCCTTAATCAACTTTGACTTAAGCTTTGTGAATGATGACAAATATGGATCAATTTTAATTTTTCTACATACTGACTGCCAGTTAGACCAGCACCATTTATTGAAGATACCTTCTGTTTTCCACTGTATATTTTTGGCTTCTTTGTCAAAGATCAGAACTCAAAAAGATTAATGAGCAGACGATCCCAAGGAAGGATGGATGCTTCAATCATATTTGGAATGGAGACAAAAACAATCAGGGGAGGAAGAGGAAGGGAGGGAACTGAGTTGGATAGGGAAAGATGGGTGGAGAGGATGAACATAATCAGGTATCTGTGGTAGGACTTCTGCCTTGCAGAGGGACCCCCCTGCACTGGGCGGGAGCCTACCAGCTTCCCTTTGGCGACCTCTGTTCCTGGATCGACTGCATTGAGGAGACAGGAACCCAGTTTCTCCCCAATATAACATCGATTGGGACACAGCCGGTTGGGGCTTCCATCTGCGCCCAAGAGTGGGACAGCGCTGCAGTCTCTGGGAGTCAGCTCTGCTGTGGGCCATCTCCCCTGCAGAGTGATCTGCCCCAAGAGAGTGCAGAGTGCACTCTGCCATTTTTGCTCCAGCATCAGGGCAGTTGGGACCTCCAGGCACAGAGACAGACAGGTATAATATTTCTTGGGTCTCAGGCAGCTTGTGTGTACCCTGCTCCCAAGAGCTGGGCAGGTCTGCAGTAACCGGCATGCCAGCTTTGCTGTGGGACTTCTGCTCTGCAGAGGGACCCCGCCAGCTCCCCCTGTCTGGGAGAGATCACAAACCCCTGCACAGGGCGGGAGCCTTCCAGCCTCCCTTTGGCGAACTCTGCTCCAGGAAACCACTACGCTGAGCCTTTGGATGAGCAGGGATTCCCCAATATAGCATTACTTGGGGCAAGGCACATCAGGGCTCCAAAGTCACTCAGGAGCAGGGCAGGCCCCAGAAATCAGTGACAGGGGAATTGCGGTAATCCAGGGGTGGTCAGAAATAGCTGTGCAGACTCACAGGAGGTACAAAAAACAGCCAGTGACAGCAGGACCAACTAACACCAGAGGTAACCAGATGGCAAAAGGCAAACGTAAGAACGTTACTAACAGAAATCAAAGTAATATGGCACCATCCGAAACCAAGCAGCAAGTCCTGGATACCCCACCACACCCGAAAGACAAGATCTGGATTTAAAATCACTTCTCATGATGCTATTAGAGGATTTCAAGAAGGACACAAATAAATCTAATAAAGAATTGCAGGAGATCATGAATCAACAGTTAGAAGCCCTTACAAAGGAAACGCAAAAATCGCTTAGAGAAATGCAGAAGAACATGGATCAACAGATGGAGGACCACTAGGAGGCAACACAAAAATCGCTTAAAGAAATGAATCAATGGGTAGATGCCCTTTTAAAGGAAACACAAGAATTACTTAAAGAAATGCAGGAGACAATGGATCAACAGATGGATGTCCATAGGGAGGCAACACAAAAATTGCTTAAAGAAATGAATCAACGGGTAGATGCCCTTTTAAAGGAAACATGAGAATTACTTAAAGAAATGCAGGAGACAATGGATCAACAGATGGATGTCCATAGGGAGGCAACACAAAAATTGCTTAAAGAAATGAATCAATGGATAGATGCCCTTACAAAGCAAACACGAGAATTACTTAAAGAAATGCAGGAGACAATGGATCAACAGATAGAAGCTCATGAGGAGGAAACACAAAGATCGCTTAGAGAAATACAGGAGAACTTGGGTCAACAGGCAGAAATCCTGAAAGAGGAAACACAAAAATACCTTAAAGAAATACAGGAAAACACAAACAAACAAGTGAAGGATCTCAGCAAATCCATCCAGGATCTAAAAAAGGAAGTAGAAACAACTAAGAAATCACAAAGGGAGACAACTTTAAAGATAGAAAACCTTGGGAAGAAATCAGGAGTCATAGATGCAAACATCAACAATAGAATACAAGAGATGGAAGAAAGAATCTCAGGTGCTGAAGATACCATAGAAAGCATCGACTCAACAGTCAAAGAAAATGCAAAATGCAAAATACGTGTAACCCAAAACATCCAGGAAATCCAGGACACAATGAGAAGACCAAACCTAAGGATTATAGGTATAGATGAGAGTGAAGATTTGCAAATTAAAGGGCCAGTAAATATCTTCAACGAAATTATGGAGGAAAACTTCCCTAACCTAAAGAGAGAGATGCCTATGAACGTACAAGAAGCCTACAGAACTACAAACAGACAGGACAAGAACAGAAATACCTCCCATCACATAGTAATCAAAACATCAAATGTACTAAACAAAGAAAGAATATTAAAAGCAGTAAGAGAAAAAGACCAAGTAACATACAAAGGAAGACCTATCCGAATAACATCAGACTTCTAACCAGAGTCTATGAAAGCCAGAAGATCCTGGGCAGATCTCATGCAGACACTAAGAGAAGACAAATGCCAGCCTAGACTACTATACCCAGCAAAACTCTCAAACACCATAGATGGAGAGACCAAGATATTCCATGATAAAACCAAATTTTCACAATATCTTTCCACAAACCCAGTCCTGCAAAGGATAATAGGTGGAAACCTCCAATACAAGGAAAGAAACAACAAGTTGGAAAAAACAAGATACTAACCTTCTTGCATCAAACCCAAAAGTAGATAACCACTCAAACATAAAGATAGCGTCAAGAATAGCAGGTGGCAATAATCACTATGCCTTAATGTCTCTTAATATCAATGGTCTCAATTCCCCAATAAAAAGACATAGACTAACAGACTGGATATGTAAACAGGACTCAGCATTTTGCTGCGTGCAGGAAACGCACCTCAGTGTCAAAGACAAACATTACCTCAGAGTAAAAGGCTGGAAAACAAGTTTACAAGCAAATAGTCCCAGGAAACAAGCCGGAGTAGCAATCCTAATATCAGATAAAATTGACTTTCAACCTAAAGTCGTCAAAAAAGGCACAGAAGGACACTCCATACTGATCAAAGGAAAAATCCACCAAGAAGAACTCTCAATTCTGAATATCTATGCTCCAAATGCAAGGGCACTCTCATTTGTAAAAGAAACTTTACTAAAGCTCAAGGCACACATCCACCTCACACAATAATAGTGGGTGACTTCAACACCCCACTCTCTGAAATGGATCGTTAAGGAAAGCAGAAACTAAACAGGGACACAGTGAAACTAATTGAAGCCTTAGACCAAATGGAACTAGTAGATATATATAGAACATTTCATGCTAGAGCAAAAGAATGCACCTTCTTCTTAGTACCTCATGGTACCTTCTCCAAAATCGACCATATAATTGGTCACAAATCAGACCTCAACAGATATAAGAAGATTGAACTAATCCCATGCCTCCTATCAGATCACTATGGAATAAGGATGGTCTTCAATGGCAACAAAAACAACAGAAAGCCCACATACACATGGAGGCTGAACAATGCTCTACTCAATGATAGCTTGGTCAAGGAGGAAATAAAGAAAGAAATCAAAGACTTTTTTAAAATTTAAAAAAATGAAGACACAACATATCCTAATTTATGGGACACAGTGAAAGCAGTGCTAAGAGGAAAATTCATAGCCCTGAGTGCCACCAAAAAGAAACGGGAGACAGCATACACTAGCAGCTTAATGGCACACCTGAAAGCCCTGGAACAAAAATAAGCAAATACACTCAAGAGGAGTAGAAGGTAGGAAATCATCAAACTCAGGACTGAAATCAATCAAGTAGAAACAAATAAAACCATACAAAGAATCAACAAAACGAGGAGTTGGTTCTTTGAGAAAATCAACAACATAGATAGGCTCTTAGCCAGACTAACCAGTGGGTACAGACACAGTATCCAAATTAACAAAATCAGAAACAAAAGGGGAGAGATAACAACAAAAACTGAGGAAAATCAAAAAATCAACAGATCCTACTACAGAAGCCTGTATTAAACACAACTAGAAAATCTCGAGGAAATGGACAATTTCCTTGACAGATACCAAATACCAAAATTAAATCAGGATCAAATAGACCATCTAAACCGTCCAATAACCCCTGAAGAAATAGAAGTCGTCATTGGAAGTCTTCCAACCAAAAAAAGCACAGGTCCAGATGGTTTTAGTGCAGAATTCTATCAGACCTTAACAAAAGACCTAACACCAATATTCTTCAAACTACTCCACAAAATAGAAGCAGAAAACTACCCAACTTGTTCTATGAAGCCACAATTACGCTAATACCAAAAGCACACAAAGATCCAACAAAGAAAGAGAATCTCAGGCCAATCTCTCTTATGAATATCGATGGAAAAGTACTCAATAAAATTCTTGCCAACCGAATCCAAGAACACATCAAAATGATCATTCCCCACGATCAAGTAGGCTTCATCCCAGGGATGCAGGGACGGTTCAATATAAGGAAATCCATCAATGTAATCCACTATATAAACAATCTCAAAGAAAAAAACCACATGGTCATCTCATTAGATACTGAGAAAGCATTTCACAAAATTCAGCATCCTTTCATGCTGAAGGTCGTGGAAAGGTCAGGAATTCGAGGCCAATATCTAAACATAGTAAAAGCAATTTACAGCAAACTGGTAGCCAACATCAATCTAAATGGAGAGAAATTGAAGCAATCCCACTAAAATCAGGGACTAGACAAGGCTGCCCTCTCTCTCCATATCTTTTCAAAATAGTACTTGAAGTTCTAGCTAGAGCAATTAGACAACAAAAGGAGGTCAAAGTATACATATTGGAAAGAAAGAAGTCAAACTATCACTATTTGCAGACTATATGATAGTATACTTAAGCGACCCAAAGAACTCTACCAGAGAACTCTTACAGCTGATAAACAACTTCAGCAAAGTGGCCGGATATAAAATCAACTCAAGCAAGTCAGTAGCCTTCCTATACTCAAAGGATAAGCAGGCTGAGAAAGAAGTGAAAGAAATGATACCTTTCACGATAGGCACATACCATATAAAGTATCTTGGTGTGACTCTAACCAAACAAGTGAAAGATTTGTATGACAAGAACGCCAAGTCTCTGAAGAAAGAATTGAAGAAGACCTCAAAAGATGGAAAAATCTACCATGCTGATGGATTGGCAGGATTAATATAGTAAAAATGACCATCTTGCCAAAAGTAATATACAGATTCAATGCAATCCCCATCAAAATCCCAACTCAATTCTTCATAGAGTTAGAAAGAGCAATTCAAAAATTCATCTGGAATAACAGAAAACCCAGGATACTATTTCAAGGGTAAAAGAACTTCTGGGGGAATCAATATCCCGGACCTCAAGCTGTACTACAGAGCAATAGTGTTAAAAACTGCATGGTATTGGTACAGTGACAGGCATGTAGATCAATGGAACAGAATTGAAGACCCAGAAATGAATCCACACTCCTATGGTCACTTGATCTTTGACAAAGGAGCTAAAACCATCCAGTGGAAAAAAGACAGCCTTTTCAACAAATGGTGCTGGCTCAACTGGAGGTCAACATGCAGAAGAATGCAAATTGACCCATTCTTATCTCCTTGCACTAAGCTCGATTCCATGTGGATCAAAAACCTCCACATAAAACCAGACACACTGAAACTAATAGAAAGGAAACTAGGGAAGAACCTTGAACATATGGGCACAGTGGAGAATTTCCTGAATAGAACTCTAATAGCTTATGCTCTAAGATCAAGAATTTGCAAATGGTACCTCATTAAATTACAAAGTTTTTGCAAGGCAAAAGACACTGTCAAAAAGACAAAGCAGCAACCAAATAACTGGGAAATGATCTTTACCAACCCTACATCCAACAGAGGGCTAATATCCAATATATACAAAGAACTCAAGAAGTTAAACTCCAGAGAGGCAAGTAACCCTATTAAAAAATGGGGTACAGAGCTAAACAAAGAGTTCTCACCTGAAGAATATCTAATGGCTGAGAAGCACCTAAAGAGATGTTCATCATCCTTAGTCATTAGGGAAATGCAAATCAAAACAACCCTGAAATTCCATCTCACACCATTCAGAATGGCTAAGATCAAAAACACAGGAGACAGCAGTTGTTGGCGAGGATGTGGAGAAAGAGGAACACTCCTCCACTGCTGGTGGGATTGCAAGCTGGTACACCCACTCTGTAAAGCAGTCTGGTGGTTCCTCAGAAAACTGGGCATGACCCTCCCAGAGCATCCTGCTATACCACTCCTGGGCATATACCCAGAGGCTTTACCTGCATGCAATAAGGACACATGTTCCACTATGTTCATAGCAGCCTTATTTATAATAGCCAGAAGCTGGAAAGGACCCAGATGTCCCTCAACGGAGGAATGGATTCAAAAGTTGTGGTATATTTACAGGACGGAATACTACTCTGCAACTAAGAACAATGAATTCACGAAATTCCTTGGCAAATGGTCAGAACTTGAAAATATCATCCTTAGTTAGGTAACCCAATCACAAAAGAGCACACATGGTATGCAGTCACTGATAAGGGGATATTAACCCAGAATCTCGGAATACCCTAGACACAATTTGCATATCAATTGATTTCCAAGAAGATGGAAGGAGTGACCCCTGGTCCTGGAAAGACTGGATGTAGGGGAATGCCAAGACAGAGAAGGGAGAGGGGTTGAATGGGGAAAAGAGGGAGGGAAGGGGGCTTATTGGACTTTCAGGGAGGGAGGAAATGGGAAAAGGGAAATGATTTTGAATGTAAATAAAAAAAACTTAGAAAATAAAATAAAATTAAAAAAAAATCAGGTATTTGTGTTGAGGGGTCAGGAGAAAGGAGGGAAACCCTGAGGGCCCGCACAATGATTGGAAATATGCAGCCTTAGGTGGTGGGAGTTGGGGAGGCCCTCTTGAAAGTACCAGAAACCTGGGAGGTAAGGGATTCTCAGAACTCAAAGGGAGTGAAATCACCTACCTACAGTGTGGAGAGGGAACTTGTAGAATCCACATCCAGATTAAAGACTAGACATCAAGTAGGGACATGGGGTTGCCATTTCACAGTTGAAAATGCTGTCCCAGAGTTGTTCCTGTCTAAAAGAACTGCAAAGACAAAAATGGAGAAGAGACTGAGGGAAAGGAGGTCCAGTGGCCGATCCAAGTTGGGATCCATCTCAAGGAGAGGCTCCAAGGCCTGACACTATTACTGATGCTATGGTGAGCTTACATACAGGAGCCTAGCATGGGTTTCCTCTGAGAGGCCCAACAAGCAACTGACTGAGACAGATGCAGATGCTTTCATCCAATCATTGGACTGAAGTCAGGGACCTCTGACTTCGGGGAATTGAATTAAGGAAATGCTGGAAGAAGTTGAGGAGGAGGGTGACCCTATAGGAAGATCAGCACCCTAAACTGTTCTGGACTACTGAGATCTCTCAGACATTGAGCCACCAACTAGGCGTCATACTTGAGTTGATCTGAGGCCCCCTACATGCAATGCACAAAAGGACTGCCTGAACTAGTATCCGTGGGAAAAGTGCCTAAACATGGAAATACTTGAGTCTTCAGGGAGTGGGGCTGCCAGGTGTGGATGGGCATCCTTTTTGAGACAGGACTGTACTGGCTGGTTTTGTGTGTCAACTTGACACATGCTGGAGTTATCACAGAGAAAGGAGTTTCAGTTGGGGAAATGCCAAGGGAAACAAGCCATTAAGGAACATCCCTCCATGGCCTCTGTATCAGCTCCTGCTTCCTGACCTGCTTGAGTTCCAGTCCTGACTTACTTTTGTGATGCACAACAATGCAGAAGTGTAAGCTGAATAAACCCTTTCCTCCCCAACTTGCTTCTTGGTCATGATGTTTGTGCAGAAATAGAAACCCTAAGACAAATTGATACCAGCGTAGTGGGGTATTCCTGTGACAACCTGACCATGTTTTGGGGAGGACTGTGGAAGGACTTTGGAACTTCGTGCTAAATGATCCATTCAGTGTTAAGAGCTCTGTGGAATGTTCTGTAGGAGCTTGGAAGATAATGTTGAGACCAGTGCAGATGATGGAGGCCTGGCTTGTGAAATTTCAGAGGGAAGATTAAAGACTCTTATCAGGGCCATGTTTTGATTGTGAAGATTCTGTGGTTTTGGTTAGCTGGGGCTGAAAAATCAGCTGTGATTAACAAGATACCAGAACCACTAAAGCAAACATTTGTGTTACTGGGACTATTGATGCTGGTTAGCTGGAGCTAAGAAATTAGCGGTGATTAAGAAGAGACCAGCATCACTGAGGTGAAATCTTCTGGGAAGTGTTTTTGAGAGCACAGAGACTGTGTTCCAGAGATAGCCACAGTTGTATTTTGTGCTGTGGCTGGACTTGGTACTGTGTAAAAGTCACCCAGGTGGTACTGGATTTGAAGGCATGAAGGGGTCATGAAGAGCAGCTGAGGCTTGGCACTGTGAGAGGCCTTGGAAGGCTATTGGTTAAGGTGCTACCTCAGTTGCAATTGATGGTGCAGGACTGAAGGGGTCATGCATAGGAGTTGAGGCTTAATAGTTATGTTTGGGTGTCAAGTTTACAAGGGGTCAATTGTACTGGCTGGTTTTGTGTGTCAACTTGACACAGGCTGGAGCTATCACAGAGAAAGAAGTTTCAGTTGGGGAAATGCCTCCATGACATCCAACTGTGGGGCATTTTCTCAATTAGTGATCAAGTGGGGAGAGCCCCTTGTGGGTGGTACCATCCCTGGGTTGGTATTCTTGGGTTCTATAAGAGAGCAGGCTGAGCAAGCCAGGGGAAGCAAGCCAGTAAGGAACATCCCTCCTTGTCCTCTGCATCAGCTCCTGCTTCCTGACCTGCTTGAGTTCCAGTCCTGACTTCCTTTAGTGATGAACAGCAGTGCGGAAGTGTAAGCTGAATAAACCCTTTCCTCCCCAACTTGCTTCTTGGCCATGATGTCTGTACAGGAATAGAAACCCTGACTAAGACAAAGGCATAGGAGGAATGGGATGAGGAATTGTGGGAAGGAAGACCGGGAAGTGGGAAATGACTGCATTGAAAAAAGTAAAAGTAATAAAAAATAACAAAATTAAAGAAAAAAATGAACTCAGAAACACTGACATTAAGGGGCAAAGGCACAGAAAATAATTGTAGATGAGGATAATCTAACAATATGAAAAGTTTCTCTTTCAGCTATAGAAAATATTTTATGTATATATGTTATACATTATATGTCCAATTTAGATATTTTGTATTTTTTTGTTCTCTTATAGATGAAAGGACAGAAGAAAGAAAGAGAGAGAGAGAGAGAGAGAGAGAGAGAGAGAGAGAGAGAGAGAGAGAGAGAGAGAGAGAGAGAGAGAGAGAGAGAGAGAGAGAGAGAGAGAGAGAGAGAGAGAAAGGAGGAAAGGAGAATTGGTATTAATTATACTCTGACCCTTCTTTGAAAGGACTAAATACTTTCCTAGTCTCTCAGTTAATGACCAATTCTTCTATTTTATTTTAAAATTTCCGTGAGTCCAAATTTGTTAATAAATATCTCTTTTCCTGAAAACATAATACATTGTAATATTTTCCTTCATATTTGAGAGATATGCATTAGCATTTTACTCTGCCATATATCTCCATATGGAATTTCATAATTTTTATTGAATTTATAATGAAAATAGGAAATTAGCATATCCAAATATGATTTTCCTTTGAAAAACTCATAATTATTTCATGATTTTCATGAATATTCATTAAAATACAATGTAATGCCTATATAGAAGTCAAATACTGTTATTAGAAGCACACTATTACATAGAAGTACATTATAATATAAGTATATTATTCACTAATTAAAAATGGTAATTTACAAAGAATATGAAATTAGGAGATATCATCAAGTGTCAAGCTGAGCAAGGACCATTAGTGGAATTCTTCAAATATAAAAAGAAGCCATTCCTACTAATTGGTAAGATTTATGATGTGGTAACAGTGCATGAGTTCACTAAATTGCAATAAGGGTTATCTAGTGTTTCATGTTCACAAAATGATGACTTCCATTATGAGACATTTGTTGAGCATGAGCTATTCCCACCACCAAACAAGAAGACATACCTGTCCATTACTTAGCAAAGTTCATCACTAAAATTTGTTTTAGTTGTACTACAAGTTTTAGTTGTCAATTTCATGTCCTTGTTGTAAGCAATATAAGACACTCTTTCCTAGTATTATGTTCACTTTGTACTCATATGGAAATCAATTCAATCAGCTAAAAGAAAAGACATACCTTTGTCAGCATTTGCCATGATTAATCTCCCAGTTCTTTGTGAGGATAACAAAAATAGACAAAAACAGATTGTTCAGCTCACAGAGAATGGCATTTGTTTAAACCACCACTCCTTCATGTGTATTGATGACGTAATGCTTATTAGAATGATAAGGGCACTTGTACATGGTGCCTTCCACACTGATCATTCTTTTAGTATCCTGTTATCCTCCCTTCATGCAACATATGTAGGTTTACTGTTTTCTCCACAAACATAGAAGAATTTTTATGCTGTTTTTCCAACATAAGATTCCTGCTGCACTGGCCAGATGATTTGCATAATGCTCCCAGGAATGTATTTTTTCAGCTTCAGGGGCTGGTGATAATCTGGATTTCAACAATTGTGTTCTGTTCACATGGAAAATGGCAGATTCTGTTCTCCAGGAGGAGCTTAAGAGGCTAAGATTTCTTTGTCTCTCCCTGCCTCTGTCTCTATCTCTGTCTATGTCTCTCTATCCATCCATCCATCTATCCATCCATCCATCTATCCATCCATCCATCTATCCATCCGTCCATCCGTCCATCCGTCTATCTATCTATCTATCTATCTATCTATCTATCTATCTATCTATCTATCTATCTATCTATCTATCTATCTATCCGTGTGTCTCTGTGTTTGTATTTGTGTATGTGTGTGTATATGTCTGTTTGAGTGTATGAGTGTGAGTGGGTGCTTTTTGTGTGTTTGAGAGAGACAGATAGAAAAGAAAAAGACAGGCAAGTTCAGTCTAATCCAACTTGGCTTATTTTCTCAAAGTTATTCAGCACAGCAAGGTAATTGAAAAATGTACTCTGGTTAAATCCACTTTTACTATTAAGTATTGGCCTTATTTTTCTCCTTTTCAGTTTTCAGCTGCATATAAACAAATATAAATATTTATATGTAGCTCCCTTTTGTTTTCTATTTATGCAAAATACATTCTTTATAGAGAAACTTTCATACTGTGTGTCCTTTTAATTCATTCTTGAACTTTAGATTCTATCTGAAGGCTGAAGACTCTGTGAAGTCTTGGGACACACAGATCACAATTCTATAATTAATCTAAAATTGTGACTTGAAAAATTTTAAATTGTAATAGTTCTTTCCATCTTCATGTTCTGATTTGTTTCAACCTTACCAGACAATGATTTTTCTCCAACTCTCTATTTGCAATTCCAGCTAATACATAAGTACAAAACTATTTGAAAGGGGACAAATTTATTTACACAATTTAGAGCAACATTGTACCATTCCTTAGTTACTAAACACAAGTTCTGTGCTGATGTTGACTATAAGAACAGGGAATCTCACTCTACAGAGATGAAGTAATTGTTTATGTACATCAGTGACCAAAATACAAGAAAAAAAGATTTATTAGTTCCTAAACACAGATTCCTTTATTATGCTTGCACTCTAAACCAATCAGCCTGCAATCTATCCTACCGACACAGTCAGAGTAGTACTGCATAAAATCTATCCAAATTGAAGATCTTTAAAGGAAGGAGAATTACATTCCACTGTTCAGAACTAAGTATGCAGTCAACTACATCCATTTGCTAGAAGGTTCTTAGTTGCATTTTTCACTGTGGAGTATATTTGAATAACACAGTTCAGGAAAGTTTCTCTTGCTGCTAAGTGCATTAGGCATATCAGCATATCTCAAACAAAGTGGAGTTGCAGGTCCATAAGCTAATCTTTCTGATTGCATATTGAAAAGCTACTACATCCTTGAAACATACCCTGGAGAGACTGAAAAGGTGGTGGTGGGGAGGAAGTATAGCCAACCAAGAAAGGATTGCTGGCATAAACAACAGTTTTCTGTTACCTGATGTATAGTGCTGTGTTTCTTGGGGCAGAATGTCAAGAACAGCTCTCTTCTTTGCTGGAGGCTAACATAAGCAAGGGCCTTTACAGCCCTCTTCAACTCTGACAATTTTAGAATGGTTTGTTTGAGGTTTGTTTTGAATTTTGAAAGTATTTTAAAACATAAGAGTAATTAAATGTTCTTCTGGGTACTTATCCTCAGTGTATTGACATTATAGCCATCTAAAACTTCATGGGAACTCCCTGTTGTCTACTGTTATTTAATAGCATTCCAACTTCATATCACAGTATTTAATTACCCTTGACAGACATTTATCCTGACACAATTTCTACTCCAATAGTTTCATTTGTCTATGTTTTGTAATTGATCTTTTATTGAAGATGTTAGGGGTATGTGGACAAGTTTGTGCCATTTTCAACATTGTTCCCTAAAAGTAGGAAGATGGAGTTATTGTTCAGCTCTTTCCTCACTGGGGTTGTTATTGATGAATAAACACATGTTCAAATGCTTGCAAACTAAAGCCTCTTGACCTTCATTTACTGTCATCATTTCTGTTAATTGATATTTCCTCTAGAGATGACAATATGCAGTATTATAACAGTCATAATATCCCCAAGCAGTGCAGCATGGCCAAGTATTCACATTATAATTTGATGTATTCAGAAGTAAAAATATTGTGCCATATTTTTCTTCAGCAAACCCCCCCACACAGTTACATATAGAGCAATGGGCTGCAAGTTTCTCTTCAAGATTCCTGAAGAACATATGACATTTTGTAAGAATAAAGGGAAACTATCTATAGTTTAGAACAAGTTAGTGATATCAGTGTTCAAAATAAACTGCAGCATCAGGGGGAGCCTCCATTCTAGGAAGGTGTTTGGAATAAAGCAGTCAACTTAAATTCTATATGCCCTTGAATTAGGTTTCTTCTCCCACCAACTTGAACCTAGAGAATATCTGAAAAGAGGTGAATTTGACTTCAATCCTCACTCTAGGACACCCACTCACTTAAGGAAGAATATCTACTGTACTCTTGGGCATGAATGAGCTTCAATGTTTCTTGAGTTATATCCTTTGCCATACTGCTTTAGAAAGTTATGAGTTGACAGAACTATAGAACAGTCTACAGAATATGTGATCCTATTCAATGACATGCATGTCTAAGACAGGTATCTGAGTTTGATATTACCTAAATAAGCAGCATATGGGAACATAAAAATATGTTGTATTACAGGATCCTGCCTGAGTCTATCTTCACACTTGACCATGATCAAAATTAGAGACACATCACAGAGAATCCTGCTTCTAACTTTGAGTTTTAAAGAATTTATTCCATACTCTTTGTGAAATTTTCATATCTATTGTATATTTGTTCATGTGATTCAAGATCAGTGTATTGTCCTGGCCACACCAGAGATAATTACTGAATAAGCAAAAGAGAATTTTTCAGAATATGGACTGTGGTATTCTCTGTATAAATACAATACAAAGAAATGAAACTTCATTATGTTTGATCATGAGTCATTTTTAATACATTGCAAACTTCACTATGTATTTCAGGGAAAGTGTCAGAAACTTTCAAAAGTAAGATTTGAGTTATAAACACAAACGTGTTATTTTAATATCATATAAAGATTAGTGGAAATTTAATTTTGCTATATTTTCTGGAGTTCAGGTATTACAAAGAACATTTTTAGAAAATAGTATTTTATGTAAATTTTCTATTAAATAATTAGAAATATTGGTGCTAATTATTTTATATAATCTAAATCTCCATTCTTATTTTAGGTTGTGTGACCTGTGGGTTTCTCAGTGAAATACCATAAACTTCAGGTCCAAACCAGTACAGGTCTGGAAGTAGTCCTTCAACACAGCTCTGAAACATCTCCCTTTCCATTAACATCTATTTTATTCAAGATAGAAAAAAATTCAAATCAAGGGCAAAAATGAAGTGTTACAATGGATTTTATTCATGGTATTATAATGCAAGAAAAGATGTTAAATTTTACTAATTAGTTGTATCTGTTGCACAAACAAACCAAGTGAGATACTGAAGTTTACAGAAAGAGGAATTTAAATCTCATAACCCTGAAAGAACTAGATTTTTTGTGATGAAAAAAAAAAGTTCTTGGATACCGTCAGTCCCAAGGGACTCTCCTCCCACTGATATCCATCAAGAGTATGCTCTGCTACATAGGTGGCCAAAACCATGGGTTGCTCCATATGTATTCTTTGGTTTGTGTGGTCCAGTACCTGGACTGCTCTGTTGACACTGTTGCTCCCTCCTTGGGGCTGCAAACCTCCTTAGCTCCTTCAGTCCCTTCTCCAACTCTTCCATCAGGGATCCCCCATCTTAGTCCAATGGTTGGCTGCAAGCTTCTACCTCTGTCCTTGTCATGCTCTGGCATAGCCTCGCTTCAGTGTGCAGCAATGCCAGTGTGGGAGGACAGGAGTGGGTGGGTGGGGGAGTACCTTCATAGAGGTAGAGGGAGGGAGGATGTGATGGGGGATTCCCAAGGGGAGACCTAGAAGGGGAAAATATTTGAAAGGTAAATAAAGAAAATATCCAATCAAAAAAGAAAAAAGGAAAGAAAAAAGAAAAAAATGGTCTTGGATAAATCTCTCCCAAACCCATTTAGAACAAATTAGATGAAATCATTGCTTGTGTATTGCATCTTAGTGTCCACAGGACATTTTCTTTTGTCATGATTGTCCTACAGATTTTAGTGTCTTAATTCTCATAAGTCTCCACTTCAACTTGTTTTAATCTCTGATGTGGATAAGTAAAATTTTTGAACATTAATGTTAGTAGAGAAGTTAAGTCCTACTCTATAATAGCTTGGAGGAAGCCAATCAGGATGCCTATTCTTATACAAAATTCCGGCCAGAGTACACACATGCAGGTAGCTTAGGTTTTTGTACTACCTCAGCATGCCATGATCTTGGAGATAATGTATATTTCCATTCAAGCAGATCCAGTCTTTTCCATTGGAGTCCATCTATGAATGTCCCTGCTATAGGAACTTCAGATTGTTACTGCTTAATACCAACAGGAAACACTCTATGTCACTTCATCTTTAAGAGAAGTGACATAATACTCTTGGAACTCTTCACATAGCTGTACCAACTAGGAGATTTGCATATTGCCCCCTAGGGTGCCTCTCTCCTTACAAGTCCAAGATAAAAGATAACCCCTCTTTCTGACTTAACTACTCAGGACTCTTCATGCCAAGTTCTTAGAATTAGGTGCCTTGCTCAGCTCCTGGGGATGCTTGTGCTCTGGAAACCTGGTAAGGAGAGGAACAAAGATGAAGATGAAGAAGGAGAATGTGGAGGGATGGGAATTTCTGAGGAACTGCTGATGCAGATGCATGTTCTGACCATGTGTATCCAGGAATGGTCATGTGAGGGTTACAGCTTAAGGGGAGGAAAACCAGTGTTCTTGTGGCATCTCTGACAAATACTGAAGTGGACAGAGAGCTTCCATGTTTTCTCTACATTGATATTTTATGTGCAACATTTTAGAATATCAATGTCAGTCATGAATACAATAAGTTGGAAATAGAGAAAGGAAGAAAAAAACATTTTAAAGTATCATTATGTTTGTTCATAACCTTTCATTTCTCTTATTTCAGGATGGAGTGTCAGTTTCCATCTCCTGCAAGTCTAGTAAGAGGCTTCTGTATAGTAATGCAAGACTTATTTACATTGGTACTGGCAGAAGCCAGACCAGTCCACCCAGCTTCTAATCTATCTCACATCTACCTGTGCCTCTGGAATCCCAGATAGATTCAGTGACAGTGGGTCAGGAACAGATTTCACACTGAGTATCAGTAGAGTAGAGGCTGAGGATATGGGTATTCATTTTTGTCAGCAAGGTCTAGAACTTCCTTTCACAGTGATACAACCCTGAACACAAACCTCTCTGCTTAAGCATCCTAGCTGCACCATGTCCTTCTTGTTGGGAGATCATTACAACAAATTCTCAAAATGTTTGATTGAAGAAAAAAACCTGAAGAATGAGGACTAATTTAGAGCTAAGACTTTACAAGTGGGTAGGTATCTGTGTGCTTTGCTTTACTTAAGGTACCAATTGTCTTCACTAACAATGTTGTTATAAAATAAGTAACTGGAAAAGGAACAGATTCCTCTCAAAATGGAAAAAAGAGAAATGTATACTCTAAGATTAATGAGTGTAGTCATGAAATATAGCCACATAATATAGTTTGAGACTGACTTGTGCTACAGAAAGTTATTTTTTTAAATTTTTTTTCCAATATTTTGTTTGTTTTGTGGTACATTTGTGTGTGCTGGTACATTTATGTATGCATACTGCTTAAACAATATTTGATATTGTCAAGATTACTTGTGTCTCATTCCCTTTCTAAATTCTCTTATAACAGGACCTTCTCCACTTTGGAAAGTAATACACAGGTGTGGCATAAGGGTATTATTTATTTTGTTTCTATGTTTCAGAAAAGATCTTGGTACAATTATAGCAAGCAAAATTACCACATCTCAGAGGACTCTCAAATTTTCAGTTATGGTACAGAATGAAGATTGGACATCTCCAGAATTCAAAAGATGAGTACTTGAAAGGAAACAGAAACCTAGGATTGTGAGATAACAAAGGTCTTGATCAATAGAGTGAGAATGAATAAAATAAAAACAACAAATATTCACAATTCCAGGAGATTATCATCTCAGAGTGAGAATGGGGGTGTAAAGAAATGTAGGAAGAGACCAAATGTTCTGGATTTCTCCCTGTGGTGAAAGAACAGCACGGATTCCCTTGTAAACAAAAGGGAATACTGTGGCTATATTTACATTAAATTGATACAAAATATTGTTGTCCAAAATGGGATAGCTAAATTGAAAAAAAATACCTCAATAAGATTGCACTATAAGGCATTTTTCAAAATTAATAATTGATGAGGAAGATCAAAGCCATTGTGGGTGGTCCCATCCTTTGCCAGGTCCTGGGTTCTATAAGAGAGCAGGCTAAGAAAGCCCTGAGGAGGGCGGTGGTGGCGCACGCCTTTAATCCCAGCACTTGGGAGGCAGAGGCAGGAGGATTTCTGAGTTCGAGGCCAGCCTGGTCTACAAAGTGAGTTCCAGGATAGCCAGGGCTACACAGAGAAACCCTGTCTCGAAAAATCAAAAAAAAAAAAAAAAAAAAGAAAGCCCTGAGGAGAAAGCTAGTAATCAGCACTTCTCCATGATTTTTGCATCAGCCTCTGCCTCCAAGAATCTGCCCTGTTCATCTGGTGATATTGAGGTGTAAGACAAACACTTTTTCCTCCAAGTTGCTTTGGTTATGGTGTTTCATTAAAGCAATAGTAACTGAAACTAAGACAGATGTCATCAATCTTCATTAAAGATATATATATATATATATATATATATATATATATATATATATATATATATATGCATGCAAACAACATCTGGAGTTGGATAAAAAAGAGAGGGAAGAATCAAGGTATCAGAAACAAGAGTTCAATAGCACAACTGGTGTTGCTGTGGGAAAATGGAAAATCAACACAGTACCAGTAGTAAAGGAAGAGACATTGAGGTTAGAAGCTGTGAGATAGAAATCTGAGTAATAATGGAAACTTGAATAGAAAAAGTTATTTTAATTTCATTTGTTTTACTTATTCACTTTATGCCTTGCTTACTGATCCTCTCAGTCACTCCCTCCCACAATGCTTCTCAGAAAACTGATAAAGTGGTCTCTTATTTGTAACAAAATCACCATTGTTCAATTTTATCAATGAAAACTCAGGAGCCAGAGGCTTATGACAGCCTGCTAACTCAGAGGCAGAGAAAGAACCCAGCTGATCTTTCTACTCAGCCCACATCCTAAGAGACAGAAAACATGCCCCTCTCCCACAGTCTCAAAAAAAATCTCCATCAAACTCAATGACCCCCTTCTACTTCCTGTGGACCTCTCTATCAGTTCTCCTGACAACATTTTATACTCTGTGTTTTCTTTTTCTTAAAATTCTATATTCTCTTCATGTCAACTGGTTGCATGCTTTGCCTCTTCACCCATGGTTGACTTTAATTCTGTTTATAATATTCGATCAAGAAGGCTCTTGAATTAAAGGATGTGCTAAGGCTGAGCCATATCCCAAAATAAAAATAGATTTTTCCAGTATGTAACACAATCTTTAGGTTCACAGCATGATCAGATATCCTGCAACATGGGTTTCTGCTTGTCATGAGTCATTACTTTTTTATCTGCATCCAATAATCTACTACCTCAGGCAAAAGGCTCCAATAATAACCCCCAATAGATCAAACTTAGTAACTCACTAGAATACCCAGGCTATTCTGACCTATACCCTACAAACAGCTACTCTGTTTCCCCAATAAAAAATGGCAAGGTTATTCTCCGATGCAGGTTGTATCCTACAAGTATACTTTTTGTGATGCTCTGTAGAGTGATGTCATGAGATTTGTTTATATTTATTTATATGTCTTCCCAATGGCCACACTGGGGAAATAAAAAAGACACATTGTTTCTTCCTTTTCTATTATTACAAATATTTATTTTTATAATTTTATACTGTTTTAAATTTATTTATTTTATCTCATATAGTATATTCCAAATACAGGTTCCTCCTGCACTCTGCTCCTCCAAGTTATTTCTCCTCTCTCTCCTTTATATTCATTCCTACTCTATTTTCATTCAGAAAAAACAGGCCTCCCAGGGTTACAATCACATGTAGCACAACAAATTAAAAAAAAAAAACTAGGCACATATCTTCATATCAAAGCTGAATAAGGCAACCCAGTAGAAAAAAAAAAAAGGGTCCCCCAAACCAGCAAATGAGTCAGAAACAAGTTCCACTTACACTATTAAGATTCCCACAAGAGCAACAAGCAACATAGCCATAAAACATATGTGCAGACCTCTCTCAGTCTCATACAGGATTCCTGCCTGGTCCCTTCAGTTCTAGGTGAGCCACAATGAGCCATGATTAGTTGATTCTGAGGCCCATTCTTTTGTGGTGTCCTTAGCCCCTCTGGCTACTACAGTTCTTATTCTCTGTCTGAGGATCCAGAACTCTTCCTAATGTTCAGCTGTGGGTGTCTCCATCTCTTCCCATCAGTTGTTAGACAAAGTCTCTCTGATGACAATAATACTAGCCTCCAATCTATGGGTATACCAGAATATCATTAGAAAATATTTTGTTAAATATTTTTTCTATTTTTAGACAGTTGTGTTTGGTTGTATGTTTGGTCTCTTGGCTATCTACCCTCTGGTTCCCGGACATTCTGGCAGTTTCAGGCATGGGTTCCTTGTGGCATGGGTCTTAAGTTTAACCAGTCATTGGTTGAAACTCTCACAAGATCTGGGACACAATAATCCCATTACTATGAATTTTCACTAAGGTTACAATCATAATGGAATTTCCATTGCACTAGGTTTTCCCATCACCCTCAAAATGCCCCTCAATTCTAATGGTCTCTTCCTCCTTCCCTCCCTACTCTGATTTTGCCTGTTTCCATCTTCACCATATTTCAGTTTATCCATGAAAAAGATTGTTTATCCTTCCCAGGGAGCTCTATGAATTTCTTCTAGACCTTTCCTTGTTTCTTTTTCTTCTTTCTTTCTTTTTTCTTTCTTTCTTTCTTTCATTCATTAAAAAAGGAAGTAAAAACATTTTATAATAAAATTGAAGATTTACATGGAAAATATTTCTGATAAAATTGAAAAAATATAGAGAAAAGCACATTAAAATTAACAATTTTCATGGAAAATTATACAGATAAAATGGTACATATGAAAAACATTACTAGATTCATTGAAAAGAGGAATTACAACCATTTTCTGATAAAATTGAAGATTCACATAAAAAATATTGTTTCTAATGTCCCTGGGGCTGTGGATTTAGGATGATTTTTGAATTACTAAAATAAGCCTTGCAGCTGTGGCCATCCCTGTCCAGATGCAGCTGATTTGCATGTGTTGAGATCATATCCTATTGCCCCAAAGACTTAATAATCTAATCATACACAGTAAAACAGCTACTCGTAGTCAAGAGAAGTCATAGAAATGAGGCCCTCCATTCAGTTACTGGTGCTGCTATTGTTCTGGCTTCATGGTAAGGAGTATATCATTGAATATGCTGAAAAAAAGTATGATCAGAAATATCTGGTCCTTAGGTAAATCCTCTTTGAGCATGATTACTTTCCTAGTGACTGATATCCTTTTTAAAAAAATATTTAGGTGCTCAGTGTGACATCCAGATGACACGGTATCCATCCTCACTGTCCACATCTCTGGGAGGCAAAGTCACCATCATTTGCTGGGCAAGTCAAGACATTAACACGAATATAACTTGGCATCAATTCAAGCCTGGGAAAGCTCCTAGGCTGCTCACACATTACACTTCTGTACTATAGTCAGGCATCTCATTGAGGTTCTGTGGCAGTGGTATGGGAAATATTATTCCTTCAGCATCAGCAACCTGGAGTCTGAAGACAGGGCAACTTATTACTGTCTATTTTATGATAATCTTCTTCCCACAGTGATACATGTCATAACATAAACCACCCAGGGAAGCAGAAGTAAGAGGATAGTTTGCCCCAAATTATTATCCTATGTTTTACCCATTTTGCTAAGAGATTTTTTTGTTTGCCAAATTGCAAACTCCATTGGGATCATTTAGTAGAAAGAGAACAGAAAAAAAATGAAAAAAATATCTAAATATCTATTCTTTTAAGAGCCCTGGATCAAAAACATGGCTATGTTTCCAATGATCAAAATGTATTAAATCAATTTTCTTGAATAATTTAAGAATTACATCAATTGAGAGTTATATGATTACAGAGAATCTGTGTGAACACACATGCATAAACAGAGAGAGAAAGAAAAAGAGACAGAAAGAAGAAGAGGAAGAGGAAGAGAAAGAGAGAAAGAGAAAGAGGAAGAGGAAGAGGAAGAGAGAGAGAGAGAGAGAGAGAGAGAGAGAGAGAGAGAGAGAGAGAGAGAGAGAAAGAGAGCTGTAACTATTGTATTAAACTAAACTGATCTACCTTCAGCTTTTAAAAATCCTGAAGTCAATCAAGAATGTATAGGAACATGTTATTCTCAGAAGCTCCCTGCAACCAAAATCCATCTTCAGTAGACAGAAAGGCTACCTGATCATTTGATCATGTGATCCTCAGATGTGTTCAGGAAAACAATGTGAGTGATCATGTGTTTCCATGCCTGCATCACCTCAGCCATCGATTCTATCTACACTCCTACTTAAATATTTCAATAATTATGTTATAATTTCATGCTTTTTAATCTCCTCTCATGGATGCTTCTTTCGTAAGCTCTACATGAACTCTTTGAAAGAAATAAGGCTCTGAGAAATGTGCTTTCAGATATTGTGGTGATGAACATTGATATTAATGTAATCTCCTTGGGTCCAACTCTAACACATTATTTATTACGTTTTGTTTCTGAGAATAAAGTTGAATGTACCTCTATGTACAAAACTGGGATATAGCAAAATAAATTCAAAAATAAAATTATATACTAAGTAGTAAGAAGAAATTGTATGAAATGTATAAAACAGAAATACCAAATGACTGGTTTAGATATAGTGAGATATGCTTCAGTTTTGCAAATGAAATTGGGCTATAAATATAGAATTCAAAGTACTATATTTCATGATTTTGGGTGTCTGTAATTTTAATAACTCATATAATGTTGTAATAACCTACAATTTTATTATACTGATGCTCAATAAATATAGTGAATGTGTTAAGAATCTAAGGAATATGCTTTCTGATATTGTGGTGATGAAGATTTGAAGTCTTATTAGCACATCAATCATAATCATAATCATGATAATAATAATAATAATAATAATAATAAATAATTACTTGGGTCCAATTCTAACAGTTTGTTTCAAAAGAATTATTTTAACAAAATGATTAAGTTTTTAAAGTCTTTGCTATTATTATTTAGATAATGTCATGGAAAAGGTATGCTTTTAATTTTTTTTATTTTTTTTATTTTATTTTCTAAGTTTTTTTTAATTTACATTCCAAATCATTTCCCCTTTCCCATTTCCTCCCTCCCCGAAAATCCAAGAAGCCCCCTTCCCTCCCTCGTTTTCCCATTCAACACCCTCTCCTTTCTCTGTCCTGGCGTTCCCCTACATCCAGTCTTTCCAGGACCAGGGGTCTCTCCTTCCATCTTCTTAGAAATCTATTGATATGCTAATTGTATCTAGGATATTCCTAGATTCTGGGTTAATATCCCCTTATCAGTGACTGCATACCATGTGTGTTCAAATGTGATTGGGTTACCTCACTAAGGATGATATTTTCAAGTTCTGACCATTTGCCTAGGAATTTCGTGAATTCATTGTTTTTAACTGCAGAGTAGTATTCCATTGTGTAAATATACCACATCTTCTGAATCCATTCCTCCGTTGAGGGACATCTGGGTTCTTTCCAGCTTCTGGCTATTATAAATAAGGCTGCTATGAACATAGTGAAGCATGTGTCCTTATTGCATGCAGGTAAAGTCTCTGGGTATATGCCCAGGACTGGTATAGTAGGATCCTCCGGGAGTGTCATGCCCAGTTTTCTGAGGAACAACCAGACTGCTTTACAGAGTGGGTGTACCAGCTTGCATTCCTACCAGCAGTGGAGGAGTGTTCTTCTTTCTTCACATCCTAGCCAACAACTGCTGCTTCCTGTGTATTTGATCTTAGCCATTCTGACTGGTGTGAGATGGAATCTCAGGGTTGTTTTGATTTGCATTTCCCTAATGACTAAGGATGATGAACATCTCTTCAGGTACTTCCCAGCCATTACATTTTCTTCAGGTGAGAACTCTTTCTTTAGCTCTCTATCCCAATTTTTAATAGGGTTACTTGGCTCTCAGGAAACTAATTTCTTGAGTTCTTTGTATATATTGGATATTAGCCCTCTGTTGGATGTAGGGTTGGTAAAGATAATTTCCCAGTTATTTGGTTGCCGCTTTGTCCTTTTGACAGTGTCTTTTGCCTTAAGAAACTGGAATTTTATGAGGTCCCATTTGTCAATTCTTAATCTTAGAGCATAAGCTAATGGAGTTCTGTTCAGGAAATTCTCCCCTGTGCCCATATGTTCAAGGTTCTTCCCTAGTTTCCTTTCTATGTTTCAGTGTGTCTGCTTTTGTGTGGAGTTCCTTGATCCACTTGCAATTGAGCTTAGTGCAAGGAGATAAGAATGGATAAATTTGCATTCTTCTGCATGTTGACCTCCAGTTGAGACAGCACCATTTGTTGAAAAGGCTATCTTTTTTCCACTGGATGATTTTAGCTCCTTTGTCAAAGATCAAGTGACCATAGGGGTGTGGATCCATTTCTGGGTCTTCAATTCTGTTCCATTGATCTACATGCCTGTCACTGTACCAATACCATGCAGTTTTTAACACTATTGCTCTGTACTATAGCTTGAGGTCCGGGATATTGATTTCCCCAGAAGTTCTTTTACTCTTGAGAATAGTTTTAGTTATCCTGGGTTTTCTGTTATTCCAGATGAATTTTTGAAATGCTCTTTCTAACTCTATGAAGAATTGAGTTGGGATTTTGATGGGGATTGCATTGAATCTGTATATTGCTTTTGGCAAGATGGTCATTTTAACTATATTAATCCTGCCAATGCATGAACATGGAAGATTTTTCCATCTTCTGAGGTCTTTTCAATTTCTTTCTTCAGAGACTTGAAGTTCTTGTCATACAGATCTTTCAATTGTTTGGTTAGAGTCACACCAAGATACTTTATATTGTTTGTGGCTATCATGAAGGGTATCATTTCTCTTACTTCTTATTCAGTCTGCTTATCCTTTGAGTATAGGAAGGCTACTGATTTGCTTGAGTTGATTTTATATCCGGCCACTTTGCTGAAGTTGTTTTTCAGATGTAGGAGTTCTTTGGTGGAGTTCTTTGGGTCGCTTAAGTATACTATCATATCATCTGCAAATAGTGATAGTTTGACTTCTTCCTTTCCAATTTGTATCCCTTTGACCTCCTTTTGTTGTCTAATTTCTCTAGCTAGTACTTCAAGTACTATATTGAAAAGATATGAAGAGAAAGGGCAACCTTGTCTAGTCCCTGATTTTAGTGGGATTGCTTCAAGTTTCTCTCCATCTAGTTTGATGTTGGCTACTAGTTTGCTGTAAATTGCTTTTACTATTTTTAAATATGGGCCTCGAATTCCTGATCTTTCCAAGACTTTTAGCATGAAAGGATGCTGAATTTTATCAAATGCTTTCGCAGCATCTAATGAAATGACCATGTGTTTTTTTTTCTTTGAGATTGTTAACGTAGTAGATTATATTGATGGACTTCCTTATATTGAACCATCCCTGCATCCCTGGGAGGACACCTACTTGATTGTAGTGAATGACCATTTTGATCTGTTCTTATATTCGATTGGCAAGAATTTTATTGAGTATTTTTGCATCAATATTCATAAGAGAGATTGGCCTGAGATTCTCTTTCTTTGTCGGATCTTTGTTTGCTTTTGGTATTAGCTTAATTGTGGCTTCATAGAACGAGTTAGGTAGTGTTCCTTCTGTTTCCATTTTGTGGAATAGTTTGAAGAGTATTGGTGTTAGGTCTTCGTTGAAGGTCTGATAGAATTCTGCACTAAAATCATCTTTTGTGCTTTTTTTGGTTGGAAGACTTCCAATGACCACGTCTATTTCTTCAGTGGTTATAGGACGGTTTAGATGGTCTATTTGATCCTGATTTAATTTTGGTATTTGGTATCTGTCTAGGAAATTGTCCATTTCCTCCAGATTTTCTAGTTGGGTTGAATACAGTCTTTTGAATTAGAATCTGACGATTTTTTGAATTTCCTCAGTTTCTGTTGTTATATCTCCCTTTTCGTTTCTGATTTTGTTAATTTGAATACAGTCTCTGTGCCCTCTGGCTAGTCTGGCTAAGGGCTTATCTATCTTGTAGATTTTCTCAAAGAACCAACTCCTCGTTTTGCTGATTCTTTGTATGGTTTTATTTGTTTCTACTTGATTGATTTCTGCCCTGAGTTTGATGATTTCCTGCCTTCTACTCCTCTTGGATGTATTTGCTTCTTTCTGTCCCAGCGCTTTCAGGTGTGCCGTTAAGCTGCTAGTGTATGCTGCCTCCCGTTTCTTTTTGGCGGCACTCAGGGCTATGTATTTTCCTCTTAGCACTGCTTTCATTGTGTCCCATAAATTAGGGTATGTTGTGCCTTCATTTTCATTAAATTTTAAAAAGTCTTTGATTTCTTCCTTTATTTCCTCCTTGACCAAGTTATCATTAAGTAGAGCATTGTTCAGCCTCCATGTGTATATGGGCTTTCTGTTGTTTTATATGGTCGATTTTGGAGAAGGTACCATGAGGTGCTGAGAAGAAGGTGTATTCTTTTGCTCTAGTATGAAATGTTACATATATATATATATATATATATATATATATATATATATATATATATATATTAGTTCCATTTGGTCCAAGGCTTCAATTAGATTCACTGTGTCCCTGTTTAGTTTCTGCTTTCTTGAATGATCCATTTCAGAGAGCGGGCTGTTGAAGTTACCCACTATTATTGTATGAGGTGCAATGTGTGCTATGAGCTTTCGTAAAGTTTCTTTTACAAATGAGGGTGCCCTTTACATTTGGAGCATAGATGTTCAGAATTGAGAGTTCTTTTTGGTGGATTTTTCCTTTAACCTGTATGTAGTGCCCTTCCATGTCTTTTTTCATGACTTAAGGTTGAAAGTCAATTTTATCTGATATTAGGATGGCTACTCCGGCTCATTTCCTGGGACCATTCGCTTGTAAAATTGTTTTCCAGCCTTTTCTCTGAGGTAGTGTTTGTCTTTGACACTGAGGTACATTTTCTGCATGCAGCAAAATGCTGGGTCCTGTTTATGTATCTAGTCTCTTAGTCTATGTCTTTTTATTGGGGAATTGAGACCATTGATATTAAGAGAGATTAAGGAATAGTGATTATTGCCACCTGCTATTCTTGATGCTGTCTTTATGTTTGAGTGCTTATCTACTTTGGGGTTTGATGAAAGATGGTTACTATCTCCTTTTTTCCAGGGTATAGTTTCTCTCCTTGTATTGGAGGTTTCCACCTATTATTCTTTGCAGGGCTGGGTGTGTGGAAAGATAGTGTGTAAATTTGGTTTTATCATGGAATATGTTGGTCTCTCCATCTATGGTGATTGAGAGTTTTGCTGGGTATAGTAGTCTAGGCTGACATTTATCTTCTCTTAATGTCTGCATTAGATCTGCCCAGGATCTTCTGGCTTTCATAGTCTCCGGTAAGAAGTCTGATGTGATTTGAATAGGTCTTCCTTTATATGTTACTTGGCCTTTTTCTCTTACTGCTTTTAATATTTGTTCTTTGTTTACTACATTTGGTGTTTTGATTATTATGTGACGGGAGGTATTTCTGTTCTGGTCCTGTCTGTTTGGAGTTCTGTAGGCTTCTTGTATGTTCATCGGCATCTCTCTCTTTAGGTTAGGGAAGTTTTCCTCCATAATTTTGTTGAAGATATTTACTGGCCCTTTAATTTGCAAATCTTCACCCTTATCTATACCTATAATCCTTAGGTTTGGTCTTCTCATTGTGTCCTGGCTTTCCTGGATGTTTTGGGTTACATTTTTTTTTTTTGCATTTTGCATTTTCTTTGACTGTTGAGTTGATGCTTTCTATGGTATCTTCAGCACCTGAGATTCTTTCTTCCATCTCTTGTATTCTATTGTTGATGTTTGCATCTATGACTCCTGATTTCTTCCCAAGGTTTTCTATCTCCAAAGTTGTCTCCCTTTGTGATTTCTTAGTTGTTTCCACTTCCTTTTTTAGATCCTGGATGGATTTGCTGAGATACTTCACTTGTTTGTTTATATTTTCCTGTAGTGTTTCTTTAAGATATTTTTGCATTTCCTCTTTCAGGATTTCTGCCTGTTGACCCAAGTTCTCTTGTATTTCTCTAAGCGATTTTTGTGTTTCCTCCTCATGGGCTTCCATCTGTTGATTCATAGTCTCCTGCATTACGTTAAGCAATTCTTGTGTTTCCTTTGTAAGGGCGTCTACCTGTTGATTCATTTCTTTAAGCAAATTTTGTGTTGCCTCCCTATGGGCCTCCATCTGTTGACCCATATTCTTCTGCATTTCTTTATGCAATTTTTGTGATTCCTTTGAAAGGGCATCTACCCGTTGATTCATTTATTTAAGAGATTTTTGTGTTGCCTCTTTATGGGCCTCCTAATTATGCTCTTAGGGCATTGAGGGCTCAAGGTCTTTTGAATATTCTGGGATGAATAAGCAAAGCCTTATTTGAAGAGTTACCAGATCTAGAGGAAGATCTGGAGTCTTCAAATGTTAATCCACTTATCTGTAAGGTGTATCTTGGAAAAATAAATCCCACATACATCACAGTGTAACTTCTCTATAGTTTATAGTAAGCCTAGTTGAAAACAATGGAGAAAAAAACAAAAACATATGTAGTTCAGGAGGATGCAACACTGTAGAAAATAAACAAAGAAACAAACAAAAAGAAACAAAACAAAACCAAAGCAACATAACAAAACAAACAAAACTTCCAGAAACTTGGGTTTTTACCAAATTAAACAGTATGTGAAACGACCATGTGTTTATGAGCTAAGAACATTGTAACCTATATTCTGTTGTTTGCATACTTACTTCTCAGAAACCATGAATAACTCAGACTTGCTTTCAAGAGAACAAGCTTACCCAGTGTTCTCCAGTTCAGAGCTGATACAGCTGCTGGATTGCATAATTTTCTAATATCCAAAATCTCCAAACTGATCTCAAAGGATTAGTATTGGCAGTGAAAAGATCAGCAAAGTGTGACATTTCATTGGCTATTGAGAAGTCTCTTTTACCCTTTTTTTAAATCCTGAATGTTGCTAATGGTATGAATTTATGCAAATGAAATATTGAGACACTATACCAACTCACCTCTATATTAGGGACCATAAAAAATTGGCTATGAAACAAATTGAGTGTGAATTTCATATCTACATTGTTTCTTGTCTCCTTTGTGTGAAGGATCTGAAGGTTTGTACTGTCTTCACACTAAATGAATACCATTTTACCGTGTGGTTTCCCTTTATCCTTTAGGTGTGTATATATATATATATATATATATATATATATATATATATATATATATACCTAAATATACCTAATATATATATATTCTGACCCTGTGACCTGGGTAACAATAAATTCCTGTCTTTGTGTCTATAGAGAATAAATACATTCCATAGAATTGCTGTGTATATGAATTTTCTGTACCATACTTCTCTAAAACACATCAGAGTAGGTGAAATCAGTATGTGGTTGGTGTGAGTTGTAAGAACATAATGGAAAGGGCAGAAATTATACATATGATTGCATGTTTGAAAATGTCCATAAACTTCATAATTTAACCTATTACAATTTTCATAGGCTAGTTTTAAAATGTCTCAGCAACTAAGAGAATTCAGGTTCATTAGCAGTATCTGCATGGTAGATTGAAACCATTCTAGAGTTCCATGGAATTCAAATAATACCTGAAAATGTACTTGTGAGTAACAGTATATGGACTTATTAATATTTTATATTTTGAAATATATATGTATAAAGAAATATATATTTGCTTTCAATAAAAAAATAATGAAAAAGAAACCATGAATTTAAAAGAGAGTAAATAGGAATATTTGTGAAGAAGGAGAGAAAGGAGGGAAGAAAGGAGAAAGAAAGGTCATAATTAATATACAATCTCACAAATAAAATGAGAAGTAGCTGCATCATCTTAATAACATCTACAGATAGCTATGAAAGAACTATGTAATTATTTATTTAACAGCCATAATTACTTCATATCTCAGAACCTAGGCCATGTAGGAAAATATAATAAGGAAATTCTACATTGAATAAGACAGAAATCAAAATAAGTGCAACTCTTAGACTGGTGCTTTTCTTTATAAGATGAGCATATTCTCTACAAATATACCTATATCATCTCAATGATCTCAGCCATCAATAGATCATAGGCCTCAATGAGTCTTTAACCTGGCTGAAGCTGTTCCTAGCCTTTGCTAATTTGCATGTGCCCAGAGCACAGCCTACTGATATGAGGACTTCTTCATAGCCAGGTCAGACCTGTGCTGGAGTCAACTTCACATATGTCACACACAGACATGAGTGTTCCTAATCAGATCCTTGGGTTGCTGCTGCTCTTGTTTACAGGTAAGGAAGTCTGAATAAATTGGAAAGTTATACAAATGGGTGTTGTTAGTGCTCCATGGCTCCATATAACAGGATAAATTGTGTGAGAATTTGTTTTCAATTTTCCAATCTCAGGTGCAAGATGTGACATCAAGATGACACAGTCTCCTGCCTCCCTATCTGCAACTCTGGGAGAAAGTGTCACAATTGCATGCAAGGCAAGTCAGGACATCAGCTGGTATTTATCATGGTATCAGCAGAAACCAGGGAAAGCTCCTAAGCTCCTGATCTATAATGCAGACACTTTGGAAGATGGTGTCCCATCAAGATTCAGTGGCAGTGGATCTGACACACAGTTTTCTCTCAAAATCAACAGCCTGCAGCCTGAAGATGCTGCAATATATTTTTGCCAACAGGGTAATAGTTCTCCCACAGTGATTAAAGCCATGACATAAACCACCCAGGGAAGAAGAAGTGAGAGCACAGGCTGCCACAACTCTTCTTCTGTGGTCTCCATATGCAGCAACTCCTCCCTCTTGCTAAGTTATAAAGGTCAAAGTGATAGTTTGTATAGGGATCCGGTGAACTTTTCTATGTTCTAAATCTATGTCACACCTTGAGCTGGAATCAGCTTCACACAGGTTACATACAGACGTGAGTGTTCCCACTCAGATCCTGGGGTTGCTGATGCTCTGGCATTCAAACACATTGGGAATGGATTATTCTTAAAATCTAGAGTCCATTTTTTACTGAAAGTAAGGCTTCCTGATCACATGATTCTCAGCTGTGGTGTCATCTCTCATATTATATGCATGGAGGGAGTGAGGTTTTCCTCCATTACGTGTTTGTTCATTTCTGCCCTTACTAGGAAGGCAAGTGTCTCTTCTGCTCTTCTATTGCTGTGATAGGACTTCATGACCAAGGCAATTTATAAAAGAAAATATTTAATTTTGGTATTTCTTGTTTCAGAGGATTAGCCCATTTTCAACATGGTAGTAAATGGGGCAACAGGCATGCGGACATATTTCTGGGACAGTAACTGAGAAATTACAGCATTTTCGGTAAGTAGGAAACAAAACAAGGCAAATAGCTAACTGGAAATGACTTGACATTTTGAAACTTCAAACTCCTCCAACAAGAACACACCTCCTAATAACTTCTAAACCGTACAAAACACTGGGGACCAAGCACTCAAATGTGGGAACCTATGGAGATTATACTCATTTAAAGCCCCATGGAAAGTTTCAAGATACAAATTAGTAAAACAGAACAGTGTGGAGAAGGGCAAAATAAAAGTTAGGCTGGTATATTGAGAGACAGCTAAGCAATCTTGGAGTCCACTGGACCTGAGTTACAGATACTTTCATTTTCAACCAAAACACTTGTTTACTAGAACCTAAGATGTTGCCTAAGATTTAAATCAAGCAAAAATTTATTTTGAGCATGGGGAGAATGCCATATATAGAATCCCACTTTAAGTTTTTAAAGTAAACAGGATGATACGATACCTTTCATAGCAGACAAAAATGAAAACAAAGTAAAAGTCACGTAAAACAGGCCCTGTTTCACCTTATGCATGGCTTTATTTTCTAGCCAGACTTCAAACAAGACTGCTACTAAAATGAAAAGCTGTTTTCTGAGGAATCCACATTATATTGTCTCTCTATTAGAATTAGCCTACTTGCCCACCAACAGATGAATGGATTGAAGTCATCAAAGTTAGGTATATATGAAAAATAGTATACTATCTAACTTGAAGAATGTAATTGCAATTTTGCAAGAAAATGGATCACCTTATACTGTACAATGTTAACTAATGACACATAATCTCAGCACAAAAAAATCTTACATTCTACCTCTTATGGGAAATACAGACAAAAAATATGTATATATTTAAACATATATTTCTTGTTTCCATATATTGTCATGGATACATTTTGTGATAGGGGTTTTATAAATTTCCTAAAATTTTTCTTCAGTTAAAACATTGTTGAAAATTAAAATATAATTATATCAAGTGTCCTCCATGATAATTACATTTCATGGTATCAGAACATGCTCCAAATTTCCAAAAAAGGAAAGCTAAAAGTCTTACTAGGTTATGATACCTATGAACTGAAACAGTGGCCAAAAAAGTGTGTCTAAGGGTGCAGTGCAATAGTGGTATCCATACCTTGGCAGTAACCATAACCATTTTAATTACACCAAGGCCTACTAAACAAGAAGTAAATCATATCTGGTAGTACAATCCTTGCCAACTACCTGAATGAAGTAAGATCATGGACTTTGGAAAACATAACAACACCCATTTAACTAAACCAGAATAATTTCTAGCTACACTTTTTTTATATTTATCCTTATACACACACTATCTCTCATCAAATAAGTATTTCCTTTAAGTTTTAACATAGTAATTGTTCTCTAAAACATGAAACATTTTTTTAAATTATAAGAGATTTTAATATGTATGAGAGATGTGATTGTGAATTTAAAAGGTATGAAAGATGTGAATGTGATTTTTGACCTTTGATCTCTTGGTTGCAGGGGCAGAGTATTCTTATGATTTCTGTAGAGTGCCAGTCTTTATACCAGGGTGCAGGCAACAAGGAATCCTTCCCCTGGCTGGTGGGAGTGAAAGGTCTCCTGAGGTTTGGGTATGATCAGTGAACACACTGAAATATTAAAGCTCTCCAAGGTACAGCCAGAGCAAAACAAGTTGCTGGGCCTCTTCAGTGGCCAGCACTGCCCCAGAGTTGGTGGCATGTGGTAAAATATAGCAGGCATCGAGAAGTTGAGCAGGAAGGTCAAATAAACTCACCTGGCTTGTTGGTTGAGATCAAGGTCCAGCAATCGAGAGAAAACGGTTCCCTGGAGTTGTGGTTGTTCCTGGTTGTCACCTTGACTAAATCAGGAATTAACTATAATCCAGACTTGGAAGGCTCATCCATGATCCTGATCTTGAGTCTGGGAGATACATGTTTCTGACCTGAACCTTGGCATGGAGATCTTGAAACATACTGGCTATGAATCCCTGGAGACTAAGCCAAGGAGATCCCTGAGTTCAAGGTCATCTGGGACAAAGCAAGTCCCAGATCCAGGTGTGACATCACACACGCTTAATCTGTGCCACACCTTTGCTGGAGACCTACATAAGGACACTGGAAGAAGGAAGATTCTTTTTCACCTGCTTACCTTGTGGGACTGAGCAACTGCTAGATCCTTAGACTTCATTCACAGCTGCTGCTGACTATTGTTGGGTATTCCCTTCCTATATGGAGACTACCCATAAGGTCTGTGACTCTAGAGAACCCTGACAAATAGAGAAGATGGTACCAGCATAGTGAGGTATTCCTGTGACAACCTGACCGTGTTTTTGTGGAGGACTATGGAAGAAATTTGGAACTTTGGACCTGAAGATTCATTGGGTATTTAGAGATCTGTGGGACATTCTGTAGGAGCTTGGAAGATAATGTTGAGAGCAATGCATCAGATAGAGGCTCTTGTCAGGGCTTTTCCACTATAATCTTCAATTTTAACATGTTTTTCTACATTTTTCTACAATTTTATCAAAAAAATACATTCCATGTAAATCTTCAATTCTATCATAAAATGTTTCTACTTCATTTTTCAATTAATTTAGCAATGTTTTTATGTCTACCACTTTACTCTTTAATTTTCCATGAAATTGTCAATTTTAACTTGTTTTTCTATATATCTCTTCTAGTTTTATCAGAAATATTTTCCACATAAATCTTCAATTTGATCACAAAAAGTTTTTTACTTCCTTTTTCAATAAAAGAACATGCTTTTCAAAAGAAAAAAGAAAAAAAAAGAAGCTGTGTTGCAGTGATAGCCCAGGTTGTACCTTATGCTACAGCTGTATTTGGTAATGGGTAAGAGTCACATAGGTGGTACTGGTTTTGAAGGCATGCAGGGTTCATGAAAAGCAGCTGAGACTTGGCACTGTGAGAGGTCATGGAATGCCATTGGTGAAGGTATAGACTCAGTTGTAGACTGAAGAGGTTATGAAAATGATTTGAGGCTTGACAACATGCAGAGAGCCTATGAGCAGCTGTTAGTGAAGCCAAGTTGCAGAAGACCCCACTGTATTGGAATGCCAGTACCATGGGATGATCACTGAGAACAGCAGTGTCAGTGGAATGCATCAATATGAGCTTAGAGTGCTACAGAGAACAGAGCTGGAGAAGTGACAGCACGCCTCTAGAGGAGCCCAGAAGATTGTGAGTGGATCCCAGATACTAAGTTTGTATTTGCTTTTGGTTGTGACTGTGCCCTGATACTTTTTCCTCTTGAAGTAAGAAGGTTCCTTATTTAGCAGAGTCCACAGTTAAGATATTTTGAATTGCAAAAGTACTTTGAACTTTAAAAGATATTGGATATTTTAAAGGGATTGAAATTTTAATATGTACAGACTGTGAGACAAAAGTTATTTAGATCTTCGGGATGAATAAGAAGTAAAGGTTGAAGCTTAATAGTGATATGTTTGTGTGTCAAGATGACAAGGGGTCAGTTGTAATGGCTGGTATTGTGTGTCAATTTGACACAAGCTGGAGTAATCACAGATAAAGGAATCTTCCTTGAGAAAATGTTGCCCTGAGATCCATGTGTAAGGCATCTTCTCAATTAATGATCAAGGGAGGAGGGCCCAACCCATTGTGGGTGGTACCATCCCTGGGCCGGTAGTTCTTGGTTCCATAAGAAAGCAATCTGACCATGGCAGGGGAAACAAAACAGTAAGCAGCATTCCGCCATGGCTTCTGCATCAGCTCCTGCCTCTAAGTTCCTGCCCTGTGTGAGTTCCTGTCCTGACTTCCTTTGGTGATGGACAACAATATCTAAGTATAAGCTGAATAAACCATTTTTCTATACTTTATGGCCTATGCAATACCCTATGTATTACTCAGGGTTTTCTAGAGTTACAGAACATATAGGTAGTCTCTATATAGTTAGGGAATTTTTCAATGACTTATAGCTTGTAGTCCAACTCCCCAACAATGATCAGCAGTAGCTGTGGATGGAAGTTCAAGTTGCTCAGTCCCACAAGGCAAGCAGGCCAGGAAAAGTCAGAGTAAATCTTCCTTCTTCCAATGTCCTTATATAGGTTTCCAGCAGAGGGTGTGGCCCAGATTAAAGGTGCATGCCACCAAGCCATTAATCCCAGATGACCTTGAACTCGGAGGTCTCCTTGTCATAATCTTCTGCAATTCATAGCCACTATGAATCAAGATTTCCATGCCAAGATCCAGGTCAGAAACTTGTACCTCTGAGCCTCCAGATTAGGATCATAGTTGACCCTTCCCATTCTTGATTAGTTCATTCCAGATATAGTCAAGTTGACAACCAAGAATAGCCACTACAATCCACCCCTTTTCAACTTTACACAAATATTATCTCATGTCCACATGAAACAATAACATGGTCATGAATACACCTAACATGATATAACTATTCCTCATACAATCACAAACCCATTTGTAAATTTACAATGGGGCAATGTCCCTTGGGAACATCCTTTTAGTGTCTCAATACCAATTGATGCTAAAGAAATTGGAAGAAAGACAAATGTATCCTTAACAAAATAAGACAGAAGAATTCATACTACTTATAATCCTCATTTCTGCAACTGGTTTCATGGCCTTAGCTGGTATTTATAATGACCTTCCTCAGCTACCCTTTCTGTATTTCCTTCATCTTCAGCAAGCACCTCAGCAGGTCTTGGCTCTTTTCCTGGAGGATTGACCCATACCTTCATTCCTGATGGGTCTGGGTCCTTTGCCATCCTTCTTGGGTTAGGTTGTTGTAGTTTCCCATTGACTTTAATCACAGGACACGGTAGTACTAAGAGATGCCATAAGGGATCTCCTAAACTCCACACATAATCCTGCTTACCTCCGTCGTGGAGAGACGATCTAATTTCCCCATGGTAATCTGGATCTATCACCCCTCCTAACACTGTTATCCCTTTCTTAGCCTGTTGGTTTAAGGGCATTAGAAGCCCAAAATGGCCAGGGGGACATCTGAGCTTCCAGTTCAATGGAACGTTTGTTGTGGCTCCTGGTAGGAGCACTCCCCCCTCTGGAACCAAAACTTGTAGGCCAGCACAACCTAAAACTGTGGGGACATGAAGCAAAAATTTTCTTAGAGGGTCACTAGGAGTAATAGTGAGTGGAAATATTCCCTTTTCCACCCCTTGATTCCTGGACCCATGGATCCTGGCTATGAGAAAAACTGTACCATATATTAAATGTTGATTCAAAGCATATGCTGCCTTCTGAAGAACTCTGCCCCAGCCCTCCATACTGTTGCCACCTAATTGGCAATGTAACTGTGTCTTTAAAAGGCCCTTCTATCTTTCTATCAGACCAGCTTCTTCAGGATAATGGGGAACATGGTAAGACCAGTGAATTCCATGATTGTGGGCCCACTGTCACACTTCTCTGACTGTGAAATGAGTTCCCTGGTCAGAAGCAATACTGTGTGGAATATCATGATGACAGATAAGGCATTCTGTGAGTCCATAGATGGTGGTTTTGGCAGAAGCATTATGTGCAGGAAAGGCAAACACATCACCAGAATAAGTATCACCTCCAGTAAGAATGAAATGTTGTCCTTTCCACAGGGGAAGTGGTCCAATGTAGTCAACCTGATGGTCACCTCAAGGAATGGTGCCATATCAGAGGCTCAGTATTGGTTTCTGCTGTTGGCAGATCTGGCATTCAGCAGCTGCTGTAGCCAGGTCAGCCCTGGTGAGTGGAAGTCTGTGTTGCTGAGCCCAAGCATACTATCCGTTTCGGCCACCATGGCCACTTTGTTTATGTGCCCATTGGGCAATGGCTGGGATGGCTGGGGAAAGAAGCTGACTGTGCACAGAACGGGTCATCTTATCTACTTGATTATTGAACTCCTCCTCAGCTGAAGTCACCTTTTGGTGAGCATTTACATGGGACACAAATATCTTACAGCCTTTGCCCATTGGGAGAGATCTATCCACATAATTCTTCCCCAGCTGTATTTCTCACCAATTTTCTAATTGTGATCTTTCCACTTCCCTGACCATCCAACCAATCCATTGGCTACAGCCCATAACCATACATCTGGCCATTTCTTCTTTCAAACAAACTGTAATACCATGTGTACTGCCCAAAGTTCTGCCCACTGTGAAGATTTTCCTTCACCTGTATCATTCAGTGTTGTCCCAGAAAGGGGTTGTAATACTGCAGTTGTCCACTTCTAGGTGGTGTCTACATAATGTGCAGAGCCATCAGTAAAACAGGTCCTAGTCTTCTCTTCTTTAGTCAGACAGTAATAGGGAACACCCCATGAAGCTATAGGTGCATGCTTGACAGCAGATGACATTGTAACAGGAGTAGAAACCATAGGCATTTGAGCAACTTCTTCATGCAACTTGCTTGTTTCTTCAGGACCTGCTCAGGCCTGATCACTTATATACCACTTCCATTTGATAATAGACTGCTGCTGTGCATGTCCTACTTTGTGACTTGGAGGGTCTGATAACACCCAGCTCATGATGGCCAGTTCAGATAGCATAGTAACTTGGTGTCCTATTGTCAAACATTCAGTTTCCACTAAGGCCCAATAGCAGGCCAAGGGCTGTTTTTCAAAGGGAGAATAGTTGTCTGCAGATGATGGTAGAGCTTTGCTCCAAAATCCCAAAGGTGTCTTCTGTGATTCACCTATAGGGGCCTGCTAGAGGCTCCAAACAGCATCTCTATCTGCCACCAACACCTCAAGTACCATTGGGTCTGCTGGATCATACGATCCAAGTGGTAGTGCAGCCTGCACAGCAGCCTAAACCTGTTGAAGAGCCTTCTTCTGTTCCAGGCCCCACACAAAGCTAGCAGCTTTCCAATTCACTCAGTAAATAGGCCTGAGTAAAACACCTAGGTGAGGAATGTGCTGTCTCCAGAATCCAAATAGACCCACTAAACATTGTGGTTCTTTCTTGGTGGTGAGAGGGGCAAGGTGCAATAACTTATCTTTCACCTTAGAAGGACTATCTCTGCATGCCCCCATACCACTGTACTCCTAAGAATTTCACTGAGGCAGACGGTCCTTGAATTTTGGTTGGATTTATTTACCATCCTCTGATATGCATATGTGTTAGCAATGAATCCAAAGTGGTTGCTACTTCCTGTTCACTTGGTCCAACCAACATAATGTCATCAATATAGTGCACCAATGTGATATTTTGTGGAAGAGACATATATGATCAAGATCCATTCTAACTAAGTTATGACACACGGCAGGAGAGTTAATATATCCTTGAGGCAAAACTGTAAAGGTTTACTGCTGGCCTTGAAAACTAAAAGCAAATTGTTCCTGGTGGTCCTTATGGACAGGTACTGAGAATAAGGCATTTGCCAGATCAATAGCTGCATACCAGGTTCCAGGAGATGTGTTAATTTGCTCAAGTAATTAAAGTACATCTGGTACAGCAGCTGCAATTGGAGTTACTACCTGATTTAGTTTCTGACCGCCAACTGGCATTCTCCATGATCCATCTGTCTTCTGCACTGGCCAGATAGTAGAGTTAAAGCGAGATGTGGTGGGAACCACAACCCCTGCATCTTTCAAGTCCTTGATAGTGGCAGTAATTTCTGCAATTCCTCCAGAAATACAATACTGTTTTTGATTCACTATTTTCTTTGGCAGAGGCAACTCTCAAGTCTTCCATTTTGCCTTTCCAACCATAATAGCCCTCACTCCACAGGTCAGGGAACCAATGTGATAATTGTGCCAATTTCTGAGTATATCTATCCCAATTATACATTCTGGACCTTGGGAAATGACTACAGGATGTGTTCAGGGACCTACTGGAACTACTGTGAGTCGAACATCAGTCAAAACTCTGTTAATCACCTGTCCTCCATAAGCTCCTATTCTAACTGGAGGGCCACAATGTTTCTTGGGATCTCCTGGGATCAGTGTCAATTCAGAACCAGTATCCAATAGACCCCAGAAAGCCTGATTATTTCCTTTCCCCCAGTGTACATTTACCCTTGTAAAAGGCCGTAAGTCTCTCTGGGGAAGAATTGGAAGAAGACTAACAGCAAAACTTTTGGGTGTCTTATCAAGATCCTTCCTCAGAGCCTGACCACCCCTTTATTCAAGGGGTTCTGGCTCTGCAAACTGGCTCAAGTCTGGAAATTGATTTTCTCTCTGAGATTGCCTTTTGCCATTATCCAATGTAGCCTTTCTTTCATTTGTTTGAGAATTTTTCTGCTTATACAGATCAAACAGATATGCAATAGGTTTTCTATCTATTTCATGCCTGGAAACATCATGATTGATTAGCTAGTACCAAAGATCCAAATGAGTCATGCCATTATAAATTCCACCTCTCTTATACTGACCATTACTGGGTATGTCATTATAACCATTGCTTTGTCTACCCTGTCCATTATAGTAACTACAATCATCTTGTCTCTGGCAATTCAATGCTTCTACCTGGCCCTTGTTACTTCTCAGCTCAATTAAACCCATTGAATTTAATTCATCTAATTGAGCAGCAGCATCTCCAACCTTAAGGTCTGGCACAAGGAAAAGGCCAAGAACAAAACTCTTTAAATGTACTGGTGGCCCTCTCACCAGTTTGTGTCTTATAAGACTGGTGAAGGGCATATCTTCTGAACCTTCCCATTGTGGATACATAGGTTTTACCCAACATATCCACTCTAGCATTGCAATTTCCCTAAGCCTTAAAATCCCTTCATCAACACTAAGCCAAGGGATATCAGGCATCCCCAGCTCCTTTTCAGTAGGCCATCTTTTGATAAACACTTCATCCAACCATTCAAACAAACTTCTGACACCTTTTTTAATTGTGCAAGCTTCCAGATTAAACCTAGAATCTCCACTCAGAGGGCCCAAGCCAATAAACTCAGCCTGCTCTAATTTTAAGTTTCTTCTACCATTATCTCACACTCTTAAAATCTATTCCCATGCATATTTTCCACACTTCTGCTTGAATGAATCACCAAACTCATTAAGCTCCTTAGTAGTATAGTGTATTTCCTCATGGACTACAATTTCTACGTCCCCTCTCAGGGACTGTTTTGCCTTGAGTCTGACTATAGATCTAGAAGAAACCATTGGTGGGCCTTCCCACACATCCCCATCCCAAGTTATATGATCCCATTATTTGCCAATTAATGCCTTTACTTTTACTGCTTACATCCTCTGAGGCTGAGACCTGAATTTTTGCTGTAATTCAGCCAACATTATAATTAAGGCTTCAGTTTGATTTTCTGTAACTCTTTGGATGCTAGAGAGAAGATTCTCTACAAGGGTACACTTAGCAACTTTTAGATTGTTTTCTTGTGTCTTGAGCTCTTCAATTTTATCACACGACTTCTTCCTTTCCTTCATTGTTTTTTCCTGAGATGCTAAGAGCAACCAGTCAGCAAAATCATTTTTCAATTTTTCCCCAACTTTTAGAAAGTATTGTGCACCACTGAATCATCTAATTCATCAAGATACTCAAAGACATTAGCTTCTTTAAGCTTGAAATATAGTTTCAACCACGGGTCATCAATATTCTCTAAACTTCTAGGAGGAAGAGATTCTGGAGAGGTTTCAGTAGTTGAAGGTGCTGATGAACTACCAACCAACTCCAGATTTTTAAAATAGTCATCCTTATACTTCTGATCCTCTAGAACCACTTCTGGTACCAACTTCTGTATTAGTCAGGGTTCTCTAGAGTCACAGAACGTATGGGTAGTCACTATATAGTTAGGGAATTTGTCAGTGACTTATAGCTTGTAGTCCATCTCCCCAACAATGGTCAGCAATAGCTGTGGATGCTACAAGGATCTAGCAGTTGCTCAGTCCCACAAGGCAAGCAGGCCAGGAAGAGTCAGAGTAAATCTTCCTTCTTCCAATGTCCTTATATAGGTCTCTAGCAGAGGGTGTGGCCCAGATTAAAGGTGTGTGCCACCATACCATTAATCCCAGATGACCTTGAACTTGGAGATCTCCTTGTCATAATCTTCTGGAACTCATAGCCACTATGCTTCAAGATCTCCATGCCAAGATCCAGGTCAGAAACTTGTACCTCTGAGCCTCCAGATTAGGATCATAGTTGAGCCTTCCCATTCTTGATTAGTTAATTCCAGATATAGTCAAGTTGACAACCAGGAATAGCCACTACACCCTATTTTCTTAATTATATGAATACATGCCATTGCTTCTGAACTTTCTTGGTTAGCATGTTTCCAACTCAACCTTCAAGAATTGTTTTCAATGTACATCTTATTTAGGGTTACTACTATTATGATGAAAGATCATTGTGGGGAGAAATTTAGGGTGATACCTTTTTCTGTTCCCATTCTACCTCCCACATTATTGACAAAAAACCTACTAAATTTATTATAAAGCTTAAATCATCTATCAACAAGCAGATAATCATCTATTCTTACCCTCTATGTTATCTTAGCTGCCCAGCCATATTCCTCATGTCACTTGCCACGTCAGTCTTGCCTGTATTTGCTCTGCTCCATATGTCCTCATAGCAAATCCCTTGGCAACCTGCTCACTGCAATTCACCCTGAATCTCCTGCCTTATTGCCACATCTTCTTTTTTAATATTCACCCTTGTGATTATTTTCCTAGGATCTGAATTCTTGTCTTCTCTGCCTAGCTGTAGGATGATCAGCTCTTTATTAAACAGTCAAAGATAATTGGGGAGAATTCTTTACACAATATTGTTATAGGAGATAGTTCAAAAATCATGGCGATGCCAGCATCCTGACTGTAACTTGATCTCTGGCTAAAGAATTCAACATATGAGTACACAGTGTACAAGACCATCTCCAAATAGATGATGGTCAAAAGCAAGTCAAAGAGGTAATTGCCTTATGCTTCCACATCAGTGTTCATCATTTAAGGACTAAAAAACAGGAACACAAGCGCGGCAGCAACTCAGAAGTGGGAGTTGATTCAGAGGCTATGGGAGGGGTAGTTCTTACTGGCTTTGATTCTCATGGTTAACTCATCCTGTTTTCTTATGCTCTACTAACCCCTGCCCCTATCAATTACTAAGAAAATGTTCTACTGTTCTGTATAAAGTTCTATATTATGAAGGCATTTTCTCAATTGAGAAATTAGGAAATTAGGAAAATGATCTACTGTTCTGTATATAGATTTGTCTAATATCAATGCAAAATTACTCAATAAAATTCTCCCAAACTGAATCCAAGAACACTTCAAAACAATCATCCATCAAGATCAAGTGGACTTCATCCCAGGGATGAAGGGATAGTTCAATATAAGGAAATCCATGAATGTAATGGATTCACTGTATAAACAAATTCAAAGGAATAAAAACATGATCATTTCATTAGATGCTGAAAAAGCATTTGACAAAATCCAACAGCCCTTCATGATAAAAGTCTTAAAAAGATGGGGAATTCAAGGCCTATAACTAAACATAGTAAAAGCAATATAGAGTAAACCAGTAGCCAACATCAAACTAAATGGAGAGAAACTTGAAGGAATCCTGCTAAACTCAGGGACAAGCCAAGGCTGCCCACTCTCTCCCTACCTATTCAATATAGTACTCAAAAACGTAGCCAGAGAAATCAGAAAACAAAAGGAGGTCAAAGGTGTACAATTTGGAAAGGAAGAAGTCAAAATATCACTATTTGCAGATGATATGATAGTATACTTAAGTGGCTCCTAAAATTCCACCACAGAACTTCTAAACCTAATAAACGATTTCAGCAAAGTAACTAGGTATAAAATTAACTCAAACAAATCAGTGGCCTTCCTGTACTCAAAGCATAAAAAGTCTGAGAAAGAAATTAAAGAAAACCTCCCTTCAAAATAGTCACAAATAATATAAAATACTTTGATGTAACTCTAACTAAACAAGTGAAAAATCTGTATAACAAGAACTTCAAGTCTCTGAAGAAAGAAATAGAAGAAATAAAACCTCAGAAGCTGGAAAAAACTCCCATGTTCATGCATTAGCAGGATTAATATAGTAAAAATGGCCATCTTGCCAAAAGCAATCTACAGGTTCAATGCAATCCCTATCAAAATTCCAACTCAATTATTCATAGGGTTAGAAAGAGCAATTTTCAAATTCATCTGGAATAACACAAACCAGGATAGTGAAACTATTCTCAACAATAAAAGAACTTTTTGGGTAATCAGCATCCCTGACCACAAGCTGCACCACAGAGCAATAGTGACAAAAGTTACATGGTATTGGTACAGTGACAGGGAGATAGATTAATGGAATAGAATTGAAGACCCAGAAATAATCCCACTAACCTATGGTCACTTGATCTTTGACAAAGGAGCTAAAACCACCCGGTGAAAAAATGATAACCTTTTCAACAAATGGTGCTGGTTCAACTGGCAGTTATCATGCAGAAGAATGTAAATCAATCCAGTGTTGTAGCCTTGGACAAAGCTCAAGTCCAAGTGGATCAAGGACATCCACATAAAACCAAATACACTGAAACTAATAGAAAAGAAAGTGGGGAAGAACTTTGAGCACATGGACACAGGGGAAATTTCCTGAACAGAACACCAATGGCTTATGCTCTGAGATCAAGAATCAACAAATGGGACCTCATAAAATTGCAATCACAAAAGAACACACATGGTATGCACTCACTGATATTAGTCCAAAAGCTTCAAACACACAAGATACAATTCACAGACCACAAGAAGCTTAAGAAGACCAAAGTGTGGGTGCTTCAGCTCTTCTGAGATGGGGAACAAAATTCTCACAGGAGCAAACCTGGAGATAAAGTTTCAAGCATAGACTGAAGGAAAGGCCCTCCAGAGACTGTCCCATCTGGGGATTCATCCCGTAAACTGTCACCGAACCTCGACTTTATTGTGGTTGCTGAGAAATGATTGCTGAAAGGAGCCTGATTTGGCTGTCTCCTGAGAGGCTCTGCCAGAGCCTTACAAATACAGAGGCAGAGGCTCTCAGCCAACCATAGGACTGAGAGTGGGGTTTCCAGTGGAGGATTTAGAGAAAGGAATAAAGGAGCTGAAGTGGTTTACAAACTCATAGGAAGAACAACAATATCAACCAACCAGACCACCCAGAACTCCCAGGGACTAAGCCATCAACCAAGGGGCACATATGGCTCCAGCTGCTTTTGTAGCAGAGGATTGCCTTGTCAGGAATCAATTGGAGGAGAGGTCTTTGGTCTTATGAAGGCTGGATAGGTGCCCCAGCATAGAAAAATTGATGGAGGGGAGGTAGGTGTGCGGTGGGTGGAGGAACACCCTCATAGAAGCAGGGAGGATGGGATAGGGGTTTTCCACGAGGGAGGGACAGGAAAGAGGATAATGTTTGGAATGTAAATAAATAATATATCCAACAAAAAAAAAGAATTGACAAATGGGACTTCATAAAATTATAAAGCTTCTGTAAGACAAAAGACACTTTCTGTAATACAAAACCACAACCAACAAACTGGGAAAAGATCCTTACCAATTTACATCTGATAGAGGGCTAACATCCTATATATACAAAGAACTCAAGAAGTTAGACTCCAGAGAACCAAATAACCCTATTAAAAATGGGGTACAGAACTATACAAAGTATTCTCAACTGAGGAATACCAAATGGCTGAGAAACACCTAAAGAGATGGTCAACCTCCTTAGTCATCAGGGAAATGCAAATCAAAACAACAACTGAGATTTCACCTCACACCATTTAGAATGGCTAAGATCAAAAACTGAGGAGACAATAGATGCTGGTGAGGATGAGGAAAAGGAGGAACACTCCTCCATTGCTGATGGGATTGTAAGCTGTTAAAACCAATCTGGAAATCAGTTTGGTTGTTCCTCAGAAAATTGGACATAGTACTATCAGAGGATCATGCTGTACCACTCCTGGGCATATATTCTGAAGATTCTCCAATATGTAATAAGGACAAATGCTCCACTATGTTCATAGCAGTCATATTTATAATAGCCACTAGCTGGAAAAAACCCAGATGTCCCTCAACAGAGGAATGAATTCAGAAAATGTGGTACATTTATACTATGGGATACTACTCAACTATTAAAAACAATAAATTCATGAAATTCTTAGGCAAATGGATGGAACTAGAAAATACCATCCTGAGTGAGGTCACCTAATCTCAAAAGATCACACATGGTATGTACTCACTGATATTAGCCCAGAAGCTTGGAATACCCAAGATACAATTCACAGACCAAACAAAGCTCAAGGAGAAGGACGAACAAATTATAGATACTCTGTTCCTTCTTAGAATGGGGAAGAAAATACTCACAGGAGGAGATACAGAGACAAATTGTGGATCAGAGACTGAAGGAAAGACCAACCAGAGACTGCCCCACCTAGGAATCCACCTCATATACAGTTACCAAATCGCGACATTATTGTGGATGCCAAAAAGTGCTTGCTCACAGGAGAATGATATAGCTGTCTCCTGACAGATTCTGCCAGTGCCTGACAAGCATAGAGAGGGACACTCTCAGCCAACCTTTGGACTGAGCAGAAGGTCCCCAATGTAGGAAATAGGGAAAGGACCCAAGGTGCTGAAGGAGTATGCAGCCCCATAGGAAAAACAACAATATGAATCAACCAGTAGCCCTAGAGCTCCCAGAGACTAAACCACTAACCAAAGAGTACACATGGAGGGACCCATTGCTCCAGCTGCATATGTAACAGAGGATGGCCCTGTTGAACATCAAAGGGAGGAGACGCTCTTGGTTCTGAGAAGGTTAGATGCCCAAGTATAAGGGAATGCCAGGACAGGGAAGTCGGAGTGGGTGGGTTGGTGAGCCGGGGAAGAGGGGGATGGGTTAGGAAGTTTTTGGAGGGGAAAGCAGGAAAGGGAATAACATTTGCAATGTAAATAATGAAAATATTTAATAATAAAAAGAGACTTGAGAAGTAGAGAATATGTTTCCCTTATGTGAGGGAGACAATTTAGTTATGAAACAGTATTTGATCCCTTCCATATAGACAATTACTCTATGGTTAACAAATGGTATTTTTACCTTTCTTTATTATAAAATGTATACATAAATATACATCTTTTCTGACCTTTGTTTCATACTATGCATCTAACTTTCTGTCAAAGTTATTTTTCTGTCCAACAAAACATAGTACATTTATTGAGCCTAGAGTCAGCAATTCCCTTTTAATCATGGAAATACTACATTTTTAAATTGCTTTCTTTTTTAAAAGTATGTTGCCAGTATTTATTTGTTGATAATGCCCCCATACATATGCAGCTGATATGTAGCTTGGTCTTCAAGTGGCTCCTGAACAACTAAAGTGGGTACTAACTGTTGCCTGTATATGGAACATGTTCATCTATCTGAGGTCTCTTGTCTGGCCTCTGTGAGAGAGAAAGTGTCTAACCTCAAAGAGACTTGAAGTGCCAAGGTAGGAGGATACCCAGGAGACCCCCACCTGCTCAGAGGAAAATGGGTGGTGATGGGGGAAAGATTGTGGGAGGGTATGACTGGGAGGGGTAGAGTGAGCGGGTTACAAAGTGAATAAATAAAAAATAAAATAAAATAAATGGAAAAAATAGAAAGTAATTGAAATTGTTACTGTATTTGAGGTGTGAAAACAGAGCTATGGTATTATCTACAAATTCTTTTTGTTGTTGTTGTTTTATTTTTCTACTATCATACGTGACATTCAAATGACTAAGTCTTCATCCTTCCTGTGGCATCCTTTCTGTGATTACATCCTGTGGAGCCAAAGTCACAATCACTTCCCTGGCAACTCAGGACATTTGTCATAACCTAAACTGGTACCAACAGAAAACAAGAGGAGCTCTTATGCTTTTGATATATTTTACAATTGATTTGCAATTGCAATCTCATCAAAATCCGTTAGCCAATATTTGGGAAGAAGGTTTACTCTAACCATAAGCAGCCAAGAACTGAATGGTGTTACAACTTATTTTTATCTATGACATTACAGTGTTCCTCATTTGGTAATACAATCTGTGGCACAAAAGCACATGGAAATAAAAGTTGGAGGCTGCCCTGTTTCAGCTGTTCTTCCTTGTTTGACCTTGTGCTCAGAATATTTGAATATCATGAAGTGGTTTAGTTATAAATTGCCCAGATTTTCTGCATATAATCCTTTTTTTCCCTGGTCCTCTGCTTAAAATCAGTGTGGATCTATCACAACTGAGGGAATAAACTATCTAACCATGTGGTTTTTGGATAGGTTTGGGAAGTCCAAGTGAGACACTGCTTTTGCTTCAGACACTGATAACTGCATCAATGGATAGGCTCCATCCTTACCCCATAACATCATTTTCCCACAAGTATGCTGACAGGAAGAGAAAATCTTCTTTAATTTTAAATTTCAGGGAATATCCTTGTTGAACAACTCTACATGAAATCAGAAAAAGATAAAGATTAACAGAATACTCTTCCAGAATTACTCTGAGGTCATTTCCGGAGATGATTAGATTATGAGAAATGTGTCATAATTAATAGAGTAATTCCTTAGTTATGTTATTCTATTAAAGTATCATGAAGAGCTGGTAAATGTATGAGACTGGGCCTGGTTAAAACATTACTTCCTTACATTGGAAGTTTATTCTTGGGAAATTTATGTTGGTCCGACTAAGTCTTATCCTCCCTAACTCTTGTGTAACATGGGTTTATTAGCCTCAGTCATATGCTTACATTATCATTATGTTCTGACTTATAAAAGATCTATATTAACAAAATATATGTAAAAGTCTTATAAACGGTGTTCTTGTCATACTTTTGAACATCAGAAAGGCAGATTAATATTTAGTCTACCTGTGTACCCTTCCATGCGTTATGCTTTAAAAAATGAACATAGAAAGCATAGTTCTCTTAGATCATTTGCATCAAGGGTTTAACTGTTTATAAAGTGGTCATTTGTTATTTATAAAATGGATCATTTTACCATTCTATTGAACCATTTTGATTCCTTGCTTTTTATTTGTGTCAGTAATGTTTTAAATATTCTTCACATGAACATCAAACATGTATCTGTTGATACATCAAAGAAAACTCAGAGGTCACACAAAATTAATTGATATAACATTAAGCTATGAAAATAGAAACTTCTTTATTGGTCCAAGAACTTATCAGACATAGCAGTTTAAGGAAAATTTATAGATGTCTCACCAAGTGTCCAAAAATGAGTGAACATCTAGTACCTTAAATATAACACTCATTAACCTATCATCTGACCATTTGGTGTATGTCAGGATACTGATTAGCAAAGAAATCCATGCCATTTGAGAACACAAAATCAGCAAACAATTGAAGAACATTGCTACATCATAGCAGTGATTAACTGAAAAAACACAAAAGAATGTCAAAAGCTATAGGATTGAGAAAAAAAGGAGAAAAAGTTGGATAGAGTAGAAAGATTTAGAAATGCATTTAACCCCATATATTTAAGCAAATGAATAAAATATCTTGTCCTAGTTAGGTTTCTGATTAGTGTAGGAACAATAGTTTGCACAATGTACAAAGTTTACCCTATAGTATTTTTTTTTAATTTTCTAAGTTTTTTTTTTATTTACATTCCAAATCATTTCCCCTTTCCCATTTCCTCCCTCCCCGAAAGTCTCACAAGCCCCATTCCCTCCCTCTTTTCCCCATTCAACCCCCTCTCGCTTCTCTGTCCTGGCATTCCCCTACATTCAGTCTTTCCAGGACGAGGGGTCACTCCTTCCATTTTCTTGGAAATCTATTGATATGCGAATTGTGTCTAGGGTATTCCGAGATTCTGGGTTAATATCCCCTTATCAGTGACTGCATACCATGTGTGTTCTATTGTGATTGGGTTACCTCACTAAGGATGATATTTTCAAGTTCCGACCATTTGCCTAGGAATTTCGTGAGTTCATCATTTTTAATTGCAGAGTAGTATTCCATTGTGTAAATATACCACATCTTCAGAATCCATGCCTCCGCTGAGGGACATCTGGGTTCTCTCCAGCTTCTGGCTATTATAAATAAGGCTGCTATGAACATAGTGGAGCATGTGTCCTTATTGCATGCAGGTAAAGCCTCTGGATATATTGCCCAGGAGTGGTGTAGCCGGATTCTCCAGGAGTGTCATGCCCAGTTTTCTGAGGAACTGCCAGACTGCTTTCCAGAGTGGTTGTACCAGCTTACAATCCCACCATCAGTGGAGGAGTGTTCCTCTTTCTCCGCATCCTTGCCAACAACTGCTGTCTCCTGTGTTTTTGATCTTAGCAATTCTGACTGGTGTGAAATGGAATCTCAGGGTTGTTTTGATTAGCATTTCCCTACATGATGAACATCTCTTTAGGTGCTTCTCAGCCATTAGATTTTCTTCAGGTGAGAACTCTTTGTTTAGCTCTGTACCCCATTTTTTAATAGGATTACTTGGCTCTCTGGAGTTTAACTTCTTGAGTTCTTTTTATATATATTGGATATTAGCCCTCTGTGGGATGTAGGATTGGTAAAGATCATTTCCCAGTTAGTTGGTTGCCGCTTTGTCTTTTTGAGAGTGTCTTTTGCCTTACAGAAACTTTGTAATTTAATGAGGTCCCATTTGTCAATTCTTGATCTTAGAGCATAAGCTATTGGAGTTCTATTCAGGAAATTCTCCCCTGTGCCCATATGTTCAAGGTTCTTTCTTGGTTTCCTTTCTATTAGTTTCAGTGTGTCTGGTTTTATGTGGAGGTCCTTGATCCACTTGGAATTGAGCTTAGTGCAAGGAGATAAGAATGGGTCAATTTGCATTCTTCTCCATGTTGACCTCCAGTTGAGCCAGCACCATTTGTTGAAAAGGCTATCTTTTTTCCACTGGATGGTTTTAGCTCCTTTGTCAAAGATCAAGTGACCATAGGAGTGTGGATTCATTTCTGGGTCTTCAATTCTGTTCCATTGATCTACTTGCCTGTCACTGTACCAATACCATGCAGTTTTTAACACTATTGCTCTGTAGTACAGCCTGAGGTCCGGGATATTGATTCCCCCAGAAGTTCTTTTACTCTTAAGAATAGTTTTAGCTATCCTGGGTTTTCTGTTATTCCAGATTTGGTATTTTAATACTGATTTCTCTGCGCTCTTGTTTCAATCCAGACATGGCATTCTCATGCTTATACCAAGAATTTCCTGTCTTAAGTTTACCATGTATTCTCTGCCTTGTCAATAAATACTGATCACCCAATGGCAGAGAATAGGGCAGGACCCCCCCCAAACCAGAGGAAGGAGAGAGGGACAAAGGGGGATTAAGATCAACAAGGAAGATGGAGGAATTGAAGGCAGTATGAATGAGTCTGTAAAGCCAGATCAATAATAAGATGGGGCTGAGAGGTAGGCAGATTAGGACAGAAATTTATGGTACATTATTGAACTGCTCAGCTATGGCAGTACATTTTAAAATAAATCTTGGTTTCTTTGTGTAATTTTTTGGGGAATAACAAGTAAAGAATACAGCTGCTGGATTATTTCATGGTTTATATTTATATTAAGAATAATTCCTTTACATATAGTGTCAAGCTGAAGGTGTGTTACCCATACTCTTACAATTCATATTGAGGCCTGAAAACAAAATGCTCCAGGGGGCGGAATGCAAACTATCATTCCCAGGGACTATAAACAGTTTAGCAATGGCAGTTTCTCTGAGGAAAAAAAAAAATCAAAGAAAACCTGTGCCTGCCATTTGGCAGGGAAAGAGGACCTGGTGAAACACTTGGGCCCAGGCAAGCTGTGAGGGAGCAGGATCCAATCTTAAGCCAGAGCCCAGCAGATGCAGGCCCTAGGAATTTCAAAGCACCTGACCTTGTCCAAGAAGAAAGTTCTCAATCAAGGAATGGCAGAGCAAAAGGTACTTAGTAACTCTGTAGCTTTTTCAGACCGCTGCCTGGGTCTTATAATAAAGGCCTGAACAGGACCAGCTCAAGCACTGGCTCTTGCAAAGGCCTCTGGAAGCTAACAGAGCTGCTCTTTCAGGCCAAAAGTCTACCTAAGGGATCAGAGCCAGTCTAACTGACCCAACAAAAAAGGCTCCTCCTGGTCAGATGTATGCTGACCTAAGAAGCCAACACTTTTAATCTCACAATTTAACAGAGTATGGGAGGAATTGGAGTCAAGTAAGGTATTTCAAGTTACAGGTAAAAGGCAGAAACAAACCTCTTCTCTGTGAACTGAAAGAACAAATAAGGCGGAAAAGTGGGGGTAGCAGGGAAGCAAAAGACAAACTCTGACAAAGAACTAACCTCATTTTTCTAAAGACCTTGAGACCATCTGCAGTTAATGAGTAATATTAGCCAGTCTCAATATTAAATCCCCAACAGGAAGACAAAGAGTGATACCTTGGGGTACACTGACACATTGGTGGTCAGCGAACATGCTTTCCAGAAACTTTACCCTGGCCAGGTAGGCATTATGTTCATCAGCTAAAATGAATGAGACAATGCTCTCACTCTAAGCCTGTCTTAGAGCACCACTAATACTCTTCTTACTGGCCCTACAAAGTACAGTGCCACTGGAGAGAGCATCCAAAACACAGGTACAATGGTAGTCTAGAGGTGAGTCCCACATATCTTAATAAAAAGCAATTCATTGATTGAGTTTATATGATTTTGATTAAAAGTTAAACAGAGAAACATCTACAAGGAAACTCTGTTGTCTCAGGCAAACATCCCTAAGATAAAGACTGGTTTCTCCTTTCTCACTAGAGTCTGAAAAAAAGAGAAAAGGAACAAGACTGCTCCAATGTCCAAAAGGGGCCTCTTAAAATTGTGTTATTTGGTTTGTTAGAGTCTAACTTCTTGAGCTCTTTATGTATTTTGGATATTTTCCCTCTGTCAGATGTTGCATTACTGGAGATCTTTTCCTAATCTGTAGGCTGTCATTTTGTCCTATTGACAGTGCTGTTTGCCTTACAGAAAGCTTTCAGTTTCATTAGGTCTCATATATTAAATGTTGTTCTTAGAGCTTGAGACATTGGTGTTCTGTTCATGAAATTGTCTGCTGTACCAATGCATTCAAGGCTTTTCAAAGATTCTCTTCTGTTAGGTTTAGTGTATATTGTTTTATTCTGATGTCCTTGATCTACTTGGACTATAGTCATGTGCAGGGTGATAAATATGGATCTATGTTTGTTCTTCTGCATGCAGATATCTAGTTAGATTAGCACTGTTTGTTGAAGGTGCTTTGCTATTTTCATTGTATGGTTTTGCCTTCCTTGTTAAAATTCAAGTATTCATAGGTGTGTGGGTTTATTTCTGCATCTTTGATTCTATTCTATAGATCATCCTGTCTATGTCTATACCAGTAGGTGTGTGAGTTTATTTCTGGGTTTTTGATTCTATTCCATTGATTAACCTGTCTGTTTCTATACCAAAACAATGCAATTTTTATCACTATTGCTCTGTAGTACATCTTGATGTGAGGTGATGGTGATTCCTCCAGAAGTTCTTTTATTTTTTAGACTTGTTCTGGCTATTCTGCAGTATTTTGTTTTTGCATATAAGTTTGAGAATTGCTCTTTCAATTTCTGTTGTAGTACGAACAATCAAAGCTTATCTCATGCTAGCTTACAAGTAAATGAGACTTACAAGTGAACTGGCTGGTTTTTGTGTGTCAACTTTACACAAACTGGAGTTATCTCAGAAAAAGGAACCTTCCTTTAGGAAATGTCCCCATGAGATCCAGTTGAAAGGCATTTTCTCAATTAGTGATCAAGGGTGGGAGGGTGCATTGTGGCTGGTGCCATCCCTAGGCTGGTAGTCCTGGGTTCTATAGGAAAGTAAGTTGAGCAAGTCAGGAGAAGCAAGCCAGTAATCAGCAATCCCTCCATGGCCTCTGCATCAGCTCCTGCCTTCAAGTTCCTGCCCTATGTGAGTTCCTGTCCTCACTTCCTTTGATGAGGTACAGCAATGTGGAAGTATAAACTGAATAAACCATTTCCTCCCGAACTTGGTTCTTGGTCATGATGGTTTGTGCAGGAATACAAACCCTGACTCAGATACTATGGTTATTTTATTTGACTTTAACAATTACTAGGAGGTAATATTCAGAATGTCTTCAATGGAGAAGACAAATTTCAGGAGCAAACACCACTTATAATCAAGTACATAGCACAATCTGTCCACAGGGCTTCAAAACTACACCTTCACATAGTACTTTCAAGAAGCTCATCAAATGGTAGAGGTAGTAAAAACTGAACATAGGAAATTTCAAGTTCTTTTTTTTTTCATTTTATTTATATATTTATTTATTTTCATTTTTTATTAGATATTTGCTTTATTTACATTTCAAATGTTATCCTCTTTCCTCATTACCCTTCCAAAAACTCCCTATCCCATCCCTCCTCCCCCAATTTACAAACCACCCTCCCATTTTCCTGACCTGGCATTCCCCTACACTGGGGCATTGATCCTTCACAGGACCAAAAGCCTCTCATTGATGTCTGAAAAGACCATCCTCTGAGCCACGGGTCCTTCCATATATACTCTTTGGTTGGTGGTTTAGTCCCTCGGACTCTGGGGGTACTGGTTGGTACATATTATTGTTCCTCCTATGGGGCTGCATACCTCTTTAGCTCTTTGGGTCCTTTCTCTAGCTCCTCCATTGGGGACCCTATGCTCAGTTCATTGGTTGGCTGTGAGCCATGGGTATTTTGATCCCCCTTCTAAGAAGGACCAAAGTATCCACACTTTGGTCTTCCTTCTTCTTGAGCTTCATGTGGTCTATGAATTGTATCCTGGGTATTCCGAGCTTTTGGGCTAATATCCACTTACATACCATGTGTGTTCTTTTCATGATTATATCAAAGGACTAACGTTTCTGAAGAAAACAGCTTATATTAAGAGGCAATAGAGACTTTTGATTGTCTTGAACTCATGAGGAGGGTTGTATACAAGTCCAGCTGTTATGGTTTCATAAGTGCAACATCCATATATTTTCCAGAAGAAATCATTTCACAGTACAACTTCCCATTGTGATTCTAAACTTCTTTTTACCTAATATTCTTTGTTATATCCTAAACCTTCTGGAGAATTGGGTGAGGGAAAACTCTCATATGGCTCTGCCCACAGAAAAGGAACTATTGCAGTTGATAGCTGCTAGGGGAATGATTCATTCTTGGAACTCTGGACACTTGTGGGTTGCATATCCTCCATGTATCACTAACTAGACATTGAAATATATAAGTATAAAAAAAGAAAGACATTGTTATATAGAGGCCTGGGAAGAAGATTTACTACTTAAAATCACATACTACTCTTACAGAGGACTAAGGTTTGATTCTAAGCATCCACACTTGGCTGCTCATATGTGGCTAAGACATTAGCTTTAGGTAATGTGGTTTTTATGACTCTTTAGGTACCTCTACTCACATCCACACACCATCACACCACACACCAAAACTTCTAGATATACACATAATTAAACATAAATAAATGAACAAAGCAAAAAGACATGAAACTGTGAAAGAGTATTTGCTAGGTAGTATTTCAAGAGGGGAATGGGAGAGGATAGATAAGATTATACTTTATAAATGTATGAAATTCCCAAAGAATATCCATAATTCCTTTAAAAAGAGAGAGAGAGCCATGAACACTAGTGGGAGGCATATAAGTAACACCAGGAAAGGATATATACCATTACAAAATATTCCAGGAGCATTTATATGACTCGTATGATAGTAAAAAATTATTTGAGCTTGGCTTTGTTAATTGGGAAAACCATTGATAACTTCAGAAATAAAGACAGTTTAGCTAGAGGTGACAAACCTGCTCCTTCCATAGAAATATATAGCACTTAATTGTTTTACTTGCCCAATTACTCCAGAAGTATGTGGAAAACAAAGAACTATTATTTATTTTTTTCAAAGTAATAGCAGCAATAACAGGAGGCATAATATTCCTTCGCTTGTCTGGGATTATTTCAAAGGAACAATTTCTGACCATCATGTAAATGTAGAACAAAAAAAATAGTGCCTACAGAAAACACTTCACTGGTCACAGGATCCTATACCAATGTTGTTATTTGTCCAGAGACATGAAGATATGTTCTCTGCAGGCTAATCTGTGCTGCTCTGGTCTATCTGGGACACTTGGAAACCCAGGGGTCCTGCACTGAATTGCAAAGACAAAAATCTGAGAATTCTGGTGCCCTGAATAGAGATGCCCATCACTCCTGCTAACTTGTACGGGTTCAGGACACAGCTTAAAGCCCCAAGGACTTCTTCATGTGGTGTTCAAGCACTGTGCAGGTGTCATTTCTAGTCAGGACACAGCATGGACAAAAATATCCTTGCTCATACCCTGGAGTTTTTACTGCTTTTGTTTTCATGAAGGAGGATGGCACTGCAATTGCTTATCTTGTCCTGATCAAACATCAAAATCAAGCCATAATGTATGTGAATACTAAGAACATCATCTATTGAGCCATCTCAAAAGCCCTAAATCTCCAACCATAAGTGTTCATTCTCTTAGATCAGTTCTTTTAGAGAATGCAGACTCACAATACCCCTTTTAATAGAGGTCCAATATATTTTTCTATCTATGTGTATCTTAGCATATTAGTAAATAAAAGTTTTCATAGATGAATAGATGAGGCTAGTGACTGAACATCATGCTGCAGACTATTAGTGCTAAATGCGTAAAGATGAGTGCAGTGTTGATGGTACACAGCATACACTGAGAAGGAGCTTACCCAACAAAGATGAGAGACTTTAATGTACTTTCCACTGAATACGGTTTCCCTACTTTTCTGTACTCTACAAATCAAGGTCAGGACAAACAATACTGAAATCTTTAGAAGTATGATAAAGCACAGATGGAAGCTGAGGAAAATTATAGAAAGATGTATCCTATCACATTTCTTGTTGGGTACAATTAGTTCTGAGAGTCCTGGAATGACTCAGAGGTTCATATTACATTAATTCATATTTTATAGTTAAAAGAAGAAACAGATATTTTATTTTCATTATTTTACTTTATATCTTTGGATGTTTTGCTTCCATGCACGTGTGTGTACCAAATTCAAAGAACCCAAGAAGGCCAAGAGAGGGTGTTGAATATCCTGGAACTATAGTTATAGATGGCTGTGAGTGGTAATGTGACTCAGGACCTGCCAAACAATGGTCAGTTCTCTTAACTGCTGGTTAATGTTCCAGCCCTGGAAGTAGAGAGTTTTGATGTAGCTACCAGTATCACTAATAAGTCTGCACACAGAGGAAATATGGGGAGTATTAGTAAATGGCAGAAGGGAAGTATAATATGATAGCATTGTTGGAAAATAAAAACCCCAAACCAGAAATGCATCAGGACCTCTTGACTGGTTGGGTAATAATAAGACCTGAAGGGTTTGTCTTGATAAATCTACAAGTGGCACACACATAGTAAACATGATGTGGTGAGACACAAAGACACAGATAGATGCAAAAGCAAGAGGTGTATTTTCCAGTGCATCGGGGTCAACCTTCAATTAGTCCCCCAAGGCAAATGACTAGAAAATGACCCTGAATGGCTATTACAAGCAGTTTTTTAAACTTTTTAGGGGCACAGGTTATATCAAGAGGTTACTATTCAATCTTATTGACTAAGCATATTGATCTTTAAATCTACTGGCTAGCAAGCATGACATGCATATGAACTCTACCTGGGATTTTACAGAGGGTCAAGTGACTATCAGTCAGTACATTCTGTAATTTTTCTAATAATGCTTTATTCAAGAATGTTCCTGTGGGTGGAGAATGGAACTTGACCTAGCCTTGGCCCTAGGCAGGAAGGTGAAGATGTTAGGGGGGTGTGGAACTGAAAAAAGCCCTTGGGGTCCTTCACAGTCTGGTAGAGATATCAAGAAAAATCTTCAGAGGTTAGAGGGACTAAAGCATAAGTCATTGAGGGATTTAGTGCAGGCTGCTAAGAAAGTCTACCATAACAGGGAGACAGGAGAAGGTGCAGAGAAAAGAAGATTAAAGGGAAATGATAAAAGAAAAGTGACAGGAAAGGAATTTATATAGAATCTTGGTACAGGAGTTAGGGAAAGCAGAGGAGACCCCCAAACAAAGAGAGACAGAAAAGCCCCTTGAAAAGGACCAGTGAGTATATTGCAAGAGAGGGTTCACTGGGCCCCAGAGTGCCCCAACAAATGGAAACTGGAGGCAGGAAATACTTATGTAACCATGAAGCATTCATAGCATGTACCAGATAATTAAAAAGAAAAAAAGACTTTGTAGAGTCATAGAGCAGATGTAAAAAAGCAATTTCATTAATTATTACTATGTGTTGTTCATTATCGTACAGCCAACTAATTGGCTGTGCTCTACCCTAGAGAAGAAGACATCTCTTGCTCTGATACTGGATTTATTAAGTTGTGTGTTCTTCTTTGTGTAGAACTGAGTCCACATGGGGTTTATTCCATCTAGTTTGACAAATTCACTGGTGTCCTCCCTTTTTCAGCTCACATTTGGGCAGTTATTTTGGTGAGATTTTACAAGTATATCTTCTGTTATCTGTAGGAAATATAATCTCAGAGCAAACTCCCCAATCTTTTGGTTCTTACAGTGTTTCAACTCCACTTTTCCAAACTGTTCCCTGAGCCTTGTGTATGGAAAAGTTTTGTAGATGTATCCCTGAGACTGAGCTACACAACTCCCTGTGGAACTCAGCAAGAATCATTTTTGATAACAATGATTCCCTGAAGAATAATAGAATAATACTGGAAGACATGGTTTGTGAAAAATGGCAGGAACTCTCGTAACTAACTCATATTTCCAGGTAAACAATATTAGTTTGCTTTATTTTTGACAGATCAGCTACCCAAGAACTATTTTCATCGAGACTAGAGAACTGCATTGGTATATGTCCTTCCATCTGTGCATATGAGCTCTTTACCTAGATTAGGCTGGAATTGTATCTAAGCCCAATATTTCTGTGAGGCTTCATATTATTGCACCTTATTTATCTCATCTTAACACTATTTATTTTCTTTAAAGAAAATGAGATTTTTATCAGTAATATCATTTATGACTTTTGAATGTACAATGGTTCTACTTGCATATGCTATGTACATTATGTCTTCTCCAGAAACTGAGAGGAGATGAATCTTAAGCTTAAATTCAGAACAAAGGGAAACAACCAGTTTGGTGAGAGAAGCATGTAAAGAAGTGAAGATAGAAGCTAAATGTGGGGAATTACAATAACGGGCTACAAAGAAGATTATAAATGGGAGTGAAGATATGGTGGACTTAGTTTGAGTTTCCATGATCCATTGAATGGAAAGAGTTTGTATGTGCATATAACCATTCTATAGGATGTAACAATCTTCCAGGGTGATAATGAAGCCTAAGAGGGGCCTGAAAATTATATTGGGGACAGGATTAGTCAAAAAGAATTGATAGAATATATTTTAAAATAATTAACCTGCAAATTGATGAAAGGAATGACTGAAATATTTGTTCATAGTGCTTGCTGAAAAAAATACATTAGAGTCTTCAGTAGAGACCAAAGTTATGACACATGCCCTGATTCTATCCATTATTATCCATCTATTAATGACCTGATAACATGCATGTATGTTTTTATTAAGCAATTACATCATGTTCACAAATATATAGAAGTCATCAAAATGATAACTTATTTCACTGTTGATAGTAAATGAGTCATTTCTATAGACCAATACTGTTAGCGATAATCAAGACAGAAAAACATGGTTAAAAGAGACTTCTCAATAGCTTTGCCTGTCTTTATATATCCTATAATGATTCTTTGCTGTAAGAGTGGAGGTCAAACACCATGTCTGCAGTTGAGGTAAAAAAAATTTGTCATATTCACTGATGTGATTTCATCCCATGGCCTTTATATTTTTAACTTTGAAAATTATGTAAGATGCCAACAAGCTCCATCCATTTGCCTGCAAAACTCAGGATGTCTTTGTTCTTAATAGCTGAGTAGTATTCCATTGTGTAAATGAACCACGTTTTCTGTATCCATTCCTCTGTCATGGGACATCTGGGTCATTTCTAGCTTCTGGCTATCATAAGTAAAGCCACTATGAACACAGTAGAACATGTGCCCCTGTGTCATGGTGGGACATCTTTTGGGTATATTCCCAAGAGTGGTATTGCTGGGAATTCAATTAGATCTCTTTACAATTTTCTGAGGAACTTCTACACTGATTTCCAAAATGGTTGTACCAGTTTGAAATTCCACCAGCAATGGCAGAGTGTTCCTCTTTCTCCACACCCTCTCCAACATGTGTTTTGATCATAGCCATTTTGATAGGTGTAAGGTCATTTTGATTTGCATTTCTCTGATCACTAAGAACATTGCCCATTTGTTTAGGTTCTTCTCAGTGATTCCAGATTCCTCTGTTTTGAATTCTAGGTTTAGTTCTATACCCTATTTTTTAATTGGGTTGTTTGGATTTTTGGTGGTTAACTTCTCGAGTTATTTATATATTTTGGAGATTACCCCTCTATCAGATGTGGGGTTAGTGAAGATTTTTTCCTAATCTGTAGGTTGCCAATTTGTCTTATGGACATGTCCTTTGCTTTACTGAAACTTTCCAGTTACATGAGGACCCATTTATTAATTATTGATCTTAGAGCATGAGCCATTGGAGTTCTGTTTAGGGAATTTGTCCCCTGTGCCAAAAAGTTCAAGGCTCTTTCCCTCTTTCTCTGTTATTAGATTCAGTTTATCTGATTTTATGTTGAGGTCCTTGATCCACTTATACTTGAGCTTTGTGCAAGGTGGCAAATATGGGTCTATTTTCATTTTTCTACATACAGACAGCCAGTTAGTACAGCACCATTTATTGAAGATGTTTTCTTATTTCCATTGTGTATTTTTTGGGTCTTTGTCAAAGATCAAGTGTCTGAAAGTATGTTATTTTCTTTCTGGGTCTTCAATTCTATTCCATTAATCAATGTGTCTGCCTCTGTACCAATACCATGCAGTTTTTATCACTATTGCTCTGTAGCAAAGCTTGAGATCAGGGATGGTGATTCCCTTTCCCATTCTTTTTATTGTTAAGAATTGTTTTCACTATTCTGGAATTTTTCCCTTTCCAGATGAATTTGATAATTGCAGTATCCATGTCTTTGAAGAATTGTGTTGGGATTTTGATGGGGATTGCATTGAATCTGTAGATTGTCTTTGGAAGGATGGCCAAATTTATTATATTTTTTATGCCAATCCATGAGCATGAGATATCTCTCCATTTTCTGAAATCTTCGATTTCTTTCTTGAGAGACTTGAAGCTATTGTCAAACAGATCTTTCACTTGTTTGGTTAGAGTTTCCTCAAGATATTTTATATTATTTGTGACTATTATAAAGGAAGTCATTTCCCTAATTTCTTTCTCAGCCTGTTTATCATTTGTATATAGGAAGGCTACTACTTGGATGGAACTAGAAAATATTATCCTGAGCAAGTTAATTCAGACCCAAAAGGACATGCATGGTTTGTACTCACTAATAAGTGGATATTAGCCAAAAATAGTACAGAATACCCAATATACAATACAAAGAACTATTCAAAAAGTTCAACAAGCTGAAGGGCCCAAGGGAGGAGGGAGGGACAGACCTGGGAGGGAAAATGGATGGGGTGGGGGAGAGCAGAACCAGATCTGGTATTGGATGAGTGAAGAGGATTGAAGCCATGAGGACCAGCAGAAATAATGGAAACTGGCAACCTCAGGAGGTAGGAGGTTGCTGGGACCCTTCAGAATGCACCAGAGACCTGTGAGGTCAGAGATTCTCAGAGAGAAGAACCTTAGATGAAATGGCTGGCAGTAAGGAGAGGGAACTTATAGAGCCTATGTCCAGCAGGAAGACAGGGCATCAAATGAGGGAGGAGGTTGCCATCTCACAGTCAAAACTCTTACCCATAATTATTCCAGTCTGAAAGAGCAAGAGGGATGGAAATGGAAAGGACCCTGAGTTAAAAAAGGTCCGGCGACTTGCCCAAACTGGGTTCCAGATCAAGGGGAGGTCCCAAGGTCTGCCACGATTACTAAGGCTATGGATCTCTCACAAAAAGGAACCTAGCATGACCACACTCCAGAAGACCTAACAAGCAGCTGAAAGAGTCAGATGCAGATATTTGTACTCAATCAATGGACAGAAGCTGCTGACTCCTGTGGTTGAATTAGGAAAAGGCTGAGAGAAACTGAGGAGAAGGGAGACTCTGTAGGAGGACCAGCAGTCTCAATTAATCTGGACCCCCAAGATCTCTCAAACACTGGACCACCAAGCAGGTGTCATAAACCAGCTGATATGAGGCCACCAACACATATACAGCAGAGGACTGCTGGGTCTGTGTTAAATCAGAGATGATGCACCTAACCCTCAAGAGACTAGAGACTCAAGATTTTAAAGATCAGGTGGTGTGGGGGTGTGGGGAGTGAGGAGGAAATGTGGGATGTGGAACATTTAGAGTGTGGACTACGGGTCATAAAATCTAGAGTGTAAATAAATAAATGAATAGAGAGAATGAAAAAAATATTTTAACAAGCAACCTCTTTCCAGGTTATAAGGATAAACAATTCAGCAGCTTCAACAACTCTGTACTGGAATATGATAAATGAATGGAAATGAAAGAGTTGTGATACTTACCCTTATTCAGAACCATTGTCCTAGGACAGGCCTTTTTTATATCTACAACACAGAGAACTGCTATGATCTCCAGTCTCCACTGACTAAATCTACATTCATGAAATATGCCCAAACCATTTTCATAGAAGTGGGTAAAGACTAGGAAAAAATGCTGGATCTCTAGTGAACGAGAAATTAGAAAATTCTCCAGCTCCAAGTGTCATAGTGACTGGTACTAGATAATAGCTTACAGTCTGGTGATCTTTATTGGATAGACACGTACTATTTCCTCCCCCTGCTGGAGAGATGGTAAAAAGGAAGACAAAGATGAGTGTCCATGTGGGGACTAGAAAAAATCTGAACAATCATTAATGGCAATTGTAATGTGCTCAGGAAAAAATACTGAATTGAATCTGGGCCTGTTTCTTCCTGTGAATGTACAGCGCACCATTAGAAAGAAAAATGTGTAGGCTATCACATTTAAATACATTATATATAATATATAATATAATAAATAAATTATATACATATATATATATATATATATATATATATATATATATATATATATAAGCAGTTCAATTCTTGCTACTAAGGTAGAAGAAAATATTGCACTGAGATTTAGATTATTTGTTGGACTTTTTGCCTAGTACTAAAAAAATAGTTAAGAGCACCAGAATGGCATGAACTTGGCCTGGTGGTACACTCCTGTAGTTCCAGCTCTTGAGAGTAGGAAGCAGTAATTATAGAAGTTCAAGGTCAACCTCCTCTACAAGTTTAAGGCCACACGAATCAGTTAAGAAACACAGATGATAATATGCGAAACATACTTTCAAAAGTTAATTTATTAGCGGACTTATTACTTACTCCTTAAATAAACTTTTGATCTACATTTGAGTTTGTTCAAATAAAACCATGCAAACTTGAAATATTATTAGCCAAGGATAAAACTAATATATCAAACTCTTAGAAAACTTGATAGTTATATAATAAATTTTAGGTTATTTCAGATAGCTAAGTTGATATGGAACATTATGAGGTATTTCCTTAGTAGTCAGGTGTCTCCCTGGGTGTTGTTGCTGTACTGCTGCTGTAGTTAAGAGTCAAGCATAAAATAGTGTTACCAAGACCAGTGCAGGAATAGTTGATCATGTGAATTTGTAAAGGAAGTATTATATTGAACATGTAATTACTTGAAGTAATATTTTAAAAAAATTATTAAGTTGAATGACTTAATTTGACTACAGTTTAGTACATCTGTATGCAAGTTTGTATGTTTGAGTGTACTTCTAAATTATAAAATTTAAAGACTAGGTTATGCAATATTCTCAACCTACACTTTAGGTAATACAAAAAAGACCCTTTAACATAATTTTAAATTTTTGCAACTTTCTTATACTAGTGGTTTTGTTAAGCACATCTACTTCAACAGTGGAGTACCATCTACAAAAGTGATGTAAGATACTATTATACCAATATTCCCAACCCTATAAAGAAGTGATAGAAAAATCTGAGTGAGCCGGGCAGTGGTGGCGCACGCCTTTAATCCCAGCACTTGGGAGGCAGAGGCAGGAGGATTTCTGAGTTCGAGGCCAGCCTGGTCTACAGAGTGAGTTCCAGGACAGCCAAGGCTACACAGAGAAACCCTGTCTCGAAAAACCACAAAAAAAAAAAAGAAAAATCTGAGTGTATGGATTAGTTCTTCCCAATGAAGACAGAGGCCAGCACTGATGAAGGTTTTCTCTGTGATAGAGCTGTACTCATTCACTAATTTTGAAATAATTAGTGAAATTATGAATTAGTACATGCTTGCATATATTTTAAAAAGCCTAAGGAAGTCCTTGCCAGGAATAGTGCCCAGTTAAGGGAATCTGAATCACAGCTTTCAAACATTCCTCTGCACAGGATGTCACAATGGGGCCTCTGTTTGTCCTATCCAATCTTGATCAGTATGTTTCCTTTTTTTTCTTTTCAAGGTCTTTTTTTTGCTTAAGGGTCATGAGTAAAATTCATCCCTGTGTCTGTTGCAGAAGTATTAGGAGAATCTGTCACATTTCAGTCATATGCTTGATTATATTGCATCTCCAGAGGAAGAAGCACCAGGGTTCTGAGAAACTGAAGGAGAACTTTGTTCTGGGTTGTAGAATTGTCTGAATGGCATACTGCCCTACTGTTGTCATTAGTTTTTGGTGGCATATTCAGTATAATGCTGTTTCATGAGAGAGGAAGAGGTCTCAGACTGAGTACCACTGAAGCAAGCTGAGAACCCAGAAGCAAATTTGGATGTGTTCTAAATCAGGAGCTTAAGAGTGACTCTCAACTTCTGTTGGAATCAATGAAATTTGTAACAAAGATTCTATTTTAGTTAACATTCAGCTGACAGTGACCGGTTCTCCTTGAGAAACACAAAGGTATGTTAGAGATTGGGTAATAACAATTTGTCCATTTAATGGACTATGGAGGGAAAGATAAAGAGAGAAAGAATTTAGAAGAAAGCAAGTATCTACTATATTTTCATACCACACATACTATGCAAAGAAGAAAAGAGGAATGAAAACTAAATAAAGGAGGAAGAAAGGAAAAAGGAAGGAAGGTAGGGAGGAGAGAAAAAAAGGAAGGAAGGAAGGAAGGAAGGAAGAAAGAAAGAAAGAAAGAAAGAAAGAAAGAAAGAAAGAAAGAAAGAAAGAAAGAAGAGAAGGAGGGATGGAGGAAGGAAGAAAGGAAGGAAGGAAGGAAGAAGGAAGGAAGGAAGGAAGGAAGGAAGGAAGGAAGGAAGGAAGGGATGGTTCATAACTTTAAAGAAGGAAGAAGGTTTTAAACTAAAAATTCCATGAGGAAAGAGATGCTGACTTTTAGCTTGGAAACTCCCCTCTTCCTCACCTAGGACACTGAGTACCAGCAACTTTACAGTTTGCACTAGCAAACTCATCTTGTTGTTACATACTGAAACCTTCATTTCTGAAACAGAAGGAAACATAAATATTGATTTTGTGGTATCTACTATGAATACAACATTCTACTTTAGGTTAATTTTAAGAGGTCTTCTGGTCCTCCAGATTCCAAGTTGTTATAAACTGGAGTGAGTATCTCAGAGAAGCTTATGCCTTGTGTCATCTCTGAAGATAGCTATTTTCAGGGTCACCAACTTCCAGAAGCTGTGCCATGAAATATGTTCAGACAAGTCTTACAGAAATTGCCAAAGCCCTGGTTGCCAAGTGAATCACAAACCTGGAGCTTATTCATATTCTCTCTCTCTCTCTCTCCCTCTCTCTCTCTCTCTCTCCCTCTCTCTCTCTCTCTCTCTCTCTCTCTCTCTCACTCATTGTTTTCATCAATAAAGTGGGTTTAGTACTGCTCTCTACTGGAGAGATTTGTATCAGGCCAAGTATCTGGCAAAGAAGATAATTAGTGCAAATCCCACTTGGGTTAGCTCAGAAAAACAAACATAAAAACAAACAAAAAACAAAAACAGGAAAAGTCAAATCAAGGGAAGTTCATCAGTCTGCCTGATCAGAGAAAAAGCAACAACCATGCAAATATCGTCATAAACATAAAAAGACCCACCGCTTATCAAGAGACAATTCATAGACCACATGAAGCTCAAGAAAAAGGAAGTTCAAAGTGTGGATGCTTTGGTTCTTCTGAGAAAGTGAACAAAATACTCACAGGAGCAAATATGGAGATCAAGGGTAGAGCAAAGATTGAAGGAAAGGCCATCCAGAGACTTTCCTATCTGGGGATTCATCCCATAACCAATCACCAAACCCTGACACTATTGTGGATGAAAAGAAACGCTTGCTGAAAGGAGCCTGATATGGCTGTCTCCTGAGGGGCCCTGTCAGAGCCTTACAAATGCAGAGGCAGATGCTCACAGTCAACCATTGGACTGATCACGGTGTACCCAATGGAGGAGTTGAGAAAGGATTAAAGGAGCTGAAGGGGTTTGCAACCTCACAGGAAGAACAACAATATAAACCAACCAGAGCACCCAGAGCTCCCAGGAACTAAGCCATCAGCCAAGGGGTACTCATGGCTCAAGCTGCATTTGTAGCAGAGGATTGCCTTTACAATGGGAGGAGAGGTCCTTGATCCTATGAAGGCTAGATAGATGCCACAGCATAGGGGAATCAAGGGCAGGCAGGTGGATGTGGGGTGGGTGGAGGAACACCCTCATAGAAGCAGGGGGAGAGAGGATGGGATAGGGATTTTCTGGGACTGGGGGGCGGTGGCGGGAAAGGGGATAACATTTGAATTATAAATAAAGATTATATCCAATAAAAAATGAAAAAATAAATCTGTTGAAAAAAAGAGCGAAGGAAATATTGGTAAGGGATTAAACATAGATATGAAAGTGTGGGAAGTTTGCGAATTTTTACAAACCATTCTATCTCCATTCAGAGATGTTATGTCTCAGAGTGGGTATACATCAAGATAATTATTGTAAGTCAAAGGTTCATTTGACACAAGTATTAGGATATCTATTCAAACAACCTGCACTGAAATGACCTCATTATAGCATTTTATTTGGGATTTTTATTTGTTTCAAAATATTCTAGATCAGGCTTTAATGTCTACATTGTCTCAAGCTAAGGAGAATAATGAGCACAACAGCTTGTTACATAAGAGCAGACTTGAGTTATGGTGGGATCTTTCAGTAGATACATTTAGAGAAATTTTGACTATTAAAATCTAGAGTGAGCTGGCAGAAATTTTCCAGTTATTCACTATGCCACAGAAACTCAAGAAATTCATTCCCAGTAAACATAAGGATATTCAAACTACACATATGTGTGTGTATGTGTGTATATGCAAAAATGCTAGGATGCAAATATAACAAAGGGACAGAAATATGACTTACTATATGCAGTAACAAGGTATTTGTTCAACCTTCTTTTTTTAGATTAAAGTCAATGCTAGCTCGAAGTCAGTAGAATTAAATATTTAAAGTTAAAAGAAAAATTAAGTCAGAAAGGGTTCTGATTCTATGGTGATTGACAAATCTTCAAATAATAATAATAATAATAATAATAATAATAATAATAATAATAACAACAATAATAATAATAATATAATCATAAGTGAGGAGTGTATCCCTGCAAGAAACTAACAAAAAAATATTTCAGGCATAGTGATGAATACAATTAGTTTAGCTCAAAGACAGAGAAAGGTAGATTTCTGTGAGTTTGACTCTACCCTGGTCTATATAGCAAGCTCCAGTTCAGATAGGGATACATCTGTAAATTTTACCACTATTTCTTTATCTTCATACAGAGAAATTATACCATTCCAAAATCTTTTCTTCAAAAGAGAAATTTTTCACTACTTACAGCAGCTCTCAACTGAGGATTTGCATATTGTTCTCTACAGAGGACCTTCCTTTGTAAGTTTGAGATCAAAGTTCAACTCTAGTATGCATTGGCTAATAAAGACTTCCTAGTTCAATAACACAAAGAAAAAGGAAAAAAAAATGCTCATAAGGCTGCTAATACTTTGGATTCCAGATAATGATATGGATGAGGAAGTGTAGCAGGTCCCCAGACCTTGTTGCTTATTCAGTGGCCAGATTTCCACTATCTGTACAGTCTATGAATGATGTGAGGTGACCACCACTGGTTGTCTTTACTTGTGTGACTTTCTATGTATTTCTGTATGTTTTATTTCCCTGTATTGAGATGTGACCCACTCAATTCCCAAGACTTAGATATGTGCCCTCCTGTGTTAGATCCAATCACTTTGGCTCTATCAGGTCCTCCAGAAAAATAATGCATATCACTTACTTCACCTACGAGATCTTAATTGTTTTATCTCTTAATTCCTGATCATGGTCTGAGCTGTTGCTTGTTTCTTTGTGGAATAGGGAGGTGCTAAGCCTCCTATCCAGTGTTCTCTGAATCTATGAAGAATACAAAGGTAGGGAGAATGTTTACTTAGGTGTTTTTCCTCTGCTTCCTTGTTTGCTCTAGGTAGCCTCTGGGAAAAGAGAAAGATATATTCTTTCTTCTTTGATAGTTTATGCTTACTTTTGAAAAGTAATTTATAAAATTATAAATTCCAAACCTACCTTTCTCTGAAAAACACTGAGTTAAGGAAGGAGATTTCTACTAGCCCACACAACCTGGATAGAACAGATTTTCACCTCTGTTCCTTACTAACCAAGGAGACTCTAATCAATTTTTGATAGGTTCTTTTTAAAAGGATTAAAGGCATGTGATAAAAATATCCTTTGTCACCCAGTTGGCCTTAGACATTAAAAGATATTAAAGCAAGAACAATGTAAAATTCTAAATAGGTCCTAGTTTCTGGCTGTAGAAAAAAAAAGGAATATAGTAATAGATATTGCAATGATACTGTCTTAGTCAGGATTTCTATTCCTACACAAATATCATGACCAAGAAGCAAGCTGAGGAGGAAAGGGTTTATTTAGCTTACACCGTCCACATTGCTGTTGATCGCCAAACAAGTCAGAACTGGACCTCAAGCAGATCAGGAAGCAGAAGATGATGCAGAGGCCACAGAAGAATGTTTCTTACTGGTTTCCTTCCCCGGGCTTGCTCAGCCTGCTCTCTTATAGAACCCAAGACTACTGGCCCAGGGATGGTACCACCCACAAGGAGCCCTCCCCGCTTGATCACTAACTGAGAAAATGCCCCACAGCTGGATCTCATAGAGGCCCTTCCCCAAATGAATCTCCACTCTCTGTGATAACTCCAGCCTGTGTCAGGTTGACACACAAAACCAGCCAGTACAATTGACCCCTTGTCAACTTGACATACAATCACGTCACTATTAAGCCTCAATCCTTACTTTCTTATTCATCCCCAAGATCTAAATAACATTAAAAGTCTCACAGTCTTTACATATTAAAATTTCATTCCCTTTAAAATGTTCAATATCTTTTAAAATACAAAAATTGAAAATTACCAATAAAATTCTTGCCAAATAAATCCAAGAACACATCAAAATGATCAATCACCACGATCAAGTAGGCTTCAGCCAGGGATACAGGGATGGTTCAATATAAGGAAATCCATCAACATAATCCGTTACATAAACAATCTCAAAGAAAAAAAAAAACACATGGTCGTCGGGCAGTGGTGGCACATGACTTTAATTCTAGCACTTCGGAGGCAGAGGCAGGCGGATTTCTGAGTTCGAGGTCAGCCTGGTCTATGGAGTGAGTTCCAGGACTGCCAGAGCTATACAGAGAAACCTTGTCTCAAAAAAATCAAACAAACAAACAAACAAAAACAAAACAAAACAAAACAAAAAACAAAAAAAGCCACATGGTCATTTCATTAGATGCTGAAAAAGCATTTGACAAAATTCAGCTTCCTTTCATGCTAACAGTCTTGGAAAGGTCAGGAATGCAAGGCCCATATCTAAACATAGTAAGAGCAATATACAGCAAACAGGTACCCAACATGAAACTAAATGGAGAGAAAATTGAATCAACCCCACTAAAATCAGGGACTAGACAAAGCTGCCCTCTCTCTCCATATCTTTTCAATATAATACTTGAAGTTCTAGCTAGAGCAATTAGACAATATAAGGAGGTCAAAGAGACAGAAATTGGAAAGGAATAAGTCAAGCTATCACTATTTGAAGATGATATGATAGTATATTTACATGACTCAAAAACTCCACCAAAGAACTCCTACAGCTGATAAACAATTTCAGCAAGGTGACCGGATATAAAATCAACTCAAGCAAATCAGTAGCCTTCCTACACTCAAAGGATAAGCAGACTGAGAAAGAAATTAGGGAAATGACACCCTTCACAATAGCCACAAACAATATAAAAGTAACTTGGTGTGACTCTAACCAAACAAGTGAAAGATCTATATGACAAGAACTTCAAGTCTCTGAAGAAGGAAATCAAAGAAGACCTTAGAAGATGGAAAAATCTTCCATGCTCAGGAATTGGCAGGATTAACAAAGTAAAAATGACCATCTTGCCAAAAGCAATATACAGATTCAATGCAATCCACATCAAAATCCCAACTCAATTCTTCATAGAGTCAGAAAGAGCAATTCAAAAATTCATCTGGAATAACAAAAATAACAGGATAGCTAAAACTATTCTCAAGAGTAAAAGAACTTCTGGGGCAATCAGTATCCTGGACCTCAAGCAGTACTACAGATCAATAGTATTAAAAACAGAGTGGTATTGGTACAGTGACAGGCATGTAGATCAATGGAATAGAATTGAAGACCCAGATATGAACCCACACACCTATGATCACTTGATCTTTGACAAAGGAGCTAAAACCATCCAGTTGAAAAAAAATAGCCTTTTCAATAAATGGTGCTGGTTCAACTGGAGGTCAGCATGCAGAAGAATGCAAATCAGTCCATTCTTATCTCTTTGTACTAAGCTCAAGCCCAAGTGGATCAAGGACCTCCACATAAAACCAGACACACTGAAACTAGTAGAAAAGAAACTGGGGAAGAACCTTGAGCTCCTGGGCACATGGGAACATTTCCTGAACAGAATACCAATAGCTTATGCTCTAAGATTAAGAATTGACAAATGGGAGCTGGGCAGTGGTGGTGCCCGCCTTTAATCCCAGCACTTGGGAGGCAGAGGCAGGAGGATTTCTGAGTTTGAGGCCAGCTTGGTCTACAAAGTGAGTTCAGGACAGCCAGGGCCCACAGAGAAACTCTGTCTCGAAAAACCAAAAAAAAAAAAAATTGACAAATGGGACCTCATAAAATTACAAAGATTCTGTAAGGCAAAGGACACTGTCAATCAGACAAAATGGCAACCAACAAATAGGGAAAAGATCTTTACCAAGCCTACATCTGACAGAGGGCTAATATCCAATATATACAAGGAACTCAAGAAGTTAGACACCAGAGAGTCAAATAATCCTATTAAAAATGGAGTACAGAGCTAACCAAAGAATTTTCATCTGAAGAATATCGAATGACTGAGAAGCACCTAAAGAAATGTTTAACATCTTTAGTCATTAGGAAAATGCAAATCAAAACAACCCTGAGATTGCACCTCACACCAGTCAGAATGGCTAAGATCAAAATCTCAGGAGAAAGCAGGTGTTGGCAAGGATGTGGAGAAAGAGGAACACTCCTCCACTGCTGGTGGGATTGCAAGCTGGTACAACCACTCTGGAAAGCAGTCTGGCGGTTCCTCAGAAAACTGGGCATGACACTTCCGGAGGACCCTGTTTTACCACTCTTTGTCATATACCCAGAGGACTCCTCAACATGCAATAAGGACACATGCTCCACTATGTTCATAGCAGCCTTATTTATTACAGCCAGAAGCTGGAAAGAAGCCAGATGTCCCTCAGTGGAGGAATGGATACAAAAAGTGAGGTATATTCACCCAATGGAATACTACTCAGCAATTAAAAACAATGACTTCGTGAAATTCTTAGGCAAATGGTTGGAACTGGAAAATATCATCCTAATTGAGGTAAACCAATCACAAAAGAACACACATGGCATGCAGTCACTGATAAGTGAATATTAGCCTAGAAGCTTGGAATACCTAAGACAAAATTCACATATCAATTGGTTCCCAAGAAGAAGGAAGGAGAGACCCCTGGTCCTGGAACGACTTGATGCAGCTTTGTAGGGGAATACTAGGACAGAAAAGTGGGAGGGGGTTGATTGGGGAACAGGGGGAGGGAAGAGAGTTTATGGGACTTTCTGGGAGGTAGGAAACCAGGAAAGGGGAAATCATTTGGAATGTAAATAAAATATAGGAAAAAAAAAAAGAAAGAAAGTAGCCTGAAACAATGAATTCCCTTCACATAAGTCATTGAACTACAATGGAAAGATTATGACTTCCTTTCACTTCCAACCTCTGTCTCACACAAACCTCAGACCTGGAGGCAGGGAGGCTTTGAAGCTCCTTAGCCATTTGCTCAGAGCCACCAGCACTGAATTTCTCATCTCTTGGTGCCTAACATAAAGGATTTTGTGCCTCTCAGCCCTGGTGGTATTTTACTGGCAAACATGATAAAGTGCTAACCTAAGGAACTTAAATTTTAAGAAACTGAACACTCTTGGTGTGCTTAAAGTGGTCCTGTTGACAGGATTTTAAAAACTTTAATGTAATTGCATTTTTTATTGAAACTTGTTTCATCAACTTTTAGTGAGTATAATATTCAATTCAGTAAGTCAAAAACAGAAAAAAAAGAGAAAGATTTGAGAGGTACTATACATAGCTAGGTTTTTCTGCCTTTGGTTATTGCAATTTAGAAAAACAGAAAAGCCCCTTTAAACACTAGCACGCAAACAGCACAGAATCTGTAATCTGGACTGATACTAAATAAAATGTATCCCAAACATAAAAAGAACTATGATTTGGGCTCTAGCCCTAGCACTTCCAGGTGTCTCAAAACTTTTTTGTTCATTGTTCATGAAATTAAGGAAATTACAAAAGGAGTTTCAACATGAATATTACTGCCATGGAAATGCCCTGTGATATCTTACCACAGCCATTGGACTTTATCTATAGGAGACCACATTTATAAGAACTGTGGTGGCTACTAATAGTATGTGGCAACCAAAACATAATAAAAACAAAAACAAGCCAAACAAACAATCAGTCAAACAAACCAAAAACCCAGAAGTTTACACTGAGTCAGGATCTTTTAATTCCTAGCACAGCATGCCCCTACAAAGCTCCCTGAGGAACATCAGAATGTTGGCTTTCGAAGGCCTGAGTTAGCTACTGGGCCTATAATTTCCCCACCCATGTGTCCAGTTTGAGAAAGCTATTACCATCACTCTTGCTACTCTATTCCCTGTTAATCACCTTGAGTATTGACCCACGACTATCACAAGCTGAAAGAGGAAGCCAAGTACTTGAAAGCTGAAGTAATTATATTAACTGAAATGATTTGGACTCAAACTAAATACCTCATTTCAGAGAGAAGAAGAGTTGGATCTGACCCAGCCTCTCAGGTGGGGAAAGTAAATTCTACCAACATGTACCAGGACAGTAACTAGAGTTTTACTACCAGGCATTTCCATGGTGTGATGTTTAAGAAAAAAGTTCTTATCACCATTCTGGAAAGGGACATTAAAAGTAAAGAAAAAAATGGCCCTTCTAGAGGTTATTGGCTTCTCCTATGATTGTTGTCCTCCATTGCTGACCCAATGACCAAGCTGCCCTAAAATAATGGCTGTAAAGTCAATGGAACCTATTGATATTCTGACCCATTGCTGCCTCATATTCAGTGGTAAAGTAAAAATGAACAGCTCAGATCCACAAGTTGATGGAGGACACCAGAGAAAGATGATTCTGTTAGAAACAACTGACAGGACTCTGATAACTGCCCTTCACCTGGCTACTCCTCTGTGATCCACAAAACTTTGAGTTGTTTAAGCCAAGGTATACTATATTTAGAATGTAAAGCCTGAAGTGAGATGCCATAGCCAGGTGTCAGGTTTGTGTTCAGGTAAATCCAAAACAAAAAGCCTTTTTTTTTTACCCAGGAAGAGGTTCAAATGAGAGACCAACTCTAGGAAAAGTGAATTAACTGAGATCTGCTTTCACATGGAAGGATACAAATACTTGCTAATTTTTATAGATAGATAGCTTTTCTTTTTCCAGAAAGAATTTCTGGAAGTATTTCCCTTCTGGACTGAAGTTGCTCAATAGCTTAAGGCCAACTCTGGGGACTGGTTCCTTGATGTGCTCTAACAACAGTCCAGCTTTCATGATCTAAGGAACTCTGAAACAAATTCAGAACAGGATCCTTCACAGTGTTATTTCCACTCCTACAGCCATGATGTTAGCTGGTGCTACACCAGGGATCCATCATATCCAGATGCCGAGAGCAGAAGCCACAGGTGATGAAACTAAATAGATTGCCTTCAGACTATCTACCCATTAAAATTAAAGTTTCACTGATCCCAGACTCTTGAATCCCCTACCTCTCTGCCATCTCCTTTGTCTATGTTTGTTTGAATACAGGGTCATTTTCAATCCTTTCTGTTTTCAGGCCTGCACCTGGAAAGTAAAGAAGGCAGATACTAGAAAGGTGAGAGTTATGGTGACTACAGACAAGCAATCCATATTTACATTTATTTTATTTTTTTTTTGCAACAGAAATAGAAAGTTTAAAATTCAATACATACACTTTTCCCAGAAACAAAGGAGTTTCTACTGCACAAACAATTCAGTTCTAATATTAAGACTCTGAAAATTTTCTTTAAAAACATTCTAACTTTGGGGTAACATAGAGATCCTGATAAATCAGATTCTTTTCACAGAAAGAGACACTGTGGATAGATTTTCATGGTCCCTAGACCTTTGTTTTCTAACAAAGATGTCCTACATTTGCCAAGGACTACAATCAACTTTCCCCTCCATGGCACGCAACATACACAGGTCTAGAATCCCACCTCCTGCTCTTCTGGAAGCTGTTGAATCCCTATCCCTGTTTTCCACTCTTAACAAGATTCATACTTAGACCCCCAGATCAAGTACTGAACAGCGATATGAACTAACCTACGTGTTTACACTTTGACTGAAAATAATTATTTCAACTTATAAGGCAGACCAGATTGATATTAGAAGACAGTGGAAGATTTCAGAGAGTGAAATAAAAACCTCTAACCTAGACACTGCTTTTTATTGTGATGCCTGTTCTTTTGAATTATGGAGTAACTAATCTGGATGACAGAAAATTACCAAACCCTCCAACTACTTGGTAGCTGTGTACTAATGATATGGTTAAATGTGCTTCTTCTAATGCTTTCTGAACTGAAAAACACCCTGTATGTATCTTAGTAATGCTCTGCCCCAATATAACTATAGAATGAGGGGAGAAGAATATCATACATTTTAAGATAGCCCTGGACTACAAAAATAGAAAGAAAGAAGGAAAGAAAGAAAGAAAGAAAGAAAGAAAGAAAGAAAGAAAGAAAGAAAGAAAGAAAGGAAGGAAGGAAGGAAGGAAGGAAGGAAGGAAGAAAAGAAAGGGAAGAACAGAAAAGCAGAAAAGAAAAGAGGAATGAAAAGAAAGAAAAGGCTTTCCCTTAATTCATTTTACTCCTGATTAGAGTAGGCATATCTGGCTCAATAGCCATAAACATATTGCTCTTTATCGCAAAACATAAAAATTTTAAAAGTAAATATACATGTTGTGATCAACTTGTGGAGGTATTAAATAAGGTAGAGTTATTGAAATTTTCCATTTCTGAGATAAAACAACAGTTCAATATTATTGCGAAAGTGGTCCTAGAAAATCAAAGATGATTAGACATACTTCTCATGAGATAAATGGGAATATGTACGGCTTTGGGAGAAACTTATCTCTACATTAATTGATCAGTAGTAGTTAGAGAAAATCTTGTCACGGTAGGAGAAAACCTCAAAAAAAGAGAAAAAGATAAAGACATACATCTGATAATTGATACCAAGTCTGTTCTCTTAGGCCCGTGGGGTAGCTACTCTGTAATCAGCACCTGTTGGGCCTTTGTTTCTCCTAATTAGATTAACAGTGGGGTCCAGCATCATCAAGTATATGACACCTCTTTTACTTTTGCACTAAGACCGATGGAGCAAATGACAGGTCTCCATACCATAGTAGGTAGACAGACCTTAGCACAACAAATGACAGGTCTCCATACCATAGTAGGTAGACAGACCTTAGCACAACAAATGACACGTCTCCATACCATAGTAGGTAGACAGACCTTAGCACAACAAATGACAGGTCTCCATACCATAGTAGGTAGACAGACCTTAGCACAACAAATGACAGGTCTCCATACCATAGTAGGTAGACAGACCTTAGCACAACTGATTCCATGATGGAAGTAACAGTCAGGTCATAAAACTCAGCATGTATACAACATCTCCTCCTCCTCCTCCTCCTTCTTCTCCTCCTCCTCCTCCTCCTCCTCTTCCTCCTCCTCCTACCCCTCTTCCTTCCTCCCCACCCCGAGAAGGGAAAGAGCTAGTCCATCAAAGTTCACAATTCTGGGAAAATATCTAAAAGTACTAATCTTTCTTTCTGGCTTCTGTAGTTCTGGTTCTGGGTAATTTTATTGTCAAGTGAAGTATGCCAACACTGCACATGCTTTTTATGCTTAAATGCTCTCCCTGAGAAAGGTTTGAGACTACTTGTTATGCCAAATGCCCAGTGTAGTTGTTGCCTAGGTAATAAAGAATTCCTATTGGTTTAAATACATGTCCAAGAAGTTGTCTCGGGTGGACATCAAACAATAGAAGATGGAATTGGATGGTGAGCATATTGATTCTCCTACTAGCAGTAAATGTTTTGTGTATGTGCAGGATGAGTAGCCCAGTCCTCCAGAATACATATGTGATGATTAAAATAAAGCAAGTTTATGTTCTTTGGCGAAGACTTACTGATAAAGAAGAAGGGTATATGTCTAATTTCACTAAGCAAATAGCTAAATCCAGCACATGGTTAATGCATTTTAGAAATCACTTCATGCCCTGCATCCTTTAGATTAATTTTGTAAATAAGTTATTTTTGGAGTGTGAATTAAATTCATGAACAGGAAAAGTGATTTGGCCTCAAATAAAAAAACAAAAACAAAATATAAAAATTGCTTTCAATATTGTTTACATTTCAGGATCAACAGGGATATTGTTGTGATCTAGATTCCAGTCTCCCTGTCCATCTCCCTTTAAGAGCAATTCCCCATCTCCTGAAGGTCAAATCAGAGCACTTTACAGTTATATAATGTGTATTGATTTCTAATAAGCCAACCTAGTCTCCAAACCACCTACTCAATATTATTTCCAGCCACGACCCTGAAATCACAGACAGGTTCACTGATAGTAGATCAAAATCACATTTCATTTGGATTAACTTTTCTTTTTTTTTCTTTTTTTTTTTAATTTTCTAAGTTTTTTTTTAATTTACATTCAAAATCATTTCCCTTTTCCCGTTTCCTCCCTCCCTGAAAGTCCCATAAGCTCCCTTCCCTCCCTCTTTTCCCCATTCAACCCACTCTCACTTCTCTGTCTTGGCATTCTCCTACATCCAGTCTTTCCAGGACCAGGGGTCTCTCCTTCCATCTTCTTGGAAATCTATTGATATCCGAATTGTGTCTAGGGTATTCCGAGATTCTGAGTTAATATCCCCTTATCAGTGACTGCATACCATGAGTGTTCTTTTGTGATTGGGTTACCTCACTAAGGATGATATTTTCAAGTTCTGACCATTTGCCTAGGAATTTCGTGAATTCATTGTTTTTAATTGCAGAGTAGTATTCCATTGTGTAAATATACTACATCTTCTGAATCCATTCCTCCATTGAGGGACATCTGGGTTCTTTCCAGCTTCTGGCTATTATAAATAAGGCTGCTATGAACATAGTGGAGCATGTGTCCTTATTGCATGCAGGTAAACCCTCTGGGTATATGCCCAGGAGTGGCATAGCCGGATCCTCCGGGAGTGTCATGCCCAGTTTTCTGAGGAACCGCCAGACTGCTTTCCAGAGTGGTTGTACCAGCTTGCAATCCCACCAGCAGTGGAGGAGTGTTCCTCTTTCTCCACATCCTCACCAACAACCGCTGTCTCCTGTGATTTTGATCTTAGCCATTCTGACTGGTGTGAGATGGAATCTCAGGGTTGTTTTGATTTGCATTTCCCTAATGACTAAGGATGATGAACAATCTCTTTAGGTGCTTCTCGGCCATTAGATATTCTTCAGGTGAGAATTCTTTGTTTAGCTCTGTACCCCATTTTTTAATAGGGTTACTTGCCTCTCTGGAGTTTAACTTCTTGAGTTCTTTGTATATATTGGATATTAGCCCTCTGTCGAACGTAGGATTGGTAAAGATCATTTCCCAGTTAGTTGGTTGCCGCTTTGTCTTTTTGACTGTGTCTTTTACCTTGCAAAAACTTTGTAGTTTAATGAGGTCCCATTCGTCAATTCTTGATCTTAGAGCATAAGATATTGGAGTTCTATTCAGAAAATTCTCCCCTGTGCCCATATGTTCAAGGTTCTTCCCTAGTTTCCTTTCTATTAGTTTCAAAGTGTCTGGTTTTATGTGGAGGTCCTTGATCCACTTGGAATTGAGCTTAGTGCAAGGAGATAAGAATGGGTCAATTTGCATTCTTCTGCTTGTTGACCTCCAGTTGAGCCAGCACCATTTGTTGAAAAAGCTATCTTTTTTCCACTGGATGGTTTTAGCTCCTAAGGATTAACTTTTCAAATGAGTTAGTTTTGAGTCATGAAAATCAAAAAAGTAGAAGCTGCAGAGGTTGGAGTTTATTAGTGTGCTCAAAGCATAAAACTTCCTACCACAGTGATATAGTTCAGACACAAACCTCCCTGATAGGAATAGTTTGACTTCCCTGTATATTTATTTTCCTGGTAGTTTTACAACCCCAAATCTAAGTATGTGTTTGCAGAAGAAGAGGATAGAAAACTCAGAGGGAGCAACTCATTTAAGATATCTTTCTTAGAGTTTATGGGCTAAAGCTGAGAAAATATTCTTATAAGCCACAGCAGTCTTGGCATGACAAAACAAACAAGAGAACACTGAGCTTCTTGCGAACTCTAAGGAAAGAAACTATAGAAAGTTCTTGCGAACCAGGCTCATCCTATTTCTACCTACCTTGGTTACATTCAGCACTGGTTTGTTTCAACAGGTCTAAATCTTAGGAGAAGTAAGGTAATATATGTGTGGAGTAAGTGTTGGTATTCAGCAGGTTTTGTTTGCTTGTTTTGCTTTGGGTATACTTCAAAATTACTATTCAATAAACTGAAATTGCTGTCTGCTTATTTGCTAACTAAAGTAAAAACAAAAATATCTTATCTTCTATTCTATTAACCTGTAGTATATTGGAAAATTTGTCATCAAAGTTTACTGAGAACAATATGTTTAAATACAGGTCTTTAGTTTTGATCATCTGTAGGGGATATCCTTTGTTTTTTAAAAACAAAATCCTAAACAATCTATTTATCAAATGAAGACTCAGGATATTGATGCTATGATGAAAGCTTGCTTGCTCAGAGACACAGAGAAAGCACTTAGCTGACCTTCCTACTCCATCAAATCCTAAGAAGGTAAAAGGTCTTCTCCTTCACCAAGCTATCTTAAATACCCTTCAACTAAATGTCTACTCTTTCTATTTCCCATGTTTTCTCATGTTCACTTCTGTTATCTGGTTGCCAGTTCCAGATACTGATCTATGGTTGATTTTCTTTAATTCTGTTTACAGAAAGTTCTTGGGGGAAAGGTGTGTATTAGGACTGAACCATACCACATCAAGAAATTTTGTTCCAGCTGTAGCTTTACAATGTGATCAAATATTTTACAACAGGTCTCTGTGAATATGATGACCAGCAGAGTAAAAATCAGAAGCCAGAAGTCATTTTAATTCAATAGAACTATGTAGCCAGTATTGGTACACATGCATGGGTCTGACTCCAAGTAGTTTATTTTAGGTTTATTTAAGAAAAGCACAATTTGATGAAAACTATTAAAGCCTAGGTAAAATGTTAAGCTTCCATTTCTAGCCAGCCATTTTGTGCTGTTAATAATGTTATAAGGCAACTTTTACATGTGTTGTTACTAGGAAACTTTCTCAAGCTCTAGTTGATTGCATATTCTATTATATTCTGTGCTTTGGTGTTTTAGAAACCAGTCACTATGGAGGTCAGTTAGAACTGCTTTGTGTAGTTAGCCATAATAAGCTTAGACCCAAACCAACCATCAGACAGTACTTCCTGCAACTGTGTATGAGCAGTTATAGTATTTGCCTTTAAAATCTGCCCCTGGAATGAACCCCAGGATAAGAGGGACATGTGCACCAATAAGAGAAATTCTTTAGAATAAGACCTCCATTTTGAATAGGGGTAGAGTAAAGTTTAAGTTTCCAAGACCTTCCTGGGAACTGACATCCTGCTTGGCAGAAAGTGACATGTATGTGGGTAACTAACATCCTGCTTGGCATGTTAAGACAAAATTGTTAGGCAAGACAAGTCCCCTGCCTAGTTGAATACCCCAACAAATAGAAGCAGGATAAATGTTCAACAAAGATATGTTTCTAAGGAAATCTCACATCTCAATTCCCCTTATTGATGGAATAGTTTGGCATAGATATTTGTAGATTTCAGGCTTAAAATTCCTATAGGATCTGGACTCAAGGCTTCAGCTTGTTTCAAATCTGGTCTGTGGCCCTGAGCAATCAAGTATAGAGTACAATAAACCATCCTTGAATGGACTGAGATAAGTTTCTGAGTGGTTTTTGTGGTGATTCCCAGACTCCCCCCTCCAAAATTTCTGGATGATAATTAACATAAGGCACAATAAGGCACAAAATAATTTAAATAAAGGTAAAATGTGACTACATCAAACTTTTTTGTAAAATACATGTGATATACTTCATAAAGATAGGTTGAACAGTTTTACAGAGAAAGACAAACTCACTATAAGGGTCTTGGAGCAGATCTGGTGTGGTCTTGGACACAAAAGTACTGCAAAACTCACTGGGATATTAAACACAAATGTTCCAAGTAGAGAAAATTTTATGCTTCAAATTCATTTAAGGAAAAATCCTATGTGTTTATGATTTTATTTTCCCTAGTGCTTGTCTACAAGCACAAGAACCACAATGTTCTCACTAACATCTAAATAGACTCTTTGTGTTGGGGTCCAGCCTCGACACAGGATTGGAGTTCTCAACTAGAAGCAAGGATATCTGTTTGCTGTCCCCAGCATCTTTGTATATACCTATCATATAAAAGATCCTTATGGAAAAATGTTAGCTGTCAAATAAGAATGAACTGATTAAATTTCAATAGTTGAATTTGAAAAAGAAAACAGTATCTATAAGATATAATATACACATTTTTCCATTCACCACTGAATGAACACAGAGTGTTTGGCAGTATTTTCTTTCAAGAAAGATACATTATGGCCAGGGTATAAGACCGGAGACATGTAGATAATATAGGATATACTGATAACAAATAGTTAAACTATTATTTAGATTAACAATGGGGTTAAGGATAATTACAAGAATTTTTCTTTGATCATATTAACTCAGAAATAAGCCACATGTGGGTTTAGGGCAGAAATGAGAATTCTGTCTAGGTAGCATTCTGTTCTACTACTCTTTTCACTTAAGGATAGCAACTTAAGTAAGGATTTTTGCCTCTGTCAAACTTCCAATGTAGTTTCTGAACAAGGAGAAATCAAATTGGTTCTTACTTGGAAGCCTCATTCCACTGAATAGCTTTTCAAGTGGGTAGGTTTTATACATTAGATACATAACTACTGGTAAAGAAATACAACTAAGCTTGCCCACCCCCCCAAAAAAATAAAACGTAGCCAGAGGCAGACACATCTAAAAGAGTAGAATTCGAGGGCAGGGAGGCAGAGTGTGTGGGTGGGGTGGGGGCACACCCTCATAGAAGCAGGAGGAGGTGGGATGGGATAGTGGGTTTCAGGGGGGAAATCAGGAAAGATGATAACATTTGAAATGTAAATAAATAGAATATCCAATAATTAATGACTAAGCATGAAAAAAGAAAAAATATCAGGGCTTACATCTATTCCAGTGTAATTGTTTTATGGATTACAGTATAATCATGACAGACTGTCAGAAATTGGTGGTGGATGGATAAGATTTTCCTAACCTTCTTTGTCAGTTCCCTTTGACTAAGTAACTATTTGAAAATAAAAATTAAAACAAATATTTCAAAAGTCTTCACCTCTACAACCAGCTGCCCTAGAAGCCACCTGTAACTACTAAGAGTAGAAACTAAAGTGAATATTTATGACCTTCCCTACTACTGGAGAAATAATCCACATAATAAAAACAGTTAAAGTGTCAGTGGAATGGATCTTCCCGGGAATTGCTCACGAGTGGGTTCTACGTGGGGGAGAGCTGAAGGGTGAAACTACGGGGGTCGAGAGAAAAGAAGACACAGAGACATTAGTGCATGGCTGTACAAAATCTTTCTGTATTTCTTTGGGGACAAGAGCGACAATATATGTGCTGTGGGCATGACCCTCCCTCCCAAAGCTGCAGTCTTCTCAGCAGGCTGAGAGATGTTGCCATAACAAAGATCACAGGGTCTGCTACACAGCAGGAGATGGCGACTTGACTGTAGTGCCAGAGGGGCTCTGACATCTGTCAGGTGGGAGGAGGTGTGGCTGGAATTCCTCAGCTCCGTGTAGGTGAAATGCAGGCAGCTGAATTTGCTTACAGGCTATATGGCTCACTACAGTGGAAAGACTAAATATCTAATAATAAGAGCTGAAGGAATAAATGCCATTATTTCTGGACTGAGATTCTGGATCATTTGTTTTCCATTTAGTTAATACATTTTCAGATTTAGATTTTTTAATTTTCCATCACAAGGGAGAATATGCCTTCCTGTGTCTGGTTTATTATAGTGATAATGATGTCTTACTGTCATTCATATATATATGAATATATATACATATGAATATATATATATATATATATATATATATATATATATATATATGATTCCACTGTAAAAGCAACCTCAATTTGCTGCAATTTTAAACTCATGATAATTGAAACATAATTCCAGGAGATCTGTAGAGTTTTGGCTGCCAGACATTCTTTGGTTATGTACATTTCTACTTTTCTTTTTTCCATTAATTTGTGACTCTAAACACTCAAGAATTTTGTAATTTTTATCAAGTTGAACTGACAGATCACATAAACCCATAAACATGAAAAATGGTGTATATCAAAGAACTGTTCACGTACTCTAAAAATATGTGTAGAGTAATTTGTAACTGAGACATGAAACAGTGAGTCTCAGCTTTCAACCTTGTGGGAAGAAAATTCTATTATGTGCTACAGTTTCAAACAATGCCTCATCTGCTCGTCCAATAATTACACAAGCATGGTGCCAATCATTCTGTCAGGAGATCATGGCTGAGCTTTTCTCTGTGTTGTAGTACAATCTTTTTCCAGTGAACTTAAATGCAGTGACAGAAATTTAGAGGCAAGAGTCTTCCAGACTTCTTCTCATTTCATATATTTCTATAAACTACAAGCCACCTGCATCTGTAAAACACTTTAAAGAATGTGGAGGCACTACTAGAAGCAGACATGACCCAGTCTCACTTCTGCTTTTGTGGTGGTTTTAGCTATGATCTGCATCAGTGGCAGAGAAGATCTGGTACTTTCCTGACTAATAACTTCCAACATTTTCATGTTTCAGACTGTTGACCATGAGGGTGAAATCTGTCCTTGACTCACTGTCAATGAACCTTAAAAGGATTCCAGAAACAGAGTGTGAAGCACACTTGATAAAAGCCTTGCTGTCTCCTTTGTGTTTTTCTAATATCAAAGTAAGCTTGTGCTAATAATATGGCAGGCCCTACATGTGATGGTGACTCTGTCTCTTAAAATTATAGACAGGGTGGCTGGAGACTGGGCTAAAACAAGGCAATCTCTTTTTTTAAAGATTTATTTATTTATTATATGTAAGTACACTGTAGCTGTCTTCAGACACTCCAGAAGAGGGAGTCAGATCTCATTACAGATGGCTGTGAACCACCATGTGATTGCTGGAATTTGAACTCAGGACCTTCAGAAGATCAGTCAGTGCTTTTAACCACTGAGCCATCTCTCCAGCCCCACAAGGTCATTTCTTCAAGCTGTAACATCATAAGAAATATTAGAAGAACATTGCTGTACAGAATAAAAAGATAACTCTAAGCCATTATGAAACAAAAAAGAGTACTGAACATGAAGTCAAATTATATGACGCTTGGTTTCCCAATGAAGCAAGAGAATTCCATATTTAAATAAAATCCCCAGTATCCAAACAGTCATACTTGAAACTCAGAAGATCAGAAGCCAAATGAGCTGAGATGAACTTACCATCTTCCTGCTTTCCCTGAATTCATGTGAAGTATGTCATAGCATTTTGTATTCTAAGAGTGAGGGACATTAGAACGAAGAAATACTTTTGCAAATGATACTGATTTTATATTGTTTTCTTTATAGGTCCAGCTTGGCATCTAGGTAGCAAGGAAGGCAGCAAGGGTGATTGCAGTGAGGGCTAAAATCTGATGGTTTCTGGCAATTAACTATTGTTAATTTTAACACGGAACTAAGAAAAGAAACTCAGTTACTTGGGCTCATTTCTATTTTGACTCAGGGACTTACTTCTAGCTGGCCAGGTGAGAGATGCAGGACATGTTAATTCTTCTTGAGCCACAGAAAAAGTAAAATTAAAAGAAAAGAAAAGGAAAGGAAAGGAAAGGGAAGGGAAGGGAAGGGAAGGGAAGGAAAGGAAAGGAAAGGAAAGGAAAGAAAAGGAAAGGAAAAAAAGAAAAGAGACGAGACAAAGGAAGAGAGAAAGTCAGGCATGTATGTGCACGCACACACACAAACACACACACATACACACACACATACAAACATATACTGAATGGAACAGAAAGGACTACACCACCACTTTATTGATGTTCTTAGTTTTTATACCTCCTCAGGATACTTTATCATATTTTTTTTAAGCATTTTTATATTCCTAAGTTCCTAGTAAGTTTAAGGCAGTAGTCCCTCATTATTCCTGTTTGCTAGGATGGTACATTTTCATCCACCTGAGGCAGATGCAATACCATTGTTGGCAACTGATGAGGGCAGAAATGAATGACCAGTGAGATATAGCCAAAGTACTCATGCTCAAAGGCCCTCAGCTACAATCAGTAATCTGGATTTCTTCAGCACCTCACTCTCACAGATGAACAACCTATTTTGCAGCTGGGCTACTGTAAGAAAGGACATTTTTGCTAGGATCTGAATCAGCTGCAGTCAATAATCTGGAGTTCCTTAGCACCACTCTCTCAAAGATGAGTAGCATGTTTTGCAACTGGGCTACAGCAAGGAAGGACATTTTTGCTAGGATCTGCATCACTGTGGGAGGAATATGGTTACGTTGTAAGCAATAATAAACTCCCAAATCCTCAGTCTCCACTCTGCTGATCTTGAGTGTGAAATCTGTCCCTGACCCACTGCCACTGAACCTTTCTGGAACTCCAGAAAACCGATTGGAAACCAAATATATTAGGAGCTGTGGAGACTGGCCTGGCTTCTGCAGGTACCAGTCCAAATAAGTGTATCCATTACTATTTACAAGGCTCTGAGTAGACCTGTAAGAGATAGAGGCTTGATCTCCAATATTGACAGGCAGAGAGAGTGGAGTTTGGGTCAGAACAACAACACTGCTTGAAGCTGAAATAATGACAAAGAAGTACAGTGTTATGGAAAATCTTCACGTACAATATTTTTGACTTCCCCTTTTAAATAATTATTTCAAGTGAGATGTTTTTATACACAATTTTATATACAATTATTTACATACAAAAATTATCTTTTAACAAAACAAGTTCATTAAAAGCCATCAGGAGCTTCTAGCCATAACTTATACCATCTAAGTCTATCTGTGTCTTAATCATTATTACAGAACATGGTCTCTGCCATCAGAAACCTCCCACAGACCGGCAGATACCTCAGGCCACATCCTATAGGATAAGATCTATTTTCTCATAAATAGAACAAATGTGATTATCATTTGGAACCAGTGCTCATCTTCCCTTCCCATACTTCTTTCTCATTTCCCCTGTTGTTACCTGGAATCCTGAACAATAGCAGCACCACCTGCAGAACAGGCAACTTCATTTTGATGAGGCACCCTTAGGATACTGGTCAGGCACTACAACATGACAACTGAGAATTTATCTCAGACTAACAAAGGTCAGTCCTCCCTAGGGGGCAATATGCAAAGGATCAGTGGGTTATAGCTACAGTATAAATAGTGAGAAGAGTCATGCAGGCTTCTAGATTGTAAAACCTATATGAAATATTTTGTGTTTTAAGGCTGACAACAGGAAAAAAAATGATGCTTGATGGTGAAAAAATGTGCTAATCCTGTAAATCAGGACAAAACCAGACACTTAATAAGTGCTGTATTACAGAAACAATGGAATACAAGAATGAAAATGAAGATATATATTCAACCATTCTCTACAATTTGAATAACTATACTTTTATTCCACTTTCATTAGTTTTACAGAAAAATAGCTCTCAATGAACTGTCTTTCCTCTGACTTTTTCCAACTGGATGGTTTTGGCTTCTTTGTCAAAGATCAGGTGACCATGTTTGTGGGTTTATTTCTGGGTCCTTAGTTTTACTCCATTGATTTCCCTGTCTGTATCTGTACCAATAACATTAGGATTCTATCACAATTGCTCTGTAGTACAGCTGGAGATGAGGGATGGTGATTCCCCAAGAAGTTCTCTTATCATTGAGAATAGTCTTCACTATCAAGGATTTTTTTTTGTTATTCCAGATGAATTTGAGAATTCTTTATATCTCTGAGAAGAACTGAGTTGGAATTTTGTTGGGAATTGCATTGAATCTGTTGATTGTTTTTAGTAAGATGGACATTTTTATTGTTTATCCTGCTGATCCATGAGCATGGGAGATCTTTTCACCTTCTGAGGTCTTCTTCGAATTCTTTCTTCAGAGACTTGAAATTTTATTCATACAAATTATTCATTTGCTTGGTTATAGTTACATCAAAATATTCTATATTGTTTGTACTATTGTGAGGGGTACTGTTTCTCCAATTTCTTTTCTAAGCCCTCTTATCCTTCCAGTAGAGGAAGGCTGCTGATTTTTCTGAGTTAATTTTATATTATATTGTCACTTTGCTGAAGTTGTTTTTCAGATGTAGGTGTTTTCTCGTAGAATTTTTGAGGTCACTTATGTATACTGAGATGATATGACAGTGTATATAAGATCCATCATAACCAGGCTTGCAGATGAGACACCCTGCCTCCACCCAACCCAATATCTGGCCTAAATGAAAACCCCATAAGGGCCCAGCAGAGGTGGAAGCTATCCACCCTGCTGGAGACACTTTATCTTCCTGGTCCACAACTGTGCCTTGGTGCAGATCAGGTGCTCTGGTAACCACCTTCACAACCACACCCACAGACTGACTGACTCCCAGGAGGTCCATCATAACCAGGCCTGCAGATTTGAGAGCTCCGGACCCCCCACAAACACCCTCCCAAGCTGCTGAACTCAGGGAGGTCCATCATAACCAGGCTCACAGGAGGAACAGGCTCCAGTCAGAGCGAGCAAGGCCAGCTAACACCAAAGATAAGCAAAGGGGACAGGTCAGTACAAAAAGATAAGCAACAGAAACAAATGCCACTTGGCAGCATCAGAACCCAGTTCTCCCACCACAGAAAGCCTTAGATACCATAACACTCCTGAAAAGCAAGATTCTGACCTAAAATCCTATCTCATCAAGATCATAGAGAGACACTGGAGAGCTGGGAAGCTCCAGAGCCTTCTGTGCATGGCCCACCAGGAGAGAATGATCTCCCAGCAGTGCTGTCACTTCTGAGTGCAGAGGTGAGATTTCCATCTCCTCTCAGGAGGGGAACAGCTAGGAGAGCACAGGGCATAAGATCAGTGGAGCAGCTAGGACAGAGGTCTTCAGGCTGTCATTTGCACTAGGGAGTCAGGTGGCTTCACAGCCTTCTGTGCACAGAACCTGCCAGAAGATTGTGGGTCTCCCAGGAGCACAGACACAGGCTTACAGGCCCACAGGAGGGAAAAGCTCCAGTCAGAGACAGCAAGACCAACTAGTACCAGAGATAACTAGATGGTGAAAGGCAAGAACAAGAATCCTACCAACAGAAACCAAGGCTACTTGTCAACATCAGAATCCAGTTCTCCCACCACACTAAGTCCCGGATGCCACAACACATGAGAAAAGCAAGATTTGGATTTAAAATTGTATCTCATGATGCTGATAGAAGGCTTCAACAAGGACTTAAGTAACTCCCTTAAAGAGAAGCAGGAGAACATCAGTCAATAGGAAGAAGCCCTTAAAAATGAAACACAAAAATCCCTTAAAGAATTACAGGAAAACACAAACATTCAAGTGAAGGAACTGAACAAAACCAACGAGGATCTAAAAGTGGAAGTAGAAACAATAGAGAAATCACAAAAGGAGACAGTTCTGGAGATAGAAAACCTTGGACAAAAATTCAAGAGTCATAGATGCAAGCATCAACAACAGAATACAAGAGATAGAAGAAAGAATCTCAGGTGCTGAAGATATCATAGAAAACATTGACTCAACAAAGAAAATACAAAATGCAAAATGCTCCTGAGCCAAAACATCCAGAAAATCCAGGACACAATGAGAAGACCAAACCTAAGGATTATAGGTACAGAAGAGAGTGAAGATTTCCAACTTAAAGGGCCACAAAATATCTTCAACAAAATTATAGAAGAAAACTTTCCTAACATAAAGAAAGAGATGCCCATGAACATATAAGAAGCCTTCAGAACTCCAAACAGACTGGACCAGACCAGAAAGTCATTCTGGCACATAATAATCAAAACACCAAATGCACTAAACAAAGAAAGAATATTAAAAGCAGTAAGGGAAAAAGGGCAAGTAACTTATAAAGGCAGACATATCAGGATTACACAAGACTTCTCACATGAGGTGATGAAAGCTAGAAGATCCTGGGCAGATGTCATACAGACCCTAAGAGAACACAAATGCCAGCCTAGACTACTATACCCAGCAAAACTCTCAATCACCATAGACGTAGAAACCAAGATATTCCATGAAAAAACCAAATTTACACAATATCTATCAGCACATCCAGCCCTACAAAGGATAATAGATGGAATACCCCAACAAAAGGAGGGAAACTACACCTTAGACAAAGCAAGAAAGTAATCTTCTTCTAACAAACCCAAAAGAAGATACCCACACAAAAATAAAAATAACACCAAAAATAACAGAAAGCAACAATCACTATTCCTTAATATCTCTTAATGTCAATGGACTCAATTCCTCAATAAAAAGACATAGACTAACAGAAATATTTTTTCTGTAAATCTTCAATTTTATCAGAAAAATGTTTGTAATTCCTCTTTCAATTAATTTAATATTATTTTTTAATGTCTACCATTTTATATGCATTATTTTTCATGATAATCTTTGATTTTAACATTTTTATATATTTCTTCTATTTTATCAGAAATGTTTTCCATGTAAATCTCTGATTTTATTACAAAATGTTTTTAATTTCACCTTCAATTAATTTAGGAAGGTTTTTTATATCTACCATTTTATCTGTATAATTTTCCACGAAATAGTCAATTTCAACATATTTGTCTATATATTTCTTGAATTTTATCAAAAATGTTTTACATATAAATCCTCAATTTTACCTGAAAACATTTATAATTCCACATTCAATCAACTTAGAATTATTTTTATGGCTACCATATTATCTGTATAATTTTCCATGATAATCTTCAATTTTAACATGTTTTTCTATATATTTCTTCAATTTTATCAGAAATATTTTCCACGTAAATCTTCAAATTTATCAGAAAATGTTTATAATTCCACTTTCAATCAACTTAGGTATACTTTTATGCCTACTGTCTTAGTCAGGGTTTCTATTCCTGCACAAACATCATGACAAAGAAGCATGTTGGGGAGGAAAGGTTTTATTCTGCTTACACTTCCACACAGCTGTTCATCACCAAAGGAATTCAGGACTGGAACTCAAGCAGGTCAGGAAGCAAGAGCTGAAGCAGAGGCCATGGGAGGATGTTACTTACTGGCTTGTTTCTCCTGGCTTGCTTAACCTGCTCTCTTATAGAACCCAAGAATACCAGCCTAGGGATGGTACCACCCACAAGAGGCCCTTTCCCCTTGATCACTAATTGGGAAATTGCCCCACAGCTGTATCTCACGGAGGCACTTCCCCAACTGAAGCTCCTTTCTCTGTGATAACGCCAACCTGTGTCAAGTTTACACACAAAACTAGCCAGTATACCTACCATTATTATATCTATACAAAATTTTCCATGATAATCTTCAATTTTAACATGTTTTTCTACAATTTTCTGCACTTTTATTGGAAATATTTCCCACGTAAATCTTCAATTCTATCATAAAATGCTCCTATTTCATTTTTAATTAATTTGGTAATGTTTCTATGTCTACCACTTTACTCTAATTTTCCATGGAAACTCAATTTTAGCATATTTTTCTATATATCTGTTCTATTTTATCAGAAATAATTTCCACGTAAATCTTCAATTTTATCATAAAATATTTTTACTTCCGTTTTCAATAAAAGAACATGCTTTAAAAAATTAAAAAAAAAAGATTATAGAGAACTTTAAGGAGGACATTAATAACTCCTTAAAGAAATACAGGAGAATACAGGTAAACAGGTAGAAGCTCTTAAAGAGAAAACACATAAAGAACTGAAAGAAATACAGGAAAACCCAATCAAACAGGTGAAGGAATTGAACAAAAGTATCCAGGATCTAAAAATGGAAAGAATCAATAAAGAAATCACAAAGGAAGTCAACCCTGGAGATCAATAACCCAGGAAAGACATCAGGAGTTACATATGCAAGTTACACCAACAGAATACATAGAAGAGAGAATCTCGGGCATAGAAAATATCATAGAAGAAATTGACACAGCACTCAAAGAAAATACAAAGTGAAAAACGCTCCTAACCCAAAACATTCAGGAAGTTTAGGACACAGTGAAAAGACCAAACAAAGGAAAAAAGGAATAGAAGATAGTGAAGATATCCAATTCAAAGGGTCAGAAAACATCTTCAACAAAATCATAGAACACTTCCCCAACCTAAAGAAAGAGATGGCCATAAATGTACAAGAAGCCTACAGAATACTAAATACATTGAATCAGAAAAGAAATTCCTCCTGTCATATAATAATCAAAAAACTAAATACACAGAACAAAGAAAGCATATTAAAAGTGGTGAGAGAAAAAAAGTCAAGTAACATATAAAGGCAGACTTATCAGAATTACACCAGATTTTTCAACAGAGACTCTAAAAGCCAGAAGATCCTGGGTCGGCTTCATACAGCCCCTAAGAGAACACAAATGCCAGCCCAGGCTAATATACACAGCAAAACTCTTAATTACCATAGATGGAGCAACAAAGATACCCCATTACAAAGCAATATATTTTCACAAATCCAGCCCTACAAAGGATGGTAGATGGAAAACTCCAACACAAGGAGGGAAACTACACTCAAGAAAAAGCAAGAAGTTAATCTCACAACAAACCCAAAAGAAGAGAGCCACATGAACACAATTCCACCTCTAACAACAAAAATTACAGGAAGCAATAGTCATATCCTTAACATTAATGGACTCAATTCCTCAATAAAAAGACATATAATAACAGGCTGGATACCTAAACAGGACCCAGCATTTTTCTGGATACAAGAAATACACCTCAGTGATAAAACTATTTTTTCAAACTTAGAAAACAAATATATGGCATTTGTTTCCCCAAGTACTTTGTTTTTTTCATTTTGAGACAAGCAGACACAGGCTCTTATCAAACTAATGATTTTCCTCCTTCAGGTTCTCAGAATTAGCAATGCAGGCAATTTCCGCAGTTTGTGATTACATATTTTTTCAAAGGAAATTATTTCTTTCTTTATTTAGCTTCCTAATTCTAAAATAATATTTATTTTTCCTTGGATATTTAGTTGAAATTTATACCAATGTTGATTAATCAATTGCCTATCTAATGTAGTCTGCAATATGCCTAAAATCTTTCTATGGATGCCCAACTAAAGTATAGCATACCTAAGGGAATTGAATGGCACACAGTTTTGCTCATCAGGCATGAGAGGAGATTCCAGAAGTTCTGTCTCATACAATTCCTGGTGGTCTGCAACAATAAAACATGTTAAAAGTTATATTTAACTCAACATTGATTTTACTGTGTTTCACTCTTGCTCAACTTACTTTATGCAATTATAATTACATGACAATACAGATTTAATAATACTGATTTAAATTTTCAAAATAGGTTAATAAATTTTCATACATAAAAATATATACATAAAAATGTAATAGATGTTTACTGAGCAAATTATGTCTCCTTTGTACAATTTACAATTAATATATACAATGAAAATTTAAGCACAAATTAAAATGAATTAAAATCTCACCCACTAGCACAGAAAGAATTCGTGACCATAGAGATCTAGAATATATTGACAAATTTTAAATTTCTTTCTAATCATTTTTCTCTTTTTAACTATTTTTCATGAAATTTACATCATGTACCCCAATCCCACTCATCTCTCCTTCCCCTAATACCTGCCCTCCACCCTTGCAACCTCCCCCAAAAGATAGATAAAAATCTCATTGTGGAAACTGTAGTATGTCATTGTATGCTCCCACAGTATACCCCTTTTCCCACACTTCTCTGCTTGCAAATGTTTATTGCAATGACTCCTTGGTCTTGTAGAAGACCTCTGGTTTCTTCTACTCTATCAATACCAGAACCTCACTGGGAACTTTCTTTGTAAAACCTTTTGTTGCCCTATGTCATAGAGATCTTGAGGTTTTGAATTCGTCGGACCAGCTCTTCATGCACTCCAGGAATTCACCAATGGGGTAGATGTTGTAGTGGGACAATTTAAGTCCCTGAATACGTGCTGGAAAGTTATCTGTATTGTCAGACAGCATGATCTCCTATTCCCATACCTGACGGGCTGGCTCACTGGCAGACCCCACAAGCAGGGCCAGCTCTACCTTTGTTACCCAAGCCAAGCATATGGCTAGCTTTCTTGAGTATATGGGTAGCCCCTGAGGGACATGACCATTTCTCTCACTATCATGATCCATGGGCTAGATCTCCTGCCTGCCATAGTTGGAAAGGGATAAGAAAGGATGTTTTTTCCTCCTCTACACCAGCACACAGCAGACAAGAGGCAGGGCTAGCTCTTCCATGCTCATGCTTTTGGGGTCAGCTTACCTGCAACTCCCACATCCAGAGCCAGCATACTGTGCAGTCCAGGTAAGATGTAGGGCCTGGTATCCAGAGTGCTGCAGTAGGAGGGGGGTAGGGCCAGCTGTCCTGCTCTGATAGCCTTAGTGCTTTGGCTCATGCCTGTCATAGGTTAATAGTGGTAAAGGAATAGGGATCCTTCTCTTGTCCATATACCAGCATAAAAAGACAAGTATAGTGTACCAGCTACTCATACCAGCCTGCTCCTCACTAGCCAGTACTGTCTCTAATAATTATTACCAAATACTTCTGTTTCTCTTCTTTTTTTTTTCCATTTCTTCACCACTTATTTGCCCTTCTTAATGATGTCTAGGGTCTTTTTTCAGGTTGCTAATTATTCAGATGTTAACAGCTCAAAAAACAGAATGTAGACATAGTCTCTCTCCTCTCTGCAACCTACTGATGCAAATGTGACACAGCAGCCACACCTGCAATGCCTCTAGGGGCAGACAAGTCATTTTTTTAAGTGTTTTTATCAAACAAACCTAGAACAACTTATTTTCAGTATGGATTTGATTTATTTTTATTTCTAAAATTTCATATAGTATACACTTTTTTAGCTAACTAGATTTCACAACACTTTTTTGCAGGGAAATATGTAAAAAAAAACATTTTCTTTGAGTGATTGTAAGAGAAGTTATATTTCAACTGCATATACTTTGGGCCATAAAATAAGGATGACTCTATGAATAGAAAAATATAAATGAAAGTTTCTGCAGCTGGTACTGAAGAAATATCAGTCTAAAGACATCGGACATGAATGTAAAGCATATAAATAATTCTATAAATTATTTTCTATTGACTAAGGTATAAAGAAGATGCACATACACACACATATCCATATATGATGGATATATATATCCATCATAATTAAGTTATAGCTTTCTTATGAGTTAGCCACCCTCTTCTATATATTATCTGATGAAGGGTCTCTAAGGACACAGTCGTTCTTTATTTCTACATTCTTTATCCATTTTGTTGATTACCTTATGTAATTTGCTTCATTTACAATTTGTATCCACTACTTTCTCTTTGATGTTACTTATTTTCTTCTCTTTTTATTGTAATCAACTAAGTTTATGTACTCAAATCAAGTAATATATATAGCATATATTGTATAAACATAATAATAGCACTTGGTAGTTTCTTACAGCCCATGACATTTCTAGACACATGTTCTTGGTCCTAATTATTGTATCAGGTATGGATTTCTGTTCCTTAAAGCCAATATGAAAGCATTTGGTTACACCTATGGTTTTTTTATGCCTTGAATGTAATAGCAATTTTGTTTCATAATACAGGTTGTTATTTCAACTTCTCAGATGTAAGCAGAACGTAATATGTTATTTTAATTTTCCTATATTTTTGAGATGTTCTTTGTGTAATAGCATGATAATGCTAGGAGAAAGTTGTATGGGTTGATAAGAAGTGCTTTTCTTCACTGTTCATCTGGAATGTTCTATAGGTCTTGGCTAGGTCAATATATATTACATAACAGTTGGTTTATTTTGAGATTACATTTGGTAATAAGCATATTATGTATTATAAAGCAAGGGATGCAATATTGCCATAACAATTGGAAATTCTATGCTATAGACATTACTCATTTGAATATTATTTAAAAGGAATAGCATAAGTGACCACATTATGCCCAATTTCAATCTGTTCCAACTTAGTGTATACATGCTGCATTCTGATCCATTCACATTTCTAAATGAAACACTTTCATTATGAAAACTAAACAATATAATTATAAAAGGTAACCATAGAGTAGGTTACAGTTCTATGATATTAATAGATATCACACAACAAAAAATAATCATTAAAAATCTTATTAAAAGTCTGAATAAATACCATAATCTCTAACCTTGTAAAGAAGAATTTTAAATAACTCAGTGAATCTAAAATAAAAATAAAACAAATAGAAATAAAATCATTTATTACACAGATACAATGTACTCTGCTTCTCTTGAGGCAATCAACATATTTGACACCTAGACCACCTCAAACATCTTTCTCCTTCCTTGCTTCCTTCCTTACTTCCTTTTCTTTTTCTTTTTTCTTCCTTTTTTCTCATCTTCTTTTCCATTTTTTTTTACTTAGTCTCTATATCAGTGTATGTGGAATATAGGAAGCAATGATTACCAACATTCTCAGCCTCCACTCTGCTGACTTTCTATATATTTGCCTCTAACACACTGCCATTGAAATCAAGACCTTTAGATTTCAGTCAGTAAGCCTCGTAAATAAGGTGTGGTAGGTGGCCTGATTCTGCACATATCAATTCAAATGTGTCTGTCCATTACTATCTAACATTCTCTGACCAGCAGGAGATGGAGGATGTCTCTACTTGAGTAATCAGCCTGGAAAGGGGAGACTGGAAGTTGAAATAATAAGAAAGGAAAAAAAAATAATGTGGAAAATTCACTGGCAATAGTTAACTTTAACTTCATGTTATGCATTTTGAGTAGCATCTTTGTATGTTATGGATGAAATGTTTGTCTGAAGACCAAAAAACCTTTCTTTTCTTTTACAAAACATGTGATTATAGGACACTGAAGGAGCTCTCAAGTTCCAGCCCATCCAGTTCCAGCTTTTGTCAAACAGGGTACCCCACTGTGACAAGATGAACCTAGGAAACTAGAAAATCAAGGTAAGTTTGCTGTTGTGGGAAGTATTAAAATAGAATGGCCTTTCCTTCAGTCTCTGCTCCACACTTTGTCTCTGTATTTCATCCAGAGACTACCCCACCTGGGGATCCATCCCATATACAGTTACCAAACCCAGACACTATTGTGAATACCAACAAATGCTAGCTGACAGGACAGATATAACTGTCTCCTGAGAGGCACTGCCAGTGCCTGACAAATACAAAGGGGAATGCTCCCAGCCAACCATTGAACTGAGCAAAGGGTCCCCAATGGAGGAGCTAGAGAAAGGACCAAAGGAGCTGAAGGGGTGTGAAACCCCACAGGAGGAACACCAATATAAACCAGCCAGTACCCCCAGAGCTCCCAGGTACTTAACCACCAACCAATGAGTACACATGGAGGGACCCATGGCTCCAGCCATATGACTAGCAGAGGATGGTCTGGTCGGACATTAATGAGAGGAGAGGCCCTTGGACCTGTGAAGGCTCATTGCTCCAGTGTAAAGGAATGTTAGGTCAGGGAAGCAGGAGTGGGAAGCCTAGTGAGCAGGGGGAGGGGATATGGGATAGGGAGGTTTTAGAGGGGAAACGTGGAAAGAGGCTAACATTTGAAATGTAAATAAAGAAAATATCTAATATTATTAAAGAAAGTATAATTAGCTTATGTGGCTTTAAAGTATAAATTATCCTTCTATTGTTAAATTAAATCCAAAATTAAAAAAAAAAAAAAAAAGAACGGCAATAATCAGTGCTATGCTGAGCATCTTCTGGCCACATGGTGTTCTCATCTTTGCAGACTCTCTTGCCCAGAGCTCCAGAAATCTCTCCATCAAGCTCTCTAAGTTTCCACTTGCGGATTGCTACCATGCCAGCCCCAAACTACAAAACCCCCATGGCTTTTTGTGGTGCACATCTGGCAAACCCACACTTTGCCACAGTACCTTTCTCTCTGGAACCCAGTTGAACCACCACATGAAGGAAAACACCACACAAACTTAGTTCAGAAACAATGGTAACTTAATTACTGGGCACAACAACTAGAATCCTAATCTTGACAGCCATATTAAATCTAAATCCTCCTATGGCGAATCCTGGCAGATCCATCATTGAACCACATGTCTAAGGATTGTTAAAATACATACACATGAAGCCTGAAAGATGACTCAGTTGGTTAAAGCACTTGACAGCCTAGCATATCAAGTGACCTGAGATTTATTCTTTTGATCCATGGAACCCACTTAATAAGCTGGATACTGGAGGGTTTATCTGGGTTTTTCTAAGGTGAAATGGGAAGCAGAAAGGGAAAAATCACTAGAAACTTTTCGAGACAACTAAAAGTAAGAGGACCCATCACGCCAGTAGGAGTAATTGGGTCCTTGCCATAATGCCAGATAGAAAAATGACCTCTGACCTTCATATATACACATACCCATCTTTGTACATCCTCTGTTTCTCTCTGTCTCTGTCTTTCTCTGTCTCTCTTCTCTCTCATACACACACACACACACACACACACACACACTCTCACACTTTGATCATACTCTCAAACATTATTTTCCAGAAAACTCACGACTGCCTGTAAGAACTTGCCAGTGTCATATCCACTTAAACAAGACTACTTTTTTTTTTGTTTTGTTTTTTGTTTTTTTTTTTTTTTGTTTTTTTTGTTTTTTTTGGTATTTCGAGACAGGGTTTCTCTGTGTAGCCCTGGCTGTCCTGGAACTCACTCTGTAGACCAGGCTGGCCTCGAACTCAGAAATCCACCTGCCTCTGCCTCCCAAGTGCTGGGATTAAAGGCATGCGCCACCACCGCCCGGCTGCAACAAGACTACTTTATTAACAGCCTTACCACAGAGGAGTATGACTTCTATTACCCTATTGTTGAGGTCCAGCCTCGACATCAGAGTTCTCAACTGGAATCAGGGATATCTCGAAGGTACATAATAAATATACACAGACAACTTTTTGGGTACAAACTGACAGGCTTAAATTTACTTTCTCTCTCTCTCTCTCTCTCTCTCTCTCTCTCTCTCTCTCTCATTTGCATGCAGCCTGAGGCTGCACACACTCTGCATTCTCCTGAGCACTCTGCTTTTCTCTTGTGTGCTTTTCTTTTCTTAAACTTTCATACTCCTACACACCTCTCTGTGTTCCCCTTTCACTCACACACACACTGTTCATACATACCTCACACACACCACATGCACTCTCCTTTCACTCACACACACACACACACTCTTTACACACACCTCACATTCTCTCTTCACTCACTCTTCACATGCTTTCTTGCCTTATTCATGTCCCCATCTTTTACTGGTATTCCAAAGGCAGGTAGAAAAAAGGACATTGTATAATCATTGCCTAATCAAATTCAAAAGAATAATCATATTCCACAAAGAATCAAGAATTACAATTGTCCCCCAAAGTTTCAAGTTTCCCTATTCCCCGCACTATAGCCAAAATAATAATTGCAAACATCCTTTTTTAAACTTTAACTTATAACTTACTATACTTCAGAGCTCCAACATCAGCTATGTGCATTTTCTTGTGAAGCTCTAATGATAAATGACATGGGCAAAGCTGCTAGGCAGTGGCCAGAAAGTATCAACTTAACCCTTAACTTGATAGTTCTGCTAGCTCGCTGATTCTGTATGTTGCATGCAGTGACTTTTCTTAGAGTCCCAGTGTTTTGACGTAGTTTTTCTAGTATATAATTTTATGTATTCTTTACTTTCTTATCCAGAAACCACTCTTAAATGTTGTGCAAAACTAATTTCATAACTTCAATAGTTTTATTATTCCTTTCTTGGGGTCTCAGTGTTGGCTCTAATTCATTTTCTAATAATTTCAAGTTTTCTTTACAAATCAAGAATTAATCTGGAGCTATCATTGTGTAGTTATTGCATTGTTTCCAAGATGTGAACATACAACATACTCCTGGGCCATTAGGACTGTACTGTGCTGTGCCCCTATGCCTCAAATTTTAATAGTTTAAGAATCATTACATAAAGGAACATCTAGTTTCACAGAATTCACCATGGCAGAAGGAGAAAGAAATTAGAAAGTCAGATATAATAATGTAATGCACACCAAGGCCAACTGAAAAACGGACACACACACAAATGAAATCTATACATCCGTTGTCCAGGGCTAAGGTTAGGGGAAATGGGGACAACTGTATTTTACAAAGAGGTGCTGTGTGCTACTAAGTTGTCTCCACCCTGTTCTACTGCTGGCAGCCCTTGTTATGTTATGCTGTCCCAGCACCCTATCAATCATTAAATGCCTGTAGAATCTCATGAGGAGGTAGAGGATTATGAATCTCTTCTCTGTAGTGATTTAATAGTGTGGGTGGATAATAATTTAGCAGAGGATTCTATGTAGTATACAATAAGGAAAGACAGCTATAAGTTAGGTTTCCTCATTGCTTTGCTCTCTGAATTCTGAATATAGACATATTGTGACTAGCTACTGCAAGATCCTACAGATGTGACTCCCTATACAGGACAAAATTTGTTAAAAATCAAATTTATGTGTACAGATGTATACATACATACAATTGTGTGTGTTTGCATGTGTATGTATGCTTGTGAGTATGCATGTGCATGTGTGTATTACATGTGTGACTGATGCATTCAAAGCTGAGAAAATGGCATCAAATCCATTAGTGCAGCACTATAAACGGTGCATGCCTCCACACGAGTGATGAAAACTGAATGTATGTCATCAACAAAAAAAGCCAGGGCTCTTACTTCATGAGCTATTTACTCAGTCTTTGATCTCGAATTTTGGACTCGGAAGCAAAATGAACTTTTTTGTTGCTTTGATGAGGGTATTTTATCAGAGAAACAGGAAAAGTAACTAAGCTAAGGAGATAGTAGGGTAAATAACTAGAAAGAGGGGCTTTTGCTGCTTTTTACACTGAAGATGCTCTTTTCCTCAGGCCTCTCTGTAGAAGAATCATATCCTCATGTTGAATTTCTTGATCACCCAGCTTAAACATTCAATATCATAACACTTATCTGGGTACATCTTAGTGATTCTATTTTGACTTCAGCTCCCATAAATACATCTTTCATATTCATTCCTGTTTACTTTTACCCTTTTTACTTCCTTGATCTCCACTGACATAAATACAACTTCTGAAAACTATATTCTCAATACACCAGTATAGGGGAATACCAGGGCAGGAAGGCTGGTATGGGTGGGTGAGTTGGGGAGCACCCTTATAGAGGCAGGGATAGGGAGCATGGGATATGCGGTTTCTGGAGAGGAGACCTGGAAAGGGGATAATGTAAAAAAAAAAAAAGAAAATATTCAATAAAAAAGAAAATTATATTCTCCTAGGAACTGAGGCAGACTTAGTGATGGTACAATATGGCATAGGACATAGAACTCAAGGGTCTATTAAGCATTTCTAATGGAGTGAATGTCCAGTTTTAAAAATGATATGTCGTGTGATGAAAGGTCACAAAGATACTATTTGTATCTTGAAGCATCCAAAGAATATCATGAAATACTTACAATACACAATGAACAATGAAGGGAACTCAGAAGATTCCTGATGCTGTAAGGGTCTGATAAAAGTACCTTGGCAGAAAACACATAACTGAAGGAACAAGATTACCTAGGTGAAGATAATAGACTCATCTTTCCAGAGACTTCTGACTCAACAATGATTTTAAGTGATCTTCATGTCTACTTCAAGAAAATTTCAGAAACAAAGTAAGTATTTTTGAGATAAATAATATCAAAAGCAAAATAATGAAATGAGTGTAAAAGAGGCAACCCATAATGGGATATAAAGCTAATTGTTTTGTAACACAGTGGTGGACTTTTTGCATTTGGTGAAGGATATGTGCACAGAATATATTTGGAAATATTAAAATCTAATACAAATATCTGCTTACTTTCATTTTATCTGTGTAGAAGTTCATTGAGTTCTATTAACTTTGCTTCTGGATAGTTTTGATATGTAATATTATTTATCTGTAGATTTTTATGATACAGTTTAGAATTTTCTATTTCAAACTTATATTAATGAATAGTTCTTCTTTAAATTTCTGGGATTATTTAAGGAAGCCAATCACCATTCTTAATAGGCATGTACTCCAGAAAGATAATTATAGAAAATAGGGAGTAATGAAAAACAACATAGAATTTTTATTATCCCACTGATTCAGTACTTTGACTAATAAAAAGTAACATGTGTCTGAAGGCACATATATTCTACTCTTCTCTATCTTAGATATCTGAATGCTCTATGGCTTATGGTGAGTCCATTTGATGAGCCAAAATAATACTGTAGGTGGCTCCAGCCATACCCCTAACAATTTGCATGTGGCCAAATCACAGCCTACCTCTGTGAAGATTTCATGAGAGGATATTTACACCATATGCAGAAGTCATTCTCAGTGAGGATACAGCAACAACATGAGTGTCCTTCCTGAACTCCTAGTGCTTCTGCTATTTTGGTTTTCAGGTGAGTAAGACAGAAGTGGAGTATAGTGTGATGAATGCTGCCTGGCATTTTAAGGAAATTATCTTACTATATACTTAACTCTGTATGTCTGTTGTACCTATTCAACCTCAGGTATGAGATGTGCTACCCAGATGAACCAGTCTCCATCCACTCTACCTGCATCTATTGGAGAACAAGTAACTATCAATTGCCATGCCAGTGAGAATATTAATTCTTGGTTATCCTGGCACCAGCAGAAACCAGGGAATGCTCCTCAACTATTGATCTATAAGGTATCCAACTTGCATGATGGGGTCCCATCAAGGTTCAGTGGCAGTGGATCTGGGGCAGATTATTCTCTCATCATCAGCAGCCTGCAGCCTGAAGACATTGCCACTTACTACTGTGTACAGGCTAATCGTTTTCCTCTCACAGTGATGCAAGTCATAACAAAAAACCCACTGACAGTTCAACAGTGTAAGTATGAGCTGCCTCAGCTGTTGCATGAAGTGTCTGCACCTGTTAATATTTATAATACCCTTCTGGGATTTAAAAACATTGTGAGGGTTGAGGGAAACTGTCATTGTGGCCTGTCCACTTTTAATTCTTCTCCTTTCAAGCCCAAGAGCACAGGGGTTTTAAAATGTCTCACAATTTACTCAAGAGCAGTTTATTTTATATTTGAGTAATCCTAGCTGTGCTATTTTTGCAATTCTTTCAGTAAAAAAGACCTTTGAAGTATACCTCAAGACAGACTATTTTCATTCAGAGAACTGATGTCTAGATAACACATTCATGGTCTGTGGATTCCTATTGGATTCTGTGATATAACTTGAAACTTGCATTTTATATAGTTGAAATCCGCTTGGGATATAATTATGGTAGGTTTGAGAAATCCCAGTTTTCTGTGTGTCAAAGGTGGAGGAGGTAGTTCAATGGGGACAGACCTTGGGTATATTTTATATTTGGCTATTTCAAACCTAAACATTGCTTTCAGACCCACCATGGTATAAATGGTGTTACTCAAAATGCCTTTGCTCTCAATAAGGCCCCCAAACTGAAAAGATTGGTCACATTAAATCTATGCTTCTTAAGTCATTTCCATCAAGTGTTTCCATCATGGCAATGCAAAGATCACTAACACTAGGAAATTATTATTTCAACAATTTAAAGAAAGTTAATATTATAAATTTGTTGTTCACAGTATATCTGTCCAAACCATGCTTTCTGTCTCTGATGATTGAGTCTTAGTACCCTTTGTTCCATAAAACACTACTCTGTGATTTTTCAGCTCCTAAAATATCACCATATGGAGCTTTATACAGATGATTAAGGTTTCTATTACCTATAGCAGAACTGAAAATGAGAATATTATACAAAAACACATTGTGGGAAATATAAATTTGGAAGTACTGGTAATCAGAGAATTGCCAGTAGATAATCTTTTTATAAGTAAGCATTCTTATCTAGTCGCACAGTAAGTAGAAAAGGAAGAATGTCATTGACTGCATAGCAGTCTTATTCACATTATCACTTCTTTATATGCAAATAAGCCAATACATAATCAAGAAGATGGAGTGCTAAGTCTATTTCTAATTAGTTGCCTGGTTACATAGGTTTAAATGTTGATTTATTGACTATTTTGACCAACAATTTGTTTTTCTGACATAATTTCCCATAGTATTTTCTAATTCAGGGCTTTTTAATGAGATTTGAAAATCAAATTAGGAGACAGCAGAATCAACCTGCGACTATAAGAAGATGTGTGAAGATATAAAGAGTATAGAATCACCTTTGCCATTATATTGCCCTATGGGAACAAGTTTCTGGAGCACTCATTCAGACATTTTGTGTTTTTATCGCCCAATGAGCCCTAGCTTCTAGAAAATACACAGACTCTATCTTACCTATAGCAGCAAATTTCCTATCTTCAGATACCACCTTAGAAAAGCCAGTTGATGGATACAATGCAGATTCTACATTTCTGTGATAGAGTACTTTTTCCTGTGTAAAGTACCTTCATTTTTGCTTATAGGACAAACTGATGGTGTGATGCAGATGCCTAGTGTACAATGACCTATGTACTGATGAGCAGAATAAAAGTTTCTGTGCTATGAAAGCAGAAGAGAATGAAACAGAGTTAGGCTGTTGCTTCTACTAAAACTTAAGAGTGTCCTGTTAAACCAGGTTGCATCTGAAAATATTCTCAAGCAATAGAAACTACAGCAGTTTAGGCATAGTGACAGCCATTCAGCTTCACCCTCCTGTTACTCTAAGTGATTTATGTTATGACTTGCCCAGCTATGGAAGGGAACCTCCAATAGTTGCAAGAAGAGCAAGGTAAAGATCATTCAGACTCCAGGCTCCTGATGATGAAGGTGAAATGTGACTATTGCCTATGAACATCAATAAGACCAAATATTCCAAGTTAGATGAGCCATAGATCAAGAATTTTGGAGATTTTTCCTGATGTCTTTTGGTACTAAGCTGACCAGCAAGCAGTCATATGTTGTGTTCCCCTAAAGGTTTAGTTCTAATGATGGAATCTGGCATATCTGGTTGTCACATCTTAAAAAATACAATTAAGATACAAATCTAATAATCCTCAAGAAAGCATGTTAAGTAAGTTATATAAATTATCAGATATCACTTAAAGCAATGGATAAGCAAATTCACATTGTTGTTATTCTTTAATTGGGAAAGAACAACAGGAACCCAAGAAACTGAATGTGAGATTCATGTCCGTTCTGTGTTTTGACAGCAACTGTCTCTTCTCAGGTTGTGACCTATCCGTGAAAAAGTCCTCATGGCTCAGGACTGGGCTAGGGCACATGCAAATCAGAAGTACTTTATCAATGCTGAGAACAGCTACATATTGGATAATCTTAATAACTCATCCTAAACAAGCATCTGCAGGTGTCTTAGAATAGAATTATGATGCATAGCTTTCTACAAAAGGTAAAAGTTTACCTTGAGCCCTTCAAGTAGCATGGAATTTTGAATAACTTTGGTTCATGATTTCCATGCTACCTTCTCCTTAGGACCTAGTCATCTGTAAGAGCACATTCTCAAAAGTGCAAGGATGCTCACATGCTCTTTTCATTGTTGAATAACTATCTTCTTTGATCCAAAGTACAAGTTCAATAAAAACAAACACAACCATGATAGACATTTTTTTCAGATCACTGAAAATTGGGCTGAGGTTTCTACATTGCATCCCCCTACTTTGCCGCCTTGTAACATACATAGTGTCTTGCTTCTACTTCCTCTGATATATATAAACTTTCATTTTCTGCTGTTCTTCCCTGTTCAGCCAGAATGAATCAATGGATATTGTGCTTGCCAGGCTTGGCTCAAGTATATATCCACCTACTGCTTTCTGTCATCAGTTTAATAGTCACTCTGTTCACTGCCTCATATTAGTTATTATCCATTTTTTTCCTTTTTGGAACATCACAAAAAAATCCTGTCTTGTGAAAGGATATGATGAGTCTTGGGAAGGAAAATTACAAGAGCACAGAAAGTATCTGTCCCTAGTGTACCCTCAATTTTCATATGGTCTTCTGCCTTGTTTACATGCTTCCCTAAGATATAATCTATAATATGTGCCAGACAATTGTCTTTAAATTAATTTTCCCTGAGTGAGTGTTTAAAAAGCTACTATGTTAACATTTAGTATTTGCTCACAGACATTTATTCATGGTTTTCTGACCTTGTGTTTCTAATCATGATTTTCTGAACTCAAGCAGCCTGCCTTGGTTCACCTCCTTCTTTATTGAATTTGTGTATAAAATGTATTCAGAAACCAAACTAAAGCTGTCTGCAGCATTGTAGTTAGCTGATCTGATGCTACTTATATTTTAATGGTAATAGTGAACTCCGAAAACTGGTCACCCCAATGAGGAGTTTGCAGGTAGATGCTAAAGGACCCTCTTCCCAAATTATTTCTGATTGTTAAATAAAGATGCCAGCAGTCAATATCTGGGCAGTGGAGACATAAGTGAGTTTGAGGTGTCCTGGGCTGGAGATTGGAGAGAGGTACCAGGAGGAAAAGGAAGCAGAAGACATCATGGCTTAGGAATAAAGACAATGAGGCCCTGTGGGCTGGCCAGTTTGTGTTAAGAGCAGTCCATAGGAAACACAGTAAGTAATGACTCAGGTTTATCAATATGAAAGTAGATTCTACCAACATAGAGGTATGCCACTACCCTGATTTTGTACTAGTTAAGGCTTTTTGAAAATATAAAGGCTGCGTATGTTTTTATTTGGGAAGTAAATGTTTTAAAGTAGGATAGAAACCTCAGGTCTAGATTTAATAATTTCTAAAATATAGCATTAGGCTATAGTCTACCTAATTCCTTTTGGCTCCTGTTATTCCCAGGTCATCTCTTGCTTTCAAGGAGCAAATTTTCAAGTGACACATGAAAAGAGATATGAAGAGCCTCAGTTTCTGTATCCATTCTTTGGTTGAGGGACTTTATTGTTTTCAGCTTCTGGCTATTACAAATAAAGCTGCTATGAACAGAATGCAGTACATGTGTCTGTGGTATGGTGGAGCACATATTGGGTACATGCCCAGGAATGATATAGGTGGATCTTTAGGTAGAACTATTTCCAGTTTTCTGGGAAATAGTCATATTGATTACCAGAGTGTTTGAATAAGTTTGCACTAAATGGAAACTCGTTCTATTGAAAAGCTTCTTTAAAGCAAAGGACACTTTCAATAGTACAAAACAGCAGCCTACAGATTGGGAAAGTATCTTCATCAATCTAATATCCAAAAGAGGGCTGAAATCTGAAAAATATAAGGAACTTAAGAAGTTTAACACCAACAAGCCAAATAACCACAATTTAAAAATGCAGCACAGAGCTAAACAGAGAATCCTCAATAGATGAATTTTGAGTAGCTGAGAAGCACTTAAAGAAATGGTGAGTGTCCTTAGTCATCAGGAAAATGCAAATGAAAGTAACTCTGATATTTCATCATACACTCACTAGAATGGCTAAGATGAAAAACTTAAGTGACAGTTCCTGCTAGTTGGGATGTGAAACAAGAGGAGTACTCCTCTATTACATGTGTTTATTAAAAGCTTTAAACAAAGAATTAGTGTTAAAATAAAAAATTCTATAGTTAAAATTATTTCATCAAACAGAAATATTCTTAATGGATCCACCCAAATAGAAGGGCATTTATTAACTGTAAAATATAGAACCAGGCTTATAACAGAAAACAAAAAAGGTTGTAAAATCTACTAGCATCTATGGGCAGATGCTTCAATAGTGTAAAATCTACATAAAGGCAAGAATACATAAAGGCAAATAAGAGCATCAATATAAATTAGGGTATGTTGTGCCTTCATTTTCATTAAATTTTAAAAAGTCTTTGATATTTCTTCCTTGACTAAGGTATCATTGAGTAGAGCATTGTTCAGCTTCCATGTGTATGTGGGCTATTTGTTGTTTTTGTTGTTATTAAAGACCACCCTTATACCATAGTGATCTGATAGGAGGCATGGGATTAGTTCGATCTTCTTATATCTGTTGAGGTCTGTTTTGTGACCAATTACGTGGTCGATTTTGGAGAAGGTACCATGAGGTGCTGAGAAGAAGGTGTATTCTTTAGCTCTAGGATGAAATGTTCTATATATATCTGTTAATTCCATTTGGTCCAAGGCTTCAATTAGATTCACTGTGTCCCTGTTTAGTTTCTGCTTTCCTGAACGATCCATTTCAGAGAGCGGGGTGTTGAAGTCACCCACGATTGTTGTGTGAATTGCGATGTGTGGTTTGAGCTTTAGTAAAGTTTCTTTGACGAATGAGGGTGCCCTTGCATTTGGAGCATAGATGTTCAGAGTTGAGAGTTCTTCTTGGTGGATTTTTCCTTTGAACAGTATGTAGTGCCCTTCCATGTCTTTTTTGATAACTTTAGGTTGAAAGTCAATTTTATCTGATATTAGGATGGCTACTCTGGCTCATTTTCTGGGACCATTTGCTTGTAAGATTGTTTCCCAGCCTTTTTCTCTGAGGTAGTGTTTGTCTTCGACAAAGGTGCGTTACCTGCACGCAGCAAATGCTGGGTCCTGTTTAAGTATCCAGTCTGTTAGTCTATGTCTTTTTATTGGGGAATTGAGACCATTGATATTAAGAGAGATTAAGGAATAGTGATTATTGCTAACTGATATTCTTGATGCTATCTTTATGTTTGAGTGGTTATCTACTTTGGGGTTTGATGAAAGAAGGTTACTATCTCCTTTTTTCCAGGGTGTAGTATTGTACTGGCGATTTCCACCTATTATCCTTTTCACGACTGGGTTTGTGGAAAGATATTGTGTAAATTTGGTTTTATCATGGAATATATTGGTCTCTCCATCTATGGTGATTGAGAGTTTTGGTGGGTATAGTAGTCTAGGCTGGCATTTGTGTTCTCTTAGAGTCTGTATGAGATCTGCCCAGGATCTTCTGGCTTTCATAGTCTCTGGTGAGAAGTCTGATGTGATTCAGATAAGTCTTCCTTTATATGTTACTTGGCCTTTTTCTCTTACTGCTTTTAATATTCTTTCTTTGTTTAGTACATTTGATGTTTTCATTATTATGTGACGGGAGTTATTTCTGTTCTTGTCCTGTCTGTTTGGAGTTCTGTAGGCTTCTTGTACGTTCATCGGCATCTCTCTCTTTAGGTTAGGGAAGTTTTCCTCCATAATTTTGTTGAAGATATTTACTGGCCCTTTAAGTTGCAAATCTTCACTCTCATCTATACCTATAATGCTTAGATTTGGTCTTCTCATTGTGACCTGGATTTCCTGGATGTTTTGGGTTACACTTTTTTTTTTTTGCATTTTGCATTTGCTTTAACTGTTGAGGCGTTGCTTTCTATAGTATCTTCAGCGCCTGAGATTCTTTCTTCCATCTCTTGCATTCTATTGTTGATGTTTGCATCTATGACCCCTGATTTCTTCCCAAGATTTTCTATCTCCAAAGTTGTCTCCCTTTGTGATTCCTTAGTTGTTTCTACTTCCTTCTTTAGATCATGTATGGATTGCTCAGATCCTTCACTTGTTTGTGTTTTCCGGTATTTCTTTAAGATATTTTTGTCTTTCCTCTTTCAGGATTTCTGCCTGTTGACCCAAGTTCTCCTGTATTTCTTTAAGCGAATTTTGTGTTTCCTAGTTATGGGCTTCTGTCTGTTGATACATATTCTCCTGCATTTCTTTAAGTGATTTTTGTGGTTCCTTTGTAAGGGTTTCTACCCGTTGATTCATGTTCTCCTGTATTTCTTTATGAGATTTATTTATGTCCTTCTTGAAATCCTCTAATAGCAACATGAGAAGCAATTTTAAATCCAGATCTTGCCTTTCAGGTGTGATGGGGTATCCAGGACTTGCTGCCATCAAACAGTTGGGTTCAGATGGTGCCATATTGCCTTGATTTCTGTTAGTAACGTTCCTACATTTGCCTTTTGCCATCTGGTTATCTCTGGAGTTAGTTGGACCTGCTGTCACTGTTGCTTGGACCTCCTTTGAGCCTGCAATGCTTTTTCTGCCCCCCTGGATGACCAGGTTTCCCCTGGCACCTATTGCTGATAGGCTACCCTGTACCTGAGTGACTTTGGAGCCTTGATGTGCCTTGCCCCAACTGATGTTATACTTGGAGAATCCCTGTGTACCTGGAGACTCAGTGTAGTAATCCCTGGAGCAGAGGTTGCTAAGGGGAGGCTGGTGTGCTCTCTCCTGGTGCACTCTCTCCTGGGGCACTTTCTCCCAGTGCACTCTCTCCTGGTGCAGATCCCACTGGCTGTGTCCCAAGTGATGTTATGCTCGTTTATCCCTGCACCTGGAGGTCCCAACTGCTCTGTTACCATATCAAAGATGATGGAGTGTACTGTGCACCCTCTCGGCACAGATCACTCTGCAGGGCAGATGTCCCACAGCAGAACTGGGATGGAGATGACCAGAGAACTGCCCAGCTCTTGGGTGCAGGGAGTATACAAGCTGGCTGTGTCCCAAGCAAAGTTATGCTTGGTTATCTCTGGTGCTAAGAGGAAAATTAATAGCCCTGAGTGCTTCCAAAAAGAAACTGGAGAGAGCATAAACTAGCAGCTTAATTCCAAACCTGAAAGCACTGGGAAAAAAGAAGCAAATACACCCAAGAGGAGTAGAAGGCAGTAAATCATAAAACTCAGGGCTGAAATCAATCAAGTAGAAGCAAATAAAATCATACAAAGAATCAACAAAACTAGGAGTTGGTTCTTTGAGAAAATCAACAAGATAGATAAGCCCTTAGCCAGACTAGCCAGAGGGCACAGAGACAGTATCCAAATTAACAAAATGAGAAAGAAAAAGGGAGATATAACAACAGAAACTGAGGAAATTCAAAAAAATCATTAGATCCAACGACAAAAGACTGTATTCAATGCAACTAGAAAATCTGGAAGAAATGGACAATTTTTTAGTCAGATACCAAATACAAAATTAAATCAGGATCAAATAGACCATCTAAACTGTACTATAACCCCTGAAGAATTAGAAGTGGTCATTGGAAGTCTTCAAGGGAAATGATCTTTACCAACCCTACATCCAACAGAGGGCTAATATCCAATATATACAAAGAACCCAAGAAGTTAAACTCCAGAGAGGCAAGAAACCCTATTAAAAAATAGGGTACAGAGCTAAACAAAGAGTTCTCACCTGAAGAATATCTAATGGTTGAGAAGCACCTAAAGAGATGTTCATCATCCTTAGTCATTACGGAAATGTAAATCAAAACAACCCTGAGATTCCATCTCACACCAGTCAGAATGGCTAAGATCAAAAACACAGGAGACAGCAGTTGTTGGTGAGGATGTGGAGAAAGAGGAACACTCCTCCACTGCTGGTGGGATTGCAAGCTGGTACAACCGCTCTGGAAAGCTGTCTAGCGGTTCCTCAGAAAACTGGGCATGACACTCCTGGAGGATTCGGCTATACCACTCCTAGACATATACACAGAGGCTTTATCTACATGCAATAAGGACAAATGCTCCACTATGTTCATAGCAGCCTTATTTATAATAGCCAGAAGCTGGAAAGAACCCAGATGTCCCTCAATGGAGGAATGGATTCAGAAGATGTAGTATATTTACACAATGGAATACTACTTTGCAATTAAAAACAATGAATTCATGAAATTCCTAGGCAAATGGTCAGAACTTGAAAATATCATCCTTAGTGAGATAACCCAATCACAAAAGAACACACATGGTATGCAGTCACTGATAAGGGGATATTAACCCAGAATCTCAGAATACCCTAGACACAATTCGCATTTCAATAGATTTCCAAGAAGATGGAAAGCGAGACCCCTGGTCCTGGAAAGACTGGATGTAAGGGAATGCCAGGACAGAGAAGCGAGAAAGGTTTGAATGGGGAAAAGAGGGAGGGAAGGGGGCTTATGGGACTTTCGGGGAGGGAGGAAACGGGAAAGGGGAAATGATTTTGAATGTAAATAAAAAAACTTAGAAAATAAAAATAAATAAATATAAAGAAACAAAAAAAAAATCACAGATCCAGATGGTTTTAGTGTAGAATTCTATCACACTTTCAAAGAAAACCTTACACCAATACTCTTCAAACTATTCCACAAAATAGAAATGGAAGGAACACTAACCAACTCGTTCTATGAAGCCACAATTATGCTGATACCAAAATCACACAAAGATCCAACAAAGAAAGAGAATCTCAGGCCAATCTCTCTTATGAATATCGATGCAAAAATGCTCAATCAAATTCTTGCCAACCGAATCCAAGAACACATCAAAATGATCATTCACCACGATCAAGTAGGCTTCATCCAAGCGATGCAGGGATGGTTCAATATAAGGAAGTCCATCAATGTAATCCACTACATAAACAATCTCAGAGAAAAAAGCCACTTGATCATTTCATTAGATGCTGAGAAAGCATTTGACAAAAGTCAGCATCCTTTCATGTTAAAGGTCTTGGAAAGATCAGGAATTCGAGGCCCATATCTAAACATAGTAAAAGCACTTTACAGCAAACCAGTAGCAAACATCAATCTAAATTGAGAGAAACTTGAAGCGATCCCACTAAAATCAGGGACTAGACAAGGCTGCCCTCTCTCTCCATATCTTTTCAATATAGTACTTGAAGTTCTAGCTAGAGCAATTAGACAACAAAAGGAGGTCAAAGGGATACAAATTGGAAAGGAAGAAGTCAAACTATCGCTATTTGCAGACGATATGATAGTATCCTTAAGTGGCCCAAAGAACTCCACCAGAGAACTCCTTGAGCTGCTAAACAACTTCAGCAAAGTGGCCGGAATTAAATTCAACTCAAGCAAATCAGTAGCCTTCCTATACTCAAAGGATAAGCAGGCTGAGAAAGAAATAAGAGAAATGATACCGTTCACTACAGCCACAAACAATGTAAAGTATCTTGGTGTCATTCTAACCAAACAAGTGAAAGATCTGTATGACAAGAACTTCAAGTCTCTGAAGAAAGAAATTGAAGGAGACCTCAGAAGATGGAAAAATCTTCCATGCTCATTGATTGCCAGAATTAATATAGTAAAAATGACCATCTTGCCAAAAGCAATATACAGAATCAATGCAGTCATCATCAAAACCCCAACTCAATTCTTCATAGAGTTTGAAAGAGCAATTCAAAAATTCATCTGGAATAAAAAAAACCCAGGATAGCTAAAACTATTCTCAAGAGTAAAAGAACTTCTGGGGGAATCAGTATCCTGGACCTCAAGCTGTACTACAGAGCAATAGTGTTAAAAATTGCATGGTATTGGTACAGTGACAGGCATGTAGATCAATGGAACAGAATTGAAGACCCAGAAATGAATCCACACTCCTATGGTTACTTGATCTTTGACAAAGGAGCTAAAACCATCCAGTGGAAAAAAGATAGCCTTTTCAACAATTGGTGCTGATTCAACTTGAGGTCAACATGCAAAAGAATGCAAATCGATCCATTCTTATCTCCTTGTGCTAAACTCAATTCCAAGTGGATCAAGGACCTCCACATAAAACCAGACACACTGAAACTAATAGAAAAGAAACTAGGAAGACCCCTGAAAATATGGGCAAAGGGGAAAATTTCATGAACAGAACTCCAATAGCTTATGCTCTAAGATCAAGAATTGACAAATGGGACCTCATAAAATTGTAAAGGTTCTGTATGGCAAAGGACACTGTCAAAAGGACAAAGCAGCAGCCAACAAACTGGGAAAAGATCTTTACCAACCCTATATCCGACAGAGGACTAATATCCGATATATACAAAGAACTCAAGAAGTTAAACTCCAGAGAGGCAAGTAACCCTATTAAAAAATGGGGTACAGAGCTAAACAAAGAGTTCTCACCTGAAGAATATCTAATGGTTGAGAAGCACCTAAAGAGATGTTCAACATCCTTAGTCATTAGGGAAATGCAAATCAAAACAACCCTGAGATTGCACCTTACACCAGTCAGAATGGCTAAGATCAAAAACACAGGAGACAGCAGTTGTTGGTGAGGATGTGGAGAAAGAGGAACACTCCTCCACTGCTGGTGGGATTGCAAGCTGGTACAACCACTCTGGAAAGCAGTCTGGCTGTTCCTCAGAAAACTGGGCATGACACTCCTGAAGGATCCTCACTGGCTGTTGCTTGAGCCTCCTTTGAGCCTGCAAGGCTATTTCTGCCTTCCTGGATGACCGGGTTTCCCCTGGCACCTATTGCTGCCCTGCTCCTGAGTGACTATGGATGTGCCTTGCCCCAAGTGATGTTATACTTGGGAAATCCCTGTGTACCTGGAGACTCAGTTTAGTCAATCCCCAGAGCAGACGTGGCTAGTGGGAGGTCAGTGGGCTCTCTCCCGGGCGGGTCCCTCTGCAGGGCAGAAGACCCACAGTAGAGCTGGCACTTAGATGACCACATGTCTGCCCAGCTCTTGGGTGCAGGGAGCGCACCAGTTGCCTTTAACCAAAGTGAAGTTACAGCATAGAATTTTTTTGTTCCCGCTTATTCAGTTATTTAACCTCCCCCCCAAAGTAACATGTGGTCTGAAGGAAAATATGATCTGCTCTTCTCTGTTTTGGATACCAATACTGTACAGCTGGCTCAAGCCTTCATTCCCCTACCAATCTGCATGTGGCCAGGGCACAGTCCATCTCTTTGAAGATTTCTCCAGAGGATGTTTGTAATGTGCAGAAGTCATTCTCAGTGAGGACACAGCATCAATATGAGTCTCTTTCCTGAACTACTAGTGCTTCTGCTGCTCTGTTTTTGTTTGTTTGTTTGTTTGTTTGTTTTCACGTAAATGAGACTTAAATGTGGCGAATGTTGCCTGGCTTTTTATAGAAATTATCTTACTATATAGTGAACACTGTATGTCTGTTGTACCTATTCAACATCAGGTATGAGCTGTGATACCTGAATGAACCAGTCTCTATCCACTTGTCTGCATCTCTAGGAGACTGAGTAATTATTCAATAATCAATTGCCATGCCAGTGAGAACATTAATACTTGGTTATCGTGTAATCAGTAGAAACTAGGGAATGTTCCTCAACTATAGATCTATAAGGCATCCAACTTGCATACTGGAGTCCCATTGAAATTCAGTAGCAGTGGATCTGGGACAGATCTCAGCAACAGCAGTCTGCAGCTTGAAGATATTACCACTTACTACTGTGTGCAGGCTAATAGCCTTCCTCTCATAGTGATAGAAGTTATAACACAAGTATCCCAGGGGTTCAACAGAGTCAATAGGGTCTGCCTCATCTGCTCTCTGATGTGCCTGCACTTGTTGATATTTGCAGTACTCTCCTGGGCTTCAAAAACCATTCTGAGGACTGGAGGAACCTGTCAGTGTGACCTGTCTGCTTTTAACTCTCTTCCTTTCAATACAAAGTGCACAGGAGTGATAAAATGTCTCTCAATTTACCCAAGAACAGTTTGTTTTATGTTTGAGTAATCCTAGCTGTGCTGCTTTTGCAGTTCATATGGTAAATAAGACCTTCTAATTATACCTCCAGAAACACTATTTTAATTCAGGGAACTAATATCTGAATAATAGCACCTGTGGCTTCCTATTAGATTCTGTGATATCTCCTGAGGCTTGCATTTTATATAGTTTCACCAGCTTTGTATATTTATGGTAGGTTTGAGAAATCTCAGTTGAGTGTTGGTTAAAGCTGGAGGAGGTAAATTAATGAGTACAGGCCATTTGGTCTATGTTATCACTGGACATTTCAAACATAACTATTGCTTTCACACAGAGCATGGTATACATGGTGTTACTCCAAATGCCTTCCCTCTTATTAGGACTCAGAAACTGAAAAGATTAGTCAAATTACATCAGAATTTTTAATATCATTTCTTTCAATTATTTTCATCATGGCAATGCAATGGTCACTAAGACAATAATTTATTACTTCCTTTTATTTCAAGAAGGTTAATATTAGAAGTTGAGATTTCTTAGTTCTCATTCATGGAATGTTTTCAATCCATGCTTTCTCTTTACAGATATGTCAATGATTGTGTCTTCATAATCATTGCTTCACAAAAGAGAATAATGGTGTTTCTCCAGGTTCTAAAATATCAACTTATGGAGCTTTATACAAAAGATTAAGATTTCTATTTCATATTGCAGGACCAAAAATGATAACTGTATAAAAACAGAAGGTGAGAAATAAAATATTAAAGGTATCAGTAGTGAAGGGTTGAACACTGATTATTTTTTAATAAGTAAGGGCCCTTATTGAGTCATATAGTGAGTAGAAAAAGGGAGAATGACATTGATTAAACAGCAGTCATTAATATTTCCATTTTTTAATATGCAAAGAGCAGGTAATCAAGGAGACAAAGTGCTAATTCTATTTCTAATTAGCTGCCTGATTACATACATAAAAGGCTGCTGATTTATCAACTATTTTGGCCAATAATTTATTTTACTAGTATGATTTTTCCCATGGTACTTTTTAATTAGGAGATTTTTTTAAATGAGATTTAAGAATGAAAATAGAGAAAGGAGTATCAACTTGCAACAATAAGCAGATGTGTGAATAGATGTAAAGAGTAGAAAAGCACAGTGATCATCCTATTTGGCTATGGGAACAAGTTTCTAAAGCACATGTTCAACCACTTTGTGTTTTTATTTTCCAGAGAGACCTGGATTCTAGAGAATATACATAATCTACCTTGCATAGAGCAGCAAATTTGCTGACCATCAGATACCACCTTATAAAACCCAGTTAATGTATATAATGTTGGTTCCACATTTCTATATTATAGTGTCTTCACATGTAAAGTACGTTCATGTTGCTATATAGATACAATTGATGATGCGGTGCAGATGCACAGTATGCAATGACCTTTCTGCTGGTGTGCACAATGTGAGTTTCTGGGCTACGGAAGCAGAAGAGAACGACACAGAGGATGCTCCTTCTACTAAAACTTGAGCATGTCCTGATAAGCCAGGTTTCTTCTGAAAATATTCTCAGGCACAGCAGTTCAGGCACAGTGACAGTCATCTAGCTTCACACTCCTCTTATTCTGAATAGTTTATGTTCCGACTTCCCTACTGTGGGAGGGATACTCCAATAGTGGCAACAGAAGTAAGGTGAAACCCCATGAGAATCCAGGCTCCTGATGATGAGGTGAAATCTGTCCACTATATCTAAACCTCACTGATACTGAATCTTATACGTTGGATACAGTGTAGATCAAGGGTTTCCTAGATTTTCCTGATGTCTGTTGATGCTATGCTGCCTGGCAAGCAGTGGTACCTTTCCCTCCACATAGGTGTATGAAAGAATGATGGAATCTAAGATATTTGGATGTCACATCTGGAGACAAAATGATACAAATATAATATGCCCATTTACAAAGCAAGTTAAATGAGAAATTACTTAAATTATCAGATATCTCTTACAGTATTAGGGAAACAACTTCACATTGTTGTCATTCTTTAGTAAATGCATAACAGCAGGAACCCAAGAAAGCAAGTGTGGGCCTCATGTGCATTCTCTGTTCTCATTGCAACTGACTCCTTTCAGAGGGCTACCTATCTATGAAGAAGTCCTTATGGCTCAGGGATGAGCTAGAACACATACAAATCAGGAGCACTTTATCAAGGCTGTGAACAGGTACATATTGGCTAACCTCAAAAACTCAGCATGAATGAGCTTCTGCAGGTGTCCCAGAATAGACTTCTGATTCATGTTAGGACCAAGTCATTCACCACAGCAGTCCTAGAAGTACAAAAATGTTCACAGATTCTTTTCATTGTTGACTAGTTGTCCTATTTGCTCCACTTTCTGTAATACATAATATGGAGTGGAGGTGCAATAAAAACATCCACAACCATGAGAGAATATTTCTCCAGATCTGTGAAAAATGGGCAGAGATTTCTTAATTGTTATACCCCTGCTTTGCCTCCTTTTAATTTAGACATGCTCCTGTTAGCATGCTGCCCAATGTAGATAACTTTCCCTCTGCTGGTGTTTTTCCTCCCCACTCATTCAGAAGGAATGGCAGAATACTGTGCTTGCCAGAATTGGCTCAATGGTATATCCACCTACAGCTCCCTAGTATCAGTTTGCTACTTTCTCCATTCACTCCCTCATATTCGTTATTATTCTTGTTCTCATTTTTTGGAACATAGGAAAAGAATCCAGTCTTGTGAAAGGATATGCTGAATATGTGGGAAGAAAATTCCCAGAGAACAGAAGGTATCTGTCCTTAGTGTACCCTGAATCTGCATATGGCTTTCTGTCCTTTTTCATGCTTCCAAAAGATATAATATACAGTCAGTGCCAGATAATTGTCTTTAAATTAATTTGTCTTGAGTACGTTTTCCTGGGGGTGCTTTAGTAATATTTAGTATTTGCTCATAGATATTTATTCACTTGTTTTCTGATCTTTGGTTTATAATCATGGTGTCTTGAACTCAAACAGCCTGACTTGGATCACCTTTTTCTTTATTGAATTGATGTATAACATGTATATGGAAACTAAAATAAAGCTGTCTATAGCATTGCACTTAGTTGGCCTGATGCTACTTATATTTTCATGTTATTATTGGGCCCCCAAACTGGTTTGCTCAATGACCAACGAGTCTGCATGTAGATGCTAACTGACCTTGTCCCCAAGCCATTTTTGACTGGTAAATAAAGATGTCAACACCAATTATCTAGGTAGAGGAGACATAAGTGGGGTTGAGGTTTCCAGAGCTGGAAGTTGGAGAGAGGTACCTGGAAGAGGAGGAAGTAGAAGCAGTCATGGGTTAGGAATAAAGAAAAGGTAACCCTGTGTATTGACCAACAGTTAAGAACAGTCCTTATGGAACATAGTAAGTAATAACTCTGGGTTATGAATAGGAAAGTAGACTCTAACAACATAAAGAGTAGGAAGCTGCCCAGATTTTGTACTCTTTAAAGGTTGTTGTAATTATAAAGGCCATGTCTCTCTCTCTCTCTCTCTCTCTCTCTCTCTCTCTCTCTCTCTCTCTCTCTCTCTCTCTCTCTCTCTGTGTGTGTGTGTGTGTGTGTGTGTGTGTGTGTGTGTGTGTTTTATTCCAGAAATAAAGGGAGTAAAGAAGGGTGGAAATCCAGGTCATGATTTAACAATTTCTACAACACAACATTAGGCTGCAGCCTACCTCACTCCTTTTTCTCCTTTCATTCCCAGGTCTTCTCCTGCTTTCACAGGAGAAAATTCACAAGTGCCACATGAAAAGAGCCCTAAAGACCTTCAGCTGAAAGGATTTAGAGAGCCCTGCAGAAAGAGGTAAGCAGGAACAATGAGGCAAATTTAGGTATGTCAATACTGTACGCTGACTAGTGCACCATTTTTAAAACAAAGCAGAACTCCTGTATTTAAAACTCAATTGCTCAATTGTTGCAATACTGTCTGTGACTATAATTCTTGCTTTCCTGATGAATGAACATTAATTGTTGGTGTTTGGGAGAAGATGAAATAGAATATCAAAGAAATTATGTGGAATTATCTTTTTTGAAAAATCAGTGCATAAATTTTTCCATTAAATTATTTATGTACTCACTTTACATCCAGATCCCTGCCACCTGTCCCAGTCCCTCTGACACACAGTCCCCTTTCTTTCTCTTCTGAAAAGGTGAATTTCACACTTTCCCCAGGGATCTCCCTCCTTTGATTAATCAAATCTCTTTTAGACCCAGGAACATCCTCTTCTGATGAGACCAGACAAGGCAGCACAGTTAGGAGACTGGGAATCACAGGCAGGCAACCGTTTAGGGATATGCCCTGCTCCAGTTGTGGGACATTCATAAAGGCCAAGGGAACATTTGCTGCATCTAAGCAGAGGATCTATGTCTCACCCATGCATGCTGGGTGGTTTGTTCTCTGAAAGCCCCCATTGGTCTAGGTCAGTTTTCTGGTGTTGGTCTTCTTGGGGAGTTCCTATTAACTGTGGGTCTCTCAATCTATCCCCCTCACTGTTTTAAAAAAACTCCCTGTGCTTTGTCCAATGTTTGGCTTTTTGTCTCTATATTTGTTTTAGTCTGCTGCTGGGAGGAGCCTCTCAGAGGGAAATTATACTAGGCTCCTGGCATATATATGCTTTTGAGCCTGAGTTACCACAATCAGGATGCTATTTTTTTATTTCCATTCATTTGCAATCAATATTAGTGATGTCCTTGTTTTAAATAGCTGAGCTGTATTCCACTGTATACATGAACCACATATTCTGTATCCATTCTTCAGTTAAGGGTCATCTCAGTTGTTTCCAGTTTCTGGCTATTACAAATGAAGTTGCTATGAACATAGTGCAGCACATGTCCCTGTGGTATGGTGCAATATCTTTTGGGTATATGTCCAATGCCATATGGCTGGATCTTCAGGTAGAACTGTTCCCAACTTTCTGGGAAATAGGCATATTGTTTTCTAGAATGGTTTCATTAATTTGCACTAAGTGGAAAGTCATGCAACTCTCAAGCTTCTCTAAGGCAAAGGATACTATCAATAGTGTCCAGCAGCCTACACATTTGGAAAGGACCTTCACCAACATGACATTCAACAGAGGCCTGATACCCAAAAGTATAAAGAACCCAAGAATTTAGACACCAACAAAACAAATAACCCTATTTAAAATGGGTTATATCATGTTCCTGTCAGCGCACTTCTTAGCATCCACAATAGTGTCTGGGTTTGGTGTCTGTATATGGGATGGATCTCCAGGTGGGGCAGACTCTGGATGGCCTTTTGTTCAGTCTCTGCTCCACACTTTGAATCCGTATTTCCTTTAAACAGGAGCAATTCTGGGTTAAAAATTTGAAGATGAGTAGGCAGTAACATCCCCCAACTGGGGGCCTTGCCTCACCTCTGGATATGGTCTTTACAGGTTCTCCTTCCCCTTTGTTGGGCATTTCAGCTAATCTCATCCTTGTTGGGTTTTGGTAGCCTCTTGCTTTCCTGGCATTTGGGAATTTCTGGTCGCTATCCCCAGTTCTCCATGCCACATTTTTGCATACCTCTGTTCAAATTCCTGACACTCTGTATATCATCTCCATCTCCTAGCATACTCTCTTCCAGAGCCTGACAAATACAGAGGAGGATGCTCTCAGTCAAACATTATACTGAGCATGACGTCCCCAAAGGAGTAGTTAGAGAAAGGACTAAAGAAGCTAAAGGGGTTTGCAACCCCATAGGAAGCATAACAATATCAACCAATCAGATCCCCCAGAGCTCCCAGGGGCTAAACCACCAACCAAATTGTACACATGGAGTGACCCATGGCCCCAGATGCATGTGTAGAAAAGGATGGCCTTGTTGGGTATCAATATTGATACCCTTGTTGGGTATCAATAGTCTTTGGTCTTGTGAAGGCTCCATGTGCCAGTGTAGGAGAATGCCACGGTGGGGAGGCAGGAAGGGGTGGGAGGGTGGGAAAGCACCTTCATAGAAGCAGGAGGATGGGGTGGGATGGGGGTTTCAGGAGGGGAAACCAGGAAAGGGAATAACATTTGAAATGTAAATAAAGAAAATATCCCCCCAAAAAGAAACAAATGTTTATAAAATCAAAACAGTGTGTTTAGAGCTAAACAGAGAATTTCTAAGAGAGGCATCCTGAACATCTGAGAAGTACTTAAAAGTTTAATCTCCTTAATCATCTGGTAAATCCAAATAAAATCAACCTGAGATTTCATGGTACACCCACAAAATCACTAAGATAAAAACCTCAAGTAACAACTCCTGCTAGAGAGGATGTGGAACAAGGGGAGTATTCCCCTAATACATGAGTATATTTAAAGATCTAAATAAAGAATCAGTGTTAAGACAAAAATTCTACATTTAAAAAATGTTTCCCAAATATATAAACATTTCTACTTGTTTTACATGAATGAGAGAGCAATTATAAATAGTAAAATATGGAATAAAACATATAACATAGATATAAATTGGTTGTAAAATCTACCAGTATCTACAGGAATGATGGAGAGAGTAAAGTCTACATGAATACAAGAATACATATAGGCCATGGAGACCATCAGATGTGTAAAACTGAGTTTTTGAAAAAGGTCTTGATTCCACATGCTTAAACAGCATGTCATTGATGTTCAGCTGAGATCTGATTTTAAGATTAATATCAGAATACTCTGTATCTTAAGCTTCAACCTTGCATACAACTACTTTACCCTTCCCCAAATCATTCGATAGCTTCTGTAGACTCCAATTACCAATTTGCTCTTTTTAAGACCAAACAGGGTTTGGATCATCTACAATGACATTTGATTTACTATATGAAAATCCCTACTGAGAATGTCTGTAATGATGATTCCATGTTGTTACCTTGACTATATCTGGAATGAAATGCAATCCAGAATTGGAAGGTTCACCTATGATCCAGATCCTGAGCCTAGGAGATACAAATTTCAGATCTGGATCTTGGCACAAAGATCTTGAGGTATAGTGGCTATGAATCCCAGAAGACTAAGGCAGGGAGATCTCTGAGTTCAAGGTCATCTGGGTCAAAGCAAGTCCCAGATCCTGGCGTGGGGGTACATACCTTTCATCTCGGCCACAATTTACTCTAGACACCTACATAGGGATATTGGAAGAAGGAAGATTCAGTTTTCTTTACCTGCTTGCCTTGTAGAACTGATCAATTACTGGATCCTTGGACTTTCATTCTCAACTGACCATTGTTGGGGAGTTGTACTACAGACTATAAGTCATCATAACAAATTCCCTTGTTATATAGAGAATACCAATAAGTTCTGTGATTCTAGGCTAATCCAATGTCACTTAGAATCCTTAGGTACAATAACTTGTATAGCTCCTGAATTCTAGAGCAACTCAGACATGTCTGTATTGATGAGGCATACACTTTACATAGCAGCCTCATGTGCCTCTGATGCCAAAACATTTTAAAGTTATACAAAGCCTGTCTGAAACTGAGATATTGTGTCAGCAATTATGAAGAACCAGGGAGAACAGCCTGAAAAACCAAGCCTCACACTTCTGCATCTCTGGGTGGCTTACATTATGACTGGTATTACAGTGGTACACTCTGTACCACTGCTGGAAAAAGTGGCAACATCTTCAGACTGCAAACTGCTGATGCTGAGTGTGAAATCTATGCCAGATCCACTGCCACTGAACCTTTATGGGATGCCCGATTGCAAGCTGTTTGCATTAAATGTCAGGAGTTTTGGGGTTTGTCCATGTTTTTCCTAGTACCAGGTTAAGTAATTGCTAATACTCTGATTACAATCAACATTACAGCCCTGCAGCTGATGGTGACTCTATCTCCAACAAATGTAGACAGGATGGATGGAGACTGGGTCATCCGGATGTCAAATATGTACTCTTAATCATTAAAAACATAACTTTTTAAAGTACAGCACACACTCCTGAATCTGTTTTTGATGATGTATCAGCAGCCCTAGGAGTTGAGTTGGAGCCATCATGACTGTCCTGTGTCTTGTCTGGGATTGAATACCATAGTGTGTACACTGTCTAATAAGACGTCATAGTTCAGTGGGCTGTGTTCCTCAAATATGCAAATAATTTGGGGACTGGCAAAGTTGCATGGCTGATTTGGCTCAATAATAGAAGAAGGAACTGATGTTTCTACCAGTCTCAGGGCAAAGGTTGGGATGCATAGATTTTCTGACAGGCAATGTGTTTGTTTTTCTTTAGAAAGAGAAGAACAGTGTCAAACCAGTGTCCTGTGAATAGTGTATTGATGATAGTGCATCACTATAATTTTCTGCCATGCTTTTCTCAATACAGCTCAAATTAATGCAGGAAAGGTTCACTATGTCACAGCCCTAGACCTGAAAGACCTGAAAAACAGTTCATAGGCCACTTTTATAGGTGTGTGGCAATCCTGTTGGAAACATAGTGTCTTCCTTTTTGTTCCCTTTCCCTCATCCTCTTTGTATGAAGTAGAAAACATACAGCAACAGCACAGGACACAATGAACAATAGAAAACACAATGTGGCTCTTAAATAGCCAGATCTGCATTTACTAAATCCTCATCTATATAAAGCTGATGTGACTGATTGCATTCATGACTGTTCAGAAGTTATGCATCCTTGCTTCCTATCCTTTGCTTGATCTTTGCCTGATGTTATCAAGGTCACCCAGTTCATTACTCTTATTCTCTCTTCTATGTTTTGGCCCTAATAATTATCCACAAAGAGAAGCCCTTTCTCTCTCTGTGGTTATTTATTCCCTTAATGTTTCATGATCCTTAAAAATACTTAAACATTTTTAATTACTTCTGTTTTTATATCATTATTAAAACAAAACTTTATTTTATTCAAATCAACATAGTGTACATTTTGAAGAGGATATCATAGTGACTATATATAATTTTAAACAAACAAAAAATTGGAAGTGTTCCAGGTTAGAGATACTATTCACCCACGCCACACCCATCATGTTTTCTAAGAGAGTCAGTGAAAAATGTGATGTATTCAGTGACTAATGATGTCTAAAGGCTCAAATGAGTATTAGATATTGAAAATTTATGGAAAGTATATATAGTTCTAGTTACTTCAATACCCACACATTTTAACTCATGTACCCACAACATTGCATTCCAGTTCCAAGCATAGTATATAGTTATTTGTGAATCATTCAAATGTGAAAAAAAATAAAATAACAGTTCTTCTCATACCAACCCATATTGCCTGTGTATTTCTATAGAGTTCATTTTGCTTCAGATTCCATGACCACAGAACAAATGAGAGAGAAGACTTAGTGTATTGAAGATTGAAGAGTGGTTGAAAATGTCATGTCTTCTATCATATATAGTCCACACCCAGCAGAGAGGAAACAGATCCCTGGAAATATAAATATCAATATCTGTGAATAATCAAGAAATTATGTACACATAGAGGTGAAAATAGATCCCACGAGTGTGCTTTCTTCACTGTAAGTCAAAAGAAGGCACATGCATAGCTCTTCATAAGTGGGGAAGTTGGACCACACAAGTACTTTCATTAAAGCCAGGCAGAGAATGTGACTGTGGGCAAACAGAACAATGATCTGCACATCTGGAAGCCTCTGCTTAAAGTCCTCAATAGAACTTGCAGAATTTGTTCTTTCTCTGACATGAAGGGTCAGAGTCCTGGTGCTCTTAGTGGCTGAGCCTCTATTACAGTTTAAAAGTAGCAAGACTGACTAAGAAGAATGTGAAGTACCACATGTATTTTATTACCATGAAATATATTTTAAATACAAAACTTTGTGCTTGCTTTACATATATAAAATTAATATTTCTTTGTGGAATATGAAAAATAAACTATATAAGATGGTTGACTGTCAAACATTTTTGTCAAAAGAGATGATTCAGGGCCTAAAGGCACTTGTAGCTTTGTAGAGGACCTGCTTTTGTTTTCCAGTGCCCAAATGTGGTTATCAACCACTTACATTTCGAATTCCAGAGGACTTGATGCCCTCTTATGACTTCCACTAGCACCAGGCATGCACATGCTACACCAGCATACATGCACGCAGAACACTCATACATGTAAACAGAAAACAAGGTAAAGCAAACAATGGTAGATGACCATAGGAAAGAAAGATAGGTCAGGATGTTTGATGGTGAGATCAATGCTTTTTTGGGATTATTATTGGTTAGAGAACAGGTTAGTCTTTCAACAAAATGATCTTTTAAAATTAGCATGAAGGAGAGTAGACATAGTAAACAGGAATAGCTGAGGGAAGAAGCAAATAGTGCCATGGGTTTAACTTCCACACATTGCCTATGTGGAAATAAATAGAATGTAAGACAGTTTTGACAGGTAAGGAAGAGAAAATGGTGGGCTGGAGAGACGACTCAGCCGTTAAAGGCTAGATTCACAAGAATATTGGGAAGGAGATATATATAAAAGAATGTCCTACAATGAAAATGCAGAAAGCTTGAGTAAGAGATGGTGATCAACAGAGGAAGTTTAGACCCTTGGAACAGAGAAACAGTCCAGAATCTAACAAAACCTGGTAAGTAAGGGTCAGAAAATGGACTTGGTACCTGGGATATTATTAGACGTATAGGGTCCAGGTAAATCAACCCAAAGGGAAGAGGCAGCTAATCTGATCAGGAGAACACAAGAGACACACCCTCAACTGCTTCATTGAAACATCTATTTGTTCAATACTGTACATCCATTCCTATCAAAAACTCTCAGTGATGCAGATAGTTCTGTACAAGGTAAAGCAGGGCACACAAAAGAGTTCCACCTCCTGGCCATGGCTCCTTTGTACAGGAGTCTTTGGATAGGCTCATCTATTTAATTGTGAAACTGACTCTTTTACAGTTTTAAAATATGCATGATGATGCACTTCACACAACTGAGGGAGAACGGTGACTGAACAAAATTTGCTGAGGAAAAGACTTCCTGACACATCATGTGAGAAACAGCTTTTTCCTCCAATTGAGAGCACCATGCAGGGGTGTGAGGCATGTGATCTGTAATAATGCTGAGAGTAAAATTTGATAACTCTTAAGGCTCTTAACTGTGAAAATAAAATCTATCCCATATTCACTACTTCTGAAGTGGTCGTATACCCAATATGTCAGTGAGTATGCTCAGTAGGAAACAGGCTTAGAAACTGATCCTGCATCTGCTGGTAACAAGACAGGAATGTTTTCTGGCTTGATCTCCATTAAAAAAATTCTAGATGAATTGATGGGCAGGTTATTTGCATGAATTTACTAGATACCTAAAGTGAACGAATATTTGAACCAAGAGAACCTATTGTATTCACCATAAGCACTTATATTGTGTTCAGTGCTTCAATTAAGCCCTTACCACCTAAGTTATTTATCCCAATTGGACAGACAATAGTATTTAAAATAACCTACGATGTTACATGTATTAAGCAGACAAATAAAGAATTTTAATAGTGCTAAGTGAATAGGAATGTTGCAATTTTATGTGAAATGCAAACAGAATCATCTCCATTAGAGGAATGATTTGATGAGATAATATAAAGAAAAAAATTATTTTGGAAGGAAAATGCAGCTCTGTATACATAGGCTTCCAAGAATCATGTCTTTATGTTAGATCAAATTGTTTGATAGATTTAGGGAATATTGACTCTTTTTTCTTTCAGTGGACAAGGCACATTCTTTAGGCTTTATAGAACATTCCTTGGGCTTTCAAGGAGTTAGAATATCAGAGTTCTAGCTGAAAATGGCTGGCTCATTACAACTAGGAAAAGTTGAGTTTTGGTTTTTTAAAAGTCTCACAGAATTGTACTCATTGTGTATAAAACCTTCTCAATGATAGTTTAGTACAATATATCTAGGTTTGACGTTGTCTCAGATAAAATGCATGCACATAAAGAATGGAAGATGGTTCAGTGGGTTAAAGCACTTGACAGTCAAGCATATCAAGTGACCTGAGATTTATCATTTTTGATTCATGAGACCAACTTAAAAAGATGGATACATCAGTGAACATCTGGGTATCTCTAAGGTGAAATAGGAAGCAAATAGAGAAGTATTATTGAAACTTTTCAGGGCAACTGTGTTAGAGTAAGCTTAGCTACCATAGCAATAAAAGTAATGAGTTCCTTGTCTTACTACAAGATGGAAAGTTGTCCTCTAAACTTGATATATGCTCTGTGGTATGCACACGCTCACCTTCATACAGATCAATCTTTCCCCCCTCTTTCCCCTTTCTGTCAAACACACACACACACACACACACACACACACACACACACACACACCTTTTAATCATGCACTCCTCCATTAATATTCATTATTCCTTTTATTCTGCCCCCTTTTAGTCATATTCCTTTTTCTTTTCCAGGCACTACTTCTTATTTTTATGCTTTTTATTTATTTATTTAGAGTCCTGTATCTTTATTTAAGGTTACATATAAGAACATGTCAGTGTCATGTTTACTTAGGCAAGCGTACTTCACCATCAGCAGCAACATGGAGGACTGTGAATTCTGTTACCCCAAGCAATCATTAACCCTTCTCTCTATTGACTTACAAGTGTGGGTGGATATTCTCTGTTGTATAAAAAGGAGAAAGGCAGCTGTAAGTTAGGGATCCTCATTGCTTTGCTCTCTGAATCCTGAGTATAGACTTGTGACAGACTCTGGCAAACCTATGCAGATGTGGCTTTCTAGGTACGATAAAATTTGTTCTTTTTAAAAAAGTGTTCATGTGTACAGATATGTTTCAAACAGATGTGTATATGTACTTGTGTGTATGTGTGCTATATGTGTGGCTAATGCATTCAGAATTAAGAAAAGGCCATCAGGTACATTAGTACAGCATTATAAAATATGCAGGCCTCTACATGACTGTGGAAAATTAAGTCTATGACCTTGACAACAGAAGCTAGGGTTCTCATATCATGAGCCATTTCTTCAGCTTTTGAACTGAATTTTTGAACTGTGAGTCAGAATAAATTTTTATGTTGCTTTGGTGGGGGTATTTTATCACAGCCACAGGAAAAGCAACTAAGCTAAGAGATAGTAGGGCAAAAAACTAGAAAGAGGCCTTTTGCTGCATTTTACACTAAGTAGGCTTCTTTCCTTGGTCTTTGTGAAGGATAATCATGTCCTCATGTCGAATTTCTTGGTCATTTATATTGAATATCCAGTATCATAATGTCTGTGAGAGCACATCTTAGCGATTTTACTCTGGCTGCTCCTTCCATGTGTACATTTTTTCATGTTCCCTGCTGTGTTCTTTGTCTCTTCTACTTATCTGATCTTCACTGACCTAAATACAACCATAGGAAATAGTGTTGTCTTTGGAGCTGAAGCACATTTGGTAGTGGTAGGATATGGCAGAGAAGATAGTAATTGAGAATCAATTAAGTATTTCATAGGAAGTGAATCCCTAGTAGTGAAAATGATATTTTTCTGTGTCATGAAGCATCGAAAGATTATAATGAAATAGATACAATGCACTGGGAGCAATGAAGGGAGCTTAGGAGTTTTAGAAGATTCCTAATGTTGGATAGCTTTGATAAAAGTCACTTGGTAGAACAAAGATAAATGACTGAAAATAAGATTACCTAAGTGAAAAAAGACTCATCCTTCCAGAGACTCAAGATTCAACAATGAATTTACGTCTTCTTCATGTTCACTTCAAGAATATTACAGGATCAGAGAAAGAGTATTTTGTGATGAATGATATCAAAAGTTAAAAATGATTTTGAGTGTAAATAAAAAAAAACTTAGAAAATAAAATTTAAAAAAAAAGAACAGAACTTCTACCAATATTTAAAATGGAAAAAAAAGTTAAAAATGAACTGAGCACAATAATGACTACCCATAAAAGAGTATATAAAGCTAGTCATTTTTGTAACACAGTAATGGACTTTTGGACTTGGGTGATGGATATATAAACAAAATATATTTGAAAGCATAAAATCTAATGCAAAGCTCTGCTTGCTTTCATTCTATCTGTATACAAGTCCATTGATTTCTATAGACTTTGGTTCTAGATAATTTTTGTGTGTAATGTTATTTATCTGCAAATACTTTGGATAAATTTTATAATTTTTTCAAACACATATAAATCAATAATTCTTCTTTACATTTTTGGGTTTATTTAAGGAGGTCAGTCACCATTCTTAACAGGTATGTACTCCCAAGAGAGAACTAAAGGAAATAGGGAGTGTTAAAAACAGCATAGTATTTTTATATTCCCACTGAATTGGTTCTTTGACTCATAAAAAGTAACATATTGTCTGAAGGTAGATATGTTCTTCTCTTCTCTCTCTTGGATACCTAGTATGTAGGTGGCTCCAGCCTTGCACTTCCCTGCTGATTTGCATATGCCAGAGGACAGTCCACCTCTATGAAGATTTCCACGTACCAAAGTCACTCTCAGTGTGGATATAACATCAACATGGGTGTCCTTGCTGAGCTCCTAGCACTGCTGCTGTTGCTCTGGTTTTCAGGTAAGTGAGACAGAATGGAACACAGTGTGATGAATGCTGCCTGCCTTTTCTATGGATATTATCTTTCATATGATTAACACTGTATACCCGTTGTACCTATTCAACTTCAGGCATGAGATGTGATACCCAGATGATCCAGTCTCCATCCTCTCTGTCTGTATCTCTTTAAGAAACAAGATTGATTACCATGTCAGTGAGAACATTAATACTTGGTTATTCTTGCATCAGCAGGAACCAGGTAAAGCTCCTTAACTACTGATCTATAAGGCATCTAACATGCATATAGGCATCTCAACAAGGTTCAATGGCAGTGAATCTGTGACAGATTGCTCTCTCACAAGCAGCAGTCTGCAGCCTGAAGATATTGCCACTTACTACTGTGTATAGACTGTCTTCCTCTCACAATGATACAAGTCCCAATACAAATCTCAGAGTGGATCTGAAGACTAAGGCTAAGCTGCCTCAGCTGATTACTGAAAGGCTTGTACCTGCTAAAAATTATAATATACCCTTTAGCTTTGAAAAACATTTTGAGAGATGGGGGAACCTGTCAGAGTTGCCTGTCTGCTTTTAACTCTCCACCCAAGAGCACACTGGTGAACAAATTATCTCACAGTTTACTCAAGAGAAATTCATGCAGAAAAAAAGTCCTTCTAAGTAAACCTCAAGAGAGACTATTTTAATTTTGGGAACTGATAACTGAATAACAGCAGCTTCATGGTCTGTAGCTTCCCATTGAACTCTGTGGCATCTACTGAAGCTTGCATCTTATAAAGTTAGCATCAGCTTTGGATATTACAATGATAAGTCGAGAAATCGCAGCTGTGTTTGTATAGCTGGAGGAGGTTGTTCAGTGGGGATGGACCCTTGGGAATATGTTATCTTTGGATATTTCAATCCTAATTATTGCTTTCAGACACACCATGGTGTAAATGGTGTTACTCCTAATTCTTTTCCTCTTATCAGTGCCTCAAAATTGAAGAGACTGTTCAAATTAATCTTGTACTTTTTAAGTTATTTCTATCAATATTTTCATCATGGGAAATCAAAGGTCACTAGACTTAGGAAGCTATTGTTTCCCTCTATTTCAAGAAAGTTAATATTAGGAGTTGGGGTTTCTTAGTGCTTAATTACCTTATACCCATCTAATGCATGTTTTTTCTTTACAGATTTGTCCATGATTAGATCTTGAAGCTCTTTGCTCTATGAAAAAGGACACTGGTGATTTTCTTGCTCCTAAACTATCACCCTATGGAGGTTTATACAAATGATTAAGATTTCCAGTATATATATATCAGGGCTTAACTTCAGATCATTATAGAAACTAGAATTGGGAAAATACAATACTGGAAGTATGGGTGGTGAAATAATTGACAAGTGATAATTTTTGTATAAGAAAGTATCATTATTAGGTCACATAGTAGAAATGAAGAGTAACATTACATGGCAATCTTTTAGATATTTCCATTCCCTTAATATCAAATAATCTGGTAATCAATCAATAAGACATAGTGTTAATTCTATTTCTAATTAGAGCCTTGGTTGCATAACCTAAAAGCTGTTGATTTCTCAACTATTTTGCCAATAATGTGTTTTTTCTACAATGATTTCCCATAGTATTGCTTAATTAGGGACTTTTGAATGAGAATTGAGAAACAAAATCGGAGAATGAAATATCCGTGGTTATCTTATTGTGCTATGAGAACAAGTTTCTGGAGCACATGCTCAGCCACTTTGTGTTTTTATTGTCCAATGATCTCTGGCTTGTAGAGAATAAACAGAATTTACCTTACATATAGCAGGAAATTTGCTGACCATCAGATATCACCTTGTAAAAGCCAGTTATTGAATATAATGCAGATTCCACATTTCTGTATTAGAGTGTGTTTTCATGTGTAAAGTAACTTCAATTTGCTGTGTAGACCCAAGTGATGAAGTAATGCACATGCATAGCATACAATGACCTATGTACTGATGAGCAGAATATAAGTTTCTGTGCTACGGAAGTAGAAGAGAATGAAACAGAGTTAGGCTGCTGCTTTTATTGAAACCTAACAATGCTGTATTAAGTCAGGTTCCATCTGAAAATACTCTCAGGCACAGTAATATTCTGTGGGGTACAGTAATTCAGGCACAGTGACTGACATCCAGATTCACACTCCGTTTAACTAAGTGCTTTATGTTTTAACTCGCCTCTCTTTGGGAGGGATACTCCAATAGTGGCAACAAAAGTAAGGTGAAAGACATCTAGACTCCAGGCTCCTGATGATGAAGGTGAAATCTGTCCAATAAATCTGAACCTCAATGAGAATGAATCTTCCAAGTTGGATGTATCATAGATCAAGAGTTTAGGAGGTTTTGCTGATTTCTGCTGGTACTATGCTTACCACCAGACAGTGGTACCTTTTCTTTCTCCATAGGTGTAGATAAAAAAGATGGAGTCTTAGATATCTGGAGGTCACATCTGGAAACAGACAGTAAAGATACAAACCTAATATGCACCAAATAAAGCTTGTTCAATGAGAAAATATTTAAGTTGCCAGAAATTCCTTACAATATTGGATAAGCAACTTCACATTCTTGGCAATATTGAAGAGAGGTAGAACAGAAGGAACCCATGAAAGTCAGTGTGGGCCTCATGTCCATTCTATGTTCTGACTGCAACTGACTCCTCTCAGGATGTGACCTGTCTATGAAGAATTCCTCATGGCTTAGGACTGGACTAGGACACATTCAATTCAGGAGCAATCTGTAAGGCTGAGGACAGTTACATATTGGCTATCCTCAATATCTCAGCCTTACCAAGCATCTGCAGCTGTCCCAGAATAGAATTGTGATGCATATTTTTCTACAAAGGGAAAAGTTAATCTTGAGCCCTGCAAGTAGCATGGTATTTTGAATAACTCCCAGTTCTGTGAATCCTTTCCTTGCTACTGGCTCATTAGGACCAATTCTTCTACTACAACTCAGACTCAGAAGTGCATGGATGCTAAGAGGTTATTTTCATGGCCGATTAAATTGTCCTATTTGCTCCATTCCCTGTAATACTTAGTGTTCAGTAAAAGTACAATAAAAACAACCAGAACCACAAGAGAATTCTTCTCAGATCAGTGATAAAGGGGCTGAGGTTTCTTCACTGTTATCCTTTTACTTTGCCTCTCTGTGAAATAAACACTGTCCTGCTATTACTTCCCCCAATGTAGATAACTGCCCCTCTGCTGGTGGTGTTCTTCCACATTCATCCAGAAGGAACTGAAGAATATTGTGCTTGCCAAGCTTGGCTCAAGAGTATATCTACCTACTGTTTCCTAACATCACTTTGCTAGTCTTTCCCTTCACTACATGTTAATTATTATTTAATTGAGTCTTGTGAAAAGATATGCTGATTTGAGGAGGAAAATCCCAAGGGCACAGAACTAAGAATCTGTTTCTAGTGTACCCTACATCAGAATATGTTCTTCTGCCTTGTTTTCATGCTTCCCTAAGATATAATCTACAGAATGTGCCAGACAATTGTCTTTAAATTAGTTTTTCCTGAATACGTTTTCATAGAGCTTCTGTGTTAACATTTTGTATTTGCTCACAGATATTTATTCACAGGATTTCTGATCTTATGTTTCTAATCATGATTTTCTGAACTCAAACAGCATGCCTTGGATCACCTTCTTTTCTTTTTTAATTTTTATTTTTATACTAGATATGTCTCTTTATTTACATTTCAAATGATTTCCCCTTTCCTGGTTCCCCCTCCGCGAAAGTACCATAAGCCCTCTCCCCTTCCCCTGTTCCCCAATCAACCCCATCCCACTTCCCTGTCCTGGTATTACCCTACACTGCTACATCAAGTCTTTGCAGGACAAGGAGCCTCTCCTTCCTTCTTCTTGGATATCATTTGATATGTGAATTGTGTCTTAGGTATTCCGAGCTTCTGGGCTAATATCCACTTATCAGTGAGTGCATACCATGTGTGTTCTTTTGTGATTGTGTTACCTCACTTAGGATGATATTTCCAGTTCCACCCATTTGCCTAAGAATTTCATGAATTCATTGTTTTTAATAGCTGAGTAATAATTCATTGTGCAAATGTACCACATTTTCTGTATCCATTCCTTTTTTGAGGGACATCTGGGTTCTTTCCAGCTTCTGACTATTATAAATAGGGCTGATATGAACATAGTGGAGCATGTGTCCTTATTATATGCTGGGGAATACTCTGGGTATATGCCTAGGAGTGGTATAACAGGATCCTCCTGTAGTATCATGACCAGTTTTCTGAGGAACCATCACACTGATTTCCAGAGTGGTTGTACCAGCTTGCAATCCCACCAGCAGTGGAGAAGTCTTCCTCTTTCTCCATATCCTAACCAGCACCTGCTGTTTTCTGAGTTTTTGATCTTAGCCATTCTGACTGGTATAAGGTGAAATCTCAGAGTTGTTTTGATTTGCATTGCCCTGACGACTAAGGATGTTGAACATTTCTTTAGGTACTTCTCAGCCATTTGATGTTCCTCGGGTGAAAATTCTTTGTTGAGCTCTGTACCCCATTTTGTAATAGCGTTATTTGGCTCTCTGGAGTCTAACTTCTTGAATTCTTTGTATACATTAGATATTATTAACCCTCTGTCAGACGTAAGGTTGGTAAAGATCTTTTCTCAACTTGTTGGTTGCCCTTTTGTCCTATTGACAGTGTCCTTTCTTTGCCTTACAGAAACTGTAATTTTATGAGGTCCCATTTGTCAATTCTTGATCTTAGAGCATAAACTATTGGTGTTCTGTTCAGGAAATTTTTCCCTATGACCATGTGCTCAAGGCTCTTTTCCAATTTCTTTTCTATTAGTGTCAGTGTGTCTGATTTTATGTGGAGGTCCTTGATCCACTTGGACTTGAGCTTAGTAAAAGGAGATAAAAATGGAGCAGACATGTGCAGACAAGTACACAGGGATCAGCTTCTTTACTGAATTGGTGTATAGAAACTGAAATAAAGCTGTCTCAGCATTGTAGTTAGTTGGCGGATTATAGTTATATCTAATTGCTAATATTGGGCTCCCAATAATGGTTGTCCCAGTGATGAGAGAGTCTGCACTTAGATGCTAAGTAACTCTTTTTTTTCAAGTAGTTTTTGATTGGTAAATAAAAATGCAGACAGCTATTAGTTGGGCAACAGAAACATAGGTGAGGTTGAGGTTCATTGGCTATAGGTCAGAGAGAAATAGCTGGAGGAAGAGAAAGGAGAAGCTACCATAGTTTAGGAATAAAGAAAACATGGCTCTGTGGGCTGGCCAATTAGAGTTAAGAGCATCCATATGAAACATAGTAAGTAATACTCAGGGTTATTGATGTGAAAGTATATTCTACCAACATAGGGGTAGGCAGCTGCCCAGATTTTATACTATTTAAAGCTTATTGTAGATATAGACTCTGTGTATGTTTTTGTTTGGGAAGTAAATGTTATAAAGCAGGGTAGAAATCTCAGGTCTAGATTTAATGATTTCTACCACATAGCATTAGGCTATAGTCTACCTCATTCCTTTGGCTCTTTTCATTCTTAAGTCATCTGTTTGCACAGGAGAATACTCACAAGTAGCACATGAAAAGAGACCTAAAGACCCCAGATGAAAGATTATAGAAAACCCTGAAGAAAGAGGTAAGCAGAAACAATGAAGCAAAAATTAGGTAAGGCAATACTACATGCTGACTAGTGCATCATTTATAAAACAAAACTGAATTCTGGTATCTAAAACACAACAGCTAGATTGTTGCAATACTGTTAGTGACTATAATCCTTGATTTTCTGATGAAGCCTCATTAAGTATTTGGAAAAGATGAAACAGAATATCCAAACTTATCAGCATCATGAAAAAAAATCTACTGTAATTTGGTCACAATGAAGTGGTACCAAGTTTTATCACTATGATATGGGGTAAGTGTGAGAACCAGAGCTCAGGACTAGAAGTCAGCTTCTTAATATGTGTATTAATAGGACAGTGAAACATTAAAACAAATAAAATCAGCACAGATGTGTTTTTTTTTAATATTAACAAAACCAAAAGTAAAAGCTAAATTTTCAGGCATAAGTGAGTTTAAGGATCCCAGGCTAGAACCTCTTTCCTCCTACACTTCCATAGATTTCAGGGTCAAATTATTCTCTCCCAGTTAACACATATTGGGAAGATTTTTATCAGGAATTTACAGATGAATTCTCTGTACCTTCCAAGGATTAATCTCCTGTAAATATATTTTAAAAGCCTATAAACGCAAGTAATTATGTGAAATTATCTTTGTGTTGCAAAATAAGTACATGATTTTTTTCCATTATTTAACTTATTTTTTTCAGTATACATTCAGATTACTGCCCTTGTCCCTATGCCTCTGACACAGAATCCCCCTCTCCTTTTCTGAGGAGGTGAATTCCACCCCCTCCCCAGTTATCACCCCACACTGGTACATCAAATTCTGCAGGCCTAGGAACATCTTCTCCCACTGAATTCAGACAAGGCAGCATAGTTAGGGGAATGAGATCCACAGGGACGCAACAATTCAGGGGTATCCCCTGCTCCATTTGTTGGGGGACCTGCATGAAAATCAAACTGAACATCTGCTTCATATGAGCATGTGGCCTAGGTCCCATCCATCTGTGCCATATGGTTAGTATTTCAATCTCTGTGAGCCCCCAAGGGTCCAGGTTAATTTACTGTATTGGTCTTCTTGTGTGGTTCCTATCACCTGTGGGTCACTTATTCCTTCCCTCAATGCATTTAAAAGATTCCTTGTGCCATGTCCAATGTTTGGTTGTGAGTCTCTGTGTTTGTTTTAGGCTATTAGGTGGAGGCTCTTATAGGACAGTTGTACTGAGCTTCAGCCATTCATCTGCTTTTAAGCCTGAGTTACCTCACTCAGGGTGATATTTTCTAGTTTCATTCATTTGCCTTCAAATATCATGTTATACTTGATTTAATTGCTAAATAGCTTTCCATTGTATAAATGAACTACAGGTTCTGCATCCATTCTTTGTTCAAGAGGTACATCATTTGTTTCAAGTTACTGGCTATTACAAATAAAGCTGCTATGGACATAATGCAGCATGTGTCCTGTGATATGGTTGAGCATCTTTTGGGTATATACCCAGGAGTGGTACAGCAGGATCTTCAGGAAGAAATATTCCCAAATTTTCTAGAAAATAGTCATATTGATTTCCATAGTGGCTGTTCAAGTTTGCACTAAATGGAAACTCATGCAACTGAAAAAATTCTGTATAGCAAAGGACACTGTCAATAGGACAAAATGGCAGCCTAAGAATTTGGAAAGGATCTCCACCAACTCAACATTCAAGAGCATTGGTATCTAAAAAAATATAAAAACACCCAAAATCTAATAACCCAATTACAATATGGGTTACAAAGCTAAACAGAATTCTCAACATAGGAATCTCAAGTGTCTGAGAAGAACTTAAATGTTCAATATCCTTAGTCATCACGAAAATTCAAATGTAAACAAGCCTGAAATTTGATCTTACAATCACCAGAATTGCTAATTTTAAATACTCAAGTGACAGCTTGAGCTATCAAGAGTATAGAGCAAAGGGAGTACACCTCAAGTAAATGAGTTTATCGAAAGCTCTAAATAAAGAATCAGTGTTAAAGTAATAGAAGTCTACATTTAGAACTTTGTTCACCAAAGCATAAATGTTTCTACAGGTTATACCCAAATGGAAGGGCAATTATTAATTTTAAAATACAGTACCAGGCTTAGGTCACAGAAGATAAAGTTGTAAAATCCGATAGCTCCTAGAAACAGGTACATGAATAAAGTCTACATAAATTCAAGAATCCATAAAGGTCACCATAATCAAAACCTGAGCTTTTGTAACTGTTCTTAAGGTCACATACTTAGATAGCAAATCTTTCTTGTGCAACTGAGATTTAATTTTAAAACGAACACCAAGTACTCTCTACCTTAAGTTTCAACATTGCATACCACTACCTGCACCTCCCAAAAGTCAGTCAATATAGCTCTTCTGTAGACTTCAGCTATCTTTTCAAGTTCAAGGAGTGTTTGCACCATCTATAATGAAATTTGTTTAGCTATATGAAAATCCCAACAGAGAATGCCACTTAGATTCCTCAAGTACAATAACCTCTATAGTTCATGAAACTGACAGGGACTGTCATATCTGTGCAGATGTGATGTACAAAACAGCTTCATCGGCCTCTTCTGGTAAAACCTTGCAAAGATATTCAAAGCCTGGCTGCATCTTAAACATTATGTAAGCAAAAGGAAGAACCAAAAGAACAGCTGTGAAAACCCAGCCTCATACTACTGCATCTCTGGGTGGTTTATGTTATAACATGTGTCACAGTGGGTCCCAGAATAATACTGCTGGCAGAAATATGTGCCAATGTCTTCAGACTGAAGGCTGCTGATGCTGAGTGTGAAATCTGTGCCAGATCCACTGCCACTGAACCTTGATGGGATGCCAGATTGCAAGCTGTTTGCATTGTATATCAGGAGTTTGGGAGCTTCTCCAAGTTTTTGCTGGTACCAGGCTACGTAATTGCTAATACTCTGACTTGCCCTGCAGCTGATGGTGACTCTATCTCCCACAGATGCAGATGAGGAGGATGGAGACTGGGTCATCTGGATGTCACATCTCATGCCTGATATTGGAAGTACACAGCAAATAGGTACTGTTAATCATATTAAAACCATAACATTTCTGAAGTAGCAGGCACACTTTTGCAACTATTTCTGATGTAGTTCATCTTACCTGGGAGCCAGAGCATCAGCAGCCCTAAGAGTTGAACTGGAGCCATCATGATTGTCCTGTGATCTGACTGGGATCAAGTACCATAGTGTGTACACTGTCAAATAAGAAGGCTTAGTTCAGTGGGCTGTGTTCCTCAAACATGCAAATCATCTGGGGTCCGGCACAACTGCATGCATGATTTGACTCAGTAATTTATTAAGAACCTGAAGTCTCTACCATTCTTGGGGCTAAGGTTGGGATGCATAGATTTTCTAACAGGCAATGTCTTGGTTTGTCTTGAAAAACAGAACAACAGTGTCAAGCCAGTTTCCTGTGAATGGTGTACGAAATTGACTAGCATTTTCTGCTGTGCTTTCCTCAATACAGCTCCAACTAATACGGGAACTGTTCACTATGACAAAAGCCTGATCTGAAAGACATGAAAAACAGTTCGTAGGCCCCTCATATAGGTGCCTGGGAATACTGTTGGAAACAGTCTCTTCCTATATAAAGCTGAAGTGACTTACTGCATTCATGACTGTTCTGAAGTTATGCATTCTTGCCTCCCATCTTGTGACTGATCTTTGCTTGATGCTTACAAGGCCACTCAGATCATTACTCCTATTCTCTCTTCTACATTTTGACCCTAGTCATTATCGCAAGCAAGGGACTTTTCTTCACTCTGTGGCCATTCATACCCTTAAATGTTTAATGATCCTTAAAAATCTTAAAAATTGACAATCTTTCCTTCCTTCTTCATTTTACCTTTATTAGAACATAACTTTATTTTATTCATATCAAAATAGTTTGCACATTAAATAGTATATAATAGCAATTATACATAGTTTGTTTTTTTTTTTTTTTTGGTTTTTCGAGACAGGGTTTCTCTGTGTAGCCCTGGCTGTCCTGGAACTCACTTTGTAGACCAGGCTGGCCTCGAACTCAGAAATCCTCCTGCCTCTGCCTCCCAAGTGCTGGGATTAAAGGCATGCGCCACCACCGCCCGGCTTATACATAGTTTTAAACAGAAAAATATTGGGAAAATTCCAGATTAGAAATATTATCCACCAGTTCCCTCCAGCCCAATAAACGTTCTAAGTGATTCAGTGAAAAAATGTAATGTATTCAGTGAAGAATGATGTATAATGTCTCACAGGAGAAATACATATTGAACATTTGGAAAGAAAGTATAAGTACTTCAACACTCATACATTAGAATTCATTTATCTAACACACTGTATTCCAATTCCAAGTATAATCTATAGTTATTTGTGAATCATTCAAATGAGAAAAATAAAGTAATAGCTCTCCTGGTTCCACACCATATTACCTTGTGTTTCTTTTTTTAATGTATTTAATTTTTTATACTCCATATCTTATTTCCCTTCTGTCCACCCGCTGACTGTATCACATCCCATACCTCCTCCCCAGCCCCTGTCTCCATGTGAATATCCCCACCTCCCACCCTACCTGACCTCTAAACTCCCTTGGGCCTCCAGTCTCTATAGGGTTAGGTGTATCATCTCTGAATGAAAACAGACCCAGAAGTCCTCTACTGTATGTGTGTTGGGGGCCTCATATCAGCTGGTATATGCTGCCTATTTGGTGGTCCAGTGTTTAAGAGATCTTAGAGGGTACAGAATAATTGAGACTGCTTGTCCTCCTACAGGGTCTCCATCCTCAGCTTCTTTCAGCCTTCCCTAATTCAACAAAAGAATGACTTCTGCTTCTGTCCATTGTTTGGGTGCAAATATCTGCATCTGACTCTTTCAGCTGCTTGTTAAGTCTCCTAGAGTGCAGTCATGCTAGATCCCTTTTTGTGAGTGCTCCATAACCTTAGTGTAGAATTCTACCAGACCTTCAAAGAAGACTTGATATAATTTTCCTCAAACTATTTCATAAAATAGAAACAGAAAGAACACTTCCTAACTCATTCTATGAGCCACAATTTCTCTGATACCTAAACTACACAAGGACCCAACCCAAAAAGAGAACTTCAGATTAATTTCTTTTATGAATATCAATGCAAAAATACTCAATAAGATTCTTGCAAACCGAATCCAAGAGCACATCAAAACCATCATTCACTAGAATCAAGTAGACTTCATCCCAGGGATGCAAGGTTAGTTTAATGTATGAAAATTCAATAATATAATCCACTATATAAACAAAATAAAAGAAAAAGATCACATGATCATCTCCTTAGATGCAGAAAAAACATTTGACAAAAGAAAACAGCCCTTTGTGTTAAAAGTATTAGAGATATCAGGAATTCAAGGCCCATACCTGAACATAATAAAAGCAGTTTACGGCAAACCAACAGCCAATATCAAATTAAATGGAGATATACTTGAAGCAATCCTACTGAAATTGGGGACAAAGATGCCTACTTTCCCCATATCTATTCAATATAGTACTCAAAGTGCTAGCTAGAACAATAAGACAACATAAAGAGATCGAGGATAAACAAATTGACAAAGAAGAAATAAAGGTATCAATATTTGCAGATGATATGATAGTATATATAATTGGCCCCAAAAATTCTATGAGAGAACTTCTGCAGCTCATAAACCATTTCAGCAAAGTGGCAGGATATAAAATTAACTCAAATAAATCAGTAGCCTTCCTTTATACAAATGATAAACAGACTGAGAAAGAAATTAGGGAAATAACTCCCTTCACAATAGCCACAACTAATATAAAATATCTTGAGGTAACTCTAACCGAACAAGTGAAAGACCTATATGACAATAGCTTCAAGTCTCTCAAGAAAGAAATTGAAGTAGATCTCAGAAAATGGAGAGATCTACCATGCTCATGGATTGGCAAAATTAACATAATAAAAATGGCCATCCTACTGAAGGCCATCTATAGATTCAATGCAATACCCACCAAAATCCCATCACAATTCTTCAAAGACAAGGAAAGAGCAATTCTCAAATTCATCTGGAAAGGCAAAAAACCCTGATTAGTGAAAACAATTCTTAACAATAAAAGAATGTCTGGGGGAATCACCATCCCTGACCTCAAGCTTTACTACAGAAAATAGACATAAAAACTGCATGGTATTGGTACAGAGACAGACACATTGATCAATGGAAGGGAATTGAAGACTCAGAAATAAAACCACACACATAGACACTTGGTCATTGACAAAGAAACCAAAAATATACAATCGAAAAAAGAAAGCTTCTTCAATAAATAGTGCTGGTCTAACTGGCTGTCTGTATGCAGAAAAAATGAAAATAGTCCCATGTATGTTACCTTGCACAAAGCTCAAGTCCAAGTGGTTAAAGGACCTCAACATAAAACCAGATACACTGAATCCAGTAGAAGAGAAAGTGGGAGAGAGCCATGAATGCATTGGCACAGGAGGAAATCTCCTAAACAGAACTCCAATGGCTCATGCTCTAAGATCAAGAATTGATAAATGGGACCTCATGAAACTGGAAAGCTTCTGTAAGGCAAAGGACACAGTCAATAAGACAAATCGGCAACCTACAGACTGGAAAAAAATATCTTCACAAATGCCATATCAGATAGAGGTCTAATACCCAAAGTATCTAAAGAGCTCAAGAAGTTAATCACCAAAAGACCAAACAACCCAATCAAAAAATGGGGTATAGAACTAAACCAAGATTTCACAACTGAGGAATCTCTAATCACTGAGCCACACCTAAAGAAATGTTCAAAGTCCTTAGTGATAAGTGAAATGCAAATCAAAACGACCCTGAGATTCCACCTTACAGGAATCACAATGGATAAGATCAAAGCCTCAGATGTCAACACAAGTTGGAGAGGAAGTAGAGAAAGAGGAACACTCTTCTATTGCTGGTGAGATTGCAAACTGGTACAATCACTCTGGAAATCAATCTGTAGGTTTCTCAGAAAATTAGAAATAGATTTACTTGAAGACCCAGGTACACCACTCTTAGAAATATACCAAGCCAGGCAGTGGTGGTGCACACCTTTAATCCCAGCACTTGGGAGGCAGAGGCAGGTGGGTTTCTGAGTTTGAGGCCAGCCTGGTCTACAGAGTGAGTTCCAGGACAGCCAGGGTTATACATAGAAACCCTGTCTCAAAAAACAAAAAACAAAAAAACAAACAAACAAACAAACAAACAAAAAACCAAAAAAACCCAAAAGATGCCCCACCATGTCTCGGGAGCACGTATTCCACTATGTTCGTAGCAGCCTTTTTTGTGATAGCCAGAAGCTAGAAGCAACCTAGATGTCCCACGACAGAAGAATGGATACAGAAAATGTGGTTCATTTACACAGTGGAATATTACTCAGCTATTAAGAATGAGAAAATTCTGGGTTTTGCAGGAAAATGGATGGAACTAGAAAATATCATCCTGAGTGAGGTAACTCAAATCAAAAGGATCCATGGCTCTAGCTACATATTTAGCAGAGGATGGCCATTTCAGATATCAATGAGAGGAGAGGCCATTCGTCCTATGAAGACTTGACACCACAGTGTAGGGAAATGCCAGGTCAGGAAAGTGGGGTTCCTGGTAAGCAGGGGGAGGGAGAATGGTATAGGGGGTTTTCAGAGTGGTAACAAGGAAAGTTAATACCATTTTAAATGTAAATAAAGCAAATATCTAATTTAAAAAAGGAAATGCATGATTTGTACTCACTAATAAGTGGGTATTAGCCAAAAAAAAAGTACAGAATACCTAAGATACAGTCCATAAATCTCAAAAAGGTCAACAAGCTGAAGGACCCAAGTAAGGACATGCCTCAGTCCCACAAGTGGTTAGGGAGGGAGTAAATTGGGAGGGAAAGTGCATGGGGCTGGGGAGTGGGAAGGAGGGTGAAGGGAACCTGATCTGTTATTGGGTGAGAGAAAAGGATGGAAACCCTGAGGGCCCCGCAGAAAGAATGGAAACAACCGGAGATCGAGGATGGGAGGACCCTCCAGAATGCATCAGAGACCTGGGAGGTGAGAGAGTCTCAGGATTCAAAGAGAGGAACATTAGATGAAATGCCAGGCAGTACAGAGAAGGAACTTAAAGAGCCCACCTCCAGCAAGAAAACAGGGCATCAAATGAGGGAGAGTGGGTGCATCCCACAGTCACAACTCCGAACCATAATTGTTCCTGTCTGAAAGAATTACAGGGATGGAAATGGAGAGAAGCCTGAAGAAAAGAAAGTCCGGTGACAGGCCCAAAGTGGGATCCAGCTCAAGGGGAGGTTCCAAGGTCTGACAGTATTACTGAGATTATGTAGTACTCACCTTTTGTGTTTCTGTAGAATTCATTTTGCTTCAGATTCTATGACCATAGAACAAATGACAAAGGGAAGACTAAGTGGCTTGAAAATCAAACAGTTGTTGAAATTACCATGTATTGTATCATATTCAAGCCACACATAAATGAGGGGAAAATACTCCCGGAAAATATAAAAAGAAAGATCTATGATAAAATGAGGATGTTCACATAGAGGTTAGCCTCCATGTGAATGCAGAGAATTATATACAGATCCTCTAGAAAAGCAGCTACTTCTTAAGCCTTTGAATTGTATTCCTGAATTGTGAGCATGAATAAGCTTTTAGGTTGCTTTTGTCACAGCAATAGGAAAAGTAAGTAAGCTAAGAAGATAGCAGGGTAAATACACACAAATACAGAAATTTTGACTGTTTATTACTCTGAAGAAGCTCCTTACATAGAACCTTTATGAAAAAGAATTATGTTCTCATATAAAATCTCTTGGTAACTCATCTTGAACATTCAACATCATAACACCTATGTGGGCACACCTTAGTGAGTCTACTCTTTCTGAAATGTCCTAATGTCCATCTTTTGAATCCTTTCCACTGACATAAATTCCGTCATGTATAAAGCATATGACAGTCAACATAGAACATTTGAGACTAAAATGAACATTTATTAGGGAGTGAATCAGCAGTTTTGAAAATGATAAGTTATTTTGAAGATAAGACAGAAAGATAGCGATAGTATCATGAAATATCCTTAGAATATCATGAAATCCATTCCTCCGTTGAGGGACATCTGTGTTCTTTCCAGCTTCTGGCTATTATAAATAAGGCTGCTATGAACATAGTGGAGCATGTATCCTTATTGCATGCAGGTAAAGCCTCTGGGTATATGCCCAGGAGTGGTATAGCCGGATCCTCCGGGAGTGTCATGCCCAGTTTTCTGAGGAACCGCCAGACTGATTTCCAGAGTGGTTATACCAGCTTGCAATCCCACCAGCAGTGGAGGAGTGTTCCTCTTTCTCCACATCCTTGCCAACAACTGCTGTCTCCTGTGTTTTTGATCTTAACCATTCTGACTGGTGTGAGATGGAATCTCAGGGTTGTTTTGATTTGCATTGCCCTAATGACTAAGGATGATGAACATCTCTTTAGGTGCTTCTCAGCCATTAGATTTTCTTCAGGAGAGAACTCTTTGTTTAGCTCTGTACCCCATTTTTTAATAGGATTACTTGGCTCTCTGGAGTTTAACTTCTTGAGTTCTTTGTATATATTGGATATTAGCCCTCTGTTGGATGTAGGGTTGGTAAAGATCATTGCCGCTTAGTCTTTTTGATAGTGTCTTTTGCCTTGCAAAACTTTGTAACTTAATGAGGTCCCACTTGTCAATTCTTGATCTTAGAACATAAGCTATTGGAGTTCTATTCAGGAAATTCTCCCCTGTGCCCATATGTTCAAGGTTCTTCCCTAGTTTCCTTTCTATTAGTTTCAAAGTGTCTGGTTTTATGTGGAGGTCCTTGATCCACTTGGAATTGAGCTTAGTGCAAGGAGATAAGAATGGGTCAATTTGCATTCTTCTGCATATTGACCCCCAGTTGAGCCAGCACCATTTGTTGAAAAGGCAATCTTTTTTCCACTGGATGGTTTTAGCTCCTTTGTCAAAGATCAAGTGACCATAGGAGTGTGGATTCATTTCTGGGTCTTCAATTCTGTTCCATTTATCTACATGCCTGTCACTGTACCAATACCATGCAGTTTTTAACACTATTGCTCTATAGGACAGCTTGAGGTTTGGGATATTGATTTCCCCAGAAGTTCTTTTACTCTTGAGAATAGTTTTAACTATCCTGGGTTTTCTGTTATTCCAGATGAATTTTTGAATTGCTCTTTCTAACTCTATGAAGAATTGAGTTGGCACTTTGATGGGGATTGCAGAAGATGTGGTATATTTACACAATGGAATACTACTCTGCAATTAAAAACAATGAATTCACGAAATTCCTAGGCAAATGGTCAGAACTGGAAAATATCATCCTTAGTGAGGTAACCCAATCACAAAAGAACACACATGGTATGCAGTCACTTCTAAGGGGATATTAACCCAGAATCTCGGAATACCCTAGACACAATTCACATATCAATAGATTTCCAAGAAGATGGAAGGAGAGACCCCTGGTCCTGGAAAGACTGGATGTAGGGGAATACCAGGACAGAGAAGCGAGAGGGGGTTGAATGGGGAAAAGAGGGAGGGAAGGGGGCTTATTGGGCTTTCGGGGAGGGAGGAAACGGGAAAGGGGAAATGATTTTTAATGTACATAAAAATAAAACTTAGAAAATAAAATTAAATTAAATTTAAAAAAGAATATCATGAAATATATACAATGAACACTGATCAAAGATAGGAGTTTGGGAATCTGTACAGATATAATTTATCTAACTGGCTGTAATTTATGTAACTCGGTAGAATGCTAAAAAATGAAGGAGCACAAATTACTTAGGTGAAGATGAAAGACTCATCCTTCCATAGAGTCGTGATTCAACAATGATTTTAAGGGTTCCTCATGTTCACTTCAAGAGCATTATGGCATCAGTGCAAAGAGTATATATGTGTGTGTGTGTGTGTGTGTGTGTGTGTGTGTGTGTGTGTGTGTGTATGTGTGTGTTTTTACTCTTGTTTCTTTTTTTGACTATTGATTACACAGTTTATATGTATGTATGTATGTGTGTATATATATATACTAACCCTAACCCTAACCCTATCCCTAAACCCTAACCCTAATAGTATATATAAACTATAATATATATATGCATATATATATATATACTATGATATCAAAAGTCAAAAATAAAACAAGTGAAATGGTCATAATTGATGAATTATAGTGAAAAGCTAATTGTTTTTATAATTCTATGATCGACTTTTCATTTAGGTTCTCAATATGTATACAAACGCACTTGAAAGTATAAAATCTAATACAAAGCTGTGTTACCTTTTATTCTAAGAACAAAAGTTTATTGAGTTCTATAGACTTCAGCTCAGGTTAATTTTGTTGTGCAATGTTATTTAATTTCAAATTTTTATGGTAATGTTTAGAATTTTCTTTTTAAATGAACATGAATATACAAGGCTTCTTTAATTTATGGGATTATTTCAGGAGGTCACTGACTATCCTTAATATGAATGTATCCCCAGAAAGAGCATAAAGAATAACAGGAAGTGATAAAAAATAACACAGAACTTATATTTTCCCACGGAATCTGTTCTTTGACACATGCCCCCCCCCACCTCCTGTGCAAATGTTATTGGAAGACAGACATGCTCTGCTCCTCCCTACCTTGGATTTCTTAGTGTTCTCGTGCTTATGCTGTGTACATATGATGTGTCCAGCTAATATTGCAGGTGGTTCTAGTCATGCATAACCCTGCTGATTCGCATGTGGCCAGAGCACAGCCCAAATCTAAGATTTCTTCAGCGGGTGTTGATGACAGTGGCAGAAAGTCACTCTCAGCAAGTATACAGCATCACCATGAGGGTCCTTGCTGAGCTTGTGGGGCTGCTGCTGTTCTGTTTTTCAGGCAAGTGAGACAGAAGTGGAAAACTGTATGTTAAATGCTGTCTGGATTTTGTGAAAGTTATCTTACCACATGGTTAACTCTGTGTATTTGTTGTATGTTTCCCACCTCAGGTGTGAGATGCAACATCTAGATGACCCAGTCTCCATCCACTCTGTCTGCATCTCTTGGAGACAGAGTCACCATCACTTGCCATGCCAGTCAAAACATTAATAGTTGGTTATACTGGTATCAGCAGAAACCACTTAATGCTCCTAAACTATTGATCTATAAGGCTTCCAACTTGCAAACAGGAGTCCCATCAAGGTTCAGTGGCAGTGGGTCTGGGACAGATTTCACATTGACCATCAGCAGCCTGCAGCTTGAAGATAATGCCATTTACCACTGTCAACAGTATCACAGTTATCCTCTCACAGTGATATAGGTCATAACACAAACCTCCCAGTGATTTAGCAGAGTAAGTCAGAGCTTCCTCAGCTGCTCCTGCACCTGCTTATATTTTGTTATAGCACTCTCATGGGCTTTGAAGATCAGTGAGAATTGCAGAAAACTGTCAGTGTGCCCTGTCTGGTTTTAACTTGTGACAAAATGTCTCATAATTTACTTAAAATGAGTTTATCTTTTGTTTGTGTAATCCTAGCTGTGCTATCCTTGCAATACATACAATAAAAGGGACCTCTAAATGTACTTCTAGAAAGACTATTTTAATTCATATAACTGGAATCTGAATAATAGCACATTAATGATTTGTGGTGTGCTATATGACTCTGTGGTATCTCCTAAAACTTGCCTTTCATATAGATGCCAGATTTGGATATTATTATAATAGGTTTTAGAAACCTTACTTGTGTGTATCCACACTGGGAGAAGTAGTTCAATGCAGACATACCCTTTCGTAAATATTGTTTCTGGCTATTGCAAATCTAACTTTTGTTTTCAGACCCACCATTGTGTATATGAAGTGACTCCAAATATCTTCCTTTTCATTATTGCCTGAAGACTTTGCAAATCTGGGCCAAAATAAATATGTGCTTTTTAAGTTTTTGTTTTCAATTATTTTATCATGGCAATGCAAAGGGAACTAATGCCAGAAGTCTACTATTTCAAGGAAGTTGATGGAGTCTCTCTAGAAATCACCTGGATCATTCCGCTTAGTACTTGTCAGAGTTGCCTCAGGAGCACATGTTCTTTTCCCTTTACCATCTAAACTTCTAAACCTCAGAAATCCATTCTGGAGAAAGAGAATAGCAATCAAAGACATGGGCAGAATATGCACCTGTATCAGCTGGGCCTCAGAAATCACCATCCCTCCACATACTCCTTCTTCATCTCTGTCTCACTCCTTACCTGGGATCTGGAGCACAAGCAGCCCCAGGAGCTGAACTTAGTACCTCATTCTGAGAACTTGATATGAAGAGTCCCGATTAGTCATGACAGAAAGAGAAACAAGCTTTTGTCTTGGACTTGCAATGTGAGTTTCACCTTAGGGAACAGTATTGAAATCCCATTTGGTACAGCTGTGTGAAACATACCAAGTGTAGGGAGAATGTCTCTTAAGAATAAAGAGACATAAAGTGTCTCCTATTTTGTAGAAACACAGATATAGTAGGGGACAGCAGGGGCAGATGGGTTCCACTGTGAAAAGCTGGATCTGTGTGAGTGGAGACATATACAATCAATCTACAAGGTCTGGGAATGCCAATATAACACTAGGGACATACATTTTATATAATTCTGTGTTCTGCTCGGCCAATGGGAGGAAAATACTCGGTCAACTGCTTGGCCTCTTTCAGGCTTCCTCCAGTGTACCAGTAACGTAGTGTTTGTTAGAGTAACAGACAGATACACACACACACACACACACACACACACACACACACACACACACACACAAAATGTCTTTCATATTGACCATTTCAGCATCCTAATACTTTCCCATCATTCCACAGATTTTGTTTTATTATTTTCAACCCAGATGTAAAAGATAGTTTATGTTATTTTTTGTTGTTGTTGTTGTTGCTGGTGGGATTGCAAGCTGGTACAAACACCCTGGAAAGCAGGCTGGCGGTTCCTCAGAATACTGGGCGTGACACTCCTGGAGGATCCTGCTATACCACTCCTGGGCATATACCCAGAGGCTTCCCCTGCATGCAATAAGAACACATGCTCCATTATGTTCATAGCAGCCTTATTTATAATAGCCAGAAGCTGGAAAGAACCCATATGTCCCTCAACGGAGGAATGGATTCAGAAAATGTGGTATATTTACACAATGGAATACTACTCTGCAATTAAAAACAATGAAGTCACGAAATTCCTAGGCAAATGGTCAGAACTGGAAAATATCATCCTTAGTGAGGTAACCCAATCACAAAAGAACACACATGGTATGCAGTCACTTCTAAGGGGATATTAACCCAGAATCTCGGAATACCCTAGACACAATTCACATATCAATAGATTTCCAAGAAGATGGAAGGAGAGACCCCTGGTCCTGGAAAGACTGGATGTAGGGGAATGCCAGGACAGAGAAATAAGAGGGGCTTGAATGGGGAACAGAGGGAGGGAAGGGGGCTTATGGGACTTTCGGGGAGGGAGGGAACAGGAAAGGGGAAATCATTTGGAATGTAAATAAAAAAACTTAGAAAATAAAAAAAATCATACTGTACTAACCAGAGGATTTGAATATTGTTCCTAAAGGGAGACCTTTCCTCACAAGTCTGAGATACGAGAATGAGATAAAAGCTCAGTTGTACTCTTGCCCTAAATGATCACACTCTTTACATCTCTTTCTCAAAATGAGGCTCTGTGTTTATCTGCAGAGGCTGCTTCTGGCTAATATTTGTCTCAGGTTTTCTATTGGTATGAAGAGAAACTGAGTTTATCAACTCTTTTTTTCTTTTTTGTTTTCTTTCTTTTTTATTAGTTATTTTCTTTATTTACATTTCAAATATTATCCCCTTACCACGTTTCCCCTCCAAGAACCACCTATCTGATTCCCCTCCTCCTGATTACCAACCCACCCACTCCTGCTAACCTGTCCTGGAATTCCCCTACACTGGGACCTTGAGCATTCACAGGACAAAGGGCCTCTCCTCACATTGATGTCCAACAAGGCCATTTTCCGCTACATACGTAGCTGGAGCCACAGGTCCCTCTATGTGTACTCTTTGGTTGGTGGTTTTAGTCCCTGGGAGCTCTGGGGGTACTGGTTTGTTCATATTTTTGTTCCTCCTATGGGACTGCAAATCCCTTCAGCTCTTTCAGTCCATTCTCCATCTCCTCCACTGGGGACCCTGTGCTCAGTCCAATGGTTGTCTTTGAGCATCCATCTCTGTATTTGAAAGGCACTGGCAGAGCCACTCAGGAGAAAGCTACATCAGGCTTCTGTCAGCAAGCACTTTTTGGCATCCACAATAGTGTCTGGGTTTGGTAACTGTATATGGGACAGGTGGGGCAGTCTCTGGATGGCCTTTTCTTTAGTTTTTGCTCCACACATTGTCTCTGTATCTCCTCCCAAGGGTATTTTGTTCCCCCTTCTAAGAAGGACTAAACTTTGGTCTTCCTTCTTCTTGAGCTTCAAATTGTCTATGAATTATATCTTAGGTATTCCTACCTTTGGACTAATATCCACTTATCAGTGAGTGCATACAATGTGGTTTTGTGATTGGGTTACCTCACTCAGGATGAAATTAGAAAATTTCATCCATTTGCCTAAGAATTTCATCAATTCATTGTTTTTAAAAGCTGATTAGTTTTCCATTTTGTAAATGTACCACATTTTCTGTATCCATTTCTCTGTTGAGGAACATTGGGGGTGTTTCAAGCTTCTGGTTATTATAAATAAGGCTGCTTTGAACATAGTAGAGCATGTGTCCAAATAATATGTTGGAACATCTTCTGAGTATATTCCCATGAGTGGTATAGCTGGGTTCTCAAATCAAGTAGGCTTCTTCCCAGGGATGGAGGGCTCATTTAATATATAGAACTCCATCAATGTAATCCACTATATAAACAAACTCAAAGAATAGAAAACATATGATCATTTCATTAGATGCTAAGAAAGCATTTGACAAAATCCAACACCCATTCATGATAAAAGTCTTGAAAAGATCAGGAATTCAAGGCCCATACCTAAATATAGTTAAAGCAATATACAGCAAACCGGTAGCCAACATCAAAGTAAATGGAGAGAAATTTGAAGCAATCCCACTAAAATTAGGGACTAGACAAGGCTACCTACTCTCTCCCTACCTATTCAATATATTACTTGAAGTCCTAGCCAGAGAAATTAGACAACAAAAGGAGGTCAAAGGGATACAAATTGGAAAGGAAGAATTCAAACTATCACTATTTGCAGATGATACGATAGTATATTTAAGTGACACCAAAAATTCCACCAGAGAACTCCTCAAGCTGATAAACAACTTCATCAAAGTGGCTGGATATAAAATTGACTCAAACAAATCAGTGGCCTTCCTCTACTCAAAGGATAAACAGGCTGAGAAAGGAATTAGGGAAACAACATCCTTCACAATAGTCACAAATAATATAAAATAACTTGGTGTGACTCTAACTAAGCAAGTGAAAGGTCTTTATGATAGGAATTTCAAGTATCTGAATAAAGAAATATAAGAAGATCTCAGAAGATGGAAAGATCTCTCATGCTCATATATTGGCAGTATTTATATAGTAGAAATGACCATCTTGCTGAAAGCAATCTGTAGGTTCAATTCAATCCCCATCAAAATTCCAACTCAATTCTTCATAGAGCTTTTTTTTTCTAATGAGAAATAGAAAGGGAGTGGATCCCAATGGGAAGAATGGTGGGGAGAATTTGGGAGGAGTAGAGGGAGGGGAAACTATGATCAGAAGATACGGAGAAAAATCTGTTTTTTTTTTAAGGGTAAAAAAGAAAAATGTCTAAACTAAAACAATCAAATAAAGATTTCTGTGCTCTCTCAAGGCTTACTGAGTTTTATTTTTCTATTATACACATCATATCTATCATTACGGATACCACAACATACTGTCTTAAAAATAGGTAAGGAATAAAGACTGATTATTCATTAAGATAGAAATGTTAGAGTCAAAGGCTCATACTGTGATCCTCTTTTTGCTACTGATAGGGACCACAGGGAGTACACACAGTAAATATAGATCAACATTGAGATATTCAGGTGTCAACACTACAGCACTAAAACCTCTATCACCATAGAGTAATATATTATTTTTACTAAAAATGTCTTTTCTGACAAAGATACTTTGACTGATGTGTAAGGCGAGATAGGAATATTTAAGAACAAAGTAAATTTTATTTTAATTTCTCTTCCTTTTTCTCTTCTTCCAGTTATCCCACACTTTGCCTTCATTTTATTCATCTCCCCTTATGTACCATGTGCCAACTGAATGTATTTCACAAGATGAATGCCATTTCAACATTGCATAATGTAACCTTATGATTCATCCTTCTGACAAGTAAAAAGAACAGTTATATAACTATCTTTAGAGTATCTTAAAAATAGTTTCTATGGAGTCAATAGCTACTCATGATGAATCCCTAAGGAAGCAAATCACAGTGACAAAAAAATACCTATTTTCACCATTAATGGAATTCTATTATGCTTGCAGACAGGATCCTATCATAATTGTCCTCTGAGAGGCTTCACCAAGCAGATGACTGAAACAGATCATTGGCTCACAATAAAACATTGAATGAAACTTTGAGAGTCTTATTGAAGTGTTGAGAAAAGGGTTACAGGACCCAAAGTGGTAAGAAATCTACAGGAAAACCAAAAAGTCAGCAAACCTCACCTTTGCGTGCTCCCAGAGACTGAACAAAAAAAAAGTCATATGAAGGTGTTTCAATATTGTTTGATACTTGTAAGCATACTAGTGGACATAGGAACCAGAAAAAATCTGAGATGTGCTGCAGAAAGCTGAAAGCATCAATAAATCCTGCTAAAATTTCAAGATAGAACAGAGTATTATGGTTGGCCAGCTTTCCCATTCTCTGAAACAAGTGCTCCAGTGTTATTTGAAGATGATAAATCACTTCTACTCAAAATCTCTATCAATAATATTTATCTGCTTGTAAATATTGGTACTTAAGTTCCTGGAAGCTTTGGAGGGGGTGTGGTTGGTTGATATTGTTGTTCTTCTTATGGTGTTGCAAATCCCTTCAGCTCCTTCAGTCCTTCCCCTAACTCCACCATTGGGGAACCCATGCTCAGTCCGATGTGTGGCTGCTTGCATCCACATCTGTATTGGTTAGGTTCTAGCAGAACCTCTCAGTGGACAGCTATACCAGGCACCTAACAGCCAGTGTTTCTCGGCATCAGCAATAGTGTCTCTGCTTGGTGTCTGCAGATGAGATGGATCCCTAGGTAGGGCAGTCTCTGGATGGCCTTTCCTTTAGTCTCTGCTCCACTCTTTGTCCCTACATTTCATTTAGGCATGATCAATTCTGGAGGGTTTTTTTTTTTTGGAGATGGGTAGGTGGCCTCGTCCCTCAACAGGGGTTCATGCCTAACAACTGGATATAGTCTTTACAAATTCTATCTCCTCTTTGTTGGGTATTTCAACTAATATCCCTGTTGAGTCCAAAGCTTCCAGGGACTAACTGCCAACCAAAAAGAACACATGGAGGGACCCATGGCTCCAGCTGCATCTGTAGCAGAGGATAGCCTTATTTGGCATCAATGGTAGGAGAGCCACTTAGGCTTGTGGAGGCTCAATAACTGAGCATAGGAGAATGTTAGGGCCAGAGGTGGCAGTGGGTGGGGGGAACACCTTCATAGAAGCAGGAAGTATGGAGAGTTGTGGAGGGAAAAGTGGGAAGGAGGATAATATTTGAAATGTAAAATAAAATAACCAATAAAAATGAATAAAATCAATAAATACTAGTACTTGGAAGTTAATCTTCTGTATTTAAGTAAATATAGCACTAGGAATGTGCACAGTAGCTTTCCCTGTTCTGTATGAATCCCAAGTAGTGCCACAACTCAGACTCCTCACAGGGAATGACTGTGTCCTCTGTTAAGGCAGAAAAGATACTAGTACTCTGTATTTTTAGATATAAAGAGGAAGGAAGAAAGGGGGTATAGAGGACATATTAACCTTTTGTACAAAAACAAATGACTCTATATGAACTTTGAAAAATCACTCCCATGACATCGAAAAAACAGTTTCAGACTCATGAGAAGAAGCAGCTGGAGCAGTTCAGTCTTTCACTCTGCTTCCATGGGGGTTTATGTTATGACTGATATCATTGTGGGAGGGTTATAATATTGCTGACAGTAATAAGTTGCAATATTTTCAGACTCCAGGCCACTCATGGGGAGAGAATAGCCTAAGACCCACTGCTACTGAACCTTGATGGGACCCCAGATTGTAGAGTGGATGTGTAATAAACCAGGAGGGTTTTTTTTTAACAATTCCATCTGGTTACTTCTAATACCAGGCCAAATAATTGTTAATGTTCTCACTTATCCTGCAACTGATGGTGACTCTGTCTTCCAGAGATGCAGACAGGGATGATGGAGACTGGGTCATCTGGATTTCACATCTGGAACCTAGAAGTAGAGATATAGTAAATATCTACATATTTAAGCATAGTAAGAGAGGATATCACCCAGTGCCAGTCAACACTTATGACAGTCTAACAGTGAAATTCTCATTTTAGTTCTTTTTGACCAGGAAGCCAGAGAAGCAAGATCCCAAGGAACAGAATCAGGACCCCCATGTCCATGTTGAGACGTGACTGCAATGACAACAGCACAGTGTGTAACTGGTATATGAAGAAATCCCCAAAGCTATGCAGTGAGTGCATGCAAATCACTGGGAATCTGTTATTTTACTGCTTGGCACAGGTGCAAGGCTTATTCATCCCATCACTTAGCACAAGCCCAGTGTCCCTAGATGCTCAAGGTCAGACCACAAATGTGACTCCAGAGAATGCATTTCTTTTTAATGTTTGAAAACTATAGAAGGGCATTTTGTAGGTTATTTGAAAGTTTCTAATATATATGAGCTATATTTTGAATAATATGTTTCAAAAATATTGTGGAGAAATGTAAGAATATCCTGCTGTCAGGAAATAAACAAGAGAAAAGGGAATATTGAATCGTCAACTCACTGAAATAAGTCTTATGGGTTAATAAAACACTATTTTTTTCTTGTGAAGTGCTTCTGTGTTTAGAATAGTCATTTATTTAAATTGAAAGGACAAATTGTCCATAATGATTCTTAATAAATTGAAAAGTATGATTTCACGGCCTCATTGTGGTTACTTGAGTATAAAATGAAGAAGTATATTGCTATTGATCTCTATATTTGACAATTTTTCTGTCATTTGCTACTGTTTCCCACAATTTCTCATCATGACAGGTGATTATTGAAGACAGATTTGAATACAGTGACAGAAAATAGTGCTATACAATATGCATTTTGCTGGGTATTACACACCATATTTTTAGTGTTAATTCTTGAATAATAACTGGAGATATTATCCTGATTCAGGAGAAAGCATCATCATCTTCATGCATGATTCAATTTCCCCACTATGATCTGGATTATAGTAGACCAGCAGTTTTACCATCTAACTTAGTTTGTTCTGATACCAGTTCTGATAATTGCTAATATTCTGACTTGCCAAGGAAGTGATGTTGACTGTATCACAGAAATGAAGAATAGAGGATGGGACTGGGTTCTCTGGAAGTTACATCTGTTGCCAGGGATTGAATAAATTTCAAGAAAATTAAGCATGGCAAACAAGGACTTTCCTAGCATATCATGCATCACTGATGACAGAGTCACACTTAAATTCTTATTGTAGTCCCTGGGAATGAGAAGGATTGCTTCTCTTTGTAGCTTAGTACAGACGTGTCTCAAGTGTCAGGCCACACAACCAAATACATACTGGCCTGCAAATGAGCATTTTTTCTATAAAGAAGCTGCACTAGAAAAGACCATTTTGATTTGTATTTCCCTGATAACTAAGGACGTTGAGCATTTCTTTAAGTGATCCTCAGCCATTTGAGTTTCCTCAGTTGAGAATTCTCTGTTTAGCTCCATACCCCATTTTTAATACAGTTATTTGGTTCTCTGGAGTTAACATCTTGAGTTCTTTATATATTATGGATATTAGCCCTCTATCAGATGTATCTTATTGACAGTGTCCTTCCCCTTACAGAAGCTTTGCAATCTTATGAGGTTGCATTTGTCAATTCTTGATCTTAGAGCATAAGCCATTGGTGTTCTGTTCAGGAATTTTTCCCCTGTGCCAATGTGTTCACCATTGCTGGTGGGATTGCAACCACTCTGGAAATCAGTCTGGCAGTTCCTCATAAAACTGGAAGTAGTTCTATTTGAAGACCAAGCTAAAACACTCCTGGACATATACCCAAAAGATGTTCTAACATATAACAAGGATATATGCTCCACTATGTTCATAGCAGCCTTATTTATAATTGCCAGAAGCTGGAAATAGCCCAGAAGTCCATCAACAGAGAAATGGATACAGAAAAAGTGGTACATTTACACAATGAAATACTACTCAGGTCTTAAAAAATGATTACATGAAATTTGCAGACAAATGGATGGAACTTGAAAATACCAACCAGAGTGAGGTAACCCAGTCACAAAAGAACATACATGGTATTTCCTCACTGATAAGTGGATATTAGCCAAAAAAGGCTTGGAATACCCATGATACAACTCAGACCATATGAAACCAAAGAAGAAAAAAGATCACACCTAAGTGTGAATGCTACAGTACTACTCAGTAGGGGGAAGAGAATAATCTCTGAGAAGTAGAGGGAGAGAGGGATCAGGGAGTAAGAGAGGAAGGGAGAGAAAAGAGGGGTCAGTTCAAATATGGGAGGATATGGGGAGAAGTACAGATGGTCAGGAATTTGAAAATACCTTTGTAGCAGTGGAGATGTGGAACTGAGGGTAGCTGCTAGAAAGTCGCAGATGCCGGGACCCAAGAGGTTCTCAATACCCAACTGGGAGGACATTAGCCAAAATTCTCAACAAAGAGGAGATAGAACCTGAGAGACAGTATTCAGTAAATAAGATGGGACCACCCACCCTCTTCAAAAATATTAATCCAGAATCCCTCCAGTTAAAAAGGAAATACAGGAACAAAGAGTGGAGCAGGCACTGAAAAAAAGATCATCCAGAGACTGTCCCAACTAGGGATCCATCCCATCTGTAGGCACAAAACCCCAGACATTATTGCTAATGCCAAGAAGTGCTTACTGACAGAAGCCTGGTATAGCTATCCTCTTAGAATTTCTGCCAGAGCCGGACCAATACAAATATGGATGCACACAACCAAACTTTGGGGTGATCCCAGGGACCCTAATGGAGAAGTTAAGGCCAGGACTGTAGGAGCTGAAGGGGTTTGCAAATTCTTAGGAAGAACAACATCAATCAACCAGATCTCCCAGAGCTCCCAAGGACTAAAACACCAAAGAGTACATAGGGGACACCCATGGTTCCAGCCTGATATGTAGCATCTGGCATCAATGAGAGGGGAGCCCCTTGGTCCTGTGGAGGTTTGATGACCCAGGATAGGAGAATGCTAGAATGCTGAGGCAGGAGTGGGTGGGCAGGTGGGGGAGCATCCTCATAGAGGGAGGGGGAGTAAGGAGGGGATAGAGGTGAAAGTGGGAAAGGGGATAATATTTGAAGTTTAAATAAATAAAATAACCAATAAAAATGAGAAAAGAAAGAAAGAATGGCCCTTTGGCAGGAAAGCGAGCAAAGAGAAAAAAAAAGAGTAACAGGATATGTATCATACCTAATTCTATACTCCTGGACAGATAACAGATTATGCTTCCCTTTTTTAAAAAGAACCCTCCTGGTGTGTTTATCATTCCACAGTCCCTAGTGCTTCTCTGTGAGCACAAGGATGTCAGTGCCTCTCCTACTCTTCCAAATATGCTCTTTGCAAATTCCTGTCAGATAAAAGTTATTTATAGTGAAAATCTGATTTCATTGATATTTTGATGAAAGGTGAATGAGTCCTTAAAATTTCAAAATTTGGTTTCTAAAAATAAACCAGTATGTAAAAGATGGAGAACACATATTTTCTTCTCCATCACTGGATGAACAGAAATTGCCCTGGGTTTTATATACTGGGAACAGGTAGGATTTGATAAGTTAAGACAATTTAATAGCTATAAACAGTTAATGTATTATTTGGTATAACCATTTGGTTTAAGGATAATGACAGAAATTTCTATTTGGTCATATAAACAGAAATAAACCCTGTGTAATTTTTGTGCAGAAATGAATCTTTTCTTTAAATGAAGCTCTATTTCCATTTTCATCAGAATGTAGCACCCTTTTATACACAATCTCTCATGAAGGCCCATGTACTTAAGACATGAAGATTCATTATTTTAGATTTACTTTTATCTATGGAATCAGAAAAAGCACATTCAAATTTCTTTCCATACTTAGCTAAAATTACATCTGAGATGATATTCTTTATATAAGCCTCTGACCAAGCATGTGTACACATTTTAATGATAGAGAAGTTATTTAACAGAAGTGCTAAATAGATAGAACTTCATCAATTTTCATTAAATTCTATAGGAGTAAAAGTGAATTTAGTATATCCCGTATAATTATTTTTTTAGTAAAAACAACTTCAATTTGTTATTGATCTGAAGGCAAGATAATTGTAATATAAGCCTAGGGAACTATGGAAACCAATTTCCAGAAAAAAAAAATTTATCATTTCCAACTGTATTTTATTTTTCAGATGTTTTTTCATTTTTTATTGAATATAATCTTCATTTACATTTCAAATGCTAAAACTTTTCCCGGTTTCTCCCTCCCTGAAAACCCCCAACCCCTCCTCCTACTCTCTGCCTCCAAGTATATGCCCCTCCACCTGATCCATTCCTCCTCCCTCCTCTCGATTTCCTTTTCTTGGGTCATCTATTGAGCCTTCACTGACCAAGGACCACTCCTCTCACTGATGCCCGACATGGCATTCCTCTGCCACATTTTTGGCTGGAATCATGTGTACCCCTTGGTTGATCATTTAGTCCCTAGGAGTCCTGGGGCATCTGGATGGCCAACACCATTGTTTTTCCCATGGGGCTGTAAACCCCTTCAGCTCCTCTGGACCACCCTCCAACTCCTCCATTGGGGACCCCATGCCCAGTCCAGTGGTTGGCTGCTAGCATCTGCCTCTGTATGTGTAAGGCTCTGACAGGGACCCTCCAGAGACATCCATGACATGTTCCTTTTGGTATGCGCTTCTTGTCATCCACAATAGTGTTTGGGTTTGGTGACTGTTTATAGGATGAATCCCAAGGTAGGGCAGTCTCTGCCTGGCCTTTCCTTCAGTCTCTGCTCGACACTTTGTCTCCTTTATTGCTCCTATGAATATTTTGTTCCTTTTCTCAGAGGAACCAAAGCACACCGCCACTTCAGTCCTCCTTGTTGACCTTCCTGTGGTCTGTGAATTGTAATTTGTTTATTTTGAGCTTTTGGACTAACATCCACTTATCAGTGAGTACATACCATGTGTGTTATTTTGTGGTTGGGTTACCTTGCTCAGCATAACATTGTCTAGTTCCATCCATTTGCCTACGAATTTCATTAATTCATTGTTTTTAATAGCTGAGTAGTACTTCATTGTTTATATATACCACAATTTCTGTATCCATTCCTCTTTTGAAGGACATCTGGGTTCTTTCCAACTTCTGGCTATTATAAATAAGGCTGCTATGAACATAGTGGAGTATGTGTCCTTATTGCGTGTTGGAGCATCTTCTGGGTATATGCCCAGGAGTGGTATAGTGGGGTCCTCATGTAGTAATATGTCTAATTTTCTGAGGAACTGCCAAACTGATTTCCAGAGTGGTTTTACCAGCTTGCAATCCCACCAACAATGGAGAAGTGTTCCCCTTTCTCCACATCCTCTCCAGCACCTGCTGTTCCCTGAGTTTTTCATCTTAGCCATTCTGATTGTAAAAACTCCTTAACTATTTTACATTTTTACCACATTAGATTGGACAATTCATAAAAAATGATAAGCATAAAAAATCCTTGTATTCAAGAATTACTCACTATAAATATTTGCAACTGAGACATAAAGCAATAAGCTTTAGCTCTCAATTCTATGGGATCAGGGATATACTATATCATGTGTACCTCAAAGAATTATAAGAGCACAGTACAAATCATTCCCTCTGAGTGAGCTTGTCAGCCCTATTGCTACAGGACAGTCTTTGTTTGAAATGTTTTCTGGAGCTAAAGGGGAGTAAACAGGATTCAGAGACAAGGGGGATTTTTCAGGTTCATACATTCTAGTTTTACCTTTAATCTCAAGCCTGACAGTGTTTGTGAAAGACTTTGAAGAGGGGTGAGACATCACCAGACATAGTTGAAGCAGTCCAGCTTCACATTCTGTTTCCTTGGTGGTTTTGGCTATGATCTGCATCACTGTGAGAGGCAAACTATTACCCTGTTGACAGTAATAACTTCCAGCATCTTCAGAATTGATACTGTTAATGCTGAGGGTAAAATCTGTCCCTGACCCACTGCCAGTGAACTTTGAAGGGATCCCAGAGACAGATTCAGAAGCATACTTGATGAGAAGCTTTGGAACCTCATTTGGTTTTTGCTGATAGCAGTGTAAATATTTGCCAATACCATCACTGGCCTTGTAGGTGATGGTGACTCCATCTCCTAGAGTCACAGATAGGGAGGATAGAGACTGGGTCAGTCTAGTATCTCCTCTAGAGGCTGTAACGACATAAAAAATATTATTAAGGCCTATCACTATATACAAAATTTACTTATAAAATCTTTGAAAGAAATAAAAGATTATTTCATTGTATGACATTTTTAAAGGGAAATTAAATCCCATGTGAATCTGAGATCTTAAATGAGGCAAGAAAATTCATTTTATAAATAATATTCCCATTTTTTCGCCATCTAAACATTCATACCTTAAACCCAGAAGAGTAAATTCCCAAGGAACTGAGATGTGGACACCATCTTTCTGCTTTTTCTGAGGTTATGTATGTTATGCCACAGCCAGAGAACAGCCTTCTTAACAATATTTGAAGAGGCAGGAACACTAAAATTAAGAAGCACTTAATTATGCAAATAGTACTGACTTCATATTGTTTTCAATATAAACAGGGTCCTTGTGTCTGCCTGGATTATAACTTCATCTTCTGGTTACCTAATGAGATATTGAAAATTGAAGAACCTGTTCAGGCACCCCATATATGTGGTTTCAAAATTATTGCAGTTTAAGAAAAAGTCTAAGGTACATTCAGTAATTTAAAAAGAACAGCATCTCGTATCCATGATCTTGGTCCTAGGTGATGTTACTTTCCTTGCTGTTTCTTACAATATAGGCTAAAACATTTTTTAAATATCTGAGCATTCCCTAAAGGATCACAAGATATAATATTAAATTGATATTATGCTAATTATATGTCATGGAGAAGAAGTTAACAAATCTGTCTTTCTAGAAATTCATATTTCTTCAGAGGGTAGAATGGAAGCCTTATAAAAAGCTTACAAGCTGACACAGGAGAGAAAAAAATCAGGGGTCATGATAACAAAATATTGGTTTAACATTTCAATTTTCAGATAAAAGACAAATATATCTTGCATGTCTTCCACCAAGAATGATGCAGAATGCTACGGAAAAATTTCTCACCAAAAACATGGTTTTTCATGCTACTTAAAAGACTACATTTCTGAGTCAGTCTAAACCAGGAAATATACTGGAAAAAAATAGAAAAAAATGGAAAAAAAATCACAGGGCCACTTAAAGAAACAAGTATTCTAATCATTTAGACCATGTAATCATGTCAGAGTTTATATGTCATATGATAATAGTGTATGAGCCTTCTGAAAATCCCAAATAGCCACAACAGATACTAGAGCAATAACAGTAGCAGGCACTGTGTCCTCCTTCGCTGCTGGTAGAAGTGCAATAATCATATGTGAAATTTTCTCAAAGAGCTACAAGTAGGACTACAGTATCACCCAGCTATTCCATTGCTGTGATATAACCAAAGGACTCTAAAGCCTAAGGCAGACATAAATATTCATCTATGCATTTTGCTGTTCTATTCACAATAGCTAGAAAGTAAAATCAACATAAATGTACATCATAAGATAAATGGATAATTAAAGCATGGTACAATTGTATAATGGAATTTTATTCATCTATAAAGAAATGTGAATCATGAAACTTTTTGGCAAATAGATGGACCTGGAAAAAATATAGTGACTGAATTACTCTGGTACCAGAGAGAACAATGTTACATTTTTCCCCCATGTGTGAAACATAACACTTTTCTATTTGTCTGTTTAACTTGGACTATACCTAGATGAAAGAAGCTGTGATTGGGTTACCTCACTAAGGATGATATTTTCAATGCAGTAATAAGGGGATATTAACCCAGAATCTCGGAATACCCTAGACACAATTCGCATATCAATAGATTTCCAAGAAGATGGAAGGAGAGACCCCTGGTCCTGGAAAGACTGGATGTAGGGGAACGCCAGGACAGAGAAATGAGAGGGGGTTGAATGGAGAAAAGAGGGAGGGAAGGGGGCTTATGGGATTTTCGGGGAGGGAGGAAGCAGGAAAGGGGAAATGATTTTGAATGTAAATAAAAACAACTTAGAAAATAAAATAAAATAAAAAACAAGAAAGAAGGAAAGAAAGAAAGAAAGAAAGAAAGAAAGAAAGAAAGAAAGAAAGAAAGAAAGAAAGAAAGAAAGAAAGAAAGAAAGAAAGAAAGAAAGAAAGAAGCTGGAAAGAATCCTGAAAATTTGGAAGGCCTTTGGGAGGCTTATAGTAGAACTCATGTGATAGGGAATTTAATTGTAAGGATATTTTGGAAGAAATATTTGTTCACTATTGGATGTGAGAGTTTGAGAAAGAAGAGGTTTAAATACACCAAAAATATTATATTACCCCCAAAAGTAAGAAAAAAATCTTTTAGTAAATCATACTTGATAAACAAATTTATGAGTCATTGGAAATGATGTAATACATGTAGTTACCATACTTTTCAACTATCGATATTGGAAAATTGTAACATGAAACAGTTTGCATAGAATATCAGAATGTATGCTGACATTAATAAGCATGAAAACACAGACATACATTGATAAGTTCGAATATCATGGATAATATCTTTTCTTTCTTTCTCTCTCTCTGTCTCTCCTTCTTTCTTTCTTTTTCTTTCTCTATTTCTTCTTTTTTCTTTTTATTGAAAATAGAATTTTTGTCACATAATACATCCAGATTATAACTACCCCTCCCTATAATCCTCCCAGATTTGCCCCACTTCCCCTCTCATCCTAATCTTCCCTTTTGTCTGTCTCTCCATAGAAAACAATCATGTTTCTAATGAGGTAATGATAAAATAAATATAAGATAAAACAAAGACTACATCAGAATTCAACAAAACAAACAAGCGGAGCGTAGTCTATGAGAAGGGACAAGAATCAAAGACTCACTCTTTCCTATCTTGATACCTGACTTGATGGCCAAAGGTGTTTTATGCATAGGATGAATAAAAATCAAATCAAACCAAATGAGATTCAAGTAGGTCAGTGTGAGAGAAGGGTGGACACAAACCCGTGTCCACTGTACCACACAGCACAAGCTAGGAAGATGTCCACAGACCTGCAATCAGCCCCATGGCAAGCATGAGCCAAAGAAACACAGAGCCCTGACTATTACCTTGTAGTGCAGCAGCAGGGGAAGACAGACAGAATCCTATAGACTGCCTTACTCTGAACAGACCTGCCCTTCAGGAATCTTCACAGGCAGGCTATAAACACCTATTTGCTGCCCAGCAGCACTGTCTGGGGATGTCATCCAGGGCCCACCAGTCATGTGGCCAGCCTGCAGCTGAAGTCACCACAGTGTGTGAGTATGTGGTGGTTAGATGGGAGAGAAAGAGATGGAGCAGACTTTACACTGTGAAGAGAGATGGAACTGGAGATCAAAGGATGAAGAGAAGGAGTCTGTTGTAAGTGGCCTGCCCTGGTATGCGGGACCACAGTGAGGTCCCAGCCTGTAGTCCCAGGAACATGTCTGGATCCATGTTTATGCAGTAGGAGGGATTGGTGTTGATGTCTGTGACTCATATTACCACTATTTGTCGCAGGCCGTGCACCCCACCTAGGCGGTACAATGGAGGTGGCACTGATGGCAGCTCTGTGGGTGACCTGGTTCCAAGGGTGAAGCTCAAGAAATTAATGAAAAATTAAATGATTAAAATCTTCACCAATAAGCTAGATTAATGAGATGAAATTCTACTGGCACAAAGGCAAAATTATAGTTGTTTCAGGTAGAAGAACTAGATATGGGTAGCAGTTGAGGTCTATCCAGATCAGATATCTAAACAGATGAATCTAGCTAGAGTTTTCAAGTGTAAATTACTCAAGGTCCTACTCCAACTCTCTCACACAGTTGTAGAGTGCTCTACTCCTCTTCAGTCAAGGAGCACACTGGCAGTTAGGCTGTCCCAAGCAAAATGTTTCTGTTGGGTCTGCATCACTATGAAAGGGTTATGTGTAGGTTGCATGCAGTAATAAACTCCCAAATCCTCGGCCTCCACTCTGTTGATTTTGAGTGTGAAATCTTTTCATGACATACTGCCACTCAACCTGTATCCCAGATGACAGTTTGGACACTAAATAAATGAGGATTTGTGAAGACTGGACTAGCCTTTGTAGGAACCAATTCAAATAGGTGTTTCCATCTCTATGTAAGAGACTCTGACTTGAAAGAATTGGAGGGTGATTGTCTAATGGTAACTGACAAAGAGAGTGGAGTCTGGGGTATCAGAACATCACCATTGGTTCCTGAAATTATTACAGAACAGTACAAAGTCATGTAGAAACTTCCAAAGCAATCTTCCCAATCTTGTGATTTTTCACCATGTTATTTCTTGAGATTCTAATGTGTGTGTGTGTGTGTGTGTGTGTATGTGTGTGTGTGTTTAATTTTAAAAATTATAACAAATTGTTTTGCACAAAATAAGTGAGTCAAAGATCTGAAAGATCTAATCTATATCCCATCTATGTCATAATCCTCATCTTAGTTCAGTTCTTGGCTCATGTGGAATTTCTCATTATTATGCAGTTAAATATCACATGGTGTTGTTGTTGTTGTTGTTGTTGATGTTAATTTATTTTTTATGAAAAAGGCATGCCTAGTTACACATGGACAGCACACATTGACAGTCAAAGCTTATCCTCCATGCCCATTATCTTTCTTCATCTCCCCATCTTCTTACCCCGAATGGAGAATATTAGCAGAAACAAGAACTGGACATTGCACATGTTTTTAAAGAGATGAACTGAACTAAGGAGAGTAATCAGTGAAGCAAAGTGACTGTTAAGATTTTCATCTCAGGGCAGCAAGGAAAAGACCTCTCTAGAAAGCAATATGGAAATACCTCATCTGGATGGATGGCAGAGTACATAGAAGGGGCAGTTATGTGGTCTTCTTAAATTTGAGAAGTAAACCAAAAGTTGCTTCTTTTGCAGAAGTGAAAGTAGTAATTTCGTTAGGAGACTAACAGAATGTTCAATGACTGATGATGTAGGTCAAATCAATTATAAATACGGATTAACAGAATATTCTCATTCAGTTTGAAATTTTCTTAATTATAAAGTATATACATGCAATTAAATTGCAGAGAACTAATGGAATATATTTAAGACATGCAGCTAATTACTTTCAAAAAGGAATTGATCTCCCAGAACTGTGTGCCCATAGTATTTAATATACTACAAGAATATATGAAGGTAGAAAATCTCATTCAGGCTGGCCTCGAGCTCCAGATCCTCCTGCCTCTGACTCCTTCAGCAAATTCTACTGGTCTGCGCCACCAGAACCATCATCCTTAGTCATTAGGGAAATGCAAATCAAAACAACCCTGAGATTCCACCTCACACCAGTCAGAATGGCTAAGATCAAAAACACAGGAGACAACAGTTGTTGGCAAGGATGTGGAGAAAGAGGAACACTCCTCCACTGCTGGTGGGATTGCAAGCTGGTACAACCACTCTGGAAAGCAGTCTGGCAGTTCCTCAGAAAACTGGGCACGACACTCCTGGAGGATCCTGCTATACCACTCCTGGGCATATACCCAGAGGCTTCCCCTGCATGCAATAAGGACACATGCTCCACTATGTTCATAGCAGCCTTATTTATAATAGTCAGAAGCTGGAAAGAACCCCGATGTCCCTCAACGGAGGAATGGATCCAGAAGATGTAGTATATTCACACAATGGAATACTACTCTGCAATTAAAAACAATGAATTCACGAAATTCCTAGGCAAATGGTCAGAACTTGAAAATACCATCCTTAGTGAGGTAACCCAATCACAAAAGAACACACTTGGTATGCAGTCACTGATAAGGGGATATTAACCTAGAATCTCGGAATACCCTAAATACAATTCGCATATCAATAGATTTCCAAGAAGATGGAAGGAGAGACCCTTGGTCCTGGAAAGACTGGATGTAGGGGAATGCCAGGACAGAGAAGCAAGAGGGGGTTGAATGGGGAAAAGAGGGAGGGAAGGGGGCTTATGGGACTTTCCGGGAGGGAGGAAACAGGAAAGGGGAAATCATTTGGAATGTAAAGAAAAAACTTAGAAAATAAATAAAAAAAAAAACTCAAAAAAAAGTTATAAAATAAAAAAAAATTCAAAAAAAAAAAAAAAAGAAAATCTCATTCAACATTATCTTCCATTCATTTATTGACAGTACTCTTACTCAGTATTCGAAAACAGATATTTGACGGGTGGTGGTGGTGCACACCTTTAATCCTAGCACTTGGGAGGCAGAGGCAGGCAGATTTCTGAGTTCGAGGCCAGCCTGGTCTACAGAGTGGGTTCCAGGACAGCCAGGACTATGCAGAGAAACCCTGTCTCAAAAGACCAAAAAAAAAAAAAAAACAAAAAAAACAGTCATTTAATTACAACCAAGGGACTTACTTAAGTATTCAATGTGTTTCACAAGAAACATATACAATAATGATTACCATACACAACATATATACACCATACATTCACAAAGTTTTATATATATATATATGTGTGTGTGTGTGTGTGTGTGTGTGTGTGTGTGTATGTGTGTGTGTGTCTGTTTGTATAATAAAACCATATGTACCATACATAAACATAAGATTTTCATAGTACACTGAACTCTTCTTTTTGATCAATATATGTTATGTTTACATACTATAAATACCAAACTTCTTGATGTCACTGCAGGTTATATATGTTTTAATTCTTAAATCTCATTTGAAGGAAATCATGCAGCACATGTACTTCAGTGACAAATTTTATTTTTAGAACATTACTGTATTTCAAAGTTTCACTAATGATCTCTATATAAATAATATGCCTCTATTGCTGACTCCTCTAGCAATGATTATGCTTATTCTGCCGTATGAGCATTGTAATTTTCTAACTTGATAAGTTATTAATATACTATGAATACTTTTGCAACATAAATCATGTGATCAGGTATCTCCACTTATGTTGAGTAGATTCCTGAGTATATTTGGCTTCTTTCATTTAAGAAATTATGATGAAGTCAGTTTGAATTTATTAACTGAAGATTGCTTTGTGTAGCAGTATCAAATTTTGTAATGCACATCCTTCTCTCTATCATTTGATATACATTCCACTCTAGTTACAAGAGTTCCTTTGCCATTTCATACTTATGTCAGTATTTATCATTTGCTCTCTATTACAAGGGAGAGACTATGTCCCAGGTATAAATGTAGATACACTGCTTACAGTTTGTTTATAGTTTTATTTGCAGTTTCCACTGTTTTTTCTACATTTTTCTCTAGTCCATTGACTGCGAAACAGGAGCAATAGTTTTTTCCCAGTGCCTTCGTGATTTTTAAAGAAAAATATGGTTGCTGTTATTAAGTAAATATGATGATATAAAATGTAAGTGCCTGTAGAACAGTGTTGGTAACATTATGGCAACTGACTCAGACATGTTTCTTATGTTAGCAAATATTTTCATAATTGTCTTCTTTCCAAAGACCCTGCAATGCAATTTAATCCTAGGAGCTTCTCTTTGTCATGCAGAATGAGGAGCTGTTGGATGTTGATGGATCTAATGTATATGATTTTCTGTTTTGAATAATAAGCTTTGTTCAATGGATATTTGTGTTTCCTGTGGAGTATTTGATTATGAACACATGAATGTTAAATTATACATATGTATAAGGTAATAAACTGGAGGAGTTCTATAAAACATTATTTTGAGGACACTATTTAATTCACTAAGCTTGCTGTAGGCTGGATTGGTCAACTATTCTTACCTCATTTTATATATATTTTGGCCATGGTAGAGGATTCTATAAATCTATGGATAGGAAAGACCTTATAGTTTTGTTTGTATATTGATGGAAATGCAGCTATAAGAAACTTTTTTTCCATTTCCCATTACATTGTTTCCCCTCTCTGCCTCTGCTTACTGATAAACACAAAATGTTAATTAAATTTAATTGAAGACAGTGCCATATCTGCCTGTCTGCTGCCATACTTCCCAACGTATTTGACTTTTACAATGCCTCCAAAACCATTAACCCTCAAATTAAATGCTTATGTTATATCCTTGGGTTTTTTGAAATAAGATTAATTTCTTGCTTTTTCTAGAGTGTTGTTTCCCTCCTTATGTTGGAGTTTTCCATCTATTATCCTCTGTAGGTCTGGATTTTTAAAAAGATATGGTGTAAATTTGCTTTTGTAATGGAATATCTTGGTTTCTCCATCTATGGTAATTGAAAGTTTTGCTGGGTATTGTAGCCTGGGCTGGCATTTTTGTTCTCTTAGAGGCTGTATAAAGTCTGCCCAGGATCTTTTGGCTTTTAGAGTTTTTGGTGGGATGTCTGGAGTAATTCTCACAGGTCTGCCTTTATATGTTACTTGACATTTTTCCCTTACTGCTTTTACTCTTCTTTGTTTAGTGCATTTGGTGTATTGATTATTATGTGATTGGAGGAATTTCTTTTCTGGTCCAGACTATTTGGAGCTCTATAGGCTTCTTTTATAAACATGGGCATATCTTTCTTTAGGCTAGGGACGTTTTCTTCTATAATTCTTTTGAAGATATTCACTGGCCCTCTAAGTGGGGAGTCTTCACTCTCTTCTATATCCTCCATCCTTAGCTTTGGTCTATTCTTTATTTTCTGGATTCCATGGATGTTTTGTGTTAGGACCTTTCTGCATTTTTCATTTTCTTTGACTATTATATCAATGTTTTCTATGGATTTTTCTGCAGCTGAGATTCTCTCTTTTATCTCTTGTATTCTGTTTATGATGCTTGCATCCATGACTCCTGATCTCTTTCCTTGGTTTTCTATCTCCAGTGTTGTCTCACTTTGTGATTTCTTTATTGTTTCTGTTTCCATTTTTAGATTCTGGATGATTTTGTTCAATTCCTTCACCTGTTTGTTTGGGTAAGGGATTTTTGTGTTTCCTCTTTAACGGTTTCTACCTGTTTACATGTGTTCTCCTGTACTTCTTTAAAGGTGTTATTTCTGTCCTTCTTAAAGTCCTCTATCATCATCATGAGATGTGATTTTTAAGTCCAAATCTTGCTTTTCCAGTTTAAAGGAGTATCTAGGATATGCTGTAGTAAGAGAACTGGGTTACGATGATGCCAAGTAGGTTTGGCTTCTGTTGCTTATATTCTTGTGCTTGCCTCTCACCCTCTGGTTATAGATAGTGCTACCTGCCCTTGCTGTCTCTGACTGGGGCCTGTCCCTCCTGTGATCATGGTTGTGTCAAGAAATCCTTGGTGTCCAGATGTCTCTGTGATCCTGTGAGCTCAGAATTCCCAGGGCAGTGAGAAGTAGACCAAGGCCTGAAGATACGCAGACCCAGGAGAAGCATCTTACCTCTTTTTTATTGTCTTCAGAGCCAGACTTCCTCACTCCAACCTGATGGCCTTGACAATCTACAGTGCTTCAGTCAATGGAATCATTCCTATAACACTCCCTCAAAGAACAAAAGTTCTAAAGGAAGAACCAGGATACCCATAGCTTCACACACACACACACACACACACACACACAAGCACACACATGCACATGTACAAGCACACATACACACACTAGCAGGCCAACATAGTTCAACCAATGATTCTTTTAATAATTCTCATGTGAATACCCATTAAATTATAAGCCCATTTCCCATGGATCAGAGACGGATAAATAAGGCTGCAGAAAAAGAAAAGGACACAGGAGTCTATTGATCTGGTGGTAACTCAATGGCTCCACCACCAGGAACCATTTCCTCTCTGCCTGATCAGCCCAGGGATCAACACTTAACAAGCAGGAGTCATCTTCAACTACGTAGTAAGTTCAAGGCCAACCTGGGATCCAAGAGACTGTGTCTCAACTAAATGAAAAGCAAACGAATGGATAATTATATGGATGAATAGTTGGCATGTTCTACACTCAATATCTCTGATTTAATTCTAAGTATTACTTAGAATTGGACACCAGGAAAAGGGCAAGAATCTCAGACTTTATTAATACTTCATTGTGGTAGAAGTAGGGCCTGGAGCAGAATTGTGCCGTGGCATCCCAGGAGAGGGTGCCAGGAATAGTCCATGATTTCTAGGTATCTCCTCTCTGTGCCTCCCCTAGCTTCTCTGGTCCATCCCTCAAACACAAACAAGCTGATGAAATCGCTTCAAACTCTGCCAATGCAAACTGCAGCTTAAAAAATGGAAACGAGCTGAAACTGCACACTAATACCTGCAAGGACATGAAATCTTTACACTCCTGTAGAACACGAGGCACAGCCAGCATCAGTATGCTTTCAATGACTTAATGGTAAATGTTGAACAAATTAGTGTCCCCTTAAGGTTGTCCTGGGGCACATGGAGTCACAGTCTTTAATTTTAATGAGACTCTATTACACAATCTCTTATCGCCTCTTAACTGCCAGGAAAATGACCACCAGCTAATGTTCAGCAAAATAGCTCATTTGGACCTCGAAGAAATTACCTTGAAATTAGTATGCTTAACTGTGGCCAATGCAGCAGGGTTCATTTAAGAAGAGGCGGCCACCTGACAATGCCTGCAAGATGAGGCATCATTTCTTTGGACTTTTCAGGTTTAGCTTTTTCTGGATGTTTTTGACTTGATGCATATTCTCATTTGAATGTAAATATTTAAAATGTGGGTGATACTGATTGACAGGGCCAGGCAGCTTCTGTTGAGGAGATTGTACCAGTGCCGGCTAATTCTATGTCAACTTGACCAGGCAAGACTTGTTTGGGAAGAGAGAATGTCCTGCAGATTGGTCTGTGTACAAACCTGTGGGCCATTTTCTTGATTGGTGTGGGAGGAGTCAGCTTACAATGGGCAGTGCCATCCCTAAGCAGATGGTCTTGATGCTGGAAGAAAGTGGGAGGAGCCAGGCATGAGGAGCTAGCCTGTTAGCAGCACCCCTCTATGGCCCCCCTTCAGCTTCCGCTTCCAGGTTCCAGCCCTGCTTGAGCTCCTGTCCTGATGATGGACTATGATGTGCACATCTAAGCTGAAATAAGTCCCTTCCTCCCCAAGTTGCTTACGGTCTTGAGGTTCTACCACAACACTGGAAACCGTAAGTAAGGCTGTGCCCACAGTTGTTCGAACTGCCTCTGCAGTCAGATGTAGCGAGCTAAGAAGGCCAATCCTGCCCTTCTTGGAAATACTAGACTTTTAAAAGTCATACCAGGGGAGCAAAAATCTCACTAGTCCATATCTGTTAAATAAAACCGTCTAAGAAGAGCTTAGCACAAAGCTTTGGGCACCACAGTTGCTCAACACCTGCTCTTATTTGTCCTCGGCTGGTACCACAGCACTCTATTCCCAGTAAAACCTCTAGAACCAGGTTCTCTACCAGACTAGGTTTATCACACCTTGCCAGATAAAGGCACCAGAGTCTGAGTTCCAACGAAAGACGTAACCCACATGGCCAGCTAAACACAGGGTGTAAACATAAAAAGGAACTCTGGTAAAGGGAGAGTATAAGATTTAGGCACCCAAAGCTGAGAATGCATATCCCAGGGAGAACAGATGCGGAGGGTTTCCAAATGCTGACTGTGATGGCTAAAACTTGCCTTAGGTCCTTAGGGTTGCCACCTGGGCCTGGAGAGTGAGTAGCCACGGAACAGAGTTGCTACTGGGCAGATTGCTTGGGGAAGGGAACGTTTGCTCAGGTTTGGGGTTGCACAAGGTCTTTTACGATCTTGAAATTGACTTCCTACTACACTGTAGCAACATAGATTTAAAGCCACATAGTCTTGTAGTCTGTACATAGTCCAGCGTCTGTGTGAATGGCTGAAGCCAAGGGCTCAAAGGTGCTACCCTCTGGAAGGATGCACCCCTGCATCCCCACATTTACTCTTAGCTTCTGAATGACACAGTAGCCTCTTCTTGTGTCTAATAAGAAAACTAGTTCCCTTTTCTTATTCAGCTTCCTAAAGCTGCCTCATTCCTCAACCCTTTGGAACCACATCATTCCTGGTGCTTGCTTTAATGTCAGAGTGTCTTCTCTTCACTCCGCCTCCCTCACACAGGGGCTCCTGTGAATCCCTGCCCCGCCTCTTAGGTACATATTCAGTCTCTCTTGCTGTGTTCCGGTCAGCAGACCTAGGTGTCTCTGGGGTCACTATTCTGTCCACCATATCTCTTTTCTGGGGTAATTCCAGAGTGGTCTCTGCCATCCTTCCATAGCCATGAAGAAACCTGGTGTGACATTGTTCCACTGAGAAGTTCTTCATGCTTGGTTAGGGACGCCATGGTCTTGACACAAACCATCAGCAAGAGGTACTGTGAAGATGTACATAGGAGCTGCCGCTTCCCTTCTCTGTCCCGCCACAGCAACGCCTCTTCACCCCGGTTCTGTGCCAGCTTCCTTCCCAGTCATGGAGCAGGTCGGAGGGTGAGAACAGAGAGGGTGAGAACGCAGGAGTCTAACAGGGGGATTCTCAACCCTGGTGGGAAAGAGAAGTGGGAGGAGTTCTCTTCTCTCCCGGCATGCCTTCTGTGAACTTCCTCCTGCCTTCCAGCTTAACCCCATGACTGTTTAAGGTCACCATTTGCCATCTTTTACCTGTTATAAACCACTTCCCTAACAGAGCGGGTAATATGGACTAGAAAGATTTAGTATTGCCCTTAGATGTCTGTCCCTTTTGTTTAGTTTTTGTTGTTTGTATGTGTATGTGGTTTTTTTTTTTTTTAAGACAGGGCTCTCACACTGTAATCCAGGCTGATCTTTGTTTTTCTTAGATATATTCTTTATTAACATTTCAAATGTTGTCCCCGTTCATGTTTCCCCCTATCCCCGAAAATTCCGTAGCCTATCCCCCCTCCCCCTGCTCACCAATCCCACCCACTCGCTCTTCCCTGTCCTGGCATTTCCCTATACTTGGGCATCTAGCCTTCTCAGGACCAAGGGCGTCTCCTCCCTTTGATGTCCAATATGGCCATCCTCTGCTGCATATGCATCTGGAGCCACAGGTCCCTTCATGCTCTTTGGTGGCTTAGTCCCTTGGAGCTCTGGGGGTAGTTAGTGGTTCAAACTGTTGTTCCTGGGGTTGAGGATTTAGTTAAGTAGTAGAGTGCTTGCCTAGCAAGTGCAAGGCCCTGGGTTCAGTCCTCAGCTCTGAAAAACAACAAAAAAACAAGGACTGACACAAATGGTTGTTCCTCCTATGTATTTATTATGCACTAGCAGAGACTCCCAGATGACAGCTATATCAGGCTCCTGTCAGCAAGCACTTCTTAGCATCCACAATATTTTTGTAACTGTATATGAGATGGATCCCTAGGAGGGGCAATCTCTGGATGGTCATTCTGTCAGTCTCTGCTCCACACTTTGTCTCTGTATTTCCTCCTGTGGGTATTTTGTTCCCCCTTCTAAGAAGGACCAGAGTATCCATACTTTGTTTATTTTTTTTTTCTTGAGCTTCATTTGGTCTGTGAATTTTGTCTTGGGTATTCCAAGCTTCTGGCTGGTCTTTCAGAGGACCCAGGTTCAATTCCCAGCACCCACATGACAGCTCACAATCCTCTGACTTCATCCCTAGTGTATCTGATGCTCTCCTGCGACCTCTGTAGGCACTAAATGCACATGGTACACAGTCATGAAGACAGATAATACACCCATACACATAAAATAAAATACTATTAGTGGGTTCCTACTCATTTTTAAATAAATGAGAAAATGTAATTATTATTAATTATCACCATATGATTTTTTCCAGAATGTTTACATTATTATTTTTCTGTGATATATATTGTTTATCCATTTTTAAAGCATTAGCAAAATATAAGAAAAATTGAGTGAAACACACTCTATGTATATTAAATTAAAATAATTTTTTAAAAAAACGTTAAATCCTGGCTTTAAAAAAAATAAAGTGTTTTGGGGCCGAGTTTCACTGTGTGTTCCTAAAGTGGACTCGGTTAACCTTGGTTGTTTACAGTTAATGGTTTTAACAAGGGAGTTCTGCAGTTACCCATGTATGCCATCAGATGGCGCCAAAACAAGCCTCTGATACTTAGCAGCAGAAAGGAAGTAGCTCCATGCCAAGGCATTTCCAACTTAAAACAGGCAAAAATTTCTCAGAATAGAGTAAGTGTTTGTTAGTGATATATTTTAGTACATTTTTCAACGTACAAAAAATTTAACATTACTATTTCCCTAAAGGCCAGATTCTCAAAATTTCCAGAAATATGTAGACTCTTTAGCACTTAACCCTGACTGTTCAGTGATCTAAGTTACAAGGAAGGTTCCAGACAAACAGTAATAAGGAATGTTCGCGGTGGACAATTGTGAATGGAGTGTACCAGTTTCCAGTGTAGTGCACTCTTCAGACAAGTCAGAGGTTCCCATGTGCTCGGGAGACTAAACCTGACTTCTTATGATTCCCACCTGTCCCCACTGCCCTGAGCTGGAGTGGAAGGCTCTTCCAAAGAAAGAGTGTGTCAGGCTCAGCATCCCCATTACTAGGAGTTGTCTTTGGGGTCATCCTTGGTAGATTCCAGGGAGTTTCTCTGCACTTACTTTCCATATTGCCACACACACACACACACACACACACACACACACACACACACACTTCCAGGTATCTCTTCCAGTATTATCTCTCCATCCCTCCTACTGTGATGCCTGTCCAGCCTTGATAAGAGGGTTTGTGCCTGACCTTATTGTAACTTCTTGTGCCATGTGCCATTGATATCCCTGGGAGGCTGGCTGTTTTTTGAAGGGAAGCAGGATGTAATGTATGAGAGAGAGAAGAATATAAGAAAAAAAAAGAGTGAGTCACAAAAAGCCTAGAAAGTTCTAAGAGCTTACAGCTGAGGAAGCACAAGGGGACCATAACTGTCTTTAAAAGATGGGCCAGAAGAAGATGTTACATGGGAACATGAGGATTCATCATGGTCTGTGAAGCTCTGACTCCACTGTTTACCTATGTACCTGGGGATATAACTAGAAACATGCATTGCTCCAAGTCACTTTTGAGGACTTTCCTCTTATACTTGGGAAGAACAAATTATGCTAGAGGACATGTGCCATTAACCACTGTTACCCCCATCCTCACTCCCACCCTCAGCCTCTAAGGATGCTAACTGTGGCAGAAAAATTCATCTTCTTGTGAAACACAAGATGGCCATTTTGGACTGCAGCATGGGGTGGAAGTGGAGAGTATGTGAGGGTCAGCATTCCTCTGTAAGCTGATAACATCGGTTCAGTGAGAGAATCCCTGTAAAGCAGTAATTATATAGAGAGCACTGCACTAGAATTCAAATCAAGCAACTTTTAATCTATGGAAATGAGTGTGGGTCCTAATCCAGCCAGCAAATCACTCAGCTCAGGAAGGATCTGCACTCATCAAATTGTTTCCAAAGAAAGAGATAGTCTTCCTTTTCCTCAAGGTGGACTTTAGATCCTGTGCTGTTGAAGTAGTTTCCAGAAGCTAGGGTTCAAAGAGGGACATCATCACTCCTGGGCTGGTGACATTCTAATACTGTGTATCATGTTCTTCCTTCAGCTCGACCATTATTCTGCTGCGAGTTACCGTCTACCCAGCTCCTCTGACATGTTCTTCAATTCTCCCAAGTCACTCTTCCTTGGAAAAGTTATAGGTAAGCCTTTAGTTCTTCAGGTACGAGTGTGAGAGCTATGAATGCAACTAACACTTCAGGTAGTGTGAATTTGCATTTTAAATCTCTCTCTCTCTCTCTCTCTCTCTCTCTCTCTCTCTCTCTCTCTCTCTCTCTCTCAGTAAGGTCAACCCTGGGTATCTTTGTACAAGGTAACCTATGTGGTAGTTGACAGTGTCTCACAAGAGTATAATAAAATCCTCTTTGGGGTATTGCTCATGTGATACATTGAGGCTGCTAATCGCATCTTTAATGTGAATTCTGACTAGCACAGAGGGTATCTCAGGCAGTGCCTGAAATGGAAGTAGCATTACATGATATGTAGTATATAGCAAGATTCAATGAGCATCTCCCAGCATAATTTCCCTACATAAAATTTGTTCTTTGGTGTATGAAAGACCTCTGCCTATGCACAACATTTAACTTCTTCCCTGTGAGTCACTCCCAAGAAACTTATCCAATGCCATTTGCAGATTAGAAGGTCATCAGGTAGAGGGCTGAATTTATAATCACCCTTGTCATTCTCTCTCATGTAAGAAATGGGAAATATGTAGAAGAAAGGGCAGATGCTAGTGCTCATGAATATTTTTAGTGTTTCCCATGAAACCAACGTCGTGAAGTAGATGTCAGTGTCAGCAGGAAGCACAGCCCATATCTCAATGGGAACAAGAAATCACTTGTTCTGGACCCCATAGGAGTGACCATAGACAGGGAAGATGGTTCAGATTATGCCAAATAACTTGGTCCAATGTGGACATCATTAAATTAGCCTTTATAACTACAGAAAAAGCCATAAGTCAAAACAATTTTCAGACACGTTAGTGAGACATTAAGTTGACAGGTCACGTTGAGGCAGACAAAGTCTGTTATTGGTTTTATCTGATGATATTCCTAGATTTGGGGTTGGTGGAAGACAGTACTCTCTGTTGATATTTTCCAACCTTCCACCTGAGTGAAAATAGGTACACAGTGAATAATTATTAAGAGGACTAGCAATAATGACCCAGATAACTGGGTTCTGGGTCTACAGCATTCCAACTGATTCAGATCACAAAGTTTTCATCAGACAATCGGCCTTTAAAATATTTGACATAGTTATGACTTTTTTTCTGGGTACTTCAGTTCACAGTGGTATCTTATAGACTGGGAGAAAGGTCACTCTGTCCAGAGGGCACTGTTAATGCTATTTCACCAGGCCACTTTGACCATTGTACAGTATGTCAGTTTGTGAAGTCACAAGTTTTTCCAAAATTGAATTTACTCACAAGGCAGCTAGATTTGAGGAAAAGGAACCTCTTAGTCTATATGCACTTCCGCAAGATAAGGTTTAGGGGTTCTCATAAGGAAACAGGGTATTCTGGGATATGCGGGAAGGTAGTCAGAGGTTCAGAGAGGTGAAGTGATCAGTAGCCTGCATATGTTTGCACTATCTTCATATCTCTTCATGAATTACATGTTCCAAAAGTGTCCTTGAAAATGTAATCTGTGGGCAGAGTCTGGGACCTTGTAATGATAGTATGTTGTCGGTTAATCATTTGTGCAGACCCAAAACACCAAAATTGGGCTTCAACCAATTTGAGCTAGGCAAGTTATCTGTAAGATACAACTTAATCTGTCTTGACCAAGGTGACCTACTGTTAATCCCAAAGATGAGAGGAGAAAGACCACTGACCCGAATAATCAGTGGCCAAAATAATTGAAGCAAGCAATTAATTAAAGCACTCTTTTTTTTTAATTGATGTACATGTCCTGTCTTCTACTAAAGCAGGGTTAGAGAGGTCCCTAGGGTGGTGTTCAAGAGGTCAGCACTGGATGTGAGGAAGACAAGGTTTTTATAGCTCAAGGGTAGGGGATTTCTAAGTGGGGAATTCAGCACACAGAATGAGTAAGGTTACAGAAGCAGAACACAGCAAGGTGGTCAAAACAAAGCAGTCATCACAACCTTTTGAAACAAAGGTAGGGTTGCAAGATGGTCATTACAAGTTTATGAAACAAAAACATAATTTTAAGGTGGTAGTAAGATAGTCATAACAATAGATGGTCATGACAACAGGGGACCATAATAACATTTGAAGCAAAGGCATGGTTGACATATCCAGGAATAGGCAATGTAGAACCATTTGTAGTTAAAGTTACAGGTGGAGCATAGCTACTTGTCGGCCAGGTGACTGTGGAAAACAGAGGAATAATATCCTTGGGAAACAGAGGAATAATATAAACAGGAATGAACCTAATTTGTCCCTACTGTAAAATGGCTTTTAAGGCTAAGATGGAGGCTGGCTGGCTCATCACCATCCACTAGAGCAGTGCAGCCTAGAGTCAAGCTAGCAAGGTCTCTCACTTGCCTGTTTAGTTAATGAGATTCCCAAAACTAGTGGGTAAACTGAGAACAAAAGACTGGAAGCTTCTTGAGGTTTCCTGGATTCTAAAGAGCCTTCACTAGAAAGGGAGAATAGCTCATGCCTCTTACAACTGAAAAGAATTGGCTAGCTTCATTATGGAGACTTGGTTACATCAATCAGAGTGCATTGATTAAAATATGGCTGCACGGAATATGAGGAACAAACAGGAGACTGAACAAGTAATAAAAATGATAATGGACATTTACATAGAATCTCACATAGACTCCATTTTAAGCACTTCAGCTATAGTAACCCCTTTGACCTTCATCACAACTCCAGGAGGGTGTTGAGATCATTATCTCCCTTCACGGATGACAAAATCCTGGCACAAATATGTAAAGTCGCTGCCCACAGTCACCTGGCCGACAAGTAGCAGAATCAAACTTGAAGCCAGGCAGGCAGACATGAAGACAGCTCTTAACAACTGCTGCTGTGGTCTCTGGGACAAGTATCCCAGAAATGGAGACGAGAAAAATAGACAGCAGGAGTTGATGGGGAAATGCAAAGCTAAAGTAGACCAACAGGAACTGAGACTCCTAGGACATGCCAGGAAATAGCAAAGACCTTTCTTCCGAATCAGAAACACAGCTGTCCTGCTGCTCGGGGAGACTGTTAGGCTACCAGGTCAGTATGTAGAAGCCAACAGGAAAGGCTCCATTCTCTGGTCAGTAGAAAGGGTGATTGATAGCAAATGTAGAATGGGGACAAGAATGAGGGCTGCAATTTATTGTCTGTTAGGCCTTAGACTTTTGCACAATATGAACAAACAGTAAAAGAACTACTCTTCTGTTTCATATGTCCTAAAAACAACATGCTGGCCAAATAAAGATTGACATAGCATGTGGTGACACACAGGGAGGTCAGCACAGAGACAACATCTGCAATCCTGACCTGCTTTGCAACGTTGTCCTTGTGCTTTGTTTTAATCAGAGGTCCTACAATAAAGGAATAAGAAAGAATGTAGACCTAGGAATCCATCAGAGCTGGTTAGACTTGAAGTCAGGCCTGTCTGTGAAAAAATTCCCAGTCCTCTTGTTCTACTACTGTGTGACGCTTTCTTCTCAAAACCTGGAATGCTTCAAATGCACCATGGAAAACTCATGTGTGTACTTCTGGATTGTTATTTCCCTGAGGATTTGGGGGTGGGGGGACGATTTATTAAAAATACCTATCCCAACATATAAAAAAGTGCTTAAAGACTATTTGTGGAGCAAGTGAACTACCCGTTCAATATTAATCTGGCAATATTAGAGAGCAGGTTTATCCAACACAATGCTTGTTGCACAAATAGTGAAAGTATTACCACTGTTGGACGCTGGCTATGTGCAGCCATCTTGTTAAATGATGTGTATAGGACTCTTTCCATTCCTCCCAAGACCACCCAGACCACTGCAGCCGCACCAGCCCCACTCACTAAATACAATGGCACCCTTAGATTGTGACAACCAGAAAAGGCTCCAGACATTATCACAAGTCCCCAGGATTGTCAATTCACCATCAGTTGATGTCTTTGCTTCTAGCCACAAAATCGTGTCTTCAGTGTGTTACCATCAAAAATAAATAAATAAATAGATAGATAGATAGATAGATAGATAGATAGATAGATAGATAAATAAATAAATAAAGTCAGCCTCCGGTTTTTAAAAGGAGTTAGTAAATATGAATGACAATTTATTAAACATAGTTACAAATGTTATTGAAGTAGATAATATATTAATTCTAATAAATGCATTTAGTCCTTATTTGAGTTGCATCAGATAAAACTGCATAGAATGGAAATAGGATTAGCCAAGAATACAGATAATATAATTAATCTTTGGAATACCTTAAGCATATATTTCATTAGAACTTATATTTGGCCATCATGTGGCAAAACTGTCCAATATAAAACCCTTCCATATTTCTGTAACACATTTTAGACTACTTCATGCAGGTTACTAAATATGTTGCATTGTGGTATATCGTGTTTTCATAGTGGTTCTCAGGCTGTCTGGTATTTTTTCTACTGCTTGTTACTGCATCACAGGGTGAAGTATAAACACTAGTACCACAAACCACAATGTAGCAAGAGGTTAAAAATATGAAAGACTCGTATTGAACATGTAATGTATTCAAATAAACACTTTCGAATTATTCAGGTGAATCACTGTATGTAAGAACATAATTGGGAATCTTTGAATGTAAGAGTGTGTGTGTGTGTGTGTGTGTGTGTGCCTCCAGACTCTAAAATTTAAAGACATAATTACATAATGTTATCCATTTACACTTTGAGTAATAGAATGAAGAAAATTTATTTTGTCCTAATTTCGCGATTTTACAACTTTTTATATTGGTGATTTTTAGGTACATCCATTTTGACAGAACTGCAAACACTACAAAAATGCAGCATTTTTATTACATATGTACTATCATGTTCTCCACCCCAAAAAAGAGTGATGGAGTTCTCGGTTTTCATAGTTTCAACCTTTCCCCTGCATACATAGATAGTCTTTAATGAAAGACTACTGTGAGACAGAGTTTTCACTCCTCTTTAAACAGGTAAGTTTTATGAAAATATGAATCCTAAATGCCCCATATATATTCTCAAAAGCCCAATGATATCCTCCCTATGATCAGTGCCTGGATCAAGAAATCTAATTTATAATTCTCAAACATTCCTCTACACAGGAAGACACAAAGAGAGGGCCTCTGGTTATCTTATCCCATTATTTCCTTACAGACATTTTCTATTTCTTTTCAGGAAGGGACTGCTTAATGTCTTTGAGTAAAACTCAGAATTGCTTCTGTTGCAGACATATTGGGAGATTCTATCATACATTATTCAAACTCTTGATCATATTGCATCTTCTGAGAGGGAGGCAGCCAGTTCCTGAGAAAACAAAATGTGTTTTGGTTCTGGTTTGTAGAACATTGTGAATAGGATACTGTTCTTAAGTTGACAGTAGTAAGTGTAAGTGGCATCCCCCATGCTGCTCTTCTTAAGAGAATAAGAGGTTCCAAATGTACTTTCCTGGTCCAGAGTATACCCCACATTTTCTTTTCATAGATAGGATTGATCTATATGGATGACAAGTGCTATAATATATGGGATTTTTATTCCCCCCTCCCAACCACTTTCCCTTCCAGGTCCCTCCCTCCCTCCCTTATTATTCATAGTATTACATAGGTTGTCAGCACTAAGCATGGGTACCTAGACTAAATAAATGTGTGATAATACAACCCCCTGCTGGAGAGATGGGTAATGTTTCACAGACACTATAATATTATTGCATTATATTATTATAATATAATAACGGGGATGCATCAAGTAAAATAATGCAGTTCAGCAATATTATGAGCCAAAAGTTCATTCGACAAATATTCCAAACAACCTAAGCTGAAATGTTCTCAGAAACATACCTTGGTATACAGTGGGACAGGATCATCTAATATAAAGGTATTTAATAACATACTGTTAAACATTCCTTGAAGTTCATTATTTATGCTATATTAAAAATTACTTTTGCTTTGAGGTGTAGATTGCTGCCACTGCTCAGTAGCAAGAATGTATTTACAATTATAAACAAGATTCTATTGAGCATGCAAGCTTTCAGAAAATAATAAAAATTAAGTTGAACCAATTAAAATCAAACCATAGGAAGTTGAGAACTGGATATAATTATGTGCAAATAACTGCATGTCCAGAAAACACTAAATCTGAAAGATTAAAGTATTTTCCTATTTCATGCTACAAGAAATAGGAATAGTTATAGATAAATGTGTAGCTCTTAGAAAAATCACTATGACTAAATAATACTTGTAATTTCTATATGTATTGGAAATATAAGGTTTTGGCTTGTTGGCAAACTTCATCAAAAGGCAAATTCAATGAACATGGGGAAAATATAACATTTGAATAAAAATTTAAGATACAAGTCAATTAGCAGAAAATAAAATGACTTTATAATTATTTCTATTGTTAAATATGTCAAATTTATGTTATACTAAACATACTCTTGAAGTATAAGACTTTGTCTGCTGGATTACTCTGAGTCATCCAAATATAAAGCTTTCTTTGCAAACAGCATAAGAAGGTGTAAACTCCTGTGAGTTTAGGGACAGTGTAAGGAGGACTGAAAAATGGATTTAATGTCCTTTTAGCCTGTGTGTTTCCAAAGAGGATTGCAAACTAGAATTGCAGTTTAAACTGTTTCTAAATTATTCCAGTTAAGTGAGGTAAGGGGCCTGTATGCTTGCACCTGAAAACCAGTCTGCACAGGACAATTGCCATCAAAATATACTGATCTTTCTGCCCCAGTACAATCATGTTTGATTTTCATATATTACCTGAAACACCAATCTAAGCACAGTAGTCAAGCATTAGTGAGACTCTAGAGTCAGCAGGCTTCATAGTGCCCTTGATGAATGCACAGCTTGGTTGTTTTGCTTTGTTTGATTGACGAGGACACTGGGGAACAACAACAACATAAAAATCAAATAATTCAATTTTAGATCTTCATTTTATCCAGATCCCAGATGCTTTCACTGACATTAGCTTAACAGGAAACAGACACTCTCCTGAAGATGGAAGAAGAGAAAGATGCCTGTTCTTGGGTGATGTCTTATCATACTAAGAGTGAAGAAAGGATAAGTCATTAAAAGTTCATGGTGGGTCATTCACTCTGCAGCAGCCAGACATACCCCACACAGCACAGCATATGTATAGAGTTGGCTAAACCTAGGGACTTCCACCTCACAGCTCCAGGGGTGTACTTTCCAGTCCTCAGAAACATGATGTCAGGGAGTAGAGCTTAGATCACACACTGTAGATTCTAGACAGATATAGTGGCATGTTTACTTAAAGCCAGTTTTTCTTGAAGCCTTGAAGCAACTAATTATGCTTCACATCAATAAATCATATAAAACATTACATATTAATAAATCATGCAAAACATTGTTTTAAAAAATCATTAAAACATTACAGAGAGAAAAGTAGAATATAAATGTTCATAAACCACAGAATTTATTTAATTATGAGGTGTTAAAGATCTGCAACCTTATATAATTTATATCTGAGTAACAAACAAATTGAAGAATTGTGGCATTGTCATTTGTATGATCAATAATTTTCTTATATATTGAAGAGAATCAGTAGTGACCATAAGACAGCAGAGTATAGAGGCATTTGTAACCAAGTCTGAGAAGTTTGTTTCAATTTCTGGAATAGACATGGTAGGAGAGAACCAACTTTCCACAAGCTGTCATCTATCTTTCATTTGTACAATGGCACATGCTTACCCTTGAAATAAATACAGAAATGTGAATGTGATAAAAGTTTTAACAAATGGCAAACAATGCATGGCCATTTCTGGGACCACTGCAAATGATTTTAATAGTATTGAAGGCAGTACTATTAAGTAATCAGTTTATTTTTACGAATGGAAACAATTTCAAAATGATAGGAATGTAATAATTATAACACAAAATATTCACTACTATAAGCCATACATTTTTATAGGAAGTTAGAAACATGATATCTCATACTCCAAGATTTACAAGGCATCTTTCAAATGCAAAAAGATGCCCTATATTTCTTATAAAATAAGTTACACAATTAGGCTCAGGTTCAAATCAAATGGAATATTTTCTCCCAACTGCCTTTGTGTAGCAAATTGTCTTCCAGGGAAAAACAGGAACTTTCCAGGCAATTTGTGGTATTCAGAGACATATGGTGCTCTGAGGTGAGCCTATCCAATCTTGAAAAATGCCTAGCCATGCCAAGCCTGTAAGATTTGCATCTACCTAGTGTAGAGAAACTCTCTTATAAGCAACACTTGTCAATAAAAATTTCGATGGCCAATAACCTGAAACAAGAATAGGAGGTAGAATACTGGGAGGAAGAGAAGATTTCTGGGAAATAGTTAGATAATAAAAGAGAGATTCAAGATAGAAGCTGGGGGAGATGCTGAGAAAGACCCCAAGGATGAAGCTGGTCAGGACTGAAGAAGAGGGAACTGACCAAATTGTAGATAAGAGACTAGTTTAAATGGGTTAAATAAGTTATGAGTTAGTCAAAGAATGGGCCAAAGCTTATGACCTAGACATTTATTAAAACATAATTAGCCTCAAAGTCATCATTCTGGGAGCAGATGCTGGAAGAAACTGGGTCTTAAAATTCATAGAGAAAAGTAACTAGTTTGAAAATAATAAAGTGAAGTCACTGAAGAAAATTTTTTCTGTGTTAAAAATGAAAAACACAAATACAGGGGGCATTTGAATTCCATATAATTTTGTTTCTATTAGCATACAAATAATTATATATTTGGTAATCATTGCAATTTTATGTTTTCTTTTTAAGGTAGATGAGAATAAAGCAGACTTAGATAAAAAAAAAAAGAGCTGAAAGATACTATGCCAAGGTACAAACAATAGAACAAAAATTAGACATTCCTTTGAATCATAAATGATTTCCAATTCTACCTAAGCCTTTCCTGCCACCTAGTGATGAGACTGAAAATGGCAGTTTAAATAAAAAACAAAACAAAACAAAACAAAACAAAACAAAACAAAACAAAATATAAGAACAATCAAACAAAACCTAAAGTGATTTTTCCAGCTATACTAAGGGATTTTACCCCAGCTGAACAAAATCCACAGGGTTATAAAAATTTGCATGGAATCTCATGGAAGCACTAGATTTAAAGAGATTTAAAGAAACAGCAACCACCTGTGGCCTACATTCACCGTATGTGGAACAAATAATAACTGGAGAGCAAAATTGTATAAGCCCAAAAGATTGGGGAGATTTGATAACAACCAACTTAGAACGTGGCTCTCAGCAACGATGGCTAATGTGGTAGAAAGATGAAGCTTTACTTATGCAGCAATGAAAAAGGACTTAGCAGCATTGGTATTGTCAAGAATCCTTAGTAGGTGAAGGTCAGTATTCTAAATCAGGAGTACAGATTATGTGCCAGGATCTTTGCCCTGGGCTGGGTCATCTCTGGAAAGGCAGCCAATTAGGGGTTTAAGCATTAGTGGAGGCAAGACTTGGTCTTTCAAGAGTATAGGTTGCTTATTACTAAATAATATGTATTATCCTTGATTTTTTTATTCTGATTCCAGAAGTCAATTCTTCTTTTCTGAAGAAGGCTTCAGAAAACTGATACCCTACTGTTAAATAGCATGGGCTTAATAAAGAGGATTCCCTGTGGGTCCTGGGTTCCTGAGGCCCTGCTGGGAGCTGGGGATTTCACTAACTACTTGTCAAGTGTTAAATTTACTCTTGCAGATTGAAGCACTTTAACACAAGCAAATGAGCATAGAAACACATATACATTCATACATATATCCCTATATTCTTGAAAGGCCCAACCACTTATCTCATACTTACACATACATACCTTACTCACATATGCATATATGGCAAAAGCCCAAGCACCAGCATCAAAAGAACTCACTCATTTTTTTCTTTGGTTCTCATCTGCCTTGCTTCTCATCTCTGGAAAGCTTCTATTTTGCTTATACTCTCCTTTTCCCTATCCGTCTTCTGTTCTACATTAACATCATCATTGCTATTTGTAGTACTTTTGCAGGACACTAATCATGTGGTTTTCCAATATCAAAATTCACAAGTTCAAACAAATTCAAGTCCTAAATTGAATAAGGAGTTTACAAAAGAGATGTTTGCACATGTTTCCATTAAGACTAGTTATCTAATTAGACATTCCTCATCTGTCACTAATTCCACATGTTCACTGAGAGTCTAAATCTATAAAACTTATGTTTAAATTAACACTGAAGATTTATACACATAAAACCAGTCAATATTTTGTCTTCTGTCTGTTTACTTAAAATAAAATCATTCATAGTCTTTTATGGCCTTAATGGTTTTGTGGCCTAAAGGAATGTATTTCAGGCTTTCTATTTTAGCACAGTTAACTAGTGGCAGGTGAAGAATCGCAGACACCAAATTTCAGCTTTCCCATTACAGAAAGCTCTAATTTTAGACTTTATTATAAAGGGCTCAACAATTACTAGTCTTTACTGGGTCTTTTATATGGGAACTGAATAATCAAAGACAGGATAGAAACCCCAACTTGAGATCAAATATTTTCCCAAAAAAACAAAATCCAGAAAGAAAGAAACAGCTTATTGGAATGAAATGAAAACAGAAGTCAAACCATTGAATATATTTTACACTGATCTAAAAACATAAGTGTCAGATATGTAATATTTATATAATAAAATGAAATAGAAGTCTAAAGAATAAAATATGCTAACCGAAGTAATTATATAGTGATATATAGTAAATATATAGTAAGAAAAACAGTTTAAAAAATGAGAAAGGTTCAGCTTCCTGTCTGCTTTAGTGGACATACTTGAATGATGAAGGCAGACAAGGCCACTAGGATCAGAATGAGTTTTCACTCTCCTTTCCCCCCAGCAGTCTTGGTTGCTGAGAGGATACCAGTTCACCCTTCTTCTGAGGCAGATGCAATTTTACTGTTATTGCAACTGTTGAGGCTAGAAGTTGATGACCAGTGGTATGTAGCAAAGGCACTCATGCACTAATGTTCCCAGCTGCAAACAATAATCTACAGATTTTCAACATGACTCACAAAGAACTAATTTATTTGACAGGTGGGCCACCCCAAGGGAAAAGATTCTATGAGGGTCTGCATCACTGTGTTTGGAACATGTGTATGTTACATTCAGTTATGAATCCCCAAATCCTCAGGATCCACTCTTCTATTCTTGAGAGTGAATTATGTGCCTGACCCACTTCTACTGAACCTGTCTGTAACATCAGAAAATCTTTTGGAAATCTCATAAATAAGAATCTGTGAAGACTAGCCTGGCTTCTGCAGGAACCAATGCAAATAGATAATTTCATTGCTTTGTATATGGATCTGACTAGACCTGCAAGAAAAAGATATTTAGTCTCCAAGGCTGGCAAACAGGGAGAGGAGAATTTGGGTCTTCACAGCATCACCACTGGAAGCTGAAACAGAGACAGAGAAATGCAAAGTTATGGGAAAACTTCACAAATATTCTTTGTGATTCCTTTTCTGATATTTTTTCAACTCAGATGTTTATTTTTAAATAAAATTTTAAATATTTTGTAGAATTATTTATACACTAAAATTCCCTTTTTAACAAATATATATATATTTGTTAAAAAGGGAATTTTATATATATATTTTATATTATATTATATACAATATTATATAATATATATAAATATTTGTATTATATTTATATATATTTATACATATATAAATATATTTTTATATTCATATATATATACATACACACACACACACACACACACACACACACACACACACATATATATATATATATATATATATATATATATTTATATATGAGGGGCAAGTTCATTCCATGAAAAACCAGTAGATGGAAAAGGAAAATCCTTGAATGTCAGTCTCTACTACTATCTTGATTCAGGGAAAACTTCAAGTGGTTTAGTTTTATGGGAGTCAATTTTTTGACACATCTTACCAGTTCACTCAGTGAAATGGTTTTAGTACCATATTTTCACAGTAGAAAATTATCTCAGGGACTTGATACTTCACTCAGCAGTTAAGAGTGCTTGCTGTTATTCGAGAGCACCTGAGCTTAGTAATTAGCAACTATTCTGAAATCAGTCATTATTTAGTATAGTCAATAGTCAGAGTCCAGGTCCAAGGTACCCTACATACCTTTCCTGTCCTTTGTGGACAACCACATGCATGTATTCTTATACATACATGCACATACACAAAACACATACACCCAGAGCAATATGCACACACCAGTATACAAAATGTCTATATCACAGTAGAAAGATAATTGAAACACAAGATAAAAAGGAATATGTTGTAACTTAAAAATAGAATATGGAAAACAAAGTAACCTGTTATTACAATCAAATGAAAGGCCTTGTCTGGTTGGGATTTTTAAACTTTAAACCAGCTAGAGTCATCTTGGAAAAGAGAACTCTAATTGAGAATGTACTCCCTCAGACTGACCTCTAGACAAGTCTGTGTGACAGATGTTGGAAAGCTCAGTCAATTGTGGAAAGTGCTACCCCTGGTCAGGTAGTCCAGTATATAAAAATTCCAGTATATAAAAGCAGGCTAAACAAACTATTGAGGAATATGTCAGTAAGCTTCACTCCTCCATTGCCTGTGTTTCACTTCCTGCCTGCAGATTCTTTCTTGCTTGAATTTCTGCAAGAACTTCACTTCAAGACTGAGTGTGAAATGGGCCTGTAAGGTGGCTTATGTCAGGAGCCATCAAAGAGAAGCTAAAATTTAGCAGGTAATCTTCCTGAGATGAGTCTGCCATGGACTGTCAAAGTTAATGGAAGAATTGCTTCTCTAGACAAGGCAGAGAAGAATTTCATTTAGGAAAGATTTGTGCTATTAATATGAGTTTCCTGTTGTTATTAAATATATATAAGAATCACTAAGTATTAGCCCACACTTTTGAGCAGTTCTCTGCTGAAAAACAAATATGTATTGTTTTGTAGTGATGCTATTTATGCAAATAGATGATTTCTTAATATGTTTTAAAAATTTATTAATTTGTGTTTTTATACTCCATATTTTCTTCCTCCCTAGTTCACCCTCTGACTGTTCCATATCCCATACCCCTTCCCCACCCCCTGTACCTATGTGGGTGTCCCCACCCCCCACCCCACCTGACCTCTAAACTCCCTTGAACCTCTGCTTTCTTGAGGGATAGGTGCATCATCTCTGAATAAACACAGAACCAGCAGTCCTCTACTGTATGTGCATCGGGGGTCTCATATAAGCTGCTGTATGCTACCTGTTTAGTGGTCCAGTATTTGAGGGATCTCAGGTGTTCAGATTAATTGAGATTGCTAGTCTTACTACAGGGTTGCCCTTCTCCTCAGCTTCTTTCAGACTTCCCTAGTTTAACAACAGGGGTCAGCTACTTCTGACCATTGGTTGGGCACAAATATCTGCATCTGACTCTTTCAGGTGATTGTTGGGTCTTCTGGAGTGAGGTCATGCTAGGTCCCTTTTTGTGAGCATTCCATAGCCTCAGTAATAGTGCCAGGTCTTGGGAACACCTCTTAAGCTGGATTTCACTTTGGGACTGTTGCTGGACCTTCCTTTCCTTAGGCTCCTCTCCATTTCTGCCACTGTAATTCTTTCAGAAAGGAACAATTATGGGTCAGTGTTGTGACTGTGGGACGGTCCCCTCTCCTTCATTTGATTCCCTATCTTCCTGCTAGAGGTGGGTATGTACTTACTAATAAGTGGATATTAGCCACAGAAATCAAAAAGTAGACAAGCTGAATTGCCCTAGTGAGGAGGCCTCAGTCCCACTTGAGAGGGAGAAGAAAGCATTCATAAGTGGGGAAGGAGGGAAGGACCTGCAAGGGAACGTGGACTGGGTTGGGGAGTTCTGGGGAGAGTGGAACCTCAATCTGATATTGGGTGAAATAAAAGAACTGAAGCCCTGAGGGCTAGAAGAAAGAAGGGAAACAGACAACCTCAGGAGATAAGATGTTGGGGGGACCCTCCAGAAGGCACCAGAGACTTGGGAGGTGAAGAGACTCTCAGGACTCCAAGGGAGGGACCTTAGATTTCTTAATTCTTAATTATAATCCTATAAGAATTCCTAAAATTATGTTAATAATTATTAAGCTCTTTATAATAGGACAGTTATTAAGTTATATCTGATGTCAAGACTGCATTGAAAACTCTTTGTCACTTTTTTTTTTATTATTTTCTACATTTTTATTTACATTCCAAGTGATTTCCCCTTTCCTGTTTCCTCCCTCCCCGAAAGTCCTAAAAGCCCCCTTCCCTCCCTCTGTTCCCCATTCAACCCTCTCTCATTTCTCTGTCCTGGTATTCCCTTACATCCAGTCTTTCCAGGACCAGGGCTCTCTCCTTCCATCTTGGAAATCTATTGATATGTGAATTGTGTCTTGGGTATTCTGAGATTCTGGGTTAATATCCCCTTATCAGTGACTGCATACCATGTGTGTTCTTTTGTGATTAGGTTACCTCACTAAGGATGATATTTTCCAGTTCTGACCATTTGTCAAAGAATTTCATGAATTCATTGTTTTTAATTGCAGAGTAGTATTCCATTGTGTACTTTTTTTTTTATATGATATTTTCTTTATTTATATTTCAAATGTTTTCCCCTTTCCTGGTTTCCTCTTTGAAAACCCCCTATCCCATCCCCACTCCCCCTGCTGACCAACCCACTCACTCCTGCTTCCCTGTCTTAGAATTTCCTTAGACTGGAGCATTGAGCCTTCACAGGACCAAGGGACTCTCATCGCATTGATGAACAATAAGGCCATCCTCTGCTACACATGCAGCTGGAGCCATGGGTCCCTCCATGTGTACTCTTTGGTTGATGCTTTAGTCCCTGGGAGCTCTGGGGTACTGATTGGTTCATATTGTTGTTCTTCCTATGGGGTTTCATAACCCTTCAGCTCCTGTGGTCCTTTCTCTAGCTCCTCCACTGTGGATCCTGTGCTCAGTCCAATGTTTGGCTGACAGTATCCACCCCTGTATATGTCAGGCCTTGGCAGAGCCTCTCAGGGTACAGCAATATCAGGCTCCCCTCAGCAAGCACTTGTGGACATCCACAATAGTGTCGGGGATTGGAGACTATATGGGATGGATAAACAGGTGGGGCAGTCTCTGGATGGTCTTTCCTTCAGTCTCTGCTCCACAATTTTTCTCTGAATCTCCTTCCATGGGTATTTTGTTCACCCTTCTAAAAAGGATCAAAGTATACACGCTTTGTTCTTCCTTCTTGAGCTTCATGTGGTCTGTGAATTTTATTTTGGGGTTTCTAAGCTTCAGGGCTATATATACTTCTAGATAGTGCATACCGTGTGTATTCTTTTAAGACAGGGTTATTTCCCTCAGAATGAGGTTTACTAATTCCATCCATTTGCCTAAGAATTACATGAATTCATTGTTTTTAATAGCTGAGTAAATAGTACTCTGTTATGTAAATATACCATATTTTCTGTATCCATTCCTCTGTTGAGGGACATCTGTATTTTTCCAGCTTCTTGATATTATAAATAAGGCTGCTATGAACATAGTGGAACATATGTCCTTATTACATGTTGGAGCACCTTCTGTGTATATGCCCAGGAGTGGTATAGGTGAGTCCTCAGGTAATCCTAAATCCAATTTTCTGAGGAGCAGCCAAACTGATTTGGTTATACCAGCTTGCAATCCCACCAGCAATGGAGGACTGTTCCTCTTTCTTTACAAATTTGCCAGCATCTGCTATCACCTGAGAGTTTGATCTTAGTCATTCTGACTGGTATGAGCTGGAATCTCAGGATTATTTTGATTTGAATTTCCCTGATGATAAAGGATTTTGAACATTTTTAGGTGCTTCTCAACCATTCAGTATTCATCAGTTGAGAATTCTTTGTTTAGCTTTGTTGCCCATTTTTAATAGGGTTATTTGGTTCTCTGGAGTCTAACTTCTTGAGTTATTTATATATATATATTGGATATTAGCCCTCTATCAGATGTAGGATTGGTAAAGATCTTTTCCCAATCTGTTGGTTGCTATTTTTCCTACTGACAGTGTCCTTTTCCTTACAGAAGCCTTGAAATTTTATGATGTCCATTTTGTAAATTCTTAATCTTAAAGCATAAACTATTGGTGTTCTATTCATGAAATTTTCCCCTATACCCATGTGCTCAAGGCTCTTCCACACCTACTCTTCAATTAGTTTCAGTGGATCTGGTTTTATGTGGAGGTCCTTGATCCACTTTGATTTGAGCTTTGTACAAGGAGATAAGAATGGATTGATTTGCATTCATCTACATGCTAACCACCAGTTGAACCAGCACCACTTATTGAAAATGCTGTCTTTTTTCCACTGAATGGTTTTAGCATAGGTATGTGGGTTCACTTCTGGGTCTAGAATTCTATTCTCTTAATCTACCTGACTGTCACTGTACCAATACAATGCATTTTTTATCACTATTGCTCTGCAGTACAGCTTGTAGTCAGGGATGCTGATTCCTCAACAATTTCTTTTCTTTTAGAGAATAGTTTTCTCTATCCTGTTTTTTTTTGTTTTTTGTTTTTTGGTTTTTTTTTTTGTTTTTGTTTTTGTTTTTTTGTTATTCCAGATGAATTTGCTGATTGCTCTTTCGTTTTTCTTTTTCTTTTTTTATTGAAAAAGGAAGTAAAAACATTTTATGATAAAATTAAAGATTTACATGGAAAATGTTTCTGACAAAATTGAAGAAGCATATAGAAAATCACATTAAGACTGACAATTTTCATGGAAAATTAAAGAGTAAAATGATAGATACAAAAACGTTGCTAACTGTTCCTCGGAGCGACTGCATTGAGGATACAGGTACCCAGGGACCCCCCAATATAATATCGCTTGGAACACAGCCTTTTGGGCTTCCATCTGTGCCCAAGAGCGGGGCAGCTCTGAGGTCGTCTGGGCGCCAGCTCTGCAGTGGGCCATCTGCCCTGAAGAGTGATCTGCTCCAAGAGAATGCAGAGTGCACTCAGCCATCTTTGCTCTGGCAACAGGGTAACTCGAACCTCCAGACACAGGGACAATCAAGCATAATATCGCTTGGGTCTCAGCCAGGTTGTGTGCTCCCTGCTCCCAAGACCTGGACAGGTCTGCTGTCACCTATGCACCAGCTCTGCTGTGGGACATATGCCTTGCAGAGGGACCCCCTCCCCGATCTGGGAGAGAGCGCACCTGCACAGGGCGGGAGCATACCAGCTTCCCCTTGGCGACCTCTGCTCCGGGAATCCACTATGCTGAGCCTTAGGATGTGCAGGAATTCCCCAATATAACATCAGTTGGGGGCTCCAAAGTCACTCAGGAACAGGGCAGGCCCCAGAAATCGGTGCCAGGGGAATCCCAGTAATCAGGGGTGGGGGGGTGGGGGTGGGCAGAAATAGCCTTGCAGGCTCACAGGAGGTTTAACCAACAGCCAGTGACAGCAGGACCAACTAACACCAGAGGTAATCAGATGGCAAAAGGCAAATGTAGGAATGTTACTAACAGAAATCAAAGTAATATGGCACCATCTGAACCCAACTCTCCAACAGCAGCAAGTCCTGGATACCCCATCACACCTGAAAGACAAGATCTGGATTTAAAATCACTTCTCATGATGCTATTAGAGGATTTCAAGAAGGACACAAATAAATCTCATAAAGAATTACAGGAGAACATGAATCAACGGGTAGAAGCCCTTACAAAGGAAACACAAAAATCGCTTAGAGAAATACAGGAGAACATGGGTCAACAGATGGAGGCCCATAAGGAGGCAACACAAAAATCACTTAAAGAAATGAATCAAAGGGGAGATGCCCTTTCAAAGAAATCACAAAAATTGCATAAAGAACTGCAGAAGAATATGGATCATCAGATGGAGGACCATAGGGAGGCAACACAAAAATCGCTTAAAGAAATGAATCAATGGGTAGATGCCCTTACAAAGGAAACACCAGAATTGCTTAAAGAAATGCAGGAGACGACGGATCAACAGATGGAAGCCCATGAGGAGGAAACACAAAAATCGCTTAGAGAAATACAGGAGAACTTGGGTCAACAGGCAAAATCCTGAAAGAGGAAATGCAAAAATATCTTAAAGAAATACAGGAAAACACAAACAAACAAGTGAAGGATCTCAGCAAATCCATCCAGGATCTAAAAAAGGAAGTAGAAACAACTAAGAAATTACAAAGGGAGACAACTTTGGAGATAGAAAACCTTGGGACGAAATCAGGAGACATAGATGCAGACATCAAAAATAGAATACAAGAGATGGAAGAAAGAATCTCAGATGCTGAAGATAACATAGAAAGCATCGACTCAGCAGTCAAAGAAAAGCAAAATGCAAAAAACGTGTAACCCAAAACATCCAGGAAATACAGGACACAATGAGAAGACCAAACCTAAGGATTATAGGTATAGATGAGAGTGAAGATTTGCAACTTAAAGGGCCAGTAAATATCTTCAAAAAAATTGTGGAGGAAAACTTCCCTAACCGAAAGAGAGAGATGCCGATGAACATACAAGAAGCCTACAGAACTCCAAACAGACTGGACCAGAACAGAAATACCTCCCATCACATAATAGTCAAAACACCAAATGTAATAAACAAAGAAAGAATATTAAAAGCAGTAAGAGAAAAAGGCCAAGTAACATATAAAGGAAGACCTATCCGAATCACATCAGACTTCTCACCAGAAACTATGAAAGCCAGAAGATCCTGGGCAGATCTCATGCAGAAACTAAGAGAACACAAATGCTAGCCTAGATAACTATACCCAGCAAAACTCTCAAACATCATAGATGGAGAGACCAAGATATTCCATGATAAAACCAAATTTACACAATATCTTTCCACAAACCCAGCCCTGAAAAGGATAATAGGAGGAAACCGCCAATACAAGGAGAGAAACAACACCCTGGAAAAAACGAGATAGTATCCTTCTTGCATCAAACCCAAAAGTAGAAAACTACTCAAACATAAAGATAGCTTCAAGAATAGCAGGTGGCAATAATCACTATTCCTTAATCTCTCTAAATATCAATGGTCTCAATTCCCCAATAAAAAGACATAGACTAACCAATTGGATACATAAACAGGACCAGCATTTTTCTGCGTGCAGGAAACACGCCTCAGTGTCAAAGACAAATGCTACATCAGAGTAAAAGGCCGGAAAACAATTTTACAAGCAAATGGTCCCAGGAAACGAGCCGGAATAGCCATCCTAATATCAGATAAAATTGACTTTCAACCTAAAGTCATCAAAAAAGACAAAGAAGGACACTACATATTAATCAAAGGAAAAATCCACCAAGAAAACTCTCAATTCTGAATATCTATGCTCCAAATGCAAGGACACCCTCATTCGTAAAAGAAACTTTACTAAAGCTCAAAGCACACATTGCAACTCACACAATAATAGTAGGTGACTTCAACTCCCCGCTCTCTGAAATGGATCTTTCAGGAAAGCAGAAACTAAATAGGGACACAGTGAATCTAATTGAAGCCTTGGACCAAATGGAACTAACATATATATATATATATTTAATCCTAAAGCAAAAGAATACACCTTCTTCTCAGCACCTCATGGTACCTTCTCCAAAATCAACCATATAATTGATCACAAATCAGACCTCAACAGATATAAGAATATCAAGTAATCCCATGCCTCGTATCAGATCACTATGGAATAAGGGTGGTCTTCATTCGTAACAAAAACAACAGAAAGCCCATATACACATGGAGGCTGAACAATGCTCTACTCAATGATAACTTGGTCAAGGAGGAAAGAAAGAAAGAAATCAAAGACTTTTTAAAATTTAATGAAAATGAAGGCACAATATACTGTAATTTATGGGACACAATGAAAGCAGTGCTAAGAAGAAAATTTATAGCCCTGAGTTCCACCAAAAAGAAACAGGAGACAGCATACACTAGCAGCTTAATAGCACACCTGAAGGCCCTGGAACAGAAAGAAGCAAATACAACCAAGAGGAGTAGAAGGCAGGAAATCATCAAACTCAGGGCTGAAATGAATCAAGTAGAAACAAATAAAAGCATACAAGGAATCAAAAAAACTAGGAGTTGGTTCTTTGAGAAAATCAACAAGATAGATAAGACCTTAGCCAGACTAGCCAGAGGGCACAGAGACAGTATCCAATTAACAAAATCAGAAATGAAAAGGGAGAGATAACAACAGAAACTGAGGAAATTCAAAAAATCATCAGGTCCTACTACAAAAGTCTGTCTACAACACAACTAGAAAATCTCGAGGAAATGGACAATTTCCTAGACAGATACCAAATACCAAAATTAAATCAAGATCAAATAGACCATCTAAATTGTCCTATAACCCCTGAAAAAATAGAAGCCGTAATTGGAAGTCTTCCAAAGCAAAAAAAGCATAGGTCCAGATGGTTTTAGTACAGAATTCTATCAGACCTTCAAAGAAGACCTAACACCAATACTCATCAAACTATTCCACAAAATAAGAGCAGTAGGAACACTATCCAACTTGTTCTATGAAGCCACAATTATGCTAATACCAAAATCACACAAAGATCCAACAAAGAAAGAGAATCTCAGGCCAATTTCTCTTATGAATATCGATGCAAAAATAATAAAATTCTTGCCAACTGAATCCAAGAACACATCAAAATGATCATTCACCACAATCAAGTAGGCTTCATCCATGGATGCAGGAATGGTTCAATATAAGGAAGTCCATCAATGTAATCCATTACATAAGCAATCTCAAAGAAAAAAGCCATCATTTCATTAGATGCTGAGGAAACATTTGACAAAATTCAGCATCCTTTCATGTTAAAGGTCTTGGAAAGATCAGGAATTCGAGGCCCATATCTAAACAAATAAAAGCAATTTACAGCAAACTGGTAGCCAACATCAAGCTAAATGTAGAGAAACTTGAAGCAATCTCACTAAAATCAGGGACTAGACAAGGCTGCCCTCTCTCTCCATATCTTTTCAATATAGTACTTGAAGTTCTAGCTAGAGCAATTAGACAACAAAAGGAGGTCAAAGCGATACAAATTGGAAAGGAAGAATGTCAAACTATCACTATTTGCAGATGATATGATAATATACTTAAGCAATCCAAAGAAGTCCACCAGGGAACACCTACAGCTGAAAAACAACTTCAGCAAAGTGGCCAGATAGAAAACCAACTCAAGCAAGTCATTAGCCTTCCTATACTCAAAGGATTAGCAGGCTGAGAAAGAAGTAAGAGAAATGATACCCTTCACGATAGCCACAAAAAAAATATAAAGTATCTTGGTATGACTCTAACCAAACAAGTGAAAGATCTGTATGACAAGAACTTCAAGTCTCTGAAGAAAGAAATTGAAGAAGACCTCAGAAGATGGAAAAATCTGCCATGCTAATGGATTGGCAGGATTAATATAGTAAAAATGACCATCTTGCCAAAAGCAATATACAGATTCAATGCAATTCCCATCAAAATCCCAACTCAATTCTTCATAGAGTTAGAAAGAGCAATTCAAAAATTCATCTGGAATAACAGAAAACCCAGGATAGCTAAAACTATTCTCAAGAGTAAAAGAACTTCTGGGGGAATCAATATCCTGGACCTCAAGCTGGACTACAGAGCAATAGTGTTAAAAACTGTATGGTATTGGTACAGTGATAGGCATATAGATCAATGTAACAGAAATGAAATCCCAGAAATGAATCCACACTCCTATGGTCACTTGATCTTTGACAAAGGAGGTAAAACCTCCAGTGGAAAAAAGATAGCCTTTTCAACAGATGGTGCTGGTTCAACTGGAGGTCAACATGCAGAAGAATGCAAATTGACCCATTCTTATCTCCTTGCACTAAGCTCAATTCCAAGTGGATCAAGGACCTCCACATAAAACCAGATACATGGAAACTAATAGAAAGGAAACTAGGGAAGAACCTTGAACATAGGGGCATAGGGGAGAATTTCCTGAACAGAACTCCAATAGCTTATGCTCTAAGATCAAGAATAGACAAATGGGACCTCATAACATTCCAAAGTTTCTTTAAGGCAAAAGACACTGTCAAAAGGACAAAGTGGCAACCAACTAACTGGGAAATGATCTTTACCAACACTACATCCGACAGAGGGCTAATATCCAATATGTACAAAGAACTCAAGAAGTCAGACTCCAGAGAGTCAAGTAACTCTAATAAAAAATGGAGTACAGAGCTAAACAAAGAGTTCTCACCTGAAGAATATATAATGGCTGAGAAGCACCTAAAGAGGTGTTCATCATCCTTAGTCATTAGGGAAATGCAAATCAAAACAATCCTGTGATTCCATCTCACACCAGTCAGAATGGCTAAGTTCAAAAACAAAGGAGACAGCAGTTGTTGGCAAGGATGTGGAGAAAGAGGAACCCTCATTCACTGCTGGTGGGATTTCAAGCTGGTACAACCACTCTGGAAAGCTGACTGGCGGTTCCTCAGAAAACTGGGCATGTTACTACCGGAGCATCCGACTATACCACTCCTGGGCATATACCCAGAGGCTTTATCTGCATGCAATAAGGACACATGCTCCACTAGGTTCATAGCAGCCTTATTTATAATAGCCAGAAGCTGGAAAGAACCCAGATGTCCCTCAACGGAGGAATGGATTCAGAAGATGTGGTATATTTACACAATGGAATACTACTCTCCAATTAAAAACAATTCACGAAATTCCTAGGCAAATGGTCAGAACTTGAAAATATCATTCTTAGTGGGGTAACCCAATCACAAAAGAACACACATGGTATGCAGTCACTGATAAGGGGATATTAACCCAGAATCTCGGAATACCCTAGACACAATTCGCATATCAGTAGATTTCCAAGAAGATGGAAGGAGAGACCCCTGGTCCTGGAAAGACTGGATGTAGGGGAATGCCAGGATAGAGAAGCGAGAGGTGGTTGAATGGGGAAAAGAAGTGGGGAAGGGGACTTATGGGACTTTCGGGGAGGGAGGAACCGGAAAAGGGGAAATGATTTGGAATGTAAATAAAAAAATGTAGAAAATAAAAAAAAAGAAAAGAAAATACATTTAAAAAACTGCTAAATTTATTGAAAAAAGGAATTAGGAACATTTTATGATAGAATTGAATATTTAAATGGGAAATATTTCTAATAAAATTGTAGAAAATACAAAATAACATTTAAATTAAAGATTAACATGGAAAATTACAGATAAAACGGTAGGCATAAAAATATTTCTAAGTTGATTGAAAGTAGAATTATAAATATTTTCTGATAAAATTGAAGATCTACAAAGAAATATTTCTGATATAATTCAAGAAATATATAGAAAAGCACATTAAAATTGACTCTTTCATGGAAAATTGAAAAGGTAAAATGGTAAGAATAAAAATATTTCTAGAATTATAAACATTTTCTGATACTATTGAAGATTTATATGGAAAATATTTCTGTTAAAATTTAAAAAAATATACAGAAAAACATTAAAATTGAAGATTATCATGGAAAATTATACAGTAAAATGGTAGGCATAAAATATTTCTAAGTTGATTGAAATTGGAATTATAAACATTTTCGGATAAAATTGAAGACTTACATGGATAATATCCCTGATCAAATTGAAGAAATATACAGAAAAACACATTAAGGTTGTCTATTTCATGCAAAAATTATACCGATAAAATGGTAGGCATAAAAATATTCCTAAGTTGAATGAAAGTGGAATTATAAACATTTTCTGACAACACTGAAGATTTACATGGAAAATTTTTCTGATAAAATTGAAGAAAAATATAGACAAAATGTTAAAATTAAAGATTATTGTGGAAAATAATACAGTTGAAATGGTAGACATAAAATACATTACTAAATTGATTGAAATAGCAATCACAAAACTTTTCTTATAAAATTGAAGATATACATGAAAAATATTTCTGTTAGACTATGTTTTTTGTTGGGGAATTAAGTCCATTGATGTTATAAGATATTAAGGAATAGTGATTGTTGCTTCCTGTTATTTTTGATGTTATTTTTATGTTTGTGTAGTTTTTTTCTTTTGGGTTTATTGGAAAAAGTTTACTTTCTTGCTTTTTCTAGTGTGTAGTTTCCCTCCTCTTGTTGGCATTTTCCATCTATTATTCTTTGTAGGATTGGATTTGTGGAATGATATTGTGTAAATTTGGTTTTATCATGGAATATCTTGTTTTCTCCATCTATGGTAATTGAGAGTTTTACTGGGTATAGTAGTTTGGGTTGGTATTTGTGTTCTCTTAGGGTCTGTATGAGATCTGCCCAGGATATTCTAGTTTTCATAATCTCTGGTGAGAAGTCTGGTGTAATACTGATTGGCGTGCCTTCATAGGTTACTTGACCTTTTTCTCTTACTGCTTTTAATATTTTTTCTTTGTCTAGTACACTTGGTGTTTTGATTATTATGTGCCGGAAGGACTTTCTGGTCTGGTCCAGTCTGTTTGGAGTTCTGTAGGCTTCTTATATGTTCATGGACATCTCTTTCTTTAGGTTAGGGAAGTTTTCTTCTATAATTGTGTTGAAGATATTTACTGGCCCTTTAAGTTGGAAATCTTCGCTCTCTTCTATGCCTATAATCCATAGGTTTGGTCTTCTCATTGTGTCCTGGAATTCCTGGATGTTTTGGCTCAGGACCTTTTTGCATTTTGCATTTCTTTGACTGTTGAATCAATGTTTTCTATGGTATCTTCAGCACTTGAGAATTTTTTCTTCTATCTCTTGTATTCTGTTGTTGATGCTTGCATCTATGACTCCTGAATTCTTTCCAAGATTTTCTATCTCCAGAGATGTCTCACTTTGTGATTTCTTTATTGTTTCTCCTTCCATGTTTAGATCCTGGATGCTTTTCTTCAATTCCTTCACTTGTTTGTGTTTTCCCATAATTCTTTAAGGGATTTTTGTGTTTCCTCTTAAGTGCCTCTACCTGTTCTCACATGCTCTCCTGTATTCCTTTAAGGGATTTTTGTGTTTCCTCTTTAAGGGCTTTTACCTTTTCACCCATGTTCTCCTTTATTTCTTTAAGGGAGTTATTTTTGTCTTTCTTGATGTCCTCTAACAGCATTGTGATATGAGACTTTAAATCCAACTCTTGCTTTTCAAGTGTGTTGGGTTATAGTGGATTTGCTCTGGTGGGAGAACTGGGTTTTGATGATGCCAAGTTGCCTTGGCTTCTGTTGGTAGGGTTCTTGCACTTGCCTTTTTGCCATCTGGTAATTTCTGGTGTTAGTTGGTCTTGCTGTCTCTGACTGGAGTTTGTCCCTCCTATGGACTTGTAAGCCTGTGTCTGTTCTCCTGGGAGACCAACTCTCTTCTCGCAGGGTCTGTGCACAGAAGGTTGTGGAGCTGTCTGGTTCCCTGCTGCAAATGGTGGCCGGAAGGGAAAACTCCTGTCCCAGCAACTCCACTGATCTTGTTCCCTGTGTGCTCCTAGCTGCACCCCTCCAGACAGAAGGTGGAGATCTCCAGATTGCTCTTTCTAGCTCTATGAAGAATTGATTTGGAATTTTGATGGGGATTGCATTGAATCTGTAGATTGCTTTTGGCAATATGGCCATCTTCACTACATTAATCCTGCCTATACATGAGCATCAGATATCTTTCCAACTTCTGAGAACTTCTTTGATTTCTATCTTCTTAGACTTGAAGTTCTTGTCATATAGATCTTTTACTTGCTTAGTTAGAGTCACACCAATGTATTTTATACTATTTGTGACTATTGTGGAGGGAGATTTTTCCCTAATTTCTTTCTCAGCCTGTTTATCTTTTGAGTAGCAGAAGGCCACTGTTTTGTTTCAGTTAATAATGCATCAAGCCACATTGCTAAAGTTGTTTATCAGGTTTAGGAGTTCTTTGGTGCAATTTTTGGGGTCACTTAAGTATACAATCATATCATCTGCAAATAGGGATATTTTGACTGCTTCCTTTCCCATTTGTAACCTTTGACCTCCTCTTGTTGTCTTATTTCTCTAGCTAGGACTTTAGTACTATATTCAATAGGAAGGGAGAGAGTGGGCAGCCTTCTCTAGTCCCTGATTTTAGTGGGATTGCTTCAAGGTTCTCTCCATTTAGTGTGATGTTGGCTACTGCTTTGCTGTATATTGCTTTTACTATGTTTAGGTATGGACCTTGAATTCCTGATCTTTCCATGACTTTCATAATGAAGTGGTGTTTGATTTTGTCAAATGTTTCTCAGCATCTAATGGATCATGTGTTTTTTTTCCCTTTGAGTTTGTTTATATAGGGGATTACATGGTGGATTTCCCAATATTGAACCAGCCCTGCATCTGTGGGATAAAGCCTACTTAATCATGACAGATGATCATTTTTATGTTCTCCTGGTTTCAGTTTGCAGGAATTTAATAGTTGCAAGATATTTCCTATCAATTCACATTGAGGTAGTGAGAGGCCAGTGATTGGAGGGGAGATAGGAGGAGGAGCTAAGAGAAGTGAGGGGCAGAGAAAGGCTGGGTGGACCAGATGAATGGAGGAGAGGAGGAGACACATACAGATGTTTTCATGTATTTCTGGTGTTTTGGAAAGGTTAGAAATATTGGGATAATACTTTTAACACTTTAAATTGGTAGAACAATATTGGCAGTTTCTTATACATAAATGTATTTGGTCAACTATTCATGCTTAAGGGTCATGCTTTACAAGATACTTGGAAAGAGAAGTCCAGACAAGTATGGTAGAAGTGTGGGATTCCCGCCATTTGCAAAGTCTTTGGTGGAGAGGAAACACAGCTGGGATGCTCTGAGAGCTAGCTGAAAGTGAGAGTCACCCTGAGCAGGACACACCGAGATTTGGTGCAAAGGCTTTGCAGGATGGTACTCTTTATTAATTATTACCCACTATATTTTATTGAGTATTATGGCATCAATATTCATAGGTGAAATTGTTTTGATGTCCTCTTTCGTTGTTGGTTCTTTGTGTGGTTTGGGTATCAGAGTAATTGTGGTTTCATAGAATGAATTGGGTAGTGTTCCTTCTGTTTCTATTTTGTAGAATATTTTGAAGAGTATTGGTATTCGGTCTTCTTTGAAGGTCTAATAGAACTCTGCACACAATCCATCTCGTCCTGAACTTTTTTGGTTAGGAGACTATTAATGACTGCCTCTATTTCCTTAGGAGTTATGGGACAGTTTAGATCATTTATCTGTTCCAGATTTAACTTTAGTATCTGTTTAGAAAATTGACCATTTCATCCACATTTTTAAGTTTTGTTGATTATAGGCTTTTGTAATATGATCTTCTGATGTTTTGGATTTCTTCAGTTTCTGTTGTTATGTATCCCTTTTCATTTCTAATTTTGTTAATTTGGATACTACCTCTGTGCCCTCTGGTTAGTCTGGTTATCAGTTTATCTAGCGTCTTGATTTTCTCAAAGAACCAGTTTCTGATTTGGTTGATTCTTTCTACAGTTCTGTTTGTTTCTACTTGGTTGATTTCAGCCTTGGTTGTATTTGCTTCTTTTTCTTCTAGAGCTTCCAGATGAACTATCAAACTGCTAGTGTATGCCATCTTCAGTTTCTTTTTGGAGTCATTCAGAGCTATGAGATTTCCTCTTAGCACTGCTTTCATTGTGTCCCATAAGATTGGGTATGTTATAGCTTCATTTTCATTGAACCCTAAAAAGCCTTTACTTTATTTCTTCCTTGACCAAATTATCATTGAGTAGAGGGTTGTTCAGCTTTCATGAGTATGCAGGCTTTCTATTGTTTATGTTGCTATTTAAGACTAGGCTTAGTCCATGGTGATCTGATAGGATGCATGGTATTATGTCAATCTTCTTGTATCCGTTGAGGCCTGTTTTGTGACTGATTATATGGTCACTTTAGTAGAAGGTACCATGAGGTGCTGAGAAGGTATATTCTTTTGTTTTAGGATAAAATATTATATATATGTTAAATTCAGTTTGTTCACATTTTCTGTTAGTTTCACTGTATCTCTGTTTAGGTTCTTTTTCCATGATCTATCCATTGATAAGTGTGGAGTGTTGAAGGCTTTCACTAATATTGTATGAGGTGCAATGTGTGCTTTGAGCTTTAGTAAAGTTTCTTTTATGAATGTAGGTGACCTTGCATTTGGAGCATAGATGTTCCAAATTGAGAGTTCTTCTTGATAGATTTTTCCTTTGATGACTGTGAAGTGTCTGTCCTTAATTTTTTTTTGATAACTTTAGGTTGAAAGTCAGTTTTATTCAAAGTTAGAATGACTACTCCAGATTGTTTCTTTGAACCATTTGCTTGGAAAATTGTTTTCTAGCATTTTACTCTGAGGTAGTGTCTGTCTTTGTCACTGAGGTGGGTTTCCTGTATGCAGTAAAGTGTTGGGTCCTGTTTATGCATCCATTCTGTTTGTCTATATCATTTTATTGGGGAATTGAGTCTACTAATATTAAGAGATATTAAGGAAAAGTGAATGTTTCTTCCTATTAATTTTGTAGTTAAAGTTGGAATTATGTTTATGTGACTTTCTTCTTTTTGGTTTGTTAAAAGAATATTATTTCTTACTTTTTCTAGGGTTTAGTTTCCCTACTTGTCTTAGAGTTTTCCATTTATTATTCTTTGATGCGCTGAATTTGTGGAAAGCTATTATGTTAATTTGTTTTTGTCATGGAAAACTTGGTTTCTCATCTATGGTAATTTTGAGTTTTGCTAGGTATAGTAGACTGGGCTGGCCCTTGTGTTCTCTTAGGGTCTCTTATGACATCTGCCCAGGATCTTCTGTCTTTTACAGTCTCTAGTGAGAAGTCTGGTGTAATTCTGATTGGTCTGCCTTTATATCTTTTTCCCTTTTTCCCTTACAGCTTTTAATATTCTTTCTTTGGTTTGTGAATTTGGTTTTTTGATTATGTGACAGGAGGAGTTTCTTTCTTGGTCCAATCTATTTGTAGTTCTGTAGGCTTATTATATGTCCATGGGCATCTCTTTCTTTAGGTTAGGGAAGTTTTCTTCTATAATTTTTGGAAGATATTTACTGGCCCTTTAAGTTGGGAATCTTCATTCTCTTCTCTACCTACAATCCTTAGGTTTGGTCTTCCCATTGTGTCCTAGATTTCCAAGATGTTTTGGGTTAAGACCTTTTGCATTTTGCTTTTTTTTTCTGTTGTGTCAATGTTTTCTATGCTATCATCTGCACCTAAGATTCTCTGTTCTATCTCTTGTATTCTCTTTGTGATTCTTGTATCTATGACTCCTGATTACTTTCCTAGGTTTTCTATCTCCTAACTTGTCTCCCTTTGTAATTTCTTCATAATTTCTACTTCCATTTCTAGATTCTGGATGCTTTTGTTCAATTCCTTTACCTCTTTGGTTGTGTTTTCCTGTATTTCTTTAAGGAATTTTTGTGTTTTCTCTTTAAGGGCTTCTACCTGTTTAGCTGTGTTCTTGTTTATTTCTTTAAGGGAGTTATTTATGTCCTTCTATAGTCCTCCATCAGCACCATGAGTTGTGATTTTTTAAATCAAAATCTTGCTTTTCCAATATGTAGGTATATTTAGGACTTGCTTTGGTGGGAGAACTGGGTTCTGATGATGCCATTTAGCCTTGTTTATTGTTGGTATAGTTACTTGTGATTGCTTTTTGCCATCTGGTTATCTCTGGTATTAGTTGGTCTTGCTGTCTCTGACTAGAGCTTGTCCCTCCTGTGAGTCTGTAAGCCTGTGTCAGCATTTGTGGGAGACCAGCTCTCTCCTGGCAAGACCTCTATACAGGGGGTTGTGGAACAGCCTTAGATCCTGGGTGCAGATCGTCACCAGAAAGGAAAGATCCTGTCCCAACTGCTCTACTGTTCCTGTGCCCTGTGCATTCCTGGACAGTCCTACTTTGTACAGTTATTGGAGAAAATGTGGCTTTCTCACCTCTGAACCCAGGAGTGAGAGCACTCCTGGGAGAACAGCTCTCTCCTGGAGAGACCTGTGAACAGCAATCTGCATATCTTTATGTGTCATGAGTGAATTGCTTCTGACAGTGTAAGCAGGCATCTACAACTTAGAGCACATTCTAAGAGGTTGTAAAACAATTAACCAAAGGTCATAAAAAGGTAACTTAGGATTTACTGTAGGTGCAAAGACAGAAGATAAAATATTGACTACATTTATATATACAAAACGTCACTAATAACTTAATCACAAAAGTTATGGTTTATAACTTTCTATGAACCTGTTTAACTTCTGACAGATAATGAATGTTTAGCCAAATAATTGCTCTTAATGGATACATATGTATATATTCTCTGTTGAAATTTTCTTATTTGATTTAAGATTTGAATTTATGTGTAAACATCTGGAAAATCTTTTACTAGGTGATCATGTATTCTGAAAATGTATAAGTGCTAAGGACAAAGAAAGGAGACAGAACTGACCTGAACTTAAGTAGAAGTTAGAAGTAAGAGCATACATAGCTTTTGGAATAAGGGCATTATTACTGTTATGTCCAATCAGGAGAAAAGAATAAGATTAAGAGAAGAGAGCAGAGAGAACATTTTAGAAAACTCAAGTGAACATTCCTTTTTTCCCCTTTTTTATTAATTATTTTTGTACACTCCATATTTTATTCCCCACCCCACCAACCCCTGTTCAAGAAAGAGAGACAAGTGAACATTATTAGAATAATTTTTTTGGAGATCATTTAGGGAGAAAGTTTGGAGGAGAAATTTTGGAGAAACATTTCAAGAACTGAAGAAGTTAGAAATAAAGGCTAAAATCAATTTTCAATGTGTTCCATTTTTTTCTTGCAACTTCACCTAACAGGCTGAGAGTTAGAGGCATGCAGTTCCTGCAGAAATAGAACAAAGGCTACTTTTCTTTTTTTTAATTTTTCTATATTTTTTATTTACATTCTGAATGATTTCCTCTTTCCTGTTTCCTCCCTCCCTGAAAGTCCCATAAGCCCTCTTCCCTCCCCCTGTTTCCCATTCAACCCCCTAAAAGGCTACTTTTCTTAATCTCCTGCTGTTTTGTGATGAGGTATCAAACACCAGAGACTGCAAAGTGTCTTAAATTTCCGATAGGTAAATGTTTTATTATTATATACCAACCCTACATATCTCCTACGAGCAAGTCTTACTCCAGCTTATGCTCTTCTCCCTCCACTACTTCAAGAGGAACCAAGAAGAAAGAAGAACCACCAGGGATGGTACCCTGGCAGATTTAAATTCTTTCTTTATCATGTCCCTTTTGGCCATGGTGTTTCTATCACAATAAAATGTAATCTAGGACAACCCTCCTGAAATATAATGCTCATTTAACCAATTAGTAAGAAGGGCTTAACAAGAAAAAAGGTTGATGCTTGAAGCCAACCATCAGATTGATAACAGGGCCCCCAGTAGGCTATCTGGGCAAAGGACTGAAGAAGTGGATGGTGATTACAACCCTACAGGAATAACATTGGCTAGCCAGACCACTCAGTGCTCCCAGGCACTAGACCACCAAGAGTATACAGGTTGAGATCCATTGCTCCAGATACATATGTAGCAGAGGATGAGCTAGTCTGACATCAATAGTCACAAAGGCTTATTATTTGTGACTTATCACACTTAAACCTTACAGACACGTAACACAACTATTTTTCTTTCTCTAAGGTTCCATCTTATGTAAATGATCATGACCTCATTTTTGTAAATATAGTGTCTGGGGAGGAGATGACATTCATGGTCCCTTCTCTGAGTTTATTTTGTCTCCCTTTGCTAGTGATATGATGCAATGCTGAAGATCATAGACATTTGTGAATGCTTCTCTAGAAACAGGTTTAGGCAGTATGAATACTCTAATGCAGTTCTTTAATAAAGTTGCCACTCTCTGGAAGAATAGCACCTTATATTCTTTGTTATGTGGAAGCATAACACATATGGAAGCAAATTTTCTGTGGAATCCCCTGCTATTTACCATTGTATTCTGATAAATCTTTGGTTAACTGAGCATTTCATAAAGTCTCCCACCATGTACCATAATAATGATAGGTTATTTAATACTGATGTATTAAAAACCTGCCAAGGTTAATATTTCTTATATTTATATCTTATATCATTTATACTTTTTACATTTATATATTTATATTTATATTTATAAAGAAATTAAAAATCTATGCACCCAACCCATAGGGAAAGAATTTCAGATGTCTGAATGTCAAAAAAAGGCTCTTTATCTTCTCATAGATTTAAAAGAAAAGAAAATTGTAGTTTGCATATCTGACCACTGAGAATTATTCACAATGCTGAGTAGATACCAATGCCTAGCACAGAACATTTACTGATGTGTCACATTAACTAAAAGATACAGTTGACTCATCCTAACTCAGTAGATAACAATTAACAGGCTTATGTTCTGAATATAAGACTATTCTCTTGGGATAATAACAAAACTAGAACATATTCCTTAAGTAAGGATAATGTCTTGATGAGGTCTGGACTTTATGAAATTTATTAATCAAGAGACACAATACCAACTGTTGTGATTCTAGACTAATCCTATGCCATCTTCATAAGATACAAACCAGTAGTTTTTACTCACCGAAACGGGAGTGGGTTGTGGAGGAGTAATGGGGATGTGGAATATCATTTGAGATGTAAACAAATGGAAGGATTGAAAAAAAAAACCTGTCACAGGAGTAAAAAATAAGCAAAAGAAAAACAAAAAAACAAAGGAAAATGTTTAAACATTTTGGAAAAAAAAAAAAAGAAAGGGAAAGACTCTCCTAGATGCATAGGAAAGAATGAACAGGGCAGTTCCATATTATTTCCTTACCAAGTTTCAGAAGTTGAAGTTTTCTCAATTAAGAAAATTAAATTCTCTTTCATTCTTGTTAGAGTTAAATGAAAATCTATCCCATTCATAGTCCTCTGTGTTTCATAGCCACAATAAACTTGTCCAAGTTCACAGAGAATTATAAGTGAACCACAAATTAGCAAAAACAACAATAATAAAAACAACATCAAACAAGGTCCACTCTTTTAATTTCTCAGGAAAATCTGTGTCTTTTAACTCCAAGTTCCAAGACATTTATTTAAAAATGGTCTCTAGGGTATGTTAGATCTACTCAATAGAGTCAATATTTGTTAGCTACTTTTCTCACTGTTGCTATTTTAGAGTTACTATAGCTTCCTTTCCCTGAGTGTGAGACTCTAAATGGTTAATGAATAAGACAAGCAGCAGAAGCAATATTAATACCCCAGTGCACAGAATAGGAGCCTTGTTCAGGATACCTTGTACAGCTAGACAAGACGGTGATCAGAGATTCATGAATCCCAGATGCATAACCAGGAAAGAATTTTGTTCATCATCTACCATGAGGTCTATGGATCCTCAAAACTGGCCTTCACACATGCCCCCAGGATTGATCCCCACTAATACTCCTTCTGGCTCTACAAACAACAGCAACATAGTGTCCTGGGGCAAAAAAAAAAAACAATAAAACAAAACAAAACAAAAAAAGCAATACTGGAGAGATTGTTCATACCACAGCTCCAGCTGGAATCTAACTATAGATTCCACAAACATGAAAACCAGACACCCCAGGACTCCCAGGGACTAAACCATCAACCAAGGGATACACATGGTTCCAGCCAAAAATGTGGCAGAGGAATGCCTTGTTGGGCATCCATGGGAGGAGTGGTCCTTGGTCAGGTGAAGGCTCAATAGATGCCCCAACAAGAGGAAATCAAGGCGGGGGGGGAGGTGGAAGTGGGTTGGGTGGAGGGGTATATAGTTGTAGGCAGGGAGTAGGAGGAGGGGTTGGGGGGTATTGGGGAGGGGGGAAACTGGGAAAGGTTTTACCACTTGAAATGTAAATGAAGATTATATTTAATTAAAAGAAGCAATTAATTGTTTTGGTTGTCATTATTAAGTTCAGAAAGCTAAATAGGATTGTAAGGAACCTCAGGTGACTAATGCAAACATGCTAAGGATAAAGCCTGGCCCCTCCTTCTTCACCAAAGTCAGAGTAAAAGTAGAAAAAGAAGAAAAGCAATTCCTATGTCCATGATATGCCTTCTGGTGCTGATATGTCCAGTGAGTATGAAGATGGTACATACACTGGACTGTGCAGTCCAACATAGAGACCCACAGGATTAAATAACAGAAATTCATTCTCTTACACCTTATAAGGCTTAAAAGTCCAAGGTCAAGTAGCAGCAGGTATTAATTTTATACCTGCAAATCAGATTATCTTTACATTTGGCCACTTGCATATATGGTTCTCACAGAACTTCCCCTGCTACCTGTGATCAGTAATGTAGAACCCATTATTGCTTCTTTTTCTGAGCACACTAATACCATGGAGTTAGCTGACATCTATATCATCCAACATGAACTACATTTCTTCCTAAACTGATACTCCACATATACTTAAATGAAGAACAAAGATTCACCAATAAATCAGGAGTCATAAGTAAGTTCTTTAAATATATGACTGAGAAATCAGAGAGTTGAAAATGAAATGCCAGAGCTTCCAGCTGACATTGAAGGAAAAAATATTGAGTAAATATTATGATTTAGCACCTAAATATCATTCCACATGGCTCTGATCAGCGTACAGTCCCTGTTCAACTTGACACTTTAACTTTCTCAATAGTTTAATCTGGCTTCTCTGCTGTTTAGGGGATTGTCTGGTATGGCCAGATCATAAAATAATGTAATTATTTGTCACTTTCCTTTCTCCCTTTATTGATTGTTCTCACACACACACACACACACACACACACACACACACTATATATATATATATATATATATATATATATATATATATATATATATATCATATTCTTAAGAACATAAGTACAATTTGCACAGACTGTTTAATGTTACTTATCTGTGTGTTTCAGGACTTATCTTTTGAAGTTGGATAAATAACAGGTGCACAATTCCTAATAAATGAATATTTATTCCAAAATGAGCATTCTATTTAGCATCACAGAATCTTTTCTTTATAACAGAGGGATACAGAATATCACCACCAATCAAAATGTATACTTATGAACCCATGATCCAAGGATATACCTCTAAGGATATACATTATACATTATACCTCCTGCGTCTAAGGCTCAGGGATCATTGCAGAAGAGGATAAGAATTGATTGTAAGAGCTATAGACTCATGATCATTGCATCCTTGGCAATGTCAGAAGCCACACTCATGAATCTTACTAATATGACATTTTCCTAATTCTGGGCTAAAAATAGGCAAGATCAATATCCATGGTAATCTTAATGAGGAAATTTCAGAAGGCCACAGATATGCACTGCTATGATTTTCAGATAACATTCCCAATGAACTAAAGGGCAATCTGGAAGGGATTGGATAATGTGTCAGTGCTTCTTATGCTATGTACCTCAGTACAGTCTTATGCCTCCCTCCCAGATAATTTTCAAGTAGTCAACCCTGAGAACCACAATATCTGAACCAGTTAGTAGATCATTTGAAGTTACCCATTCTTGTACAAAAATACCTTATGAGTATATGCTCTAATAGGGGTAATCAAAGTAAGCTTTTAAACTACTACTTCTCTTTTCATTATTTAATTTTTTATTCACTTTATATCTTTATCACTGACCACACTTCCTGGTTCTCCCTCACACAGTCCCTTTTCTTATCCTCTGAGACAGTGGAAGGCCCCACTAGTTGTCCCTCAAACTTGGAACCTCGAGTCTCTGCAAGGATAGGCACATCTCTCATGCTGAGGCCAGACTTGACAGCCCAGTTAAGGGAATAGGAGCCACAGTCCAACAACAGACTTAGGGACAGTCCCCTCTCCATTTGTTGGGGAGCCCACATGAAAACTGAGCTGCACTTCTGCTACAATATGTTTGGGGTCCTAGTTCAAGCCCATATATGTTCTTTGGCTGGTGATTCAGGCTCTCAGAGCCACACAGATGTCCAGGAGAGTTGATACTCTTTTTTTTTTCTTTTCTTTTTTTTTAAATTTTATTTTATTTTCAAAGTTTTAAGATTTTTTTTTATTTACATTCCAAATCATTTCCCCTTTCCCAGTTCCTCCCTCCCCGAAAGTCCCATAAGCCCCCTTCCCTCCCTCTTTTCCCCATTCAACCCCCTCTCACTTCTCTGTCTTGGCATTCCCCTACATCCAGTCTTTCCAGGACCAGGGGTCTCTCCTTCCATCTTCTTCGAAATCTATTGATATGCCAATTGTGTCTAGGGTATTCCTAGATTCTGGGTTAATATCCCCTTATCAGTGACTGCATACCATGTGTGTTCTTTTGTGATTGGGTTACCTCACTAAGGATGATATTTTCAAGTTCTGACCATTTGCCTAGGAATTTCGTGAATTCATTGTTTTTAATTGCAGAGTAGTATTCCATTGTGTAAATATACCACATCTTCTGAATCCATTCCTCCATTGAGGGACATCTGGGTTCTTTCCAGCTTCTGGCTATTATAAATAAGGCTGCTATGAACATAGTGGAGCATGTGTCCTTATTGCATGCAGGTAAAGCCTCTGGGTATATGCCCAGGAGTGGTATAGCCGGATCCTCTGGGAGTGTCATGCCCAGTTTTCTGAGGAACCACCAGACTGCTTTCCAGAGTGGTTGTACCAGCTTGCAATCCCACCAGCAGTGGAGGAGTGTTCCTCTTTCTCCACATCCTCGCCAACAACTGCTGTCTCCTGTGTTTTTGATCTTAGCCATTCTGACTGGTGTGAGATGGAATCTCAGGGTTGTTTTGATTTGCATTTCCCTAATGACTAAGGATGGTGAACATCTCTTTAGGTGCTTCTCAGCCATTAGATATTCTTCAGGTAAGACTCTTTGTTTAGCTCTGTACTCCATTTTTAATAGGGTTACTTGCCTCTCTGGAGTTTAACTTCTTGAGTTCTTTGTATATATTGGATATTAGCCCTCTGTTGGATGTAGGGTTGGTAAAGATCATTGATACTCTTAATCTTCCTGTGGAGTTCCTATTCCCTCCAGGTCCCTCAATCTTTCCCTCAATTCTTCCATAAGATTCTGTAATCTCAGTCCAATATTTGGAGTTTTTCTTCTAGTATCACCTTCAGGGATAGATTAGCAGAAAGATTCTGTTTAAATTTGAATTTGTCATGAATTATCATAGTTTTTCCACCTGTGGTGATTTAAAGTTTTGCTGGGTATAGAAGTCTGGGCTGACATATATGATCTCTTAGGGTCCACAAGGCATCTGCCTAGGCCCTTTTGACTTTTAGAGTTTCTGTTGAGAATTCAGATATAATTCTGATTTTTCATTTTTACTTTGCAAATTTAGTATTCTTTCTTTGTTCTGAAATTCAGTGTTATGAGTATGATCAAGCATGAATTCCTCACACAATTGATGATATTCTGTTATTCTTGAGACAAGAGACTAGCATAATTGTCCTCAGAAATGTTTCACCCAGAATCTGACTGAAATAGATGTAGAGACCTACAGCCAAATATTGAACTGAGATTGAAGAGTATTATGGAAGAATTGAGGGAAGGACTGAGGAACCTGAAGAGAATAGGAACACCACTGGAAAATCAAGACAGGCAACTATTCATGCTTGTAAGTCTACAGGGAAATGAGAGTCTTACTATTCAGTGTTCTCTTATTATTCCATTTTGACATCTCTTCCTTAAAATGTTATTTACATTACACAAAAACATCACATAGCAGACAGGTGGTACCTGTGGTGGAGAATGCCACCTTAACTAACACCCCTCTAAGGTCTTCACTATGAACTGTTCTGTGTCCTTTAGCTCTCTCCTCCTTTACTTACTTCTATCAAAATACAAAAATTATGTTCTCCAGACAAGCAACACATGTGACAGTTGGGTGACACCATCTGGGTGGCTTTTGTTCAGGGCTGTATCACTGTGGAGGATGCTATAGAACTTTTTGACTGTAATACACACCCACATCCTCAACCTCCACTCTATTGATTTTCAGTGTGAAATCTGTTCCTGACCCACTGCCACTGAACCTGTCTGAGAAAGCTGATGCATGGGTGGACATCATTTGGATCAGGAACTGAGGAGACTGACCTAGCCTCTGCAGAAACTACTTCAAGTATGTCTTACCATCATTATGTACAAGATTCTTACTAGACCTGCAGGAGATGGAAGCTGATTCTCCAGGAGTGACAGAATTAGAGAGTTCATCCTGAGTGATCACAATATCCCCACTGACTCCTAAAATGAGAGAAATGAAAGGTATGCACAAACATTTGGTATTTTCAAATGATTTTTCCTTCCTTTATTTATTTCCTATTTATTGTGTTCCTGAATTTCATTCATATTTCAAAAAAAACTGAACTTAAAATACCTATGTAAAGAGAGCATAGAAACTCTCTAGGAATCATCTGAACCATCAGCTTTGGTAGATGTAAGAGTAGTCACAAAAGCTTAGGTTCACGCATGAAACCTTACGGACACATAACTAGCATGAAAAACTGGTAATCTCAGACATGAACAGAGTCTACATCTGCATCTGCATCTGCATCTGCATCAGCAGAGCACCAGAAATCTCCATTCCCCACATTCCCCTTCATTTTCTTTGTTTCTTTACTTACCAGGGATTCAGAGTACAAGCATCCCTAGGAGCTGAACAGAATACCTCATACTGAAAACTTGATAGGAAGAATCCTGAATATTAAAGACAGAAAGAGGGGCTAGCATTTGTCTTGAACTTGCAAGGAGAGGTTGACCATAAGGAGCATTTTGCAAATCTGTTGATTAATCCAGCTGTATGAAAACTACCAAGGGTAAGTAAAACCCACTCTTATGTGTAGAGTAATCTAAAGTGTCTCCTTTATTTTTAAATAAATAGATGTGGAGAAAGAGGAACACTCCTCCACTGCTGGTGGAATTGCAAGCTCCTACAACCACTCTGGAAAGCAGTCTGGCGGTTCCTCAGAAAACTGGGCATGACACTCCCGGAGGATCCGGCTATACCACTCCTGGGCATATACCTAGAGGCTTTACCTCCATGCAATAAGGCCACATGCTCCACTATGTTCATAGCAGCCTTCTTTATAATAGCCAGAAGCTGGAAAGAACCCAGATGTCCCTCAACAGAGGAATGGATTCAGAAGATGTGGTATATTTACACAATGGAATACTACACTTCAATTAAAAGCAATGAATTCACGTAATTCCTAGGCAAATGGTCAGAACTTGAAAATATCGTCCTTAGTGAGGTAACCCAATCACAAAAGAACATACATGGTATGCAGTCACTGATAAGGGGATATTAACCCAGAATCTAGGAATACCCTAGACACAATTGGCATATCAATAGATTTCCAAGAAGATGGAAGGAGAGACCCCTGGTCCTGGAAAGACTGGATGTAGGGGAATGCCAAGACAAAGAAGCGAGAGAGGGTTGAATGGGGAAAAGAGGGAGGGAAGGGGACTTATGGGACTTTTGGGGAGGGAGGAACCGGGAAAGGGGAAATGATTTTGAATGTAAATAAAAAAAATCTTAGAAAATAAAATAAAATTAAAAAAAATAGATTCAATTCCTATTACCTAGAGGATATATGGACACCCTCGTAAATGATTAGATATACATAAATTCCAGTCATAAACCATCTACAAGTCCAAGGCATGCCTATTTGATTCAGACTGAAATTTCATGCAGGTGTGTGTCTTGAAGTGATTCTTTGAATAAGAAGTAATTATATCCTATGATAAGCAAGACAAAAAGAAAAAAGAAATAAAATTAATGGCCTTCTCTAAGGAAAGGTGAGAGTAGGAGAAAATTTTTTCATAATATTATAAACATGAAAATTCCCTGTAACAACTCACACAATCTATTATTAATAATATCCTCTCGTACATCCTCAATGTAAGTGTATACCATATAAGTCAAAGTATTCACCATTTCTTATAATGTAGCAATTGAGTTGTTCTAAGAGGCTGAGTCACTTGCATCCTGAGTTTGTTACCCAAAACTCACAAATGAGTTACCCTAGTTTGTTCTCTGATCACTCTTCGACCATGGCAGGCATATGCATATGCAAAGATGCACACAATAAAGACATAAATACTGTTTTAAAGAATGCCCTATTGGTAATGAGATACAGTATACTACATGTACTTCATCTACTCTGGTTTTGAATACTGTTTTGAGAGGTCTACTAAAATATATTTTTTCCCTTATAAAAATCTAGTTTTTTCACGGTTATCTTTGTGGTATTTCAATTACTTCGTTGGTATGTAGTTGGAGCAGATACAATTAATATGCACATTTTAAGAGTGTATTTCTGTGTATTACATTAGCAAGATTGCAATGAAATGGAAATTTGAGGGTGCTTTGGAAAGTTGGTTGGATGGTGTTTTGCTAGGGCAAATATGTGAAGGAATGTTTCCTTTCATTAAAGTGGACACAGGTGTGAAAGGCTAAGACAGACTCATTAAGGAATGTTTTGCTGAAGCAGATACAGGAGAGAGGATGCTCTGCTAAAGCAAGCACATGAAAATACATGTTGTAAAGGATTCTTTGCTAAGGACATGCATGTATTGGTCCACCTTATATTGCATAGTTGAGCTGCCAGGACAGAGAAGCGAGAGGGGGTTGAATGGGGAAAAGAGGGAAGGAAGGGGGCTTATGGAACTTTCGGGGAGGGAGGAAACGGGAAAGGGGAAATGATTTGGAATGTAAATAAAAAAGCTTAGAAAATAAAAAAAAAAAGGAGTTCAACTCCAGAATTGTTTCCATTAGGAACACTGTACTTCTTTGGTGAAATGACCTACAGGAGCCTCAGATTTAACACTGACCTTCTAACTTTACTCCTATTAGTTTGTCAAATAACCCTGCAATTAAAATAAATTGCTAAAGCCAAAGAAATATATAAAATTGTAGATATAGTAGAAAACATGTTAAAATTGAAGATTATTATGAAAATTTTGTATAGATATAATAATGGTAGGCATAAAAGTATTCCTAAGTTGATTGAAAGTGGAATTATAAACATTTTCTGATAAAGTTGAAGATTTACATGGAAAATATTTCTGGTAAAATTGAAGAAATATATATAAAGACATGTTAAAATTGAAGATTATCATGGAAAACTACACAGATAAATGGTAGGTGTAAAAATAATTCTAAGATGATTGAAAGAAAGATTATAAACATTTTCAGGTAAAATTGAAGATTTGCATGGAAAATATTTCTGATGAAATCATCTTCTCTCTGGAGGAGAACAGGTGGGAACACAAAGGGAAGATACTCAGTGGAGCAGCTGGGATGGAAGTCTTTAGGTTGCCATTTGCACCAGGGAGCCAGGTGACTCCACAGCCTTCTGTGCACAGACTCTGCCAGAAGAGAGTTGGTCTCCCAGGAGTATAGACACAGGCTTACAGCTCCACAGGAGGGACAAACTGCAGCCAGAGACAGCAAGACCAACTAACACCAGAGATAACCAGATGGCAGGTAAGCAAAAGAATCCTATCAACAGAAACCAAGGAGACTTGGCAACATCAGAACCCAGTTCTCCCACCACAGCAAGTACAGATACCCCAACACATGGGAAAAGCAAGAGTTGGATTTAAAATCATATCTCATGATGCTGATAGAGCACTTCAAGGACTTAAATAACTCCCTTAAAGACATACAGGAGAACAAGGGTCAACAGGCAGAAGCCCTTAAATAGGTAACACAAAAACCCTTAAAGAATTACAGGAAAACATAAACAATCAAGTGAAGGAACTGATCAAAACCATCCAGGATCTAAAGTTGGAAGTAGAAACAAGGAAGAAATCACAAAGGGAGACAACTCTGGAGATAGAAAACCTTGGAAAGAAATCAGGAGCAATTAGATGCAAGCATCAATAACAGAATATAAAAGATAGAAGAAAGAATCTCAGGTACTGAAGTTACCATAGAAAACATTGACTCAATAGTCAAAGAAAACACAAAATGCAAAAAAAAAAAAAAATTATAACCCAAAACATCCAGGAAATCCAGGAAACAATGAGAAGACCAAACCTAAGGATTATAGGTATAGGAGAGAGCAAAGATTTGCAACTTAAAGGGTCAGTAAATATATTCAACAAAATTATAGAAGAAAACTTCCCTAACAGAAAGAAAGAGATGTCCATGAACATACAAGAAGCCTACAGAACTCCAAACAGACTGGACCAGTCCAGAAAGTCCTCCTAGCACATAATAATCAAAACACCAAATGTAGTAAACAAAGAAAAAATATTAAAATCAGTAAGGGAAAAAGGGCAAGTAGCTTATAATGGCATACCTATAAGAATTACACCAGACTTCTCACCAGAGATGATGAAAGCTAGAAGATACTGGGCAGATCTCATACAGATTTCTTATGTAATCAAGGAAGACTTTATAGAAAAATGTAATTTGAAAAGCTGTATAATCAGTGAATAAAATTTCTCCAAAAATGATTTCAAATATAAATAAAGCCTTCAAAAGACACAGATTTTCAGAGTATGAGAAGCCATACCAAGATGTGCTTTCTCTCTTTCCCATCTCCCTTGAAACAAATGACATACTGTATCTGTTCATTCTTCCCTTCATCACTCTTGTATTCACCCTTCCCAGATTCCACCCTCTGCTGAGTCTGGTTACTGGCACTAATGCAACATTTTAAAATCAAATATAAAAATTATTTGCAAAAGACCATCAAACTGATTGTCTATATTCAAGATTTTAAAACAAGCTCTGACCAACCTAAAAGCTCTTGAAGCATAAAGCCAAAGCTTCTCTCACATTGCTATACCTGCTTCTCTGATGAACCCTGAATGAACTTGAGCTGATGTATGACATTCATGTTGTCTAAAACTATAAAACTTCATGCAACTGCTTCCATGTTGGAACACGGAATTTAGGGTAACCTGTATCTGTGTTCCTGGGCAGCTATTGTTTGTTTGTTTATATTTCTTTCTTGACAGAAATGTGACACAACAACAGCCAGTATCAGTGTTGCTCTTTTGCCACAAGGAAAAACAGGATGTGCAGTCTTTGCTCACATTTAAGACATTTATCTCCCCTGTGTCTGGAATGAAAATCTCCTTGAACTGAGGATCTTTCTGGTTGGCGTTGCCTTTATTTGTTCATGTTCTATTGAATAAGCTCTTCATTCAATGTTCTCTTAGTATCGCAGGCTTTTGATAAACTTCTATTCTTCATCTTTGGAATTCCAAAATTGCCCATACTTTATTCCCATGCCACAACTAACAAGGTGAGAGTCCTTCAATACATGGCTTTTTGTTGGTGCACATTTACCAAGAATTATCCCATGTCATAAAAACAAAGACAAGTATTGCCCCTAGGCCATTTTCTGGAGAGTGGGATTATACCTATCTATATTCATTTCTTTTTTTAAATTTTTTATTAGGTATATTCTTGATTTACATTTCAAATGATTTCCCTCTTACTGGTTCCTCCCTCCCCAAAAGTCCCATATGCCCACTTCCCTCCCCCTGCTCCCCAACCAACCCAATCCAGCCTCCCCTTCCTGGTATTCCCCTACGCTGCCACATTGAGCCTTTCCAGGACCAGGAGCTTCTCCTTCCTTCTTCTTGGTATCCTGAGTGAGATAACCCATTCACAAAAAAAAAATCACACATGATGTGCACTCACTGATAAGTGGATATTCATTTCTTATGTTGGAAAAGGCCCTGTGTTTCACGACCTTGGAAAGAGTGGGAGACAAAAACATCTAAACAATATCAAAGATTTTCATAATGCATGTGTCTGAAAACTTAATGGCCAAAGACAAACAATAATAACTGCAAATAAAAAAATAACTTAAAAATGACTTTGGGTGACATAGATCTGCATCAAACTCTACTATGTGACCATCATTTGTAAAGAGAACCATCTATTCATGGTTACAAGATTCAGAGAGTGAAAATGGTCTTATTATTCAGTGTTCCATTTTCATTCCATTTTGTCTTCCCTTCCTTTACCTGTTACTCACACTATATCAAAAAAAATGACCCAGTAGACAGGTGGTATATGTCATGGAGAACACCACCTCAACTAACACTTCTCTGAGGTCTCAGCTATAAATAATTCAGAGTTCTTCAGCCCTTTTTCTCCCTCTCCACATTCTCCTGATCTTCTATCATCTCCTCCTCCTCCTCCTCCTTCTCTTCTTTTTTCAATCTAAATGTAAAATTTTGTTCTGATATTCCTCAGACAATTAACACATGTGGCAGTTGGGCATCTCAATTGGGGTGGTTTTTGTTCAGGGGTGTATCACTGCGGAGAATACTCTACAACTAATTACAGTAATTACACACCCATATCCTCAGCCTTCACTCTAGCGATTTTCAGTCTGAAATCTGCTTCTGACCCACTGCCACTGAACCTGTCTGAGACTCCTGATGCACGAGTGGACATCTAATACATCAATAGCTGAGGAGACTGTCCTGGCCTCTGCAGAAATAAATTCAAGTATGTCTTCCAATCATTATATAGGAGGCTCTTACTAGATCTGTAGGAGATGGAAGCTGATTCTCTAGAAGTGACAGGATTGGAGAGTTTATCCTAGGTCATAACAATATCCCCACTGACTCCTGAAATGAGATCAATGATAAATTTGCACAAACATAATGATATTTTGTATGATTTTTCCTTCCTGTAATTATTTCCTACTTATTGTGTTCATGACTTTCATTCATATTTCAAATATGCTCAACATAAAATACCTATATAAAGAGAACATTTAAACTCTCTAGGAATCATCTAGACCACTAGCTTTGGTAGTTTTAAGGGTAGCCACTAAAACTTAGGTTCACCATGAAACCTTAGCGACCCATACCTGGCAAACAAAACCCGTGATCTCAGGTATGAACAGCACTTGCATCTACGTCTGCTACAGAAGGGCCCAGAAATCCCCACCCCACCCCAGACATTCTCCTTCTTTATCTAATTATTTACTAAGCAGGGATCCATAGTTCAAGCAGCCCCAGGAACTGAAGAAAGCACCTCATTCTGAGTACTTGATATGAAGAGTTCTGAATGTTCTAGGCAGACAGAGGGACTAGCTTTTGTCTTGGAATGGCAAAAAGTGGAACCTAGGGAGCATTATGCAAATCCACTGGTTAGTACAGCTGTATGAAAGTTAGCTGGGTCAAGTAAAACCCATTCTTATGTGTGGAGTAACATAAAGTATCTCCTTTTTTAAAGAAACAGATACAATTCCTATTGCCTGTAGCATAGGGTAGGTGGACACCCTTAAAAATGACTGGTGTGTTTTGAAATGATTATTTGAATGAGAAGTTAGTAATTATGTTCTATAAGAAACAAGACAAAAAGAACAAAAGGAATAAAATTAATGGCCTCCAAGAAAACATAAGCATGGGAGAATTTTTTTATAAAAATATAAATATGAAAATTCTGTGCAACAATTCACAATATCTATTACTAATACTATCCTGTTGTACATTATCAATGTCAGTGCGTGCCACTTAAGTCAAACTCTTCAGAATTTCTTATGATGTAGTAATTAAGTTGTTTCAAGTGGCTAAGGCACTTGCCTCCAAGCCTTGCTTCCTAAGTTTGATACCCAGAACTCACAAGATCAATTACCCCAGTTTGTCCTCTGATCAGCATTCTACCATATCCAGCATCTTCACATATACATAGACACGATACAGAAGGAAATATTGTATTAAAGAATGTCCTCTGGGTAATGAGATGCAGTATACTGCAAAAAAATTCTTCTACTTTTGTTTAGAGTATTGTTTTGAGAACTCTACTAAAATCTATTTTTCTCTTCATACAGAAGCTAGCTCCTTCGTGGGTGTTCTCATTAACTCCTTCTTTGTGGTATTTCAATTGCTTACTTGGTAGGAAGTTAAGGCTACCTAATGTGCATTGTTCAACAGTGTTTTCCGTGCACCTCAATAACCAAACTGCAATTCAGTGAATGTAATACATCATTACAGTCTTTGCTCATTATGTTTATTTTATAAATCATTATTCAAAAATGTGCTAAAGGCAAAGAATGATGTGTCAGATCTGGAGCAAGAGGCAAATTTCAGATCTATATTGGTTTTATCATGGTACTGCAATCTGAGAAACCCAAGAATCTCACAGCCGTAACAAGCACCATGGAGACTTGAATTGTAAGAAAATAGCACTAATATACCTAATAGTTTTTCTTTCCAACACTATCTATAAAATAATATTTTCCCAAAACATTCTTTGTAATTCCTAAATATTGAGATTAACATTTTATAATAAGATGAAAATTTACAATAACATTTGTATGATGTTAAAATAACTCCTTTTAAGTGTCTAACTATTTTAATATCTTCCTTAGTGAGGTAACCCAATCACAAAAGAACACACATAGTATGCAGTCACTGATAAGGGGATATTAACCCAGAATCTCGGAATACTCATGAAAGTTTCTAATAATCTTTTTCACAATATGTAATATTGAGAAATATATAAAATCTACACACTATTAAAAATTGCTTTTAGTCAAAAGTAATTATTTTTTATTTTGTGTGTTCTTTTTTATAACGAAAACACTATAGTACTTATTCTGAAATTTTCTGTATTGCTCATAGTATAAAAATAATAAACTGACCTGGAGCCACAAGTATTCACAGTATATTGGACAATGGGGTTTCATTATTTGCTACTTTTGTCACTGAGATATATAAGCAATTAATGCATATTTGTCAATCACATTTTAATCCTTTTTACCTGGAAAACAAAGCATCAGGAGCCCAAGGAACTGAGCAGGGGCCCTCATGTTCATGCTGAGTCTTGATTGCAGTGAAAGCTGCACAGAGTTTAACTGGCATATTTGAAGTCCACATGATTGTCCAGTGAATGCATGCAAATCATTGGAAACTAGTGCTGGGCACAGCTGTAAGGCTTACTCATCTCAGCACTTAGCAGTAGTCCAGTGTCCACAAATGTCCAAGGTCAGACCACATATAGGTCTCCAGGGAATGCATTCCTTTTTAAAGTTTTTAAATTATAAATGGCATTTGGAGGTTATTTGAAAATCTCTAATATACCTAAGCTTTATTTTAATTACATATTTCAAAAATATATGGGGACACATAAGAGGAATACCCTGCTATCAGATAATATATAACAGAGAAATAACTATTAAATCTCTAACTCAATGAAATAATTCATATTGGTTTAAAAAATAGTGTGTGTCCTCAATGTATGTTTGAGTTTGGAATAGGCATTTCTTTCAAACAAAATGTTATGTTTTCTAATCAAGACTATTATTAATGAATTAAAAAGAAAGAGTTAACAGCCTTAACCATGCTTATTTAAGTTCCAAACAAGGAAGTATACAGTAGGTGAACATACCACACCTCAATACCAACAACATGTGTCACATAGAGTACTGAATCTATTTTATTTAAGAGACTAATTACAGTTTATCTTGGGCAAACACTACAAACCTTAACAAGCTTTCTTCCTTACCCACCTCTCTGTCTGACCTGATGTCCTTGTGACTAGCAGGTAAAAGATTTTATTAGCAAACAATAAGCTACCACAATCACAAGACTAAGTAAGAATGTTTTTAGATGGTGTATGAAACCTACAGTGGTGACTTTCCCACCTTAATTTAATATTACTGTTATTGGTTCAATTGATGATTTGAAAAGTGGTTCAGTTCATGACTTTCTTTGTTTTATTCGGGGAGGAAGGAACCAGGAAAGGGGAAATCATTGTGAATGTAAATAAAAAAAATATAGAAAATAAAAAAAATAAAAATAAATTAAAAAAAAGAAAATGGTCATCAGAATGTTAGCACGTAGGAACATAGAATTAGGGGTAGCATAATGTGCTTTACTGGGCCAAAGTTATTCATACTTGGCTACAGAGAAAACTAACAATTATACAATTTGATGTAAGAGTTTTGTTTTTATAATGACAACTAGGACTCTTCATAGTGGTGAAGCATGATCTCTTCTAATCCTTGAGGTTTGAGGGTTATTTTTGTTTTATTTTGTTTTGTTTCATTTTGTTTTATTTTGTTTGTTTGAAAGTGTCAATATTACCACAGTGGTAAAGCTCATAGGCTAACAGAAGTGCAAATAAGAAAGCTAAGGAGGATACATAATGGTGTGTTAAGGAATTATTTTCTACTCCATATAACCTAGCAATTTTTTGATCATTATTGTGGTCACAAAATAATTTAATAATTTTATTTATAAAATGTGTCTAAGATTAGGATGAATGTATTTATCAACTTTTTCTTTTCATGGTTTATTGTTCTGATCATACTCACAACCTATTTTTCTGATGATATTTCTGCCCTACCAAACAAGTAGATAATAAAAAGTAGTTCCTGAGGTTAGGCTAGAAGATATAACAATAGCTAATGGTATTGAATCTTTCTTCAGAACAATTCTTATGAGTTTTTAAATTCAAAATATTTAAATATGCATTTAAAGACAAAACAGATATGCATCTACAGTTCTGGTAAAATTGTGATCCCTTTTATTTTTGTCCTCATCATGCTTCTGCAACATGGTCACTGTTGGTTAAGGGTATAAAATAACTTTAAGAGATGTTTGTGTCTACTGGCTACAGGTTTTTAGCATTTAATTCTCCCTTCCGTTAAATATGGATAAATTACATCCAAATTACAAAGATATTATTTTGTAAATACAAACGTATTATTTTGTAAATACAAACATTTTAATAATTTTAAGGATTTTTATAATTATAACTTTTCTAAAAACAAAAAGGTAATATTATTTTGAATATTTATTATAACCAGCCATACATAAAATTAAACCGATCTATCTATCTATCTATCTATCTATCTATCTATCTATCTATCTATCTATCTATCTATCTATCTATCCATATATGTGCGTGTGTGTGTGTACATATAAAAGCACTGTATACAAACACACACATACACAGACACAGACACACAGACACACACACACACACACACACACACACACACACACACACATATATATATGTAGTGAGTTTGTCTTATCTTCTAAATTAAAAAACCACCATCTTCATGTATATATACACACATTTGTGTGTGTGTGTGTGTGTGAGTGTGTGTGTATGTACACAGAGCTTTAGTCCTACATTCTTTTGTTTGTTTGTTTGTTTTGCTTTGTTTATTTGTTTTGTCTTATCTTCTAAATTAAAAAAAACTAGCAATTTCATACTTTTGGCTGTTCTGATATAAAATGTTTTCTTCAGAACTTCTTAAATTTCAGTATTCCTTCAGAAAACATAAAGAATTTTCAGTGTGACTGTTTCTTGATAACCTACAATCACATTAGGAACTCCAATTGTCTGTAAATAAGCCCGATAAACTAATTAGTAACCCAGGGAAAACTTTAATAAACCTGAACTTTGGTTTGTCATGGTGACAATCCTTGTGAAAAGGGGATATATATTACTTTGTTTAACCATCAAGGGAGAAAAATCTCACAGTAAGTAGTAAATCCATTTCTTAATGTTAGTGTATCTCATACTGCTATGAAAGATGAATTTGAGAAAGATGTAATACCACAATTATTTTAGTAAAAACCAAATATTTATACATGAATATTATATGGGTAGAAGTTTCCAGAGTAAAAAATTGATTTAAAAAGATTATAAAGCTTTTGCAAATTATAAAGTGCTGAATAAGTTATTTAAAATATGTAAAGCATAAGACTAAAGATATTGAAGTTTCTAATGTCTAAGTTTAACAATTACAATCACTCACAAAATGTATGTCCATCAAATGCTTATTTAGAAATACATGACTATTAAAACTTAATAGTATTTTCAGACAGCTTCTTCCAACTGCATTTCATAAGTAAAATATAGAAATTTGTAGAGATTATGAACATTTAGCAAATGCCATGAAAGGAAGAAACCTTACCAGAGATCCAGAGGAGGTGAATATTGAGGAGGCTGAGCTTGGAAAACATGGCCATAGCCTGAAATACTAACCAGTTTCATACTCAGCTTGATGATGTAATTCTATATCATCAGAGGGGTTGAGGTGGTAATAAGTTCCATGCAAATTATATTGGATATGGTAGTGTGTGGGGAAGTAGATTGAATAGACTGTGTGAAACTTCATTTAGTGTCTCTTCACAGCTGATTCTCATAGGACCAGGTTTAAACTGTTGCCTCTGAGGTTGTTATATTTTCTCTCCTCCATTCGTATGAATGAGAATTTTGTGTTTTGGATTGAGTGTTATATTTATCCGCCAGGAGTCCACAATGAGTTGTTGACTCATTGTCCCTCTTTCACCATGCAGCACCCAATAATTTGGGTTTTTTTTTCTTTTTTTTTTCTTTTTTATTTATTTTTATTAATTTATTTATTTATTTTGTAATTGGTATTAATGATTTTATTTTATTTTATTTTCTAAGATTTTTTTTAATTACATTCAAAATCATTTCCCCTTTCCCGTTTCCTCCCTCCCTGAAAGTCCTATAAGCCCCCTTCCCTCCCTCTTTTCCCCATTCAACCCCCTCTCGCTTCTCTGTCTTGGCATTCCCCTACATCCAGTCTTTCCAGGACCAGGGTCTCTCCTTCCATCTTCTTGGAAATCTATTGATATGCCAATTGTGTCTAGGGTATTCCGAGATTCTGGGTTAATATCCCCTTATCAGTGACTGCATACCATGTGTGTTATTTTGTGATTGGGTTACCTTACTAAGGATGATATTTTCAAGTTCTGACCATTTGCCTAGGAATTTCATGAATTCATTGTTTTTAATTGCAGAGTAGTATTCCATTGTGTAAATATAACACATCATCTGAATCCATTCCTCCATTGAGGGACATCTGGGTTCTTTCCAGCTTCTGGCTATTATAAATAAGGCTGCTATGAACATAGTGGAGCATGTGGCCGTATTGCATGGAGGTAAAGACTCTAGGTATATGCCCAGAAGTGGTATAGCCGGATCCTCTGAGAATGTCATGCCCAGTTTTCTGAGGAACCGCTAGACTGCTTTCCAGAGTGGTTGTACCAGCTTGCAATCCCACCAGCAGTGGAGGATTGTTCCTCTTTCTCCACATCCTTGCGAACAACTGCTGTCTCCTGTGTTTTTGATATTAGCCATTCTGACTTGTGTGAGATGGAATCTCAGGGTTGTTTTGATTTGCATTTCCCTAATGACTAAGGATGATGAACATCTCTTTAGGTGCTTCTCTGCCATTAGATATTCTTCAGGTGAGAACTCTTTGTTTAGCTCTGTACTCCGTATTTTAATAGGGTTACTTGACTCTCTGGAGTTTAACTTCTTGAGTTCTTTGTATATATTGGATATTAGCCCTCTGTTGAAAGTAGGGTTGGTAAAGATCATTTCCCAGTTAGTTGGTTGCCGCTTTGTCTTTTTGACAGTGTCTTTTGCCTTACAAAACTTTGTAATTTAATGAGGTCCCATTTGTCAATTCTTGATCTTACAGCATAAGCTATTGGAGTTCTGTTCAGGAAATTCTCCCCTGTGCCCATATGTTCATGGTTCTTCCCTAGTTTCCTTTCTATTAGTTTCAGTGTGTCTGGTTTTATGTGGAGGTCCTTGATCCACTTGGAATTGAGCTTAGTGCAAGAAGATAAGAATGGGTCAATTTGTATTCTTCTGCATGTTGACCTCCAGTTGAGCAAGCACCATTTGTTGAAAAGGCTTTTTTCCACTGGATGGTTTTAGCTCCTTTGTCAAAGATCAAGTGACCATAGGAGTGTGGATTCATTTTTGGGTCTTCAATTCTGTTCCATTGATCTACATGCCTGTCACTGTACCAATACTATGCAGTTTTTAACACTATTGTTCCATAGTACAGCTTGAGGTCCAGGATACTGATTCCCCCAGAAGTTCTTTTACTCTTGAGAATAGTTTTAGCTATCCTGGGTTTTTTATTGTTCCAGATGAAATTTTGAATTGCTCTTTCTAACTCTATGAAGAATTGAGTTGGGATTTTGATGGGGATTGCATTGAATCTGTATATTGCTTTTGGCAAGATGGTCATTTTTACTATAATAATCCTGCCAATCCATGAGCATGGCAAATTTTTCCATCTTCTGAAGTCTTCTTCAATTTCTTTCTTCAGAGACTTGAAGTTCTTGTCCTACAGATCTTTCACTTGTTTGGTTAGAGTCACACCAAGATACTTTATATGGTTTATAGTTATTGTGAAGGGTATCATTTCTTTTACTTCTTTCTCAGCCTGTTTATTCTTTGAGTATAGGAAGGCTACTGACTTGCTTGAGTTGATTTTATATCCGGCCACTTTGCTGAAGTTTTTTATCAGCTGTAGGAGTTCTCTGGTGGAGTTCTTTGGGTCGCTTAAGTATACTATCATATAATCTGCAAATAGTGATAATTTGACTTCTTCCTTTCCAATTTGTATCCCTTTGACCTGCTTTTGGTGTCTAATTCCTCCAGATAGAACTTCAAGTACTATATTGAAAAGATATGGAGAGAGAGGCCAGCCTTGTCTAGTCCCTGATTTTAGTGGGATTTCTTCAAGTTTCTCTCCATTTAGATTGATGTTGGCTACCGGTTCGCTGTAAATTGCTTTTACTATGTTTAGATATGGGCCTCGAATTCCTGATCTTTCCAAGACCTTTAGCATGAAAGAATGCTGTATTTTGTCAAATGCTTTCTCGGCATCTAATGAGATTACCATGTGGTTTTTTTCTTTGAGATTGTTTATATAGTGGATTACATTGATGGATTTCCTTATATTGAACCATCCCTGCATCCCTGGGATGAAGCCTACTTGATCTTGTTGAATGATCGTTTTGATGTGTTCTTGGATTCTGTTGGCAAGAATTTTCTTGAGTATTCTTGCATCGATATTCATAAGAGAGATTGGCCTGAGATTCTCTTTCTTTGTCAGATCTTTGTGTGCTTTTGGTAGTAGTGTAATTGTGGCTTCATAGAACGAGTTGGGTAGTGTTCCTTCTGTTTCTATTTTTTGGAATAGTTTGAAGAGTATTGGTGTTAGGTTTTCTTTGAAGGTCTGATAGAATTCTGCACTAAAACCATCTGTACCTGTGTTTTATTTGGTTGGAAGATTTCCAATGATGACTTCTATTTCTTCAGGGGTTATTGGACGGTTTAGATGGTCTATTTGATCCTGATTTAATCTTGGTATTTGGTATCTGTCAAGGAAATTGTCCATTTCCTCGAGATTTTCTAGTTGTGTTGAATACAGGCTTTTGTAGTAGGATCTGATGATTTTTTGAATTTCCTCAGTTTCTGTTGTTATCTCTCCCTTTTCATTTCTGATTTTGTTAATTTGGATAGTGTCTCTGTGCCCTCTGGCTAGTCTGGCTAAGGGCTTATCTATTTTGTTGATTTTCTCAAAGAACCAACTCCTAGTTTTGTTGATTCTTTGTATGATTTTATTTTTTTCTACTTGATTAATTTCAGCCCTGAGTTTGATGATTTCCTGCCTTCTACTCCTCTTTGGTGTATTTGCTTCTTTCTGTTCCAAGGCTTTCAGGTGTGCCATTAAACTGCTAGTGTATGCTGTCTCCCGTTTCTTTTTGGAGGCACTCAGGGCTATGAATTTTCCTCTTAGCACTGTTTTCATTGGGTCCCATAAATTAGGGTATGTTGTGCCTTCATTTTCATTAAATTTTAAAAAGTCTTTGATTTCTTTCTTTATTCCTCTTTGACCAAGTTATCATTGAGTAGAGCATTGTTCAACCTCCATGTGTATGTGGGTTTTCTGTTGTTTTTTTTGCCATTGAAGACCACCCTTATTCCATAGTGATCTGATAGGAGGCATGGGATTAGATCAATATTCTTATATCTGTTGAAGTCTGATTTATGACCAATTACATGGTTTATTTTGGAGAAGGTACCATGAGGTGCTTAGAAGGTGTATTCTTTTGCTCTACGATGAAATAATATATATATATATATATATATAAGTTCCATTTGGCCCAAGGCTTCAATTAGATTCACTGTGTCTCTGTTTAGTTTCTGTTTTCCTGAATGATACATTTCAGAGAGCGTGGTGTTGAAGTCAGCCACTATTATTGTGTGAGGTGCGATGTGTTGTTTTGTTTTTTTTTTTCTATATTTTTTTTTATTTACATTCCCAATGATTTCTCCTTTCCAGGTTCCTCTCTCCCAGAAATTCCCATAAGCCCTCTTCCCTCCCCCTGTTATTCATTCAACCCCCTCTCGTTTCTCTTTCCTGGTATTCCCCTACATCCAGTCTTTCCAGGACCAAGGGTCTCTTCTTCCATCTTCTTGGAGATCAATTGATGTGTGAATTGTGTTTTGGGTATTCCAAGTTTCTGGGTTAATATCCCCTTATCAGGGACTGCATAGCATGCACAGCTTCCTCTCCTATCAAATACACTCGTTATTAAGAATAGGACACAAAAGTTTGAGGAAGCTGCTCCAGATAGAGATGTCACCATATATAAACAACCCAAACATGGGGTACACCAAAACCAAATAGAGGAAACCCAAGTCACTCTTTCTGAGTCATTCAGCCTGATTTTTCTCCAGCTTTCAACCTGTGGCTATGAGTTACCATTCTTTTTGTATATTATTAATCCTAATGCTCCCTTGGGACCATGTGACATATTTCAGACATCTTAATCATTTGTCAAAGAGAAAATGTCAAATCCTGCTTTACTGTGTTCTCTAGGTGTGGTATAGGACTTGCTTTCCTCCTCTCAGACTCTCAGGGTTTGCTCACTAACAATCCTGCAACCAGGGCAAGCTCTATCTTTACCTGTGGAAGGAGCAGGGCTTGCATTCTCAGAGTTCTGCAGCTTGTGAGGGATGAGGCCCAATCTTTTTCATGTCTACAGGGCCAGCTCTTGAGTACATGGGCACAGACGAAATTTTCCGGAACAGAACACCAATACATTATACTCCAAGATTAAGAATTGATAAATGGGACTTCATAAAATTGAAAATGATACTCTCAATAGGACAAAACAGCAGCCAACATATTTGGAAAAGATCTTTGTTAACCCTACACCTGATAGAAGCATAATATCAGATAAACACTAAGAACTCAAGAAGTTAGACTCCAGAGAACGAAACAACACTATTAAAAAAGGGGTACAGAGCTAAACAACGAATCTCAACTGAGGAATACAGCATGACTGAGAATCACCTAAAGAAATATTCAACATGCTAAGTCATCAGGGAAATGCAAATCAAAATGATCCTGAGATTCTGCCTCATACCAGTCAGAATGGCTAAAATCAAAAACTCAGGTGATAGCAGATGCTTGCAAGGATGTGGAGAAAGAGGAGCACTCCTCCATTGCTGGTGGGATTGCAAGCTAGTACAACCACTCTGAAAATCAGTTTGGCAGTTCCTCAGAAAATTCGACATAGTAATACTTAAGGGCCTCACTATACTACTCTTGGGCATATACCCAGAAGATTCACCAACATGTAATAAGAACACATGCACCTCTATGTTCATAGCAGCCTTATTTATAGTGGTCCGAAGCTTGAAAGAACACAAATGTCCTTCAACAGAGAAATGGATACAGAAAATGTGGTACATTTACACAATGGAATACTAATCAGCTATTAAAAATAATGAACTCATGAAATTCTTAGGCAAATGGATGGAACTAGAAAATATCATACTGAGTGAGGTAACACAATCACAAAAGAGCACACATGATATGCACTCACTGGTAAGTGGATATTAGCCCCAAATATCAGAATAAATAAATAAATACAATTCACAGATTACATAAAACTCAAGAGAAGAAAGTCCAAATTGAGCATACTTCGATCCTTCTTAGATGGGGGAACAACATACCCATGGGAGGAGATAGAGAGACAATGTGTGGAATAGAGGCTGAAGGAAAGGCCATCCAGAGACTGCCCCACCTGGGGATTCAGTCCATATACAGTTAACAAACCTACACACTATTGTGGATACCAACAAGTGCTTGTTGTCTGGAGTCAGATATAGCTGTGTCCTGAGAGGCTTTCTCAGTGCCTGACAAATACAAATGTAGATGCTCTCAGCCAACCCTTACACTTAGCACAGGGTCCCCAAAGCTAGAGAAAGGACCCAAGGAGGATACATACAGCCACACAGGAGGAACAACAATATGAACCAACCAGTACCCCCAGAACTCCCAGGGACTAAACCACCAAATAAAGAGTACACATGGAGAGACCCATGGCTCCAGCCACATATGTAGTAGTAGATGGCCTTGTTGAACACCAATGGGAGGAGAGGCCCTTGGTTCTATGAAGGCTCAATGTGCCAGTGTAGGGGAATTCCAGGCCCCGCAAGCAGGAGTGGTTGTGTTAGTGAGCAAGGAGAGAGGGGATGGAATAGTGGGTTTTTGGAGGAGAAAACAGAAAAAAAAGGGTAACATTTGAAATGTAAATAAAAACTCTACCTGAAGAATATCTAATGGCTGAGAAGCACCTAAAGAGATGTTCAACACCCTTAGTCATTAGGGAAATGCAAATCAAAACAACACTGAGATTCCATCTCACACCAGTCAGAATGGCTAATATCAAAAACACAGGAGACAGCAGTTGTTAGCGAGGATGTGGAGAAAGAGGAATACTCCTCCACTGCTGGTGGGATTGCAAGCTGGTACAACCACTCTGGAAAGCAGTCTGGCGGTTCCTCAGAAAACTGGGCATGACACTCCCGGAGGATCCAGCTATACCACTCCTGCGCATATACCCAGAGGCTTCCCCTGCATGCAATAAGGACACATGCTCCACTATGTTCATAGCAGCCTTATTTATAATAGCCAGAAGCTGGAAAGAACCCAGATGTCCCTCAACGGAGGAATGGATTCAGAAGATGTGGTATATTTACACAATGGAATACTACTCTGCAATTAAAAACAATGAAGTCACAAAATTCCTAGGCAAATGGTCAGAACTTGAAAATATCATCCTTAGTGAGGTAACCCAATCACAAAAGAACACACATGGTATGCAGTCACTGATAAGGGGATATTAACCCAGAACCTCAGAATACCCAAGACACAATTCACTTATCAATAGATTTCCAAGAAGATGGAAGGAGAGACTCCTGGTCCTGGAAAGACTGGATGTAGGGGAATGCCAGGACAGAGAAGTGAGAGGGGGTTGAATGGGGAACAGAGGGAGGGAAGGGGGCTTATGGGACTTTCAGGGAGGGAGGAACCGGGAAAGGGGAAATGATTTTGAATGTAAATAAAAAAAACTTAGAAATTAAAAAAAACTAATTAAAAAAAGAAATGCAAATAAAGAAAAAATCCAATAAAAGTATAGAAAAAAATAAGATGATCCCAGAGAGAGTGAAAGAACACTCTTGAATCGCTATGTCTTGCAGTGCTTTTTAGTTCCTTGCTGGTTGTCACTTTGTAGATAAAAATGTACCAAAGGAAAAAAAAGAATTTATAATTTATATATACAGATTGATTATTAATGACTGCTGTTCGTAAGCATGACAGAGGATGTGAGAAAAAATATTAAAGAAGAAAAATTTAGGGAAATTCTAGAAGTGGACACATTGTCATCAAATTGCTAAGCTTTTATGTTCTACCTTAGAAAAAAAGGAACATGTATGAATAGGAAAAGACTTTTGTCATAGAATTAATGACAAGACTTGGTATTTTCCTGAAGGCAATACTAAGCTGTTTTAAGAATCATGATCTTCTTCTATTCTTTATAGAATTGTAGCAAAGATAGGATTCATACTGAAACCAGGGTTCATGACAAATACACAGAGGAAGGCATTTTGACTCAGTGACATGCCTGTTTTCCTGAACTGATTTGTGAGTCCAGAACATTTCTGGTAGACCGCCTTTGCTTAAGCAAGAAGCTGCGCAATATTTTAAGAATCAAAGAAAAAGTTCGGTGATCTAATGCCAAATATAAAAGAAATATAGGAGAAATTTTATATGAAATATATGAAGAATTTTAAAAACAGAGAGATTAAACTTTAATGGAAAGCCAAGTTTGATATAACAGAAGGAATTAACTTGATCTATTAACCTTATACCAAACTGAAACAGAATCAAGTTCAAATACAATCATCCTGTCTAGCACTTCTGGAACCCTAAGGCTTTACAACAATAATCTTAAGGAAGAAGATATTGAGTTTAAAAAAATTGATTTTATCATAGTTAATATTTTAGTTCTCTTAAAATTGCTGTTTGCTTGCATTTTACCGTTTGCAGATATCTTATGTAATCTAGGACTTTAAGGGAAAATGTATTTTGAAAAGCTGTATAATCAGTGAATAAAATTTCTGTGGAAATGATTTCCTGTATAAAGCCTGCAAAAGACACAGATTGTCAGAGTAGGAGAAGCCATACGGAGATGTGCTTGCTCTCTGTCCCATCTCTCTTGAAACAAACGACATCCTGTGTCTGTTCTTTCTTCCCTTCATTACTCTTGTATTCACCCTTCTCCAGACTCTACCCTCAGCTGACAATGGTCACTGGTACTGATATTTTAAAACAAAATATCAAAAATAATTATTAGCAAAATGCCATCAAACTGACTGTCTATATTCAAGATTTTAAAACAAGCTCCGTCCAACCTGAAAAATCATATTTTAGCCAAAGCTTCCCTCACCTGCTTCTCTGATGAATGCTGAATGAACTTGAGCTGATATATGACTTTCATATTGTCTAACACTATAAAAGTTCATGCAACTGCTTCTACATTGGAACATGGAATAACCTGTATGGAACCTGTATCTGTGTTCCTGGGCAGCTATTGTTTATTTGTTTGTTTGTTTGTTTGTTTGATTGTTTATATTTGTTTCCTGGTAGAAATGTGAAACCATCACATCCAGAATCAGTGTTGCTCTTTTGCCACAAGGAAGAAAACAGGATGTGTAGTCTCTGCTCACACTTAGGACCGTATATCTCCCCCTCTTTCTGGAATGACAATCTCCTTGAACTGGGGATCTTTCTCGTTGGTATTGCCTTTATTTGTTCATGTTCTGTTGTGTAAGCTATACATTCAATATTTCCTTACTATACCAGGCTTGTGATTAACTCCTATTCTTCATCTTTTGAATTCGAAAGTTGTCTGTACTTTACTCCTATGACACAACTAACAATGGGAGAGTCTTTTAATACATTGCTTTTTTGTTAGTGCACATTTACAAAACATTACACCAAGACATAAAAACAAAGATAAATAGTGCCCCTAGGCCATTTTCTGGACAGTGGGATTATCCCTATCTATTTATGTCTTATGTTGGAAAAGGACCTGTATTACAAGGGGATGGGAAGGGTGGGAGATAGAAACATCTAAATAATATCAAACATTTCCATAATGCATGTGTCTGACAACTTAAGGTCCAAAAAGCAAACAATAATAACTGCAAATTAAAAAAGAACTTAAAAATAACTTTGGGTGGCATAGATCAGCATCAAACTCTATTATGTGACCTTCATTTGTAATGATAATCATCTATTCATGGCTACAAGGTCTAGAGAATGAAAATGGTCTTACCATTTAGTGTTCCATTTTTATTCCATTTTGTCTTCCCTTCCTTTACCTGTTACTTACACTATACCAAAAAATGGCCCAGTAGACAGGTGATACCTGCCATGCAGAACACCACCTCAACTAACACTTCTCTAAGGTCTCTGCTATAAATCTGAGTTCTTCAGCCCTTTTTCTCCCTTTACTCCTTCTCCAGATCTTCTATCTCCTCCTCCTCCTCTTCCTCCTCCTCCTCCTCCTCATCCTCTTCTTCCTTTTTGTCTTCCTACTTCTCTTCTTCCTTTAATCTAAATTTAAAAATTTGTTCTGATATTCTCCAGACAAGTAACACATGTGGAAGCTTGGCTTTGCCTCCTGGGTGGCTTTTGTTCAAGGCTATATCACTGTGGAGGATACTCTACAACTTGTTGACAGTAATACATACCCACATCCTCAGCCTCCACTCTACTGATTTTCAGTGTGAAATCTGTTCCTGACCCACTGCCACTGAACCTGTTTGAGACTCCTGATGCACGGGTGGACATCAGTTGGATCAGGAGCTGAGGAGACTGTCCTGGCTTTTGCAGAAACCAATTCAAGTATTTCTTCCCATCCTTATATAGGAGGCTCTTACTAGATCTGCAGGAGAAGGAAGCTGATTCTCCAGGAGTGACAGGATTGGAGAGTTCATCCTGAGTGATCACAATATCCCCACTGACTTCTGAAATGGAGAAATGAAAGATACGCACAAACATAATGGTATTTTTGTATATTTTTCCTTCCTTTATTTATTTCTTTCTTTATTCCTACTTATTGGGTTCATAAATTTCATTAATATTTCAAAAATGCCCAACATAAAATACCTATGTAAAGAGAGCATATAAACTCTCTAGGAATCATCTGGACCATCAGTTTTGGTAGTTGTAAAGATAGCCACAAAAGCTTAGGTTCACCCAGGAAACCTTAGTGACACATGCCTGGCAAACAAAAGCAGATCTCAGGTATGAACAGCAACTGCACCTACATCTGCAGCAGGAGGACCCAGACATCTCCACACCCACATTCTCCTTCTTTATATAATTCTTTACTAACCATAGATCCAGAGTATAAGCATCCCTAGGAACTGAAGAGAGCACCTCATTCTGAGAACTTGATATGAAGAGTTCTGAATGTTCAAGGCAGAAAGAGGGGCTAGTTTTTGTCTTGGACTGGCAAGGAGAAATGGACCCTAGGGAGCATTATGCAAATCCATTGGTTAGTTCAGCTGTATGAAAAGTAGCAAGGGTAAGTAAAATCCATTCTTATGTGTGGAGTAACAAAGTATCTCCTGCATTTTTAAAGGAACAGATACAATTCCTATTGCCTATAGCATAGGGTAGGTGTGCACCCCTGTAAATGACTGGTGTGTCTTGAAGTGATTATTTGAATAAGAAGTTAGTAAATATGTCCTCTAATAACAAACAAAAGAACAAAAAGAAAAAAATTAATGGCCTTCTCAAAGGAAAGGTATGAGTGGGAGAAAAGAAATTTACAAAAATATAAATATGAAAATTCTCTGCAACAACTCACACAATCTATTACTAATACTACTCTATTGTACATCACCAAGGTAAATGTATGCCACATAAGTCAAAGTCTTCAGAATTTCTTACGATGAGGTAATTAAAATGTTTCAAGTGGCTGAGTCACTTACCTCCAAGCCTTGCCTCCTTAGATTGATACCCAGAACTCAAAAGATTAATTACCCCATTTTGTCCTCTGATCACCTCTCTACCATATCAGGCAGTGTTCACATATACATAGATACAATACAGAAGGAAATATTGTTTTTAAAATGTTCTATGTGTAATGAGATATAGTATTCATCAAACATTTCTTCTAACTTTGTTTTGAGTATTGATTTGAGAACTCCACTAAAATCTATTTTTCTCTTTATACGGAATCTAGCACTTTCATGGGCATTATCATTAATGCCTTCTTTGTGGTATTTCAGTTGCTTACTTGGCAGGAAGTTGGAGCAGACACAACTAATGTGCACAGCTGAACAGTGTTTTCTGTGCACAACAAGAACAAAACTATAATCAATTGAATTTAATGCATCACTACAGTCTTTGCTTATGAATTTTATTTTATATATCATGACTAAAATAGGGGCTAAAAGCAACAGATGATGTATCAGATCTGGACCAAGGTGCAAATTTCACATCTATATTGGTTTGATTATCATTCTGCAGTATGAGAAACCCAAGAATCTCACAGTCCAAGTAAGAACCATAGAGGCTTGAATTGTGAGAAAATAACACTGGTATTCCTAATTGTTTTTCTTTCCGTTATTATCTGTGAAATAATATTTTCTCAAAAGTTCCTTCAAAATTCCTAAATATTAAGATTATCATTTTATAATAAGATGAAAATGCCCAGTAACCTTTGCATGAAGAAAAATCACATAAAATACCTTCTATTTCAGGGGTGGCAATAGTAAAACATTATGTGGTGGTCAATGAGAAAAGAACATGCTTAAATCTGTCTATCTGCACAACCTGAGATAAGTTCATCATGGCAAAAATTGCTGAAGTCCTTATCTTGTGAGTTCAGTGTCCCATAATGAAAAGATATGTTGAGTAAGAAAAAAGAAGGACTGACCACTTGTTATTCGAGCAAGTGGCCCCAAATAGCTCAAGCCATTTTTATTTATACTGAGTTTCATAACATTCAAACACATACAGTTTCAAATTTTCTTAATCATTTTCCAAGAATTTCAACAAGTATTTGTTAAAATTTATTTTCTGCTCTCATTTTCTTGTAGTCAGTAATGAACTTTTTCTCATATGTAAGCAGTATAGTACTACATACAATCCAACTGATTATGTCCTAGTTAAGCATACCCGAATATTGCAAGCCAAATTGATTCAAGTATTTTATTTCAAGACAAATAATTATTTCTAGCCAGGCACATCTAATTTTACACAAACAGGCAACAGACATGCAGTCTCAAAGTAAAAGACAATTAGAATCCAAGCAAACTTTTAACAGAAATATAATGATTGTATTTTAGTGCCTATTAATTTAGTATGCATTAGTATTATTACTCCAGCAAGCCCTAGATATTCTAACACACGTGAATCAAAAGAAAATGACATTAAATCTAACTTTAATGATAATGATAGATGTCTCTAAAGAGGAAACAAGCTCCTTAAAGAAATACAGGCAAACACAGTCAGACAGGTGAATTCTGGTGAGTCAAAAGTCTGCTCTCTCACAGCACTGTGTTCATTTCAGACAATTTTCTCTGAAATACAAACCTGAACATTCCATAGGATTGGGGGTGTAAATTCACACACACACACACACACACACACACACACACACACACACACACACATACACACACACATGTCTGCTCTGGGATGGTGTGTCTTAGTGAACTTAGAATGTTCACATTCCTGCAGACAGCACGCCATGGGATGGAGTAGTAGAGGATAAGCAGTTCATTGGACTAAGACTATACTCTTATCCTCAGATGATAATATTTTGTTTTTCCCACAGCAAATGATGCCCTGACCTCTGTGTGATCCATGGCCTAAACCTCCTGCTGACACTACTTTTCAGTGTCTTCAAATCTAGCTATCTTACTTCCCACCAGTATATCTGTAGAGGTTGCTTCTGGATCCCTGATTTGTTTTGTTTCTTGTTTCTAGGTCTACAGTCTAGCCTAGTCTCTGACACACAGAGTGATAGAATAGGCTTCTACTCAAGTGCAAGCGTGCCAAGCAAAAAGAATCACTAAATGCTATTAATGGTGTTATGGATTGTAAGCAGCGTGGACTTTTTCTGTGGGCAGGAATGACAGAGCTGTCTGTTTTAGCCTGTCATGCTCCCATGACTGAGTCCCATCAATAGAGGTATTGCTTGAGTCACAGGTTGTTTTCCCATTTTCTACTCTGTTTTCTTTCAGTTTCAGTTTCTCCTTCTGATTTTTGCTTTGTTTTTGTTTATGGGTAAGAGTGATTTTGTTTGTTTGTGTGTGTGTGTGTGTGTGTGTGTGTGTGTGTGTGCGCGCGCGCATGAGCTTGCCCCCTCCTCTCTTTTCCTCTCTTCCTCTCTCTTGCCTCTTGCCCTCTTGCTCCCCCTCTCTCCCCATCCCCTTACCCCCTCTCTCCATGTCATCAAGGTTGGCTTCTACTTCTCTACTCTCCCCTTCTTTCTGCCTCTACTATCTACTTAAATCCTCTCCCCATGCCCTAAATAAACTCTATTCTATACTATAGGTCATGGTCATCTGACTGGTCCCTCAGCCTCCGCTAGGGACCCCTTTGCCCCACAAGCCCATAGAACATATCTTAATACAATTTCTCTGACTGATTAGTGGTCTAACACTTCTTGGTGGGGAAAAAGAGAGACTGAGAAGATATGACTGGTGCTAGGCAAGCCCAGACTAACTCCCAGGATGGGGTACTAGAAACTAGAAGCCCACATAAGTTCAGGGGCCCTGAACAGGAGTGACAGTTATCCATTGTAAGGTTCCACTCGTGTAGGCAGGGCAAGTACCAAGCCCAAAATGACCCCTAGACTGGCATCATAGGGCCCAGAAAAGGAGTTAATCTGAATTGACCACCACTTAAGGACCAGCTAGGCCTGAAGGACAGACCATTCCCTAAAATAAAAAATCCTGCTTGGAGCCTTAATGCAAAAGCAGGGCATAGTACTCCTAAGACCACTTTTGAGATGATTCCCAGAAACTCAGAGACCACAAGACCTTCTAAGAGGAGCAAATAAGTAGGGGATGAATGGTAGAGAAGAAGAAATAGAAGAATGCTGTCACAAAGAAAACAGACAGGACTGGAGATAGAGAATTATGAGGAACAGTCTGATGTGAGTAGCTGGTGATGACACCTAGGACCATGGTTACTATGCTGCCGTGAGGGGATTATGATTGGGTCCAAGGCTCTATAGCATCAGGTCTCTGTTACCACCAAAGGTCAGGCAAACATCCATGGTCTGAGCTGCTACCTTTGGACATGTTGTTGTCTGAGGACTGTGCAGAACTGGCCTGTCACTCATATGTGCATGGTGGAGATCTGGCCCTGAAGTCATGAGAACAGGAGAATTGTTGTTGGCCCTAGCCACCTGAAGTTCTCAGAAGAGCCTGGGCCCACACATTGCAGATGCCTGTGTGCTGGTCCAGAGGATACAAACAGCAAGGGAGAACTTGCACTAGCACTTGTCACCATTCATAGGATATCTTCTTCACCTCTCTCCACCTATGGTAGTCAGGAAACTGTCCTAGGAGTCATAAGAGCAGGACAGCTGACCCTTACCCTCACCAGTTGCATCACTCAGGATCCAGGGTCCTGCATCTTGCCTGGGTCATCACAGTAGAGCTGACCATGATGGCAAGGGGCAGCCAAGCTGAACCTGAGGACCTTATTGTGGGAAAGCTGGCCCTTACACTTCTCTACCATGTGGTGACACAGGCAAGAAAAAGATGCTGCCCCATTTCTTGCCACATACAGCAGGCCAGACATCTAGCCCCAAAGTCATCAGAGTAGGGGAGCTAGCTCTATCCTTAAATGTTTTAACACTCAAGTGTCAAACCTGCATCTTTCTTGAGCAGCACAATAGAGCTGACCCTGAATATGGGATTTACATGTGAGCCAGCCCTTAGTGTGTTAGTATGGGAGAGCAGGCCCTGTCTCCTTCATGCTGTACAGTGGGATTGGTGAGGCAGAGATCATCTTCTCTTACTTTTGCTCTTGCCACTGGCAGGGGTGCAGAAGATTTGACTTCAATGGGGTCATGAGAGCTAATACTGAGCCTCACCTGCCAATAGGCCCTGCATCTCACAGCACAGTTAAGCTGTCCCTGGATATGGGGTTTGCAATTGTTCTAACCTCAATGGCATGAACACAGCAGAGCTGAGCCTGCCACTTGTCTGCTAATCAATGGCTCAGGAAATAGTTTGTTCTCCTTCCCTTCCTCATCCTTCACCATCTATATATGACAGACAGGACAGCTGGCCCTAGTGTTATGAGAATGGGAGAACTGGGCTTGTCCATCAACAGTGTATCACTAAGGAGAGCAGACCATGTACCTTACCTAGGCACAGGTTTAGCTGGTCCTGTTTGTGGTGGTTGCTGATAAGCCAACCTCAACGTCATGAGATTGGGAGAGTTGGAGGGCTCCCCACCTCAGATATCTAGCAGGCTTCATTCCAGGGCTTTGAATTTGCCTACTACAACATGGCTAATGTCCTGACTTGCCCCATCAATGACATTCTAGAGAACATTAAAGGGCCAGACCTACAAATCTAAAACTACAGGATCTTCATGACACAAGGCAACAAAAAAATATCCAATAAGAGCCCCAGTAATTTTGTAGTATTAAATAGCAGAAGCAAGAGGCCTTGTACCAGGCCTATGAGTCAGTCCAATGAAAATTTGTAAGCAAAGAAGTGTGGACAAATTGTATACAGTCTGATACATGGTGGCATACTATAGCTTTCATGACAAGAATCTTTTCTCTGTTGGAGGGTTAGTTTAAAAGGGTAGAGTGTCAGTATGAAGGGAGGGGGAGATGAATGTAATTGGATTACATGATGTGAAATCCACAAAAAAACAATTAAAAGTTAAAAGTAAATAAATAAAACATAGCTTAACAAAAAAAGTGAGACTGGGTATACTGGAGACAGATGGGTAGATGACTGGGATATTATGAAGGAACTGGAAATAGATTTCACCTATACATAATTTCTAAAAATGCAAGGGAATGGAGTATAGATCTCTGTTGTTGTGTTGGTGTTTTGTTTTGTTTTGTTTCTAAAACTATTCTCTGGGATGTCAATTTTGCATTGGTGCCACTTCTAGAAATATCTTTACTAACCCTTTATTCCCTATATTTTCATATAAGCATATCTGAATTCTGTTTCATGTAGTATGATTAAAAGTCATATAGTGTAGTTTAGAGATGTTTGATTCTTGTAAGTAAGCCTAGGGACAAAGAAACAAGAAGAATACTGTGTGAAGTGCTGCAGACATCTTGGAGGATACGCTGGAATTTCAAGAAACAGCAGAGGATGATGGTCAGGCAGTCTTCCTTTTACCTAACACATTTGCTTGAGCATTTCTGAGAAAATCAAAAACTAATAATCCCTTCTACTGTTAGTTTCTTTAGGTACTATTTCTTTGCTCCTTAAATGCTGACATTTATAAACTAATGTTTTATATTTATGCAGTGTCTGCTTGGAAGTCTACCAAAGCTTCTTCTGTTCTCTATGAATCCCAGCTGAGGACACAAGAACTCACATGTAATAGCTGTGTCCTTTGTGAAGGCAGAAAAGACACTGGTACTCTGTATTGCCAGAAATGGAGAAAAAGAAATACAGTTAGGCTAAAGAGAGAACTATTTAGTTCCTCTACCAAAACAAAGGACTCTCCATGAAATTTGCTAAAAGCCCTGTGACATCTGAGAAAAATTTCAGTGGATGACTCATGAGGAGGAGCAGCAGAGGCAGACCAGCCTCTAACTTCTGCTTCTATGAGGGTTTATGTTATGACTTCTATCACTGTGGGAGGATACTCATCATACTGTAGTTAGTAATAGATTACCATATCTTTAGATTCTTGACTGCTGATGGTGAGAGAATAATCTGTCCCAGTTCCATGGCCACTAAACCTTGATGAGATCCCATCTTCCAAGTTGGCTGCATGATATATCAGGCTCTTTGGAACTTTCCCTCGTTACTTTTGGAACCAATTTAAATTATAACTAATGCCCTCACTTGCCTAGCAAGTGATGGTGACTCTGTCTCCCAAAGATGCAGACAGGGAGGGTGGAGATTGGATCATCAGTATGTCACACCTGGCACCTAGAGGTGAAAATGTAATAGATATCCATATAGTTAAGCATGATAAGAGAGGACATCCTGATATTCCAGTTAACACTAATCACAGTGTAACAGTAAACGTCTCATTTTAGTTTTTAGCGGGAAACAGAACAACAGGGGCCCAAGGAACTAAGCAGGACCCTCATGTCCATGCTGAGTCCTGACTAAAGTGACAAAGCACAGAATGTAACTGGTATATAAAGAAGTCCCCATGGCAGTAAAGTAAGGGTATGCAAAACATTGGGAACCAGTTAGGGCTAGGCACATCTTCTCATCTCAGCACTTAACACAAGCCTTGTGACCTCAGATGCCCAAAGTCAGACCACACATATGCCTCCAGAGAATTCATTTCTATTCAAAGATTTAAAATTGTAGATGATATTACTAATGTAGGTGAGCTCTATTTTGAATGATACATTTCAAAGATATACTTGGGTAATATAGAAGAATATTCTATGGTCAGTGAGTATACAACATAGAAGAAACTATTAGATCTTTATCTCACTCAAGTAATTCTGATTGATGAAAAGAATAATGTATTCCCTTGTAAAGTATTGGTTAGTTTGGAGTAGACATTTCTTTAAATTAAAAGAATAATTCATTGGTATCATTTTTACTGAAGTAAAAATAATATTTTACAGCTTTAACATTGTTAACTTCTGCTCAAAAAGAGAAAAATCACAGTAGGTGCACATATAACACCCTGATCCCAGCAACCCATGTCACTTGATACTCTCATTCCATATGAAGATGGATGTTCTTTCACACTGACAGACTAAATAGGTACATTGTTGTTCAATTTAGGATCTTCCATATTTTGCTCTTTTCTATCATTTGATACTGTTTCCCACAATTCCTCAGCATAAAAATTTGACTAGTGAGGAGACTCAAATACTATAACAGAAAACACTGCTACTTGATACATGGCTTTTCTGTGTATTACAAATAATAATTTCACTTATCATTATTGAGCAGTAACTACAGAAATTATCCTGATTCTGGAGGCATTCTCACCATCTTCATATGGGTCAAAGTATCCAAACAAGTTATGATCCAGAAATGATTGTGCATCCTTATAACAAAATTATTTGAAAACAAAAGCTCACACATCTCTGTCTTTATCCTGACTATCCAGCCTTATACATCATCAGGAGAAGCATAATCTATTCAGTCTTCAGTACTTTTGTCCTGGAGCCAAGGAATGCTTAGGGTCTTTTAAAACATAAATGTGAAAGGCCAAATAGTGTTGCAGCATGACCTTGAACCTACTGATTTTCCAGCCATATGGACATGAGTTATGGGTGTGAACGAACACCTAGTATAAAGCAGCTTCTTCAATATACAGAGCACCCTCCCCATCAGAAGTATCACAAGCAACTTTCTGGTGGATTAATAGTAATGTTACCTTCGATGCCTCTTCCATGAACACTCTTCTGCTGTATCTACCAGCTGTATCTATGTCTCTCTTTGATCTTTGAGGCTTGGAAGACATTTCTGCATTCTCAAATGATAGCTACAGGAGCTGAGAAAGATTTGCTCAGGACTCAGAGTAGATGATAGCAGGAGGATGGCAGTTCTTCTCAAACTAAAATAACAAGTGAACTATAATTAGTTGCAGGGCATCTGGGATCTGAATTTCTACCACACATCCTTTGATGATATGTGTCATTATGAAGGGCCTTTAGATACTACTTCAGCCTTCATAAATACCCATATTAAGGAGCTAATAGGTGGGAATTAATAAAACTCACTCAACTTTCCCATAATTATCCAAGGCTAGGCTTTAGAACTTTTTGTTTAATTATTATTTTTGTATTCATTTTACATCCTACTCACTGCCTCCTCCCTGTTACCCCATAATCCTTCCCCCACCCCTTTCCCATTCTCCTCATAGCAAGTGCCCTACTCCTGTGTATTCCCCCAAACTGACACTTCAAGTTTCTGCGAGGCTAGTTGCTTTCTCTACCACTGAAGCTAGATAAGGCAGCCTAGCTAGTAGAACATATCCCATGTATAGGCAGTAGCTTTTGAGATAGCCCCATTCCAATTATTTGGGTCAAGCAGCCCATATGCGAGAGGAGACCTAGGTCCAGCCCATATATATATTCTTTGTTTGGTGGTTCAGATTCTGAGAGCCACAAGCATCCAGGTTAGTTGACTATTGGTCTTCCTGTGGAGTTCCTATCCCCTTCAGACCGGAAATCCTTCCTCCCATTCTTCCATAAGAGTCTCCATCTACTCTTTGGCTGTGGGTGTCTATATCTGTCTGAGTCAGCTGCTTGGTGGAACCTCTCAGAGAAGAACATATTCCTGTCTGCAAACATAGCAGAATATTATTAATAGTGTTAGGGACTGGTGCTTGGCCATGGGATGTGTATCAAGTTGGAGTGGTTATTAGTTGAATATTCCCTCAGTCTCTGCTTCTTTCCCAGTACCTGTATTAATTTTAGACAGGATAAATTTGGAGTTGAAAGTTTTTGTGGGTGGGCTGGTATCTCTATAGCTCTACTGGGGTTCCTGTCTGGCTAGAGGATGTGGCCTCTTCAGGTTTCATATCTCCAATAAAGTAAGTCATGGCAAAGGTTACCCCCACTGATTCTTGGGAGCCTTCCTTATATCAGGTCTCTGTCTCATCTTGAACATACTCCACACATCCTCACCACAGTCAGATGCAAATTCCATTCATTTTCATGGCCATCTAGCCATCTCTTCTGTAGTTCCCCATACCTGGCCCTTAATACCCCATTTCCCTCCCACTCCCCTCTCCATCCCAGTTCCCTCCCTGCATCTGTCTCTTGTGACTATTTTATAGTCTAGAGATAAAATAGTCTTCTTCTAGAGATATTCACGTTTCCTCTCTTTGCCCTTCCTTCCTGTTTAGTTTTTGGGTCTCTGGAGTGTAACATGATACCTGTATTTTTATCTAATATCCACTTTTAAGTGAGAACATAACATGCATGTTGTTTGAGGACTAAGTTACCTCACTCAGGATGATATTCTCAAGTTCCATCTATTTGCCTGCAAAATTCATGATGTTTTGGATTTTAGTAACTGTATAGTATTCCATGGTGTAGATGTACTACATTTTCTTTGTCTATTCTTCAGTTGAGGGACATCTAGGTTGTTTCCAGTTTCTCACTATTATGAATAAAGCTGCTACGACCAAAGTTTATCAAGTGTTTTGTGGGATGTTGGAGCATTATTTGGGTCTATGCCCAGCAGTGTTATAGCTGGGTCTTGAGGTATAGCTACTCCCATTTTTCTGAAAAAACACCAGATTGATTTCCCATGTGGTTAAACATGTTTTCACACCCAACAGCAATGAGAGAGTATTCTCTTTGCTCCACATCCTCAGAAACATGTGCTAATTCTTGAGTTATATTTTTTTATCTTAGCCTTTCTGATGGGTATAAGACAGAACCTCATAACTATTTTGATTTACAATTGCCAGAAGACTAAGGACTTTCACCATTTTCTTTTTTTTATTAGATGTATTCTATATTTACATTTCAAATATTTCCATTTCCTGGTCCCCCTTCCCCAAAAGTCCTATAAGCTCTCACACTTCCATCTGTTCCCCATTCAAATCCATCCCACTTCAATGTCCTGGTATCCCCCTACATTACTGCACGGAACCTTTCCAGGACCTCATTTTTTTCCCAGGCCTCTGCTTTTTCTTCTTGGGTATCATTTGATATGTGAATTGTGTATTGGATATTCTGAGCTTCTGGGCTAATATACACTTATCAGTGAGTGTATACAATGTGTGTTCTTTTGAGATTGGATTACCTCACTTAGGATGATATTTTCCAGTTCCACCCATTTGTCTAAAATTTTTGTGAATTCATGTGTTTAATTGATGAGTAATATTCCATTGTGTAAATATACCATATTTTCTGTATGCATTCCTCTGTTGAGGGACATCTGGGTTCTTTCTAGCTTCTGGCTATTATAAATAGGGCTGCTATGAAGATAGTAGAACATGTGTCCTCATTACATGCTGAGGAATCATCTGTGTATATGCCCAGAGGCATAACCCAGAGTGGTATAACAGAGTACTCTGGTAATATCATGTCCAGTTTTCTGAGGAACCGCCAGACTGATTTCCAGAGTGGTTGTACCAGCTTTCAATTCTACCAGCAATGGAGGAGCATTCCTTTTTCTCCACATCCTTGCCAGCACCTGATGTCTCCTGAGTTTTTGATCTTAACCATTCTGACTGATGAGAGGTGAAATCTCAGGGTTGTTTTGATTTGTACTTTCCTGATGACTAAGGATGTCAACATTTTCTTAAGTGCTTCTCAGCCATTGGAAATTCCTCTGTTGATAATAATATGTTTTGTTCTGAACCCCATTTTTAATTGGGTTGTTTGGGTTATTGGTATCTAACTTCATTAGTTCTTTATAAATTTTGGATATTAGTGCTTTATCCAGTATAAGTGCTTCTCAGCCATTGGAGATTCCTCTGTTGAGAATAATATATTTTGTTCTGAACCCCATTTTTAATTGTGTTGTTTGGATTGTTGGTGTCTAACTACATTAGTTCTTTGTAAATTTTGGATATTAGTGCTCTATTCAGTGTAGGGTTAGTGCAGATTATGTCCCAATCTGTGCTCTGCTGATTGGTCCCATTGACAGTATTCTTAGCCTTAGAAAGGCTTTGAAGTTTCATGAATTCCCAGTTATCAATTGATGTTCTTAATGCTTGAGCCACTGGTGTACTATTTAAGAATTTGTTGCCTGTACCAATGCTTTGGAGGGTATTACACAATTTCTCTTCTATGAGATTTAGGGTGTCTGGTTTTATATTAAGGTCCTTGATCCACTTGGACTTGAGCTTTGGGTAAGATGATGAAAGGGATCTATTTTCATTTTTCTACATGCAGACTGCCAGTTAGATAAGTACCATTTATTGAAGATGCTTTCTTTTTCCATTGTATATTTTTGGCTACTTGTCAAAGATAAAATGTCCAGAAGTGTGTGGTTTTATTTCTGGGACTTCAATTCTATTTCACTGATCAATCTTCCTGTCTCTGTACCAATACCATGCAGTTTTTAATACCTATTGCTCTGTAGCATAGCTTGAGGTCAAGGATAGCCATTCTCTAGATTTTCTTTTATTGTTAAGAATTATTTTCACATTGTATCCCTTTGACCTCCTTTCGTTGTCTAATTGCTCTAGCTATAACTTCAAGTACTATGCTGAAAAGATATGGAGAGAGGGGGCAGCCTTGTCTAGTCCCTGATTTGAGTGGGATTGCTTCAAGTTTCTCTCCATTTATTGATGTTGGCTACTGGTTTGCTGTAAATTGCTTTTACTATGTTTAGATATGGGCCTCGAATTCCTGACATTTCCAAGACCTTTAGCATGAAAGGATGCTGAATTTTGTCAAATGCTTTCTCTGCATCTAATGAAATGACCATGCGTGGTTTTTTTTTCTTTGAGATTGTTTATATAGTGGATTACATTGATGGACTTCCTTATATTGAACCATCCCTGCATCCCTGGGATGAAGCCTACTTGATAGTGGTGTATGACCATTTTGATGTGTTCTTGGATTCGGTTGGCAAGAATTTTATTGAGTATTTTTGCATCGATATTCACAAGAGAGATTGGTCTGAGATTCTCTTTCTTTGTAGGAACATTGTGTGCTTTTGGTATTAGTGTAATTGTGGCTTCATAGAACGAGTTGGGTAGTGTTCCTTCTGTTTCTATTTTGTGGAATAGTTTGAAGAGTATTGGTGTTAGGTCTTCTCTGAAGGTCCGACAGAATTCTGCACTAAAACCATCTGGACCTGTGCTTTTTTTTGGTTGGAAGTCAAACTATCACTATTTGCAGACAATATGATAGTATACTTGAGCGACCCAAAGAACTCCACCAGAGAACTCCTACAGCTGATAAACAACTTCAGCAAAGTGGCTGGATATAAAATCAACTCAAACAAATCAGTAGCTTTCCTATACTCAAAGAATAAGCTGGCTGAGAAAGAAATAAGAGAAATGATACCCTTCATGATAGCGACAAACAATATAAAGTATCTTGGTGTGACTCTAACCAAACAAGTGAAAGATCTGTATGACAAGAATTTCAAGTCTCTGAAGAAAGAAATTGAAGAAGACCTCAGAAGATGGAAAAATCTGCCATGCTCATGGATTGGCAAGATTATTATAGTAAAAATGACCATCTTGCCAAAAGCAATATACAGAAACAATGCAATCTCCATCAAAATCCCAATGCAATTTTTCATAGAGTTAGAAAGAGCAATTCAAAAATTCATCTGGAATAACAGAAAACCCAGGGTAGCTAAAACTATTCTCAAGAGTAAAAGAACTTCTGGGGGAATCAATACCTATCCCTAACCTCAAGCTGTACTATAGAGCAATAGTGTTAAAAACTGAATGGTATTGGTACAGTGACAGGCATGTAGATCAATGGAGCAGAATTGAAGACCCAGAAATGAATCCACACTCCTATGGTCACTTGATCTTTGACAAGGGAGCTAAAACCTCCAGTGGAAAAAAAGATAGCCTTTTCAACAAATGGTGCTGGTTCAACTGGAGGTCAACATGCAGAAGAATGCAAATTGATCCATTCTTATCTCCTTGCACTAAGCTCAATTCCAAGTGGATCAAGGACCTCCACATAAAACCAGACACACTGAAACTAATAGAAAGGAAACTAGGGAAGAACCTTGAACATATGAGCACAGGGAAGAATTTCCTGAACAGAACTCCAATAGCTTATGCTCTAAGATCAAGTATTGACAAATGGGACCTCATATAATTACAAAGTTTCGGTAAGGCAAAGGACACTGTCAAAAGGACAAAGCAGCAACCAACAAACTGGGAAAAGATCTTTACCAACCCTACATCTGACAGAGGGCTAATATCCAATATATACAAAAAACTCAAGAACTTAGACTCCAGAGAGCCAAGTAACCCTATTAAAAATGGGGTACAGAGCTAAACAAAGAGTTCTCACTGAAGAATATCTAATGGCTGGGAAGCACCTAAAAAGAAGTTCAACATCCTTAGTCATTAGGGAAATGCATATCAAAACACCCCTGAGATTCCATCTCACACCAGTCAGAATGGCTAAGATCAAAAACAGGTGATAGCAGTTGTTGGCGAGGATGTGGAGAAAGAACAACACTTCTCCACTGCTGGTGGGATTGCAAGCTGGTACAACCACTCTGGAAAGCAGTCTGGTGGTTCCTCAGAAAACTGGGCATGACACTTTCGGAGGATCCTGCTATACCACTCCTGGGCATATACCCAGAGACTTCCCCTGCATGCAATAAGGCCACATGCTCCACTATGTTCATAGCAGCCTTATTTATAACAGCCAGAAGCTGGAAAGAACCCAGATGTCCCTCAACTGAGGAATGGATTCAGAAGATGTGGTATATTTACACAATGGAATACTACTCTGCAATTAAAAACAATGAATTCATGAAATTCCTAGGCAAATGGTCAGAACTTGAAAATATCATGCTTAGTGAGGTAACTCAATCACAAAAGAACACACATAGTATGCAGTCACTGATAAGGGGATATTAACCCGGAATCTCGGAATACCCTAGACCCGATTCGCTTATCAATAGATTTCCAAGAAGATGGAAGGAGAGACCCCTGGTCCTGGAAAGACTGGATGTAGGGGAATGTGAGGATAGAGAAGGAGAAACAAGAGGGGTTGAATGGGGAACAGAGGGAGGAAAGGGTGCTTATGGGACTTTTGGGGAGGGAGGAACAGGGAAAGGGGAAATCATTTGGAATGTAAATAGAAAACTTAGATAATAAAAAAAATAAAAAATAAAATAGAATTATTTTCACTATCCTGGGTTTTTGTGAACAATAAATGGACTTCTGGATGTATTACAATCCCTTCCCTCAAGCTTTACTACAAAGTAATAGTAATAAAAACTGCATGGCATCAGTACAGAAATAGACTGGTTGGTCAATGGAATAGAATCAGAGAGCCTGAAATAAACCCTTACAACTATGGATACTTGTTTTTGACAAAAATGTCAAACCCAAACAATGGAAATAAAGAAAGTATTCTTCAACAAATGGTCCTGGTTTAACTGGATATTGGCATGTAGAAGGATTCAAATAGATTGATATCAGTCACCATACACAAAACTTATATGCAAGGCAATCAAACCTCAAAATAAACTTGGATACACCAAATCTAACAGAACCGTTAGTGGGGAATAATCCTTAAATCATCGGGACATGATACATCTTCCTGAATAGAAAATCAGTGGTTCTGGCTATAAGATCAACAATTGATAAATGGGACCTTATAAAACTGTAAAGCTTAAGTAAAGCAAATATATTATAAATAGAACAAAACGGCAGCTAACAAACAGGGAAAAGATCTTCACCAACCCTACATCTGACAGTGCACTAATATCCAAGATATATAAAAAATTGGAGAAATCAAACACTAACAAACTAAATAACCCAATTTTTTAAAAAAAAAAAATATGATATAGAGCTAAACAGAATTCTCAAGAGAGGAATCACTAATGGCTGATGAATACTTTTTTAAAAGTTCAGTGTCCTTAGTCATATGGGAAATGTAAATCAAAATGTCTCTGGGATTCCACCTTACACCCATCAGAATGACTAAGAACCAAAACTCAGGGGAGGTTGCAAACTGGTAGAACCACTCAGGAAATCATTCTAGAGGTTCCTCAGAAAATTGGAAATAGAACTACCTGAAGACCTAGATATATCACTCTTGGGCATATACCCAAAAGATGTCATACCATAACACAGGGGTACATGTTCCACTATGTTCATAGTGGCCTTATTTGTGATAATCATAGCTGGAAACAACCCAGATGATCCACAATGGAAAAATGGATACAGAAAATCTTGTTTATTTACACAATAGAACTCAACTATTAAAAATGGAGACATCATGAGTTTTGCAGGCAAATGGATGGAACTAGAACATATCATCCTGAGTAAGATAATTTAAATTTTAGATTTTGGTAGAGGTGAAAGCTTCCACTGGCATAAATCTTTCTATATTAATACCAATTTTTAGATTAATTTTGTTTCAAAATAAGATATGTACATTTCAACACTTAGGTATTGTGCTTATACAACTCATTTAATAATACAAGGTTTGGTAACAGTCCTCTTAATAACTGCTAGTTGTACTTAGCCTCTGTGTGTGTGCTATTACAGATAAACTGTAATCAACGTCATCAAACACTGCAAATCTCCTAATGGCCTACGTTTTAACCTCTGGGGTCCTGTATAATACATGGATGTGGATCTTCTCAGTCTGGTGTGTTATCTGTTTTCCTGTGAAAGGCAGATTTGGGGTAGGACATCAGAATATTCATGGCTTTAGCATAGCTCTTTGCTGTTTCATAACCTGTAAGTGATCTATATTCTTCTGTGTCTTCGGATGAGCATGGGATTACTTGTGAAATGATGCTTTGATGAAAGAAAGCTCAGTATAGACTAGGTTCCATGTGTGAAGAAGTGGAAGAGTGAGAATTTTGCAGCAGATTCCCACATCACCAGCAACAAAGACTTCTGAGGTATATACAGGGACTGACATAGGCCGCACTTGTATACAATTACAGCTACAGAACCTATATTTCCATGTAACTTGTTCTCATATAGACAACCAGGTAGTACATCATATTCTTCTTACAAGGCCATCACGTGTTTCTTAGTTAAGTGTGCCCATAATATTCAAGCCTGGTTACATCTAAGAAATGGTCCAAATCAGCTGGGCAGCTGAACTTCACACTTCTGCTTCCCTTGTTGGTTTATTATAATATCTATATTACAATAAGTTGGAAATCATACCTCTGTTTACAATAATAAGATTCAACATCTCCTGATTCCAGGATGTTTATGGTGAAGTTAAAACCTGTCTCTGACCTGATAGCACTGAAATTTGAGGGGATTACAGAGATGGGATAAGTAGCATTCTTGATGTTCATTGTTGGTGTTAAGTTCAGTTTTTGTTGGTACCATTATGTATGAAACTGTCTTCTCTGGAATAGCAGTTGATGGTGACTCTCTACCCTGGAGTCACAGACAGGACATCTGAAGACTTGTTCAGTACAACATTGCCTCTGAAGATTAATACTAGACATAATACTTGACTGTATACATGAAAAGCATCACTAAGCCACTTAGAAAAATAGAAAGAATGTTATTTTCTCAATTTTACATTTAAACAATAACAATTCGATATAAAACAGAGTTCTCAAATAAATAAGGGAATTAGATATTTAAGTAATATCCCTTCATTCCAGTAGTTTTACTTTAAATCAAAAGCAACACAGGTTCAATAACCTGTGATGGTGAGAGCAATTACCTACGTTATCTCTGTATAAGTTTATCATCTGAAAGAAGAGAGACAGATAATATTATAATGTTCAAAGCATCAGGGAGACTAATTGAAAGAGGTTGTAAAAATGATGGAAATTTAAAATTGTTTTAAGGCTTCTTAGTCCCTAAGGAGCTGTGAACATATTATGCCTTCCTTGCTGGCCACCTGACGTCTTGTAATTTGATAAAGTTTTTGGATGCTTTTCCTGATAAAGGGTTCAACAGTAAGCATAACCTAATACAGCTGTTTACATTGTTACATTCATGTGAAAATATCAAAACATCATATGTTTGTTTTCAAGTCACAGCTATACGGACTGCCTTACCCAGTTCTGCCTGAAAAGTCTTTAATTGTCTGAATATGAAGCATCAGTCTTTATAACACTACAGTAATATCATTACTTAGACTTATTAATTGGAAACATGAAACCATAAACTTCAATAATTTACATGTATGATACTGCATTCTCCAGAATATAAAATAAAAGCCTTATATCCATTTATCAGTCTTCCCACTGGGGAAGATTTTTATAGGACTATATCAAAATGCTTATTTATCACATTTAAGATGAAAACCAAGTTTTTCATTTGCATGTCTTGCCACTGAGATTGAAGCAGATGATGGGTACAAATTTATGAAGTGTTGAAACTATATACCCTATTGTTCATAAATGGTATCAATTGATCTGTCATGAAGAGCAATGATATTTGTTAGGCTGAATCTGAATAGGATACATGACTGTGATAGTGATTCAAAAGCCTTAGCCCTGTCCCTTATGCTACAAGCCAAGGTTAAACATATTTCTTAAATTTGGAAAATATCTGGACTTTGTAAAAACTCCTTAATACAGAATGACAGCACAAGACATTAATATTCTAGGACAAACATATGTCATCATCTGCAACCACAAATAAAGAGTTCTTCACTACTCAAATATGGTTCTCAGATCATGAGATCCTGCTAGAAATATGTGTTATACCTTAACAATATGTGTCTGATTTCACAAACTTTGAATCAAGACTTGCCAAGGTTTACAGTTCACTGGGCCAAAACAGTTTCAAGCAGTAGTTCTAGCATTGGCCATTGCAGGTGAAGCTCTTTCAAGGTCTGTCTACTGAAGTGAAGAGAATTCACATTTTTTACCATACATTCATTTTGTTGTAGCATTCAAATTTAAATCAATTTCACAATTATTTATCTCAAGTTTAAAGTTAAAGAATTATGTCAAGAGTAAATATATGCACAGGATCAATGAGTCATTCCATATTGGAATACATAAAGAATATATTATTTAACTATTTTTAGGGATTAATTGTAAAGTGAATTGTGAACTTGAAAATGAAAGATATTATATTAATTGAACTAGAATTGTCATACACACAGATATATCCAAGTGCTATATATACAATCCAAGTGCTGTTTATGCAGCTGTTTCTAGGAAAGCTTATTTTATAAAAGACTTTCTGGTATTGTCACTTATAATTTTCTGCACCCTCTTGTGTAATATTCTCTGAATCACATATATATATATATATATATATACATACACATATATACATATATATGCATATATAACACACATAAATATATAATAATAATAAACAGTAATAATGAGGAGGAGAAGACTATCAACATGAGAGGGCAGTCATAGAAGTGGCTCATGACAGGAAAGGGAGGAGCGAATGTGGTATAAGATACATGATTTCACCTCTGGAAAACTTGATGTTGGTTTGTGTGGCCTCACCATGAAGTGGAGCAAAAGGCAATGGACCATGCCTCCTTAGCCAACTCTAGAACAAGATTATGTATATATTTCTGTGAAACATGTACTTTTTAGACAAGTATATGTTTATAACAGCATATATAGCTAATAATATACCAAAAGAATATATATATATATATATATATATATATATATATATATATATATATATATATATATATATAAATGTATATTCACAGTAACTAGGAAATGCAATCAGACTAGATTTCCATCAAGTGAAACATGGCTAATGAAAAAATGATGCACATTCAAGTGGAATTTTTTTCAGCTACAAAGAAAACCAAAATGAGGAAATTTGCAAGAAAATTTCTGGATTTCAGAAAATGAACACTGAGTGACAAAGAACACTATCATGTGGTCACTTTCATAAGTAGATCCTAACTTTAAATGGTTAAACCTTAATGATTTATCGGGAGTCTGTAAAGATTGGAAGTTAGAAAGATATGGTGAGAGAGGACCCGAGAATAGACCTTAAAGAGAGGAGGAGTTACTGGTGTAGGGATCAAATGAGGTTTAAAGTACTGCCATTTTGTTTTCAGACACCATTTTGATCATAAGGTGAAATTATATTCAAATTCCAAGGCTCTAGGGGAGATGGAAACTTTCTAAAATGGCTGCCAACGTCATCTTTATTCTTTTTTTGTTTTCCAAAAAACAATGGCTGTTTCTAACTACAAAAGAATAAATGATTCTGAACAATGAAAAGTTGTAGCAAATTCTTGGCACAGATGTTTGTGTGTTTTTTATTTTACTCTTTAAATAATTGTTAAAATGAACATTTTAGGAGGACACAGTCTATGCTCCTTTCACTGACATGTTAGGATTTGCTGCCTAATTCAAATAAATATCATGCTTTGTGTAGATTCTTCTCCTGTGTTGGTTGTTTTAGATTTTCAGATCCTAACTGTAGAATGTGTATGTGTGTGTTGTAAAAATAGACAGCGAGAATACTAGTGGCTGAAAAGTTTACAAAGGATATGGCTGGGAATAGAAAAGGAAAGGGTATTGAAGAGTATATACCAAGAAACAAATTATTTTCTAATTCTATGGTGAATTACTATCCTCTTGAAGTGACAGTTTCCTAGTGCTAAGTATGAGAATCCTCCTTTATAAAAGAGGACCCAAAGCCACAAAACAATACAGGCTATTGTCAAGTGTGTGTGTGTGTGTGTGTTTTCTTTTTGACCACCCAAAGGAGGTCAAAATCCCTATTGCTGAAGACACCATGCATTTTAGTGAAAAAACATAGAGAAGTAATAATGGAATTGTATGGAACATCTACTACTGGGTTGCTAAATTTCACAGTTTTAGAAGATGTCCTTCAAACTCCCAGTGGATTACGAAAGTTATCATTAATTTTGTGCAGCTATGGACTTCATATCCTGTAATAATGTCCATCTGTTTAGCAGGAGGCTAAATGCAGCAGTGATCCCTATCATAGGGCTAACCTAAAAGATTCTGGTTAGGTCTGTGACACACTGTGAAAAGTATGTCAGGAAAGAAACGCTTTATGGGTAAAAGCATTTACTGAAAGTTAGAGTCAATGGATGTATTTCACGAAAATGGAAAACAAACAGAAGTAAAATAATAAATATATACCATGAAATTTTAAAAAAAAAAAGCTTAAAATGTGGCAAATGAAGCAATTATTTAGAAAGTGAGACAACTTAACAAAGGAATACATCTGTTTTCTGTCTGCTTTAATGGATGCTGTTGAGTGACAAAGGAAGACAAGGCCTGCAGGAATGGAGTAGGTTTACACTCAGCTTCACTGCCATCAGTGCTGGTGACTGCAAGGGAGATTCCCCTGAGGCAGATGCAATATTATTGTTATTGTAGTTAATGAAGAAAAGAATGACCAATGAGCTGTGGCCAAGATGCACATGCCCTCAGCTTCAGCCCATAATCTGCAGTTCCACATCACCCTCTCTCACACAGATAAGTAGCTTATTTGACAGCTGTGATACCTCAAGCAAGAACATTTTTGTTAGGGTCTGAATCACTGTGGGAGGAACATGTGTTTCTTGTAAGCAGTAATAAACTCCCAAATCCTCAGGCTCCACTCTGCTGATCTTGAGTGTGAAATCTGTCCCTGACCCACTGCCACTGAACCTGTCTGGGACCCCAGAAAATCGCTTGGAAATTTCATAGATGAGGAGCTGTGGAGACTGACCTGGCTTCTGCAGGTACCATTCCAAATAGGTGTATCCATCACTATGTACAAGGCTCTGACTAGACCTGCAAGAGATAGAGGCTTGATCTCCAAGTCTGACAGGCAGGGAGAGTGGAGCTTGGGTCATCACAACATCACCCCTGGAAGCTGAAATAATAAGAGAGAAGTACAAAGTCATGTACAAACTTCATGAACAATCTTGTGATTTTTGTTAGACATTTCAACTGAGATGTATGTTTATACATACAACTATTTATATTTTAAAATTCCTGGCCTATCAAAACAAGTGAAATGGGAGGGCCTAGGTGCTTCTACATATAACTTAGACCATCCCAGTCAATCTATGTCATAATCTCTATTATAGCACACGTTCCCTCTTATCTGGAACCTCCCTCTCGCAGATATACATCCAACAGGTGCCATCCTGGAGGATAGTGCCTGTCTACTCATACATGGCACGAGACATTTAGTTAGCAGTGTTACCCACTTATTATGTTCCCTTCCAATTCTCAATTCCTTCTGTCCTCACCAGAAATCCAGAACAAGAGCACCAACAGCTTAACAGGCAACTTCATTTTGAGAAGCAAGTCTGAGAAGATTTTTTCAGTCACAGCAAGAAGACAACTGATCCTTTTATCTGAACTGGCAGGGGTGGTTCCTCCCCGGGCAACAATATGCAAAGGCCTTGCTTGATGTTGCAATAAAGGTAGAGAGAAATACCCTGACAGTGTCTCGTTACTGCAAAAATAAGAAATCATCTTCTATGTTGCAGAGGGCACTAGTGCTCACAGATAAGCACTGGAGAACTAGGAATGTTAATCACATAGGGCTGTCTCCTCAATAGTGTAAATATATACTTGTTTTTAACCCAAAATACTGGGAATGTATGTTGTTAAAAAACTGTTGAGCTTTTTAATCTATAAAGCTTCACCCAGATTCTTCAGAAACTCCCTTTGTAGGCCTTCATCTTTAATTTCCTTTCTCAGTCAATTGAATCCACCCTTACTGGAGAAGTCACATGTACTTTGCAAAAGCATTTCAATGAAGTCATGTCTTAGGTTTATTGTGCAAATGAAATTGAGATAAAGTCTTTTTTTTCAATTGTCATACTGTAATTAAATATGCATAAAATATACTGCCCTGATATCAGACATTTGAAATTCCATCATCTAACTACTTCATTATTATCTGAGTTTACTTCTTGCCATACATGGTTGGTTTCTCTGCCAGCCATGACACTTGCAGTGACCCACACAGATGGTACCAAACCTGAGGGACATAACCCTCTTAGAAGATAATAAAATTCTTTTTAAATAGAAATTAGAGGTTCAGGAAAATTAGGTCTCTTGCTCAAAGGATCGTCACTGTGGGACAGGAGCAAAAATCTGTGTTCTAATCAGTCCTTTGAGACAAAGCATTTTGTACAATTGTTAGGATGGTTATTAAGACTGAGAGGAAACTAATAATGTAAAGAGTGTTCCAGAAAGAGTAATCCCTGTCAATTATTTATTTTAAAAGAGAGGGGGATATTTTCTGCTGCACAGATCATGTAAGGTTTTGTCAAGGAAGCCACTGCCATACCTGGCATACCTCTGAGGTACTGTCTTTCAGATTCTTTCGACTGGCCTAGTTAAACACTAGTATTGAGGACCCCTTGACCAGAAGTATCCTATCCCCATTTTCACCCAGTCCTCAGCAGCATGGCTCAGGAAAGAATTATCTTCCTCATTATCTCAAAAGCTATCCAATAGCATAGGCTGAACCTTAGCCTTTTAATCCTTCAATTCTAAATTTTCCCATTTATAACCATGCAACAAGGTCTGTGCTGGATTTAAATGCATAGGTTATGACCCCACCATCACTATAGACAGAATTGCCACATACATAATGAGAATTTGAGTTAACTGTTCATCCTCAAAGACTTGCTTTTTTTCAGTGTCAGTGATTTACCACAAGCCATTTTGATGTATCATGGATTTGAAAATGTAGGAAATTTCTAATATCTAACTACATAATAACAAGCTTCCTCCTCTTGTTTACTAAAAAACATTTCTGTTCTACTCTGTAATCATGTGATTTCTATGTCAGAGCTTTTCATTAAATTACCGTACACAACAACTATGATAAAAGCTAATTCACAGCATTTTATTACATTAAATTTTGTAATTAAATATCATGATTAATTCTGATTATATGCAGAACCTGAAAATGTGTTTTATCTAAAATTTAAACAGTTTGAACCTTCCCGTCTGTTCTGCACTGAATACTTTTACCAAACTCAATCATCTCACAGAAAGTTAAAATCTGAACAATGTATCCCCTAGTAGTTTAATGTGAGTTCCCTTTCAGTGGAAGTTTTATTTTACATTTCTCAATAAAACTATGATATATAGCATCTAAAACATGTGCTTATTTTAAGTTCTGGAAATATTCTGAAAAATATCTACTGGAAGAACATGAATTCCAGATAGAAGCATGTCTGATACAGGATTATATGTGTTGCTCTCTTGTAAGCTGGGACACCTGCAGACTGCAAACCAATGGATTAATAGAATTCCAATCTTCCTTGAAAAACAGGCATATTGTACATATCCTTTCTCACACTTGCAGAGGTGGGACTAAGAATAATGCGTTTTCTTTCATCTTTATAAAGTATAACATTTTATTTATTTAATGTATATTAATGCTCTGCATGTACACCTACAAGCCAGAAGAGGGCAACAGATCACACTATAGATGGTTATGAGCCACTATGAGGTTGCTTGGGATTAAACTCAGGATCTCAGGAACAGGAGACAGTGTTTTTTGTTTTTTTTTTTTTTTTTTTTTTTTTGTTTTTTTTTTTTTTTTTTTTTTTTTGGTTTTTCGAGACAGGGTTTCTCTGTGTAGCCTTGGCTGTCCTGGAACTCACTTTGTAGACCAGGCTGGCCTCGAACTCAGAAATCCTCCTGCCTCTGCCTCCCAAGTGCTGGGATTAAAGGCGTGCGCCACCACCGCCCGGCGGGAGACAGTGTTTTTATATGTTAAGCCATCTCTCCAGTCCTAAAGTGTCAGATTTGGATGACACTGGAGAGATATGAATAAAATAAAAAACAAATGACATAAACTCCCCAAAATTGGTTAGCTTTTAAGGTGACATAAGTTCTGTCTTCTTCATTTATGTTGCAGTTGGAGGAAGTTAAGTGTGTACATCGATTCTGGCTTGGTCTAGGCTGAGGGAACATACTGGGGAAAAATCTCTGGCTGATTTTTCAAAATAACTTGAACATCCTTTATTGAGTGGACAAATGCCATGCCTCCTGACCCTTTCCTAGTATTTTTTTTTTATGAATGCCCGTTGTATATATCTCTCTTGCAAGGTTCTTGATCTTATGCTGCATATTCTAGTGCTCAAATTTTCTTAAGTACATAGACATTTTTCAATGAGTATTTTCTCTTAAGTAACACTCAAGTTTGTTATGGAATCATAATTAACCTCAAGTGCTAATATATAATCTCCTGGGTAATTTAGAATGTGTGGTTGGTCCACACTGTAGTCTGACAATATTTCTCATAATCATCATGTGTAAAGAGCCATAATAGGACAAGCTAATATACTTTCAGGTGATCATCCTGAAATTGACTACTCTGGATTATTATTTAATATGTGACAGATGAGCCCTCATTCAGCAAGGCTGTGAGGGACTAAATTTAAGAAAGATTCCAGCTAAAAATAAGCTTTTCCTGTTATTAAACATATTATTAAACATATATAATAATTAATAAGTAATAGCACACCCCTTTGGAGCAGATCTCTGTAGATCCATGAAGATGTACTATCTTAAAGTTATGGTATGAAGACAAATAGATGACTTAAGTTTTAATGATGATTCTACAAGAAATTCTAAAATTATATCTGTGATTATTAAGGTCTTTTATAGTGGGACTGATATTAGGTCCTTTTCTGATAGTCAAAACTGCAATGAAAACTCTGCCAGTCTCCCAAGTGTCACAAGTTAATTTCTCTTAGATGGCAACCAGACTTTCTCCTACTCAGAGCACATTCCAAGAGGTTATAAAACAATTAACTAAAGGTCATACTCTGCAATTAAAAACACTGAATTCACAAAATTCTTAGGCAAATGGTCAGATCTGGAAAATATCATCCTTAGTGAGGTTACCCAATCACAAAAGAACACACATGATATGCAGTCACTGATAAGGGGGTATTAACCCAGAAACTCAATAGAATACCCAAGACACAATTCACATATCAATAGATTTCCAAGAAGATAGAAGGAGAGACTCCTGGTCCTAGAAAGTATGGATGTAGAGGAATACCAGGACAGAGAAGCAAGAGCGGGTTGAATGGGGAACAGGGAGAGGGAAGAGGGCTTATGGGACTTTCGGGGAGGGAGGAACTGTTAAAGGGGAAATCATTCAGAATGTAAATAAGAAAAATATAGAAAATAAAAAAAGGAACTAACAATTTATTGTAGGTACGAGGACAGAAGATAAAATATTAACTGGGTTTATCTATACAAAACTTCACTTATAACTTAGTTATGGTTTTCAACTTCCTATGAACCTATAGAACAGATAAATGTTTAACTAGATAATTACTCCTAATGGATATACATATAAACATTTTCTGTTGTAAACTTCTATTTCAATTTATGACTTGATATTTTGTTTGAATTATGAAGAACTTTGTAACATGTGATTATGTATTCTGAAAGATGTTTAAGGGCTGAGAACAAAGGGAAGAGTCAGAACTGAGGAACTGAGGTGAGAAGAACTGAGCTAAGAGAGGAGCTGAACTGAGGAGAAGATTTTAGTCAGAAGAGAACAAGATAAAAAGGAGAATGCATCATGATATGCACTTACTGATAAGCGGATATTAGCCCAGAAGATTGGAATACCCAAGAAACAATTCACATATCAAATGATGCCCAAGAAGAAGGAAGGAGAGGCCCCTGGTCCTGGAAGGGCTCAATGCAGCAGTGTAGGGGAATGCCAGGAAGGGGAGGCAGGAGTGGGTTGGTTGGGGAGCAGGGGAAGGGAAGAGGCTGTATGGGACTTTTGGGGAGGGGGGAATCCAGTAAGAGGGAAATAATTTGAAATGTAAATAAAGAACATGTCTAATAAAAAAAGTGAGAATGCAGAGTGGAATAACTTAGAAATTATAGGTAATATAAAATAACTAAGAGAACAATGTGCAGGATGCAGAGGGAAAGAGGAAAAAAGAAGCCGATGCAAAGAGCAGAGGGTGCAGACAGGCTTCTCCTTATTATGGGACAGAATAGGTCCCATGGTAAGGACAAGACAGGCTTATGCTTTTCCTATATTTTTTATTTACATTCCCAATGATTTCCCCTTTCCAGGTTCCTCCCTTCCCTGGAAGTCCCATAAGCCCTCTTCCCTCCCCCTGTTCCCCATTCAACCCCCTTCCCCTTCTCGGTCCTGGTGTTCCCCTACACTTCTACATCCAGTCTTTCCAGGACCAGGGAGGAATAGATACAGAAGATGTGGTATATTTACACAATGGAATACTACTCTGCAGTTAAAAACAATGAATTCATGAAATTCTTAGGCAAATTGTCAGAACTGGAAAATATCATCCTTAGCAAGGTAACCCAATCACAAAAGAACACACACGGTCTGTCACTGATAAGAGAATATTAACCCAGAAACTCAGAATACCCAAGACACAATTCACATATTAATTGATTTCCACGAAGATGGAAGAAGAGACCCCTGGTCCTGGAAAGACAGGCTTATTCTTATTAAAAGAAACACAGCTGTTTCCTTACAAACATGGATTTAATTCATTTAGCATTAAAAGGATGGAAGCTTTTTCTTTCTTGATGCAATAAATATTGAAGTTCATTTTTCCTCAAGAATGAGTGAGTTCTTTCTGCACCCATGCTTAGTCTTTTGCTCCATATGCATATGTAAGTATGGATGTGTATGCAGGTATGTAATTGTGAGTTTGTATGCATGTGTGTGTTTAAGTATGTAATTGTGAGAATGCATGCAAGCTGGGCCCAACTGAATTTGTGTGGAAATGTGTAAATGAAAACTCTGTATGTTTGAAGCTGTGTATGAATTTATGTGAGATTGTGCATATTCACTTATGTAAAATTTCTTCTTTCTTCGAGTGTTATTCTCTTCTTCTGGTTCAACAGAATTTTATTGCTCCAAACTTCCCCCTAGCCTGACAAGCAAGAGGCATCTGGACAATAGGGAAAAGACTCTAGCAACTAATCCTTTACTTAATCTCCTGCAGTCTCTGGCATCAGAGGAACACAGAAGGCAGGTGAGCTACCTTAGCATAGTAACTCAGACTTAGATAAGTAAACTTTTTATTTTACAGCAACCCTAAATTTCCCATAGGACAAAGTCTTACCCCAGAATTTTGTAAGACCAAACCTTACCCCCACCAACGCTCTTCATGCCCCCCAAATGCCCCCCTCCCGCCTCAAGAAGAACCAACAAGAAGAACAACTCCCACCAGGGCTGGCTCCCAGCAATCATGTCACACTACTTATCTGGAATCTGACTAAAGACATCTCTTCTAACTCTGTATCTTCGTTTATATCAGTTCATATAATGTTAAAATCCAAGCAATCAATTTTATGATTCTTTTCCAGAAATAAATACCAGTTTCTGTAGTGTGTCATAATTAAATACCAACTCCATTCACATTCCCACCAACTTCAGTACTGAGTTTCATTTAGAACTAAACAGTGCCAGAATATGTGACTACCCTGGTCTCACTTAACGAAACTTATACAGGTATCTCATTCACTATTTCCTACAAACAAATTCACACTTTTTTTTTTATTTTCCACCAAAGATTTGGTGTGTAAGTCTGATTTCCACACTAAATTTAGGCTTCATTTTCATTTTACAATTTCATCTTAAAAATTTGAGGGTTTTTGTTTTTTGCCCTTTAGATTAACATGTTCTGGCAAAAGATATTCCGTTCTTTTGCCATAAATATTTGCAACTTTTTTAAACTCCAAATTCAAGGAACATGTAGGATGTGATAACCCAGTGATTTCATAGGACATTTGTTCCTAGTGATGTTAAAGCCCCAGACTGTAGAAGTATGTGTGCGATGAGAAAAATAGTAGAAGTAGGAATTGTAGAATATAGAAAGAGAAATTAACTAGGGGAGACTGTGCTCTCTCTTCTCTGTTTTCAAAGTCTTATTCATAAAATAATTTTAAAACAGGCTTGAAAGAAAGCTTATTAGATTTGGAGAGTAAAACCACACAGTTAGCAAACTATATGACATTCTAGGGGGGACAGAAATGCATTCTCCCATTAAACACTTGTCCCTCCTTCTTTGTCCTTCTTGTTCAACCTGCTGTTTTTGTCTGCCATCCAGAATAGTTCCAGTCCCAGGAACATGGCAGGAGACTTCTATCTTATTATTTGAACTGATGAGCTATTGGAAGTGATTTAAGTATAACAGAGCTTTAATCTCCAACTTATATGGATAGAAATATCTGCCAAAAATGTTCAATTTACAGATATATGTAGATGTTTGAGAAGAACCAAGCATATGTAAGGATCACCTTTGTGAGGAAAAAAATATGTAAGATGTCTTCTTCTTTTCATCAATGGATGAAAAAGACATCAATGTGAAATTTTGGATTGGTGACTAGGTTTGGGTACACAGGTCATAGCATTCTAAGACTTTGACAGAGACCTAGGTACTGAAAAATGGTTGGAAAGGCTATCAGCAATCAACTTGGATCTCTCCTTAAGCTACAAAAGCACAAAATACTCATCCTCTCATCTTCATATTTTAATGGTTTTATTCAGTAAAATAATGAAATCAAGTCTAAGAAGGTTCTTTATATATTTGCTCCCAAGATTTATAGATATGATCAACAAATCTCAGAAAAAGTCATTCTATGAGATGTATACAATTGAATTGTGTAAGAATATTTAAAGAATAGGACATAGAGGGAGGAAACGGGAAAGGGGAAGTGATTTGGAATATAAATTAAAAAAATAAAAATAAAATAAAATAAAATAAAATTTGCAATAACAGAGACCAAACCATATTTAAAGATATTTTCTAAATTTTCTAGCATGCCTATATCATTCGTGAGGCTGTTTTGTCCTATGTGTCCTGCATAGTCCCTTTTCTTCCTTTTCTCATTAGTCTCTTTTGTAGAAAAATGTGGTGTTTGAATCTAGTAGCAGATTTACATCTCTCCTACTCTCATGGTAATTGACAGGTGGCCTAGAGAAACATTGAAGATCAGAGCTCTCACCTGGTAAATGAGAAAACATGCATGGGTAATGTTCTTAAGGTACTGGTACAAGGAATGTCCTGGTCCCCACACTTTTCTTTGCATTGTAATCAGAGAGCATGACTGAAGGCTTTTGATGTAAACTTCCCAGTCTTTAGAAACAGGTCCCAATTCTCTCCTCTGAACTCTGATTTCCTAGAGAGATCCTAGCATACTGTCTGTCTCTGGTTATAGGGACTAAACTCTCCCTTCAGCTCAATACTATGCAATTTCCTTAGGATTTAATGTCTACAGAATTAAGAAGTCTTATAATAGATCCCCCGGTTGTCTACTATTCTTCTCAGTGTTCTCTGAAACCACAACACCATACCCAAACATTTAAACATTTGCTTCTTTAAAATCTTCATGTCTACTTCATATCAGAAAAACACACATGTGATTATATGTAACTATATAGGATCTAACAAACACAAATGAGAAATAACCATGTGATAGCTGTCATTCTGATATCACTTAATTCAAGTAATTTAAGATATAAAGTAATTAAGATATAAAGGAAAGGGAAATCATAAAATGTTCATGTGAATGGATGTAGCTAGGAGGAGATTGTATTGGATAGGGTAATGTTTAGAGTTGTGTGCTTAGTATGAATAGTTTGTTGAATCCAAGTAATTAGAAAGGAACATTGGAGTTGAAAAGTATAAGAAAGATCAGAAGGGGCGGGGGATAGCACACAGTCTGTGCTGTTTTGTATATGCTTGGTCCAGGGAGTCACTACTTGAAGGCCTTATTGGAGTAGGTATATTACTGTGGGCATGGGCATACGACCCTCATACTAGCTGCTTGGAAGTCAGTCTTCCACAAGAAGCCTTCAAACAAGATACAGAACTCTCATCTCTGCCTGCGCAATGCCTGCCTAGGTGCAGCCCTTCTCGCATCTTCATGATGATGGACTGAACCTCTGAACCTTTAAGCCAGCCCAATTATATGCTGTTTTTATAAGACTTGTCTTGGTCATAGTATTTGTTCACAACAGTAAAATCCTAACTAAGTCACACCTGATATGACTAGGCAAAGAGACTGATGAATAGGGAGAATTAAGTGTGTAGATGTGGATTGTGGGGCACATGGACCATGCCAACAGAGAAACTGGCATGGAATTGATGAGGTCAGCCATGTTCAAACTCCAGAAATCTCAAAACTTCAGACCTGCAGGAGAGGAACTAACTCCCTTCCTGTTTCCTGGCCTGCTTGTGAACATGTAACCCAAACACCCCCAAATCAGGGGATCACAGATTGTCAGTCAAATAGCATAAAACCTGGATTTCTTTTCCATGCAAATAGAGCAGCCTAGACCAATAAAATACATTAACTGCCAAATCCCATTCCACTCCCCAGGGTTCTTAGAGTCCCAGGCCACATGGAATAAAGCACACAAGTTATTTCCTCAAGGATCATCAGAGACTGGCTGATTTTACTGAGCTGTAATACTTGAGGAAGATCCTCCCTCCTGCCCCCAAACCACTCATCACTGGACTTTTGGACTCATCTGCCTGGTGAGGCTCCTATCTCTTGCAGAGGTTCTCATCAGAATGTAGGCCCCCAGCATAGCCACCATACCCACCATAGGATCAGGAACCCAGCCCAGTGCCTACCGCCTGACCCTCTTTATTCCTTTTGTAAGAGCTATAACACTTTTCAGCATTCCCTGCTGGACTGGAGTGATGTGACACCTATTCATCCTGGACTCTGCTTCACCCTCTCCAGACCTGGTGAGCCACAGCATCAGATGCCTTAGAAGGAAGAGGTAGATTGCTGACCCAACCCATTCCAAACTTTTTTCCTGTCCTCTTCAAGCCAGTTTACTGGAGGTATCTGGGCACCCTGGGAGGAGAGGCTGAAGTTGGAACCACAAAGGATGATATTCACTTATTTTAAGCAGTATGATTATCTGCAGTAGCCTCTAGTTTCCTGCAATTAATTTAATTTAATTTAATTTTTAAAAATACATTTCTTTTTATTCAGATATAAGAAAAAGTAAATTATAAAATTTCCAGGTAAATGGATGCAGCTGGAAAGGATTGTATTGCTTAAGGTAACCTACAAAGTTGTGTCCTAAATTTGGAGTAGTTGTTGCATCTGAGAAATTAAAAAGGACTGTTGGAGTGAGGAAAGGAAAGAAAGAGCCTAAGTGAGGTTAGGGAGGAGGTTGTAGGAGGGAAAAGTAACATTAAGGATATTGTAAACAGCCATAAAATAACCTATTATTTGATACTTTTCATATATATTGATATTACTAATATAAAAGAGTTTAAATAGACTTAGACTGCATAAGGTGTAATACTCATCTCAAAAGCTACAGGTAGCCAAATAAAAAGCCCTCTGCCAGGATTGTATTCTTTTTCTTGAATTTTCTTCAGAAGTATACTTTCTTCAGTTTCCTTCAGAAGTATAGTATACTAAAGATCTCCAAAACAATATATGCGATTATCATTGTACTTGGTTGCCATGTTTTTTTGCATAAGAATACACTCCAGAAATTCAATTATTTAAAAACTTTGTGTCTTAGTTTGAGTTTTACTACTGTGAGCACACATCATGACAAAGGGAAGTCTTATGAAGGACAATATTTAATTGGGGATTACTTACTGCTTCAGAGGTTCAGTCTATTATCATTAAGGTGGGAGCAAGAAGGTCACAGTACCAAGACCCAACTTACTACTATTATTTTGCTAAATGGACTCAGAATCAAATCATCTTCCAAAACTAAATTTCTCTACATATAGATTAGTACAGCTTTCAGACCTTTTAGAGAAGTTTCTTTTTGCAGTGAAAGGTCGCTAAAGGACAGAGTAATAAATGTATGAGTGCATAGACTAAGTATAAGTGCTGTGCTCAGCCTAAAATGGGGCATTTATATCACCAGTCATTTCCATGGCTCAGGAACCATTACAGAAGAGGGGCATCAAGATCATAAGAGCCAATAGTTGTTAATTGTTGATTTGTTTTTTATCTTTTGGGAACAGTCTGTTTATTTTATCACTCAATTATTAATTCGCTTGTTAAATTTCTTGTGATTAATTTAGTTATATGTTTAATTCTGTATATTTTTGGTAATGATTCCTTATTAAATGTATAGGTACCATTTGTTCTTAGGACTCAGATACTTACTATTTTGACTCTTTCAACACCTATTTCTTAGAAAGTCTCACATAATTTTCTATTGGCACATCACATGAAATCACCAACTGTTTCCCAAGCCTGGCCAGGCAGTATGCTCTCAATAAGCTTACTTGAAAGTAAAAGTCAGAAAAAAATTTATTCATTCTGGACCCATTGGGAAGTGGCACAAATACATGCAGAGAACTGAGACTTGTACAGTCCAGAAATGATACTGAAGATAAAATATTAGGCCAAAAATATGCACATTGAAGTGGTCTTGGTCAACATGTGGGCCTATCACTGACCATAATTGAGTGCATTTTTTTCTCATCCACTAAGGCATTTTATGAAATATCACTACTGCAGAGAAGTTGTCACCTCTCCTCCCAGCAAGAACTCTCATGGAATTTTTCATTTCCTAGGGGTTCAGTTTTCATTAACTGAAATTCAGAGAAAAACAAGTATCTCTTAAAAATATATCCACTTTTTAATGCTGGATACATCATGTTACACCCAAAACAAAGAACTTACCAGTCAGCTTGGTCACCTGAAGCAGGAGTGTTTTTGTTCAGGACTATACCACTGTGGGAGGAAATCCTAACAGTTGAAGACAGTAATAAACACCCATATCCTCAGTCTCCACTCTACTGATTCTCAGAGTAAAATCTTTTCCTGACCCACTGCCACTGAACCTGTCTGGGACTCCTGAAGCAAGTTTGAACATCTGATATATGAGTTGCTGAGGAGACTGTCCTGGCCTCAGATACCAATAAAAATAAGTGATGAACATCACTCTGTAGGAGACTCTTACTAGACCTGCAGGAGATGGAAGCTGATTTTCCAAGAGTAACAGCATTGGAGACTGCAGATTGCATCATCACAATATCCCCAGTGGCTCCTGAAATAAGAGAAATAAATGGTTAAGTAAAATTAAATGATACAATGAAGTGACTTTATTTTTTCTACTTATTGTGTTTATGACTTTCTTTCATATTCTAAAAGTGCTCTATATAAAATATGTATGTAGAGGGAGCACAGAGAGTCTCTAGATATCACCTGGACTTTTGACTTTGGAATATGTCAGAGTTGCTACAGAAACACAGATTTTTATCTCTTCACCCTTTCAACCTCAGAAGCCCTACTGCAGAACAAAACTGTATATCTCTCACATGGACAGAATAGGCATATTTATCATCAGGTCCCAGAAAACTCCATCCTTTCACATTTTCTTTCTTCATCTTTGTCTCCTTATCATGGATCCAGAGCAAAAACTGTCCCAGAAGCTGAACAGGGCACCTCATTCTATGAACTTGATATGAGGAATCAAGTGTAGTCAAGACAGAAATTGGAGCTAGCTTTTACCCTAGTCTTGCAAGAAGAGCTCCTCCCTAAGGAGCAATATGCAGACCTCCTGGTGGGTACAGCTGTGTGAAAAGTACCTAGAGAGTGAATAATCCCACTCACAAGAATCACTTGACAAGGTGTTTGCCATGTTTGTAGAAAAATAAATTCATTCCTTACTGCAAATATTATGGGCAGATGAATTCCACTGTGGAACTTGGATCTGTGTGAATGGAGACATACAGGACCTAAAGCCAAAGCATCATAATATAGTCTCACAGAACCAAAGCAATCTTTTCAATAATCTTTCTATTTGTTTATATTTTTCAGCATAGCATCTTGCTATATAAATCTATATAATGTTTATTAGTTTGTTTCTTTTATTTTTGTCAAAGTTGAGAGCCGAGCAAAGAAAACTGAAGAGACATGACAAATAGATCTCTTACTAGGCTTTCTAAGGGCCATTTACCACAAGAATGTTGGCACAGTAAAGACTGAAAAAGAAAAATAAAGTTACAAAAAGACATGCATCATTCTGACTGGACAGTTGTTACTTGTAGCCGCCTGCAGCTACATGCGAACTGGTGACCTGTAAAAGATACTTAAGGATGAGTGGTGAAGATGACGAAAGAAACATGGACCAAGACAACACAGCTGTTCAAAGTCTACCTTTACTTAGGAGAAACAGGAGATATAAGCTTTAGGGGCGTGACCCTCTCTCCCAAAGCTGCGAGTCTTGTCAGCAGGTCTCCATAATATTTGGCAGCTCCCTCCTCTAGCTGAGCTTTCTTTTTTAATGTTAGCTCATCAGTACTATCTTTATATCTTTCTAATTTAAGGTTGAGAGGACCCTTTTCTGATGGAGTCCTCTCTGGCAGGCATCCTTCTTGAGATTCCTCAAGATCTCCCTGTATACTATCTGATGTCTGCCAGATCTTTTCATTAATAATATCCTTTATAAGCATCCAGAGGAAGAGAGTAGTAGTTCCTGCCTTGGTGGCTCTTAGCGCTTTTCCAATTTTTTCCCAGGTTCTCTCATCTAAAGTTCTTTTTTCTTGGAACCATGGGCAACAATGATCTATCTGATCTAAAAAATGTACTAACAGTTGCTCTTCAAACCCTATTCCTTTCGCCTGAAGCAGCTCTTGAAGGTTGCTGACAAATTCCTGCTTAGAAGTTTCCTGCCCCATTTCCACTGTCTACCCCTAAGCGAGTCCAGTGCTGGGTCAACGCTGTCCCACTTAGCCTGTATCCTTTTCCGCACCTACAACCACAACTTCAACAAGATGAAATGTTACACTAGCACTAGTATTTAACTCCTGTAGTTGCTCACCATGCCGGATACCATCTTCTTCTGTTTTCTGCGAAGCTTCGCCAAAGACAGGGTCACCTCCGTATCTTCCTCTATCGAGCCACCACGTTCAGGTGCCACCTGTAGCAGCCTGTAGCTACATGCGAACTGGTGACCTGTAAAAGATACTTAGGGATGGGTGGGGAGGACTGGATCTTCCCGGGAATTGCTCACGAGTGGGTTCTATGTGGGGGAGAGCTGAAGGGTGAAACTACGGGAGTCGAGAGAAAAGAAGACACAGAGACATTAGTGCATGGCTGTACAAAATCTTTCTGTATTTCTTTGGGGACAAGAGTGACAATATATGTGCTGTGGGTGTGACCCTCCCTCCCAAAGCTGCAGAGTCTTCTCAGCAGGTCTCCGGCAGGCTGAGATGTTGCCATAACAAAGATCACAGGGTCTGCTACACAGCAGGAGATGGAGACTTGATTCACAGGAAACTGTAGCTCTTTTGAAATCCCAGAGAAGCTCTGACATCTGTCAGGTGGGAGGAGGTATGGCTGGAATTCCTCAGCTCCGTGTAGGTGAAATGCAGGCAGCTGAATTTGTCTAGAGGCTATATGGCTCACTACAGAGGACGAAGAAAGAAACATAGATCAGGACAACACGGCTGTTCAAAGTCCATCTTTACTTCGGAGAAACAAGAGATATAAGCTTTGGGGGCATGACCCTCCCTCCCAAAGCTGTGAGTCTTGTCAGCAGGTCTCTGCTAGGCTGAGAGATGTTGCCATAACAGCTCTCAGGAAGATGTTACTTTCACAAGGTCTGCTACTCTGCAGGAGATGGTGACTGACCCCCTTTCGCAGGAAGCTGCAGCTCCTTTGAAGACAAAGGCTTGTTCCCGGAGCTCTGCCAGCTCCGCCAGGTGGGGGGGGTGTGGCTGGAATTCCTCAGCTCAGTGTAGATGAAATGCAGGCAGCTGAATTATGCCTAAAGGCTATATGGCATTATAATGACTCTCTACATTTACTTAGTCTAATACTTGATTAGATTAATAAAATTTCTGTGACTGGGTTATAGGGCTCAAATAGGCAGACATAATAAGCTATGAGCTGATTCAGAGTAGGAAGATTTAAATGCTATTTGTTCCATATTCAAACTCAAGTAATTGGGGAAAAAATGTTCTGAGACTCAAATGCTGAAGTCTTCACTGAAAAATATGTGTTCATAACTAAGTATCATTTTCACCTAGAAATCTGTCTAATTATAACTTTTTTCTTTATTGTTTTAAAAAAAAAACAGTAGTGCCTGTCTCTAGATTACCAAAGAAAACATGACTTATCATAGGCTGGGAACTTTGGGGAGCAAAGAAAGGACATATCATAAATGAGTCTATAAACTTTTACTTGATATTTTCAGTCTGGTCTTGAAGGTTTTTTTTTTTTAAAAAAAATTATTGATTCTTTAGAAATTTCAGATCATATATCACAATCCCTCTCCCAACAATTTTGTATCTATCTTCTGCCATTGCAACCATCCCTAGAAAAAATAAAAAAAGTAAAATGAAGGAGATGTACAGAGAGGGTCAAGAAATTGAATAGAGTGGTGTAGCAATAGGGGATGGAGAACAGGAATAGCGACCAGAAAGTCCCAGATGCTAGGAAAGCAAGAACCTCCTAGGATCCCATGGGGATAACATCAGCTGAAATACCCCACAAAGAGGAGGTAGAATCTGTCTAGATAATATCCAGAGGCTAGGCATGGCCACTCAATTGAGGGATTGAGCCACCCACCTATCTCCAAAATTTTAACCCAGAATTGCTCTTGTCTAAAGGAAATACAGGGGGAAAGAGTGGAACAGCGACTGGAAGAAAGGCCCTTCAGAGACTTCTCCACCTGGAGATCCATCACACATGCAGATACCAAACCCAGACACTATTGCTTGTGCCAAGAAGTGCTTGCTGAGAGGAGCCTGGTACAGCTGTCTCCTGAGAGGCTCTGTCAGATTCTGACCAGATTATAAGAAATTAGTACATTGCAAGGAACATAGAATATGCAATAATTAAATGGCTACTGGTTTCAGAGGTTCTTTATTCTTGAAAACAAAGGCTATGCCAAGAGGGTACAGAGAATAGGAGCAGTAATCTGAGTCATCTAAAGAACACCAGGGTTAGGTGGTTGTCATTGCAAGCTCATGTAATTTTGATAGAAAGAACAAAGTTCCTCTTCTCATGAATTGTCCATGCTGTGTTCTGACTAGTACTGAGTCTTGCACACAGTGTGACTAAGCTAATATTAAGTCTTCAGGTCACTATGCGATGTCCTGGACATATACAAATCAGCAGGTACTGCTGTGGGCACAGCTGTGGGATTGCCTAGGACCTCTCAATGGTTCAGCAAAGGCCTAAAGTACTACATGGCCCAAGAAAAACAAAAGCCATACAAATTTGTCTGCAGAGAAAAAAATTTCTTTCTGCGGCCCAAAGAACATTAGTACAGGATCCTTCAAATAGAGTAGTATAGAATTTCTAGTACTTTCTGTTTCCATGCATACTTTGAGTTATATTTCCATTAAAGATTCTGACTATGTCTTGAATTCATTGGCACAGGGGGAAACTTCCTAAACAGAACTCCAATGGCTCAGGGTCTAAGATCAAGAATTGATAAATGGGACATCATGAAACTAGAAAACTTCTGTAAGGCAAAGGACATAGTCAATAAGACAAATCAGCAACCTACAGATTGGGAAAAATTCTTCACTAATCCTACATCCAATAGAGAGCTAATATCCAAAATTTATAAAAAAAAAAAAAAAAAAAAAGAAAGAAAGAAAGAAAAAGAAAAAGATTTTACAACTGAGGAATCTTTAATGGCCGAGAAGCACCTAATGAATTGTTCAAAGTCCTTAGTGATCAGAGAAATGCAAATCAAAACAAGTCTGAGATTCCACCTTATGCCAATCAGAATGGCTAAGATCAAAACCTCAGGTGACAACACACATTGGAAAGGATGTAGAGAAAGAGAGAAAGAGGAACACTCCTCCATTGTTGGGTTGATTGTAAACTTGTACAACCACTCTGGAAATCAATCTGGAGGTTCCTAAGAAAATTGGAAATAGATCTACCTGAAGACCCAGCAGTACCACTCTTGGGAATATACTCAAAAGATGCCCCACAATGTCAAAGGGGTACATGTTCCACTATGTACATAGCAGCCTTAATTGTGATAGCCAGAAGCTGGAAACAACCTAGATGTCCCACAACAGAAGAATGGATACAGAAAATGTGGTTCATTTACACAATGGAATACTACTCAGCTATTAAGAATGATGACATCCTGAGTTTTGCAAGCAAATGAATGGTACTAGAAAATATCATCCTGAGTGAGAAAACTCAGACCCAAAATACATGCATGGCATGTACTCACTAATAAGTGGATATTAGCCACAGAACTCAAAATGTTCAACAAGCTGAAGTGCCCAAGTGAGGATGACTCAGTCTCACTTGGGAGGGAGAAGAAAGCAATCACAAGTGGGGAAGGAGGGAGGGAGGGAAGGAGAGAGGGAGGGAGGGAGGGAGGGAGGGAGGAAGGAGAGAGGGAGGGAGGGAGAGAGGAGGGATCTGGGAGGGAAAGTGGACAGGGTGGGGGAGTGGAGAACCTGATTTGGTATTGGGTGAGGGAAAAGAACTGAAGCCTTTAGGACCAGCAGAAAGAAGGGAAAACAGGAAACCTCAGAAGATAGGAGGTTGAGGGGACACTCCAGAATGAACCAAAGACCTGGGACATGAGATAGTCTCAGGTCACAAAGGGAAGAACTTTGGATGAAATGCCAGAGAGTAGGGAGAGGGAACATATAGAGCCCACCTCCAACAGGAAGACGGGACATCAAATGAGGGAAGGTGAGCATTCCACAGTCATAATTCTGACCCATAATTGTTCCAGTCTGAAAGAATTACAGGGGTGGAAATGGAGAGGAGCCCGAGGAAAAGAAGGTCCAGGGACAGGCATAAAATGGGATCCAGCTAAATGGGAGGTCCCAAGGCCTGACACTATTATTAAGGGCATGGAGTGCTCACAAAAATGTACCTAGAATGACAGCACTCTGGAAGACCCAACAAGCAGCTGCAAGAGTCAGATGCAGGTATTTACACCCAACCAATGGACAGAAGCATCTGACCCCTGTTGTTGAATTAAGGAAGGCTGCAAAAGAAGCTGAGGAGAAGGGCGACCCTGTAGGAGGACCAGCAGTCTCAATTAATCTGGACCCATGAGATCTCTCAAACACTGGACCACCAAACAAGCAGCATATACCAGCTAAAATGACCTCCAACATACATACAGTAGAGGACTGCCGAGTCTCAATTCATCAGAAATGGTGCAATAATCCACAAGAGACTGGAAGCCCCAGAGTGTTTAGAGGTCAGGTAGGGTGGTGTTTGGGGACATCCACATGGTGACAATGGGGTGGGGGGAGGCATTGGATGTGGAACAGTTGAAGGGTGGATGGGAGGGGGGATAAAATATGGAGTGTCAAAAATTAAATCAATAAATTAAAAAAAAAAGATTCTAACTATGTCCTTTGGATGGAACTAACAGGCAGAAGCTTGGTAATATTAGACATGGCTCAATAACAGAACTGTACCTTCCTTATTATTGATATTTCCTCACTTTATTTTATTTTATTTTATTTTTTTAATTTACATTCCAAATCACTTCCCCTTTCCCGTTTCCTCCCTCCCCGAAAGTCCCATAAGCCCCCTTCCCTCCCTCTTTTCTCCATTCAACCCCCTCTCGTTACTCTGTCCTGGCGTTCCCCTACTTCCAGTCTTTCCAGGACCAGGGGTCTCTCCTACCATCTTTTTAGAAATGTATTGATATGCTGATTGTGTTTAGGGTATTCCGAGATTCTGGGTCAATATCCCCTTATCAGTGACTGCATACCATGTGTGTTCTTTTGTGATTGGGTTACCTCACTAAGGATGATATTTTCAAGTTCTGACCATTTGCCTAGGAATTTCGTGAATTCATTGTTTTTAATTGCAGAGTAGTATTCCATTGTGTAAATATACCACATCTTCTGAATCCATTCCTCCGTTGAGGGACATCTGGGTTCTTTCCAGCTTCTGGCTATTATAAATAAGGCTGCTATGAATATAGTGGAGCATGTGTCCTTATTGCATGCAGGTAAAGTCTCTGGGTATATGCCCAGGAGTGGTATAGTAGGATCCTCCGGGAGTGTCATGCCCAGTTTTCTGAGGAACCGCCAGACTGCTTTCCAGAGTGATTGTACCAGCCTGCAATTCCACCAGCAGTGGAGGAGTGTTCCTCTTTCTCCACATCCTCGCCAACAACTGCTGTCTCCTGTGTTTTTGATCTTAGCCATCCTGACTGGTGTGAGATGGAATCTCAGGGTTGTTTTGATTTGCATTTCCCTAATGACTAAGGATGATGAACATCTCTTTAGGTGCTTCTCAGCCATTAGATATTCTTCAGGTGAGAACTCTTTGTGTAGCTCTGTACCCCATTTTTTAATAGGGTTACTTGCCTCTCTGGAGTTTAACTTCTTGAGTTCTTTGTATATCTTGGATATTAGCCCTCTGTCGGATGTAAGGTTGGTAAAGATCATTTCCCAGTTAGTTGGTTGCCGCTTTGTCTTTTTGACGGTGTCTTTTGCCTTGCAAAAACTTTGTAATTTAATGAGGTCCCATTTGTCTATTCTTGATCTTAGAGCATAAGCTATTGGAGTTCTGTTCAGGAAATTCTCCCCTGTGCCCATATGTTCAAGGTTCTTCCCTAGTTTCCCTTCTATTAGTTTCAGTGTGTCTGGTTTTATGTGGAGATCTTTGAAAACCCACATACACATGGAGGCTGAACAATGCTCTACTCAATGATAACTTGGTCAAGGTGGAAATAAAGAAAGAAATCAAAGACTTTTTGAAAGGTAATGAAAATGAAGGCACAACATACCCTAATTTATGGGACACAATGAAAGCAGTGCTAAGAGGAAAATTCATAGCCCTGAGTGCCTCCAAAAAGAAACGGGAGACAGCATACACTAACAGCTTAATGGCACACCTGAAAGCCCTGGAACATAAAGAAGCAAATACACCAAAGAGGAGTAGAAGGCAGAAAATCATCAAACCCAGGGCTGAAATCAATCAAGTAGAAACAAATAAAACCATACAAAGAATCAACAAAACGAGGAGTTGGTTCTTTGAGAAAATCAACAAGATAGATAAGCCCTTAGCCAGACTAACCAGAGGGCACAGAGATAGTATCCAAATTAATAAAATCAGAAACGAAAAGGGAGAGATAACAACAGAAACTGAGGAAATTCAAAAAATCATCAGATCCTACTACAAAAACCTGTATTCAACACAACTAGAAAATCTTGAGGAAATGGACAATTTCCTTGACAGATACCAAGTACCAAAATTAAATCAGGATCAAATAGACCATCTAAACCGTCCGATAACCCCTGAAGAAATAGAAGTTGTCATTGGAAGTCTTCCAACCAAAAAAAGCACAGGTCCAGATGGTTTTAGTGCAGAATTCTATCAGACCTTCAAAGAAGACCTAACACCAATACTCTTCAAACTGTTCCACAAAATAGAAACAGAAGGAACACTACCCAACTCGTTCTATGAAGCCACAATTACACTAATACCAAAAGCACACAAAGATCCGACAAAGAAAGAGAATCTCAGGCCAATCTCTCTTATGAATATCGATGCAAAAATACTCAATAAAATTCTTGCCAACCGAATCCAAGAACACATCAAAACGATCATTCACCACGATCAAGTAGGCTTCATCCCAGGGATGCAGGGATGGTTCAATATAAGGAAATCCATCAATGTAATCTACTACATAAACAATCTCAAAGAAAAAAACCACATGGTCATCTCATTAGATGCTGAGAAAGCATTTGACAAAATTCAGCATCCTTTCATGCTAAAGGTCTTGGAAAGATCAGGAATTCAAGGCCCATATCTAAACATAGTAAAAGCAATTTACAACAAACCAGTAGCCAGCATCAATCTAAATGGAGAGAAACTTGAAGCAATCCCACTAAAATCAGGGACTAGACAAGGCTGCCCTCTCTCTCCATATCTTTTCAATATAGTACTTGAAGTTCTAGCTAGAGCAATTAGACAACAAAAAGAGGTCAAAGGGATACAAATTGGAAAGGAAGAAGTCAAACTATCACTATTTGCAGACGATATGATAGTATACATAAGCGACCCAAAGAACTCCACCAGAGAACTCCTACAGCTGATAAACGACTTCAGCAAAGTGGCCGGATATAAAATCAACTCAAGCAAGTCAGAAGCCTTCCTATACTCAAAGGATAAGCAGGCTGAGAAAGAAGTAAGAGAAATAATACCCTTTACAATAGCCACAAACCATATTAAGTATCTTGGCGTGACTCTAACCAAACAAGTGAAAGATCTGTATGACAAGAACTTCAAGTCTCTGAAGAAAGAAATTGAAGAAGACCTCAGAAGATGGAAAAATCTGCCATGCTCATGGATTGGCAGGATTAATATAGTAAAAATGAGCATCTTACCAAAAGTAATATACAGATTCAATGCAATCCCCATCAAAATCCCAACTCAATTCTTCATAGAGTTAGAAAGAGCAATTCAAAAATTCATCTGGAATAACAGAAAACCCAGAATAGCTAAAACTATTCTCAAGAGTAAAAGAACCTCTGGGGGAATCAGTATCCCGGACCTCAAGCTGTACTACAGAGCAATAGTGTTAAAAACTGCATGGTATTGGTACAGTAACAGACATGTAGATCAATGGAACAGAATTGAAGACCCAGAAATGAATCCACACTCCTATGGTCACTTGATCTTTGACAAAGGAGCTAAAACCATCCAGTGGAAAAAAGATAGCCTTTTCAACAAATGGTGCTGGCTCAGCTGGAGGTCAACATGCAGAAGAATGCAAATTGACCCATCCTTATTTCCTCACTTTTAAATAAAATTTTGATGATCATACAAATAATAGCACTGAGTAAGACCTGCAAGTGTGGAATTCTGTGATTAAAAGTAATACATATCCATCAATAAAAGAAGTAAGATTTCACTGGATTTTTCTGATCATACCTGAAAGACAGTGTATGTGGTATGGGTTAGCTAGAGGAAATGAGCCACTATGATGGATGTGCTTAATCTCAGATCTGCTCCTGACATTATGCCTTTTCTCTGGGAAGGGAGGTAATTTGCATCTCCAACAATCTATCTGTGACATGTTGCTGATGATTTCTGTAGTGATAATGACCAAATGGGACTCACCCTGTGAAGTGTGAAGGCAGAAAAAGAATGTAATATCAATCAGCTCTTTTAGAGAGATTCATGGATATATGAAAGAACTGTGAAGCCACTAGTATTGTTTTTCACATGGGGCACCAGCACTCCACCTTGGAAAAATGGGGCATGTTTCAGCATGTATTATAACTAGCTCACATTTTCATTGGCAGGAGAATTCTTCCAGTTAGACCACTCCACCTAGGTATCCATTCCATCTGTAGACACCAAACCCAGACACTATTGCTAATGCAAGAAGGGCTTGCTGATAGCAGCCTGGTATAGCTGTCCTCTGAGAGGCTATACCAGTACCTGACCAATGCAGATACTCACAGCCAACCATCAGACTGAGCATAGGGACCCTGATGGAAGACTTAGGGCAAGGACTGAAGGAGCTGAATGGGACTGCAACCTCATAGGTGGAACAACAATATCAACTAATCGGATCACCCAGAGCTCCCAGGTACTTAACAACTAACCAAAGAGTAACCAAGGCTCTAGCTGTATATGTAGAACAGGATTGCCTTATCTAGTGCTGCTTGGATGTGAGGCCCTTGGTCCTGTGGAGACTTCATGCCAGACATAAGGGAATGATAGGTTGGTGAGATAAGAGTGTGAGAGATGGTGGGGGAGCATCCTTATACAAGCAGGGGAAATGGGATAGGGGGTTGTGGATGGGAAATCAAGAAGAGAGATAACATTTCAAATGTAAATAAATAAAATAATCCATAAAAAATAGGAAGACAAAAGAGTACACTCCAAGGCTATTACATACCTCTGTGACCACTTGTTCTCTATTTATTTATTATTTTTTGAAAAGCATGTTATTTTATTGAAAAGGAAGTAACAACATTTTATGATAAAATTGAAGATTTACATGAAGAATATTTGTGATAAAATAGAAGATATATATAGTAAAACATTAAGAATGGCAATTTTCATGAAAATTAAAGAGTAAAGTAGTAGACATAAAAACATTGCTAAATTCATTGAAAAAGGAAGTAGAAATATTTTTTGATAGAATTGAATATTTACATGGAAAATATTTCTGATAAAATTGTAGAAAAATGTAGAAAAACATGCTCAAATTTAAGATTATCATGGAAAATTTTATGTAGATAAAATAATGGTAGGCATAAAAGTATTACTAAGTTGATTGAAATTGGAAGTTTATACATTTTCTGATAAAGTTGAAGATTTACATGGAAAATATTTCTGACAAAATTGAAGAAATGTATAGAAAAACATGTTAAAATTGAAGATTATCAGGTAAATTATACAGATAAAATGGTAGGCATAAAAATAATTCTAAGTTGATTGAAACTGGAATTATAAACATTTTCAGGTGAAATTGAAGATTTACATGGAAAATATTTCTGATAAAATTCAAGAAATATATAGAAAAACATGTTAAAATTGACTATTTCATGGAAAATTATATGGATAAATAGTTGACATAAAAAACCTTTCTAAATTAATTGAAGGTGGAATTAAAAATATTTTGTGATAAAATCAGAGATTTGCATGGAAAACATTTCTGATAAAATAGAAGAAATATATAGAAAAACATATTAAATTTAAAGATTATCATGAAAAATAATGCAGATAAAATGGTAGACACAAAAAAAATTACTAAATTGTGCCTGCCCAGACTACTATACCTAGCAAAACTCTCAATCACCATAGTTGGAGAAACCAAGATATTCTATGATAAAACCAAATTTACACAATATCTTTCCACAAAAGCAGCCCTATAAAGATAATAGATGATAAGGAGAGCAACTACACTCTAGAAAAAGCAAGATAGTAATCTTCTTTCAACAAACCCAAAAGAAGACAATGATCACACATGAGAATAACATCAAAAATAACAGGAAGCAACAATCACTATTCCTTAATATCTCTTAACATCAATGGACTCAATTCCCCAGTAAAAAGACATAGAATAACGGAAATATTTTTCATGTAAATCTTCAATTTTATCAGAAAATGTTTGTAATTCCTCTTTCATTTAATTTGTTCTTTATTTATTACAGTCAGTGTAGTGTAGTGCAATTTATTCCTGTAGTGTAATGTAATTTTCCAAAGCAAAAAGTCCTGCTTGCATAATCGGTAGCATCATCAATTTTGACACAAGGATCTTAAGTTATATAACTCAGGTGTTAATTTGCCATCACCTATTCACTTAAGATGTCTAAGAAGAGGCATAATTATGTTTACTGTTGATGCTAAGCATGGTTAGACTATAAAGAACATTCTTGTTTATTTTTTACAAAACCACTGAGAAATCTTTGAAACCTCAGGAGATCTAATGAATGCTCTCAGCTGATAGAGACACACAGAAGGGCAGTTGGCATGGCCTCATATATTGCCTTTCCTTGGGGTTTAAGTTATGTCTTGTGTCACTGCTGGAGGATGTTCATTATTCAGTAATTCATTGCAATATTATCAGAGTCTGGGTTGCAGGAAGTGTGAGAATAATCTGCACCAGAGCCACTGTCACTGAATTTTACTAGAACTCCAGTCAGAAAATTGAATGTATAATTGATCAGGATCCTAGGAGCCTTCTCTAGTATCTGTTGAAATCAAGCTGAGTACTCATTTCATTAATATTGTTACTGGCCTTGCTGTTGATGGTCTCCTGGAGATGCAGACAGGAATGATGCAGACAGTTTGGGTCATTTGGATGTCACAACTCACAACAGAGAACAAAAACAGAGCATTTGTGTTATGTTCTGTATATTAGAGGAAAAACCCTCTCAAAGAACCAAGAAGCTCTCACCACAGTGCTCTAAGTTCTCAGTATTGTTCTTTATGTGTGATCTAGATCAGTGTCAGCTTCAGAAGCTGAGCAGAGGCACTTATGGCCATAATATGTCCTGATTACACTTAATGACTACATAGGAACCTATAAAGAATTATTAATGTTAGTGGGCTGAGCTCTGGGGACATGCAGTTATGCAGGAATTCAGCAGTCTTGGATACAGCTGCAGGACTGATTCAACTCAGTAACTGCAAGGGTACCAAGGGCTGCTGGTGACTCCATCAAAGGGAGTAATATTCAAATTTTTTTACAAAGAAAATATTGCTTGTCTAGCTGCCATATGATAGTGTCTATTATGTGGTCTATAAATAGCATCTTATTTTTATTAATTTGAGGTTAATATTTTCTTTATTTCTTTCTACTATTTCACCTAGGAGAGGCCCTGTTCATTATGGAACAATCTCAGAATGTAAGCAAGTTCGCACAATTCCTTCATGTGCCCCTCTCAAGACACTTTATCACTCGTGCTCTTCTTAACCCCATCCCCCTTTTATGCTTAACATAAAGTATAATAAGTAATAACAACAAGAGAAAGAGAGACAATGTAACTGGGTATAATTCATCTTCATCATCTGATGTAGCCAACTAAGCAATTTGACTTACTCCAGCTGTGATTGTTCTGTCCCACAGTCCCACTGCTTATGTGGTGCCAATAAAAGTCAGGAATTTTCTCCATCTCATCTGGGTTTCTACACATCCATTCCTGATGTTTCCTACATACCTCAGACAATTGTTTCTGCTCTCTTCACAGTCTTACCCCAAACCTTTATCTCTTGGAGTAGAGCTCTTCAAACAGATGTCTCCTGGATACCAGTACAATTATGCCTTTGTATTTGTGTCTTCTTTATACTCCTTGAATGTATGCACAGTACAGATGACAAACAGTAGGCATCCATGCCCTTGTGTGCAATCTGGTCCCTAAATCTGCATCTTCATCACCATCAAATTTCTTCTACCTCGAGGTGAAATCAATTATCAATGTCAGTAATTAGTATATAGGACCTGAACTGGGTCAGCAGAGAAGAATTTAGCATGAAAGTGGATGTATTCTGTGAAGAAGTCCAGTTGAAATGGGGTCTAGAATATTTCCACAAATGGAAATTTAAGCACTTGATGAGTATCCTCATGAGGAAGGATGAACAGAGAAGAGTATTGGCATGTATAGGGTGTACCTCTGTACAGTGCACACACTCAAGGGGGATAAAGAAGACACCAACACAAGCACATAAATATATTTGTATCCAGGAGGGATGTCTAATGGTTCATCTATGTGATTATATATGGTTGAATATGATACAGGTGAGATGCAAAAGATACTGGCATGTGGGACCCTGGTGTGAGACAAGATCAACTCCATTATCCTTGGCATCAGTCACGTGTAGCCATGACCCAGGCCCCTAGGTTCTGACTGGACTCCTCCTCTGCAGTCACCTGGCTGCAGCCATGTTTTCCCTGCTCCTTGTTTACCTGGCAACAGCCAGGTAACCCGACTTACTATATATGCAGTCTCTCTCTCTCTCTCTCTCTCTCTCTCTCTCTCTCTCTCTCTCTCTCTCTCTCTCTCTCTCTCTCTCTCTCTCTTGACCCCTTTTTTCTTATCTCCCTCTCTCGTCTCTCTGTCTCTCTATTTCTTTCCCCTTTCCACATGGTCATGGCTTTTCTCATCTCTCTATTTTCTCTTTTCTCTTCATTTTTCTATATCTTTTTCTCTTTCTATTTTCTTAATAATAAAACATCAAAGCTATGAACCGTCTCTTATTAAATTCGCCACACGGAGCTTGCCTCAGTGTTTCCAGCTACAAGGGAAGAATCTAAGCCATCGCAGCCAAGCCATCTCAGCCAGCCAAACAGTCCATAAGTACTAGGGAGGTCCATGCCAGAATGACACCGCCTTCTGAGCAGGATCTCCATGCCCGCCCCCACTAGCTGGACAACTTCATGCTCCACAGCTCCGGCGCCAATGCTCGCTATTGTGGTGAGGTGCACGCATCCTGCCAGCCTGCCCAATCCCTGTGCGGGTTCTGTTTGCCTGTGTCTCCTATGCAGGATTTGCAGCTGCCCCTGCCAGAGCAAGACCCACGCAGCACTGGTGGATAGAAATATAAGAGTATAACTACTTTGATTTTACAAGGATTGTTCATACCCTAATTGAAGATGTAGTTTGTTTTTTTTTTAAAAGAACTTATTGAAAAGAATATTAATTTACAGAAAATGTCTATTTTTGACTCCTGTTTAAAAATATAAACAACAATGTCTTTGAAATTTAGCTTAAAGGCTATCACTAATTACACACACAATCAGACCATTCTATACATTTCTACTCAGAAATAACTCTTGAATTCATGATAAGTATTGGGTTCTTGGCCTAGTAACGTGGCACTTTAAAAATAACAACTGGCCAATAAGTAGATACTTTCACTCTTAGTGAATAATTTTCTACCTAGATTCATTTAATTCATATAATTTTTCCATTTATCTTTTGCGGTACTAACTGAAAATTTTTAAGGATAAAAATCAATAGTAATGAATTTGTATGTGGTTCCTTAAACTAAAACCCAAAGGAAGTACATTAAAGGTATTATAATCATGTTTAAGGATCCAGATTTCATGCATTATCCATGAAGTACAGGGATTCTGGAATTTTAAGAGCCCATGTTTAATATGATATTGTGGTATTCATGCCAAATAAATAAATAAATAAAGTAATAAATACCGTTTTGATCACCTTACTAATTACAAGACTAAAACTGCCTTGGAATAACCGTTTGGATTACGTTGAGTACATTTCCTTGACATTTATTGCTAGTTGGGATCAGAGCAACAGCCAATGATTAGAAAGAAGAAACTTTCAATCTATTGATAATCTGGGGAAACAATAATAGTAACTACAAGAAGTTTAGAACTCTGAGTTATGCAAAGTAGATTCAATTGAGGATGAACGGATAAGGCAATTTAGAAGACACCTTATTTTTCTCATATTTATCAGCGAAAATATGCTATGTGATGAAAAGCACTTTCCCTATAACTCAAAACAACATAATTCATAATGGTCCATGAACTAAACCAGAACAGATGGTATTATGACTGCACTCTAGATCACCCTAATTACATACAATAAAATGGACTAATGAAAGCCAGGGTCATCTCACAGGGAAAATAGAGAGACAGAAGAGCACAGTAATGAGAATTATGTGTAAGGAAGACTAAGGAATAGAAGACACAGACATCCTGTGACTCATTTGAATCAGTGAAGTAGAGAACAGGATGTGATTTTATGTATTACAATCTCATTTGCACACAAATACAGATTCAGATGCTCACAGCCAATCATTGGACTAAGCAGTGGATACCAATGGAAGAGTTAGAGGAAGGATTAAGAGAGATGAAGGGGATTGCAACCCCATAGGAAGAACAACAATATCAATTAACCTTAGCCCTCAGATCTACTGGAGGCTAAAGAACCAACCAAAGAATATACATGGAGGGATCCATGGCTGCAATTTCATATGTAGCAGAGGATGGACGTGTCTGGAATCAATAGGAAGGGAGGACCTTGGGTTGATTCCCCAGAATAGGGGGATGGTAGAGGGGTGAGTTGGGATTGGGTGGGTGGGTGGAGGAGAACCCTCATAGAAGCATAGGGGAGTGGGGATGGGATGGGGGTGTTGTGGAGGGAAACTGAGAAGGGGGACAACATTTAAAATGAAAATAAATAAAATAACCCCCTCAAAAGAAAATCATGATTTAAATTTTTTAACAAAGGAAGAAAAAAAGGAAAAGAAATAAAATGGCTTTTCCCCCAAGTAGTTTCTCCTAACCAGTACCAAAACTGGTTTCTTTTGATACCCAGAGCCAGTTATTCCTTTTCACTATAATCCTAGCATTCTGAAACCAGAGGTAGGAGGTTTTCTGTAAGTCTGAGATCACCTTAGGTTATGTCCTGAGTTCCAGGCCAGCCTGAAATACAAAGTAAGATATTTTGTCAATGTCCCATCTCCTAAAACATATCCTCTAATATATTTTTGAAATAAATATTCTTTTGTTTTGATTTTTTGCTTATCTTTAATGATTATTTTCTTATTAATATATCCAGACTATAACTTACCCTTTCTCCATTCTAATGTTTACTTATAAATGTATTTTTGTTAACTTCACTAACTTTTTTTAGCTTCAAAACAAATAATGGGTGATCTGCATCATTCTTTTTTCTTTTTTAGTTGAATATATTCTTCATTTACATTTCAAATGTTATATACCTTCCCAGTTTCCTAACTCCCTGAAAACTCCCAACCCATCCTCCTATTCCTTGTCTCCAAGAATATCCTCCTCCACCCAACCCACTCCCACAACCCCCCCCCTAGATTTCCCCACATTAGTGCATCTATTGAGCTTTCACAGGACCAAAAAACTCTCTCTTCCCACTGATGCCTAATGAGGTATCCCTCTGCCACTATTTTGACTGGAACCATGTGTACCCCTTGTTGATGGCTTAGTCCCTGGGAGTCTTGGGGCATCTTGTTGGCCAACATCATCATTCTTCCCATGAGGCTGCAAACCCCACCCCAACTCCACCAGTCCACCTTCCAACTCCTCCATTGGGAATCCTGCACTCAGTTCAATGTTTGGCTGCTAGTATCTGCCTCTGTATCTGTAAGGCTCTGGCAGGGTTCCTCAAAAGACAACCATAACAGGCTCCTTTCGGTACACATTTTTTTGTCATCCATAATAGTTTCAGGGTTTGGTGACTGTTTATAGGAGGATTCCACAGGAAGGACAATCTCTGGGTGACCTTTCCTTCAGTTTGCTCCACACTTTGTCTCCAAAGTTGTTCTTGTGAGTTTTTGTTCTCTTTCTCAGAGGAACCAAAACACCCCCACTTTGATCTTCTTTCTTCTTGAGCTTCCTGTGGTCTGTGAATTGTAGCTTGTTTATTTTGAGCTTTTGGGCTGATATCCACTTATCAGTGAGTGCATACCATGTGTGTTCTATTGTGATTGGGATACCTCACTCAGGATGACACTTTCAAGTTCCATCCACTTGCCTAAGATTTTCATGAATTCATTGTTTTTAATAGCTGGATAGTACTCCATTGTGTATATATACCAAAACTTCTATATCCATTCCTCTGTTGAAGGACATCTGGGTTCTTTCCAGCTTCTGGCTATTATAAATAAGGCTGCTATGAATATAGTGTAGCATGTGTCTTTATTACTCCTGGGTATATGCCTAGGAGTGGTAGAGCTGGATCCTTAGGGAGTACTATGTAAAATTTTCTGAAGAACCCCCTAACTGACCTCCAAAGTGGTTTTACCAGCTTGCAATCCCACCAGCAATGAAGAAGTATTCATCTTTCTCTATATCCTCTCCAGCATCTGCTGTCCCCTGAGTTTTTCATCTTAGCAATTCTGACTGGTATAAGGTGAAATCTCAGGATTGTTTGGATTTGCATTTCCCTGGTAACTAAGGATGCTGAACATTTCTTTAGGTGCTTTAGAGCCATTCGAGTTTCCTCAGTTGAAAACTTCTGTTTAGCCCTCTCCCCCATTTTTTAATAGGGTTGACACTCTGGAGTCTAACTTCTTGAGCTCTTTGTATACATTGGATATTAGTCCTCTATTAGATGTAGGATTGATAAAGATCTTTTCCCAATCTGCTGGTTGCTGTTTTGACCTATTGATAATGTCCTTTGCCTTACAGGAACTTTGTATTTTTATGAGGTCCCTTTGTCCCAATTGTCTTGTTCTTAGAGCATACATCATTGGTGTTCTATTCAGTAATTTTTTCCCCTTTGCCCATGTGTTCAAGGTTCTCCTCTATAAGCTTTAGTGTATCTGGTTTTATGTGGAGGTCTTTGATCCACTCGGACTTGACCATTGTACAAGGATATAAGAATGGGTTGATTTGGATATTTCAGCATGTTGACCTCCAGTTGATCCAGCACCATTAGTTAAAAATGTTGTCTTTTTTCCAATGGATGTTTTAGCTCCCTTGTAAAATATCAAGTGAACATAGATATGTGGGTTCATATCTTGGTCTTCAGTTCTATTCCATTGATCTTCCTGCCTGTCTCCATACCAAAATCATACAGGTTTTATCACTGTTGTTCTGTAGTAGAGCTTGAGGTCAGGGATGTTGATTTCCCCAGGAGATCTTTTATTTTGGAGAATAGTTTTTGCTATCCTGGGTTTTTTTTTTTTTTGTTATTCCAAATGAATTTGTAGATTGCTCTTTCTAGCTCTATGAAGAGTTGTTTTGGAATTCTGATGGAGACTGCATTGAATCCATAGATTGCTTTCAGCAAGATGGCCATTTTTACTATATTAATCCTTCTAGTCCATGAGCATGGGAGATCTTCTCATCTTCTGAGATCTTCTATGATTTCTTTCTTCAGAGGTTTGAAGTTCCTGTCATACAGATCTTTCACTTGCTTGGTTAGAATCACACCAAGGTATGTAATATTATTTGTGACTATTGTGAAGAATGTCATTTCCCTAATATCTTTCTCAGCTTGCTTATCCTTGGAGTAGAGGAAGGCTACTGATTTGTTTGAGTTAATTTTATATCTGGCTACTTTGCTGAAGTAATTTATCAGCTTTAGGAATTCTCTGGTGGAATTTTGGGGGTCGCTTAAGTATATGATCAAATCATCTGAAAACAGTGATAAGTTGACCTCTTCCTTTCCAATTTGTATACCTTTGATGTCCTTTTGTTGTCTAATTGCTCTGGCTAGGACTTCAAGTACTGGATAGATACTTGAACAGATAGAGAGTGGGCAGCCCTGTCTGGTCCCTGATTTTAGTGAGATTTCTTCAAGTTTCTCTCCATTTAGATTGAAGTTGGCTACCGGTTTACAGTGTATTTCTTTCACTATGGTTAGGTATGGGTCTTGAATTCCTGATCTCTCCAAGACTTTTATCATGAAGTGATGCTGAATTTTGTCAAAAGCTTTTTCAGCATCTAATGAAATGACCATGTGGTTATTCTTCTTTGACTTTGTTTATGTAGTGAATTACATTGATGGAATTCTGTATGTGGAACCGTCCCTGCATCCCTGGGATGAAGCCTACTTGATTGTGGTGAATTATTGTTTTGATGCTTTCTTGGGTTTGACTGGCCAGAATTTTGTTGAGTATTTTCACATCAATGTTCATAAGGGAAACTGGTCTGAAGTTCTCTTTTCTTGTTTGATCTTTGTTTGGTTTAGGTATAAGCACTATTGTGGTTTCATAGAATGAATTGGGTAGTGCTCCTTGAGTTTCTGTTTTGTGGAATAGTTTGAAGAGTATCAGTATTGTCTTCTTTGAAGATCTGATAGAAGTCCCCACTCAACCTGTCTTGTGCTAGGCTTTTTTTTAAATGGGAGGCTCCTATTTCCTCAGGACTTATGGGACTATTTAGATGGTATTCTGATCCTGTTTTAATGTTGACACCTGGTATGTACCTAGAAAATTGCCAATTTCATCCAGATTTTCCAGTTTTGTTGTGTATAATCCTCAGTAGTGGATCTGATGATTTTTGGAATTTCCACAGTTTCTGTTGTTATGTCTCCCTTTTCATTTCTGATTTTATTAATTTGGGTAGTGCCTATGAGCCCTCTGGTTAGTCTTGCTAAGGGTTTATCTATCTTGTTGATTTTCTCAAAGAACCAGCTCCTGTTTTTTGATTCTTTGAATAGTTCTTTTTGTTTCTATTTGATTGATTTTAGCCCTGAGTTTGATGATTTCCTGCCGTCTACCCCTCTTGAGTGTACTTGATTCTTTTTCTTCTAGAGCTTTCATGTGTGTTGTCAAGCTGCTAGTGTAAGCTCTCTCCATTTTCTTTTTGGAGGCACTGAGAGCTGTGCGTTTTCCTCTTAGCACTGCTTTCATTGTGTCCCACAAGTTTTGGTATGATGTGTCTTCATTTTCATTAAATTCTAAAATGTTTTTAATTTATTTCTTTATTTCTTCCTTGAACAAGCTACCATTGAGTAGAGCATTGTTCAATGTCCATGTGTATGTGTGTTTTCTGTTGTTTTTCTTTGAACTTAATACCAGCCCTTAGGCCATGGTGATCTGATACGGTGTGTGGTAGTTATTTCTGGTTGTCAACTTGACTATATCTGGAATGAACTAATGAAGTTCATCCTAATCTGGAGGCTCAGAGATACAAGTGTCTGACCTGGATCTTGGCATAGAGACCTTGAAGCCTAGTGGCTATGAATTCCAGATGATAAAGACAAGGAGATCTCCAAGTTCAAGTTTATCTGGGATTAATGGCACAGGTCTTTAATCTGGGCCACACCCTCTGCTGTAGAACCATATAAGGACATTGGAAGAAGACTCTCTGACTCTTCCATCCACAGCTGCTTCATGGGACTGAGCAACTGGTAGATCCTTGAACTTCCATTCACAGCTACTGCTGACCATTTTGGGGGAGTTGGACTACAAGCTGTAAGTCATTGACAAATTCCCTAACTATATAGAGACTACCCATATGTTCTGTGACTCTAGAGAACCCTGACTAATACAGGGTGCATGGAATTATTTCAAAATTCCTGCATCTGTTAAGGCCTGTCTTGTGAATAATTATATAATTAATTTTGGAGAAGGTACCATGAGGTGCTGAGAAGAAGGTATATTCTTTTGCTTGAGGATGGAATTTTCTATAAATATCTGTTAGATCCATTTGGTCCATAATTTATGTTAGTTTCACTGTGTCTCTGCTTAGTTTCTGTTTCCATTGTTGAGGGGGGGGGTGTTGAATTCTCCCACTATAATGGCGTGGGGTGCAATGTGTGCTTTAAGTTTTAGTAAAGTTTCCTTTATGAATGTGGGTACCATTGCCTTTGGGGCATAGATGTTAAGAATTGAGAGTTCATCTTGGTAGATTTTTCCTTTGACAAGTATGAAGTGTCCATCCTTATCTTTTTGACAAATTTTGGTTGAAAGTTGAAATTATCTGTTATAAGTATTGCCACTCCAGACTTATAACATGTCTTTTTATTGGGGAATTGAGACCATTGATGTTAAGAGTTATTAAGGAAAAGTGATTCTTGCTTCTGTTCCTTTCATTGCTAAAGGTGGAATTCTGTTTTTGTGGCTATATTCTTTTGGGTTTGTTGAAACAAAATTAATGTATTGCTTTTCCTAGGGTGTAGTTTCCTGCCTTGTGTTTGTATTTTCCACCCGTTATCCTTTGAAGTGCTGGGTTTGTGGAAAGATATTGTGTAAATTTGGTTTGGTCATGTAAGGTCCTGTTTTCTCAATCTATGAAGATTGAGGGTTTTACTGGGTATTGTAGTGGGCTGGCATTAGGTTCTGTATGACATTTGCCCAGAATCTTCTAGCTTTCATGGTCACTGGTGAGAAGTCTGGTGTAATTCTGATAGGTTTGCCTTCATATGTTACTTGACCTTTTCCCCTTACTGCATTTAATATTCTTTCTTTGTTAGGTGCATTTGGTGTTTTGATTATTATGTGTTGGGAGGAGTTTCTGTTCTGGTCCAGTCTGTTTGGAGTTCTGTAGGCTTCTTGTATGTTCATGGGCATCTCTTTCTTTAGGTCAGGGAAGTTTTCTTCTAGAATTTTGTTGAAGATATTTACTGGCCCTTTACATTGTAAATCTTCACTCTCTTCTATACCTATTATCCTTAGATTTGGTCTTCTCATTTTGTGCTGGATTTCCTGGATGTTTTGAGTTACAAGCTTTTTGCATTTGGCATTTTCTTTGACTGTTGAATCAATGTTTTCTATGGTATCTTCAGTTCCTGAGATTCTTTCCTTTATATCTTGTATTCTGTTGTTGATGATTGCATCTATGACTACTGATTTCTTTCCAAGGTTTTCTATCTCCAGAGATGTTTCACTTTGTGATTTCTTTATTGTTTCTACATCCATTTTTAGATTCTGTGTAGTTTTTTTCAGTTCCTTCATTTGTTTGTTTGTGTTTTCCTGATATTCTTTAAGGAACTTTTGTGTTTCCTCTTTAAGGGCTTCTGCCTGTTGACCCATGTTATCTTGTATTTCTTTAAGGGAGTTATTTACATCCCTCTTGAAGTCCTCTATCAGCATCATGAGATGTGATTTTAAATCCAGCTCTTACTTTTCTGGTTTGTTGGGGTATCCAGGATTTGCTGTTGTGGAGGAACTGGGTTCTGATGGTGCCATGTTCCCTTGGTTTCTGTTGGAAATGATTTTACATTTGCTTTTTGCCATCTCCTTTTTTCTTTTGTTAGCTGGACTTGCTGTCTCTAATTTTGGCTTATCTGTCCTGTAAGCCTTTGTATACATACTCCTGGAATTCCTGTTCTCTCTGTACACACAGATATGTAGGCTTTCCTGGGTGACCAGCTCTCCTGTGTTCCCAAGCCTCTCTGCACTCCAAATGACCTGAGTACAGCTGATTCTCAAGTGCCTTGAGTGCAGCTCATTCTCAAGGAAGTATTAGGAGATAGTGTTTTCACTGTGGCAAACCTGGCAAGATTCTGCCACAGCGGAAAGGACATATGCCTTGAGTGGCTGGTTCTCAAATGCCCTGAGAGGCTAGTTCTCTAAGAATTATCGGGAGATGGTGTCTTCACTGCTGCAGTCCTGTCAAGGTTCTTCCACAGCAGAAAAGGCTGGCAGAGGTAGAAGGGGGATAAGGATTTGAAGGGGACTGCTATTCAGAAGGATGGGGCTTTTGGTGGTTGCTGAGTAGTGAGTCCTGCTAGACCCGTGTTGGCAGCACTGGGCCTCCAGATTTGGAAGGGGGGTTCTTACTAACTGCACAGGGTGGCATGTTCTCTAGGAAGTATCAGCAGATGGAATCTTCACTGTGACAGAACTGGAAAGGTTTTGCCACAGCAGAAAGGGCTGGCAGGAGCAGAAGAGGGCAATCTGCATTACAAATGGCATTTCTACATGAATCGAATGCCCCAACAGATGCCCCAACATCTATGCCTCAATAGATGCCCCAACAAAGAGAAATTGAGGGAGTGGGCGAGGTGGGAGTGGGTCGGGTGTAGGGGCATATACTTGGGGGCAGGGGTTGGGAGGAGGGGTTGAGGAGGGGGGAAACCAAAAAAGGTTTAACATTTGAAATGTAAATGAATAATATATTTAATAAAAAAGAAAAAAAAGCATAAAAAAATAAATGACCTTTCTGATGCAAAATATTTACAAGTGAATGGAAGTGCATATTGGCATTTTAAAACCTTAGCCTCTACATTGAATTTTGTTACCAGACTTCTCTGTGCTTCACTTATTTTAGAAATCTACAACCAGTGTTTCTGAAACATGAAAAATATCCATCTATAATAACTACTCCTAGTTGTCAAGTTGACTACCTTTGGAATGAACTACAATCCAGAATTGGAGGGCACACCTGTGATCCAGATTTTGAGGCTGGAAGACACAAGTTTATGACCTAGATCTCGGCATGGAGATCTAGAGGCATAGAGTTCATAAAAAACATAGGCCCGGGCAAGGTAGTACACATCTATAATCCCAGGAGTCTGAGGCAAGGAAGTCTCTGAGTTCAAGTTTAGCCTAGGACAAAGCAAGTCTCAGATCCAGCCATGGTGATACACATCTTTACTCTCGGCCACACCTTCTGGTGGAGGCCTACATAAAGACAATGGAAGAAGGATGATTCATTCACTCTTCTTCAGCTGCTTATATCTATATGCCAGCACATCTCTTGGAACCTGTCTCTACAGAAAACTAGCTGAAACACAAAGTCTCATGTGACTAAACAAGTACTAGATTCTTGGACTTCCCACAGCTGCACAGTGTTAAGTTACACTGGTGAGGTCTTTTGTAAGTTACTTGATTGTTCCACCAATGAACAATGAAAGTCTAAGTAGCTGGGTTTCTTGATTCCACATGTCATTCAGAATTACTTGATTTCCATGAATGCACTGAATCTGTACTCTCTGTGTCAGTCAAACAGGAGGCACATCTTTTCACCAACAGGATTATAACTCATTAATGTACCATAAATGAACAATTGTACAAAATGAAAACTTTGAAAAATATGTATAAGAATCCTCTACATGCTCATGCTAGTTCACAGATCCTATGACAGTGACAAATCAATTTCCATATTCTTAACAAAGAATTATAAGAAGAACACACACAAAAAATTTTAGTCACATAAGGCTAGCAATTCAAGGTTGGAGATTTTAATGAGTCACATATAACTGCAGTGTTCAAGGCCAAGGGTTTTGTTTTGTTTTGTTTGTTTTGAACATGTCTACTCAAGTACTGATATTAACAGAAATAATTGGGATATTAACAAGATTTGGGATAAAAAGACAAAGTCCTCTAAAGCAATGCATGCCTTTTATTAGGTAAAAAGGAACCTTATGATTAATTTTTTTTTTAGTTTTCAAACTCTACATAGGCATATGCTTAAGACTTGGGCATCTGCCTTATAGATATAATTCTGCAGGTGACAAAAAGTGGAGCAAAACAGACAAATCTGTGGAGTATTTCTTATTTTGTTTTTTGTAATATTTGATATTCTTTGTTTTTCTGCTTTATCACTATCAAACGGGTCACATGGGTAGCTTTTTAAAATTTTAAGCTTTCTTTGACTTATTTAACTAGTTAGTCATGTTTACTTAGAAGGAGAAGAAACTCAAAGTTCATTCCAATTAAGAATTCTACTTATTTTCTAACAAAAAATGTATCTTCAACCTAATATTCTCTTTTTAGGAGAATATATTTCCTTTTTTAAATTTATTCAGGGTTGTATCCTTTTCCTTTGGCTTCTGTTGACTCACATGAGACATTAGTAAATAAGGAGGATAAGGACAGGAAGAGGAATCCAGAGTCCCAAAGGAGGTATTAAATTTATAGCACTAATCCTATGGAAGTGGTCGAGAGTGTCTTTCTGGACAGCAAAGAGGATTCCCAGCCAGGTATCAGAAACTATAGCAACACCCAGGGAAGAAAATTGGGAGCAATTGTGCTTCACAAATAGGAAGGTGGAGATCTACTCCAGGCCCATCAGCAGAGCACAAGTGCAGCAGTCACTGTGGCTTCCCACCATTCCCCTTTTGCATCTCCCTGAACAGCCATAGACCCATGACACCTTGGGATAAAACTTATATTCCTCACAAAATTAGCACAAAATGTATCAAAGTCCTAAACATACAATGGAATCTTATGAATTTCCCAGAAAACAAAGTTTAGTTTGGGTGTTTCCATCAAAATTGCAAGAGGTGAGTTTAATAAGGGGAAGCATCAATTCTGTAGTAGACATAGCTGATACAGGATTAGGAACATAGCCACACAGGGCCAAAAAGAAGGTGATGGACATTGAAGAAGTGTCAAAATGTAACAAGTATGAAATCATGGTATTGCCAAAACCAGACTGGCATTGAATAGGAGGGGTGATTAACTAACGAAATTCACAAAGTTTTTAAAGAATCTAAATGATTCACTATTTGAGAAAGTAATTCTTCACTTAAGCTAAACAAGCCCAGCACTTTAGAAATACAATTTTAAAAGAAGCATAAATTCTTAATTTATTTGCCTGGAAACATAAACACAAATTTCTGTGTTTGGTAAAAAAGCAAATAGATGTTTGATGTATAGATAGAAAATGTCCCACAGTAAAGAAGAAAATATTCTCATAACATCTGAAACATTCACTGTGCCTAACTATCACTAAGAAAGAAGAAGAAGAAGAAGAAGAAGAAGAAGAAGAAGAAGAAGAAGAAGAAGAAGAAGAAGAAGAAGAAGAAGAAGAAGAGGAGGAGGAGGAGGAGGAGGAGGAGGAGGAGGAGGAGGAGGAGGAGGAGGAGGAGGAGGAAGAAGAAGGAGGAGGAAGAGGAGGAGGGAAACCATTAACTGTGATTGTTAAAAGGACCATTATTTTATATCAGAGAATAAAAAAAAAAGTAATGTTTCTTAGATACTCAAGGGTTGATTATTCAATATATTTACCCTTTTCCAGATACAGGAAATCTTCCTAAGAGTTTTTCAGGAAGGCTTAATGGGCTAAAAATACTGAAGGTTATCATCATTGTTCTTTGCTGCAAACCAGAAATTGATGATAGGATTATATTACTGAAGACACAAAACAGAGATCATCTTTGAAATCTCAAAATGTTAATAAAAATATATGTTAGTTACTGCATATTCTGGCTTGTTAAAAAGAAGCTCATGCTTGGATTATCATTAGGTTCCTGTACATCATGGAGATATTATTTAAATGACTTTAACAAACTTTTATCAAACACATGAAGACATTTGTGGTAGAAAGTTATGTGAGCAATTTGACTCTCTGTGTCAAGCACAAGAGCAATCTCAATCATGATAATGCTTATCTGTCTGATGAAACTTTCTGAGAAATCACCTTGTATAGAATCCCTTGGTCTCTGATGGTCTGCATTAGTGAGTTAGGGTTCTTTTTACATGTAAGTAAGGTTAAGATAACAACTATTTTGTTATGACATAATTTTATGAAACTTTTGAAAGCATCTGTGGATGCTTCCGTCAGTGATCCAAATAACAGGAGTTTAGGCAATTTTTTATTACACATTTTCCTTTTTAGCCTCCAACAATTACCCTTTATTTGTGGTCATGAAGAAATATTCTGTCACATGCTCTCTCCAAATTTTCCAAAGCATGGGGGGAGAGGGGCCGTAAATGAAAATGAACCTTTACATTTAATGATTTTATTATGTCAGGAATTTGTTTCAGTGATATGAATCATGCTAAAACAACAACCTGCTTTCATTAACAACAATGAATGAATTTAAATTGTAGTATAATTTAATAAAAATATCTCAGAAAAAGAAAAGGGATCTAGAAAAAGAAATCTGAAAGAAGGAAAAAAGACTGTCTCTTAATTTGATTGCAGAGTCAATTTCTTAGGTACAGATGACTCTCCTGAAGGGAAAAAATCAAGATGATGAACAGTTCTGGACAAGAGTTTCAGAGGAACAGACATTAGGCATAAAGCCTCCAATAGTCTTCCTTAAAACAAATCAATGGAAAGCAAGGAAACAACAGCAAGCAATCATCTAGGCATAAGACTCAGTGGGAAGGTGGCAGATTATACATACCAGAGCTTATCACTTTTATCCCAAGATAGAAATAAACTAAAGGATGAACACATATGAGATTCAGACATACACACATCCAAAATACCAATAATAATAAAATTTAAAAAAATGGATCAAGAGAGAAAGAAAGAAAGAAAGAAAGAAAGAAAGGAGGAAGGAAGGAAGGAAGGGAAAGGAAAGGAAAGGAAAGGAAAAGAAGGAAGGAAGAAGGAAGGAGAAAGAGAGAAAGAAAGAAGAAAGAGGGAGAAAGGAAGAAAAAGAAAGAGAGAGAGAGAGAGAGAGAGAAAGAAAGAAAGAAAGAAAGAAAGAAAGAAAGAAAGAAAGAAAGAAAGAAAGAAAGAAAGAAAGAAAGAAAGAAAGAAAGAGACTAGAGGTATGTGCTACATGAAGAGATGAAAATATCAGAAGCCAGTGCTGAATAAAACAATAGAAGGTGGTGACAAGAAAAAAATCAACATATTCTTGATAATGTAATAATGGAACCGAGAGCCTCAAATCAGAATACTTCATTACTCTGATAAGGGAAAAATTGTAACTCTTAGCAGGAGTGAATATGAAACAGGACCCCAACATTCTATATCACAAATGTACAGTTATACAAACATATGCTCTAAGGACTTTTAACTACTAAACCACTTTTCAGGCTCCTGGAAGTGTCTAGTTTTGGAGAAAGCCAATCTTTCGGCCTTGATTAGTAACTTGCTTTTCCATGACCATTTTCAGTGTGTATATCTTATCAAAGAAGAACAAGGCCTTTGTGTATGTGTAATTTTGTTTTTTTTTTATTTTGAAATACCTATTTACAAAAAATAATTTAAATATTATTTATGCAAAAATAATAAGTAATAACTATATACCTCATTCACATATTATTTTTCATATTATATGCTGTTCATTTTTTTTCATTTTATTAGCTATATTCTTTCTTTACGTTTCAAATGATTTCCCCTTTTCTGGTTCCCCACCCTGAAAGTCCCATAAACCCTCTCCTCTCCCCTTGTTCCCCAATCAACCCCTTCCCGCTTCCCTGTCCTGGAATTCTGCTATAATGCTGCATCCAGGTTTCCAGGACCAGGGACCTCTCCTTCCTTCTTCTTGGGCATTACTTGCTATGTGAATTGTGTCCTGGGTATTCTGAGCTTCTTGGCTAATATCCACTTATCAGTGAGTGCATTCCATGTATGTTCTTTTGTTACTGGGTCATCTCACTTAGGATGATATTTTCCAGTTCCACACATTGGCCTAAGAATTTCATGAATTCATTGTTTTTAATAGCTGAGTCGTATTCCATTGTGTAAATATACCACATTTTCTGTATCCATTCCTCCATTGAGGGACATCTGTGTTCTTTCTAGCTTCTGGCTATTATAAATAGGGATGCTATGAATATAGTGGAACATGTGTCCTTATTACATGCTGGGGAATCCTATGGTTCTATGCCCAGGAGTGGTACAACAGGGTCCTCCAGCAATATCATGCCCAGTTTTCTGAGGAACAGTCAGACTGATTTCCAGAGTGGTTGTACCAGCCTGCAAACCCACCAGAAGTGGAGGAGTGTTCCTCTTTCTCCACATCCATGACAGCACCTGCTAACTCCTGAGTTTTTTATCTTAGCCATTCTGACTGGTGTGAGGTGAAATCTCTGGGTTATTTTGATTTGTATTTCCCTGATAACTAAGGATGTTGAACATTTCTTTAGGTGCTTCTCAGTCATGCTGTATTCCTCAGTTGAGATTCTTTCTTTAGCTCTTTACCCCGTTTTTAATAGGGCTATTTGACACTCTGGAGTCTAACTTCTTGAGTTCTTTATATATTTAGAACATTAGCCCTCTGTCAGATGTAGGGTTGGTAAAGGTCTTTTCCAAATTTGTTGGTTGCCGTTTTGTCCTATTGACAGTGTCCTTTGCCTTACATAAAATTTGAAATTTTATGAGGTCCCATTTGTCAATTCTTGATCATAGAGAATAAGCTATTGGTGTTCTATTTAGGGAATTTTTCCCTGAGCCCATGTGCTAAAAGCTCTTTTCCAGTTTTTCTATTAGTGTGAGTGTGTCTGGTTTTATATGGAGGTCCTTGATCCACTTGGACTTGAGCTTAGTCCAAGGAGATAAGAATAGATCAATTTGCACTCTTTGGCATGCTAGCTGCAAGTTGAACCAGCACAATTTGTTGAAAAGTTTATCTTTTATCCACGGGATAGTTTTAGATCCTTTGTCAAAGATCAAGTGACCATAGGTGTGTGGGTTAATTTCTGGATCTTCAATTGATCTACCTGCCTGTCACTGTACCAATGCTATGAAATTTTTAACACTATTGCTCTGTAGTACTGCTGGAGGTCCGGGATACTGATTTCCCCAGAGGATCTTTTACTGTTTAAAATAGTTTTAGCTATCCTTGGTTTTTTGTTATTTCAGATGAATTTGAGAATTGCTCTTTCTAACTCTATGAAGAATTGAGTTGGGATTTTGATGGGGATTGCATTGAACCTGTATATTGCTTTTGGCAAGAGGGCCATTTTTACTATACTAATCCTGCCAATCCACAAGCATGGAATTTTTTTTCCATCTTCTGAGGTCTTCTTCAATTTCTTTCTTCAGAGACTTGACGTTCTTGTCATACAGATCTTTCACTTGTTTGGTTAGAGTTACACCAAGATACTTTATATTGTTTGTGGCTATTGTGAAGGGTGTCATTCCCCTTATTTCTTTCTCAGCCTGTTTATCCTTTGAGTATAGAAAAGCTACTGATTTATTTGAATTAATTTTATATATGGCCACATTGCTGAAGTTATTTACCAGCTGTAGGAGTTCCCTGGTGGAGATTTTTGGGTCGCTTAAGTATACTATCATATCATCGGCAAATAGTGATAATTTGACTTTTTCCTTTCCAATTTGTATGCTTTAACCTCCTTTTGTCGTCTAATTGCCCTAGCTAGAACTTCAAGTACTATATTGAATAAATATGGAGAGATGGGCAGCCTTGTCTAGGCTTTGATTTTACTGGGATTGTTTCACGTTTCTCTCCATTTAGTTTGAAGTGGGCTACTGGTTTGTTCTATACTGCTTTTACTATGTCTAGGTATGGGCCTTGAATTAATTCCTGTTCTTTCCAAGACTTTTAATATTAAAGGGTGCTGAATTTTGTCAAATGTATTTTCAGCATCTAATGAAATAACCATGTGGTTTTTTTTCTTTGAGTTTGTTTACATAGTAGATTACATTAATGGATTCCTGTATAATGAACCATCCCTGCATCTCTAGAATAAAGCATACTTGATCATGATGAATGATCGTTTTGATGTGTCCTTGTATTTAGTTCGCAAAAATTTTATTGAGTATTTTTGCATCGATATTCATAAGGGATATTGGTCTGAAGATCTTCTTTGTTGGATCTATGTGTGGTATCAGTGTAATTTTGGCTTCATAAAACAAGTTGTGTAGTATTCCTTCTGTTTCTATTTTGTGGAATAATTTGAAGAGTATTGGTATTAGGTCTTCTTTGAAGGTCTGATAAAGATAAAATTCTGCACTAAAACGAACTGGTCCTGTGCATTTTTTTTTTTTTTTTTTGGTTGGGAGACTGTCAATGACCACTTTTATTCCTTTAGGGGTTATGGGACTGCTTAGATAGTCTATCTGATCCTGATTTAATTTTGGTGTTTGGTATCTGTCTAGGAAATTGTCCATTTCATCCAGATTTTCCAGTTGTGTTGAGCATCGGTTTTTGAAGTAGGATCTGATGATTTTTTGAATTTCCTTAGTTTCTGTTGTTATGTCTCCATTTTAATTTCTGATTTTGTTAATTTGGATACTGTCTCTGTGCCTTCTGGTTACTCTGGGTAAAGGTTTATCTATCTTGTTGATTTTCTCCATTAACCAACTCCTGTTTTTTTTTTTTGCTTTTTGTTTTTTTGTTTTTTTGTTTTTTGTTTGGGGTTTTTTTGGTTTGGTTTTTTTTTTTTTTTTATTCTTTGTATAGTTCTTTTTGTTTCTATTTGGTTGATTTCAGCTCTGAGTTTCATGATTTCCTGTCTACTACTCCTCTTGGGTGTATTAGCTTCATTCTGTTCTAAAGCTTTCAGGTGTACTGTTAAGCTGCTGGTGTATGCTTTTTCCAGCTTCTTTTTGGAGACACTCAGAGCTATGAGTTTTCCTCTTAGTACTGCTTTCATTGTGTCCCATAAATTTGGGTATGCTGTGCCTTCATTTTCATTAACTTCTAAAAAGTTTTTGATTTTTTTTATTTTTTTCTTGACCAAGGTATCATTGAGTAGAGCACTGTTTAGCTTCCATGTATATGTGGGCTTTCTGTTGTTTTTGTTGCTATTGAAGACCATCTTTACTCCTTAGTGATCTGATAGGAGGCACAGGATTAGTTCCATCTTGTATCTGTTGAGTTCTGTTTTGAGACCAATTATATGGTCAATTTTGGAGACGGTACAATGAGGTGCTGAGAAGAAGGTATATTCTTTTGATTTAGGATGAAAGGTTCTATAGATATCTTTTAAATTCATTTGGTCCAAAACTTCTGTTGTTTTCACTGTGTCTCTGTTTAGTTTGTGCTTCACTGATCTGTCCATTGAGGAGAGTGGGGTGTTGATATCACCCATAAGTATTGTGTGAGGTGCAATGTGTGCTTTAAGCTTGAGTGAAGTTTCTTTTATAAATGAGTGTGCCCTTGTATTTGGAGCATAGATGTTCAGAATTGAGAGTTCTTCTTGGTAGATTTTTTTTTCCTTTTAAGAGTATAAAATGTACTTCCATGTCTTTCTTGATGACTTTTGGTTGAAAGTCTATTTTATTGAATATTGGAATGACTACTCCAGCTTGTTTCTTGGGTCTATTTGCTTGTAAAACTTATTTCAAGTCTTTTACTCTGAGGTAGTGTTTATCTTTGACACTGAGATGCTTTTTCTCTATGCAGAAAAATGTTGGGTCCTGTTTATATATCCAGTCTGTTAGTCTATGTCTTTTTATTGGGGAATTGAGTCCATCGATGATAAAAGATATTAAGGAATAGTGATTGTTGACTCCTGCTATTTTTGATGTAATTTTTATGTTTGTGTGGTTATGGTCTTTTCAGTTTGCTGAAAGAAGATTAATTTCTTGTTTTTTCTAATGTGTAGTTTCTCTCCTTTTATTGGTGATTTCCATTCATTATCTTTTGAAGGGGTGGATTTGTGGAAAGATACTGTGTAAATTTGGTTTTATCATGGAATATCTTGGTTTCTCCATCTATGGTAATTAAGAGATTTACTAGATATAGCAGTCTAGGTTGGCATTTGTGTTTCCTTAAGGTCAGTATGACATCTGCTCAGGCTCTTCTGGCTTTCATAGTCTCTGGTGAGAAATCCGGTGTAATTCTGATAGGTCTACCTTTATATATTACTTGACCTTTTTTCCTTAATGTTTTTAATATTCGTTTTTGTTTAGTACATTTGGCGTTTTAATTATTATGTGACAGAAGGAATTTCTTTTCTTTTCAAATCTATTTGGCTTCTTGTATGTTCATATGCATCTTTTTCTTTAGGTTAGAGAACTTTTCTTCTATAATTTTGTTGAGGACATTTACTGGTCCTTTAAGTTGGAAATCTTTACTCTCTTCTCTACCTATAATCCTTAGGTTTCATCTTCTCATTTTGTGCTGGATTTCCTGGATGTTTCGGGTCAGGAGCTTTTTGAATTTTGCATTTTCTTTGACTGTTGTGTCAATTCTTTCTATTGTATCTTCTGCATCTGAGTTTATCTCTCCTTTCTCTTGTATTCTGTTGTAGATGCTTGCATTCATGATGCCTGATTTCTTTCCTAGATTTTCTATGTCCAGAGTTGTTTCCCTTTGTGATTTCTTTATTGTTTCTCCCCTGTTTTTATATCCTAGGTGGTTTTGTTCAATTCCTTCACCTGTTTTGTTATGCTTTCCTATAATTCTTTAAAGGCTAACTGTTTACCTATGTTCCCCTGTAATTTTTTAAGGTAGTTATTTATGTCCTTCTTGAAGCCCTCTATCAGCATCATGAGCTGTGGTTTGAAATGCAAATCTTGCTTTTCCAGTGTGCTGGGGTATCCAGGACTTGCTCTTGTGGGAGAATTTGGTTCACATGTTGCCATGTTGCCTTCATTCCCGTTAGTAATGTTTCTACTTTTGCCTTTTGCCATCTGGTTATGTCTGGTTTTAGTTGCTCCTGGTGTCTCTGTCTGGTTCTTGTCCCTCCTGTGTGTCTTCAAGTCTGTCCCAGCACCCCTGGGTGACCAGCTCTCCCCTGGAACAGAGTGCTGTGGTGCTGCCCAGCTCCTGTGTGCTGGTGAGGCCCTGGCGAACCTTGTCCCAAGTGACCTTACACTCTGGTGTCCCCTGTGTTCCTGGCTGCACCTGTACCCTCAGTCACAGAAGCAAAGATGGCATTCTCACCTCTAAAGGTGGGACTCATTCAAAATGTGGGACTCCCTGCAGAGCAGATGTTCCCTGGTTGGATAGGCGCACAGATGGCTGTGGAGCTGCCCAGTTCCTGGGTTCAGGTGGAACCCTGATGGACTGAGTCTCAAGTGATCTGACACTTGGGTGTTCCCTGCTTTCCTGGCTGTAACAGTCCTTTCAGTTGCAGGAGTGAAGATGGTGGGCCCACCTCTAACCACAGGACTCCCTGCAGTGCAGATATCCTTTGGCAGGATAGGGGCACAGATGGCTGTGGTGCTGCCCAGCTCCTGGGTGCAGGTGGGACCCTGACAGACCATGTCCCAAGTGATTTTACATTCAGGTGATCCCTGTGTTCCTGGATGCACCTGCCTGCTCAGTAATAGGAGCTGTGTTCATATTCTTGTGTGCATGTATGCATATACATGCATATGCACAAACACAGACACATATGGATATGCATTCACATACAAATATACATCATATACATATATATATTCAAGTTCATTTACTTGTACACCCACAGACACACAAAACACACATACATATGTGGAGAGTTATTGCAAAAGGGTAGCTATGAGGACATGGGGGAGGAGTGAGATAGTTCCTTTATAATTCCTTTTTATCTGTTTGCTAGTTCTTTGTGAACTTCACATCATGGTCCTTAATCTTATTCATCTTCTTATACCTTCTGATCAGCCCTCAACCTTTGCAACTTCCACCTGAAAGAAAATTAAAAAAACAAAACAATGATAAAAATAAACAAGATCTATCACCCTTCTGGTTTGTACCTCTATTGAGCTGAAACAGATCAAGATGCCAGCTCACCCATATCCCTGCCAGTCTCCCAAAATGAAGGCCTTAACTGGGATCATAGGAGAGACTACCCCATCTGGGCCCACCACAGAGCCCAGCAAACATGGATCTGTTCTGCCATGTCAGATCTCCATTGCCATTCCAGTCTGTAGCTACACCAGTTTCTGTGGTAGATCAGCATGCTTGCTCCCCAACCCAGAAACCTTGTCCCAAGAGGACTTCTCTAACCAGGGACACAGGAAGGCTGCTCTAACTAGAGAGAGCATTGACTGACTTCCAAGAGGCCTGCTCAAACACAGGCCACATAACTTCACCTGCCTCTGAGGAAGCTTGCTCTAATTCAGGTCACTCAGGTCACTAGACACTAGAAATAACAATATGGTAAAATACAAGCGCAAAAACATAAGAAAGAAGTCAATGTAATTTGACACCATCGTGACCAAGTTCTCCTCCCACACCAAGCCTTAGATATGCTAACAAACCTGAAGAGAAAAATTCTGACCTAAAATCCTATCTCATGAAGATGATAGAAGCCTTTAAAAAGGAAACAGATAATTCAATTAAAGAAATAAAGAAAACAGGGGCAAATAGTTAGAAGCACTTCAAAAGGAAACAAATAAATCACTTAAAGAAATACATGAAAATACAGTCAATCAGGGGAAGAAATTGAGCAAAACAGTCCAAGACCTAAAAACTGAAATAGAAACAATAAAGAAGTCACAAATGGAAGCAACACTGGTGATGGAAAACCTAGAAAAGAGATCAGATACTACAGATGCAAACATCACCAACATAGTAGAAGAGATTGGAGAGAAGATACAATAGAAGACATAGACACATCAGTAAAAGAAAATACAAATGATAAAATGTTGCTAACTCAAAAATATGGGACAGAATGACAAGACCAAACCTAAAAACTAAGATCAATAGGAATAGAAAAGGGTGAAGATTCTCAGTTAAAAGTGCCAGAAAACATCTTAAACAAAATCATAGAAGAAAACTTCCCTAACCTATAGAAAAAGATGCATACAAAAATACAAGAAACCAAATGAACACCATATAGATTTAACTAGAAAAGAAAATGTGTTGGGAGCAACACATTGTAGCCAAAACACTAAATATACATAACAAACAAAGACTATTAAAAACTGTAATGGAAACAGGTAAGCAATATATAAAGAGAGACCTATCAGAATTATACCTCACTACTCAACAGAGAATCTGAAATCTAGAAGATTCTGGCCAGAAGTCATGCAGATCCTTAGAGATGACAGATGTAACCAGCAAAACTCTCAATCTCTGTATGTGGAAAAACCAATGTATTCCATAAGAAAACCAAATTTCAACATTATTTTTTCTACTAGTCTACTCATACAGAGGATACTCAAAGTAAAATTCTAACACATATGGAATAACTACACCCATGAAAACACAAGAAATTTATCATTTGACAAAAAACCCAAAAGATGAGAATCACACAAACATAATGCCACTTCCAGTAACAAAAATGACAGAAACAAACAATCATTGGTCATTAATATCTCTCAACATCAATAGACTAAATTCCCAAGTAAAAAGACACAGACTAAAAGATTAGATATATAAACAAGATCCACCATTCTGCTGCAAACAAGAAACATACCTAAGTAACAAAAACAGGCATTACCTCAAAGAAAAGGGTTAGAAAAAACATTTCCAAGAAAACCATCTCAAGAAACAAGTCAGAGGGTGATTTAGCAGAAATGCATATCAGTGGGGAGATGGAATGTGAACAGTCTATAGGAAGACCAAAAGTGTCAAGTAACCTGGGACTGTGGGAGGAGCTCCCATAGAATAAGCCACCAACCAAAGAGTATACAAAGGCTTCTTCAAGAACTGCTACTCATATGTAGCACATAACATCTTTGTCTGAGCTCAGTGGGAGAGGATGTGCCTAATCTTGTGGAGGCTTGATGCCCCAGGAAGTGGCAGGATGACAGGTGGGCACACACTCAGAGGCAAACTAGAGGGGGAGAACTATGGGAGGTAAGACCAAGATTGGGGCAATATTTGATATGTCAATAAATAAAACATTTATTTAAAAAATGTAAAATGTGCGTATTACTCAGCTACTAAAAACAATGAATTTAAAACAGTGAATTCATGAAATAGGCAAATGGATGGAGCTGAAAATATCATCTTGAGAACACACATGGTATGCACTCGCTGATGAGTGGATATTAGCCCAAAAGCTTGGAATACCCAAGATACAATTCACAGAGCATATTTAGCTCATGAAGAAGGAAGACTAAAGTGTGGATACTTTGATCCTTATAGGAAAGTGGATCAAAATACCCATGGCTCACAGCCAACCAATATAATGAGCATAGTGTCCCCAATGGAGCAGCTAGAAAAAGGACCCAAGGAGCTGAAGAGGTTTGCAGCCCAGCAGGAGGAACAATAAAATGTACCAACCAGTACCCCCATAGCTTCCAGGGACTAAAGCACCAACTAAAGAGTACACCTGGAGGGACCCATGGCTCCAGTTACATATGTAGCAGAAGATGACCATTTAAGAAATCAAAGATAGAATCTCAGGGTTGTTTTGATTTGCATTTCCCTAATGACTAAGGATGATGAGCATCTCTTTAGGTGCTTCTCAGCCATTAGATATTGTTCAGGTGAGAACTCTTTGTTTAGCTCTGTACCCCATTTTTTAATAGGGTTACTTGCCTCTCTGGAGTTTAACTTCTTGAGTTCTTTGTATATATTGGATATTAGCCCTCTGTTGGATGTAGGGTTGGTAAAGATCATTTCCCAGTTAGTTGGTTGCCGATTTGTCTTTTTGGCAGTGTCTTTTGCCTTGCAAAAACTTTAAAATTTAATGAGGTCCCATTTGTCAATTCTTGATCTTAGAGCATAAGCTATTGGAGTTCTATTCAGGAAATTCTCCTCTGTGCCGATATGTTCAAGGTTCTTCCCTAGTTTCCTTTCTATTAGTTTCAGTGTCTCACACCAGTCAGAATGGCTAAGATCAAAAACACAGGAGACAGCAGTTGTTGGTGATGATGTGGAGAAAGAACAACACTCCTCCACTGCTGGTGGGATTGCAAGCTGGTACAACCACTCTGGAAAGCAGTCTGGCGGTTCCTCAGAAAACTGGGCATGACACTCCTGGAGGATCCGGCTATACCCCTCCTGGGCATATACCCAGAGGCTTTACCTGCATGCAATAAGGACACATGCTCCACTATGTTCATAGCAGCTTTATTTATAATAGCCAGAAGTTGGAAAGAACCCAGATGTCCCTCAACGGAGGAATGGATTCAGAAGATGTGGTATATCTACACAATGGAATACTACTCTGCAATTAAAAACAATGAATTCACGAAATTCCTAGGCAAATGGTCAGAACTTGAAAATATCATCCTTAGTGAGGTAACCCAATCACAAAAGAACACACATGGTATGCAGTCACTGATAAGGGGATATTAACCCAGAATCTCGGAATACCCTAGACATGATTCGCATATCAATAGATTTCGAAGAAGATGGAAGGAGAGACCCCTGGTCCTGGAAAGACTGGATGTAGGGGAATGCCAAGACAGAGAAGCATGAGGGGGTTGAATGGGGAAAAGAGGGAGGGAAGGGGGCTTATGGGACTTTCGGGGAGGGAGGAAACGGGAAAGGGGAAATGATTTTGAATGTAAATAAAAGAGAACTTAGAAAAACAAAATTTAAAAAAAAAAAGAAATCAAAGATAGGAGAGACCATTGGTCCTGTGAAGGCTCGATTACTCAGAATAGGAAAATGCAAGTCATGAAATTGGGAGAGGGGTGAGAAGGGGGGGGGGGATGTAATTGGGGATTTTTGGAGGAGTAACATGGAAAGGGGATACATTTGAAATGCGAATAAAGCAAATATATAATAAAAATGTAAACTGTGCTCAACTATGACAGCTTAGACTGTACAAGCATTTATTGATCCTAAAAATTTGGCTTTAATCCTTGAAACTGCAATCATAAGAGAGAATCAGTTTCCAACATGATGACTTTTGGCTTTAACATGTGTACCATGGCACATTCTTCACTGAAATTAATTCAGAAATGAGATACAATTTTAATAAGATGAAACAATGACCTAGCCAGGGGCAATGATAAAATGATTTTGCTGATATTAGGGGCAGTTCTCATAATTAACTAGTTTTTAAGAATTAAAAACTGTCAAAATGACAGAATATTTTGCTGCCAAGGAATAGAATTAGCAAGATCAAGAAGATACCATGGATACTTCTCTTAAAACATCAAAATGGCTTTCAAAGGTAGGATGAATCTATCTAAATTACTATCAAAATGGAGATAAACAAAAGAATGGATGGGCATCCTACCACAAAATTTGACTTCCTTGAAAGTTTTTGTTATGACTTGTAACCGTTTTGGACAAAACTCATAAGACTGGTAAAAGTAAAAGGTTGCAAAATCTGTATACAGGACATTATTGATGTTGAATGTGAATTCTCACACTCACTGGTTTCCTTCCAGGCTGTCAATGAACCTGGATGGGACCCTGTCCTTATTTGATGCATCAAAGGAAAGAGCTTAGGAGCTTCCCATAATTTATTCTGGAATCAAGATATATATATATATATATTTATATTTTATTTTATTTTATTTTTTAATTTACATTCCAAATCATTTCCCCTTTCCCGTTTCTTCCCTCCCCGAAAGTCCCATAAGCCCCCTTCCCTCCCTCTTTTCTCCATTCAACCCCATCTCCTTTCTCTGTCCTGGCGTTCTCCTACAAACAGTCTTTCCAGGACCAGGGGTCTCTCCTTCCATCTTCTTAGAAATCTATTGATATGCGAATTGCGTCTAGGGTATTCCGAGATTCTGGGTTAATATCCCCTTATCAGTGACTGCATACCATGTGTGTTCTTTTGTGATTGGGTTACCTCACTAAAGATGATATTTTCAAGTTCTGACCATTTGCCTAGGAATTTCGTGAATTCATTGTTTTTAATTGCAGAGTAGTATTCCATTGTGTAGATATACCACATCTTCTGAATCCATTCCTCCGTTGAGGGACATCTGGGTTCTTTCCAACTTCTGGCTATTATAAATAAGGCTGCTATGAACATAGTGGAGCATGTGTCCTTATTGCATGCAGGTAAAGCCTCTGGGTATATGCCCAGGAGTGGTATAGCCGGATCCTCCGGGAGTGTCATGCCCAGTTTTCTGAGGAACCGCCAGACTGCTTTCCAGAGTGGTTGTACCAGCTTGCAATTCCACCAGCAGTGGAGGAGTGTTCCTCTTTCTCCACATCCTCGCAAACAACTGCTGTCTCCTGCGTTTTTGATCTTAGCCATCCTGACTGGTGTGAGATGGAATCTCAGGGTTGTTTTGAGTTGCATTTCCCTAATGACTAAGGATGATGAAGATCTCTTTAGGTGCTTCTCAGCCATTAGATATTCTTCAGGTGAGAACTCTTTGTTTAGCTCTGTACCCCATTTTTAATAGGGTTACTTGCCTCTCTGGAGTTTAACTTCTTGAGTTCTTTGTATATATTGGATATTAGCCCTCTGTCGGATGTAAGGTTGGTAAAGATCATTTCCCAGTTAGTTGGTTGCCGCTTTGTCTTTTTGACAGTGTCTTTTGCCTTGCAAAAACTTTGTAATTTAATGAGGTCCCATTTGTCTATTCTTGATCTTACAGAATAAGCTATTGGAGTTCTGTTCAGGAAATTCTCCCCTGTGCCCATATGTTCAAGGTTCTTCCCTAGTTTCCCTTCCATTAGTTTCAGTGTATCTGGTTTTATGTGGAGATCCTTGATCCACTTGGAATTGAGCTTAGTGCAAGGAGATAAGAATGGGTCAATTTGCATTCTTCTGAATGTTGACCTCCAGTTGAGCCAGCACCATTTGTTGAAAAGGCTATCTTTTTTCCACTGGATGGTTTTAGCTCCTTTGTCAAAGATCAAGTGACCATAGGAGTGTGGATTCACTTCTGCGTCTTCAATTCTGTTCCATTGATCTACATGCCTGTCACTGTACCAATACCATGCGGTTTTTAACACTATTGCTCTGTAGTACAGTTTGATGTCCGGGATACTGATTCCCCCAGAGGTTCTTTTACTCTTGAGAATAGTTTTAGCTATTCTGGGTTTTCTGTTATTCCAGATGAATTTTTGAATTGCTCTTTCTAACTCTATGAAGAATTGAGTTGGGATTTTGATGGGGATTGCATTGAATCTGTATATTACTTTTGGTAAGATACTCATTTTTACTATATTAATCCTGCCAATCCATGAGCATGGCAGATTTTTCCATCTTCTGAGGTCTTCTTCAATTTCTTTCTTCAGAGACTTGAAGTTCTTGTCATACAGATCTTTCACTTGTTTGGTTAGAGTCACGCCAAGATACTTTATATGGTTTGTGGCTAACGTGAAGGGTATCATTTCTCTTACTTCTTTCTCAGCCTGCTTATCCTTTGAGTATTGGAAGGCTACTGACTTGCTTGAGTTGATTTTATATCCGGCCACTTTGCTGAAGTCGTTTATCAGCTGTAGGAGTTCTTTGGGTCGCTTAAGTATACTATCATATCGTCTGCAAATAGTGATAGTTTGACTTCTTCCTTTCCAATTTGTATCCCTTTGACCTCTTTTTGTTGTCTAATTGCTCTAGCTAGAACTTCAAGTACTATGTTGAAAAGATATGGAGAGAGAGGGCAGCCTTGTCTAGTCCCTGATTTTAGTGGGATTGCTTCAAGTTTCTCTCCATTTAGATTGATGCTGGCTACCGGTTTGCTGTAATTTGCTTTTACTATGTTTAGATATGGGCCTTGAATTCCTGATCTTTCCAAGACTTTTAGCATGAAAGGATGCTGAGTTTTGTCAAATGCTTTCTCAGCATCTAATGAGATAACCATGTGGTTTTTTTCTTTGAGATTGTTTATATAGTGGATTACATTGATGAATTTCCTTATATTGAACCATCCCTGCATCCCTGGGATGAAGCCTACTTGATTGTAGTGAATGATCGTTTTGATGTGTTCTTGGATTCGGTTGGCAAGAATTTTATTGAGTATTTTTGCATCGATATTCATAAGAGAGATTGGCCTGAGATTCTCTTTCTTTGTTGGATCTTTGCGTGCTTTTGGTATTAGTGTAATAGTGGCTTCATAGAATGAGTTGGGTACTGTTCCTTCTGTTTCTATTTTGTGGAACAATTTGAAGAGTATTGGTGTTAGGTCTTCTTTGAAGGTCTGATAGAATTCTGCACTAAAACCATCTGGACCTGTCCTTTTTTTGGTTGGAAGACTTCTAATGAAGACTTCTATTTCTTCCGGGGTTATAGGACGGTTGAGATGGTCTATTTGATCCTGATTTAATTTTGGTGTTTGGTATCTGTCAAGGAAATTGTCCATTTCCTCAAGATTTTCTAGTTTTGTTGAATACAGGTTTTTGTAGTAGGATCTGATGATTTTTTTAATTTCCTCACTTTCTGTTGTTATCTCTCCCTTTTCGTTTCTGATTTTATTAATTAGGATACTATCTCTGTGCCCTCTGGTTAGTCTGGCTAATGGCTTATCTATCTTGTTGATTTTCTCAAAGAACCAACTCCTCGTTTTGTTGATTCTTTGTATGGTTTTATTTGTTTCTACTTGATTGATTTCAGTCCTGAGTTTGATGATTTCCTGCCTTCTACTCCTCTTTGGTGTATTTGCTTCTTTTTGTTCCAGGGCTTTCAGGTGTGCCATTAACCTGTTACTGTATGCTGTCTCCTGTTTCTTTTTGGCGGCACTCAGGGCTATGAATTTTCCTCTTAGCACTGCTTTCATTGTGTCCCATAAATTAGGGTATGTTGTGCCTTCATTTTCATTAACTTTCAATAAGTCTTTGATTTCTTTCTTTATTTCCACCTTGACCAAGTTATCATTGAGTAGAGCATTGTTCAGCCTCCATGTGTACGTGGGTTTTCTTTTGTTTTTGTTGCCGTTGAAGACCACCCTTATTCCATAGTGTGAGGTTTGATGTGTGCTTTGAGCTTTAGTAAATTTTCTTTTACTAATGAGGGTGCCCTTGCATTTGGATCATATTATTCCTAATGTGTTGACAGGTCAAACTGTGGATGACAACTATTTCTTCCAATGGTGCAGAAAAAGATGATGCGTACTGAGTCAGCACAATAGTACCTTAGGCACATGAGTTTATAAACACAACAAAAATGTTCTGTAAATCATGCTATTAGGAAGTTTTTATAGCCCGGCAGCTCCAGAGCCTTCTGTGCACAGTTTTCACTTCAGAGAGCACAGGTGTGATCTCTACCTTCTCTCTGGAAGGGAACAGCAAGGAGCACTCAGGGCATAAGATCAGGATAGCAGCTGGAATGGAAATCTTCCCACCACCATTTGGACCAGGGAGCCAGGCAGCCCCAGTGCCTTCTGTGCACAGCCTGACAGGAGAGAGTGATCTCCCAGCAGCGCTTTCATTTCTCAGCAGGCAGGGAAGATTTCCACCTCCACTCTGGGGTGGAACAGCTAGGAACACACAGGGAATAAGATCAGTGGAGCAGCTGGGACAGAGATCTTCAGGTTGCCATTTGCACCATGGAGCTAGGCAGTGAACAGACCCTGACAGAAGAGAGTTGCTCTCCCAGTAGTAAGGACACAGGCTTACAGGCCCACAGGAGGAGCAAGCTCCATCCAGAAACAGCAAGACCAACTAGCAACAGAGATAACCAGATGGCGAAAGGCAAGCAAAAGAGCCATACCAACAGAAACCAAGGCAACATGGCACCATCAGAACCCAGTTCCTCCACCACAACAAGTCCCAGATACTCCAACACACCGGAAAAGCAAGAGTTGGATTTAAAATCTTATCTCATGATGCTGATAGAGGGCTTCAAGAAAGACTGAAATAACTCTCTTAAAGAAATACAGTATAACATCAGTCAACAGGCAAAAGCCCTTAAATAGGAAACACAAAAATTCCTTAAAGAAATATAGGAAATCATGGGTCAAGAGGCAAAAGCCCTTAAAAAGGAAACAAAAAAATTCATTAAAGAATTACAGGAAAACACAAACAATCAAGTGAATGAACTGAACAAAACCATTCAGGATCTAAAAGTGGAAGTAGAAACAATAAAGAAATCACAGTGAGACATCTCTGGAAATAGAAAACCTTGGAAGGAATACAGGAGTTATAGATGCAAGCATCAACATCAGAATACAAGAGATAGAAGAAAGAATCTCAGGTGCTGGAGATGCCATAGAAAACTTTGACACAATAGTCAAAGAAAATGCAAAATGAACCAGCACCATTTGTTGAAAAGGCTATCTTTTTTCCACTGGATGGCTATCAGGGAGAGGGAAACCAGGAAAGGGGAAATCATTTGGAATGTAAATAAAGAATATAGAAAATAAAATAAACAAAAGAACAACGAAAAAGAAATTATAATAGAAAAATAGTAAATAAAGTAAGATTAATCTAGATATAATTTTTATTCAAGAGCATACATAAATTAGCATTCAAATTTAAAAAAATAGAAAAAGAAAATGCAAAATGCATAAAGCTTGTAACCCAAAACATCCAGGAAATCCAGGAAACAATGAGAAGACCAAACCTAAGGATTGTAGGTATAGGAGAGAGCAAAGATTTACAACTTAAAGGGCCAGTAAATATCTTCAACAAAATTATAGAAGAAAACTTCCCTAACCTAACGAAAGAGATGTCCATGAATATACAAGAAGCCTACAGAACTCCAAACAGACTGGACCAGACCAGAAAGTCCTCCCGGCACATAATAATCAAAACACCAAATGCACTAAACAAAGAAAGAATATTAAAAGCAGTAAGGGAAAAAGGGCAAGTAACTTATAAAGGCAGACCTATCAGAATTACACCAGACTTATCACCAGAGATGATGAAAGCTAGAAGATCCTGGGTAGATCCCAAACAGACCCTAATATAAAACAAATGCCAGCCTAGGCTACTATACCCAGCAAAACTCTCAATCACCATAGATGTAGAAACTAAGATATTCTGTGATAAAACCAAATTTACACAATATCTGTCCACAAATCCAGCCCTACAAAGGATAATTGATCGAAAATACCAACACAAGGCAGGAAACTACACCCTAGAAAAAGCAAGAAAGTAATCTTCTCCCAACAAACCCAAAAGAAGATACCCACACAAACATAAAAATAGCATCAAAACTAACAGTAAGCAACAATCACTATTCGTTAATATCTCTTAACATCAATGGACTCAATTCCCCAGTAAAAAGACATAGGCTAACAAATATTTTTCATGTAAACCTTAAATTTTATCAGAAAACGTTTGTAATACCTCTTTCAAATAATTTAGCAATGTTTTTTATATCTATCATTTTATTTGCATTATTTTTATGATCATCTTCAATTTTAATGTTTCTCTATATATTTCTTCTATTTTATCAGAAATGTTTTCAATATAAATCTGATTTTATCACAATACATTTTTAATTCCATCTTCATTTAATTTAGAAAGGTTTTTTATATCTACCATTTTATCTGTGTAATTTTCCATGAAATAGTCAATTTTAATATGTTTATCTATATATTTCTTGAATTTTTTCAGAAATATTTTCCATGTAAATCTTCAATTTTACCTGAAAATGCTTATAATTCCACGTTCGATCAATTTAGAATTAGTTTTATGCCTATCATTTTATCTGTATAATTTCCATGACAATCATCAATTTTAACATATTTTTCTATATATTTCTTCAATTTTTATCAGAAATATTTTCTATGTAAATCTTCAAGTTTATCAGAAAATATTTATAATTCCACTTTCAATCAACTTAGAATTATTTTTATGCCTATTATTTTATCTGTATAATTGCCATGATAATCTTCAATTTTAACATGTTTTTCTATATATTTCTTCAATTTTATCAGAAACTTTCCATGTAAATCTTCAAGTTTATCAGAAAATGTTTATAATTCTACTTTCTTTTTTATTTTCCATATTTTTTATTTACATTCCCAATGATTTCCCCTTTCCCAGTGCCTCCCTAGGAATACTTTTCTGCCTACCATTATTATATCTATATAAAATTTTCTGTGATAACCTTCAATTTTAACATGTTTTACTCCATTTTTCTACAATTTTATCAGAAATATTTTCCATGTAAATCTTCAATTCTATCATAAAATGTTTCTATTCCATTTTTCAATTAATTTAGAAATGTTTTAATGTCTATCACTTTACTCTTTAATTTTCCATGAAAATTGTCAATTTTAACGTGTTTTCCTATATATTTCTTCTATTTTATCAGAAATATTTTCCACGAAAATATTCAATTTTATCATAAAATGATTTTATTTCTTTTTACTTCCTTTTTCAATATTTTTTTTTAAAAAAAGGAAATTTTTATAGAGCAGCCTCTTCAATCTCTAACTGTGCTCTGCAGGTTAACCATCTGCCTTACTAAGTTTATGATTTTTTTTTAATTGTAGTTAGGCAAAGAAAGGAATTCCTCTATTCTCATGTGAGGAAATTGGATTTCCTTCCCATCTCTGCTTAAAATTACATGCAACTCTGCCTAGTGTTTCTAGATGATACAGATTATTACAGGTCTTCCTTACTGGGTAAAGCAATCCATTTTTTACACTTTGGAGGCTCTCTTGCTAACATGTGTTCATTCATGCCTTTGGATCTGCTATGTCATCTAAGCCTTCATAGCTTTATCACAATTGCAAAGTTTATTTATTCTTTAAATCATACATCTGAAGTTTCTGTTTAGGAGAGTGGAACATAATGAGTGTGAATAAAGGAGCATTCAAGAAAGTGGTAGAACTCTTTATGGTTATAGACACAATAAAGTTCAGAGTGTGACCTTCAACTGTAAAAGCTTCATTACTGTGGTTTGAGACTATAAAGCAAGAGAAATGGAAAGGATAAGATCAACATACGTAGCTTCCTTCTATATATGAGTTACTCTTGAACAGTGTGCAACATTCCACAAAAGCAGGACACTGGGAACATCCGTATGTGTACCTATGAAGTTGTGTAGGACAAAATAATAAATTATGATGAGTTTGAACACAAGACTGATACAGTGAGTGAATGAATGAATGAAAAGAATGAATGTATTAAGAAAAATAAGAGCCTTGATATCAGTATTAGGAAAGGCAGTTTAAAATATATAAACTATTAGTTTTTGAAAGATCTTTAGAAGTATTTATCAGTGAAACTCATGACATTTTCACTAATATATGAATGCACACCTCTATGTGGATTTGTGTGGCTAGAATATCATTGTTGAATACTGTCCATTAGCATAGATAGAAGCACTTGTCTAGTCATCCAAAAATTCTAAATTGCCCAAATAAGACAGAAACTACTCATCTTTGGGAAGAATATCAATATGTGAGTCTACAATTATTGGCTAAGAAATTCATCAAGCGTGAAAGATTCAGAGAATCACAAATGAAAGGAGATTTGGAGGAATCATAGGATGGTCAAACATGAAGAGTTTGAGTAAAATGATAATTATCATAGCATACTAATTTACTGAACATAGGCATCTTTGAATTAGACTAATATTTTAAAGAGTAATAGAAATGTTATAAAGTATGAAGGCATTTTACATAAACTCTTGTTTATATATAGGGAGAATAATTCTGCAGTAGAAAATTTTGGCAGATAGTTTCTTTACCAGTGACCAAAGTAAGCATTTCAAAGGGATTGGATCATCTGAAATCATGTGTCTTATATGCTATGTCTCCCACTTTGGACAAGTCGTTGACTCAAAACTAATTTCAATTAAGGTCTAATACAGAGAATGTCTTCATGCTAGGGCTACATGGTAGAACTCTATCTTTTAGGAAATATTTCTTTATGGTGTCTTCCAATTTTACAGTTTTGTATACAAAGTGAGAAGGATAGCATGAGTAAATGGTATGTGATCTTCAAAATCACCAATATTTGAACTGAAGGAAAGCTTACAGATTATTACAGATAAAGGTAGACTAGAGTGATGGAGCCTAAGGCATCTGGTTAGTCTTGCTCACTCTATTTGTGCAGATATGAAGAAGTTTGAAAAGGAAATGTGGGAGAAAATGAAGCTGGGTACAAAAGATAGAGTGGGAATAAACAACCCAAAATTGTTGAGGTATAGTTTTCCATGCCCCCCATGGCTCTGTTCTCAGAAATAATGACCCTAGGAATCAAATATATTCACAAATACCTATGCCATAAGCTTTTCTGCTCCCTCACTATAGTGGCTCATAATTTAATATCCCATTTATTCTAATCTATGTTCTTACACATGGCTACTAAGATTTGCTAAGCTCTCTGTGTCTGTTCTTCCTTGTGTCCCAGGGTGATGTCCCAAAGTCCTATACCTGGGTTTAATCCCAGAATTCTTTAAACTAATGAATAGTCCAACTTCTGTTCTATCCTTTCCTATAGGCCATATTTTTATTGGCAGATAATGTCAATAACATGTCAATAAAATATATTGTACAATAATATTATTTTTAAAATACACACTGTACAAAAATTATACATTATACAAGAGAATCTCTCTACACAATGTGGAATTAAGTGAAAACTATACCAAAACTGTGTAATATTGATTGTCCATTGTGTATTTGCATTGGAGTCCCATTTGACAAAGCATTTAGTGGGAAATAAACAGTAAAATCTGGAAGGTTGATCTGTGCCTTGCAGAAACAATTTCTCAGAGAAATATACTGTTTTAATATTTTATTCCAGAGAATATGCTTTTCCAATCTTTGAAAGAATGAGCATCAGATATCAAATATGTGCTTTATTTTGATATAGTAGATGGTTGTGGATATTAAATTTTCCTCTTCTGACTTCTATTGTCAGATACAAAGACCCTAAATTTAGTAAATTCTAGAATAATAAAGATATGTTGAAAGTAGACTCCTGGAAGTACTGGTGATAAGGGCACTTGAGAGTGGGTAATATTATTAACAACCAGTGTTCTTCATAAAGTCATAAAGTAAACAAAAATGGTTAAATGGCATTAATATGAATAAATCTTTAAAGCTGACCTTTTATCTTGATTTGGGAATAACTGCTCAAGGAAGGAACCTTCCTAATTGAAATTTCTGGGTTTTTTTTCCTATTAGATATTTTCTTTATTTACATTTAAAATGTTATCCCCTTTTCTTGTTTCCCCTCCAAAAACCCCCATCACACGCTCCCTCCCAATGCTCATCAATGCACACACTCCATCTTCTCTATCCTGGCATTCACCTACACTGGGGCATTGAGCCTTCACAGGACCAAGGTCCTCTACTTTCATTGATGCCTGACAAGCCCAGCTTCTGTTACATATCAGCTGGAGCGGTGGATCCCTCTGTGTGTACTCTTTGGTTGGTGTTTTAGTCTCTGGGAGCTCTGGGGTGCCTGGTTTTAATGCTTTGTGTGTGTGTGTGTGTGTGTGTGTGTGTGTTTGTTTTTACCTTTTTCATTTGTTTGTTTGCTCTTAAAAGAGAAAAAGAGAGAGAGAAAGGATATAGAGTTGAGGTAATGAGGAGGTAAGAGGGTCCTTGTAAGAAGTTTTTGAGGAAAATCCATGATCAGAATGTATTGTATAAAAATTATATTTTCAATTAAAACCTAGAAGACATTATTACTATTTTGTCATGTGACACATTAACAACTTGCTTGACTGCAATGTGAGTAATGCTTTCAAAGCAAATATTCCATCTAGGTAACAGACAATGATATTTTTAGGCATTTGGTCTTACTGGTCATTTACCTGTATATTATAATTTCGGTTCTTGTGGTTTTGAGGTTTTGTGTGCATGCATATTATTTTGATTTCCCTCACATTTTGTTGTTGTTGCTGTTTTCTTATTTGTCTCTTTTTTTTTCCAAAGAGACAGCAAATGAAAAGTACTCAGAGTCGAGAGGATGTGGAAGTAAGAAGAACCTGAGAGGAGTTAGGCAACAAATAAATTGTGATCACAATACATTTAAAACCAATTTATCAATTAAAAATGGAAAGACATCAGTTGTCAGTGCAAACTTTCAAGGTTAATCTTCCATCTAAAACACAGCTTGTTCAGAATGACCCAACCCTATAACTTCAAAACCATTCCCAAGCTCCTTTCTTCAACTCATTCCAATACTATTAATTACAAGCTACCTTCCTCTTTGCTCCTTTTCTTTGACACTTTCAGTGTGGAATAAAACACAAGCTTAGGAACAGTAGGACAGGAATTCATGATTTATAGTAAAATTCAGAATCTGGATCACAAACCTAAGATATGTACATCACCCACTGCCAGGGTCACACACAGACATTCAGGAACTGAGGTGGGGCACAAATAGGGAGACCAGGATGTGGATGACCTCTGGCTATTAACACTCTTACTGTTCCGGGAGCCAGAGTAGATAGATTCTGGCAATAGACTCCTACTGAAAGCACTAAGTGTTTAGGAAAAGAACTTAATTATATTGGCTTTTTACAATTTAATTTAACTCTCCATGAGCCAGGGAAAAATAAAAAGATGAAGAGAAAGTCATGCATACACACACACACATGCACACATTCAGCTTGGCCCAACCACCTGTTTAATCAGTTTCACAAATGAACATGAATAGTTACATACATTTGCATATGTTTACAAACATACATACATATAGACATATACATACACATATAAATATATATACATATACACATATACATACACACATATAAACATGTGCACATATATATATATATATATATATATATACATATTCACATGTATACATACTTGATTGATAAGTCAGAGCCCCAACAGCCACATTTAGTTTTTACTTTAGCCATTTTATACCTTTGTAGACAAAAGTCCTGAATAAAATTCTCTCACTGATAAAATGTTACTCGAAAGGAGAATTACAGGATGATGATAGAAACATCAAAGCAGTGTATGTTCTATATGCTCATTATAAGTTCAAACAACTGTTTCAAATGACCTTGCATTATTTTAGGGTACACCTATGGCCTCATCCTTGAACCTGACTTAGAATGAACAATTTTTTTCTTGATCACAAATATGTCCCAAGCCTATTTTTCTTCTTAGTGGAATTCATGAAAGCTCAGCATATTCCTTATTATACAGCCTTTAATTACAATATTATGAGAACTAGGCATATTCTATTCTTATTTTTATTTCTTGTTTATTTTAGTTGTTTTTTTAATTAGATATTTATTTTATTTACATTTCAAATGTTATTCCCTTTCCCCATTACCCCTCCAAATACCCCCTATCCCATTCCCTTCCCTCTACTTACCAACCTCTCCGCCACACTTTCCTGATCTGGCATTCCACTACACTGGGGCATCAAGCCTTCAGGGGACCAATGGCCTCTCCTCTCATTGATGTCTGAAAAGGTCATTCTCTGCTACAGATGAAGCTGGAGCCATGGGTTCCTCTATGGGTTGATGTGTGTTTGGTTCATGGTTTAGTCCCTGGGAATTGAAGGTTTAGTCTGGGGGTACTGGCTGGTACATATTATTGTTCCTCCTATGGGGCTGCAAACATGTTCACCTCGTAGGGTCCTTTCTCCAGCTCCTCCATTAGGGACCCTATGCTCAGGCTATTGGTTGGCTGTGAGCCATAGGCATTTTGATCCCCTTTCTAAGAAGGATCAAAGTATCCACACTTTTGTCTTCCTTCTCCTTGAGCTTCATGTAGTCTGTGAATTGTATCTTGGGTATTAAGTTAGACTCCAAAGAGCCAAGTAACACTATTAAAAATAGGATACAGAGCTAAACAAAGAATTCTTAACTGATAAATACTGAGTGGCTGAGAAATGCCAAAAGAAATTTTCAGCATCCTTAATCAACAGAGAATTACAAATCAAAACAACACTGAGATTCCACATCACACCAGTCAGAATGGCTACGATCAAAACACAGGGGACAGCAGATGCGTGAAAGGATGTCGAGAAAGAGGAGCACTCCTCAATTGCTGGTGGGATTGCAAGCTGGTAAAACCAATCTGGAAATCAGTTTGGAAACTACCCAGATAATTGGACATAGTACTACCTGAGGACCCATCTATACCACTCCTGGGCATATACTCAGAAAATGGTCCAACATGTAAGAAGGGCACATACTCCACTATGCTCTTAGCAGCCTTATTTATAATAGCCAGAACCTGGAAAACACTCAGATGTCCCTCAAAACTCAGATGTCCCTCAAAAGAGGAATGGATACAGAAAATGTGGTTCCTTTACACAATGGAGTACTACTCAGTTATGAAAAACAATGAATTTATGAGATTCTTAGGCAAATGAATGGAATTAGAAAATATCATCCTGAGAGAGGTAACCCAACCAAAAAAGGACACACATGGTATGCACTCACTGATAAGTGGATATTAACCCAGAAGCTTGGAATACTCGTGACACAATTCATAGATCAAATGAAGCTCAAGAAGAAGGAAGAATAAAGTATGGATATTCTGGTCCTTCTTAGAAGTGGGAACAAAATACCCACAGGAGGAGATACAGAGACAAAATGTGGAGCAGAGTCTGAGGGAAAGACCATCCAGAAACTGTCCCTCCTATGGATACATCCCATATATGGTTTCAGAACCTAGACACTATTTGGATGGCAACAAGTGCTTGCTGGCTGACCAGAGTCTGATATAGCTGTTTCCTGAGAGGCTCTGCCAGTGCATGACGAATACAGAGGGGAACACTCTCAGCCAACCATTGAATTGATCGTAGGGTCCCCAATGGAGGAGCTAGAGAAAGGACCCAAGGAGCTGAAGGGGTTTACAGCACCATAGGAGAAACAACAATATGAGCCATCCAGTATCCCCAGAGCTCCCAGAGACTAAACTACCAACCAAAGAGTACACATGGAGGGACCTATAGCTCCAGACATCAAAGGGAGGAGTAGCCATTGGTTCTGAGAAGGCTAGATGCCCCAGTGTAGGGGAATGCCAAGACAGGGAAGCAGGAGTGGATGTTTTTGTGAACAGGGAGAGGGGTGATAGGTTAGGGGATGTTTTTTTGTGGGGAGGACCAGTAAAGAGGACCAAAGTTGAAATGTAAATAAAGAATATATCTAATAAAAATAATTTAAATAAAACCCAGCAATTTGCCCTTCCAGTTTGGGACACTAAATTGCCAACCTGCATGGAAAATTTCCTTACCTTTAGTCAAAACAAACACCAGACTACTTAAAATATTTATTTTAAATAAATGTATTTAATAAAATATATTATTAAAATGTATGTCAGGGAATTTTAGCCTCTACTCATATTTCAAAATACTCAAGCTTTCAAATAAACCATACTTTATTATATTTTTAGGATGTAACACTTCTAAAGGATGCCAAGCCAGTCAGAAGACTTGGCCCAGTACAACTCTCTTCCTACTTGAGAAATGTAGTGTGAACTCTACTATTTCTTCTGATGACACTACTGACCTGAAAGACAGAACATGATGCCAGCAAAGTTCTCCTGTCTACCCTTGAGTTTGGAGAAGGGACAACAGGACCAAAGCCTGCCAGTCTGCATCCTCCTTCATTGCCTGTATATAAGTTACATATGACATTAAGATAGGCCAATTTCTCTGACTGTTTTGTAAAATCTTATCCCTTCCATTTCAAAATCACTGAGAATTCTGGATTGATCCTATCTCAAATAAATTATCTCCTCAGTGAATGGGTTTTTAATTCTCATGTAGAATAAATCCATTTTTTACCATATATTTAACATGCTAGTATACAGCCTACATGATTTAGAAACTTATTTGAATCATCCCCCTGAGTTTTTAAAGCATGACATCTCTCATAGCTAGGATATTAACTATGAAATCTCTTAGAAGCTGTTAAAAAAAAAAAGAAAAAAAGAAAAAAAAATGTTTTTCCCTTCACCATTTGGTGTTGGTAAGTTACATCCTACCCACCTTGCCTTGAGTCACCAGTGTCTGATTTAGCCTAATTCTAAAACTACAGCTTTACTAAATCTAGTAGAATGTGTCTAATTGGATATTTCTTTGTTCTTTGAAGATGCTTGCTCTTTTATCAGTTTTGGAAAACTGGTCCTAATTGATGATTTCAAAACGCAGAACTGATCTGATCTGGAGAGTTTCCCAACTGTAGCTTGTTAGTGCAGTTAACGAGAGGTGTCTGTTGTAGTTCCCATCAGGGGATGTGCTAGTAGATTTCAAAAGTCCTTCGGCTTTGTGACAATGTTGCCACAGCCACCTCATCTCTCACCACTGAAGCTACCTGCAAATTGCTGTGATATTTTTAAAGTGTCTGCTTTTCGAGTAACTTCTAATGAGAGATATGCAAATTTCTAACTTCATTTCAGAGATGAGACACTGAACACGAACCATGAAATTAAGAAAGGACTATGGCCCCATTAAGGAAGAAATTAAATTTGCATTTGGATTATAAAGTCACCAAGGGTGGAGTATACTCACCACATAAACTCTCTTTTGAATGTCTCTACAGAGGTACCCAATGTCTTCATGAAAAAAATAAAAAAAAATAATAAAAACAGATTCAAGGGTTTTTCATTTTAAAATATTGATGTTGAATCAGGACAGATGGCTCAGAGGTTAAGAGCATTCGTTGCTCAGTCATGAGAACTGGAGCACCCATATCAGGCAGCTCACAAAATCCTGTGACTTGGGTTGCAAGGGATTCTGGGCCCTTCCCTGGTCTCCAAAGACAAGGCCCCCAACACAAGCACACACAGGCATGTGCACACACATTCACATATGTGCACATACATTCTTATACTCATACAAACAAATACAAGTGTGCATGTACACACAGAAATGAAATAAGTCCTTAAAAATATATGCATATGCTGAAATCTGAATTACTGTTTCTGTTAAATTACACCTAAAAGTAATCTAAGAAACAGAGGCTTGAGCTCTAACTAGTGTTTCAAAGCTGCAGGAATTACAAAATTCCATCCTTTACACAGCAGCACTTTTTTTTTCCCACTTGATTGCTTTTATCTTTTAGGAAATGAGCATGAAAATGAATTGTTATTTTCAAAAAAACAGTAAGTTTACGTTTAGTTCTTGACATAAAGTGATCCTGAAATGAAATTCACACGCTTCAGACAGAATTAACCCACATCTTCATATTCAGCCTACTCTGAAAGTCTGCAATAAAATAAATGCTGCTATGTTTTCTGGTCACAGTGACCCAGTGAGTAAAACTTGTGCTTCTAAGAGCAGGTGTTTTCTACAACATGTTGCTGAAAATCTGTAAATAGTTACTATTAAAACAAGAATTAAGATACTTTAAAGTTTAAGCATACTGACTTCAGGGGGCATATGCTACACTCTCAAAGGGGCCAACAAGTTGACATGGACTAATCCCTGCCTCTGAAAGCAGGGGTCTGAACATGTGAACGTTCAAGCAGCACTAGTACAGAACATGTAGTCAGCAGCTCAAGTCTATTAAAGTCTATTAAAAAACAAAACAAAAAACCCTTGTTTCCAAGCTGTCAGACTTGCTGGCAACAAGATTAACAAATGCATTGAATAAATGTACTATATAGCTTTTAGGTGTGTACATGAAACCAATCACCTAACTAGCAAAAAAGATCTCCAGTATTTTTATAATTACAACAGGTTTAAAAAAAATGACAACTAAGTCTTTAAAGCTTTGAATAAAATTCCTTCCCTATTTAATCAATAAATGTGAATAAATATACTCTAGAAAACCTGGATTTCTTTAACCATTCTTATTTTAATTATGGGAAGTTGTGTTTCTCTGCAGCTTCTTTTCATGGTGCCTTAGTTTTCATGCTACTGTCAGCAAAAACTTAACCTGGAAATCGTACTAAAGGAAAATGGTCCTGGTACTGTTTAGACAAGGTATAAACAACCTATGGAATCCATGGTTGGCTACACCACTGTGAGATACAGTCACCTGAGCTGTTCCATGGAAGTAATGCAAAATTCTTCCCATATTCATATGTGAAAACAAAATGGATTTTCCAGGAAAGTAATCTTGCTTGCTACTCCATCAGAAGATCTAGGTCAAGTTCCCAGCACACACATGGTGACTCACAACCATCCTTACCTCACCAGCTTCAAAAGATTCTGGATCTTTGGAGAACCTCCACAGACACCAAGCATGTATATGTGGTATACAAACATACATGTGGACAAAGTACTAGGAAAAGTAAAAACATCAAAAAATTTTAAATGAAGATAATCTATTTAAATCTCCATATAAGTGACCAGTAGCCAGAAGCTATAAGGGAATGTTAAATGAGTTTATAACTGCGTTGAGGAAAAATTCAGTATATAAATGATGGAAGGACACACAAAGACATTTCTAATAATTCATGCATATTAGAGATAGAAATGTTGTTAAGGGAATGCTTAATAATTTTTTTCCTGTGGTATTTATAGTGACATTGAGCATCTAAACAAAAAGTATGTTCAGTAAGTAGGTAAAATGTCAGACAACCATGAGACAGTGGATCTGAAAATCATCATGAATTTTTCAAACTTCATGGCTATTATATATAAAAAGAAAATGTGACTGTGTAAGAATAATATCAGGGCAAAATTTGTATGAAATGATAATTGCATACATGCTACAACTGTGCAAGCATAATGAAGCATGACATTCCTCAGATATTTTTCAGGGGTTAGGTTAAGCTGTGGCTTGTCACTGGACTTTTCAGCTATAATCGCTGCTTTCAGGATACCTGTATAAAAGGCAAGAGAAGCAATTATACATGATGCCAATCTATGAGTCTCCTGTGTACATTATTGACTTCAATACTGAAATCATGAAGATAACACCAGAATAAAACTTTTGTGTGGCCACTGTGAAGACTACTTCACTGTGCATATTTCAGTTAAAATGGTTTAATTCCTTTGCATTATCATTCAGTGGTACCTATGCCCACTCACATGTGTGTAATTGACATTATTTAAGATACTTGGTAAGCAAAAATTTAATTAAAACTGTGGTCACTTTAAGTAAGGTTTTACTTATTGATATGAAATGCCCCATAATTCCTATTGCTTGCTGCATGAGATAATCCATTTAAGTAAGAGCACAAGTTTTGTCAGTGTGTGAGTTGGACAATTTTTTGAAGCTAGCTAAGCCTTTGAGACTCATATTCCATTTGCTTCAGAAAAAAAAGTGCCTTTCTAGTTCAAAGAAAAAATGCTTAGAAGCGGTATTTGAAAGGCTCATGAGGGGTTTGGCACATCATAGCTCTCACTAAACAACATTATGATGAGTTAAGTATAAATTAATAAGAAATATAGGCATTGTTTCTCCCTGGCTATCCACATGGGTTTCAAAGTTGGAGAAAGAATATTTGACAAAATGTGTTTGTAATTTTCATGACCTAAAAGCATAATAAAGAGTTCTAGCTGTTTGTAGAAAAAGAAAAGAAGAAAAAATAATCCAATCTTTAAGGCAGTCACTTGGAACCAATAAGAGTTCATTCAGAGAGAAAAAGAATGTTCTTATTTGTAATTTGCTTATCAAAAATCACAAGTTCAATATATCCATTCCATCTTGGTCACTCCTAACTATCTCTCTGTCTCTGGGTCTCCTATTTGTAGAAGAAGATTTAAGTTATCGACTACTACATCAGGTCTCTTCCTACCTGCCTGCTACCATGCTTCCTACCATGTTAGTCCGGGACTAATTCTCTGGAACTGAGAGCTTCACAGTTAAATTCTTTTTTTGATACATTGCCTTGCCTATTATGTATTATCACAGCAATAGAAAAGGAAGCCATAGAATATCTGATAACTAAAGCATGACATAGAGAAGTCATAGAAGAAGAACTGGATTGGGTAACATAAATCTCACAGGAAGAAAAAATAGAACAGATGTTATCTGTGACCCTTCCATTATCGCTATAGCCAGAAGCTTCCCAAGCTCTAACAACCAGGTGGCTCATATCACAAATGGCAAACATGTTATCTGTAGGACCACAAACATGCCAGATCTTTCCTACACTTCTTAAGATAATACATGTAACCTACCTCTAAAACTCATCTTCTGATAAGAAATAATATGTATCCTGAGTTGAGTTTCTATGTAACTACACTTCATTGTGCACCAGGGATAGTATTACATCAATAAAGATTTTTTCCCCAAACTCTACTATGCTTAAATTTGTTGGGAATACAGTAAGTGAGATTAAACTACCTTAGTCTGATCCAGGATAAAGAGGTCAATTTCCTAATGGCTTCTTTGCAGTTTGCTTACCTGCTTTGACATAGGCAGGAAGAGTGGCTTAAAAATAATCTTTGAATTGCAGTTCTCAAAAGCTAAACACTAAGTGAGTGTTTTGAGTTGAATTCATATCCACTTGAAAAACAGTTAATGTTAATAATCATTAAACTATTTCTCCAGATTTCTTCCTCCATATATAAATCGTATAAGTAGATAAATTTTTAACTTTCCAGAATAACACAATCTCTCTGTCTCTGTCTCTGTCTCTGTCTCTCTCTCTCTCTCTCTCTCTCTCTCTCTCTCTCTCTCTCTCTCTCTCTCTCTCTCATGTGTGAATAATTCCAAGCTATTAGCAATATTCTCCTACAAAAAAACAAGTATTTTAATTGTTTTTTCCTCTTTTTAATGAGTCATGTAAACCTCTCCCATGTTTTGATATTAGGCCTAGGGGAAAGAACAGTTATTTAGGACATATAAAAGTTTCTCTGACTCCTATTAAAGAAAAGTCACATTGCCTTTTAATCCCTGGCAAGAGAAATACTCTCAGTAGCTCAGCAGCTGGGGACATCATAAGAAGCAGTTGGGGAAAACTGGGCTCTCACTTCTGCTTCTCTGAGGGGTTTATGTCACTGCTTGAATCACTGTGGGAGGAGTATAAGCAAGCTGTTGACAGTAATAGCTTCCAACATCTTCAGGCTGCAGGCTGTTGATCTTGAGAGAATACTGTGTGCCAGATCCACTGCCACTGAACCTTGATGGGACCCCAGCTGCCAAGCTGTTTGCACCATAGATCAGGAGCTGAGGAGATTTCCCTGGTTTTTGCTGATACCATGCTAAATTACTGTAAATGTTCCCACTTGCTTGACATGAGATGGTCACACTTTCTCCCACAGATGCAGCCTGGGAGGATGGAGACTGGGTCATCTGGATGTCACATCTGGCACCTAAGATTGGAAAATTGAAAATGAATCCACACATGATTAAATCTGATTCAAGAAGATTCTCACTGAGACCAAGCAGCTCTGACTACAGTAAGCTGAATAAATTTCCAGTGCTGTCTTCCTTACCTATAAGCCCCAGCAGCAGCAACCCCAGGAGCTGAGTGGCCACACTCATGTCTATGTGTGATCAGTGAGAGACTGACTCCAGCACAGGGTGTAACCTGACTATGAAGAAGTCCTCATGTAAGTGGGCTGTGCTTTGGGTACATGCAAATCATCTGGTCTTAGGCATAGCCACAGGAAACATCAGGTCAGTAGCTCATTACAGACCTGTGGTTCTCTATATCTCCAATTGAGATGCAGTACAGGTTTATTTATAGGGAATGTGATTCTCTTTGAGCAACAAACAACAGCTATAGTCTATATGTTACACTGTGTTTTGATTTCTATCATGTTCTCTGTAGAGTTTCCTTATGATGTTTTCCTCCATGTTGACGTATTTCAGATCTGGTACTGTTCTAGGCAGTACATAACTCTTTCAATTGTCCTTTCAAAATTAGGGGAAGATGTCATTGTGGTCATACAGCTTCTTCTATTCTTTTTCTTTCCCTATGTTTTTTTGTGAGACTGAATTTTAGTTACAAAATTTTCCTTTATCTTTCCTTATTACAAGTCCCCCAAAAAACTTGTCCCAGTTCTCTTTCAAGTTCATGGCCTTTCCTTACATTTTTCTAAAAATATGTACACACACGCACACACACACACACACACACACACACACACACACACACATGCCCACTTGCATGTGCTCACCCTCCCCACACACACTTGCATGCACATACACACAAATTCTAACTGTATCTCGTAAACTCCATATAATATTCATTCTATGAAGGTTTTCAAGGCTGATCTTTTCATGGGCTGTTGCCTATTCTGTTTGTCATGTCCATTTGTGCCCTTATTCAATTCACATTTGAGTATCACATTATCAACACTTTAAAGGTACACCTTATGTTGTTACTAAGAGACACAACTTCACAACGAACTCACTGATCCTCTGGATGCATCAGTTTTTCCACTTCCTTTTCTTCAATGTTTCCTGAGCTTTTTGTATGAAAGCTTTCTGTAGCTGCACTGATGATCTGAGCACCACAAATCACCTTGCAGCTTCTTGTTCACAGTGATTCCAAACAAATAACAGAATACTATAGGAAGTTATGGTATGTAAGTGAAGACAGTCTCACATAAATAATCCATCTTTTCTGGTAAACAATCTCTCTTTACTTATTTATAACAGCTTGGCTACTCAAGAATTCCTTCCATCAAGTCTGAAAATATTGTGGGTTTTCTACCTTTCTATGCATATGAGCTTTCCTCCTAGATTCATCTGGGATTATGTCTATATCAAATATTCCTCTGAGTCATATGATTATGTCACCTGACTTTTTTGACCTTCTAAAACAAGCTATTTTATTCAAGTTGTATAAGTATTCTCTCTGAAATAATTATTAATGTCCTTAAATTTACAATGGATCCCAAACTTCCATAGACTATGGACACCATATCTTTTCTTTTTTTTTTATTAGATATTTGCTTCACTAACATTTAAAATGTTAACACTTTTCCATGTTACCCCACCAAAAACCCCCTATGGCATCCCCCTCCCCCTCCTCAACACCCCCTTCCCCCCCACCACCACCAATTTCCTGACTTGCATTCCCCTATTCTGGGGAAATGAGCCTTCACAAGACCAATGAAGAAGGAAGATTCACACTTCTTCAACTGCTTACACTTATATTTCAGCACATCTTTTGGAACGTGCTTCTACAGAAAACCAGCTGAAGCACATAATCTCATGGGACTGAATAACGACTAGATTCTTGGACTTCCCATCCACTGCTACCCATTGTTGAGCTAGTTGGATTACAGACTGTAAGTCATCACAATATAGTCTCTCAATATGGAGAGACATCCCATAAGTTCTGTGACTCCAGAGAAGCCTGATTCATATACCATCCAAAGACAAGAACTTTTTCTATAGAGCTCTCACAAAGAATGTGGGGTCTTTTGTAAGTGACTTGATTGTTCCACCAATGAACAAAGAAAGTCTAAGTAACTGGGTTTCTTGATGCCACATATGGATTGAGAGTTACTTGATTTCCATGAAGGCATTGCATCCATCCTCTCTGTGTCAGCCAAACAGTAGACACATCTTTTCTCCAACAGGCTTATAACTCATTAATGTACCATAAATGAAAAAAATGTACAAAATGAAAACTTTGAAACATACATATAAGAATCATTCTACATGCTCATGTTATTTCAGAGACAAAAAGTATAGATCCCATGACAAAGTGACAAATCAATCTCCATGTTTTTGACAAAGAATTGTAATAAGAACACAAACATAAAACACTTTAGTCACCGAAGACTGGTGATACAAGGTTGGAGATTTTAATTAGTCACACATACCTGCAGTGTTAAAGGCCAAGGGCTTCATTTTGTTTTGTTTTGTTTTGTTTTGTTTTGTTTGTTTATTTCTTTGACTTGAACATGTTTACTCAATTACTGATATTAACAGAAATAATTGGAGACCCGAGATTTGGGGTAAAAAGGCAAAGTCTTCTAAAGCAATACATGCCTTTTATTAGGTAGAATGGAATCTTATGATCAATTTTTTTTCAGGTTTCAAACTTGACATAAACATATGCTTAGGAATTGGGCTTCTGCCTTATAAACATAACTCTGCAGGTGAAAAACATGCAGCACAATAGGTAAAACTGTGGAATATTTCTTGTTTTGATTTTTGTAATATTTGATATTTCTTTGTATTTCTGCTTTATTGCTATCAAACAAGTCACATGGATAATGTTTTAAAATTTTAAACTTTCTTTGATTTACTTAACTGGGTTCCATTAGTCATGTTTATTTAGAAGGAGAAGAAACTCAAAGTTCTTTCAAATCAAGAATTCTATTTTTTTCTAACCAAATATTATAACTTCAAACTAATATTATCTTTTTTAGGAGAATAAATATATCCTTTTTTAATTTATTCAGGGTTGTATCTTTTACCTTTGGCTTCTGCTGACTCATGTGAGACATTAGTAAATAAGGAGGTCCAGGACAGGAAGAGGAATCCATAGTCCCAAAGAGGTATTAAATTTCTAGCACTAACACTATGGGGATGGGAACATCAGTAGGAAGGGAACCCAAGTCAAGAGTGTCTTTCTAAATGTCAAAGAGGATTCCCAGCCAGGTATCAGAACCTATAGCAACACCCAGGAAAGATAATTGTGAGCAATTGTCCTTCACAAATAGGAAGGTGGAGATCTACTCCAGGCCCATCTGCAGAACACAAGTGCAGCAGCCACTGTGGTTTCCTTCCATTCCCCCTTTACATCTCCCTGAACAGCCATAAACCTGTGACACCTCAGGATAAAACATTTCTTCTTTTTTTGTAATTTCTTTTTTAATTTTAATTTTTCTTTTTATTTTTTATTGAAAAGAAGTAAAAACATTTTATGATAAAATTGAAGATTTACATGGAAAGTATTTCTGATAAAATAGGAGATATATAGAAGAAGTCGTTAACATTGAAAATTTTCATGGAAAATTAAAGAGTAAAGTGGTAGATATAAAAACATTGCTAAATTAATTGGAAAAGGAAGTAGAAACTTTTTATGATTGAATTGAAGATTTACGTGGAGAATATTTCAGATAAAATTGTAGGAAAACATAGAAAAACATGTTAAAATTGAAGATTATCATGGAAAATATTTATATAGATATAAAAAATAGTAGGCATAAAAGTATTCCTAAATTGATTGAAAGTGGAATTATAAACATTTTCTGATAAAGTTGGGGATTTATATGGAAAATATTTCTGATGAAATTGAAGAAATATATAGAAAAACATGTTAAAGTTGAAGATTATCATGGAAAATTATACAGATAAAATGGTAAGGCTAAATCTTTCACTCCTCACAGAAGTAACACAAACTGTATCAAAGTCCTAAACATACAGTGGAATCCTCTGAATTTCCCAGAAGACAAAGTTCAGTCTGGGTGTATCCATGAAAGTTGCATGAGGTGAGTTTAATAAGGGGAAGCATCAATTCTGTAGTAGATATAGCTGATACAGGATTAGGGACATAGTCATGCATGGCCAAAAAGAAGGTGATGGACATAGAAGAGGTATCAAAATGTAACAAGTATGATTTCATGGTATTGCCAACACCAGACTGGCATTAAACAAAAGATGTGATACCTAATGAAATTCACAAGGTTTTTACAGAATCCAAATGAGTCGCTATTAGAGAAAGTAATTATTCACTTAAGTTAAACAAGCCCTGCACTTTTTAAGTACAATTAAAAAGAAACATAAACTCTTGACTTATTTGAATGGAGACATGAACACAAATCTCTGTTTATGGATTAAAAAAATAGATGTTTGATATATAGATAGTAAGAAAATGTCCCATAGTAAATAAGAAAATATTCTCATAACATCTGAAACATTCACTGTGTCTAAATATCACTATTTAATAAAGAAGGAAGAAGAAGAAGAAGAAGAAGAAGAAGAAGAAGAAGAAGAAGGAGGAGGAGGAGGAGGAGGAGGAGGAGGAGGAGGAGGAGGAGGAGGAGGAGGAGGAGAAGGAGAAGGAGAAGGAGAAAGAAGAAGAAGAAGAAGAAGAAGAAGAAGAAGAAGAAGAAGAAGAAGAAGAAGAAGAAGAAGATAGAAGAAACCATTAATTGTGATTCTAAAAAGGACCATTACTTTATATCAGAGAATAAAAAAATGTATAATGTCTCTTAGAGACTCAATAGTTGGTTATTCTACAAATTTGCCCTTTTCCCAATATGTTCCCTAAGTGTTTTACAGGAAGGTTTAAGGGACTAAAAATACTATAGGCTATTGTCATTGTTCTTTGCTGCCTACCAGACATTGATGATAGGATTGTACTACTCAAGACACAAGACAGAGATCATTTTTGAAATTTCAAAATGTTAATAAGGTTATATGTTAGTCACTGCAAATCCTGGCTTGTTAAAATGAAGCTCATTTTTGGATTATCACTAGATGACTGTGCATCATGAAGTTATCATTGCTGGGAACATTTGAATGAGTTTCATAACTTGAATCAAATATCTGAAGACATTTGTGGTGGAAAGGTATGTGAGCAATCTGACTCTCTGCATCAAGCATAAAAGAGAACTCCATCTTGATACTGCTCATCTGTCTGATGAAACTTTCGGAGAAATCGCCTTGTATAAAATCCCTTGGTCTCTGATGGTCTGCATTAGGATTCTTTTTACATATAAGTGAGGTTAAAATAATAACTCTTATGACATTTTATGAGATGTTTGAGAGCATATAAGGAAGTTTCAGTCAGTGTTACAAATAATAGGAACTTAGGCAATTTTTTATTGCACCATTTTCCTTTTAAACCTTCACCAATCACCCTTTATGTCTGATCATGAAGAAATAAATATTCTGCCACATGCTCTCTCGATATTTTCCAAAGCCTGAAGGGAGAGGTTTCATAAATGAAAACAAACCTTTACATTTATGATTTTATTATGCCAGGGATTTGTTTTGGTGATATGAATTGTGCTAAAGCAACACCCTACTTTCATTAAGGATTGAGGGAGTCAAAACAGTTTGAGTTATTTGTTATTCCAAATGAATTGAAAAATTGCTCCTTCTAACACTATGAAGAATTGATTTGGAATTTTGTTGGGGATTACATTGAATCTGTAGATTGCTTACAACAACATGGCCATTTTTACTATATTAATCCTGCTAATCCATGAGCATGGAAGATCATTTCATCTTCTGAGATCTTCTTTGATTTCTTTCTTCAGAGGCTTGAAGTTCCTGTCATACAGATCTTTCACGTGCTTGGTTAGAGTCATACCAAGGTAAGTAATATCATTTGTGACTAATATGAAGGGTGTCATTTCCTTAAATTCTTTTTCATCCTTATTATCATATGAGTAGAAGAATTCTACTGATTCATTTGAGTTAATTTTATATCCAGCCACTTTGCTGAGGTTGTTTATCAGCTTTAGGAGTCCTCTGCTGGAATTTTTGGGACACCTATATATACTGTCATCTGCAAATAGTGAAATTTTTACTTCTTCCTTTCCAATTCATATACATTTGACATCCTTTTGTTGATTATTTGTTCTACATAGAATTTAAAGTATTGTATTAAATAGATAGGGAGAGATTGGGCAACCGTGTCTAGTCCCTGACTTAGTGGGATAGTTTCAAGTTTCTCTCCATTTAATTTGATGTTGGTAACTGTTTTTTTTAATTATTTATTTTATTTTATTTTATTTTAATTTACATTCCAAATCATTTCCCCTTTCCCGTTTCCTCCCTCCCCGAAAGTCCCATAAGCCCCCTTCCCTCCCTCTTTTCTCCATTCAACCCCCTCTCATTACTCTGTCCTGGCGTTCCCCTACATCCAGTCTTTCCAGGACCAGGGGCCTCTCCTTCCATCTTCTTAGAAATCTATTGATATGTGGATTGTGTCTAGGGTATTCCGAGATTCTGGGTCAATATACCCTTCTCAGTGACTGCATACCATGTGTGTTCTTTTGTGATTGGGTTACCTCACTAAGGATGATATTTTCAAGTTCTGACCATTTGCCTAGGAATTTCGTGAATTCATTGTTTTTAATTGCAGAGTAGTATTCCATTGTGTAGATATACCACATCTTCTGAATCCATTCCTCTGTTGAGGGACATCTGGGTTCTTTCCAGCTTCTGGCTATTATAAATAAGGCTGCTATGAACATAGTGGAGCACGTGTCCTTATTGCATGCAGGTAAAGCCTCTGGGTATATGCCCAGGAGTGCTATAGCCTGATCCTCCGGGAGTGTCATGCCCAGTTTTCTGAGGAAACGCCAGACTGCTTTCCAGAGTGGTTGTACCAGCTTGCAATTCCACCAGCAGTGGAGGAGTGTTCCTCTTTCTCCACATCCTCGCCAACAACTGCTGTCTCCTGTGTTTTTGATCTTAGCCATCCTGACTGGTGTGAGATGGAATCTCAGGGTTGTTTTGATTTGCATTTCCCTAATGACTAAGGATGATGAACATCTCTTTAGGTGCTTCTCAGCCATTAGATATTCTTTAGGTGAGAACACTTTGTTTAGCTCTGTACCCCATTTTTTAATAGGGTTACTTGCCTCTCTGGAGTTTAACTTCTTGAGTTCTTTGTATATCTTGGATATTAGCCCTCTGTCGGATGTAAGGTTGGTAAAGATCATTTCCCAGTTAGTTGGTTGCCACTTTGTCTTTTTGACAGTGTCTTTTGCCTTGCAAAAACTTTGTAATTTAATGAGGTCCCATTTGTCTATTCTTGATCTTAGAGCATAAGCTATTGGAGTTCTGTTCAGGAAATTGTCCCCTGTGCCCATATGTTCAAGGTTCTTCCCTAGTTTCCCTTCTATTAGTTTCAGTGTGTCTGGTTTTATGTGGAGGTCTTTGATCCACTTAGAATTGAGCTTAGTGCAAGGAGATAAGAATGGACCCATTCTTATTTGCATTCTTCTGCATGTTGACCTCCAGCTGAGCCATCACCATTTGTTGAAAAGGATGTCTTTTTTCCACTGGATGGTTTTAGCTCCTTTGTCAAAGATCAAGAGACCATAGGAGTGTGGATTCATTTCTGGGTCTTCAATTCTGTTCCATTGATCTACATGTCTGTCACTGTACCAATACCATGCGGTTTTTAACACTATTGCTCTGTAGTACAGCTTGAGGTCCGGGATACTGATTCCCCCAGAGGTTCTTTTACTCTTGAGAATAGTATTAGCTATTCTGGGTTTTCTGTTATTCCAGATGAATTTTGAATTGCTCTTTCTAACTCTATGAAGAATTGAGTTGGGATTTTGATGGGGATTGCATTGAATCTGTGTATTACTTTTGGTAAGATGCTCATTTTTACTATATTAATCCTGCCAATCCATGAGCATGGCAGATTTTTCCATCTTCTGAGGTCTTCTTAAATTTCTCTCTTCAGAGACTTGAAGTTCTTGTCATACAGATCTTTCACTTGTTTGGTTAGAGTCACGCCAAGATACTTAATATGGTTTGTGGCTATCGTGAAGGGTATTATTTCCCTTACTTCTTTCTCAGCCTGCTTATCCTTTGAGTATAGGAAGGCTTCTGACTTGCTTGAGTTGATTTTATATCCGGCCACTTTGCTGAAGTCGTTTATCAGCTGTAGGAGTTCTCTGGTGGAGTTCTTTGGGTCGCTTAAGTATACTATCATATCGTCTGCAAACAGTGATAGTTTGACTTCTTCCTTTCCAATTTGTATCCCTTTGACCTCTTTTTGTTGTCTAATTGCTCTAGCTAGAACTTCAAGTACTATATTGAAAAGATATGGAGAGAGAGGGCAGCCTTGTCTAGTCCCTGATTTTAGTGGGATTGCTTCAAGTTTCTCTCCATTTAGATTGATGCTGGCTACCGGTTTGCTGTAAATTGCTTTTACTATGTTTAGATATGGGCCTTGAATTCCTGATCTTTCCAAGACCTTTAGCATGAAAGGATGCTGAATTTTGTCAAATGCTTTCTCAGCATCTAATGAGATGACCATGTGGTTTTTTTCTTTGAGATTGTTTATGTAGTGGATTACATTGATGGATATCCTTATATTGAACAATCCCTGCATCCCTGGGATGAAGCCTACTTTGTCGTGGTGAATGATCGTTTTGATGTGTTCTTGGATTCGCTTGGCAAGAATTTTATTGAGTATTTTTGCATCGATATTCATAAGAGAGATTGGCCTGAGATTCTCTTTCTTTGTCGGATCTTTGTGTGCTTTTGGTATTAGTGTAATTGTGTCTTCATAGAACGAGTTGGGTAGTGTTCCTTCTGTTTCTATTTTGTGGAACAGTTTGAAGAGTATTGGTGTTAGGTCTTCTTTGAAGGTCTGATAGAATTCTGCACTAAAACCATCTGGACCTGTGCTTTTTTTGGTTGGAAGACTTCCAATGAAAACTTCTATTACTTCAGGGCTTATAGGACGGTTTAGATGGTCTATTTGATCCTGATTTAATTTTGGTACTTGGTATCTGTCAAGGAAATTGTCCATTTCCTCAAGATTTTCTAGTTGTGTTGAATACAGGTTTTTGTAGTAGGAGCTGATGATTTTTTTGAATTTCCTCAGTTTCTGTTGTTATCTCTCCCTTTTCGTTTCTGATTTTATTAATTTGGATACTATCTCTGTGCCCTCTGGTTAGGCTGGCTAAGGGCTTATCTATCTTGTTGATTTTCTCAAAGAACCAACTCCTCGTTTTGTTGATTCTTTGTATGGTTTTAATTGTTTCTACTTGATTGATTTCAGCCCTGAGTTTAATGATTTCCTGCCTTCTACTCCTCTTTGGTGTATTTGCTTCTTTTTGTTCCAGGGCTTTCAGGTGTGCCATTAAGCTGTTAGTGTATGCTGTCTCCCGTTTCTTTTTGGCGGCACTCAGGGCTATGAATTTTCCTCTTAGCATTGCTTTCATTGTGTCCCATAAATTAAAGTATGTTGTGCCTTCATTTTCATTAACTTTCAAAAAGTCTTTGATTTCTTTCTTTATTTCCACCTTGACCAAGTTATCATTGAGTAGAGCATTGTTCAGCCTCCACGTGTATGTGGTTTTCTGTTGTTTCTGTTGCCATTGAAGACCATCCTTATTCCATGGTGTTATGATAGGAGGCATGGGATTAGTTCTGTCTTCTTATATCTGTTGAGGTCTGATTTGTGACCAATTATATGGTCAGTTTTGGAGAAGGTACCATGAGGTGCTGAGAAGAAGGTGTATTCTTTAGCTCTAGGATGAAATGTTCTATATATGTCTGTTAGTTCCATTTGGTCCAAGGCTTCAATTAGATTCACTGTGTCCCTGTTTAGTTTCTGCTTTCCTGAACTATCCATTTCTGAGAGCAGTGTGTTGAAGTTACCCACTATTATTGTGTGCGGTGCGATGTGTGCTTTGAGTTTTAGTCAAGTTTCTTTTACGAATGAGGGTGCCCTTGCATTTGGAGCATAGATATTCAGAATTGAGAGTTCTTGATGGTGGATTTTTCCCTTGATCAGTATGTAGTGTCCTTCTGTGTCTTTTTTGATGACTTTAGGTTGAAAATCAATTTTATCTGATATTAGGATGGCTACTCCACCTCGTTTCTTGGGGCCATTTGCTTGTAAAATTGTTTTCCAGCCTTTTACTCTGAGGTAGTGTTTGTCTTTGACACTGAGGTGCGTTTCCTGCATGCAGCAAAATGCTGGGTCCTGTTTACGTATCCAGTCTGATAGTCTATGTCTTTTAATTGGGGAATTGAGACCATTGATATTAAGAGAGATTAAGGCATAGTGATTATTGCCATCTGCCATTCTTGACGCTATCTTTATGTTTGAGTGGTTATCTACTTTTGGGTTTGATTCAAGAAGGTTATTATCTCATTTTATCCTGGGTGTTGTTTCTCTCCCTGTATTGGAGGTTTCCACCTATTATCCGTTGCAGGGCTGGATTTGTGGAAAGATATTGTGAAAATTTGGTTTTATCATGGAATATCTTGGTCTCTCCATCTATGGTGATTGAGAGTTTTGCTGGGTATAGTAGTCTAGGCTGGCATTTGTGCTGTCTTAGTGTCTGCATGAGATCTGCCCAGGATCTTCTGGCTTTCATAGTCTCTGGTGAGAAGTCTGATGTGATTCGGATAGGTCTTCCTTTGTATGTTACTTGGCCCTTTTCTCTTACTGCTTTTAGTATTCTTTCTTTGTTTAGAACATTTGGTGTTTTGATTATTATGTGACGGGAGGTATTTCTGTTCTGGTCCAGTCTGTTTGGAGTTCTGTAGGCTTCTTTTACGTTCATCGGCATCTCTCTGTTTAGGTTAGGGAAGTTTTCCTCCATAATTTTCTTGAAGATGTTTACTGGCCCTTTAAGTTGCAAATCTTCACTCTCATCTATACCTATAATCCTTAGGTTTGGTCTTCTCATTGTGTCCTGGATTTCCTGGATGTTTTGGGTTACACGTTTTTTGCATTTTGCATTTTCTTTGACTGTTGAGTCCATGCTTTCTATGGAATCTTCAGCACCTGAGATTCTTTCTTCCATCTCTTGTATTCTATTGTTGATATTTGCATCTATGACTCCTGATTTCTTCCCAAGGTTTTCTATCTCCAAAGTTGTCTCCCTTTGTGATTTCTTAGTTGTTTCTACTTCCTTTTTTAGTTCCTGGATGGACTTGCTGAGATCCTTCACTTGTTTGTTTGTATTTTCCTGTATTTCTCTAAGGTATTTTGCACTGCCTCTTTCAGGATTTCTTCCTGATGACCCACGTTCTCCTGCATTTCTCTGAGTGATTTTTGTGTTTCCTCCTCATGGGAATCCATCTGTTGATCCATTGTCTCCTGCATTTCTTTAAGCAGTTCTCGTGTTTCCTTTGTAAGGGCATCTAACCGTTGATTCATTTCCTTAAGCAATTTTTATGTTGCCTCCTTATGGGCATCCGTCTGTTGACCCATATTCTTCTGCATTTCTTTATGCCAATTTTGTGATTCCTTTGTGAGTGCATCTACCCGTTGATTTTTTGTGTTGTCTCCTTGTGCGCCTCCATCTTTTGATCCATGTTCTCCCGCATTTCTCTAAGCGATTTTTGTGTTTCCTTTGTAAGGGCTTCTAACCGTTGATTCATGGTCTCCTGTAACTCTTTATGAGATTTATTTGTGTCCTTCTTGTGATCCTCTAATAGCATCATGAGAAGTGATTTTAAATCCAGATCTTGTCTTTCGGTTGTGGTGGGGTATCCAGGATTTGCTGCTGTTGGAGAGTTGGGTTCGGATGGTCCCACATTACTTTGATTTCTGTTAGTAACATTCCTACGTTTGCCTTTTGCCATCTGGATACCTCTGATGTTAGTTGGTCCTGCTGCCACTGGCTGTTGGTTGGACCTCCTGTGAGCCTGCAAAGCTATTTCTGCCCCCCCTGGATTGCCAGGATTCCCCTGGCACCGATTTCTGGGGCCTGCCTGCTCCTGAGTGACTTTGGAGCCCTAATGTGCCTTGCCCCAAGTGATCTTATATTGGGGAGGCCTTGTACATCCAAAGGCTCAGCCTAGTGGATTCCTGGAGCACAGGTCGCCAAAGGGAGGCTGGTAGGATCCTGCCCTGTGCAGGGGTGTGTGATCTCTCCTGGGGGGGAGGGGGCGTCCCTCTGCCAGGCAGAGGTCGCGGAAGGAAAGCTGGTAGGCTCCCGTCCAGTGCGGGTCCCTCTGCCAGGCAGAAGTCCCACAGCAGAGCTGGCGCGCTGGTTACTGCAGATCAGCCCAGTGCTTGGGAGCTGCACACAAACAAGCAGCCTGAGACCCAAGCGATATTAAGCCTGTCTGTCTCAGAACCTGGCTGTCCCAACTTCCCAGTCACTGGAGCAAAGATGGCAGTGTGCAATCTGCCGGTTCAATATCTTTTAAAATTCAAAGTCTTTTAAAAATTCAAAGTCTCTTAACTGTGGGCTTCGCTAAAATACTTTCTTCCTTCAAGAGGGAAAAATATCAGGGCACAGTCACAATCAAAAGCAAAACTCAAACTCCAATGGTTCAATGTCTGGGATCCAACTCACAATCTTCTGGGCTTCTCCAAGGGCTTGGGTCACTTCTCCAGCTCTGCCCTTTGTATCACACAGCTTGTCTTCTAGGCTCCAGCTGCCTGTACTCCACTGCCATCTCATGGCACTGGCATCTCCAAAACACTGCTGTCTTCCTCTGTAATTAGGCATCACCAATAGCCTCTCACAGACTCTCTTCATGGTGCCAAGCCTCAACTCTTATGCATGACTCCTTCAGTCCTGGGCCATCAATTGCAACTGAGGTTGCACCTTCACCAATGGCCTTCTGAGGCCTCTCACAATGCTGAGCCTCAGCTGCTCTTCATGACCCCTTCATGCCTTCAAAACCAGTACCACTTGGGTGACTCTTGCACAGTACCAAGTCCCGCCACAGCACAAAATACAACTGTGGCTATCTCTGGAACACAGCCTCTGTGCTCTCAGAAAACACTTTCCAGAATATTTCACCTAAGTGATGCTGGTCTCTTCTTAATCACCACTAATTTCTTAGCTCCAGCTAACCAGCATCAATAGTCCCAGTAACACAAAGGTTTGCTTTAGTGGTTCTGGTATCTTGTTAATTACAGCTGATTCTTTAGCCCCAGCTAACCAAAACTACAGAATCTTCACAATCAAAACATGGCCCTGATAAGAGTCTTTAATCTTCCCTCTGAAATTTCACAAGCCAGGCCTCCATCGTCATCGTCTCTGGTCTCAATATTATCTTCCATGCTCCTATAGAACATTCCACAGAGCTCTTAACACCAAATGAATCATCTAACCCAAAGTTCCAAAGTCCTTCCACAGTCCTCCCCAAAACATGGTCAGGTTGTCACAGGAATACCCCACTATGCTGGGACCAATTTGTCCTAGACAGGGTTTCTATTCCTGCACAAACATCATGACCAAGAAGAAAGTTGGGAAGGAAAGGGTTTATTCAGCTTACACTTCTGTGTTGCTGTTCATCACAAAAGGAAGTCAGGACTGGAACTCAAGCAGGTCAGGAAGCAGGAGCTGATGCAGAGGCCATGAATGGATGTTTCTTACTGGCTTGCTTCCCCTGGCTTGCTCAGCCTGCTCTCTTATAGAACCCAAAAATACCAGCCCAGAGATGGTACCACCCACAAGGGGCCCTCCCCGCTTGATCACTAATTGAGAAAATGCCCCACAGTTGGATCTCATGGAGGAACTTCCTCAACTGAAGCTCCTTTCTCTGTGATAACTCCAGCTTGTGTCAAGTTGACACACAAAATCAGCCAGTGCAACATATATGCATGTACATATATGTGTGTATATATGTATATGTACACACACACACAAACACACACACACACACATATATATGTAAGAGATGGAAGCTTCCAAAATGTCAGGCTCATTCTTTGAGTTCCACCTTTGTTTATCTGCAGATTCAACATTGAGTAAGGTAAATAGAAGCATCCCTGACCAACAGAACATTGAGCTGCAGAAATAATCTTGCTCCTCTTTCTAATTAATTTAGATACTCCTCAGAACAGCTTTAACAAGCAGAAAGAGGAAACATTTCAATTATTTTTCTACAGTGTTGTAACCCTTTTACAAGAGTGTTCCTGTGATGTCTGCTCTCTGCCATCAGACACTGAAGAAAATTTCAGTTTTGACTCAACAGGCTGCTTTTCCCCACTGGCAAAGTGGAGAGAGGCATGCCAGCCTGAACCCAGATTCTCTCAGCAGCAGTGACTTCAGAAAGACCACTTTGCTGTTGAGTTCTGAGGCCTCCTGCCATTGATCTGTTTCCTACAGGGCCACTCCTGATCATGACATTTAGAATCAGTGACTGTTTTCCTTCTGATGAGCTTGGACACACTGTGAAGTGGGAAAGGATGAACACGGAGAGGAAGGCTAAATGGCAAAGGAGGAAAACTGGGGAGGTGGGGAACACAAAGGTAGTGAAAGCAAAAGAAAAAAGGACATGGAGAGATGGCAAAACTCCAATGCTTCAGCTCACTAAAAGATATAAAACAGGCCCAGAGAGATGGCTCAGCAGTTAAGAGCATTTGCTGCTCTTGTAGAGGAACTGTTTGGTTTCCGGAATCCACACTGTAACTCACAACCTGTAACTCCAGGTCCAAGTGAACTAACACCTTGTTGTCTCTACACACACACACACACACACACACACACACACACACACACACACACACTCTTTAATAGCTAGCATGTGTGTGCCTGACTTAGCTTTGTGGACTTTGAGAGTTGATTCTGAGTCTTAGGGTTACTATTTTTATCTATGTGCTTTTAACTGCCAAAATAACTGTTCTGAGATTTAAAAAAAATAAATGGAAGAACCAGGTGGAATCAGAATCATCATGTAAATATCAGTTATTTTTAGCAATTTTATAAAAATGAGGTTGGATACACATAGAGTCAGCTTGAGAAACAGCGGGAGAAATAAAGCTCATATTCATTTAGGAGAGTTTCTGAATACATATTTTATTAAGGACAAATTTAGTGAAGAATTTTAGTCATCAAGACTATAAACAGTAGGCAAGTTTGTCTTTATGAACAATTGCCACCAGTTCCATATCACTCCATCTTTTTGCCCTGAAGAAGGATTTCCTGTGGTCTCAGTTTGATTTCCTGATCTCTCAGACACATTTTGTTAATTAGTAAGCTTGTCCTTGCTAAGGTCCGTAGGGTCCAGGCTTAATTATTTTGGAAACTTCATTCTCTCACATAAGTCAGAGTAACTTGCCTCTCCTACTGCTTTCTCATCTCCTTGTGTCTGGAGTTAGTTGAGAAGTATGAGGAGGCTCCCATATACAAAGAGATGTTATCTCTTTCTTCTTCTTGACTGGTTTGTATCATTGAGCTAGTTATTTCCTTTTGAGGCAGTATGAGTGGTTAGTGATTGGTAATCAGAGTATAAGTCACCCCTTGGAGACTCATTGTGTCCTTTTGGGGGTGCCCTTTAGCTGACCTTGAGCTGGAGGCTTCCCAGTAGGGCCTTCTATCTACTGTTCCTTAAACATCATGACTGAAAGCAGCCAGACCCATTTGAGGACTTTCTTCTCAATAAAGAGTGTATTCTAAACCCAAGAGTGGAAAATTTTATCTGTTTTTTTTTTTTTCTTATCTGTGTCCTAAAGTTGTCAAAACTAGGAAAAATGAGGAAGGGAATCTATTTCTCTAGAGTTTAATGTGAATGTACTTTTATTTGCCTGATGTAATTGTTTTCTTGGAGGCTTACAGCTGAATAAGCTCACCCTTTCTAGTCCATTCTGAACACTGGATGGCTGGTTCAACTCAGCTGTTCTGGCCCAGTCTCCTCCCCAAGCTGACTGATTCAATCTGGTTTCTCTTAGCTCATCACTGAATTGCTGTACTTGGTCTCAACTAACTGTGGCTATTTGTACTAATTTTCTTGCTCCTTCTTGTTCTCTGGCTTTACCTCCCTGTGGTGACCTGCAACTGAACTGCATGAACTTACAAATGAACTCAACTCCACTACACTGCTCTCACTACCCTGACTCCCAACTATCTGCACCAAACTTCACTCCACTCAACTGAACTGACTCCACTCCTCTGTCCCTGCACAGCACATATGTTGACTCTCTTTTGTAACTTCATGCTTTTTTAACTGGACCCTTGTTCCTGATGCCGAGTTCTCTAAATGCCTAGGCCATGAGCTTGGGTTTGTTCTCCCAGTAGCTCCTAATCTGTTTATTCTATTCTGTGTGTGTCACACGGTTTCATATGTCACATGTTCTCAGTTTTATATATCCATCTCCTCAGAGTTGGGTTGGCAAAACTCCTATGCCTGATTGACTTCTAGAGTTCCTCTCTCTACTGGAGCTACCACCTTCTATTTCCTGCTTTATTGTTTATAGGTCTTCAGCTTTTTATTGACAGGTGATGCTTCCACACAGTACACAAGAACTTCTCTCTATACTTTTTCTTATTTTTTCTCCCAAGAGTTGGACATATTCTATTTCTGACGTATTCTGTCAAATCTTTCTCTGATTAATAGCTTTGCCTCCTTTTCTTTTTGTACCCACAGTTTCTGTCTGGGTAGATCAGTTGGCCAGTAATATAAATATGATCTAATCTGATCAAACTTAGTGTAGAGTAGGATCATATCTCTTGTTTATGAAAATGTTTAATCTCTTTTTTTTCATCGAATCTCTTCTTTCCTTTTTCCCCCAAGATGCTAAGTCATATTCTCTGTACCTACACATTTAAATTTTGAATCTTAGAACAAAATTTTGCATTTGTAAACACTAAATTTTAGATACTGATTTTGAAATAACTTTTTTCTTACAACATAAACTACGCAGCCTTCCCATTTTGTATATTTTCTTTATAATTATTAAGCTTTTCATTTTAATTTTCTTTAATTAAAACCATAATTTTTTGATTTCTCCAAGAATTGCAGTAAGTTCTAGAATTTTGTTCTAAATGAAAAAGAGGATTTGGAGAGATGGCTCAGTGGTTAAGAACACTGACTGCTCTTCCAGAGGACCCAGGTTCAATTCTCAGCACCCACATGGCATAGTAGTTTATAACTGTCTATAACTTCTGCTCTACTCTCACATAGAGATACATGAAGTTAAAACTCCAACATACATAAAGTCAAAATAAATTATATAAAAAAGAAAAGTAGATTATATTTCTGTCTTCTTACCTTCTGTCCAAGAAAGACCTTTGGTGGATTTAGAAATATTTATATTTAGAAAAAAGTTGTTCATAACCTAGATGTACCATGACAGAAGAATGGATACAGAAAATGTGGTTCATTTACACAGTGGAATACTACTCAGCTATTAAGAACAAGGACATCTTGAGTTTTGCAGGCAAATGAGTGGAACTAGAAAATATCATCCTAAGTGAGGTAACTCAGACCCAAAAGAACATGCATGGTATCTACTCACTATTAAGTGGATATTAGCAAAAAAAAAAAAAAAAAAAAAAAAGTACAGAATACCCGAGATACAGTCCAGAGAACTCAAAAAGGTCAACAATCTGAAGGGCCCAAGTGAGGACGCCTCAGTCCTATGTGGGAGGGAGAAGAGAACAATCACAAGTGGGGAGGGAGGGATCTAGGAGGGAAAGTAGACATGGGGTATGGGGGGAGAGGGGATCCTGATCTGGTATTGGGTGAGGGAAAAGGACTGAAGCCCTGAGGGCCAGTAGAAAGAATGGAAACAGGCAACCTTGGGAAGTAGGAGGTTGGGAGGACCCTTCAGAATGAACCAGAAACCTGGGAGGTAAGAGACTCTTAGGATTCAAAGAGAGGGAATCTTAGATGAAATGCCCGACAGTGGGGAGTGGGAACTTTTAGAGCCTACTTCTAGGAGAAAGACAGGGCATCAAGTGAAGGAGGGGGTTGTCATCCCACAGTCAAAACTCTGACCCACAATTGTTCCTGTCTGAAAGAACTGCAGGGATGGAAATGGAAAGAAGCCTGAGGAAAAGAAGGTCCAGGAACAGGCCCAAAGTGGGATCCAGCTCAAGGGGAGGTCCCAAGGTCTGACACTATTAGGGAGGCAAAAATGGACCTAGCATGCAATAAGGACACATGCTCCACTATGTTCATAGCAGCCTTATTTATAATAGCCAGAAGCTGGAAAGAACCCAGATGTCCCTCAACAGAGGAATGGATTCAGAAGATGTGGTATATCTACACAATGGAATACTACTCTGCAATTAAAAACAATGAATTCACGAAATTCCTAAGCAAATGGTCAGATCTTGAAAATATCATCCTTAGTGAGGTAACCCAATCACAAAAGAACACATAAGGGGATATTGACCCAGAATCTCGGAATACCCTAGACACAATCCGCATATCAATAGATTTCTAAGAAGATGGAAGGAGAGACCCCTGGTCCTGGAAAGACTGGATGTAGGGGAACGCCAGGACAGAGTAACGAGAGGGGGTTGAATGGAGAAAAGAGGGAGGGAAGGGGGCTTATGGAACTTTCGGGGAGCGAGGAAACGGGAAAGGGGAAATGATTTGGAATGTAAATTAAAAAAAAAATAAAATAAAATAAATAATTAAAAAAAAAAGTTAAATGGTACCCAAATCAGGTGGCAGATAGCTGATCTCCCAGGAACACTGGCACACCTGAGATTACAGGTAAGACCACCACTTCTGCTCAAATACCTGGAGCAAAAGGGACCCATTAAGAGCCCTCAAGACACAGGAACCAAGGAATAGCCTGGGGCAGGATCCTTCCAGTTTCCTTCTGAAACCTGAAGCTGATTCTGTGACACAGCTGTCCATACCCAACCCCTACTGGGAGAGATCTGGTCTCCCAAGAGTGCTGAAACACCTGAAATCACAGGTAAAACCACCATTTCTGATCATATTCCTGGCCAACGAGGGACCTGTCCAGAGAACTCAGGACACAGGAAATAAGGAACAGCCAGGGACAGGATCCTTCCAATTTCAATCTGTACCCTGGAGCTGACCCTGTGCCAAAGCTCTCCATACCCGAATTCCTTGTAGAGAGAACTGGTCTCCCAGGAGTGATGACACATAGGCTTAGAGTATGGAAAAGCCACAGTCAGAACCAGCAAGACCAGCAAACCCCAGAGATAACTAAATGGTGAGAGGCAAGTGCACAAACATTAGCAACAGAAACCAAGGCTACTTGGCATCATCAGAACCCAGTTCTCCTACAACAGCAAGCCCTGGATACTTCAACACACAAGAAATCCAAGAGTCCTGATTTAAAAATCCCGTCTCATGATGATAATAGAGGACTTTAAGAAGGACATAATTGACTCCCTTAAAGAAATACAGGAGAACACAGGTAAATGCGTAGAAGCCCTTAAAGACCAAACACAAAAATCCCTTAAAGAATTACAGGAAAACACAACCAAACAGGTGAATGAATTGAGCAAAGCCACCCAGGATCTAAAAATGTAAGTAGAAACAATAAAGAAATCATGAAGGGAGACAATTCTGTAGATAGAAAATCTAGGAAAGAGACCAGGAGTGTGTGGTTTTATTTATGTGTCTTCAATTCTTTTCCATTGATCAACATGTAGGTTTTTGTGCCAATTCCATGCAGTTTTTATAACTATTTCTCTGTAGTAAAGATTGAGGTCAGGGAAGGTGATCCCCCTGAAGTTCTTTTATTGTTAAGAACTATTTTCGCTATTCTGGGTTTTTTGCCTTTCCAGATGAATTTGAGGTTTGCTCTTTCCAAGTCTATGAAGAATTGTGTTGGGATTTTGATGGGAATTGCATTGAATCTATAGATTGCCTTTGGAAGGATGGTCACTTTTACTATGTTAATTCTGCCAATCCATGACTTGAGGAAATCTCTTCATTTTTGGAGATCTTCTTTGATTTCTTTCTTGAAAGACTTGAAGTTATTTTCATACAGGTCTTTCACGTGTTTGGTTAGAGTTACCTTAAGATATTTTATATTATTTGTGGTTATTGTGAAGAGAGTTGTTTCACTAATTTCTTTCTCAGTCTGTTTGTCATTTGTATAAAGGAATTCTACTGATATATTTGAGATGATTTTATGTTTGGCCACTTTGCTGAAGTTGGTTATCAGCTAGAGAAATTCTCAGGTAGAATATTTGGTGTTGCTTATATATACTATCATATCATCTGCAAATTGTGGTACGTTTATTTCTTCTTTGCCAATTTGTATACCCTTGATCTCTTTTTGTTGCCTTATTGTTCTAACTAGCACTTTGAGTAGTGTAATATGTGGAGAGTGGGCATCCTTGTCATGTCCCTGATTTCAGTGGAACTGCTCCAAGTGTGTCTCCATTTAATTTGATATTAGCTGTTGGTTTGCAGTAAAGTGGTTTAATTAAGTTTAGGTATGTGCCTTGAATTCCTGATCTCTCCAAATCTTTTAACATGAGCCATTTGTCAAATACTTTATCTGCATCTAAGGAGATAATCATGTGATTATTTTCTTTCAGTTTGTTTGTATAGTGGATTATGTTAATGGTTTTCCTATACAATAAATACAACTCAATTACAAATACAAGTACTACCTTAGAGTCATTGAGTTGTACTTCTTGTATGCACCAAAATGCTGGATCCTGCTTGTCTATCCAGTCTGTTAGCTTATGTCTTTTATTGTGGAATTGAGCCCATTGATATTGAGAGATATGAAAGACATCTAATTGTTAGTTCCTGTTATGTTCTTTGCTGTAGGTGGTGCTATGTTTATGTGAGTCTCTCCATTTTGCTTTGTTGTGAGATGATTAATATCTTGTTCTTTCTTTGGTCAAGTTATCCTCCTGGTATTGGTATTTTCCTTCTAGCAGTCTCCTCTAATGGGCTGGATTGGTGGATAGATATTGTTTAAATTGTTTTTTTTTCCTGGAATATTTTGGTTTCTCCCTCTATGATGATTGAGATTTTTGCAGGGTATATTGTTGTCTAAGAGTCTGCATGATCTCTATCAAGACTTTTCTGGCTTTTAGAGTCTCTGTTGGGAAATCTGCTGTAATATTGAAGTCTGTCTTTATGTGTTACTTAGTCTTTTTCCCTTACAGTTTTTAATGTTCTGTGCATCATTGTTTTGATTATTAGGTAAGAAAATGATTTTCTTTTCTGGTCCAATCTATTTGGTGTTCTATGGGTTTTTTGTACATTTATGGCCATCTCTTTATTTAGGTTGGGGAAGTTTTATTCTATGATTTTATTGAAGACATTTTCTCATTCTTTGAGGTGGGAATTTTTATTGTCTTCTATTCTTATTATTCTTAGGTTTGGTCATCTCAGTGTGTCCTTGATTTCCTGGATGTTTTGGGTTAGGACTTTTTTATGTTTTATATTTTCTTTGACATTTGTGTCAATATCCTCTATGGAATCTTCACCTGAGTTTCTTTCCTCTATCTCTTGTATTCTGTTGCTGATTCTTGCATCTGTAACCCTTGATCTTTTGCCTAGATTTTCAATTCACAGATTTCCTCCATTTGTAATTTATTTACTCATTCTACTTCTATTTTTCAGTCTTAGACAGCTTTTTTCAATTCTTTCACCTGATTGGTTGTGTTTTCCTGTATTTCTTTAAATGATTTATGTGTTTGCTTTTTTAGGGCTTCTTCCTGTTTACCTGTGTTTTCCTATGCTTCTTTTGGTAACTTATTTATATAGTCCTTATAGGATTCTATTATTTTCATAAGGTAGGATGATTTCCAGGTGTCTTGTTTTTATTTATTTATAAACAAAACCATCATGATTTCCAGGTGTCTTGTGGTAAACAGGGTTTTCTGTAATAGGACTGAGCTTTGGTGGTCCCGAAGCCTATTGGCTTCTGTTTCTTAAGGTCTTGTGCTTGACTCTCACCATCTGGTTATCTCTGATGTTAACTGGCCTGGTAGTTTCTGTCTGGAGCCTACTTCCTGTGTCCCTGGGTTGCTGCAGGTCTCCTAGTAGACTAAAGGCCCTGACTATAGCAGATCTCCTGAGAGGCCTTCAGACTGTGGGGCCTTCAGAGAGGCCGACATGCTGATGACCTGCCCTAGTGAAAGGTGCTGGCCAGAAGTAAGTTAGAGTTTGAGTAGTGGGGATGGGTCTTGAGTCTGCTGGGTTTCTCAGTAATCCCAGCTGCTAAGGTTAATTACAATGGTTCCTTATCTGTTGCCCTGGATACAGCATATCTCCTGAGAGGCCTTCAGACTTTGGAGTCTTAGAGAGAAAGACATGTTGATGGTTTGCCCTGGAGGAAGGGAAAAGTTTGGAATTTTATTTGAGTGCTTGAGTTTTGAAATCATCATTATGTATGTATATCACACATTCCTACTCATTAAGCTATCTCTAAAACTGCATGGAAATTTAAAGCAAACAAACATGACTTGTTACCTATCAATGTTTTTGGTGTTATAACAGATAGGCTAAGTTAACATGAGCAGAAAAAAAAAATTTGACTCATTGCTTTGGAATTGGAAAGGCCAAGAACTTGTTACATCATCTTATCTCAACCATACAACATGGGGCAATATAGACAGAACCAAAGTGAACTGCCACACATTTCTAATCTGCTTTATTCACTGACTAAGGCAGAACCCTGATGTTCCCAGTATTCTCAGAGGTAGTGGCATTGACGTATTTGTGGGTGCAGTTTGAATGTAGTAGAGCACTTTCTAGTATTGCAAAACCCTCTCCAAATTGAAATATTTGTTCAGGGAGGGAGTAGGAGTCTCTGGAACCTCAGGAGGTAAACAAAAATAAAGAAGAAGATAGGAAAAAGAACATGAAAAATTTTGGAAGGCCCCTTCTTGGCAGCAGGAAGAAATGGATAGTCATTAGATATGGTTTTGCTGTGTTAATATGGATTACCAGTGATGGTTCAAATATAATATATTAATGAGATATTATTTCAAATAAAAACAAAACAAAAGAGAGATGGGTCCACTGGAAAGCACCAACCTACATTCTTGGAGTATCACTGGGCCTGTGAGTCCAGGAGGAAAGCATGGTCATATCTGACCATTTCTTGACAAATTTCATCCAAATCACATTGGCTCCTATATCTCTATGGCTGCAGGCAGGGATGGGTTTATTTATTTTATAGCTGTTTTTCTAATGCCTTGGGTTGTAGAAATATTCAAATATTACTTTATCTGATTGATCTGTCTTTCTGTATTTGTGTCTCTCTGTTGCTCTCTCTCTGATCCTCTCTCTCTTTTTCTTTTCCTCCACATTGCTGTACATCTCTGTCTCTGCCTGTTTTCTTGGTTTCTCTCCCTCTACCCTTGCTCCTAAGTTTGTGGAGCATGTCAAGCTATTCCATACTGAGCTCTCATGATCTCTGTCCAGTAAACAAAGCCTCAACTTCAGTACTGAGAAATGAACTAAGGTCTCTCTTCATAGTAGGAAATCATTTTATATCTGAGTAAGATCCTGAGACTGGACAAACATCTCTTCAGTTCCTTGCAATGTTGTACTTCTTGGGTATTTTTAACACATCTTTCTCTTGGGCATCCTCTTTCTGATTGTGACTACATCATCAGTTTCTCCTATGAGGATGAGGCTCAGAAAATCCAAAACTCCATCCAGTAGATCATGGAGATGATGCTTTCTCCTATAGGAGCCTCCTTCTTTGACTTAACCCTCACTCACCACGTGCCAGCCTCATTCTCTTATGTTGAACCACCCCAGATTCCATTATTCATTATGACAGCTCTGTGATTCTTGAACTGCCTTTCATCCCATTTTGTATTTGATTCTTTTTCTGTGCCTATAGTAAAAATATATCCTAAGGAAGAAAGTATTTTTTTTTTTTGGTTCACATATCCAGAGGTATATAATCCATCTAAGCCATGAAGAAGGGCAGAGAGTCAGGAAAGACATAATTATTGGAGCAGTAATCTGGTATTGCATCCTTACTAAGATATCAGAAAATATCAAATGAGACTAGACTATAACCCCACAAAACCCACTACCAATGATAAATTTACCCTTGGAAAGCTCCCTAAGCTTTCAGGTGGAATCAGAATAGAAACCAAAAACAAAACGAAACAAAAATCAAAACAAACAAACAAACAAAGCCTCACTTCAGATACAGAAGGTTCAATCTACCCTCAAGACCTTCAAATTTATCTTGCCTATGAGATTTGCAGAGATAAAGGTGGGGCAGAGACAAAGGTAATCTCAAACCAATAACTGCCCCAACTTGAGACCCACTCCTTGTGAAAGAACCTATCCCTGACAATATTAATGATATTATGCTATGATTGCAGACAGGAACCTAGCAGAACTGTCTTCTGAGGCACTACTTGACAAAATTCTAGTCCTTGGACAACTCAGATTGAAACTCCACTGAGCTTGGTAGAAATACTTTTTGTTGCTACATACTCTTTGCTATACATACTTTTCTCACTGTTAATGGTGTCTCTCTAAAAGCTAGAGTTGGTTTGAAAAAAAGTTTGAGTCAAACAAGAATGAAATTGGTGAAAGTATCCTGAAAATCAGTTATGCAGAAAATTGAGTCTTTTTGTAGTTGTTTTTATTTTTAAATTTTATTAATCATTTTATTTGTTAATATTTTAAATGACATCCTCATTCCTAGTTAACCCTCCAATATCTTCCCCATCTCATCCCTCCTCCACTTTGCCTCTATCAGGGAGCTACTCCACCTATTCACTAACTCCTTCCTCACAACTCTAGCATCCCTCATGCTGAGGCATCAAGCCTCTACCAGTCCAAGGACCTCCCCTACCATTGATGTCAGATGAGGCCATATAGATAGATAAGTATCTGGAGGCATGGATCCCTCCATATATACTCTGCGGTAGGGAGTTTAGTCCCTAGGAGCTCTGAATAGTTTGGTTAGTTGATATTGTTCTTCCTACAGGGTTGCAACCCTCTTAAGCTCCTTTAATTCTTCCCCTAGCTCTTCCATTGGGGTCCCTGAACTCAGTCTGATGGTTAGCTGTGAGTATCTACATTTGTATTGGTCAAATGCTGGTAGACCATCTCAGGGAACAGCCATACCTGGCTCCTGTCAGCAAGAAATTCTTGGTGTCAACAATAGTATCAGGGATTGGTACTTGCATATAGAATGGAATCCTAGGTAAGGCAGTCTATGAATGGCCTTTCCTTCAGTCTCTGTTCCATTTTTTATCTCTGTCTTTCCTTTGCATTGGAATATTTTTGTGTTAACAATTTTGAGAATGGTGGGTGGCCCTATCACTCAATGGAGGACTGTAACTATATACTGTAGGTAGTCTCTACAGGTTTTTTCTTCCAGTTGTTGCTTATTTTGTTTAAAATCATCTCCACTGTGGCCTGGAAGCCTCTTGCTTCCCTGGTATCTGGGACATTCTAGTAGCTACCATCAGTTCCCCATACCCCACTGCTACATGTATCTCAGTCTGGCAATTCCTCAGAATACTGGATATTGTACTACCTGAGGACCCAGCTGTACCACACCAGGGCATATTCCCAGAAGGTGTTCCAACATGTAATAAGTACACATGCTCCACTATGTTCATTGTAGCCATATTTATAACAGCAAGAACTAGAAAGAACCCAATGTCCCTCAACAGAAGAATGGATACAGAAAATATGGTACATTAACACAATGGAATACTACTCACCTACTAAAAACAATGACTTCTTGAAATTTGCAGACATATGGCTGGAACTAGAAAATATCATCCTGAGTTATGTAACTCAATCACAAAAGAACACACATGGTATGCACTCACTGATAAGTGGATATTAGCTTAAAAGTAATAATACCCAAAACTAAATTCACAGACCAAATGAGTTCAAGAAGAAGGAGGACTTTTTTTTTTTGGTTTATTTTTGTTTTGTTTTTTTGTTTTTGTTTTTGTTTTTGTTTTTTGAGGCAGGGTTTCTCTGTTGTAGCCCTGGCTATCCTGGAACTCACTCTGTGGACCAGGCTAGCCTCGAACTCAGAAATCTGCCTGCCTCTGCCTCCCAAGTGCTGGGATTAAAGGCGTGCACCACCACGGCCCAGCAAGAAGACTCTTTAAAGTGTGTGTGGTTGCTTTAGTCCTTCTTAGAAGGGGGAACAAAATACACACAGGAGGAAATACAGAAACAAAGTATGGAGCAGAGACTGAAAGAAAGGTCATTCAGAAATGCCCCACCTGGGGATGCATCCCATATACAGACACCAAACCCAGAAACTATAGGGGATAACAAGAAGTGCTTGCTGACAAGAGCCTGATATCACTATTTCCTGGGAAGCTCTGCTAGAACTTGACAAGTACAGAGGCAGATGCTCACAGCCATCTATTATACTGAGCACAGGTCCCTAATAGAGGAGTTAGAGAAAGACTAAAGGAGCTGAAGGTGTTTGCAGCCCCATAGGAAGAACAAAAATATCAATCAATCAGATGCCACCCCCCAGGGTTCCCGGTGACTAAACCACCAACCAAAGAGTACTCATAGCGGGACCCATGGCTCCAGTTGCACATATAACAGAGGAAGGCTTTGTCAGGCATAAATGGGTGAAGAGACCATTGGTCCTGTGAAAGGTCAATGGCCCATTGTAATTGAATGCCAGGGCAGGGAGTCAGCAGTGGGTGGGTGGGTGGGTGGGGGAGCACCATCATAGAATCATCAGACGGGGTATGGAATAGGGGTTTTTTCTGAGGGGAAACCAGGAAAAGGTATAGCATTTGAAATGTAGATAAAGAACATATCCAATAAAAGAAAATAAAAAAAGATGATCCCAGAGACAGTGAAAGAACACTACTGAATTTCTATGTCATACAATGCTTTGTTGTTCCATGCTGGTTGTCATTTCATAGATAAAAATACACCAAAGGAAAAAATAATTTATTATTTACATATACATGTTGATGATTAATGAGTGTTGGTAGTAAGCATGAGATAGGATTTGAGAAAAATTATTAAAGGAGAAAAACTTAGGGAATTTCTAGAAGTAGAAACACTGTAATTGAATTGCTAGTGTTTTTCGTTATGCTTTAGGAAAAAAAAAAGGACCTTCTATGAACAAGGAAAGTTTTTTTATTATAGAGTAAATGACAAGACTTGGTAAATTCCTGAAGGCAATAGTAAGCAGTTTTAGGAATCATGATGTTCTTCTATTTTATATAGAATTATAGCAAAGATAGGAATCATACTGAAACAAGAGTTCATGACAAATACACAGAGGAAGGCATTTGGGTCAGTTACTTGTCTGCCTTTCTGAACAGATTTGTCAGACCAGAATGCTTCTGATATATTGCATTTGCTTCAGCAAGAGTTTGCACAATACTTTAAGAATAAAATGAAAAGGTCAGTGGTCTGATGCCAAATATAAAATAAATAGAGAAGGAAAGGAAGAATTAAATTTGGTCATAGAGATTAAAGTTTTATAAAAGTCCAAGTTTGATATGACATGTCCTAGGAAATAACTTGACCTATTAATATCATGTCTAACTGAAATAGAATCAAGTTAAAATAGAATCATCCTGTCTAGCATTTCTGTAACCCTAGGGATTTACAACAATAATCTTAAGGAAGAAGGTGTTGAGTTTAAAGAAAATTTATTTATCATAGTTAATATTTTAGTTCTTTTCAAATTGCTGTTTGCTTGCTTTATACCACTTTTAGAATTCTTATGTAATCAAGGAAGACTTTAGAGAAAAATGTATTTTGAAAATCTATATAATCAATGAATAAAATTTCTGAGGAAATGATTTTCTTTATAAGTAAAGCTGAAAGAGACACAGATTGCCAGTGTAAGAGAAGCCATACTGAAATGTGCTTCCTCTTTGCCCCATCTCTCTTGAAACAAATGACATCCTATGTCTGTTCTTTCTCCCCTTCATTACTGTTTTATTCATCCTTCTCCAGACTCTACTCTAAGCTGAGGCTGGACACTGTCACTGATATTTTAAAACAAAACATAAAAATCAATTATTAACAAACTACCATTTGCAGACGATATGATAGTATACTTAAGCGACCCAAAGAACTCCACCAGAGAACTCCTACAGCTGATAAACGACTTCAGCAAAGTGGCCGGATATAAAATCAACTCAAGCAAGTCAGAAGCCTTCCTATACTCAAAGGATAAGCAGGCTGAGAAAGAAGTAATAGAAATAATACCCTTCACAATAGCCGCAAACCATATTAAGTATCTTGGCGTGACTCTAACCAAACAAGTGAAAGATCTGTGTGACAAGAACTTCAAGTCTCTGAAGAGAGAAATTGAAGAAGACCTCAGAAGATGGAAAAATCTGCCATGCTCATGGATTGGCAGGATTAATATAGTAAAAATGAGCATCTTACCAAAAGTAATACACAGATTCAATGCAATCCCCATCAAAATCCCAACTCAATTCTTCATAGAGTTAGAAAGAGCAATTCAAAAATTCATCTGGAATAACAGAAAACCCAGAATAGCTAAAACTATTCTCAAGAGTAAAAGAACCTCTGGGGGAATCAGTATCCCGGACCTCAAGCTGTACTACAGAGCAATAGTGTTAAAAACCGCATGGTATTGGTACAGTGACAGACATGTAGATCAATGGAACAGAATTGAAGATCCAGAAATGAATCCACACTCCTATGGTCACTTGATCTTTGACAAAGGAGCTAAAACCATCCAGTGGAAAAAAGATAGCCTTTTCAACAAATGGTGCTGGCTCAGCAGGAGGTCAACATGCAGAAGAATGCAAATTGACCCATTCTTATCTCCTTGCACTAAGCTCAATTCTAAGTGGATCAAAGATCTCCACATAAAACCAGACACACTGAAACTAATAGAAGGGAAACTAGGGAAGAACCTTGAACATATGGGCACAGGGGAGAATTTCCTGAACAGAACTCCAATAGCTTATGCTCTAAGATCAAGAATAGACAAATGGGACCTCATTAAATTACAAAGTTTTTGCAAGGCAAAAGACACTGTCAAAAAGACAAAGTGGCAACCAACTAACTGGGAAATGATCTTTACCAACCTTACATCCGACAGAGAGCTAATATCCAAGATATACAAAGAACTCAAGAAGTTAAACTCCAGAGAGGCAAGTAACCCTATTAAAAAATGGGGTACAGAGCTAAACAAAGTGTTCTCACCTAAAGAATATCTAATGGCTGAGAAGCACCTAAAGAGATGTTCATCATCCTTAGTCATTAGGGAAATGCAAATCAAAACAACCCTGAGATTCCATCTCACACCAGTCAGGATGGCTAAGATCAAAAACACAGGAGACAGCAGTTGTTGGCGAGGATGTGGAGAAAGAGGAACACTCCTCCACTGCTGGTGGAATTGCAAGCTGGTACAACCACTCTGGAAAGCAGTCTGGCGTTTCCTCAGAAAACTGGGCATGACACTCCCGGAGGATCTGCCTATACCACTCCTGGGCATATACCCAGAGGCTTTACCTGCATGCAATAAGGACACATGCTCCACTATGTTCATTGCAGCCTTATTTATAATAGCCAGAAGCTGGAAAGAACCCAAATGTCCCTCAACGGAGGAATGGATTCAGAAGATGTGGTATATCTACACAATGGAATACTACTCTGCAATTAAAAACAATGAATTCACGAAATTCCTAGGCAAATGGTCAGATCTTGAAAATATCATCCTTAGTGAGGTAACCCAATCACAAAAGAACACACATGGTATGCAGTCACTGATAAGGGGATATTGACCCAGAATCTCAGAATACCCTAGACACAATCCGCATATCAATAGATTTCTAAGAAGATGGAAGGAGAGACCCCTGGTCCTGGAAAGACTGGATGTAGGGGAACGCCAGGACAGAGTAACAAGAGGGGGTTGAATGGAGAAAAGAGGGAGGGAAGGGGGCTTATGGGACTTTTGGGGAGGGAGGAAACGGGAAAGGGGAAATGATTTGGAATGTAAATTTAAAAAAAAATAAAATAAATAATTAAAAAAAAAACAAACTACCATAAAACTGTCTATATTCTAGATTTTAACACAAGCTCCTACTAACCTGAAAGCTTATTTAGCATTTTAGTCAAAACTTCCCTCACCTTGCTATACCTGCATCTCTGATAAACCCTAAATGAACCTGAACTGATGTATTATATTCATGTTGTCTGTAGTGGTTATTCCTGGTTGTTAACTTGACTATATCTGGAATGAACTAATCAAGAATTGGAAGACTCACCTATGATCCTCATCTGGAGGCTCAGAGATACAAGTTTGTGACCTGGACCTTGGCATGGAGATCTTGAAGTATAGTGACTATGAATTCCAGAAGATTAATATAAGGAGATCTCTGAGTTCAAGGTCATCTGGGATTAAAGATGTGGTGGCATATGCTTTTTATCTGGGCCACACCCTCTGCTGGAAACCTATATAAGGACAGTGGAAGAAGGAAGATTTACTCCCACTCTTCCTTGCCTCATGGGACTAAGCAAATGCTAGACCCTTGGACTTCCATCCACAGCTACTGCTGACCATTGTTGGGGAGTTGAACTACAAGCTATAAGTCATTGACAAATTCCCTAACTGTAGAGACTCCCCATATGTTCTGTGGCTCTAGAGAACCTGGACTAATACAGAAGTTGGTACCAGAAGTGGTTCTAGAGGAGCAGAAGTATAAGGATGAATATTTTAAAATATTCGTTTGGTAAATCATCAGCACCTTCAACTACTGAAACCTCTCCAGATTCTCTTCCTCCTGGGAGTTCAGAGAATATTGAAGACCCATGGTTGAAACTATATTTCAAGCTTAAAGAAGCTAATGTCTTTGATTGTCTTGATGAATTAGATGATTCAATGGTGTACAATACTTTCTGGAAGTTAAGGAAAAAAATCAAAAAATAATTTTGCTGGCTGGTTGTGAAAGATCCTGCCTTGAAATATTTACCCCCAAAAAAATCCTGCTTTGAGAGGCCAGAGTGCCACCATCTTGTAACACTCCTAAGTCATGTCCTCTGTAGCCTCTACCTTCTCCCCCCCCTACTTCCTCCCCTGACCACTATTCCAGGAACTAGCTAACCACAAAGTTTGTTATCTTGTGGAATGCAGTTACACCCAGTTCCCAGGAATGCATTGCCCCATGGCAACTTCCCTATCTAAATCCCCCAAGCCATTCCCCTTCTGTGGTTTTTGGCTTTAAAAAACCCTTGCTCTGGACACTGGGGGTTGATTTCCTCTGACTCTGCGTGGTTACAAGTCGACCCCAGCGCACTGGTTTCCCCCCCTCCTGAATAAAAGCCTCGTGTGTTTTGCAGCAAGAATGGTCTCTGGCTGATTCTTTGGGCATCGCGTTATCCCGAGACCTGACTGGAGGTCTCCCCTCTTGGGGGTCTTTCAGTTGCTCTTAGCATCTCAGGAAAAAACAATGAAGGAAAGGAAGAAGTTGTGTGATAAAATTGAACAGCTCCAGATGCAAGTAAACAATCTAAAATTTGCTAAGTGTGCCCTTGAGGAGAATCTTCTCTCTAGCAGCCATAGCGCTCAAGTTGCAGAAAATCAAACTGAAGCCCTCACTATAAGGATGGCTGAATTACATCGAAAATTTAGGTCTCAGCCTCAGATGGTGTCAGCAGTTAAAGTAAGGGCATTAATTGGCAAAGAATGACATCCTATAACTTGGGATGGGGATGTGTGGGAAGACTATTTTGAAATTGAGAATTTCGAATCTTCAGATTTTCAAGGATTTGCCCCACATGTGGAAGTAGTACCCTCAGCCCTACCCCTTGAAATAATGCCTTCTCCATATGAGGAAATTTATACCTCAGAGCCTGATAAACCAGCAATGACTTTTGCTGAAGAAAATGTCAGATAAGACAATAGTGATATTTCACAAGGCCCACCGATAGTTTCTTCTAAACCTATAACCAGGCTCAAGGCAAAAGAGTTCCCTAGAGGGAAGGTAGAAAGTGTAGTTCATGAGGAAATACACTACACTACTAAGGAGCTTAATGAGTTTGCTAATTCATTCAAGCACATGTCTGGGGATTATGCATTGGAATGGATTTTAAGGGTGTGGGATAATGGTGGAAGAAACATAAAACAAGAGCAGGCTGAGTTTATTGGCATGGGCCCTCTGAGTGGAGATTCTAGGTTTAATATTAAAGCTTGCACAGTTAAAAAGAAAGGTGTCAGACATTTGTCTGAATGGTTGGCTGAGGTGTTTATCAAAAGATGGCCTACTGAAAAGGAGTTGGAGATGCCTGATATTCCTTGGCTTAGTGTTGATGAAGGAATTTTAAGGCTTAGAGAAATTTCAATGCTAAAGTGGATACATTGTGTAAAACCTAAGGATCCACAATGGGAAGGTCCAGAAGATATGCCCTTCACCAGTCCTATAAGACACAAACTGGTGAGAGGGACACCAGCACATTTAAAGAGTTTTATTCTTTCCCTTTTCCTTGTGCGGGACCTTAGGGTTGGATGCTACTGCTCAAATAGATGAATTAAATTCGATGGGTTTAATTGGGCCTCCAGGTAACAAGGGCCAGGTGGCAGCATTGAATCGCCAGAGACAAAGTGATTGTAGTTATTATAATGGGCAGGGTAGACAAAATAATGTTTATAATGACATACTCCAGAATGGTTAGTACAAGAGAAGTGGAATTTATAATGGCATGAGTTGTTTGGACCTTTGGAATTGGCTAGTCAATCATGGTGATTCCAGGCATGAAATAGGTAGGAAACCTACTGCTTATCTCTTTGATCTATATAAGCAGAAAAATTCTCAAAAAAATAAAATAAAGGCTACATTGGATCATGGCAAAAGGCACTCTCAGCCAGTGAATCAATTTTCAGGTTCCTCTGAGGATGGATCTTGATAACACACCTAAAAGTTTTGCTGTTAGTCGTTCTCCAATTCTTCGCCAGATGGACCTACATCCTTTTACAAGGGTAACTGTATATGGGGGAAAGAGAATAATCAGACTTTCAGGAGTCTATTGGATACTGGTTCTGAACTGACCCTGATCCCAAGAGATCCCAAGAAACATTGTGGCCCTCCAGTTAGAGTAGGTGCTTATGGAGTACAGGTGATTAACAGAGTTTTGACTGATGTCTGACTCACAGTAGGTCCAGTAGGCCCCTGAACACATCCAGTGGTCATTTTCCTAATTCCAGAATGTATAATTGGGATATATATATATATGCAAAGAAATTGGCAGAATTCTCACATTGGTTCCCTGACCTGTGGAGTGAGGGCTATTATGGTTGGAAAGGCAAAATGGAAGCCTTTAGAGTTGCCTCTGCCAAGGAAAATAGTGAATCAAAAACAGTATAATATTCCTGGAGGAAATGCAGAAATTACTGCCCCTAAAAAGGACTTGAAAGATGCAGGGGTGGTGGTTCACACCACACCTCCCTTTAACTCTCCTATTTGGCCATTGCAGAAGACAGATGGATCATGTAGCATGACAGTTGACTATCTGAAACTAAATCAGGTAGTGACTCCAATTGCAGCTGCTGTACCAGATGTAGTTCCGTTACTTGAGCAAATTAACACATCTCCTGGAACCTGGTATGTAGCTATTGATCCGGCAAATGCCTTCTTCTCAGTGCCTGTCCATAAGGACTACCAGAAGCAATTTGCTTTCAGTTGGCAAGGGCAGCAGTATACCTTTACAGTTTTGCCTCAAGGATATATTAACTTTCCTGCCCTGTGTCATAACTTAGTTAGAAGGCATCCTGATTGTTTGTCTCTTCCACAAACTATCACATTGCTGCATTATTTTGATGACATTATTCTGATTGGACCAAGTGAGCAGGAAGTAGCAACCACTTTGGATTCATTGGTAACACATTTGCGTGTCAGAGGATAGGAAATAAATCCAACCACCATTCAAGGAACATCTACCTCAGTGAAATTCTTAGGAGTACGGTGGTGTGGGGCATGCAGAGATGTTCCTTCTAAGGTGAAAGATAGGTTATTGCACCTGGCCCCTCCCACCACGAAGAAAGAAGCAAAACATTTAGTTGGTCTATTTGGATTCTGGAGACAGCACATTCCTCACTTAGGTGTGTTACTCAGACCAATTTACCAAGTGCTTCGGAAAGCTGCTAGCTTTGTGTGGGGCCTGGAACAGGAGAAGGCTCTTCAATAGGTCCAGGCTGCTGTGCAGGCTGCACTACCACTTGGACCATATGATCCAGCAGACCCAATGGTACTTGAGGTGTTGGTGGCAGATAGAGTTGCTGTTTGGAGCCTCTGACAGACCCCTGTAGTTGAATCACAAAAGAGATTTTAGAGCAAAGCTCTACCATCATCTGCAGACAACTACTCTCCCTTTGAAAAATAGCTCTTGGCCTGCTATTGGGTCTTAGTGGAATCTGAACATTGGACAATAGGACACCAAGTTACTAAGAGACCTGAACTGCCCATCATGAGCTGGGTGTTTATCAGACCCTCCAAGTCATAAAGTAGTGCATGCATAACAGCAGTCTATTATCAAATAGAAGTGTTATATACATGATCGGGCCTGAGCAGGTCCTGAAGGGACAAGTAAGTTACATGAAGAAATTGCTCAGATGCCTATGGTTTCTACTCCTTTTACAATGCCATCTGCTGCCAAACATGCACCTATAGCCTCATGGGGTGTTCCTTATGGCTGGCTGACTGAAGAAGAGAAGACTAGGACCTGGTTTACTGATGGCTTTGCACGTTATGTAGGCACCACCCAGAAGTGGACAGCAGCAGCATTACAACCCCTTCCTGGGACAATCCTGAAAGATACAGGTGAAGGAAAATCTTCAAAGTGGGCAGAACTTCAGGCAGTACACATGATACTACAGTTTGTTTGGAAGAAGAAATGGCCAGATGTTCATTGACTCATGGGCTGTTGCCAATGGATTGGCTGGATGGTCAGGGATGTGGAAAGATCACAACTGGAAAATTGGCGAGAAAGATATCTGGGGAAGAACTTTGTGGCTAGATCTCTCCAAATGGGCAAAGGATATGAATATATTTGTGTCCCATGTAAATGCTCAACAAAAGGTGACTTCAGCTGAGGAGGAGATCAACAATCAAGGTGATAAGATGACTCATTCTGTGGACAGTCAGCCTCTTTCCCTAGCTATCCTCATCATTGTCCAATGGGTACATAAACAAAGTGGCCATGGTGGCCAACACGGAGGTTATACTTGGGCTCTGCAACAGGGACTTCCACTCACCAAGGCCTACCTGGCTACAGCAGCTGCTGAATGCTAGATTTGCCAACAGCAGAAACCAACACTGAGCCCCAGATATGGCACCATTCCTTGAGGTGACCAGCCAGCAACCTGGTGGCAAGTTGACTACATTGGATCACTTCCCCCCCACCCCGTGGAAAAGACAACATTTCATTTTTACTGGAGTAGATGCTTATTCTGGTTATGGATTTGCCTTTCCTGCACATAATGCTTCTGCCAAAACCATCATCTGTGGACTCACAGAATGCCTTATCTATAGTCATGGTATTCCACACAGTATTGCTTCTGAACTCATTTCACAGCCAGAGAAGTGAGACAGGGGCCCACTATCATGGAATTCACTGGTCTTACCATGTTCCCCATGATCCTGAAGCTGCTGGTCTGATAGAAAGATGGAATGGCCTTTTGAAGACACAGGTACAGCACCAATTAGATGGCAACAGCATGGAGGGCTGGGATAGAGTTCTTCAGAAGGTAGTATATGCTTTGAATCAGCATTCAATATATGGTACAGTTTCTCCCATGGCCAGGATCCATGGTTCCAGGAATCAAGGGGTGGAAAAGGGAATAGTTCCACTCACTGTCACTCCTAGTGACCCTCTAGGAAAAATTTTGCTTCCTGTCCCCACAACTTTCAGTTCTGCTGGCCTAGAAGTTTTGGTTCCAGAAGGGGGACTGCTCCTACCAGGAGCCACAACAAACATTCCATTGAACTGGAAGCTCAGACTTCCCTCTGGCCATTTTGGGCTTCTAATGCCCTTAAACCAACAGGATAAGAAAGGAATAACAGTGTTAGGAGGGGTGATAGATCCTGATTACCATGGGGAAATTGGATTGCCTCTCCACAATGGAGGTAAGCAAGATTATGTCTGGAGTGCAGGAGATCCTTTAGGGTGTCTCTTAGTACTACCATGTCCTGTGATTAAAGTCAATGTGAAACTCCAACAGCCTAATCCAAGCAGGATGAAAAAGGATACAGACCCATCAGGAATAAAGGTATGGATAAATCCTCCAAGAAAAGAGTCAAGACCTGCTGAGGTGCTTGCCAAAGATGAAGGAATTACAGAATGGGTAGGAGAGGAAGGTAGTTATAAATACCAGCTAAGGTCACATAACCAGTTGCAGAAATGAGGATTATAAGTAATATGAGAGCTTCTGTCTTATTTTGTTAAGGATACATTTGTCTTTCGTCCAATTTCTTTAACATCAATTGATATTGAGGCACTCAAGAATGTTCCCAAGGGATATTGCCCCATTATAAATTTAAAAATGTGTGTGTGGATTGTATGAGGAATAGTTATCTCATGTTAGGCATATTCATGACCTTATTGTTTCATGTGGACATGAGATATTATTTGTGTCAAGTTGGCAAGGGGTGGATTGTAGTGGCTATTTCTGGTTTTCAACTTGACATCTAGAATGAACTAATCAAGAATTGGAAGACTCACCTATGATCCTTATCTGGAGGCTCAGAGATACAAGTTTCTGACCTGGATCTTGGCATGTAGATCTTGAAGCATAGTGACTATGAATTCCAGAAGATTAAGATAAGGAGATCTCTGAGTTCAAGGTCATCTGGGATTAAAGGCATGGTGGCACATGCTTTTTATCTGGTCCACGCCCTCTGCTGGAGACCTATATAAGGACATTGGAAGAAGGAAGATTTACTCTCACTCTTCCTTGCCTCGTGGGACTAAGCAAATTCTAGATCCTTGGACTTCCATCCACAGCTGCCTCGTAGGACTGATCAACTGCTAGATCCTTGGGCTTCCATCCACAGCTACTGCTGACCATTGTTGAGGAGTTGAACTATAAACTGTAAGTCATCAACAAATTCCCTAACTACATAGAGAATCCCCATACATTCTGTGACTCTAGAGAACCCTGACTTATACATTGTCTAAAACTATATAACTTCATGCAACTGCTTCCACATTGGAATATGGAATTTAGGCTAACCTATATCTGTGTTCTTGGGCAATTAATGTTTGCTTGCTTATATTTGTTTCCTGGCAGAAATATGACACCATCACAGCCAGAATCAGTGTTGTTCTTTTGCCACAAGGAAGAAATAAGGATGTGCATTCTCTATTCATATTTAAGACCATTTATCTCCCCTGTGTCTGGAATAACATTCTCCTCTAACTGGGGTTCTTTCTGGTTGATATTGCCTTTATTTGTTTATGTTCTGTTTAGTAAACTTTACATTCAATGTTCTCTTACTATCCCAGGATTGTGATTAACTTCTATTCTCCATTTACTGAATTCCGAAGTTGTCCATTCTTTATTCCCATGCTACATCTAACAAGGTGAGAGTCCTTTAATACATGGCTTTTTTGTTGGTGAACATTTACTAAGAATCACACCAAGATATAAAAACAAAGATAAGTAGTGCCCCTAGGCCATTTTCTGGAGAGTGGGATTATCTCTATCCATTCATTTCTTACGTTGGAAAAGGACCTGTGTTACAAGCGGTTGGAAATAATGGGAGACAGAAATATATAATCAGTATCAAACATTTCCACAATGCACATATCTGAAAACTTAAGGGCATAAATGCCAACAATAATAACTGCAAGTAAAAAAGAACTTAAAAATGGCTTCAGGTGATTTAGGCCAGCTTCAAACTTTACTATCTGACAATCATTTGTAATGAGAATCATCTATTCATGGTTACAAGGTCCAGAGAGTGAAAATGGTCTTACCATCTAATATTCTATTTTTATTGCATTTTGTCTTCCCTTCCTTTATGGGTTACTTACACTATACCAAAAAAATGGCCCAGTAGACAGGTCATACCTGCCATGGAGAAAAACTAACACTCCTCTAAAGTGTCAACTATAAATAATTCTGAGTTCTTCAACTTTTCTTCTCCCTTTCCTCCTTCTCCTGATTTCCATCATTTCCTCTTCCTCCTCCTCCTCCACCTCCTCTTTTTCCTCTGCCTTCTCCTTCAATCTAAATGTAAATATTTGCTCTGATATTCTCCAGACAATTAACACATGTGACATCTGGGCATCCCCATCTAGGTGGTTTTTGTTCAGAGCTGTATCACTGTGAAGGATACTCTATAACTTGTTAACAGTAATACACACCCACATCCTCAGCCTCTACTCTACTGATTTTCAGTTGGAAATCAGTTCCTGATCCACTGCCACCAAACCTGTTTGAGATTCCTGATACATGGGTGGGCATCAAATAGATAAGCTGAGGAGACTGCCCTGGTTTCTGCAGGTACCTATTCATGTATGTCTTGCCATTTTTGTGTAGAAGACTCTTACTAGTCCTGCAGTAGATGGAAGCTTATTCTCCAGAAGAGAGAGGATTGAAGAGTTCATCCTGGGTTTTCACAATATCCCCTTTGACTCCTGAAATGAGAGAAATGAAAGAAAAGCACAAACATTAATGTTACTTCCAAGTATTTGTTTCTTTCCTTTCTTTCTGAATTATTGTGTTCATGACTCTCATTCATATTTCAAAAATGATCAACATAAAATACCTATGTAAAGAGAACACATAAACTATCTAGGAATCATCTGAAACATCAGCTTTAGTACTTGCAAGGGTAGTCACAAAAGCTTAGTTTCACCCAAGAAACCTTAGTGACAATTCCCTGGCAAACAAAACCAGTGATCTCAGGTATGAACAGCACCTGTACCTACATCTGCATCAGGAGGGCCCAGAAATGCCCATCCCATACATTTTCCTTCATTATCTAATTCTTTACTAACCAGGAATCCAGAGCACTAGCAGCCCTAGGAATTGAAGAGAACACCTCATTCTCAGAACTTGATAGGAAGAGTTCTGAATATTCAAGGCAGAAAGAGGGGCTAGCTTTTGTCTTGTACTTTGAAGATGAGGTGGACTCTAGGGAGCATTATGCAAATATGCTGGTTAGTACAGCTCTATGAAAAGTAGCAAGGGTAAGTAAAACCCATTCTTCTGTGTGGAGTACCATAAATTGTCTCCTGTGTTTTTAAAAAACAGAAATAATTTCTATTGCCTACAGCATAGGGTATGTGGACACCCTTGAAAATGACTGGTATGTCTTGAAGTGATTGTTTGAATGATAAGTTAGTAATTATATCCTATAATGATAAACAATACAAGAAGAACAAGAGGTATAAAATTAATGGCTTTCTCAAAGGAAAGGTAAGAGTGGGAGTAAATTTTTTCAAAAATATAAATATGAAAATTCTGTGCAACAACTCACACATTCTATTACTAATACTAACCTATTGTATATCATCAATGTAAATATATGCCAAATAAATCAAAGTCTTCAGAATTTCTTTTGATGTAGTAATTAAGTTGTTTCAAGTGTCTAAGGCATTTGCCTCTAAGACTTGCCTCCTGAGTTTGATACTCAGAATTCACAAGATCAATTACCCAGTTTGTCCTCTGATCACTGTTCTACCACACCGGGAATGTGCACATATTCATAGACACAATACAATAGGAAATACTGTTTTAAAGAATGTCCTATGGATATTGAGATGTAGTATACTGCAAATATTTCTGCTTCTTTTATTTTGAGTATTGTTTTGAGACCTCTACTAAAATCTATTTTTCTCTTCATACAGAAGCTAGCTCCTTCGTGGGTGTTCTCATTAACTCCTTCTTTGTGATATTTCAATTGCTTACTTAGTAGGAAGTTGGAGCAGACACAACTACTGTGCACACAGTTCAGCAGTGTATTCTGTGCACTACAATAAGCAAACTGCAGTCCACTAATTTTAAGACATCACTGTAGTATTTACTTGTGGTTTTTATTTTATAAATCATGGTTTTAATATGTGCTAAAGGCAAGGGATGATGTGTCAGATCTGGGCCAAGAAGCAAATTTCAGATCTATATAGTTTTGATCATGGAACTGCAATCTGAGAAACCCAAGAATCTCACAACCCTAATAAGCACCATGGAGACTTGAATTGGGAGACAATAGCACTGATATTCCTAATTGTTTTTCTTTCTGACATTATCTGTAAAAAAAAAGATATTTTCTCAAAACATTCTTTGATATTGCTAAATATTGATATTATCATTTTGTGATAAAATGAGAAGGTCCAATAACCTTTGTATGAAAAAAATCACACAAAATATCTTCTATATCGAGGATGGCAATAGTAATGCAATATGTGGTGGTCAAGGGGAAAAGAACAAGCTTAAAACTGTCTATCTGGACAACATGAGATAAGTGCTTTATGGCAAAAATTTCTAGAGTCCATATCTAGTCAGTTCAGTGACCCAGAAGTAAAAGATATGTGGAGTCAGAAAAAAGGACTGACCACTTGTTGTTATTCAAGCAAGTGGCCCAGAATATCTCAAGTCATCTTTATTTATACTGAATTTCATAATGTTCAAACGCATATAGTTTCAGATTTTCTTAATCATTTTCCAAGAATCTCAACAAATACTTATTAAAATTCATTTTCTTTATATTCTTGTAGTTAGCAATGAACATTTTTCTCTTTATTTTCTTGTAGTCAGCAATGAACATTTTCCCATATCTAAGCAGTATAGTACTATAATCCAAATGATTATGTCATATTTAAGCACACCTGAATACTGCAATCAAAAAGATTTAAGTATTGTATATCAATCCAAATGATTATATCTGGCCAGACACATCTAATTTGTGCACCAGCAGGCATCAGTAAAAGACAATTAGAATCCAAAAAAACTTTTAACAGAAATATAACATTTGTATTTGATTACCTATTAATTTACTGTTCTCACAAAATATTATTACTCCAGCAAGCTCTGGATATTGTAACACACCTGGATCAAAAGAAAATGACCTTAAATCTAACTTTAATGATAATGATATATGTCTCTAAAGAGGAAACAAGATCCTTAAAGAAATACAGGCAAACACAGTCAGACAGGTGAGTTCTGGTCAGTCAAAAGTCTGCTCTCACACAGCACTGTGTTCATTTCAGATAATTTCCTCTGAAACATAAATGTGACCATTCCATAGGATTGGGGGGTGTAAATTCACACACATAAACACACAAAAAAATCTGCACTGGAATGATGTCTCTTAGCGAACCTAGAATGCTAACATTCGTGCAGACAGCACCACACTGGAATGGAACAGTAGAAGATAAGCAGTTCATTAGACTAAAACTATATTCTTACCCTCAGATAATAATATTTTGTCTTTTCCACAGCAAATGATGCCCTGACCTCTGTGTGATCCATGGCCTAAACCTCCTGCTGACACTACTTTTCAGTGTCTTCAAATCTAGCTATCCTACTGCCCACGAGTATATCTGTGGAGGTTGCTTCTGGTTCCCTGATTTGTTTTGTTTCTTGTTTTAAGATCTACAGTCTAACCTAGTCTCTGACAAAGAGTGATAGAAGAGCCCTCTCCTCAAGTGCCAGCATGTCAAGTAAGAAGAATTATTATGTGCTATCAATGATGTTATAGGCAGTAAGCAGTGTGACCTTTTTCTGTGGGTAGTAATGACACAGCTGTTTGTTTTAGCCTGTGACGTTCTCATCAATAAGTCCCACCAACACTGCCTTTGCATGAGTCACTGGTTGTTTTCTCACTTTCTACTCTGTTTTCTTTCAGTTTCAGTTTCTCTTTCTGATCCTGCTTTCCTTGTTTTTAAGGAATCTTTTATTTTATGGGTAAGAGTGTTTTTGCTGTGTGTGTTTGTGTGTGTGTGTGTGTGTGTGTGTGTGTGTGTGTGTGTGTGTCTTTGTACATACTCATGCATGTGTCTGTGCGTGCATACACATTTATGGCAAGGAGAGTCAGAATAGAACTCACTGAGTTCCCTAGAACAGGATTTATGAATGGTTGTGAACTACCAGATGCATGCTAAGATTATTCCCAAGTCTTCTGCCTGATCAGCTAGTTTTCCTTTCTGTGGAGGCATTTATAGAGTCATTGCAGGTGTTGTTGCTATATCACACATGTGTCAATAGGTGGCAGAAAAGATTGGGCATATACCCAGAGTATTCCCCAGTATGTAATAAGGACACATGTTCTACTATGTTCATAGCAGCCCTATTTATAATAACCAGAAGCTGGAAAGAACCCAGATGTCACTCATCGGAGGAATAGATACAGAAAATGTGGTATATTTATACTATGGAATACTACTCAGCAATTAAAAACAGTGAATTTAAGAAATTCTTAGGCAAATGGGTGGAACTGGAAAATATCATCCTAAATGAGGTAACCCAATCACAGAAGAACAAACATGGTATGCAGTCCTGATAAGTGAATATTAGTCCAGAAGCTCAGAATACCCAAGATACATTCCACATATCAAATGATGCACAAGAAGAAGGAAGGAGAGGCCCCTGGTCCTGGAAAGGCTCAAAGCAGCAGTACAGGGGAATACCAGGACAGGGAAGCAGGAGGGGGGTTATTGGGGAACAGGGGGAGGGGAGAGGGCTTATGGGACTTTCAGGGAGCGGGGAACAAGGAAAGGGGAGATCATTTGAAATGTAAAGAAAGAATATATCTAATAAAAAAAGAAAAGAGAGATACTATGTCTGCTCAATATTTTGACCTGTGAACTTATGACTGATGAGTGGCCTAACATTTCCTGAAAGAGAGAGAGAGAGAGAAAGAGAGAGAAAGAGAGAGAGAGAGAGAGAGAGAGAGAGAGAGAGAATGAATACTACTGGTAGGCAGACCCAGACTGACTCTCAGGATGGGGAACTGGATACTAGAAGAACCTCACATAAGTTCAGGTTCCCTGAACAGGAGTGACAGTCAGCTATTGTAAGTATCCACTCCTGAAGGCAGGGCAAGTAGCAAGCCCAAAATGACCACCTGACTGGCATCATAGGGCCCAGAAAGGGAGCTAACATGAACCATCACTCCAGGACCAGCTATGCCTGGAGGATAGACCATGCTTGGGGGAGGGGGGGGCGGGGAAATCCTGCTTAGAGCCATAATGCACAAGCAGGGCATAGCACTCCAGAGACCACTTTTGAGATGGTTCCCAGAAATTCAGAGGCTACAAGACCTTCTAAGGGGAGCAAGTGTGTGGTGGATAAATGGTAGAGACAAAGAAATAGAAGAATGTGGTCACAAAGAAAAGAAACAGAAATGGAGAATAGAGGGTTATGAGGAACAGTCTGATGTGAGTAGCTGGTGATGATACCTAGGACCATGGTGACTATGCTGTCACCAGAGGGCTATGACTGGGTCCATGGCCCTCTAGCAGCAGTTCTCTGTTACCAACAAAGGCCAGGAAAACATCCACAGTCAGAGCTGCGACCCCAGGGATATTTTGTTGTCTGAGGGCTGGGCATAACTGGTCCAACCTCTCATCTGGGTGTGGTGGAGATCTAGCCATGAAGGCATGAGAGCAGGAGAGTTAATGCTGGCCTTAGCCACCTGCAGTACTCAGAAGAGCTGGGGCCCACACATAACAGGAGGTGTGGGTGTGGTGGCCTAGAGGATACAAACAGCATGGGAGAACTTGCACTAGCTCTTGTCACCATGCATGGGACATCCTCTTTACCTCTCTCCACCTATAGTTAGTGGGAGACTGGCCCTGGAGTCATTAGAGCAGGAGAACCCTGACCATTTACACCACTCAGTCTAATTAAAGGCTCATGATTCTCAAAGATAATTTCTAGAGTGATAAATGTTAAAAAGAGCTATGGCCAGTATAGGCCTGTTGCTACTTTTTCACAAGTTTATTAGATACAATTATAAAGGTAAAATTTTACCAAGATTAAAAAGGAGATTTCAGTGAGATTTTAGTAAAACCTTTATGGGAACCCTCAAATTACCATATTGGCTGGCTGCAGGCCACTATCCTACACAGGTGGGTGTGGGTCTGGTTTTAGACAATAGGCTCAGATTAGAAGATACTTACATTGGAGACTTATCCAGGTGTGGTTTAAAATACAGTTCAAATTTAAGACATATGAAAGATCAGTGAGGCTATGTAGAACTTATGAAGTCATTAAAATTTGGCCTGCAAAATTATTATAGATTTAAAAGGTTAGTTTTGCTTTGTGGATCCAGATAATTGTAAAAGCATTTACTTATAAAGAGTTAAGAAATGGTGATAGCCTTATCTTATGTGACAAAAAAAAAAAAGTTTTGTCTCTGCTTTAATACAAAAAGCTGACTTTGAATCTTACAGTATATATTATTCATAAAATTTTATTACAGGCCCTTGTTCTTAGCAATGGGTCTTTAAAATTCTTTTTTAAGTATTTGTTGCTACAAAAGATTCAAACACCATCAAAATGGTAATGGCTTGAGAGTAAGATTAAAACAAATAATGGAACTGGATATTTATTACAGTCATCAAATATTTGAGATGTTTTTAACAATTTAATGTGATTATAATTCTCAAGGACTAGATATTTTGTAACTTTTAAACAATATCTTCTAAATAAAAAACAAAAAAGAGGGAAATTGTATCCCTGTGCATATTAATTAAATTATACTTCATATTTTTAAGAAAATTTTAAAAATTTGGATGCCAAGGAACTCCTTACTGAATGTATAGCATCCAACAACTAGGCATACTCATGCCTAGGTGAGATGAAAGGATCCACTTATTGGTATATGGCATGATCCTGATCAGTTATTTAATATGGGGAAGAAGGCATGTTTGTGTTTTTTTCCACAGAATGCTGCAGAAGCATTCTAGCTGCTAGAGTGATGAATGTGACATGCTGAAAATAATACTGATCTGTGAACTAGCTGAGTGTCCTGACAATGGTGACTTTACTTGCCTATGTCCCAGATTAAATACACTGCCTTGCTGTAAGCTTTAGATCTTTTGGGACAGAGAACTGTGGAGACTGTTAAAACTGATTATAAAAAATAATCTAAAAGAGGAGTTATAATGACTCTTCTCCTTCAGTTTACTCAATCATAGAGTGGTCTAGAAATAAGTCCAATATTGGGGATTCTAATTATGAAGATGGCTAATAATCATTATCAGCCAACTGAGTTTATTTCAAATATAGTCTCCATTCTTTCTGAGAAGTAACAGGTCTCTGTTGATTCTCAAAGCGACTTCCCCCCACACTGGGAAGCTAAGCTTTGTGTTTTAAGAGATGCTAATTTACAACTGAATACCTTGGACCTTCCAGAGACAAGCTAATTTGCAACTGAACATTGTTTCTTTCTTAACTCTTTATCTTATATTTTAAGCAGGTTGTCTCCATCCAGGCTCACCTGAATTGGAAACAGGCATGTCTGTTAAAAGACACTTGTGTGGCATTTGGCAACTAATTGACTCTGGCATCAAGGATTTGTATTTGTAAACTTTGTATTAAATTACCATACACAACAACTATGACAAAAGCTAATTAACAGCATTATATTAGTTAATATAATTAATTAGCATGAATAATTCTGATCATATGCAGAACCTGGAAAAGTGTTTTACTTAAAATTTAAACAGTTTGAACCTTCCCATCTGTTGTGATTTGAGTACTTTTACCAAACTCAATTATCTGAGAGTAAGTTAAAATCTGAACCATGTATCCCCTAGTAGTTTAATGTGAGTTCCCTTTCAGCAGGAGAATTATTTTACATTTCTTAACTAAACCAAGATATATACCATCTAAAATGTATACTTCGTTTAAGTTCTAGAAATATTCTCAAAAATATCTACTGGAACAACTTGAATTCCAGAAAGAAGCATGTCAGATACAGGAGTATATGTGTTGCCATCTTCGGAACTCGGACTCCTGCAGTCTGCAAACCTATTGATTACTAGGATTCCAGCCTTCCATAAAAAACAGGTATATTTTACATATCCTTCAAACTTGCAGTGGTGAAACTGAGAATAAAGCTTTGTCTTTCATTTCTAAATATAACATTTTTTTTATTTATTTATTTATTTATTTATTTATTTATTTAATGTGTGTTAGTGCTCTATCTGCTTGTACATCTACATGCCAGAAGTGTGCATCAGATCACACTATAGATGGTTATGGGCCACTATGAAGTTGCTGGGGATTGAACTCAATATCTCAGGAAGAAAAGACAGTGCTCTTATCTGCTATGCCATCTCTCTAGCCCCTAAAGTATCAGATTTGAATGACACTGGAGAGATATGAATAAAATAAAAAGCCAGTGACTTAAACCCCCAAAAAGTGGTTAGCTTTTACAGGTGAACTGAGGCTCTGTCTTCTTCATCTATGTTGCAGTTAGAGGAAGATAAGTGTATACATAGATTCTGGCTTGGTCCAGGCAGAGGTAACCTACTGCGGAAAGCCTCCAGCTAAGTTTTCAAAATAGCATGAGCATCCTTTACTGAATGGACAAATGCCAAGTCACCCTGACCCTTTCCTAGTATTTTTCTTTTTATGAATGCCCATTGTACATATCTTTCTTCCAAGGTTCTTGATCTTAGGCTGCATATTCTGATGCTCAACTATTCTTAAGTACATGGCCATTTTTGAATTACTATTTCCTCTTAAGTAACACTCAAGTATTTTATGGAATTATAAATAATCTCAAGTGCTCATGTATACTCTCCTGGGTAATTTAGAATGTGTGATTGGTACACACTGTAGTCTGACAATATTCCTCATAAGTATCTGGTCAAATAATTTATCTGGAATCTGACTTAAGGCATATCTTCTAACTCTTTATCTTCATTTTTAAGAGTTCATATAATGTTAAAATTCAAGCAATCAATTTCATGATTATTTCCCAAAAGTAAATACCAGTTTCCATAGTGTTTCATAGTATAATCCCAAGTCACTCACATTCCCACCAAATTCAGTACTGAGCCCCATTCACTGCCAGAATATGTGCCTACCCTTGTCTCACTTAACAAAATCTATCCAGGACTCTCATTCACTTTTTCCTAGAAACAAATTCACATTTTTCTTCTATTTTCCACCAAAGGTTTTGTATGTAAGTCTGATTCCCATACTAAATTTAGGCTTGATTTTCATTTTACAATTCCATCTTCGAAATTTCAGAATTCTTTTGCCCTTTTAGATTAACAATTTGTGGCAAAATATATTCAGTTCTTTTGCCATAAACTTTTGCAACTTTTTAAAACTCCAAATCCAAGGAACACTTAGGATTTTGATAACCCAATGATTTGACAGGACATTTGTACCTAGTGAAGTTAGAGCCCCATACTGTAGAAGTATATGTGCTGTGAGCAAATAATAGAAACAGGAATTGTAGAGTGTAGAACATGAAAATAACTAGGGAAGTTTGTGCTCTCTTCTCTGTTTTCAAAGTCTTGTTCATAAATAAATTTAAACAGGCATGAAAGAAAACTTATTAGAATTAGAGCATGAGATCATATAGTTAATAAACGTTATGACATGCTAGGGGGGATAGAAATGCATTCTTCACTATTACTTGTCCCTCCTTCCTTTGTCTAGTTCATGCCTGCTGTTCTCATCTGACATCCACAATAATTCCAGTCTAAGAAAAATGGCTGGAGGCTTCTATATTATTTGAACTGATGCGACATTGGTATTCATTTGTGTATATAACAGAGCTTTGATCTCAGACTGGCATGGATGGAAATTTCTGTCAAAAAAATGTACAATTTACAGATATATGTAGATGTTTGAGAAGAGACAAGCATAGATAAGGATTACCCTGGACTTGCAAGAAGTGGTCCTCCCTAGAGAGCAATTGCAAATCTCCTGATTCATACAGCTGTGTGAAAAGTACCAAGAGAGTGAAAAATTCTACACTCTAGAGTCACTTGACAAAATGTCTGCCATGTTTATAGAAAAATATATTCAGTCTCCACTGCCAAAATTATGGGCACATGAATTCTACTGTGAAACTTGAGTCGGTGAATGGAGACAAACAAGATGTAAAGACAATGAATCACAACATAGTCCCACAGAACCAAGGCAATCTTTTCAATAATCTTTGCTTTGTTCATATTTTCAGCATAACATCTTCCTATATAAACCTATATATTCTGTTAGTTTGTGTGTTTTAGTTTTGTCAAAGTTGAGTGCCTAGCAAAGAAAACTGAAGAGGCATGACAAATAACTCTCTTACTAGACTTTCTAAGGGCAATTTACCACAAGAGTGTTGACATGTTAAAGACTGAAAAAAAGGATGAATTTACAAAAAGACATGCATCGTTCTGACTAGACAGTTGTTATTTAGTCTAATACTTGGTTAGATTAATAGTATTTCTATGACTTGGTTATAAGACTCAAATAGGCAGACATAATAAGCTATGAGCTAATTCAGAGTGGAAAGATTTAAATACTAATTGTTCCACATTCAAACTCAAGTAATTGGAAAAAAAGACTCGGAGACTCAAATCCTGAAGTCTTCACTGAAAAATATGTGTTCATAATTAAAAAGCATTTTCATCTAGAAATCTGTTCAATTCTAATTTGTTTATTATTTTAGAAAGCAATAGTGTCTGTCTCTAGATTGCAAAAGAAAACATAACATCATTGGTTGGGAACTTTGGGAAGCAGAGAAAGGACACATCACAAATGAGCCTATAAACTTTTACTTGATATTTTTCACCTGGTCTTGAAATATTTTTTAAAAATTTTGTTGATCCTTTGGAAATTTCACACCATGCATCACGATCCTTCTCCCGATTATTTGTTTACTTCTGTACCCAATTTTTATAGGGTTATTTGATTCCCTGGAGTCTAACTTCTTGAGTTCTTTGTATATATTAGATATTAGCCCTTTATCAGATGTAGGATTGGTAAAGATACTTTCCCAATCTGTTGATTGCTGTTTGGTTCTATTGACAGTATACTTTTCAGAAACTTTGCAATTTTATGAGGTCCCATTTGTCAATTCTTGATCTTAGACCATAAGACATTGGTGTTCTGTTCAATAAATATTCCCCTGTGCCAATATGATCAAGGTTCTTCCCTGCTTTCTCCTCTACAATCTTCATTGTTGTTTTTTTTTTTTTTTTTTTTTTTTGTAGAGGTCCTTGATCCACTTAGACTTAAGTTTTGTACTAGAAGATAAGAATGGGTCAATTTGCATTTTTCTACATGCTGACCTCCAGTTGATCCAACACCATTTGTTAAAAATGCTGTCTTTTTCCAGTGGATGTTAATAGCTCCTTTGTCAAATATCAAGTGACCATAGGTGAGTGGGTTCATTTCTGGGTCTTTAATTCTATTCCATTGAACTTCATGCCTGTCTCTGTACCAATACCATAAAATGTTTATCACTATTGCTCTGTAGAAGAGCTTGAGGTCAGGGATGTTGATTCCCCCAAAAGATCTTTTGTTGTGGAGAATAGATTTCACTATCCAGGATTTTTTGTTAATCCAAATGAATTTGCAGATTGCTCTTTCTAGCTCTACAAAGAATTGATTTGGAATTTTCATGGGGATTGCGTTGAATCCTTAGATTGCTTTTGGCAAGATGGCCATTTTTAATGTATTAATTCTGGCAATCCATGAGCATGGGAGATTGTTCTACCTTCTGAAATTTTCAATTTCTTTCTTCAGAGGCTTGAAGTTCTTGTCATACAAATCTTTCACTTGCTTGGTTAGAGGCATAACAAGGTTTGTAATATTATTTGTGACTATTATAAAGGGTGTCATTTCCCTAATTTCTTTCTCAGCTTGTTTATCCTTTGAGTAAAGGAAGACTATTGATTTGTTTGAGTTAATTTTATATCCAGCCACTTTGCTGAAGTTATTTATCAGCTTTAGGATTTCTCTGTTCAAAATTTTGGGGTCACATTAATATACAATCATATTATATGCCAATAGTTATATTTTGACATCTTTCTTTACAATTTGTATACATTTATCCTCCTTTTGTTATCTAATTACTCTAGCTAGAACTTCAAGTACTATATTGAATAGATAGGGAGAGAGTGGGCAGCTTTTTCTGGTTCCCAATTTTAGTGGGATTGCTACAAATTTTTCTCCATTTATTTTGATGTTGGGTACTGGTTTGCTGTATATTTCCTTTACTATGTTTAGGTATGAGCCTTGAATTACTGACCTCTCCAATACTTTTAACATGTAGGGGGGCTGAATATTGTCAAATATTTTTCAGCATTTAAAGAAATGTTCAAGTGTTTTTTTTTTTCCTGGAGTTTTTGGATAACATTGATGGATTTCTTTATATTGAGCCATCCCTGCATCACTAGGATGAAGCCTACTTGATCATGGTGAATGATCATTTTGATGTATTCTTGTATTCATTTGGCAAGAATTTTATTAATCATTTTTGGATCAATGTTCCTAAGGGAAGTTGATCTGAAGTTCTCTTTGATCATTGTTTCGTATAGGTATAAACATAATTGTGGCTTCAGAGAACTAATTGGGTAGTGTTCCTTTTGTTTCTATTTTGTGGAATAGTTTGAAGAGTATTGATATTAGATCTTCTTTGAAGGTCTGATAGAATTCTTCACTAAACCCATCTCATCCTGGGTGCTTTTTTGATTGGGGGCCTATTAATGATTGTTTCCATTTCTTCAGAGGTTTTGGAACAATTTAAATTATTTATCTGATCCTGTTTTAATGTTGGCACCTGGTGTCTAGAAAATTATCCATTTCATCCAGATTCTCCAATTTTGTTGATTATAAGCTTTTGTGGCAGAATCTGATGTTTTTTTGGATTTCCACAGTTTCTGTTGTTACATCTCCCTTTTCATTTCTGATTTTATTAACTTTGGTACTGTCTCTGTCCTGTAGTTAGTCTGGTTTATCTATCTTGTTGATTTTCTCAGAGTCAGATCGTGGTTGTTTTGATTCTTTTTATATCTCTTTTTGCTTCTATTTGGATGATTTCAGGCCTGAATTCGATTATTTCCTGCCATCTACTCCTCTTGGGTGTATTTGCTTCTTTTTGTTCTAGAGCTTCAAGGTTGCTGTCAATCTACTAGTGTAAGATCACTTCATCTTCTTTTGGAGGCGCTAAGAGCTATGAGTGTTCCTCTTAGCACTTCTTTCATTGTGTCCCATAAATTTTGGTATGATGTGTCTTCATTTTCATTCTTTATTTCTTCTTTGACTAAGTTATCATTGAGTAGAACATTGTTTAGATTCCATGTGTATGTGTGTTTTCCATTGTTTTTGTTGGAACTTAAGAGCAGAGATAGATTGTAGTGATCTGATAGTGTGCATGGAACTATGTCAATATTCCTGTATCTGTTGAGGCCTGTTTTGTGACCAATTATATGCTCAATTTTGGTGAAGGTATGATGGGGTGCTGAGAAGAAGGTATATTCTTTTGTTTTAGGATGAAATGTTCCATAAATATCTGCTAGTCTCTGTTTAGTTTCTGTGTCCATGATTTTTCCATTGTTGAGTGTGGGGTGTTGAAGTTTCCCATTATTATTGTGTGGGGGTATGAAGTGTGCTTTGAGCTTTAGTAAAGTTGCTTTTATGAATATGGGTACCCTTGCTTTTGGAGCATAGATGTTCAGAATTGAGAGTTCATCTAGATAGATTTTTCCTTTTACCAGTATGAACTGTCCTTCCTTAATTTTTTTGACAACTTTTGATTGAAAGTCAATTTTATTCGATATAAGAATGGCTATCCCAGCTTGTTTTTTTGGGAACATTTGCTTGGATAATTGTTTTCCACCCATTTACTCTGAGGTAGTAATTCTCTTTGTCACTGAGGTAGGATTCTTGTATGCAGCAAAATGTTGGACAATGTTTTCTTATTCAGTCTGTTAGTCTACACCTTTTAATTGGGGAATTGAGTCCATTGATGCTAAGAGATATTAAGGAAAAAAGTGCTTGCTACTTCCTCTTAATTTTGTTGTTAGAGGTATAATTATTTTTGTGTGGCTATCTCCTTTTGAGTTTACATTCATGCTTTTTCTAAGGTGTAATTTCCCTCCTGGTGTTGGTATTTTCTTCCTATTGTCCTTTGTAGAGCTGTGTTTGTAGAAAGATATTGTGCAAATTTGGTTTTGTCCTTGAATATCTTGTTTTCTCCATCTATGGTAATTGAGAGTTTTGCTATCCTGGGCTGGCATTTATGTTCCCTTAGGGTCTGTATGACATCTGCCCAGGATCTTCTAGCTTTCAGAATTTCTGGTGAGAAGTCTGGTGTAATTCTGATAGGTCTGCTTTTATATGTTACTTGACCTTTATTGCTCTTAATATTCTTTCTTTGTTAATACATTTGGTGTTCTGATTATTACGTGCTGAGAGGACTTTCTGTTCTAGTCCAGTTTGTTTGGAGTTCTGTAGGCTTCTTGTATGTTCGTGGGCATCTCTTTTTTTTGGGTTAGGGAAGTTTTCTAGCATAATTTTGTTGAAAACATTTACTGGCCCTTTAAGTTGTAAATCTTCGTTCTCTTCTATACCATATAATCCTTAGATTTTGTCTTCTCATTGTGTCCTGGATCTCCAGGGTGTTTTGGGTCAGGAGATTTTTGCATTTTGCATTTTCTTTGACTGTTGAGTCAATGCTTTCTACAGTATCTACAGCACCTGTGATTCTTTCTTCTATCTCTTGTATTCTGTTGTCGATGTTTGCATCTATGACTCCTTTACTAGGTTTTCCATTTCCATGTTTGCCTCTATTTGTGTTTTCTTTATTATTTCTACTTCCACTTAAGTCTTGGATCACTTTATTCAATTCCTTCACCTGTTTACCTGTGTTTTCCTGCTTTTCTTCTAGTGAGTTATTGATATCCTCTTTAAAGGACTCTATTACCTTCATGAGATAGGATTTTAGGTCAGCTTCCTGATTTTCAAGTGTGTGTTGTTTCAAGGGCTTGCTGTGGTAGGAGAACTGGGTTTTGATGATGGCCAAGTATATTGGCTTCTATTGCTTATGGTCTTGTGCTTGCCTTTCGCAATCTGGATATCCATGTTTGTTGGTCTGGGTGATTGTCTGGAGTCTGCCTCCTTTAATCCTGGGTTGCTTCAGGTCTCCTGGTAGGCCTGCAGGCCTGGCTAGAGCAAACCACTTGTGGGCCCTTCCGACAGGAGGAGGGCCTCTTCACAGGGGCAGAATGGCTGCTGATTTGTTGCCCTGCTTGAAGTAGATCTCCTTGGAGGCCTTCAGCCTATTGGGTCAACTGCTCTGAGTGTAGTGGGTTTTCAGCTGCTCTGAGGGCAGCAGGTTCTTCAGGATGGATCAGGATATGGTGTCTTCACTGGAGAAAGGAACTGGGCGGCAACTATAATTGACTTTTAAATGTTCATTCAGGTTCTGTGAGTAAACAAATAAAATGTCTCTATTGCTAAATCTTCTAGTCATGATAACATTTGTTCTACAATATGGATGATTTTAGTTTTTTACCTTGAGAAATTTTAAGGTATTATTAATATTTTTGAATCAGATTATACACAGACCTATATTTCCACTTATCTTTAGCAGATACATAGAGGAATATTTGGGAGCCTTAATGTCAGATATAAAATGAAATCTACTATAGTTTATTAAGTTTAGATTTCCTTATGTAGAAGTGTCAATATTTTGTTGTGTACATTCTATTTTCAGTCATTGTATTCTTATTTTAATATTTTGTTTTTCTTTCTGGTATGAGGGAGAGACCATACCTCATAGTATGTATGTGGATGCATTGCTTATATTTTGTTCACAGATCTCCCTTTAGTTTTCATCTTTTAAAAATTTTTTTCTCTGGGTCATTTTTTACTTACTATGAACATAACTTTGTTGCATAACATAACTTTCCACAATATTGACTAAATGTGACTACTGCTATTAAATAAATGTCTTTCATCTTGATGTAGCATTCAATTTTAAGTCAATGTCTCAATTATTTATTTGTATATAAATGTTAAAGTACTATTTCAATAGCTAAAATAGGTAAGCTAGCAAGCTGTCCTTTCTCAGAGTAATACATATAGACTATATTGTTTGAATACATAATAAACTATTTTTCAGCATTAATTATCAGTGAACTGGGACACTTGAGAATAAAAGGCATTATTATGTTAATTAAAGTAGCATATATATATTACATTGGTAAATGGCCAAGTCATTGTGGTTAGTAGCAACTACATCTACAGTATAGATATATTTACCCAGAAAACTCTTATTTAATTATTGGCACCAGTTGCTCCCACAGCTTGGTTAGGAGATCTAGATTCTCTAACACACAGGTCTCTGCACAAATTCTTAACCTGACTAAGTTCCTCATCTTTACTTGGATTATCTCTGAATGTTCACATTAATTCTTGGAACCAATGATGCAAAGCTGGATTTCAACAACAGCAGAAACATCAGAAAATCTACATATTCATGGAAATTGAACAACACTCTACTTAATGATCTCTGGGTCAAGGAAAGAAATTAAAGACTTTCACAATTGATGAAAATTCAATGAAAATGGGAAGAACAATGAAGTTGGCCACCAGGATGCCCCAGGACTCCCAGGGACTAAACCATCAATCAAGGGGTACAAATGGTTCCAGCCAAACATGTGGCAGAGGAATGCCTTGCAGGGCATCAGTGGGAGGAGAGGTCCTTGGTCTTGGGAAGGCTCAATAGATGCCCCAACAAAGGGAAATTGGGTGGGGGGGGACAGAGTCGGTCAGGTGGAGGGGCATATATTTGGAGGCAGTGGATGGGAGGAGGGGTTGAGTGTTTGCAGGGAGGGGGGGAAACCAGGAAAGGTTTCAGCATTTGAAACGTAAATGAAGATTATATTCAATAAAAAAATGAAGAAAAGAAAAGAAAATGAAATGAAACCACAAAATATCCAAATTTCTGGGACAAAATGAAAGCAATGCTAAGAGGAAAATTAATAGCACTAAGTGCCTCCATAAAGAAATTAGAAAGTTGGCATAACAGCAATTTAAAAGTACACCAGAAAGCTCTAGAAAAAAGAAGCAAGCTCATGAAAGAGGAATAGAAGGTAGGGAATAATCAAAATTGGGAATGAAATCAATCAGTTAGAAACAAAAAAACAAAGAAAATAATAAAAGAATCAATGAAATCAAGAGCTTTTTTTGAGAAAAACACCAAGGTAGACAAATCTTAAGCCAACCTAACTGAGAAAGAGAGAGAGAGAGAGAGAAAGAGAGAGAGAGAGAGAGAGAGAGAGAGAGAGAGAGAGAGAGAGAGAGAGAATTCAAATAAACAAAATTAGAAATAAAAAGGGATACATAACCACAGTCACTGAGGAAATTCAAAGAATCATTAGGTCTTACTTAAGAAAATCAAACCTTGAAGAAATTGATGATTTTCTAGACAGATAACACCTACCAAGTTTAAATCAATATCAGATCAACTATTTCAACAGCCCTACGCTTCCTAAAGAAATGTAAGCAATCATTAAAAATTTAAAAAAAACAAAAGTCCAGGGCAAGATGGTTTTAATACAGAATTGAACCAGACTTTCAAAGAAGGGCTAATACCAATACTCCTCAAACTATTTCACAAAACAGAAGCAAAAGAAACACTGCCAAACTCATTCTATGACACTAAAATTACCCTGATACATAAAATATACAAAGACTCAACAAAGAAAGTGTACAGCAGTCCAATTTTTTTTTATGAACATTGATGAAAAAATACTCAATAAATACTCAGAAACTGAATCCAGGAGCACATCAAAATCATCATGATCAAATAGGCTTCATTCCTGGAAAGCAGGGAGGGTTCCAGAAACAATTATCCATCAAGGCAATTAACCACATAAACAAACTGAAAGAAAAAAAAAACCATATGATCAAATTATTAGATGCTGAAAAACCTTTGACAAACATCCAGCACTCCTTCATGTTAAAAATATTAGACAGATCAGATATACAAGGCACATACTTAAACATAATCCAAGTAATATATACAGCAACTCTTTTGCCAACATCAAGCTAAATGGAGAGAAACTTAAATGAGTTCCACTAAATTCAGGGAAAAAAACAAGCCTTCCCACTCTCTCCCTATGAATTCAATATAGTACTTGAAAGTCTAGCTAGAACAATAAGATAACTAATGGAGATCAAGGGAATTTAAATCAGAAACAAAGTCAAAATATCAAAAATGAAGATGGAATGATAGTATACATAAATGACCTTAAAAAAACTACCAGTGAACTCCTAATAGCTGAAAAACACCTTCAGCAAACTGGCTGGATACAAAATTAAGTCAAAGAAACCAGTAACCCTCCTTTAGCCTAATAATAAACTAGACAAAAAATTAGGAAAACAGCACCCTTTATAATAACCACAAATTATATAAAATATCTTGGAGTAACACTCACCAAGAAAGTGAAAGATAAGTATGACAAGAACTTCAAGTCCATGAAGAAATAAATTGAAGAAAAAATCAGAAGACAGATCCCCCATGCTAATGGATAGGCAAATAAATAAATAAATAAATAAATAAATAAATAAATAAATAAAGTAGATGGCTAACTTGCCAAAAACAATCTACAGATTCAATGCAATCCTCACCAAAACTCCACCACAATTTTTAATAAAACTTAACGGAGCAATTCTCAACTTCATATAAAAAAAATAAATAAATAAAAACCAAGTTAGCCCACACAGTCCTTAACAATAAAAAACTTTGGGAGAAATTATCATCCCTGATTTCAAGCTGTACTACATAGCAATAATGCTAAAACCTGCATGGTATTAGTATAGAAACAGACACACTGATCAATGAAATGTAATAAAAAAAAAATCTCAGAAATAAACCTGCACACTTATGGACACTTGATTTTGGACAAAAAAGACAAAACTGGACAATGGAAAAAGAGCATCTTCATCAAATCGTGCTGTTCTAACTGGATGTCTGCATGTAGAAGAATGAAAATAAGTCCATATTCATCACACTGCACAAAACCCAAGTGCAAATGGATCAAGAAACTCAACATAAAAACAGATACACTAAAACTCATAGAAGAGAAAGTAGGAAATATTCTTGAACAAATTTGTACAGGAGGCTATTTCCTGAATAGAACACCAGTGGCTCAGGCTCTAAGATCAAGATTTGATAAATGAGACCTCATGAAACTGAAAAATCTCATGTAAGGCAAAGAATACTCTCAATAGGACAAAATGACAACCTACAGACTGGGAAAGAATCTTCATCAACCTTATATCTGACAGAGCGCCAATATCTAGCATTCCTTTTTTTTTTTTAATTTAATTTTATTTTATTTTTTTAATTTACATTCCAAATCACTTCCCCTTTCCCGTTTCCTCCCTCCCCGAAAGTCCCATAAGCCCCCTTCCCTCCCTCTTTTCTCCGTTCAACCCCCTCTCATTACTCTGTCCTGGCGTTCCCCTACATCCAGTCTTTCCAGGACCAGGGGTCTCTCCTTCCATCTTTTTAGAAATCTATTGATATGCTGATTGTGTCTAGGGTATTCTGAGATTCTGGGTCAATATCCCCTTATCAGTGACTTCATACCATGTGTGATCTTTTGTGATTGGGTTACCTCACTAAGGATGATATTTTCAAGTTCTGACCATTTGCCTAGGAATTTCGTGAATTCATTGTTTTTAATTGCAGAGTGTAAACTCCAGAGAGGCAAGTAACCCTATTAAAAAATGGGGTACAGAGCTCCACAAAGAGTTCTCACCTGAAGAATATCTAATGGCTGAGAAGCACCTAAAGAGATGTTCATCATCCTTAGTCATTAGGGAAATGCAAATCAAAACAACCCTGAGATTCCATCTCACACCAGTCAGGATGGCTAAGATCAAAAACACAGGAGACAGCAGTTGTTGGCGAGGATGTGGAGAAAGAGGAACACTCCTCCACTGCTGGTGGAATTGCAGGCTGGTACAACCACTCTGGAAAGCAGTCTGGCGGCTCCTCAGAAAACTGGGCATGACACTTCCGGAGGATCCGGCTATACCACTCCTGGGCATATACCCAGAGACTTTACCTGCATGCAATAAGGACACATGCTCCACTATATTCATAGCAGCCTTATTTATAATAGCCAGAAGCTGGAAAGAACCCAGATGTCCCTCAACGGAGGAATGGATTCAGAAGATGTGGTATATTCCTTTTTTTTTTTTTTAATTTTATTTTCTAAGTTTTTTTTTTTTAACATTCCAAATTATTTCCCCTTTCCCGTTTCCTTCCTCCCCGAAAGTCCCATAAGTCCCCTTCCCTCCCTCTTTTCCCCATTCAACTCCCTCTTGTTTCTCTGTCCTGGCCTTCCTCTACATCCAGTCTTTCCAGGACCAGGGGTCTCTCCTTCCATCTTCTTAGAAATCTATTGATATGCGAATTGTGTCTAGGGTATTCCGAGGTTCTGGGTTAATATTCCCTTATCAGTGACTGCATACCATGTGTGTTCTTTTGTGATTTGTTTACCTCACTAAGGATGATATTTTCAAGTTCTGACCATTTGCCTAGGAATTTCGTGAATTCATTGTTTTTAATTGCAGAGTAGTATTCCATTGTGTAAATATACCACATCTTCTGAATCCATTCCTCCGTTGAGGGACATCTGGGTTCTTTCCAGCTTCTGGCTATCCAGCATTCCTAAAGAACAGCAATTACCCAAATCACCCAATTAAACTTAGAAGAAAGGAGCCTGATATAGCTATCTCCTGGGAGGCTCTGCCAGAGTCTGACAAATACAGAGGCAGATGCTTGAAGCCAACCATTGGACTGAACACAGGGAACCCAATGGAGGAGTTAGAAAAAGAAATAAATGAGCTGAAGGAATTTTCAGCTCCATAAGAAGAACAATATCAATCAACTAGGCCACCCAGAGCTCCCAGTGACTTAATCACCCACCAAAGAGTACACATGGAGGGACCCAGGTCTCCAGCTACATATGTAGCAGAGGATGGCCTTCTCTGTCATCAATGGGAGGAGAGGCACTTGGTTCTGTGAAGGCTCTATGCCCCAGTGTAGGGGAATGCCAGGACAGGGAGGAGGGAGGGAGTTGGTGAGGGAACACACTCATAGAAGCAGGGAGAAGGGGATGGGCTAGGGGGATTACAGGGGCATTGAATGGGAAAGGGGATAACATTTAAAATGTAAATAAAGAAAATATCCAATTTAAAAAGGGGGGAAGGAACAAAGAAAAAATGGGGCACAGATCTAAATAGAGAATTTTCTACAGAGGAATCTCCAATGTCTGTGAAGCACTTAAATGTTCAAAGTCCTTAGTCATCTCAGAAATGCAAATCAAAACAACTCTGAGATTCAGTCTTGCACCCATAAGAATGGCTAAGATTAGAAACTCAAGAGAGCACATGCTGGTGAGGAGGATGTGGAGCAAAGGGAATACTTCCTCATTGCTAATGGGAGTGCAGACTTCTACAGCCACTTAGGAAATCAATTTAGCACTTTCTCAGAAAACTAAGAAGAGTTCTACCTTAAGATCCAGCTATACGACTCCTGGGCAAATACCCAAAAGATGTTCCACTATCCCACAAAGTCACTTGCTCAACGGTGTTCATAGAAGCTATATTTGTAATATCCAAAAATGGAAACAGCCTAGATATCCTTCAACTGAAGAAAATATGGGAACTCTACACAATGCAATACTATTCAGCTTTTAAAACCAAAGAAATAATGACATTTCCAGGCAATTGGATGGATATTGAGAATATTATCATGTGTGAATTAGCCCAGTACCCAAAGGACATACAATGTATGTATTTACTTACAAGTTATTATTAGCCATTAAAATACAGGATACCCATGGTACAATCCACAGACCCAAAGAAGATAAACAAGAAGGAAGGCACAAGTAAGGATACTTGAATCTCACTTAGAAGTGGGGAATAAAATAGTCATAAGAGGAAGGAAAGAACCATGAGGGAGAGGCAATGGGGAAGGGAATGGGGTGATTTGAGATCAGATGTGGGGAGGGACAGGAGGGATGGCCAGATGGCCATAAGAATGAAATGAAATCTGTAACTGACAGTGGTGGGGATATAGGGGGAATCTTCAGGATAAGACAGAGACCTAGGATAAGGGAAGCACCCAAGAATTAATAGGGATGTCCTTAGCTGTGACTCACAGAATTGGTGATATGAAACCTGAAGAGGCCACCTTCTGTAATCATGTAGGAACCACAGTGGAAAGATAGGGACACAAACCCACTCAAAAAAGTTTCAACCCAAAATTTATGTTATTTACAAGAAATATAGGGGTGGGATATGGAGGAAATCATGCCCCTCTTCCCATGGGAAAGCACCAATTCCTGACACTACTAATGATACTCTGTTATGCCTGCAGACAGGAGTCTATCATGTCTGTCCTCAGAGAAGATCCACTCTGTACCTGACTCAGACAGATGCAGTATATTCTAAGTGAATATACTGAATTTCTGGTTACAATGTCCCTTAGAAAATAAAATCTACACATTTATTTTAAAGACATATAAAATAATGCTCCCATGTCTACATAGAAAGATAAAATAGCATATGGATAAACATCTAAGCATTTAAAAATCTAAATGTGAATTCAACAAACACACATACTTCATTTAATGAAAGCAACAAAAACGAAAATGAAAGAATTGATGAAAATAAGTTAAAATCATCAAGACCCAGCTAGATTCATGAGGTGGAATTCTCCTGCTGCAGAGGAAACGGCATTGCAATTACAAGAAGGACTAGAAATTGGTGGCGTTGAAATCTAGTCAAAGCGCTCATCCAGCCAGATGAGTATAGCTAGAGCTCTCAGCTGCAAACAATTACTCATGGTCCTCAGCCCCTCCCTCCCTCTCTCACACACACAGAGTGCTCTGCTCCTCTCCAGTCAAGCAACACTTTGCCAGCTGGGCTGCCCCAGCAAGACAGTTTTTGATAGGATCTGTATCACTGTGTGAGGATCACGTGTACTTTGCAAGCAGTAATAAACTCCCAAATCCTCAGGCTCTACTCTGCTAATTTTAAGTGTAAAATCTGTCTCTGATCCACTGCCACTGAACCTGTCAGGGACCCCAGTGTCCAGTTTGGACACCAGATAGATTAGGAGCTTTGGAGACTGGCCTGGCTTCTGTAATAACCAATTCAAATAGGTCTTTCCATTACTATGTACGAGGCTCTGACTTGACTTGCAAGAGATGGAGACTGGTTGTCCAACGGCAACCGACAAAGACAGTGGAGTCTGGGTCATCACAACATCACTGCTGGTTTCTGAAATTATAATACAATAGTGTAAAGTCATGTACAAACTTCCTGAACAATCTTTGCCAAATCCTTTCAAGTAAGGTATTCCTTACATTTTTATTCCCTTCAAGAAGGATCCTGGTAATTTTTGAGATTTGAAAATATTATACATCAAATGCTTTTTCAAAAAACAGTGATTTGAAGGTTCTAAATGTCAGAGTCTATACCACTCCATCTAATCTATTTCAGATTATTGATCTTAGTACAGCTACTATCCCATCTGAATTTCTCATTAGGGTTTAACAACACCTCACATTCCCATCCTGCAGTTGTGACCTGCCCCATCACAAATGAACATAGATACCCAGAAATTCCCCTCCATTGCCATAGTCCTCCATTACCTCCCTCCCTCCTTACTCTGAATCCAGAGCATAAGCAGAAACAGGAACTGTGCAGAATTCATCATTTCTGAGGAGATGAACTTAATAGAGTGATCAGTGAAGGCAAAAGGACAGTTGAGATTTTATCTCAGGCCAGCAGGGCAAGGACATGCCTAGGGAGCAAATATGCAAATATTGTGGTCTATATAACAGTGTACATAGAGGGGACAGTTATGTGGGCTTCTCAAATGTGAAAAATAACTCAAACAGTGAAAGTAACAAAAGAAAATGTGGTTTTTGAAGGAAGGATAGCAGGATGTTAAAGGACTATTAATGCAGTTCAAATCACTTATAAATATGGATCAACAAATAAGTCTTTTTGTATAGTTTGAAATTTACTAAAATTTTGTCTAAATACACATGACCAAATTACAGAGAAGGAGTGAGGAATGTAATTGAGACACACAGGTAGTTATCATCAGGGATGAAATGAGCTCCCAGAACTTTGTGTTCATAGTCTCTAGTACATTGCAAGAATACAAGACAGAAGGAAATCATTCAGCACTCTCTTCAACTTATTGACTCCATTCTAATTCTTTATTAGACAATATACTTTTAATTAAAATCAAGAGAGCACACTTAAAGGATGAATGTGATTCAAACACATATATACTATAAGCATTACCATACTATATGTTCAAAGATATGTTCAGCTCCTTTCTATAACTCCTCCATTGGGGACGCCATGCTCAGCCCAATGGTTGGCTCTGAGCATCCATTTCTGTATTTTTCAGGCTCTGACAGAGCCTCTCAGGAGATAGCTATATCAGGCTCCTGTCAGCAAGCACTTCATGGCATCTGATGTACTATCAGAGTTTGTTGTCTGTATGTGGGGAAACTAGAGCACTTGTAAAGTATAATATGGGGAAATTCTTTTTAGCCCCAGGGTTTGAGATAAGTTAGTACACCACAAAATTGATGATGTGGCAAATCCTGTTCATCTAGAAGTGAGCATCTGGGCTTATTTAGCTAAATGTGCACATAAACTACAAGCATAGTTGAACCTGAGAAATGCTCACAACCTCTTAAATGTCCAAGCAGAGGCAGACGGGCAGCTCACCCCACACTTCTGCTTTCCTTGGTTGGTTTATGTTGTGATCTGTATTACCAAAGGTGGGAAATCATAACTCTGGTGATAGTGATAAGTTCCACAATCTTTGATTCCAGGATGTTTATGCTGAGGGTAAAACCTGTCTGAGTTGCTACCACTGAACCTTGGGAGGATTCCAGTGATAAGATCAGTACCATACTTGAGAAGTGTCTGGCTTGGTTTTATTGGTACTGGTGCACACACTGTCCTCATAGGATGGCAGTTGATGGTGACTCTTTTCCCTGGAGTCATACACAGGCCATCTGAAGACGAGATCATCACAGTGTCATTTCTGGAGGCTGAAGTCATATGAAACATAACTTACAATATTACCATGTACATACAAAGCATCTCTAAGACACTTAGAAAAGCAGAAAGATTTTCAATTTCATATCTCAACAGTAATAATAACATCTGATGCAGAGATACAAAATGAAGAAAAGTATTTAAATATTTAAGTAATATTTCTTCATTTCTAATAGTCTGACTGGAAATACAAAGGAGCATGAGTCCAACAAGCTGTGATAGTGGGAACATTTCCCTGTTTCACTGTGTATATGCCTATCATGAGACAGGACAAGATATACCATTATTATAATGGACTAAGCATCAGGTAGACTACTTGAAACAGGCACTTATGAAAATAATGTGAGTTTCAACTTGCTTTGAATACTGACACAGGACAACAGGCTCCTTGGTCCCTACATGAACATATTATGTCTCCCTCTGTTGTTCATCTAATAAAATGTTGAAATTTGAAAGAATGTGAATGATTTTTCATATGCAGAGTTAAACAATGAGCATAATCTGTTTCTTTGAATTGCTGAATTCATGTAGAAAGAGTAAAGTCTCATATCTTTGTTTTCAATCCAAAGCAATACTAACTCCTTTACTCTTTCTCAGACTTTACTGAAGAGTCTTTCATTGACTAACCAGAAAGCATCAATGCTAATGATAGGACAGTGAGACCATGCTAACTAGACACATGAAACCAGAAACTCCAATGATTTGCATGAAGGGTATTCAACCTTCCATTGTATGGAAGAGAAACTTTATAACCATCTATGTGTTTACCTACTGGGAAAGGTTTTTAGAGGACTGTGTATCAAAATGTTTCATTATCTTTTTAAATATGAAACCAAGTTTTGCATTTGCATTTCTTGCCACAGAGAATAAAGCAGATGATGGATAGTATTTTGTAAATGTTTATAAAATCCATCCCTCATACATAGTATCACTTGATTTGTCATGAAACCACCAACATTATGAGTCAGGCTATATCAGGAGAGGACTCTTCATCTTGATGTTTTCAAAACAAGATCTCTTGGGCCATAAACCTAGATGGAACAACTTTCCTTTTCTGGAGTGTTATTTTATTAGGTTACAATTCAAACATTGTCCTCCTTCCTAGTCTCCCCTACACAAACCCCACATCCCATCTCTCCCTCCCCTTTGCCTCTAAGAGGATCCTCCTCTACCCACACACCCATTCCTGCATCACCACCCTAGCTTCACTCTCTTCTGGGTCATCAAGCCTCTATAAGACCAAGGGCCTCCCCTTCCATTGATGCCAGTAAGGCAATCCTCTACTACCTATGTAGGTGGAGCCACGGATCTATCCATATATACTCTTTGGATAGGATTTTGTTCCTAAGATCTCTTGGGGGGAGGGGTATTGTTAGTTAACATTGTTGTTCTTCCTGTGGGGTTGCAATTCCCTACAACTCCTTTAGTCCTTTCCCTAACTCTTCCATTGGGGTCCCTAGGCTCAGTCCCATGGTGGCTGTGAGTATCAGCATCTGTATTAGTCAGTTGCTAGCAGTGCTTCTCAACTGACAGCTATACCAGGCTAGTGTCAGCAAGCACCTCTTGGCATCAACAATAGTGTCAGGATTTGGAGTCTGCAGATAGGATTTATCCCTAGGTGAGGCAGTCTCTGGATAGCCATTTCTTCATTCTCTGCTCCATTTTTTTTTTTGGTCACTGTGTTTTCTTTTTTGATGGATTGGTAGCCCCATCCCTCAGCTAGGGGCTGTGCCTAGCTACTGTAGGTGGTCTCTATAGGTAGTATCTCCCCTTTGTTGGCTATTTGGGCTACTGTTATCTCTGCTGGATCCTCAGAACGTCTCACTTCCCTGGCATCTGGGACTTTCTAATGACTACACCCACTTACCCACCCATCCCTGCTACATATTTCTATTCATTTCCTGACCCTCTGGACTTCTCCCCTGTATATTCCCATATCTGATCCTGTCGCCCCCTTATTCCCTCCCCCTCCTCTCTCCCTCCCAGGTTCATCCCTCTCTCTATGTCCTGTGATTATTTTGTTGCCACTTCAAAGTAGGATTGAAGTATCCACACTTTGGTTTTCCTTCTTGTTAAGCTTCATATAGTCTATGAGTTGAATTGTGGGTATTGTGAATTTTAGGGCTAATATCCATTTATCAGTGAGAACATACCATGTATGTCTTTTGTGTCTGAATTACCGCACTCAGGATAATATTTTCTAGTTCCATCCATTTGCCTGCAAATTTCATAACATCATTGTTTTTGATAGTCGTGCAGTACTCCATTATGTAAATGTATGACGTTTTCTGTATCAATTCTTACTTTGGGAGACATCTAGACTGTTTCTAGCTTCTGGTTATTATGAATAAGGCTGCTATTAACATAGTGGAGCCTGTGTAATGTGTAAAACTTGCAAAAATCTCACTGAAATGGATGATTTTCTACACAGTTATCACATACCAAAATTAAATCAAGAGCAAGTAAACAATCTAAATAGTCCCATAACCCTAAGGAAATAGAAGTAGTCCTGAAAACTTCCCAAGGGGGGGGAAGCCCACAAACAGAGGGTTTTAGTATTGAATTCTACCATACCTTCAATAACAATTTCTCAAAACAGAAACAGAAGGAGCAATATCTAATTGACTTTATGAAACCACAGTTACTCTGATAACTAAACCACACAAAGACCCAACAAAAAAAAAGACATAAGACTATTTTCACTTATAAATATCAATGAAAAAAGACTAAATAAAATCCCTGGAACACATCCAAACTATCATTCAAGACAATCAAGTGAGCTTCAACCCAAGAATGAAGGGAGAGTTCAATATACAAAAATCCATCAACATAAATCAGTGTATGAACAAACTCAAGAAAATATCACATGATCATCAGATTAGATGCTGAAAAAGTCTTTGACAAAAGTCAACACCCCTTCATGTTAAAAGTCTAGGAGAGATCAGAAATTCAAGACCCATACATAAACATGATAAAAGCAATATATAGTAAACCTGTAGCCAATATCAAATTAAGTAGAGTGATACTTAAAGCAATTTCACTAAATCAGCATCTTAGTCAGAGTTTCTATTCCCACAATCTTTACATATTAAAAATTCAATTCCTTTCAAAGGTCCAATATCTTTTTAAATTTAAAGTTTTTTAAAAAGAATCAAAGTCTCTTAACTGTGGGCTCCACTAAAATACCTTCTTCCTTCAAGAGGGAAAAATATCAGGGCCCAGTCACAATCAAAAGCAAAACTCAAACTCCAATGGATCAATGTCTGGGATCCAACTCATGATCTTCATGGCTCCTCCAAGGGCTTAAGACACTTCTCCAGCTCTGCCCTTTGTAGCACACAGCTTGTCTTCTAGGCTCCAGCTGCCTGTACTCCACTACTGCTGCTGTTCTTGGTGGTCATCTCATGGCACTGGCATCTACAAAATGCTGCTGTCTTCTGCTGTATCTAGGCTTCACCAATAGCCTCTCATAGGCTCTCTTCATGGTGCCAACCCTCAACTTCTATGCATGATCCCTTCAGTGCTGGGCCATCAATTGCAACTGAGGTTGCACCTTCACCAATGGCCTTCCATGGCCTCTCACAGTGCCGAGCCTCAGTTGTTCTTCATGACCCCTTCATGCCTTCAAAACCAGTACCACCTGGGTGAATCTTACACAGTACCAGTTCAGTCAAAGTACAACTGTGGCTATCTCTGGAACACAGCCTCTGTGCTCTCAGAAAACACTTCCTTGAAGATTTCACCTCAGTGATGCTGGTCTCTTCTTGATCATCACTAATTTCTTAGCTCCAGCTAACCAGCATCAATAGTCCCAGTAACACAAAGGTTTGCTTTAGTGGTTCTGGTATCTTGTTAATCACAGCTGATTCTTCAGGCCCAGCTAACCAAAACCACAAATTCTTCACAATCAAAACATGACCCTGATAATCATCTTTAATCTTCCCTCTGAAATTTCACAAGCCAGGCCTCCATCTTCTGCATTGTTCTCAACATTATCTTCCAAGCTCCTACAGAACATTCCACAGAGCTCTTAACAACGAGTGGATCATCTAGCCCAATGTTCCAAAGTCCCACAGTCCTCCCCAAAACATGGTCAGGTTTTCACTGGAATACCCCACTATGCTGGTACCAATTTGGTTTAGTCAGGTTTTCTACTCCTGCACAAACATCATGACCAAGAAGCAAGATGGTGAGGAAAGGGTTTACTCATCTTACATTTCTGTGTTGCTGTTCATTACAAAAGGAAGTCAGGACTGGAACACAGGCAGGTCAGGAAGCAGGAGTTGATGCAGAGGCCATGGAGGGATGTTCCTTACGGGCTTGCTTCTGCCTTGCTCAGTTTGCTCTTTTATAGAACCCAAGAATACCAGCTCAGGGATGGTACCACCCACAAGTAGCCCTCCTCCCCATCACAATTGAGAAAATGCTCCACAGCTGGATCTCATGGAGGCACTTCTCCAACTGAAGCTCCTTTCTCTGTGATAACTCCAGCCTGTGTCAAGTTGACATACAAAACCAGTCAGTACAATCAGGGACTAGACAAGGCTGCCCACTCTCTTCCTATCTAGTCATTATACTTGAAGTTCTACATGGAGGAATAAGACAGTGAAAGGAGATCAAGGGGATACAAATTGGAAGGGAAACACTCAAGTATCACTATTTGCTTATGACATAATACTATACATAAGACATCACAAAAAATTCTACTAGAGAACTGACACAGCTGATAAACAACTTCAGCAAAATGGCTGGATATTAATTCAAACAAATCAGTAGCTGTCCTTTATACAAATGATGAGTGGGTTGAGAAAGAATATAGGGTAACAACACCCTACACAATAGTCATAATAATAAAATATATCTTGGTGTGACTGTAACCACACAAGAAAAAGATCTGAATGACAAGAACTTCAAGTCTGTGAAGAAAGAAATAAAAGAAGACCCCAGAAAATGGAACAATCTCCCATGCTCATGGATTAGCAGGATTAACACAATAAAAATGGCTAGCTATCTTACCAAAGGCAATCTACAGATTCAATGCATTCCCCATCAAATTTCCAACACAATTTTGCTTGCATCTTTAAATAAACCAATTTGTTGAATTGGATAAAATATGAATATTGAACAAAGGAGTATGTATAGCTGACAGTTCTCAATCTAAAAGCCCCAAATCCAGATGTCATTTATCCTCCTCATTTCTGAATCCTGACCTAGAGCAATTCACATCTTCCCACATCCAGAAAGCTTTGTCCAATGGCTCAGCTTCTAAGACCCACAATTGATAAATGGGATCTCATGGAACTGAAAGCTTCTGTAAGGCAAAAGTCACTGTCAAAAGGACAAAACTGAAGCCTACAGATTGGGAGAAATATTTTCTCAAACCCAATATCCAGCAGAGGACTAATATCCAAAATATATAAAGAACATAAGAAGTTAGACTCCAAAAAACTAAATAACCCAATTAAAAAACAGAGTACATAGGCAAATAGATTTTTCAACAAAGGAATCTACAATACCCAAAAAGGATTTAGAGAAATATTTTAACATCCTACATCATCAGGGAAATGCAACTCAAAATGACTCTGAGATTCCACCTTACACAAGTAATTATAGGTAAAATCAAAAATTCAAGTGACTGAAGTGGAAATTTCTGCTTTCTTTAACACTTCAGTTGTGTCACATGATATTTTTTTGGATGCTGTCTTGTGAGTGTTCATGTAATATTTGGGTAAAACAGACACTTGAGAGGACATGATATTTAGAAAGAATATAAATAGAATTCCGAAAATAGTGAGTAAAGGATAATGCATTGATACACCATGAAGTTCTTTGCTGGTCTTCACTGGTCTTCTCTAGTCTTCCCTTGATAGAGAGAAAAGCATCAAAAAACTTCTCATGGTATTCCAGCTAATTCTAGCCACTTCCACTGACTCAACAGCACCTTTCTGTTTCTTCGGGATCATGCTGCTGGTACTGATTCGTATTTGGAGTTTCTTATTGTATAGTGCTGCTTGTATCCTGAAAACAAATGTAGAATCACCCTACTCAAGTTTGGTGTTTCTTATGGGACTAAATTGCTGATATCCTGACAATGGAAAATGGAATTGCCTGAATGAACTACTTCAAAACAGTTGTACTAACTCTTCTCTTATTAAACTTCTTTCTTTCCTACCTACAGTCATTGGGCTAGAAAGAGAGGTTGAAGTGGTTAAGAACCATGAATAAAGTAGGTTTTGAAAAATCTAAGCTTACAGGGAATAGTAAAGACTGGCCAGGATGTGAAGAAAGGGGAACACTCCTTGATTTCTGGTGGGATTGCAAACTTGTACAGCCACTCTGGAAATCAATCTGGTGGTTTCTCAGAAAATTGGAAATTTTTCTACCTGAAGAGCCATCTATACCAATCCTGGGTATATACCCAAAGATGCTTCATCATAATGCAAAGACATGTGCTCCACAATGTTCAAGCAGCTTTATTCATAATAGCCAGAAACTGGAAACAACTCAGTTGTCTCTCAACAACAACACAAAAATGGATACAGAAAATGTGCTTCATTTACACAATGGAATGCTATTCAGCTACTTTTAAAAGGACATCATGAATTTTGCAGCAAAGTGGATGGAACTGGAAACTATCATCCTCTATGAGGCAATCTAGGCCCAAAAGGACATGCATAGTATGTCCTCAGTCATAAGTGGATATTATCCAGAAAGTACAGAATACTCATGATACCCCCCCAAGACCCAATTAAAACTAATCAAGAAAGAAGGCCCAAGCAAAGATGCTTGAATCTCATTTAGAAGGGGTAACAAAATAGGAAAGAGTGAGGGAACTGGGTGGGAGAGAGAAGTGGGAAGGAGAAGAGGGGAACATAATCAGGAATAGGGAGAGATAAGAGAGTGTCCTAGAGGGCCAGGAGAATAAATGGAAATCTATGTAGGGTGGGAGGGACATTTGGAGGAATGTCAAGGATGGACCAGAACCTGGGAGGGGAATACTCCCAGGAGTCAATGCAGATGACTTTAGCTGAGATAACTAACAGTGGGAGCATGGAACTTGAAAAGGTATCCTCTGGTTGCCAGTCAAGACCTCATATGGAGAAAAAAGGACACTGAGAAACTCACAAAACTTTTCTTTCAAAATTGTTCCTGTTTAATAAAAATGCAAGAACAATGATGGAGCAGAGACTGAAGGAAAGGCATAATCTTTGTTGTATAGAATTCATTCACCCAAAATGTCTAACTCCAAAATGCTTCAGGGTATAATAAATACACAAGTGCATTTTCACTATCTTAAAATGGATGTTATTTTTAAATAAAGAAATGAGATTTTGTCTGCCTAGGCAAAATGAATGTAGACAGAGCAGCAGAATGACTCAGTTGATAGGACGAAATGAAACCACTGTGTCTGAAAGACAGTTAAAGCAGTCACTATAGTGAGAGTACTGTGCTCATCATGTTGTTTATATTAAATACATCTGCCTTTCTCATGTCACACATGAATCAATAAGGTATCTTTTATTTTTGGAAAATATCTCATTTAAGAAATTAAAGTGATTCTGGAAAGAAAAAAAAACAACAAAATAAACAAACAAACAGAAAAAAAATCCTAAGCCCTCAAAAGAGATAGAGGATTAAGCTGCAATTATATGACACTGAATATAATACAGTTATCTAAACAGTGACTTAACCTCTCACATATGCTACAGTCAATAAATGATTCCCAGGAGACCTGTATGTAAAAGATAATACATAATGTGTAGAGCATGAACTATGTGAGAGTCATGTTTCTAGATTTTATTTTTATTTTGATATAGTGTTTACAAATTAACTGTTCTTCTTTAGTTATATCTTACTCTATTTCTTCATCATAGTTAATTATTTACATATTTCCTTAATATAAGCATTTCTTCAATTTATGTCTAATTTGGTTTTTGGTTAAAAAAGATGCAAAATACAATTGCATTTGTTAAAATTCTAATATTTATATTGTTGTGTCCCATACTTTATATTTTAGATCATGTTTCTTCTGCTAAAAAGAATGAGGTATATTCTGAAACAAACATATAAAATATTAAAACATTTGTTTGAGTTTTTTGTTCATTAAGTCTTGCTCACTTGGTGTTGTTTCTTGATGATCAGTTAATAAAAGTGAAGTTCTAGTGACCCTTCTTTTATTGTATGAAAATTTTGCTTCATTGAGATCCTCAAATATTTTCTTTATTTATTACATATCTTTATGTATTCTACTTTCTGTTGTTATGGTATGTGCATGTGCATATCAATAGTATCCAGTAGCCCACAAAGAGTTGTTAAATTCACTGTTTTCTTGTAACAAGAAATAAAACATATCAGTTCTGTTTCCCAACTATTTTATAGAAAACTTCAAGTGATTCTATTGAAACACTGTCTCAATCTACTCTCCTAATTTCTTTCTGTTATTTGCATGACTTCATGTTGGATAAAAGTCTCACTATTAGTACAATTGATGACTTATGGTCCAGTCATTTTTAGTGTTTGTCACCCATGTTCATTTTGTTTTGGAGGATCTGTTGCTCATTAAATTAAGAAAGCATTACTTGGGTCATTCTCTCTTTCCATGTGCAGGGTGACCCCAACCTCTTGAAACAATAAATTCCTCTTGCTTTTTAGATCAATTCCTGACTCCAGGTTATTCACTCAGGAGGTCCCCAGTGAGCTAAAGCTCACAAGAGTCTTACATTTGGTGCATTGGTTGGGAATCTTACCTCCTATGGGGACAAACTGGAGCAGTGAATAGGAGGTCTTGAACAGGTACCTTTTTATGTCTGTCTTGTTGTTTGATAAAGTCTGAGTCTGTAAGCCTGTCTGAACTTTTGATTTGCTTGCAGGCATCTGGGAGTCTCAGAGAGCCTACCGTGTGTGGAGAGGTCATGTTCGGTGAAAAGACCTGCCTTAATATCAAGACTGTGGGGGGAAGGGGGAGGTGTATGTGAGGGGACTGGAGGATGCTTCAGGCCCCCCACCCCCTGAGGGGCCGAGAAGGCTCTGCTCTTTCTAGAAACAGCAAGACAGTAACAGCTGGAGCCTAGTCTTGCTAAAACCTGGTTTAATCTGGCTCCTGCCATATGGGCAAGAGCACCTGGTATCTGTAACTGGGAGCATGGAAGGGGCGAACTGTGTGTCGACTGTCTTTGTCTGTGTTCTTGGACCTGGATGCCTGACCGTGGAAGGGTCAAGCTGTCTGTGTGTTGATTGTTTTTCTCTGTGTTTGTTGGTATCTCGTTCTGTGTTCTTGGACTTAGACTGTCAACATTTTTTGGACATTGGACAGACTGAAAGGCAAGTTATTTACTCTCTGCTTCTCCAAATGACCCCACCGGTAAGGACCTTCGACTTGCAGGTGATCAAAGCAGTAGAGGCGAGAGTCTTTAGGCAAGAATCCCTCAGGCATCCAGACCAGGTGCCCTATATAGTTACCTGGAAAAATCTAGTGGAGTGCCTTACTCCCCCTGTATTTCCTTAAAGGAGTTATTTTTATACTCATTAAAGGCCGATATCATCTTTGAGAGATGGAATTTTAGGTCAGAATCTTGCTCTTCTGTGTGTTAGAGTATCCAGGGCTTTCTGTGGTAGAAGAACTAGACTATGATGGTACCTAAATTACATTGGCTTCTGTTGTTTATATACTTCAATTTGCCTTTATCCATCTGGTTATTTGTGCTGTTAACTGGCTGGGAGTCTCAGACTGGAGCAGGTCTCCTAGGATGCAGGTTAAGCTATGTGACCTGGATTAGAGCAGCCCTTCTGGGAAGCAGGCAGGGCTGCCACTTGCTAGGGTTGACCTCTTGTGTCACTGGTTAGAGCAGTTGTCCTTGGAGACTGGCAGGGCTATTGGGGGTGAGGGGGAGCCAGCACATGTCTCTGCCAAAAGTGCAGGTGGTAGATTAGACTGGAAGGGTAATGGGAGTAATTTCTTCATTAAAAAGCTAACGCTAAACCACAAACCAAAGAGTATACGTGGAGGGACCCATGGCTCCAGATGCATACGCAGCACAGGATGACCTTGTTGGACATCAAAGGGAGGAGAGGCCCTTGGTCCTGAGAAATCTAGGTATTCCAGTATAGGGGAATGCCCTGGAAGGGAAGCAGGAGTGGGTGGATTGGTGAGCAAAGGGAAGAGGGGAAATGTTAGGGGATTTTCGGGAAGGGGGGGAACCAGGAAAGGGGACAACATTTGAAATGTAAATAAAGAATATATCTAATAAAAAAATGAAAAAAGCTAATGATGATAAATGAATTGCATAAAATAGCCAACGTTCTATCAAGAAATAAGAGTAAAATTCCCCTTCCAAACAAAAACTATAATTACTAGAAATGTTCAAAAATGAAAGCAAAATAACCACTGTGAATTAAAAGGTAATTTATCTTGAAAATAAATTTTCATTAAATTCACAACATTTATAAATTGAAGGAAATATTAAAATATTCTCATTATATAAAAACATCAATCCTCAAACAAATGGGGACATAGGAAAAATTGCACAAAACAAGCAGAAATTACTAACATAAAAATAATATCATAATAACTGTGTACGTACTTGGAATAAAACATGCAGTCTATATTAAATGAAAAAAAATGGGAAAAAAGGAATCAGCTTCTTATCAGAAAAGAAACACTACTTTATTTTAAATAACATTTCATTATGCTACTCTATTTGGAATACGTTTAAACTTCTTATGGTATATATTTTCACATGATAAAAACTGCTAGCTCTTGCCTCTTGTTCTCTTGTCTCTTGCTCTTGATTCCCCTCTCTCCCATTCCCTTCACCCCTCTCTCTACATGGTAATGGCCAGCTTCTCCATTCTCTACTCTCTTCCCATCTCTGTCTTTCTCTGCCTCTACTATCCTCTTAGCTTCTCTCCCCATGCCATGAATAAACTCTATTCTATACTAAAAACAAGTGACATCTAAACACATTAGGGCATAGAAAACCTAAAAAAAGAGCAAACTCATTCTTTACTAAATTTAATATTTTCTTGTCTTAGACATTCTTAAGTTTAGCATTGAAATACTAGATCTTTTATTAAATGACAGAAGAACATGTACAGTTTATCAGTTGATCCTAAAATTGGTCTTTAACCAAGTTTTTAAAAATACATACAATAATGTTTAAAAATAAATTCTGTTTCAGAGGTAAAGGGAAGAGAATAGAGACTATAAATAGAAAATAAAATAATTATTATTTATTTTTCTGATGATACTCGATTAGAGTTGTAAAGCCTCCCAGTCTTGGTGTCTTACTCATCCCTACTCTCCCCTGTTCCCTACATTCATTCTGGAACCCATTCTTGGGGCCAGCCCACAGTAATTATGCCAGAACCACAAAGGATAACATAAAGACTTAAGAAACACTGAAAAAGAGTACTGGCAGGTTTTGTGCATCAACTTGACACAGGCTGGAGTTATCACAGCGAAAAGACCTTCAATTGGGGAAGTGCCTCCATGTGATCCAGCTGTGGGACATTCTCTCAATTAGGGATCAATGGGGAGAGGGCCCCTTGTGGGTGGTGCCATCCCTGGGCTGGTAGTCTTGGACTCTATAAGAGAGAAAGCTGAGCAAGCCAGGGGAAGCAAGAAAGTAAGAAACATCCTTCATGGCCTCTGTATCAGATCCTGCTTCTTGGCCTGCTTGAGTTCCAGTCTTGACTTCCTTTGGTGATGAACAGCAACCTGGAAGTGTAAACTGAATAAACCCTTTCCTCCCCATCTTGCTTCTTGGTCATGATGCTTGTGCAGGAATAGAAACTCTAGGACAAAAAGGAAGTAAAAGTAAATCTCTAAATGAGTATACTGAATTTGTGTTTACAATGTCCATTAGAACATAAAATCTACACATTTTTTAAAAGACATTTAAAGTAATGCTCCCAAGTCTACTTAGAAAGATGAAAAAGCATATGGATAATCTAAGCATTTAAAAATCTAAATGTGAATTCAACAAACACACACACTTCATTTAAAGAAAGCAACAAAAATAAAAATGAAAGAACTGATGAAAATAAGTTAAAAACATCAAAATTCAGCTAGATTAATGAGGTGAAATTCTCCTGCTACAGAGACAACACCATGGCTATTACAAGAAGTACTGAAAATTGGTGGCACTTGAAATCCAGTCAAACCTCTGATCCAGTCAGATGAGTATAGCTAGAGCTCTCAGCTGCAAACAATTACTCATGTTCCCCAGACCCTCCCTCTCCCTCTCACACAGACACACACATAGTGCTCTGCTTAAAGGATAAATGTGATTCAAATATGTGTATACTACAAGCATTACACAAACTAAATGGAGACAAACTTTAAGCAATCCCACTAAAATTAGGAACTAGACAAGGCCACCCTCTCTCTCCATATTTATTCAATATAGTACTTGAAATTCTAGCTAGAGAAATTAGACAAGAAAAGGAGGTCAAAGGGATAAAAATTGAAAAGGAAAATCAAATTATCACTATTTGTAGATGATATGATAGTATATTAAAGTGACCCAAAAAACTCCAGCAGAGAACTCCTACAGTTGATAAACAACTTCAGCAAAGTGACTGGATAAAAAAATTAACTCAAGCAAATCAGTAGTCTTCCTATACTCAAAGGATAAACAGGCTGAGAAAGAACTTAGGGAAATTACACTCTTCACAATAGCCACAAATAACAATCTATGTTGGCGTGACTCTAACCAAACAAGGGAAAGATCTGTATGGCAAGAACTTCAAATCTCTGAAGAAAGAAGTCAAAGGAGACCTCAGAAGATGGAAAGACCTGCCATGCTCAAGGAATGGCAGGATTAATATAGTAAAAATGGCTATCTTGCAAAAGCAATATACAGATTCATTTCAATCCCCATCAAAATCACAACTCAATTCTTCATAGAGTTAGAGAGAGCAATTCTCACATTCATCTGGAATAACAAAAACCCAGGATAGCTAAAGCTATTCTCAACAGTAAAAGAAATTCTGGGGGAATCAGTATCCCAGACCTCAAACAGTACTACAGAGCAATAGTTTTAAAAACTGCATGGCATTGCTACAGTGACAGGCAGGTAGATCAATGGAACAGAATTGAAGACTCAGAAATGAACCCACACACCTATGGCCACTTGATCTTTGACAAAGGAGCTACAATCATCCAGTGGAAAAAGGATAGCCTTTTCAACAAATGGTGCTGGTTCAACTGGAGGTGAGCATGCAGAAGAATGGATATCAATCCATTCTTATCTCCTTGTACTAAGCTCAAGTCCAAGTGGATCACAGACTTCAACATAAAACCAGAAACACTGAAACTGATAGAAAAGAAACTGGAGAAGATCCTTGAGCACATGAAACAGGGGTAAATTTCCAGAACAGAACACCAATAGCTTATGCTCTATGATCAAGAATTTACACAAAGGAATACTACTCTGCAATTAAAAACAATGAATTCACGAAATTCCTAGGCAAATGGTCAGAACTTGAAAATATCATCCTTAGTGAGGTAACCCAATCACAAAAGAACAACATGGTATGCAGTCACTGATAAGGGGATATTGACCCAGAATCTCGGAATACCCTAGACACAATCAGCATATCAATAGATTTCTAAAAAGATGGAAGGAGAGACCCCTGGTCCTGGAAAGACTGGATGTAGGGGAACGCCAGGACAGAGTAACGAGAGGGGGTTGAATGGAGAAAAGAGGGAGGGAAGGGGGCTTATGGGACTTTCGGGGAGGGAGGAAACGGGAAAGGGGAAGTGATTTGGAATGTAAATTAAAAAAATAAAATAAAATAAAATAAAAAAGAATTTACAAATGATACCTCATAAAATTACAAATTTTCTGTAAGGCAAAGGACACTGTCAAAAGGAACAAAACAGCAACCAACAAATTGGGACAAGATCTTTTACAACCCTACATAAGACAGAGGGCTAATATTCAATATATACAGAGAACTCAAGATGGTAGACTCCAAAGAGCCAAATAACACTATTAAAAAATGGGATACAGAGCTAAACAAAGAATTGTCACCTAAGGAATATCGAATGGCTGAGAAGCACCTAAAGAAATGTTCACCATTCGTAGTCATCAGGGAAATGCAAATCAAAACAACCCTGAGATTCAAGCTCACACCAGTCAGAATGGCTAAGATCAAACGCAGGAGAAAACAGGTGCTGGCTAGGATGTGGAGAAAGAGGAGCATTCCTCCACTGCTGGTGGGATTGCAAGCTGGTACAACCCTCTGGAAATCAGTCTGGAGGTTCCTCTGAAAACTGGGCATGATACTACCCATTATACCACTCATGGGCATATACCCAGAGGATTCTCCAGCATGTAACAAGGACACATGCTTAAATATGTTCATAGCAGCCTTATTTATAATAGCCAGAAGCTGGAAAGGACCCAGATGTCCCTCAATGGAAGAATGGATACACTAAATGTGTTATATTTACACTATGGAATACTACTCAGCTATTAAAAACAATGAATTCATGAAATTCTTCGGCAAGTGGGTGGAACTGGAGACTATCATCCTGAGTGAGGTGACCCAATCACAAAAGAACATACATGGTATGCAATCACTGATAAACAAATATTAGCCCAGAAGCTCGGAATTCCCAAGAAACAATTCACATATAAAATGATGCCCAAGAAGAAGGAAGGAGAGGCCCTGTTCCTGGAAGGCTCAATGCAACAGTGTAGGGGAATACCAGGATAGGGAAGTGGGAAGGGGTTGATTGGGGAACAGGGGTAGGAAAGAGGGCTTATGGGTCTTTTCTGGGTACTTATTGCATGAAGGGGAAGCCTCTGGGTATATGCCCAGGAGTGGTATAGCAGGATCCTCTGGGAGTGTCATGCCAGTTTTGTGAGGAAACACCAGACTGCTTTCCAGAGTGGTTGTACCAGCTTTCAATTCCACCAACAGTGGTGGAGTGTTCTTTTTTTCTCCACATCCTTGCCAACAACTGCTGTCTCCTGTGTTTTTGATCTTAACCATTCTGACTTGTATGAGATGGAATCTCAGGGTTGTTTTGATTTGCATTTCCATAATGACTAAGGATGTTGAACATCTCTTTAGGTGCTTCTCAGCCATTAGAAAATCTTCAGGTGAGAACTCTTTGTTTAGTTCTGTACCCCATTTTTTAATAGAGTTACTTGGCTCTCTGGAGTCTTATTTCCTCGTACTAAGCTCAAGTCCAAGTGGATCACAGACTTCAACATAAATCCAGACGCACTGAAACTGATAGAAAAGAAACTGAAGAAGATCCTTGAGCACATGTAACAGGGGTACATTTCCAGAACAGAACACCAATAGCTTCTTGAGTTCTTTGTATATATTGGATATTAGCCCTCTGTCAGAGGTAGGGTTGGTAAAGATCATTTCCCAGTTTGCTGGTGGTCGCATTGTCCTTTTGACAGTGTCCTTTGCCTTACAGAAACTTTGTAATTGTATGAGGTCACATTCGTCAATTTTTGATCTTAGAGCATAAGCTAATGGAGTTCTGCTCAGGAAATTTTCTCCTGTGCCCATATGTTCAAGGTTCTTCCCTAGTTTCCTTTCTATTAGTTTAAGTGTGTCTGGTTTTATGTGGAGGTCCTTGATCCACTTGGAATTGAGCTTAGTGCAAGGAGATAAGAATGGATCTATTTGCATTCTTCTGCATGTTGACCTCCAGTTGAACCAGCACCATTTGTTGAAAAGGCTATCTTTTTTCCACTGGATGGTTTTAGCTCCTTTGTCAAAGATCAAGTGACCATAGGAGTGTGGATTCATTTCTGGGTCTTCAATTCTGTTCCATTGATCTACATGTCTGTCACTGTACCAATATCATGCAGTTTTTAACACTATTGCTCTGTAGTACAGCTTGAGGTCCAGGATACTGATTCCCTCAGAAGTTCTTTTACTCTTGCGAATAGTTTTAGCTCTACTGGGTTTTCTGTTATTCCAGATGAATTTTTGAATTGCTCTTTCTAACTCTATGAAGAATTGCGTTGGGATTTTGATGGGGATTGCATTGAATCTGTATATTGCTTTTGGCAAGATGGTCATTTTTACTATATTAATCCTGCCAATCCATGAGTATGGAAGATTTTTCCATCTTCTGGTGTCTTCCTCAATATCTTTCTTCAGAGACTTGAAGTTCTTGTCATACAGCTCTTTCACTTGTTTGGTTAGAGTCACACCAAGATACTTTATATTGTTTGTGGCTATCATGAAGGGTTTCATTTCTCTTATTTCTTTCTCAGCCTGCTTTTCCTTTGAGTATAGTCAGGCTACTGACTTGCTTGAGTTGATTTTATATCCGGCCACTTTGCTGAAGCTGTTTATCAGCTGTAGGAGTTCTCTGGTGGAGTGCTTTGGGTTGCTTAAGTATACTATCATACAGTCTGCAAATAGTGATAGTTTGACTTCTTCCTTTCCAATTTGTATACCTTTGACCTCTTCCAACAAAGGACCCTGGTTTTCTCATTTGTAGAACTTGCTAAGACAAGAATGATAGTACCTGATTAAAAAGAAAATGTCTTGTCTATTACAATTATTTAATTTCCTTGTGAGAAATTTTACCACAAAGAAATTTTAGAACTCTTCTACATATAGCCTCAGAAAAAATACAATATATGAAGATGTAGAAAGAAGAAATTAATTTATCTCCAAAAGTTATTAACTAAATTTTCATTCCAATAACTACAGAGATGGAACAAGGTGATTTACCACTTCAACTGTAAGGAATTCAAGTAGGTACCATAGTGAAACATTACTTCACACTAATTATTAAGATGATAATGGAAAAATGACAAACACTGTAACTGTAGCTGTGGAGAAATTGTAAATATTTGAAATGTGATTGTGAATGGAAAGGATGTAGGGCCCATGGATAATATGGAACCAAATGGAGAGCACAGAAATATGATTGCTCTCTGACTGACCAATTCCACCCCTAGGTATGTACTCAGGAGAACTGAAGTCTGACAACACTGTAAAAATTTGCATACTACTGCTTACATTAGAATTATGCATAATAAACCAATGGGCTAAATATCCTTTTTGAATTTATGTATGAACAGAAAAATATTCCTGGAGTAATCCACAAAACAAATTATAGAAATATCAACATAAAACCATACCTTGTTTAATTATATCAATATTTTTTCTAACGTATCATGAGACAAATTTGTCATTGTGTAGATACCACAAAAGAAACTTATATAAGCCTAGATTATAAAGGCCTCTACCCAGTTAGGCTTCTTTTATATGTCATTCTTCCTAAGTAAATGGTCTGGAGACAAAATATTGGCTATTGGACTCAGTACTAACACAATGGTAGGTAATTACAGATTTAACAATGTCTAATTAATCAATTGATACAGTATGAAAAGTATAATATAATACACCTGTAGAGTGTACATGTTATAAATGGAGATTGTAGAGTAACAGTTCCTTTGAGGAAAACAAGTGTTACAGGAGACTAAAAATGACGGTTACTTCCATCACAGTCTACTACAGAGCCAAAGTTCTGTGTGTATGACCTGCCCCAGAGCTTATATTTACGATAGTAAATAACCTGCAGCTTTGGGATTTTCCCAATGGAAATATACCTCAGCTCATATCTGGCTTATCACCCACCACTAACTCACATGATGCAGCATCCCAGTGTAAGTTACAGGCTGGGTGTGTAAACAAATGACTCCCACATGTACATGCCATGTTCTCTTTACTACCTTTAACCAGAGTCTTCAAACTCTTCATTTTCTTTGAGACTGACTTGATTTTGTATTATTTTTTTTATTAATTTCAGTTCTATTGAATAAGACACACATTTCTACACTGTCCAAATTTGACATACTTAGCTTTTTCTTTGCAACTCCAATTTTGGAATTCACATAATAGCCATTTGATTTCAATATGCTCTGAGTAATACAGTCCTAAATCTTGATACTAGGCTTGATTTTGAGAAGTTTTGCAAAAGTTTATCCTGAAAAGTGAAAAGCAATATAGACAGAATTTTCTTCTATTGAAAATTTCTTCGTTGAAGACAGGATAATCCTCCAAACTGGCAATGACAGATTGTTAAGAGAATATGAAACTCAGATATGTACAGAGGAGAAGTTTGGTTTTGTTTGGTTTCACATTTGCAATATTTTTAAAGAAAACCAGAATAGCCATGGTATACCCCACAGACTCAAAGAAGATAAACAAGAAGGAAGGCCCAAGTGAGGATGCTTGAATATTACTTTAGAGGGAATAAAATAGTCACAAGTGGGTGAGACCTCTGGGTCTGAGAGTAGCTGGGTCAAATGTGGTAACTTGGTCTTCTTTTTAATATTTACTGCAACAAAGGGAGGGGACTGTATGGGAGAAGGGATAGGAAGAAGCATGGGGGTCAGGATTAGGTCTTAGGAGAATGAGGAAAGAAGGCCACAAGAATGAACAGAATATAGTACCTAGGTGTGGGTTCTCTATTAAGTCCAGAGACCCAGGGTGGTAGAGGCTTATAGGTGTCAATGTAGGTGATTTTAGACAAGATGCCTAACACTGGGGATATGGAACCTGAAGAGGCTACCTCCTGTAGCTAGGCAGGATACCAGTGGAAGGATAAGGGCATCAACCCACCCACAAAACATTCAATCCAAAATTTGTCCTATCTAAAAGAAATACAGAAACAAAGATGGAGCAGACACTAAAGGAATGGCCATTTAATACCTGGCCCAACACAAGACCCATCCCATGAAAAATCACCAATCTCTGACACTATTAATGAAACTCTGTTATACTTGCAGGCTGGAGCCTAGCCATAACTATCTTCTGTGATCTACCAGCAGCTGGCAGAAACATATGCAGATACCCTCAGCCAAACAACGGACACATGTCAGGGACTCTTATGGAAAAAGGAAGTAAAAAGATTGTAGGTCCTGGAAGAAATAGGAATTCCACAGAATGACTAACAGAATCAATTAACCTGGACCCCTGGGAGATCTTATATATTTAGACACCAATCAAAAAATGTGCAAGGTTAACTTGTCCAACCTCAGTGGTAAAGGATGTGCCTATACCTGAAGAGAATTGATGTGCCATTCTCGGGTGCTGGGGGATGGGGGTACTCAGGGGAACCTCATCCTCTCAGAAGAAATGGGGAGGGAGAATGGAAAGAGGGACTCTGTGAGGGGAAGATCAGGAGGTGGGATATTAATTAATCTACATTAATATAAAATTTAATGTATTACTTTTAGTTAAGGAAATCATATGTGTTTTCAACATGTGACCTGAAATATTTTTAAAGAATTTCATTAATAAAGTAAACATTACCTAAAATACAGCAACTTAAACCTTCTGTGGACTCTTGCTACCTTGCTGAAGGAGAGATTTCCTACCAATTGGTGTAAGATGTGTCTCTGTCTTACATTTCTAATTCATCATCAGCTAATGCAGTGTTTTCTCAACCCATTGGTCATGACACCTTTGGAGGTAGAATGAACCTTAACACAGGCTACCTAAGATCATTATTCATATCAGATATTTACATTAAAATTCTAACAGTAGCAAGATGGCAGCTATGAAGTAGCAACAAAGATAATTTTATGTTTGGGGTCAAAACAACATGAATAAATATATTAAAGGGTCAAAAAATTGTGAAGTTTCAAATCCACAGATTTAAAATCATTAGTCTGCTACTTTATTTGTTGCAATTATATACATACAAACAGAAACTGTGTCTTCTTGGCTTCATAAAACTTTTGGGTAGTAAAATCTTTTGGATTAATTAAAAGTATCACACTTCATTGAAGGTTTTCAATATGTTTGCTGAATGGTGGTTATATGTGTTTATAGTAATTTGTTATTAATTTATTTAACAAATATAAAGGAAATATCTTTGATATGATGCCAGATTGGTCAATAAAATTTGAAATACATTCATCCTTACACTCTGTTACAAAAATTTGTGTCAATCAAGATTCTCTAGAAAAATAAAATTGTTAAAAGAAATACATAGCTCTGTTCCGGGGATCGACTGCACTGAGGATAGAGGCACCCAGGGTTCCCCCAATATAACATCACCTGTGACATAGCCTGTTGGGCTTCCATCTGTGCCCAATAGAAGGGCAGCGCTGCAGTCATCTGGGTGCCAGCTCTGCTGTAGGCCATCTGCCCTGCAGAGTGATCTGCACTGAGCGAGTGCAGAGTGCACTCCACCATCTTTGCTCCAGCAACAGGGCAACTGGAACCTCAAGACACAATCAAGCATAATATCTCTTGGATCTCAGCCAGTTTGTGTGCTCCCTGCTCCTAAGAGCTGGGCAGGTCTGCGGTAACCTACACGCCAGCTCTGCTGTGGGACATCTGCCCTGCAGAGGGACTCCCGGTCCCCCACCCCTGCTCTGGGAAAGAGCGTACCTGCAGAGGGCAGGAGCCTACAAGCTTCCCGTTGGTGACCTCTGTTCCTGGATCGACTGCACTGAGGAAACAGGTACCCAGGTTCTCCCCAATATAACATCGCTTGGGACACAGCCTGTTGGGGCTTCCATCTGTGCCCAAGAGCAGGACAGCACTGCAGAATGACCTGCGCCACCAAGAGAGTGAAGAGTGCACTCCGCCATCTTTACTCGAGCATCAGGGCAGTTGGGACCTCCAGGCAAAGAGACAGATAGGTATACTATTGCTTGGGTCTCAGGCAGCTTGTGTGTACCCAGCTGCCAAGAGCTGGGCAGGTCTGCAGTAACCAACACGCTAGCTCTGCTGTGGGACTTCTGCCCTACAGAGGGACCCCCATCCCCCCGCCCCTCTGGGAGAGATCACACACCCCTACACAGGGTAGGAGCCTACCAGTCTCCCTTTGGCGACCTCTGCTCCAGGAATCCACTACACTGAGCCTTTGAATGTGCAGGGACTCCCCAATATAACATCACTTGGGGCAAGGCACATAAGGGCTCCAAAGTCACTCAGGAGCAGGGCAGGCCCCAGAAATCAGTGCCAGGGGATTCCCGGTAATCCAGGGGGGCCAGAAATAGCTTTGCAGGCTAACAGGAGGTCCAACCAACAGCCAGTGACAGCAGGACCAACTAACATGAGAGGTAACCAGATGGCAAAAGGCAAATGTAGGAATGTTACTAACAGAAATCAAAGTAATATGGCACCATCCGAACCCAACTCTCCAACAGCAGCAAGTCCTGGATACCCCACCACACCAGAAAGACAAGATCTGGATTTAAAATCACTTCTCATGATGCTATTAGAGGATTTCAAGAAGGACACAAATAAATCTCATAAAGAATTACAGGAGAACATGAATCAATGGGTAGAAGCCCTTACAAAGGAATCACAAAAATCACATAAAGAAATGCAAAAGAATATGGGTCAACAGATGGAGGCCCATAGGGAGGAAACACAAAAATCACTTAAAGAAATGAATCAACGGGTAGATGCCCTTACAAAGGAAACACGAGAATTGCTTAAAGAAATACAGGAGACTATGGATCAACAGATGGAAGCCCATGATGAGGAAACACAAAAAATCGCTTAGAGAAATACAGGAGAACTTGGGTCAACAGGCAGAATTCCTGAAAGAGGAAATGCAAAAATATCTTAAAGAAATACAGGAAAATACAGACAACCAAGTGAAGGATCTGAGCAAATCCATCCAGGATCTAAAAAAGGAAGTAGTAACAACTAAGAAATCACAAAGGTAGACAGCTTTGGAGATAGAAAACCTTGGGACGAAATCAGGAGTCATAGATGCAAACATCAACAATAGAATACAAAAGATGGAAGAAAGAATCTCAGGTGCTGAAGATACCACAGAAAGCATTGACTCAACAGTCAAAGAAAATGCAAAATGCAACAAACGTGTAACCCAAAACATTCAGGATATCCAGGACACAATGAGAAGACCAATCCTAAGGATTATAGGTATAGATGAGAGTGAAGATTTGCAACTTAAAGGGCCAGTAAATATCTTCAACAAAATTATGAAGGAAAACTTCCCTAACCTAAAGAGAGAGATGCCGATGAACGTACAAGAAGCCTACAGAACTCCAAACAGACTGGACCAGAACAGAAATACCTCCCGCCACATAATAATCAAAACACCAAATGTAGTAAACAAAGAAAGAATATTAAAAGCAGTAAGAGAAAAAGGCCAAGTAACATATAAAGGAAGACCTATCTGAATCACATTAGACTTCTCACCAGAGACTATGAAAGCCAGAAGATCCTGGGCAGATCTCATGCAGACACTAAGAGAACACAAATGCCAGCCTAGACCAGTATACCTAGCAAAACTCTCAATCACCATAGATGGAGAGACCAAGATATTCCATGATAAAACCAAATTTATACAATAGTTTTCCACAAACCCAGCCCTGCAAAGGATAATAGGTAGAAACCGCCAATACAAGGAGAGAAACAACACCCTGGAAAAAAAGAGATAGTAATCTTATTCCATCAAACCCAAAAGTAGATAACAAGTCAAACATAAAGATATCATCAAGAATATCAGATGGCAATAATCACTATTCCTTAATCTCTCCTAATATCAATGGTCTCAATTCCCCAATAAAAAGACATAGACTAACAGACTGGATACGTAAACAGGACCCAGGATTTTGCTGCGTGCAGGAAACGCACCTCAAGTTACCTCAGAGTAAAAGGCTGGAAAACAACTTAACAAGCAAATGGTCCCAGGAAACGAGCTGGAGTAGCCATCCTCATATCAGATAAAATTGACTTTCAACCTAAAGTCAACAAAAAAGACACAGATGGACACTACATAATGGTCAAAGGAAAAATCCACCAAGAAGAACTCTCAATTCTGAATATCTATGCTGCAAATGCAAGGGCACTCTCATTCGGAAAAAAACTTTACTAAAGCTCAAAGCACACATTGTACCTCACACAATAATAATGGGTGACTTCAACACCTTGCTCTCTGAAATGGATCATTCAAGAAAGCAGAAAGTAAACAGGGACACAGTGAATCTTAATTGAAGCCTTGGACCAAATGGAACTAACAGATATATATATATATATATATATAGAACATTTCATCCTAGAGCAAAAGAATACACCTTCTTCTCAGCACCTCATGGTACCTTCTCCAAAATCGACCATATAATTGGTCACAAAACAGACCTCAACAGATATAAGAAAATCGAACTAATCCCATGCCTCCTATCAGATAACTATGGAAAAAGGATTGTCTTCAATAGCAACAAAAACAACAGAAAGCCCACATACATGTGGAAGCTGAACAATGTTCTACTCAATGATAACTTGGTCAAGGAAAAAATAAAGAAAGAATTCAAAGACTTTTTAAAATTTAATGAAAATAAAGGCACAACATACCCTAATTTATGGGACACAATGGAAGTGGTGCTAAGAGGAAAATTAATTGCCCTGATTGCATCCAAAAAGAAACGGGAGAGAGCATACACTAGCAGCTTAATGGCACACCTGAAATCCCTTATACAATTATATAGATTATTTTATATTATTTTTTCCTAAATACACCATCAACAACCTTAAGACATGAGCCAGTGGACTCAGTGTTGGTAAATGTACTTCCAAACAAGACTGATAACCCCATCCACAAATCAACCATGTAGATAAACAAACTTCTCAGGCATGCACTGGAACTTGTGTATTCACATATACCCACAAATACTAAATTTCTTTAGACATACTAAATTTCATTAAATCTAGAACATAGAGGCTGTTTGTGTTACAGTCACAGACACATTAAATTATTCTTTACTGTAATAAAACTCTCAACAATCATCAATATGAAACATTTCTCTAGAGCTCTGAAGAAGAAAGACCATGACTAAATGCTGAGGGTTACAAAGGTTGGGTATTATGATTAACATAAGATGATCTCAAATACACATCTCCTCCTTGAATATGTTAGTTGCTATTTTAACTGTATGATATGTTCAAATTTAATACCAAATAAGAATTCACTTATGTGTGGTACTAGGTTGACTCAGACCTAGTAATGCAAATACCATCTCTTGCAAGAATCTGTCTTCCTACTGTCTTCATGCATGTGATGATCACTGATATAGTTAAATGTCTCCTTTATTTTTAATTATTTGCTTTGTATACAAGGAAAAATAGGGTTGAAGGCCATTACTTTATAATAAAAACTCACAACAGTAACATCAATATCTTTAAGAATAACTTTATTTTAACACAATACATTTTCTGGAAAATATTCATCCAATGCATCATTTGAGTCCCAAGACCACTGGATTCTTTCATGTGTACTATGTTTTGAATTTTTCCCTTGGATGCCATTACCATCTCTCCTTTGACAGAAAGGTAGTATGTTCAGTACTAGAGAAAGATAAGTTCTTTCATATAAATTAGAAGTAAGGTGAATCCTTCTCCAGGAAGAGTTTTGATATTCAGAACAGCATTTTGTGAGACTCTTTTCTGGTTTAACAAAAAAGAATGAATGTACAGGTTCACCAGCTTCCTCAGCCTTATGCTCAAGTGGCTTTTACAGAAGTGATTAGAGACCCTGGAGCTGATCTTGGATGACAAGTTGATCAATAACCTAAGAAGATCTTCTCTTTCAGAATTGTAGGAATGATTATCCCTTCTGCTGAGAAACCCCTAACTGAAAACACATGTGTTCCGAGTGACCCCTGCTGGAGTTACAGTCAAAATGATAACAGAATCAGTTCATCATCTAAGCTTTACTGAAATCTGTGCCCTTAGAGCTAGTTAATTGTCCTTTTATTTTCATCCATTGACGACAACTCTTTACCATGGTACTTATTTATTTACCTTCAATATATCCTCTCATCTTTTTTATCTATTTCTAATTTCTCCAGCAGTTTATATAGAATTAATTCTACATGCATAACGGTAAGTAACTACAATCATGAAAAATGTTTATTACTTCTTCCTTCCATTTTCAGACCTATGCCCATGTATAGTGATTGGTTTTGGCAACAGAAAGCATGGATACATGCGAGAAGAAGAACCGTGAGTTGAGTAATTACATTCATCATATTGGCCTGTGGGCAAGTGTTTGGTGGCATTTACTTGACTAATGATTGATATGGGTGGGCTCAGCACATGTGGACATGGCTACTCCTGTACAGATGGTCTTACATTGGAGTTCATTGTCTCTGCTTCAGTTCATGTTACCAGGTTTCTGCACTGAGTTCCTGCCCTGGCTTCACCCAATGACAGATTATAAGCTATAAGATGAATAAACCCTTTATTCTCCAAGTTAATAGTCTGGTTTTTGCAATCCTCATAAAATGGCACAGATGTGACTTGAGTAAATAGAGAAGAACCTGAGAAAACCTATGGGTGCAGTGGTGTGGAATAAGGGAAGATGAGTGATCCTTTTGTATCACATCCAATCTCATCACTCCCATCCCAGATACCTCTCTCAGAATTGACTTGCCTTCCAGCTATTACCATGCCTCTGACTTACTCAACCCATGTTCCTATGGGACATGGAGGAAGGAAGTGACGTGGGCAAAATTCTGAACCCTCAATAACTTCTCTTTGCTTGTACCATTTGCTTCCCTTAAACATATGCCTGATTGCCAATTTTAAGATAGTTTTGATTACACCTCTCAGAAAATATTTCCTTCTTTCTTTTCTTTAAAAAAAATGTGGATGGTCAGTTTTTAATTGGGTAGTTTCGATTCTTGGTTTTAGACTTTGTAATTTCTGGAGGCTAAATTTCTGTCAGATGAATAGGTGGTAAAGATTTTTTCCCCATTCCAAAAGCTGCCTGTTCACTCAAATGATGGTGTTCTTTGTGCTAGAGAGATAGGCCAGTATTAAGAGTATGAACTGCTTGTCATATTTGCTTTGTATTTTATCGTAGATGTGGGAGGTAGCTTACTGTACAGTCGATGTGTGTCTATGCTCAAATGTTACTATAAACAGAAAGGTCAAACTCCTGGCTACGGTGGCTTCAGTAGAACATGTGTGTTTGGTCTTAGGAGTTGAGAACTTGAAGATGCATAGATCAGGCAGGCTTTGCTCTCTGAGTCAAGTACAACTTCTATGTAAGAGTTGTACTGAATTACTTGTCTTTAGTTAACCGTAATAATGGAGGTGTGTGAGAGTGACCTATACAGAGTACTTTTGAAGGAGTTGAAATAAAAGCTGATTAATAGATGTTATTTTGTGATCATAATATATTTTGGGACCTTCAATAGAACATGACTAAAAATCACAGCAGTACTATTACTATGTATGGGTTATTTGCCAACTGTGTCTGAAACAGAATTCATCAAATCAACGGAACTGTCATGATTAAAGTACAGTATGTACTTAACAAAACAAAATGTGGATGGGGGCACAAAATGGTTGCAAGTTGAAATACAGAAGCTTTGCTGGAACCAACAGTAACTTAGTTGTTTTGGATGTTATTTAGACATCACAAATATCAATTCATTCTAAGGGTCTATATGGTTGAAGGCACCAGAGCAGAAACATAAAGAGATGCCCAATGCTCACCATCAAACACTCATTCAGAGTAGCAAAATCCTTTCAGAGGATATTAGCAGTTAAATTGAAGATAGAGATGTCTGACATTCCTATAGAGCCTGTACAGAAAAGATGTTCATGAAAAAGGAAAGGAGAGACAGGAAGAAAAACTAAAACTTTTCTTGTGCAACAAAAAATAAATAGTGCCCTGAAGCATTCCAACATCGTTTCATCTCCGTGTGTATTTCCCTGTTATATATCTTAGGTATAAGTCCTTTTATTTTATTTTATCTTATTTTATGTTTGGTAAGTTGATTATAAATACTAGGTTTTCTTTCTATAGAAAAGAAGAGAGAAAGAAAAAGGAAAAGAGAAGAGAAGAAAGGAGAAGAAAAGAAAAGAAAAAAAAGCTGTTCCAGGCCAGAGATTTTATTTCCATGGCTAAAAGTTCATGTACAAACACATTTTGCCAAGCTTGAAGATCTGAGATTGATCTGTGGAACTTAAAGAACAGAGAGACTGCTTTGCACAAGCAGTCATCTAATCTCCACATGTATGTTGTGGCATATGCATCTCTCTCTGTATCTGTGTATAAATGGCTTGAGGCAATGTGCACTCCCGTATGTGTGAAGGATGAGGTAATAGTTGCTCTAAAGTCTCAGTGTAGGAGTGTGACAGGGAGTGGTTAGTATTAGGTCAGGGAAGAAAACTGGAAATATTAAGAGGGGGGCATGATTGGAAAGTGAAAGTGAGTGTGAAATCTTTTATTAGTGTTACCTGAAGAGAAAGAACTCTGGAGGGAAGTAGAGTTTGCAAGCCTTTGTAAGTTAAGAGCTGTGACAGGTTATGAGAAGAGAGCAAAGTTATGGGCAACCCCAAGGTTAGTTTCTTTGACTCGCAAATAAGGAGTTCAGCAGCTGCTAAGGTACAAATACAAGGTGCCCATCCCTGGATGGTTAAATCTAGTCTTTTTGACAAGTATGCTACGGGTGTAAAAGAAGGCCCTAGTTGGGGAACTAAGACTCCAAGGGCAAATCCCTTCTTTTCAGTTACATAGAGGGAAAAAGGATGAGTCAGGTCAAGGAGATGTAAGGCTGGGGCCTTAAGGAGAGCCTGATGGAGCCTCTGAAAAGGCTTGATAACAGGTTTGAGAAGCAGTTTGTGGGTGGGACCTAATGCTGCTTCATATAAGGGTCGAGAAAGGAGGGAAAAGGAAGGAACCCAGGAATGTAAAAAGCTAGCCTTTCCCAGGAATGATAAAAACCTCTGGTTTTGTAGATGGAACAGTTAGAGACTGTATCAGATTCTATCTATCTAAGGTAAAATCCTTGTGAGTTGAGGTAATATTTAGTCCCAAATAGGTAACCTGAGGAGTGGAGAGTTGGACTTTAGAAGGTGAGACCCTGTAGCCTCAACTGGAAAGGAAATTTAGAAGTGTACAGGTTTCAGCTTGGCTAATCTCTAGAGACAGGCTACAGATAAGGCCATTATCTACATAAAGCACAATCTTAGATTTATGGAGAGATAAAGAGAGTAAGTCAGAAGTCAAGGCCTGGTCAAGTAGGTGTGGGCTGTCCCAGAATTCCTGAGGCAGAACAGTCCAGGTAAGTTGGGTAGAAAAGTGGGTGCCAGAATCTGTCCAGGTAAAGGCAAATATATTCTGAGACTGGGAACTGAGAGGGATAGAGAAAAATGCATCCTTGAGATATAAGACTGAGAAATGAGAAGTTCCTGATGGGATAGTGGAAAGAAGTGTGTAGGGGTTAACTACAATAGGATGGAGGGGGACCACTGCAGATTTAATGCTTCTGAGCTCTTGAACCAGCCGATTGTTCCATTAGGTTTCTTAACTGCTAGTATATGGGTGTTGAAGGGGAAAGAAGTGGGGCTAAGGAGTTTTTCCTTAAGAGCTCAGAAATGGTAGACTTAAGTCCCCTGAGGCTGTGGAGAGAGAGAGGTTATTGAGCTACTGTAATGTACCTGCTAATGTCCAGTAACTGAATGATAACAGGAGAATGATGTTTAGCAAAAGAGGGGTTCTGGTCATCCCAAATTCTAGGATCCACCTGAGAAGTTGGTAAAGGAAACAACATAGGTTGACTGCCTAGAGGAAGGACCAAAGTAACTGCTGGTGAGTTTGGGTTCAGGTGAGTAGGAGGAGCAAAGGAAATAGAGGCTCCTAACTTAGGTAAAAGATCCCCTCCCCATAAAGGAACAAGACACGCTGACACCTCCCAAAAGGAATAGGTGAGGGGTACACCCATAAAAATGCAAGTAAGTGGTGGGGTCTGATGAGGAAGATAAAGTTTTCCTCATAACCTGACTATAGGAAAATGAAAAGGTAAAGTAGGTCCTCAAAACTCAGTCAGGACCAAGTAAGTGACCCCGGTACCCAAGAGGAAGGAGATGGACCACTCACATACCATGATAGCTACCTGGGACTCCCTGCTAGTGATGAGTGTAGTGGGGTCAAAGGAGCTCTAGTCCCTTCAGTCATTCATAACCAAGCCTAGGAGATCAGCTGGAAGAGTACATAGATGGGATGTCCCTCTGTTCTGCATGACATTAGGGCAATCGACAGCCCCATGTCCTACCCAATGGCACATAGGACATGATTCTCTTGGCTTGTCGGGGGGTAGGGCAAGCCCTCCCTCAGTTACCTTGCTTACCACATATATAGCAGGGGGCTGGTGGTTCTTGAACTTTAGAAGGCCAGGGGTACAGGATAGTAGCTGGAGTTGGAGCTGGTTGGACAGTCTTTGCCAGCATGTGGTATTTTTGTTTTCTGGCTTTCGCATCTCTCTCATGGTACACCTTGAAGGCCAGCGCCAACACTTTCACCTGTGGAGTGAGGAGCCCCCTCTCCAAATGCCTCAGTTTAGCTTTTATGTTGGGGTAGCTCTGGGGAAAAAGTAGGTCATCAGAAGTTGCTTACATTCTGGGTTTTCAGGGTTCAGATTAGTGAATTGTAATAAAGCCTTGTGTGGCATTCTAAAACCTGATGTGGGTTCTCCTGCTTGTCCTGGACAACCTCCTGGAGTTTTTCAAAATTTACTGGCTTTAAGGATGCTTTTCTAAGGCTGGCCAGAAGGCATGTAATAAACCTGTCTTTGGCTAAAATACCATCATTGGAATTTTAATGCCATCAGGGATCCTGGCCAGGCACTGCCTCAGATCCTATTGGCTATGTTCTGTCTGTTTGGTGAACTTCGTCTACATGTGCTAGTAACTCTTCCCAAACTCACCTGCATTCTTCAGTAATTTATTAGTAAGAATATTATTAAGTAAATTATTAGTAAGAATCATATGATCGTCATGGAAAGTCAAGTTATAAGATTGACTGATGTACTGGAATTCCTTAATAAAGTTGGAGGAGGAGTTAAAAGTATAGAACACAGTCTGCTCTCTACCTGAGAAAGTTCACTTAGCAAGAAAGGAACGTGTACTCTGACCAGACCATCAACTACAGCCACTTCCCTTAAAGGAAGCACCAGTCCTGTGTCAGGTGTTCCTGTAGGAGAAGAGGGACCTGGGGGTCTGGCTGTGGACTTGGAATACATGATAGGAGTAGTAAAGTTCAGGACCAGTTCAGGGTGTTTGGAGTCTCCTGCAGCTGGCACAGAAGCAGGGGAGGGGTCTGGAGATGTCGAGCTAGTAGGCTCTGGGGCCTGGGGAGAAGGAGACACTCAGGTAGCAGTTTGGGTTTTCTAGGCATGGTGGCAGATCTGTGGCACATGGGAGATGGCTCTTTGGCGGAGTGGGGCATTGTAGCATCATCTAGTGGAGGGAGCTTAGGTTTCTTGGCTAAGAGAATTTGGGTCAGTGGACATGAAGAGAAGAGGGAGGGTTTAGAGTGAAGATAGATGAAAGCTTGAACATTTGAAACCTCATTCAATTTACCTAACTACTGGCAGTATGCATGGGGATCTCTTAAAACTATCAGGTCTAGCATGCCATTAGATGGACATTTGGAATTTTTACTTAAAGGGTATTGAATCCAGACCTTATTGAAGAGGTGTATCAGTTCTGAGTGCCTCAAATCGGACATTAATTTCAGAGATTTGAGATTTTCCAAGAGATATCCCAGTAGGGTGCCTGGAGGTACACTCAAAGACAATTTAGGGCCCATTGTGTAAGAGGGGAGTTACTGGATAATCTGCACCATTGTCCTAAATGACTTCACAGTAACAGGATGTACGGCCAGGCTAGAAATTCAGGTCATCACAAGAAATATCTAGGGACGATATTGTATCCCAGAAAAGTCAGAAAGCTATCCAACCTGGTCCAAAATTTTCTGCCTGCTGCAAGAGTTCAAGGGATTTAGACTGCTTTTGAGAAGGAAAGTCACCCAAGGGCCTCTATGTCCTAACACATAGGTCAGCCAGGAGGTCAGTCATAAGGGCTGGGCAATGAAAGCCAGCCCTTAGGCCAAAAATGGCTGATCAGGTACTTATCTGGGCCTAAGGGTCCTTCTCAGCAACTGGAGAAACTGCTTACCAATTAATATGATCAGTGTGTATTTGCAGGATTCTGCAGTCCAGTCCAGTCTGGCAATCCTTTCCTGGGTTGGCCAGAGGCCAGCTCCACATGGTAGACTGAAGTGGCACAGCTCAGGTGGTGGAAGTCTGTGAATCTCACAGAGGCAGCAGCACCAAAGGTCTGGGCAGTGGTGAAAATCCACGTGGTAGATGACTGTGGGTGCTAGCAGATGGAGTTCACGTGGTGTAGCAGTGGCTGTAGGTGGTGATGGCAGTAGCTGCAGGAAGTGTTGGCAGTGGCATCAGGTGGTTCTCCTGTGGCAGTAGCGGCTTCACAGGCGACCACCCAGTCGCCTGGGTCTCTAGCTACCCTGCGTAGTGATCACCAAGGTCTCCAGTGTTGGAACCATCGGGCTGTGATAGCTCCAGAGAGACCACACCAGGCCAAACAGTTCCAGATGAGGTTTATTGAGAGGGGAAAGGGCAAAGGTGGTGGCAGAAAAAGAAGGGAAGAGAGAGAGAGGGAGGAATGTTCTTCTTATATATGCTTATGATAACATGGTCACAGGTAAAGGTGAGCCCAAAGGATTCTGGGAGTATGTTGGCCATTGTCTTGTCAACAGGTCTGTAGTTCATGTTTTCAGCTATGTGATGTCACAGGTGTCAGAAGTCCTAGCCCCAACAGAAATATATTATTTGTATGCATCCTTGTCATCCAGACTAAATCCATCCTCTGAACTTAAGCAACTCAAAGTCATATCATTTTCTATTATCATTCTGTGTACTGGAGCATTGCAAAGGATATAATTTGCAATGATGAAATTTAAATTTTTATTTTTGAACTAATTAATGGTTATACCCAGGGTTCATTCTATATCACATAAATCATTTTTCCACATTTTATGGGTACCCATACATGATAGTTTGAATGAACTGGGCCCAATGAACTCATATCTTTGATTTTTGATACTCCTAGGTAAAATTAGAAGGAAAGATCAAGGAAGTTTTGCCTTTTTGAAAAAGTTGTATCATAGGGATAAACTGTATCAAACACCTGTGGCCATGCCCTGTGCTCTCCTTATATCTTGCTTTTGGTTATAGGTGTGAGATCTCAGATTTCCTGTTGCCATTCTTTTGCTAGCCATCATTAACTGTGGCCATCAAAAATCATCAGCACAAATTAAAAGCTTTCTTCTATAGGTTGCCTTGGACATGCTGTTCTGACATACCAATTAAAACTTAGCTAAGATAGCAGGATTCCTCATGAGACTAAGTACCTGAGCATGAGATACAACCTGTTTATTCAGAAATGAATATAGGAAGGGAGATACATGGCAAAAGAGTCCTAAGTTCCCTTTGAATAGTGTCTCAGGTAGCATGCATAGCCCAGTGGGCTCCAAATCTCAGTGGTTTCTTTTCTATCCCTGTATTGACATTTCTTAATTATACCAAATGAAAAGGATTTACAGAATAGGAAAACAAATGCTGACTTGTTGATTGCTTAGTTTAGGATTTATTGAGACCTAGACTTGATGCTGCTATCTCAGGCTTCTCTAGAACTTTCTATGAATCCCAGGCTTTCTTTGAAGTCCCAAATTTTGGCTTCAGATTCCCAATGTAGGCATTACAGAGGAATACCATTAAGCTCACCATTCTACATTGCATATACATACATACATAGATGAACATAGTTTTCTATATAAAAACATATACATTACAAAAGGATATGGAGCCAACAATATACCAAATGAATAAATATGTATGTACATATAGTTGTTCATTAACAATAACTAGAAACTTAGTTAGCCTACATATCTATTAACTCTTATATAGATAATAAAACTGTAAGGCATATACATAGTGGAAGTATAATCAGCCAGAAAGAAAAGTGAAATAAGGAAATTTACAAAAAAAATATCTTCAACTAGAAAATTTACACTCTGTGATCAAGACAAATGCCACCTGTTCATACTAATAACTGGACACAAACTTTGAACTGTGATTTTTGAACGATTAATCTGAAATCTGTGAAGGTGGTAAGTTAGAAAGTTCTAACGACAGAGGGTTTAAGACCTTATGGAAGGAAGGAGATGGTAGAATGAGTGAAATATAAAAGTAAGGAGTGAGACTGTTGCCATCATGGGGCATGTCTGGATCTCTGCCCTTGCAGCAGCAGGGTCTATTCACACCTAAGATCTGGTAAATATCCCAGATCTCAGCTGCTGCCTTGGGAAAAGGTCAGTGTCTAAGGGATATACAAAACTGACCTCACTTCTCACCTAGGCATTCTAGAAGAGCTGGCTGTAGGGACATGAGAGTAGGAAGGCTCACTCTGGCTCTAGGTAACTGCAGCACTTGAGACACCCTGTGCCCACACATAGCAGAACTGTGGGTAAAATTTCCCAGAAGATACAAGCAAGCACAGAAGAGCTTACAATACCAATTATCTCCTGCGCAGCGCATGGATGAATGGGAGATACCCACCTCACATCTTACTACCTGTGGTAGGCTAGAGACCTGATGCTGGGCTCATGAAAGCAGGAGAGCTTGTTCTGACCCTCTTCAGCTGCAGCAATCAGGACAGCAGGCCCTGAATCTTGCCTGTGCAGCACAGTAGAGATAGCCCTGTTGGCAGGAAAACTGTACCTGAGGGCCTGATATTGGGAATGCTGCTACTTCCACTTCTCTCCTATGTAGTGCCATGGGCTAGGAAGAGATATTCCACTGCACCCCCAGCCACCTACAGCAGACAGAAATTCTGACACCAATTTCATCAGAGTGGGATATATGACTCTGTCTCTTACCTTATGCAGTATTCCAGAGAACAGACCTTTCACCTTACCTAAAAAGCATACTAGAGATGACCTTGGATATGAGGGTTGCAAGTGAGCTAGCCTTGAGCATGTGAGTGTAGGAGAGCTGGCTCTGCAGTTTGTGTGCAGTACAGTGGAAACAATGAGAGAGACATTGCATTCCCTCCTTTTTGCCCTTGCCACTCACGGTGTCCTGGAGGGTTAGCCTCAGTGGTGTCATGAGAGCAAGAGAGCTGGTTCTGACACTCACTTGAGAAACAAGTCTCTGCATCTCACCTGGGCAACATATTAGAACTGGCCTTGGATGTGCAGGATGCAGGTCAGCCAGCCCTAAAGGCATGAGCACAGCAGATCTGGCCCTGCCTTTTGTCTGCTGGGCAGTAGTACAGACAAGGATGAGAAACCCTCTACCCTCCCTCCTCACTCACCGTCTATGGGAAGAAGGAGAGCTGGTCCTGAGATCATGAAAGTGGGATAAGTTGTTATAGTTGTCACCAGCTCCATCCTGAGGAAGAATTGGCCCTGCACCTTTCCTGGACAGAAAGATAAAGCTGGCACTGGTTGTGGAAGCTGCTGGTGGGCCTACAACAAGGGCATGAGAATGGGACAGTAGAACCAACCAGATAAGATTACCTCAGGCCTAGATCCAGGGATTTGAATTGGCCCACCAAAACATTTACCCCATCAATGACTTTCTAGAGTGTATAATGGGGCAAGTCCTACAAATTGAGAACTACAGGACAACAACAGTGTATTCACTGAGAGTCTCAGTGATGTTCCAATATTGATAGAGTAGCAGAAGCCAGAGTCCTCTCGTACCAGGCCAGCAAGTTATTGCAATGAGCATTTACAAGCAAAAAAGCATACACAAAAGCATGTACTATGGGATACACGGTGACTCTACTGTTTCCATGACAAGATATTTTTCTCTGCTCAGAGAGGGGATAGTGTGTGAAGATGGAGGGTTGCAAGTATGGAGAGACAGATTATGTAGTTGGAGTGCCTGATGTGAAATTCACAAAAAAATACAAAAAAATAAAATAAAATTTAGCCTATTAAGAGAGAAAGGGGGGAGGGAGGGAGGGAGGGAGGCAGTAAGGGATAAGTGGATAGATAAGTGGGATATCGTAAAGAAACAGGAAATGGGGCCAGAGAGATGGCTCAGTGGTTAAGAGCACTGACTGCTCTTCCGGAGGTCCTGAGTTCAATTCCTAGCTACCACATGGTGGCTCACAACCATGTGTAACGGGATCTGATGCCCTCTTCTGGTGTTTCTGAAGACAGCTACAATATGCTCATAAACATTAAATATATAATACTTTTTTAAAAAAAAGAAGCAGGAAGTAGATCTTATGCACACACAATTTCTAAAAATACAAGGGAATAGAATATAGATCTCCATTGTTGTGTTGGTATTTTGTTTGTATTGAAAAGTATGCTCTAGGATATCAGTTATTTAATAATACAACTTCTTGGAGCTTCTTTAAGACAACCATTTAGACTCTATGATTTTATATAGGCAAATCTGGAGTCCAATTTATGCAGTGGAAATAAAAGTAATATGAGTGGGATTTGATGTTGTTTGAGTATTGTAAGCAGAGCTATGAACATAAGAGCCAGAAGAATCCCATGTGAAGTGCTACAGACAGATGGGAGCATCAGTAACCACTGCTGGAATTTCAAGACACATCACAGTGTGGTAGTCAGGCAGTCTTCCCTTTCTCTAACACATGTACTAGAGCATTTTTGAGAAAACCAAAAACTAAGAATCCTTTCCACTGTCAGTTTCACTAGGTACTATTACTCTGCCCCTTAAATACTGACATTAACAAACTATTATTTTTATTTATACATACGTGCTTGGGAAGTCTGCAGTAGCTTCTTCTGTTGTATCTACATCCCAGTTGAGTTTATAACTCCTCAAAGGGAAAACTGTGTCTTCTGTTAAGGCAGAAAAGACATTGGTACTCTGTATTGCCAGAGATGAAGAGAAAGAAAGATAGGATACAGAAAGGACAATTTAACTTTTTCTACCAAAACAAACGATTCCATGAGCTTTGCTAAAAGACCTGTAACATTTGAGAAACAATTTCAGTTTGTGACTTATAGGAGTAGCAGCTGGGGAAGACCAGCCTCTCACTTCTGCTTCCATGGGGGTTTATGTTATGACTTATATCACTGTGGGAGGACTTTTATAAGTCTGTACACAGTAATAAGTTCCAAAATCTTCAGACTCCAGGTTGCTGATGGTGAGAGAATAATCTGTCCCAGATCCACTTCCACTGAACCTTGATGGGACCCCATCTACCAAGTTGGTTGCACCATAGATCAGACCCTTAGGAGATTTCCCTGGTTTCTGCTGCACCCAGCTTAAATAATTGCTAATGCCCTGACTTGCCCGGCAAGTAAGAGTAACTCTGTCCCCCAGAGATGCAGACAGGAAGGGTAGAGACTGGGTCATCTCAATGTCACACCTGATACCTAGGAATAGAGACATAATGAATATCACATCGGTAAACACAATAAAACAGGGTATCACCCAAATGCCAGTCAACACCATGTAACAGTGAAATTCCCATTTTAGTTCATTTTACCTGGTAACCAGAGCAACAAGAACCCGAGAAACTGAACAGGGGCCCTCATTTCCATGCTGAGTTCTGACTGCAATGACGATGGCACAGGATGTGACTGGTATATGAAGAAATCCCCAAGGTTGTACAGTAAGGCCATGCAAATCATTGGGAACAAGATAGAGCTGGGCACAACTGCTCATCTCAGCACTTAGCACAAGTCCAGTGTCCCTAGATGCTCAAGGTCAAACCATATGAATGTTTCCAGAGAATGCATTTCTTTTCAGTTAGTTATAATTATAGAAGACATTTCTAGTGTATGTAAGCTCTATTTTTAATAATATATATTGTGGTTACATAGAAGAATATCCTGCTGCAAAGAAGTAAATAACATAAAACCAACTATGAGATTTTTAACTCACTCAAATAATTCTGATGGGTTACGTAAAATAGGGTGTTTTTCTCTTGTGAAGTATTTGTTAGTTTGGAGTGAGCATTACTTTAAATTAAAAGTATAATTTATCAGAACCATTTTTACTGAATCAAAATATCATATTTTTACAGATGTAATCTTGCTAACCACAATGTAAAAAGAGTAAATACACAGAAGGTGCATATATAACATCTTTAATGGAATAACCTGTGTAACCTGAATCTCAACTCTGTATGCAGATGGAGGTTCATTCATATTTACATACTGAATGGGTACACCTTTTGCTCAGTTGGAGATCTTCCATATTTTGCTCTTTTCTGTCATTTGCTATTATCTCTCACAATTCCTCACCATAAATGCTTAACTAGTGATGACAGACTTAAGTAGTATAGACGTAAGCACTACTACTTGACACATGGCTCTGCTGTGGTCTTTACAGTTTTCATTGTTGAGCATTAACGGTGTAAATTATCTTTATTCAGGCAACGGCTTCACTGTCTCCATGTTGGACAAAGTCTCAAAATAAGCTAAGATGCAGCAATACTTGTACATCCTTATAACACTAACACAGGTCCTCTGACAGGTCATCTAAATGCTCTTGACTGTTGATTCATCCTTCGAGCTCCCATTTTTAAAACAAATCATACTGAGGCCTATGTACTATGCACTCATGTAACATATAATTAGTTGCAGCTAGTACTTTGTAGACAACTGTTCCTGAAAAGAATCATGACTTCCATTGAGCCTTTGGCTGGGCAGATTACCTTATAAGAATTTCAATGGTTATGGAGAAGTAGGAATATTACAGGTTCTGAGAATAATTTCAATTTATCCTTGGCAAAAATAAGAAGCATTAACAACTACTTTTCCTTCCTACCTCTCTGTCTGACCTAACATTCTTGTAAATAACAGGTGAAAGTTTTTTATTAACTCAACAGATCATAAGGCACCATCAATCACAATACTAAATATGATTGTTGTCAGCATCTGAGGCCTACAATGATTTTCCCACTTTAATTTAATTCTCCTATTAGTGATCCACCAAACCATTGTAAAGTTACTTTACTTTTCATTACTTTCTTTGTTCTGTTATTATAAAAGTTTCATGAGATTATTAGTAGGTAGGAGCATGGAATGAGGGGAAACCTAACTCTGTGTTCTCAAACTAGTGTCACTCATGCTTGGATACAGAGTAAACTATCTCTTAAACTCTTGAAGATATGGGGGATATTTTGGATTGGCTACTGGGACATCTTATAGTTTTGAAGCATAAATGTTATCAGAAGTGAAAACAAGAATCCTAAGAAGGAGAGAAAGAGTAAGCAATAAGTGTGTTGATTATAAAGTATTTTCTTCTGCATATAACCTAGCAACTTATTTTCATGGCTCTGGCCATACAATAATTTAATAATCTTATTTATAAAAGATAACTAGGAGTAGGATGAGATTACAAGTCAACTCCTCCACTCTTCATGCCTCATTATCCAGAACATACTTGCAACCTATTTATTGTGATAATATTTACATCCTACCAAACATGTTTGGAATAGCAAGTAGTCTCTAAATCATGCTACAAGAGCTTATAATGACTAATTGTCTTAAATCTTCCTTTGGAACAACTGACATGATTTTTTAAATTTAAAAATCTCTAAATCTGTTTTTTAAAGGCAAGACATACATAATCTTCAATTTAGTAAAAATGCAATCTCTTTTATTATTCTCAGAGGTCTGCATCCTAAATATCTCAGTTATGACTTTCACTTTCAGCTGATATTTTTAAACTTCTATGCTCTATTGCAAATCACTGAACTAGAACACAACTTGTAAGAGAAGAGACAATGTTTTAACATTTTAAGCAAGTAAGTTGACAGTGGAACAAGTGATATTTGCATCTTGCATACAGTATTTTCAGTTTACTATATATCTGTATTTTTATACACTACATTTAGGATTTGAAAGTGGAAATGAAAATTACTGCTCCATAAAAGGACAAAATAGTGGAGATCATTTGGAGTAATATGGTTATTTCTAAAACAAAATTTAAAAAGCTTTATTTTTGTATATATCAGTTTACATACCAAGTTGTATATGAAGACAAGGAAACCAAGAATTTGAAAGGAAACAACATGCATGTGTAAATATACACATGAATGCATATATGGGTACAAACATATGTGTATTTATATGCACAGGAATATGTACATTAAGGACTAAAGTATATTTGGAATTATACATACTAAAATTCTGGTCCAACAAAGTCAAAAAGAGGAAAAATAACTTTCTGTCAAAAAACTAAAGGAAACATGTCATGAACAAATGGCTTTATATGAAATTATAGATTCATAACAACTTGATAGAGAGAATAAGTACAAAATTCAATAAAATGTTCTCGGAGTTGATGTGTAGATAGAATGAGTTAAAATGCATATTAGTGCTTATTTATTGTAGCAAAAATGATACTTAAAATCTAGAACTTAATCAGATGATAGCACATAAGTGAAACTGTGCTAACAGAACCAGTAATCAAAGGATGAAAATGATGATGAATTGATTTTGTGTGGTGTGCTGACTTAATCCCAGGTATGTACAAAGAAATATTAATTATTTAGACCTGAAAAAAATTAAGTGTAAAATATAATATAGCGTTTGGATATAATGATGGATTACATCCTGAAAAACCACTCTAGGAAAGTATGCATTCACATGGGGTCTTCTATGTACAATGTAAAAAGAACAATAAAATGCAAACTTAATTAAATCTTATGATTAATAATATTAGCGAACTAATCAAAACATGGTTCCCAGAACTTTGCCTAATGTTTAGATTTATGTATCCTCATCTGCTCCTATTAGCTGTAGAATGAAGTCTGTCTATGGACAAATGGGCTAGAAACCAATCTACAGGTATAGCAGAATATACTTCATTTCAGTGACACTTTTATTTTGGTCTGTTGTGTTTGACTCTATCCTGGGTCTTTGAGGCATCCCACTTCCAGTCTTTGGGTATCGTTTGTCGCAAGCATGGGATCCCTCTTATGACTAGTACCTCATGTTAGACCAGTCCTTGGTGGGCCATGCCTACAGACTCAGAGGATCCATTGCGCCAGCACGTCTTGCAGGCAGGAAAGTTGTGGGTCAAAACTTACAAGGCAATATTGGTGTCTCAATACCACAACCTTGCCTGGTTACAGAAGATGGTTGTTTCAGGTTCTGTATTCTCCATTTCAAGGAGTCCTTGCTAGGGTCACCTTCACAGGATCCCAGAATTCCCCACTGCACTAGGTTCCCCCATTAGCCCCTAAATGTCTTTCTATTGCAGTAGTATCTCCCTGTGCCCTTTTCTCCCATTGCACCCTCCCTGACCTGATACTTCCTGTTGCTATGGCCTCTTGCCCCAAGATCACTCACAAAATCTGTTCAATTTTTCCTTCCCGGAGAGATCCCTACCTCCACAGTAGAGTCCTCCTTGTTATTTAGCTTCTCTAGGTCTGAGGATTGTGCTGTGATTATCCTTTATTTGATTGCTAATATACACTTATAAAGGACATGTCATTTTTTTACATTCTTGGCCTGAGCAGCATAATTCAAGATAATTCTTCCTAGATTCATTAGTTTGTAATTTTCATGATGTCATTTTTATGACAACTGAATACTCCTCCATTGTGCAAATATAATAAATTTTCTTTATATATTCTTTGAATGAAGATCATCTGGTTTGTTTCCAGTTTCTAGCTGGTATGAATAAAGCTGCTATGAACATAGTTAAACAAGTACCCTTCTGGTATGGTGGAGGACCTCATAGGTATATGTTCAAAAGTAGTGTACCTGGCTGTTAAAGTAGATTGATTCCCAATGTCGTGCGTAACTGTCCTATTAATTTCATAGTAGTAGTATAAGTTTTCACTCATACTAGCAATGAAATAGTGTTCTTCTTGCACCACATCCCCATCAGCACGAGCTGTCACTTGTGTTTTAGATCTTAGCCACTCTGACAGGTATAAGAAAGAATTTCAAGGTAGTTCGATTTACATTTCTCTGATAATTAGAGATGTTGAACATTTCTTCAAGTTTTCTTAATCATATCATATTCATATTCTGAGTACAGCCCATTTTTAATTGGATTGTTTGGTTTGTTATGCTTAACTTCATGAGTTCTTTATACATTTTCTATGTCAACCCTCTATCAGATGTAAAGTTGTGGAAAAACTTTACCCAGTCTGTAGGCTGCCATTTTGTCATATTGATTGTTCTTTTTGACTGATAGAAGATTTTCAACTTCATGAGGTCCCATATTTTAATTGTGTATCTCATTGCTTAAGATATCAGTGTTCTACTCAAGAAGTTATCTTTTATGCCAATGTGTTCAAGGCTATTCCCTACTTACTCATCTATCAGGTCCAGTATATCTGGTTTAATATTGAGTTCTTTGATCCACATGGACTTGGGTTTTGGCAGGGTCTGAAAATGTATCTATTTGCATTCCTCTACAGGGAGACATCCAGTCAGCTGCACTATTTCTTGAAGATGTTTTCAAATACTACATGGTGTTGATGTAAAATTAGATACATTAATCAATATAATTGAATCAATCACCCAGACATAAATCCAAACTCCTATGGACACCTGGTTTTTCATACCCTATTTTAGAAAGTAGTTAGTAAAAATTCTCAGGAAATTCAGGCCAGACCAAATCTCAACACAGAGAATGAAGATGGGCATGGTGTCCTATGCCTAAGCAAGAAACTCTTGGCAATTTGTAGAATTGATGGAAGAAGTAGATTTGGTTTTCAGTAAGAATATAACACCTAATAAATTGACCACACAACAGCAGAAGGCCACATATCCAATTGAAGGCCAAATGTCAAATATTATATGAGCAGAAAAAGTTGAATTTAATATATTTTTAAAGGATATTTATTTTGGTGCACAGAAAAGAGAGGATAATAATGTGCATCTGGGAGAAGTTGGGTGAATATGATTAGAAAAAGGTATATGGAGTTTTCAAACAACAAATTAAAAATATATGGTAATGCCTTACCTGTCTCCTTTCCTCAAACTAATCTTGACACACCACAATAGACAAATATAATGAAAGTGAAGCTATAAGAACAGCTTTTACTCATTTTAAATAGAATCACACCTCTCTGGGTTTAATCAGCCCAACAAAGTAGGAAATCGTTGGTGCATGGTGTTATAGTTGTGTGACACCTTTTTATGTGGTGCTATATTTTTGTTACTCTACATTGAAGACATGTATATCCTTTATGTGTTAGAATTAAATTGTTCAAAGATGACTGTGTGTGCTCACTGACATAGTCAATGTTTCTAAAGTTATAGCTTGCAGCACTGTTTGACAGATATTGTGAGCACCTGGGAGTTTAGTGTGAAAAGAAAATTAAAGGTTGTTTATAGAAGTGCTGGTCACAGTCTATTCTTGGTGTTTTCAGGCATCTAGTTCAAAGACCTAAAGCAGCACTGAGAATTCAAAGCACCAAGGACATTTTATTCAAAGTAAATCTGTTAGTGAGATAACAAAGAAATATTATGTCCAGAGTGACAATGGGCCACAGCGTGAAAGATTTTAAAGACCCCAGATTTTAATGTGTGATAGTTTGAATCAGAATGGTCACCCAGAGACTCATGTATTTAAATGCTTGACCCATATAAAGTAGCAATATTATAAGCTGTGACCTTGTTGAAGTTGATGTGGCATTGTTGGAGAAAGTATATCACTGTGAAAGTAGGCATTGAGCATTTATATATATATATATACTCAGTCAGTCACAGGCATCTTCCACTTTCAGATCAAGATGTAAAACTCTTATTTCCTTTTCTAGCACCATGTGCCTTCCTTGACACTGCCATACTTCCCACATTAATGATAAAGTAAACTTCTGAAACTGTAAGTCAGACCCAATTAAATGTTTACCTTTATAAGAGTTATCATGGTTCTCTTCACAGAAGTGGAGACACTAATTAAGACAGTAGACAACAGGAAATAATCAAACCCATGGCTGAAATCAATAAATTAGAAACAAAGAGAAAAATTCAAAGATTCAAGAAAACATTCACTTGGTTCTTTGAGAAAATCAACAAGATAGGCAACCCATTAGCCAAAGTAATTAAAAGGCAGAGATAAAATCTACAAAATAAGAAAATCAGAACTGAACCATATGAGCAGGAACAAGTTGTTCTCTAAGAGGCTCCACCGACAGCTCACTCAGACTGATACAGATGCCCACAGCCAAACAGTAGATGGAGCTTAGGGACTATTATACAAGAATAGGAAATGGATTGTGGTCCAAAGTAGACAGGAACTCTATAGAAGGACAAACATAACCAGATAAATCTGGAGCTGTGGGGCTCCCAGAGTCAGAACCACCAACCGAAGAACATACATAGTCTGAACCTAGGCCTCCCTGCACAATAGTAGCTGATGTACAGCTTGGTCTTCATGTGGGTCCTGAACAATTGGAATGGGGCTATCCCAAAGGCTGTAAAGCTGCTGTCTGTATGTGGAACATGTTCCTCTAGACTGGCTGCCTTGTCTGGCCTTAGTGAGAGAGAAAGTGCCTAGTTTCCAAGAGTCTTAAAATGTCAGGGTATGTAGATACCCAGGGATAGCCTACCCATTCAAAGGAGAAGGGTAGGAGGAAGGGAGGAAGGGAGAAGGATTGCAAGAGAGAGTGACCTGGAAGGGGCAGTGACTAGAATCTAAAATAAATAGCTAAAAGCAATTTTATTTTATTTTATAAATGAGGAAGTCAGAAATGAAAAAAGGATGTAACAGAAATTGTAGATAGTCCAAAACTCATATGGTCAAAAACCTGTACTTTCCAAAATTGGAAAATCTAAATGAAATGGATGATTTTCTTAATAGAAAATCACTTACCAAAGTTAAACCAAGATCATATGAATACTCTAAGTAGACATGTAACCCAAAAGGAAATAGAAGCAGGCATTAAAAGATTCCCTATCAAAGAAACAAAAAAGCCTAGGGAGAGATGGTGTTGATGTTGAACTCTACTGGACTTTCCAAAAGGAACTAATACCAATATGATTCAAATTATTCCACAAAATAGAAAGAGAAAGAACACTGCCAAATTACTTTTACAAGGTCACAGTCACTTTGATACATAAACAACACAAATATTCACCAAAAAAGAAACAGAATTTCAGACAAAATTTCCTTTTGAACATTGATGCAAAAATACTTATAAAGGGAATTCATGTAAACATCAAAAAATCACTCAGCATGATCAAGTAGGCTTTATCCCAGGGATGCATGGATAGTTCAACATAAGAAAATCCATCAATGTAATCCACCATATAAAAAATCAGAAAAGAAAAGTACATGATCATCTCATAAGATGCTTACAAAGGCTGTGACAGTCAGGAAGATCAATGGTATAGAACTGAAGACCCAGAAAAGAACCTACACACATATGGTCAAGTGATATTTGACAAAGGAGTAAAAAACATCCAGTGGAAAAAAGACAACATTTTTAACATATGGTGCTGGATCAATTAGAGATCAACATGCAGAAAAATGCAAATTGACCCATTCTTATCTCCTTGTACGAAGCTCAAGTCCAAGTGGATCAAGGACCTACAGATAAAACTAGATACACTGAAGCTTATAGAGGAGAAATTGGGGAAGAATCTTGAACACATGGGCACAGGGGTAAAGTTCCTGAACAGAACACCAATGGCTTATGCTCTAAGAACAAGAATTGACAAATGGGACCTCATAAAACTGCAAAGCTTCTGTAAGGCAAAGGACATGGCCAATAGGACAAAGCCAATAGGATAAAATGGCAACCAACAAATTGGGAAAAGATCTTTACCAATCCTACATCTGATAGAGGGCTAACATCCAATATATACAAAGAACTCAAGAAGTTAGTCCCCAGAGAGTAAAATAACCCTATTAAAAATGGGGTACAGAGATCCAGGGGAGGGGCGGGAGCCTACCAGCTTTCCTTCCGAGACCTCTGTTCCCTCAGACTGCACTGAAGCAACAGGTACCCAGGCTCTATCCCCAATATAACATCACTTGGGACACGGCCTGTTGGGGCTTCCGTCTGCGCCCGAGAACGGGTCAGCGCTGTGGTCGTCTGGGTGCCAGATCGGCAGGCCATCGCATCTGCAGGGTGAGCTGCGCCACGGAGAGTGCCCTCCGCCATCTTTGCTCCAGGGACTGGGAAGTTGGGACAGCCAGGTTCTGAGACAGACAGGCATAATATCGCTTGGGTCTCTGGCAGCTTGTGTGTATGCGGCTCCCAAGTGCTGGGCTGATCTGCAGTAACCAGCGTGCTAGTTCTGCTGTGGGACTTCTGCCTGGCAGAGGGACGCCCCCTCCCCCCCCAGGAGAGATCACACACCTCTGCACAGGGCAGGAGCCTACCAGCCTCCCTTTGGCGACCTCTGCTCCAGGAATCCACTAGGCTGAGCCTTTGGATATGCAAGGACTCCCCAATATAAGATCACTTGGGGCAAGGCACATTAGGGCCCCAAAGTCACTCAGGAGAAGGCAGGCCCCAGAAATCGGTGCCAGGGGAATCCTGGTAATCCAGGGGGGGCAGAAATAGCTTTGCAGGCTCACAGGAAGTCTAACCAACAGCCAGTGGCAGCAGGACCAACTAACACCAGAGGTATCCAGATGGCAAAAGACAAACGTAGGAATGTTACTAACAGAAAACAAAGTAATGTGGGACCATCCGAAACCAACTCTCCAACAGGAGCAAGTCCTGGATACCCCACCACACCCGAAAGACAAGATCTGGATTTAAAATCACTTCTCATGATCCTATTAGAGGATCACAAGAAGGACACAAATAAATCTCATAAAGAGTTACCGGAGACCATGAATCAACGGTTAGAAGCCCTTACAAAGGAAACACAAAATCACTTAGAGAAATGCAGGAGAACATGGATCAAAAGATGGAGGCGCACAAGGAGACAACACAAAAATCGCTTAATGAGATGAATCAACGGGTAGATGCACTCACAAAGGAATCACAAAATTTGCATGAAGAAATGCAGAAGAATATGGGTCAACAGATGGATGCCCTTAAGGAGGCAACACAAAAATTGCTTAAAGAAATGAATCAATGGTTAGATGCCCTTACAAAGGAAACACGAGAACTGTTTAAAGAATGCAGGAGACAATGGATCAACAGATGGAATCCCATGAGGAGGAAACACAAAAATCACTTAGAGAAATGCAGGAGAACGTGGGTCATCAGGAAGAAATCCTGAAAGAGGTAATGCAAAAATACCTTAAAGAAATACAGGAAAATACAAACAAACAAGTGAAGGATCTCAGCAAATCCATCCAGGAACTAAAAAAGGAAGTAGAAACAACTAAGAAATCACAAAGGGATACAACTTTGGAGATAGAAAACCTTGGGAAGAAATCAGGAGTCATAGATGCAAACATCAACAATAGAATACAAGAGATGGAAGAAAGAATCTCAGGTGCTGAAGATTCCATACAAAGCAATCTTTGTGTTGCCCCCTTAAGGGCATCCGTCTGTTGACCCATATTCTGCATTTCTTTATGTAATTTTTGTGATTCCTTTGTGAGTGCATCTACCCATTGATTCATTACCTTATCACTAGCTTTCTTTATTCCAACTCCTTCACTGCTTAAGCTTGGCTGTCCTGGATCTTGCTCCATAGACTGACTTTGAATTCAGAGATCTTATGCCTGTCTCCTCAGCACTGGGATTAAAGGTGGGATCCACCAAACCTAGATTTAAATTTTTCTTCACCTAGAATTTGCTCTGTTCTAGGCTGGCATTGAACTCCGAGATCTGCTTATCTTTTTCTCCTGGGATTAAAGGCTTCTACTATGCCTGAACCTAAATTTTACTGTGAAGAATCTTGCCTCAAAGTCACTACTTCCTTAATTCAGTTTAATATGCTTTAATTCAGCTCCATTTCACTTCCTGGTGTCCCTTTAATGATCAAACTCTATATTTTGAATGTTTCCTTTCTCAGCTTGCTATGTTTGTTCAAAATGTTTTTCAACAGACTTAACCAGATAACAAAGTCTCTGTTGGGTTTTTTTGAGACTTCTTTTGTCAATACAATCAATATATATCTCTCTTCCTTAGCCTTAGGCAGTCTCTTCAGGAAATGGCAAAAAGCAGCCATGTTCTTCAAAAAACATCACAAAAAGAGTCTCTCAGCCACATATGAAAGTTCTTACTGACACATTTTGGGTCATCAGGTCTACACAGTTCAAATGACCTTCAATACCACTGTCTTCCATATTCCTACTAGGCTGCTCCACTAACCCCACTTAAAGCATTCCATGACTTTCCAAATCCAAAGTTCCCAAACCCACATTCTTCCAAACAAAAGTATGGTCTGGCCTATCACAGCAATACCCCACTCCCAGTACCAACTTCTGTATTAGTTTGGGTTTTACTGCTGTGAACAGACACCAATGACAAATGCAAGTTTTATAAAAGACATTTACTTGGGGCTGGCTTACAGGTTCAGAGGTTTAGTCCATTGTCATCAAGGCAGAAGCATTGTGCAGGAGAAGCTGAGGGTTCTATACCTTTATCCAAAGGAAACCAGGAACAGACTGGGCATCTTCAGGCATCTAAGAGGAAGATCTCTAAGCCCAACCCTACAGTGACACACTTCCTCCAACAAGGCGACAACTTCTAATAGTGCCACTCTCTGGGACAAGCATATACAAACCATCACAGTGAGGTAACCCAATCACAAAAGAACACACATGGTATGCACTCACTGATAAGTGGATGCTAGCCCAAAAGCTCAAAATAAACAAGTTACAATTCACCCAGCTCAGGAAGCTCATGAAGAATGAGGACTTAAGTGAGGGTAATTTGGTTCCTCTAAGAAAGGAAACAAAATACAAGAACAATAAAGGAGACAAAGTGTGGAGTAGTGACTGAAGTAAAGGCCTCCCAGAGACTTCCCTACCTGGGGATTCATCCTATAAACAGTCACCAAACCCGATAGTACTATGGACAACAAGTAGTGCATACCAAAAGGAGCATGCCATGGTTTTCTCCAGATGGGCCCTGTCAGAGCCTTACACATACAGAGGCAGATGCTAGCAGCCAACCCTTGGACTGTGTGTAGGGTCCCCAAGGGAGGAGTTATAGGGTGGTCTGGAGGAGCGGAAGGTGTTTATAGCCCCATGGGAAGAATAATGATGTCTGCCACCCAGATGCCCCAGGACTCACAGGGACTAATCCATCAACCAAGTGGTACGTATGGTTCCAGCCAATAATGTGGCAGAGGAATGCCTTGTCAGGCATCAGTAGAAGGATTGGTCCTTGGTCAGGTGAAGGCTCAATAGATGCCCCAACTAAAGGAAATCAGGGGGGGGGGTCGGGTAGAGGGGCATATACTTGGAGGCAGGGGGTTGGAGGAGGGGTTGAGGGTTTTGTGGAGGAGGGAAACTGGAAAAGCCTTCACCATTTGAAATGTAAATGAAGATTATATTCAATAAAAAAATGCTGTGACAAAATCAGACACCCCACACCCCTTCATGTTAAAAGTCTTGGAGAGATCAGGAATACAAGGCAAATACATAAACACAATAAATGTAATGCACAGCAAACCAATAGCCAACATAAAATTAAAGAAAGAATAACATGATGTGATTCCACTAAAATCAGGGTCAAGACTAGACAGTCCACTCTCTCAATATCTATACAATATTACTTGCAGTTTTTTCTAGAGAAATAAAATGACTAAAAGATCAAGGGGATACAAATAGAAAGAGAAGAAGTCAAAGAATCAGTATTTGCAGATGATATGATAGTATGCATAAGTGACCCCAAAAAATTCTACTAGGGATTTCATACATCTAATAAACATGTTCAGCAAAATGGTTGGATAGAAAATTAACTCAAAAAATCAGTTGCCCAATTATAAACAAATGAATAATTAACTGAGAGTAAAATTATGGAAATAACAACCTTTCAAAATAGCCACAAATAGTGTAAAATATCTTGGTATAAGTCTAAGTAAGCATGCCAAATACCTGTATGACAAGAACTTCAACTCTCTGAAATAAATAATTGCAAAATATTATCAGAAGATTGAAAGATCTCCCATGCTTATGGATCCATAGAATCAACATAGAAAAAAATGGCCATGTTATCAAAAGCAATCTACAGATTCAATTCAGTTCCCAACAAAACTCAAACTCAAGCCTTTGCAGACCTTGGAAAAACAATGTTGAATTTCATATAGAAAAACAAATACCCAGAATATCAAAAACAATATGGTGCAATGAAAGAACTTCTGTATGTATCACCAGCCTTGATATGAATCTCTACTATAGAGTGATTGTAATAAAAACCACATGGTATTTGGCATGTAATCAGACAGGGTGATCAATGAAATAAAAATGAAATCCCAGAAGTGAACCCACATACTTATGGATACTTGATTTTTGACAAAAAATAACAAAATTATAAAATGGGAATTTTTTTAAAAATGTATCTTCTACAAATAGGGAATGTCTAACTGGATATCTATAGGAAGAAAAATGCTGATATCAAAGAGCTGTATCTGAATCTCTCTTTGATCTTTGAGGCATGAAAAACATTTCTGAGTTCTCACATGATAGCTCCAGCATCTGAAGAAGTTTTACGCAGGATGAATTCAGTTCTTGATAACAGGAGGATGACAGTTCCTCTCAACCTAGAACAACAAGCAAATCATCAGGTTGCAGAACATCTTGGATATGAATTCTTACCACACCTCCTTAAATGATATATGCGAATATGATGAGAATTCCAGAAACATTCAATTTTCCTTGACCAATGGGCCTTAGATTGCATTAAGCAATATTTTTTTTTGTATTATACCTTCCTAGGAAAGAGTTTGTTGATGGTACAGTAGCAAGCATTTAAGTCTTCTATAAACATTCAAAACCTTCTTAAGAAACTCATAGTTAGGAGTTGTAGAAAATCTGAGGCAGCCTCATATCACATATTGTCTGGTATTGCAAATCCAGTCAAGAGTCCATAGCTGACAAAGTCATATGCACTATTAGGTAATCTATCAGGGTAGACAATAGTAAAATAAAATGTGGTGTTTGAAAGGAAAAGCATTCTAAAACCTGTCAGTTCAGACAACACCAGACACATAAGTGCTGTATCATAGAAACTCAGGATGGAGTGAAAAATGAAGTCATATGTTTGCAATAATAGCCAGAAGCTAGAAAGAACCCAGATGTCCCTCAACGGAAAATGGATTCAGAAGATGTGGTATATTTACACAATGGAATAGTACTCTGAAATTAAAAAACAATGAATTCACGAAATTCCTAGGCAAATGGTCAGAACTGGAAAAATATCATCCTTAGAGAGGTAACCCAATCACAAAAGAACACACATGGTATGCAGTCACTGATGGAGCTCCACGGAAAAGGAATGAAGTTTAAGTATCCAGGGCCCGGTAAGCAACATACAGTATTAATTTTAGCGCTAAAAATGTCAGGTTTTGAAGGCTATAGTTCAAGGGAAAGAAAGAATGGATATGACAATACTAGATGAATCAGCTTAGCCTGATGCTGAGATCAACAAGGGGTGACAGTGATGTGAAAATGGGAATTTTGTTAGGCAAGTTGTCTGCGGTCTAGAACTGTACTTCCGGCGAGAGAAAATTAGGGCATAAAATAAATAAAATAAAATAAAAAGAGTAAAAAAAAAAAAACAACAAAAAAGCAGATTTTAGAAACATGAGAAAGACAGAAGGAAAATGGATTTTAAAAGTCTCCTAGGCACAAGGAGAAATAAAAAGCGTGCTTCCCTAGCTTTATATGTCCTTGGTGTATGTCTTTTGTTTGTCTATGGTGCACCAATGTGTCAACGTGTCAATTTGATTCTCGTTGTTTCAATGGCTGTTCTATGTTTCATGTTGAAAAAAAATGGTAAAATATACTTCATCTGCTGGTGGACCATCTCTTAATGCAGTCACAGTTTATGGTTATTTATCCTAGAAAAAGCTATATAATTGTGGTTATTGGGTCCAAAGTGCTTTTTCTCTAAAATTACAGCTAGAAAAAAGAAAAAAAATGTGTTTGATTTAAATTTATAAGATTTGTGTAGTTGCTTTATTCTTGTTTCTAATTGATATTAAAGATATAAGTATGTTAAATGTTTTGACTATAGAATATTGGCTCATAATTTTTTTAAAAGATGTTATGTCGGTAACAAAAAAATTAGTTTAAAACTGGTAATTCAGGGTTGGAGCCATCTTAAGCAACAAGTCGCATGACCCAACCCAGGAAATACAGGCCTCTATGATATGTCCAGTTTGGCGTAATGTTTTATGTGGATATGATTGTAAGAGATTAGTGTTATAAGAGATAAGATTTAAAATAATGTTTTCTTAATGAGATATTATAAGTTACACTGTCATGCATTCAAACATGAGAGCTGGAAAATAAACTTTAAAGTGTGCAAGTAATGTGTTTGCCATTGATTTTAATGGGAATAGATGGTTTAAAATTGGGCTTTACTTTTCAAAGTTGTAGGTATTTTCTAATATTATAAGAGAAAGTTAAATTTATGTTTAAAAACTGCAGTTTTCAGTCTAAATAAAGGCTCATGGTTCTCAAAGATAATTTCTAGATTGATAAAGGTTAAAAACAGCTGTGACCAGTATAGGTCTGTTGCTACTTTTTCACATGTTTATTAGATACAGTTGTAAAAGTAAAAATTTTCCAAGACTAAAATGGAGATTTCAGTGAGATTTTAGTAAAATCTTTATGGGAGCCCTCAAATTACCATATTGGCTGCCTGCAGGCTACTGTCCTACACAGCTGGGTGTAGGTCAGGCTTTAGACAATAGGCTCAGATTAGAAGGTAAATACATTGGAGATTTATCTAGGTGTGGTGTAAAAAACAGTTCAAATTTAAGATCTATGAAAGATCAATGAGGCTATGTAGAACTTATGAAGGCATTAAAATTTGGACTGCAAAATTATTATAGATTTAAAAGGTTAGTTTTGCTTTGTGGATCCAGATAATTGTAAAACCATTTACTTCTAAAGAGTTAAGAAGTACTGATCACCTTGTCTTATGTGAAAAAAAAATCTTTTGTCTCTGCTTTATTACAAAAAGCTAAGACTTTGAATCTTTCAGTGTATATGATGCATAAAATTTTATTATAGGCCCTTGTTCTTAACAATGGGTCTTTAATTTTTTTTTAAGTATTTGTTGCTTCAAAAGATTCAAACATCATCAAAATGGTAATGGCTTGAGAATAATTTTATCCTTTTAACAGGAAAAGCAACTAAAGATGCTACATTTATTTTCTATGCTTAAATAGTCATTGCCTATATTATTGTCTATTCTTAGTGTTCCAACTAAGATTAAAACAAATAATGAAACTGTATATTTATTACAGTCATCAAATATTTGAGATGTTTTTAACAATTTAATGTAATATAATTCTCAAGGAATTGATATTGTATAACCTTTAAACAATATCTTCTAAATAAAAAAAACAAAAAAGAAGGAAATTTTATCAATGTGCATATTATTTAAATTATACTTTATATTTTTAAGAACATTTTAAAAATTTGGATGCCAATGAATTCCTTGCTGTAATGTATAGCATCTAACAACTAGGCATACTCATGACTAGGTGAGATGAAAGGATCCACTTGTTGGCATATGGCATGATCCTAAACAGTTATTTAATATGGGGAAGAAGGCATGTTTGTGTGTTTTCCACAGAATGCTGCAGAAGCATTCTAGCTGCTAGAGTGATGAATGTGACATGCTGAAAATAACTGACCTGTGAACTTGCTCAGTGCCCTGACAATGGTGACTTTACTTGCCTATGTCCCAGATTAAATACACTGCCTTGCCGTAAGCTTTAGATCTTATGAGACAGAGAACAGTGGAGACTGTTAAAACTGACTTAAAAAAATTAAAAGAAGAGTTATAATGACTCTTCTCCTTCCTTTAATGTGATCAGTTTACTCAATCATGAAGTGGTCTAGTAATTAAGTCCAATATTGGGGATTCCAATTATGAGGATGGCTAGTAATCTTTATCAGTCAACTGAGTTAATTTCAAATATAGTCTCCATTCTTTCTGAGAACAGGTCTCTGTTGATTCTCAAAGCCACTTCCCCGACACTGGGAAGCTAAGCTTTGTGTTTTAAGAGCTGCTAACTTACAACTGAATACCTTGGACCTTCCAGAGACAAGCTAATTTGCAACTGTACATTGTTTCTTTCTTAACTCTTTATCTTATATTTTTAGCAGGTTGTCTCCATCCAGGCCCAAATGAATTGGAAACAGGCCTGTCTGTTAAAAGACACTTGTGTGGCATTTGGTGACTAATTGACTCTGGCATCAAAGCCTACACAAGTGGATCTCCTTCATGGAGCCACATAGAACTCAGCTCTATGTGTGTCTGCTTACGAGCTGACATGGGCATCAGGAGAGTTGGAGAGCAAAGCATTGCATGGGAAGTATTTAATTGTCCATTTCTGAGTCCCCGGGGAGCATGCCTGATTTGCATAGGGGTTGGCGTTCGTCTTTGGACCTCCTTACACTCTGTGGGGATGTCCCACTAATTTAAGGCTCTGCCCTTACCCTCCAAAAGACACCAAGGGCCATCTAAAATGTGGAAACAATTATTTGTTCTCCACGAGGGGAATTATGCCTCTGTTCCCACTCCCTGGGTAAAGGTCCACCATCATGGATGGATTACTATCCACTTGTTTAAACTAATACAGAAGGGGGAGATGTAGAGAGTCATATTGAAGTGCTTTATCACATGGCAGCTATGATTCAGCTCCAGACGCCAGTGAGCTACACCCTCCCCCCATCTTGGCAGAGCTGGCAGAGCTCCAGGAACAAGCCTTTTGTCGCACCTCAGCCTCCTGCAAAGCAACAGACCCTATGAGGTAAACTTCCTAGGAGTAACAGTGGAGCTGAGGCCCTGCTGCCCTGCTGAGAAGCACTGAGAAGACTCTGCAACCCTGGGAGGGAGGGTCACTCCCACAGTGCTTATATTGTTGTGCTTTTACCCCAAGTAAAGAGAGATTTTGTACAGCCATGCACTAATGTCTCTGTGTGTTCTCTTTCTTTAGAACCCCATCGTTTCATTTCCCAGCTCTTTGTCCACGGAAAACCCACTCGTGTAATTCCCGGGAAGCTTTATATATATGAATACAAGTGCTATTTATGCAACTGTTTCTAGGAAAAAATATTTTATGACGGACTTTTTGGTATTGTCACTTACAATTTTCTACACCCTCTTTTGTAATATTCTCTGAATCATAGATAGAGAAGTAGAATAATTAACAATAATAATGAGGAAGAGAAGACTATCAACACGAGAGGGGGGCCAAAGAAGAGCTTCATGACAGGAAAGGGATGAATGAATGTGGTACAAGATACACCATTCCTCCTCTGGAAAACTTGATATTGGTTTGTGTGGCCTCACTGTGAAGTAGAGCAAAAAGCAATGAACCATGGCTCCTAAGCCATTTCTAGAACAAGATTATGTATATATTTCTATAAAATGTGTACTTTTCAGAAAAGTATATATGTTTATAACAGCATACACAGCCAACAATATACCAAATGAATAAAAATATATGTACATATAAATGTGTATTCATAATGATTAGGAAATGCAATCAGCCTAGATATCCATTAAATGAAACATGACTAATGAAAAAATGATACACATCCAAGTGGAATTTTATTCATCTATAAAGAAAACTGAAATGAGGAAATTTGCAAGAAAATGTCTGGAACTCAGAAGGTGAATACTGAGTGACAAAGATCAATGTCTAATTTTAAGTAGATCCTAACTTTAAATGGTTAAATTTCAATGATTTATCTGGAGTTTCTAAAGATCGAAAGTTAGAAAGATATGATGAGACAGGAATTGACAATAGACCTTAAAGAGAGGAGGAAATAGTGGTTTAGGGATCAAATGAGTTTTAAAGTACTGCCATTTTGTTTACAGACTCTATTTTGATGATAAGTTGAAACTAAATTCACGGTCCTAGGATCTAAGGGGAGCTGGGAACTTTCTAAAATGGCTGCCAACTTAACCTTTATTCTTTTTATGATCGCCAAAACACAATGACTGTTCCTAACCACAAAAGAATAAATGATTCTGATCAATGAAAAACTGCACCATAATCTTGGCACAGATGCTTGTGGGGTTTTTATTTTACTGTTTAAATAATTGCTAAGATGAATGTCTAGGAATATAGTCAGCTCCTGAGTCTATGCTCCTTTCACTGACAGGTCATTTTGCTGTCTAATTCACATAAATATCATGCTTTGTGTGGACTCTTCTCCTGTGTTGGCTGCTTTATATTTTCAGATGCTACCTGTAGAATGTGTATGTGTGTGTGTTGGAAAAGTAAACTGAGAATACTAGTGGCTGAAAATTTACACAAGGCAGGGAGTAGGATAGGAAATGGTATTGAACAATAAATGAAAGTAGGAGTATATACAAAGAACAGTAAAGAAACACAGTATTTTTTAATTCTATGGTGAATAATGATCCTCTAGAAGTGACAGGTTCCTTGTCTCAAGTACAGGAATCCTTATAAGAGAGGACCCAAAGCAAAGCCACAAAATATTACAGGTTATTGTCAGGTTTTAGTTTTGTTTTATTTTGTTTTTTTATTTACCACCAGAAGGAGGTCACAAATCCCTATTGCTAAAGACACCATGCATCTTAGTGGAAGAACATAGAGAAGTAATAATATTCGAATTAGACTGAAAGTCTATTACTGGGATGCTAAATTTCAGAGGTCTAGAAAATGTCCTTCAAACTCCCAGTGGATTAAGAAAATTATCATTCATTTTGCTCAGCTGTGGACTTCATTTCTGACAATAATGTTCACCTGTTTAGCAGGATGCTAACTGCAGCAGTGATCCATGTTATAGGGTTAACCTAAAAGATTCTGGTTAGACACACTGAGAAAAGTATGTCAGGAAAGAAACACTTTACGGATTAATGCATTGACTGAAAGCTAGAGTCAAAGGATATAGTACATGCAAATGGAAAACAAACAGAAATAAGATAATAGATATATTATGTAATTTAAATCAAAACTTAAAATGTGGCAAATGATCAATTATTTAGTAAGTGAGACAACTTAACAAAGGAATATGTCTGTTTTCTGTCTGCTTTACTCGATGAAGTTGAGTGATGAGGGAATATAAGGCTTGCAGGACTGATTGGATTTACCTTCAGCTTTACTGATATCATCACTGGTTGCCACGAGGGCACCTGTTCAGTATTCTCCTGAGGCAGATGCAATATTATTGTTATTGTAGTCAATGAAGCTAAAAAGGAATGATATGTGATCTATAGCCAAGATGCCCATGACCTCAGCTTCAGTCCACATTCTGCAGTTCCTCACCACCCTTTCTCACACAGATAAGTGACTTATTTGACAGCTGGGATACCCCAAGCAAGAACATTTTTGTTAGGGTCTGAATCACTGTGGGAGGAACATTTGTAGCTTGTAAGCAGTAATAAACTCCCAAATCCTCAGGCTCCACTTAATCAAATGTTGCTGTTCTAAAAGGATGTCTGCACGTAGAAGAATGCAAATAGATCCATATTCATCACCCTGCACAAAACCCGAGCCCAAGTGGATCAAGAACCTCAACATAAAAATAGATACACTAAAACTCATAGAAGGGAAAGTAGGAAATATCCTTGAACAAATATGCACAGGAGGCTATTTCTTGAACAGAACAAAAATGGCTCAGTCTCTAAGATCAAGATATGATAAATGAGTCCTAATGAAACTAAAAATCTTGCGTAAGGCAAAGGATACTGTCAATAAAACAAAATGACAGCCTACAGACAGGGAAAGAACCTTCACCAAACTTATATCTGACAGAGGCCAATATCCAGCATTCCTAAAGAACAGCAATAACCCAAATCACCCAATTAAACATTGATGAAAGGAGCCTGATATAGCTGTCTCTTGGGAGGCTCTGCCAGAGCCTGACAAATACAGAGGCAGATGCTCAAAGCCAACCATTGGACTGAACACGGGGAATCCAATGGAGGAGTTAGATAAAGGAACAATTGAGCTGAAGGAATTTTCAGCACCATAAGAAGAACAACAATATCAATCAACTAGGCCACCCAGAGCTCCCAGTGACTAAATCACCCACCAAAGAGTACACACGGAGCGACCCATGTCTCCAGCTACATATGTAGCAGAGGATGGCCTTCTCTGTCATCAATGGGAGGAGAGGCACTTGGTTCTGTGAAGGCTCTATGCCCCAGTGTAGGGGAATGCCAGGACAGGGAGGAGGGAGGGAGTTGGTGAGGGAACACACTCATAGAAGCAGGGAGAAGGGGATGGGCTAGGGGGATTACAGGGGCATTGAATGGGAAAGGGGATAACATTTAAAATGTAAATAAAGAAAATATCCAATTTAAAAAGGGGGGAAGGAACAAAGAAAAAATGGGGCACAGATCTAAATAGAGAATTTTCTACAGAGGAATCTCCAATGGCTGAGAACACTTAAATGTTCAAAGTCCTTAGTCATCTCAGAAATGCAAATCAAAACAACTCTGAGATTCAATCTTGCACCCATAAGAATGGCTAAGATCAGAAACTCAAGAGAGAGCACATGCTGGTGAGGAGGATGTGGAGCAAAGGGAATACTTCCTCATTGCTAATGGAAGTGCAAACTTCTATAGTCACTTTAGGAAATCAATTTAGAATATTCTCAGAAAACTAAGAAGAGTTCTACCTCAAGACCCAGCTATACCACTCCTGGGCAAATACCCAAAAGATGTTCCACTATCCCACAAAGTCACTTACTCAACCATGTTCATAGAAGCTAAATATGTAATAGCCAAAAATGGAAACAGCCTAGATAACTTTCAACTGAAGAAAATATGGGACCTCTACACAATGCAATACTTTTCAGCTTATAAAACCAAACACACCATGACTTTTGCAGGCAATTGGATTGATCTTGAGAATATCATCATGAGTGAGTTAGCCCAGTCCCCCAAAGGACATACAATGTGTGTATTTACTTATAAGTTATTATCAGCCATAAAAATACAGGATACACATGGTATAATCCACAGACCCAAAGAAGCTAAACAAGAAGGAAGGCACAAGCAAGGATACATGAATCTCACTTAGAAATGGGGAATAAAATAGTCATAAGAAGAAAGAGGGAAAGAACTGTGAGGGAGAGGTAATGGGGAAGGGAATGGGGTGTTTGGAGATCAGATGTGGGGAGGGACAGGAGGGATGGCCAGACCGCCATAAGAATGAAATGAAACCTGTAACTGACAGTGGTGGGGATGTAGGAGGAAACTTCAGGACAAGGCAGAGACCTAGGATAAGGGAAGCACCCAAGAATTACTGGGGATGTCCTTAGCTGTGACTCACAGAATTGGTGATATGGAACCTGAAGGGGTCACCTTCTGTAATCATGTAGGAACCACAGTGGAAAGATAGGGACACAAACCCACTCAAAAAACTTTCAACCCAAAATTTATGTTATATGCAAGAAATATAGGGGTGGGATATGGAGGAAATCAGGCCCCTCTTCCCATGGGAAAGCACAAAATTCCTGACACTACTGATACTCTGTTATGCCTGCAGACAGGAGTCTATCATGTCTGTCTTCTGAGAGGATCCACTCAGCAGCTGACTCAGACAGATGCAGATACCCACAGCCAAAGAATCGATGGAGCTTGTGGACCTTTCTGGATGAACAGGAGGACCAGCTGAGGATTCAAAGGGGATAGGAACTTCACAGGAAGACCAACAGAGTCAACTAATCTGGACCCTTTGAGCATTCAGAGACAGAACCACCAACCAAAGTACATACATGGACCAGGTCTAGGCCTCCAGGCACATATGTAGCAGATGTACATCTTGACCTTCATGGGGTTCCTGAATAATCAGAAGAGGGGCTTTCCCAAAAGCTGTTGCCTGTATGTGGAATATGTTCTTCTATCTGTGCTGCCTCGTCTGGGAGAGAATACTGTGGTAGAGGATGCATCTATCCTTACAGAGACTTAAGTGCCAAGGTGGGAGAATTCCCGGGTGGGGGACACAATGAGCTCAGAGAAGAAGGGAATCGGGGATAAGAGGAAGATTGTGAGAGAGACAGACTAGGAGGGGACCGTGAGGGAATGGAATTTAAAGTGAGTGAGTTAAACAATAATAATAATAATAATAAAGATAAGGAAAGAGTTTTGGTGTGTGACAGGAAAGAGGACAATTGGTAATCATTTTTTTAAGAATAAAAACATTATTTAGATTTTGAAAATAAAAATTAAATAAAATTGAAGTTAATGAGCAGTCTAGACAGTACGTGAGTTACTGTTAAATGAAAGAAGCAAAAAGGTGAACATACAGAAAACGTACCTTGTGAAGTACTATCTCAACATTCATTCCCTGGAAGTACAGAGTATCTCAGATAAGCTCAATACAAAACACCTGTCCAAAAGATCAAATACCAAAAAGAAAAAATAAAATTTTATCAATATATAAAAAAATATAATCACAAATGAATAGGAACAGAGGAAATAAAATATTAAAAACAAGAAGATACTAGCATACATACATTCCTATCCATTTGTAACTGTTTATTATAATTGAAATTAAACATGGAATCAATAGAGTTAGATTAGCTGGATGTGAGTCACTGTTAAATGAAAGAAGCAAAAATGTGAATATACAGGAAACATACCTTTTGAAGTACTATGTCAACATTCATTCCCTGGAAGTACTGAGTATACAAAGGACTATTTGTCTGTTAAAAAAGAAACACCATATCAGTAAAAGCATGTTATTAAAGTTACAGAGTCACTGGATAAAATTTACACAAATAAAAAGCAAAGGGAAGTAGGAGATTATATATATTTCAATATATGTATATATATATATATATGTACACACACACACACACACACACACACACACACACACACATACATTTGGTGTATGTGCTTGGTTGAGGAGCCAATGGGGCGAAGCTATCATCTGTGGGATTATGACTGAACACCTCTAAGTCAAAATCCTGCCCAGGCAGAATGATATGCAGCGCTGAAGGAGCCTAGGTTGGCCCCTGATAGCAGGGTCCCTGTCCATCCCCGTCTGGCGGGTCCCTGTGTCGAGCCCCCTGTGTGGCCACTAGCCACCCCGCCGTTAGACTGGGTCCGGTTTGGAGAGCCATTCATCCCAGGAAATGGGGTGGGGCAGGAAAGGGGGCCGCCTTCTCGAACGTCATGCTTACCTCATGTTCGTGTGGAACCTGGCACTGAACCATTTTGTAGAAGACCTGCTTCTGGGTCAGGGCTCCCTGGCTGCGATCTATTGAAAGTCAGCCTTCAGCACAAGGGTTGTCTCTGCTGGCTTCCCGACACCCGCTGGCCTGCTGTTCGCTCGCAAGTGCGCAGGGTGGCAGCGGAGGTTCTGCATTCTAGAGCCACCACTGCTGCCGGCAACTTCTTCCCTAGTACCCAACCGACCAGGAGGAGCGGCATCTTCCTCTTCAGTCTCCCGACGACGTCTTGCCTTCTTCCCTCCTCTCCCGTTCTCGCCCTCCGCCCCCTCCGGCCTTGGCCAAGCCGGGTTGGGGGAAGGGGGGGTGTGGAGGCGGGTTGGGGTGCGGGGGAACAGAGAGGGGGAAGAGGCCTCCGAACAATCTCTTCCCTCCTGCGCTGGCCCCAGAGCCGCGCGCCCTGGTGCTTGCTCGCTTGCTCCTCTCTTGTCCCCAGCGGAGGGGTTTTCCAATCCTCCTCATCTGTGCCCGGGGGTCTTGGGGGCAGGAGAGGGCAAGGGACGTGCGGACCCCTGGCGGCAAGGGGTGGTCTCTCCGGTTGACCCTCCTGTTTCCCCAGTTGGCGTGCCGAGGCGCCAAGGGCGTGTCTGGTGAAGGGTTATGGGGGCTAAGGTCGATGAGGGTCCAGCGCATTCGCCCCCCCCCCCCAAACGCACCGGGATAGACCAGTACTCCCAATCGCACTTGGTCTTCCCCCCTCCCCCACCCCATTTCTCAGAAGTTGACCAGATGTCCGAATTCCTCAGGCGCACATTCCACCCCCCTACTCCCCCACCCTTGGAGGTCTACCTGATGTCAGCTCTGGACACTTTCTTTTCTTCTTCTAATTCTTCTTCTTTTTTTTTTTTTTTGTAGAAACTATATTTTCTACACTATATTCTGATCATAGTTCCCCAACCCAAAACTCTTCCTAGATCCATGCTCCCCATTCACACAATTCTACCCTGGGCCTGCCCTTAGGTTTGTCCTTGTCAATTGGAGATGCCTTCACTGATACTAAAACTTCCTTAATATACCAAAATCAAATAAAAACTACATAAAGGGAAGACACTTTAGCAAATTACAAATGCTTCGTGTATACGGAAAGCATTTTTCTTTTATTTCTTTCCTTTCTTTCTTTCTTTCTTTCTTTCTTTTTCTTCCTTTCTTCCTTTCTTCATTTTTTTCTTTTTTAAAAAATTCAGCTGTTCCTGGTGTATACACAACCTTAATCCCAGCACTACTCACTCAACAGAATTTTTCCCTTTAACAAACCAGATAATCTATTACAATTAAGAATTTTTCCTTCTGATCAGTGTTGCTCTTGGGACAGGAGTCTTTCCTTCCCACCAACATCTGTAGCAGGTAAGCAGGCAGCTCCAAAGTTGTCTGTGCTTAGACAACCAGGAGAGAGTGATCTAGCAGCAGAGATTTCACTTCTGAGTGCCAAGGTGAGATCTCTTCTCTCAGGAGGGGTACAGCTAGGAGGGCACAGGGCATAGGATCATTGGAGCAGCTGGGACAGGAGTCTTCCCTTCTGGCAGCTGTTTGCTTCAGGGAACCAGACAGCTCCACAGCATTCTGTGCACAGAGCCTGCCAGAAGAGAGTTGGTCTCCCAGGAGTACAGACACAGGCTTACAGGCCCACAGGAGGGGCAAGCTTCAGCCAGAGACAAGAACAACTAACACCAGAGAGAACCAGATGGCAAAAGGCAAGTACAAGAAGCCTACCAACAGAAAACAAGGCTACTTGGCAACATCAGAGCCCAGTTCTCCCACCACAGCAAGTCCCAGATACCCCAACACACCAGAAAAGCAAGAGTTGGATTTAAAATCTCCTCTCACGATGCAGTTAGAGGACATCAAGGACATAAATAACTCTCTTAAGGGAATACAGGAGAACATGGGTCAAATAGTAAAATCCCTTAAAGAGGAAATACAAAAATCCCTGAAAGAAATACAGTAGAGCATAAGTAAACAGGTAGAGGCCCTTAAAGAGGAAACACAAAAATTCCTTAAAGAATTACCTGTCCAAAAGATCAAATACCAAAAAGAAAAAATAAAATTTTATCAGTATATAAAAAAATAAAATCACAAATGAATAGGAACAGAGGAAATAAAATATTTTTTATTTTATTTAGAACACAAACAAGAGAACACAAACAAGTGAAGGAACTGAACAAAAACATCCAGGATCTAAAAATGGAAGTAGAAACAAAAAAGAAATCACAAAGTGAGACATCTCTGGAAATAAAAAATCTTGGAAACAATTCAGGAGTCATAGATGCAAGTATCAACAGCAGAATACAAGAGAGAGAAGAAAGAATCTCAGGGGTTGAAGATACCATAGAAAACATTGACTCAACAGTTAAAGAAAATGCAAAATGTAAAATGCTCCTGAGCTAAAACTTCCAGGAAATCCAGGACACAATGAGAAGACCCAATCTAAGGATTATAGGTAGAGAAGAGCGTGAAGATTTCCAACTTAAAGGGACAGTAAATATCTTCAACAAAATTATAGAAGAAAACTTCCCTAACCTAAAGAAAGAGGTGTCCATGAATATACAAGAAGCCTACAGAACTCTAAACAGACTGGACCAGAGCAGAAATTTCTCCTGGCACATAATCAAAACACTAAATGTACTAAACAAAGAAAGAATATTAAAAGCAGTAAGGGAAAAAGGCCAAGAAACCTATAAAGGCAGGCCTATGAGAATTAAACCAGACTTCTCACCTGAGGCGATGAAAGCTAGAAGATCCTGGGCATATCTCATACAGAACCTAAGGAAACACAAATGCCAGCCCAAACTACAATACCCAGCAAAACTCTGTCACCATAGATGGAAATAAAAAGATATTCAATGATAAAATCAAATTTACACAATATCTTTCCACAAATCCAGTCATACAAAGGATAATAGAAGGAAAACACCAACATGAGGAGGGAAACTACACCCTAGAAAAAGCAAGAAAGTAATTTTTTCCAACAAACCCAAAAGAAAGTAACCACACAAACATAAAAAGTATATCAAAAATAACAGGAAGCAACAATCACTATTCCTTAATATCTTATAATATCAATGGCCTCAATTCTCCAACCAAAACCACAGTCTTACAGAAATATTTTTCATGTAAATCTTCAATTTTATCAAAAAATATTTGTGATTCCTCTTTCAATTTAGTAATGTTTTTTATGTCTACCATTTTAATTGTAGTATTTTTCATGATAATCTTTAATTTTAACATTTTTTCTATATATTTCTTCAATTTTATCAGAAATGATTTCCATGTAAATCTTCAACTTTGTCAGAAAATATTTATAATTCCACTTGCAATCAGTTTAGGAATACATTTTATGCTTACCATTTTATTGGTATAATTGTTCATGATAATCTTCAATTTTAAAGTTTTTCTATATTTTTCTTCAACTTTATCAGAAATATTTTCCATTTAAATCTTCAATTTTATCAGACAATGTCTATAATTTTGCTTTCTATAAATTAGACACATATTTAAATCTTCCATTTTATCTGAAAAATTTTCCATGAAATAGTCAATTTTAACATGTTTTTCTATATATTTCTTGAATTTTATCAGAAATATTTTCCTTGTAGATCTTTAATTTTATCAGAAAATAATTATAATTCCACTTTCAAAAAACTTAGGAATATATTTATTCCTACCATGTTGTCTGTATAATTTTTCCATGAAATACTCAATCTTAAAGCCTTTTTTGTATATTTCTTCAATTTTATCAGAGATATTTTCCAGGTAAATCTTCAATTTCTTCAGAAAATGGTCTGCCAGGCTTGGAGACAGATAGGCATAATATCGCTTGGGTCTTGGGCTGCTTGTGTGTACCCTGCTCCCAAGAGCTGGGAAGATATGCAGTAACCAGCTCACCAACTCTGCTGTGGGACTTCTGCCTTGCAGAGGGATGCCCACTCCTCCCGCTCTGGGAGAGATCACACACACCTGCACAGGGCAGGAGCCTACCAGCCTCCCTTTGGCGAACTCTGCTCCAGGAATCCACTACGCTGAGCTGAGCCTTTGGATGTGCAGGGACTACCCAATATAACATCACTTGGGGCAAGGCACATAAGGGCTCCAAAGTCACTCAGGAGCAGGGCAGGCCCCAGAAATTGGTGCGAGGGGAATCCTGGTAAACCAGGAGGGCCAGAAATAGCTTTGCAGGCTCACAGGAGGTCCAACCAACAGCCAATGACAGCAGGACCAACTAACACCAGAGGTAACCAGATGGTAAAAGGCAAATGTAGAAACGTTACTGACAGAAATCAAAGTAATATGGCTCCATCCAAACACAACTCTCCAACAGCAGCAAGTCCTGGATACCCCACCACACCCGAAAGACAAGATCTGGATTTAAAATCACTTCTCATGATGCTATTAGAGGATCAAAAGAAGGACACAAATAAATCTAATAAAGAATTACAGGAGACCATGAATCAACGGTTAGAAGCCCTTACAAAGGAAACACAAAAATCGCTTAGAGAAATGCAGGAGAACATGGATCAAAAGATGGAGGCGCACAAGGAGACAACACAAAAATCGCTTAAAGAAATGAATCAACGGGTAGATGCACTTTCAAAGGAATCACAAAAATTGCATAAAGAAATGCAGAAGAATATGGGTCAACAGACAGATACCCATAGGGAGGCAATACAAAAATTGCTTAAAGAAATGAAACAACGGATAGATGCCCTTACAAAGGAAACATGAGAACTACTTAAAGAAATGCAGGAGACGATGGATCAACAGATGGAATCCCATGAGGAGGAAACACAAAAATAGCTTAGAGAAATGCAGGGGAACGTGGGTCAACAGGCAGAAATCCTGAAACAGTTAATGCAAAAATACCTTAAAGAAATACAGGAAAATACAAACAAACAAGTGAAGGATCTGTGCAAATCCGTCCAGGATCTAAAAAAGGAAGTAGAAACAACTAAGAAATCACAAAGGGAGACAACTTTGGAGATAGAAAACCTTGGGAAGAAATCAGGAGTCATAGATGCAAACATCAACAATAGAATACAAGAGATGGAAGAAAGACTCTCAGGTGCTGAAGATACCATAGAGAACATCGACTCAACAGTCAAAGACAATGCAAAATGCAAAAAACGTGTAACCCAAAACATCCAGGAAATTCAGAACACAATGAGAAGACCAATCCTAAGGATTATAGGTATAGTTGAGAGTGAAGATTTGCAACTTAAAGGGCCAGTAAACATCTTCAACAAAATTATGGAGGAAAACTTGCCTAACCTAAAGAGAGAGATGCCGATGAACGTACAAGAAGCCTACAGAACTCCAAACAGACTGGACCAGAACAGAAATACCTCCCATCACATAATAATCAAAACACCAAATGTACTAAACAAAGAAAGAATACTAAAAGCAGTAAGAGAACAGGGCCAAGTAATATACAAAGGAAGACCTATCCGAATCACATCAGACTTCTCACCAGATACTATGAAAGCCAGAAGATCCTGGGCAGATCTCATGCAGACACTAAGAGAGCACAAATGCCAGCCTAGACTACTCTACCCAGCAAAACTCTCAATCACCATAGATGGAGAGACCAAGATATTCCATGAGAAAAAAAATTTCACAATATCTTTCCACAAACCCAGCCCTGCAAAGGATAATAGGTGGAAACTGCCAATACAGGGAGAGAAACAACACCCTGGAAAAAATGACATAGTCACCTTCCTGCTTCAAACCCAAAAGTAGATAACCACTCAAACATAAAGACAGCATCAAGAATGTCAGGTGGCAATAATCACTATTCCTTAATCTCTCTTAATATCAATGGTCTCAATTCCGCAATAAAAAGACATAGACTAACAGACTGGATACGTAAACAGGACCCAGCATTTTGCTGCATGCAGGAAATGCACCTCAGTGTCAAAGACAACACTACCTTAGGGTAAAAGGCTGGAAAACAATTTTACAAGCAAATGCTCCCAGGAAACAAGCCGGAGTAGCCATCCTAATATCAGATAAAAATGATTTTCAACCTAAAGTCATCAAAAAAGACACAGAAGGACACTACATACAGATCAAGGGAAAAATCCAACAACAAGAACTCTCAATTCTGAATATCTATGCTCCAAATTCCAGGGCACCCTCATTAGTAAAAGAAACTTTACTAAAACTGAAAGCACACATCGCACCTCACACAATAATAGTGGGTGACTTCAACACCCTGCTCTCTGAAATGGATCGTTCAGGAAAGCAGAAACTAAACAGGGACACAGTGAATCTAATTGAAGCCTTGGACCAAATGGAACTAACAGACATATATAGAACATTTCATCCTAGAGCTAAAGAATACACCTTCTTCTCAGCACCTCATGGTACCTTCTCCAAAATTGACCATATAATTGGTCACAAATCAGACCTCAACAGATATAAGAAGATAGAACTAATCCCATGCCTCCTATCAGATCACCATGGAATAAGGGTGGTCTTCAATGGCAACAGAAACAACAGAGGCTGAACAATGCTCTACTCAGTGATAACTTGGTCAAGGTGGAAATAAAGAAAGAAATCAAAGACTTTTTGAAAGTTAATGAAAATGAAGGAACAACATACCCTAATTTATGGGACACAATGAAAGCAGTGGTAAGAGGAAAATTCATAGCCGTAAGTGCCACCAAAATGAAACGGGAGACAGCATACACTAACAGCTTAATGGCACACCTGAAAGCCCTGGAACAAAAAGAAGCAAATACACCCAAGAGGAGTAGAAGGCAGGAAATCATCAAACTCAGGGCTGAAATCAGTCAAGTAGAAACAAATAAAACCATACAAAGAATCAACAGAACTAGGAGTTGGTTCTTTGAGAAAAACAACAAGATAGATAAGCCTTTAGCCAGACTATCCAGAGGGCCCAGAGACAGTATCCAAATTAACAAAATCAGAAACGAAAAGGGAGAGATAACAACAGAAACTGAGGAAATTCAAAAAATCATCAGATCCTACTACAAAAACCTGTATTCAACACAACTAGAAAATCTTGAGGAAATGGACAATTTCCTTGACAGATACCAAATACCAAAATTAAATCAGGATCAAATAGACCATCTAAACCGTCCAATAACCCCTGAAGAAATAGAAGTCGTCATTGGAAGTCTTCCAACCAAAAAAAGCACAGGTCCAGATGGTTTTAGTGCAGAATTCTATCAGACCTTCAAAGAAGACCTAACACCAATACTCTTCAAACTGTTCCACAAAATAGAAACAGAAGGAACACTACCCAACTCGTTCTATGAAGCCACAATTACACTAATACCAAAGCACACAAAGATCCGACAATGAAAGAGAATCTCAGGCCAATCTCTCTTATGAATATCGATGCAAAAATACTCAATAAAATTCTTGCCAACTGAATCCAAGAACACATCAAAACGATCATTCACTACGATCAAGTAGGCTTCATCCCAGGGATGCAGGGATGGTTCAATATAAGGCAATCCATCAATGTAATCCACCATATAAACAATCTCAAAGGAAAAAAACCTCATGGTCATCTCATTAGATGCTGAGAAAGCATTTGATAAAATTCAGCATCCTTTCATGCTAAAGGTCTTGGAAAGATCAGGAATTCGAGGCCCAGAAATATTTTCCATGTAAATCTTCAATTTTATCAGAAAATGGTTATAATTACACTTCAATCAACATAAGAATATTTTTATGCCTACTAATTTATCTGTATAAATTTCTTCAATTTTTCAGATATAGTTTCCATGTAAATCTTCAATTTTATCAGAAAGTGTTTTTAATTCTACTTTGAATCAATTTGGGAATATTTTTATGCCTACCATCTTATCTGTATATTTTTCATGAATTATTCAGTTTTAATGTGTTTTTTTATATATTCTCGAGTTTTATCAGAAATGTTTTCCTTGTAGATCTTCAATTTTATCAGAAAGTGTTTATAATTCCACTTTCAATCAAGTTAGGAATATTTTTATGCCTACCATTTTATCTGTATAATTTTTCCAAGAAATAGTCAATCTTAATGCATTTTTCTATATATTTCTTAAATTTTATCAGAGATATTTTCCATGTATATTTACAAAATGGAATACTAATCTGCAACTAAAAACAATGAATTTATGAAATTATTAAGCAAATGGGGAACAGGGGGAGGGAAGTGGGCTTATGAGACTTTTGGAGAGGGGAGAACTTGGAAAGGGGAAATCATTTGGAATGTAAATAAAGAATATAGAAAATAAAAAAATAGTATAATCTTAAAAAAAATTTCTTCCTTCCTTCCTTCCTTTCTCTCTCTCTGTTTCTGTCTTTCTTCATTTTTTTTCTTTTTTAAGAAATTCTACTGCTCCTGGTGGTATACAAAACCTTAATCCCAGCACCACTCACTCAACAGAATTTTTCCCTTTCACAAACCAGATAATCGATTATAATTGAGAATTCTTCTTTCCTTCCTTCCTTCCTTCCTTTCTTCCTTCCTTCCTTCTTTCCTTCCTTCCTCCCTCCCTCCCTTTCTTTCTCTTCCTTCCTTTCTTTCTTTCTTTCTTTCTTTCTTTCTCTTCATTTCTTCCTTCCTTTCTTTCTTCATCCTGGAATCAATCGAAAAATGGAGTATTTTGTGAGGTGAGCTTAAGTGACCTCTACCTCATACAAGAGAGGTGTAGGAAGGACACCACCACCACCACCCCAACCACATAGTTGCTTAAACAATAAAAATGGGCATCGGTTACTACTCTACCTTATGATCTCTATATGGTCGCTTGTGTTTTCATTGTTTCTATTTTATTTTTCTTTTTGTTTTGTTTTTTTTTTGTTTGGTTTTTTGTTTTGTTTTGTTTTGTTCTCCTGTCTGTAAATCCACACACATACTTTTCCCTAAATATTATGTTTCCAAACAAATGCTTGTTGTGAGTCTCATTTCATTTCAAGGGTGCTCCCTAGATCAGAAGAGCTTCCTTACAATTCTCCACATGTAAATTAGATTTATATCCCTGCCATCTAGAGGATAAAAAGTATGGGGGGAAGGTATGGAAAATAATTTAGAGGGTGGTGATGCTGGTATTTCTTTCCTGTGTGATCCTGACTCAGAATCAAAACAAAAGAACACATTAAGAAGAAAATAAAATAAAGCAAACAAACTGGTTGCCTTGGAGGCCTGCCTGGTGCTGCTCCTGAGTCACTCTTAGACATGCCAGAAGAGGGAATTGGATTTTCTGAGATGATTCTGAGCCACCATGTAGTTGCTGGGAATTGAACACTGGACCTCTGGAAAAGCAGTCAGTGCTCTTAACCTCTGATTAATCTCTCCAGCCCCTTCATCCCCACCCCCAGTCTAATTTTTAAAAGACAGAGATGTGAGGATAGTCAGAGGGCTCAGTGGAAGTATGTACAAAGATGACATATTGAATAATTCTTTTCCAGTACTCATAATCTTAATGATCTGATAACTAAAGACATGATATGTCTATATAAGTAGATTTCAAGTTATTAGGAAACTAATATCATTTCCCTATGATACAACTAAATACCAATAGAAGATTACTTAGCAAATGAGTGTGATTTTATTTATTTATTTAAATTTTTATTTTTATTATATTCAACACAATATACATTTTTATACTAATCAAAAATGATGGACCTGTTATTAAATGAACATAGAAAGATAAAGTCTTTTTGTTTGTTTGTTTGTTGTGTTTTTAATAGAGCTTACCATAGGATGCAATTTTTGCTACTGTGACTGAGTAGACAGGTACAGATAGGTTCCCAGGGATCACCCAGGTAAAAGATCACTTGGAACATGCCCCACCAGGGCTCCACTAGCATTCAGGAGCTCTGCAGCACCACAACAATCTCTGTACCTATCCTGCAATGGATACACAGAGAAATGGGTCTCCCAGGAGCACAGATACAGAGGCTTACAGGACAGATATGTCAAAGTCAGAGACAACAACACCAGCTAACACCAGAGATAACCAGATGGCAATTGGCAAACACAAGAACATTACCAACAGAAACCAAGGCAACATGGCACCATATGAACCAAGTTCTTCCCACAACAGCAAGTCCTGGATACCCTACCACACTGGAAAAGCAAGATCTGAATTTAAAATCATATTTCATGATGCTGATAGAGGATTTCAAGAAGTATATAAATAAATCACTTAAAGAAATACAGGAGAACATGGGTCAACAGGTAGAAGCCCTCAAAGAGGAAAAACAAACGGAAAACAAAAGGAGCTGAAGGGGTTTGCAGAGCCATAGGAGGAAACAATATGAGCCACCCAGTACCCCCCAGACCTCACAGGGACAAAACCATCAACTAAAGAGTACACACAGAGTACCCATAACTCCAAACACATAGGCAACAGAGGGATGACCTTGATGGGCACAAAGGGAGGAGAGGCACTTGGTCCTGGGAAGACTCGATGCTGTAATTTAGTGGAATACCAGGGCAGGGGAGCAGAAGTGGGTTGATTGGGGAACAGGGGGAGAGGAGATGGGTTACAGGATTTTCAAGGGGCGGGAGGAAAAGGAAAGGAGACAATATTTGAAAGGTAAATGAAGAATATTTCTAATAAAAAATAAAAATAAAGAAAGCAGTAGAAATGAAGTTCAAAGAATCAATGAAAAATAGTTAAAATCATTAACAATCAGCTAGATTAATGGGATGAAATTCTCCTGATGCAGAGGTAATATGATGGCTATCACAAGAAGGATGAGAAATTGGTAGCATTTGAGATCTACACAAACCATGCATCCAGCCAGATGAGGCTAGCTAGCACTCTCAACTGAAATCAATTCCTCATGTTGTCCATCAAGTGCTCTGCTCCTCTCCAGTCAAGGAACACATTGCCACCTGGGCAACTCTAGGCAAGGAGGTTTTTGTTACTGTCTGTATCACTGTATGAGGAAAACGTGCACCTTGCAAGCAGTAATAAACTCCCAAATCCTCAGACTCCACTCTGCTAATTTTAAGTGTAAAATCTGTATCTGATTCACTGCCACTGAACCTGTAATGGACTCCAGTATCCAGTTTGGATATCAGAGAGATGAGGCACTTTGGAGACTGGCCTGGTCTCTGTAGTAACCAATTCAAATATGTCTTTCCATTAATATGTAATAGGCTCTAACTTTACTTGCAAGAGATGGAGGCTGGTTGTTCAAGGGTAACTGACAAAGACAGTGGAGTCTGGGTCATCACAACCTCACTGCTGGCTTCTAAAAATATAAAACAATAGTATAAAATCATATGCAAACTTCCTGAACAATCTTTATGAACTCATTTATGTGATTCCTCTCAGAGAAATCCTGGCAATTTTTGAGATTTAAAAATATTATAAATCAAATGCTTTTTCAGAAAACAAGTTATTTGAAAGTTCTAATTATCTGAGTCTATACCATGCCATCTAATCTATGTCAGAATCTTAATCTTAGCACAGCTACTGTTCCATCTGGAATTTCACATTAGGGTGTATCAAAGCCTCACATGCCCATCCTGGAGAATGCAACTTGCCCAGTCACAAATGCCCAGCACACATAGACACCCAGAGATCACCTTCCATTGTCATTTTCTTCCATTACCTCCTGCCCTCCTTACCATGAACCCAGAGCACTAGCAGAAACAGGAACTGGGTAGGACTCATCTTTGTGATATGTATTTAGGAGAGTGATCAGTGAAGGCAAAAAGACAGTTGAGATTTTATCTCAGGCCAGCAGGGCAAGGGTCTCCCTAGGGAGCAAAATGCAAATGCTCAGTTCTGTATAACAGTGTAGTTAGAGGAGACAGGGCTTCTTGAATGTGCAAAATAACTCAGAAAGTGAAATTAATCAAACAAAATATGGTTACTGAAGGGAGACTAGCTGGTTGTTAAAGGACTGTCAGTGCAGTTCAATTCAATTATAAATATGGATCAGCAAATTAGTCTTTCTGTATAGTTTGAAATTCACTTAATATTTGTGTATACACACATGACTAAATTGCAAAGGAGAGGAGTGTAATTGAGACACAAAGCTAGTTATCATCAGGAATGAAATGAGCTCTCAGAACTTTGGGGTCATAGTCTCTAGTGCATTGCAAGAATACAAGATGGAAGCAAATCTTTCAACTCTGTTTTCAACTTATTGACTGTACTCTGACTCTATATGAAAATAAATACTTTTAATTATAATCAAGGGAAGACACTTAAAAGATTTATGTGTATACTTAATGTATATACTATAAGCATTATTATAATTACTATACATTCATAAAAATACAAATATCTGATTATTATCATCTATCCCATACATAAACATATGCATTATTCTCATAATGTTGAAAATTTTTTGGATCAATTTCTCTTACTCTTACATATCAAACTCTGACCTTCTGGTCATTCAGACTTTCCTTGTTTTACTTATGTATTTTTTTCAATTGTTAAATTTCATTTGAATGAAATTATACAGTACGTATTCTTCAGTGAATTAACTTAATTTTCAAACTGGAAATGTTTCTTTAAAGGTGCATTCATGTTCTAAGAATAAATAAATAATATGTCTCTGTTGCAGGATCTTCTGGTAAGCATAACATTTATTCTTACATAAGGATATTTTCTTTTCTTTTTAACCTTGCGTAGTTATCAATAGAAATACAATGAATTTTTTTTTTCAGAATATACCTGAACATCTCTCTCTATCTCTTTTCTTTTTGGCTTGTTCATACCGGTTTATTTGATGGTGGATGTGAATGAGTACATTTTATTTGCATGTTTATACTATGATGACCCAGTGTTCATGCTCCTCAGTGAGGTGTCATGGATACCTGTACCAGAGCAGGTAAAGGCAGGTAGGGATTGACTCAACTTTTGCTGATGAACATGCATCTTTATCTTAATTAGAGACATGGGTGTGTACTTGACAAATTACATATGAGATACAAAAATGAATTTATTGACTGAACAGACTTATGCAGCAATGGCAATATTTTGTAAGCACAACCTTCTTCCTGTCATTGAGACATATGTTTCTATATACTCAAGAGATGCTTGATTATTCCATTATTATTTTAATACTTTGTTATGTTTACTGGTACAGAGAAAAACTATGCTGCAAATTATCTATGTAAATGTATTGCTTATACCTAATTTTCAGATCTCCTTGTATAAGTAAGATATTCCATGATAAAACCAAATTTAGTCAATATCTTTCCACAAATCCAGCCCTACAAAGGATAACAGATGGAAAACTCCAACCCCAGGAGAGAAACTCCACCCTAGCATGTATTAAGTTGAAAAATTAAACAGGACAGTGATAGGTAAGAAAAGAGAATTGGTAAAGAGGGTTTATGTGGGTCTCACCTCATATGATATCATTGTGTGTCATGAGGATTGATGATTTATGTTTAGACAATTAAAGATTCTTCAGCAAATCCTGAGACAATGTAAGGGAGTCAAGATTGCTTGGGATTGAAAACAAAGGTGTGAGCTTTTAGTCTTTCCACATGAATTCAACAATTCAAAGAAACATATTAGATTATGCTCATCTTTCAACCCTGCATACCAAAAATCATCAAATCTAAAACTCTTTCCCAGTAGGAATACTCATAGATAGTTATAAAGCTTCTATTCCATATAGTGGAAAATTGAATACCATTCATGCAAATCACCGGACTTTCTGGTTTCATGTGTCTAGTTAACATGGTATTAACACAGTCCTGTCATGAGCATTGATAGTCAATTAAAGACTCTTCAGCAATCCTGAGACAGCATAAGGGAGTCAATACCGCTCTGTATTGAAAACAAGGGTATGGGATATTATTCTTTCCACATGAGTTCAGCAATTCAAAGAAACAGATTATGCTCATTGTTCAACCCTGCATATGGAAAAGCACCACACACTATCAAATTTCAACATTTTATCAGATGACCAGCAGAGGGAGACATAATATGTTCAGGTAGAGATGTAGGGGCCTGCTATCCTGTGTCTGTATTTAAAGCAACTTGAAACTCCTATTATTTATATAAGTGCCTCTTTCAAGTTATCTATCTGATGCTTAGAACATTGAAATATGGGACATCTCTGTCCTGTCTTATGATAATCATATACACAGAAAAACAGGCAAATGATCCCACTACCACACCTTGCTGAACTCATGTTCCTCATTATTTCAAGTCAGACTGTTAGAAATAAAGGGATAAATAAATCTAAAATATTTAATTTTTTTTTCCATTTTCTATCTCTGTATTATATGTTATTGTTACTTTGTAGATGCAAAATTGAGAAAATAATTTCTACTTTTCTGAGTGACTTAGGGAAGCGTTGCATGTACACAGCAATGTTGTAATTTATGTTTCATGTCATTTCAGCCTCCAGAAAAGACATTGTGATGATCTCATCTTCAGATGACCTGTGTGTGACTCAAGGGAAGAGAGTCACCATCAACTGCCATTCTGTGAGGACAGTGCCATATATATGCACTGGTACCTACAAAAACTAAGCCAGACTCTCATCAAGTATGATACTGATGCTATTTCTGGAATCTTCCCAAGGTTCAGTGGTAGCAGCTCACAGACAGGTTTTACCCTCAGCATCAACATCCTGGAATCATAAGACAGTGGAACCTATCACTATCACCAGAGTTATGATTTCCCACTTTTAGTAAGAAAGATCATAACATAAACCAACTAAGGAAAGCAGAAGTGTGAAGCTGAGCTGCCCATCTGCATCTGATGGGACATTTAAGTGGTTATAAGCATTTCTCAGGTACAACTAGGCATGAAGTTTATAGGTACATTTAGCTAAAGAAACCCCAGATGCTCACTTCTAGCTGAACTGAATTTATTTCACTTCATCTACACAATCAAATATCTGAGAATGACTTTTCTGATATAATAAGCACCATGAATTCCTCTGATCCACAACATGGAACAAAGGCATTTAAGCCTGAATGAAGATATTAAGTGTCCTTTTAAACCTTCTTAAGTGCAATTGGAACAGTGCTCTAATTCATATAAAGAAATCTGCTCCAGGCACACTGAGGTCAATGTTAAAGCATATCATATTTTTAAGCCACGTGAACTGCTTTTATAAGTAAATTCATTTTATGACTTCCATGAATTCCCCAATACAGCTCAGAAAAAAAAACGTCCAAATATTTTGCACAGTGAATACAGTGACTCATTTATGGGAAAAAGTTAGAACATGAAACCATCAAGATCCATGTGGGACCTGAAGTATTCCTCATTCTGTAGACTCAAGTTCAGTTGCTTTGAGTTCAAATTAGTGGTAAATGAAGGTTAATTTTAGAAGCAATTGGTTATGAGTGATTGTCAAGATGCAAAGCATTTAGATTCCTTTTGGAAGCATGAAAGTTTGAGAATCAATGAAGCTGTATGTGTCCCCAAGGTCCCTTATCATGCTCAGGCTCTCGTCATTTGAACTTCTTCCAACACAGCACTGCATTTGTTGCAATATGTGTACTCACTGTGGTCTGGATGACTATTATTGTCACTCAGATAATGTGTTTTCCTCAGAGCATTGCCTCTGAAAATTTGTATATTGGGATGAAATCTCCATTGTGGAACATACTGAACTCTTCTCCTGCCTTCAAATACTGTGAAGTGCATGCATAGGTCTTCTCCTCTAATAACAGCAAAACAATGATGATTTTCCTGCCTTATAGATCTGTGTTTTCTAAATATCCTATAATTTGAATCATAAGGGAATGAAGTATTCAAGCTGACTTCTATACGGAATATACAAATATTTTTCATCTATGGATTTTTCAGATGTCAATATCTCATTTCTTTCTGTGCTCAATCATATTTCAAGGCTAGGTAAGCCAAAGGTTCTTTATCCATTCACCTATAGAAAGGGATCATGTTTATTTCCACGCTTTAAAAGTTTTAAAAGCACATATTAATTGATTTCCAACAAGAAGGAAGGAGAGACCCCTGGTCCTGAAAAGACTGGATGTAGCAGTGTAGGGGAATACCAGGAGAGAGAAGCAGGAGGGGGTTGAATGGGGAACAGGGGGAGGGAAGAGGGCTTATGAGACTTTCCGGGAGGGAGGAACCCAGAAAGGGGAAATCATTGGGAATGTAAATAAAAAAAAATACAGAAAATAAATTAAAAATATATACTCCATGCTCGTTGTATTAGTCAGGGTTCTCTAGAGTCACAGAACGTTTGGGTAGTCCCTATATAGTTCGGGAATTTGTGGATGACTTACAGCTTGTAGTTCAACTCCCCAACAATAGTCAGCAGTACTTGTGGATGGAAGTCCAAGTATCTAGCAGTTGCTCAGTTCCCCAAGGCAGCCGTGGAGTGGATGGAAGTCTGAGGATCTAGCAGTTGCTCCATCCCATGAGGCAGGCCAGGAAAAGCCAGAGTGCAATCTTCCTTCTTCAAATGTCCTTATATAGGTCTCCAGCAGAGGGTGTGGCCCAGATTAAAGGCCACCACGCCTTTAATCTCAGATGACCTTGAACTCGGAGATCCCCTAATCTTAATCTTCTGGAATTTATGGTCACTATGCATCAAGATCTCCAGGTCAGAAACTTGTATCTCTGAGACTCTAGATTAGGATTATAGGTGAGCCTTCCAATTCTTGTTTAATTCATTCCAGATTTAGTCAAGTTGACAACCAGGAATAGCCACTACACTAGTTTTATATGAAAATAAGTTTTAAATTTGTTAAGTGACTACAGAGCTTGCAGGATGAAAGAGTAAGAACATGCTCTGTAGTAATATCACCAGCTTGTTCTTCAAGGTGGTGTGACCATTTGCATTTCCGTCAACAGTGAATAGAAATTCAGGTTGTCCCACATACACTCGATTGTTCTGTTTGTCAGTGTTTGGTACTTGCAGCGTTCTCACAGAAAAGTAGCAGTGTATTAATCACTTAATTTACATGCCCAGGATCAAAAAACATAGATGTATTTTTTTCATACTTAACTACTCCATGTATATTTTCTTTGATGAGGTGCATGCTGAGATCATCACTCCATTTTCAAAAGTGACACAATTATACTATAATTTTTAAAAATAAATGCATTATACAAAAATAAGTAAAAGATTGTCTTCACTGTTGAAGTGTTCCTTGATGTTTAAAGTCAATAGTTCTTTAATAAAGGTATTGAAATTTTTCTTGTCTCTACACAGTGTTTTCTACAGACTGGCATTTGACACATCATTAATATCTGACTTTACCCCTTTTTCATGACTCAAAAATAGGTATTAGGCCCAAGAGTGGTATAGCAGGGTCCTCCGGTAGTATTATGGCCAGTTTTCTAAGGAACCACCAGACTGCTTTCCAGAGTCGTTGTACCAGATTGCAATTTCACCAGCAGTGGAGGAGTGTTCTTCTTTCTCCACATCCTCACTAGCACCTGCTTTCTCCGGAGTTTTTGATCTTAGCCATTCTGACTGGTATGAGGTGAAATCTCAGGGTTGCTTTGATTTTCATTTCACTGATGAATAAGGATGTTAAACATTTCTTTATGTGCTTCTCAGTCATTGGATATTCCTCAGATGAAAATTCTTTGTTTAGCTCTGTACCCCATTTTTTAATAGGGTTATTTGGCTCTCTGGAGTCTACCTTCTTGAGATCTTTGTATATCTTGGATATTAGCTCTCCGTTGGAAGTAGGGTTGGTAAAGATCTTTTCCCAATTTGTTAGTTACCATTTTGTCCTTTTGACAAAGTGTCCTTTGCCTACAGAAATGTAATTTTATGAGGTCCCATTTGTTAATTCTTGATCTTAGAGCATAAGCTATTGGTGCTCTGTTCAGTAAATGTTCCCCTGTGCCCATGTGCTCAAGGTTCTTCCCCAGTTTCTTTTCTATGAGTTTCAGTGGGTCTGGTTTTATATGGAGGTCCTTGATCCACTTGGACTTGAGCTTAGTACGAGGAGATAATAATGGATCAAATTGAATTCTTCTGCATGCTGACCTCCAGTTGAGCCAGCACTATTTGTTGAAAAGGCTATCATTTTCCAATGGATGGTCATACCTCCTTTGTCAAAGATCATGTGACCATAGGTATGTGTGTTCATTTCAGTGTCTTCAATTCTATTCCATTGATCTGACTGCCTGACACTGTACCAATACCATGCAGTTTTTAACACTATTACTCTGCAGTACTACTTGAGGTCAGGGATACTGATTCCCCCATAAGTTCTTTTACTCTTGAGAAGAGTTTTAGCTATGCTGGGTTTTTTGTTATTCCAGAAGAATTTGAGAATTGCTCTTTCTAACTCTATGAAGAATTGAGTTGGGATTTTGATGTGGATTGCATTGAATATGTATATTGCTTTTGACAAGATGGCCATTTTTACTATATTAACCCTGCAAATCCATGAGCATGGAAAGTTTTTCCATCTTCGGAGAGCTTCTTCAATTTCTTTCTTCAGAGACTTGAATATCTTATCATACAGATCGTTCACTTGTTTGATTAGAGTCATACCAAGATAGTTTGTATTGTTTGTGGTTATTGTGAAGGGTGACATTTCCCTAATTTCTTTCTCAGCTTATTTATCCTTTGAATATAGGAAGGCTACTGATTTGCTTGAGTTGATTTTATATCCGGCCACATTGCTGAAGCTGTTTATCATATGTCGGAGTTCTCTGGTGGAGTTTTTTGGGTCGCTTAAGTATACTATCATATCATCTGCAAATAGTGATAGTTTGACTTCTTCCTTTCCATTTTATATCCCTTGACCTCCTTCTGTTGTCTAATTGCTCTAGATAGAACTTTAAGTACTATATTGAATAAATATGGAAAGAGAGGACAGCCTTGTCTAGTCCCTGATTTTATTGGGAATGCTTCTAGTTTCTCTCCATTTAGTTTAGTGTTTGTATTAGTCAGGGTTCTCTATTGTCACAGAATGTATGAGTAGTCTCTATATAGTTAGGGAATTTGACAATGACTTACAGCTTGTAGTCTACCTCCCCAACAATGGTCAGCAGTAGCTTTGGATGGAAATCTAAGGATCTAGCAGTTGCTCAGTCCCATGAAGCAGCTGTAGATGGAAGTCCAAGGATCTAGCAGTTGCTCAGTTCCATGAGACAAGCAGACCAGGAAGAGTGAGAGTAAATCTTCCTTCTTCCAATGTTCTTATATACGTCTCCAACAGAGGGTGTGACCCAGATTAAAGACATGTGCCATAGTGCCATTAATCCCAGATGACTTTGAATTCAGAGATCTCCTTGTCTTAATCTTCTGGAATTCATAGCCACTATGCTTCAAGATCTCCCTGCCAAGATCCAGGTCAGAAATTTGTATCTTTGAGCCTCAAGATTAGGATCATAGGTGAGCCTTCCAATTCTTGATTAGTTAATTCCAGATATAGTCAAGTTGCCAACCAGGAATAGCCACTACAATCCACCCCTTGTCAACTTGACACAAATAATATCTCATGTCCACATAAAACATAACAAGGTCATGAATACACCTAACATGATATAACTAATCCTCATACAATCAAAAATGCATTTGTAGATTTACAGCAGGGTAATGTCCCTTGGGAACATTCTTTTAGTGTCTCAATACCAATTGATGTTAAAGAAATTGGAAGAAAGACAAATGTATCCTTAACAAAATAAGACAAAAGCATTCATATTACTTATAATCCACATTTCTGCAACTGGTTACTTGACATTGGCTGGTATTTAAAATTACCTTCCTCTACTGCCCATTCTGTATTTCCTTCACCTTCAGCAAGCACCTCAGCAGGTCTTGGCTCTTTTCCTGGAGGATTGACCCATACCTTCATTCCTGATGGGTCTGTGTCCTTTGTTGTCCTTCTTGGATTAGGTTGTTGTAGTTTCCCATTGACTTTAATCACAGGACATAGTAGTACTAAGAGATGTCCTAGGGAATCTCCTGTACTCCAGACATAACCCTGCTTACCTCCATTGTGGAGAGGCAATCCAATTTCCCATTGGTGATCTGGATCTATCACCCATCCTAACACCATTATTCCTTTCTTAGCCTGTTGGTTTAAGGCATTAGAAGCCCAAAATGGCCAGGGGTAGTCTGAGCTTCCAGTTCAATGGAATGTTTGTTGTGTCTCCTGGTAGGAGCAGTTACTCCCTCAGGAACCAAAACTTCCAGGCCAGCAGAACCCAAATTTGTGGGGACAGGAAGCAAAAATTTTCCTAGAGGGTCACTAGGAATGATAGTGTGTGGAACTCTTCCCTTTTCCACCCCTTGATTTCTGGACTCATGGATCCTGGCTATGGGAGAAACTGTACCATATATTGAATGCTGATTCAAAGCATATACTGCCTTCTGAAGAACTCTGCCCCAGCCCTCCATGCTGTTGCCACCTAATTGGTGCTATAACTGTTTCTTTAAAAGGCCATTCCATCTTTCTATCAGAGAAACTGTTTCAGGATGATGGAGAACATGGTTATACCAGTGAATTGCATGATTGTGGGCCCACTTTCACACATCTCTGGCTGTGAAGTGAGTTTCTTGGTCAGAAGCAATACTGTGTGGAATACCATGACGATTGATAAGTCATTCTGTGAGTCCACACATGGTGGTTTTGGCAGAAACACTACTTGTAGGAAAGGCAAATCCATAACCAGAGTAAGTATCAACTCCAGCAAAAATGAAACATTGTCCTTTCCACGGAGGAAGTGGTCCAATGTAGTCAACCTGCCAACAGGTTGCTGGCTGGTCACCTCAAGGATTGGTGCCATATCTGGGGCTCAGTGTTGGTTTCTGCTATTGGCAGATCTGGCATTCAGCAGAAGCCGTAGCCAGGTCAGCCTTGGTTTGTGGAAGTCGGTGTTGCTGAGCCCAAGCATAACCTCCATCTCGGCCACCATGGCCATTTTGTTCATGTGCCCATTAGGCAATGACTGGGATGGCTGGGGAAAGAGGCTGACTGTCCACAGAATGGGTCATCTTATTCACTTAATTGTTGAACTCCTCCTCAGCTGAAGTCACCTTTTGGTGAGCATTTACATGGGACACAAATATCTTCATATCTTTTGCCCATTTGGAGAGATCTATCCACATACTTCTTCCCCAGATATCTTTCTCACCAATTTTCCAATTGTGATCTTTCCACCTCCCTGACCATCCAGCCAATCCATTGGCTACAGCCCATGAGTCAGTGAACAATTGTACATCTTGCCATTTCTTCTTGCAAACAAACTGTAATACCATGTGTACTGACCAAGGTTCTGCCACGGTGAAGATTTTTCTTCACCTGTATATTTCAGGGTTGTCCCAGAAAGGGGTTGTAATGCAGCAGCTGTCCACTTCTGGGTGGTACCTACATAATGTGCAGAACCATCAGTAAACCAGGTCCTAGTCTTCTCTTCTTCAGTCAGCCAGTCATAGGGAACACCCCATGAGGCTCTAGGTGCATGCTTGGCAGCAGATGGCATTGTAACAGGAATAGAAACCATAGGCATCTGAGCAACTTTTTCATGTAGCTTGCTTTTGCCTTCAGGACCTGCTCTGGCCTGATCATGTATATACCACTTCCACTTGATAATAGACTGCTGCTGTGCATGTCCTACTTTATGACTTGGAGGGTCTGCTAACACCCAGCTCATGATGGTCAGTTCAGGTAGCATAGTAACTTGGTGTCCTATTGTCAAACATTCAGTTTTCACTAAGGTCCAATAGCAGGCCAAGAGCTGCTTTTCAAAGGGAGAGTTGTCTATGGATGACAGTAGAGTTTTGCTCCAAAATCCCAAAGGTCTCTTCTGTGATTCACCTACAGGGGCCTGCCTGAGGCTCCAAACAGCATCTCTATTTGCCACTGACACCTCAAGTACCATTGGGTTTGCTGGATCATATGGTCCAAGTGGTGGTGCAGCCTGTACAGCAGCATGGACCTGTTGAAGAGCCTTCTCTTATTCCAGGCCCCACACAAAGCTAGCAGCTTTCTGAGTCACTTGATAAATAGGCCTGAGAAACACACCTAGGTGAGAAATGTGCTGTCTCCAGATTCCAAATAGACTGCTTAAATGTCGTGCCTCTTTCTTGGTGGTGTGAGGGACCAGGTGCAATAACCTATCTTTCACCTTATAAGGAATATCTCTGCATGCCCCACACCACCGTACTCCTAAGAATTTCACTGAGGTAGATGGTCTTTGAATTTTGGTTGGATTTATTTCCCATCCTCTGATATGCATATGTGTTTCCAGTGAATACTAAGTGGTTGCTACTTCCTGCTCGCTTGGCCCAATCAGCATAATGACATCAATCACTATATGTGATATTTTGTGGAAGAGACAAACAATTAAGATCCCTTCTAACTAAGTTATGACACAGGGCAGGAGAGTTAATATATACTTGAGACAAAACTGTAAAGGTATACTGTTGGACTTGCCAACTGAAAGCAAATTGCTTCTGGTGGTCCTTATAGACAGGTACTGAGAAGGAGGCATTTGTCAGATCAATAGCTGCATACCAGGTTCCAGGAGATGTGTTAATTTGTTCAAGTAACAAAACTACATCTGGTACAGAAGCTACAATTGGAGTTACTACCTGATTTAGTTTGTGATAGTCAACTGTCATTCTCCATGATCTATCTGTCCTCTGCACTGGCCAGATAGGAGAGTTAAAGGGAGATGTGGTGGGAACCACCAACCCTGCATCTTTCAAGTCCTTGGTAGTGGCAGTAATTTTTGCAATTCCTCCAGGAATATGATACCGGTTTTGATTTACTATTTTCTTTGGCAGAGAAAACTCTAAAGGCTTCATTTTGTCTTTCCAACCATAATAGCCCTCACTCCACAAGTCAGGGAACCAATGTGAGAATTCTAACAATTTCTGAGTATATCTATACCAATTATACATTCTGGAACTGGGGAAATGACCACAGGATGTGTTTGGGGAACTACTGGACTTACTATGAGTTGGACATCAGTCAAAACTTCATTAATCACCTATCCTCCATAAGCTCCTACTCTAAATAGAGAGCCACAATGTTTCTTGGGATCTCCTGGGATCAGTGTCCATTCAGAACCAGTATCCAATAGACCCTGGAAAGTCTGATTATTTCCTTTCCCCCAGTGTACAGTTACCCTTGTTAAAGGCCATAGGTCCCTCTAGGGAAGAATTGGGGAAAGACTAACAGCAAAACTTTTAGGTGTCTTATCAATATTCTTCCTCAAAGGAAGCTGGCCACCCCGTCATTCAAGGGATTCTGACTCTGCAAACTGATTCAAGTCTGGAAATTGATTCACTGGCCGAGATTTTCTTTTGCCATGATTCAATGTAGCCTTTCTTTCATTTGTTTGAGAATTTTTCTGCTTATATAGATGAAACAGATATGTAGTAGGTTTCCTATCTATTACATGCCTGGAAATACCATGATTGACTGATTAGCCAGTACCAAAATTTCAAACGAGTCATGCTATTTTAAATTCCACCTCTCTTGTACTGACCATTATGGGGTATGTCATTATAAACACTGTTTTGACTACCCTGTCCATTATAATAACTACGATCACCTTGTATCTGGTGATTCAATGCTGCCACCTGGCCCTTATTACCTCACGGCCCAATTAAACCCATTGAATTTAATTCATCTAGTTGAGCAGCAGCATCTCCAATCCTAAGGTCTGGCAAAAGGAAAAAGGCAAGAAAAAACTCTTCAAATGTGCTGGTGCCCCTCTCACAAGTTTGTAGCTTATAGGAATGGTGAAGGGCATATGTTCAGGACCTTCCCATTGTGGAACCTTGGGTTTTACACAAGATACCCAATTGAGCATTGCAATTAATCCTAAGCCTTGAATTTCCTTCACCAACACTAAGCCAAGGGATATCAGGCATCTCCAACTCCTTTTCTTTAAGCCATCTTTTGATTAAACACTTCAGCCAACCATTCAGACACACTTTGACACCTTTTTTAAGTATGCAAGCTTCCATATTAAACCCAGAATCTCCACTCAGAGGGTCCATGCCATTAAATTCAGCCTGTTCTAATTTTATGTTCCTTCCACCATTATCCCACACTCTTGAAATCCATTCCCATGCATATTCCCCAGACTTCTCTTGAATGAATTAGCAAACTCATTAAGCTCCATAGTAGTATAGTGTATTTCCTCATGGACTATACTTTCTCCCTCCTATCTAGGGATCTGTTTTGCCTTGAGTGTGGTTCTAGGTCTAGAAGAAATTATTGGTGGACCTTGAGAAACTTCAGTATTGTCTTATCTGGCATGTTCTTCAGCAAAAGTCATTGCTGGTTTATCAGGCTCTGAGGGATTAATTTCCTCATATGGAGAAGGCATTATTTCAAGGGGTGGGGCTGAGGGTAGTACTTCCTCATGTGGGGCAAATCCTTGAAAATCTGAAGATTCAAAATTCTCAATTTCAACAGATTCTTCCCATACATCCCTATCCCAAGTTATAGGATGCCATTCTTTGCCAATTAATGTCCTTACTTTAACTGCTGACACACTCTGAGGCTGAGACTTGAATTTTTCTGTAATTCAGACAACCTTATAATGAGTGCTTCAGTTTTGATTTTCTGCGACTTGAGCTCTATGGCTGCTAGAGAGAAGATTCTCTTCAAGGGCACACTCAGCAACTTTTAGATTGTTTACTTGCATCTTCAGCTGTTTGGTTTTATCACACAACTTCTTCCTTTCCTTCATTGTGTTTTCCTGAGATGCTAAGAGCAACCAGTCAGCAAAATCATTTTTCGATTTTTTCCCCAACCTGAAGAAATTATTGTACACTACTGAATCATTTATTTCATCGTTATTCAAAGACATTAGCTTCTTTAAGCTTGAAATATAGTTTCAACCACAGGTCATCAATATTCTCTGAACTCCCAAGAGGAAGAGAATCCAGAGAGGTTTCAGTAGTTGAAGGTGCTGATGAATTACCAAACCGACACCAGATTTTTAAAATATTCATCCTTATACTTCTCCTCCTCTAGAATCACTTCTGGTATCAACTTCAGTTTTAGTCAGGGTTCTCTAGAGTCACAGAATGTATGGGTAGTCTCTATATCATTAGGGAATTTGTCAATGACTTACAGCTTGTAGTCCACCTCCCCAACAATGGTCAACAGTAGCTGAGGATGGAAGTCCAAGGATCTAGCAGTTTCTTCGTCCCACAAGGCAACTGTGGATGGAAATCCAAAGATCTATCAGTTGCTCAGTCCCATGAGGCAGCTGTGGATGGAAGTCCAAGGATCTAGCTGTTGCTCAGTTCCACGAGGCAAGCAGCAGGTCAGGAACAGTGAGAGTAAATCTTTCTTTTTCCAATGTCCTTATATAGGTCTCCAGCAGAGGGTGTGGCCCAGATTAAAGGTGTGTGCCAGTGCGCCATTCGTGCAAGATGACCTTGAACTCAGAAATATCCTCGTCTTAATCCTCTGGAATTCATAGCCACTATGCTTCAAGATCTCCCTGACAAGATCCAGGTCAGAAACTTGTACCTCTGAGCCTCCAGAGTAGGATTGTAGGTGAGCCTTCCAATTCTCGATTAGTTCATTCCACATATAGTCAAGTTGACAACCAGTAATAGCCACTACAATGCTGGCTTCTGGTTTGCTGTATACTGCTTTTACTATGTTTAAATATGGGCCTTGAATTCCTGTTCTTTTCAGTACCTTTAGCATGAGATGATGCTGAATTTTGTCAAATGCTTTCTCAGCATCTAATGAAATGACCCTGTGTTTTTTTTCTTTGAGTTGATTTATTTAATGGATTACATTGACAGATTTCCATATATTGAACGATCCCTGCATCCCTGGGATGAAGCCTACTTGATCATGGTCAATGATCGATTTGATGTTTTTTTGGATTCGGTTGACAAGAATTTTATTGAGTATTTTTGCCTCGATATTCATAAGGGAATTTGGTCTAAAGTTCTCTTTCTTTGTTGTATCTTTGTGTGGTTTTGTTATCAGCGAAATTGTGGTTTCATAGAAGGAGTTTGGTAGTGTTGGGTTAGGGTTAGGGTTAGTATAGTTTGAAGAGTATTGGTGTTATATCTTCTTTGAAGGTCTGATGGAATTCTGCACTAAAACCATCTGGCCCTCTGCTTTTTTTGGTTGGAAGAATGTCAATGACCACTTCTATTTCTTTAGGGGTTATGGGAACATTTAGATAGTCTATCTGATCCTGATTAAACTTTGGAAGTTGATATCTGTCTAGGAAATTGTCCATTTCATTGACATTTTCCAGTTGTGTTGAGTATAATCTTTGTAGTAGGATCTGATGATTTTTTTGAACTTTCTCAGTTTCTGTTGTTATATCTCCCTTTTCATTTCTGATTTTGTTAATTTGGATTCTGTCTCTGGGCCCTCTGCTTAATCTGACTAAAGATTTATCTATCTTGTTGATTTTCTCAAAGATCATCTCCTGGTTTGGATGATTCTTTGTATAGTTCTTTTTTGTTTCTACTTGGTTGTTTTCAGCCCTGAGTTTGATAATTTCCTACCATCTACTTCTCTTGGGTGTAGTAGCTTCTTTCAGTTCTAGAGCTTTCTGGTGTGCCATTAAGCTATTAGTGTTTGCTCTCTCCATCTTCTTTTTGGAGGTACTCAGAGCTATGAGTTTTCCTCTTAGCAGTGCTTTCGTTGTGTCCCATAAATTTGGGTACATTGTGCCTTCATTTTCATTAAGTTCTAAAAAAGGTTTTGATTTCTTTCCTTACTTCTTCCTTGACCAAGGTATCATTGAGTAGAGTATTGTACAGCTTCCATGTGGATATTGGATTTCTGTTGTTTTTGTTGCCATTGAAGAATACTCTACTCCATAGTGATCTGATAGGAGGCATGGGATTATTTCAATCTTCTTATATCTGTTGAGGTTTGTTTTGTGACAAATTTTATGGTCAATTTTGGAGAAGGTACCATGAGGTGCTGAGAAGAATTCTTTTGATTTAGGATGTAATGTTCTATAGATATCTATTAAATCCATTTGGTCCAAAACTTCTGTTAGTTTCACTATGTCTCTGTTTAGCTTGTGTTTCCCTGACCTGTCCATTGAGGAGAGTGGGGTTTTGAAATCACCCACAATTATTGTGTGGGGTGAGATGTGTACTTTAAGCTTTAGTAAAGTTTCTTTTATGAATGAGGGTGCCCTTGCATTTGGAGCATAGATGCTCACAATTGAGAGTTCTTCCTGGTAGATTTTTCCTATAATGAATATAAAGTGTACGTCTGTGTCTTTTTGGATGACTTTTGGTTGAAAGTCTATTTTATTGGATATTAGAATGGCTATTCCAGCTTGTTTTCTCATACCATTTGCTTGGAAAACTGTTTTCCAGCCTTTTACTCTGAGGTAGTGTTTGTCTTTGACACTGAGATGCGTTTCCCATATTTAGCAAAATGTTGGGTCCTGTTTACGTATCCAGTCTGCTAGTCTATGTCTTTTTATTGGGGAATTGAGTCCATTGTTGTTAAGAGATATTAAGGAATAGTGATTTTTGCTTCCTGCTATTTTTAATGTAATTTTTATGTTTGTATGGTTATCTTCTTTTAGGTTTGTTGGAAGAAGACTAATTTCTTGTTTTCACTAGTGTGTAGTTCCCTCCTTTTGTTGGTGTTTTCCATTCATTATCCTTTGAAGGGTTGGTTTTGTGGAAAGATACCATGTAAATTTGTTTTTGTCATGAAATACCTTGGTTTCTCCATCTATGGTAATTGAGAGATTTTCTGGATATAGCAGTCTGGGTTGGCATTTGTGTTCCCTTATGGTCTATATGACATCTTCCCAGGCTCTTCTGGCTTTCATAGTCTCTGGTGAGAAGTCTGGTGTAATTCTGATAGGTCTACCTTTATATGTTACTTGACCTTTTTCCCTTATTGCTTTTAATATTCTTTCTCTGTTTAGTGCATTTGGTGTTTTAATTATTATGTGACAGGAGGAATTTCTTTTCTGGTCCAATCTATTTGGAGTTCTGTAGGCTTCTTATATGTTCATGGGCATCTCTTTCTTTAGGAAGTTTTCTTCTATAATTTTGTTGAAGACATTTGCTGGCCCTTTAATTTGGAAATCTTCACTCTCTTCTGTAACTATAATCCTTAGGTTTGGTCTTCTCATTTTGTCCTGGATTTCCTGGATGTTTTGGATCAGGAACTTTTTGCATTTTTCATTTTCTTTGACTGTTGTATCAGTGCTTTCTATGGTATCCTCTGCATCTGAGATTTTCTCTTCTATCTCTTGTATTCTGTTGTTGATGCTTGGATTCATGACTCCTGACTTCTTTCCTAGGTTTTCTATGCCCTGAGTTGTTTCCCTTTGTGATTTCTTTATTGTTTGCTTCTACCTCCATTTTTAGATCCTGAATGGCTTTGTTAAATTACTTCACCTGTTTTGTTGTGTTTCCCTTAATTCTTCAAGGGCTTCTCCCTAATTTTTAAGGGAGTTATTTATGTCCTTCTTGAAGCCCTCCATCAGCATCATGAGCTGTGATTTTAAATCCAAATCTTGCTTTTCTGGTGAGTTGGGGTATCTAGGACTTGTTGTTGTGGGAGAATTGGGTTTGGATGGAGCCATGTTGCCTTGATTTCTGTTAGTAACCTTCCTACATTTGCCTTTTGCCATCTGGTTATCTCTGATGTTGGATGTTTTTGCTGTCACTGGCTTGTGCTTGTCCCTCCTGTGTGCCTGCATGCCTATCTTAGCACCCCTGGGTGACCTGATTTCCCCTGGCACAGATTGTTGTGGGGCTGCCCAGCTTCTGGGTGTAGGTTGGGTCCTGGCCTACCGAGTCCCAAAACACTCAGGTGTTTTCTGTGTTCCACACTGCAGCAGCCTGCTCAGTGGCTGGAGAGATGTCGGCCTCACCTTTACTCGCAGAACTCAATGCAGAGCAGATATTCCCTAGCAGACTCGGTGTACAGAAGGCTGCAGTGCTGCCGAGCCTCTGGGTGCAGGCAGAGCCCTGGTGGGGTGTGTCCCAAATGATCCTCCACTCAGGTTATCCATGTGCCCTTGTCTGCTCTTCTCTACTCAGTCACAGTCGCAAAGATGGAGGCACCTCACCTCTAAATGCAGGACTCCCTCTAATCGGGTGACTCCCCGCAGGACAGATGTCCCCCAGCAGGTACACAGATGGCTGCAGTGCTGCTGAGCCTCTGGGTGCAGGCAGAGCCCTGGTGGGGCGTGTCCCACGTGATCCTCCACTCAATTGATCCCTGAGCCTCTGTCTGCACCTGTTGACTCAGTCACAGTGGCAAAGATGGTGGCACCTCACCTCTAAACCTACATTCATACTTTGTGTCATAGTTTCTCCCTTTTACTAGTAACAAAAACAAAATATTAAAGTAATAATGTCATAACCATTTATTTCTTAGGTATAAGAAAATATATGTCTCAATATCCTGGAGAAGGTCATGCATGAAAAATGTTGTCATTGCTGCATAAAGCCTTTTACAGTCAATGAACTCATTTTTTTTCATATGAAGCTGTCAAGTACACACCCATATATCTGCAGAATATAAAGATGTATATTTATGTGTACTCTGATAAAAAACATTCAGAGTATCTTTATTCATAACTGCTCAAGGTAAAAAAAAGTCCATATGAAAGAATAAATGTTATCATTATCAGCAGATCCAGCAACAGAGATATATTATTTATTTATTCAAAGAATGTGAGTGAACCTTTACTTAAACAGTTACAGTACAGTGTGAAAATTAAGTTAATTCACTGAAGGATATATACTGTATTATTCCATTCAAATGAAAACTGAGAAATGAAAATCACATAAGTAAAAATACTTAATTCTAAGCCACAAGAAGTACAGAATTTGTTCGATATGTAAGAGTAAGAGGAATACTTCCAAAAAGTTTCCAACTTACGAAAATGATGTCTGTGTTTACGAATAGGACATACGGTAATAATTAGATATATCTATTTTTGAAACCATATTAAGTATGGTAATGCTTATAGTATACACCTTTTATGAATCACTTTAATCTTTTTAGTGTATTTCCTTGATTATAATTTAAATTATATTTTCTAATAAAGATTCAGAATACAATCAATAAATTGAAGAGAGTTGAATAATTTGTTTCCATCTTGAACTCTTGCAATGCACTAGAGCCTAAGAACATAAATATAATTACAAAATTATCTTCAAAAAAAAGGTTACATGTGTTTAAGATGTTGGTGCCTCTAAGTCTGGCATTACAGGCAGTTGTGAGTCATGGGTATTGGGAACTAAACTTGGGTCATATGGATTAGCAACAAGTGTTCTTCATCATTGAGTCATCTCTCCAGCCCCTACATATAATCTTTAACTCACAATGTACAAAATATTTTTGAACAAATTTTATTTACTTATGAATTCTTAGCAGTACAAGTAAGCACTGCACTTAGAAATGTGCCATTTTCTGCTTTGCTTGCTGATCTCAACATCTTGGACTTAACCATTCTTTCCAGTTTTTCTTCCTGATGATGTGTTTGAACTCTCAATCTTCTCACCTCAACTGCATGTGATTACTCAGCTGGAAGTATTTTTCAAGCAATTTATCTGTGTCGTATTTTTAACATTATTCCTCATTTTTTTTTTAAATAAAATCTCATTTTTGAAAAGAAGAGTTTATCTTAGAACAGGAGCTAGTGTCCTATTGATCCAGTTATGGGATACTTGACACTTCTAACGTAGCTCACCTAGTAGAGTGCATGCCTAAAATATAGAAAGATCTGTGCTCCATTCCTAGCATTGCAGAAACTTGGTGTGATGATCATAGGCTTGTATTCTCTGTACTAGAGTGGTAGAGGCAAGGAATCAGGAATTCAAACTCCTTCCTTGCTACATAGTGAGCCCAAAACTAGCATGTTATATATGAAACTCTTTCACAAAAGGAATTAGAGGGTGGCAGATATAGTAGCACACAGGGCTTTTTTAAAAACATTTTATTGATTCTCTGTAAATTTAACATTATGCATCCAAATCCCACTCATCTCTCCAGCCCTTAATACCTGCCCTCTGCCATTGCAAGCGACCAACCCCCAAAGAAAAAAATCCATTGTTGAATCTGTAGTGTGTGACAGTGTGGCCAACAGAATACTCTATTTTACTTGCACCGGGAACACACATGGTACACAGACATACATGAAGCAAAACACCCATACATGTCATGACATTATCCAGTTGTCAGCACATCATTGCATAAGGCAATCACATTATATCAGTGTGTCATCACAATACTCAAATGTCATATCACATGTCTCTCTGTGATGTCACAAAGATACACTGAGATGAGATGTTTAAAGGTTCAATGTTCCATTATGTAATATTGTAACCCTGTAGGTTTCTTGTGGTATCACAATGTTCAATAGACACCTGAATGTTCATCATAACAGTTCAGTGCTCCACAGTTTGCTACTGTGCACTGGCACATTGATTCATTGTGTTATCAAAATATTCTGTTGTGTCCTAACAATACTAAATCAAAATATCATAAGGATCCATTTTGACATCACATACCTGAATCATTGTATTAGATCCTCAACTGGACTGACATACTGATTTCTTGTGCTATTATAGTGCTGAATTTTGGTATCATAATGCTCCATTGAGTCAAAACATTGCCACATTACATGTATATTAACATTCAATGATGGCACTGCAATGCTGAATTATGCCATGAATTGTGACACAACAGAACATTATACCACTAAACTGCATTGTGACATCATTAAAGCATTATTCTGACATAGCAAGCCTGTATACACTGTAACATGTGATTTTCTTGTGATGTCACAATCCTCAAATACTATGTCTCAGCTTCATTGTGACTGCACGGAATAAATTAAAATTTTCAATTCTGTACATGATGCCCACCATCTGGGCTCCCCAGGCAGTTGAGGTAGGAAGAGTTAGAAGTCCAGCATGGGTTACATAGTATCATCTCTTTTAAAACAAAAGAAGAAAATAGGCTGGAGATGAGCTTCTTAGTGTGCTTTCTGGGCATGCTGGAGTCCCTGTAGTTCTTCTCCAGCACTACAAAAATTGGTCATGGTGGTGCACAGTGGAGCAGGAGGACTCTAACTTCAAAGTCATTTTAGGTATGCAGTTGTTAAAGCTGGCCTGGCATAAAGAAGACCTTATAAAAATAGGGTAATAGTATAAAGTACTTTGAACCCTTGAGTTCCAGTGTAAACATTTATATTTTTGCATGATAAAAAGTATGTGATAGTAATTTATAGTGTTTTGTTTTTGAAACAAGGTCTCCCTGTGTAGCTTTTTCTTGCAGGAGACATCATATAGATGAGACCATCCTGGAACTCACAGAGATCCAACTGCTCCTTACACCCAAGTGCAGAGATCCAAAGTGTTTGCTAAAAAGGTATTTGTTTGTCATTTTTATTTTTGGTGTCAGACAGACTCTCCTATATTGTAGGTTGCCTTCCAACTCCCTGGACATCTAATGCTCTTGCTTCAGCCTCAGTGCAATATTAGAGTTATGAACTAACATACCTAGACTACGACTATATAAGCAAATGTCCCACTCAAAATTCCCAATGAAATTTGTACTAGTAGACTGTGAATAGGACCACATGCACTGATTCTCTGAAACTTTGATAAACCATCCAGAACTTCTGGCCTCTTTTTTTCTTTACCATATGAAATGTAACCTGGCATTAAAACCATTTCCAAAGAAATTTGAATCACAGATGGCTTCCTGATACCCTTGAGTCTCTTGACCCAGCCATAAATGGTATTAACTTGACTTCCTGGTTAAGTAATGTCAATAATTTTCTTTCATCATCTTGAAACTAGTTTCAATCTAATTTTTCAATAATTAATTTATTCATTCACCTTAAATTCCAACATCAGCCCATTTCCTGTGTCCCATCTTCATTCAGCTCTCCTCATTCACACACTTCTCTGAGAACAGGGAGAATCCCCCTGGGTACCAACCCACTTCGGCACATCGAGTCACTACATGACTAGGTATACTCTCTCTTTCTGAGGTCAGACCAGGCAGCACAGTGAGGGAAATGGATTCACAGGCAAGCAAAATATTCAAGGAGAGTCCCTGCTCCAGTTGTTGGGGGGGAACAGGTAAAGACCAAGCTGCAAATCTGCGACATGTATGCAGAAGCCTAGGTCTAGCCCATGCTCCCTTTTTGGTTGGTATTCAGTCTCTGGGTGCCCTCAATGGAACAGGTTAGTTAATACTGTTGATCTTCCTGTCAAGTCGCAATCTCATACAGGTTTCTCAATCCTCACTCCAACTCTTCCACAAGACTCCCTGATTTTTATCTAATGTTTGGCTGTGGATTTCTGTATCAGTTTCCATCAGCTACTGTGTGGAGCCTTTCAGAAGGCAGTTATGCTAGGACCCTGTCTACAAACATAGCAGAGGATCATTAATAGTGTCTAGGCTGGTTCTTGCCCTTGGCATGGGTCTCTATTTGGGCCAGTCATTGGTTGGCTATTCCCTCAGTCTCTGTTCCATTTTTATTCCTGCACATCTTATCAGCAGGACTTATTTTGGGTTGAAGGTTTTGTCAGTGGGTAGGTGTACTAATCTCCCCACTTTAGGCACCATATCCCCCACTACTAGGATTCTCAGTTAGAATCACCACAGGTCCCAGGTTCCTGGCAAGTACTAGATATGTCCTACCCTGCCCTGTACACCACAAACATTCATTCTTGCTGTCACTCCACATGGTTCCCCCTCCATGTTTTGCTCATTGTCCCCTTCAAACCCAGTTCCTTCCCTCCATCCACCTCCAATATGTATTTTATTTCCCCTTATGAAAGATTCAATTGTCTTCCCTTGGGCCCTCTTTGGCTTTTGGCTTTTTAGGGTCTGTGGATTGTAGCATGGTTATTCTGTGCATTATGACTAATATCCACTTATAAGTGAGTACAAACCATGCATGTCTTTTTGGGTCTGGGTTACCTCACTTCGGATGATATTTTTAGTTCTACCATTTAGTATGAAAATTGATAATGTTCTTGTTTTATAATGTCTGACGACAATTCCATTGTATAAATGAACCACATTTTCTTTGTCCATTCTTCAGTTAAGGGATATTTGGTTGATTCCAGTTTCTGGCTATTATGAATAAAGCTGCTATAAACATAGTTGAGCATGGGACTTTGTGGGATATTGAAACATATTTTTGGGTATATTTTCGGGAGTGGTAGAGTTCAGTCTTGAGCTAGAATTATTTCCAATTTTTTGAGAACCTGCCAGATTGATTTCCAGAGTGGTTGTAGATGGTTTCATTGCTAAAAATTTAGGAGGAGTGTTTCCTTACTCCACATCCTCACCAGCATGAGCTGTTTCTTGAGTATATAATCTTAGCCATTCTGACAGGGGTAAGTTGAAATCTCAGAGTCATTTTGATCAGCATTTCTCTGATGAATGAGGATGCTCAACATTTCTTAAATGCTTCCAGACCATTAGAGGATCCTCTGTCGAAAATTATCTGTTTAGATCTGTACTCTGTTTTTATTTTTTTTAAGGTTTTGTAATTCTTTTTTTATTAGATATATTCTTTGATTTCCCCTTTCCTGATTCCCCCCTCCCCAAAAGTCCCATAAGCACTGTTCCCTTCCCCTGTTCCCCAATCAACCCCCTCCACTTCCTTGTCATGGTATTTCCCTACACTGCTGCATTGAGCCTTTCCAGGACCAGGGCCTCTCCTTCCTTCTTCTTGGGCATCATTTGCCAGGTGAATTGTGTCTTGGGTATTCCAAGCTTCTGGTCTAATATCCACTTATCAGTGACTGCATACCATGCGTGTTCTTTTGTTTTGAGTTATTTAGTTTGTTGTTATTTAATTTCTTGGGTTCTTTATAGAGTATGGATGTCATCCCTCTGTCCGATGTGGAATTGTTGGAATCTTTTCCTAATCTGTAGGGTACTGTTTTGTCTTCTTGATGGTGTCCTTTGTGCCCTTATAGAAACTTTTCAGTTTTATGAGGACCCATTTATTAACTATTAGTGTTAGTGTCTGAGGTATTGGTGTTCTGTACAGGAAGTTCTCTCCTCTGCCAATGCACTCAAGGCTACTATTATCCACTTTCTCTTCTATCAAGGATTATGAGGTGAGACCCTTACCCCTATTCCCTGCCTGCCAGTCCCTCTGGGCAAATCTATCAGTGGTGAGCTCCACCCTGTCCCTTCTGAACTCCATTTCCCTGGCCACAGCTCTGCTTGAATCCCTGGTGGCCTACTGCTGCTGGGGACAACCAGGTTAGTTTCTCAAACTACAAAATCCTGCTTGCTGGGTTTCTTGCAAGCCCAGCAACCACGAGATCTGCCCTGTCCCCTCTGTATTCCATCTTCCTTTCCTCACCTCAAACTACAATCTAAATACCTGCCACCATCAGCATCCAGCAACCCAATCCCAATTCCCTACCTGGACATTTGGGCAAACTAGCAATTTTGAGCAATGCAGTGCCCATTCTACTCCATTACCTGGGCCACAACTCTGCTTACATCCCTGGAGGCCTTCTGCTGCCCAGGACAAACAGAAGTCTGCAACCACCAGGGACCACCAGCTCTACCTGCATCCCTGGAGGCCTACTCCCAAAGGGACTGGCAGGGCTGCAAAAACTAGGGACAACCAAATGGCTAAAGGCCAGCGTAAAAATACAATCAACAAAAGTCAAGGCAATATGGCACCACCAGAACCTAGTTATCCTACAACAGGAAGCTCCAAATATCCTAACACTCCAGAATTGCAAGTAAATGATCATATGTCTAATTTTATGAAGATAATAGATACCATTAAAGAGAAATTAAAAAATCCCTTAAAGAAATACAGGAAAACACAAATAGGTGAAAGAAATGAACCAAACTGTTCATGTCCTGAAAATGGAAATAGAATCAAAAAAGAAAACACACTGAGGCGATCATGGAGATGGAAAGCCTAGGAAATTTATACAATATCTTTCCACCTACACAGCCCTATGGAGGATATTAGAAGGGAAGCTCCATCATACGGATGGTAACTAGACCCAAGACAACACAGAAATAGGTAATTCCATACCAGCAAAACCAAAAGAAGTGAAACACACACACACACACACACACACACACACACACACACAGAGTACCAATACCAACATCAAAATAACAGGAACTAGCAATCATGGACTATTAATATCTGTCAACACCAATGGTCTCAATTTCCCAATAAAAAGACACAGGCTAAGAGAACAGAAGTGTAAACAGGATGCACCATTCTATTGCATACATGAAATACATCTCAGCAAAAGAGAAGAACATTGCTTTAGTGTAAAGCGCTGAAAAGAAATATTCCAAACAAATGGACCCAAGAAACAAGCTGGAATAGCCATTCTAATATCAAGTGTACATATTTCTAAAAGGAACTTCCATATGGATTTGAAGATATATTCCTCATCTGAAGCCTCAGTGCTTTGACTTGCAGAAACTTTACCCCAATTTCTTGAGTACTAATATGGAAGAAACAGTATTTAAATCTTCCCACTCTGAATCAGTTCATGGTTTGCTGTGTCCACCTGTTTGTGTACTATACCTAAGAGGTAGAATTTTGAATAAGAACTTTTAATTAAGTAATAACTGACCATTGGGAATTACATATGCGTTTTTATAACTTCATTGCTCTTTATCAGTTTTCAGTATATCAAAATTCTTTTGATAAATGGTTATCACAGAGTCATTCCTCATGTAGATATGAGGACTATTTTTTCTTCAGTTTCCTTCATTCAGTTCCTACCTCCAACAAAACTAAAACAAAAAATCAGGTATGATTAGTCAGGGAGAGGCTATGCTGAAAATTATTAGGAAATACAAAATGTTGAAAATGATAGACTTATTTCTGTGGTGCTATCTGAGCATGCCCGGTCTTGTAGATTGTTGTGTGTCTTCATTTATGCTGACCCAGACTTTCACAGTGGAGTGCAACTGCTCCTGGTTTTAGGCAGCAGAAACTGTATCTATTTTTCTATAGAGGAGACACTTCATTCCTAATAGTAGCTCTTCCTCCTGCTGGCTACATTTCACACAGCTGTACAGAGCAGGGGATTTGCATATTACTCTAGGGACAATCTCTCCTGAAGTTTCAAGAAAACTAGACTCTGTTTCTGCTTTGACTTACTCAAGATTTCGTATCCAGTTCTCAGAATGAGGTGCCCAGCTCAGCTCCTGGGGCTGTTTGTGCTCTGGCTCCCTGGTGAGGAGAAAAACAAAGATCAAAGAGAATGTGGAGGACTAGGGCATCTCTGGGGACATGATGACACACATGTATGGTCTGTCCATGTGTGAGATTTCCAGTGTTTTCTCCATGAATGGGCACGTGGGGTTTAGAGGGTGAAAGAATGGAAACCTGTGCTTTTGTGGCAGCTCTAGCAAGTTCCAAAGCAGAAGGTTTAGGTGATTTCAAGAGAGTCTCTGTGCTCTTTCTACTTAAGTATTTTTGGTTGAACATTTTTAGAATATGAATGAAATATTACTTTAATAAATAGGAAGTTGATAAAGTAACATAGTATCATCATGTTTGTGCATAACATTTCATATCTTTTATTTCAGGAGCCACTGGGATATTGTGATGACTCAGGCCATACTTTCCAATCCTGTCACTCCTGGAGAGTCAGTTTCCATTTCCTGCAGGTCTAGTAAGAGTCTCCTGCATAGTAATGGTGATATTTACTTGCATTGGTTCTTGCAGAGGCCAGGACAGTCTCCTCAGCTCCTCATATATCAGATGTCCAACCTTGCCTCAGGCATCCCAGACAGGTTCAGTAACAGTGGGTCAGGAACAGATTTCACGCTGAGTATCAGTAGAGTGGAGACTGAGGATGTGGGTGTATATTACTGTATGCATAGTCTAGAATATTTTCCCACAGTGATACAGCCTTAAACAAAAACCTCACAGCTTGAGGTGACAAAGCTGCCTGGTATGTTCCTTGCCTGAATGTAACATGATGTGGTCAGAATGGAAAAGTGAAGGCATTCTTAAGGGACACTTGTTTTCTCTAACTTTCAGCTATGGAAACAATGAATCCCTAGGAAATGGGACTTTGCATGAGAGTTCTGCAGAGGATGTCACTCAGTGTCTTGCAGGATGATACATACAAGTGCATCCACAATGGACTCCAATGGTAGTCAGGATCACACCTGAAACATGACTGCTTCAGTGTGCACATCTTTGATTCTGTTTTTAATCTACAATCTCATTTCAGGACTGTACAAGTCTGACAGTTCTCTGGATATATTTTTCCCCATTTTTAGTATGGTCACAATAAATAATATTTTCTTCTTTTGGATTTCACTTTCAAGATGGATTTTTGAGGAAAGGTTTCTAGTCCAGTCTTTGTATGCAATTTGTGATTCTATGTTATGGTCAATGGGGGATTCTCTGAGACTTTGTAAGATGAAGATGTTGAAAGATTCAAAATAATGAGTCGCTGGGTCCTCAGAACACATGGTACCTGTACATTCAACATGGAAGTATTACTTAATATACACAGAATTAAAGTTACAAAACTAATCAACAAGGAAACTAACAGTCCAATGCATAATTGGGTAATGAAATAAATAGACAGTTCTCAAAAGACACAGTATGAATAAACAACAAATAACCTCTGGCTCTTGTGATCTTTCTGTCCCTCTTCTGTAATGGGCCCTGAGTCTTTGAAATAAGACGTGCTACAGATGCCCTTTTCTTGGCTGAGCACACTACTGACACATATTCACTGTTCCTTGACCTTTGGTGAATGTTTGTTTTAGCTATCATCCACTACTTACACTTCTCTAATGAGGTCTAAGAGCTGTATTACTCTATGTATAGAGAGATATAAAATTTGAGAGTAGTTTGACACTGATTTTATTTAGCAAGAATAACAATAGTAAATTGGCTGCTGGCCTGTGTGACCTCTGAAAACTTGATTCTTGGCTACACTTCAGTAGTAGGCAGGTGTTTCTTTCAGTGGAGTAAATCTTAAACCTAATTTTAAATAGTTATAACATCTGACCCACTGGTGGTCACATTATCAAGTCATCAATTCACCAAGTTTCTGCATGGCTAGGTAATTCCTATTATACTGAGGCCAGGTCAGGCAGCCCAATTAGAAAAATGGATTCCACAGACAGGCAAGAGCTTTAGGAACAGCCCCTGCTTCAGTTTTTGGGGTCCTGCAGGAAGGCCAAGCTGCACATCTGCTCCTTATCTGTAGCAGGCCTAGGTCTAGCCCTTATATGCTCTTTGGTTGGTGGTTCAGTCTCTGAGAGCACCCAACGGCACAGCTTTTTGACTCTGTTGGTCTTCCTGTTGGAGCTCCTATCCTACTTGGGTCCCTCACTTGTTCTCCCAACTCTTCCATAAGAGTCCCTGAGTTCTGCCAATGTCTGGTTGTGAGTCTCTGCATTTATTTCAGTTAGCTCTGGTCTTCCAGAGGACTATTATGCTAGATTCTTCATTGCAAGCATAACAGAGTATCATTAATAATGTTAGAGTTTGGTGCTTGTCAATGAATGGGTCTCAACTTGAACTGATCATTGGTTGGCCATTCTCTCAGTCTCTGGTCCATCTTTGTCATTGTATTTCTTATACACAGGGCAAATTTTGACTTAAATTTTGTGGGTGAGTTGATGTCCTTATCCCTCCACTGAACTCTATCTGGCTGTAGAACAAACAGTTTCCGTATCTCTACTGCTATGAGACTCAGCTAAAGTCATCCCCATTAACTCTCGGGATCCTCCTACATCATAGGATTCTGGTATGTCCCAGAGATACCCTCACACCTCTATGACCACCAGCTGCAGATTTCCATTCATTTTTCTGGCCCTCTGGCCATCTCTCCAGTCTCTCCCACACCTCATTCTGAACCCTCTCAATACACCCTCTCCCATCTAATTCTCTCCCTCCATCCACCTCCCATGACTATTTTATTTACCCTTCTAAAGGAGATTCAACAATCCTCACTTGGGCCTTCATTCTTCTTTTCTTCTTGGGTATGTGGAGTACAACCTTGCTATACTGCACTTTACGGCAAATATCCACTTATAAATGAGTACATACCTTGTATTCACCTTTGAGTTTGGGTTACCATACTCAGGTTGATGATATCTTCTAGTTTCATTTATTTACCTGCATAATTTAATATATCCTTGTTTTTAATAGCTGAGTATTACACAATTATGTAAATGAACCACATATTCTATACTGTTTCTTCAGTGAAGGGGCATCTGGGTTGTTTCCAATTTCTCGATATTGCACATAAAGCTGCTATGAACATATTGGAACATGTATCCTTGTGATATGGTGGAGCAATATCTGTTCATCTATCCAGGAGAAGTATATCTGGGTGTTCAGGAAAAAGTATTGACAATTTTCTAAGAAACTGCCATATAAAATTCCAGAGAGGCTGTACAAGTCTACAATCACAGCAATGGAGGAGTGATCTCTTGTTACACATCCTCAACAGCATATACTTTAGCTTGAGTTTTTGATCTTAGCCATTCTGATAGGTGTAAGGTAGAATCCCATGGTCATATTGATTTCCATTTCCTTGATGACTAAAGACTTCTAACACTCTGTCGGATGGTAAAGATCATTTCCCAGTTAGTTGGTTGCCGCTTTGTCTTTTTGACAGTGTCTTTTGCCTTGCAAAATTTTGTAATTTAATGAGGTTCCCACTTGTCAATTCTTGATCTTAGAGCATAAGTTATAGGAGTTCTATTCAGGAAATTCTCCCCTGTACCCATACGTTCACGGTTCTTCCCTAGTTACCTTTCTATTAGTTTCAGTGTGTCTGGTTTTATGTGGAGGTCCTTGATCCACTTGGAATTGAGCTTAGTGCAAGGAGATAAGAATGTGTCAATTTGCATTCTTCTGCATGTTGACCTCCACTTGAGCCAGCACCATTTGTTGAAAAAGCTTTCTTTTTTCCACTGGATGGTTTTAGCAACTTTGTCAAAGATCAAGTGACCATAGGAGTGTGGATTCAATTCTGGGTCTTCAATTCTGTTCCATTGATCTACATGCCTGTCACTGTACAAATACCATGCAGTTTTTAACATTATTGCTCTGTAGTACAGCTTGAGGTCTGGGATACTGATTCCCCCAGAGGTTCTTTTACTCTTGAGAATAGTTTTAGCTATCCTGGGTTTTCTGTTATTCCAGATGAATTTTTGAATTGTTCTTTCTAACTCTATGAAGAATTGAGTTGGGATTTTGATGGGGATTGCATTTAATTTGTATATTGCTTTTGGCAAGATGGTCATTTTTACTGTATTGATCCTGCCAATCCATGAGCATGGCAGATTTTTCCATCTTCTGAGTTCTTCTTCAATTTCTTTCTTCAGAGACTTGAAGTTCTTGTCATACAGAACTTTCACTTGTTTGGTTAGAGTCAAGCCAGGATACTTTATATGGTGTGTGGTTATCGTGAAGGGTATCATTTCTCTTACTTCTTTCTCAGCCTGCTTATCCTTTGAGTATAGGAAGGCTACTGACTTGCTTGAGTTGATTTTATATCCAGCCACTTTCTGAAGTTGTTCATCAGCTGTAGGAGTTTTCTGGTGGAGTTCTTTGGGTCGCTTAAGTATACTATCATATCGTCTGCAAATAGTGATAGTTTGACTTCTTCCTTTCCAATTTGTATCCATTTGACCTCTTTTTGTTGTCTAAGAACTCAAGAAGTTAAACTCCAGAGAGGCAAGTAACCCTATTAAAAAATGGGGTACAGAGCTAAACAAAGAGTTCCCACCTGAAGAATATCTAATAGCTGAGAAGCACCGAAAGAGATGTTCATCATCCTTAGTCATTAGGGAAATGCAAATCAAAACAACCCTGAGATTCCATCTCACACCAGTCAGAATGGGTAAGATCAAAAACACAGGAGAAAGCTGTTGTTGGCGAGGATGTGGAGAAAGAGGAACACTCCATCACTGCTGGTGGGATTGCAAGCTGGTACAACCACTCTGGAAAGCAGTCTGGCAGTTCCTCAGAAAACTGGGCATGACACTCCCGGAGGATCCTGTTATACCACTCCTGGGCATATACCCAGAGGCTTTCCCTGCATGCAATAAGGATACATGCTCCACTATGTCCATAGCAGCCTTATTTATAATAGCCAGAAGCTGGAAAGAACCCAGATGTCCCTCAACAGAGGAATGGATTCAGAAGATGTGGTATATTTACACAATGGAATACTACTCTGCAATTAAAAACAATGAATTCAAGAAATTCCTAGGCAAATGATCAGAACATGAAAATAACATCCTTAGTGAGGTAACCCAATCACAAAAGAACACACATGGTATGCAGTCACTGATAAGGGGATATTAACCCAGAATCTCGGAATACCCTAAACACAGTTCGCATATCAATAGATTTCCAAGAAGATGGAAGGAGAGACCCCTGGTCCTGGAAAGACTGGATGTAGGGGAATGCCAGGACAGAGAAGTGAGAGGGTGTTAAATGGGGAAAAGAGGGAGGGAAGGGGGCTTATGGGACTTTCGGGGAGGGAGGAAATGGGAAAGGGGAAATTATTTTGAGTGTAAATAAAAAAAACTTAGGAAATAAAATTTAAAAAAAATACGTTGAACACTTCTTTAAGTGCTTCATGGTTCTTTGAGATTCTTCTATTGAGAATTATCGATTTAACTCTACACCATTTTTAATTGGGTTATTTGGTTTGTTGCTGTCTAATTTCTTATTGGATATTAATCTTCAGTTGAAAGTAAAGTTGGTGAAGGTCTTTCCCCAATCTATAGGCTACAATTTTATCCTATTGACATTGTCTTTTGTCTTAGAGAAGCTTTTCAGTTTCATAAGATCTCATTTATACATTGGTTTTTTTGTTTGTTTGTTTTTTGATTTTTTTAAATTTTATATTATTTTATAAGTTTTTTTTATTTACATTCCAAATCATTTCCCCTTTCCTATTTCCTGTTTCCACCCTCATTACTCCCCTGATTTTAATGAGATTGCTTCAAGTTTCTCTCCATTTAGATTGATGTTGGCTACTGGTTTGCTGTAAATTGCTTTTACTATGTTTAGATATGGGCCTCGAATTCCTGATCTTTCCAAGACCTTTAGCATGAAAGGATGCTGAATTTTGTCAAATGTTTTCTCAGCATCTAATGAAATGACCATGTGGTTTTTTTTTTTCTTTGAGATTGTTTATGTAGTGGATCACATTGATGGACTTCCTTATATTGAACCATCCCTGCATCCCTGGAATGAAAGCCTACTTGATCGTGGTGAATGATCATTTTGATGTGTTCTTGGATTCGGTTGAAAAGAATTTTATTGAGTATTTTGCATCGATATTCATAAGAGAGGTTGGACTGAGATTCTCTTTCTTTGTCAGATCTTTGTGTGCTTTTGGTATTAGTGTAATTGTGGCTTCATAGAACGAGTTGGGTAGTGTTCCTTCTGTTTCTATTTTGAGGAACAGTTTGAAGAGTATTGGTGTTAGGTCTTCTTTGAAGGTCTGATAGAATTCTGCACTGAAACCATCTGGACCTGTGCTTTTTTTGGTTGGAAGACTTCCAATGACGGTTTCCATTTCTTCAGGGGTTATAGGACGGTTTAGATGGTCTATTTGACCCTGATTTAATTTTGGTGTATGGTATCTGTCAAGGAAATTGTCCATTTCCTCCAGATTTTCTAGTTGTATTGAATACAGGCTTTGCAGTACGATCTGATGATTTTTTGAATTTCCTCAGTTTCTGTTGTTATCTCTCCCTGTTCTTTTCTGATTTTGTTAATTTGGATACTGTCTCTGTGCCCTCTGGCTAGTCTGGCTAAGGGCTTATCTATACTGTTGATTTTCTCAAAGAACCAACTCCTCGTTTTGTTGATTCTTTGTATGGTTTTATTTGTTTCTACTTGATTGATTTCAGCCCTGAGTTTGATGAGTTTCAGCCCTGCCTTATACTCCTCTTGGGTGTATTTGCTTCTTTCTGTTCCAGGGCTTTCAGGTGTGCCATTAAGCTGCTAGAGTATGCTGTCTCCCGTTTCTTTTTGGTGGCACTCAAGGCTATGAATTTTCCTCTTAGCACTGCTTTCATTGTGTCCCACAAATTAGGGTATGTTGTGCCTTCATTTTCATTAAATTTTAAAAAGTCTTTGATTTCTTTCTTTATTTCCTCCTTGACCAAGTTATCATTGAGTAGAGCATTGTTCAGCCTCCATGTGTATGTGGGCTTTCTGTTGTTTTTGTTGTTGTTGAAGACCACCCTTATTCCATGGTGATCTGATAGGAGGCATGGGATTAGTTCTATCTTCTTATACCTGTTGAGGACTGATTTGTGACCAATTATATGGTCGATTTTGGAGAAGGTACAATGAGGTACTGAGAAGAAGGTGTATTCTTTTGCTCTAGGATGAAATGTTCTATGTATATCGGCTAGTTCCATTTGGTCCAAGGCTTCAATTAGATTCACTGTGTCCGTGTTTAGTTTCTGCTTTCCTGAACGATCCATTTCATAGAGCGGGGTGTTGAAGTCACCCACTATTATTGTGTGCGGTGCGATGTGTGCTTTGAGTTTTAGTAAAGTTTCTTTTACGAATGAGGGTGCCCTTGCATTTCGAGCATAGATATTCAGTACTGAGAGTTCTTCTATGTGGATTTTTCCTTTGATCAGTATGTGGTGTCATTCTGTGTCCTTTTTGATGACTTTAGGTTGAAAGACAATTTTATCTGATATTAGGATGGCTACTCCAACTCATTTCCTGGTACCATTTGCTTGTAAAATTGTTTTCCAGCCTTTTACTCTGAGGTAGTGTTGTCTTTGATGCCGAGGTGTGTTTCGTGCACGCAGCAAAATGCTGGGTCCTGTTTACATATCCAGTTTGTTAGTCTGTGCCTTTTTATTGGGGAATTGAGACCATTGATATTAAGAGAGATTAAGGAATAGTGATTATTGCCACCTGCTATTCTTGACGCTCTCTTTATGTTTGAGTGGTTATCTACTTTTGGGTTTGATGCAAGGTTACTATCTCGCTTTTTCCAGGATGTTTTTTCTCTCCTTGTATTGGCGGTTTCCACCTATTATCCTTTGCAGGGCTGGGTTTGTGGAAAGTTATTGTGAAAATTTGGTTTTATTATGGAATATCTTGGTCTCTCCATCTATGGTGATTGAGAGTTTTGCTGGGTATAGCAGTCAAGGCTGGCATTTGTGTTCTATTATAGTCTGCATGAGATCTGCCCACCATCTTCTGGCTTTCATAGTCCCTGGTAAGAAGTTTGATGTGATTCGGATAGGTCTTCCTTTGTATGTTACTTGGCCCTTTTCTCTTACTTCTTTTAATATTCTTTCTTTGTTTAGTACATTTGATGTTTTGATTATTATGTGATGGGAGGTATTTCTGTTCTGGTCCAATCTGTTTGGAGCTCTGTAGGCTTCTTGTACGTTCATCGGCATCTCTCTCTTTAAGTTAGGGAAGTTTTCCTCCATAATTTTGTTGAAGATACTTACTGGCCCTTGAAGTTGCAAATCTTCACTCTCATCTATACCTATAATCCTTAGGTTTGGTCTTCTCATTGTGTCCTGGATTTCCTGGATGTTTTGGGTTACACGTTTTTTGCGTTTTGCATTTTCTTTGGAGTCGATGCTTTCTGTGGTATCTTTAGCACCTGAGATTCTTTTTTCCATCTCTTGTATTCTATTGTTGATGTTTGCATTTATGACTCCTGATTTCTTCCCAAGGTTTTCTATCTCCAGGGTTTTCTCCCTTTGTGATTTCTTAGTTGTTTCTATTTCCTTTTTTAGATCTTGGATGGATTTGCTGAGATCCTTTCTCTTGTTTGTTTATATTTTCCTGTATTTCTTTAAGGTATTTTTTCGTTTCCTCTTTCAGGATTTCTGCCTGTTGACCCAAGTTCTCCTGTATTTGTCTAAGCGATTTTTGTGTTTCCTCCGCATGGGCTTCCATCTTTTGATCCATCATCTCCTGCATTTCTTTAAGCAATTCTCGTGTTTCCTTTGTAAGGGCATCTACCCGTTGATTCATTTCTTTAAGCAATTTTTGTGTTGCCTCCCTATGGGCATCCATCTATTGACCCATATTCTTCTGCATTTCTTTATGGCGATTTTTGTGATTCCTTTGAAAGTGCATCTAACCGTTGATTCATTTATTTAAGCGATTTTGTGTTGCCTCCTTGTGGGCCTCCATCTGTTGACCCATGTTCTCCTGCATTTCTCTAAGCGATTTTTGTGTTTCCTTTGTAAGGGCGTCTAACCGTTGATTCATGGTCTACTGTAATTCTTTATGAGATTTAATCGTGTCCTTCTTGAAATCCTCTAATAGCATCTTGAGAAGTGATTTTAAATCCAGATCTTGTCTTTTGGGTGTGGAGGGGGATCCAGGACTTGCCTCTGTGGGAGACTTGGGTTCAGATGGTGCCATATTACTTTGATTTCTGTTAGTAACATTCCTATGTTTGCCTTTTGCCATCTGGTTACCTCTGGTATTAGTTGGTCCTGCTGTCACTGGCTGTTGGTTGGACCACCTGTGAGCCTGAAAAGCTATTTCTCACCCCACTGGATTACCGGGATTCCCCTGGCACCGGTTTCAGGGGCCTGCCCTGCTCCTGAGTGACTTTGGATCCCTGATGTGCCTTGCCCCTAGTGATGTTATATTGGTGAATCCCTGCACATCCAAAGGCTCAGTGTTGTGGATTCCCGGAGCAGAGCTCGCCAAAGGGAGGCTGGTATGCTCCCGCCCTTTGCAGGGGTGTGTGATCTCACCCAGAAGGGGAGGAGGGGAGATCCTTCTGCAGTGCAGAAGTCCCACAGCAGAGCTGGCGTCTCCGTTACTGCAGACTTGCCCAGCTCTTGGGAGCAGAGTGCACACAAGCTGCCTGAGACCAAAGCGATATTATGCCTGACTGTCCCTGCATCTGGAGGTCCCAATTGCCCTGATGCTGGAGCAAAGATGGCAGAGTGCACTCTGCACTCTCTTGGTGCAGATCACTCTTTAGGGGAGATGTCCCACAGCAGAACTGGCACCCAGAGGACCGCAGAGCTGTCTCGCTCTTGGGCGCAGATGGAAGCCCAACAGGCTGTGTCCCAAGTGATGTTATATTGGGAGGAACCTGGGTACCTGTCTCCTCAGTGCAGTCGATCCCGGAACAGAGGTTGCCAAAGGGAAGTTGGTAGGCTCCCGTCCTGTGCGGGGGTGTGTGATCTCTCCCAGAGTGGAGGTTCCTCTGTAGAGCAGAAGTCCCACAGCAGAGCTGGCGCGTAGGTTACTGCAGACCTGCCCAGCTCTTGGGAGCAGGGTACACACAAACTGCCTGAGACCCAAGCGATATTATGTCTGTCTGTCCCTTAGCCTGGAGGTCCCAACTCTCATTTATACATTGTTGATCTTAGTTCTGTACCATATTTGTTCAAAACTCTTTCCTCCTTTGCTTTCTATTAGATTGTATCTGTTTTTATATTGAGCTCTTTTTTCTGAGGCCTGAGATTTTGTAGGGTAATAAATATAGCTCCATTTGCATTCTTCTACAAAAAGTTAGACTAGCATCATTTGTTAAAGATGCTTTCTTTTTTCAGCTACATGGTTTAGATTTCTTTGTCAAATATCAAGTGTTCTTGGGTGTGTGGGTTTATCTCAGGGTGTCCAATTCAATGCCATTGATCAACTTTTCTGTTTCTTTTTTTTTATTATTTATTTTATTTTATTTTTTTAATTTACATTCCAAATCACTTCCCCTTTCCCGTTTCCTCCCTCCCCGAAAGTCCCATAAGCCCCCTTCCCTCCCTCTTTTCTCCATTCAACCCCCTCTCGTTACTCTGTCCTGGCGTTCCCCTACATCCAGTCTTTCCAGGACCAGGGGTCTCTCCTACCATCTTGTTAGAAATCTATTGATATGCGGATTGTGTCTAGGGTATTCCGAGATTCTGGGTCAGTATCCCCTTATCAGTGACTGCATACCATGTGTCTTCTTTTGTGATTGGGTTACCTCACTAAGGATGATATTTTCAAGATCTGACCATTTGCCTAGGATTTTCGTGAATTCATTGTTTTAAATTGCAGAGTAGTATTCCATTGTGTAGATATACCACATCTTCTGAATCCCTTCCTCCGTTGAGGGACATCTGGGTTCTTTCCAGCTTCTGGCTATTATAAATAAGGCTGCTATGAACATAGTGGAGCGTGTGTCCTTATTGCATGCAGGTAAAGTCTCTGGGTATATGCCCAGGAGTGGTATAGCCGGATCCTCCGGGAGTGTCATGCCCAGTTTTCTGAGGAACCGCCAGACTGCTTTCCAGAGTGGTTGTACCAGCTTGCAATTCCACCAGCAGTGGAGGAGTGTTCCTCTTTCTCCACATCCTCGCCAACAACTGCTGTCTCCTGTGTTTTTGATCTTAGCCATCCTGACTGGTGTGAGATGGAATCTCAGGGTTGTTTTGATTTGCATTTCCCTAATGACTAAGGATGATGAACATCTCTTTAGGTGCTTCTCAGCCATTAGATATTCTTCAGGACATGTAGATCAATGGAACAGAATTGAAGACCCAGAAATGAATCCACACTCCTATGGTCACTTGATCTTTGACAAAGGAGCTAAAACCATCCAGTGGAAAAAAGATAGCCTTTTCAACAAATGGTGCTGGCTCAGCTGGAGGTCAACATGCAGAAGAATGCAAATTGACCCATCCTTATCTCCTTGCACTAAGCTCAATTCTAAGTGGATCAAAGATCTCCACATAAAACCAGCACACTGAAACTAATAGAAGGGAAACTAGGGAAGAACCTTGAACATATGGGCACAGGGGAGAATTTCCTGAACAGAACTCCAATAGCTTATGCTCTAAGATCAAGAATAGACAAATGGGACCTCATTAAATTACAAAGTTTTTGCAAGGCAAAAGACACTGTCAAAAAGACAAAGCGGCAACCAACTAACTGGGAAATGATCTTTACCAACCTTACATCCGACAGAGGGCTAATATCCAATATATACAAAGAACTCAAGAAGTTAAACTCCAGAGAGGCAAATAACCCTATTAAAAAATGGGGTACAGAGCTACACAATCTTTTCTGTTTCTATATGAACACGATTCAGGCTTTATTACTATTGGTCTGGAGTACAGCTTGAAATCAGAAATGGTGATACCTACAGTGAAACAGCCTGTGGCTTCACAGGATTATCACAGTGTTATCGGGTTCTCTGGATGGAGAGCTAGGGAAAAAAACATGAATCAAGACAACATAGCTGTTTAAAGTCTCTTTTACTTGAGGAAAATGACAATTTAAGCTTTGGGGGTGAGACCCTTCTCCCAGAGTTGAGAGTCTGCTCAGCAAGGATTCTGCTCCACTGTTTGATGAATGTTCCACAGGGTCAGCTGCTATGCAGCAGACTGAGGTGTTATTCCGGAGGATGCAGGCAGCTGGTCTGGTCACCTGCTTAATTCAGGAATTTGTAGACCTGGAGGAACAAAGAACTTCACTCCACCTTAGGTGGAGCAGGATTATTACTAGCACAGAAATTTCAGCTCACTGACTGGGAGAGCAAGTTTCTGCCAGGTGACAAGACACCCTAATATGGCTCTCTACACTACAGAAGTTCTTTTATTTTTTTAGGATTGTGTTAGCTGTCCTATTCTCTTTGATTGTTTGTTTGTTTGCTTGTTTCTCTCACATAAAGTTGAGAATTGCACTTTCAAGATCTGTAGAAAATTGTGCTGTGTCCTGATTACAAGACATGCAGGAACAAAGATGGAGCAGAAATGGAGAGTATGGTCAACCAATGACTGCCCCAAATTGAGACACATTCTATGGTCAAAAACCAATCCATGACACTATTATGGAATTCTGTTATGATTGCAGACCAGAACCTAGCATAACTGTCCTCTAAGAGGCTCCACCCAGCTGCCATTGGAAAGAGAAACCCACAGCTGAAAATTAGATGGAGCTCAGGAAATTTTATAGAAGAGTCATTGTGCATCATATAAATAATGTCCTGATTTTATTTCTGCTGATTATTTGGGTTTGGGTATTAGGTATTCAAATTTTCAGTGTGACTCTTCTATTTAGCACAAATTGTTTTATAATAATTCCATTATTGTTTCTCCAAAATGTGAAAGAAGATTCTGATTGCAATTTACATGCAACTCCACAAGAGGTTTCTCTAAGGACTTCACATACTCAAGACTTTATAACTTTCTGTTTTCAAATAGTTATACACTTATAAGAAATTCTCAAAAGCATATAGGCAGGACCTGTGCTCCTTGCACACAGCCTTCTCTTGGGATGCTATCTTCAATAATAATATCAATGAGGAAATTGAAAGTAATTTCATACTATTAGTTATCTCATTTGCATGTGCCTATGCATGTGCGTGTGCCATTTCTCTAAGCATACTAGTCACATAAATAGTCTGTATTTTCAGAACCATAATCATTTATTCACCTACACTGCTACCACAAAACTCACTGATGTCACTGCTCCTCCCTCATCCTTTACTGAAATAAGTACTAGAAAATCCTCACACAACACACACGATTTTGCATTTGCTTATTTTGCTCTATAGTACTTCTGAGCTGTGTACACAAAGAATTAGATTCTCTTTGAATAACAGTAGAAATCCATGGTATTAAAGAACCTCATCTTAGTAAATGAGGACCATTTAAATAGTTACTCATTTCTAGATACTACTGGAAGAAGCTTTATTAACCATTTTTCAGTAGTTTCTGTGTGAAAATAAGTTTTCATTTCTCTGTGAAGATACTCAAGAATTTTTTTTAAAGCTGAATTGTATAATAACTCTTGTTTTAGTGATAGAATGATTTGCCAAAGTACTTTTACTGTTATCACTTTATAGTCCTATTAACAAATCTGAATATCCATATTTTTTGAATGCTTACAATCGGGATAGTATTCCATGTACAGTTTTGAGGTGACTTTGTATACCAACTTACGATGTTTAACTTTTTTTAGTCTCTTTACACCTTCTCTATATCTTATTCAGAGGACTTTCTATATCTACCTTATTACATCTGTATGACAAAAACTTCAAGTCACTGAAGAAAAAATTGAAGAAGATTTTAGAAGTTGGAAATACCTCCCATGCTCATGGATTAGCAGGATCAATATAGTAAAAATGGCCATCTTGTTGACAGCAATCTATAGATTCAATGCAATCCCCATTAAAATTCCAAACCAATTCTTCTTAGAACTAGAAAGAGCAATCTGCAAATTCATTTAGGAAAACAAAAAACCCAGGATAGTGAAAACTATTCTCAACAATAAAAGAACTTATAGCATAATTGGCATCCCTGATCTCAATCTATATTACAGGGGAAATAGTGATTTAAAAAAAACTGTATGGTATTGGTACAGAGATAGGCAGGTAGATCAATGGAACAGAATTGAAGACCCGGAAATGAACCCACACATCTATGGTCATTTGATATTTGACAACAGAACTAAAAACATTCAGTGGAAAAAAGACAGCATTTTTAACATATGGTGCTGGATCAACAGACAGTCAGTATGTAGAAAATGCAAATTGACCCATTTTTTATCTCCTCGTGTAAAGCTCAAATCCAAGTGGACCAAGGACCTCCACATAAAACCAGATACACAAAAGCTTATAGAGGAAAAAGTGGCGAAGAGACTTGATCACGTGCATAGGGGAAATTTTCCTGAAAAGAGCACTACTAGCTTAGACTCTAAAATCAAAAATTGACAAATGGGTCCTCGTAAAATTGCAAAGCTTTTGTAATGCAAAGTATACTATCAATAGGACAAAATAGCAGCAAACAGATAGGCAAAAGATCTTTACCAACCCTACAGCCAAGAAAGAGCTAATATTCAATATATACAAAGAACTCAAGATGTTATACTCCAGAAAATCAAATAACCCTATTAAAAAAAGGTGTACAAAGCTAAACTAAAAATTTTCAACTGAGGAATATCAAATGACTGAGAAGCAACTAAAACAATGTTCAACACCCTTAGTTATCAGGGAAATGAAAATCAAAACAATCCTAAGATTCCACCTCACACCAGTCAGAATGATAAAGTCAAAAACTCAGGTGACAGCAGGTGCTGGCAAGGATGTGGAGAAAGAGGAACACTCCTACACTGCTGGAGGGATTGCAAGCTCATACAACCACTCTGGAAATCAGTTTGATGGTTCCTCAGAAAATTAGACATAGCACTACCTGAGGATCCAGCTATAACACTCCTTATAATTCACCCAGAAGATGATTCAACATGTAATAAGAACTCATGCTCCACTATGTTCATAGCAACCTTATTTATAATAGCCAGAAGCTGGAAAGAATCTAGATGTCCTTCAACAGAGGGATGGATACAGAAAATGTGGGATATTTACACAATGGAGTACTACTCAGCAATTAAAAACAATGAATTCATGAACTTCTTAGCAAATGAATGAAACTAGAAAATATCATCCTATTAAAGTGAGGTAACCCAATCACAAAATAGCACGTTTTATACACTCACTGAAAAGTGGATATTAGCCCAAAAGCTCAAAATAAACAAGAAATAATTCACAGACCACATGAAACTGGAGGAAGAAAGACTAAAGTGTGGGTGCTTCAGTTCTTCTGAGAAAGGGAACAAAATTCTGAGAAAGGGAGCAATTATAGAGATAAAGTAAAGAACAGAGACTGAAGGAAAGGCCATACAGAGACTGTACTACCTGGGAATTCATCCTGGAAACAGTCACTAAACCCCAGCATTTTTGAATACCAAGAAACATTTGTCAAAACGAGCCAGATATAGCTGTCTTCTGAGAAACCCTACTTGAGCCTTACAAATACAGAGGCAGATGCTAGCAGCCATCCATTGGACTGAGCATGGGGTCCCCAATGGAGGAGTTAGAGAAAGGACTAAAGGAGTTGAAGAGGTTTGCAACCTCATAGGAAGAGTACAATCAATGAACCACCACCCCCACCCCCTCAGAGCTCCCAGGGACTAAGTCATCAATCAAGATGTACACATGGCTCAAGCTGCATTTATAGCAGAGGAATGCCTTGTCAGGCATCAATGGGAGGAGAGGCCCTTGGTTCTTTGAAGGCTCTATAGATGCCCCAGCTTAGGGAAATCGAGGGAGGGTAGGTAGGAGTGGGTTGGGTAGAGGAACATCCTCATAGAAGCAAGGGGAGGAGAATGGGTTAGGGGTTTTCTGGGAGGGGGGAAACCTGGAAAGGGAATTTACATTTTAAATGTAACTAAAGAATATATCAATTTTTAAATTCATAAAAATAAAGAAAAATATGTATAGAGATATGCAAAAAAGTCAGTGATAGTGAGGAGGGAGACAGTGCTACCTGGAGAAGATGGAGCGATAACTGGATAAAAAGAGGGAAAGAGGGATACATAGAAAAGGAAAGGAAGTACAGAGGCACATAATCTTTTTCATTAAGTGACAGGACAAGTTTATTTAAAGGAAAATGACTAGACTTGCATTGCAGCCGTGATCAGAATAATCTTTGACTCTCTGGAAGAAAAGGCAGGAAAGTAGAAGGGAGACCAATTGGGAAGAAGAGGTCAGCAGGAGTAGGAAGAGACTAAGAATAAAATAGCAAAATGATATACATGTATAAAATTGTTGAGATAGAGACAGAGAGACATAGAAATTAAGAGAAAAATAGATGCTAGATAGAGGATATTTGAGAGATGATTGATAGATAGATAGATAGATAGATAGATAGATAGATAGATAGATAGATAGATAGATAGATAGATGATAGATAGATAGATGATAGATAGATTGGCAGATAGTTGTTAATTAGGAAGGTAGATAGATGATTGATAGACAGACAGGTAGACAGATTAATATACAAACAGACAAAGAGATGCATTGATTCAAGATAACATCCATGAGGACCCTGGAGACCTCCAAAAAATAACTGTTTAGAGCTTCCCCTTAATCTTGCCCTTACACAAGAGTTAGAGTGAAGAATAAATACTGTTCAGTTGGAGTATATGGAAAAACCACTGGAGTGAAATGAGACATCGTGAAGATATGAAGGAATGTCAACAAATCACATGGCATTACAGGAGGTATATGAAGTGCTCTGAGTCTGTACCTTGATTTACACTATTAGAACAACTTGCAAGCAAAAGCAAATGCTGTACATGTCAGAGTATAAAGAAGTAAGAGCTATGTTCCTATAGATCTTATAGATATCCCAGAGGTCTTTGTTACTACTGAATCTTCCCTCACAGGCACTGAGGGGAGCTGTTGTAAAGTTCTTACTCTTTTACTTCTTCATAGAGGGCATTCAGTCCATATTGTGTTCTCATTCACCAAAGCATCCTGCCCATCTGTAATCCCACAGGCACCCTAAGACACAGAGGAATGTGGAACTTTCCAAGATTGAGAAAAAGTTGAGAAACCTGCTAAAGCCACAGACACTCTAATGTTGTGGCCCAGCCTTGCCTTTGAATGCAGGGAATACAGTTGAGAAGAACCATACCTCAGATTTCAAAGCTTCAGCCACTGGGACACTTGATAGCTTTGTTGATGCTGATTACAATAGAAGACTAGCATTGCATACACATTGAAAACTAATTGAAGCCTTCAGTTGTCAGGCTACTTCCCAGGCATATTTTCACAAGAATGTCTTTCATTATGAAAACCATAAATAAAACTTGTAAAGTCAACAATTAAGTGACACAGCAATTTCCTAGGCTAAAGGTGTAAATCATGAAGCCAGTATAGCTGTTTTGACAAGGTGCCAGTAAATTTGAGCCACTTGCTGATATTGCTGACCTGGTGCCCTTTATTTTCAGTTTGAGTCTCTGCATGTTACACCATTGGGGAGCTATTGGAATAATGACTCAGCCATGTTTTCTCTGACAAAATTGTTTCTATATTTCCCTAAGAATGTCCTAAATGTACTACTCCTGCTCTCAAGGAAGTAACCTTTGTTTACCCTACTTGGGAATCTTCCCTCTGCCTTGAAGATTGTTATCTGCCCCTAAGGCAGGCCATGTAACAAAATAATTAGAATAGCTTCATCTCAGGAGAAGGTGACAAGTTTCAGGAGGACAGGAAAAATGACAGAACTCCTTTTACAGTATATGTAGGATTTATTAAAATTATAAACTGCAAGATGAAAGGGCATACATACTAAGCCACTAGTAAAAACTCAGCAACAAAACCTAGAATGACTAAGATAATGTGATACCATGTATAGGTGATGCAAGAATGATATAAAAGAATGCAAGAGGAAAAATGTATTAGGATTCGTCATTCTTGGAAAAGATTGGTTTATATCAGGTTTTTTCCATGTTAATTAATGTAGAAACAAAACAATTCCTTTATTAAACAAATTCTTATAAGATTACAAATAACAACTACAACAATTCCTAAGCTGGAACTCTTGGAATTAGGTAAATCTGCAAATAATACGATTACCATTAAAAGATAATAATATCCTGCTCAAAGAAGGGTTATTCACATGGTCTGATTTTCATTATACCTATAATCTATTTAAACATCTTGAAACCACAAGGTGCTGCCAGCCAAAGAAAAGGCTGTTATATTCTTCCTTGCTTGGTGCTTCCTTGAGATAAAATAATTTGTAGAATTTTAAGAATATGGATATGGAGTTGATGGCAATATAATTTTTCATGTTTAACCTGCAACCATGGGCATGCTACAAAAGTATGCCCAGGAAAAAAATGATATGATCTTTATTTCTTGAGACCATGATTTTTTTGAATCTGTATCAAAAAAAAATTCTTACTATTAGTCCTTTAGAGTTGCAAAGCCTATCAGTCTTGGTGTTTTACTCATCCCTCCCCTCCTGTTCCTTACTTTCACTCTGGACCCCATTCATGGGGCCAGCCCCCAGCAATTAAACTAGAATCACCAAGATCAACATAAAGACTTAAGAAGTAAAAGTAAACCTCTAAGTGAATATACTGAATTTCTGGTTACAATGTCCCTAAGAAAATAAAATCTACATTTATTTTAAAGACATATAAAATAATGCTCCGATGTCTACTTAGAAAAATAAAATAGCATATGGATAAACATCTAAGCTTTTAAAAATCTAAATGTGAATTCAACAAACACACATACTTCATTTAATGAAAGCAACAAAAATGAAAATGAAAGAATTGATGAAAATGAGTTAAAATCATAAAGACTCAGCTAGATTCATGAGATGAAATTATCCTGCTGCAGAAACACCATGGCTATAACAAGAAGCACTAGAAATTGGTGGCATTGAAATCTAGTCGAAGCTCTCATCCAGTCAGATGAGTATAGCTAGAGCTCTCAGCTGCAAACAATTACTCATGTTCCCTGGCCCCTCCCTCATTCTTTCACACACACAGGATGCTCTGCTACTCTCCAGTCAAGCAACACTTTGCCAGCTGGGCTGCCTCAGGCAAGGAGGATTTTGTTAGGGTATGAATCACTGTGTAAGGATAATGTGTATCTTGGGCGCAGTAATAAGCTCCCAAATCCTCAGACTCCACTCTGCTAATTTTAAGTGTAAAATCTGTCTCTGATCCACTGCCACTGAACCTGTCAGGGACCCCAGTGCCCAGTTTGGACACCAGATAGATTAGGCGCTTTGGAGACTGGTCTGGCTTCTGTAATAACCAATTCAAATAGGTCTTTCCATTACTATGTACGAGGCTCTGACTTGACTTGCAAGAGATGGAGACTGGTTGTCCAATGGTAACCGACAAAGACAGTGGAGTCTGGGTCATCACAACATCACCGTTGGTTTCTGAAATTATAATACAATAGTGTAAAGTCATGTGCAAACTTCCTGAACAATCTTTGTGAAATCCCGTCAAGTACAGTATTCCTTACTTTTTATTCCCTTCAAGTAAGATCCTGGCAATTTTTGAGATTTAAAAATATTATATATCAAATGCTTTTTTCAAAAACAAGTGATTTGAAGGTTCTAAATGTCAGAGTCTATACCACTCCATCTGATCTATGTCAGATTATTGATCTTAGTACAGCTACTATTCCATCTGGAATTTCTCATTAGGTTTTAACAAAACCTCACATTCCCATCCTGCAGCATGTGACCTGCCCCATCACAAATGAACATAGACACCCAGAGATCATCCTCCTTTGACATTGTCCTACATTACCTCCCTCACTCCTTACCCTGAATCCAGAGCATGAACAAAAACAGTAACTGTACAGGATTCATCATTTTTGAGGAGATGAACTTAATAGAGTGATCAGTGAAGGCAAGATGACAGTTGAGATTTTATCTCAGGCTAGCAGGGAAAGGACATCCCTAGGGAACAAATATGCAAATATTCTGGTCTATATAACAGTGTATATAGAGGGGACAGTTATGTGGGCTTCTCAAATGTGAAAAATAACTCAAAAAGTGAAAGTAATAAAAGAAAATGTAGTTACTGAAGAAAGAATAGCAGGATGTTAAAGGACTGTTAATGCAGTTCAAATCACTTATAAATATGGATCAAAAAATAAGTCTTTTTGTATAGTTTGAAATTTATTAAAATTTTGTCTAAATTCACATGACCAAATTACAGAGAAGGAGTGGGGAAGGTAATTGAGACACACAGGTAGTTATCATCAGGGATGAAATGAGCTCCCAGAACTTTGTGTTCATAGACTCTAGTACATTGCAAGAATACAAGATAGAAGGAAATCATTCAACTCTCTCTTCAACTTATTGACTGTATTCTAATTCTTTATTAGAAAATATACTTTTAATTAAAATCAAGGGAGCACACTTAAAGGATGAATGTGATTCAAAAACATGTATACTATAAGCATTACCATACTATATGTTCAAAAATATGTTCAGCACCTTTCTATAACTCCTCCATTGGGGACGCCATGCTCAGCCCAATGGTGGGCTGTGAGCATCCATTTCTGTATTTTTCAGGCTCTGGCAGAGCCTCTCAGGAGATAGCTATATCAGGCTCCTGTCAGCAAGCACTTCATGGCATCTGATGTACTATCAGAGTTTGTTGTCTGTATGTGGGGAAACTAGAGCACTTGTAATGTATACTATGGGGAAATTCCTTTTAGCCCCAGAGTTTGAGATAAGTTAGTACACCACCAAATTGATGATGTGGCAAGTCCTGTTCAGCTAGAAGTGAGTATCTGGGCTTATTTAGCTAAATGTGCACATAAACTACAAGCCTAGTTGAACCTGAGAAATGCTCACAACCTCTTAAATGTCCAAGCAGAGGCAGACGGGCAGCTCACCCCACACTTCTGCTTTCCTTGGTTGGTTTATTTTGTGATCTGTATTACCAAGGGTGGGAAATCATAACTCTGGTGATAGTGATAAGTTCCACAATCTTTGATTCCAGGATGTTTATGCTGAGGGTAAAACCTGTCTGAGTTGCTACCAATGAACCTTGGGAGGATTCCAGAGATAGGATCAGTACCATACTTGAGAAGAGTCTGGCTTGGTTTTTATTGGTACCGGTGCACACACTGTCCTCATAGGATGGTAGTTGATGGTGATTCTTTTCCCTGGAGTCATACACAGGCCATCTGAAGACAAGATCATCACAGTGTCATTTCTGGAGGCTGAAGTCATATGAAACGCAATTTACAATATTGCCATGTACATGCAAAGCATCTCTAAGCCACTTAGAAAAGCAGAAAGATTTTCAATTTCATATCTAAACAGTAATAATAACATTTGATGCAGAGATACAAAATGAAGAAAAATAGTTAAATATTTAAGTAATATTCCTTCATTTCTAATAGTCTGACTGGAAATACAAAGGAGCATGAGTACAACAAGCTGTGGTAGTGGGAACATTTCCCTGTTTCACTGTGTATATGCCTATCATGAAACAGGACAAGATATACCATTATTATAATGGACTAAGCATCAGGTAGACTACTTGAAACAGGCACTTATGAAAATAATGTGAGTTTCAAGTTGCTTTAAATACTGACACAGGATAACAGACTCCTTGGTCCCTACATGAACATATTATGTCTCCCTCTGCTGTTCATCTAATATAATGTTGAAATTTGAAAGAGTGTGAATAATTTTTCATATGCAGAGTTAATCAATGAGCATAATCTGTTTCTTTGAATTGCTGAATTCATGTAGAAAGAATAAAATCTCATACCTTTGTTTTCAATCCAGAGCAATACTGACTCCTTTACTCTGTCTCAGACTTTGCTGAAGAGTCTTTCATTGACTAACGAGAAAGCATCAATGCTAATGATAGGACAGTGATACCATGTTATCTAGACACATGAAACGAGAAATTCCGATGATTTGCATGAATGGTATTCAACCTTCCACTGTATGGAATAGAAACTTTATAACTATCTATGTGTCTCTCTCCTGGGAACGGTTTTTAGAGGGCAATGTATCAAAATGTTTCATTATCTTTTTAAATATGAAACCAAGTTTTGCATTTGCATTTCTTGCCACAGAGAATAAAGCAAATGATGGCTAGTATTTTGGAAGTGTTTATAGAATATATCCCATCCCTCATATATAGTATCACTTGATTTGTCATGAGACCACCAACATTATGAGTCAGGCTATATCAGGAGAAGACTCTTCATCATGTTGATGTTTTCAAAACATTGGCCCTATATCTTGTACCATAAACCTAGATGGAACAACTTTCCTTTTCTAGGGGTGTTATTTTATTAGGTTACAATTCAAACATTGTCCTCCTTCCTGGTCTCCCCTACACAAACCCTACAACCCATCTCTCCCTCCCCTTTGTCTCTAAGAGGATCCTCCTCTACTCACACACTCACTCCTAAATCACCACCTTAGCTTCACTCTACTCTGGGTAATCAAGCCTCTACAAGACCAAGGGCCTCCCCTTCCATTGATGCCAGTAAGGCAGTCCTCTACAAAAGTCAACACCCCTTCATGTTAAAAGTCTAGGAGATCAGAAATTCAAGACCCATACATAAACATAATAAAAGCAATATATAGTAAACCAGTAGCCAATTTCAAATTAAGTAGACTGATACTTAAGGCAATTCCAATAAATCAGCATCTTAGTCAGGGTTTCTATTCCCACAATATTTACATATTAAAAATTCAATTCCTTTCAAAGGTCCAATATCTTTTAAAGTTTAAAGTTTTTTTAAAAAAATCAAAGACTCTGAGGAACTGCCAGACTGCTTTCCAGAGTTGTTGTATCAGCTTGCAATCCCACCACCAGTGGAGGAGTTTCCCTCTTTCTCCACATCCTGGCCAACAACTGCTGTCTCATGTGTTTTTGAACTTAGCCATTCTGACTGGTGTGAGAGGGAATCTCAGGGTTGTTTTGATTTGAATTTCCCTAATGACTAAGGATGATGAACACCTCTTTAGGTGCTTCTCAGTCATTAGATATTCTTCAGGTGAGAATTCTTTGTTTAGCTCTGTACCCCATTTTTTATAGGGTTACTTGGCTCTCTGGAGTCTAACTTCTTGAGGTCTTTGTATATATTGGATATTAGCCCTCTGTCAGATGTAGGGTTGGTAAAGATCATTTCCCAGTTAGTTGGTTGCCACTTTGTCTTTTTGACAGTGTCTTTTGCCTTACAGAAACTTTGTAATTTTATGAGGTCCCATTTGTCAATTCTTGACCTTAGAGCATAATCTATTGGTGTTCTGTTCAGGAAATTTTCCCCTGTGCCCATATATTCAAGGTTCTTCCCTAGTTTCCTTTCTATTAGTTTCAGTGTGTCTGGTTTTATGTGGAGGTCTTTGATCCACTTGGAATTGAGCTTAGTGCAAGGAAATAAGAATGCATCAATTTGCATTCTTTTGCATGTTGACCTCCAGTTGAACCAGTACCATTTGTTGAAAAGGCTTTCTTTTTTCCACTGGATGGTTTTAGCTACTTTGTCAGAGATCAAGTGACCATAGGAGTGTGGATTCATTTCTGGGTCTTCAATTCTGTTCCATTGATCTACCTGCCTGTCACTGTACCAATACCATGCAGTTTTTAACACTATTGCCCTGTAGTACAGCTTGAGGTCCAGGATATTGATTCCCCCAGAAGTTCTTTTACTCTTGAGAATAGTTTTAGCTATCCTGGGTTTTCTGTTATACCAGATGAATTTTTAAATTTTTCTTTCTAACTCTATGAAGAATTGAGTTGGGATTTTGATGGGTATTGCATAAAATCTGTATATTGCTTTTGGCAAGATGATCATTTTTACTATATTTATCCTGCCAATCCATGAGCACGGAAGATTTTTCCATCTTCTGGGGTCTTCTTCAATTTCTTTCTTCAGAGACTTGAAGTTCTTGTCATATAGATCTTTCACTTGTTTGGTTTGAGTCACACCAAGGTATTTTTTATTGTTTGTGGCTATTGTGAAGGGTATCATTTCTCTTATTTCTTTCTCAGCCTGCTTACCCTTTGAGTATAGGAAGGCTACTGGCTTGCTTGAGTTGATTTTATATCCGGCCACTTTGCTGAAGTTGTTTATCAGCTGTAGGAGTTCTCTGGTGGAGTTCTTTGGGTCGCTTAAGTATACTATCATATCGTCTGCAAATAGTGATAGTTTGACTTCTTCCTTTCCAACATGTATCGCTTTAACCTCTTTCAACAAAGGACCCTGGTTTCCTCATTTGTAGAACTTGCTAAGACAAGAATGATAGTACCTGATTAAAAAGAAAATGTCTTGCCTATTACAATTATTTAATTACCTTGTGAGAAATTTTACCTAAAAGTAATTTTAGAACTCCTCTACCTATAGCCTCAGAAAAAACACAATATATGAAGATGTAGAAAGAAGAAATTAATTTATCTCCAAAAGTTATTAACTAAATTTTCATTCCAATACTTACAGAGATGGAACAAGCTGATTTACCACTCCGTTTGTAAGGAATTCAAATCAATACCATAATGAAATATTACTTCACACTAATTATTAATATGATAATGGAAAAATGACAAACACTGTGGCTGTAGCTGTGGAGAAAGTGTAAATATTTGAAATGTAATTGTGAATGGAAAGGATGTAGGGCCCATGGAAAATATGGAACCTAATGGAGAGCACAGAAATATGATTGCTGTCTGACTGACCTATTCCACCCCTAGGTATGTACTCAGGGGAATTGAAGTCTGACAACACTGTAAAAATTTGCATACTACTGTTTACATTAGAATTATGCATAATAAGCCAATGGGCTAAATGTCCTTTCTGAATCTATGTATGAACAGAAAAAATATTCCTGGAGTAATCCAAACAGCAAATTATAGAAATATCAACAAAAACCATACTTTGTTTAATTATAAAAATATTTTTTTCTAATGTATCATGAGTCAAATTTGTCATTGTGTAGATACCACAAAGGAAACTTATATAAGCCTAGATTATAAAGGCCTCTACCCAGTTAGGCTTCTTTTATATGACATTCTTCCTAAGCAAGGTATCTGGAGAAAAAAATATTGGCTATTGGATTCAGTACTAATAAAATGGTAGGTAATTATAGATTTAACAATGTCTAATCAATTGTTACAGTATGAAAACTATACTATAATACACATGTAGAGTGTACACGATATAAGTGGAGATTTTAGAGTAACAGTTCCTTTGAGGAAAATGAGTGTTACAGGAGACTAAAAATGAAGGTTACTTCCATCACAGTCACTACAGAGCCAAAGTTCTGTGTGTATCACCTGCCCCAGAGCTTACATTTATGATAGTAAATAACCTGCAGCTTTGGGATTTTCCCACTGGAAATACACCTCAGCTCATATCTGTCTTATCACCCACTACTAACTCACATGATATAGTGTCCCAGTGTAAGTTACAGGCTGAGTGTATAAACAAATGACTCACACATGTATATGCCATGGTCTCTTTACTACCTTTAACCAAAGTCTTCAAAGTCTTCATTTTCTTTGAGACTGACTTGATTTTGTATTATTTTCATTAATTCCAATTCTGTTGAATAAGACACACATTTCTACACTGTCCAAATTTGACATACTTAGCTTTTTCTTTTCAGCTCCAATTTTGGAATTCACATAATAGCCATTTGATTTCAATATGCTCTGATTAATACAGTCGTAAATCTTGATACTAGGTTTGATTTTGAGAAGTCTTGCAAAAGTTTATCCTGAAAAGTGAAAAGCAATATAGACAGAATTTTATTCTATTGAAAATTTCTTCGTTGAAGATAGGATAATCCTCCAAACTGGCAATGACAGATTGTTAAGAGAATATGAAAGTCAGATATGTACAGAGGAGAAGTTTGATTTTGTTTGGTTTCACATTTGCGATATTTTTAAAGAAAACCATGATAGCCATGGTATACCCCGTAGACTCAAAGAAGATAAACAAGAAGGAAGGCCCAAGTGAGGATGCTTGAATCTCACTTTAGGGGGAACAAAATAGTCATAAGTGGGTGAGACCTCTGGGTCTGAGAGTAGCTGGGTCAAATGCGGTGACTTGGTCTTCTTTTTAATATTTACTGCAACAAAGGGAGTGAACTGTATGGGAGAAGGGATAGGAAGGAGCATGGGGGTTAGGATCAGGTCTTAGGAGAATCAGGAGAGAAGGCCACAAGAATGAACAGAATATTGCACCTAGGGGTGGGTTCTCTAGGAAGTCCAGAGACCCAGGGTGGTAGAGGCTTATAGGTGTCGATGTAGGTGATTTTAGACAAGATGTCTAACACTGGGGATATGGAACCTGAAGAGGCTACCTCCTGTAGCCAGGCAGGATACCAGTGGAGGGATAAGGGCATCAACCCACCCACAAAACGTTCAACCCAAAATTTGTACTGTCTAAAAGAAATACAGAAACAAAGATGGAGCAGAGACTAAAGGAATGGCCATTTAATACCCGGCCCAACTCAAGACCCATTTCATGGAAAAGCACCAATCTCTGAAACTATTAATGAAATTCTGTTATACTTGCAGACTGGAGCCTAGCATAATTATCTTCTGAGATCTACCAGCAGCTGACAGAAACATATGCAGATACCCTCAGCCAAACAATGGACACATGTCAGGGACTCTTATGGAAAAAGGTAGTGAAAAGATTGCAGGTCCTGGAGGGAATAGGAATTCCACAGAATGACCAACAGAATCAATTAACCTGGACCCTGGGAGATCTTATATATTTTGACACCAACCAAAAAATGTGCAAGGCTAACTTGTCCAGCCTCAGTGGGAAAGGATGTGCCTAACTCTGAAGAGAATTGATGTGCCATACTCGGGTGCTGGGGGATGGGGTACTCAGGGGAACCTCATCCTGTCAGATGAAATGGGGAGGGAGAATGGAAAGAGGGACTCTGTGAGGGGAAGATCAGGAGGTGGGACAGAGTTTGGAATATTAATTAATCTACATTAATACAAAATTTAATGTATTACTTTTAGTTGAGGAAATCAGATGTGTTTTCAACATGTGACCTGAAATATTTTTTAAAGGATTTCATTAATAAAGTAAACATCACCTAAAATACAGCAACTTAAACCTTCTGTGGACTCTTGCTATCTTGCTGAAGGAGAGATTTCCTACCAATTGGTATAAGATGTATCTCTGTCTTACATTTCTAATTCATCATCAGTTAATGCAGTGTTTTCTCAACCCATGGGTCATGACACCTTTGGAGGTAGAATGAACCTTAACACAGGCTACCTAAGATCATTATTCATATCAGATATTTACATTAAAATTTCTAACAGTAGCAAGATGGCAGTTATGAAGTAGCAACAAAGATAATTTTACGTTTGGGGTCAAAACAGCATGAATAAATATATTAAAGGGTCAAATCATTGTGAAGTTTCAAATCCACAGATTTAACATCATTAGTCTGCTACTTTACTTGTTGCAATTATATACATACAAACAGAAACTGTGTCATCTTGGCTACATAAAACTTTTGAATAGTAAAATCTTTGGATTAATTAAAAGTATCAGACTTCATTGAAGGTTTTCAATATGTTTGCTGAATGGTGGTTATATGTGTTTATAGTAATTTGTTATTAATTTATTTAGCACATATAAAGGAAATTTCTTTGATATGATGTCAGATTGGTCAATAAAATTTGGAATACATTCACCCTTACATTCTGTTACAAAAATTTGTGTCAATCAAGATTCCCTAGAAAAATAAAAATGTTAAAAGAAATACATATAAGTATTATGCATATATTAGAAATTTATTTATTTATTTATAAATGATATTTATTAGAGTTGATTACAGGTCATGGTTCAGCTAGTCCAACAATATCTGTCTTTTGAGAGAAAGTCTAAGAATACAATATAAATTCTTTCATTTCATAAGGCTGGATGTCTCAGATGGTCTTCAGCACATGCCAGAATCCCAAATAGGAGGCTCTAATACTAGTGATCAATGGACAAACAAGAAATTAGAAAGGAAAACAGGTAACAACCAAGAGCTTCCTTCTTTCATGCACTATAAAGGCTGACATGAGGAGTGACCCAGCATAAAGGGAGCTTCCCACCTCAAAAGATACAATAAAAAATTCCTCACAGGTGTACCCTGCTGTTTTGAGTTTCATTAATTCCAGATTTAGTCAAGTTGACAATGAAGAGTAATCGCCACAGGTTTGTCCTAGGTTCATCACATTTAGTAATTATCATCTGGATATTTGTCATTTTTATTATAAATTTGTAGGACCTGTTTCTCTCTTTCTGCCTACCAGCATCCATCTAACTCCTAGTCATTCACATACATATATAGAAAAAAATGTATACCCTAATAAAAATTCTTTTAGGAGACTTCACATAGACTCTCATTCCTTTTCTATCTCTCTTTGTTTCTTTATTTCTTTGTTTCTGTCTGTCTGTCCATCTATCTTCTCTCTGTGTTTCTCCTGCTGCACCCCTCTTTCTCTTCCTCCTCTTACTCTTCTTTTTCTTCATCTTTGTCTTCTTCGTCTTCTTTTAAAATTTTCCAGATGTCTCTCAAGTACTGAACTGTATCTTTATTAAATCAGGAGTGACTTTGTCCTGCCTTTCCTGCTGAGGAAGAAGAGATATTTTCCTGCCACTTGTTGGGATGCCATTAAGTTCAATTCAAAGCCAACATCATCAGAGTAATGATTTCAGCAGGTAGAGGCTCAAGCAAGAGCAGCTAAGGCAGGACAGGCTCACACTTGTGTTTTGCTGAATGGTTTATGTTATGACTTGTTTCACTGTGTACTGTAGACAGTAATAAGTTCCAATATCTTCTGGCTCCAAATTGCTAATGGTGCGGGTAAAATCTCTTCCAGACCCACTGCCACTAAACCTTGAAGGGATCCCAGGATACAAACTGGTTGCATCATAGATCAGAAACTTGGGAGAGTTCCCTGATTTTTGCTGATACCAATTTAATGCCATTCCAATGCTCTGAGTGGCTTGACACATAATGGTGACTGTATCCCTTAGTGATACAGTCTGAATTGGAGACTGGATCATCTGGATGTCACATCTGGCACCTAATATTGGGAAACGAAAAAAAAAATAAAAAGCTCTGTAATTTTGCCGTTTAAAATCAGTTTATAGGAGTTTTCCAACAAGCTAGGCAGCACTGACCAAACTTCAATAAGCATTGCTGTCCTCCATACCTGGGATCCAGAGCAGCAGCAGCCCCAGGAGATGAGCAGGAGTCCTCATGTCTATGCTGTGTCCTGATTTGGACTGACTCCTGCACAGGGCGTGATGGCCTATTAAAAAATCCTCAGAACAGTGAGTTGTACTCTGGTTACATGCAAATCAGCTGGGTCTAAATGATATAGGCACAGCTGCACAGCACTGTCACCTCTGGAACTGACCCTGCAATAGCCTCTGGCCACAATGTTCTGGACCTGATCAGGCTATCTTTAGGTTTTCTGCAGAAAATTTTTTTCTCTCTAGGACTCAGAGGATACACTGGCTCTGCTATCCAGAACATAGAACATCTTTTGCTCCTAGATGGTTTGTGACAGGTATTTTTTTCTTGCCTTACATATTTTTCTTCTTTCCAAAGATAACTCCAGAAATTAAAACATTTCAGAAGTCACCTTCATTTTGGTGTGTGGATATTCTTGAGGCTAGAAAGAGCTCTTTGGCTCTTTTCCAATATTCTGTGCTGTATTTACACCTCTATATCATGAATTGCTTTTGAGGAAGAACAAGAATGATAGTAGTAGATAGATCTAATAATTGATAAAGAAAAATATACTTAAAATGATAAATATATAGGAAAAATAATATTTGTATAACTTTACTATAATCTTCTGAGTAGGGACCAGACATCAGATCACATTCCACCCTCAACTTAATTTCTTCCAATAACTACTGGTTCCTGTCATTGTTTGTTTAGTGTTCATACCCACTCCTTTCCTAAGAGACAGCATCAAGGATTGTCGGTCTGTATGCCTGAAAATGTACAAGCTGATTTCTATCTCTATGACCATAATGAATATTCTATACAAATGTTTCATTAATTCATGCAAGGCTTCTCATGTCTTTCCCTGCTGACCATGACACTGTCTCCTCAGAAATTAATGTGATCTCAGAATCTGTTCATCTATGCTACAATATATCCTGCTCCACTAAGGTGCATATCCCTAGGTGACCATCCCATATAGATCCTTATAAAAAGTTGTTAATTCCACGTTAGGGTATGCAACTCCCCCTACAATTTAAAAACATCAAATCAAATGATATAAAGCAGAGTAAGCACCGCACGTGTTGAGTGATGCATGAGTGTTGTTGACATGGGCATACCATATTGCAGAAACCAAGACCTTGAACTCATGAGCGCTGGCAAAGCCAGTTCCTAATGTGGGCCAGGATCACAAATGGTAGCAAAATCTCCTTGGGAATTCAAACAAGTTTATGAAAAATTGATCAGGCTGTAAAAAGACTTCATCCTAGGTGTTTATAGCCTGATTCTCCTAGTCTACAGAGACCTCTAATGGAGACAAGCTAATCCATCCTCCTATATTATACCTAATAAATATTATGAAGTTCTGGGTTGTAGAGGATAGGTGAATTCAACCTGATCCCAACTTTATTGTATGTTTGTCTCTGTGTCTATCCTAATCAATTCTTAATTTAAAGGTCTGTCAAAGACCATACCACTACAGACAATTCTACTAATATCCTACATTCTACTAGCATGGCGTCAATCTTGATTGATGGGTTATCTACTTTTTGTTACAATAAAATCATGACCACAGTATAAAGAAATGAGCATGCATTTAGAACTAACCTTGTTTAGTGAGGTAACAATTTTCCAGAAAGAAAAATATAAAAGAACATGGTAAGTATCTGGATTCAAACCTAAAAGTTTAAATTCTAGAATCACAGTGCTCTGCTAGAAAATATTATTTATGTATCCTCACACAGATATTTATCATTTTTTTCTCCTTGGACCTACTGATTACCCTTTAAAGCTATGTCTTGATTGTGATGAAGGAGAAACATTGGTTGAGCTATGGTCCCCTGACACTCAGTTTTCACTAGGGCATGAACATTACTAAATGATTGGACAGTAATTTGAAACTAGACTCCAAGGTTTAGAACATTGCTAGTACCCAAATCCTGAAATACTGTCTTCAAACAGTGAGTGATGTGTATGCATAGCATAGAGTAGGGAAGCTGGGCTGCTGACTTTGAACACTGTCTTAATTGTCAGTGGTAAACCAAATACCACCTCTTCTATGAGTAAGTCTAATTTGGTGTCTTTTAATTTCTGTGTTTTAAAAATGTATTAGTAATACTTTTATTTGAAAGCAAAATGATTTTTTTTATTTAGGAAATATTGCAACACACATGAAGAGGAATATTCTGAGATATGTTTATGTGATATAAAACATTGCTGTGGCTGAGAATGGACCCTTGTTATTGCCAATTTTGATGATTTTTGTCTAAAATACATTTCTGCCTATGCTGAAATTAATTTTTCTCCTGGACTCATTGTATATTAAGTCTATATTTATGTGAAAGTGTAGCAGAGACATAATTTGCAATTAAAGATCAGGTTAAAAGGATTTAATTATATCAAGTAACAAATATTTCTGTGAATATTGTAAAAAATATTATTACACACAGTGTCTTAGGGTTTTACTGCTATGAACAGATGTTGTGTGAAATATTTAAAAAGTTGACCTGGGCAACCATGCACTGGAAAGCAATGACCAACCTGGTTTTATCTAGTGGAGATTCACTGGCCCAGAGCTTCCAAAATATCTCTATCCTAGCTTGCTAGTTTCCCAATGGCAGGTGGCTACCACACCAACCCCTTGCTTCAAATCCCCCACAGCCTTTGTGGAACCCCTCAGGCAAACTCACGCTTGGCCACGATACCTTTCTCTCCTGAACTCAGATGAGCTGCAGCGTGAAGGAAAATGCAACATATATTTAGTTCAGAAACAATGGTAACTCAATCTTTGGACACAACAACTAAAACCTAATCTTGTAAGCCTTATTAAAATCTGATCCCTCTGGTGGCAGATTCTTACAGATCTGCTATGATACTAGGAAACTCTAGCAGCTACATCTTACCCATCCACTGTCCCAGTTCCAAAAGGAAGTCACTCTCTCCTGCTTCCACTCTTCCTCTGTCCAACCCAGAAGTCCCACCTACTAAGCCAGTGATTGCCTCCATTATTCATTCAGGAATTGGTTTACAAGAATAACACCAAGCCCATCCACAAAAAACAGATACCATGACAAAGACAACTCTCATTAGGACATTTAATTGGACCTAGCTTACAAGTTCAGAGATTCATTCCATTATTATCAAGACAAAAACATGGGAGTGCCCAAGTTTGCATGGTGCAAGAGGACCTGAGTGTTCTGCACCTTTATCCAAAGGCCTATAGGAGAAGACTGGCTTCCAACTGGATAGGAGGAGGGTTTCATTGCCCAAACTCTATAGTGACATACTTCATCTAACAAGGTCATAACTCCTAATAGTGCTACTCTCTGGGCTAGGCATATTCATACCACTACAAATAGGAATTATAATCATATAAAAAGAACCTCCATGGGTTTTAAGTAATACCATAGACTAAGAATATTTTAACCCATGGTTCTTCCATGGTTGTCTTTTGTTTATGCTATATGATGAGAAATGAGATGATGTTTCCAATCTCATGACCAAAGTGTACTCACTTAAACCAATTCAATGAAGTCTCACTGATGATTAGCAAAAACCTCAAATTACATTGTGTTAAACATATTATGGAAAGGAGAGACACCAAGAAAGTAAAACTCAAGTGCCTCTTTTATTGCTGATTCAGTTTTTCCCAATTTGTACATTCTGTCCTTGTTTGTGACCATCCTCTCTGCAGGGAATCTTCAGCCCTAACACTCAGAGACCCTACATTACATGCTCCTCTCTTCTATCAGTGTTATCTCCCCATGTCCTGTTAGGAGTGTGTTTTGCTGTGCTCTCATAAATATTTATTTCCAAAAGCAAGTTATGAGCCAAATTTGATCTTTTATCCTATAATGTCAACTCCATGTCTATAATCTAGCTTGCTCAACACCAAAATATTTCCATACTTATACAATTATATATATTATTTTATTCCTAAATACACCATCAACTACCTTAAGATATGAGCCAGTGGACTCAGTGTTGGTAAATGTACTTCCAAACAAGCCTGATAACCCCATCCACAAATCAACCATGTAGATAGAGTAAACAAACTTCCGAGGTATGCACTGGAACTTGTGTGTTCACATATACTCACAAATACTAAATTTCTTTAGACATACTAAATTTCATTAAATCTAGAACATAGAGGCTGTTTGTGTTACAGTCACAAACATTAAATTATTCTTTACTGTAATAAAACTCTCAACAATCATCAATATGAAACATTTCTCTAGAGCTCTGAAGAAGAAAGGCCATGACTAAATGCTGAGGGTTACAAAGGCTGGGTATTATGATTAACATAAGATGATCTCAAAAACACATCTCCTCCTTGAATATGTTAGTTGCTATTTTAACTGTATGATATGTTCAGATTTAATACCAAATGAGAATTTCACTTATGTGTGATACTAGTTTGACTCAGGCCTAGTAATGCAAATACCATCTCTTACAAGAATCTGTCTTCCTACCGTCTTCACGCATGTGATGGTTACCGCTATAGTTAAATGTCTCCTTTATTTTTAATTATTTGATTTGTATACAAGGAAAAATAGGGTTGAAGGCCATTACTTTATAATAAAAACTCACAGTAGTAACATCAATATCATTAAGAATAATTTTATTTTAACACAATAAATTTTCTGGAAAATATTCATCCACTGCTTCATTTGAGTCCCAAGACCACTGGATTCTTTCATGTGTACTATGCTTTGAAATTTTCCCTTGGATGCCATTACCATTTCCCCTTTGACAAAAAGATAGTATGTTCAGTACTAGAGAAAGATAAGATCTTTCATGTAAGTTAGAAGTAAGGTGAATCCTTCTCCAGGAAGAGTTTTGATATTCAGAACAGCATTTTGGTAACAGACTCTTTTCTGGTTTAACAGAAAGAATGAATGTACAGGTTCACCAACTTCCTCAGCCTTATGCTCAAGTGGCTTTTACAGAAGTGGTTAGAGACCCTGGAGCTGATCTTGGATGACAAATTGAACAATGACCTAAGACTATCATTCTCTTTCAGCATTGTAGGAAAGACTATCCCTTCTGCTAAGGAACCTTTAACTGAAAACACATGTGTTCCTAGTGAACCCTGCTGGAGTTACAGTCAAAATGATAACAGAATCAGTTCATCATCTAAGTTTCCTGAAATCTGTGCCTTTAGAGCTAGTTAATTGTGCTTTTATTTTCATCCATTGATGACAACTCTTTACCATAGTACTTTTTTATTTACCTTCAATATATCCTCTCATCTTTTTATCTATTTTTAATTTCTCCAGCATTTTATATAAAATTGATTCTAGATGCATAAGGATAAGTGACTGCAATCATGAAAAATATTTATTACTTCTTCCTTCCATTTTCAGACCTATGCCCATGTATACTGATTGGTTTTTGTCAACACGAACATGGATATATTTGAGAAGAAGAAACTTTAGTTGAGTAGTTACATGCATCATATTGGCTTGTGGGCAAGCGTTTGGTGGCATTTTCTTGACTAATGATTGATGTGGGTGGGCTCAGAACATGTGGAGAGGGCTACTCCTGCACATATGGTCTTACTTTGGAGTCCATTGTCTCTGCTTCAGTTCATGTTACCAGGTTTCTGCACTGAGTTCCTGCCCTGACTTCACCCAATGACAGATTATAAGCTGTAAGATGAATAAACCCTTTACTCTCCAAGTTAATAGTCTGGTTTTTGCAGTCCTTATAAAGTGGCACAGATGTGACTTGTGTAAATAAAGAAGAACCTAAGAAAACCTATGGGTGCAGTGGTGTGGAATAAGGGAAGATGAATGATCCTTTTGTATCACATCCAAACTCATCAGTCCCATCCCAGATACCTCTCTCAGAATTGACTTGCCTTCCAGCTATTACCATGCCTCTGACTTACTTAACCCATGTTCCTATGGGACATGGAGGAAGGAAGTGACATGGGCTAAATTCTGAACCCTCAATAACTTTTCTTTGCTTGTACCATTTGCTTGCCTTAAACATATGCCCGATCACCAATTTTATGATAGTTTTGATTACACCTCTCAGAAAATATTTCCTTCTTTCTTCTCTTTAAAAAATGTGGATGGTGGCACAAAATGGCTGCAAGTTGAAGTACAGAAGCTTTCCTGGAAACAAATGCAACTTAGTCGTTTTGGATGTAATTTAGACACTGCAAAAATCAATTCATTCTAAGGTACTATATGGTTGAAGGCACCAGAGCAGAAACATAAAGAGATGCTCAATGCTCACCATCAAACACTCATTCAGAATAGCAAAATCCTTTCAGAGAATATTTGCAGTTAAATTGAAGATAGAGATGTCTGACATTCCTATAGAGCCTGTACAGAAAAAGGAAAGCAGAGACAGGAAGAAAAACTAAAACTTTTCTTGTGGAACAAAAAATAAATAGTGCCCTGAAGCATTCCAACATCGTTTCATCTCCTTGTATATTTCCCTGTTATATATCTTAGGTATAAGTTCTTTTATTTTATTTTATTTTATCTTATTTTATTTTTGGTAAGTTGATTATAAATACTAGGTTTTCATTTTATTGAAAAGAAGAGAAAGAAAAAGGAAAAGAGAAGAGAAGAAAGAAAAGAAAAGAAAAGAAAAGAAAAGAAAAGAAAAGAAAAGAAAAGAAAGGAAAAGAAAAAAAGCTGTTCCATGCCAGAGATTTTTTTCCATGGCTAAAAGTTTATGTAAGAACACATTTTGCCAAGCTTGAAGATCTGAGATTGATCTGTGGAACTTAAAGATCAGAGAGACTGCTTTCCACAAACAGTCCTCTAATGTCCACATGTATGTTGTGGCATATGCACCTCCCTCTGTCTCTGTCTCTGTGTCTCTGTGTCTGTCTGTCTGTCTGTCTGTCTCTCTCTCTCTCTCTCTCTCTCTCTCTCTCTCTCTCTCTCTGTCTCTCTGTCTCTGTCTGCCTGTCTCTCTCTCTCTCTCTCTCTCTCTCTCTCTCTCTCTCTCTCTCACACACACACACACACACACACACACACTCACACACAATATAAGTTTATGTTTTAAGAGAATAGGTAGTGATAGAGTAATAGCTGAATATTTAAAATGTTTGCTGCTTTTCCAGAAGACCTGGTTTCTAGAACTCACATTTGGTGACCTGTAACTCCAACTACAGTGAATCCACTGTGTCCTGATGACATCTGTAGTTACTTTCACATATGTGCTCAATCACAATGAGATGACATATTTATACATATATGACATATGTGTATATATGTTCATATGTATATAATAATTTGAGATTGTAATTCATGGGTGTATGTGGTGGTTTGAATATGATTGGCCTAAGGGAAATGTCACTATTAGGAGCAGTGACCTTATTGGAGGAAGCATATCACTATGGTGGTGGGTTCTTGAATCTGATTCTCAATCTATTCCCAGTGCAGAAGGAACCCTAAAAGCTGTCTGAAAGAGAGTCTACTACCTGCCTTGGGATCAAGATGTAGAACTATCAGCTCCTTCTCTAACACTATGTCTGTTTGGATGCTGCCATGCTTCCTGCCATGATGACAATGGCCTAAATCACTGAAACTGTAAGCCAGCCCTGAAGAAATGTTATCCTTATAAAAAGTTGAGTTGGTCATGTGTCTCTTCACAGGAATGGAAAACATAAGATGGGAAAGTGCTATTTAGGATTCATTAGATTCCAGTGATGGGTGAAGCTTTAGTATGGCCTCTCTCATACTGCCTGAGGTAATACAATCTGGAAAAAGTTTGTTGTACTTGGTACAAGGGTAGGGCCTCTCACTACCGTGCTTTCTTTTGTGTCTGTGGAGACCCACTGAGCAGGAGAATTTCCATGGGCGTCCAGGCTCATTGTACACATAGGGCTTCTCCCCAATGTGTTTTCTCATACGGTCTTTGAGGTGGTAAGACCTTGTGTAAGATTCCCACAATCCTTGACATGAAAGCAGACTGAGCACATAAACAAACAAGGAGGAGCATCTGGAGCAAAATGGTTTCAGATTTCTAATTTCTTAAGTTGTTTGTCATGGCTTATACCACTGTATAAGCAGCACTGCTATGCTGTAGACAAAAATAAGTTACAATGTCTTCAGGCTCCAGGCTGGTGATGGTTAGAGTGAAACTTCTCCCAGAATTTTGGCCAATGAACCTTGATGGCTTGCCATATTGTAATTTGGATGCAAAATAAATCAAGAGCATATGAGCTTGTCCTGGTTTCTGCTGATACCAATTTAGATTATTGTCAATATCCTGACTTGACAGGCAAGTTATAATGACTCTGTCTCCTAGAGATGTCAACAGAGAGGATGGAGAGTGAGTCACTTGAATATCACATCTGGTACTTGACAGAGACAATAGAGTCATCCTTCTGGTGGGATCTGCAGTGGGCAGTCCCTATAGCAGTGGGGAAATGGGAGGCCTTTATTATGGTCATAATGTGGTTTGAATCAGTTATTGATCCTCCTTTCAAGGTAAGTAGCCCGCGCTCCTTCCAGATAGCTGTGTGAGACAGGAGGATATGGAAAGCATATTTGGAATCTGTGTAGATGTTGAGGGATTGTCCCTGTGCCAATTGAAAGGCATGGGTGAGGGCTATTAGCTCAGCCTGTTGATTAGTGGTGTGAGCAGGAAGGACCTGTGCCTCCACCACCTCAGTGTCGGACACTATGGCATAGCCAGCTTTTCTAGCCCCTTCAGATAGAAAGGAGCTGCCATCTGTGTACCAGGTATAAATGGCTTGAGGCAATGTGCTCTCCTGTATGTGTGAAGGATGAGGTAATAGTTGCTCTAAAGTCTCAGTGTAGGAGTGTGACAGGGAGTGGTTAGTATTAGGTCAGGGAAGAAAACTGGAAATATTAAGAGGAGGGCGTGATTGGAAGGTGAGTGTGAAATCTTTCATTAGTGTTACCTGAAGAGAAAGAACTCTGGAGGGCGGTAGAGTTTGCAAGCCTTTGTAAGTTAAGAGCTGTGACAGGTTATAAGAAGAGAGCACAGTTATGTGCAACCCCAAGGTTGGTTTCTGTGGTTCTCAAATAAGGAGTTCAGCAGCTGCTAAGGTACAAATACAAGGTGCCCATCCCTGGATGGTTAAATCTAGTCTTTTTGACAAGTATGCTACAGGTGCAAAAGAAGGCCCTAGTTGGTGACCTAAGACTCCAAGGGCAAATCCCTTTTTTCAGTTACATAGAGGGAAAAAGGATGAGTCAGGTCAAGGAGATGTAAGGCTGGGGCCTTAAGGAGAGCCTGATGGAGCCTCTGAAAAGGCTTGATAACAGGTTTGAGAAGCAGTTTGTGGGTGGGACCTAATGCTGCTTCATATAAGGGTCAAGAAAGGAGAGAAAAGGAAGGAACCCAGGAATGTAAAAAGCTAGCCTTTCCCTGGAATGATAAAAACCTCTGCTTTTGTAGATGGAACAGTTAGAGACTGTATCAGATTCTTTCTATCTAAGGTAAAAACCTTGTGAGTTGAGGTAATATTTAGTCCCAAATAGGTAACCTGAGTCCCAAATAGGTAACCTGAGGAGTGGAGAGTTGGACTTTAGAAGGTGAGACCCTGTAGCCTCAACTGGAAAGGAAATTTAGAAGTGTACAGGTGTCAGCTTGGCTTATCTCTAGAGACAGGCTACACATAAGGCCATTATCTACATAAAGCACAATCTTAGATTTATGGAGAGATAAAGAGAGTAAGTCAGAAGTCAATGCCTGGTCAAGTACCTGTGGACTGTCCCAGAATTCCTGAGGCAGAACAGTCCATGTAAGTTGGGGAGAAAAGTGGGTGTCAGAATCTGTCCAGGTAAAGGCAAATATATTCTGTGACTGGGAACTGAGAGGGATAGAGAAAAATGCATCCTTGAGATATAAGACTGAGAAATGAGAAGTTCCGGATGGGATAGTGGAAAGAAGTGTGTAGGGGTTAACTACAATAGGATGGAGGGGGACCACTGCAGATTTAATGCTTCTGAGCTCTTGAACCAGCCGATTGTTCCATTAGGTTTCTTAACTGATAGTATATGGGTGTTGAAGGGGAAAGAAGTGGGGCTAAGGAGTTTTTTCCTTAAGAGCTCAAAAATGGTAGACTTAAGTCAGCTGAGGCTGTGGAGAGAGAGAGGTTATGAGCTACTGTGATGTACCTGCTAATGTCCAGTAACTGGATGATAACAGGAGAATGATGTTTAGCAACAGAGGGGTTCTGGTCATCCCAAATTCTAGGATCCACCTGAGAAGTTGGTAAAGGAAACAACATATTAGTGTTAGTAGGTTGACTGGCTAGAGAAAGGAGCAAAGTAACTGCTGGTGAATTTGGGTTCAGGTGAGTAGGAGGAGCAAAGGAAATAGAGCCTCCTAACTTAGGTAAAAGATCTCCTCCCAATAAAGGAACAAGACATGCTGGCACCTCCAAAAAGGAATGGGTGAGGGGTACACCCATAAAAATGCAAGTAAGTGGTGAGGTCTGATGAGGAAGATAAAGTTTTCCTCCTAACCTGACTATAGGAAAATGAAAAGGTAAAGTAGGTCCTCAAAACTCAGTCAGGACCAAGTAAGTGACCCCGGTGCCCAAGAAGAAAGAGATGGACCACTCACATACCATGATAGCTACCTGGGACTCCCTGTTAGTGATGAGTGTATTGGGGTCAAGGGAGCTCTAGCCTCTTCAGTTATACATTGCCAAGCCTAGGAGATCAGCTGGAGGAGTACCTAGATGGGATGTCCCTCTGTTCAGCATGACATTAGGGCAATCGACAGCCCCATGTCCCACCCAATGGCACATAGGACATGATCCTCTTGGCTTGTGGGGGGGAAGGGCAAGCCCTCCCTCAGTTACCTTGCTGACCACATATATAGCAGGGGGCTGGTGGTTCTTGAACCTTAGAAGGCCAGGGGTACGAGATAGTAGCTGGAGCTGGAGCTGTTTGGACAGTCTTTGCCAGCATGTGGTATTTTTGTTTTCTGGCTTTCGCATCTCTCTCACGGTACACCTTGAAGGCCAGCGCCAAGACTTTCACCTGTGGAGTGAGGAGGCCCCTCTCCAAGTGCCTAAGTTTAGCTTTTATGTTGGAGTAGCTCTGGAGAAAAAGTAGGTCATCAGAAGTTGCTTACATTCTGGGTTTTCAGGGTCCAGATTAGTGAATTGTAATAAAGCCTTGTGTGGCGTTCTAAACCCTGACGTGGGTTCTCCTGCTTGTCCTGGACAACCTCCTGGAGTTTTTCAAAATTTACTAGCTTTAAGGATGATTTTCTAAGGCTGACCATAAGGCATGTAATAAACTTGTCTTTGGCTAAAATACCTTCTTTGAAATTTTAATACCATCAGGGATCCTGGCAAGGCACTGCCTCAGATCCTATTGCCTATGTTCTGTCTGTATGGTGAACTTCATCCACATGTGCTATTACCTCTTCCCAAACTCACCTGCGTTCTTCAGGAAGTAAATTATTAGTAAGAATCATGTGATTGTCATGGAAAGTCAAGTTATAAGATTGACTGATGTACTGGAATTCCTTAATAAAGTTGGAGGAGGAGTTAGAAGTATAGAATCCAGTCTGCTTTCTATCTGAGAAAGTTCACTTAGCAAGAAAAGAATGTGTACTCTGACCAGACCATCAACTACAGCCACTTCCCTTAAAGGAAGCACCAGTCCTGTGTCAGGTATTCCTGTAGGAGAAGAGGGACTTGGGGGTCTGGCTGTGGGCTTAGAATACATGATAGGAGTGGTAAAGTTCAGGACCAGTTCAGGGTGTTTGGAGTCTCCTGCAGCTGGCACAGAAGCAGGGGAGGGGTCTGGAGATTTCGAGCTACTAGGCTCTGGGGCCTGGGGAGAAGGAGAAACTGAGGCAGCAGTTTGGGTTTTCGTAGGCATGGTGGCGGATCTGTGGCAGATGGGAGGTGGCTCTTTGGTGGAATGGGGTATTGTAGCATCATCTAGTGGAGGGTGCTTAGGTTTCTTGGCTAAGAGAAGTTGGGTCAGGGGACATGAAGAGAAGAGGGAGGGTTTAGAGTGAAGATAGATGAAAGCTTGAACATTTGAAACCTCATTCAATTTACCTAACTTCTGGCAGTATGCATGGGGATCTCGTAAAACTATCAGGTCTAGCATGCCATTAGATGGCCATTTAGAATTATTACTTAAAGGGTATTGAATCCAGACCTTATTGAAGAGGTGTCTCAGCTCTGAGTGCCTCAAATCAGGCATTAATTTCAGAGATTTGAGATTTTCCAAGAGATATCCCAGTAGGGTGCCTGGAGGTACAGTCAAAGACAATTTAGCGCCCATTGTGTAAGAGGGGAGTTACTGGGTAATCTGCACCAGTGTCCTAAAGGACTTCCCAGTAACAGGATGTACGACCAGGCTAGAAATTCAGGTCATCACAAGAAATATCTAGGGACCACATTGTATCCCAGAAAAGTCAGAAAGCTATCCAACCTGGTCCAAAATTTTCTGCCTGCTGCAAGACTTCAAGGGATTTAGACTGCTTTCGAGAAGGAAGGTCACCCAAGGGCCTCTATGTCCTAACACATAGGTCAGCCAGGAGGTCAGTCATAAGGACTGGGCAATGAAAGCCAGCCCTTTGGCCAAAAGAGGCTGATCAGGTGCTTATCTGGGCCTAAGGGTCCTTCTCAGCAACTGGAGAAACTGCTTACCAATTAATATGATCAGTGTGTATTTGCAGGATTCTGCAGTCCAGTCCAGTCTGGCAATCCTTTACTGGGTTGGCCAGAGGCCAGCTCCACATGGTAGACTGAAGTGGCACAGCTCAGGTGGTGGAAGTCTGTGAATCTCACAGAGGCAGCAGCAGCGAAGGTCTGGGCAGTGGTGAAAATCCACGTGGTAGATGACTGTGGGTGCTAGCAGATGGAGTTCACGTGGTGTAGCAGTGGCTGTAGGTGGTGATGGCAGTGACTGCAGGAAGTGTTGGCGGTGGCATCCGGTGGTTCTCCTGTGGCACTGGTGGCTTCACAGGCGACCACCCAGTCGCCTCGGTCTCTAGCTACCCTGCGTAGTGATCACCAAGGTCTCAAGTGTTGGAACCATCGGGCTGTGACTGCTCCAGAGAGACTACACCAGGCCAAACAGTTCCACATGAGGTTTATTGAGAGGGCAAAGGGCAAAGGTGGTGGTAGAAAAAGAAGGGAAGAGAGAGAGAGAGAGAGGGAGGAACATTCTTCTTGTATGTGCATATGGTGGCATGGTCACAGTTAAAGGTGAGCCCAATGGATTCTGGGAGTATGTTGGCCATTGTCTTGTCAACAGGTCTGTAGTTCACGTTGTCAGCTATGTGATTTCAGAAGTCCTGGTCCCAACAGAAATATATTATTTGGATGCATCCTTGCCATCCAGACTAAATTCATCCTCTGAACTTAAGCAGCTTAAAGTCATATCATTTTCTATTATGATTCTGTGTACTGGAGCATTGCAAAGGATATAATTTGCAATGATGAAATTTAAATTTTTATTTTTGAACTAATTAATGGTTATACCCAGAGTTCATTCTATATCACATAAATCGTTTTTCCACATTTTATGGGTACCCATACATGATAGTTTGAATGAACTGGGCCCAATGAACTCATATCTTTGATTTTTGATACTCCTAGGTAAAATTAAAAGGAAAGATCACGAAGGTTTTCCTTTTTGAAAAAGTTGTATCATAGGGATAAACTGTATCAAACACCTGTGGCCATGCCCTGTGCTCTCCTTATATCTTGCTTTTGGTTACAGGTGTGAGATCTCAGATTTCCTGTTGCCATTCTTTTGCTAGCCATCATTAACTGTGGCCATCAAAAATCATCAGCGCAAATTAAAGGCTTTCTTTTATAGGTTGCCTTGGACATGCTGTCCTGACATACCAATTAAAACATAGCTAAGATAGCAGGATTCCTCATGAGACTAAGTACCTGAGCATGAGATACAACCTGTTTATTCAGAAATGAATATAGGAAGGAGATACACGGCAAAAGAGTCCTAAGTTCCTTTTGAATATTGTCTCAGGTAGCATACATAGCCCAGTGGACTACAAATCTCAGTGGTTTCTTTTCTATCCCTGTAATGACATTTCTTATTTATACCAAATGAAAAGGATTTACAGAATAGGAAAACAAATACTGACTTGTTGATTGCTTAGTTTAGGATTTATTGAGACCTAGACTTGATGTTGCTATCTCAGGCTTCTCTAGAACTTTCTATGAATCCCAGGCTTTCTTTGAAGTCCCAAATTTTTGCCTCAGATTCCCAATGTAGGCATTACAGAGGAATACCATTAAGCTCACCATTCTACATTGCATATACATACATAGATAAACATAGTTTTCTATATAAGAACATATACATTGTCTAAGGATATGGAGCCAACAATATATCAAATGAATAAATATGTATGTACATATAGTTGTTCATTAACAGTAACTAGAAACTTAGTTAGCTTACATATCTGTCAACTCTTATATTGGTAATAAAACTGTAAGGCATATACATAGTGGAAGTATATTCAGCAAGAAAGAAAAGTGAAATAAGGAAATTTACAAAAAAAATTATCTTCGACTAGAAAATTTATGCTCTGTGATCAAGACAAATGCCACCTGTTCATACAAATAACTGGACACAAACTTTGAACTGTGAGTTTTAAATGATTAATCTGAAATCTGTGAAGGTGGTAAGTTAGAAAGTTCTAATGACAGAGGGTTTAAGAAGACCTTATGGAAGGAAGGAGATGGTAGAATGAGTGAAATATAAAAGTAAGGAGTGAGACTGTTGCCATCATGGGACATGTCTGGATCTCTGCCCTTGCAGCAGCCGGGTCTGTTCATACTGAAGATCTGGTAAATATCCCAGGTCTCAGCTGCTGCCTTGGGAAAAGGTCAGTGTCTAAGGGATATACAAAACTGACCTCACTTCTCACCTAGGCATTCTAGAAGAGCTGGTTGTAGGGACATGAGAGTAGGAAGGCTCACTCTGGCTCTAGGTAACTGCAGCACTTGGGACAGCCTGTGCCCACACATAGCAGAACTGTGGGTAAAATTTCCCAGAAGATACAAGCAAGCACTGAAGAGCTTACAATACCAATTATCTCCTGTGCAGCGCATGGATGAAGAGGGGATACCCACCTTACCCCTTACTATCTGTGGCAGGCTGGAGTCCTGATGCTGGGCTCATGAAAGCAGGAGAGCTTGTTCTGACCCTCTTCAGCTGCAGCAATCAAGACAGCAGGCCCTGAATCTTGCCTGTGCAGCACAGTAGAGATAGCCCTGTTGGCAGGAAAGCTGTACCTGAGGGCCTGATATTGGGAATGCTGCTACTTCCACTTCTCTCTTATGTAGTGCCATGGGCTACGAAGAGATACCCCACTGCACCCCCGGCCACCTACAGCAGACAGAATTTCTAACACCAATTTCATCAGATTGGGATATATGGCTCTGTCTCTTACCTTATGCAGTATTCCAGAGAACAGACCTTTCACCTTACCTAAAAAGCATACTAGAGATGACCTTGGATATAAGGGTTGCAAGTGAGCTAGCCTTGAGCATGTGAGTGTAGGAGAGCTGGCCCTGCAGTTTCTGTGCTGTGCAGTGGAAACAATGAGAGAGAGATTGCATCCCCTCCTTTTTGCCCTTGCCACTCCCGGTGTCCAGGAGGGTTGGCTTCAGTGGTGTCATGAGAGCAAGAGAGCTGGTTCTGACCCTCACTTGAGAAACAAGTCTCTGCATCTCACCTGGGCAACATATTAGAACTGGCCCTGGATGTGCAGGATGCAGGTCAGCCAGCCCTAAAGGCATGAGCACAACAGATCTGGCCCTGCCTCTTGTCTGCTGGGCAGTAGTACAGACAAGGATGAGAAACCCTCTTCCCTCCCTCCTCGCTCACCGTCTATGGGAAGAAGGAGAGCTGGTCCTGAGATCATGAAAGTGGGAGAAGATGTTATGGCTGTCACCAGCTCCATCCTGAGGAAGAATAGGCCCTGCACCTTTCCTGGACAGAAAGATAGAGCTGGCACTGGTTGTGGAAGCTGCTGGTGGGCCTACAACAAGGGCATGAGAATGGGACAGTAGAACCAACCAGATAAGATTACCTCAGGCCTAGATCAGGGATTTGAATTGGCCCACCAAAACACCTACCCCATCAATGACTTTCTAGAGTGTATAATGGGGCAAGTCCTACAAATTGAGAACTACAGGACAACAACAGTGTATTCACTGAGAGTCTCAGTGATGTTCCAATATTGATAGAGTAGCAGAAGCCAGAGTCCTCTCGTACCAGGCCAGCAAGTTATTGCAATGAGCATTTACAAGCAAAAAAGTATACACAAAAGCATGTACTATGGGATATGCTGTGACTCTACTGCTTCCATGGCAAGATATTTTTCTCTGCTCAGAGAGGGGATAGTGTGTGAAGGTGGAAGGTTGCAAGTATGGAGAGACAGATTATGTAGTTGGAGTGCCTGATGTGAAATTCACAAAAAAATACAAAAAAAAATAATAAATAAAATTTAGCCTATTAAGAAAGAAAGGGAGGATGGAGGGAGGGAGGCAGTAAGGGATAAGTGGATAGATAAGTGGGATATCATAAAGAAACAGGAAACGGGGCCAGAGAGATTGCTCAGTGGTTAAGAGCACTGACTGCTCTTCCAGAGGTCCTGAGTTCAGTTCCTAGTAATCACATGGTGGCTCACAACCATGTGTAATGGGATCTGATGCCATCTTCTGGTATTTCTTAAGACAGATACAATATGCTCATAAACATTAAATAAATAATACTTTTTAAAAAAAGAAGCAGGAAGTAGATCTTATGCACACACAATTTCTAAAAATGCAAGGGAATAGAATATAGATCTCCGTTGTTGTGTTGGTGTTTTGTTTGTATTGAAAAGTATGCTCTAGGATATCAGTTATTTAATAATACAACTTCTGGGAGCTTCTTTAAGACAACCATTTAGTCTCTATGATTTTATACAGGCAAATCTGGATTCCAATTTATGCAGTGGAAATAAATGTAATATGAGTGGGATTTGATCATGTTTGAGTATTGTAAGCAGAGCTATGAACATAAGAGCCAGAAGAATCCTATGTGAAGTGCTGCAGACAGATGGTAGCTTCAGTAACCACTGCTGGAATTTCAAGACACAACACAGTGTGGTAGTCAGGCAGTCTTCCCTTTCTCTAACACACATACTAGAGCATTTTTGAGAAAACCAAAAACTAAGAATCCTTTCCACTGTCAGTTTCACTAGGTACTATTACTCTGCCCCTTAAATACTGACATTAACAAACTATTATTTTTATTTATACATACGTGCTTGGGAAGTCTGCAGTAGCTTCTTCTGTTTTATCTGCATCCCAGTTGAGTTTATAACTCCTCAAAGGGAAAACTGTGTCTTCTGTTAAGGCAGAAAAGACATTGGTAGTCTGTATTGCTGGAGATGAAGAGAAAGAAAGATAGGATACAGAAAGGACAATTTAACTTTTTCTACCAACAAATGACTCCATGAGCTTTGCTAAAAGACCAGTAACATTTGAGAAACAATTTCAGTTTGTGACTTATAGGAGTAGCAGCTGGGGAAGACCAGCCTCTCACTTCTGCTTCCATGGGGGTTTATGTTATGACTTATATCACTGTGAGAGGACGTTTATCATACTGTACACAGTAATAGATTCCAAAATCTTCAGACTCCAGGTTGCTGATGGTGAGAGAATAATCTGTCCCAGATCCACTGCCACTGAACCTTGATGGGACCCCATCTACCAAGTTGGTTGCTCCATAGATCAGACCCTTAGGAGATTTCCCTGGTTTCTGCTGCACCCAGCTTAAATAATTGCTAATGCCCTGACTTGCCTGGCACGTAAGAGTAACTCTGTCTCCCAGAGATGCAGACAGGGAGGATGGAGACTGGGTCATCTGAATGTCACACCTGATACCTAGGAATAGAGACATAATAAATATCACATCAGTAGGCACAATAAAACAGGATATCACCCAAATGCCAGTCAACACCATGTAACAGTGAAATTCCCATTTTAGTGCATTTTACCTGGTAACCAGAGCAACAAGAACCCAAGAAACTGAGCAGGGGCCCTCATGTCCATGCTGAGTTCTGACTGCAATGACAATGGCACAGGATGTGACTGGTATATGAAGAAATCCCCAAGGTTGTACAGTAAGGCCATGCAAATCATTAGGGAAAAGACAGAGCTGGGCACAACTGCTCATCTCAGCACTTAGCACAAGTCCAGTGTCCCTAGATGCTCAAGGTCAAACCATATGAATGTCTCCAGAGAATGTATTTCTTTACAGTTATTTATAATTATGGAAGACATTTCTAGTGTATGTAAGCTCTATTTTTAATAATATATACTGTGGTTACATAGAAGAATATCCTGCTGCAAAGAAGTAAATAACAGAAGACAAACTATGAGATTTTTTAACTCACTCAAATAATTCTAATGGGTTAATTAAAATAGGGTGGTTTTGTCTTGTGAAGTATTTGTTAGTTTGGAGTGGGCATTACTTTAATTTAAAAGGATAATTCATCAGAACCGTTTTCACTGAATTAAAATGTAATGTTTTTACAGCTGTAATCTTGCTAACCACAATGTAAAAAGAGTAAATACACAGAGGGTATATATATAAAACACCTTTAATCCAATAACCTGTGTAACCTGAATCTCAACTCTGTATGCAGATGGAGGTTCATTCATACTTACATACTGAATGGGTACACCTTTTGCTCAGTTGGAGATCTTCCATATTTTACTCTTTTCTGTCATTTGCTATTATCTCTCACAATTCCTCACCATAAATGCTTAACTAGTGTTGACAGACTTAAGTAGTATAGACGTAAGCACTACTACTTGACACATGGCTCTGCTGTGGTCTTTACAATTTTCATTGTTGAGCATTAACGGTGGAAATTATCTTTATTCAGGCAACGGCTTCACTGTCTCCATGTTGGACAAAGTCTCTAAACAAGCTAAGATGCAGCAATACTTGTACATCCTTATAACACTAACACAGGTCCTCTGACAGGTCATCTAAATGCTCTTGACTGTTCATTCATCCTTCGAGCTCCCATTTTTAAAGCAAATCATACTGAGGCCTATGTACAATGCACTCATGTAACATATAATTAGTTGCAGCTAGTACTTTGTAGACAACTGTTCCTTAAAAGAATCATGACTTCCATTGAGCCTTCAGCTGGGCAGATTACCTTTTAAGAATTTCAATGGTTGTGGAGAAGTAGGAATATTACAGGTTCTGAGACTAATTTCAATTTATCCTTGGCAAAAATAAGAAGCATTAACAACTACTTTTCCTTCCTACCTCTCTGTCTGACCTAACATTCTTGTAAATAACAGGTGAAAGTTTTTATTAACTCAACAGATCATAAGGTACCATCAATCACAATACTAAATATGAATGTTGTCAGCATCTGAGGCCTACAATGATTTTCCCACTTTAACTTAATTCTCCTATTAATGATCCACCAAACCATTGTAAAGTTACTTTACTTTTCATTAATTTCTTTGTTCTGTTATTATAAAAGTTTCATGAGATTGTTAGTAGGTAGGAACATGGAATGAGGGGAAACCTAACTCTGTGTTCTCAAACTAGTGTCACTCATGCTTGGATACAGAGTAAACTATCTCTTAAACTCTTGAAGATATGGGGGATATTTTGGATTGGCTACTGGGACATCTTATAGTTTTGAAGCATAAATGTTATCAGAAGTGAAAATAAGAAGCCTAAGAAGGAGAGAAAGAGTAAGCAATAAGTGTGTTGATTATAAAGTATTTTCTTCTGCATATAACCTAGCAACTTATTTTCACGGCTCTGGCCATACAATAATTTAATAATTTTATTTATAAAAGACAACTAGGAGTAGGATGAGATTACAAGTCAACTCCTCCTCTCTTCATGCCTCATTATCCAGAACATATTTGCAACCTATTTATTGTGATAATATTTATGTCCTACCAAACATGTTTGGAATAGCAAGTAGTCTCTAAATCATGCTACAAGAGCTCATAATGGCTAATTGTCTTAAATCTTCCTTTGGAACAACTGACATGATTTTTTAAATTTAAAATGTCTAAATCTGTGTTTTAAAGATAAGACATACATAATCTACAATTTAGTAAAAATGCAATCTCTTTTATTATTCTCAGAGGTCTGCATCCTAAATATCTCAATTATGACTTCCACTTTCAGCTGATATTTTTAAACTTCTATGCTCTATTGCAAATCACTGAACTAGAACACAACTTGTCAGAGAAGAGACAATGTTTTAACATTTTAGGCAAGTAAGTTGACAGTGGAACAAGTGATATTTGCATCTTGCATACAGTATTTTCAGTTTACTATAGATCTGTATTTTTATACACTACATTTAAGATTTGAAAGAGGAAATCAAAATTACTGCTCCATAAAAGGACAAAACACTGGAGATCATTTGGAGTAATATGGTTATTTCTAAAAAAAAATTTAAAAAGCTTTATTTTTGGATATATCAGTTTACATACCAAGTTGTGTATGAAGACAAGGAAGCCAAGAATTTGAAAGGAAACAAAATGCATGTGTAAACATACACATGAATGCATATATGGGTAAAAACATATGTGTATTTATATGCACAGGAATATGTACATTAAGGACTAGAGTATGTTTGGAATTATACATACTAAAATTCTGGTCAAACAAAGTCAAAAAGTGGAAAAAATAACTTTCTGTCAAAAAACTAAAGGAAACATGTCATGAACAAATGGCTTTATATGAAATTACAGATTCATACCAATTTGATAGAGAGAATAAGTATAAAATTCAATAAAATGTTCTCGGAGTTGATGTGTAGAAAGGATGAGTTAAAATGCATATAAGTGCTTATTTACTGTAGCAAAAATGATACTTAAAATCCAGAACTTAATCAGATGATAGCACATAAGTGAAACTGTGCTAACAGAACCAGTAATCAAAGGATGAGAATGATGATGAATTGACTTTGTGTGGTGTGCTGACTTAATCCCAGGTATGTACAAAGAAATATTAATTATTTAGACCTGAAAAAATTAAGTGTAAAATGTAATATAGCGTTTGGATATAATGATGGATTTCATCCTGAAAAACCATTCTAGGAAAGTATGCATTCACATGGGGTCTTCTACGTACAATGTAAAAAGAACAATAAAATTCAAACTTAATAAAATCATATGATTAATAATATTAGCGAACTAATCAAAACATGGTTCCCAGAACTTTGCCTAATGTTTAGATTTATGTCTCCTCATCTGCTCCTATTAGCTGTAGAATGAAGTCTGTCTGTGGACAAATGGGCTAGAAACCAATCTGCAGGTATAGCAGAATATACTTCATTTCATTGACACTTTTATTTTGGTCAGTTGTGTTTGATTCTACCCTGGGTCTTTGAGGCATCCCACTTCCAGTCTTTGGCTATCCAGTTTGTCGCAAGCATGGGATCCCTCTTATGACTAGTACCTCAAGTTAGACCAGTCCTTGGTGGGCCACGCCTACAGACTCAGAGGATCCATTGAGCCAGCATGTCTTGCAGGCAGGACAGTTGTGGGTCAAAACTTACATGGTAACATTGGTGTCTCAGTACCACAACCTTGCCTGGTTACAGAAGATGGTTGTTTCAGGTTCTGTATTCTCCATTTCAAGGAGTCCTTGCTAGAGTCACCTTCACAGGATCCCAGAATTCCCCACTGCACTAGGTTCTCCCATTAGCCCTTAAATGTCTTTCTATTGCATTAGTATCTCCCTGTGCCCTTTTCTCCCATTGCACCCTCCCTGACCTGATACTTTCTGTTGCTATGGCCACCTGCCCCAAGTTCACTCACAAAATCTGTTCAATTTTCCCTTCCCAGAGAGATCCCTACCTCCACAGTAGAGTCCTCCTTGTTACTTAGCTTCTCTAGGTCTGTGGATTGTGGTATGATTATCCTTTATTTGATTGCTAATATACACTTATAAAGGACATGCCATTTTTTACATTCTGGGTCTGAGCATAATTCAAGATAATTCTTTCTAGATTCATTAGTTTGTCTGTAATTTTAATGATGTCATTTTTATAAAAACTGAATACTCCTCCATTGTGCAAATATAATAAATTTTATTTATATATTCTTTGAATGAAGATCATCTGGTTTGTTTCCAGTTTCTAGCTGGTAAGAATAAAGCTGCTATGAACATAGTTAAACAAGTACCCTTCTGGTATGATGGAGGACCTCATAGGTATATGTTCAAAAGTAGTGTACCTGGATGTTAAAGTAGATTGATTCCCAATGTCGTAACTGTCCTATTAATTTTCATAGTAGTAGTATAAGTTTTCACTCCTACTAGCAATGAAGTAGTGTTCTTCTTGCTCCACATCCCCATCAGCCCAAGCTGTCACTTGTGTTTTTGATCTTAGCCACTCTGAGAGGGATAAGAAAGAATTTCAAGGTAATTCGATTTACATTTCTCTGATAATTAGAGATGTTGAACATTTCTTCAAGTTTTCTTAATCATATCATATTCATATTCTGAGTACAGCCCATTTTTAATTGGATTGTTTGGTTTGTTATGCTTAACTTCATGAGTTCTTTATACATTTTCTATGTCAACCCTCTATCAGATGTGAAGTTGTGGAAAAACTTTTCCCAGTCTGTCGGCTGTCATTTTGTCATATTGATTGTTCTTTTTGACTGATAGAAGCTTTTCAACTTCATGAGGTCCCATATTTTAATTGTGTATCTTATTTCTTAAGATATCAGTGTTCTACTCAAGAAGTTATCTTTTATGCCAATGTGTTCAAGGCTATTCCCTACTTTCTCATCTATCAGGTCCAGTGTATCTGGTTTAATATTGAGTACTTTGATCTACATGGACTTGGGTTTTGGCAGAGTCTGAAAATGTATCTATTTGCATTCCTCTACAGGGAGACATCCAGTCAGCAGCACTATTTCTTGAAGATGTTTTCAAATACTACATGGTGTTGGTGTAAAATTAGATACATTAATCAATATAATTGAATCAATCACCCAGACATAAATCCAAACTCCTATGGACACCTGGTTTTTCATACCCTGTTTTAGAAAGTAGTTAGTAAAAAGTTCTCAGGAAATTCAGACCAGACCAAATCTCAGCACAGAGAATGAAGATGGGCATGGTGTCCTACCCCTAACCAAGAAACAGTTGGCAATTTGTAGATTTGATGGAAGAAGTAGATTTGGTTTTCCATAAAAATATAACACCTAATAAATAGACCACAAAACAGCAGAAGGCCACATATCCAACTGAAGGCCAAATGTCAAATATTATATGAGCAGAAAAAGTTGAATTTGATATATTTTTAAAGGATATTTATTTTGGTGCATAGAAAAGAGAGGATAATAATGTGCATCTGGGAGAAGTTGGGTGAATATGATTAGAAAAAGGTATATGGAGTTTTCAAACAACTAATTAAAAAATATATGGTAATGCCTTACCTGTCTCCTTTCCTCAACCTAATCTTGACACACCCCAATAGACAAATATAATGAGAGTGAAGCTATAAGAACAGCTTTTACTCATTTTAAATAGGATCACACCTCTCTGGGTTTAATCAGCCCAACAAAGAAGGAAATAGTTGGTGCATGGTGTCATAGTTGTGTGACACCTTTTTATGTGGTGCTATATTTTTGGTACTCTACATTAAAGACATGTATACACTTTATGTGTTAGAATTAAATTGTTCAAAGATGACTGTATGTGCTCACTGACATAGTCAGTGTTTCTAAAGTTATAGCTTGCAGTACTGTTTGACAGATATTGTGAGAACCTGGGAGTTTACTGTGAAAAGAAAGCTAAAGGTTGTTTATAGAGGTGCTGGTCACAGTCTATTCTTGGTGTTTTCAGGCATCTAGTTCAAAGACCTAAAGCAGCACTGAGAATTCAAAGCACCAAGGACATTTTATTCAAAGTAAATCTGTTAGTGAGATAACAAAGAAATATTATGTCCAGAGTGACAATAGGCCACAGAGTGAAAGATTTCAAAGGCCCCAGATTTTAATGTGTGATAGTTTGAATCAGAATGGTCACCCAGAGACTCATGTATTTAAATGCTTGACCCATATACAGTAGCAATATTATAAGCTGTGGCCTTGTTGAAGTAGATGTGGCATTGTTGGAGAAAGTATATCACTGTGAAGGTAGGCATTGAGCATATATATATATATATATATATATATATATATATATATATATATATATGTCAGTCACAGGCATCTTCCACTGCTTTCGGATCAAGATGTAAAATTCTTATTTCCTTTTCTAGCACCATGTGCCTTCCTTGACACTGCCATACTTCCCACATTGATGATAAAGTAAACTTCTGAAACTGTAAGTCAGACCCAATTAAATGTTTACCTTTATAAGAGTTATCATGGTTCTCTTCACAGAAGTGAAGACACTAATTAAGACAGTAGACAACAGGAAATAATCAAACCCATGGCTGAAATCAATAAATTAGAAACAAAGAGAAAAATTCAAAGATTCAAGAAAACATTCACTTGGTTCTTTGAGAAAATCAACAAGATAGGCAACCCATTAGCCAAAGTAACTAAAAGGCAGAGATAAAATCTACAAAATAAGAAAATCAGAACTGAACCATATGAGCAGGAACAAGTTGTTCTCTAAGAGGCTCCACCAACAGCTCACTCAGACTGATACAGATGCCCACAGCCAAACAGTAGATGGAGCTTAGGGACTATTATACAAGAATAGGAGGATTGTGGTCCACAGTAGGTAGAAACTCTATAGAAGGACAAACGTAACCAGATAAATCTGGACCTGTGAGGCTCCCAGAATCAGAACCACCAACCGAAGAACATACATAGTTTGAACCTAGGCCTCCCTGCACAATAGTAGCTGATGTACAGCTTGGTCTTCATGTGGGTCCTGAACAATTGGAATGGGGCTATTCCAAAGGCTGTAAAACTGCTGTCTGTATGTGGAACATGTTCCTCTAGACTGGCTGTCTTGTCTGGCCTTAGTGAGAGAGAAAGTGCCTAATTTCCAAGAGATTTAAAATGTCAGGGTATGTAGATACCCAGGGGTAGCCTACCCATTCAAAGGAGATGGGTAGGAGGAAGGGAGGAAGGATTGCAAGATAGAGTGACCTGGAAGGGGCAGTGACTAGGATCTAAAATAAATAGCTAAAAGCAATTTTATTTTATTTTATTTTATTTTATAAATAAGGAAGTCAGAAATGAAAAATAGGATGTAACAGAAATTGTAGATAGTCCAAAATTCATATGGTCAAAAACCTGTACTTCCCAAAATTGGAAAATCTAAATGAAATGGATGATTTTCTTAATAGAAAATCACTTACCAAAGTTAAACCAAGATCATATGAACAATCTAAGTAGACATGTAACCCAAAAGGAAATAGAAACAGGCATTAAAAGATTCCCTATCAAACAAACAAAAAAGCCTAGGGAGAGATGGTGTTGATGTTGAACTCTACTGGACTTTCCAAAAAGAACTAATACCAATATGGTTCAAATTATTCCACAAAATAGAAAGAGAAGGAACACTGCCAAATTACTTTTACAAGGTCACAGTCACTTTAATACATAAACAACACAAATATTCAACAAAAAAAAGAGAATTTCAGACAAATTTCCTTTTGAACATTGATGCAAAAATACTTATAAAGGGAATCCATGTAAACATCAAAAAAATCACTCAGCATTATCAAGTAGGCTTTATCCCAGGGATGCATGGATGGTTCAACAAAAGAAAATCCATCAATGTAATCCTCCATATAAAAAATCAGAAAAGTACATGATCATCTCATAAGATGCTTAAAAAGGCTGTGACTGGCAGAAAGATCAATGGAATAGAATTGAAGACCCAGAAAAGAACCCACACACGTATGGTCAAGTGATATTTGACAAAGGAGCAAAAAACATCCAGTGGAAAAAAGACAACATTTTTAACATATGGTGCTGGATCAATTGGAGGTCAACATGCAGAAAAATGCAAATTGACCCATTCTTATCTCCTTGTACGAAGCTCAAGTCCAAGTGGATCAAGGACCTACACATAAAACCAGATACACTGAAGCTTATAGAGGAGAAATTGGGGAAGAATCTTGAAAACAAGGGCACAGAGGTAAAGTTCCTGATCAGAACACAAATGGCTTATGCTCGAAGAACAAGAATTGACAAATGGGACCTCATAAAACTGCAAAGCTTCTGTAAGGCAAAGGACCTGGCCAATAGGACAAAATGGCAACTAACAAATTGGGAAAAGATCTTTACCAATCCTACATCTGATAGAGGGCTAACATCCAATATATACAAAGAACTCAAGAAGTTTGTCCCCAGAGAGTAAAATAACCCTATTAAAAATGGAATACAGAGCTAAACAGGGAATTCGCAACTGAGGGAACTCAAAAGACTCTGAAGCACCTAAAGAAATATTCAGCATCCTTAGTTATCAGGGAAATGCACATCAAAACAACACTGAGATTCCACCTCACGCTGGTTAGAATGGCTAAAATGAAAATCTCAGGGAACAGCAGATACTGGAGTGGATGTGGGGAAAGAAGAACACTTCTCCATTGTTCGTGAGATTGCAAGTTGGGAAAACCACTCTGGAAATCAGTTTGATGATTCCTCAGAAAATTAGATATAGTACTCCCTGAGAACCCAGTTATACCACTCCTCGGCATATACCCAGAAGATTCTCCTACATGTAATAAGGACACATGCTCCACTCTGTTCACAGCTGCCTTATTTATCATAGCCAGACGATGGAAAGAACACAGATGTCCTTCAACTGAGGAATGGATACAGAAAGTATTCAGCTATTAAAAACAATGAATTCATGAAATTCTTAGGCAAATGGATGGAACTAGAAAGTGTCATCCTGGGTGAGTGTATTAGTTTGGGTTTTACTGCTGTGAACAGACACCAATGACCAATGCAAATTTTATAAAAGACAACATTTAATTGAGGCTGGCTTACAGGTTCAGAGCTTCAGTCCATTGTCATCAAGGCGAAAACATGGCAGCATCCAGACAGGCATGGTGCAGAAAGAACTGAGGATTCTACATCTTTATCCAAAGGAAGCCAGGAACAAACTGGGCATCTTCAGACATCTAAGAGGAAAATCTCTAAGCCCAACCCTACAGTGACACACTTCTTCCAACAAGGTCACACCTTCTAATAGTGCCACTCCCTGGGACAAGCATTTACAAACCATCACATTCCACTCCCTAGTCCCCATAGGCTTGTTCAAACATGAGTCTATGGGGGCCACACCTAAACATAGCATAATGCAAAATACATTTAGTCCAACTTCAAAAGTTCCCACAGTCTATAGTATTCTCAACAGTGTTAAAAGTCCGAAGTTCAAAGTCTCTTCTGAGATTCATCCAATCACTTAACTGTAATCCCAAAAGCAAGACAGGAAACCAGCTGGGCAGTCTCCAAACTCTGCATCTCCATGTCTGATGGCAAAGCAGTCTTCAGATCTTCAACTGACTGTTCATCTTTGTTGACTGCAACAAGGTTCTTTCTCGCGGGCTGGTTCCACTCCCTGTTAGCAGCTTTCCTGGCAGGCATCCTGTGTCTCTGGCATCTTTAACATCTTGGGGTCCCCAAGTCAACTACAGCTTCACAGCTTCTTGTTCCAATGTCTGAGTTCCACACCTGATCTTCTGTGCATCTCCACAGGGGTAGTGTCACTTCTCCAACTCTGCCCTCTGTAGAACTCTAAGTTCAAGTTGATCCATTTTGTTGCCACTGCTGTTCTTGGTGGTCATCCCATGGTACTGGTATCTCCAATATGCTAGGGTCTTCTACTGCAACTATGCTTCACGAAAGCCTCTCATAGGCTGTCTTCATAGTATCAAGCCTCAACTCCTTTGCATGAACCCTTCAGTCCTTCACTGTCAACTACAACTGAGGCTGCACTTTCACAATGGTCTTCCATGGCCTCTCACAGTGCCAAACCTCAGCTGTTCTTCATAATGCCTTCCTGGCTTCAAAACCAGTACCACCTGGATTATTTATACACATTACCAAGTACAGCTGCAGCCTGAGTTACAACCTGGGCTATCTCTGGAACACAGCTTCTTTGTGCTCTCATGAAACACTTCCCTGAAAATATCACCTAAGTGATGCTGGTCTTTTCTTAATCACCACTAATTTCTTAGCTCCAGCTAACCAGCATCAATTGTCCCAGTAGTCTCCTTCTCCTCTTGAATATAAAGCCAGAGACACATGGCCTAAGCTGCTGAGTTCTGCTGTTTGCAGGAGCTGGAACATTGCCCCCATTGTTCTATTACCTTATCACTAGCTTCCTTTATTCCAACTCCTTCACTGCTTAAGCTTGGCTGTCCTGGATCTTGCTCCATAGACTGATTTTGAATTCAGAGATCTGCATGCCTGTCTCCTAAGCACTGGGATTAAAGGTGGGATCCACCAAACCTGGATTTAAGTTTTTCTTCACCTAGAATTTGCTCTGTTCTAGGCTGGCCTTGTACTCAGAGATCTGCTTATCTTTGTCTCCTGGGATTAAAGGCTTCTTCTATGCCTGAACCTAAATTATGCTGGGAAGAATCTTGCCTCAAAGTCACTACTTCCTAAATTCAGTTTAATATGCTTGAATTCAGCTCCATTTCACTTCCTGGTGTCCCTTTAATGATCAAAATATATATTTTATATGTTTCCTTTCTCAGCTTGCTATGTTTGTTCAAATGTTTTTCATCAGACTTAACCAGATAACAAAGTCTCTGTTGGGCTTTTTTCAGACTTCCTTTTTCAATACAGTTAATATACATCTCTCTTCCTTAGCCTTAGGCAGTCTCTTCAGAAAATGGCAAAAACCAGCCATGTTCTTCACAAAAACATCACAAAAACAGTCTCTCAGCTACATATGAAAGTTCTCCACTGAAACATTTTGGGTCATCAGGCCTACACAGTTCAAATGACACTCAATACCACTGTCTTCCATATTCCTACTAGGCTGGCCCACCAAGCCCCACTTAAAGCATTCCATGACTTTCCAAATCCAAAGTTCCAAAACCCACATTCTTACAAACAAAAGTATGGTCAGGTCTATCACAGCAATACCCTGGTACCAACTTCTGTATTAGTTTGGGTTTTACTGCTGTAAACAGACACCAATGACCAATGCAAGTTTTATAAAAGACATTTACTTGGGGCTGGCTTACAGGTTCAGAGGTTTAGTCCATTGTCATCAAGGCAGAAGCATGGTGCAGGAGGAGCTTAGGGTTCTACACCTTTACCCAAAGGAAACCAGGAACAGACTAGGCACTTTCAGACATCTAAGAGGAAGATCTCTAAGCCCAACCCTACAGTGACACACTTCCTCCAACAAGGCCACACCTTCTAATAGTGCCATTCCCTGGGACAAGCATATACAAACTATCACAGTGAGGTAACCCAATCACAAAAGAACACACATGGTATGCACTCACGGATAAGTGGATGCTAGCCCAAAGCTCAAAATAAACAAGTTACAATTCACCCAGCTCAGGAAGCTCATGAAGAATGAGGACTTAAGTGAGGGTGCTTTGGTTCCTCTAAGAAAGGAAACAAAATACAAGAACAATAAAGGAGACAAAGTGTGGAGTAGTGACTGAAGTAAAGGCCACCCAGAGACTTCCCTACCTGGGGATTCATCCTATAAACAGTCACCAAACCCGATAGTACTATAGAAAACAAGAAGTGCATACCAAAAGGAGCATGCTATGGTTTTCTCCAGATGGGCCCTGTCAGAGCCTTACACATACAGAGGCAGATGCTAGCAGCCAACCCTTGGACTGTGTGTAGGGTCCCCAAGGGAGGAGTTGTAGGGTGGTCTGGAGGAGCGGAAGGTGTTTATAGCCCCATGGGAAGAACAATTATGTCTGCCACCCAGATGCCCCAGGACTCACAGGGACTAATCCATGAACCAAGTGGTACGTATGGTTCCAGCCAAAAATGTGGCAGAGGAATGCCTTGTCAGGCATCAGTGGAAGGATTGGTCCTTGGTCAGGTGAAGGCTTAATAGATGCCCCAACAAAAGGAAATCGGGGGTGGGGTGGGTCAGGTGGAGGGGCATATACTTGGAAGCAGGGGGTTGGAGGAGGGTTTGAGGGTTTTGTGGAGGAGGAAAACTGGAAAAGGCTTTACCATTTGAAATGTAAATGAAGATTATATTCAATAAAAAAATGCTGTAACAAAATCAGACACCCCTCACCCCTTCATGATAATAGTCTTGGAGAGATCAGGAATACAAGGCAAATACACAAACACAATAAAGGTAATGTATAGCAAACCAATAGCCAACATAAAATTAAAGAAAGAAAAACATGATGTGATTCCACTAAAATCAGGGTCAAGACTAGACAGTCCACTCTCTCAATATCTATACAATATTACTTGCAATTTTTTCTAGAGAAATAAAATGACTAAAAGATCAAGGGGATACAAATAGAAAGAGAAGAAGTCAAAGAATCAGTATTTGCAGATGATATGATAGTATGCATAAGTGACCCCAAAAATTCTACTAGGGATTTCATACATCTAATAAACATGTTCAGCAAAATGGTTGGATAGAAAATTAACTCAAAAAATCAGTTGCCCAATTATAAACAAATGAATAATGAACTGAGAGTAAAATTATGGAAATAACACCCTTTCAAAATAGCCACAAATAGTGTAAAATATCTTGGTGTAAGTCTAAGTAAGCATGCTAAATACCTGTATGACAAGAACTTCAACTCTCTGAAGAAAAGAATTGCAAAATATTATCAGAAGATGGAAAGATCTCCCATGCTTATGGATCCATAGAATCAACATAGAAAAAATGGGCATGTTATCAAAAGCAATCTACAGATTCAATTCAATTCCCAACAACACTCAAACTCAAGTCTTTGCAGACCTTGGAAAAACAATGTTGAATTTCATATAGAAAAACAAATACCCAGAATATCAAAAACAATATGGTGCAATGAAAGAACTTCTGTATGTATCACCAGCCTTGATATGAAACTCTACTATAGAGTGATTGTAATAAAAACCACATGATATTTGGCATATATTCAGACAGGGTGATCAATGAAATCAAAATGAAATCCCAGAAGTGAACACACATACTTATGGATACTTGATTTTTGACAAAAAATAGAACTATAAAATGGGGATTTTTTTTTAAAAAACTATCTTCCACAAATGGGGAATGTCTAACTGGATATCTGTAGGAAGAAAAATGCTGATATCAAAAAGCTGTATCTGAATCTCTCTTTGATCATTGAGGCATGAAAGACATTTCTGAGTTCTCACATGATAGCTCCAGCATCTGAAGAAGTTTTACGCAGGATGAATTCAGTTCTTGATAACAGGAGGATGACAGTTCCTCTCAACCTAGAACAACAAGCAAATCATCAGGCTGCAGAACATCTTGGATATGAATTCTTACCACACCTCCTTAAATGATATATGCGAATATGATGGGAATTCCAGAAACATTCAATTTTCCTTGACCAATGGGCCTTAGATTGCATTAAGCAATAATTATTTTTTGTATTATACCTTCCTAGGAAAGAGTTTGTTAAAGGTACAATAGCAAGCATTTAAGTCTTCTATAAACATTCAAAAACTTCTTAAGAAACTCATAGTTAGGAGTTGTAGAAAATCTGAGGCAGCCTCATATCACATATTGTCTGGTATTGCAAATCCAGTCAAGAGTCCATAGGTGACAAAGTCATATGCACTATTAGGTAATCTATCAGGGTAGACAATAGTAAAATAAAATGTGGTGCTTGAAAGGAAAAGCATTCTAAACCCTGTCAATTCAGACAACACCAGACACATAAGTGCTGTATCATAGAAACCCAGGATGGAGTGAAAAAATGAAGTCATATGTTTGCAATAATAGCCAGAAGCTAGAAAGAACCCAGATGTCCCTCAACGGAGGAATGGATTCAGAAGATGTGGTATATTTACACAATGGAATAGTACTCTGAAATTAAAAACAATGAATTCACGAAATTCCTAGGCAAATGGTCAGAACTGGAAAAATATCATCCTTAGAGAGGTAACCCAATCACAAAAGAACACACATGGTATGCAGTCACTGATAAGGGGATATTAACCCAGAATCTTGGAATACCCTAGACACAATTCGCATATCAATAGATTTCCAAGAAGATGGAAGGAGAGAACCCTGGTCCTGGAAAGACTGGATGTAGGGGAATGCCAGGACAGAGAAGTGAGAGGGGGTTTGAATGGGGAACAGAGGGAGGGAAGCAGGCTTATGGGAGTTTCGGGGAGGGAGGAAACGGGAAAGGGGAAATCATTTGGAATGTAAATAAAAAAACTTAGAAAATAAAAAAAAAATAAAGTTGAACAACTATGGTTTTCTCCTCTTACCAATTTTGTAGAAGAATATCTGTCATTTTTTAATGTTACATGTACAAATTTGGAGCTATGTTTTCTATGTGCCTTTGAATTTATCTCTATGAGAATGTGAAATAAATAGAAATATGAGAATGGTATGTATCTAGTGTTTATCCAGAAAGTGTAAATGTAATGAATATTAAAAATAATTGTTATAGGATTATGGTGTGAACAAAGGTTAGAAGTGAGAACTGGGTCTTTAGTGTTTCCACTGACCTTGAAAGTGAATTCTGTGCCTGATTCACTGTTACTAAGCCTGTGTAGAAGTCCACAAAATCAGTTGCACATCTTGTCATTTAGGAGCTGTGGAGACTGGAATGGTTTCTATAGGTACCAATGCAAATATGTATTTCCCCTACCTTGTACAAGGTTCACACAAGACTTACATGAGATAGAATCTAGATCTCCAAAGCTGAGAATGGGGGGCATCCAAAATATCACCTGTGGGAACTCAAATAATTAGAGAGAATTCCAAATCTATAGATATACTTCATGAAAAATCTTTGCAGTTGCTGTTTTGATGGTTATTAAAATAAGATATTTATTTTATATATAATTTGTTAAACAATGAAATTTCCATTTCATGAAGTAAAATGAAAGTACTAAGGACCTTCTAGGCATAACCCTAAACATTTCATTTAGTCCATCTGATCCACATTATTGCCCATCTGGATCCTCCTCACAGATGGGAACCTCACAGGTCCTATCCTGTAGGAATAAACTAGGTTTTTCATACACAAACAGAACACATGTGATCAGCAGTGTGTAGAGAGTCATATTGAAGTGCTTTATCACATGGCAGCTATCATTCAACTCCAGACACCAGTAAGCTACAACTCCCCCCCCCAACCTGGTGGAGCTGGCAAAGCTCCAGGAACAAACCTTTTGTCACACCTCAGCCTCCCGCAGAGCAACAGACCCGCCCTGCTGAGAAGTGCTGAGAAGACTCTGCAACCCTGGGAGGGAGGGTCATGCCCACAGTGCATATATTGCCATGCTTATCACCCAAGTAAAGAGAGATTTTATACAGCCATGCACTAATGTCTCTATGTGTTCTCTTTCTCTCGACCCCCGTCATTTCATGTCCCAGCTCTTCATCCATGGAAAACTCACTCCTGTGCAATTCCCTGGAAGCTTTGGATGGCACGTTGAACTTGGGATGTGGAAAAGGAGAGAACTACTGAGGAACACTGTCTCATAGATGGAGCTCCACGGAACAGGAATGACGTTTAAGTGTACAGGGCCCGGTATGCAACATAGAGTATTAATTTTAGCGCTAAAAATGTCAAGTTTTGAAGGCTATAGTTCAAGGGGCAGGAAGAAGGGATATGACAATACTAGATGAATAAGCTTAGCCTGATGCTGAGATCAACTAGGGGTGACAGTGATGTGAAATCGGGAATTTTATTAGGCAAGTTGTCTGTGGTCTAGAACTGTACTTCAGGCGAGAGAAAATTAGGGCATAAAATAAAATAAAAAGAGTAAAAAACAAAAACAACAAAAAAGCAGATTTTAGAAACATGAGAAAGACAGAAGGAAAATGGATTTTAAAAGTCTCCTAGGCACAAGGAGAAATAAAAAGCGTGCTTCCCTAGCTTTATATGTCCTTGGTGTATGTCTTTTGTTTGTCTATGGTGCACCAATGTGTCAACGTGTCAATTTGATTCTCGTTGTTTCAATGGCTGTTCTATGTTTCATGTTGAAAAAAAAATGGTAAAATACACTTCATCTGCTGGTGGACCATCTCTTAATGCAGTCTCAGTTTATAGTTATTTATCCTAGAAAAAGCTATATAACTGTGGTTATTGGGTCCAAAGTGCTTTTTCTCTTAAAATTACAGCTAGAAAAAAGAAAAAAAAGTGTTTGATTTAAATTTATAAGATTTGTGTAGTTGCTTTATTCTTGTTTCTAATTGATATTAAAGATATAAGTATGTTTAAATGTTTTGACTATAGAATATTGGCTCATAATTTTTTTAAAAGATGTTATGTCGGTAACAAAAAATTAGTTTAAAACTGGTAATTCAGGGTTGGAGCCATATTAAGCAACAAGTCGCATGACCCAACCCAGGAAATACAGGCCTCTATGATATGTCCAGATTGGCGTAATGTTTTATGTGGATCTGATCTTAAGAGATTAGTCTTATAAGAGATAAGATTTAAAATAATGTTTTCTTAATGAGATATTATAAGTTACACTGTCATGCATTCAAACATGAGAGCTGGAAGATAAACTTTAAAGTGTGCAAGTAATGTGTTTGCCATTGATTTTAAAGGGAATAAATGGTTTAAAATTGGGCTTTACTTTTCAAAATTGTAGGTATTTTCTAATAGTATAAGAGAAAGTTAAATTTATGTTTAAAAACTGCAGTTTTCAGTCTAAATAAAGGCTCAAGGTTCTCAAAGATAATTTCTAGAGTGATAAAGATTAAAAACAGCTGTGACCAGTATAGGTCTGTTGCTACTTTTTCACAAGTTTATTAGATACAGTTGTAAAAGTAAAATTTTTCCAAAATTAAAAAGGAGATTTCAGTGAAATTTTAGTAAAATCTTTATGGGAGCCCTCAAATTACCATATTGGCTGCCTGCAGGCTACTGTCCTACACAGCTGGGTGTAGGTCTGGCTTTAGACAATAGGCTCAGATTAGAAGGTATTTACATTGGAGATTTATCCAGGTGTGGTTTAAAAAACAGCTCAAATTTAAGATCTATGAAAGATCAATGAGGCTATGTAGAACTTATGAAGGCATTAAAATTTGGACTGCAAAATTATTATAGATTTAAAAGGTTAGTTTTGCTTTGTGGATCCAGATAATTGTAAAAGCACTTATTTCTAAAGAGTTAAGAAATAGTGATAGCCTTGTCTTATGTGAAAAAAAAATGTTTTGTCTCTGCTTTATTACAAAAAGCTAAGACTTTGAATCTTTCCGTGCATATTATTCATAAAATTTTATTATAGGCCCTTGTTCTTAACAATGGGTCTTTAAAATTTTTTTTAAATATTTGTTGCTTCAAAAGATTCAAACATCATCAAAATGGTAATGGCTTGAGAATAATATTATCCTTTTAACAGGAAAAGCAACTAAAGATGCTACATTTATTTTCTATGCTTAAATAGTCATTGCCTATATTATTGTCTATTCTTAGTGTTCCAACTAAGATTAAAACAAATAATGAAACTGTATATTTATTACAGTCATCAAATATTTGAGATGTTTTTAACAATTTAATGTGATATAATTCTCAAGGAATAAATATTGTATAACCTTTAAACAATATCTTCTAAATAAAAAACAAAAAAGAGGGAAATTGTATCCCTGTGCATATTGTTTAAATTATACTTTATATTTTTAAGAACATTTTAAAAATTTGGATGCCAAGGAATTCCTTGCTGAGTGTATAGCATCCAACAACTAGGCATACTCATGCCTAGGTGAGATGAAAGGATCCACTTATTGGCATATGGCATGATCCTGATCAGTTATTTAATATGGGGAAGAAGGCATGTTTGTGTGTTTTCCACAGAATGCTGCAGAAGCATTCTAGCTGCTAGAGTGATGAATGTGACATGCTGAAAATAATGCTGACCTGTGAACTTGCTCAGTGCCCTGACAATGGTGACTTTACTTGCCTATGTCCCAGATTAAATACACTGCCTTGTGGTAAGCTTTAGATGTTATGGGACAGAGAACAGTGGAGACTGTTAAAACTGACTCAAAAAAATTAAAAGAAGAGTTATAATGACTCTTCTCCTTCCTTTAATGTGATCAGTTTACTCAATCATGAAGTGGTCTAGTAATTAAGTCCAATATTGGGGATTCCAATTATGAAGATGGCTAATAATTTTTATCAGTCAACTGAGTTAATTTCAAATATAGTCTCCATTCTTTCTGAGAACAGGTCTCTGTTGATTCTCAAAGCCACTTCCCCCTACACTGGGAAGCTAAGCTTTGTGTTTTAAGTGCTGCTAATTTACAACTGAATACCTTGGACCTTCCAGAGACAAGCTAATTTGCAACTGAACATTGTTTCTTTCTTAACTCTTTATCATATATTTTTAGCAGGTTGTCTCCATCCAGGCCCAAATGAATTGGAAACAGGCCTGTCTGTTAAAAGACACTTGTGTGGCATTTGGCGACTAATTGACTCTGGCATCAAAGCCTATACAAGTGGATCTCCTTCATGGAGCCACATAGAACTCAGATCTATGTGTGTCTGCTTACGAGCTGACATGGGCATCAGGAGAGTTGGAGAGGAAAGCATTGCATGGGGAGGATTTAATTGTCCATTTCTGAGTCCCTGGGGAGCATGCCTGATTTGCATAGGGGTTGGTGTCCGTCTTCAGACCACCTTACACTCTGTGGTGATGTCCCACTAATTTAAGGCTCTGCCCTTACCCTCCAAAAGACACCAAGAGTCATCTAAAATGTGGAAACAATTATTTGTTCTCCACGAGGGGAATTATGCCTCTGTTCCCACTCCCTGGGTAAAGGTCCACCATCATGGATGGATTACTATCCACTTGTTTAAACTAATACAGAAGGGGGAGATGTAGAGAGTCATATTGAAGTGCTTTATCACATGGCAGCTATGATTCAGCTCCTGACACCAGTGAGCTACACCTTCCCCCCCCATCTTGGCGGAGCTGGCAGAGCTCCAGGAACAAGCCTTTTGTCACACTTCAGCCTCCCACAAAGCAACAGACCCTATGAGGTAAACTTCCTCGAGTAACAGTGGAGCCGAGGCCCTGATGCCCTGCTGAGAAGACTCTGCAACCCTGGGAGGAATGGTCACACCCACAGTGCTTATATTGCCATGCTTATCCCCCAAGTAAAGAGAGATTTTGTACTGCCATGCACTAATGTCTCTGTGTGTTCTCTTTCTCTGGACCCCCATCGTTTCATTTCCCAGCTCTTCGTCCTCGGAAAACCCGCTCATGTGCAATTCCCAGGAAGCTTTATATATATGAATACAAGTGCTATTTATGCAACTGTTTCTAGGAAAAATTATTTTATAACAGACTTTTTGGTATTGTCACTTATAATTTTCTGCACCCTCTTTTGTAATATTCTCTGAATCGTAGATAGAGAAGTAGAATAATAAACAATAATAATGAGGAAGAGAAGACTATCAACATGAGAGGGGGGCCATAGAAGAGTTTCATGACAAGAAAGGTATGAATGAATGTGGTACAAGATACATCATTTCTCCTCTGGAAAACTTGATATTGGTTTGTGTGGCCTCACCATGAAGTAGAGCAAAAAGCAATGAACCATGCCTCCTAAGCCACTTCTAGAACAAGATTATGTATATATTTCTATAAAATGTGTACTTTTCAGAAAAGTATGTATGTTTATAACAGCATACACAGCCAACAATATACCAAATGAATAAAAATATATGTACATATAAATGTGCATTCACAATGATTAGGAAATGCAATCAGCCTAGATATCCATTAAATGAAACATGACTAATGAAAAAATGATACACATCCAAGTGGAATTTTATTCATCTATAAAGAAAACTGAAATGAGGAAATTTGCAAGAAAATGTCTGGAACTCAGAAAGTGAATACTGAGTGACAAAGATCAATGTCTAATTTTAAGTAGATCCTAACCTTAAATGGTTAAATTTCAATGATTTATCTGGAGTTTCTAAAGATCGAAAGTTAGAAAGGTATGATGAGAGAGGAATTGACAATAGACCTTAAAGAGAGGAGGAAATAGTGGTTTAGGGATCAAATGAGTTTTAAAGTACTGCCATTTTGTTTACAGACTCTATTTTGATGATAAGTTGAAACTAAATTCAAGTTCCTAGGCTCTAGGGGAGCTGGGAACTTTTTAAAATGGCTGCCAACTTAACCTTTATTCTTTTTATGATCGCCAAAACACAATGACCGTTCCTAACCACAAAAGAATAAATGATTCTGAACGATGAAAAATTGCAGCATAATCTTGGCACAGATGCTTGTGGGGTTTTTATTTTACTGTTTAAATAATTGCTAAGATGAATGTTTAGGAATACAGTCAGCTCCTGAGTCTATGCTCCTTTCACTGACAGGTCATTTTGCTGCCTAATTCAAATAAATATCATGTTTTGTGTGGACTCTTCTTCTGTGTTGGTTGCTTTGTATTTTCAGATGCTACCTGTAGAATGTGTATGTGTGTGTGCTGAAAAAGTAAACTGAGAATACTAGTGGCTGAAAAGTTTACACAAGGCAGGGAGTAGGATAGGAAAGGGCATTGAACAATAAATGAAAGTAGGAGTATATACAAAGAACAGTAAAGAAACACAGTATTTTTTAATTCTATGGTGAATAATGATCCTCTAGAAGTGACAGGTTCCTTGAGTCAAGTACAGGAATCCTTATAAGAGAGGACCCAAAGCAAAGCCACAAAACATTACAGGTTATTGTCAGGTTTTAGTTTTGTTTTATTTTGTTTTTTTATTGACCACCAGAAGGAGGTCACAAATCCTTATTGCTAAAGACACCATGCATTTTAGTGGAAGAATATAGAGAGGTAATAATATTCGAATTACACTGAAAGTCTATTACTGGGATGCTAAATTTCAGAGGTCTAGAAAATGTCCTTCAAACTCCCAGTGGATTAAGAAAATTATCATTCATTTTGCTCAGCTGTGGGCTTCATTTCTGACAATAATGTTCACCTGTTTAGCAGGATGCTAACTGCAGCAGTGATCCGTGTTATAGGGTTAACCTAAAAGATTCTGGTTAGACACACTGAGAAAAGTATGTCAGGAAAGAAACACTTTATGGATTAATGCATTTACTGAAAGTTAGAGTCAATGGATGTAGTACATGCAAATGGAAAACAAACTGAAATAAGATAATAGATATATTATTTAATTTAAATCAAAACTTAAAATGTGGCAAATGATCAATTATTTAGTAAGTGAGACAACTTAACAAAGGAATATGTCTGTTTTCTGTCTGCTTTACTCGATGAAGTTGAGTGATGAAGGAATATAAGACCTGCAGGACTGAGTGGATTTACACTCAGCTTTACTGACATCATCGCTGGTTGACACGAGGGCACCTGTTCAGTATTCTCCTGAGGCAGATGCAATATTATTGTTATTGTAGTCAATCAGGCTAAAAAGGAATGATACGTGAGCTGTAGCCAAGATGCCCATGACCTCAGCTTCAGCCCATATTCTTCAGTTCCTCACCACCCTTTCTCACACAGATAAGTGACTTATTTGACAGCTGGGATACCCCAAGCAAGAACATTTTTGTTAGGGTCTGAATCACTGTGGGAGGAACATTTGTAGCTTGTAAGCAGTAATAAACTCCCAAATCCTCAGGCTCCACTTAATCAAATGGTGCTGTTCTAACTGGATGTCTGCACGTAGAAGAATGCAAATAGATCCATATTCATCACCCTGCACAAAACCCGAACCCAAGTGGATCAAGAACCTCAACATAAAAACAGATACACTAAAACTCATAGAAGAGAAAGTAGGAAATATCCTTGAGCAAATATGCACAGGAGGCTACTTCCTGAACAGAACAAAAATGGCTCAGTCTCAAAGATCAAGATTTGATAAATGAGACCTAATGAAACTAAAAATCTTACGTAAGGCAAAGGATACTGTCAATAGAACAAAATGACAACCTACAGACTGGGAAAGAACTTTCACCAACCTTATATCTGACAGAGGCCAATATTCAGCATTCCTAAAGAACAGCAATAACCCAAATCATCCAATTAAACATTGATGAAAGGAGCCTGATATAGCTGTCTCCTGGGAGGCTCTGCCAGAGCCTGACAAATACAGAGGCAGATGCTCAAAGCCAACCATTGGACTGAACACAGGGAACCCAATGGAGGAGTTAGAAAAAGGAATAATTGAGCTGAAGGAATTTTCAGCCCCATAAGAAGAACAACAATATCAATCAACTAGGCCACCCAGAGCTCCCAGTGACTAAATCACCCACCAAAGAGTACACATGGAGGGACCCATGTCTCCAGCTACATATGTAGCAGAGGATGGCCTTCTCTGTCATCAATGGGAGGAGAGGCACTTGGTCCTGTGAAGGCTCTATGCCCCAGTGTAGGGGAATGCCAGGACAGGGAGGAAGGAGGGAGTGGGTGAGGAAACACACTCATAGAAGCAGGGAGAGGGGGATGGGCTAGGGGGATTACAGGGGGGTTAAATGGGAAAGGGGATAACATTTAAAATGTTAATAAAGAAAATATCCAATTTAAAAAGGGGGGACAAAGAAAAAATGGGGCACAGATCTAAATAGAGAATTTTCTACAGAGGAATCTCCAATGGCTGAGAGCACTTAAATGTTCAAAGTCCTTAGTCATCTAAGAAATGCAAATCAGAACAACTCTAAGATTCAATCTTGCACCCATAAGAATGGCTAAGATCAGAAACTCAAGAGAGAGCACATGCTGGTGAGGAAGATGTGGAGCAAAGGGAATACTTCCTCATTTCTAATGGGAGTGCAAACTTCTATAGTCACTTTAGGAAATCAATTTAGAACATTCTCAGAAAATTAAGAAGAGTTCTACCTCAAGACCCAGCTATACCACTCCTGGGCAAATATCCAAAAGATGTTCCACTATCCCACAAAGTCACTTGCTCAACCATGTTCATAGAAGCTAAATTTGTAATAGCCAAAAATGGAAACAGCCTAGATATCCTTCAACTGAAGAAAATATGGGACCTCTACACAATGCAATACTTTTCAGCTTATAAAACCAAAGACACCATGACTTTTGCAGACAATTGGATTGATCTTCAGAATATCATCATGAGTGAGTTAGCCCAGTCCCCAAAGGACATACAATGTGTGTATTTACTTATAAGTTATTATCAGCCATAAAAATACAGGATACACATGGTATAATCCACAGACCCAAAGAAGCTAAACAAGAAGGAAGGCACAAGCAAGGATACATGAATCTCACTTAGAAGTGGGGAATAAAATAGTCATAAGAGCAAAGAGGGTAATAACTGTGAGGGAGAGACAATGGTGAAGGGAATGGGATGGTTGGAGATCAGATGTGGGGAGGGACAGGAGGGATGGCCAGATGGCCATAAGAATGAAATGAAATCTGTAACTGACAGTGGTGGGGATGAAGGAGGAAACTTCAGGACAAGACAGAGACCAAGGATAAGGGAAGCACCCGAGAATTACTGGGGATGTCCTTAGCTGTGACTCACAGAATTGGTAATATGGAACCTGAAGAGGTCACCTTCTGTAATCATGTAGGAACCACAGTGGAAAGATAGGGACACAAACCTACTCAAAAAACTTTCAACCCAAAATTTATGTTATATGCAAAAATATAGGGTTGGGATATGGAGGAAATCAGGCCCCTCTTCCCATGGGAAAGCACCAATTCCTGACACTACTAATGATACTCTGTTATGCCTGCAGACAGGAGTCTATCATGTCTGTCCTCTGAGAGGGTCCACTCAGCAGCTGACTCAGACAGATGCAGACACCCACAGCCAAAGAATGGATGGAACTTGTGGACCTTTCTGGATAAACAGGAGGACCAGCTGAGGATTCAAAGGGGATAGGAACTTCATAGGAAGACCAACAGAGTCAACTAATCTGGACCCTTTGAGCATTCAGAGACAGAACCACCAACCAAAGTACATACATGGACCAGGTCTAGGCTCCAGGCACATATGTAGCAGATGTACATCTTGATCTTCATGGGGTTCCTGAATAACCAGAAGAGGGGTTTTCCCAAAAGCTATTGCCTGTATGTGGAATATGTTCTATCTGTGCTGCCTTGTCTGGGAGAGAATACTGTGGGAGAGGATGCACCTAGCCTTACAGAGACTTAAGTGCCAAGGTGGGAGAATTCCCGGGTGGGGGACACAATGAGCTCAGAGAAGAAGGGAATCGGGGATAGGAGGAAGATTGTGAGAGAGACAGACTAGGAGGGGACAGTGAGGGAATGGAATTTAAAGTGAGTTAAACAATAATAATAATAATAAAGATAAGGAAAGAGTTTTGGTGTGTGACAGGAAAGAGGACAATTGGTAATCATTTTTTTAAGAAAAAAACATTATTTAGATTTTGAAAATAAAAATTAAATAAAATTGAAGTTAATGAGCAGTCTAGACAGTATGTGAGTTCCTGTTAAATGAAAGAAGCAAAAAGGTGAACATACAGGAAATGTACCTTGTGAAGTACTATCTCAACATTCATTCCCTGGAAGTACAGAGTATCTCAGATAAGTTCAATACAAAACACCTGTCCAAAAGATCAAATACCAAAAAGAAAAAATAAAATTTTATCAATATAAAAAAAATAAAATCACAAATGAATAGGAACAGAGGAAATAAAATATTCAAAACAAGAAGATACTAGCATACATACATTCCTATCCATTTATAACTGTGCATATAATTGAAATTAAACATGGAATCAATAGAGTTAGATTAGCTGGATGTGAGTCACTGTTAAATGAAAGAAGCAAAAATGTGAAAATACAGGAAACATACCTTGTGAAGTACTATGTCAACATTCATTCCCTGGAAGTACTGAGTATACAAAGGACTATTTGTATGTTAAAAAAGAAACAATATATCAGTAAAAGCATGTTATTAAAGTTACAGAGTCACTGGATAAAATTTACACAAATAAAAAGCAAAGGGAAGTAGGAGATTATATATATTTACATATATGTATATATATACATACATATATATATATATACATATGTATGTATATATATACATATATATGTATACACACACACACACACACATACATTTGGTGTATGTGCTTGGTTGAGGAGCCAATGGGGCGAAGCTATCATCTGTGGGATTATGACTGAACACCTCTAAATCAAAATCCTGCCCAGGCAGAATGATATGCAGCGCTGAAGGAGCCTCGGTTGACCCCGGATTGCAGGGTCCCTGTCCATCCCTGTATGGCGGGTCCCTGTGTCGACCCCCCTGTGTGGCCGCTGGTGACCCCCGCCGAGAGACCGGTCGGGTTTGGAGAGCCATTCATCCCAGGAAGTGGGGTGCGGCAGGAAAGGGGGCCGCCCTCTCGAACGTCATGCTGACCTCATGTTCCTGTGGAACCTGGCACTGAACCATTTTGTAGAAGACCTGCTTCTGGGTCAGGGCTCCCAGGCTGCGATCTATTGAAAGTCAGCCCTCAGCACAAGGGTTGTCTCTGCTGGCTTCCCAACACCCGCTGGCCTGCTCACTCGCTTGCAAGTGCCCAGGGTGGCAGCGGCGGTTCTGCATTCTAGAGCCGCCACTGCTGCCTGCGACTTCTTCCCTAGTACCCGACCGACCAGGAGGAGCGGGATCTTCCTCTTCAGTCTCCCGACGATGGCTTGCCTTCTTCCCTCGTCTCCCGTTCTCGCCCTCCGCCCCCTCCGGCCTTGGCCAAGACGGGTTGGAGGAACGGGGGGCGGGGGTGGTGGAGGCGGGTTGGGGTGCGGGGGAACAGAGAGGGGGAAGAGGCCTCCGAAGGATCTCTTCCCTCCTGCACTGGACCCAGAGCCGCGCGCCCTGGTGCTTGCTGGCTTGCTACTCTCTCTTCCCTGGCGGAGGGTTTGTCCCATCCTCCTCATCTGTGCCCGGGGGTCTTGGGGGCAGGAGAGGGCGAGGGACGTGCGGACCCCTGGCGGCAAGGGGTGGTCTCTCCGGTTGACCCTCCTGTTTCCCCAGTTGGTGCACCTAGGCGCCAAGGGCATGTCTGGTGAAGGGTATTGGGGGGTAAGGTCTATGAGGGTCCAGCGCATTCTCCCCCCCACCCCCAACGCACCGGGGTAGACCAGTACTCCCAATCGCACTTGGTCTTCCCCCTCCCCCACCCCATTTCTCAGAAGTTGGCCAGATGTCCTAATTCCTCAGGCATGCACTTCACCACCACCCCCACCCTTGGCACTCTACCTGATGTCAGCTCTGGACTCTTTCTTTTCTTATTCTTCTTCTTCTTCTTTTTTTTTTTTTTAGAAACTATATTTTCCACACTGTATTCTGATCATAGTTCCCCAACCCAAAACTCTTCCTAGATCCATGCTCCCCATCCACACAATTCTACCCTGGGCCTGCCCTTAGGTTTGTCCTTGTCAATTGGAGATGCCTTCACTGATACTGAAACTTCCTTAATATACCAAAATCAAATAAAAACTACATAAAGAGAAGAGATTTTAGCAAATTACAATTGCTTCGTGTATACGGAAAGCATTTTTTCTTTTATTTCTTTCCTTTCTTTCTTTCTTTTTCTTCCTTTCTTCCTTTCTTCATTTTTTCTTTTTTAAAAAATTCAGCTGCTCCTGGTGGTATACACAACCTTAATCCCAGCACTACTCACTCAACAGAATTTTTCCATTTCACAAACCAGATAATCTATTACAATTAAGAATTTTTCCTTCTGATCAGTGTTGCTCTTGGGACAAGAGTCTTTCCTTCCCACCAACATCTGCAGCAGGGAAGCAGGCAGCTCCAAAGTTGTCTGTGCTTAGCCAACCAGGAGAGAGTGATCTAGCAGCAGAGATTTCACTTCTGAGTGCCAAGATGAGATCTCCACCTTCTCTCAGGAGGGGTACAGCTAGGAGGGAACAGGGCATAGGATCAGTGGAGCAGCTGGGACAGGAGTCTTCCCTTCTGGTCCCCATCTGCAGCAGGGAACCAGGTAGCTCCAAAGTCTTCTGTGCTTAGCCCTCCAGGAGAGAGAGATCTAGCAGCAGAGATTTCACTTCTGAGTGCGTAGGTGAGATCTCTTCTCTCAGGAGGGGTACAGCTAGGAGGACACAGGGCATAGGATCATTGGAGCAGCTGGGACAAGAGTCTTCCCTTCTGGCAGCTGTTTGCTTCAGGGAACCAGACAGCTCCACAGCCTTCTGTGCACAGAGCCTGCCAGAAGAGAGTTGGTCTCCCAGGAGTACAGACACAGGCTTACAGGCCCACAGGAGGGGCAAGCTCCAGCCAGAGACAAGAACAACTAACACCTGAGAGAACCAGATGGTGAAAGGCAAGCACAAGAAGCCTACCAACAGAAAACAAGGCTACTTGGCAACATCAGAGCCCAGTTCTCCAACCATAGCAAATCCTGGATACCCCAACACACCAGAAAAGCAAGAGTTGGATTTAAAATCTCATCTCACGATTCTGTTAGAGGACATCAAGGACATAAATAATTCCCTTAAGGGAATACAGGAGAACATGGGTCAAATAATAAAATCCCTTAAAAAGGAAACACAAAAATCCCTGAAAGAAATACAGGAGAGCATGGGTAAACAGGTAGAGGCCCTTAAAGAGGAAACACAAAAATTCCTTAAAGAATTACAGGAGCACACAAACAAGTGAAGGAACTGAACAAAAACATCCAGGATCTAAAAATGAAAGTAGAAACAATAAAGAAATCACAAAGTGAGACATCTCTGGAAATAAAAAATCTTGGAAAGAATTCAGGAGTCATAGATGCAAGTATCAACAACAGAATAAAAGAGAGAGAAGAAAGAATCTCAGGGGTTGAAGATACCATAGAAAACATTGACTCAACAGTTAAAGAAAATGCAACATGCAAAACGCTCCTGAGCTAAAACATCCAGGAAATCCAGGACACAATGAGAAGACCAAATCTAAGGATTATAGGTATAGAAGAGAGTGAAGATTTCCAACTTAAAGAACCAGTAAATTTCTTCAACAAAATTATAGAAGAAAACTTCCCTAACCTAAAGAAAGAGATGTCCATGAACATACAAGAAGCCTACAGAACTCTAAACAGACTGGACTAGACCAGAAAGTTCTCCCGGCACATAATCAAAACATTAAATGTACTAAACAAAGAAAGAATATTAAAAGCAGTAAGGGAAAAAGGCCAAATAACCTATAAAGGCAGGCCTAACAGAATTATACCAGACTTCTCACCTGAGGCGATGAAAGCTAGAAGATCCTGGGCAGATCTCATACAGACCCTAAGGGAACACAAATGCCAGCCCAAACTATAATACCCAGGAAACTCTGTCACCATAGATGGACATAACAAGATATTCAATGATAAAATCAAATTTACACAATATCTTTCCACAAATCCAGTCATACAAAGGATAATAGATGGAAAACACCAACATGAGGAGGGAAACTACACCCTAGGAAAAGCAAGAAAGTAATTTTTTCCAACAAACCCAAAAGAAAGTAACCACACAAACATAAAAAGAACATCAAAAATAACAGGAAGCAACAATCACTATTCCTTAATATCTTATAACATCAATGGCCTCAATTCCCCAACCAAAACCATAGTCTAACAGAAATATTTTTCATGTGAATCTTTAATTTTATCAAAAAATATCTGATTCCTCTTTCAATTTAGTAATTTTTTTTATGTCTACCATTTTAACTATAGTATTTTCCATGATAATCTTTAATTTTAACATTTTTTCTATATATTTCTTGAATTTTATCAGAAATGATTTCCATGTAAATCTTCAATTTTGTTAGAAAATACTTATAATTCCACTTGCAATCAGTTTAGGAAAACTTTTATGCCTACCATTTTATTGGTATAATTGTTCAAGATAATCTTCAATTTTAAAGTTTTTCTATATTTTTCATCAATTTTATCAGAAATATTTTCCATTTAAATCTTCAATGTTATCAGACAATGTCTATAATTTTGCTTTCTATCAACTTAGGCACATTTTTATATCTTCCATTTTATCAGTATAATTTTCCATGAAATAGTCAGTTTGAACATGTTTTTCTACATATTTCTTGAATTTCATCAGAAATATTTTCCTTGTAGATCTTCAATTTTATCAGAAAATATTTATAATTCCACTTTCAAAAAACTTAGGAATATATTTATTCCTACCATGTTGTGTGTATAATTTTTCCATGAAATACTTAATCTTAATGCATTTTTTGTATATTTTTTCAATTTTATCAGAGATATTTTCCAGGTAAATCTTCAATTTTATCAGAAAATGGTCAATCAGGCTCGGAGACAGACAGGCATAATATCGCTTGGGTCTCGGGCTGCTTGTGTGTACCCTACTCCCAAGAGCTGGGCAGATATGCAGTAACCAGCTCGCCAGCATTGCTGTGGGACTTCTGCCTTGCAGAGGGACGCCCACTCCCCCCGCTCTGGGAGAGATCACACACCCCTGCACAGGGCAGGAGCCTACCAGACTCCCGTTGGCGACCTCTGCTCCAGGAATCCACTACACTGAGCCTTTGGATGTGCAGGGACTACCCAATAAACATTACTTGGGACAAGGCACATCAGGGCTCCAAAGTCACTCAGGAGCAGGGCAGGCCCCAGAAATCGGTGCAAGGGGAATCCTGGTAATCCAGGGGGGACAGAAATAGCTTTGCAGGCTCACAGGAGGTCCAACCAACAGCCAGTGACAGCAGGACCAACTAACACCAAAGGTAACCAGATGGTAAAAGGCAAATGTAGGAACGTTACTGACAGAAATCAAAGTAATATGGCACCCTCCGAACCCAACTCTCCAACAGCAGCAAGTCCTGGATACCCCACCACACCCGAAAGACAAGATCTGGATTTAAAATCACTTCTCATGATGCTATTAGAGGATCACAATCTAATAAAGAATTACAGGAGACCATGAATCAACGGTTAGAAGCCCTTACAAAGGAAACACAAAAATCGCTTAGAGAAATGCAGGAGAACATGGATCAACAGATGGAGGCCCACAAGGAGACAACACAAAAATCACTTAAAGAAATGAATCAACGGGTAGATGCACTTTCAAAGGAATCACAAAAATTGCATAAAGAAATGCAGAAGAATATGGATCAACAGACAGATGCCCATAGGGAGGCAACACAAAAATTGCTTAAAGAAATGAAACAACGGATAGATGCCCTTACAAAGGAAACATGAGAACTGCTTAAAAAAATGCAGGAGACAATGGATCAACAGATGGAATCCCATGAGGAGGAAACACAAAAGTCGCTTAGAGAAATGCAGGAGAACTTGGGTCAACAGGCAGAAATCCTGAAAGAGGTAATGCAAAAATACCTTAAAGAAATACAGGAAAATACAAATAAACAAGTGAAGGCTCTCAGCAAATCCATCCAGGATCTAAAAAGGGAAGTAGAAACAACTAAGAAATCACAAAGGGAGACAACTTTGGAGATAGAAAACCTTGGGAAGAAATCAGGAGTCATAGATGCAAACATCAACAGTAGAATACAAGAGATGGAAGAAAGAATCTCAGGTGCTGAAGATACCATAGAAAGCATTGACAACAGTCAATGAAAATGCAAAATGCAAAAAACGTGTAACCCAAAACATCCAGGAAATCCAGGACACAATGAGAAGACCAAACCTGAGGATTATAGGTATAGATGAGAGTGAAGATTTGCAACTTAAAGGGCCAGTAAATATCCTAAACAAAATTATGGAGGAAAATTTCCCTAACCTAAAGAGAGAGATGCAGATGAATATACAAGAAGCCTACAGAACTCCAAACAGACTGGACCAGAACAGAAATACCTCCCATCACATAATAATCAAAACACCAAATGTACTAAACAAAGAAAGAATATTAAAAGCAGTAAGAGAAAAGGGCCAAGTAACATAAAAAGGAAGACCTATCCGAATCACATCAGACTTCTCACCAGAGACTATGAAAGCCAGAAGATCCTGGGCAGAAATCATGCAGACACTAAGAGAGCACAAATGCCAGCCTAGACTACTCTACCCAGCATCGATCTAAATGGAGAGAAATTTGAAGCAATCCCACTAAAATCAGGGATTAGACAAGACTGCCCTCTCTCTCCATATTTTTTTAAAATAGTACTTGAAGTTCTAGCTAGAGCAATTAGACAACAAAAAGAGGTCAAAGGGATACAAATTGGAAAGGAAGAAGTCAAACTATCACTATTTGCAGACGATATGATAGTATACTTAAGCAACCCAAAGAACTCCACCAGAGAACTCCTACAGCTGATAAACAACTTCAGCAAAGTGGCCGGATATAAAATCAACTCAAGCAATTCAGTAGCCTTCCTATACTCAAAGGATAAGCAGGCTGAGAAAGAAGTAAGAGAAATGATATCCTTCACGATAGCCACAAACCATATAAAGTATCTTGGCGTGACTCTAACCAAACAAGTGAAAGATCTGTATGACAAGAACTTCAAGTCTCTGAAGAAAGAAACTGAAGAAGACCTCAGAAGATGGAAAAATCTGCCATGCTCATGGATTGGTAGGATTAATATAGTAAAAATGACCATCTTGCCAAAAGCAATATACAGATTCAATGCAATCCCCATCAAAATCCCAACTCAATTCTTCATAGAGTTGGAAAGAGCAATTCAAAAATTCTTCTGGAATAACAGAAAACCCAGGATAGCTAAAACTATTCTCAAGAGTAAAAGAACCTCTGGGGAATCAGTATCCCGGACCTCAAGCTGTACTACAGAGCAATAGTGTTAAAAAACCGCATGGTATTGGTACAGTGACAGGCATGTAGATCAATGGAACAGAATTGCAGACTCAGAAATGAATCCACACTTCTATGGCCAATTGAATTTTGACAAAGGAGCTAAAACCATCCAGTGGAAAAAAGATAGCCTTTTCAACAAATGGTGCTGACTCAACTGGAGGTCAACATGCAGAAGAATGCAATTGACCCATTCTTATCTCCTTGCACTAAGCTCAATTCCAAGTGCATCAAGGACCTCCACATAAAACCAGACGCACTGAAACTAATAGAAAGGAAACTAGGGAAGAACCTTGAACATATGGGCACAGGGGAGAATTTCCTGAATAGAACTCCAATAGCTTATGCTCTAAGATCAAGAATTGACAAATGGGACCTCATGAAATTGCAAAGTTTTTGCAAGGCAAAAGACACTGTCAAAAAGACAAAGCAGCAACCAACTAACTAGGAAATGATCTTTACCAACCCTACATCCGACAGAGGGCTAATATCCAATATATACAAAGAACTCAAGAAGTTAAACTCCAGAGAGCCAAATAACCCTATTAAAAAATGGGGTACAGAGCTACACAAAGAGTTCTCACCTGAAGAATATCTAATGGCTGAGAAGCACCTAAAGAGATGTTCATCATCCTTAGTCATTAGGGAAATGCAAATCAAAACAACCCTGAGATTCCATCTCATACCAGTCAGAATGGGTAAGATCAAAAACACAAGAGACAGCAATTGTTGGCGACGATGTGGAGAAAGAGGAACACTCCTCCACTGCTGGTGGGATTGCAAGCTGGTACAACCACTCTGGAAAGCAGTCTGGCGGTTCCTCCGAAAACTGGGCATGACACTCCCGGAAGATCTGGCTACACCACTCCTGGGCATATACCCAGAGGCTTTACCTGCATGCAATAAGGACACATGCTCCACTATGTTCATAGCAGCCTTATTTATAATAACCAGAAGCTGGAAAGAATCCAGATGTCCCTCAACAGAGGAATGGATTCAAAAGATGTGGTATATTTACACAATGGAATACTACTCTGCAATTAAAAACAATGAATTCACGAAATTCCTAGGCAAGTGGTCAGAACTTGAAAATATCATCCTTAGTGAAGTAACCCAATCACAAAAGAACACACATGGTATGCAGTCACTGATAAGGGAATATTAACCCAGAATCTCAGAATACCCTAGACACAATTCGCATATCAATAGATTTCCAAGAAGGTGGAAGGAGAGTCTTCCTGATCCTGGAAAGATTGGATGTAGGGGAATGCCAGGACAGAGAAGCTAGAGGGGGTTGAATGGGGAAAAGAGTGAGGGAAGGGGGCTTATGGGACTTTCGGGGAGGGAGGAAACGGGAAAGGGGAAATGATTTTGAATGTAAATAAAAAAACTTAGAAAATAAAATTTAAAAAAAGAGAAAATGCTTATAATTTCACTTTCATCCAACTTAGAAATATTTTTATGCCTACTATTTTATCTGCACCATTTTCCATGATAATCTTCAGTTTCAATGCTTTTCCATATATTTTTTCAATTTTATCAGAAATATTTTCCATGTAAATCTTCAATTTTATCAGAAAATGGTTATAATTACACTTTCAATCCACTTAGGATTATTTTTATGCCTACTAATTTATCTGTATAAATTTCTTCAATTTTGTCAGATATAGTTTCCATGTAAATCTTCAATTTTATCAGAAAATGTTTTTAATTCTACTTTCAATCAATTTGGGCATATTTTTATGCCTACCATCTTATCTGTATATTTTTCATGAATTAGTCCGTTTTAATGTGTTTTTCTATGTATTTCTCTAGTTTTATCAGAAATGTTTTCCTTGTAGATCTTCAGTTTTATCAGAAAGTGTTTATAATTCCACTTTCAATCAAGTTAGGAATATTTTTATGCCTACCATTTTATCTGTATAATTTTCCATGAAATAGTCAATCTTAATGTATTTTTCTATATATTTCTTCAATTTTATCAGAGATATTTTCCATGTATATCTACAAAATGGAATACTACTCTGCAACTAAAAACAATGAATTTATGAAATTATTAGGCAAATGGAGGACAGGGGAAGGGAAGAGGGCTTATGAGACTTTTGGAGAGGGGAGAACTTGGAAAGGGGAAATCATTTGGAATGTAAATAAAGAATACAAAAAATAAAAAAATAGTATAATCTTAAAAAAATCTTTCTTTCATCTTTCCTTCCTTCCTTCCTTTCTCTCTCTCTTTCTCTCTTTCTTTCTCTCTTTCTTTCTTTCTTTCTTCATTTTTTTTTCCTTTTTAAAAAATTCTACTGCTACTGGTGGTATACACGACCTTAATCCCAGCACCACTCACTCAACAGAATTTTTCCCTTTCACAAACCAGATAATCTATTATGATTGAGAATTCTTCTTTCCTTCCTTCCTTCCTTCCTTCCTTCCTTCCTTCCTTCCTTCCTTCCTTCTTCCCTCCCTTTCTCTTCCTTCCTTTCTTCCTTCTTTCCTTCCTTCCTTTCTTTCTTTCTTTCTCTTCATTTCTTTCTTCCTTTCTTTCTTCATCCTGGAATCAATCTAAAAATAGAGTATTTTGTGAGGTGAGCTTAAGTGACCTCTACCGCACACAAGAGAGGTGTAGGAAGGACACCACCACCACCACCCCAACCACATAGTTGCTTAAACAATAAAAACGGGCATCGATTACTACTCTACCTTATGATCTCTATGTGGTCGCTTTTGTTTTCTTTGTTTCTGTTTTATTTTTCTTTTTGTTTTGTTTTCTTTTTTGTTTTTTTTTGTTTGGTTTTTTGTTTTGTTTTGTTTTGTTCTCCTGTCTGTAAATCCACACACATACTTTTCCCCAAATATTATATTTCCAAACAAATGCTTGTTGTGAGTCTCATTTCATTTCAAGGGTGCTCCCTAGATCAGAAGAGCTTCCTTACAATTCTCCACATGTAAATTAGATTTACATCCCTGCCATCTAGAGGATAACAAGTATGGGGGGAGGGTATGGAAAATAATTTAGAGGGTGGTGATGGTGGTATTTCTTTCCTGTGTGACCCTGACTCAGAATCTAAAGAAAAGAACATATTAAGAAGAAAATAAATTAAAGCAAACAAACTGGTTGCCTTGGAAGCCTGCCTGGTGCTGCTCCTGAGTCACTCTTAGACATGCCAGAAGAGGGCATTGGATTTTCCATGACAGATGATTCTGAGCCACCATGTAGTTGCTGGGAATTGAACACCGGACCTCTGGAAAAGCAGTCAGTGCTCTTAACCTCTGATTCATCTCTCCAGCCCCCTCACCCCTCCCCCCAAGTCAAATTTTTAAAAGACAAAAATGTGAGGATAATCAGAGGGCTCAGTAGAAATATATATATATATATATATATATATATATATATATATATATATATATATATATATGCCCTCCCCTTTGAGTGGGAGTTTTGGAACTCTGCTTCCCACCTGGGGAAGAGCTCTAGTCCTTTGTTCTCCAAAGCCCTCAGCCCCCTGGGAGACATTAGACACCAGCTGAGACTGGCCACCTGCAGAGTCAGTGACCTGCAGAGCAAGCAGAACCAGTTCTGCAGACCCCTTTCCAGCCTCTGGGGGGAAGGGTTCCACCCCCCTCCTCCGACAATGCATATTTGGATATCTCCTTTAAACTATGAGCCTCCAGCAGGAAATCTTATCTTGGTTCCATGTTTTTCTCATCACCCAGTTTCTGTCCCCATCTCTCCTTCCAGAGAACCTGGTAACACGTTCGAATATAACCACTGGTCGTTACATACACACACATACACACACACACACACACATATATATATGAATTTGATAGAATATATATGAATTTAAGTCAAAAGCATAAAATATGTCAAATGAAGTAATTACATAGTAAAGAAAACAGTTTAATGAATGAATATATCTTGGCTTCTGGTCTACTTTACTGGATAACAAGTGAAAAACCAGTCAAGGCCCATTGAATCAAAATGGGTGTTCACTCAGCATCTTTCTCATTCTTTTTTGGTTTCTGGGAGGACACCTGTTTACTACTCTCCTGAGGCATGTGCAAAATAGTTGTTATTGTGGCAATGAAGCAAAAAATGAATGACCAGTGAACTGTAGCCAGACTGTACATGCCTTCAGTTGGAACCAATAATGTGGAGTTCCTCAGCACCACTCTCTCACACATAAATAACATATTTGGCAGCTAGGACACCCAAAGCAAGAACATTTTTGCTCGGGTCTGCATCACTGTGGGAGGAGCATGTGTACGTTGTAAGCAGTAATAAACTCCCAAATCCTCAAGCTCCACTCTGCTGATCTTGAGTGTGAAATCTGTGCCTGACCCACTACCCCTGAACCTGTCTGAGACCCCAGAAAATCTGCTGGAAACCTTGTAGATCAGGAGCTGTGGACACTGGCCTGGCTTCTGCAGGTACCATTCTAAATAGGTGTTTCCATTACTATGTACAAGGCTCTGACTAGACCTGCAAGACATAGAGGCTTGATCTCCAAGGCTGACAGGCAGAGAGAGTGGAGTTTGTGTCATCACAACATCACCTCTGGAAGCTGAAATAATGAGAGAGAAATACAGAGTTACATGCAAACTTCATGAATAAACTTGCAATTTTTTTATTGCAACTCTGATGTTCTTTTTACATACATTTTTTTATATCTAAAATTCCATTCTTAATAAAAAAGTGAAGTGCAAGCCTCAAGGTGCTTCTAGGCATAACTTAGACCATCCAATCCATCCATGTCATAATCTTTATTGTATCACATATTCCCTTCTGGACCTCCCAAATACACACCCCAGAGGCCCCATGCTGGAGGATAAGACCATCTAAACACTTGGCAGAATATATGTAATGAGGAATGGGATTCAGGGATCATACCCCCTCCCCATTCTCCTTTCTCACATCCCTCTGTCCTCACCAGGAATCCAGAACAACAGCACCAACAGCCTAATAGGAAACTTCATTTTGAGGAGGTGGGGTGAGGAGACAGATCAGTCACTGCAACTTGACAACTGAGCTTTTATCTCAGACTTGAAAGGGTGGACCTTCCCTGAAAAGCAATATGCAAAAGTCCCTGTTAGTGTTGCAGTATAGAAGGAAGAGTTGTACAGGCTTCTTATGGTTGTAAAAATGACATAAAATCTCTTCTATGTTGTAGAGGGTATGAGTGCTGACAGAAAAGAACTAGAGAAATCAGGAATGTTACTCACACAGGGCTGTCTCCTCAATGTATGTAACAACAATCATCAGAGTTGCAATAAAAAAATTGTAAGGTTATTCATGAAGTTTGTGTGTAACTCTGTACTTCTCTCTCATTATTTCAGCTTCCAGAAGAAGCTCAATAGAAGAAATGTGTATCTACTTTTCACGCAGAAGTCTGGGAGTGGATGTTCTTAATAACTAGGTGACTTTTGCTATCAATAGGTTAAGGGCTCACTCAGATTTCCCAGACCATTACCCTAGATTCTCCCTCTGTAAACCTTTACTTATATGTTCCTTTCTCAGTCAATTGAACCTATCCTTAGGGGAGATGTCACATGTACTTTGCCAAAGAGTTAAAACATACTAATGCTTTAGACTTTATTGTGCATATCGAATAGAGATAATTATTACCATGTATTTTTTTTACCATAGTTGTACTGTATTCATATATGTCTAAAATAAACTGCTTCCTTGTCACTTAGCCACTTGACCAGGTGCCAGACTTTATACATTTGAAACAAAACTAGAAAACTTCTACATTCTTTTTCATTGTTATCATTATGAAAAGCCCACCAACTACTCCTCATAGGATTCTTCCTCCTCAATCTCCAAGAGGAAGTCCCTATCCCACCACCTCCACCCCATGAGACTTCCTCAACCCCTGAGCCTCAAGTCTCTAGGGTTAGGTGCTTCTTCTCTCACTGTGGACAGACGAGATCATACTCTGCTGTTTGTGTTGGGGGCATCATATAAACAAGTATATTCTGCCTGGCTGTTGTCTAAGAGATCTCTGGCATTCAGGTTAGTGGAGATGCTTGTCTTCTTATAGGATTGCTCTCCTCCTCAGCTTCTTCCAGACTTTCCCTAATTCAACCACAAGGGTCCCCAATTCTTTTCCATTGGTTGGATATAAGTATCTACATCTGACTATTTCACTTGCTTGTCTTCAGACACTCCAGAAGAGGGCATCAGATCTTAATACACATCTTTGTGAGCCACCATGTGGTTGCTGGAATTTGAACTCAGGACCTTCAGAAGAGAGTCGGTGCTCTTAACCACTAAGTCATCTCTGGGATTGATAGATGTCCTATCTTTCTACTGGAGGTGGACTCTACAAGTTCCCTCTCCACACTATTAGGCATTTCATCTAAGGTCCCTCCTTTGGAGTCCTTAGCATCTCTCACCTCCCAGGTCTCTGGTACATTCCAGAGGAACCCCCAACTCCTACCTCCCAAGGTTGCCTGTTTCCATTCTTCCTGCTGGCCCTCAGGGCTTCACTCCTATATCCCCCCCCACCAATAATTGGTCATATTCCTCTTTTCCCCTCCCTGTCCCCTCTCCAACCCAGGTCCCTCCCTTCCTCTGTCCTCCCCCAATTGCTATCTTCTACCTCCCAAGTGGGATTGGGGCATCATCATTTGGATCCTTCAGCTCTTTAACCTTCTGAAGATCTGTGGACTGTATCTTGGGCATTGTGTACTTTTTTGGCTAATATCCATTTATTAGTGAATATATACCATGCATGTCTTTTGAGTCTGAGTTACGTCACTCAGGATATTTTATAGTTCCATTGTGTAAATGAATCAAATTTTCTGTATCATTCTTTCATTGCATGTCATCTGGGTTGTTTCCAGCTTCCATGAGAAAACCGTGAACATAGTGGCACATGTGCTCCTGTGGCATGGTGGGGCATCTTTTGGATATATGACCAAGAGTGGTATACCTGGGTCTTCAGGTAGATCTACTTCTAATTTGCTGAGGAACCTCCAAATTGATTTCCAGAGTGGTTGCACCAGTTTACAATCCCACAAACAATGGGAAAATGATTCTCTTTCTCCACATTCTCACCCAACAAGTTTGTAACCTTAGTTTTTTACCTTAGCCAACCTGATTGGTGTAAGGTGTAACTTCAGGGTCCTTTCGAGTTGCAATTCCTTGATCATTAAGGACTATGAGCATTTATTTCATTAAGTGCTTCTCAGCCATTCGAGATTCCTCTGTTGTGAATTCTCTGTTTAGTTCTGAACCCCATTTTTTAATTAAGATGTTTGGATTTTTGGTGGTTAGCTTCTTGAGTTCTGGGACACAGTGAAAGCTGTGGTAAGAGGAAAACTCATAACACTAAGTGCCCTGATAAAGAAATTGGAGATATCCTACACTAGCAACTTAAAAGCACACATGAGAGCTCTAGAACAAAAAGAAGCAAGCACACCAAAGAAGACTAGAGCTTAGGAAATAAAATTTTGTCTGAAATAAAGCATATAGAAACAACGAGAATCAACAAAACTAGGAGCTTGTCCTTTGAGAAAATTAACAAGATAGATAAACCTCTAGCCAAACTAATTAAAGGGCCCAGATACAGTATGCAAATTATCAGTGAGAAATGAAAAGGGAGATGTAACAACAGAAACTGAGGATATTAAAAAAAATATATCATATCCTACTACAAAAGCCTGTATTCAAAATAAAAATAACTAGAAAATCTAGATGAAATGGATGATTTTATATACAGATACCACATTCCAAAGTTAAATCAGAGCAGGTAAACCATCTAAACAGGCTGAGATCCTCTAAGGAAAGAGAAATCTTTCAAAACCTCCCCCCCCAAAAAAAAAAATCCCAGGGCCAGATTGCTTTAGTATAGAATGCTACCAGACCTTCAAAGAAGAGCTAATGCCAACACTCCTCAAAATAGACCATAAAATAGAAACAGAAGTAACACTGCCTCATTGATACAATGAAGTCACAATTACACTGATACCTATACCACATAAGGACACAAAAAATAAGAGAACTTCAGACAAATTTTGTTTATGAATATCGATAGAAAAATACTCAATAAAATTCTCACAAGCTAAATCTCAGAATATATCAAAACCATAATTCACCATGATCATGTAGGGTTCATCCCATGGATGAAATATTGCTTAAATATATGATTCCATTAACATAATCCACCACATAAACCAACTCAAAGAAAAAAAATTACATGATCTTTTCATTAGATTCTGAAAAATCATTTGAAAAAAATACAACACCCCTTCATGTTAAAAGTCTTGGAGAGATCAGGAATTCAAGGCCCATACCTAAGCATAATAAAAGTAATATACATAAAGACACTGTCAAAAAGACAAAGCGGCAACCAACTAACTGGGAAATGATCTTTACCAACCTTACATCCGACAGAGGGCTAATATCCAAGATATACAAAGAACTCAAGAAGTTAAACTCCAGAGAGGCAAGTAACCCTATTAAAAAATGGGGTACAGAGCTAAACAAAGAGTTCTCACCTGAAGAATATCTAATGGCTGAGAAGCACCTAAAGAGATGTTCATCATCCTTAGTCATTAGGGAAATGCAAATCAAAACAACCCTGAGATTCCATCTCACACCAGTCAGGATGGCTAAGATCAAAAACACAGGAGACAGCAGTTGTTGGCGAGGATGTGGAGAAAGAGGAACACTCCTCCACTGCTGGTGGAATTGCAGGCTGGTACAACCACTCTGGAAAGCAGTCTGGCGGCTCCTCAGAAAACTGGGCATGACACTTCCGGAGGATCCGGCTATACCACTCCTGGGCATATACCCAGAGACTTTACCTGCATGCAATAAGGACACATGCTCCACTATATTCATAGCAGCCTTATTTATAATAGCCAGAAGCTGGAAAGAACCCAGATGTCCCTCAACGGAGGAATGGATTCAGAAGATGTGGTATATTTACACAATGGAATACTACTCTGCAATTAAAAACAATGAATTCACGAAATTCCTAGGCAAATGGTCAGAACTTGAAAATATCATCCTTAGTGAGGTAACCCAATCACAAAAGATCACACATGGTATGAAGTCACTGATAAGGGGATATTGACCCAGAATCTCAGAATACCCTAGACACAATCAGCATATCAATAGATTTCTAAAAAGATGGAAGGAGAGACCCCTGGTCCTGGAAAGACTGGATGTAGGGGAACGCCAGGACAGAGTAATGAGAGGGGGTTGAACGGAGAAAAGAGGGAGGGAAGGGGGCTTATGGGACTTTCGGGGAGGGAGGAAACGGGAAAGGGGAAGTGATTTGGAATGTAAATTAAAAAAATAAAATAAAATAAAATTAAAAAAAAAAAAAGTAATATACAGGAAACCAACATCCAATAGCAAATTAAATGGAGAGATACTTGAAGCAATCCTACTAAAATAAAGGACAAGACTATTCAAAGTAGTACTCAAAATTCTAGATTGAGAAATAAGAAAATAAAAGGAGATCAAGGGGATTCCAATTGGCAAAGAAGTTAAGGTATCACTACTTGCAGATAATATGATAGACTACAAACATTCTACCAGAGAATTTCTACATTTGATAAACTTCAGTAAGGTGGTGGATATAAAATAAAATCGAACAAATCAGTAGCCTTTCTTTAAACAAATGATAAACGGATTGAGATTTCACAATAGTCAAAAAATATAAAACATCTTGGAGAAACTCTAACCAAACGAGTGAAAGATCTGTGTGACAAGAATTTCAAATCTCTCAAGAAAGAAATTGAAGACCTCAGAAAATGGAGAGAGACTCCCAGGCTCTTGGATTTGCAGAATTAACATAGTAAAAATGGCCATCGTACCAGAAGCAATCTACAGATTTAATGCAATTCCCATTAAAATTCAAACTCAATTCTTCACAGAGCAATTCTCAATTTCAAGTGAAACAAGAAAAAGCCTAGGACATCTAAAACTATTCTCAACAATAAGAGTACATGAAGTAGATCAATGGAATAAAAATGAAGAGCCAGAATACAACCCACACACCTAGGGTCACCTGAACTTTGACATAGAAGCCAAAACTGTCCAGTGGAAAAACAACAGCATATTCAACAAAGATGCTAGCTCAACTGGAGGTTGGCATGTAGAAGAGTGCAAATTGGTCCATTCTTTTCTCCTTGTACAATAGAAATAGTTTTATAGAGCTCTGAAGGTAAAAGATCACAGCTAAATGCTGAGGGTTACCAAGGCTGTTTGCCATGACTAAAATGAAATTATCCCAATTACACATTCTTCTTTTAATATTTCAATTACTATTTCAATTGTACCATGTGTTGAGATTTAATATTAAGTGAGACTTTTACTTAAGTATGGTGCCTGATCAAATCAGACATACTAGTGCAAACACCATTTCAAAGCATGGGATGGGTGTTCACATATAGAGATAAATGTTCCTATATTTTAAATTATTTTATTGTATACAAGTATAAAAATAGAATTGAAGTTATTATATTAGAGGAAAGGAAGAAATAACATAAACAATGGAGAGAGACTCCCAGGCTCTTGGATTTGTAGAATTAACATAGTAAAAATGGCCATTCTACCAGAAGCAATCTACAGATTTAATGCAATTCCCATCAAAATTCAAACTCAATTCTTCACAGAGCAATTCTCAATTTCAAGTGAAACAAGAAAAAGCCTAGGACATCTAAAACTATTCCCAACAATAAGAGTACATGAAGTAGATCAATGGAATAAAAATGAAGAGCCAGAATACAATCCACACACCTAGGGTCACCTGAACTTTGACATAGAAGCCAAAACGGTCCAGTGGAAAAACAGCAGCATATTCAACAAAGATGCTAGCTCAACTGGAGGTTGGCATGTAGAAGAATGCAAATTGGTCCATTCTTTTCTCCTTGTACAATAGAAATAGTTTTATAGAGCTCTGAAGATAAAAGATCACAGCTAAATGCTGAGGGTTACTAAGGCTGTTTGCCATGAGTAAAATGAAATTATCCCAATTACACATACTTTTTTGAATATTTCAATTACTATTTCAATTTACCATGTGTTGAGATTTAATATTAAGTGAGACTTTTACTTAAGTATGGTGCCTGATTAAATCAGACATACTAGTGCAAACAACATTTCAAAGCATGTGATGGGTGTTCACATATAGAGATAAATGTTCCTATATTTGAAATTATTTTTTTGTATACAAGGATAAAAATAGAATTGAAGCTATTATTTTAGAGGAAAGGAAGAAATTAAATAAATAAAATAAAATCAACTTGATTGTAGTAAAAGTAAATGTCTGGAATTTCCCAAAACATTTAAGTTGATCATTTGAGACTCGAGGTCACTGTATTCTCTCATTTGTACAGTGCTTTGAATTATTTCCTTGGTCTCAATTAACATTTCCAGTTTGAAAATAAAAAGGAAATTATACAGTCTGAATGACTTAGATTTAACATAAATAATGCAGTGCTGGGCAGTTCAGCTGTTATATGTGAACTAGAAGGCAGATAAATCCTGCTCTGTGAAGAATTTTGTTTCTCGGGACAGTGCTCTGGAGATTTTTGGAGGGAGTCCCAGGTAAAACAATGAATTTGCAGTATCACCAGTTTCCACAGGAAGAGAATGAAGCATGCCCAAGTGGCTTTCACAGAAGTGGCCAGAGAGCATGAGAATGTCTTGGATGCCAAGTGGATCAATAACCTTAGAACACAGTTCCCATCTAGCACTGTAGTGATGACCAAACTTTCCATTCCTTACACAAGTCAGAATGGCCAAAACCAAAAACTCAGGTGACAGCAGATGCTGGCAAGTATGTGGAGAAAAAGGAACACGCGTCCATTATTGGTGGGATTTTAAGCTGGTACAACCACTCTGGAAAGCATTATGGCAGCTCCTTAGAAAATTGGACATAGTACCACCTGAGGACCCATCTACTCCTGCGCATATACCTAGAAGATGCTCCAACATGTAACAAGGACACATGCTCCACTATGTTCACAGCAGCCTTATTTATAGTAGTGAGAAGCTGGAAAGAACCCAGATGTCCCTCAACAGAGGAATGGATACAGAAAATGTGGTGCATTTGCACAATGAAGTAATACTCAGGTATGAAAAACAATGACTTCATGAAATTCTTGGCAAATGGATGGAACTAGAAAATATCATTCTGAGGTAACCCAATCCCAAAAGAACACACATGGTATGTACTCACTGATAACTGGATATTAGTCAAAAGCTCAGAATAGCCAAGATACAATTCTCAGAGGACATGAAGTTCAAGAAGAAGGAAGACCAAAATGTAGGTGCTTTGGTTCTTCTTAGAAGGGGAGGAAAATACTCACAGGAGTAAATGTGGAGATCAAATATAGAGCAGACCTTAAGGAAAGGCCATCCAGAGACTGTTCCACTTGGGGTTTCATCCCATATATAGTCACGAAACCCTGACACTATTGTGAATGCCAAGAAATGCTTGCTGAAAGGAGCCTGATATGGCTGTCTCCTATGAAGCCCTATCAGAGCCTTAAAAATGCAGATGCCTACAGCCAACCATTGGAGAAAGCGTGGGGGCCCCAATGCAGGAGTTAGATAAAGGACTGAAGGAGCCACAGGGGTTTGCATCCTCATAGGAAGAACAACAATATCAACCAACCAGATCCCTCAGAGCTCCCAGAGACTAAGCCATCAACTAAGGAGTACATATGACTCCAGCTGATTATGTATCAGAGGATTGCCTTGTCAATCATCAGTGGGAGGAGAGGTCCTTGGTTGCATGAAGGCTCAATAGATGCACCAGTGAAGGGGAATCAAGAGCAGGGAGGTGGGAGTGGGGTGGGTGGAGAAACAGCCTCATAGAAGCAGGGGAGGGAGGATGGGATAGGTGGTTTCCAGGAGGGGGAAAAACCTTGAAAGTGGATAACTTTTGAAATGTAAATAAAAAAAATTAAAAAAAAAAAAAACAAAACCCGGGAGGTGGGGTAGTGAGGGGAGACCCTTTAACAGGAAAAACTGGTTTTTTGTTGCCCCCTTCTGGAGAGACTGTCAAAAGGCTGACAGAATCTGCTCATTTTCCAAGTTCCAGAATCTGTGTCCCTGATTCTAGTTACTTATAGTTTCATTTTCATCCAGTGTCCATTACCCCTTTCCATGGTTCCTCTTATTTCTGCTAACAATAGCTCCTCTAGCCTCTTTTAAATTTTTCAAAAGTTTGCAGAATTATGTATCATGTGGACTCTAAAAGCCTGAGAGTTGTCTATTCACAGACAACTTAATTATTCACTTAAGTAAACCCAAGTGCTCAAATGTGCTGATGTCTTTTCTCAGCTTGGTATAAATCTAGTTATATCTGAGAAGAGGGAACATTAGTTATGGAATTACTTCTGTCAGATTGGCCTATGGTTAAGTGTTTGGAAGGCATTTTCCTGACTAATGATTGATGTGATGGAACTCAGGCCACTGAGGACAGTGCCACTCCTGGACAGCTGGTCTTAGGTTATAATCCATTGTCTATCCTTCAGTTTCTGTCTCCAGATTCCTGCTCTGAGTTCCTGTCCGGACTTAACTCAATGATGATCTATCAACTATAATCTGAATAAAACCTTTCTTCTTCAAGTTAATGATTTCAAGTTAATGATTTCTTCAAGTTATCTGGATTTTGTGATCCTAATGAAATGGCAAAGATGTGCCTTGGGTAAATAGAGAAGGACATGAGGAAACTTATTGGTATGGTGATGGAGAAGAGGGGAGGCTGAGAGTTTTTTGTATAGTCAATCCAGCCTCATTCTTATCATCCCAGAATCTCACCCAGAGCTGACTCTGCCTGCCAAAGACCAGCTTTTGCACCAGAGAGCAGACTGAGGCAGACAATGAGGGGGTCAGTGTTGAGTGTAGTTGATGGGATGTATCCAGATACTACAGGAAATAAAGAAGAAATAGTGGGGAAAGCAGAGAGAGAGAGGGAGAGAGAGAGAGAGAGAGAGAGAGAGAGAGAGAGAGAGAGAGAGAGAGAGAGAGAGAGAGAGAGAGAAATGGTTGTAGAAAGGACAAGCACCAGGGATTTATTTCTTTTTTTAAGCCCCATTTATACCCTTAGAGACAAAGTTGGTTTTTCTATTAGGAAGACAATTACCTCGTTGCCACAAGTTACACATTTTCCAAGAATAATCACCACAAAAACATATTTCTCAAAAACAGATTAAAATAAAAACACAAAAGAAAATTATAACATGGTATTATGTATCACTTACATGAAACATATCTAATTAAACAATTATTTTCCACCTTTCCTTTTACAAGCTCATAGTAACCTCAAAGCAGTAATTTCTAGTCATTGATTAACAATGTTTAAACAAGCCAAGTCTATGATACCAAGTTTTTTCCAATGCTTGGTTTACACCAACCTGTACTTACTAAGGGGCATGCCATGTTTCTTACATCTGATTTTTGAAGTTCTGATTGTCTAAACTGGCTAATCATTTGTTTTCTGTTTTTATATTCTTATTAGAAGGATTTCCTCTTTATTATGACCTTATTATTTCCAAGTACACACCAAAAAAAATGTTATTTCATCCCTAGATCATGAGATCAAAGAACTCTGGCCTGATTTAGAGTGTATGCTAACTTTGATCATTAGTTCAACTCAATTCTTGCATCCACAATTATATGCTTGTAATGCATGAAAGCTACTCTTTACTCCAACTCAGTTTTTACCGTTCTGTCAGAAAAGATTACACTTTATTCATAATTCTAACTTAAAACTTCCTAATAGCTATCCGATCTTCCTGACTTTATATTTTCTATCAATTACCCTAACTTCCAAAAATTATTTAAATGAAATTAACATTTTTTAAAAATTACTTAAATCAAGCCAGAAATTCCATAAAGACATTAATTCATCTAGACATCATTATCTCAAGTATTTCCATCTTCATATTGATCTGCAAGACACTTGCCCAAGAGAATGGCCCACTATCCAGAAAGTGATTACACCAAGTAATAGGCAGTGAGCGTCTCTTGGTGTCCACTCACAGCAAGTCAAGCAAATGTGGCATATGGCAATGACAAACATGAGAAAGTATATCAGTAGCAACAAGCAATCCTAGGGTGAAGTGTTTTGGGTCATTCCATTCGAGAACTCACCCATAGTAGCTTAAGAGGATGATGGGCCATCTCCAGGGAGCTTGCTTGCCACTGTAGCACTTGCCACATGGTGTCTGCTATATTTCAGCCATTTCCACTCCTCTGACTCATTTACCCCCATTTATTATGTTTTTGTACACGACGTATCCTGAGTTAAGTTTAGAACTTTGAATAACACCCATTTTCTGGCACCATTTGCTTCCTTTAAATATGCACCACGTGTACCAAATTTATGACAGATTAGATCACACCTCTCATGAAAAAGATTTTCCCAGTTTTTTTATGTGAAAAATGGATGTGGAAAGATGCAGAGTGGCTGCAATCATTGCAGTCATTCTGCAACTTTGAGGCATATAAGTTTTTTGGAACTATGGATTAACTGTGGGAAGTGTTGTTTGGGCATCACAAATATGAATTCATTCTAGGGAACTCAGTGGTGAATAGCATCACAGCAGAAACTGAAGAAATACCCAGTACTCACCAACAAACTCACAATCATAATAGAAAGCTCCTTTCTCTGGATATTTGCAGTTAAATTGAAGATGAGAAGAGATGTCTGAGATCCCTGGGGAGACAGTGCAGAAAAGATGTGCATGAAAAGGGAAAGGAGAGAAGGGAGGGAACGCTAAAGCTTTCCTTATGCTTTTAGAAACTCATGCAAAGTAAATAAAATAAAGTAATAAAGCATTTCAACTTTGTATAAAATGTGATAAAGTATAACTAAACAACTCAATAAAAAATTCCAAAAAGTAGATGCATAGAGAGAAGGAGTTAAAATGCATATGGGTGCTTATTTATCATAGCAAAATTACTTAACCTTAAAATCCAGAATTTAATCAGATAATAACATGTAGGTGAAAATGTGCTAACAGATTCAGCTAAACTAATCCCAAAACATAAGAGAAAATAATTGTTCAGATCTCAAAAAAATAAGTCTAACATAGAATCTAGCTGGTGGATATAGTGATGGATTACAGCCTGAAATACAGTGCATGGAAATTATGTATTCAATTGGGACTTCTACTTAGAGGGTAAAGGGAACAATAAAATTCAAAATGAATAAAACCACACCAATAACAGTATAAGGTCTAATCAGAACACAGAAAAAGATAGCCTTGGATAGTGTTCTCTGAAAAAGATATAGAGAATATGTGAAAAAAATTTTAAAAATTTAAATGGTACTCAAATCAGGTGGCAGGGAGGTGGTCTCCCAGGAATGCTGTCACTCCTGAGAGCACAGGTAAGATCACCACTTCTGCTCAAATACCTTAGGAACACATTAAGAGCCCTCAAGAAATAGGAACCAAGGAACAGAAAGGGAAAGGACCCTTCTGTGTTCCATCTGCAACCTGGAGATGACTCTGCACCACAGCTCTCCATACCCAAACCCAACTTGGAGAGAGCTGGTCTCCCAAGAGTGCTGACACACCTGAAAGCACAGGTGAGACCAACAATTCTGATCAAATTTCTAGCCAAAGAGGGAGCAGCCTAGAGGACTCAGGACACAGGAACCAAGGAACAGAAAGGGACAGGATCTTTCCAATTTCTATCTGCACACTGGAGCTGACCCTATGCCAAAATTGTGCATACCCAAATTCCTCAGGGAGAGAACTGGTCTTCCAAGAGTGATGACACATAGGCTTACAGCAGGGATAAGCCACAGTCAGAGACAGCAAGAACAGCTAACACCAGAGATAACTAGATGGTGAGAGACAAGTACAAAAATATAAGCAACAGAAGCTAAGGCTACTTGATATCATCAAAACCTAGTTCTCCCACCAAATCAAGCCCTGGATACACCAACACACAAGAAGTTCAAAACTCTGATTTAAAAAATCACATCTCATGATGATGATAGAGGACTTTAAGAAGGACATAATTAACTCCCTTAAATAAATACAGGAGAACACAGGTAAACAGATAGAAGCCCTTAAAGAGGAAACACAAAAATCCCTGAAAGAATTACACAAGAACACAAACAAACAAGTGAAGGAACTGAACAAAACTACCCATTATCTGAAAATGGAAGTAGAAACAATAAAGAAATCACAAAGTAGGGCATCTCGGGAGATAGAAAACCTTGGAAAGAATTCAGGAGTCATAGATGCAAGCATCAACAACAGAATACAAGAGATAGAAAAGAGAATCTCATGTGCAGAAGATACCATAGAAAACATTGACACAACAGTCAAAGAACATGCAAAATAGAAAAAGGACCTAACCCAAAACATTCAGGAAATACAGGACACAATGAGAGGTCCAAACCTAAGAATAATAGGTATAGAAGAAAGTGAAGATTCCCAACATAAAGGGCCAGTAAATACATTCAACAAAATTATAGAAGAATACGCCCCTAACCTAAAGAAAGTGATGCCCATGAATATACAAGAAGCCTACAGAACTCCAAACCAACTGGATTAGAACAGAAATTCCTCCCATCACATAATAATCAAAACAACAAATTCACTAGGCAAAGAAAGAATATTAAAAGCAGTAAGGGATAAAGGTCAAGTAACATATAAAAGCAGACATATCAGAATTACACCAGACTTCTCACCAGAAACTATGGAAGCTACAAGATCCTGGACAGATGTCATACAGACCCTAAGCAAACAGAAATGCCAGGCCAGGCTACTATACCCACCAAAATTCTCAATTAACATAGGTAGAAAAATCGAGATATTCTATGACAAAAACAAATTAACACGATATCTTTGCACAAATCCACTCCTAAAAAGGATAGTAGATGATAGTAGATGGAAAACTCCAACACAAGGAAGGAAAATACATCCTAGATAAAGCAAGAAAGTATTATTCTTTCAACAAACCCAAAAGAGCATAGCCACACAAATATAATTCCATCTCTAACAACAGAAATAACAGGAACCAACAATCATTGGTCTTAATATCACTTAACATTAATGGACTCAATTTCCCAGTTTAAAAAAAAACATAGACTAACAGACTAGATACATAAACATGACCGCAATATCACTGCATAAAGGAAATTCACCTCAGTGACAAAGACAGAGACTACCTCTGAGTAAAAGGCTGGAAAACAAATTTCCAAGCAAATGTTTCTAAGAAACAAGCTGGAGTAGCCATTCTGATATTGAATAAAATCAACTTTCAACCAAAAGTTATCAAAAAAGATAACTGCAAATCAAAACGATCCTGACATTCTACCTCACACCAGTCAGAATGTCTAAGATCAAAATCTCAGGTGACACCAGATGCTGGCAAGGATGTGGAGAAAAGGAACACCCCTTCATTGCTGGTGGGATTGTAAGCTTATACAACCAATCCTGAAATCAGTCTGGCAGTTTCTCAGATAATTGGATATAGAACTACCTGAGGACCTTGCTATACCACTCCTGGGCATATACCCAGAAAATGCTTCAATATGTAATAAGGACACAGGCTCCACTATGTTCATAGCAGCCATACTTATAATAGCCAGAAGTTGGTAACAACTCAGATGTCTCTCAACAGAGGAATAGATAATAGAAAATGTGGTAAATTTACACAATAGAATACTATTCACCTATTAAAAACAATGACTCTATGAAATTTGCAGGCAGATGGATGGACTTAGAAAATACCATCCTGAGTGAGGTTACTCAGCCACAAAAAATAAACCACACATGGTATGTACTCACTTATAAGTGGATTTTAGACAAAGAGCATGGAATACCCATGATGCAACTCACAGACCACTTGAAGCTCTAGAGAAGAAAAACCAAAGAGTACATGCTTCAGTCTTACTTAGAATGGGAAACAAAATAATCAAGGGATGTAAAGAGTAGGAGGGACTTGGGAGGAAGAGAAGAGGGAGAGGAGAAAAAGAGGGGCAGAATCAGGTATGGGAGGAGATGGAGGAGATTTACATTGGGTCAGGAAATTGAACAGAGGTGTACAGCAATGGGGGATGGGTAACTGGGGTTAACAACCAGAAAGTCCCAGATGCTGGGATAGAAAGAGCCTTCCAGGACCCCACGGTGATGACATTAGCTGAAAAAACCATAAAGTTAAGGGAGAACCTATTGAAACCATATCCAGAAGTGAGGCATGGTCCCCCAGTTGAGGGATGGGGTCACTCACAAATCTCCAAATTATTAACCCAGAACTGCTCCTGTCTAAAGGAAATCAGGAACAAAGAGTAGAGCAGAGACTGAAGGAAAGATCATCCAGAGACTGCCCCACCTGGGGATCCATTCCACATTCAGACACCAAACCCAGAAACTATTGTGGATGCCAAGAAGTGCTTACTGACAGGAGCCTGACACAGTCATCTCCTGAGAGGCTACACGAGATCCGGACCAATACAGATGAGGATGCTCACAGCCAAGCATAGGACTGAGTACAAGGACCCCAGTGGAGGAGTTAGCAGAAGAACTGAAGGAGCTGTAGGAGCCTTAGTTGGCATCGATAGGAGGGACGGCCCTTTTTCGGGTGAAGGCTTGATGCCCCAGTGTAGGGAATGCTAGGGTGGTGAGGTGGGAGTGTGAGGGTGTGTTTGGTAGCATCTTCATAGAATCAGGGTAAGGAGGGATGGGATAAGAGGTTTGCAGAGGGGAAACCAGGAAAGGGGATAACCTTTGAAATGTAAATATTGAAATATCCAATTTAAAAAAATAATAATGGATAATCCACCATAAAAAAAGTTAAACATCATACATGTTATAGAACATCGCCTTAAATCTGCACATGGAATAGTATCCTGCTTGTAAGAATTCAAAAGAAGTGTATAATCAGATATAATAGGACAAAGAAGTAATAATACCAAAAGGACTTTGTCAAATAATTCTGTCACGAAAACAAGAGTTACTGTACAATTTAGCTTTTAAAAAAGTCTTGGGTGTCTTTGCAGATGACAACTCATTTTCACACAGAAACTAGTGAAATAATGGTTGATATAAGTTCTTCCAGAAGTAGCTAGAAATGTTCCTCACTTAGTAAAAAGGTAAAATGAGGGTCTTCAATGACATGGACTTCTACTTTTAACCAAAGAGAAGCTAATTTTTTTATGCACACAGCTCAGAAGTACTATAGAGTACAAAATCCAATGCAAAATTGTGTGTGATGTGTAAAGATTTTTCTGCAGTGCTTGCTTAAGTAAATGATGGGGGAGGGGTGATGACATAAGTGAGGTTTGCTTTAACAGGGCAGGTGAATACATTTTATGGTTCTGAAAACGCAGACTATTTATGTTACCAGTACACTTAGAGACAGTGCACATTCATACACAGCATCCATATAGGCAAGTGCAAATGAGATCATTAATAGTATGAAATTTCTTTCAATGTCCTCATTTATTTTATTATTGAAGATATCAACTCAAAAGAAGACTGTGTGCAAAGTACACAAGGTCCTGTGTATACATTTTTGACAAGTTCCTATAAGTGTACACCTATTTGAAATCAGAAAATTAAAAAGACTTGGTTAAATGAAGTACTTACAGGAATCAGTTGCTGACTTGCAATCTTTCTAGTTAAAAAAGCAAGAGGTACACCTCCTTCTACTGGTAGAAATGCAAACATAACATTATCACATTTTGGATAAATCAGGAATTGAGTGATTGGAAAACAGTTTATGCTTATTAGAGTCACACTGAAAATCTATGTACCTAATACCCAAACCCAATTAATCTGCAGAAATAAAATCAGGACATTATTTAAATGGAAAAATATAGCAAAGATAATTTATATTTCAGGTCATTTATTTCCCATATCCTATTTTTTAATCATTCTACATCTATGAAATATATTCTAATAACCACAGCCCTCCCTCCACAGCTCCCTTTTGCACAACTCCCATCTCCCCTCTCCCCAATCCTATGTCCTCCATTTCCCTTCAGAAAAGAGTAGTCCTCCAAGTAACATCGACTGAGCACAGAGAAGAAGATTAGACACAAACTGCCATGTTTTACTCTTGGCTTCCTAAATAGTATATCCTTTGACTTAATCCAATGAAAATATTTTGCCTGAGAATTATTGATACTAGGAATCTTAATTTGTGTATTAATTGCCTCTATTTTTTTTGCCAGAACACAAAAGCTACTCTGTTGTATTAGTAATAATAATAATAATAATAATAATAATAATAATAATAATAATAATAATAAAAGACTGAACTAGGCAACCCAGTTAGAGGAAGAGTTCCAAGAGCAGGCAGAGTCAGTCACTCTCACTGCCACGGTAGGAGGTCCACAAAAACCTAGAGGTACACAATCACAGCATATGAGAAGACAGTACTATCTAGTACAGACATATAGGCTATATGATATGTTTTTCAGTCTCTGTGAGTCCTATCAACCTTGCTGAGTTCATTCTGTGGACTGTATTTTCCTGAACTCCTCCACACTTCTATTTTCTACAATCCTTCCTCCCATTCTTCCCTGGAGTCCAAGAACTCTGCCTAATGTTTAGATGTCAGTCTCTCCATCTGCTCCCATTAGCTGTAGAATGAAGTCTCTCTGATAACAAATGGGCTAGGAACTGCTCTACAGATATAGCAGAATAAACTTTGGAATCAGTTAATTGACACTTTTTTGTCAGTTGTACTTGATTCTACCCTAGGTCTCTGAGGCATCTAGCTCCTAGTCCCTAACCATCCAGTTAGTGTAAGGTCATGGGTCACTCTCATGACAAGGGCCTCAAACAAAACCAGTTCTTGTTGGCCACTTCTACAGGGCATGAGTCACTATTGCCCCAGAATATCTTGCAGACAGGACACATGTGGAACAAATGTTTTGCAGTTGGGTTGGTGTCACAGTCTCACCACTGGAGAGCTTGCTAGGCTGCAGAAGATGGTTGTTTCAGGCTCTTTGTTCTTCTTTACTTGGAGTCCTTACTATGGTCATCTTTTTAGGTTACAGGAGGTTTCTACTGCACTAGGTTTCCACATTATCCCCTAAATCACTTTGTATTCTAGTAGTCTCTCCCAGTAACCTTTCCCTCCATTCCAACCTCTGTGACCAAAACTATCCCACTGGCCCACATAATCTATTCTCCTTTCCATTTTCAGAGAGATCCTTGCCCCTTCACTAAAGCCCTCCTTATTACTTAGCTTCCCTGAGCATAGGCATTGTGGTGTGATTGTAATTTACCTAACAGCTAATATCTACTCATAGGTGATTACATGTCATGTTTGTCTCTCTGGTCGTGGATTGCCTCACTAAGGATAGTTTGGTTTTTTTTTTAATCCATTTGCCTACACATCACATGGCATGCTTCCTAACTACTGTGTAATAGTCCATTGGATGAATATAGTACATTTTCTTTATCCATTCTTTAGATGAGGATCATCTGGGATGTTTCCAGTTTCTGACTGTTATCAATAAAGCTACTATGAACATAATTGAGCATGAGTCCTTGTGGTAAGATGGAACATCTCCTAGGTATATGCCCAAGAATGCTATAGCTGGGTGTGAAGGTAAAGTAATTTTCAATATCTGAAAAAATCCCATGTTAATTTTTATAGTTGTACAAGTTTTTACTCCCCTCCCCCAGCAATGGAAGAATGTTCTCCTTCCTTCACTTCTCCACCAGCATGAACTGCCACTTTTGTTACTGATCTTAGTCATACTGTCAGGTATAAGATCGAATATCAGAGTAGTTGTTATTTACATTTTAATGAATATTTCTTTAAGTTTTCTCATCCATTTCAAATCCCTACATTGATAGTTCTCTGTTTACACATCAGCACTACATTTTTTAATTGGATTGTCTGATTTGTTATATTTGGTTTCTTGAGCACTTTATTTATTTTGTATTTATTAGCCCTCTATCAGATGTGAAGTTGGTGAAAACCTTTTCCCAGTCTGTAAGCTACTACTTTGCCCTATCGACAGGGTCTATGACTTTCAGAATATTTTTAGCTTGATGAGGTCCCATTAATTAATTGTGTCAATGTGTTCAAGACTATTGGTAAGATAAGAAGAACTAAAGAAACTGGTGAGATAATGAAGAAATATTCTGTCCAGAGTGACAGTGACCCACACCATGAAAGTTCGCAAGGGCCCAAGTTATTATGATGTGCTGATTTGAATAGGTGTATTCTAGAAAGACTCAAGTGTTTCAAAGGCTGAACCAAACAGAGTTGCACTATTATGAATTGTGGTCATGTTGAAGTAGGTGTGGCATGGTTGGAGGATGTGAGTCAATGTAGAGGTGGGCTTTGATGTCATACACATGCCCAAGCTACCCCCAGTCTCAGGCTTCTTCTGGTGCCTTCCAATTAAGATATAGAGCTCTCATCACCTTCTCCAGCACCACATCCTTCTGAATGCTACCATGCATAACACCGTGATGATAATGGGATAAACTTCTGAAACTGTAAGCCAGTCCTAGTTAAATGTTTCTCTTTATGAGAGTTGGCATTATCCTGGTGTCTCTTCACAACAATGGAAACCCTAACTAAGTCAGTAGATAACATGGAAAAAAATCAATTTCAGAGCTAAAATCAATCAATTAGGAACAAAGAGAACAAGACAAAGAATCAATGAAACAAAGATGCAGTTCTTTGAAAAAAGTCAGAAGGATACCCAAAAAATTAGCCAAACTAACTCAAAGGCAGAGAGACAATATCCAAGTTAACAAAATCAGAAATTAAAGAGGGACATAACAGACAATGAGAAAATCCAAATATTAAAATATCTTACTTTATAAACCGTTACTGCACAAAATTGGAAAATCTGAATTAAACGGACATGCACATGAAGTCATTATCAGGAATGGTCCCACTCTACACTGTCTATTCCTCTCGTATGACTTATGGCTTTGTTCAGGCCTGTTACTCTTACAGGTCTTTGCCCATTCATTGTGATTTCTATTCTAGTGTATTCCGAGTATTTTTGGTGTGTGGCTAGGTATGCGCTATGAATTTTTATTTTATTTTTTGACTCTTGCCTATTTGTTTGCTTGGGTGGTTTTATTCTTTGGTTTTCCAATGACAGACAAAACTAAAACATAGAAGCTTTTTCTGTTTCATTAGGTCCCAATTATTGTCTATGATTTTAATTGTATTTATTTATTCACTTTACATCCCAATTGCTGCCTTCCTTCTTTCAAGTCCCACTCTCACACAGTCCCTTATCCCACTCCTCACTCTTTCGCCTCAGATGGAGTGGAGGCCCAACTTGGGTATCCCCACAGTCTGGCACATCAAGTCACCTCAGGGTTGAGTGCATCCTCTCCAACTGAGGCAAGACAAGGTAGCCCAGCTATGGGAACAGGATCAACTGACAGGCTTTAGAGATAGCCCCCTTGTTTGGGGAACAATATAAAGACTAAGCTTCATATAGATAATATATATGGAAGGGGATGGGGGTTAGGTTCAAATTGTGTATGCTCCTTGGTTACTGGTTCCGTCTCTGAGAGCACTCAAGGTCCCAGCTAGTTGACTCTTTTGGTCTTCCTGTGAGGTTCCTATCCCTCTGGTTTCCCCAAAACTCTTCCAGAGCTCCATCTAGTGTAGAGCTGTGGTTCCCTGAATATATTTCAGTCAACTACTGGGTGGAGTTTATTAGAAAATAGTTATGCCATGATCTTGTACTGCAAGCATAGCAGAGTATCATTAATAGTGGCAAGCACTGGTGCTTGCACAATGGGTGGGTCTCAAATTGGACCAGTTATTGATTGGCCTTTTTTGTCTTTTTCTGCACCATCTTTGTCCAGCACTTCTAGTAAAGAGGATAAATTTTAGGTTGAAAGTGATGTGGGTATGTTCTTATCCCTCCACTGGTGTCGTGCCTGGCTACAGGAGGTGGCAACTTCAAGTTGCATTCCTAGAAGTCTCAGCTAAATTTGTACCCATAGACTCCTGCGAGCCTCCCAATGCAATGGTCTGGCATATTCTTGAGATGCCCCCACTCCCCACTCCTGCATGCTGACTATTTTCATTCATTCTCTTGGTACTCTAGACATCTCTCCTGTCTCTCCCCACACCTGATCCTGAACATCCCATTCCCCTCTCCATAACCTCTTTTACCCAGTTTGTTCTCCATCTGCCTACTAGGTCTAATTTATCCCCCTTTTTAAGTAAGATTCAAGCATTCTCTGTTGTGCTTTCCTTCTTGTTTAGCTTCTATGAGTCTGTGGAGTGTAGCATGGAGATCTTGCAATTTATGGTTAAAATCTGCTCATCAGTGAGTACATATCGCACATGCCCTTTTGTGTCCAGGTTACCTCACTTAGATATTTTCTAGTTCCGTTTATTTGCCTGAAATATTCATGATATCCTTCTTTTAACACCAGAGTAGTATTCCATTGTGTAAATAAAGCACATTTTCTGTATTCATTTTTTACTTGAGGTGCATGTGGGTTGTTTCCAGTTTCTGGCTATTATGAATAAAGCTTCTATGAACATTGTGGAGCCCATGTCCTTGTAGTATGGTGGAGCATAATTTGGGTGTTTATTCAGGATTGGTATATATGGGACTTAAGACAGAACTATTCCAATCTTCTGAGAAATCACCAGATTGATTTTTCAGAGACAATCCAAGCAGTGATAGAGGAGTGTTCCCCTGATACACATCCTTGCCAGCATGTGTTGTTGCTTGAGTTTTTGTTCTGTTTTGTTTTGTCCTAGCCATTCTGATAGGTGTAAGATGCGATCTCAGATTCATTTTAATTTACATTTCCTTAATGACTAAGGATGTTGAACATTTTAAATGCTTTTCTGCCATTTGAGATTCCTCTGTTGATAATTCTCTGCTTACCTCTGTACCCCATATTTAATTTGGGTTATTTGGGTTGCTGATGTCAAACTTTTGAGTTGTTTATACTTTGGATATTGGCCCTGTGTTGAATGTAGGGTTGATGGAGATCTTTTTTCAAACTGTAGGCTGTCATTTTTCCTACTGACAGTGTCCTTTGACTTACAGAATCTTTTCTGTTTCATCAAGTCCCAATTATCTATTGTTCCTCTTAGTGCCTGAGTAATTAGTATTCTGTTCAGAAAGTTGTCTCCAGTATGAATAAGCTCAAGACCAATTCTCATTTTCTCTTCTACTAGGTTTAGTAACACTTATTTTTATGTTGAGCTATTTCATCCACCTGGACTTGGTTTTTGTGGAGAGGGATAAATTTGGATGGATTTGCAGTCTTCTACATGCAGACAAGAACCATTGTACAAGAGGAAACACCTTGAATATGTGGGTTCCTTCTGAAATTCTGGGGTTCCCATTGCTCTTATTTTCAGGTAAGGAAGACAGAAATGGAGAACTTTTTAACCAAGGTGGTGAGTGCTGCCTGGCTTTTCATGGGATTTTTCTTACAATATTTTTAACATTGTCTGCTTGTTGTATAATTTCAAACTCATGTGTTAGATGTGACATCCAGCTGACACAGTCCCCATCAACTCTATCTGCAACTCTTAGAGTCAGTGTCACCATTATGTGCCATGCCAATCAGAACATCAATAGTTGGTTGTCATGGTACCAGCAGAAACCAGGGAATTTGCCTAAACTATTAATTTATGAGGCATCCAAACTGCAAACAGGGGTCTCATCAAGATTCAGTGGTAGTGGATCTGGGAGAGATTTCACTCTTACCATCAGCAATCTGCAGCCTGAAGACATTACTTACTACTAATGTCTACAATATAAATCCTTACCTCCCACAATGATACAAGTCGTAACAAGAATATTCCTATGGGACAGTGAGCCTGAGATGCACCAGCTGCTCCACCTAGGGCTTGTACTTGTTAATATTTTGTTTTAAGTTCTTCTAGGTTTTGAAGGTCATTGTGAATAATGGGGAGGACTGTGAATATAGCCTCTCTACTTCTAACTCTCCTCCTTTTAGGCTCAAAAGCACAAATGTGACAAAATATTTCATAGTTTGCTTAAGAGAAGTCTCTTTAATGTTTGCGCAATTCTAGATATGTTATCATTGCAATACATATAGCAAAATAACTTTCTATGGTTACCCCCAAAAAAGAGAGTTTGAATTAGAAATGTGCTATATAGATAACAGCACCTATGCAGTCTATGAAATGCTATGGTTTGATGCTACTATGTTCGCTAAACCTTACAATCGTAATAATTGGATACCATCTTTCAGTACTATTATGGTAGGATCTAGAAACATTAATTATATAGGCCTAGCAGGATGAGGTAGGTGAATGTGAACAGACCATTAGACATATATTGTCTTTGGATGTTTTAAACTCATCCTTCTTTCTTTAATCGGTAAGGGGAAGGGGTTATGAATAAAATGGGGAAGTATAGGAATAATAGGATAAAAGGGTAGATTATTGATTCTACTCTTCAATTTAGAGCTATTGTTGTTCTCAAGGTTATTTGGTGCATGATAAAGATTATTGTATATTGATTCAAATTTAAGGTAATTCTTGATAAACATTGTATATATGTTTCTATTCTGGTATGAAATATTGAACCTATACAACTTATTTATAAATATAATATTTACTTCCAGTCCTTTTATAAGCCACTCTTGTAAGCTTTTTAGGATAATTAAATATTGCAAGTTAATAATCAAAACTCATGGTCTTGTAAGATATTAATCTAGTTCACCACAAAATATGCTTCCGAGTTTGAAAAGATATTGAATAGCTGAAAACAAAGAGTGGTGTTTTCCATATGCTTCACATTATTAGGAGTTGTGTCCTTGTAGGAAGTATGTCACTGTGTGTGGGGGCTTTGAGACCCTCCTCCTAGCTGCTTAGAAGTCCATCTCTCCTGGTTGCCTTTAGATCAACATGCAGATCTCTCAGCTCCTTCTCCAGCATCATGTCTACCTACATGCTGCCTTGCTTACCCCTTGGAACTCAAGATAATTGAAATATAATTTCTGAAAATCTATGGAAATTTCAGTTGTCAAACATTCTTTGATTGCTTCCAACTCTGCTTTCATTTTATTCTACTAGCAGTAACTATAATCAGTCTTTGGGAATTTTAAAATTTTTACAAGATGGATTACACATTTTATAGGGAATCTACAAACATGAAACATACTTCATATTTAAGAGATGTTCACTTAACTATAAAATGTACATAGGGAAAGTTAGAACTGAGACATGAACCAGAATCTCAATCTCTCTGGAACAACAGGAGTATACTATATGCTATGAGTTACAATGAAGCCTCATCTGCATGCATAAAAGCACTGCATCAATTATTTTCTCTGTCCATCCTCACTGAGCTTTTCTCTGTGTTGTGTACACAGGAAGAAGATTGTCCAATTATATCAGGATATTCATTGTATTCTAGAGTTGAAATGGAGTGAATAACATGCAGGGGCAAGGGAGCCTTTCTTCTTTCTTCACCCCAGCCTGGGTGAAATTTCTACAGTATTAGGTTTCCAGATTGCCTCTAAAATGATTTTAATTTTTTGCTGTCTCTCCCCTTATTTTATTCCTTATGCCCATCTACCATTTCCCCTTCCACTTCAACCTTCTAATCCAGTCCCTCCAGTGTATCCATTCATAACTGAAGTGGAAATTTCTTGTTTCTTTGGAGTCTTAGCTCTGTCATGTGATGTTTCTCTGGAAAGTATTTTATGAAAGGATGGTTTTTTTTATTTCATTTATTTATGATATGTGAGTACACGGTAACTGTCTTAAGACACCAGAAGAGGTATCAGCTCCCACAACAGATGGTTGTGAGCCACCATGTGGGTGCTTGGGATTTGAACTCAGGACCTTCAGGAGAGCAGTCGGTGCTCTTAACCACTGAGCCATCTCTCCAGCCGAAAGGATGTTTTGATAAAGAAAACACATGGGAAGTTTTGTTGCTGAGAACAGAACATGTGATGTAAGCTGTGTAGAAAAGAGCCTTGTGTTGTTATGCTAAATTAGACACTTGAAAAAGATATGATATTTGGAAAAGGTATAAGAATAACCCATCAGACAGTGAATTTTGCTGTGTGGCTCACCTTGCCCCTCTTTGCTTGTCTTCATTAGGTTTTACTAATGCTGGTCTTCACTGATTTGCCTTGCCTTCTCACTGATCAATTTTTGTGCTGACTTTCTAGAGAGAAACATACCAAAGTACTTCTGGATCACCAGAATGTATGCCTTGCCATTTCTGCTGTCTTGGAAAAAATTGGCAGAACCTCCAGGTTTCTTCTGGATCAAACTGCAGTGGATGATTTGTGAATGGTGTTTGCAAGTAGATTGAGCTACTGTTGTTGATTCGTGTGAAATGAACGACTGATATCCTGACAACACAGATTGAATTCACCCCAAGAAACTATTTCTAAACAGGTCCATATCTTCCGTTGCCCTATTAACCTTTTCTTTACCACTATCCCTGCTGGGTGTTAGGCTAGAGGGAGATTAAAGCATTTAAATACACATATTAAAGGAGGTTTCAAAAATATAAGCCTAAACATAATATTATAATCTGGTTATCTCTTCTACAGAGAACTGTTTTTTCCCATCCAGTTCCTTATTCTGTACCTAACTTCTCTGGATAAAGTCTATAGCTTGTTTATCATTGACTTAATAGCTAATATTCACATATAAGTGAATACAGCCCATATTTTTCTTTGTTCATCTGAGTTACCACACTCAGAATGATATTTGCTAATTATCACTTACTTGATAATCTCAAGTTTTTAATTGCTGAATAAAACTCTATTGTATAAAGGTACCCTATTTTCTTTATCCATTCTTCTGTTGATAGATATATAGGTTGTTTCTAATTTTTGTTTTATGAAAAAAGCCATAATGAACATTATTGAGCAGGTAACTTTGTGGTTGAAGAAGCAATCATTGGGAATATACCAATAAGAGTACAGTGGATCACAAGGAGGATCAATTCCCAACTTCCTGAAAAACTGACACGCTGATTTCTACAATGACTGTACAAGGTTATATTCCCACCTACAAAGGAGGAGTGTTTCCCTTGCTCCATTTCCTTGCCAGCATGAGCTGTTTTTTGTTCTTAGACATTGATCTTAGACATTTACTTGGCTGCAAGGTAAATACTAAAAATGATTTGATATTCATTTCCCTACTGACTAAGGACACTGATAATTTATTAAGATTTTTTTAGTCATTCAGTATTTCTTTCTAGAGAATTCTCTCTTTAGGTCTGCTTAAAATTATTTTTTATTTTCTTGATATATAATTTCTTGAGTTCTTTATACATTTTGAATATTTGCCCTCTGTCAGATGGGTAGATGGTAAAAGTCTTTCTGCATTCTCTAGAATATCATTTTGTCTGATTACACTGTCCTTAATCATGCAGGAGCTTCTCAATTTCATGAAGTACCATGTATTAATTGTTGATCTATATGCCTATATTAATGGTATTCTGCCATTTAATTTTTGTGCCAATGCATTCAAGATTATTCTTAAATTAATTTAATATTCTGTGAGGGTCAGTGGATCTGGTTTTATCTTGGGGCCTTTCATTCACTTGGGCTTGGGTTTAGTGCAGAGTGAGACTAGGGAACAATTTTCATTTTCCTACACCCACACATTCAGTTCAACAATCACCATTTGGTCTCATTTTCTCCATGTGCATTTTAGGCATTTTATTTTTCACAAAATCAGATATCCATATTGCATAAATGTGCCTGGGTCTTCAATTTCATTCCATTCATCAGTGTTTCTCTTTTGTGCTAATACCATGCTATATTTACTACTATAGCTCAATAGTACAACTTGAAATCAGGGATGGGGATAGCTTCGGCTGTTCTGTTATTAATCAGGATAATTCAAATATCCTGGGATTTTTGTCTTTCCATGTGGAGCAGTACATTGTCCTTTCAAGGACTATGAAGAGCCTTGGTATTTTGTTGGGGTTTGCTTTGAATCTGTAGATTGCTTTTGGTAGGATTGTCATCTTTACCATAATAATATCTCTCCCTGCCTTTTAGTTAACTTGGCTATGGTATTTCAATATTATTCACTTTCCCACAAAATGAACTCTGTTTTCTATTAATTTCCTGTGCTGATTTTATTTGCTTGTTTGGTTGCCTGCATTTTATTGATTTCATCCCTGAGTTCAATTATTTCCTTGCCATTTACTTCTTTGGGGTGAGATTCTTCTTTTTTTTCTTGAGTTCTCAGGTATATTCTTAAGCTGCTAGCATAAGATCTCTCCTTTGATATTTTTCAAACAAAGAAATGTAGTCATAGGAACTTGACTTTTAGAGGCATCTTCATTCATCATACATTGCTGTTAGGGAAACACAAATTAAAATTCATACCACAAAGGTTAGAAAGAAATGGTAGAGTGTTAAAAATAGAAAATCTCTTATTCACTGCAGGAGAACAAGCAACCAGTACAATACATTATGCAAATAAATGCAGACATTTCTCAAAATATTAAAAAGTAGAATTACTATATAACTATTACATTAGTCCTGACATGTACTAAAAGAACTGTATATCCTTCCACTGAGACATTTCCATATATATACATATTAGTGGCCTATTCATAATGGCTAAGAAATGAAAAATGACACATATCCATAAATATGAAAAGATAATAAAATACTGAACATACACACCATAAGATTTTATTCATCAGGCCTTGCTAGAAATATGGAACCTTTCTCTCTCTCTCTCTCTCTCTCTCTCTCTCTCTCTCTCTCTCTCTCTCTCTCTCTCTCTTTCTTTCTTTCTTCCTTTCTTTTTGTTTTTTTGAGACAGGATTTCTCTGTATAGCCCTGGCTACTATCTGTCCTGGAACTCACTCTGTAGACTAGGCTGGTCTCAAACTCAGAAATCCACCTGCCTCTGCCTCCCAAATGCTGGGATTAAAGGTATGCACCACCACTGCCTAGATTTTGTTTTGTTTGTTTGTTTATACATTTTGGGTTTTTTGGTTTTTTTGTTTGTTTGTTTGTTTTGGAATCTTTCTTGAAAGTACATTTTCTGATTTCCAACCTAGAGTTGATAGACTTGTCAAAATTTATAGTTTGGATGGATTGAGAGTGTTCAGATGTTTTTTAACTTTTTATTGATTTTTTGTGAATTTCACATCATATATCACAATTCCACTTAGTCCCCTGTGTCCCAATACCTACACTCTGCACTTGACACACCATGACCCCCTCTCCATGTACACAAAGAAACAACACAAATCTCAAGGTGAAAATTTTAGCTTTAGTATTATTTCTTAGCAGATGCAATTTGCATCCTATTTCTAAGGACAGATGTTTCATAAAATATAATTGAATGTAATAACCATGTACAATTACTTCCACATCTTCATGTCATATCACAAAAGCCTAACATAGATTCAAAGTTTCAAGAAAATGGAGTTTTCCAGCAAATTCACGGTCATAATAGGAGCTACAGCTAAAACCTAGGTATATATCATGTTTTGATACTAGCAAATGTGATAATCCTACAACAGAGATAGCCTCTTGAGAATCTATGGAAAAAAACATGATAAATTAGTGGAAGCTCAAAATAGACTCAAGTCTCATGTGAATGGAGGAGTAGCTGTGAAATTCTTATGCCATATAACTTGAACTAAGCTTTCATAAGGCAAATTATAAATGTCAAGAATTTAGACTACATTAAAGAAAATCATACATAATTCTGTGTAGCAGTAGCACGTATAAACTGCAAATAAATGGAGACGAGCCCCTCAGCAGTTCCTAGTAAAAGGGGTCTACCTATAGACTGAGATGTCAGTACCTGGGCACAGGAAGTGAAAGTTGCTAGACAAGGCATTCTGGTGTGTAGGTATTGACCAACTTTGTACATCAGAAAGATCAAAGGATAATAGTGAGAAATTATTTTATTAGACATTATTGTTATTGATAAATATGGATGAGCTTTTATTAGTAAGTAAAGCAAAGTCTGTATAATAATGAGAGACTAATGTTAGATTCATTTTATAACAAAACTGTAAATATGAAGTTTATAATGGCAGGTTAGGCATAAGCTACTCCAGAACTAACTCACACTGCCAGATTTGACCCTTTTAAAAATATTATATGTAGAGCACTCCTAGTAATGGGGAATTTGGAGCATTAGCTAACTCAGGTTTCCAGTGGTAGGACTGAGGTATTAACCCAGCCACAAAACCTTCCACCTACAATTTTTCCTGTGTGTAAAATATCCTGGGATAACTTTGGCACAGTCCTTGGTTTAATAGCCAATGACTTGTCTGACCTAAAGCCCAAAACACTAGAGGGAGACAATGTCTAACACCGTGTGGATGGCTAAGAATCAGAGGCTGAATAGCCTAGAGATGTAAACAGGAGTAATAAAAAAGAAAACAGAAGAAAGTCAATGAAATGATTCCTAATAATATACTGCTGTGCTCAAAGATTAGAGCCTAGTCCAATTGTCATTGAAGAGGCTTCAATCGCTAACTCATGGGAGAAAATGCAGATGCCAACAGACAAAAACTAGGCTGAGCTCAAGGAGTCCCACAGCAAAGGGTATGGATCATAGCATCAAGGAGTCCCACAGCAAAGGGTATGGATCATAGCATCAAGGAGTCCCACAGCAAAGGGTATGGATCATAGCATCAAGGAGTCCCACAGCAAAGGGTATGGATCATAGCATCAAGGAGTCCCACAGCAAAGGGTATGGATCATAGCATCAAGGAGTCCCACAGCAAAGGGTATGGATCATAGCATCAAGGAGTCCCACAGCAAAGGGTATGGATCATAGCATCAAGGAGTCCCACAGCAAAGGGTATGGATCATAGCATCAAGGAGTCCCACAGCAAAGGGTATGGATCATAGCATCAAGGAGTCCCACAGCAAAGGGTATGGATCATAGCATCAAGGAGTCCCACAGCAAAGGGTATGGATCATAGCATCAAGGAGTCCCACAGCAAAGGGTATGGATCATAGCATCAAGGAGTCCCACAGCAAAGGGTATGGATCATAGCATCAAGGAGTCCCACAGCAAAGGGTATGGATCATAGCATCAAGGAGTCCCACAGCAAAGGGTATGGATCATAGCATCAAGGAGTCCCACAGCAAAGGGTATGGATCATAGCATCAAGGAGTCCCACAGCAAAGGGTATGGATCATAGCATCAAGGAGTCCCACAGCAAAGGGTATGGATCATAGCATCAAGGAGTCCCACAGCAAAGGGTATGGATCATAGCATCAAGGAAGTCCAGGGGACGAGCATAGCCCACAGAATCAATAAGACAGGGATCATACAAACTCACAGAGACTGAAACAACTGGAGAGACAGAGACTAAAGTCTGTGTGGTATGTGCTATGTTCTCTGCATACATGTTATGGTTTGGAGCTTGGTACTCTTCTGAGTCTCCTAACAATGGGTGTGGTGTTTGTCTCACACTTATTTGTATGTTCTTGTGACCTTTTTACTCCTACTGGGTTTCATTGTCCAGCTTAGATATGAGGATATATGGCTAGTCTTATAAAAACTGTTCTGTTGATATCTCTGAGAAGCCTTCTATTTTCTGAAGAGGTACTGAGGAGTGGATCAGAAGGAGAGGACAGTTTGGGAGAATAGAGGGAGTGGGAGTATTAGAGGTAGGGGAGACTGTGGTTGGATTGTAATATACAAGAAAAAATACATTTAAAATTTATTTATATTTATGTTTTGTCTGCATACACGTATGTGCATCCTGGTGCCACTGCAGTTCATAATAGGGCATCTGAGCTCCTGCCAGAGGACTCACACATGTTGTGTTGCCATGGAGGTCCTGAGATCCTAAGCCAGGATCCCAGACAAGATGAACAAATTCTATAAAACTGATGAGCAACATCTCTAGCCCCTGTCCCTTTTTTGGTTATTCTTTCTACATTGCATAATCTTGGTTGTATAGAATTCATTAACCCAAACTTTCTAACACCAAAATGCTTCAGAATACAATAAATATGCAGTGCATTTTCGCAATCTTAAAATGGATGTTATTTACAAGTAAAAAAATGAGATTTTTGTCTGCCTATGCAAACTGAATATAGACAGGGTAGCAGAATGAATCAGTTGATAGGATGGAATGAAACAACTGTAGCTGAGGGACAGTCATAGCAGTGACTGCAGCGAGAGTGTCAAGCTCATCAAGTTGTTTATATCAAGTACCTGTGCTGTTCTCATGTCAAATATACATCAATAAGGTGCCTTTTATTTTTGGAAAATATCTTATTTAAGAAATTAAAGTGAGACTGGCAAAAAAAAAAAGTATGCAAACCAAACAACAAATTAAAGCCTTCAAAACTGAGATATAAGTTTAAGCAGCAAGCATATGACACTGAATTAAATACAGTTTTCCAAACAGTGATTTAAGCACTCACACATGCTGCAGTCAAGGAAAGATTCCTAGGAGACCTGCATGTAAAACGATAATCCATGATATGCAGAACAAGAACTATGTGAGAGTCATGTTTCTTGATTTTATTTTTAATTCAATTATTTTTTTACAAATTAAATGTTCTTCTTTAGTTATATCTTACTCTATTTCTTCATCAGAGTTTATTGTTTACATATTTTCTTAATGTATCTGTTTCTTTAATTAATTAGTCTAATTAGTTTTTTTGGTTAAAAAGATACAAAATACAATTGTTCTTTTTAAATTTTTAAAATTAATATTGTTAAGAACCATACTATATTTTGGACCATTTTCCTTATGATAGAAAGGATGGTGTATGTTTTGAAACCATTATATAGAATATTATAACAAAATTTGTTAGGGGTTTTTGATCATTTAAGCTAACTCACTAAAAAATGAACTGATAATGACCTTCTTTTATTATATGAAATTTTGCTTCACTGAAATCCTCAAATATTTTCTTTATATATTATATATCATGTATTCTACTTTTCTGTTAATATGGTGTTTGCAAATGAACATCAATAGTATCTAATTGCCCCCCAAAAGTTGTTAAATTCACTGTTTTCCGGTAACATGAAATAAAACAAATCAGTTGTTTCCCAACTATTTCGCAGAAAAGTTCAAGTGCCTCAATTGAAACACTGTCTCTATCTACTCTCTGAAGTTCTTGCTGTTATGTGCATGACTTCATGTTAGATATAAATCTCAATATTTATTACTGGGACTTATGTCCCAGTAATTTTCAGTATTTGTAACCCATGTTCACTATATTTTGGAGGATCTGTTGCTCATTCAATTAAGAAAGCATCAATTTAACATCTGAATTTTGACTCTTGTTGACTAATAATAATGACCAAACCCATATTTCAACAGAAATCTTTAAGTGTGAAGAACTACTTAAAGTCAGTGATAGTGAGTAGGGAAGGAGGGCTGGGTAAAAGAGGGAAGTGAAGGATGCTTAGAGAAGAAAAGGAAAAAGAGAGGTAGACAAACCATTTTCAATAAAAGACAAGGCAAGTTTATTTAAAGAAATGGCTTCCTAAAGGAAACTGACTAGTCTTGCTTTGCAGCTATAATCATAAGAATCTGTGGCTCTCTGGAAAAAAGGCATGAAAGTAAAAGGGAGACCAATTTGGAAGGAGAGGTAAACATGAGAAGGAAGGGGCTAAGAGGAAGAAATAGTAAAATGATATATATGTATGTGACTGTTAAGAAAAAGAGAGACAGACAGTTAGACAGACAGACAGACAGAGGCAGAGAAATAAAGAAAAATATATGATAGATGATAAATAGATAGATGATAGATAGATAGATAGATAGATAGATAGATAGATAGATAGATAGATAGATGATAGACACAGATAGATGGTAACTAGGTAAAAAGATGATTGATGGACAGAGATATAGGCAGACAGGCAGACAGACACACAGATTCATTGATTTGAGATAGCATCCACAAAGACCCTAGAGACCTCCACAATACCTGATGAGAGGTGCCTGTTATGCTTGCTCATAAACAAGAGTTAGAGCAGAGAATAAATACTGTACAGTTGGAGTATAGACACCATGAAGATACTAAGATACTTAATCAAATCACATGGCATTACAAGGATATGAAATGCTCCCAGTCTATACCTTGAGAATAATTTACACACAGGTACAACTGCTGTAGTTGTCAGTGAATACAATAACAACTATGTTTCTATAGTTCCTATAGATGCCACAGGAGTCTTGTTGGTGAATCTACCCTTGCAGGCACTGTAGGGAGCTGCTGCAAAATTCTCACTCTTTCACTTCTTCATAGAGAACATCCAGTTCATGTAGCGTTTTTATTCACAAAAGTAGCATGTCCATCTGTAATCCCACAGGCACCCTAAAAAACAGAGGAATGTGGATCCTTCACAGATTGATAAAGAGTGGAGAAACATGCCAAAGCATCAGACACTCTGATGTCCTGCCCAAACTTGCATTTGAATGCAGGTAACATGCCTACAGTAAAGAACCACCTCTCAGTAGGTGGGCAAACATGAGATTTCAAATGTTCAGTCACTGGGACACTTGCAGGTTTTGTTGATGTTGATTACAATTGAAGAATTACACTGACTACACTATCATATTCACTGAATATTAAGAACAACCTTCAGTTGCCAGGCTATTTCATAGGCATATTTACAGGAGGGAATCTTTCATTATGAAAACTATCAAAAAAAAAACCATGTAGAACGAACAATTATTTGGCATAGTCATTTCCTAGGTGAAAGATGGAAGTCATGATGTAAGAATATTTGTTTAGACAAGGTACTAGCAAAGTTGAGCCACATTATATGATTGCCTTTATTATCACTTTGAGTCTCTTCATGTTATACCCTTGGGGACTAATAACATGTCACAGCCATGTCTTCTGTGACAAAATTGACTTTGTATTCCCCTAAGAAAGTCATAAATGTACTACTCATCAAGGAAATAACCTTAATAGGCCTTACAGGGGAGTCTTCACTGTGCTTGGAGATTGTTATTTGCCCCTAAGGAAGTTCATGAAACAAAATAATTAGAATACTTTCAACTCAGAGGAGGCTGAGAAGGTTCAACAGGACAGGAAAATTGATAACGGATCATAGCACAGAACTTCTTTAACAGTACATGTAGAATTTGATAGAACTATAGTCTACGAGATAAAAGACAACACACGCCCCCTAGGAAGAACTCAGCAACTAAAGCTAGAATGACTAAGATAATATGATACCATGTATAGGTGATCCAAGAAGTATATAAAAGAATGCAAAAAGAATAGAGTATGAAGGTTTGTTATTCTTGAAAAAGAATGGTTTACACCAAGTAATTGCAATGTTAATTAATATAGAAACAAAACAACTCCTTTATTAAATAGCATCTTAAAATATTACAATTAACAACGGTAGCAATTCCTAAGCCTAGAGTCACAGGATTGGGCAAATCTGGAAATCATGTGGTTGACCATTAAAGATAATAATATATTGCTTAAAGAAGGGTGATTCATAGGACTGACTCAATCTACCCATATTCAATCTAAAAATCTTGAAATTACACAATCCTGCCTGCTGAGCAGTCTGTTATATTACTGCTTGCTTGCTTGATTAATTTAAAATGCTCTTTAGAATATTAAGAATAAGAATATGGGAAACAAATGATACCGTTCATGATAGCTACAAACAATATAAAGTATCTTGGTGTGACTCTACCCAAACAAGTGAAAGATCTGTATGACAAGAACTTCAAGTCTCTGAAGAAAGAAATTGAAGATGACCTTAGAAAAATCTTCCATGCTCATGGATTGGCAGGATTAATATAGTAAAAATGACCATCTTGCCAAAAGCAATATACTGATTCAATGCAATCCTCATCAAAACCCCAACTCAATTCTTCATAGAGTTACAAAGAACAAATCAAAAATTCATCTGGAATAACAGAAAACCCAAGATAACTAAAACTATTCTCAAGAGTAAAAGAACTTCTGGGAGAGTCAGTATTCCAGACCTCAAGCTGTACTACAGAGCAATAGTGTTAAAAACTGCATGGTATTGGTACAGTGAAAGGCATGTAGATCAATGGAATAGAATTGAAGACCCAGAAATGAATCCACACTCCTATGTTCACTTGATCTTTGACAAAGGAGCTAAAACCATCCAATGGAAAAAAGATAGCCTTTTCAACAAATGGTGCTGGCTCAACTGGAGGTAAAAATGCAGAAGAATGCAAGTCGATCCATTCTTCTTTTTTTTTTTATTTTTTTAATTTACATTCCAAATCACTTCCCATTTCCCATTTCCTCCCTCCCCGAAAGTCCCATAAGCCCCCTTCCCTCCCTCTTTTCTCCATTCAACCCCCTCTCCTTACTCTGTCCTGGCGTTCCCCTACATCCAGTCTTTCCAGGACCAGGGGTCTCTCCTTCCATCTTTTTAGAAATCTATTGATATGCTGATTGTGTCTAGGGTATTCCGAGATTCTGGGTCAATATCCCCTTATCAGTGACTGCATACCATGTGTGTTCTTTTGTGATTGGGTTACCTCACTAAGGATGATATTTTCAAGTTCTGACCATTTGCCTAGGAATTTCGTGAATTCATTGTTTTTAATTGCAGAGTAGTATTCCATTGTGTAAATATACCACATCTTCTGAATCCATTCCTCCGTTGAGGGACATCTGGGTTCTTTCCAGCTTCTGGCTATTATAAATAAGGCTGCTATGAATATAGTGGAGCATGTGTCCTTATTGCATGCAGGTAAAGTCTCTGGGTATATGCCCAGGAGTGGTATAGCTGGATCCTCCGGGAGTGTCATGCCCAGTTTTCTGAGGAACCGCCAGACTGCTTTCCAGAGTGGTTGTACCAGCCTGCAATTCCACCAGCAGTGGAGGAGTGTTCCTCTTTCTCCACATCCTCGCCAACAACTGCTGTCTCCTGTGTTTTTGATCTTAGCCATCCTGACTGGTGTGAGATGGAATCTCAGGGTTGTTTTGATTTGCATTTCCCTAATGACTAAGGATGATGAACATCTCTTTAGGTGCTTCTCAGCCATTAGATATTCTTCAGGTGAGAACTCTTTGTGTAGCTCTGTACCCCATTTTTTAATAGGGTTACTTGTCTCTCTGGAGTTTAACTTCTTGAGTTCTTTGTATATCTTGGATATTAGCCCTCTGTCGGATGTAAGGTTGGTAAAGATCATTTCCCAGTTAGTTGGTTGCCGCTTTGTCTTTTTGACAGTGTCCTTTTCCTTGCAAAAACTTTGTAATTTAATGAGGTCCCATTTGTCTATTCTTGATCTTAGAGCATAAGCTATTGGAGTTCTGTTCAGGAAATTCTCCCCTGTGCCCATATGTTCAAGGTTCTTCCCTAGTTTCCCTTCTATTAGTTTCAGTGTGTCTGGTTTTATGTGGAGATCTTTGATCCACTTAGAATTGAGCTTAGTGCAAGGAGATAAGGATGGGTCAATTTGCATTCTTCTGCATGTTGACCTCCAGCTGAGCCAGCACCATTTGTTGAAAAGGCTATCTTTTTTCCACTGGATGGTTTTAGCTCCTTTGTCAAAGATCAAGTGACCATAGGAGTGTGGATTCATTTCTGGGTCTTCAATTCTGTTCCATTGATCTACATGTCTGTTACTGTACCAATACCATGCAGTTTTTAACACTATTGCTCTATAGTACAGCTTGAGGTCCGGGATACTGATTCCCCCAGAGGTTCTTTTACTCTTGAGAATACTTTTAGCTATTCTGGGTTTTCTGTTATTCCAGATGAATTTTTGAATTGCTCTTTCTAACTCTATGAAGAATTGAGTTGGGATTTTGATGGGGATTGCATTGAATCTGTGTATTACTTTTGGTAAGATGCTCATTTTTACTATATTAATCCTGCCAATCCATGGATTGGCAAGTCGATCCATTCTTATCTCCTTGCACTAAGCTCAATTCGAAGTGGATGAAGGACCTCCACATAAAACCAGACACACTGAAACTAATAGAAGGGAAACTAGGGAAGAACCTTGAACATATGGGCACAAGGGAAAATTTCCTGAACAGAACACCAATAGCTTATGCTCAAAGATCAAGCATTGGTAAATGGGACCTCATGCAATTACAAAGTTTTTGTAAGGCAAAGAAGAGCCAAATAACCCTATTAAAAAATGGGGTACAGAGCTAAACAAAGAGTTCTCACCTGAAGAATATCGAATGGCTGAGAAGCACTGAAAGAAATGTTCAAAATCCTTAGTCATTAGGGAAATGCAAATCAAAACATCCCTGAGATTCCACCTCACACCAGTCAGAATGGCTAAGTTCAAAAGCACAGGAGACAGCAGTTGTTGGCGAGGATGTGGAGAAAGAGGAACATTCCTCCACTGCTGGTGGGATTGCAAGCTGGTACAACCATTCTGGAAAGCAGTCTGGTTGTTCGTCAGAAAACTGGGCATGACACTCCCGGAGGATCCTGCTATACCACTCCTGGGCATGTATACCCAGAGGCTTCCCTTGCATGCAATAAGGACATGGGCTCCACTATGTTCATAGCAGTCTTATTTATAATAGCCAGAAGCAGGAAAAACCCAGATGTCCCTCAATGGAGGAATCAATTTAGAAGATGTGGTATATTTACACACTGGAATACTACACTGCAATTAAAAACAATGAATTCACGAAATTCTTAGGCAAATGGTCAGAACTTGAAAATATCATCCTTAGTGAGGTAACCCAATCACAAAAGAACACACATGGTATGCAGTCACTGATAAGGGGATATTAACCCAGAATCTTGGTATACCCAAGACACAATTTGAATATCAATAGATTCCCAAGAAGATGGAGGGAGAGATCCCTGGTCCTGGAAAGACTGGATGTAGGGGAATACCAGGACAGAGAAGCAAGAAGGGGTTGAATGGGAACAGAGGGAGGGAAGGGGGCTCCTGGGACTTTCGGGGAGGGAGGAAACAGGAAAGGGAAAATCATTTGGAATGTAAATAAAAAATATAGAAAATAAAAAAAAAACAAATCTGTTTATCCACTTTTCTTGAATGCTTACAAACAGGATAGTATTCCATGTACAGTTTTGAGGTGACTTTGTATACCAACTTATAATGTTTAACTTTTTCAGTCTTTTTGCATCTTTTCTATATCTTATTCAGAGGACTATCTATATCTACCTTATTACATCTATATGACAAAAACTTCAAGTTCCTGAAGAAAAAAATTGAAGAAAATCTCAGAAGTTGGAAAGATCTCCCATGCTCATGGATTAGCAGGATCAATATAGTAAAAATGGCCATCTTCCTGACAGCTATCTATAGATTCAATGCAATCCCCATCAAAATTCCAAACCATTTTTTCTTAGAACTAGAAAAAACTTTCTGCAAGTTCATTTAGAAAAACAAAAAACCCAGGATAGTGAAAACTATTCTCAACAATAAAATAACTTATGGCATAATCACCATCCCTAACCTCAATATATGTTACAGGGCAATATTGACTTAAAAACTGTATGGTATTTATACAGAGACAGGCAGGTAGGTCAATTGAACAGAATTGAAGACCCAGAAATGAACCCACACATCTATGGTCACTTGATATTTGACAACAGAACTAAAAACATTCAGTGGAAAAAAGACAGCTTTTTTAACATATAGTGCTGGATCAACAGGCAGTCAGTGTGTAGAAAATGCAAATTGACCCATTTTTATCTCCTCATGTAAAGCTCAAATCCAAGTGGACAAAGGACATCCCCATAAAACCAGATACACAGAAGCTTATAGAGGAAAAAGTGCCGAAGAGGCTTGAACACGTACATAGGGGAATGCTCTAAGATCAAAAATCGACAAATGGGACCTCATAAAATTGCAAAGATTTGTAATGCCAAGTATACTGTCAATAGGACAAAATGGCAATGAACATATAGGGAAAAGAGCTTTACCAACCCTACAGTCAATAGAGAGCTAATATTCAATATATACAAAGAACTCTGGAAGTTAGACTCCAGAAAATCAAATAACCCTATGAAAAAGGTGTCCAAAGCTAAACTACAAATTTTAAACTGAGGAATATCAAATAACTGAGAAGCAACTAAAGCAATGTTCAACATCCTTAGTTATCAGGGAAATGGAAATCAAAACAGCCCTGAGATTCCACTTCAAACCAGTCAGAATGATAAAGTCACAAACTCAGGTGACAACAGGGGCTGGCAAGATTGTGGAGAAAGAAGAACACTCCTACACTGCTGGTGGCATTGCAAGCTCATACTACCACTCTGGAAATCAGTTTGATGGTTCCTCAGAAAATTAGACCTGAGGATCCAGCTATAACACTCCTGCATATATATATATATATCCAGAAGATGATCCAATATGTAATAAGAACTCATGCTCCACTATGTGCATAGCAGCCTTATTTATAATACCAGAAACTGGAAAGAATCCAGATTTCTTACAACAGAGGGATGGATACAGAAAATGTGGGATATTTACACAATGGAGTGCTACTCAGCAATTAAAAACAATGAATTCATGAACTTCTCAGCAAATGAATGGAACTAGAAAATATCATCCTATTAAAGAGAGGTAACCCAATCACAAAATTACACATGTGTTATGCACTCACTGAAAAGTGGACATTAGCCCAAAAGCTCAAAATAAACAAGATACATCTCACAGACCACATGAAAATGGAGGAAGGAAGACCAAAGTGTGGGTGCTTCAGTTCTTCTGAGAAAGGGAAAAAATATTCATAGGAACAATTATGGAGATAAAGTAAAGAACAGAGACTGAAGGAAAGGCCATCCAGAGACTGTCCTACCTGGGGATTCACCCTGTAAACAGTCACTAAACGCAAGCATTTTTGAATACCAAGAAATACTTGCCATAAGGAGCCTGATATATCTGTCTCCTGAGAAGCCCTACCTGAGCCTTACAAATACAGAGGCAGATGCTAGCATCCAACCACTGGACTGAGCGTGGGGTCCCCAATGGAGGAGTTAGAGAAAGGACTAAAGGAGTTGAAGGAGTTTGCAACCTCATAGGAAGCATAGTATCAACCAACCACCCCGCTCCCCCCCCCCCCCAGGCTCCCAGGGACTAAGTCATCAATCAAGATGTACACATGGCTCAAACTGCATTTATAGCAGACAAATGCCTTGTCAGGCATCAATGGGAAGAGAGGCCCTTGGTTCTATGAAGGCTCTATAGATGCCCCAGTGTAGGGAAATCAAGGGATTGTAGGTAGGAGTGGGTTGGGTGAAGGAACATCCTCATAGAAGCAAGGGGAGGAGGATGGGTTAGGGGTTTTCTGGAAGAGGGGAAACCTGGAAAGGTAATTTACATTTTAAATGTAACTAAAGAATATATCAATTAAAAAATCATAAAAATAAAGAAAAATATGTATAGAGACACACAAAAAATGTCAATGATAGTGAGGAGGGAGACAGTGCTACCTGGAGAAGATAGAGTGATAACTAGATAATTAGAGGGAAAGAGGGATACATAGAAAAGGAAAGGAAGTACAGAGGCACATAATCTCTTTTCAATAAGTGACAGGGCAAATTTATTTAAAGGAAAATGACTAGATTTGCATTGCAGTCATGATCATAATAATCTGTGACTCTCTGGAAGAAAAGGCAGGAAAGTAGAAGGGAGACCAATTGGGAAGAAGAGGTCAGCAGGAGTAGGAAGAGACTAAGAATAGAATAGCAAAATGATATACATGTATGTAATTGTTGAGATAGAGACAGACAGACAGACAGACAGACAGAAATTGAGAAAGAGAAAAATAGATGATAGATAGAGGACATTTGAGAGATGATAGATAGATAGATAGATAGATAGATAGATAGATAGATAGATAGATAGATAGATAGATAGATAGATAGACAGATAGACAAACAGTTGTTCATTAAGAAAGTAGATAGATGATTGATAGGCAGATAGACAGAATAATATACAGGCAGACAAAGAGATTCATTGATTCAAGATAACATCCATGAGAACCCTGGAGACCTCCAAAAAATAACTGTTTAGAGCTTCCCCTTAATCTTGCCCTTACACAAGAGTCAGAGTGAAGAATAAATACCGTTCAGTTGGAGTATACGGAAAAACCACTGGAGTGAAATGAGACATCGTGAAGATATGAAGGAATGTCAACAAATCACATGGCATTACAGGAGGTATATGAAGTGCTCTGAGTCTGTACCTTGATTTACACTATGAGAACAACTTGCATGCAAAAGCAACTGCTGTACATGTCAGAGTATAGAGAAGTAAGAGCTATGTTCCTATAGATCTTATAGATGTCCCAGAGGTCTTTGTTGCTGCTGAATCTTCCCTCACAGGCACTGAGGGGAGCTGTTGTAAAGTTCTTACTCTTTTACTTCTTCATAGAGGGCACTCAGTCCATATTGTGTTCTCATTCATCAAAGCTTCCTGCCCATCTGTAATCCCACAGGCACCCTAAGGCACAGAGGAATGTGGAACCTTCCAAGATTGAGAAAAAGTCAAGAAACCTGCTAAGGCCACAGATATCTGATGAACTGCACCAAACCTGCCTTTGAATGCAGGAAATACAACTGAGAAGAACCATACCTCAGATTTCAAGGCTTCAACCACTGGGACACTTGATAGTTTTGTTGATGCTGATTACAATAGAAGACTAGCTTAGCATACACACTGAAAACTAATTGAAGCCTTCAGTTGTCAGGCTACTTCCCAGGCATATTTTCACAAGAATGTCTTTCATTATGAAAACCATAAATAAAACTTGTAAAGTCAACAATTTAGTGACACAGCAACTTTGTAGGCTTAAAGGTGTAAGTCATGAAGCTGGCATAGCTGTTTTGACAAGGTACCAGGACAGCTGAGCCACTTGTTGAGATTGCTGACCTGGTGCCCTTTATTATCAGTTTGAGTCTCTGCATATTACACCATTGGGGAGCTATTGGAATAATGACTCAGCCATGTTTTCTCTGACAAAATTGTTTCTATATTCCCTTAAGAATGTCGTAAATGTGCTACTCCTGCTCTCTAGGAAGTAATCTTAGTTTAGCCTACTTGGTCATCTTCTCTGTGCCTTGGAGATTGTTATCTGCCCCTAAGGCATGCCATGTAACAAAATAATTAGAATAGCTTCATCTCTGGAGAAGGTGACAATTTCAGAAGGACAGGACAAATGACAACGGATCATAGCACAGAACTCCTTTTAAAGTATATGTAGAATTTGTTAAAATTATAAACTGCAAGATGAAAGGGCATACATACTAAGCCACTAGTAAAAACTCAGCAACAAAAGCTAGAATGACTAAGATAATGTGATACCATGTATAGGTGATGCAAGAATGACATAAAAGAATGCAGTAAAAAAGAAATGGGATTCATCATTCTTGGAAAGATTGGTTTACACCAGGTTGTTGTAATGTTAATTAACATAGAAACAGAACAATTCCTTTATTAAATGAATTCTTATAAGATAACAAATAACAACTACAACAATTCTTAGCTTGAACTCTTGGGATTAGGCAAATCTCCAAATAATATGATTCACCATTAAAAGATAATAATACACTGCTTAAAAAAGGGTTATTCACATAGTCTGATTTTCATTATGCCTATAATCTATTTAAACATCTTGAAACCACAAGGTGCTGCCAACCAAAGAAAAGGCTGTTATATTCTTCCTTGCTTGGTGCTTCCTTGTGATAAAATAATTTGTAGAATTTTAAGAATATGGATATGGAGTTGATGACAATATAATTTTTCATGTTTAACCTGCAACCCTGGGCATACTACAAAAGTATGCCCAGGACAAAATGATATGATCTTTATTTCTTGAGACCATGATTTTTTTGAATTTGTACAAAAAAAATCTTACTATTAGTCTTTTAGAGTTGCAAAGCCTATCTGTCTTGGTGTCTTACTCATACCTCCCCTCCCCTGTTCCTTACATTCACTCTGGAACCCATTCATGGGGCCAGCCCCCAGCATTTAAGCCAGAATCTCCAAGATCCACATAAAGACTTAAACATTGAAAAGGAAGTAAAAGTAAACCTCTAAGTGAATATACTGAATTTCTGGTTACAATGTCCCTAAGAAAATAATATCTACATTTATTTTAGAGACATATAAAATAATGCTCCCATGTCTACTTAGAAAGATAAAATAGCGTATGGATAAACATCTAAGCATTTAAAAATCTAAATGTGAATTCAACAAACACACATACTTCATTTAATGAAAGCAACAAAAACGAAAATGAAAGAATTGATGAAAATAAGTTAAAATCATCAAGACTCAGCTAGATTCATGAGGTGGAATTCTCCTTCTGCAGAGGAAACGCCATGGCTATTACAAGAAGGACTAGAAATTGGTGGCCCTTGAAATCTAGTCAAAGCGCTCATCCAGCCAGATGAGTATAGCTAGAGCTCTCAGCTGCAAACAATTACTCCTGGTCCTCAGCCCCTCCCTCCCTCTCTCACACACACAGAGTGCTCTGCTCCTCTCCAGTCAAGCAACACTTTGCCAGCTGGGCTGCCCCAGCAAAACAGTTTTTGATAGGATATGTATCACTGTGTGAGGATCATGTGTACCTTGCAAGCAGTAATAAACTCCCAAATCCTCAGGCTCCACTCTGCTAATTTTAAGTGTAAAATCTGTCTCTGATCCACTGCCACTGAACCTGTCAGGGACCCCAGTGTACAGTTTGGACACCAGATAGATTAGGAGCTTTGGAGACTGGTCTGGCTTCTGTAATAACCAATTCAAATAGGTCTTTCCATTACTATGTACGAGGCTCTGACTTGACTTGCAAGAGATGGAGGCTGGTTGTCCAATGGTAACTGACAAAGACAGTGGAGTCTGGGTCATCACAACATCACCGCTGGTTTCTGAAATTATTATACAATAGTGTAAAGTCATGTACAAATTTCCTGAACAATCTTTGTGAAATCCTTTCAAGTTAGGTATTTTTTAATTTTATTCCCTTCAAGAATGATCCTGGCAATTTTTGAGATTTAAAAATATCATATTTCAAATGCTTTTTCACAAAACAGTGATTTGAAGGTTCAAAATGTCAGAGTCTATACCACTCCATCTAATCTATTTCAGATTATTGATCTTAGTACAGCTACTATCCCATCTGGAATTTCTCATTAGGGTTGAACAACACCTCACATTCCCATCCTGCAGCATGTGACCTGCCCCATCACAAATGAACATAGAAACCCAGAGATCATCCTCCTTTGCCATTGTCCTCCATTACCTCCCTCCCTCCTTACCCTGAATCCAGAGCATGAGCAGAAACAGGAACTGTGCAGAATTCATCATTTCTGAGGAGATGAACTTAATAGAGTGATCAGTGAAGGCAAAAGGACAGTTGAGATTTTATCTCAGGCCAGCAGGACAAGGACATCCCTAGGGAGCAAATATGCAAATATTCTGGTCTATATAGCAGTGTACATAGAGGGGACAGTTATGTGGGCTTCTCAAATGTGAAAAATAACTCAAACAGTGAAAGTAACAAAAGAAAATGTGGTTTTTGAAGAAAGGATAGCAGGATGTTAAAGGAATATTAATGCAGTTCAAATCAATTATAAATATGGATCAACAAATAAGTCTTTTTGTATTGTTTGAAATTTACTAAAATTTTGTCTAAATACACATGACCAAATTACAGAGAAGGAGTGAGGAATGTAATTGAGACACACAGGTAGTTATCATCAGGGATGAAATGAGCTCCCAGAACTTTGTGTTCATAGTCTCTAGTACATTGCAAGAATACAAGATAGAAGGAAATCATTCAACTCTCTCTTCAACTTATTGACTGTATTCTAATTCTTTATTAGAAAAATATACTTTTAATTAAAATCAAGGGAGCACACTTAAAGGATGAATGTGATTCAAACATATATACTATAAGCATTACCATACTATATGTTCAAAAATATATTCAGCTCCTTTCTATAACTCCTCCATTGGGGACGCCATGCTCAGCCCAATGGTTGGCTGTGAGCATCCATTTCTGTATTTTTCAGGCTCTGACAGAGTCTCTCAGGAGATAGCTATATCAGGCTCCTGTCAACAAGCACTTCATGGCATCTGATGTACTATCAGAGTTTGTTGTCTGTATATGGGGAAACTAGAGCACTTGTAAAGTATAATATGGGGAAATTCCTTTTAGCCCCAGGGTTTGAGATAAGCTAGTACACCACCAAATTGATGATGTGGCAAATCCTGTTCAGCTAGAAGTGAGTATCTGGGCTTATTTAGTTAATGTGCACATAAACTACAAGCCTAGTTGAACGTGAGAAATGCTCACAACCTCTGAAATGTCCAAGCAGAGGCAGACAGGCAGCTCACCCCACACTTCTGCTTTCCTTGGTTGGTTTATTTTGTGATCTGTATTAGCAAAGGTGGGAAATCATAACTCTGGTGATAGTGATAAGTTCCACAATCTTTGATTCCAGGATGTTTATGCTGAAAGTAAAACCTGTCTGAGTTACTACCAATGAACCTTGGGAGGATTCCAGAGATAGGATCAGTACCATACTTGAGAAGAGTCTGGCTTGGTTTTTATTGGTACTGGTGCATGCACTGTCCTCATAGGATGGCAGTTGATGGTGACTCTTTTCCCTGGAGTCATACACAGGCCATCTGAAGACGAGATCATCACAGTGTCATTTCTGGAGGCTGAAGTCATATGAAACATAACTTACAATATTGCCATGTACATTCAAAGTATCTCTAAAACACTTAGAAAAGGAGAAAGATTTTCAATTTCATATCTAAACAGTAATAATAACATCTGATGCAGAGATACAAAATGAAGAAAAGTATTTAAATATTTAAGTAATATTCCTTCATTTCTAATAGTCTGACTGGAAATACAAAGGAGCATGAGTCCAACAAGCTGTGATAGTGGGAACATTTCCCTGTTTCACTGTGTATATGCCTATTATGAGACAGGACAAGATATACCATTATTATAATGAACTAAGCATCAGGTAGACTACTTGAAAAAGGCACTTATGAAAATAATGTGAATTTCAAGTTGCTTTGAATACTGACACAGGACAACAGGCTCCTTGGTCCCTACATGAACATATTATGTCTCCCTCTGCTGTTCATCTAATAAAATGTTGAAATTTGAAAGAATGTGAATGATTTTCCATATGTAGAGTTAAACAATGAGCATAAGCTGTTTCTTTGAATTGCTGAATTCATGTAGAAAGAGTAAAATCTCATACCTTTGTTTTCAATCCAAAGCAATACTAACTCCTTTACTCTTTCTCAGACTTTACTGAAGAGTCTTTCATTGACTAACCAGAAAGCATCAATGCTAATGATAGGACAGTGATACCATGAAACCAGAAACTCCAATGATTTGCATGAAGGGTATTCAACCTTCCATTGTATGGAAGAGAAACTTTATAACCATCTATGTGTCTCCCTACTGGGAAAGGTTTTTAGAGGACTATGTATCAAAATGTTTCATTATCTTTTTAAATATGAAACCAAGTTTTGCATTTGCATTTCTTGCCACAGAGAATAAAGCAAATGATGGCTAGTATTTTGGAAGTGTTTATAGAATCCATCCCATCCCTCATACATAGTATCACTTGATTTGTCATAAGACCACCAACATTATGAGTCAGGCTATATCAGGAGAGGACTCTTCATCTTGTTGATGTTTTCAAAACATTGGCCCTATCTTTTGGGCCATAAACCTAGATGGAACAACTTTCCTTTTCTGGGGTGTTATTTTATTAGGTTACAATTCAAACATTGTCCTCCTTCCTGGTCTCCCCTACACAAACGCCACATCCCATCTCTCCCTCCCCTTTGCCTCTAAGAGGATCCTCCTCTACCCACACACCCATTCCTGCATCACAACCCTAGCTTCACTCTACTCTGGGTCATCAAGCCTCTATAAGACCAAGGGCCTCCCCTTCCATTGATGCCAGTAAGGCAGTCCTCTACTACCTATGTAGGTAGAGCCATGGATCTATCCATATATACTCTTTGGATGGGATTTTGTTCCTAAGATCTCTTGGGGGGAGGGGTATTGTTAGTTAACATTGTTGTTCTTCCTGTGGGGTTGCAATTCCCTACAACTCCTTTAGTCCTTTCTCTAACTCTTCCATTGGGTTCCCTAGGCTCAGTCCCATGGTGGTTGTGAGTATCAGCATCTGTATTAGTCAGTTGCTAACTGAGCTTCTCAACTGACAGCTATACCAGGCTAGTGTCAGCAAGTACCTCTTGGCATCAACAATAGTGTCAGGATTTGGAGTCTGCAGATAGGATGTATCCCTAGGTGAGGCAGTCTCTGGATAGCCATTTCTTCAGTCTCTGCTCCATTTTTTTTTTTTTTGGTCATTGTGTTTTCTTTTTTGATGGATCGGTAGCCCCATCCCTCAGCTATGGGCTGTGCCTATCTACACTAGGTGGTCTCTATAGGTAGTATTTCCCCTTTGTTGGCTATTTGGGCTACTGTCATCTCTGCTGGATCCTCAGAACTTCTCACTTCCTTGGCATCTGGGACTTTCTAATGACTAAACCCACTTACCCACCCATCCCTGCTACATATTTCTATTCATTTCCTGACCCTCTGGACTTCTCCCTTGTATATTCCCATACTTGATCCTGTCGCCCCCTTATTCCCTCCCCCTCCTCTCTCCCTCCCAGGTTCATCCCTCTCTCTGTGTCCTGTGATTATTTTGTTGCCACTTCAAATTAGGATTGAAGCATCCACACTTTGGTTCTCCTTCTTGTTAAGCTTCATATAGTCTATGAGTTGTATTGTGGGTATTGTGAACTTTAGGGCTAATATCCATTTATCAGTGAGTACATACCATGTATGTCTTTTGTGTCTGGATTACTGCACTCAGGATAATATTTTCTAGTTCCATCCATTTGCCTGCAAATTTCATAACATCATTGTTTTTGATAGCTGTGCAGTACTCCATTATGTAAATGTATGACATTTTCTGTATCAATTCTTACTTTGAGAGACATCTAGGCTGTTTCTAGCTTCTGGTTATTATGAATAAGGCTGCTATTAACATAGTGGAGCATGTGTAATGTGTAAAACTTGCAAAAATCTCACTGAAATGGATGATTTTGTACACAGTTATCACATACCAAAATTAAATCAAGAGCAAGTAAACAATCTAAATAGTCCCATAACCCTAAGGAAATAGAAGTAGTCCTGAAAACTTCCCAAGGTGGGGGGGAGCCCCCGAACAGAGGGTTTTAGTATTGAATTCTACCAGACCTTCAATAACAATTTCGCTTAAACAATTTCTCAAAATAGAAACAGAAGGAGCAATATCTAATTGACTTTATAAAACCACAGTTACTCTGATAAATAAACCACACAAAGACCCAACAACAAAAAAAAGACATAAGACTATTTTCACTTATAAATATCAATGGAAAAAGACTAAATAAAATTCCAGGAACACATCCAAACTATCATTCAAGACAATCAAGTGAGCTTCAACCCAAGAATGAAGGGAGAGTTCAATATACAAAAATCCATCAACATAAATCAGTGTATGAACAAACTCAAGAAAATATCACATGATCATCAGATTAGATGCTGAAAAAGTCTTTGACAAAAGTCAACACCCCTTCATGTTAAAAGTCTAGGAGAGATCAGAAATTCAAGACCCATACATAAACATGATAAAAGCAGTATATAGTAAACCTGTAGCCAATATCAAATTAAGTAGAGTGATACTTAAAGCAATTTCACTAAATCAGCATCTTAGTCAGGGTTTCTATTCCCACAATCTTTACATATTAAAAATTCAATTCCTTTCAAAGGTCCAATATCTTTTTAAATTTAAAGTTTTTTAAAAAAAATCAAAGTCTCTTAACTGTGGGCTCCACTAAAATACCTTCTTCTTTCAAGAGGGAAAAATATCAGGGCACAGTCACAATCAAAAGCAAAACTCAAACTCCAATGGATCAATGTCTGGGATCCAACTCATAATCTTCATGGCTCCTCCAAGGGCTTAAGTCACTTCTCCAGCTCTGCCCTTTGTAGCACACAGCTTGTCTTCTAGGCTCCAGCTGCCTGTACTCCACTACTGCTGCTGTTCTTGGTGGTCATCTCATGGCACTGGCATCTCTAAAATACTGCTGTCTTCCACTGTACCTAGTCTTCACCAATAGCCTCTCATAGGCTCTATTCATGGTGCCAACCCTCAACTTCTATGCATGATCCCTTCAGTGCTGGGCCATCAATTGCAACTGAGGTTGCACCTTCACCAATGGCCTTCCATGGCGTCTCACAGTGCAGAGCCTCAGTTGTTCTTCATGACCCCTTCATGCCTTCAAAACCGGTACCACCTGGGTGAATCTTACACAGTACCAGTTCAGTCACAGCACAAAGTACAACTGTGGCTATCTCTGGAACACAGCCTCTGTGCTCTCAGAAAACACTTCCCTGAAGATTTAACCTCAGTGATGCTGGTCTCTTCTTGATCATCACTAATTTCTTAGCTCCAGCTAACCAGCATCAATAGTCCCAGTAACACAAAGGTTTGCTTTAGTGGTTCTTGTATCTTGTTAATCACAGCTGATTCTTCAGCCCCAGCTAACCAAAAGCACAGATTCTTCACAATCAAAACATGGCCCTGATAATCATCTTTAATCTTCCCTCTGAAATTTCACAAGCCAGGCCTCCATCTTCTGCACTGTTCTCAACATTATCTTCCAAGCTCCTACAGAACATTCCACATAGCTCTTAACAACGAGTGGATCATCTAGCCCAACGTTCCAAAGTCCCACAGTCCTCCCCAAAACATGGTCAGGTTTGCACTGGAATACCCCACTATGCTGGTACCAATTTGGCTTAGTCAGGTTTCCTACTCCTGCACAAACATAATGACCAAGAAGCAAGATGGGGAGGAAAGGGTTTATTCATCTTACACTTCTGTGTTGCTGTTCGTTAAAAAAGGAAGTCAGGACTGGAACTCAGGCAGGTAAGGAAGCAGGAGCTGATGCAGAGGCCATGGAAGGATGCTCCTTACTGGCTTGCTTCTTCTGGCTTCCTCAGTTTGCTCTCTTATAGAACCCAAGAATACCAGCTCAGGGATGGTACCACCCACAAGTAGCCCTCCTCCCCATCACAATTGAGAAAATGCTCCACAGTTGGATCTCATGGAGGCACTTCTCCAACTGAAGCTCCTTTCTCTGTGATAACTCCAGCCTGTGTCAAGTTGACATACAAAACCAGTCAGTACAATCAGGGACTAGACAAGGCTGCCCACTCTCTTCCTATCTAGTCATTATACTTGAAGTTCTACATAGAGTAATAAGACAGTGAAAGGAGATCAAGGGGATACAAATTGGAAGGGAAACACTCAAGAATCACTATTTGCTGATGATATAATACTATACATAAGACATCACAAAAAATTCTACTAGAGAACTGACACAGCTGATAAACAACTTCAGCAAAGTGGCTGAATATTAATTCAAACAAATCAGTAGCTGTCCTTTATACAAATGATGAGTGGGTTGAGAAAGAATATAGGGAAACAACACCCTACACAATAATCAAAATAATAAAATATATCTTGGTGTGACTGTAACCACACAAGAAAAAGATCTGAGTGACAAGAACTTCAAGTCTGTGAAGAAAGAAATAAAAGAAGACCCCAGAAAATGGAACAATCTCCCATGCTCATGGATTAGCAGGATTAACACAGTAAAGATGGCTAGCTATCTTACCAAAAGCAATCTACAGATTCAATGCATTCCCCATCAAATTTCCAACACAATTTTGCTTGCATCTTTAAATAAACCAATTTGTTGAATTGGATAAAATATGAATATTGAACAAAGGAGTATGTATAGCTGACAGTTCTCAATCTAAAAGCCCCAAATCCAGATGTCATTTATCCTCCTCATTTCTGAATCCTGACCTAGAGCAATCCACATCTTCCCACATCCAGAAAGCTTTGTCCAATGGCTCAGCTTCTAAGACAACAATTGATAAATGGGATCTCATGGAACTGAAAGCTTCTGTAAGGCAAAAGTCACTGTCAAACGGACAAAACTGCAGCCTACAGATTGGAAAAAATATTTTCTCAAACCCAATATCCAGCAGAGGACTAATATCAAAAATATATAAAGAACATAAGAAGCTAGACTCCAAAAAACTAAATAACCCAATTAAAAAACAGAGTACAGAGGCAAATAGATTTTTCAACAAAGGAATCTAGAATACCTAAAAAGGACTTAGAGAAATATTTTAACATCCTACATCATCAGGGAAATGCAACTCAAAATGACTCTGAGATTCCACCTTACACAAGTAATTATAGGTAAAATCAAAAATTCAAGTGACTGAAGTGGAAATTTCTGCTTTCTTTAACACTTCAGTTGTGTCACATGATATTTTTTTGGATGCTGTCTTGTGAGTGGTCATGTAATATTTGGGTAAAACAGATACTTGAGAGGACATGATGTTTAGAAAGAATATAAATAGAATTATGAAAACACTGAGTAAAGGCTAATGCATTGCTACACCATGAAGTTCTTTGCTGGTCTTCACTGGTCTTCCCTAGTCTTCCCTTGATAGAGAGAAAAGCATCAAAAAACTTCTCATGGTATTCCGGCTAATTCTAGCCACTTCCACTGACTCAACAGCACCTTTCTGTTTCTTCTGGATCATGCTGCTGGTACTGATTCATATTTGGAGTTTCTTATTGTATAGTGCTGCTTGTATCCTGAAAACAAATGTAGAATCACCCTACTCAAGTTTGATGTTTCTTATGGGACTAAATTGCTGATATCCTGACAATGGAAAATGGAATTGCCCGAATGAACTACTTCAAAACAGTTGTACAAACTCTTTTCTTATTAAACTTCTTTCTTTCCTACCTACAGTCATTGGGCTAGAAAGAGAGGTTGAAGTGGTTAAGAACCATGAATAAAGTAGGTTTTGAAAAATCTAAGCTTACAGGGAATAGTAAAGACTGGCCAGGATGTGAAGAAAGGGGAACACTCCTTAATTTCTGGTGGGATTGCAAACTTGTACAGCCACTCTGGAAATCAATCTTGTGGTTTCTCAGAAAACTGGAAATTTTTCTACCTGAAGAGACAGCTATACCAATCCTGGGTATATACCCAAAGATGCTTCATCATAATGCAAAGACATGTGCTCCACAATGTTCATAGCAGCTTTATTCATAATAGCCAGAAACTGGAAACAACTCAGATGTCCCTCAACAACAACAGAAAAATGGATACACAAAATGTGCTTCATTTACACAATGGAATGCTATTCAGCTACTTTTAAAAGGACATCATGAATTTTGCAGCAAAGTGGATGGAACTGGAAACTATCATCCTCTATGAGGCAATCCAGGCCCAAAAGGACATGCATAGTATGTCCTCAGTCATAAGTGGATATTATCCAGAAAGTACAGAATACTCATGATACCCCCCCCAAGACCCAATTAAAACTAATCAAGAAAGAAGGCCCAAGCAAAGATGCTTGAATCTCATTTAGAAGGGGTAACAAAATAGGAAAGAGTGAGGGAACTGGGTGGGAGAGGGAAGTGGAAAGGAGAAGAGGGGAACATAATCAGGAATAGGGAGAGATAAGAGAGTGTCCTAGAGGGCCAGGAGAATAAATGGAAATCTATGTAGGGTGGGAGGGACATTTGGAGGAATGTCAAGGATGGACCAAAACCTAGGAGGGGAATACTCCCAGGAGTCAATGCAGATGACTTTAGCTGAGATAACTAACAGTGGGAGCATGGAACTTGCAAAGGCATCCTCTGGTTGCCAGGCAAGACCTCATATGGAGAAAAAAGGACACTGAGAAACTCACAAAACTTTTCTTTCAAAATTGTTCCTGTTTAGTAAAAATGCAAGGAAAATGATGGAGCAGAGACTGAAGGAAAGGCATAATCTTTGTTGTATAGAATTCATTCACCCAAAATGTCTAACTCCAAAATGCTTCGGGGTATAATAAATACACAAGTGCATTTTCACTATCTTAAAATGGATGTTATTTTTAAATAAAGAAATGAGATTTTGTCTGCCTAGGCAAAATGAATGTAGACAGAGCAGCAGAATGACTCAGTTGATAGGATGGAATGAAACCACTGTGTCTGAAAGACAGTTAAAGCAGTCACTATAGTGAGAGTGATGTGCTCATCATGTTGTTTATATTAAATACATCTGCCTTTCTCATGTCACACATGAATCAATAAGGTATCTTTTATTTTTGGAAAATATCTCATTTAAGAAATTAAAGTGATTCTGGAAAGAAAAAAAAACAACAAAATAAACAAACAAACAGAAAAAAAAATCCTAAGCCCTCAAAAGAGATAGAGGATTAAGCTGCAATTATATGACACTGAATATAATACAGTTATCTAAACAGTGACTTAACCTCTCACATATGCTACAGTCAATAAAAGACTCCCAGGAGACCTGTATGTAAAAGATAATACATAATGTGTAGAGCATGAACTATGTGAGAGACATGTTTATAGATTTTATTTTTATTTTGATATAGTGTTTACAAATTAACTGTTCTTCTTTAGTTATATCTTACTTTATTTCTTCATCAGAGTTAATTATTTACATATTTCCTTAATATAAGCATTTCTTCAATTTATGTCTAATTTGGTTTTTGGTTAAAAAAGATGCAAAATACAATTGTATTCGTTAAAATTCTAATATTTATATTGTTGTGTCCCATACTTTATATTTTAGATCATGTTTCTTCTGCTAAAAAGAATGAGGTATATTCTGAAACAAACATATAAAATACTAAAACATTTGTTTGAGTTTTTTGTTCATTAAATCTTGCTCACTTGGTGTTGTTTCTTGATGATCAGTTAATAAAAGTGAAGTTCTAGTGACCCTTCTTTTATTGTATGAAAATTTTGCTTCACTGAGATCCTCAAATATTTTCTTCATTTATTACATATCTTTATGTATTCTACTTTCTGTTGATATGGGGTGTGCATGTGCATATCAATAGTATCCAGTAACCCACAAAGAGTTGTTAAATTTACTGTTTCCTGTAACAAGAAATAAAACATATCAGTTCTGTTTCCCAACTATTTTATAGAAAACTTAAAGTGATTCTATTGAAACACTGTCTCTATCTACTCTCCTAATTTCTTTCTGTTATTTGCATGACTTCATGTTGGATATAAGTCTCACTATTAGTACAATTCATGACTTATGGTCCAGTCATTTTTAGTGTTTGTCACCCATGTTCATTTTGTTTTGGAGGATCTGTTGCTCATTAAATTAAGAAAGCATTACTTGGGTCATTCTCTCTTTCCATGTGCAGGGTGACCCCAACCTGTTGAAATAATAAATTCCTCTTGCTTTTTAGATCAATTCCTGACTCCAGGTTATTCACTCAGGAGGTCCCCAGTGAGCTAAAGCTCACAAGAGTCTTACATTTGGTGCATTGGTTGGGAATCTTACCTCCTATGGGGACAAACTGGAGCAGTGAATAGGAGGTCTCAAACAGGTACCTTTTTATGTCTGTCTTGCTGTTTGACAAAGTCTGAGTCTGTAAGCCTGTCTGAACTTTTGATTTGCTTGCAGGCATCTGGGAGTCTCAGAGAGCCTACCGTGTGTGGAGAGGTCATGTTCGGTGAAAAGACCTGCCTTAATATCAAGACTGTTGGGGGAAGGGGGAGGTGTGTGTGAGGGGACTGGAGGATGCTTCAGGCCCCCCACCCCCTGAGGGGCCGAGAAGGCTCTGCTCTTTCTAGAAACAGCAAGACAGTAACAGCTGGAGCCTAGTCTTGCTAAAACCTGGTTTAATCTGGCTCCTGCCATATGGGCAAGAGCACCTGGTATCTGTAACTGGGAGCATGGAAGGGGCGAACTGTGTGTTGTCTTTTTCTGTGTTCTTGGACTTGGATGCCCAACCGTAGAAGGGTCAAGCTGTCTGTGGGTTGATTGTTTTTCTCTGTGTTTGTTGGTATCTCGTTCTGGGTTCTTGGACTTAGACTGTCAACATTTTTGGGACATTGGACAGACTGAAAGGCAAATTATTTACTCTCTGCTTCTCCAAATGACCCCACCGGTAGGGACCTTCGACTTGCAGGTGATCAAAGCAGAAGAGACAAGAGTCATTAGGCCAGAATCCCTCAGGCATCCAGACCAGATGCCCTATATAGTTACCTGGAAAAATCTAGTGGAGGGTCTTACTCCCCCTGTATTTCCTTAAAGGAGTTATTTTTATACTCATTAAAGGCCTATATCATCTTTGAGAGATGGAATTTTAGGTCAGAATCTTGCTCCTCTGTGTGTTAGAGTATCCAGGGCTTTCTGTGGTAGAAGAACTGGACTATGATGTTACCTAAATTACATTGGCTTCTGTTGTTTATATTCTTCAATTTGCCTTTATCCATCTGGTTATTTGTGCTGTTAACTGGCTGGGAGTCTCAGACTGGAGTAGGTCTCCTAGGATGCAGGTAAAGCTATGTGACCTGGATTAGAGCAGCCCTCCTGGGAAGCAGGCAGGGCTGTCACTTGTTAGGGTTGACCTCTTGTGTCACTGGTTAGAGCAGTTGTCCTTGGAGACTGGCAGGGCTACTGGGGGTGATGGGGAGCCAGCACATGTCTCTGCCAAAAGTGCAGGTGGTAGATTAGACTGGAAGGGTAATGGGAGTAATTTCTTCATTAGAAAACTAACGCTAAACCACAAACCAAAGAGTATACAAGGAGGGACCCATGGCTCCAGATGCATATGCAGCAGAGGATGACCTTGTTGGACATCAAAGGGAGAAGAGGCCCTTGGCCCTGAGAAATCTAGGTATCCCAGTATAGGGGAATGCCCTGGAAGGGAAGTAGGAGTGGGTGGATTGGTGAGCAAAGGGAAGAGGGGAAATGTTAGGGGATTTTCGAGAAGGGGGGAACCAGGAAAGGGGACAACATTTGAAATGTAAATAAAGAATATATCTAATAAAAAAATGAAAAAAGCTAATGATGATAAATGAATTGCATAAAATAGCCAATATTCTAACAAGAAATAAGAGTAAAATTCCCCTTCCAAACAAAAACTATAATTACTAGAAATGTTCAAAAATGAAAGCAAAATAACCACTCTGAATTAAAAGGTAATTTATCTTGAAAATAAGTTTTCATTAAATTCACAACATTTATAAAAGTGAAGGAAAAATTAAAATATTCTCATTATATAAAAACATTAATCCTCAAACAAATGGGGACATAGGAAAAATTGCACAAAACAAGCAGAAATTACTAACATAAAAATAATAGCATAATAACTGTGTATGTACTTGGAATAAAACATGCAGTCTATATTAAATGAAAAAAATGGGAAAAAAAGGAATCAGCTTCTTATCAGAAAAGAAACACTACTTTATTTTAAATAACATTTCATTATGCTACTCTATTTAGAATACGTTTAAACTTCTTACGGTATATATTTTCACATGATAAAAACTGCTAGCTCTTGCCTCTTGTTCTCTTGTCTCTTGCTCTTGATCCCCCTCTCTCCCATTCCCTTCACCCCTCTCTCTACATAGTAATGGCCAGCTTCTACTTCTCTACTCTCTTCCCATCTCTGCTTTCTCTGCCTCTACTATCCACTTAACTTCTCTCCCCATGCCCTGAATAAACTCTATTCTATACTAAAAACAAGTGACATCTAAACACATTAGGGCATAGAAAACCTAAAAAAAGAGCAAACTCATTCTTTACTCAATTTAATATTTTCTTGTCTCACACCATTCTTAAGTTTAGCATTGAAATACTAGATCTTTTATTAAGTGACAGAAGAGAACTCTTTGTTTAGCTCTGTACCCCATTTTTTAATAAGGTTACTTGCCTCTCTGGAGTTTAACTTCTTGAGTTCTTTGTATATATTGGATATTAGCACTCTGTTGGATGTAGGGTTGGTAAAGATCGTTTCCCAGTTAGTTGGTTGCCGCTTTGTCTTTTTGACAGTGTCTTTTGCCTTGCAAAAACTTTGTAATTTAATGAGGTCCCATTTGTCTATTCTTGATCTTAGAGTATAAGCTATTGGAGTTCTGTTCAGGAAATTCTCCCCTGTGCCCATATGTTCAAGGTTCTTCCCTAGTTTCCCTTCTATTAGTTTCAGTGTGTCTAGTTTTATGTGGAGATCCTTGATCCACTTGGAATTGAGCTTAGTGCAAGGAGATAAGAATGGGTCAATTTGCATTCTTCTGCATGTTGACCTCCAGTTGAGCCAGCACCATTTGTTGAAAAGGCTATCTTTTTTCCACTGGATGGTTTTAGCTCCTTTGTCAAAGATCAAGTGACCATAGGAGTGTGGATTCATTTCTGGGTCTTCAATTCTGTTCCATTGATCTACATGCCTGTCACTGCACCAATACCATGCGGTTTTTAACACTATTGCTCTGTAGTACAGCTTGAGGTCCGGGATACTGATTCCCCCAGAGGTTCTTTTACTCTTGAGAATACTTTTAGCTATTCCGGGTTTTCTGTTATTCCAGATGAATTTTTGAATTGCTCTTTCTAACTCTATGAAGAATTGAGTTGGGATTTTGATGGGGATTGCATTGAATCTGTATATTACTTTTGGTAAGATGCTCATTTTTACTATATTAATCCTGCCAATCCATGAGCATGGCAGATTTTTCCATCTTCTGAGGTCTTCTAATGGCTGAGAAGCACCTAAAGAGATGTTCATCATCCTTAGTCATTAGGGAAATGCAAATCAAAACAACCCTGAGATTCCATCTCACACCAGTCAGGATGGCTAAGATCAAAAACACAGGAGACAGCAGTTGTTGGCGAGGATGTGGAGAAAGAGGAACACTCCTCCACTGCTGGTGGGATTGCAAGCTGGTACAACCACTCTGGAAAGCAGTCTGGCGGTTCCTTCGAAAACTGGGCATGACACTCCCAGAGGATCCTGTTATACCACTCCTGGGCATATACCCAGAGGCTTTACCTGCATGCAATAAGGACACATGCTCCACTATGTTCATAGCAGCCTTATTTATAATAGCCAGAAGCTGGAAAAACCCAGATGTCCCTCAGCGGAGGAATGGATTCAGAAGATGTGGTATATCTACATAATGGAATACTACTCTGCAATTAAAAACAATGAATTCACGAAATTCCTAGGCAAATGGTCAGAACTTGAAAATATCATCCTTAGTGAGGTAACCCAATCATAAAAGAACACACATGGTATGCAGTCACTGATAAGGGGATATTAACCCAGAATCCCGGAATACCCTAGACACAATTCGCATATCAATAGATTTCTAAGAAGATGGAAGGAGAGACCCCTGATCTTGGAAAGACTGGATGTAGGGGAACGCCAGGACAGAGAAACGAGAGGGGGTTGAATGGAGAAAAGAGGGAGGGAAGGGGGCTTATGGGACTTTCAGTGAGGGAGCAAACGGGAAAGGGGAAATGATTTGGAATGTAAATTAAAAAAAAATAAAATTAAATTAAAAAAAACAAAGGAAAGGATAGTAGGCTCAGAATTCAAGGTCATCTTCAGCTACACTGTTGGAAGTCAGCCAGGATTAGTGATCCTATCTCAAAGTAACAAACAACATTAATCCCATTTTATGTATATGTATGTGCATATATATTCTTTCATGTGTGTTTGTGTGTGTGTGTGTGTGTGTGTGTGTGTGTGTGTGTGTGTGTGTAAGAATAAATATAAAACCTGTTTGCTACACAAATAGAATCTCTGAGCAATGTCAGGACAGGAAGGAAGAGGGAAGGAAGGGAAGGAGGGGAGACAAGAGAACAAGCTGGGGGTTTACAGATTAGGATGACAAGGATCCATGGTTCTTTCTACTGTTTTATTAGGAAAGTAAAAACCGCAGAGCACAACACAAGCCCTCTCTAAAAAAAGAATGTGAAAGCCCTGGGTATTGGTCATTTCCTTTCCGTGGGCTTAAAAAAAAAAAATTAAATGACAGAAGAACATGTACAGTTTATCAGTAGATCCTAAAACTGGTCTTTAACCAAGTTTTTAAAAATACATACAATAATGTTTGAAAATAAATTTTGTTTCGGAGGAAAAGGGAAGAGGAGAATAGAGACTGTAAATAGAAAATAAAATAATTATTATTTATTTTTCTGATGATACTCGATTAGAGTTGTAAAGCCTCCCAGTCTTGGTGTCTTACTCATCCCTATTCTCCCCTGTTCCCTACATCCATTCTGGAACCCATTCATGGGGCCAGCCCACAGTAATTATGCCAGAATCACAAAGGATAACATAAAGACTTAAGAAACACTGAAAAAGAGTACTGGCAGGTTTTGTGCATCAACTTGACACAGGCTGGAGTTATCACAGAGAAAAGACCTTCAATTGGGGAAGTGCCTCCATGTGATCCAGCTGTGGGGCTTTTTCTCAATTAGGGATCAATGGGGAGAGGGCCCCTTGTGGGTGGTGCCATCCCTGGGCTGGTAGTCTTGGACTCTATAAGAGAGAAATCTGAGCAAGCCAGGGGAAGCAAGAAAGTAAGAAACATCCTTCATGGCCTCTGTATCAGATCCTGCTTCTTGGCCTGCTTGAGTTCCAGTCCTGACTTCCTTTGGTGATGAACAGCAACCTGGAAGTGTAAACTGAATAAACCCTTTCCTCCCCATCTTGATTCTGGGTCATGATGCTTGTGCAGGAATAGAAACTCTAGGACAAAAAGGAAGTAAAAGTAAATCTCTAAATGAGTATACTGAATTTGTGGTTACAATGTCCATTAGAAAATAAAATCTACACATTTTTTAAAAGACATTTAAAGTAATGCTCCCAAGTCTACTTAGAAAGATGAAAAAGCATATGGATAATCTAAGCATTTAAAAATCTAAATGTGAGCCGGGCGGTGGTGGCACACGCCTTTAATCCCAGCACTTGGGAGGCAGAGGCAGGAGGATTTCTGAGTTCGAGGCCAGCCTGGTCTACAAAGTGAGTTCCAGGACAGCCAGGGCTACAAACCCTGTCTCGGAAAATAAAAAAAAAAAAAATCTAAATGTGAATTCAACAAACACACACACACTTCATTTAAAGAAAGCAACAAAAATAAAAATGAAAGAACTGATGAAAATAAGTTAAAAACATCAAAATTCAGCTAGATTAATGAGGTGAAATTCTCCTGCTACAGAGACAACACCATGGCTATTACAAGAAGGACTGAAAATTGGTGGCACTTGAAATCCAGTCAAACCTCTCATCCAGTCAGATGAGTATAGCTAGAGCTCTCTGCTGCAATTACTCATGTTCCCCAGACCCTCCGTCTCCCTCTCACACAGACACACACATAGTGCTCTGCTTAAAGGGTAAATGTGATTCAAATATGTGTATACTACAAGCATTACACAAACTAAATGGAGACAAACTTTAAGCAATCCCACTAAAATCAGGGACTAGACAAGGCCACCCTCTCTCTCCATATTTATTCAATATAGTACTTGAATTCTAGCTAGAGAAATTAGACAAGAAAAGGTCAAAGGGATAAAAATTGGAAAGGAAAATCAAATTATCACTATTTGTAGATGATATGATAGTATATTAAAGTGACCCAAAAAACTCCACCAAAGAACTCCTACAGTTGATAAACAACTTCAGCAAAGTGACTGGATAAAAAAATTAACTCAAGCAAATCAGTAGTCTTCCTATACTCAAAGGATAAACAGGCTGAGAAAGAACTTAGGGAAATGACACTCTTCACAATAGCCACAAACAATACAAACTATATTGGCGTGACTCTAACCAAACAAGGGAAAGATCTGTATGGCAAGAACTTCAAATCTCTGAAGAAAGAAATCAAAGGAGACCTCAGAAGATGGAAAGACCTGCCATGCTCAAGGAATGGCAGGATTAGTATAGTAAAAATAGCTATCTTGCAAAAGCAATATACAGATTCATTGTAATCCCCATCAAAATCACAACTCAATTCTTAATAGAGTTAGAGAAAGCAACTCTCACATTCATCTGAAATAACAAAAACCCAGGATAGCTAAAGCTATTCTCAACAGTAAAAGAAATTCCTGGGGAATCAGTATCCCAGACCTCAAACAGCACTACAGAGCAATAGTTTTAAAAACTGCATGGCATTGCTACAGTGACAGGCAGGTAGATCAATGGAACAGAATTGAAGACCCAGAAATGAACCCACACACCTATGGCCACTTGATCTTTGACAAAGGAGCTACAACCATCCAGTGGAAAAAGGATGGCCTTTTCAACAAATGGTGCTGGTTAAACTGGAGGTGAGCATGCAGAAGAATGGATATCAATCCATTCTTATCTCCTTGTACTAAGCTCAAGTCCAAGTGGATCACAGACTTCAACATAAAACCAGAAGCACTGAAACTGATAGAAAAGAAACTGGAGAAGATCCTTGAGCACATGTAACAGGGGTAAATTTCCAGAACAGAACACCAATAGCTTATGCTCTATGATCAAGAATTTACAAATGATACCTCATAAAATTACAAATTTACTGTAAGGCAAAGGACACTGTCAAAAGGAACAAAACAGCAACCAACAAATTGGGACAAGATCTTTTACAACCCTACATAAGACAGAGGGCTTATATTCAATATATACAAAAAACTCAAGATGGTAGACTCCAAAGAGCCAAATAACCCTATTAAAAAATGGGATACAGAGTTAAACAAAGAATTTTCACCTAAGGAATATCGAATGGCTGAGAAGCACCTAAAGAAATGTTCACCATTCTTAGTCATCAAGGAAATGCAAATCAAAACAACCCTGAGATTCAAGCTCACACCAGTCAGAGTGGCTAAGATCAAATGCAGGAGAAAACAGGTGCTGGCTAGGATGTGGAGAAAGAGGAACATTCCTCCACTGCTGGTGGGATTGCAAGCTGGTACAACCACTCTGGAAATCAGTCTGGAGGTTCCTCAGAAAACTGGGCATGATACTATCCATTTTACCACTCATGGGCATATATCCAGAGGATTCTCCAGCATGTAACAAGGACACATGCTTAAATATGTTCATAGCAGCCTTATTTATAATAGCCAGAAGCTGGAAAGGACCCAGATGTCCCTCAATGGAAGAATGGATACACTAAACGTTTTATATTTACACTATGGAATACTACTCAGCTATTAAAAACAATGAATTCATGAAATTCTTCGGCAAGTGGGTGGAACTGGAGACTATCATCCTGAGTGAATCACAAAAAGAACACACATGGTATTCAATCACTGATAAACAAATATTAGCCCAGAAGCTCGGAATTCCCAAGAAACAATTCACATATAAAATGATGCCCAAGAAGAAGGAAGGAGAGGCCCTGTTCCTGGAAGGCTCAATGCAGCAGTGTAGGGGAATACCAGGATAGGGAAGTGGGAAGGGGTTGATTGGGGAACAGGGGTAGGAAACAGGGCTTATGGGTCTTTTCTGGGTACTTATTGCATGAAGGGGAAGCCTCTGGGTATATGCCCAGGAGTGGTATAGCAGGATCCTCTGGGAGTGTCATGCCAGTTTTGTGAGGAACCGCCAGACTGCTTTCCAGAGTGGTTGTACCAGCTTGCAATTCCACCAGCAGTGGAGGAGTCTTCTTTTTTTCTCCACATCCTTGCCAACAACTGTTGTCTCCTGTGGTTTTGATCTTAACCATTCTGACTTGTATGAGATGGAATCTCAGGGTTGTTTTGATTTGCATTTCCATAATGACTAAGGATGTTGAGCATCTCTTTAGGTGCTTCTCAGCCATTAGATAATCTTCAGGTGAGAACTCTTTGTTTAGCTCTGTACCCCATTTTTTAATAGAGTTACTTGGCTCTCAGGAGTCTTATCTCCTTGTACTAAGCTCAAGTCCAAGTGGATCACAGACTTCAACATAAAACCAGAAGCACTGAAACTGATAGAAAAGAAACTGGAGAAGATCCTTGAGCACATGTAACAGGGGTAAATTTCCAGAACAGAACACCAAAAGCTTCTTGAGTTCTTTGTATATATTGGATATTAGCCCTGTGTCAGAGGTAGGGTTGGTAAAGATCATTTCCCAGTTTGCTGGTGGTCACATTGTCCTTTTGACAGTGTCCTTTGCCTTACAGAAACTTTGTAATTGTATGAGGTCACTTTCATCAATTTTTGATCTTAGAGTATAAGCTAATGGAGTTCTGCTCAGGAAATTTTCCCTTGTGCCCATATGTTCAAGGTTCTTCCCTAGTTTCCATTCTATTAGTTTAAGTGTGTCTGGTTTTATGTGGAGATCCTTGATCCACTTGGAATTGAGCTTAGTGCAAGGAGATAAGAATGGATCTATTTGCATTCTTCCGCATGTTGACCTCCAGTTGAACCAGCACCATTTGTTGAAAAGGCTATCTTTTTTCCACTGGATGGTTTTAGCTCCTTTGTCAAAGATCAAGTGACCAGAGGAGTGTGGATTCATTTCTGGGTCTTCAATTCTGTTCCATTGATCTACATGTCTGTTACTGTACGAATACCATACAGTTTTTAACACTATTGCTCTGTAGTACAGCTTGAGGTCCGGGATACTGATTCCCCCAGAGGTTCTTTTACTCTTGTGAATAGTTTTAGCTCTACTGGGTTTTCTGTTATTCCAGAAGAATTTTTGAATTGCTCTTTCTAACTCTATGAAGAATTGCATTGGGATTTTGATGGGGATTGCATTGAATCTGTATATTGCTTTTGGCAAGATGGTCATTTTTACTATATTAATCCTGCCAATCCATGAGTATGGAAGATTTTTCCATCTTCTGAGGTCTTCTTCAATATCTTTCTTCAGAGACTTGAAGTTCTTGTCATACAGATCTTTCACTTGTTTGGTTAGAGTCACACCAAGATACTTTATATTGTTTGTGGCTACCATGAAGGGTATCATTTCTCTTATTTCTTTCTCAGCCTGTTTATCCTTTAAGTATAGTCAGGCTACTGACTTGCTTGAGTTGATTTTATATCCGGCCACTTTGCTGAAGCTGTTTATCAGCTGTAGGAGTTCTCTGGTGAAGTGCTTTGGGTTGCTTAAGTATACTATCATACAGTCTGCAAATAGTGATAGTTTGACTTCTTCCTTTCCAATTTGTATCCCTTTGACCTCTTTCAACAAAGGACCCTGGTTTTCTCATTTGTAGAACTTGCTAAGACAAGAATGATAGTACCTGATTAAAAAGAAAATGTCTTGTCTATTACAATTATTTAATTTCCTTGTGAGAAATTTTACCACAAAGAAATTTTAGAACTCTTCTACGTATAGCCTCAGAAAAAAAATACAATATATAAAGATGTAAAAAGAAGAAATTAATTTCTCTCCAAAAGTTATTAACTAAATTTTCATTCCAATAACTACAGAGATGGAACAAGGTGATTTACCACTCCAGCTGTAAGGAATTCAAGTCAATACCATAGTGAAACATTACTTCACACTAATTATTAAGATGATAATGGAAAAATGACAAACACTGTAGCTGTAGCTGTGGAGAAATTGTAAATATTTGAAATGTGATTGTGAATGGAAAGGATGTAGGGCCCATGGAAAATATGGAACCTAATGGAGAGCACAGAAATATGATTGCTCTCTGACTGACCAATTCCACCATTAGGTATGTACTCAGGAGAACTGAAGTCTGACAACACTGTAAAAATTTGCATACTACTGTTTACATTAGAATTATGCATAATAAACCAATGGCTAAATGTCCTTTTTGAATTTATGTATGAACAGAAAAATATTCCTGGAGTAATCCACAAAACAAATTATAGAAATATCAACATAAAACCATACCTTGTTTAATTATATCAATATTTTTTCTAACATATCATGAGACAAATTTGTCATTGTGTAGATAACACAAAGGAAACTTATATAAGCCTAGATTATAAAGGCCTCTACCCACTTAGGCTTCTTTTATATGTCATTCTTCCTAAGTAAGTGATCTGGAGACAAAATATTGGCTATTGGACTCAGTACTAACACAATGGTAGGTAATTACAGATTTAGCAATGTTTAATCAATTGTTACAGTATGAAAAGTATAATATAATAAACCTGTAGAGTGTACATGTTATAAATGGAGATTGTAGAGTAACAGTTCCTTTGAGGAAAATAAGTGCTACAGGAGACTAAAAATGACGGTTACTTCCTTCACAGTCTACTACAGAGCCAAAGTTCTGTGTATATGACCTGCCCCAGAGCTTACATTTACGATAGTAAATAACCTGCAGCTTTGGGATTTTCCCACTGGAAATATACCTCAGCTCATATCTGGCTTATCACCCACCACTAACTCACATGATGCAGCCTCCCAGTGTAAGTTACAGGCTGGATGTGTAAACAAATGACTCCCACATGTACATGCCATGGTCTCTTTACTGCCTTTAACCAAAGTCTTCAAACTCTTCATTTTCTTTGAGACTGACTTGATTTTGTATTATTTTTTTATTAATTCGAGTTCTGTTGAATAAGACACACATTTCTACACTGTACAAATTTGACATACTTAGCTTTTTCTTTTCAACTCCAATTTTAGAATTCACATACTAGCCATTTGATTTCAATATGCTCTGAGTAATACAGTCCTAAATCTTGATACTAGGCTTGATTTTGAGAAGTTTTGCAAAAGTTTATCCTGAAAAGTGAAAAGCAATATAGACAGAATTTTCTTCTATTGAAAATTTCTTCGTTGAAGACAGGATAATCCTCCAAACTGGCAATGACAGATTGTTAAGAGAATATGAAATTCAGATATGTACAGAGGAGAAGTTTGGTTTTGATTGGTTTCAAATTTGCGATATTTTTAAAGAAAACCAGAATAGCCATGGTATACCCCACAGACTCAAAGAAGATAAACAAGAAGGAAGGCCCAAGTGAGGATGCTTGAATCTTACTTTAGAGGGAATAAAATAGTCACAAGTTGGTGAGAACTCTGTGTCTGAGAGTAGCTGGGTCAAATGCGGTAACTTGCTCTTCTTTTTAATATTTACCGCAACAACGGGAGGGAACTGTATGGAAGAAGGGATAGGAAGAAGCATGGGGGTCGGGATTAGGTCTTAGGAGAATGAGGAAAGAAGGCCACAAGAATGAACAGAATATTGCACCTAGGTGTGGGTTCTCTATTAAGTCCAGAGACCCAGGGTGGTAGAGGCTTATAGGTGTCAATGTAGGTGATTTTAGACAAGATGCCTAACACTGGGGATATGGAACCTGAAGAGGCTACCTCCTATAGCCAGGCAGAATACCAGTGGAGGGATAAGGGCATCAACCCACCCACAAAATTTTCAACCCAAAATTTGTCCTATCTAAAAGAAATACAGAAACAAAGATGGAGCAGACACTAAAGGAATGGCCATTTAATACCTGGCCCAACACAAGACCCATCCCATGGAAAATCACCAATCTCTGACACTATTAATGAAACTCTGTTATACCTGCAGGCTGGAGCCTAGCCATAACTATCTTCTGTGATCTACCAGCAGCTGGCAGAAACATATGCAGATACCCTCAGCCAAACAACGGACACATGTCACGGACTCTTATGGAAAAAGGAAGTAAAAAGATTGCAGGTCCTGGAAGAAATAGGAATTCCACAGAATGACTAACAGAATCAATTAACCTGGACCCCTGGGAGATCTTATATATTTAGACACCAACCAAAAAATGTGCAAGGTTAACTTGTCCAACCTCAGTGGTAAAGGATGAGCCTATCTCTGAAGAGAATTGATATGCCATTCTCGGTGCTGGGGGATGGGGTACTCAGGGGAACCTCATCCTTTCAGAAGAAATGGGGAGGGAGAACGGAAAGAGGGACTCTGTGAGGGGAAGATCAGGAGGTGGGATATTAATTATCCCAGAGTCTGGGATATTAATTAATCTACATTAATACAAAATTTAATGTAATACTTTTAGTTAAGGAAATCAGATGTGTTTTCAACATGTGACCTGAAATATTTTTAAAGAATTTCATCAATAAAATAAACATTACCTAAAATACAGTAACTTAAACCTTCTGTGGACTCTTGCTATCTTGCTGAAGGAGAGATTTCCTACCAATTGGTGTAAGATGTGTCTCTGTCTTACATTTCTAAATCATCATCAGCTAATGCAGTGTTTTCTCAACCCATGGGTCATGACACCTTTGGAGGTAGAATGAACCTTAACACAGGCTACCTAAGATCATTATTCATATCTGATATTTACATTAAAATTCTAACAGTAGCAAGATGGCAGTTATGAAGTAGCAACAAAGATAATTTTATGTTTGGGGTCAAAAACATGAATAAATATATTAAAGGGTGAAAAAATTGTGAAGTTTCAAATCCACAGATTTAAAATCATTAGTCTGCTACTTTATTTGTTGCAATTATATACATACAAACAGAAACTGTGTCTTCTTGGCTTCATAAAACTTTTGGGTAGTAAAATCTTTTGGATTAATTAAAAATATCACACTTCATTGAAAGTTTTCAATATGTTTGCTGAATGGTGGTTATATGTGTTTATAGTAATTTGTTATTAATTTGTTTAACAAATATAAAGGAAATATCTTTGATATGATGCCAGATTGGTCAATAAAATTTGAAATACATTCATCCTTACACTCTGTTACAAAAATTTGTGTCAATCAAGATTCTCTAGAAAAATAAAATTGTTAAAAGAAATACATAGCTCTGTTCCGGGGATCGACTGCACTGAGGATAGAGGTACCCAGGGTCCCCTCAATATAACATCACCTGTGACATAGCCTGTTGGGCTTCCATCTGTGCCCAGTAGCAGGGCAGCGCTGCGGTCCTCTGGGTGCCAGCTCTGCTGTAGGCCATCTGCCCTGCAGAGTGATCTGCTCTGAGAGAGTGCAGAGTGCACTCCACCATCTTTGCTCCAGCAACAGGGCAACTGGAACCTCAAGACACAATCAAGCATAATATCTCTTGGGTCTCAGCCAGTTTGTGTGCTCCCTGCTCTTAAGAGCTGGGTAGTTCTGCAGTAACCTACACGCCAGCTCTGCTGTGGGACATCTTCCCTGCAGAGGGACCCCCAGTCCCCCACCCCTGCTCTGGGAAAGAGCGCACCCGCAGAGGGCAGGAGCCTACCAGCTTCCCTTTGGTGATCTCTGTTCCTGGATCGACTGCACTGAGGAGACAGGTAACCAGGTTCCACCCAATATAACATCGCTTGGGACACAGCCTGTTGGGGCTTCCATCTGTGCCCAAGAGCAGGACAGCACTGCAGAGTGACCTGTGCCACCAAGAGAGTGCAGAGTGCACTCCGCCCTCTTTGCTCCAGCATCAGGGCAGTTGGGACCTCCAGGCAAAGAGACAGACAGGCATAATATTGCTTGGGTCTCAGGCAGCTTGTGTGTACCCAGCTGCCAAGAGCTGGGCAGGTCTGCAGTAACCAACGTACCAGCTCTGCTGTGGGACTTCTGCCCTACAAAGGGACCCCCATCCCCCCACGCCTCTGGAAGAGATCACACAACCCTACAAAGGGCGGGAGCCTACCAGCCTCCCTTTGGCGACCTCTGCTCCGGGCTCACTACATTGAGCCTTTGAATGTGCAGGGACTCCCCAATATAACATCACTTGGAGCAAGGCACATTAGGGCTCCAAAGTCACTCAGGAGCAGGGCAGGCCCCAGAAATCGGTGCCAGGGGAATCCCGGTAATCCAGGGGGACCACAAATAGCTTTGCAGGCTCACAGGAGGTCCACCCAACAGCCAGTGACAGCAGGACCAACTAATACCAGAGGTAACCAGATGGCAAAAGGCAAACGTAGGAAAGTTACTAACAGAAATCAAAGTAATATGGCACCATCCAAACCCAACTCTCCAACAGCAGCAAGTCCTAGATACCCCACCACACCTGAAAGACAAGATCTGGATTTAAAATCACTTCTCATGATGCTATTAGAGGATCACAAGAAGGACACAAATAAATCTAATAAAGAATTACAGGAGAACATGAATCAACGGGTAGAAGCCCTTACAAAGGAAACACAAAATCACTTAGAGAAATGCAGGAGAACATGGGTCAACAGATAGAGGCCCATAGGGAGGCAACACAAAAATCACTTGAAGAAATGAATCAACGGGTAGATGCCCTTACAAAGGAAACACGAGAATTGCTTAAAGAAATACAGGAGACTATGGATCAACAAATGGAAGCCCATGATGAGGAAACACAAAAAATCGTTTAGAGAAAGACAGGAGAACTTGGGTCAACAGGCAGAAATCTTGAAAGAGGAAATGCAAAAATATCTTAAAGAAATACAGGAAAATATAAACAAGTAAAGGATCTGAGCAAATCCATCCAGGATCTAAAAAAGGAAGTAGAAACAACTAAGAAATCACAAAGGTAGACAGCTTTGGAGACAGAAAACCTTGGGACGAAATCAGGAGTCATAGATGCAAACATCAACAATAGAATACAAGAGATGGAAGAAAGAATCTCAGGTGCTGAAGATACCATAGAAAGCATCGACTCAACAGTCAAAGAAAATGCAAAATGCAACAAACGTGTAACCCAAAACATTCAGGATATCCAGGACACAATGAGAAGACCAATCCTAAGGATTATAGGTATAGATGACAGTGAAGATTTGCAACTTAAAGGGCCAGAAATATCTTCAAAAAAATTATGAAGGAAAACTTTCCTAACCTAAAGAGAGAGATGCCAATGAATTTAAAAGAAGCCTACAGAACTCCAAACAGATTGGACCAGAACAGAAATACCTCCCGTCACATAATAATCAAAACACGAAATGTAGTAAACAAAGAAAGAATATTAAAAGCAGTAAGAGAAAAAGGCCAAGTAACATATAAAGGAAGACCTATCTGAATCACATTAGACTTCTCACCAGAGACTATGAAAGCCAGAAGATCCTGGGCAGATCTCATGCAGACACTAAGAAAACACAAATGCCAGCCTAGACTACTATACCTAGCAAAACTCTCAATCACCATAGATGGAAAGATCAAGATATACCATGATAAAACCAAATTTATACAATATTTTTCCACAAACCCAGCCCTGCAAAGGATAATAGGTAGAAACCGCCAATACAAGGAGAGAAACAACACCCTGGAAAAAAAGAGATAGTAACCTTATTGCATCAAATCCAAAAGTAGATAACAACTCAAACATAAAGATAGCGTCAAGAATATCAGATGGCAATAATCACTATTCCTTAATCTCTCTTAATATCAATGGTCTCAATTCCCCAATAAAAAGACATAGACTAACAGACTGGATACGTAAGCAGGACCCAGGATTTTGGTGCGTGCAGGAAACGCACCTCAAGTTACCTCAGAGTAAAAGGCTGGAAAACAACTTAACAAGCAATTGGTCCCAGGAAACGAGCCAGAGTAGCCATCCTAATATCAGATAAAATTGACTTTCAACCTAAAGTCAACAAAAAAGACACAGAAGGACACTACATAACAGTCAAAGGAAAAATCCACCAAGAAGAACTCTCAATTCTGAATATCTATGCTGCAAATGCAAGGGGACTCTCATTCGTAAAAAAAACTTTACTAAAGCTCAAAGCACACATTGTACCTCACACAATAATAGTGGGTGACTTCAACAACCCGCTCTCTGAAATGGATCATACAAGAAAGCAGAAAGTAAACAGGGACACAGTGAATCTAATTGAAGCCTTGGACCAAATGGAACTAACAGATATATATAGAATATTTCATCCTAGAGCAAAAGAATACACCTTCTTCTCAGCACCTCATGGTACCTTCTCCAAAATCAACCATATAATTCGTCACAAAACAGACCTCAACAGATATAAGAAAATCGAACTAATCCCATGCCTCCTATCAGATAACTATGGAATAAGGGTGGTCTTCAATAGCAACAAAAACAACAAAAAGCCCACATACATGTGGAAGCTGAACAATGCTCTACTCAATGATACCTTGGTCAAGGAAGAAATAAATAAAGAATTGAAAGAATTTTTAAAATTTAATGAAAATGAAGGCATAACATACCCTAATTTATGGGACACAATGGAAGTGGTGCTAAGAGGAAAATTATTTGCCCCGAGTGCGTCCAAAAAGAAACTGGAGAGAGCATACACTAGCAGCTTAATGGCACACCTGAAATCCCTTATACAATTATATAGATTATTTTATATTATTTTTTCCTAAATACACCATCAACAACCTTAAGACATGAGCCAGTGGACTCAGTGTTGGTAAATGTACTTCCAAACAAGCCTGATAACCCCATCCACAAATCAACCATGTAGATAAACAAACTTCTCAGGCATGCACTGGAACTTGTGTATTCACATATACCCACAAATACTAAATTTCTTTAGACATACTAAATTTCATTAAATCTAGAACATAGAGGCTGTTTGTGTTACAGTCACAAACATATTAAATTATTCTTTACTGTAATAAAACTCTCAACAATCATCAATATGAAACATTTCTCTAGAGCTCTGAAGAAGAAAGACCATGGCTAAATGCTGAGGGTTACAAAGGTTGGGTATTATGATTAACATAAGATGATTTCAAATACACATCTCCTCCTTGAATATGTTAGTTGCTATTTTAACTGTATGATATGTTCAAATTTAATACCAAATAAGAATTCACTTATGTGTGGTACTAGGTTGACTCAGACCTAGTAATGCAAATACCATCTCTTGCAAGAATCTGTCTTCCTACTGTCTTCATGCATGTGACGATCACTGATATAGTTAAATGTATCCTTTATTTTTAATTATTTGCTTTGTATACAAGGAAAAATAGGGTTGAAGGTCATTACTTTATAATAAAAACTCAAAACAGTAACATCAATATCATTAAGAATAACTTTATTTTAACACAATACATTTTCTGGAAAATATTCATCCACTGCTTCATTTGAGTCCCAAGAACACTGGATTCTTTCATGTGTACTATGCTTTGAAATTTTCCCTTGGATGCCATTACCATCTCTCCTTTGACAAAAAGGTAGTATGTTCAGTACTAGAGAAAGATAAGTTCTTTCATATAAATTAGAAGTAAGGTGAATCCTTCTCCAGGAAGAGTTTTGATATTCAGAACAGCATTTTGTGAGACTCTTTTCTGGTTTAACAAAATAGAATGAATGTACAGGTTTGCCAGCTTCCTCGGCCTTATGTTTAAGTGGCTTTTACAGAAGTGGTTAGAGACCCTGGAGCTGATCTTGGATGACAAGTTGATCAATAACCTAAGAAGATCATTCTCGTTCAGAATTGTAGGAATGATTATCCCTTCTGCTGAGAAATCCCTAACTGAAAACACATGTGTTCCTAGTGACCCCAGCTGGAGTTACAGTCAAAATGATAACCGAATCAGTTCATCATCTAAGCTTTACTGAAATCTGTGCCCTTAGAGCTAGTTAATTGTCCTTTAATTTTCATCCATTGATGACAACTCTTTACCATGGTACTTATTTATTTACCTTCAATATATCCTCACATCTTTTTTATCTATTTCTAATTTCTCCAGCAGTTTATATAGAATTAATTCTAGATGCATAACGGTAAGTAACTACAATCATGAAAAATATTTATTACTTCTTCCTTCCATTTTCAGACCTATGCCCATGTATACTGATTGGTTTTTGTCAACAAAAAACATGGATACATGCGAGAAGAAGAAACTTGAGTTGAGTAGTTACATTCATCATATTGGCCTGTGGGCAAGTGTTTGGTGGCATTTACTTGACTAATGATTGATGTGGGTGGGATCAGCACATGTGGACATGGCTACGCCTGTACAGATGGTCTTACATTGGAGTCCATTGTCTCTGCTTCAGTTCATGTTACCAGGTTTCTGCACTGAGTTCCTGCCCTGACTTCACCCAATGACAGATTATAAACTGTAAGATGAATAAACCCTTTACTCTCCAAGTTAATAGTCTGGTTTTTGCAATCCTCATAAAATGGCACAGATATGACTTGAGTAAATAGAGAAGAACCTGAGAAAACCTATGGGTGCAGTGGTGTGGAATAAGGGAAGATGAGTGATCCTTTTGTATCACATCCAAACTCATCACTCCCATCCCAGATACCTCTCTCAGAATTGACTTGCCTTCCAGCTATTACCATGCCTCTGACTTGCTTAACCCATGTTCCTATGGGACATGGAGGAAGGAAGTGACATGTGCTAAATTCTGAACCCTCAATAACTTTTCTTTGCTTGTACCATTTGCTTCCCTTAAACATATGCCCAATCACCAATTTTGAGATAGTTTTGATTACACCTCTCAGAAAATATTTCCTTCTTTCTTTTCCTTAAAAAATGTGGATGGTGGCACAAAATGGTTGCAAGTTGAAATACAGAAGCTTTGCTGGAACCAACTGTAACTTAGTTGTTTTGGATGTTATTTAGACATCACAAATATCAATTCATTCTAAGGGTCTATATGGTTGAAGGCACCAGAGCAGAAACATAAAGAGATCCCCAATGCTCACCATCAAACACTCATTCAGAGTAGCAAAATCCTTTCAGAGGATATTTGCAGTTAAACTGAAGATAGAGATGTCTGACATTCCTATAGAGCCTGTACAGAAAAGATGTGCATGAAAAAGGAAAGGAGAGACAGGAAGAAAAACTAAAACTTTTCTTGTGCAACAAAAAATAAATAGTGCCCTGAAGCATTCCAACATCGTTTCATCTCCGTGTGTATTTCCCTGTTATATATCTTAGGTATAAGTCCTTTTATTTTATTTTATTTTATTTTATTTTATTTTATTTTATCTTATTTTATTTTTGGTAAGTTGATTATAAATACTAGGTTTTCTTTCTATAGAAAAGAAGAGAGAAAGAAAAAGGAAAAGAGAAGAGAAGAAAAGAAAAGAAAAAAAAAAGAAAAGAAAAGAAAAAGCTGTTCCAGGACAGAGATTTTATTCCCATGGCTAAAAGTTCATGTACAAACACATTTTGCCAAGCTTGAAGATCTGAGATTGATCTGTGGAACTTAAAGAACAGAGAGACTGCTTTCTACAAGCAGTCCTCTAATCTCCACATGTTTGTTGTGGCATATGCATCTCTCTCTGTATCTGTGTTTGTCTCTCTGTCTCTCTCTGTGTCTCTGTCTCTGTCTCTCTCTCTCTCTCTCTCTCTCTCTCTCTCTCTCTCTCTCTCTCTCACACACACACACACACACACACACACAATACAAGTTTATTTTTTAAGTGAATAGGTAGGGATACAGTAATAGCTAAACATTTAAAATGTTTGCTGCTTTTCCAGGAGACCTGGTTTCTAGAACCCACATTTGGTGACTTACAGCTACCTGTAACTCCAACTGGAGGGAATCCACTGTGTACTGATGAAATCTGTAGTTACTTTTACACATGTGCTCAATCACAACGAGATGGCATAGTTGTACATATATGACATATGTGTATATATGTTGATTATATGTATACAATAATTTTAGATTGTAATTTATGGGTGTATGTGGTGGTTTGAATATGCTTGGCCTAAGGGAAGTGTCACTATTAGGAGCAGTGAACTTATTGGAGGAAGTACATCACTGTGGTGGTGGGTTCTTGAATCTGATTCTCAATCTATTCCCAGTGCAGAAGGAACCCTAAAAGCTGCCTGAAAGAGAGTCTACTACCTACCTTGGGATCAAGATGTAGAACTATCATCTCCTTCTCTAACACTATGTCTGTTTGGATGCTGCCATGCTTCCTGCCATGATGACAATGGCCTAAATCACTGAAACTGTAAGCCAGCCCTGATGAAATGTTATCCTTATAAAAAGTTGAGTTCATCATGTGTCTCTTCACAGGAATGGAAAATATAAGATGGGAAAATGCTGTTTAGGAATCATTAGATTCCAGTGGTGGGTGAAGCTTTAGTATGGCCTCTCTCATAATGCCTGAGGTAATACAATCTGGAAAAAGTTTGTTGTACTTGGTACAAGGGTAGGGCCTCTCACTACCGTGCTTTCTTTTGTGTCTGTGAAGATCCACTGAGCAGGAGAATTTCCATGGGCATCCAGGCTCATTGTACACATAGGGCTTCTCCCCAATGTGTTGTCATACGGTCTTTGAGGTGGTAAGACCTTGTGTAAGATTCCCACAATCCTTGACATGAAAACAGACTGAGCACATAAACAAACAAGGAGGAGCATCTGGAGCAAAATGGTTTCAGATTTCTAATTTCTTAAGTTGTTTGTCATGGCTTATACCACTGTATAAGCAGCACTGCTATGCTGTAGACAAAAATAAGTTACAATATCTTCAGGCTCCAGGCTGGTGATGGTTAGAGTGAAACTTCTCGCAGAATATTGGCCAATGAACCTTGATGGCTTGTCAGATTGCAATTTGGTTGTATAATAAATCAAAAGCATATGAGCTTGTCCTGGTTTCTGCTGATACCAATTTAGATTATTGTCAATATCCTGACTTGCCAGGCAAGTTATAGCGACTCTGTCTGCTAGAAATTTCAACAGGGAGGATGGAGATTGAGTCACTTGAATATCACATCTGTAACTTGACAGAGATAATAGAGTCATCCTTCTGGTGGGATCTGCAGTGGGCAGTCCCAATAGCTGTGGGGAGATGGGAGGCCTTTATTATGGTCATAATGTGGTTTGAATTAGTTATTGATCCTCCTTTCAAGGTAAGTAACCCGCGCTCCTTCCTGATAGCAGTGTGAGACAGGAGGATATGGAAAGCATATTTGGAATCTGTGTAGATATTGAGGGATTGTCCCTGTGCCAATTGAAAGGCATGGGTGAGGGCTATTAGCTCAGCCTGTTGATTAGTGGTGTGAGCAGGAAGGGCCTGTGCCTCCACCACCTCAGTGTCTGACACTATGGCATAGCCAGCTTTTCTAGGCCCTTCAGATAGAAAGGAGCTTCCATCTGTGTACCAGGTATAAATGGCTTGAGGCAATGTGCCCTCCCGTATGTGTGAAGGATGAGGTAATACTTGCTCTAAAGTCTCAGTGTAGGAGTGTGACAGGGAGTGGTTAGTATTAGGTCAGGGAAGAAAACTGGAAATATTAAGAGGGGGGCATGATTGGAAGGTGAGTGTGAAATCTTTTATTAGTGTTACCTGAAGAGAAGGAACTCTGGAGGGAGGTAGAGGTTGCAAGCCTTTGTAAGTTAAGAGCTGTGACAGGTTATGAGAAGAGAGCACAGTTAAGGGCAACCCCAAGGTTAGTTTCTTTGGTTCTCAAATAAGGAGTTCAGCAGCTGCTAAGGTACAAATACAAGGTGCCCATCCCTGGATGGTTAAATCTAGTCTTTTTGACAAGTATGCTACAGGTGCAAAAGAAGGCCCTAGTTGGTGACCTAAGACTCCAAGGGCAAATCCCTTCTTTTCAGTTACATAGAGGGAAAAAGGATGAGTCAGGTCAAGGAGATGTAAGCCTGGGGCCTTAAGGAGAGCCTGATGGAGCCTCTGAAAAGGCTTGGTAACAGGTTTGAGAAGCAGTTTGTGGATGGGACCTAATGCTGCTTCATATAAGGGTCAAGAAAGGAGAGAAAAGGAAGGAACCCAGGAATGTAAAATGCTAGCCTTTCCCAGGAATGAGAAAAACCTCTGCTTTTGTAGATGGAACAGTTAGAGACTGTATCAGATTCTTTCTATCTAAGGTAAAAACCTTGTGAGTTGAGGTAATATTTAGTCCCAAATAGGTAACCTGAGGAGTGGAGAGTTGGACTTTAGAAGGTGAGACCCTGTAGCCTCAACTGGAAAGGAAATTTAGAAGTGTACAGGTGTCAGCTTGGCTTATCTCTAGAGACAGGCTACAGATAAGGCCATTATCTACATAAAGCACAATCTTAGATTTATGGAGAGATAAAGAGAGTAAGTCAGAAGTCAAGGCCTGGTCAAGAACCTGTGGGCTGTCCCAGAATTCCTGAGGCAGAACAGTCCATGTAAGTTGGGGAAAAAAGTGGGTGTCAGAATCTGTCCAGGTAAAGGCAAATATATTCTGTGACTGGGAACTGAGAGGGATAGAGAAAAATGCATCCTTGAGATATAAGACTGAGAAATGAGAAGTTCCTGATGGGATAGTGGAAAGAAGTGTGTAGGGGTTAACTACAATAGGATGGAGGGGGACCACTGCAGATTTAATGCTTCTGAGCTCTTGAACCAGCCAATTGTTCCATTAGGTTTCTTAACTGCTAGTATACGGGTGTTGAAGGGGAAAGAAGTGGGGCTAAGGAGTTTTTTCCTTAAGAGCTCAGAAATGGAAGGCTTCAGTCCCCTGAGGCTGTGGAGAGAGGGAGGTTATTGAGCTACTGTGATGTATCTGCTAATGTCCAGTAACTGGATGATAACAGGAGAATGATGTTTAGCAACAGAGGGGTTCTGGTCATCCCAAATTCTAGGATCCACCTGAGAAGTTGGTAAAGGAAACAACATATTAGTGTTAGTAGGTTTACTGGCTAGAGGAAGGAGCAGAGGAACTGCTGGTGAATTTGGGTTCAGGTGAGTAGGAGGAGCAAAGGAAATAGAGGCTCCTAACTTAGGTAAAAGATCCCCTCCCAATAAAGGAACAAGACATGCTGGCACCTCCAAAAAGGAATGGGTGAGGGGTACACCCATAAAAATGCTAGTAAGTGGTGGGGTCTGATGAGGAAGATAAAGTTTTCCTCCTAACCTGACTATAGGAAAATGAAAAGGTAAAGTAGGTCCTCAAAACTCAGTCAGGACCAAGTAAGTGACCCCGGTGCCCAAGAGGAAGGAAATGGACCACTCACATACCATGATAGCTACCTGGGACTCCCTTCTAGTGATGAGTGTAGTGGGGTCAAGGGAGCTCTAGTCCCTTCAGTCATCCATTGCCAAGCCTAGGAGATCAGCTAGAGGAGTACCTAGATGGGATGTACCTCTGTTCAGCATGACATTATGGCAATCGACAGCCCCATGTCCCACCCAACGGCACATAGGACATGATCCTCTTGGCTTGTGGGGGGTAGGGCAAGCCCTCCCTCAGTTACCTTGCTGACCACATATATAGCAGGGGGCTGGTGGTTCTTGAACCTTAGAAGGCCAGGGGTACGGGATAGTAGCTGCAGTTGGAACTGGTTGGACAGTCTTTGCCAGCATGTGGTACTTTTGTTTTCTGGCTTTCACATCTCTCTCATGGTACACCTTGAAGGCCAGCGCCAAGATTTTCACCTGTGGAGTGAGGAGCCCCCTCTCCAAGTGCCTAAGTTTAGCTTTTATATTGGAGTAGCTCTGGGGAAAAAGTAGGTCATCAGAAGTTGCTTACATTCTGGGTTTTCAGGGTCCAGATTAGTGAATTGTAATAAAACCTTGTGTGGCATTCTAAAACCTGATGTGGGTTCTCCTGCTTGTCCTGGATAACCTCCTGGAGTTTTTCAAAATTTACCGGCTTTAAGGATGCTTTTCTAAGGCTGGCCAGAAGGCATGTAATAAACCTGTCTTTGGCTAAAATATCGTCTTTGAAATTTTAATACCATCAGGGATCCTGGCCAGGCAATGCCTCAGATCCTATTGGCTATGTTCTGTCTGTTTGGTGAACTTTGTCTGCATGTGGTAGTAACTCTTCCCAAACTCACCTGCATTTTTCAGTAATTTATTAGTAAGCATATTATTAAGTAAATTATTAGTAAGAATCATATGATCATCATGGAAAGTCAAGTTATAAGATTGACTGATGTACTGGAATTCCTTAATAAAGTTGGAGGAGGTGTTAGAAGTATAGAACCCAGTCTGCTTTCTATCTGAGAAAGTTCACTTAGCAAGAAAAGAACGTGTACTCTGACCAGACCATCAACTACAGCCACTTCCCTTAAAGGAAGCACCAGTCCTGTGTCAGGTATTCCTGTAGGAGAAGAGGGACTTGGGGGTCTGGCTGTGGACTTAGAATACATGATAGGAGTGGTAAAGTTCAGGACCAGTTCAGGGTGTTTGGAGTCTCCTGCAACTGGCACAGAAGCAGGGGAGGGGTCTGGAGATGTCGAGCTAGTAGGCTCTGGGGCCTGGGGAGAAGGAGAAACTGAGGCAGCAGTTTGGGTTTTCGTAGGCATGGTGGCAGATCTGTGGCAGATGGGAGGTGGCTCTTTGGCGTAATGGGGCATTGTAGCATCATCTAGTGGAGGGTGCTTAGGTTCCTTGGCTAAGATAAGTTGGGTCAGTGGATATGAAGAGAAGAGGGAGGGTTTAGAGTGAAGATAGATGAAAGCTTGAACATTTGAAACCTCATTCAATTTACCTAACTTCTGGCAGTATGCATAGGGATCTCTTAAAACTATCAGGTCTAGCATGCCATTAGATGGCCATTTAGAATTATTACTTAAAGGGTATTGAATCCAGACCTTATTGAAGAGGTGTATCAGTTCTGAGTGCCTCAAATCGGTCATTAATTTCAGAGATTTGAGATTTTGCAAGAGATATCCCAGTAGGGTGCCTGGAGGTATAGTCAAAGACAATTTAGTGCCCATTGTGTAAGAGGGGAGTTACTGGGTAATCTGTACCAGTGTCCTAAAGGACTTCCCAGTAACAGGATGTATGGCCAGGCTAGAAATTCAGGTCATCACAAGAAATATCTAGGGACCACATTGTATCCCAGAAAAGTCTGAAAGCTATCCAACCTGGTCCAAAATTTTCTGCCTGCTGCAAAACTTCAAGGGATTTAGACTGCTTTCGAGAAGGAAGGTCACCCAAGGGCCTCTATGTCCTAACACATAGGTCAGCCAGGAGGTCAGTCATAAGGACTGGGCAATGAAAGCCAGCCCTTAGGCCAAAAGAGGCTGATCAGGTGCTTATCTTGGCCTAAGGGTCCTTCTCAGCACCTGGAGAAACTGCTTAGCAATTAATATGGTCAGTGTGTATTTGCAGGATTCTGCAGTCCAGTCCAGTCTGGCAACCCTTTACTGGGTTGGCCAGAGGCCAGCTCCACGTGGTAGACTGAAGTGGCACAGCTCAGGTTGTGGAAGTCTGTGAATCTCACAGAGGCAGCAGCACCGAAGGTCTGGGCAGTGGTGAAAATCCACGTGGTAGATGACTGTGGGTGCTAGCAGATCAAGTTCATCGAGTAGCAGTGGCTGTAGGTGGTGATGGCAGTGGCTGCAGGAAGTGTTGGCGGTGGCATCCGGTGGTTCTCCTGTGGCAGTGGTGGCTTCACAGGCAACCACCCAGTCGTCTGGGTCTGTAGCTACCCTGTGTAGTGATCACCAAGGTCTCCAGTGTTGGAACCATCGGGCTGTGATAGCTCCAGAGAGACCACACCAGGCCAAACAGTTCCACATTAGGTTTATTGAGAGGGGAAAGGGCAAAGGTGGTGGCAGAAAAAGAAGGGAAGAGAGAGAGAGGGAGGAACGTTCTTCTTATATATGCATATGGTAACATGGTCACAGGTAAAGGTGAGCCCAAAGGATTCTGGGAGTATGTTGGCCATTGTTCTGTCGACAGGTCTTTAGTTCATGTTTTCAGCTATGTGATGTCACAGGTTTCAGAAGTCCTGGTCCCAACAGAAATATATTATTTGTATGCATCCTTGTCATCCAGACTAAATTCATCCTCAGAACTTAAGCAGCTCAAAGTCATATCATTTTCTATTATCATTCTGTGTACTGGAACATTGCAAAGGATATAATTTGCAATGATGAAACTTAAATTTTTATTTTTGAACTAATTAATGGTTATACCCAGGGTTCATTCTATATCACATAAATCATTTTTCCACATTTTATGGGTACCCATACATGATAGTTTGAATGAACTGGGCCCAATGAACTCATATCTTTGATTTTTGATACTTCTAGGTAAAATTAGAAGGAAAGACCACGGAGGTTTTGCCTTTTTGAAAAAGTTGTATCATAGGGATAAACTGTATCAAACACCTGTGGCCATGCCCTGTGCTCTCCTTATATCTTGCTTTTGGTTACAGGTGTGAGATCTCAGATTTCCTGTTGCCATTCTTTTGCTAGCCATCATTAACTGTGGCCATCAAAAATCATCAGCGCAAATTAAAGGCTTTCTTTTATAGGTTGCCTTGGACATGCTGTTCTGACATACCAATTAAAACATAGCTAAGATAGCAGGATTCCTCATGAGACTAAGTACCTGAGCATGAGATACAACCTGTTTATTCAGAAATGAATATAGGAAGGGAGATACATGGCAAAAGAGTCCTAAGTTCCTTTTGAATATTGTCTCAGGTAGCATACATAGCCCAGTGGGCTCCAAATCTCAGTGGTTTCATTTCTATCCCTGTAATGACATTTCTTATTTATACCAAATGAAAAGGATTTACAGAATAGGAAAACAAATGCTGACTTGTTGATTGCTTAGTTTAGGATTTATTGAGACCTAGACTTGATGTTGCTATCTCAGGCTTCTCTAGAACTTTCTATGAATCCCAGGCTTTCTCTGAAGTCCCAAATTTTGGCCTCAGATTCCCAATGTAGGCATTACAGAGGAATACCATTAAGCTCACCATTCTACATTGCATATACATACATAGATGAACATAGTTTTCTATATAAGAACATATACATTATCGAAGTATATGGAGCCAAAAATATACCAAATGAATAAATATGTATGTACATATAGTTGTTCATTAACAATAACTAGAAACTTAGTTAGCCTACATATCTATCAACTCTTATATAGATAATGAAACTGTAAGGCATATACATAGTGGAAGTATATTCAGCCAGAAAGAAAAGTGAAATAAGGAAATTTACAAAAAAAAAAATCTTCGACTAGAAGATTTATACTCTGTGATCAAGACAAATGCTACCTGTTCATACTAATAACTGGACACAAACTTTGAACTGTGAGTTTTGAACGATTAATCTGAAATCTGTGACAGTGGTAAGTTAGAAAGTTCTAATGACAGAGGGTTTAAGAAGACCTTATGGAAGGAAGGAGATGGTAGAATGAGTGAAATATAAAAGTAAGGAGTGAGACTGTTGCCATCATGGGACATGTCTGGATCTCTGCCCTTGCAGCAGCAGGGTCTATTCACACCTAAGATCTGGTAAATATCCCAGGTCTCAGCTGCTGCCTTGGGAAAAGGTCAGTGTCTAAGGGATATACAAAACTGATCTCACTTCTCACCTAGGCATTCTAGAAGAGCTAGCTGTAGGGACATGAGAGTAGGAAGGCTCACTCTGGCTCTAGGTAACTGCAGCACTTGAGACAGCCTGTGCCCACACATAACAGAACTGTGGGTAAAATTTCCCAGAAGATACAAGCAAGCACTGAAGAGCTAACAATACCAATTATCTCCAGTGCAGCGCATGGATGAAGGGGGGATACCCACCTTACCCCTTACTAGCTGTGGCAGGCTGGAGACCTGATGCTGGGTTCATGAAAGCAGGAGAGCTTGTTCTGACCCTCTTCAGCTGCAGCAATCAAGACAGCAGGCCCTGAATCTTGCCTGTACAGCACAGTAGAGATAGCCCTGTTGGCAGGAAAGCTGTACCTGAGGGCCTGATATTGGGAATGCTGCTACTTCCACTTCTCTCCTATGTAGTGCCATGGGCTAGGAAGAGATACCCCACTGCACCCCCGGCCACCTACAACAGACAGAATTTCTGATACCAATTTCATCAGAGTGGGATATATGGCTCTGTCTCTTACCTTATGCAGTATTCCAGAGAACAGACCTTTCACCTTACCTAAAAAGCATACTAGAGATGACCTTGGATATAAGGGTTGCAAGTGAGCTAGCCTTGAGCATGTGAGTGTAGGAGAGCTGGTCCTGCAGTTTGTGTGCTGTGCAGTGGAAACAATGAGAGAGAGATTGCATCCCTTCCTTTTTGCCTTTGTCACTCCCGGTGTCCTGGAGGGTTGGCCTCAGTGGTGTCATGAGAGCAAGAGAGCTGGTTCTGACCCTCACTTGAGAAACAAGTCTCTGCATCTCACCTGGGCAACATATTAGAACTGGCCCTAGATGTGCAGGATGCAGGTCAGCCAGCCCTAAAGGCATGAGCACAACAGGTCTGGCCCTGCCTCTTGTCTGCTGGGCAGTAGTACAGACAAGGATGAGAAACCCTCTACCCTCCCTCCTCGCTCACCATCTATGGGAAGAAAGAGAGCTGGTCCTAAGATCATGAAAGTGGTAGAAGATGTTATGGTTATCACCAGCTCCATCCTGAGGAAGAATAGGCCCTGCACCTTTCCTGGACAGAAAGATAGAGCTGGCACTGGTTGTGGAAGCTGCTGGTGGGCCTACAACAAGGGCATGAGAATGGGACAGTAGAACCAACCAGATAAGATTACCTCAGGCCTAGATCCAGGGATTTGAATTGGCCCACCAAAACACCTACCCCATCAATGACTTTCTAGAGTGTATAATGGGGCAAGTCCTACAAATTGAAAACTACAGGACAACAACAGTGTATTCACTGAGAGTCTCAGTGATGTTCCAATATTGATAGAGTAGCAGAAGCCAGAGTCCTCTCGTACCAGGCCAGCAAGTTATTGCAATGAGCATTTACAAGCAAAAAAGTATACACAAAAGCATGTACTATGGGATACGCTGTGACTCTACTGTTTCCATGACAAGATATTTTTCTCTGCTCAGAGAGGGGATAGTGTGTGAAGATGGAGGGTTGCAAGTATGGAGAGACAGATTATGTAGTTGGAGTGCCTGATGTGAAATTCACAAAAAAATACAAAAAAATAAAATAAAATTTAGCCTATTAAGAGAGAAAGGGAGGATGGAGGGAGGGAGGCAGTAAGGGATAAGTGGATAGATAAGTGGGATATCATAAAGAAACAGGAAATGGGGCCAGAGAGATTGCTCAGTGGTTAAGAGCACTGACTGTTCTTCCAGAGGTCCTGAGTTCAGTTCCTAGCAATCACATGGTGGCTCACAACCATGTGTAATGGGATCTGATGCCATCTTCTGGTATTTCTTAAGACAGATACAATATGCTCATAAACATTAAATAAATAATACTTTTTAAAAAAAGAAGCAGGAAGTAGATCTTATGAACACACAATTTCTAAAAATACAAGGGAATAGAATATAGATCTCCGTTGTGTTGGTGTGTGTTTGTATTGAAAAGTATGCTCTAGGATATCAGTTATTTAATAATACAACTTCTGGGAGCTTCTTTAAGACAACCATTTAGTCTCTATGATTTTATACAGGCAAATCTGGATTCCAATTTATGCAGTGGAAATAAAAGTAATATGAGTGGGATTTGATGTTGTTTGAGTATTGTAAGCAGAGCTATGAACATAAGAGCCAGAAGAATCCTATGTGAAGTGCTGCAGACAGATGGGAGCATCAGTAACCACTGATGGAATTTCAAGACACAACACAGTGTGGCAGTCAGGCAGTCTTCCCTTTCTCTAACACACGTACTAGAGCATTTTTGAGAAAACCAAAAACTAAGAATCCTTTCCACTGTCAGTTTCACTAGGTATTATTACTCTGCCCCTTAAATACTGACATTAACAAACTATTATTTTTATTTATACATATGTGCTTGGGAAGTCTGCAGTAGCTTCTTCTGTTTTATCTGCATCCCAGTTGAGTTTATAACTCCTCAAAGGGAAAACTGTGTCTTCTGCTAAGGCAAAAAAGATATTGGTACTCTGTATTGCTAGAGATGAAGAGAAAGAAAGATAGGATACAGAAAGGACAATTTAACTTTTTCTACCAAAACAAACGATTCCATGAGCTTTGCTAAAAGACCCGTAACATTTGAGAAACAATTTCAGTTTGTGATTTATAGGAGTAGCAGCTGGGGAAGACCAGTCTCTCACTTCTGCTTCCATGGGGGTTTATGTTATGACTTATATCACTGTGGAGGAAATTTATCATACTGTGCACAGTAATAGGTTCCAAAATCTTCAGACTCCAGGTTGCTGATGGTGAGAGAATAATCTGTCCCAGATCCACTGCCACTGAACCTTGACGGGACCCCATCTACCAATCTGGTTGCATCATAGATCAGACCCTTAAGAGATTTCCCTGGTTTCTGCTGCACCCAGATTAAATAATTGCTAATGCCCTGACTTGCCCGGCATGTAAGAGTAACTCTGTCTCCCAGAGATGCAGACAGGGAGGATGGAGACTGGGTCATCTGAATGTCACACCTGATACCTAGGAATAGAGACATAATAAATATCACATCAGTAGGCACAATAAAACAGGATATCACCCAAATGCCAGTCAACACCATGTAACAGTGAAATTCCCATTTTAGTGCATTTTACCTGGTAACCAGAGCAACAAGAACCCAAGAAACTGAGCAGGGGCCCTCATGTCCATGCTGAGTTCTGACTGCAATGACAATGGCACAGGATGTGACTGGTATATGAAGAAATCCCCAAGGTTGTACAGTAAGGCCATGCAAATCATTGGGGAAAAGATAGAGCTGGGCACAACTGCTCATCTCAGCACTTAGCACAAGTCCAGTGTCCCTAGATGCTCAAGGTCAAACCATATGAATGTCTCCAGAGAATGCATTTCTTTACAGTTATTTATAATTATGGAAGACATTTCTACTGTATATAAGCTCTATTTTTAATAATATATACTGTGGATACATAGAAGAATATCCTGCTGCAAAGAAGTAAATAACAGAAGACAAACTATGAGATTTTTAACTCACTCAAATAATTCTAATGGGTTAATTAAAATAGGGTGGTTTTGTCTTGTGAAGTATTTGTTAGTTTGGAGTGGGCATTACTTTAATTTAAAAGGATAATTCATCAGAACTGTTTTCACTGAATTAAAATGTAATGTTTTTACAGCTGTAATCTTGCTAACCACAATGTAAAAAGAGTAAATACAGAGAAGGTGTATATATAAAACACCTTTAATCCAATAACCTGTATAACCTGAAGCTCAACTCTGTATGCAGATGGAGGTTCATTCATACTTACATACTGAATGGTTACACCTTTTGCTCAGTTGGAGATCTTCCATATTTTGCTCTTTTCTGTCATTTGCTATTATCTCTCACAGTTCCTCACCATAAATGCTTAACTAGTGATCACAGACTTAAGTAGTATAGACGTAAGCACTACTACTTGACACATGGCTCTGCTGTGGTCTTTACAATTTTCATTGTTGAGCATTAACGGTGGAAATTATCTTTATTCAGGCAACGGCTTCACTGTCTCCATGTTGGACAAAGTCTCTAAACAAGCTAAGATGCAGCAATACTTGTACATCCTTATAACACTAACACAGGTCCTCTGACAGGTCATCTAAATGCTCTTGACTGTTGATTCATCCTTCGAGCTCCCATTTTTAAAGCAAATCATACTGAGGCCTATGTACTATGCACTCATGTAACATATAATTAGTTGCAGTTAGTACTTTGTAGACAACTGTTCCTTAAAAGAATCATGACTTCCATTGAGCCTTTGGCTGGGCAGATTACCTTATAAGAATTTCAATGGTTGTGGAGAAGTAGGAATATTACAGGTTCTGAGACTAATTTCAATTTATCCTTGGCAAAAATAAGAAGCATTAACAACTACTTTTCCTTCCTACCTCTCTGTCTGACCTAACATCCTTGTAAATAACAAGTGAAAGTTTTTTATTAACTCAACAGATCATAAGGTACCATCAATCACAATACTAAATATGAATGTTGTCAGCATCTGAGGCCTACAATGATTTTCCCACTTTAATTTAATTCTCCTATTAATGATCCACCAAACCATTGTAAAGTTACTTTACTTTTCATTACTTTCTTTATTCTGTTATTATAAAAGTTTCATGAGATTGTTAGTAGGTAGGAACATGGAATGAGGGGAAACCTAACTCTGTGTTCTCAAACTAGTGTCACTCATGCTTGGATACAGAGTAAACTATCTCTTAAACTCTTGAAGATAAGGGGGATATTTTGGATTGGCTACTGGGACATCTTTTAATTTTGAAGCATAAATGTTATCAGAAGTGAAAATAAGAAGCTAAGAAGGACAGAAAGAGTAAGCAATAAGTGTGTTAATTATAAAGTATTTTCTTCTGCATATAACCTAGCAACTTATTTTAATGGCTCTGGCCATACAATAATTTAATAATTTTATTTATAAAAGACAACTAGGAGTAGGATGAGATTACAAGTCAACTCCTCTTCTCTTCATGCCTCATTATCCAGAACATACTTGCAACCTATTTATTGTGATAATATTTATGTCCTACCAAACATGTTTGGAATAGCAAGTAGTCTCTAAATCATGCTACAAGAGCTCATAATGGCTAATTGTCTTAAATCTTCCTTTGGAACAACTGACATGATTTTTTAAATTTAAAATGTCTAAATCTGTGTTTTAAAGGCAAGACATACATAATCTACAATTTAGTAAAAATGCAATCTCTTTTATTATTCTCAGAGGTCTGCATCCTAAATATCTCAATTATGACTTCCACTTTCAGCTGATATTTTTAAACTTCTATGCTCTATTGCAAATCACTGAACTAGAACACAACTTGTCAGAGAAGAGACAATGTTTTAACATTTTAGGCAAGTAAGTTGACAGTGGAACAAGTGATATTTGCATCTTGCATACAGTATTTTCAGTTTACTATAGATCTGTATTTTTATACACTACATTTAGGATTTGAAAGAGGAAATCAAAATTACTGCTCCATAAAAGGACAAAATACTGGAGATCATTTGGAGTAAGATGGTTATTTCTAAAAAAAAATTTAAAAAGCTTTATTTTTGGATATATCAGTTTACATACCAAGTTGTGTATGAAGACAAGGAAGCCAAGAATTTGAAAGGAAACAAAATGCATGTGTAAACATACACATGAATGCATATATGGGTAAAAACATATGTGTATTTATATGCACAGGAATATGTACATTAAGGACTAGAGTATGTTTGGAATTATACATACTAAAATTCTGGTCAAACAAAGTCAAAAAGAGGAAAAAATAACTTTCTGTCAAAAAACTAAAGGAAACATGTCATGAACAAATGGCTTTATATGCAAGTACAGATTCATACCAATTTGATAGAGAGAATAAGTATAAAATTCAATAAAATGTTCTCGGAGTTGATGTGTAGAAAGGATGAGTTAAAATGCATATAAGTGCTTATTTACTGTAGCAAAAATGATACTTAAAATCCAGAACTTAATCAGATAATAGCACATAAGTGAAACTGTGCTAACAGAACCAGTAATCAAAGGATGAGAATGATGATGAATTGACTTTGTGTGGTGTGCTGACTTAATCCCAGGTATGTACAAAGAAATATTAATTATTTAGACCTGAAAAAATTAAGTGCAAAATATAATATAGCGTTTGGATATAATGATGGATTTCATCCTGAAAACCCATTCTAGGAAAGTATGCATTCACATGGGGTCTTCTACGTACAATGTAAAAAGAACAATAAAATTCAAACTAAATAAAATCATATGATTAATAATATTAGCGAACTAATCAAAACATGGTTCCCAGAACTTTGCCTAATGTTTAGATTTATGTCTCCTCATCTGCTCCTATTAGCTGTAGAATGAAGTCTGTCTGTGGACAAATGGGCTAGAAACCAATCTGCAGGTATAGCAGAATATACTTCATTTCATTGACACTTTTATTTTGGTCAGTTGTGTTTGATTCTACCCTGGGTCTTTGAGGCATCCCACTTCCAGTCTTTGGCTATCCAGTTTGTCGCAAGCATGGGATCCCTCTTATGACTAGTACCTCAAGTTAGACCAGTCCTTGGTGGGCCACGCCTGCAGACTCAGAGGATCCATTGAGCCAGCATGTCTTGCAGGCAGGACAGTTGTGGGTCAAAACTTACATGGTAATATTGGTGTCTCAGTACCACAACCTTGCCTGGTTACAGAAGATGGTTGTTTCAGGTTCTGTATTCTCCATTTCAAGGAGTCCTTGCTAGAGTCACCTTCACAGGATCCCAGAATTCCCCACTGCACTAGGTTCTTCCATTAGCCTCTAAATGTCTTTCTATTGCAGTAGTATCTCCCTGTGCCCTTTTCTCCCATTGCACCCTCCCTGACCTGATACTTTCTGTTGCTATGGCCACCTGCCCCAAGTTCACTCACAAAATCTGTTCAATTTTCCCTTCCCAGAGAGATCCCTACATCCACAGTAGAGTCCTCCTTGTTACTTAGCTTCTCTAGGTCTGTGGATTGTGGTGTGATTATCCTTTATTTGATTGCTAATATACACTTATAAAGGACATGCCATTTTTTACATTCTGGGTCTGAGCATAATTCAAGATAATTCTTTCTAGATTCATTAGTTTGTCTGTAATTTTAATGATGTCATTTTTATAACAACTGAATACTCCTCCATTGTGCAAATATAATAAATTTTCTTTGTATATTCTTTGAATGAAGATCATCTGGTTTGTTTCCAGTTTCTAGCTGGTATGAATAAAGCTGCTATGAACATAGTTAAACAAGTACCCTTCTGGTATGATGGAGGACCTCATAGGTATATGTTCAAAAGTAGTGTACCTGGATGTTAAAGTAGATTGATTCCCAATGTCGTGAGTAACTGTCCTATTAATTTTCATAGTAGTAGTATAAGTTTTCACTCCTATTAGCAATGAAGTAGTGTTCTTGCTCCACATCCCCATCAGCCCAAGCTGTCACTTGTGTTTTTGATCTTAATCACTCTGACAGGGATAAGAAAGAATTTGAACGTAGTTCGATTTACATTTCTCTGATAATTAGAGATGTTGAACATTTCTTCAAGTTTTCTTAATCATATCATATTCATATTCTGAGTACAGCCTATTTTTAATTGGATTGTTTGGTTTGTTATGCTTAACTTCATGAGTTCTTTGTACATTTTCTATGCCAACCCTCTATCAGATGTGAAGTTGTGGAAAAACTTTTCCCAGTCTGTCGGCTGTCATTTTGACATATTGATTGTTCTTTTTGACTGATAGAAGCTTTTCAACTTCATGAGGTCCCATATTTTAATTGTGTATCTTATTTCTTAAGATATCAGTGTTCTACTCAAGAAGTTATCTTTTATGCCAATGTGTTCAAGGCTATTCCCTACTTTCTCATCTATCACGTCCAGTGTATCTGGTTTAATATTGAGTACTTTGATCTACATGGACTTGGGTTTTGGCAGAGTCTGAAAATGTATCTATTTGCATTCCTCTACAGGGAGACATCCAGTCAGCAGCACTATTTCTTGAAGATGTTTTCAAATACTACATGGTGTTGGTGTAAAATTAGATACATTAATCAATATAATTGAATCAATTACCCAGACATAAATCCAAACTCCTATGGACACCTGGTTTTTCATACCCTATTTTAGAAAGTAGTTAGTAAAAAGTTCTCAGGAAATTCAGACCAGACCAAATCTCAGCACAGAGAATGAAGATGGGCATGGTGTCCTACCCCTAACCAAGAAAGAGTTGGCAATTTGTAGAATTGATGGAAGAAGTAGATTTGGTTTTCCATAAGAATATAACACCTAATAAATTGACCACAAAACAGCAGAAGGCCACATATCCAATTGAAGGCCAAATGTCAAATATTATATGAGCAGAAAAAGTTGAATTTGATATATTTTTAAAGGGTATTTATTTTGGTGCATAGAAAAGAGAGGATAATAATGTGCATCTGGGAGAAGTTGGGTGAATATGATTAGAAAAAGGTATATGGAGTTTTCAAACAACTAATTAAAAATATATGGTAATGCCTTACCTGTCTCCTTTCCTCAACCTAATCTTGACACACCCCAATAGACAAATATAATGAAAGTGAAGCTATAAGAACAGCTTTTACTCATTTTAAATAGGATCACACCTCTCTGGGTTTAATCAGCCCAACAAAGTAGGAAAGAGTTGGTGCATGGTGTCATAGTTGTGTGACACCTTTTTATGTGGTGCTATATTTTTGGTACTCTACATTAAAGACATGTATACAATTTATGTGTTAGAATTAAATTGTTCAAAGATGACTGTATGTGCTCACTGACATAGTCAGTGTTTCTAAAGTTATAGCTTGCAGCACTGTTTGACAGATATTGTGAGAACCTGGGAGTTTACTGTGAAAAGAAAACTAAAGTTTGTTTATAGAGGTGCTGGTCACAGTCTATTCTTGGTGTTTTCAGGCATCTAGTTCACAGACCTAAAGCAGCACTGAGAATTCAAAGCACCAAGGACATTTTATTCAATGTAAATCTGTTAGTGAGATAACAAAGAAATATTATGTCCAGAGTGACAATGGGCCACAGAGTGAAAGATTTCAAAGGCCCCAGATTTTAATGTGTGATAGTTTGAATCAGAATGGTCACCCAGAGACTCATGTATTTAAATGCTTGACCCATATAAAGTAGCAATATTATAAGCTGTGGCCTTGTTGAAGTAGATGTGGCATCGTTGGAGAAAGTATATCACTGTGAAGGTAGGCATTGAGCATATATATATATATATATGTGTGTGTGTGTGTGTGTGTGTGTGTGTGTGTGTGTGTCAGTCACAGGCATTTTCCGCTGCTTTCGGATCAAGATGTAAAACGCTTATTTCCTTTTCTAGCACCATGTGCCTTCCTTGACACTGCCATACTTCCCACATTGATGATAAAGTAAATTTCTGAAACTGTAAGTCAGACCCAATTAAATGTTTACCTTTATAAGAGTTATCATGGTTCTCTTCACAGAAATGAAGACACTAATTAAGACAGTAGACAACAGGAAATAATCAAACCCATGACTGAAAATAATAAATTCGAAACAAAGAGAAAAATTCAAAGATTCAAGAAAATATTCACTTGGTTCTTTGAGAAAATCAACAAGATAGGCAACCCATTAGCCAAAGTAACTAAAAGGCAGAGATAAAATCTACAAAATAAGAAAATCAGAACTGAACCATATGAGCAGGAACAAGTTGTTCTCTAAGAGGCTCCACCGACAGCTCACTCAGACTGATACAGATGCCCACAGCCAAACAGTAGATGGAGCTTAGGGACTATTATACAAGAATAGGAGGAAGGATTGTGGTCCACAGTAGGTAGAAACTCTATAGAAGGACAAACGTAACCAGATAAATCTGGACCTGTGGGGCTCCCAGAGTCAGAACCACCAACCGAAGGACATACATAGTTTGAACCTAGGCCTCCCTGCACAATAGTAGCTGATGTACAGCTTGGTCTTCATGTGGGTCCTGAACAATTGGAATGGGGCTATTCCAAAGGCTGTAAACTGCTGTCTGTATGTGGAACATGTTCCTCTAGACTGGCTGCCTTGTCTGGCCTTAGTGAGAGAGAAAGTGCCTAATTTCCAAGAGACTTAAAATGTCAGGGTATGTAAATACCCAGGGGTAGCCTACCCATTCAAAGGAGAAGGGTATGAGGAAGGGAGGAAGGATTGCAAGATAGAGTGACCTGGAAGAGGCAGTGACTAGGATCTAAAATAAATAGCTAAAAGCAATTTTATTTTATTTTATTTTATTTTATAAATAAGGAAGTCAGAAATGAAAAAAAGGATGTAAAAGAAGTTGTAGATAGTTCAAAATTCATATGGTCAAAAACCTGTACTTCCCAAAATTGGAAAATCTAAATGAAATGGATGATTTTCTTAATAGAAAATCACTTACCAAAGTTAAACCAAGATCATATGAACAATCTAAGTAGACATGTAACCCAAAAGGAAATAGAAACAGGCATTAAAAGATTCCCTATCAAAGAAACAAAAAAGCCTAGGGAGAGATGGTGTTGATGTTGAAATCTACTAGACTTTCCAAAAATAACTAATACCAATATGGTTCAAATTATTCCACAAAATAGAAAGAGAAGGAACACTGCCAAATTACTTTTACAAGGTCACAGTCACTTTAATACATAAACAACGCAAATATTCAACAAAAAAAGAGAATTTCAGACAAATTTCCTTTTGAACATTGATGCAAAAATACTTATAAAGGGAATCCATGTAAACATAAAAAAAAATCACTCAGCATTATCAAATAGGCTTTATCCCAGGGATGCATGGATGGTTCAACATAAGAAAATCCATCAATGTAATCCTCCATATAAAAAATCAGAAAAGTACATGATCATCTGGCAGAAAGATCAATGGAATAGAATTGAAGACCCAGAAAAGAACCCACACACGTATGGTCAAGTGATATTTGACAAAGGAGCAAAAAACATCCAGTGGAAAAAAGACAACATTTTTAACATATGGTATTGGATCAATTGGAGGTCAACATGCAGAAAAATGCAAATTGACCCGTTCTTATCTCCTTGTACGAAGCTCAAGTCCAAGTGGATCAAGGACCTACACATAAAACCAGATATACTGAAGCTTATAGAGGAGAAATTGGGGAAGAATCTTGAAAACAAGGGCACAGAGGTAAATTTCCTGAACAGAACACAATATGCTCTAAGAACAAGAATTGACAAATGGGACCTCATAAAACTGCAAAGCTTCTGTAAGGCAAAGGACATGGCCAATAGGACAAAGCCAATAGGACAAAATGGCAACTAACAAATTGGGAAAAGATCTTTACCAATCCTACATCTGATAGAGGGCTAACATCCAATATATACAAAGAACTCAAGAAGTTAGTCCCCAGAGAGTAAAATATGGGGTACAGAGCTAAACAGGGAATTCGCAACTGAGGGAACTCGAATGACTCTGAAGCACCTAAAGAAATATTCAGCATCCTTAGTTATCAGGGAAATGCACATCAAAACAACACTGAGATTCCACCTCACACTGGTTAGAATGGCTAAAATGAAAGTCTCAGGTTACAGCAGATACTGGAGTGGATGTGGGGAAAGAAGAACACTTCTCCATTGTTCGTGAGATTGCAAGTTGGGAAAACCACTCTGGAAATCAGTTTGATGATTCCTCAGAAAATTAGATATAGTACTCCCTGAGAACCCAGTTATACCACTCCTGGGCATATACCCAGAAGATGCTCCTACATGTAATAAGGACATATGCTCCACTCTGTTCACAGCTGCCTTATTTATCATAACCAGATGATGGAAAGAACACAGATGTCCTTCAACTGAGGAATGGATACAGAAAGTATTCAGCAATTAAAAACAATGAATTCATGAAATTCTTAGGCAAATGGATGGAACTAGAAAGTGTCATCCTGAGTGAGTGTATTAGTTTGGGTTTTACTGCTGTGAACAGACACCAATGAACAATGCAAATTTTATAAAAGACAACATTTAATTGAGGCTGGCTTACAGGTTCAGAGCTTCAATCTATTGTCATCAAGGCAAAAACATGGCAGCATCCAGACAGGCATGGTGCAGAAAGAACTGAGGATTCTACATCTTTATCCAAAGGAAGCCAGGAACAGACTGGGCATCTTCAGGCATCTAAGAGGAAAATCTCTAAGCCCAACCCTACAGTGGCACACTTCTTCCAACAAGGTCACACCTTCTAATAGTGCCACTCCCTGGGACAAGCATTTACAAACCATCACATTCCACTCCCTAGTCCCCATAGGCTTGTTCAAACATGAGTCTATGGGGGCCATACCTAAACATAGCATAATGCAAAATACATTTAGTCCAACTTCAAAAGTTCCCACAGTCTATAGTATTCTCAACAGTGTTAAAAGTCCGAAGTTCAAAGTCTCTTCTGAGATTCATCCAATCACTTAACTGTCATCCCAAAAGCAAGACAGGAAACCAGCTGGGCAGTCTCCAAACTCTGCATCTCCATGTCTGATGGCAAAGCAGTCTTCAGATCTTCAACTAACTGTTCATCTTTGTTGACTGCAACAAGGTTCTTGCTCCCGGGCTGGTTCCACTCCCTGTTAGCAGCTTTCCTGGCAGGCATCCTGTGTCTCTGGCATCTTTAACATCTTGGGGTCCCCAAGTCAACTACAGCTTCACAGCTTCTTGTTCCAATGTCTGAGTTCCACACATGATCTTCTGTGCATCTCCACAGGGGTAGTGTCACTTCTCCAACTCTGCCCTCTGTAGCACTCTAAGTTCAAGTTGATCCATTTTGTTGCCACTGCTGTTCTTGGTGGTCATCCCATGGTACTGGTATCTCCAATATGCTAGGGTCTTCTACTGCAACTATGCTTCACCAAAGCCTCTCATAGGCTGTCTTCATAGTATCAAGCCTCAACTCCTTTGCATGAACCCTTCAGTCCTTCACTGTCAACTACAACTGAGGCTGCACTTTCACAATGGTCTTCCATGGCCTCTCACAGTGCCAAACCTCAGCTGTTCTTCATAATGCCTTCCTGCCTTCAAAACCAGTACCACCTGGATTATTCATACACATTACCAAGTACAGCTGCAGCATGAGGTACAACCTTGGCTACCTCTGGAACACAGCTTCTTTGTGCTCTCATGAAACACTTCCCTGAAAATATCACCTAAGTGATGCTGGTCTTTTCTTAATCACCACTAATTTCTTAGCTTCAGCTAACCAGCATCAATTGTCCCAGTAGTCTCCTTCTCCTCTTGAATATAAAGCCAGAGACACATGGCCTAAGCTGCTGAGTTCTGCTGTTTGCAGGAGCTGGAATATTGCCCCCGTTGTTCTATTACCTTATCACTAGCTTCCTTTATTCCAACTCCTTCACTGCTTAAGCTTGGCTGTCCTGGATTTTGCTCCATAGACTGATTTTGAATTCAGAGATCTGCATGCCTGTCTCCTAAGCACTGGGATTAAAGGTGGGATCCACCAAACCTGGATTTAAGTTTTTCTTCACCTAGAATTTGCTCTGTTCTAGGCTGGCCTTGAACTCAGAGATCTGCTTATCTTTGTCTCCTGGGATTAAAGGCTTCTTCTATGCCTGAACCTAAATTTTGCTGGGAAGAATCTTGCCTCAAAGTCACTACTTCCTTAATTCAATTTAATATGCTTGAATTCAGCTCCATTTCACTTCCTGGTGTCCCTTTAATGGTCAAACTATATATTTTATATGTTTCCTTTCTCAGCTTGCTATGTTTGTTCAAATGTTTTTCATCAGACTTAACCAGATAACAAAGTCTCTGTTGGGCTTTTTTCAGACTTCCTTTGTAGATACAATTAATATACATCTCTCTTCCTTAGCCTTAGGCGATCTCTTCAGAAAATGGCAAAAAGCAGCCATGTTCTTCACAAAAACATCACAAAAAGAGTCTCTCAGCTACATATGAAAGTTTTCCACTGAAACATTTTGGGTCATCAGGCCTACACAGTTCAAATGACACTCAATACCACTGTCTTCCATATTCCTACTAGGCTGGCCCACCAAGCCCCACTTAAAGCATTCCATGACTTTCCAAATCCAAAGTTCCAAAACCAACATTCTTACAAACAAAAGTATGGTCAGGTCTATCACAGCAATACCCTACTCCCGGTACCAACTTCTGTATTAGTTTGGGTTTTACTGCTGTAAACAGACACCAATGACCAATGCAAGTTTTATAAAAGACATTTACTTGGGGCTGGCTTACAGGTTCAGAGGTTTAGTCCATTGTCATCAAGGCAGAAGCATGGTGCAGGAGGAGCTGAGGGTTCTACACCTTTACCCAAAGGAAACCAGGAACAGACTGGGCACCTTCAGACATCTAAGAGGAAGATCTCTAAGCCCAACCCTACAGTGACACACTTCCTCCAACAAGGCCACACCTTCTAATAGTGCCACTCCCTGGGACAAGCATATACAAACTATCACAGTGAGGTAACCCAATCACAAAAGAACACACATGGTATGCACTCACTGATAAGTGGATGCTAGCCCAAAAGCTCAAAATAAACAAGTTACAATTCACCCAGCTCAGGAAGCTCATGAAGAATGAGGACTTAAGTGAGGGTGCTTTGGTTCCTCTAAGAAAGGAAACAAAATACAAGAACAATAAAGGAGACAAAGTGTGGAGTAGTGACTAAAGTAAAGGCCACCCAGAGACTTCCCTACCTGGGGATTCATCCTATAAACAGTCACCAAACCCGATAGTACTATGGAAAACAAGAAGTGCATACCAAAAGGAGCATGCCATGGTTTTCTCCAGATGGGCCCTGTCAGAGCCTTACACATACAGAGGCAGATGCTAGCAGCCAACCCTTGGACTGTGTGTAGGATCCCCAAGGGAGGAGTTGTAGGGTGGTCTGGAGGAGCAGAAAGTGTTTATAGCCCCATGGGAAGAACAATGATGTCTGCCACCCAGATGCCCCAGGACTCACAGGGACTAATCCATCAACCAAGTGGTACGTATGGTTCCAGCCAAAAATGTGGCAGAGGAATGCCTTGTCAGGCATCAGTGGAAGGATTGGTCCTTGGTCAGGTGAAGGCTCAATAGATGCCCCAAAAAAAGGAAATCGGGGGTGGGGTGGGTCAGGTGGAGGGGCATATACTTGGAAGCAGGGGTTGGAGGAGGGTTTGAGGGTTTTGTGGAGGAGGGAAACTGGAAAAGGCTTTACCATTTGAAATGTAAATGAAGATTATATTCAATAAAAAAATGCTGTAACAAAATCAGACATCCCTCACCCCTTCATGATAATAATCTTGGAGAGATCAGGAATACAAGGCAAATACATAAACACAATAAAGGTAATGTATAGCAAACCAATAGCCAACATAAAATTAAAGAAAGAAAAACATGATGTGATTCCACTAAAATCAGGGTCAAGACTAGACAGTCCACTCTCTCAATATCTATACAATATTACTTGCAGTTTTTTCTAGAGAAATAAAATGACTAAAAGATCAAGGGGATACAAATAGAAAGAGAAGTCGTCAAAGAATCAGTATTTGCAGATGATATGATAGTATGCATAAGTGACCCCAAAAATTCTACTAGGGATTTCATACATCTAATAAACATGTTCAGCAAAATGGTTGGATAGAAAATTAACTCAAAAAATCAGTTGCCCAATTATAGACAAATGAATAATGAACTGAGAGTAAAATTATGGAAATAACAACCTTTCAAAATAGCCACAAATAGTGTAAAATATCTTAGTGTAAGTCTAAGTAAGCATGCTAAATACCTGTATGACAAGAACTTCAACTCTCTGAAGAAAAGAATTGCAAAATATTATCAGAAGATGGAAAGATCTCCCATGCTTATGGATCCATAGAATCAACATAGAAAAAAATGGGCATGTTATCAAAAGCAATCTACAGATTCAATTCAATTCCCAACAAAACTCAAACTCAAGCCTTTGCAGACCTTGGAAAAACAATGTTGAATTTCATATAGAAAAACAAATACCCAGAATATCAAAAACAATATGGTGCAATGAAAGAACTTCTGTATGTATCACCAGCCTTGATATGAAACTCTACTATAGAGTGATTGTAATAAAAACCACATGATATTTGGCATATAATCAGACAGGGTGATCAATGAAATCAAAATGAAATCCCAGAAGTGAACCCACATACTTATGGATACTTGATTTTTGACAAAAAATGAAACTATAAAATGGGGATTTTTTTTTAAAAAGTATCTTCCACAAATGGGGAATGTCTAACTGGATATGTATAGGAAGAAAAATGCTGATATCAAAGAGCTGTATCTGAATCTCTCTTTGATCATTGAGGCATGAAAGACATTTCTGAGTTCTCACATGATAGCTCCAGCATCTGAAGAAGTTTTACGCAGGATGAATTCAGTTCTTGATAACAGGAGGATAACAGTTCCTCTCAACCTAGAACAACAAGCAAATCATCAGGCTGAGGAACATCTTGGATATGAATTCTTACCACACCTCCTTAAATGATATATGCGAATATGATGGGAATTCCAGAAACATACAATTTTCCTTGACCAATGGGCCTTAGATTGCATTAAGCAATAATTATTTTTTGTATTATACCTTCCTAGGAAAGAGTGTGTTAAAGGTACAGTAGCAAGCATTTAAGTCTTCTATAAACATTCAAAAACTTCTTAAGAAACTCATAGTTAGGAGTTGTAGAAATTCTGAGGCAGCTTCATATCACATATTGTCTGGTATTGCAAATCCAGTCAAGAGTCCATAGGTTACAAAGTCATATGCACTATTAGGTAATCTATCAGGGTAGACAATAGTAAAATAACATGTGGTGCTTGAAAGGAAAAGCCTTCTAAACTCTGTCAATTCAGACAACACCAGACACATAAGTGCTGTATCATAGAAACCCAGGATGGAGTGAAAAAATGAAGTCATATGTTAGCAATAATAGTCAGAAGCTAGAAAGAACCCAGATGTCCCTCAACGGAGGAATGGATTCAGAAGATGTGGTATATTTACACAATGGAATAGTACTCTGAAATTAAAAACAATGAATTCACGAAATTCCTAGGCAAATGGTCAGAACTGGAAAAATATCATCCTTAGAGAGGTAACCCAATCACAAAAGAATACACATGGTATGCAGTCATTGATAAGGGGATATTAACCCAGAATCTTGGAATACCCTAGACACAATTCACATATCAATAGATTTCCAAGAAGATGGAAGGAGAGACCCCTGGTCCTGGAAAGACTGGATGTAGGGGAATGCCAGGACAGAGAAATGAGAGGGGGGTTGAATGGGGAACAGAGGGAGGGAAGGGGGCTTATGGGACTTTCGGGGAGGGAGGAAACGGGAAAGGGGAAATCATTTGGAATGTAAATAAAAAAACTTAGAAAATAAAAAAAAAATAAAGTTGAACAACTATGGTTTTCTCCTCTTACCAATTTTGTAGAAGAATATCTGTCATTTTTTAATGTTACATGTACAAATTTGGAGCTATGTTTTCTATGTGCCTTTGAATTTATCTCTATGAGAATGTGAAATAAATAGAAATATGAGAATGGTATGTATCTAGTGTTTATCCAGAAAGTATAAATGTAATGAATATTAAAAATAATTGTTATAGGATTATGGTGTGAACAAAGGTTAGAAGTGAGAACTGGGTCTCTATTGTTTCCACTGACCTTGAAAGTGAATTCTGTGCCTGATTCACTGTTACTAAGCCTGTGTAGAAGTCCACAAAATCAGTTGCACATCTTGTCATTTAGGAGCTGTGGAGACTGGAATGGTTTCTGTAGGTACCAATGCAAATATGTATTTCCCCTACCTTGTACAAGGTTCACATAAGACTTACATGAGATAGAATCTAGATCTCCAAAGCTGAGAATGGGGGGCATCCAAAATATCACCTGTGGGAACTCAAATAATTAGAGAGAATTCCAAATCTATAGATATACTTCATGAAAAATCTTTGCAGTTGCTGTTTTGATGGTTATTAAAATATTTATTTTATATATAATTTGTTAAACAATGAAATTTCCATTTCACGAAGTAAAATGAAAGCACTAAGGACCTTCTAGGCATAACCCTAAACATTTCATTTAGTCCATCTGATCCACATTATTGCCCATCTGGATCCTCCTCACAGATGGGAACCTCACAGGTCCTATCCTGTAGGATTAAACTAGGTTTTTCATACACAAACAGAACACATGTGATCAGCAGTGTGTAAAGAGTCATATTGAAGTGCTTTATCACATGGCAGCTATCATTCAACTCCAGACACCAGTAAGCTACAACTCCCCCCCCCAACCTGGTGGAGCTGGCAGAGCTCCAGGAACAAGCCTTTTGTCACACCTCAGCCTCCCGCAGAGCAACAGACCCGCCCTGCTGAGAAGTGCTGAGAAGACTCTGCAACCCTGGGAAGGAGGGTCATGCCCACAGGGCACATATTGCCGAGCTTATCACCCAAGTAAAGAGAGATTTTGTACAGCCATGCACTAATGTCTCTATGTGTTCTCTTTCTCTTGACCCCGTCATTTCATTTCCCAGCTCTTCGTCCATGGAAAACCCACTCCTGTGCAATTCCCTGGAAGCTTTGGATGGCACGTTGAACTTGGGATGTGGAAAAGGAGAGAACTACTGAGGAACACTGTCTCATAGATGGAGCTCCACAGAAAAGGAATGAAGTTTAAGTATCCAGGGCCCGGTAAGCAACATACAGTATTAATTTTAGCGCTAAAAATGTCAGGTTTTGAAGGCTATAGTTCAAGGGGCAGAAAGAATGGATATGACAATACTAGATGAATCAGCTTAGCCTGATGCTGAGATCAACAAAGGGTGACAGTGATGTGAAAACGGGAATTTTGTTAGGCAAGTTGTCTGCGGTCTAGAACTGTACTTCTGGCGAGAGAAAATTAGGGCATAAAATAAATAAAATAAAATAAAAAGAGTAAAAAACAAAAACAACAAAAAAGCAGATTTTAGAAACATGAGAAAGACAGAAGGAAAATGGATTTTAAAAGTCTCCTAGGCACAAGGAGAAATAAAAAGCGTGTTTCCCTAGCTTTATATGTCCTTGGTGTATGTCTTTTGTTTGTCTATGGTGCACCAATGTGTCAACCTGTCAATTTGTTTCTCATTGTTTCAATGGCTGTTCTATGTTTCATGTTGAAAAAAAAATGGTAAAATACACTTCATCTGCTGGTGGACCATCTCTTAATGCAGTCACAGTTTATGGTTATTTATCCTAGAAAAAGCTATATAATTGTGGTTATTGGGTCCAAAGTGCTTTTTCTCTTAAAATTACAGCTAGAATAAAGAAAAAAAATGTGTTTGATTTAAATTTATAAGATTTGAGTAGTTGCTTTATTCTTGTTTCTAATTGATATTAAAGATATAAGTATATTTAAATGTTTTGACTATAGAATATTGGCTCATAATTTTTTAAAAAGATGTTATGTCAGTAACAAAAAATTAGTTTAAAAGTGGTAATTCAGGGTTGGAGCCATATTAAGCAACAAGTGGCATGACCCAACCCAGGAAATACAGGCCTCTATGATATGTCCAGATTGGTGTAATGTTTTATGTGGATATGACCGTAAGAGATTAGTCTTATAAGTGATAAGATTTAAAATAATGTTTTCTTAATAAGATATTATAAGTTACACTGTCATGCATTCAAACATGAGAGCTGGAAGATAAACTTTAAAGTGTGCAAGTAATGTGTTTGTCATTGATTTTAAAGGGAATAGATGGTTTAAAATTGGGCTTCATTTTTCAAAGATGTAGGTATTTTCTAATATTGTAAGAGAATATTATATTACAGGTCAGCTGCATACGTAAACTTATGAGCATGTGGTCCCACCACTAGCTAAGGACCTCTTGGCAATTGATAGCTACGATAAGAAGCAACTTTCAGTTTCTTTGAGAGTTACACCTAGCAGGTGGACCATACTCCAGACAATAATCCTATGTGGGAAAATATGAGGATAGCACAAATTATACATGGTGCATTATAATTTAAAACTAGAGAACAGAATGGTAGGAAGATACATGTCTTAGTATCTTTTGCTGTGATAAAATGCTGAGCAAAAGCAACTTGGAGAATTAAGGATTTATTTGGCATACTGGGTACGGTCCACCATCAAAAGAAGCCAAGTCAAAAAAGCAAAGTAGGAATCTAGAGGCAAAAACTGAAATAAAGACCACAGATAATATAGCTTGTGGGACCATAAAAGGCAGCCTGGTTTCTGGTTGAGCTAGGTTTAAAATCTTATGACCCAGCAGGTGATCCTGCAAGGGATGGTAGGGGTTTGCCACACTCCTAGACACCAAGCTCCTGACATGAGGCCTCAGCTCTGCATAATTCTGTGGCCATCAGTCATAGTAAGGGCAACACTCCAAGCCCCTCCACAGGTAGAGGGCATGACCACAGATCATATAGCTTCAAGACAGATCTCCATTTTAGTGAGGTACCTAAAGGCCTGAAGGGCTTAGCCAATTCAGCTCTCCGTCCCAGACACTCTCCCCTGCAAAAGGTATTTAACCTCAGGGTAAATAAAGTGAGAAAGTGGAGTACAAAAAAAAAAAAAGGAGAAAGTTAAATTTATATTTAAAAACTGCAGTTTTCAGTCTAAATAAAGGCTCATGGTTCTCAAAGATAATTTCTAGAGTGATAAAGGTTAAAAACAGCTGTGACCAGTATAGGTCTGTTGCTGCTTTTTCACAAGTTTATTAGATACAGTTGTAAAAGTAAAAATTTTCCAAGACTAAAATGGAGATTTCAGTGAGATTTTAGTAAAATCGTTATGGGAGCCCTTAAATTACCATATTAGCTGCCTGCAGGCTACTGTCCTACACAGCTGGGTATAGGTCTGGGTTTAGACAATAGGCTCAGATTAGAAGGTAAATACATTTGTGATTTATCCAGGTGTGGTTTAGAAAACAGTTCAAATTTAAGATCTATGAAAGATCAATGAGGCTATGTAGAACTTATGAAGGCATTAAAATTTGGACTGCAAAATTATTATAGATTTAAAAGGTTAGTTTTGCTTTGTGGATCCAGATAATTGTAAAACAATTTACTTCTACAGAGTTAAGAAGTAATGATCACCTTGTCTTATGTGAAAAAATATGTTTTGTCTCTGCTTTATTACAAAAAGCAAAGACTTTGAATCTTTCAATGTATATTATTCATAAACTTTCATTATAGGCCCTTGTTCTTTTTTTAAATTTTTTTATTTTCTAAGTTTTTTTTATTTACATTCCAAATCATTTCCCATTTCCCGTTTCCTCCCTCCCCGAAAGTCCCATAAGCCCCCTTCCCTCCCTCTTTTCTCCATTCAACCCACTCTCATTTCTCTGTCCTGGCGTTCCCCTACATCCAGTCTTTCCAGGACCAGGGGTCTCTCCTTCGATCTTCTTAGAAATCTATTGATATGCGAATTCTGTTTAGGGTATTCTGAGATTCTGGGTTAATATCCCCTTATCAGTGACTGCATACCATGTGTGATCTTTTGTGATTGGGTTACCTCACTAAGGAGGATATTTGCAAGTTCTGACCATTTGCCTAGGAATTTCGAGAATTCATTGTTTTTAATTGCAGAGTAGTATTCCATTGTGTAGATATACCACATCTTCTGAACCCATTCCTCCCTTGAGGGACATCTGGGTACTTTACAGCTTCTGACTATTATAAATAAGGCTGCTATGAACATAGTGGAGCATGTGTCCTTATTGCAGGCAGGTAAAGCCTCTGGGTATATGCCCAGGAGTGGTATAGCCGGATCCTCTGGGAGTGTCATGCCCAGTTTTTTGAGGAACCGCCAGACTGCTTTCCAGAGTGGTTGTACCAGCTTGCAATTCCACCAGCAGTGGAGGAGTGTAGCTCTTTCTCCACATCCTCGCCAACAACTCCTGTCTCCTGTGTTTTTGATCTTAGCCATCCTGACTGGTGTGAGATGGAATCTCAGGGTTGTTTTGATTTGCATTTCCCTAATGACTAAGGATGATGAACATCTCTTTAGGTGCTTCTCAGCCATTAGATATTCTTCAGGTGAGAACTCTTTGTGTAGCTCTGTACCACATTTTTTAATAGGGTTACTTGCCTCTCTGGAGTTTAACTTCTTGAGTTCTTTGTATATATTGGATATTAGCCCTCTGTCATATGTAAGGTTGGTAAAGATCATTTCCCAGTTAGTTGGTTGCCGCTTTGTCTTTTTGACAGTGTCTTTTGCCTTGCAAAAATTTTGTAATTTAATGAGGTCCCATTTGTCAATTCTTGATCTTAGAGCATAAGCTATTGGAGTTCTATTCAGGAAATTCTCCCCTGTGCCCATATGTTCAAGGTTCTTCCCTAGTTTCCTTTCTATTAGTTTCAGTGTGTCTGGTTTTATGTGAAGATCCTTGATCCACTTGGAATTGAGCTTAGTGCAAGGAGATAAGAATGGGTTAATTTGCATTCTTCTGCATGTTGACCTCCAGTTGAGACAGCACCATTTGTTGAAAAGGCTATCTTTTTTCCACTGGATGGTTTTAGCTCCTTTGTCAAAGATCAAGTGACCCTGGGAGTGTGGATTCATTTGTGGGTCTTCAATTCTGTTCCATTGATCTACATGCCTGTCACTGTACCAATACCATGCGGTTTTTAACACTATTGCTCTGCAGTACAGCTTGAGGTCCGGGATACTGATTCCCCCAGAGGTTCTTTTACTCTTGAGAATAGTTTTAGCTATTCTGGGTTTTCTGTTATTCCAGATGAATTTTTGAATTGCTCTTTCTAACTCTATGAAGAATTGAGTTGGGATTTGGATGGGGATTGCATTGAATCTGTATATTACTTTTGGTAAGATGCTCATTTTTACTATATTAATCCTGCCAGTCCATGAGCATGGCAGATTTTTCCATCTTCTGAGGTCTTCTTCAATTTCTTTCTTCACAGACTTGAAGTTCTTGTCATACAGATCTTTCACTTGTTTGGTTAGAGTCACGCCAAGATACTTTATATGGTTTGTGGCTATCATAAAGGGTATCATTTCTCTTACTTCTTTCTCAGCCTGCTTATCCTTTGAGTATAGGAAGGCTACTGACTTGCTTGAGTTGATTTTATATCCGGCCACTTTGCTGAAGTCGTTTATCAACTGTAGGAGTTCTCTGGTGGAGTTCTTTGGGTCGCTTAAGTATACTATCATATCGTCTGCAAATAGTGATAGTTTGACTTCTTCCTTTCCAATTTGTATCCCTTTGACCTCTTTTGGTTGTCTAATTGCTCTAGCTAGAACTTCAAGTACTATATTGAAAAGATATGGAGAGAGTGGGTAGCCTTGTCTAGTCCCTGATTTTAGAGTGATTTCTTCAAGTTTCTCTCCATTTAGATTGATGCTGGCTACCGGTTTGCTGTAAATTGCTTTTACTATGTTTAGATATGGGCCTTGAATTCCTGATCTTTCGAAGACCTTTAGCATGAAAGGATGCTGAATTTTGTCAAATGCTTTCTCAGCATCTAATGAGATGACCATGTGGTTTTTTTCTTTGAGATAGTTTATATAGTGGATTACATTGATGGATTTCCTTATATTGAACCATCCCTGCATCCCTGGGATGAAGCCTACTTGATCTTAGTGAATGATAGCTTTGATGTGTTCTTGGATTCGGTTGGCAAGAATTTTATTGAGTATTTTTGCATCGATATTCATAAGAGAGATTGGCCTGAGATTCTCTTTCTTTGTCGGATCTTTGTGTGCTTTTGGTATTAGTGTAATTGTGGCTTCATAGAACGAGTTGGGTAGTGTTCCTTCTGTTTCTATTTTGTGGAACAGTTTGAAGAGTATTGGTGTTAGGTCTTCTTTGAAGGTCTGATAGAATTCTGCACTAAAACCATCTGGACCTGTGCTTTTTTGGGTTGGAAGACTTCCAATGACAACTTCTATTTCTTCAGGGGTTATAAGACGGTTTAGATGGTCTATTTGATCCTGATTTAATTTTGGTATTTGGTATCTGTCAAGGAAATTGTCCATTTCCTCAAGATTTTCTAGTTGTGTTGAATACAGGTTTTTGTAGTAGGATCTGATGATTTTTTGAATTTCCTCAGTTTCTTTTGTTATCTCTCCCTTTTCGTTTCTGATTTTATTAATTTGGATACTATCTCTGTGCCCTCTGGTTAGTCTGGCTATGGGCTTATCTATCTTGTTGATTTTCTCAAAGAACCAACTCCTCGTTTTGCTGATTCTTTGTATGGTTTTATTTCTTTCTACTTGATTGATTTCAGCCCTCAGTTTGATGACTTACTGCCTTCTACTCCTCTTTGGCGTATTTGCTTCTTTTTGTTCCAGGGCTTTCAGGTGCGCCATTAAGCTGTTAGTGTATGCTGTCTCCCATTTCTTTTTGGCGGCACTCAGGGCTATGAATTTTCCTCTTAGCACTGCTTTCATTGTGTCCCATAAATTAGGGTATGTTGTGCCTTCATTTTCATTAACTTTCAAAAAGTCTTTGATTTCTTTCTTTATTTCCACCTTGACCAAGTTATCATTGAGTAGAGCATTGTTCAGCCTCCATGTGTATGTGGGTTTTCTGTTGTTTTTGCTGCCGTTGAAGACCACCCTTATTCCATAGTGATCTGATAGGAGGCATGGGATTAGTTCTATCTTCTTATATCTGTTGAGGTCTGATTTGTGACCAATTATATGGTCAATTTTGGAGAAGGTACCATGAGGTGCTGAGAAGAAGGTGTATTCTTTAGCTCTAGGATGAAAGGTTCTATATATATATATATATATCTGTTAGTTCCATTTCGTCCAAGGCTTCAATTAGATTCACTGTGTCCCTGTTTAGTTTCTGCTTTCCTGAACGATCCATTTCAGAGAGCTGGTGTTGTAGTCACCCACTATTATTGTGTGAGGTGCGATGTGTGCTTTGAGCTTTAGTATAGTTTCTTTTACGAATGAGGGTGCCCTTGCTTTTGGAGCATAGATATTCAGAATTGAGAGTTCTTCTTGGTGGATATGTCCTTTGATCTGTATGTAGTGTCCTTCTGTGTCTTTTTTGATGACTTTAGGTTGGAAGTCAATTTTATCTGATATTAGGATGGCTACTCCTGCTCGTTTCTTGGGGCCATTTGCTTGTAAAATTGTTTTCCAGCCTTTTACTCTGAGGTAGTGTTTGTCTTTCACACTGAGGTGCGTTTCCTGCATGCAGCAAAATGCTGGGTCCTGTTTATGTATCCAGTCTGTTAGTCAATGTCTTTTTATTGGGGAATTGAGACCATTGATATTAAGAGAGATTAAGGCATAGTGATTATTGCCACCTGCCATTCTTGACGCTATCTTTATGTTTGAGTGGTTATCTACTTTTGGGTTAGATGCAAGAAGGTTATTATCTCATTTTTTCCTGGGTGTTGTTTCTCTCCTTGTATTGGCAGTTTCCACCTATTATCCTTTGCAGGGCTGGGTTTGTGGAAAGATATTGTGAAAATTTGGTTTTATCATGGAATATCTTGGTCTCTCCATCTATGGTGATTGAGAGTTTTGCTGGGTATAGTAATCTAGGCTGGCATTTGCGCTCTCTTAGTGTCTGCATGAGATCTGCCCAGGATCTTCTGGCTTTCATAGTCTCTGGTGAGAAGTCTGATGTGATTCGGATAGGTCTTCCTTTGTATGTTACTTGGCCCTTTTCTCTTACTGCTTTTAGTATTCTTTCTTTGTTTAATACATTTAATGTTTTGATTATTATGTGACGGGAGATATTTCTGTTCTGGTCCAATCTGTTTGGAGTTTTGTAGGCTTCTTGTACGTTCATCGGCATCTCTCTCTTTAGGTTAGGGAAGTTTTCCTCCATAATTTTGTTGAAGATGTTTACTGGCCTTTTAAGATGCAAATCTTCACTCTCATCTATACCTATAATCCTTAGGTTTGGTCTTCTCATTGTGTCCTGGATTTCCTGGATGTTTTGGGTTACACGTTTTTTGCATTTTGCATTTTCTTTGACTGTTGAGTCGATGCTTTCTATGGAATCTTCAGCACCTGAGATTCTTTCTTCCCTTTCTTGTATTCTATTGTTGATCTATGACTCCTGATTTCTTCCCAAGGTTTTCTATCTCCAAAGTTGTCTCCCTTTGTGATTTCTTCGTTGTTTCTACTTCCTTTTTTAGTTCCTGGATGGATTTGCTGTGATCCTTCACTTATTTGTTTGTATTTTCCTGTATTTCTTTAAGGTATTTTTGCATTACCTCTTTCAGGATTTCTGCCTGTTGACCCACGTTCTCCTGCATTTCTCTGAGTGATTTTTGTGTTTCCTCCTCATGGGAATCCATCTGTTGATCCATCGTCTCCTGCATTTCTTTAAGCAGTACTCGTGTTTCCTTTGTAAGGGCATCTAACCGTTGATTCATTTCTTTAAGCAATTTTTGTGTTGCCTCCTTATGGGCATCTGTCTGTTGACCCATATTCTTCTCCATTTCTTTATGCAATTTTTGTGATTCCTTTGTGAGTGCCCGTTGATTCATCTCATTAAGCGATTTTTGTGTTGTCTCCTTGTGCACCTCCATCTTTTGATCCATGTTCTCCTGCACTTCTCTAAGCGATTTTTGTATTTCCTTTGTAAGGGCTTCTAACCGTTGATTCATGGTCTCCTGTAATTCTTTATTAGATTTATTCGTGTCCTTCTTGTGATCCTCTAATAGCATCATGAGAAGTGATTTTAAATCCAGATCTTGTCTTTTGGGTGTGGTGGGGTATCCAGGACTTGCTGCTGTTGGAGAGTTGAGTTCGGATGGTGCCATATTACTTTGATTTCTGTTAGTAACGTTCCTACGTTTGCCTTTTGCCATCTGGTTACCTCTGATGTTAGTTGGTCCTGCTGTCACTGGCTGTTGGTTGGACCTCCTGTGAGCTGGCAAAGCTATTTCTGCCCACCCCCCCGGTTTACCAGGATTCCCCTGGCACAGATTTCTGGGGCCTGCCCTGCTCCTGAGTGACTTTGTAGCCCTGATGTGCCTTGCCCCAAGTGATGTTATATTGGGAAGTCCTTGCACATCCAAAGGCTCAGTGTAGTGGATTCCTGGAGCAGAGGTCGCCAAAGGGAGGCTGGTAGACTCCTGCCCTGTGTAGGGGTATGTGATCTCTCCTAGTGTGTGGGGGGGGGGAGGGGGCATCCCTCTGCCAGGCAGAAGTCCCACAGCAGAGCTAGCACGCTGGTTACTGCAGATCTGCCCAGCTCTTGGGAGCCACGTACACACAATCCGCCCTGGACCCAAACAATATTATGCCTGTCTGTCTTAGAGCCTGGCAGTCCCAACTTCCCGGCCACTGGAGCAAAGATGGCGGAGTGCACTCTGCACTCTCTCCATGGCGCTGGTCACCCTGCAGAGGCGATGGCCTGCAGATCTGGCACCCAGACAACCACCGCGCTCCCGTTCTTGGGCGCAGGCGGAAGCGCCAACAGGCCATGTCCCAAGCGATGTTATATTGGGGAGAGCCTGGGTACCGGTCTCTTCAGTGCAGTCTACTGGAACAGAGGTCGCAGAAGGGAAGCTGGTAGGCTCCCGCCCAGTGTGGGGTCCCTCTGCCAGGCAGAAGTCCCACAGCAGAGCTGGCGCGCTGGTTACTGCAGATCAGCCCAGCACTTGGGAGCCACATACACACAAGCCGCCCGAGACCCAAGCGATATTATGCCTGTCTGTCTCAGAGCCTGGCAGTCCCAACTTCCCGGCCACTGGAGCAAAGATCAGTAAAACCCTTTTATCCCCTTGTTCTTAACAATGGGTCTTTAAAAGTTTTCTTAAGTATTTTTTGATTCAAAAGATTCAAACATCATCAAAATGGTAATGGCTTGAGAATAATTTTATCCTTTTAACAAGAAAAGCAACTAAAGATGCTACATTTATTTTCTATGCCTAAATAGTCATTGCCTATATTATTGTCTATTCTTAGTGTTCAACTAAGATTAAAACAAATAATGAAACTGTATATTTATTACAGTCATCAAATATTTGAGATGGTTTTAACAATTTAATGTGATATAATTCTCAAGGAATAGATATTGTATAATCTTTAAACAATATCTTCTAAATAAAAAAAAGAGGGAAATTTCATCAATGTGCATATTATTTAAATTATACTTTATATTTTTAAGAATATTTTAAAAATTTGGATGCCAAGGACTTCCTTGCTGAGTGTATAGCATCCAACAACTAGGCATACTCATGACTAGGTGAGATGAAAGGATCCACTTATTGGCATATGGCATGATCCTGAACAGTTATTTAATATGGGGAAGAAGTCATGTTTGAGTGTTTTCCACAGAATGCTGCAGAAGCATTCTAGCTGTTAGAGTGATGAATGTGACATGCTGAAAATAATGCTGACCTATGAACTTGCTGAGTGCCCTGACAATGGTGACTTTACTTGCCTATGTCCCAGATTAAATACACTGCCTTGTGGTAAGCTTTAGATCTTATGAGACAGAGAACAGTGGAGACTGTTAAAACTGACTCAAAAAAATTAAAGGAAGAGTTATAATGGCTTTTCTCCTTCCTTTAATGTGATCAGTTTACTCAATCATGAAGTGGTCTAGTAATTAAGTCCAATATTGGGGATTCCAACTATGAAGATGGCTAATAATCTTTATCAGTCAACTGAGTTAATTTCAAATATAGTCTCCATTCTTTCTGAGAACAGGTCTCTGTTGATTCTCAAAGCCACTTCCCCCTACACTGGGAAGCTAAGCTTTGTGTTTTAAGAGCTGCTAATTTACAACTGAATACCTTGGATCTTCCAGAGACAAGCTAATTTGCAACTGAACATTGTTTCTTTCTTAACTCTTTATCTTATATTCTTAGCAGGTTGTCTCCATCCAGGCCCAAATGAATTGGAAACAGGCCTGTCTGTTAAAAGACACTTGTGTGGCATTTGGCGACTAATTGACTCTGGCATCAAAACCTATACAAGTGGATCTCCTTCATAGAGCCACATAGAACTCAGCTCTATGTGTGTCTGCTTATGAGCTGACATGGGCATCAGAAGAGTTGGAGAGCAAAGCATTGAATGGGAAGGATTTAATTGTCCATTTCTGAGTCCCTGGGGAGCATGTCTTATTTGCATAGGGGTTGGTGTCCGTCTTTGGACCACCTTACACTCTGTGGGGATGTCCCACTAATTTAAGGCTCTACCCTTACCCTCCAAAAGACACCAAGAGCCATCTAAAATGTGGAAATAATTATTTGTTCTCCATGAGGGGAATTATGCCTCTGTTCCCACTCCATGGGTAAAGGTCCACCATCATGGATGGATTACTATCCACTTGTTTAAACTAATACAGAAGGGGGAGATGTAGAAAGTCATATTGAAGTGCTTTATCACATGGCAGCTATGATTCAGCTCCAGACGCCAGTGAGCTACACCCCCCCCCATCTTGGCAGAGCTGGCAGAGTTCCAGGAACAAGCCTTTTGTCACACCTCAGCCTCCCAGAAAGCAACAGACCCTATGAGGTAAACTTCCTCGAGTAACAGTGGAGCCGAGGCCCTGATGCCTTGCTGAGTAGCGCTGAGAAGACAATGCAACCCTGGGAGGGAGGGTCACGCCCACAGTGCTTATATTGCCATGCTTATCATGCAAGTAAAGAGAGATTTTGTACAGCCATGCACTAATGTCTCTGTGTGTTCTCTTTCTCTCGACCCCCATCGTTTCATTTCCCAGTTCTTCGTCCACGGAAAACCCGCTCATGTGCAATTCCCAGGAAGCTTTATATATATGAATACAAGTGCTATTTATGCAACTGTTTCTAGGAAAAATTATTTTATAACAGACTTTTTGGTATTGTCACTTATAATTTTCTGTACCCTCTTTTGTAATATTCTCTGAATCATAGATAGAGAAGTAGAATAATAAACAATAATAATGAGGAAGAGAAGACTATCAACACGAGAGGGGGGCCATAGAAGAGTTTCATGACAGGAAAGGGATGAATGAATGTGATACAAGATACATCATTTCTCCTCTGGAAAACTTGATATTGGTTTCTGTGGCCTCACCATGAAGTAGAGCAAAAAGCAATGAACCATGGCTACTAAGCCACTTCTAGAACAAGATTATGTATATATTTCTATAAAATGTGTACTTTTCAGAAAAGTGTATATGTTTATAACAGCATACACAGCCAACAATATACCAAATGAATAAAAATATATGTACATATAAATGTGCATTCATAATGATTAGGAAATGCAATCAGGGCTCCAGTGTCCAGGTAGTTGGGACCACCAGGCTCAAAGACAGACAGGCATAATATCGCTTGGGCCTCAGGCAGCTTGTGTGTAACCTGCTCCAAAAGCTGGGCAGGTCTGCAGTAATCGACATGCCAGCCCTACTGTGGGACTTCTGCCCTGCAGAGGGACGCCCCCTTGCGCCCCCCTGGAGAGATCACACACCACTGAACAGGGCGGGAGCCTACCAGCCTACCTTTGGTGACGTCTGCACCAGGAAACCACTACGCTGAGCCTTTGGATGTGCAGGTACTCCCCAATATAACATCACTTGGGGCAAGGCACATCAGGGCTCCAAAGTCACTCAGGAGCAGGGCAGGCCCCAGAAATCGATGCCAGGGGAATCCTGGTAATCCAGGGGGGCCAGAAATAGCTTTGCAGGCTCACAGGAGGTCCAACCAACAGCCAGTTACAGCAGGACCAACTAACACCAGAGGTAACCAGATGGCAAAAGGCAAATGTAGTAATATTACTGACAGATTTCAAAGTAATAGGGCACCATCCAAACCCAACTCTCCAAAAGCAGCAAGTCCTGGATACCCCACCACACCCGAAAGACAAGATCTGGATTTAAAATCACTTCTCATGATGCAATTAGAGGTTTACAAGAAGGACACAAGTAAATCTAATAAAGAATTACAGGAGACCATGAATCAACAGTTAGAAGCCCTTACAAAGAAACACAAACATTGCTTAGAGAAATGCAGGAGAACATGGATCAACAGATGGAGGCCCACAAGGAGACAACACAAAAATGGCTTAAAGAAATGAATCAACGGGTAGATGCACTTTCAAAGGAATCACATAAATTGTATAAAGAAATGCAGAAGAATATGGGTCAACAGATGGATGCCCATAGGGAGGCAACACAAAAAGTGCTTAAAGAAATGAATCAACAGATAGTTGCCCATACAAAGGAAACACGAGAACTGCTTAAAGAAATGCAGGAGACGATGGATCAACAGATGGAAGCCCATGATGAGGAAACACAAAAATTGCTTAGAGAAATACAGGACAACATGGGTCAACAGGCAGAAATCCTGAAAGAGGAAATGCAAAAATACCTTAAAGAAATACAGGAAAATACAAACAAACAAGTGAAGGATCACAGCAAGTCCATCCAGGATCTATAAAAGGAAGTAGAAACAACTAAGAAATCAAAAAGGGAGACAACTTTGGAGATAGAAAACCGTGGGAAGAAATCAGGAGTCATAGATGCAAACATCAACAGTAGAATACAAGAGACGGAAAAAAGAATCTCAGGTGCTGAAGATATCATAGAAAGCATAGACTCAACAGTCAAAGAGAATGCAAAATGCAAAAAACGTGTAACCCAAAACATCCAGGAAAGCCAGGACACTATGAGAAGACCAAACCTAAGGATTATAGGTATAGATGAGAGTGAAGATTTGCAATTTAAGGGCCAGTAAACATCTTCAACAAAATTATGGAGGAAAACTTCCCTAACCTAAAGAGAGAGATGCCGATGAACGTACAAGAAGCCTACAGAACTCCAAACAGACTGGACCGGAACAGAAATACCTCCAGTCACATAATAATCAAAACATTAAATGTATTAAACAAAGAAAGAATATTAAAAGCAGTAAGAGAAAAGGGCCAAATAACATACAAAGGAAGACCTATCCGAATCACATAAGACTTCTCTGCAGAGACTATGAAAGCCAGAAGATCCTGGGCAGATCTCATGCAGACACTAAGAAAGCACAAATGCCAGCCTAGATTACTATACCCAGCAAAACTCTCTATCATCATAGATGGAGAGACCAAGATATTCCATGATAAAACCAAATTTTCACAATATCTTTCCACAAACCCAGCCCTGCAAAGGATAATAGGTGGAAACTGCCAATACAAGGAGAGAAACAACACCCAGGAAAAAATGAGATAATAACCTTCTTGCATCTAACCCAAAAGTAGATAACCACTCAAACATAAAGATAGCGTCAAGAATGGCAGGTGGCAATAATCACTATGCCTTAATCTCTCTTAATATCAATGGTCTCAATTCCCCAATAAAAAGACATTGACTAACAGACTGGATACATAAACAGGACCCAGCATTTTGCTGCATGCAGGAAACGCACCTCAGTGTGAAAGACAAACACTACCTCAGAGTAAAAGGCTGGAAAACAATTTTACAAGCAAATGGCCCCAAGAAACGAGCAGGAGTAGCCATCCTAATATCAGATAAAATTGACTTCCAACCTAAAGTCATCAAAAAAGACACAGAAGGACACTACATACAGATCAAAGGAAATATCCACCAAGAAGAACTCTCAATTCTGAATATCTATGCTCCAAAAGCAAGGGCACCCTCATTTGTAAAAGAAACTATACTAAAGCTCAAAGCACACATCGCACCTCACACAATAATAGTGGGTGACTACAACACCAGCTCTCTGAAATGGATCGTTCAGGAAAGCAGAAACTAAACAGGGACACAGTGAATCTAATTGAAGCCTTGGACCAAATGGAACTAACAGACATATATAGAACCTTTCATCCTAGAGCTAAAGAATACACCTTCTTCTCAGCACCTCATGGTACCTTCTCCAAAATTGACCATATAATTGGTCACAAATCAGACCTCAACAGATATAAGAAGATAGAACTAATCCCATGCCTCCTATCAGATCACTATGGAATAAGGGTGGTCTTCAATGGCAACAAAAACAACAGAAAACCCACATACACATGGAGGCTGAACAATGCTCTACTCAAAGATAACTTGGTCAAGGTGGAAATAAAGAAAGAAATCAAAGACTTCTGAAATTTAATGAAAATGAAGGCACAACATACCCTAATTTATGGGACACAATGAAAGCAGTGCTAAGAGGAAAATTCATAGCCCTGAGTGCCTCCAAAAAGAGGCAGGAGACAACATACAGTAGCAGCTTAATGGCACACCTGAATGCCCTGGAACAAAAAGTAGCAAATACACCAAAGAGGAGTAGAAGGCAGGAAATCATCAAACTCAGGGCTGAAATCAATCAAGTATAAACAAATAAAACCATACAAAGAATCAACAAAACGAGGAGTTGGTTCTTTGAGAAAATCAACAAGATAGATAAGCCCTTAGCCAGACTAACCAGAGGGCACAGAGACAGTATCCAAATTAATAAAATCAGAAACGAAAAGAGAGAGATAAAAACAGAAACGGAGGATATTCAAAAAATCATCAGATCATACGACAAAAACCTGTATTCAACACAACTAGAAAATCTCAAGGAAATGGACAATTTCCTTGACAGATATTAAATACCAAAATTAAATCAGGATCAAATAGACCATCTAAACCGTCCTATAACCCCTGAAGAAATAGAAGTCGTCATTGGAAGTCTTCCAACCAAAAAAACAAAGGTCCAGATGGTTTTAGTGCAGAATTCTATCAGACCTTCAAAGAAGACCTAACACCAATACTCTTAAAACTGTTCCACATAATAGAAACAGAAGGAACACTACCCAATTCATTCTATGAAGCCACAATTACGCTAATACCAAAAGCACACAAAGATCCGACAAAGAAAGAGAATCTCAGGCCAATCTCTCTTATGAATATCGATGCAAAAATACTCAATAATATTCTTGCCAACCGAATCCAAGAACACATCAAAAATGATCATTCACTATGATCAAGTAGGCTTCATCCCAGGGTTGCATGGATGGTTCAATATAAGGAAATCCATCAATGTAATCCACTATATAAACAATCTCAAAGAAAAAAAACCACATAGTCATCTCATTAGATGCTGAGAAAGCATTTGACAAAATTCGGCATCCTTTCATGCTAAAGGTCTTCGAAAGATCAGGAATTCGAGGCCCATATCTAAACATAGTAAAAGCAATTTACAGCAAACCAGTAGCCAGCATCAATCTAAACGGAGAGAAACTTGAAGCAATCCCACTAAAATCCCTAACTAGACAAGGCTGCCCTCTCTCTCCATATCTTTTCAATAGAGTACTTGAAGTTCTAGCTAGAGCAATTAGTCAACGAAAAGAGGTCAAAGGGATACAAATTGGAAAGGAAGAAGTCAAAGTATCACTATTTGCAGAAGATATGATAGTATACTTAAGCGACCCAAAGAACTCCACCGGAGAACTCCTGCTACTGATAAACAACTTCAGCAAAGTGGCCGGATATAAAATCAACACAAGTAAGTGAGTAGCCTCCTATACTCAAAGGATATGCAGGCTGAGAAAGAAGTAAGAGAAATGATATCCTTCACGATAGCCACAAACCATATAAAATATCTTGGCGTGACTCTAACCAAACAAGTGAAAGATCTGTATGACAAGAACTTCAAGTCTGTGAAGAAAGAAATTGAAGACGACCTCAGAAGATGGAAAAATCTGCCATGCTCATGGATTGGCAGGATTAATATAGTAAAAATGACCATGTTGCCAAAAGCAATATACAGATTCAATGCAATCCCCATCAAAATCCAAACTCAATTCTTCATAGAATTGCAAGCTGGTACAACCACTCTGGAAAGCAATCTGGAGGTTCCTCAAAAAACTGGGCATGACACTCCCGGAGGATCCGGCTATACCACTCCTGGGCATATACCCAGAGGCTTTACCTGCATGCATTAAGGACACGTGCTCCACTATGTTCATAGCAGCCTTATTTATAATAGCCAGAAGCTGGAAAGAACCCAAATGTCCCTCAACGGAGGAATGGATTCAGAAGATGTGGTATATCTACACAATGGAATACTACTCTGCAATTAAAAACAATGAATTCACGAAATTCCTAGTCAAATGGTCAGAACTTGAAAATATCATCCTTAGTGAGGTAACCCAATCACAAAAGAACACACATGGTATGCAGTCACTGATAAGGGGATATTAACCCAGAATCTCAGAATACCCTAGACAGAATTCGCATATCAATAGATTTCTAAGAAGAGGGAAGGAGAGACCCCTGGTCCTGGAAAGACTGGATGTAGGGGAATGCCAGGACAGAGAAACAAGAGGGGGTTGAATGAATAAAAGAGGGAGGGAAGGGGGTTTATGGGACTTTCAGGGAGGGAGGAAATTGGAAAGGGGTAATGATTTGGAATGTAAATTAAAAAAAAACGTAGAAAATAAAAAAAACAGAAAGAGCAATTCAAAAATTCATCTGGAATAACAGAATACCCAGGAGAGCTAAAACTATTCTCAAGAGTAAAAGAACCTCTGGGGGAATCAGTATCCCGGACCTCAAGCTGTACTACAGAGCAATAATGTTAAAAACCCCATGGTATTGGTACAGTGACAGGCATGTAGATCAATGGAACAGAATTGAAGACCCAGAAATGAATCCACACTCCTATGGTCACTTGATCCTTGACAAAGGAGCTAAAACCATCCAGTGGAAAAAAGATAGCCTTTTCATCAAATGGTGCTGGCTCAAGTGGAGGTCAACATGCAGAAGAATGCAAATTGACCCATTCTTATCTCCTTGCACTAAGCTCAATTCCAAGTGGATCAAGGACCTCTACATAAAACCAGACACACTGAAACTAATAGAAAGGAAACTAGGGAAGAACCTTGAACATATGGACACAAGGAAGAATTTCTTGAATAGAACTCCAATACCTTATGCTCTAAGATCAAGAATTGACAAATGGGACCTCATTAAATTACAAAGTTTTTGCAAGGCAAATGACATGGTCAAAAAGACAAAGCTGAAACCAACTAACTGGGAAATGATCTTTACCAACCCTTCATCTGACACAGGGCTAATATCCAATATATACAAAGAACTCAAGAAGTTAAACTCCAGAGAGGCAAGTAACCCTATTAAAAAATGGGGTACAGAGCTAAACAAAGAGTTCTCACCTGAAAAATATTTAATAACTGAGAAGCACCTAAAGAGATGTTCATCATCCTTAGTCATTACGGAAATGCAAATCAAAACAACCCTGAGATTCCATTTCACACCAGTCAGAATGGCTAAGATCAAAAACACAAGAGACAGCAATTGTTGCAGAGGATGTGGAGAAAGAGGAACACTCCTCCTCTGCTGGTGGGATTGCAAGCTGGTACAACCACTCTGGAAAGCAGTCTGGTGGTTCCTCAGAAAACTGGGCATGACACTCCCAGAGGATCCTGTTATACCACTCCTGGGCATATACCCAGAGGCTTTACCTGCATGCAATAAGGACACATGCTCCACTATGTTCATAGCAGCCTTATTTATAATAGCCAGAAGCTGGAAAGAACCCAGATGTCCCTCAATGGAGGAATGGATTCAGAAGATGTGGTATATTTACACAATGGAATACTACTCTGCAAATAAAAACAAAGAATTCACGAAATTCCTAGGCAAATGGTCAGAACTTGAAAATATCATCCTTAGTGAGGTAAGCCAATCACAAAAGAACACACATGGTATGCAGTCACTGATAAGGGGATATTAACCGAGAATCTCAGAATACCCTAGACACAATACGCATATCAATAGATTTCCAAGAAGATGGAAGGAAAGACCCCTGGTCCTGGAAAGACTGGATGTAGTGGAATGCCAGGACAGAGAAGCGAGAGGGGATTGAATCGGGAAAAGAGGGAGGGAAGGGGGCTTATGGGACTTTCGGGGAGGGAGGAAATGGGAAAGGAGAAGTGATTTGGAATGTAAATTAAAAAAATAAAATAAAATAAATAATAAAAAAAAAAGTGAGTGCCGCCAAAAAGAAATGGGAGACAGCATACATTAACAGCTTAATGGCGCACCTGAAAGCCCTGGAACAAAAAGAAGCAAATACGCCAAAGAGGAGTAGAAGGCAGTAAGTCATCAAACTGAGGGCTGAAATCAATCAAGTAGAAACAAATAAAACCATACAAAGAATCAGCAAAACGAGAAGTTGGTTCTTTGAGAAAATCAACAAGATAGATAAGCCCTTAGCCAGACTAACCAGAGGGCACAGAGATAGTATCCAAATTAATAAAATCAGAAACGAAAAGGGAGAGATAACAACAGAAACTGAGGAAATTCAAAAAATCATCAGATCCTACTACAAAAACCTGTATTCAACACAACTAGAAAATCTCAAGGAAATGGACAATATCCTTGACAGATACCAAATACCAAAATTAAATCAGGATCAAATAGACCATCTAAACCGTCTTATAACCCCTGAAGAAATAGAAGTTATCATTGGAAGTCTTCCAACCCAAAAAAGCACAGGTCCAGATGTTTTTAGTGCAGAATTCTATCAGACCTTCAAAGAAGACCTAACACCAATACTCTTAAAACTGTTCCACATAATAGAAACAGAAGGAACACTACCCAATTCATTCTATGAAGCCACAATTACGCTAATACCAAAAGCACACAAAGATCCGACAAAGAAAGAGAATCTCAGGCCAATCTCTCTTATGAATATCGATGCAAAAATACTCAATAATATTCTTGCCAACCGAATCCAAGAACACATCAAAAGGATCATTCACCACGATCAAGTAGGCTTCATCCCAGGGATGCAGGGATGGTTCAATATAAGGAAATCCATCAATGTAATCCACTATATAAACAATCTCAAAGAAAAAAACCACATGGTCATCTCATTAGATGCTGAGAAAGCATTTGACAAAATTCGGCATCCTTTCATGCTAAAGGTCTTGGAAAGATCAGGAATTCAAGGCCCATATCTAAACATAGTAAAAGCAATTTACAGCAAACCAGTAGCCAGCATCAATCTAAATGGAGAGAAACTTGAAGAAATCACTCTAAAATCAGGGACTAGACAAGGCTGCCCTCTCTCTCCATATCTTTTCAATATAGTACTTGAAGTTCTAGCTAGAGCAATTAGACAACAAAAAGAGGTCAAAGGGATACAAATTGGAAAGGAAGAAGTCAAACTATCACTATTTGCAGACGATATGATAGTATACTTAAGCGACCCAAAGAACTCCACCAGAGAACTCCTACAGTTGATAAACGACTTCAGCAAAGTGGCCGGATATAAAATCAACTCAAGCAAGTCAGAAGCCTTCCTATACTCAAAGGATAAGCAGGCTGAGAAAGAAGTAAGAGAAATAATACCCTTCACGATAGCCACAAACCATATTAAGTATCTTGGCGTGACTCTAACCAAACAAGTGAAAGATCTGTATGACAAGAACTTCAAGTCTCTGAAGAAATAAATTGAAAAAGACCTCAGAAGATGGAAAAATCTGCCATGCTCATGGATTGGCAGGATTAATATAGTAAAAATGAGCATCTTACCAAAAGTAATACACAGATTCAATGCAATCCCAACTCAATTCTTCATAGAGTTAGAAAGAGCAATTCAAAAATTCATCTGGAATAACAGAAAACCCAGAATAGCTAAAACTATTCTCAAGAGTAAAAGAACCTCTGGGGGAATCAGTATCCCGGACCTCAAGCTGTACTACAGAGCAATAGTGTTAAAAACCGCATGGTATTGGTATAGTAACAGACATGTAGATCAATGGAACAGAATTGAAGACCCAGAAATGAATCCACACTCCTATGGTCACTTGATCTTTGACAAAGGAGCTAAAACCATCCAGTGGAAAAAAGATAGCCTTTTCAACAAATGGTGCTGGCTCAGCTGGAGGTCAACATGCAGAAGAATGCAAATTGACCCATCCTTATCTCCTTGCACTAAGCTCAATTCTAAGTGGATCAAAGATCTCCACATAAAACCAGACACACTGAAACTAATAGAAGGGAAACTAGGGAAGAACATTGAACATATGGGCACAGGGGAGAATTTCCTGAACAGAACTCCAATAGCTTATGCTCTAAGATCAAGAATAGACAAATGGGACCTCATTAAATTACAAAGTTTTTGCAAGCAAAAGACTGTCAAAAAGACAAAGCGGCAACCAACTAACTGGGAAATGATCTTTACCAAACTTACATCCGACAGAGGGCTAATATCCAATATATACAAAGAACTCAAGAAGTTCAACTCCAGAGAGGCAAATAACCCTATTAAAAAATGGGGTACAGAGCTACACAAAGAGTTCTCACCTGAAGAATATCTAATGGTTGAGAAGCACCTAAAGAGATGTTCATCATCCTTAGTCATTAGGGAAATGCAAATCAAAACAACCCTGAGATTCCATCTCACACCAGACAGGATGCCTAAGATCAAAAACACAGGAGACAGCAGTTGTTGGCGAGGATGTGGAGAAAGAGGAACACTCCTCCACTGCTGGTGGAATTGCAAGCTGGTACAACCACTCTGGAAAGCAGTCTGGCGGTTCCTCAGAAAACTGGGCATGACACTCCCGGAGGATCCGGCTATACCACTCCTGGGCATATACCCAGAGACTTTACCTGCATGCAATAAGGACACATGCTCCACTATGTTCATAGCAGCCTTATTTATAATAGCCAGAAGCTGGAAAGAACCCAGATGTCCCTCAACGGAGGAATGGATTCAGAAGATGTGGTATATCTACACAATGGAATACTGCTCTGCAATTTAAAACAATGAATTCACGAAATTCCTAGGCAAATGGTCAGATCTTGAAAATATCATCCTTAGTGAGGTAACCCAATCACAAAAGAACACACATGGTATGCAGTCACTGATAAGGGGATATTGACCCAGAATCTCGGAATACCCTAGACACAATCCGCATATCAATAGATTTCTAAAAAGATGGAAGGAGAGACCCCTGGTCCTGGAAAGACTGGATGTAGGGGAACGCCAGGACAGAGTAACGAGAGGGGGTTGAATGGAGAAAAGAGGGAGGGAAGGGGGCTTATGGGACTTTCAGGGAGGGAGGAAACGGGAAAGGGGAAGTGATTTGGAATGTAAATTTAAAAAAAATTAAATAAATAATAAAAAAAGAAAATAAAATTTAAAAAAAAAGAAAATGGTTATAATTTCACTTTCATCCAACTTAGAAATATTTTTATGCCTGCCATTTTATCTGTACAATTTTCCATGATAATCTTCAGTTTTAATGTTTTTTCATATATTTTTTCAATTTTATCAGAAATATTTTCCATGTAAATCTTCAATTTTATCAGAAAATGGTTATAATTACACTTTCAATCAACTTAGGAATATTTTTTCGCCTACTTATTTATCTGTATAAATTTCTTCAATTTTGTCAGATATAGTTTCCATGTAAATCTTCAATTTTATCAGAAAATGTTTTTAATTCTACTTTCAATCAATTTGGGTATATTTTTATGCCTACCATCTTATCTGTATATTTTTCATGAATTAGTCAGTTTTAATGTGTTTGTCTATGTATTTCTCTAGTTTTATCAGAAATGTTTTCCTTGTAGATCTTCAATTTTATCAGAAAGTGTTTATAATTCCACTTTCAATCAAGTTAGGAATATTTTTATGCCTACCATTTTATCTGTATAATTTTCCCATGAAATAGTCAATCTTAATGTATTTTTCTATATATTTCTTCAATTTTATCAGAGATATTTTCCTTGTATATTTTCAAAATGGAATACTACTCTGCAACTAAAAACAATGAATTTATGAAATTATTAGGCAAATGGGGAGCAGGGGGAGGGAAGAGGGCTTATGAGACTTTTGGAGAGGGGAGAACTTGGAAAGGGAAAATCATTTGTAATGTAAATAAAGAATATAGAAAATAAAAATATAGCATAATCTTAAAAAAAATTCTTCCTTCCTTCTTTCCTTCCTTTCTCTCTCTCTCTCTCTTTCTTTCTTTCTTTCTTTCTTTCTTTCTTTCTTTCTTCATTTTTTTTCTTTTTTAAAAAATTCTGCTGTTCCTGGTGGTATACACGACCTTAATCCCAGCACCACTCACTCAACAGAATTTTTCCCTTACACAAACCAGATAATCGATTATAATTGAGAATTCTTCTTTCCTTCCTTCCTTCCTTCCTTCCTTCCTTCCTTCCTCCCTCCCTTTCTTTCTCTTCCTTTCTTTCTTTCTTTCTTTCTCTTCATTTCTTTCTTCCTTTCTTTCTTCATCCTGGAATCAATCTAAAAATAAAGTATTTTGTGAGGTGAGCTTAAGTAACCTCTACCTCATACAAGAGAGGTGTAGGAAGGACACCACCACCACCACCCCAACCACATAGTTGCTTAAACAATAAAAACGGGCATTGGTTACTACTCTACCTTATGATCTCTATGTGGTCGCTTTTGTTTTCTTTGTTTCTGTTTTATTTTTCTTTTTGTTTTGTTTTCTTTTTTTGTTTGTTTTTGTTTTGTTTTGTTTTGTTCTCCTGTCTGTAAATCCACACACATACTTTGCCCCAAATATTATGTTTCCAAACAAATGCTTATTGTGAGTCTCATTTCATTTCAAGGGTGCTCCCTAGATCAGAAGAGCTTCCTTACAATTCTCCACATGTAAATTAGATTTACATCCCTGCCATCTAGAGGATAACAAGTATGGGGGGAGGGTATGGAAAATAATTTAGAGGGTGGTGATGGTGGTATTTCTTTCCTGTGTGACCCTGACTCAGAATCTAAAGAAAAGAACACATTAAGAAGAAAATAAAATAAAGCAAACAAACTGGTTGCCTTGGAAGCCTGCCTGGTGCTGCTCCTGAGTCACTCTTAGACATGCCAGAAGAGGGCATTGGATCCTCCATGACAGATGATTCTGAGCCACCATGTAGTTGCTGGGAACTGAACACTGGACCTCTGGAAAAGCAGTCAGTGTTCTTAACCTCTGATTAATCTCTCCAGCCCCCTCATCCCCCACCTCAGTCTAATTTTTAAAAGACAGAGATGTGAGGATAATCAGAGGGCTCAGTGGATATATATATATATCCAGTGGGAGTTTTGGAACTCTGCTTCCCACCTGGGGAAGAGCTCTAGTCCTTTGTTCTCCAAAGCCCGCAGCCCCCTGGGAGACATTAGACACCAGCTGAGGCTGGCCACCTGCAGAGTCAGTGACCTGCAGAGCAAGCAGAACCAGTTCTGCAGACCCCTTTCCAGCCTCTGGGGGGAAGAGTTCCACCCCCCTCCTCCGACAATGCATATTTGGATATCTCCATTAAACTATGAGCCTCAAGCAGGAAATCTTATCTTGGCTCCATGTTTTTCTCATAACCCAGTTTCTGTCCCCATCTCTCCTTCCAGAGAACCTGGTAACACGTTCGAATATAACCACTGGTGGTTACATACACACACATACACACACACACACACACACACACACACACACACACACACACACACATATATATATATATATATGAATTTGATAGAATATATATGAATTTAAGTCAAAAGCATAAAATATGTCAAATGAAGTAATTACATAGTAAAGAAAACAGTTTAATGAATGAATATATCTTGGCTTCTGGTCTAATTTACTGGATAACAAGTGAAAACCCAGTCAAGGCCCATTGAATCAAAACTGGTGCTCACTCTGCATCTTTCTCATTCTTTTCTGGTTTCTGGAAGGGCACCTGTTTACTACTCTCCTGAGGCATGTGCAAAATAATTGTTATCGTGGCAATGAAGCAAAAAACTGAATGACCAGTGAACTGTAGCCAGACTGTACATGCCTTCAGTTGGAACCAATAATGTGGAGTTCCTCAGCACTACTCCCTCACACATAAATAACATATTTGGCAGCTAGGACACCCAAAGCAAGAACATTTTTGTTTGGGTCTGCATCACTGTGGGAGGAGCATGTGTACTTTGTAGGCAGTAATAAACTCCCAAATCCTCAAGCTCCACTCTGCTGATCTTGAGTGTGAAATCTGTGCCTGATCCACTACCACTGAACCTGTCTGGGACCCCAGAAAATCGGTTGGAAACATCATAGATCAGGAGCTGTGGAGACTGGCCTGGCTTCTGCAGGTACCATTCTAAATAGGTGTTTCCATTACTATCTACAAGATTCTGACTAGACCTGCAAGACATAGAGGCTTGATCTCCAAGGCTGACAGGCAGAGAGAGTGGAGTTTGTGTCATCACAACATCACCTCTGGAAGCTGAAATAATGAGAGGGAAATACAGAGTTACATGCAAACTTCATGAATAAACGCAATTTTTTTATTGCAACTCCGATGTTCATTTCTACATACTTTTTATATCTAAAATTCCCTTCTTAATAAAAAAGTGAAATGCAAGCCTCAAGGTGCTTCTAGGCATAACTTAGACCATCCAATCCATCCATGTCATAATCTTCATTGTATCACATATTCCCTTCTGGAACCTCCCAAATACACACCCCAGAGGCCCCATGCTGGAGGAGAAGACCATCTTTTCACACTTGGCAGAATATATGTAATGAGGAATGGGATTCAGGGCTCATGCTCCCTCCCCATTCTCCTTTCTCACTTCCCACTGTCCTCACCAGGAATCCAGAACAACAGCACAAACAGCCTAATAGGAAACATCATTTTGAGGAGGTGGGCTGAGGAGACAGATCAGTCACTGCAACTTGACAACTGAGCTTTTATCTCAGACTAGAAAGGGTGGACCTTCCCTGAAAAGCAATATGCAAAAGTCCCTGTTAGTGTTGCAGTATAGAAGGAAGAGTTGTACAGGCTTCTTATGGTTGTAAAAATGACCTAAAACCTCTTCTATGTTGTAGAGGGTATGAGTGCTGACAGAAAAGCACTAGAGAAACCAGGAATGTTACTCACACAGAGCTGTCTGCTCAATGTATGTAACAACAATCATCAGAGTTGCAATAAAAAAATTATAAAGTTATTCATGAAGTTTGTATCTCTGTACTTCTCTCTCACTATTTCAGCTTCCAGAAGAGGCTCAATAGAAGAAATGTGTATCTACTTTTCACCCAGAAGTCTGGGAGTGGATGTTCTTAATAACTAGGTGACTTTTGCTATCAATAGGTTAAGGGCTCACTCAGATTTCCCAGACCGTTATCCTAGATTCTCCCTCTGTAAACCTTTACTTATATGTTCCTTTCTCAGTCAATTGAACCTATCCTTAGGGGAGATGGCACATGTACTTTGCCAAAGAGTTAAAACATACTCATGCTTTAGACGTTATTGTGCATATCGAATTGAGATAATTATTACCATGTATTTTTTTTTACCATAGTTGTACTGTGGTTGCTGGAATTTGAACTCAGGACCTTCAGAAGAGCAGTCGGTGCTCTTAACCACTAAGTCATCTCTGGGATTGATAGATGTCCTATCTTTCTACTGGAGGTGGACTCTACAAGTTCCCTCTCTGCACTATTAGGCATTTCATTTAAGGTCCCTCCTTTGGAGTCCTTAGCATCTCTCACCTCCCAGGTCTCTGGTACATTCCAGAGGAACCCTCAACTCCTACCTCCCAAGGTTGCCTGTTTCCATTCTTCCTGCTGGCCCTCAGGGCTTCACTCTTATATCCCCACCACCAATAATTGGTCATATTCCTCTTTTCCCCTCCCTGTCCCTTCTCCAACCCAGGTCCCTTCCTTCCTCTGTCCTCCCCCAATTGCTATCTTCTCCCTGCCAAGTGGAATTGGGGCATCATCATTTGGATCCTTCAGCTCTTTAAACTTCTGAAGATCTGTGGACTGTATCTTGGGCATTGTGTACTTTTTGGGCTAATATCCACTTATTAGTGAATACATACCATGCATGTCTTTTGAGTCAGAGTTACGTCACTCAGGATATTTTATAGTTCCATTGTGTAAATGAATCAAATTTTCTGTATCATTCTTTCATTGCATGTCATCTGGGTTGTTTCCAGCTTCCATTAGAAAACCGTGAACATAGTGGCACATGTGCTACTGTGGCATGGTGGGGCATCTTTTGGATATATGACCAAGAGTGGTATACCTGGGTCTTCAGGTAGATCTACAACTAATTTTCTGAGGAACCTCCAGATTGATTTCCAGAGTGGTTGCACCAGTTTACAATCCCACAAACAATGGGAAAATGATTCTCTTTCTCCACATTCTCACCCAACATATATTGTAATCTTAGTTTTTTACCTTAGCCAATCTGATTGGTGTAAGGTGTAACTTCAGGGTCCTTTTGAGTTGCAATTCCTTGATCATTAAGGACTATGAGCATTTATTTCATTAAGTGCTTCTCAGCCATTAGAGATTCCTCTGTTGTGAATTCTCCATTTAGTTCTGTACCCCAGTTTTTTAATTAAGATGTTTGGATTTTTGGTGGTTAGCTTCTTGAGTTCTGGGACACAATGAAAGCTGTGGTAAGAGGAAAACTCATAACACTAAGTGTCCTGAGAAAGAAACTAGAGATATCCTACACTAGCAACTTAAAAGCACACATGAGAGCTCTAGAACAAAAAGAAGCAAGCACACCAAAGAAGACTAGACATTAGGAAATAAAATTGGGTCTGAAATAAACCATATAGAAACAATAAGAATCAACAAAACTAGGAGCTTGTCCTTTGAGAAAATTAACAAGATAGATAAACCTCTAGCCAAACTAATTAAAGGGCCCAGAGACAGTATGCAAACTATCAGTGAGAAATGAAAAGGGAGATGTAACAACAGAAACTGAGGAAATTCAAAAAAATATCATATCCTACTACAAAAGCCTGTATTCAAAATAAAATAACTAGAAAATCTAGATGAAATGGATGATTTTATATACAGATACCACATTCCAAAGTTAAATCAGAGCAGGTAAACAATCTAAACAGGCTGAGATCCTCTAAGGAAAGAGAAATCATTCAAAAACTCCCCCCCAAAAAAAAAATCCCAGGATAATATCGCTTCGGTTTCAGGCAGCTTGTGTGTAACCTGCTCCCAGGTGCTGGGCTGATCTGCAGTAACCAGCGCGCCAGCTCTGCGGTGGGACCTTCTGCCTGGTGGAGGGACCCCGCGCTGGGAGGGAGCCTGCCAGCTTTCCTTCCGCGACCTCTGTTCCCACGGACTGCGCTGGAGAGACCAGTACCCAGGCTCTCCCCCCAATATAACATCACTTGGGACACGGCCTGTTGGGGCTTCCGTCTGTGCCCGAGGGCCGGTTGGCGCTGTGGTCGTCTGGGTGCCAGATCGGCGGGCCATCGTGACCACAGGGTGAGCGGCGCCATGGAGAGTGCCCTCCGCCATCTTTGCTCCAGTGACCAGGTAGTTGGGACCGCCAGGCTCAGAGACAGACAGGCATAATATCGCTTCGGGTTCAGGCAGCTTGTGTGTAACCTGCTCCCAGGTGCTGGGCTGATCTGCAGTGACCAGCACGCCAGATCTGCTGTGGGACTTCTGCCTGGCAGAGGGACGCCCCCTCCCCCCCCCAGGAGAGATCACATACCCCTGCACAGGGCAGGAGCCTGCCAGCCTCCCTTTGGCGACCTCTGCTCCAGGAATCCACTAGGCTGAGCCTTTAGATGTGCAAGGCCTCCCCAATATAAGATCACTTGGGGCAAAGCACATTAGGGCTCCAAAGTCACTCAGGAGCAGGCAGGCCCCAGAAATCGGTGCCAGGGGAATCCTGGTAATCCAGGGGGGGGCAGAAATAGCTTTGCAGGCTCACAGGAGGTCCAACCAACAGCCAGTGGCAGCAGGACCAACTAACACCAGAGGTATCCAGATGGCAAAAGGCAAACGTAGGAATGTTACTAACAGTAATCAAAGTAATGTGGGACCATCCGAACCCAACTCTCCAACAGCAGCAAGTCCTGGATACCCCACCACACCCGAAAGACAAGATCTGGATTTAAAATCACTTCTCATGATGCTATTAGAGGATCACAAGAAGGACACAAATAAATCTCATAAAGAGTTACAGGAGACCATGAATCAACGGTTAGAAGCCCTTACAAAGGAAACACAAAAATCGCTTAGAGAAATGCGGGAGAACATGGATCAAAAGATGGAGGCGCACAAGGAGACAACACAAAAATCGCTTAACAAGATGAATCAACGGGTAGATGCACTCACAAAGGAATCACGAAATTTGCATAAAGAAATGCAGAAGAATATGAGTCAACAGACGGATGCCCATAAGGAGGCAACACAAAAATTGCTTAAAGAAATGAATCAACGGTTAGATGCCCTTACAAAGGAAACACGAGAACTGCTTAAAGAAATGCAGGAGACGATGGATCAACAGATGGAATCCCATGAGGAGGAAACACAAAAATCGCTCAGAGAAATGCAGGAGAACGTGGGTCATCAGGAAGAAATCCTGAAAGAGGTAATGCAAAAATACCTTAAAGAAATACAGGAAAATACAAACAAACAAGTGAAGGATCTCAGCAAATCCATCCAAGAACTAAAAAAGGAAGTAGAAACAACTAAGAAATCACAAAGGGATACAACTTTGGAGATAGAAAACCTTGGGAAGAAATCAGGAGTCATAGATGCAAACATCAACAATAGAATACAAGAGATGGAAGAAAGAATCTCAGGTGCTGAAGATTCCATAGAAAGCATCGACTCAACAGTCAAAGAAAATGCAAAATGCAAAAAACGCGTAACCCAAAACATCCAGGAAATCCAGGACACAATGAGAAGACCAAACCTAAGGATTATAGGTATAGATGAGAGTGAAGATTTGCAACTTAAAGGGCCAGTAAACATCTTCAACAAAATTATGGAGGAAAACTTCCCTAACTTAAAGAGAGAGATGCCGATGAACGTACAAGAAGCCTACAGAACTCCAAACAGACTGGACCAGAACAGAAATACCTCCCGTCACATAATAATCAAAACACCGAATGTTCTAAACAAAGAAAGAATACTAAATGCAGTAAGAGAAAAGGGCCAAGTAACATACAAAGGAAGACCTATCCGAATCACATCAGACTTCTCACCAGAGACTATGAAAGCCAGAAGATCCTGGGCAGATCTCATGCAGACACTAAGACAGCACAAATGCCAGCCTAGACTACTCTACCCAGCAAAACTCTCAATCACCATAGATGGAGAGACCAAGATATTCCATGATAAAACCAAATTTTCACAACATCTTTCCACAAATCCAGCCCTGCAACGGATAATAGGTGGAAACCTCCAATACAGGGAGAGAAACAACACCCTGGAAAAAATGAGATAATAACCTTCTTGAATCAAACCCAAAAGTAGATAACCACTCAAACATAAAGATAGCGTCAAGAATGGCAGATGGCAATAATCACTATGCCTTAATCTCTCTTAATATCAATGGTCTCAATTCCCCAATTAAAAGACATAGACTAGCAGACTGGATACGTAAACAGGACCCAGCATTTTGCTGCATGCAGGAAACGCACCTCAGTGTCAAAGACAAACACTACCTCAGAGTAAAAGGCTGGAAAACAATTTTACAAGCAAATGGCCCCAAGAAACGAGGTGGAGTAGCCATCCTAATATCGGATAAAATTGATTTTCAACCTAAAGTCATCAAAAAAGACACAGAAGGACACTACATACTGATCAAGGGAAAAATCCACCACCAAGAACTCTCAATCCTGAATATCTATGCTCCAAATGCAAGGGCACCCTCATTCGTAAAAGAAACTTTACTAAAACTCAAAGCACACATCGCACCGCACACAATAATAGTGGGTGACTTCAACACCCCGCTCTCTGAAATGGATCGTTCAGGAAAGCAGAAACTAAACAGGGACACAGTGAATCTAATTGAAGCCTTGGACCAAATGGAACTAACTGATATATATAGAACATTTCATCCTAGAGCTAAAGAATACACCTTCTTCTCAGCTCCTCATGGTACCTTCTCCAAAATTGACCATATAATTGGTCACAAATCAGACCTCAACAGATACAAGAAGATAGAAATAATCCCATGCCTCCTATCAGATCACTATGGAATAAGGGTGGTCTTCAATGGCAACAAAAACAAAAGAAAACCCACGTACACATGGAGGCTGAACAATGCTCTACTCAATGATAACTTGGTCAAGGTGGAAATAAAGAAAGAAATCAAAGACTTTTTGAAAGTTAATGAAAATGAAGGCACAACATACCCTAACTTATGGGACACAATGAAAGCAGTGCTAAGAGGAAAATTCATAGCCCTGAGTGCCTCCAAAAAGAAACGGGAGACAGCATACACTAACAGCTTAATGGCACACCTAAAAGCCCTGGAACATAAAGAAGCAAATACACCAAAGAGGAGTAGAAGGCAGGAAATCATCAAACTCAGGGCTGAAATCAATCAAGTAGAAACAAATAAAACCATACAAAGAATCAACAAAACGAGGAGTTGGTTCTTTGAGAAAATCAACAAGATAGATAAGCCCTTAGCCAGACTAACCAGAGGGCACAGAGATAGTATCCAAATTAATAAAATCAGAAACGAAAAGGGAGAGATAACAACAGAAACTGAGGAAATTCAAAAAATCATCAGATCCTACTACAAAAACCTGTATTCAACACAACTAGATAATCTTGAGGAAATGGACAATTTCCTTGACAGATACCAAGTACCAAAATTAAATCAGGATCAAATAGACCATCTAAACCGTCCTATAACCCCTGAAGAAATAGAAGTTGTCATTGGAAGTCTTCCAACCAAAAAAAGCACAGGTCCAGATGGTTTTAGTGCAGAATTCTATCAGACCTTCAAAGAAGACCTAACAGCAATACTCTTCAAACTGTTCCACAAAATAGAAACAGAAGGAACACTACCCAACTCGTTCTATGAAGCCACAATTACACTAATACCAAAAGCACACAAAGATCCGACAAAGAAAGAGAATCTCAGGCCAATCTCTCTTATGAATATCGATGCAAAAATACTCAATAAAATTCTTGCCAACCGAATCCAAGAACACATCAAAACGATCATTCACCACGATCAAGTAGGCTTCATCCCAGGGATGCAGGGATGGTTCAATATAAGGAAATCCATCAATGTAATCCACTACATAAACAATCTCAAAGAAAAAAACCACATGGTCATCTCATTAGATGCTGAGAAAGCATTTGACAAAATTCAGCATCCTTTCATGCTAAAGGTCTTGGAAAGATGAGGAATTCAAGGCCCATATCTAAACATAGTAAAAGCAATTTACAGCAAACCAGTAGCCAGCATCAATCTAAACGGAGAGAAACTTGAAGCAATCCCACTAAAATCAGGGACTAGACAAGGCTGCCCTCTCTCTCCATATCTTTTCAATATAGTACTTGAAGTTCTAGCTAGAGCAATTAGACAACAAAAAGAGGTCAAAGGGATACAAATTGGAAAGGAAGAAGTCAAACTATCACTATTTGCAGATGATATGATAGTATACATAAGCGACCCAAAGAACTCCACCAGAGAACTCCTACAGCTGATAAACGACTTCAGCAAAGTGGCCGGATATAAAATCAACTCAAGCAAGTCAGAAGCCTTCCTATACTCAAAGGATAAGCAGGCTGAGAAAGAAGTAAGAGAAATAATACCCTTTACGATAGCCACAAACCATATTAAGTATCTTGGCGTGACGCTAACCAAACAAGTGAAAGATCTGTATGACAAGAACTTCAAGTCTCTGAAGAAAGAAATTGAAGAAGACCTCAGAAGATGGAAAAATCTGCCATGCTCATGGATTGGCAGGATTAATATAGTAAAAATGAGCATCTTACCAAAAGTAATACACAGATTCAATGCAATCCCCATCAAAATCCCAACTCAATTCTTCATAGAGTTAGAAAGAGCAATTCAAAAATTCATCTGGAATAACAGAAAACCCAGAATAGCTAAAACTATTCTCAAGAGTAAAAGAACCTCTGGGGGAATCAGTATCCCAGACCTCAAGCTGTACTACAGAGCAATAGTGTTAAAAACTGCATGGTATTGGTACAGTAACAGACATGTAGATCAATGGAACAGAATTGAAGACCCAGAAATGAATCCACACTCCTATGGTCACTTGATCTTTGACAAAGGAGCTAAAACCATCCAGTTGAAAAGAGAAAGCCTTTTCAACAAATGGTTCTGGCTCAGCTGGAGGTCAACATGCAGAAGAATGCAAATTGACCCATCCTTATCTCCTTGCACTAAGCTCAATTCTAAGTGGATCAAAGATCTCCACATAAAACCAGACACACTGAAACTAATAGAAGGGAAACTAGGGAAGAACCTTGAACATATGGGCACAGGGGAGAATTTCCTGAACAGAACTCCAATAGCTTATACTCTAAGATCAAGAATAGACAAATGGGACCTCATTAAATTACAAAGTTTTTGCAAGGCAAAAGACACCGTCAAAAAGACAAAGCGGCAACCAACTAACTGGGAAATGATCTTTACCAACCTTACATCCGACAGAGGGCTAATATCCAAGATATACAAAGAACTCAAGAAGTTAAACTCCAGAGAGGCAAGTAACCCTATTAAAAAATGGGGTACAGAGCTACACAAAGAGTTCTCACCTGAAGAATATCTAATGGCTGAGAAGCACCTAAAGAGATGTTCATCATCCTTAGTCATTAGGGAAATGCAAATCAAAACAACCCTGAGATTCCATCTCACACCAGTCAGGATGGCTAAGATCAAAAACACAGGAGACAGCAGTTGTTGGCGAGGATGTGGAGAAAGAGGAACACTCCTCCACTGCTGGTGGAATTGCAGGCTGGTACAACCACTCTGGAAAGCAGTCTGGCGGCTCCTCAGAAAACTGGGCATGACACTTCCGGAGGATCCGGCTATACCACTCCTGGGCATATACCCAGAGACTTTACCTGCATGCAATAAGGACACATGCTCCACTATATTCATAGCAGCCTTATTTATAATAGCCAGAAGCTGGAAAGAACCCAGATGTCCCTCAACGGAGGAATGGATTCAGAAGATGTGGTATATTTACACAATGGAATACTACTCTGCAATTAAAAACAATGAATTCACGAAATTCCTAGGCAAATGGTCAGAACTTGAAAATATCATCCTTAGTGAGGTAACCCAATCACAAAAGATCACACATGGTATGCAGTCACTGATAAGGGGATATTGACCCAGAATCTCAGAATACCCTAGACACAATCAGCATATCAATAGATTTCTAAAAAGATGGAAGGAGAGACCCCTGGTCCTGGAAAGACTGGATGTAGGGGAACGCCAGGACAGAGTAATGAGAGGGGGTTAAACGGAGAAAAGAGGGAGGGAAGGGGGCTTATGGGACTTTCGGGGAGGGAGGAAACGGGAAAGGGGAAGTGATTTGGAATGTAAATTAAAAAAATAAAATAAAATAAAATAAAAAAAAAATCCCAGGGCCAGATTGTTTTAGTATAGAATGCTACCAGACCTTCAAAGAAGAGCTAATGCCAACACTCCTCAAAATAGACCATAAAATAGAAACAGAAGGAACACTGCCTCATTGATACAATGAGTCACAATTACACTGATACCTATACCACATAAGGACACAACAAATAAGAGAACTTCAGACAAATTTTGTTTATGAATATCGATAGAAAAATACTCAATAAAATTCTCACAAGCTAAATCTTAGAATACATCAAAACCATAATTCACCATGATCATGTAGGGTTCATCCCATGGATGAAATATTGGTTCAATATATGATTCCATTAACATAATCCACCCCATAAACCAACTCAGTGAAAAAATTTACATGAACTTTTCATTAGATTCTAAAAAATCATTTGAAAAAATACAACACCCCTTCATGTTAAAAGTCTTGGAGAGATCAGGAATTCAAGGCACATACCTAAGCATAATAAAAGCAATATACAGGAAACCAACATCCAATATCAAATTAAATGGAGAGATACTTGAAGCAATCCTACTAAAATAAAGGACAAGACTTTTCAATGTAGTGTTCAAAATTCTAGATTGAGGAATAAGAAAATAAAAGGAGATCAAGGGGATTCCAATTGGCAAAGAAGTTAAGGTATCACTACTTGAAGATAATATGATAGACTACATAAGCAACTCCAAACATTCTACCAGAGAATTTCTACATTTGATAAACTTCAGTAAAGTGGTAGAAATAAAATAAAATCAAACAAATCAGTAGCCTTTCTTTAAACAAATGATAAATGGGCTGAGATTTCACAATAGTCAAAAAATATAAAACCTCTTGGGGAAACTCTAACCAAACAAGTGAAAGATCTGTGTGACAAGAATTTCAAATCTCTCAAGAAAGAAATTGAAGACCTCAGAAAATGGAGAGAGACTCCCAGGCTCTTGGATTTGCAGAATTAACATAGTAAAAATGGCCATCGTACCAGAAGCAATCTACAGATTTAATGCAATTCCCATTAAAATTCAAACTCAATTCTTCACAGAGCAATTCTCAATTTCAAGTGAAACAAGAAAAAGCCTAGGACATCTAAAACTATTCTCAACAATAAGAGTACATGAAGTAGATCAATGGAATAAAAATGAAGAGCCAGAATACAACCCACACACCTAGGGTCACCTGAACTTTGACATAGAAGCCAAAACTGTCCAGTGGAAAAACAACAGCATATTCAACAAAGATGCTAGCTCAACTGGAGGTTGGCATGTAGAAGAGTGCAAATTGGTCCATTCTTTTCTCCTTGTACAATAGAAATAGTTTTATAGAGCTCTGAAGGTAAAAGATCACAGCTAAATGCTGAGGGTTACCAAGGCTGTTTGCCATGACTAAAATGAAATTATCCCAATTACACATTCTTTTTTTAATATTTCAATTACTATTTCAGTTGTACCATGTGTTGAGATTTAATATTAAGTGAGACTTTTACTTAAGTATGGTGCCTGATCAAATCAGACATACTAGTGCAAACACCATTTCAAAGCATGGGATGGGTGTTCACATATAGAGATAAATGTTCCTATATTTTAAATTATTTTATTGTATACAAGTATAAAAATAGAATTGAAGTTATTATATTAGAGGAAAGGAAGAAATAACATAAACAAAATAAAATCAACTTGATTGTAGTAAAAGAAATTGTCTAGAAATTCCCGAAACATTTAACATGATCATTTGAGATTTGAGGTCACTGTATTCTCTCATTTATACAGTGCTTTGAATTTTTTCCTTGATCTCAATTAACATTTCTAGTTTGAAAATAAAAAGGAAATTATACAGTCTGTATGACTTAGATTTGACATAAATAATGCAGTGCTGGGCAGTTCAGCTGTTATATGTGAACTAGAAGGCAGGTAAATCCTGCACTGTGAAGAATTTTGTTTCTCAGGACAGTGCTCTGGAGATTTTTGGAGGGAGTCCTAGGTAAAACAATGAATTTGCAGTATCACCAGCTTCCACAAGAAGAGAGTGAAGCATGCCCAAGTGGCTTTCAGAGAAGTGGCCAGAGAACAAGAGAATGTCTTGGATGCCAAGTGAATCAATAACCTTAGAATACAGTTCCCATCTACCACTGTAGTGATGACAAAACTTTCCATTCCTTACACCAGTCAGAATGGCCAAAATCAAAAACTCAGGTGACAGCAGATGCTGGCAAGTATGTGGAGAAAAAGGAACACATGTCCATTATTATTGGGATTTTAAGCTCGTACAACCACTCTGAAAATCATTATGGCAGCTCCTTAGAAAATTGGACATAGTACCACCTGAGGACCCATCTACTCCTGTGCATATACCTAGAAGATGCTCCAACATGTAAAAGGACACATGATCCACTATGTTCACAGCAGCCTTATTTATAGTAGTGAGAAGCTGGAAAGAACCCAGATGTCCCTCAACAGAGGAATGGATACAGAAAATGTGGTATATTTGCACAATGAAGTAATACTCAGCTATTAAAAACAATGACTTCATGAAATTCTTGGCAAATGGATGGAACTAGAAAATATCATCCTGAGGTAACCCAATCCCAAAAGAACACACATGTTATGCACTCACTGAAAACTGTATATTAGCCAAAAGCTCAGAATAGCCAAGATACAATTCTCAGAGGACATGAAGTTCAAGAAAAAGGAAGACCAAAGTGTAGGTGCTTTGGTTCTTCTTAGAAGGGGAAGAAAATACTCACAGGAGTAAATGTGGAGATAAAGTATAGAGCAGACCTTAAGGAAAGACCATCCAGAGACTGTCCCACCTGGAGATTCATCCCATATATAGTCACCAAACCCTGACACTATTGTGGATGACAAGAAATGCTTGCTGAAAGGAGCCTGAGATGGCTGTCTACTGAGAGGCCCTACCAGAGCCTTAAAAATACAGATGCCTACAGCCAACCATTGGAGAAAGCGTGGGGTCCCCAATGGAGGAGTTAGATAAAGGACTGAAGGAGCTGAAGGGGTTTGCATCCTCATGGGAAGAACAACATTATCAACCAGCCAGATACCCCAGAGCTCCCAGAGACTAAGCCATCAACTAAGGAGTACACATAGCTCCAGCTGATTATGTAGCAGAGGATTGCCTTGTCAGTCATCAGTGGGAGGAGAGGTCATTGGTTGCATGAAGGCTCAATAGATGCACCAGAGTAGGGGAATCAAGGGTAGGGAGGTAGGAGTGGGGTTGGTAGAGAAACACCCTCATAGAAGAGGAGAGGGAGGATGGGGTACTTGTTTTCCAGGAGTGGGAAAAACCTTGAAAGTGGATAACTTTAGAAATGATTATAAAAAAGATATACAAAATAAAAATATATTGTGCAAAAAAAAAAAAAAACGGGGGCTCGGGGAGAACCTTTAACAGGAAAAAACTGGTTTTTTGTTGCCCCCTGCTGGAGAGACTGTCAAAAGGCTGACAGAATCTGCTCATTTTCCATGTTCCAGAATCTGTGTCCCTGATTCTAGATACTTATAGTTTCATTTTCATCCAGTGTCCACCACCCCTTTCCATGGTTCCTCTTATTTCTGCTACCAATAGGTCCTCTAGCCTCTTTTACATTTTTCAAAAGCTTGCAGAATTATGTATCATATGGACTCTAAAAGTCTGACAGTAGGTAAGCAGCCACAACATAAAATAAATATTTATTACGTTGTCTGTCTATTCACAGACTTAAATAAACCCAAGTGCTCAAATGTGCTGATGCCTTTTCTCAGCTTAGTACGAATCTAGTTATATCTGAGAAGAGGGAACTTTAGTTATGGAATTTCTTCCATCAGATTGGCCTCTGGTTAAGTGTTTGGAAGGCATTTTCCTGACTAATGATTGGTGTGATAGAACTCAGGCCACTGAGGGCAGTGGAACTCCTAGGCAGCTGGTCTTAGGTTGTAATCCATTGTCTATCCTTCAGTTCCTGCCTCCAGATTCCTGCTCTGAGTTCCTGTCCAGACTTAACTCAATGATGACCTATCAACTATAATCTGAATAAAACCTTTCCTCTCCAAGTTAATGATCTGGATTTTGAGATTCTAATGAAATGGCAAAGATGTGCCTTGGGTTAATAGAAAAGGACAGGAGGACACTAATTGGTAGGAGGACACTTATTGGTATGGTGATGGAGAAGAGGGGAGGCTGAGAGGCTTGGGTAAATAGAGAAGGACAGGAGGACACTTATTGGTATGGTGATGGAAAAGAGGGGAGGCTGAGAGTATTTTGTATAGTCAATCCAGCCTCATACTTACCATCCCAGAAACTCTCCCAGAGCTGACTCTGCCTGCCAAAGACCAGCTTTGGCACCAGAGGTCAGACTAAGGCAGACAATGAGGGGGTCAGTGTTGAGTGTATTTGATGGGATGTATCCAGATACTACAGGAAATAAAGAAGAAATAGTGGGGAAAGCAGAGAGAGAGAGAGAGAGAGAGAGAGAGAGAGAGAGAGAGAGAGAGAGAGAGAGAGAGAGAGAGAGAGAGTTGTTGTAGAAAGGACAAGCACCAAGTATTTATTTCTTCTCTTAACCCCCATTTATACCCCTAAAGACAAAGTTGGTTTTTCTATTAGGAAGACAATTACCTCATTGCCACAAGTTACACATTTTCCAAGAATAAGCACCACAAAAACATATTTCTCAAAAACAGATTAAAATCATAACACGAAAGAAAATTATCACATGGTATTGATTATGTATCTCTTACATGAAACATATCTAACTAAACAATTATTATCTACCTTTCTATTTACAAGCTCATAGTAATCTCAAAGCAGTAATTTCTAGTCATTGATTAACAATGTTTAAACAAGCCAAATCTATACTAGCCAGTTTTTCCCTGAGCTTGGTTTACACCAACCTATACTTACTAACGGGCATGTCATGTTTCTTACATCTGATTTTTGAAGTTCTGATTGTCTAAGCTGCCTAATCATCTGTTTTCTGTTTTTATATTTATATTAGAAAAATTTCCTCTGTATTATGACCTTATTATTTCCAAGTACACACCAAAAATATACATTATTTCATCCATAGATCATGAGATCAAAGAAATCTGGCCTGATTTAGAGTGTATGCTAACTTTGATCATTAGTTCAACCCGATTCTTGCATCCACAATTATATGCTTGTAATGCATGAAAGCTACTGCTTTCTCTAACTCAAGCAGTTTTTCCCATTCTGTTAGAAAAGATTGCACTTTACTCATAATTCTTACTTAAAACTTTCTAATAGCTATCCTAACTTCATGACTTTATATTTTCTATCAATTACCCGAATTTCCAAAAATTATTTAAATGAAATTGACATTTTTAAAAAATTACTTACATCAAGCCAGAAATTCCATAAAGACATTAATTCATCTAGACATCATTATCTCAAGTATTTCCATCTTCATATTGATCTGCGAGACACTTGCCCAAGAGAATTGCCCACTATCCGGGAAGTGATTACACCAAGCAATAGGCAGGGACCATCTCTTGGTGTCCACTCACAGCAAATCAAGCAAATGTGACATATGGCAATGACAAACATGAGAAAGTATATCAGTAGCAACAAGCAATCCTAGAGTGAAGTGTTTTGGGTCATTCCATTCGAGAGCTCACCCATAGTTGCTTAAGAGGATGGTGGGCCATCTCCAGGGAGCTTGCTTGCCACTGTAGCACTTGACACATGGTGTCTGCTATATTTCAGCCATTTCCACTCCTCTGACTCATTTACCCCATTTATTATGTTTTTGTACACGATGTATCCTGAGTTAAGTTTAGAACCTTGAATAACACCCATTTTCTGGCACCATTTGTTTCCTTTAAATATGCATCACGTGTACCAAATTTATAACAGATTAGATCACATCTCTCATAAAAAAGATTTTCCCAGTTTTTTTATGTGAAAAATGCATGTGGAAAGTTGCAGAGTGGCTGCAATCATTGCAGCCATTCTGCAAGTTGAAGCACATATGTTTTTGGAACTAAGTATGAATTACCTGTGGGAAGTGTTGTTTGGGCATCACAAATATGAATTCATTCTAGGGAACTCAATGATGGAGAGCATCACAGCAGAAAAGGAAGAAATACCCAGTACTCACCAAGAAACTCACAATCATAATAGAAAGCTCCATCTCTGGATATTTGCAGTTAAATTGAAGATAAGAAGAGATGTGTGAGATCCCTGGGGAGTCAGTACAGAAAAGATGTGCATGAAAAGGGAAAGGAGAGAAGGGAGGGAACGCTAAAGCTTTTATGCTTTTAGGATTTCTTGCAAAGTAAATAATATAATAAAGCATTTCAACTTTGTTTTCTTATGGTATTTTCATAATTATATATCTTAGGTATAAGTACTTATTTTTTTTTTAGTAAATTGCCTATAAATGGTCAGTTTTCCTCACAGCATTTATTTAAGAAAATAAGAAATTATTAATAAATAAATAAAGATTATTCTAATCCACAAATTTTTTCATGGATAAAGAAGCAGGTCAAAAAACCTTTAGGCCAAGCATTAAGATCTGAGTTTGGTCCCTTGGACATACATAGTGGAATGAAAGAACTGAATTCCACATGGTGTTTCTTGATGTTCACATGAGCTGAAGTTTGTGCACTACACACACACACATACATACATACATACATACATACACACACACACACACAAACAAACATGCACACGCATGCACACACACGCACTAAATGTATTTTTTCAGTTAATGCATAAGGCAAGAGTGTTGGCTCCATGATTAGAAGTGTATGCTCCTTTCCCAGAAGACCCATGATGTTTTGGGGTTTCCAGAACCCATATTTGGTAGCTCACAACTACAAATAACCCCATTTGCAGTGGATTCCGTTTCTTTTTCTGGCATACATGGGTACTTGCACATGTGTCCCCACATAAACAAACAGACTTATATATACATAAATTAAAATAATAACTATTTTAATTAATTAATTCAAATTTTAAAATATTAACTTTTCCCAATTGTGTGTTCTTTGCTTCTTGCCTTAAAAAAATCTGACAAGAGCTGACATAGCTGTCTTCTGAGAGGCTCTGCCAGAACCTGAGATATACAAAGGAGGATGCTCATAGCCAACCGTTGTACTGATCACGGGTTCCCCAATGGAGGAGTTAGAGAAAGAACTGAAGGATCTGAAGAGGTTTGCAATCCCATAGGAAGAACAACAATATCAACCAATCAGAGCTACCAGGTTCTAAAACACCAACCAAAGAGTATACATGGAGGGACCTATGACTGCAGCTGTATATGTAGCAGCCTATGGCCTTGTCAGGCATCATTGGGAGAAGAGATCCTTGGTCCAGTGAAAGCTCGATGCCCCAGTGTAGGGGAATGCCAGGGAAGGGAGGCAAGAAAGGTTGTGTGGGTAGGGGAACACCCTCATAGAAGCGGAGAGAGGAGGATGTGATAGAAGATTTGGGGTGTGGGGGAGGCTGGAAAAGGGGACAACATTTGAAATGTAAATAAGGAAAATATCCAAATTAAAAAAACAGACACATTGATCAATAGAATCAAATCAAAGAACCAGAAATAAACCCATATACCTATGGACACTCGATTTTTGACAAAGAAGTCAAAATCGTGCAAAAAAAAAAAAAGATTGAACTAGACAACCCAATTAGAGGAAGAGTTCCAAGAGCAGGCAGAGTCAGTCACTCTCACTGCGACTGGTAGGAGGCCCACAAAGTCCTAGAGGTACACAGTCACAGCATATGAGCAGACAGTACTATCTAGTACAGACACATGTAGGCTATATGAAGTGTTCTTCAGTCTCTGTGAGTCCTATCAACCTTGCTGAGTTCATTCTGTGGGCTGTGTTGTCCTGAACTCCTCCACACTTCTAGTTTCTACAATCCTTCCTCCCATTCTTCCCTGGAGTCCAAGAGCTCTGCCTAATGTTTAGATGTCAGTCTCTCCATCTGCTCCCATTAGCTGTAGAATGAAGTCTCTCTGATAACAAATGGGCTAGGAACTGCTCTACAGATATAGCAGAATATACTTTGGAATCAGTTAATTGACACTTTTTTGTCAGTTCTACGTGATTCTACCCTAGGTCTCTGAGGCATCTAGCTCCTAGTTCCTAACCATCCAGTTAGTATTAGGTCATGGGTCACTCTCATGATAAGGGCCTCAAACAAAACCAGTTCTTGTTGGCCACTTCTACAGGGCATGAGTCACTATTGCCCCAGAATATCTTGCAGGCAGGACACATGTGGAACAAATGTTTTGCAGTTGGGTTGGTGTCACAGTCTCACCACTGGAGAGCTTGCTTGGCTGCAGAAGATGGTTGTTTCAGGCTCTTTGTCCTTCTTTACTTGGAGTCCTTACTATGGTCATCTTTATAGGTTCCAGGAGGTTTCTACTGCACTAGGTTTCCACATTATCCCCTAAATCACTTTGTATTCTAGTAGTCCCTCCCAGTAACCTTTCTCTCCATTCCAACCTCTGTGACCAAAACTGTCCTTTTCCCGTGCCCACCTGCCCACATAATCTATTCTACTTTCCCGTTCCAGAGACAGATCCTTGCCTCTTCACTAAAGCCCTCCTTATTACTTAGCTTCCCTGAGCATATGCGTTGTGGTGTGATTATAATTTACCTAACAGCTAATGTCTACTCATAGGTGATTACATGTCATGTTTGTCTCTCTGGTCCTGGATTGCCTCACTAAGGATAGTTTATTTTTTTTTTTAATCCATTTGCCTACACATCACATGGCATGTTTCCTAACTACTGTGTAATAGTCCATTGGATGCGTATACTACGTTTTTTTATCCATTCTTTAGATGAGGAACATCTGGGATGTTTCCAGTTTCTGGCTGTTATCAATAAAGCTACTATGAACATAATTGAGCATGAGTCCTTGTGGTAAGATGGAACATCTCCTAGGTATATGCCCAAGAATGCTATAGCTGGGTGTGAAGGTAAAGTAATTTTCAATTTCTGAAATAAATCCCATGTTAATTTTCAGAGTTGTACAAGTTTTCACTCCCCTCCCCCAGCAATGGAAGAATGTTCTCCTTCCTTCACTTCTCCACCAGCATGAACTGCCACTTTTGTTACTGATCTTAGTCATACTGTCAGGTATAAGATCGAATATCAGAGTAGTTGTTATTTACATTTTAATGAATATTTCTTTAAGTTTTCTCATCCATTTCAAATCCCTACATTGACAGTTCTCTGTTTATATCAGCACTACATTTTTTAATGGGATTGCCTGATTTGTTATATTTGGTTTCTTGAGCACTTTATTTATTTGGTATTTATTAGCCCTCTATCAGATGTAAAGTTGGTGAAAACCTTTTCCCAGTCTGTAAGCAACTACTTTGCCCTATCGACAGTGTCTTTGACATTCAGAATATTTTTAGCTTTGAGGTCCCATTAATTAATTGTGTGAATGTGTTCAATACTATTGGTAAGATAAGAAGAACTAAAGAAACTGGTGAGATAATGAAGAAATATTCTGTCCAGAGTGACAGTGACCCACACCATGAAAATTCGCAAGGACCCAAGTTATTACGATGTACTGATTTGAATAGGTGTATTCTAGAAAGACTCAAGTGTTTCAAAGGCTGACCCAAACAGAGTTGCACTATTATGAATTGTGGTCATGTTGAAGTAGGTGTGGCGTGGTTGGAGGATGTGAGTCAATGTGGAGGTGGGCTTTGAGGTCATACACATGCACAAGCTACCCCCAGTCTCAGGCTTCTTCTGGTGTCTTCCAGTTAAGATATAGAGCTCTCATCACCTTCTCCAGCACCACATCCTTCTGGATGCTACCATGCATAACACCGTGATGAAAATGGGATAAACTTCTGAAACTGTAAGCCAGTCCCAGTTAAATGTTTCTCTTTATGAGAGTTGGCATGATCCTGGTGTCTCTACACAACAATGGAAAAACCTAACAAAGTCAGTAGATGACATGGAAAAAAATCAATTTCAGGGCTAAAATCAATTAGGAACAAAGAGAACAAGACAAAGAATCAATGAAACAAAGATGCAGTTCTTTGAAAAAAATCAGAAGGATACTCAAAAACTTAGCCAAACTAACTCAAAGGCAGAGAGACAATATCCAAGTTAACAAAATCAGAAATTAAAGAGGGACATAACAGACAATGAGAAAATCCAAAATATTAAAATATCTTACTTTAAAAACTGTTACTCCACAAAATTGGAAAATCTGAATGAAATGGACATGCACATGCACTCATTAACAGGAATGGTCCCACTCTACACTGTCTATTCCTCTCGTATGACTTATGGCTTTGTTTAGGCCTGTTACTCTTACAGGTCTTTGCCCATTCATTGTGATTTCTATTCTAGTGTATTCCGAGTATTTTTGGTGTGTGGCTAGGTATGCGCTATGAATTTTTATTTTATTTTTTGACTCTTGCTTATTTGTTTGTTTGGCTGTTTTTATTCTTTTGTTTGGTTTTCCAATGACAGACAAAACTAAAACATAGAAGCTTTTTCTGTTTCATTAGGTCCCAATTATTGTCTATGATTTATTTGTATTTATTTATTCACTTTACATCCTGATTGCTGCCTTCCCTCTTTCCAGTCCCACTCTCACACAGTCCCTTATCCCACTCCTCACTCTTTCGCCTCAGATGGAGTGGAGGCCCAACTTGGGTATCCCCACAGGCACATCAAGTCACCTCAGGGTTGAGTGCATCCTCTCCAACTGAGGCAAGACAAGGTAGCCCAGCTATGGGAACAGGATCAACTGACAGGCTTTAGAGATAGCCCCCTTGTTTGGGGAACAATATGAAGACTAAACTGCATATAGACAATATATATGGAAGGGGGGGTTAGGTTAAAATTGTGTATGCTCCTTGGTTACTGGTTCCGTCTCTGAGAGCACTCAAGGTCCCAGCTAGTTGAATCTTTTGGTCTTCCTGTGAGGTTCTTATCCCTCTGGTTTCCCCAAAACTCTTCCAGAGCTCCATCTAGTGTAGAGCTGTGGTTCCCTGAATATATTTCAGCCAACTACTTGGTGTAGTTTATTAGAATATAGTTATGCCATGATCTTGTACTGCAAGCATAGCAGAGTATCATTAATAGTGGCAAGCACTGGTGCTTGCACAATGGGTGGGTCTCAAATTGGACCAGTTATTGATTGGCCTTTTTTGTCTTTTTCTGCACCATCTTTGTCCAGCACTTCTAGTAAAGAGGATAAATTTTAGGTTGAAAGTGATGTGGGTAAGTTCTTATCCCTCCACTGGTGTCGTGCCTGGCTACAGGAGGTGGCAACTTCAAGTTGCATTCCTAGAAGTCTCAGCTAAATTCGTACCCATAGACTCCTGCGAGCCTCCCAATGCAATGGTCTGGCATATTCTTGAGATGCCCCCACTCCCCACTCCTGCATGCTGACTATTTTCATTCATTCTCTTGGTACTCTAGACATCTCCCCTGTCTCTCCCCACACCTGATCCTGAACATCCCATTCCCCTCTCCATAACCTCTTTTACCCAGTTTGTTCTCCATCTGCCTACTAGGTCTAATTTATCCCCCTTTCTAAGTAAGATTCAAGCATTCTCTGTTGTGCTTTCCTTCTTGTTTAGCTTCTATGAGTCTGTGGAGTGTAGCATGGAGATCTTGCAATTTATGGTTAAAATCTGCTCATCAGTGAGTACATATCGCACATGCCCTTTTGTGTCCAGGTTACCTCACTTAGATATTTTCTAGTTCCGTTTATTTGCCTGAAATATTCATGATATCCTTCTTTTAACACCAGAGTAGTATTCCATTGTGTAAATAAAGCACATTTTCTGTATTCATTTTTTACTTGAGGTGCATGTGGGTTGTTTCCAGTTTCTGGCTATTATGAATAAAGCTTCTATGAACATTGTGGAGCCCATGTCCTTGTAGTATGGTGGAGCATAATTTGGGTGTTTATTCAGGATTGGTATATATGGGACTTAAGACAGAACTATTCCAATCTTCTGAGAAATCACCAGATTGATTTTTCAGAGACAATCCAAGCAGTGATAGAGGAGTGTTCCCCTGATACACATCCTTGCCAGCATGTGTTGTTGCTTGAGTTTTTGTTCTGTTTTGTTTTGTCCTAGCCATTCTGATAGGTGTAAGATGCGATCTCAGATTCATTTTAATTTACATTTCCTTAATGACTAAGGATGTTGAACATTTTAAATGCTTTTCTGCCATTTGAGATTCCTCTGTTGATAATTCTCTGCTTACCTCTGTACCCCATATTTAATTTGGGTTATTTGGGTTGCTGATGTCAAACTTTTGAGTTGTTTATACTTTGGATATTGGCCCTGTGTTGAATGTAGGGTTGATGGAGATCTTTTTCCAAACTGTAGGCTGTCATTTTGTCCTACTGAGAGTGTCCTTTGACTTACAGAATCTTTTCTGTTTCATCAAGTTCCAATTATCTATTGTTCCTCTTAGTGCCTGAGAAATTAGTATTCTGTTCAGAAAGTTGTCTCCAGTATGAATAAGCTCAAGACCATTTCTCATTTTCTCTTCTATTAGGTTTAGTACACTTATTTTTACGTTGAACTATTTCATCCACCTGGACTTGGCTTTTGTGCAGAGGGATAAATTTGGATGGATTTGCATTCTTCTACATGCAGACAAGAACCGTTGTACAAGAGGATACACCTTGGATATGTGGGTTCCTTCTGAAATTCTGGAGTTCCTATTGCTCTTATTTTCAGGTAAGGAAGACAGAAATGGAGAACTTTTAAACCAAGGTGGTGAGTGCTGCCGGGCTTTTCATGGGATTTTTCTTACAATATTTTTTTTATTTTGTTTTTCTAAGTTTTTTTTTATTTACATTCAAAATCATTTCCCCTTTCCCGTTTCCTCCCTCCCTGAAAGTCCCATAAGCCCCCTTCCCTCCCTCTTTTCCCCATTCAACCCCCTCTCGCTTCTCTGTCCTGGCATTCCCCTACATCCAGTCTTTCCAGTACCAGGAGTCTCTCCTTCCATCTTCTTGGAAAGCTATTGATATGCGAATTGTGTCTAGGGTATTCCGAGATTCTGGGTTAATATCCCCTTATCAGTGACTGCATACCATGTGTGTTCTTTTGTGATTGGGTTACCTCACTAAGGATGATATTTTCAAGTTCTGACCATTTGCCTAGGAATTTCGTGAATTCATTGTTTTTAATTGCAGAGTAGTATTCCATTGTGTAAATATACCACATCTTCTGAATCCATTCCTCCGTTGAGGGACATCTGGGTTCTTTCCAGCTTCTGGCTATTATAAATAAGGCTGCTATGAACATAGTGGAGCATGTGTCCTTATTGCATGCAGGTAAAGCCTCTGGGTATATGCCTAGGAGTGGTATAACAGGATCCTCCGGGAGTGTCATGCCCAGTTTTCTAAGGAACTGCCAGACTGCTTTCCAGAGTGGTTGTACCAGCTTGCAATTCCACCAGCAGTAGAGGAGTGTTCCTCTTTCTCCTCATCCTCGCCAACAACTGCTGTCTCCTGTGTTTTTGATCTTAGCCATTCTGACTAGTGTGAGATGGAATCTCAGGGTTGTTTTGATTTGCATTTCCCTAATGACTAAGTATGATGATCATCTCTTTAGGTGTTTCTCGGCCATTAGATATTCTTCAGGTGAGAACTCTTTGTTTAACTCTGTACCCCATTTTTTAATAGGGTTACTTGCTTCTCTGGAGTTTAACTTCTTGAGTTCTTTGTATATATTGGATATTAGCCTTCTGTCGGATTTTTAACATTGCTTGTTGTATAATTTCAAACTCATGTGTTAGATGTGACATCCAGATGACACAGTCCCCATCAACTCTATCTGCAACTCTTGGAGTCAGTGTCACCATTACTTGCCATGCCAGTCAGAACATCAATAGTTGGTTATCATGGTAGCAGCAGAAACCAGGGAATTCGCCTAAACTATTAATTTATGAGGCATCCAAACTGCAAACAGGGATCCCATCAAGATTCAGTGGTAGTGGATCTGGGAGAGATTTCACTCTTACCATCAGCACCCTGCAGCCTGAAGACATTACTTACTACTAATGTCTACAATATAAATCCTTACCTCCCACAATGATACAAGTCGTAACAAGAATATTCCTATGGGACACTAAGCCTAAGATGCACCAGCTGCTCCACCTAGTGCCTGTACTTGTTAATATTTTGTTTTAAGTTCTTCTAGGTTTTGAAGGTCATTGTGAATAATGGGGAGGACTGTGAATATAGCCTCTCTACTTCTAACTCTCCTCCTTTTAGGCTCAAAAGCACAAATGTGACAAAATATTTCATAGTTTGCTTAAGAGAAATCTCTTTAATGTTTGAGCAATTCTAGATATGTCATCATTGCAATACATATAGCAAAACAACTTTCTATGGTTACCCCCAAAAAAGAGAGTTTGAATTAGGAATGTGCTATATAGATAACAGCACCTATGCAGTCTATGAAATGCTATGGTTTGATGTTACTATGTTCGCTAAACTTTACAATCTTAATAATTGGATACCATCTTTCAGTATTATTATGGTAGGATCTAGAAACATTAATTATATAGGCCTAACAGGATGAGGTAGGTGAATGTGAGCAAACCATTAGACATATATTATCTTTGGATGTTTTAAACTCATCCTTCTTTCTTTAATCGGAAAGGGGAAGGGGTTATGAAGAAAATGGGGAAATATAGGAATAATATAGGAATAATAGGATAAAGGGGTAGATTATTGATTCTACTCTTCAACTGAGAGCTATTGTTGTTCTCAAGGTTATTTGGTGCATGATAAAGATTGTTGTATCTGGATTCTAATTTAAGATAATTCTTGATAAACATTGTATATATGTTTCTATTCTGGTGTGAGATATTGAACCTATACAACTTATTTATAAATATAATATTCACTTCCAGTCCCTTTATAAGATACTCTTGTAAGCTTTTTAGGATGATTAAATATTGCAAGTTAATAATCAATCCATCAAACTCATGGTCTTGTAAGATATTAATCTAGTTCATCACAGAATATGCTTCCGAGTTTGAAAAGATATTAAATAGCTGAAAACAAACTGTGGTGTTTTCCATATGCTTCACACTATTAGGAGTTGTGTCCTTGTAGGAAGTATGTCGCTGTGTGTGGGGACTTTGAGACCCTCCTCCTAGCTGCTTAGAAGTTCATCTCTCCTGGTTGCCTTTAGATCAAGATGCAGATCTCTCAGCTCCTTCTCCAGTATTATGTCTACCTATATGCTGCCTTGCTTACCCCTTGGAACTCAAGATAACTTAAATATAAGTTCTGGAAATCTATGGAAATTTCAGTTGTCAAACATTCTTTGATTGCTTCCAACTCTACTTTCATTTTATTCTATGAGCAGTAACTGTAATCAGGGTTTGGGAATTTTAAAATTTTTACAAGATGGACTACACATTTTATAGGGAATCTACAAACATGAAACATACTTCATATTTAAGAAATGTTCACTTAACTATAAAATGTACATAGGGAAAGTTAGAACTGAGACATGAACCAGAGTCTCAATCTCTCTGAAACAACAGAAGTATACTATATGTTATGAGTTACAATGAAGCCTCATCTGCATGCATAAAAGCATTGCATCAATTATTTTCTCTGCCCATCCTCCCTGAGCTTTTCTCTGGGTTGTGTACACCGGAAGAAGATTATCCAATTATATCAGGATATTCATTGTATTCTAGAGTTGAAATGGAATGAATAACATGCAGAGGCAAGGGAGCCTTTCTTGTTTCTTCACCCCAGCCTGGGAGAAATTTCTATGATATTAGGTTTCCAGATTACCTCTCAAATGGTTTTAATTTTTTGCTGTCTCTCCCCTTATTTTATTCTTTATGTCCATCTACCATTTCCCCTTCCACTTCAACCTTCTAATCCAGTCCCTCCAGTGTAACCATTCATAACTGAAGTGGAAATTTCTTGTTTCTTTGGAAACTTAGGTATGTCATGTGATGTTTCTCTGGAAAGTATTTTATGTAAGGATGATTTGATAAAGAAAACACATGCGAAGTTTCGTTGCTGAGAACAGAACATGTGATGTAAGCTGTGTAGAAAAGAGCCTTGTGTTGTTTTGCTAAATTAGACACTTGAAAAAGATATGATATTTGGAAAATGTATAAGAATAACCCAACAGACAGTGAATTATGTTGTGTGGCTCACCTTGCCCCTCTTTGCTGGTCTTCATTGGGTTTAACTAATGCTGGTCTTCATTGATTTGCCTTGCCTTCTTCACTGATCTATTTTTGTGCCGACTTTCTAGAGAGAAACATATCAAAGTATTTCTGGAACACCAGAATGGGTGCCTTGCCATTTCTGATGTCTTGGAAAAACTGGCAGAACCTCTGAGTTTCTTCTGGATCTAAGTGCTGTGGATGATTTGTGAATGGTGTTTGCAAGTAGATTGAGCTACTGCTGTTGATTTGTGGGAAATGAACGACTGATATCCTGACAACACAGATTGAATTCACCCCAAGAAACTATTTCTAAACAGATCCATATCTTCTGTTGCCCTATTAACCTTTTCTTTTCCACTACCCCTCCTGGGTGTTAGGCTAGAGGGAGATTAAAGCATTTAAATACACATATTAAAGTAGGTTTCAAAAATATAAGCCTAAACGTAATATTATAATCTGGTTATCTCTTCTAGGGAGAACTGATTTTTCCCATCCAGTTCCTTATTCTGTACCTAACTTCTCTGGATCAAGTCTATAGCTTGTTTATCATTGACTTAATAGCTAATATTCACATAAAAGTGAATACATCCCATATTTTTCTTTGTTCATCTGAGTTACCACACTCAGAATGATATTTTCTAATTATCACTTACTTGATAATTTCAAGTTTTTTAATGGCTGAAGGATACTCTATTGTATAAAGGTATCACATTTTCTTTATCCATTCTTCTGTTGATAGACATATAGGTTGTTTCTAATTTTTGCTTTTATGAAAAAAGCCATAAAGAACATTATTGAGCAGGTAACTTTGTGGTTGAAGAAGCAATCATTGGGAATATACCAATAAGAGAACAGAGGATCACAAGGTGGATCAATTCCCAACTTCCTGAAAAACTGGCACGCTGATTTCTACAATGACTGTACAAGGTTACATTCCCACCTACAAAGGAAGAGTGTTTCCCTTGCTCAGCAAGAGCTGTTTTTTTTTTCTTAGACATTGATCTTAGACTTTCACTTGGCTGTAAGGTAAATACTAAAAATGATTTGATATTCATTTCCCTACTGACTAAGGACACTGATAATTTATTAAGAGTTTTTTAGTCATTCAGTATTTCTTTCTAGAGAATTCTCTCTTTAGGTCTGCTTAAAATTATTTTTTATTTTCTTGATATATAATTTCTTGAGTTCTTTATACATTTTGAATATTTGCCCTCTGTCAGATGGGTAGATGGTAAAAGTCTTTCTGCATTCTCTAGAATATCATTTTGTCTGATTACACTGTCCTTAATCATGCAGGAGCTTCTCAATTTCATGAAGTACCAGGTATTAATTGTTGATCTAAGTGCCTATATTAATGGTGTTCTGCCAATTATTTTTGTGCCAATGCATTCAAGATTATTCTTGAATTAATTTAATATTCTGTAAGGGTCAGTGTATCTGCTTTTATCATGGTGTCTTTCATTCACTTGGGCTTGGGTTTAGTGCAGAGTAATGACTACGGAACAATTTTCATTCTCCTACACCCACACATCCAGTTCGACAATCACCATTTGGTCTCATTTTCTCCGTGTGTATTTTAGGCATTTTATTTTTAACAAAATCAGGTATCCATATTGCATAAATGTGCCTGGGTCTTCAATTTCATTCCATTGATCAATGTTTCTCTTTTGTGCTAATACCTTGCTATATTTACTACTATAGCTCAATAGTACAAATTGAAATCAGGGATGGGAATAGCTTTGGCTGTTCTGTTATTAATCAGGATAATTCAAATATCCTGGGATTTTTGTCTTTCCATGTGGAGGAGTATATTGTCCTTTCAAGGACTATGAAGAGCCTTGGTATTTTGTTGGGGTTTGCTTTGAATCTGTAGATTGCTTTTGGTAGGATTGTCATCTTTACCATAATAATATCTTTCCCTGACTTTTAGTTAACTTGGCTATGGTTTTTCAATATTATTCACTTTCCCACAAAATGAACTCTGTTTTCTATTAATTTCCTGTGCTGATTTTATTTGCTTGTTTGGTTGCCTGCATTGTATTGATTTCATCCCTGAGTTCAATTATTTCCTTGCCATCTACTTCTTTGGGGTGAGATTTCTTCTTTTTGTTCTTGAGTTCTCAGGTATACTCTTAAGCTATTAGCATGAGATCTCTCCAATGATATTTTTCAAACAAAGAAATGTAGTAATAGAAACTTGACTTTTAGAGGCATCTTCATTCATCATACATTTCTGTTAGGGAAACACAAATTAAAATTCATACCACAAATGTTAGAAAGAAATGGGAGTGTATTAGAAATAGAAAATCTCTTATTCACTGCAGGAGAACAAGCAACCAGTACAATACATTATGCAAATTAATGCAGACATTTCTCAAACTATTAAAAAGTAGAGTTACCATATAATTATTACATTAGTCCTGAAATGTACTAGAAGAACTGTATTTACTTCCACTGAGACATTTCCATATATATACTTATTAGTGGCCTATTCATAATGGCTAAGAAATGAAAAATGACACATATCCATAAATATGAAAAGATAATAAAAATACTGAACATACACACCATAAGATTTTATTCATCAGGCCTTGCTAGAAATATGGAACCTTTCTCTCTCTCTCTCTTTCTCTCTCTCTCTCTCTCTCTCTCTCTCTCTCTCTCTCTCTCTCTCTCTCTCTCTCTTCTCTCTCTCTCTCTCTCTCTTTCTCTCTCTCTCTCTCTCTTTTCTTTTCTTTTCTTTTTTCCTTTCTTTTTGTTTTTTGAGACAGGGTTTCTCTGTATAGCCCTGGCTACTATCTGTCCTGGAACTCACTCTGTAGGCCAAGCTGGCCTCAAACTCAGAAATCCCCCTGCCTCTGCCTCCCAAATGCTGGGATTAAAGGTATGCACCACCACTGCCTGGATTTTGTTTTGTTTGTTTATACATTTTGGTTTTTTTGGTTTTTTGTTTGTTTGGTTGGTTGTTTTGGAATCTTTGTTGAAAGTACATTTTCTGATTTCCAACCTAGAGTTGATAGACTTGTCAAAATTTATAGTTTGGATGGATTGACAGTGTTCAGATTTTTTTAACTTTTTATTGATTTTTTTGTGAATTTCACATCATATATCACAATTCCACTTAGTCCCCTGTGTCCCAATACCTACACTCTGCATTTGAAACACCATGCCCCCCCTCTCCATGTACACAAAGAAACAACACAAATCTCAAGGTGAAAATTTTAGCTTTAGTATTGTTTCTTAGCAGATGCAGTTTGCATCTTATTTCTAAGGACAGATGTTTCATAAAATATAATTGAATGTAATAACCATGTACAATTACTTCCACATCTTCATGTCTTATCACAAAAGCCTAAAATAGATTCAAAGTTTCAAGAAAATGGAGTTTTCTAGCAAATTCACAGTCATAATAGGAGCTACAGCTAAAACCTAGATATATATCATGTTTTGATACTTACAAATGTGATAATCCTACAACAGAGATAGCCTCTTGAGAATCTATGGAAAAAAACATGGTGAATTAGTGGAAACTCAAAATAGACTCAAGTCTCATGTCAATGGAGGAGTAGCTGTGAAATTCTTATGCCATATAATCTGAACTAAGCTTTCATAAGGCAAATTATAAATGTCAAGAATTTAGACTACATTAAAGAAAATCATGCATAATTCTGTGTAGCAGTAGCACATAAAAACTGCAAATAAATGAAGATGAGTCTCTGTAGCAGTTCCTAGTAAAAGGGGTCTACCTATAGACTGAGATGTCAGTACCTGAGAACAGGAAGTGAAAGTTGCTAGACAAGGCATTCTGGTGTGTAGGTATTGACCAACTCACACTGCCAGATTTGACCCTTTTAAAAATATTATATGTAGAGCACTTCTAGTAATGGGGAATTTGGAGCATTAGCTAACTCAGGTTTCCAGTGGTAGGACTGAGGTATTAACCCAGCCACAAAACCTTCCACCTACAATTTTTCCTGCCTGTAAGATATCCTGGGATAACTTTGGCACAGTCCTTGGTTTAATAGCCAAACAATGACTTGTCTGACCTAAAGCCCAAAACACTAGAGGGAGACAATGTCTAACACCGTGTGGATGGCTAAGAATCAGAGGCTGAATAGCCTAGAGATGTAAACAGGAGTAATAAAAAAGAAAACAGAAGAAAGTCAATGAAATGATTCCTAATAATATACTGCTGTGCTCAAAGATTAGAGCCTAGTCCAATTGTCATTGAAGAGGCTTCAATCGCTAACTCATGGGAGAAAATGCAGATGCCAACAGACAAAAACTAGGCTGAGCTCAAGGAGTCCCACAGCAAAGGGTATGGATCATAGCATCAAGGAGTCCCACAGCAAAGGGTATGGATCATAGCATCAAGGAGTCCCACAGCAAAGGGTATGGATCATAGCATCAAGGAGTCCCACAGCAAAGGGTATGGATCATAGCATCAAGGAGTCCCACAGCAAAGGGTATGGATCATAGCATCAAGGAGTCCCACAGCAAAGGGTATGGATCATAGCATCAAGGAGTCCCACAGCAAAGGGTATGGATCATAGCATCAAGGAGTCCCACAGCAAAGGGTATGGATCATAGCATCAAGGAGTCCCACAGCAAAGGGTATGGATCATAGCATCAAGGAGTCCCACAGCAAAGGGTATGGATCATAGCATCAAGGAGTCCCACAGCAAAGGGTATGGATCATAGCATCAAGGAGTCCCACAGCAAAGGGTATGGATCATAGCATCAAGGAGTCCCACAGCAAAGGGTATGGATCATAGCATCAAGGAGTCCCACAGCAAAGGGTATGGATCATAGCATCAAGGAGTCCCACAGCAAAGGGTATGGATCATAGCATCAAGGAGTCCCACAGCAAAGGGTATGGATCATAGCATCAAGGAGTCCCACAGCAAAGGGTATGGATCATAGCATCAAGGAGTCCCACAGCAAAGGGTATGGATCATAGCATCAAGGAGTCCCACAGCAAAGGGTATGGATCATAGCATCAAGGAGTCCCACAGCAAAGGGTATGGATCATAGCATCAAGGAGTCCCACAGCAAAGGGTATGGATCATAGCATCAAGGAGTCCCACAGCAAAGGGTATGGATCATAGCATCAAGGAGTCCCACAGCAAAGGGTATGGATCATAGCATCAAGGAGTCCCACAGCAAAGGGTATGGATCATAGCATCAAGGAGTCCCACAGCAAAGGGTATGGATCATAGCATCAAGGAGTCCCACAGCAAAGGGTATGGATCATAGCATCAAGGAGTCCCACAGCAAAGGGTATGGATCATAGCATCAAGGAGTCCCACAGCAAAGGGTATGGATCATAGCATCAAGGAGTCCCACAGCAAAGGGTATGGATCATAGCATCAAGGAGTCCCACAGCAAAGGGTATGGATCATAGCATCAAGGAGTCCCACAGCAAAGGGTATGGATCATAGCATCAAGGAAGTCCAGGGGACGAGCATAGCCCACAGAATCAATAAGACAGGGATCATACAAACTCACAGAGACTGAAACAACTGGAGAGACAGAGACTAAAGTCTGTGTGGTATGTGCTATGTTCTCTGCATACATGTTATGGTTTGGAGCTTGGTACTCTTCTGAGTCTCCTAACAATGGGTGTGGTGTTTGTCTCACACTTATTTGTATGTTCTTGTGACCTTTTTACTCCTACTGGGTTTCATTGTCCAGCTTAGATATGAGGATATATGGCTAGTCTTTTTTTTTTTTTTAATTTAATTTTATTTTTTTTTTAATTTACATTCCAAATCACTTCCCCTTTCCCGTTTCCTCCCTCCCCGAAAGTCCCATAAGCCCCCTTCCCTCTCTCTTTTCTCCATTCAACCCCCTCTCGTTACTCTGTCCTGGCGTTCCCCTACATCCAGTCTTTCCAGGACCAGGGGTCTCTCCTTCCATCTTTTTAGAAATCTATTGATATGCTGATTGTGTCTAGGGTATTCTGAGATTCTGGGTCAATATCCCCTTATCAGTGACTGCATACCATGTGTGTTCTTTTGTGATTGGGTTACCTCACTAAGGATGATATTTTCAAGATCTGACCATTTGCCTAGGAATTTCGTGAATTCATTGTTTTTAATTGCAGAGTAGTATTCCATTGTGTAAATATACCACATCTTCTGAATCCATTCCTCCGTTGAGGGACATCTGGGTTCTTTCCAGCTTCTGGCTATTATAAATAAGGCTGCTATGAATATAGTGGAGCATGTGTCCTTATTGCATGCAGGTAAAGTCTCTGGGTATATGCCCAGGAGTGGTATAGCCGGATCCTCCGGAAGTGTCATGCCCAGTTTTCTGAGGAGCCGCCAGACTGCTTTCCAGAGTGGTTGTACCAGCCTGCAATTCCACCAGCAGTGGAGGAGTGTTCCTCTTTCTCCACATCCTCGCCAACAACTGCTGTCTCCTGTGTTTTTGATCTTAGCCATCCTGACTGGTGTGAGATGGAATCTCAGGGTTGTTTTGATTTGCATTTCCCTAATGACTAAGGCTAGTCTTATAAAAACTGTTCTGTTGATATCTCTGAGAAGCCTTCTATTTTCTGAAGAGGTACTGAGGAGTGGATCAGAAGGAGAGGACAGTTTGGGAGAATAGAGGGAGTGGGAGTATTAGAGGTAGGGGAGACTGTGGTTGGATTGTAATATACAAGAAAAAATACATTTAAAATTTATTTATATTTATGTTTTGTCTGCATACACGTATGTGCATCCTGGTGCCACTGCAGTTCATAATAGGGCATCTGAGCTCCTGCCAGAGGACTCACACATTTTGTGTTGCCATGGAGGTCCTGAGATCCTAAGCCAGGATCCCAGACAAGATGAACAAATTCTATAAAACTGATGAGCAACATCTCTAGCCCCTGTCCCTTTTTTGGTTATTCTTTCTACATTGCATAATCTTGGTTGTATAGAATTCATTAACCCAAACTTTCTAACACCAAAATGCTTCAGAATACAGTAAATATGCAGTGCATTTTCACAATCTTAAAATGGATGTTATTTACAAGTAAAAAAATGAGATTTTTGTCTGCCTATGCAAACTGAATATAGACAGGGTAGCAGAATGAATCAGTTGATAGGATGGAATGAAACAACTGTAGCTGAGGGACAGTCACAGCAGTGACTGCAGCGAGAGTGTCAAGCTCATCAAGTTGTTTATATCAAGTACCTGTGCTGTTCTCATGTCAAATATACATCAATAAGGTGCCTTTTATTTTTGGAAAATATCTTATTTAAGAAATTAAAGTGAGACTGGCAAAAAAAAAAACTTATGCAAACCAAACAACAAATTAAAGCCTTCAAAACTGAGATATAAGTTTAAGCAGCAAGCATATGACACTGAATTAAAAACAGTTTTCCAAACAGTGATTTAAGCACTCACACATGCTCCAGTCAAGGAAAGATTCCTAGGAGACCTGCATGTAAAATGATAATCCATGATATGCAGAACAAGAACTATGTGAGAGTCATGATTCTTGATTTTATTTTTAATTCAATTATTTTTTTACAAATTAAATGTTCTTCTTTAGTTATATCTTACTCTATTTCTTCATCAGAGTTTATTGTTTACATATTTTCTTAATGTATCTGTTTCTTTAATTAATTAGTCTAATTAGTTTTTTTGGTTAAAAAGATACAAAATACAATTGTTCTTTTTAAATTTTTAATATTAATATTGTTGAGAACCATACTATATTTTGGACCATTTTCCTTATGATAGAAAGGATGGTGTATGATTTGAAACCATTATATAGAATATTATAACAAAATTTGTTAGGGGTTTTTGATCATTTAAGCTAACTCACTAAAAAATGAACTGATAATGACCCTTCTTTTATTATATGAAATTTTGCTTCACTGAAATCCTCAAATATTTTCTTTATATATTATATATCATGTATTCTACCTTTCTGTTAATATGGTGTTTGCAAATGAACATCAATAGTATCTAATTGCCCCCCAAAAGTTGTTAAATTCACTGTTTTCCGGTAACATGAAATAAAACAAATCAGTTGTTTCCCAACTATTTCGCAGAAAAGTTCAAGTGCCTCAATTGAAACACTGTCTCTATCTACTCTCTGAAGTTCTTGCTGTTATGTGCATGACTTCATGTTAGATATAAATCTCAATATTTATTAAAACTCATGACTTATGTCCCAGTAATTTTCAGTATTTGTAACCCATGTTCACTATATTTTGGAGGATCTGTTGCTCATTCAATTAAGAAAGCATCAATTTAACATCTGAATTTTGACTCTTGTTGACTAATAGTAATGACCAAACCCACATTTCAACAGAAATCTTTAAGTGTGAAGAACTACTTAAAGTCAGTTATAGTGAGTAGGGAAGGAGGGCTAGGCAAAAGAGGGAAGTGAAGGATGCTTAGAGAAGAAAAGGAAAAAGAGAGGCAGATAAACCATTTTCAATAAAAGACAAGGCAAGTTTATTTAAAGAAATGACTTCCTAAAGGAAACTGACTAGACTTGCTTTGCAGCTATGATCATAAGAATCTGTGGCTCTCTGGAAAAAAGGCATGAAAGTAAAAGGGAGACCAATTTGGAAGGAGAGGTAAACATGAGAAGGAAGGGGCTAAGAGGAAGAAATAGTAAAATGATATATATGTATGTAACTGTTAAGAAAAAGAGAGACAGTTAGACAGACAGACAGACAGAGGCAGAGAAATAAAGAAAAATATATGATAGATGATAAATAGATAGATGATAGATAGATAGATAGATAGATAGATAGATAGATAGATAGATAGATAGATAGATAGATGATAGACACAGACAGATAGATGGTAACTAGGTAAAAAGATGATTGATGGACAGAGATATAGGCAGACAGACAGACAGATTCATTGATTTGAGATAGCATCCACAAAGACACTAGAGACCTCCACAATACCTGATGAGAGGTGCCTGTTATGCTTGCTCATAAACAAGAGTTAGAGCAGAGAATAAATACTGTACAGTTGGAGTATAGACACCATGAAGATACTAAGATACTTAATCAAATCACATGGCATTACAAGGATATGAAATGCTCCCAGTCTATACCTTGAGAATAATTTACACACAGGTACAACTGCTGTAGTTGTCAGTGAATACAATAACAACTATGTTTCTATAGTTCCTATAGATGCCACAGGAGTCTTGCTGGTGAATCTACCCTTGCAGGCACTGTGGGGAGCTGCTGCAAAATTCTCACTCTTTCACTTCTTCATAGAGAACATCCAGTTCATGTAGTGTTTTTATTCACAAAAGTAGCATGTCCATCGTAATCCCACAGGCACCCTAAAAAACAGAGGAATGTTGATCCTTCACAGATTGATAAAGAGTGGAGAAACATGCTAAAGCATCAGACACTCTTATGTCCTGCCCAAACTTGCATTTGAATGCAGGTAACATGCCAACAGTAAAGAACCACCTCTTAGTAGGTGGGCAAACATGAGATTTCAAATGTTCAGCCACTGGGACACTTGCAGGTTTTGTTGATGTTGATTACAATTGAAGAATTACACTGACTACACTATCATACACACTGAATATTAAGAACAACCTTCAGTTTCCAGGCTATTTCATAGGCATATTTACAGGAGAGAATCTTTCATTATGAAAACTATCAAAAAAAAACATGTAGAACGAACAATTATTTGGCATAGTCATTTCCTAGGTGAAAGGTGGAAGTAATGAAGTCACCATATTTGTTTAGACAAGGTACTAGCAAAGTTGAGCCACATTATCTGATTGCCTTTATTATCAGTTTGAGTCTCTTCATGTTATACTCTTGGAGGCTAATAACATAATGATGCAGCCATGTCTTCTGTGACAAAATTGACTTTGTATTCCCCTAAGAAAGTCATAAATGTACTACTCATCAAGGAAATAACCTTAATAGACCCTACTTGGGAGTCTTCACTGTGCTTGGAGATTGTTATTTGCCCCTAAGGAAGTTCATGAAACAAAATAATTAGAATACTTTCAGCTCAGAGGAGGCTGAGAAGGTTCAACAGGACAGGAAAATTGATAACAGATCATAGCACAGAACTTCTTTAACAGTACATGTAGAATTTGATAGAACTATAGCCTACGAGATAAAAGACAACACACGCCCCCTAGGAAGAACTCAGCAACTAAAGCTAGAATGACTAAGATAATATGATACCATGTATAGGTGATCCAAGAAGTATATAAAAGAATGTGAAAAGAATAGAGTGCCGGGCGGTGGTGGTGCACGCCTATAATCCCAGCACTTGGGAGGCAGAGGCAGGAGGATTTCTGAGTTCGAGGCCAGCATGGTCTACAGAGTGAGTTCCAGGACAGCCAAGGCTACACAGAGAAACCCTGTCTCGAAAAACCAAAAAAAAAAAAAAAGAAAAGAAAAGTGACTTTATTAAAGCCAGGCGGTGGTGGCGCACTTGGGAGGCAGAGGCAGACGGATTTCTGAGTTCGAGGCCAGCCTGGTCTACAGAGTGAGTTCCAGGACAGCCAGGGCTACACAGAGAAACCCTGCCTCGAAAAAACAAAAAAAAAAAAAAGAATAGAGTATGAAGGTTTGTTATTCTTGAAAAAGAAAGATTTACACCAAGTAATTGTAATGTTAATTAATATAGAAACAAAACAACTACTTTATTAAACAGCATCTTAAAATATTACAATTAACAACGATAGCAATTACTAAGCCTAAACTCTCAGGATTGGGCAAATCTGGAAATCATGTGATTGACCATTAAAGATAGTAATATATTGCTTAAAGAAGGGTGATTCGGCTCCAGTGTCCAGGTAGTTGGGACTGCCAGGCTCAGAGACAGACAGGCATAATATCGCTTTGGTCTCAGGCAGCTTGTGTGTAACCTGCTCCAAGAGCTGGGCAGATCTGCAGTAACCAGCATGCCAGCTCTGCGGTGGGACTGTTGCCTTGCAGAGGGACCCCGCCCCCTGCACTGGGCGGGAGCCTACCAGCTTCCCTTTGGCGACCTCTGTTCCGGGATCTACCGCACTGAGGAGACAGGTACCCAGGTTCTCCCCAATATAACATCGCTTGGGACACAGCCTGTTGGGGCTTCCATCTGCTCCCAAGAACTGGACAGCAATGTGGTCGTCTGAGTGCCAGCTCTGCTGTGGGCCATCACCCCTGCAAGGTGACCTGCGCTGCCGAGAGAGTGCAGAGTGCACTCCGCCGTCTTTGCTCCAGTGTCCAGGTAGTTGGGACCACCAGGCTCAAAGACAGACAGGCATAATATCGCTTGGGCCTCAGGCAGCTTGTGTGTAACCTGCTCCAAGAGCTGGGCAGGTCTGCAGTAATCGACGCGCCAGCCCTGCTGTGGGACTTCTGCCTGCAGAGGGACGCCCCCTCGCCCCCCCCCCGAGAGATCACACACCCCAGCACAGAGCAGGAGCCTACCAGCCTCCCTTTGGTGACCTCTGCTCCGGGAATCCACTACACTGAGCCTTTGGATGTGCAGGGACTCCCCAATATAACCTCACTTGGGGCAAGGCACATCAGGGCTCCAAAGTCACTCAGGAGCAGGGCAGGCCCCAGAAATCGCTGCCAGGGGAATCCCGGTAGTCCAGGGGGCCCAAAAATAGATCTGCATTCTCACAGGAGGTCCAACCAACAGCCAGTGACAGCAGGACCAACTAACACCAGAGGTAACCAGATGGCAAAAGGCAAATGTAGGAAGTTATTAACAGAAATAAAAGTAATATGGCACCCTCCAAACCCAACTCTCCAACAGCAGCAAGTCCTGGATACCCCACCACACCCGAAAGAGAAGATCTGGATTTAAAATCACTTCTCATGATGCTATTAGAGGATCACAATCTAATAAAGAATTACAGGAGACCATGAATCAAGGGTTAGAAGCACTTACAAAGGAAATGCAAAAATCGCTTAGAGAAATGCGGGAGAACATGGATCAACAGATGGAGGCCCACAGGAGACAACACAAAAATCGCTTAAAGAAATGAATCAACGGTTAGATGCACTTTCAAAGGAATCACAAAAATTGCATAAAGAAATGCAGAAGAATGTGGGTCAACAGATGGATGCCCATAGGGAGGCACCACAAAAAGTGCTTAAAGAAATGAATCAATGGATAGATGCCCTTACAAAGGAAACACGAGAACTGCTTAAAGAAATGCAGGAGGCAATGGATCAACAGATGGAAGCCCATGAGGAGGAAACACAAAAATCGCTTAGAGAAATACAGGAGAACTTGGGTCAACAGGCAGAAATCCTGAAAGAGGAAATGCAAAAATACCTTAAAGAAATACAGGAAAATACAAACAAACAAGTGAAGGATCTGAGCAAATCCATCCAGGATCTAAAAAAGGAAGTAGAAACAACTAAGAAATCACAAAGGGAGACAACTTTGGAGATAGAAAACCTTGGGAAGAAATCAGGAGTCATAGATGCAAATATTAACAGTAGAATACAAGAGATGGAAGAAAGAATCTCAGGTGCTGAAGATACCATAGAAAGCATCGACTCAACAGTCAAAGAAAATGTGAAATGCAAAAAACGTGTAACCCAAAACATCCAGGAAATCCAGGACACAATGAGAAGACCAAACCTAAGGATTATAGGTATAGATGAGAGTGAAGATTTGCAACTTAAAGGGCCAGTAAACATCCTAAACAAAATTATGGAGGAAAACTTCCCTAACCTAAAGAGAGAGATACCAATGAACATACAAGAAGCCTACAGAACCCCAAACAGACTGAACCAGTACAGAAATACCTCCTGTCACATAATAATCAAAACACCAAATGTTCTAAACAAAGAAAGAATATTAAAAGCAGTAAGAGAAAAGGGCCAAGTAACATACAAAGGAAGACCTATCCGAATCACATCAGACTTCTCACCAGAGACTATGAAAGCCAGAAGATCGTGGGCAGATCTCATGCAGACACTAAGACAGCACAAATGCCAGCCTAGACTACTATACCCAGCAAAACTCTCAATCACCATAGATGGAGAGAGCAAGATATTCCATGATAAAACCAAATTTTCACAATATCATTCCACAAACCCAGCCCTGCAAAGGATAATAGGTGGAAACCGCCAATACAAGGAGAGAAACAACACCCTGGAAAAAATGAGATAGTAACCTTCTTGCTTCAAACCCGAAAGTAGATAACCACTCAAAGATAAAGAGAGCGTCAAGAATGGTAGGGGTGGGTTCCGCGGTGGGATCTTCTGCCTGGTGGAGGGACCCCGCGCAGGGAGGGAGCCCGCCAGCTTCCCTTCCGCGACCTCTGTTCCCGCGGACTGCGCTGGAGAGACCGGTACCCAGGCTCTCCCCCCGATATAACATCACTTGGGACACGGCCTGTTGGGGCTTCCATCTGTGCCCGAGGGCGGGTTGGCGCTGTGGTCATCTGGGTGCCAGATCGGCGGGCCATCGTGACCACAGGGCGAGCGGCGCCACGGAGACTGCCCTCCGCCATCTTTGCTCCAGTGACCAGGTAGTTGGGACCGCCAGGCTCAGAGACAGACAGGCATAATATCGCTTCGGTTTCAGGCAGCTTGTGTGTAACCTGCTCCCAGGTGCTGGGCTGATCTGCAGTAACCAGCGCGCCAGTTCCGCGGTGGGATCTTCTGCCTGGTGGAGGGACCCCGCGCAGGGAGGGAGCCCGCCAGCTTCCCTTCCGCGACCTCTGTTCCCGCGGACTGCGCTGGAGAGACCGGTACCCAGGCTCTCCCCCCGATATAACATCACTTGGGACACGGCCTGTTGGGGCTTCCGTCTGTGCCCGAGGGCGGGTTGGCGCTGTGGTCGTCTGGGTGCCAGATCGGCGGGCCATCGTGACCACAGGGCGAGCGGCGCCACGGAGACTGCCCTCCTCCATCTTTGCTCCAGTGACCAGGTAGTTGGGACCGCCAGGCTCAGAGACAGACAGGCATAATATCGCTTCGGTTTCAGGCAGCTTGTGTGTAACCTGCTCCCAGGTGCTGGGCTGATCTGCAGTAACCAGCACGCCAGTTCCGCGGTGGGACCTTCTGCCTGGTGGAGGGACCCCGCGCAGGGAGGGAGCCTGCCAGCTTCCCTCCCGCGACCTCTGTTCCCGCGGACTGCGCTGGAGAGACCGGTACCCAGGCTCTCCCCCCAATATAACATCACTTGGGACACGGCCTGTTGGGGCTTCCTTCTGTGCCCGAGGGCGGGTTGGCGCTGTGGTCGTCTGGGTGCCAGATCGGCGGGCCATCGTGACCACAGGGTGAGCAGCGCCACGGAGAGTGCCCTCCGCCATCTTTGCTCCAGTGACCAGGTAGTTGGGACCACCAGGCTCAGAGACAGACAGGCATAATATCGCTTCGGGTTCAGGCAGCTTGTGTGTAACCTGCTCCCAGGTGCTGGGCTGATCTGCAGTGACCAGCGCGCCAGATCTGCTGTGGGACTTCTGCCTGGCAGAGGGACGCCCCCTCCCCCCCCCAGGAGAGATCACACACCCCTGCACAGGGCAGGAGCCTGCCAGCCTCCCTTTGGCGACCTCTGCTCCAGGAATCCACTAGGCTGAGCCTTTAGATGTGCAAGGCCTCCCCAATATAAGATCACTTGGGGCAAAGCACATTAGGGCTCCAAAGTCACTCAGGAGCAGGCAGGCCCCAGAAATCGGTGCCAGGGGAATCCTGGTAATCCAGGGGGGGCAGAAATAGCTTTGCAGGCTCACAGGAGGTCCAACCAACAGCCAGTGGCAGCAGGACCAACTAACACCAGAGGTATCCAGATGGCAAAAGGCAAACGTAGGAATGTTACTAACAGTAATCAAAGTAATGTGGGACCATCCGAACCCAACTCTCCAACAGCAGCAAGTCCTGGATACCCCACCACACCCGAAAGACAAGATCTGGATTTAAAATCACTTCTCATGATGCTATTAGAGGATCACAAGAAGGACACAAATAAATCTCATAAAGAGTTACAGGAGACCATGAATCAACGGTTAGAAGCCCTTACAAAGGAAACACAAAAATCGCTTAGAGAAATGCGGGAGAACATGGATCAAAAGATGGAGGCGCACAAGGAGACAACACAAAAATCGCTTAACGAGATGAATCAACGGGTAGATGCACTCACAAAGGAATCACAAAATTTGCATAAAGAAATGCAGAAGAATATGGGTCAACAGACGGATGCCCATAAGGAGGCAACACAAAAATTGCTTAAAGAAATGAATCAACGGTTAGATGCCCTTACAAAGGAAACACGAGAACTGCTTAAAGAAATGCAGGAGACGATGGATCAACAGATGGAATCCCATGAGGAGGAAACACAAAAATCGCTCAGAGAAATGCAGGAGAACGTGGGTCATCAGGAAGAAATCCTGAAAGAGGTAATGCAAAAATACCTTAAAGAAATACAGGAAAATACAAACAAACAAGTGAAGGATCTCAGCAAATCCATCCAGGAACTAAAAAAGGAAGTAGAAACAACTAAGAAATCACAAAGGGAGACAACTTTGGAGATAGAAAACCTTGGGAAGAAATCAGGAGTCATAGATGCAAACATCAACAATAGAATACAAGAGATGGAAGAAAGAATCTCAGGTGCTGAAGATTCCATAGAAAGCATCGACTCAACAGTCAAAGAAAATGCAAAATGCAAAAAACGCGTAACCCAAAACATCCAGGAAATCCAGGACACAATGAGAAGACCAAACCTAAGGATTATAGGTATAGATGAGAGTGAAGATTTGCAACTTAAAGGGCCAGTAAACATCTTCAACAAAATTATGGAGGAAAACTTCCCTAACTTAAAGAGAGAGATGCCGATGAACATACAAGAAGCCTACAGAACTCCAAACAGACTGGACCAGAACAGAAATACCTCCCGTCACATAATAATCAAAACACCGAATGTTCTAAACAAAGAAAGAATACTAAATGCAGTAAGAGAAAAGGGCCAAGTAACATACAAAGGAAGACCTATCCGAATCACATCAGACTTCTCACCAGAGACTATGAAAGCCAGAAGATCCTGGGCAGATCTCATGCAGACACTAAGACAGCACAAATGCCAGCCTAGACTACTATACCCAGCAAAACTCTCAATCACCATAGATGGAGAGACCAAGATATTCCATGATAAAACCAAATTTTCACAATATCTTTCCACAAATCCAGCCCTGCAATGGATAATAGGTGGAAACCTCCAATACAGGGAGAGAAACAACACCCTGGAAAAAATGAGATAATAACCTTCTTGAATCAAACCCAAAAGTAGATAACCACTCAAACATAAAGATAGCGTCAAGAATGGCAGATGGCAATAATCACTATGCCTTAATCTCTCTTAATATCAATGGTCTCAATTCCCCAATTAAAAGACATAGACTAGCAGACTGGATACGTAAACAGGACCCAGCTTTTTGCTGCATGCAGGAAACGCACCTCAGTGTCAAAGACAAACACTACCTCAGAGTAAAAGGCTGGAAAACAATTTTACAAGCAAATGGCCCCAAGAAACGAGGTGGAGTAGCCATCCTAATATCGGATAAAATTGATTTTCAACCCAAAGTCATCAAAAAAGACACAGAAGGACACTACATACTGATCAAGGGAAAAATCCACCATCAAGAACTCTCAATCCTGAATATCTATGCTCCAAATGCAAGGGCACCCTCATTCGTAAAAGAAACTTTACTAAAACTCAAAGCACACATCGCACCGCACACAATAATAGTGGGTGACTTCAACACCCCGCTCTCTGAAATGGATCGTTCAGGAAAGCAGAAACTAAACAGGGACACAGTGAATCTAATTGAAGCCTTGGACCAAATGGAACTAACTGATATATATAGAACATTTCATCCTAGAGCTAAAGAATACACCTTCTTCTCAGCTCCTCATGGTACCTTCTCCAAAATTGACCATATAATTGGTCACAAATCAGACCTCAACAGATACAAGAAGATAGAAATAATCCCATGCCTCCTATCAGATCACTATGGAATAAGGGTGGTCTTCAATGGCAACAAAAACAAAAGAAAACCCACGTACACATGGAGGCTGAACAATGCTCTACTCAATGATAACTTGGTCAAGGTGGAAATAAAGAAAGAAATCAAAGACTTTTTGAAAGTTAATGAAAATGAAGGCACAACATACCCTAACTTATGGGACACAATGAAAGCAGTGCTAAGAGGAAAATTCATAGCCCTGAGTGCCGCCAAAAAGAAACGGGAGACAGCATACACTAACAGCTTAATGGCACACCTGAAAGCCCTGGAACAAAAAGAAGCAAATACACCAAAGAGGAGTAGAAGGCAGGAAATCATCAAACTCAGGGCTGAAATCAATCAAGTAGAAACAAATAAAACCATACAAAGAATCAACAAAACGAGGAGTTGGTTCTTTGAGAAAATCAACAAGATAGATAAGCCCTTAGCCAGACTAACCAGAGGGCACAGAGATAGTATCCAAATTAATAAAATCAGAAACGAAAAGGGAGAGATAACAACAGAAACTGAGGAAATTCAAAAAATCATCAGATCCTACTACAAAAACCTGTATTCAACACAACTAGAAAATCTTGAGGAAATGGACAATTTCCTTGACAGATACCAAGTACCAAAATTAAATCAGGATCAAATAGACCATCTAAACCGTCCTATAACCCCTGAAGAAATAGAAGTTGTCATTGGAAGTCTTCCAACCAAAAAAAGCACAGGTCCAGATGGTTTTAGTGCAGAATTCTATCAGACCTTCAAAGAAGACCTAACACCAATACTCTTCAAACTGTTCCACAAAATAGAAACAGAAGGAACACTACCCAACTCGTTCTATGAAGCCACAATTACACTAATACCAAAAGCACACAAAGATCCGACAAAGAAAGAGAATCTCAGGCCAATCTCTCTTATGAATATCGATGCAAAAATACTCAATAAAATTCTTGCCAACCGAATCCAAGAACACATCAAAACGATCATTCACCACGATCAAGTAGGCTTCATCCCAGGGATGCAGGGATGGTTCAATATAAGGAAATCCATCAATGTAATCCACTACATAAACAATCTCAAAGAAAAAAACCACATGGTCATCTCATTAGATGCTGAGAAAGCATTTGACAAAATTCAGCATCCTTTCATGCTAAAGGTCTTGGAAAGATCAGGAATTCAAGGCCCATATCTAAACATAGTAAAAGCAATTTACAGCAAACCAGTAGCCAGCATCAATCTAAACGGAGAGAAACTTGAAGCAATCCCACTAAAATCCCTAACTAGACAAGGCTGCCCTCTCTCTCCATATCTTTTCAATAGAGTACTTGAAGTTCTAGCTAGAGCAATTAGACAAGAAAAAGAGGTCAAAGGGATACAAATTGGAAAGGAAGAAGTCAAACTATCACTATTTGCAGACGATATGATAGTATACATAAGCGACCCAAAGAACTCCACCAGAGAACTCCTACAGCTGATAAACGACTTCAGCAAAGTGGCCGGATATAAAATCAACTCAAGCAAGTCAGAAGCCTTCCTATACTCAAAGGATAAGCAGGCTGAGAAAGAAGTAAGAGAAATAATACCCTTTACGATAGCCACAAACCATATTAAGTATCTTGGCGTGACGCTAACCAAACAAGTGAAAGATCTGTATGACAAGAACTTCAAGTCTCTGAAGAAAGAAATTGAAGAAGACCTCGGAAGATGGAAAAATCTGCCATGCTCATGGATTGGCAGGATTAATATAGTAAAAATGAGCATCTTACCAAAAGTAATACACAGATTCAATGCAATCCCCATCAAAATCCCAACTCAATTCTTCATAGAGTTAGAAAGAGCAATTCAAAAATTCATCTGGAATAACAGAAAACCCAGAATAGCTAAAACTATTCTCAAGAGTAAAAGAACCTCTGGGGGAATCAGTATCCCGGACCTCAAGCTGTACTACAGAGCAATAGTGATAAAAACTGCATGGTATTGGTACAGTAACAGACATGTAGATCAATGGAACAGAATTGAAGACCCAGAAATGAATCCACACTCCTATGGTCATTTGATCTTTGACAAAGGAGCTAAAACCATCCAGTGGAAAAAAGATAGCCTTTTCAACAAATGGTGCTGGCTCAGCTGGAGGTCAACATGCAGAAGAATGCAAATTGACCCATCCTTATCTCCTTGCACTAAGCTCAATTCTAAGTGGATCAAAGATCTCCACATAAAACCAGACACACTGAAACTAATAGAAGGGAAACTAGGGAAGAACCTTGAACATATGGGCACAGGGGAGAATTTCCTGAACAGAACTCCAATAGCTTATACTCTAAGATCAAGAATAGACAAATGGGACCTCATTAAATTACAAAGTTTTTGCAAGGCAAAAGACACCGTCAAAAAGACAAAGCGGCAACCAACTAACTGGGAAATGATCTTTACCAACCTTACATCCGACAGAGGGCTAATATCCAAGATATACAAAGAACTCAAGAAGTTAAACTCCAGAGAGGCAAGTAACCCTATTAAAAAATGGGGTACAGAGCTCCACAAAGAGTTCTCACCTGAAGAATATCTAATGGCTGAGAAGCACCTAAAGAGATGTTCATCATCCTTAGTCATTAGGGAAATGCAAATCAAAACAACCCTGAGATTCCATCTCACACCAGTCAGGATGGCTAAGATCAAAAACACAGGAGACAGCAGTTGTTGGCGAGGATGTGGAGAAAGAGGAACACTCCTCCACTGCTGGTGGAATTGCAGGCTGGTACAACCACTCTGGAAAGCAGTCTGGCGGCTCCTCAGAAAACTGGGCATGACACTTCCGGAGGATCCGGCTATACCACTCCTGGGCATATACCCAGAGACTTTACCTGCATGCAATAAGGACACATGCTCCACTATACTCATAGCAGCCTTATTTATAATAGCCAGAAGCTGGAAAGAACCCAGATGTCCCTCAACGGAGGAATGGATTCAGAAGATGTGGTATATTTACACAATGGAATACTACTCTGCAATTAAAAACAATGAATTCACGAAATTCCTAGGCAAATGGTCAGAACTTGAAAATATCATCCTTAGTGAGGTAACCCAATCACAAAAGATCACACATGGTATGAAGTCACTGATAAGGGGATATTGACCCAGAATCTCAGAATACCCTAGACACAATCAGCATATCAATAGATTTCTAAAAAGATGGAAGGAGAGACCCCTGGTCCTGGAAAGACTGGATGTAGGGGAACGCCAGGACAGAGTAATGAGAGGGGGTTGAACGGAGAAAAGAGGGAGGGAAGGGGGCTTATGGGACTTTCGGGGAGGGAGGAAACGGGAAAGGGGAAGTGATTTGGAATGTAAATTAAAAAAATAAAATAAAATTAAATTAAAAAAAAAAAAAAAAGAATAAGCAAGGATGGAGTCTGGTAGATCAGGAATTAAGACCGATAATTTAAAAATGGATCTTGACAAGCTTAAATGCTTCTATATAGCAAACATATCTATAGAATAGACAGGTAGCCCATAGAAAAGAAGAAATCTTTACCAACAAGATTAATATCTAGAGTACACAAAGAACTGAAATATCCTAATCATTTGGTGAACGAACAATCAATTCAGAAAATGGGATGAGGATCTGACCACAGAATTCTCAAAAGAAAAGATAAAGCAAAAAAGGAGGAGGGGGTTGACTGGGGAACAGTGGGAGGGAAGAGGGCTTATGGGACTTTCAGGGAGGGGGGAACCAGGAAAGGGGAAATCATTTGAAATGTAAATAAAGAATATATTTAATAAAAAAATACACATTTGAAAAAGTAAAAAAAAAAAAAAAGAATGGTAGGGGTGGCAGTAAACACTATTCCTTAATCTCTCTTAATATCAGTGGTCTCAATATCCCAATAAAAAAACATAGACTGACAAACTGGATACGTAAACAGGACCCAGCATTTTGCTGCATGCAGGAAACCTCAGTGTCAAAGACAAACACTACCTCAGGGTAAAAGACTGGAAAACAATTTTACAAGCAAATGTTCCCAGAAAACGAGCCGGAGTAGCCATCGTAATATCAGAGAAAATTGACTTCCAACCAAAAGTCATCAAAAAAGACACAGAAGGACACTACATACGGATCAAGGGAAAAATCCACCAAGAAGAACTCTCAATTCTGAATATCTATGCTCCAAATGCAAGGGCACCCTCATTCATAAAAGAAACTTTACTGAAGCTCAAATCACACATCGCACCTCACACAATAATAGTGGGGGACTTCAACACCCCGCTCTCTGAAATGGATCATTCAGGAAAGCAGAAACTAAACAGGGACGCAGTGAATCTAATTGAAGCCTTGGACCAAATGTAACTAACAGATATATATAGAACATTTCATCCTAGAGCTAAAGAATACACCTTCTTCTCAGCACCCCATGGTGCCTTCTCCAAAATCGACCATATAATTGGTCACAAATCAGACCTCAACAGATATAAGAAGATAGAACTAATCCCATGCCTCCTATCAGATCACTATGGAATAAGGGTGGTCTTCAATGGCAAAAAAAACAACAGAAAACGCACATACACATGGAGGCTGAACAATTCTCTACTCAATGATAACTTGGTCAAGGAGGAAATAAAGAAAGAAATCAAAAACTTCTTGAAATTTAATGAAAATGAAGGCACGACATACCCTAATTTATGGAACACAATGAAAGCAGTGCTAAGAGGAAAATTCATAGCCCTGAGTGTCGCCAAAAAGAAACTGGAGACATCATACACTAGCACCTTAATGGAAATTCAAAAAATCATCAGATCCTACTACAAAAGCCTGTATTCAACACAACTAGAAAATCTCGAGGAAATGGACAATTTCCTAGACAGATACCAAATACCAAAATTAAATCAGGATCAAATAGACCATCTAAACCATCCTATAACCCCTGAAGAAATAGAAATTGTCATTGGAAGTCTTCCAACCAAAAACAGCACAGGTCCAGATGGTTTTAGTGCAGAATTCTATCAGACCTTCAAAGAAGACCTAACACCAATACTCTTCAAATTGTTCCACAAAATAGAAACAGAAGGAACACTACCCAACTCGTTCTATGAAGCCACAATTACGCTAATACCAAAGCACACAAAGATACGACAAAGAAAGAGAATCTCAGGCCAATCTCTCTTATGAATATCGATGCAAAAATACTCAATAAAATACTTGCCAACCGAATCCAAGAACACATCAAAACGATCATTCACCACGATCAAGTAGACTTCATCCCAGGGATGCAGGGATGGTTCAATATAAGGAAATCCATCAATGTAATCCACTATATAAATAATCTCAAAGAAAAAAACCACATGGTCATCTCATTAGATGCTGAGAAAGCATTTGACAAAATTCAGCATCCTTTCAGGCTAAAGGTCTTGGAAAGATCAGGAATTCGAGGCCCATATCTAAACATAGTAAAAGCAATTTACAGCAAACTGGTAGCCAATATCAATCTGAATGGAGAGAAACTTGAAGCAATCCCACTGAAATCAGGGACTAGACAAGGCTGCCCTCTCTCTCCATTTCTTTTCAATATACTACTTGAAGTTCTAGCTAGAGCAATTAGACAACAAAAGGAGGTCAAAGGGATACAAATTGGAAAGTAAGAAGTCAAACTATCTTGAAAAGATATGGAGAGAGAGGGCAGCCTTGTCTAGGCCCTGATTTTAGTGGGATTGCTTCAAGTTTCTCTCTGTTTAGATTGATGCAGGCTACTGGTTTGCAGTAAATTGCTTTTACTATGTTTAGATATGGGCCTTGAATTCCTGATCTTTCCAAGACCTTTAGCATGAAAGGATGCTGAATTTTGTCAAATGCTTTCTCAGCATCTAATGAGATGACCATGTGGTTTTTTTCTTTGAGATTGTTTATGTAGTGGATTACATTGATGGATTTCCTTATATTGAACCATCCCTGCATCCCTGGGATGAAGCCTACTTGATCGTGGTGGATGATAGTTTTGATGTGTTCTTGGGTGCAGGCTGGTACAACCACTCTGGAAAGCAGTCTGGCGGTTCCTCAGAAAACTGGGCATGACACTTCTGGAGGATCCGGCTATACCACTCCTGGACATATACCCAGAGACTTTACCTGCATGCAATAAGGACACATGCTCCACTATATTCATAGCAGCCTTATTTATAATAGCCAGAAGCTGGAAAGAACCCAGATGTCCCTCAATGGAGGAATGGATTCAGAAGATGTGGTATATTTACACAATGGAATACTACTCTGAAATTAAAAACAATGAATTCACGAAATTCCTAGGCAAATGGTCAGAACTTGAAAATATCATCCTTAGTGAGGTAACCCAATCACAAAAGATCACACATGGTATGCAGTCACTGATAAGGGGATATTGACCCAGAATCTCAGAATACCCTAGACACAATCAGCATATCAATAGATTTCTAAAAAGATGGAAGGAGAGACCCCTGGTCCTGGAAAGACTGGATGTAGGGGAACGCCAGGACAGAGTAATGAGAGGGGGTTGAATGGAGAAAAGAGGGAGGGAAGGGGGCTTATGGGACTTTCGGGGAGGGAGGAAACGGGAAAGGGGAAGTGATTTGGAATGTAAATTAAAAAAATAAAAATAAAAGAAAAAAGAAAAAAAGAAGTCAAACTATCACTATTTGCAGACGATATGATAGTATAAATAAGCGACCCGAAGAACTCCACCAGAGAACTCCTACAGCTGATAAACGACTTCAGCAAAGTGGCCGAATATAAAATCAACTCAAGCAAGTCAGTAGCCTTCCTATACTCAAAGGATAAGCAGGCTGAGAAAGAAGTAAGAGAATGATACCCTTCACGATAGCCACAAACCATATAAAGTATCTTGGTGTGACTCTAAGCAAACAAGTGAAAGATCTGTATGACAAGAACTTCAAGTCTCAGAAGAAAGAAATTGAAGAAGACCTCAGAAGATGGAAAAATCTTCCATGCTCATGGATTGGCAGGATTAATATAGTAAAAATGACCATCTTGCCAAAAGCAATATACAGATTCAATGCAATCCCCATCAAAATCCCAACTCAATTCTTCATAGACTTAGAAAGAGCAATTCAAAAATTCATCTGGAATAACAGAAAACCCAGGATAGCTAAAATTATTCTCAAGAGTAAAAGAACCTCTGGGGGAATCAGTATCCTGGACCTCAAGCTGTACTACAGAGCAATAGTGTTAAAAACTGCAAGGTATTGGTACAGTGACAGGCATGTAGATCAATGGAACAGAATTGAAGACCCAGAAATGAATCCACACTCCTATGGTCAATTGATCTTTGACAAAGGAGCTAAAACCATACAGTGGAAAAAAGATAGCCTTTTCAACAAATGGTGCTGGCTCAACTGGAGGTCAACATGCAGAAGAATGCAAATTGACCCACTGTTATCTCCTTGCACTAAGCTCAATTCCAAGTGGATCAAGGACCTCCACATAAAACCAGACACATTGAAACTAATAGAAAGGAAACTAGGGAAGATCCTTGAACATATGGGCACAGGGGAGAATTTCGTGAATAGAACTCCTATAGCTTATGCTCTAAGATCAAGAACTGACAAATGGGACCTCATTAAATTAAAAAGTTTTGCAAGGCAAAAGACACTGTCAAAAAGACAAAGCGGCAACCAACTAACTGGGAAATGATCTTTACCAACCCTACATCCGACAGAGAGCTAATATCCAATATATACAAAGAACTCAAGAAGTTAAACTCCAGAGAGGGAAGTAACCCTATTAAAAAATGGGGTACAGAGCTAAACAAAGAGTTCTCACCTGAAGAATATCTAATGGCTGAGAAGCACCTAAAGAGATGTTCATTGTCCCTAGTCATTAGGGAAATGCAAATCAAAACAACCCTGAGATTCCATCTCACACCAGTCAGGATGGCTAAGATCAAAAACACAGGAGACAGCAGTTGTTGGAGAGGATGTGGAGAAAGAGGGACACTCCTCCTCTGCTGGTGGGATTGCAAGCTGGTACAACCACTCTGGAAAGCAGTCTGGTGGTTCCTCAGAAAACTGGGCATGACACTCCCAGAGGATCCTGTTATACCACTCCTGGGCATATACCCAGAGGCTTTACCTGCATGCAATAAGGACACATGCTCCACTATGTTCATAGCAGCCTTATTTATAATAGCCAGAAGCTGGAAAGAACCCAGATGTCCCTCAACGGAGGAATGGATTCAGAAGGTGTGGTATATTTACACAATGGAATACTACTCTGCAATTAAAAACAATGAATTCACGAAATTCCTAGGCAAATGGTCAGAACTTGAAAATATCATCCTTAGTGAGGTAACCCAATCACAAAAGATCACACATGGTATGCAGTCACTGATAAGGGGTTATTAACCCAGAATCTCAGAATACCCTAGACACAATTACGCATATCAATAGATTTCCAAGAAGATGGAAGGAAAGACCCCTGGTCCTGGAAAGACTGGATGTAGGGGAATGCCAGGACAGAGAAGCGAGAGGGGGTTGAATGGGGAAAAGAGGGAGGGAAGGGGGCTTATGGGACTTTCGGGGAGGGAGGAAACGGGAAAGGGGAAATGATTTTGAATGTAAATAAAAAAAAACTTGGAAAAAATGCATCTAGGAAATCTTTTTGAGCCAATGAATTTGAGACTGTAATGTATGCACTATTTGTGAACAAGAATAAATTAGACTGTGATAAAATTAAAATTAATGAAGACATTAAAAAAAAAGTAGAGTGATTCACTGGACTGAATCAATGTACCCATATTCAATCTAAGCATCTTGAAATTACACAATTCTGCCAGCTGAACAGTCTGTTATTTTACTGCTTGCTTGTTTAAGTTAAAATGCTTTTTAGAATATTAAGAATAAGAATATGGGAAACAAATGATACCCTTCATGATAGCCACAAACAATATAAAGTATCTTGGTGTGATTCTAACCAAACAAGTTAAAGATCTGTATGACAAGAACTTCAAGTCTCTGAAGAAAGAAATTGAAGAAGACCTCAGAAAAATCTTTCATGCTCATGGATTGGCAGGATTAATATAGTAAAAATGACCATCTTGCCAAAAGCAATATACAGATTGAATGCAATCCCCATCAAAATCCCAACTCAATTCTTCATAGACTTAGAAAGAACAATTCAAAAATTCATCTGGAATAACAGAAAATCCAGGATAGCTAAAACTATTCTCAAGAGTAAAATAACTTCTGGGAAAATCAGTATTCCGGACCTCAAGCTGTACTACAGAGCAATAGTGTTAAAAACTGCATGGTATTGGTACAGTGACAGGCATGTAGATCAATGGAACAGAATTGAAGACCCAGAAATGAATCCACACTTCTATGGTCACTTGATCTTTGACAAAAGAGCTAAAACCATCCAGTGGAAAAAAGATAGCCTTTTCAACAAATGGTGCTGGCTCATCTGGAGGTCAACATGCAGAAGAATGCAAGTTGATCCATTCTTATCTCCTTGCACTAAGCTCAATTCCAAGTGGATCAAGGACCTCCACATAAAACCAGACACACTGAAACTAATAGAAAGGAAACAAGGGAAGAACCTTGAACATATGGGCACAAGGGAAAACTTCCTGAACAGAACACCAAAAGCTTATGCTCTAAGATCAAGTATTGGCAAATGGGATCTCATAAAATTACAAAGTTTCTGTAAGGCAAAGGACAATGTCAAAAGGACAAAGCGGCAACCAACAAACTGGGAAAAGCTCTTAAGCAACCCTACATCTGACAGAGGGCTAATATCCAATATATACAAAGAACTCAAGAAGTTAAACTCCAGAGAGACAAGTAACCCTATTAAAAAATGGGGTACAGAGCTAAACAAAGAATTCTCACCTGAAGAATATCTAATGGCTGAGAAGCACCTAAAGAGATGTTCATCATCCTTAGTCATTAGGGAAATGCAAATCAAAACAACCCTGAGATTCCATCTCACACCAGTCAGGATGGCTAAGATCAAAAACACAGGAGACATCAGTTGTTGGCGAGGATGTGGAGAAAGAGGAACACTCCTCCACTGCTGGTGGAATTGCAGGCTGGTACAACCACTCTGGAAAGCAGTCTGGCGGTTCCTCAGAAAACTGGGCATGACACTCCCGGAGGATCCGGTTATACCACTCCTGGGCATATACCCAGAGGCTTTACCTGCATGCAATAAGGACACATGCTCCACTATGTTCATAGCAGCCTTATTTATAATAGCCAGAAGCTGGAAAGAACCCAGATGTCCCTCAACGGCGGAATGGATTCAGAAGATGTGGTATATTTACACAATGGAATACTACTCTGCAATTAAAAACAATGAATTCACGAAATTCCTAGGCAAATGGTCAGAACTTGAAAATATCATCTTTAGTGAGGTAACCCAATCACAAAAGAACACACATGGTATGCAGTCACTGATAAGGGGATGTTAACCCAAAATCTCGGAATACCCTAGACACAATTCGCATATCAATGGATTTCTAAGAAGATGGAAGGAGAGACCCCTGGTCCTGGAAAGACTGGATGTAGGGGAATGCCAGGACAGAGAAACGAGAGGGGGTTGAAAGGAGAAAAGAGGGAGCTTATGGGACTTTCGGGGAGGGAGGAAACGGGAAAGGGGAAATGATTTGGAATGTAAATAAAAAAAACTTAGAAAATAAAAAAAAATAAAAACAATGAATTCACAAAATTCTTAGGCAAATGGTCAGAACTTGAAAATATCATCTTTAGTGAGGTAACCCAATCACAAAAGAACACACATGGTATGCAGTCACTAATAAGGGGATATTAACCCAAAATGTTGGAATACCCATGACAAAATTCACATATCAATAGATTTCCAAGAAGATGGAGGGAGAGATCCCTGGTCCTGGAAAGACTGGATGTAGGGGAATACCAGGACAGAGAAGCGAGAAGGGGTTGAATGGGGAACAGAGGGAGGGAAGGGGGCTTCTGGGACTTTCGGGGAGGAAGGAAACAGGAAAGGGGAAATCATTTGGAATGTATATAAAAAAATATAGAAAATAAAAAAAACAAATCTGTTTATCCACTTATTCCATGTACATGTATTCCATGTACAGTTTTGAGATGACTTTGTATACCAACCTTTGATGTTTAACTTTTTCAGTCTCTTTGCATTTTCTCTATATCTTAATCAGAGGACTATCTATATCTACCTTATTACATCTGTATGAAAAAATCTTCAAGTTCCTGAAGATTAAAATTGAAGAAAATCTCAGAAGTTGGAAAGATCTCCCATGTCATGGATTAGCAGGAACAATATAGTAAAAATGGCCATCTTCCTGACAGCAATCTATAGATTCAATGCAATCCCCATCAAAATTCCATACCATTTCTTTTTAGAACTAGAAAGAACATTCTGCAAATTGATTTAAAAAAACAAAAAACCCAGGATAGTGAAAACTATTCTCAACAATAAAAGAACTTATGGCATAATCACCATCCCTAACCTCAATCTATATTACAGGGCAATATTGACTTAAAAACTGTATGGTATTAGTACAGAGACAGGAAGGAACAGAATTGAAGACCCAGAAATGAACCCACACATCTATGGTCACTTGATATTTGACAACAGAACTAAAAACATTCAGTGGAAAAAAGACAGCTTTTTTAACTTATAGTGCTGGACCAACAGGCAGTCAGTGTGTAGAAAATGCAAATTGACCCATTTTTATCTCCTCATGTAAAGCTCAAATCCAAGTGGAATAAGGACCTCCACATAAAACCAGATACACAGAAGCTTATAGAGGAAAAAGTGCTGAAGAGACTTGAACACGTCCATAGGGGAAATTTTCCTGAAAAGAGCACCACTATCTTATGCTGTAAGATCAAAAATCGACAAATGGGACCTCATAAAATTGCAAAGCTTTTGTAATACAAAGTATACTGTCAATAGGACAAAATGGCAATGAACGTATAAAGAAAAGAGCTTTACCAACCCTACAGCCAATAGAGAACTAATATTCAATATATACAAAAAACTCAAGAAGTTAGACTCCAGAAAATCAAATAACCCTATGAAAAAGGTGTACAAAGCTAAACTAAAAATTTTCAACTGAGGAATATCAAATGACTGAGAAGCAACTAAAGCAATGTTCAACATCCTTAGTTATCAGGGAAATGGAAATCAAAACAGCCCTGCGATTCCACCTCACACCAGTCAGAATGATAAAGTCAAAAACTCAGGTGATAGAAGGTGCTGGCAAGATTGTGGAGAAAGAAGAACATTCCTACACTGCTGGTGGGATTGCAAGCTCATACAACCACTCTGGAAATCAGTTTGATGGTTCCTCAGAAAATTAGACCTGAGGATCCAGCTATAACACTCCTGGGCATATATATATAAGATGATCCAATATGTAATAAGAACTCATGCTCCACTATGTTCATAGCAGCCTTATTTATAATACCAGAAACTGGAAAGAATCCAGATGTCCTATAACAGAGGGATGGATACAGAAAATGTGGGATATTTACACAATGGGGTACTACTCAGCAATTAAAAACAATGAATTCATGAACTTCTTAGCAAATGATTGGAACTAGAAAATATCATCCTATTAAAGAGAGGTAACCCAATCACAAAATTACATATGTGTTATGCACTCACTGAAAAGTGGATATTAGCCCAAAAGCTCAAAATAAACAAGATACATCTCACAGACCACATGAAAATGGAGGAAGGAAGACCAAAGTGTGGGTGCTTCAGTTCTTCTGAGAAAGGGAAAAAAATATTCACAGGAACAATTATGGAGATAAAATAAAGAACAGAGACTGAAGGAAAGGCCATCCAGAGACTGTCCTTCCTGGGGATTCATCCTGTAAATAGTCACTTAACCCCAGCATTTTTGAATACCAAGAAACACTTGCCATAAGGAGCCTGATATAGCTGTCTCCTGAGAAGCCCTACCTGAGCCTTACAAATACAGAGGCAGATGCTAGCATCCAACCACTGGACTGAGCGTGGGGTCCCCAATGGAGGAGTTAGAGAAATGACTAAAGGAGTTGAAGGGGTTTGCAACCTCATAGGAAGGGTAGTATCAACCAACTATCCCCCCCACCCCACCCCCGCTCCCAGGGACTAAGTCATCAATCAAGATGTACACATGGCTCAAGCTGCATTTGGAGCAGAGGAATGCCTTGTCAGGCATCAATAGGAAGAGAGGCCCTTGGTTCTATGAAGGCTCTATAGATGCCCCAGTGTAGGGAAATCAAGGGAGTGTAGGTAGAAGTGGGTTGGGTGGAGGAACATCCTCATAGAAGCAAGAGGAGGAGGATGGGTTAGGGGTTTTCTGGAAGGGAGAAAACCTGGAAAGGGAATTTACATTTTAAACGTAACTAAAGAATATATCAATTAAAAAATCATAAAAATAAAGAAAAATATGTATAGAGACACACAAAAAAGTCAATGATAGTGAGGAGGGAGACAGTGCTACCTGGAGAACATAGAGTGATAACTGGATAAAAAGAGGGAAAGAGGGATACATAGAAAAGGGAAGGAAGTACAGAGGCACAGAATCTCTTTTCAATAAGTGGAAGGGCAAGTTTATTTAAAGGAAAATGACTAGACTTGCATTGCAGCCATGATCAGAATAATCTGTGACTCTCTGGAAGAAAAGGCAGGAAAGTAGAAGGGAGACCAATTGGGAAGAAGAGGTCAGCAGGAGTAGGAAGAGACTAAGAATAGAATAGCAAAATGATATACATGTACGTAATTGTTGAGATAGAGACAGACAGACATAGAAATTGAGAAAGAGAAAAATAGATGATAGATAGAGGATATTTGAGAGATGATTGATAGATAGATAGATAGATAGATAGATAGATAGATAGATAGATAGATAGATAGATAGATAGATAGATAGATAGACAGACAGACAGACAGACAGACAGATAGATAGATAGGCAGCTAGCTTAGGAAGGTCGATAGCTGATTGATAGGCAGACAGGTAGACAAATTAATATACAGACAGACAAAGAGATTCATTGATTCAAGATAACATCCATGAGGACCCTGGAGACCTCCAAAAAATAACTGTTGAGAGATTCCTTTTATGCTTGCCCTTACACAAGAGTCAGAGTGAAGAATAAATACCGTTCAGTTGGAGTATATGGAAAAACCACTGGAGTGAAATGAGACATCGTGAAGATATGAAGGAATGTCAACAAATCACATGGCATTACAGGAGGTATATGAAGTGCTCTGAGTCTGTACCTTGATTTACACTATGAGAACAACTTGCATTCAAAAGCAACTGCTGTACATGTCAGAGTATAGAGAAGTAAGAGCTATGTTCCTATTGATCCTATAGATGTCCCAGAAGTCTTTGTAGCTACTGAATTTTCCCTCACAGGCACTGAGGGGAGCTGTTGTAAAGTTCTTACTCTTTTGCTTCTTCATAGAGGGCATTCAGTCCATATTGTGTTCTCATTCACCAAAGCATCCTGTCCATCTGTAATCCCACAGGCACCCTAAGACACAGGAATGTGGAAACTTCCGAGATTGAGAAAAAGTTGAAAAACCTGCTAAAGCCACAGACACTCTGATGTCATGGACCAAACTTGCCTTTGTATGAAGGGAATACAACTGAGAAGAACCATACCGCAGATTTCAAAGCTTCAGCCACTGGGACAATTGATAGTTTTGTTGATGCTGATTACAATAGAAGACTAGCATAGCATACACACTGAAAACTAATTGAAGCCTTCAGCTGTCAGGCTACTTCCCAGTCATATTTTCACAAGAATGTCTTTCATTATGAAAATCATAAATAAAACTTGTAAAGTCAACAATTAAGTGACACAGCAATTTCCTAGGCTAAAGGGGTAAATCATGAAGCCAGCATAGCTGTTTTGACAAGGTACCAGTAAATTTGAGCCACTTGCTGATATTGCTGACCTGGTGCCCTTTATTTTCAGTTTGAGTCTCTGCATATTACTCCATTGGGGAGCTATTGGAATAATGACTCAGCCATGTTTTCTTTGACAAAATTGTTTCTATATTCCCCTAAGAATGTCCTAAATGTACTACTCCTGCTCTCAAGGAAGTAACCTTAGTTTACCCTACTTGGTAATCTTCTCTGTGCCTTGGAGATTGTTATCTACCCCTAAGGCAGGCCATGTAACAAAATAATTAGAATAGCTTCATCTCAGGAGGAGGTGACACGTTTCAGAAGGACAGGAAGAATGACAACAGATCATAGCACAGAACTCCTTTTACAGTATATGTAGAATTTATTAAAATTATAAACTGCAAGATGAAAGGGCATACATACTAAGCCACTAATAAAAACTCAGCAACAAAACCTAGAATGACTAAGATAATGTGATACCATGTATAGGTGATGCAAGAATGATATAAAAGAATGCAAGAAGAAAAATGTATTAGGATTCGTCATTCTTGGAAAAGATTGGTTTATACCAGGTTGTTGTCATGTTAATTAATGTAGAAACAAAACAATTCCTTTATCAAACAAATTCTTATAAGATTACAAATAACAACTACAACAATTCCTAAGCTTGAACTCTTGGAATTAGGTAAATCTGCAAATAATACGATTACCATTAAAAGATAATAATATCCTGCTTAAAGAAGGGTTATTCACATGCTCTGATTTTCATTATGCCTATAATCTATTTAAGCATCTTGAAACCACAAGGTGCTTCCAGCCAAAGAAAAGGCTGTTATATTCCTCCTTGCTTGGTGCTTCCTTGAGATAAAATAATTTGTAGAATTTTAAGAAACTGGATATGGAGTTGATGACAATATAATTTTTCATGTTTAACCTGCAACCCTGGACATACTTCAAAAGTATGCCCAGGACAAAATATGATCTTTATTTCTTGAGACCATGATTTTTTTGAATCTATACAAAAAAAAATTCTTACTATTAGTCGTTTAGAGTTGCAAAGCCTATCAGTCTTGGTGTTTTACTTATCCCTACCCTCCCCTGTTCCTTACATTCACTCTGGAAACCATTCATGGGGCCAGCCCCCAGCAATTAAGCCAGAATCACCAAGATCAACATAAAGACTTAAGAAACATTGAAAAGGAAGTAAAAGTAAATCTCTAAGTGAATATACTGAATTTCTGGTTACAATGTCCCTTAGAAAATAAAATCTACACATTTATTTTAAAGACATATAAAATAATGCTCCCATGTCTACTTAGAAAGATAAAATAGCATATGGATAAACATCTAAGCATTTAAAAATCTAAATGTGAATTCAACAAACACACATACTTCATTTAATGAAAGCAACAAAAATGAAAATGAAAGAATTGATGAAAATGAGTTAAAATCATCAAGACTCAGCTAGATTCATGAGGTGGAATTCTGCTGCAGAGGCAACACCATGGCTACTACAAGAAGCACTAGAAATTGGTGGCGTTGAAATCTAGTCAAAGCTCTCATCCAGCCAGATGAGTACAGCTAGAGCTCTCAGGTGCTAACAATTACACATGTTCCTCAGCCCCTCCCTCCCTCTCTCACACACACAGAGTGCTCTATTCCTCTCCAGTCAAGCAACACTTGGCCAGCTGGGCTGCCTCAGGCAAGGAGGATTTTGTTAGTGTCTGTATCACTGTGTGAGGATCATGTGTACCTTGCCAGCAGTAATAAACTCCCAAATCCTCAGGCTCCACTCTGCTAATTTTAAGTGTAAAATCTGTCTCTGATCCACTGCCACTGAACCTGTCAGGGACCCCAGTGCCCAGTTTGGACACCTGATAGATTAGGCGCTTTGGAGACTGGCCTGGCTTCTGTAATAACCAATTCAAATAGGTCTTTCCATTACTATGTACGAGGCTCTGACTTGACTTGCAAGAGATGGAGGCTGGTTGTCCAATGGTAACTGACAAAGACAGTGGAGTCTGGGTCATCACAACATCACCGCTGGTTTCTGAAATTATAATACAATAGTGTAAAGTCATGTGCAAATTTCCTGAACAATCTTTGTGAAATCCCTTCAAGTAAGGTATTCCTTACTTTTTATTCCCTTCAAGTAAGATCCTGGCAATTTTTGAGATTTAAAAATATTATATATCAAATGCTTTTTCACAAAACAAGTGATTTGAAGGTTCTAAATGTCAGAGTCTATACCACTCCATTTAATCTATGTCAGATTACTGATCTTAGTACAGCTACTATTCCATCTGGAATTTCTCGTTAGGGTTTAACAAAACCTCACATTCCCATCCTGCAGCATGTGACCTGCCACATCACAAATGAACACAGACACTCAGAGATCATCCTCCTTTGCCATTGTCCTCCATTACCTCCCTCACTCCTTACCCTGAATCCAGAGCATGAGCAAAAACAGGAACTGTGCAGAATTCATCATTTTTGAGGAGATGAACTTAATAGAGTGATCAGTGAAGGCAAGATGACAGTTGAGATTTTATCTCAGGCCAGCAGGACAAGGACATCCCTAGGGAGCAAATATGCAAATATTCTGGTCTATATAACAGTGTACATAGAGGGGACAGTTATGTGGGCTTCTCAAATGTGAAAAATAACTCAAAAAGTGAAAGTAATAAAAGAAAATGTAGTTACTGAAGAAAGAATAGCAGGATGTTAAAGGACTGTTAATGCAGTTCAAATCACTTATAAATATGGATCAAAAAATAAGTCTTTTTGTATAGTTTGAAATTTACTAAAATTTTGTCTAAATTCACATGACCAAATTACAGAGAAGGAGTGGGGAATGTAATTGAGACACACAGGTAGTTATCATCAGGGATGAAATGAGCTCCCAGAACTTTGTGTTCATAGTCTCTAGTACATTGCAAGAATACAAGATAGAAGGAAATCATTCAACTCTCTCAACTTATTGACTGTATTCTAATTCTTTATTAGAAAATATACTTTTAATTAAAATCAAGGGAGCACACTTAAAGGATAAATGTGATTCAAAAACATGTATATTATAAGCATTACCATACTATATGTTCAAAAATATGTTCAGCTCCTTTCTATAACTTCTCCATTGGGGACGCCATGCTCAGTCCAATGGTTGGCTGTGAGCATCCATTTCTGTATTTTTCAGGCTCTGACAGAGCCTCTCAGGAGACAGCTATTTCAGGCTCCTGTCAGCAAGCACTTCTTGGCATCTGATGTACTATCAGAGTTTGTTGTCTGTATGTGGGGAAACTAGAGCACTTGTAAAGTATAATACGGGGAAATTCCTTTTAGCCCCAGGGTTTGAGATAAGTTAGTACACCACCAAATTGATGATGTGGCAAATCCTGTTCAGCTAGAAGTGAGTATCTGGGCTTATTTATCTAAATGTGCACATAAACTACAAGACTAGTTGAACCTGAGAAATGCTCACAACCTCTTAAATGTCCAAGCAGAGGCAGACCGGGCAGCTCAAATTCATACTTCTGCTTTCCTTGGTTGGTTTATGTTGTGATCTGTATTACCAAAAGTGTGAAATCATAACTCTGGTGATAGTGATAAGTTCCACAATCTTTGATTCCAGGATGTTGATGCTGAGGGTAAAACCTGTCTGTGAGCTGCTACCAATGAACCTTGGGAGGATTCCAGAGATAGGATCAGTACCATACTTAAGAAGAGACTTCTGGCTTGGGTTTTATTGGTACCGGTGCACACACTATCCTCATAGGATGGCAGTTGATGGTGACTCTCTTCCCTGGAGTCATACACAAGCCATCTGAAGACAAGATCATCACATTGTCATTTCTGGAGGCTGAAGACATATGAAACATAACTTACAATATTGCCATGTACATACAAAGCATCTCTAAGCCACTTAGAAAAGCAGAAAGATTCTCAATTTCATATCTAAACAGTAACAATAACAATTGATGCAGAGATACAAAGAGAAGAAAAATACTTAAATATTTAAGTACTATTCCTTCATTTCTAATAGTATGACTGGAAATACAAAGGAGCATGAGTCCAACAAGCTATGGTAGTGGGTACATTTCCCTGTTTCACTGTGTATATGCCTATCATGAGACAGGACAAGATATACCATTATTATAATGGACTAAGCATCAGGTAGACTACTTGAAGCAGGCACTTATGAAAATAATGTGAATTTCAAGTTGGTTTAAATACTGACACAGGACAACAGGTTCCTTGGTCCCTACATGAACATATTATGTCTCCCTCTGCTGTTCATCTAATAAAATGTTGAAATTTGAAAGAGTGTGAATGATTTTTCATATGCAGAGTTAAACAATGAGAATAATCTGTTTCTTTGAATTGCTGAAATCATGTAGAAAGAAATCTCATACCTTTGTTTTCAATCCAAAGCAATACTGACTCCTTTACTCTGTCTCAGACTTTGCTGAAGTGTCTTTCATTGACAAGCCAGAAAGCATCAGTGCTAATGATAGGACAGTGATACCATATTAACTAGACACATGAAACCAGAAACTCCAATGATTTGCATGAATGGTATTCAACCTTCCATTGTATGGAATAGAAACTTTATAACCATCTATGTGTCTCCCTACTGGGAAAGGTTTTAGAGGACAATGTATCAAAATGTTTCATAATCTTTTTAAATATGAAACCAAGTTTTACATTTGCATTTCTTGCCACAGAGAATAAAGCAGATGATTGCTAGTATTTTGGAAGTGTTTATAGAATCCATCCCATCCCTCATACATAGTATCACTTGATTTGTCATGAGACCACCAACATTAGGAGTCAGGCTATATCAGGATAGGACTCTTCATCATCTTGATGTTTTCAAAACATTGGCCCTATATCTTGGGCCATAAACCTAGATGGAACAACTTTCCTTTTCTGGGGGTGTTATTTTATTAGGTTACAATTCAAACATTGTCCTCCTTCCTGGTCTCCCCATACACAAACCCCGCATCCCATCCCTCCCTCCCCTTTGTCTCTAAGAGGATCCTCCTCTACCCACACACCCACTCCTGCATAACCACCCTAGATTCACTCTACTCTGGGTCATCAAGCCTCTACAAGACCAAGGGCCTCCCCTTCCATTGATGCCAGTAAGGCAATCCTCTACAAAAGTCAACACCCCTTCATGTTAAAAGTCTAGGAGAGATCAGAAATTCAAGACCCATACATAAACATAGTAAAAGCAATATATAGTAAACCAGTAGCTAATATCAAATTAAGTAGAGTGATACTTAAGGCAATTCCACTAAATCAGCATCTTAGTCAGGGTTTCTATTCCCACAATATTTACATATTAAAAATTCAATTCCTTTCAAAGGTCCAATATCTTTTAAAGTTTAATTTTTTTAAAAAAAAATCAAAGTCTCTTAACTGTGGGCTCCACTAAAACACCTTCTTCCTTCAAGAGGGAAAAAATATCAGGGCACAGTCACAATCAAAAGCAAAACTCAAACTCCAATGGTTCAATGTCTGGGATTCAACTCATGGTCTTCATAGCTCCTCCAAGTGCTTAAGTCACTTCTCCAGCTCTACACTTTGCAGCACACAGCTTGTCTTCTAGGCTCCAGCTACCTGTACTCCACTATTGCTGCTGTTCTTGGTGGTCATCTTGTGGCATTGGCATCTCCAAAATACTGCTGTCTTCCCCTGTAACTAGGCTTCACCAATAGCCTCTTGTAGGCTCTCTTCATTGTGCCAAGCCTCAACTCCTATGCATGATCCCTTCAGTGCTGGGCCATCAATTGCAACTGAGGTTGCACCTTCACCAATGGCCTTCCATGGCCTCTCACAGTGCCGAGCCTCAGTTGTTCTTCATGACCCCTTCACGCCTTCAAAACCAGCACCACCTGGGTGACCCTTACATGGTACCAGTTCAGTCACAGCACAAAGTACAACTGTGGCTATCTCTGGAACACAGCCTCTTTGTTCTCAGAAAACACTTCCCAGATTTCACCTCAGTGATGCTGGTCCCTTCTTGATCACCACTAATTTCTTAGCTCCAGCTAACCAGCATCAATAATCCCAGTAACACAAAGGTTTGCTTTAGTGGTTCTGGTATCTTGTTAATCACAGCTGATTCTTCAGCCCCAGTTAACCAAAATCACAGATTCTTCACAATCAAAGCATGGCCCTGATAACCATCTTTTATCTTCCCTCTGAAATTTCACAAGCCAGGCCTCCATCTTCTGCACTGTTCTCAACATTATCTTCCAAGCTCCTACAGAACATTCCACAGAACTCTTAACACCAAATGGATCATCTAGCCCAAAGTTCCACAGTCCTCCCACAGTCCTCCCCAAAACACAGTCAGGTTGTCACAGGAATACCCAACTATGCTGGTACCAATTTGTCTTCGTCAGGGTTTCTACTCCTGCACAAACATCATAACCAAGAAGCAATTTTCAGAGGAAAAGGTTAATTCATCTTACACTTCTGTGTTGCTGTTCATCACAAAAGGAAGTCAGGACTGGAACTCAGGCAGGTCAGGAAGCAGGAGCTGATGCAGAGGCCATGAAGGGATGTTCCTTACTGGCTTGCTTCTTCTGGCTTGCTCAATCTGCTCTCTTATAGAACCCAAGAATACCAGCTCAGGGATGGTACCACCCACAAGGGGCCCTCCCCACCACACCTTGATCACCTATTGAGAAAATGCCCCACAGTTGGATCTCATGGAGGCACTTCTCCAACTGAAGCTCCTTTCTCTGTGGTAACTCCAACCTGTGTCAAGTTGACACACAAAACCAGTCAGTACATTCAGGGACAAGACAAGGCTGCCCACTCTCTTCCTATCTAGTCAATATTATACTTGAAGTTCTACGTGGAGGAATGAGAAAATGAAAGGAGATCAAGGGGATACAAATTGGAAGGGAAACACTCAAGTATCACTATTTGCTTATGATATAATAGTATACATAAAGAATATAAGGAAACAACACCCTTCACAATAGTCAAAATAATATAAAATATCTTGGTGTGACTGTAACCACACAAGAAAAAGATCTGTATGACAAGAACTTCAAGTCTGTGAAGAAAGAAATAGAAGAAGGCCTCAGAAAATGGAACAATCCCATGCTCATGGATTAGCAGGATTGACACAGTAAAAATGGCTAGCTATCTTACCAAAAGCAATCTACAGATTCAATGCATTCCCCATCAAATTTCCAACACAATTTTGCTTGCATCTTTAAATAAACCAATTTATTGAATTGGATAAAATATGAATATTGGACAAAGGAGTATGTATAGCTGACAGTTCTCAAACTAAAAGCCCCAAATCCAGGTGTCATCTATCCTCCTCATTTGTGAATCCTGCCCTAGAGCAATTCACATCTTCCCATATCTAGAAAGCTTGGTCCAATGGCTCAGGGTTTAAAACCAACAATTGATAAATGGGACCTCATGGAACTGAAAGCTTCTGTAAGACAAAGGTCACTGTCAATTGGACAAAACTGCAGTCTACAGATTGGGAAAAAATATCTTCTCAAACCCTATATTCAGCAGAGGACTAATATTCAAAATATATAAAGAACATAAGAAGTTAGACTCCAAAAAACCAAATAACCCAATTAAAAAACAGAGTACAGAGACAAACAGATTTTTCAACAAAGGAATCTAGAATACCTAAAAAGGACTTAGAAATATTTTAACATCCTACATCATCAGGGAAAGGCAACCCAAAATGACTCTGAGATTCCACTTTACACAAGTAAGAATAGGTAAAATCAAAAATTCAAGTGACTGAAGTGGAAATTTCTGGTTTCTTTAACACTTCAGTTGTGTCACATGATATTTTTTTGGATGCTGTCTTGTGAGAGGTCATGTGATGTTTGGGTGAAACAGACACTTGAGAGTACATGATGTTTAGAAAGAATATAAATAGAATTCTGAAAACAGTGAGTAAAGGATAATGCATTGCTACACCATGAAGTACTTTGATGATCTTCACTGGTCTTCTCTAGTCTTCCATTGGTAGAGAGAAAGGCATCGAAGAACTTCTCATGATATTCAGGCTAATTCTGGCCACTTCCACTGACTCAACAGCACCTTTCTGTTTCTTCTGGATCATGCTGCTGGTACTGATTCATATTTGGAGTTTCTTATTGGATAGGACTACTTATATCCTGACAACAAACGTAGAATCACCCTACTCAAGTTTGGTGTTTCTTATGGGACTAAATTGCTGATATCCTGACAATGAAAAATGGAATTACCCCAATGAATGATTTCAAAACAGTTGTACAAACCCTTCTCCTATGAAACTTCTTTCTTTCCTATCTACAGTCATTGGGCTAGAAAGAGAGGTTGAAGTGGTTAAGAACCATGAATAAAGTATGTATTGAAAAATCTAAGCTTACAGGGAATAGTAAAGACTGGCCAGGATGTGAAGAAAGGGGAACACTTCTCAATTTCTGGTGGGATTGCAAACTTGTACAGCCACTCTGGAAACCAATCTGGTGGTTTCTCAGAAAATTGGAAATTTTTCTACCTGAAGAGCCAGCTATACCAATCCTGGGCATATACCCAAAGATGCTTCATCATAATGCAACACATTATGTTGTTTCATCATAGTGCTCCACAATGTTCATGGCAGCTTTATTCATAATAGCCAGAAACTGGAAACAACTCAGATGTCCCTCAACAACAACAGAAAAATGGATACAGAAAATGTGCTTCATTTACACAATAGAATACTATTCAGCAGCTTTTAAAAGGACATCATGAACTTTGCAGCCAAGTGGATGGAACTAGAAACTATCATCCTCTATGAGGCAATCCAGGCCCAAAAGGACATGCATAGTATGTCCTCAGTCATAAGTGGATATTATCCAAAAAGTACAGAATACTCATGATAGCCCCCACAAAGACCCAATTAAAACTAATCAAGAAGGAAGGCCCAAGCAAAGATTCTTGAATCTCATTTAGAAGGGGTAACAAAATAGGAAAGAGTGAGGGAACTGGGTGGGAGAGGGAAGTGGGGAGTAGAAGAGGGGAACATATTCAGGAATAGGGAGAGATAAGAGAGTGTCCTAGAGGGCCAGGAGAATAAATGGAAATCTATGTAGGGTGGGAGGGGCATTTGGAGGAATGTCAAGGGTGGACAAGAACCTGGGAGGGGAATTCTCCCAGTGGTCGATGCAGATGACCTTAGCTGAGACCTAACAGTAGGAGCATGGAACTTGAAAAGGCATCCTCTGGTTGCCAGGCAAGACCTCTAGTGGAGAGAAAAGGACACTGAGAAACTCACAAAATTTTTGTTCCAAAATTGTTCCAGTTAAATAGAAATGCAAGGATAATAACGGAGCAGAGACTGAAGGAAAGGCATAATCTTTGTTGTATAGAATTTATTCACCCAAACAGTCTAACACCAAAATGTTTCAGAGTACAATAAATACACAAGTGCATTTTCACTATCTTAAAATGGATGTTATTTTTAAATAAAGAAATGAGATTTTGTCTGCCTAGGCAAAATGAATGTAGACAGAGCAGCAGAATGACTCAGTTGATAGGATGGAATGAAACCACTGTGTCTGAAAGACAGTTAAAGCAGTCACTATAGTGAGAGAGCTGTGCTCATCATGTTGTTTATATTAAATACATCTGCCTTTCTCATGTCAAACATGAATCAATAAGGTATCTTTTATTTTTGGAAAATATCTCATTTAAGAAATTAAAGTGATTCTGGCAAGAAAAAATCCCAACAAAAAAAACAAACAAACACAAAAAAACTAAGCCCTCAAAGCAGAGATATAGGATTAAGCTGCAAGCATATATATATATATATATATATATATATATATATATATATATATAAAATACAGTTATCTAAACAGTGACTTAACCTCTCACATATGCTACAGTCAATGAAAGATTCCCAGGAGAGCTGTATGTAAAAGATAATATATAATGTGCAGAACATGAACTATGTGAGAGACATGTTTCTAGATTTTATTTTTATTTTGATATAGTTTTTACAAATTAACTGTTCTTCTTTAGTTATATCTTACTCTATTTCTTCATCAGAAAGAACATTTCTTCAACTTATGTCTAATTTGGTTTTTGGTTAAAAAAGATGCAAAATACAATTGTATTCATTAAAATTCTAATATTTATAATATTGTGTCCCATACTTTATATTTTAGATCATGTTTCTTCTGCTAAAAAATGAGGTATATTCTGAAACAAACATATAAAATATTATAACATTTGTTTGAGTTTTTTGTTCATTAAGTCTTGCACACTTGGTGTTGTTTCTTGATGATCAGTTTAAAAAAGTGAAGTGCTAATGGCCCTTCTTTTATTGTATGAAAATTTTGCTTCACTGAGATCCTCAAATATTTTCTTTATTACATATCTTTATGTATTCTACTTTCTGTTGTTATGGTATGTGCATGTGCATATCAATAGTATCAAGTAGCCCACAGAGTTGTTAAATTCACTGTTTTCCTGTAACAAGAAATAATACATATCAGTTTTGCTTCCCAACTATTTTACAGAAACTTCAAGTGGTTCAATTGAAACACTGTCTCTATCTACTCTCCTAATTTCTTTCTGTTATGTGCACGACTTCATGTTGGATATAAGTCTCACTATTCAGTACAATTCATGACTTATGGTTCAGTCATTTTTAATGTTTGTCACCCATGTTCATTATGTTTTGGAGGGTCTGTTGCTCATTAAATTAAGAAAGCATTACTTGGGTCATTCTCTCTTTCCATGTGCAGGGTGACCCCAACCTGTTGAAACAATAAATTCCTCTTGCTTTTTCGATCGATTCCTGACTCCAGGTTATTCACTTAGGAGGTCCCCAGTGAGCTAAAGCTCACAAGAGTCTTAGATTTGGTGCATTGGCTGGGAACCTGAACTCCTATGGGGACACACTGGAGCAATGAATAGGAGTTCTCCAGGAGGTACCTTTTATGTCTGTCTTGCTGTTTGTTAAAGTCTGAGTCTGTAAGCCTGTCTGAACTTTTGATTTGCTTGCAGGCATCTGGGAGTCTCAGAGAGCCTACTGTGTCTGGAGCGGTCATGTGTGGTGGAAAGACATGCCTTAACATCAAGACTGTGAGGGGAGGGGGAGGGAGAGGTGTGTGTGAAAGGACTGAAGGATGCTTTAGGCTCCCTACCCCCGAGGGAGCCTGGAAAGCTCTGCTCTTTCTAGAAACAGCAAGACAGTAACAGCTAGAGCCTAGTCTTGCTAAAACCTGGTTTAATCTGGCTCCTGCCATATGGGCAAGAGCACCTGGTATCTGTAACTGGGAGCATGGAAGGGGCGAACTGTGTGTTGTCTTTTTCTGTGTTCTTGGACCTGGATGCCCAACCGTAGAAGGGTCAAGCTGTCTGTGGGTTGATTGTTTTTCTCTGTGTTTGTTGGTATCTCGTTCTGGGTTCTTGGACTTAGACTGTCAACATTTTTGGGACATTGGACAGACTGAAAGGCAAGTTATTTACTCTCTGCTCCTCCAAATGAGCCCACCAGTAGGGACCTTCGACTTGCAGGTGGTCAAAGCAGTAGTCTTTAGGCCAGAATCCCTCAGGCATCCAGACCAGGTGCGCTATATAGTTACCTGGAAAAAACTAGTGGAGGACCCTACTCCCCCTGTATTTCTTTACGGGAGTTATTTTTATCCTCATTAAAGGCTTATATCATCTTTGAGAGATGGAATTTTAGGTCAGAATCTTGCTCTTCTGATGGGTTAGAGTATCCAGGGCTTTCTGTAGTAGAAGAACTGAACTATGATGGTACGTAAATTACACTGACTTCTGTTGTTTATGTTCTTCAATTTGCCTTTAGCCATCTGGTTATATATGCTGTTAACTGGCTGGGAGTCTCAGACTGGGGCAGGCCTCCTTGGATGCAGGTAAAGCTATGTGACCTGGATTAGAGCAGCCCTCCTGGGAAGCAGGTAGGGCTGCCACTTGCTAGGGTTGACCTCTTGTGTTACTGGTTAGAACAGTTGTCCTTGGAGACTGGCAGTGCTTTTGGGGGTGAGGGGGAGCCAGCACACGTCTCTGCCAAAAGTGCAGGTGGTAGGTTAGACTGGAAGGGCAATGGGAGTAATTTCTTTGTTCAAAAACTAACGCTAAACCACAAACCAAAGAGTACACATGGAGGGACCCATGGCTCCAGATGCATATGCAGCAGAGGATGGCCTTGTTGGACATCAAAGTGAGGAGAGGCCCTTGGTCCTGAGAAAGCTAGATATCCCAGTATAGGGGAATGCCCTGGAAGGGAAGCAGGAGTGGGTGGATTGGTGAGCAAAGAGAGGAGGGGAAATGATAGGGGATTTTCAGGGGGGGGGGAACCAGGAAAGGGGACAACATTTGAAATGTAAATAAAAAATATATCTAATAAGAAAACTGAAAAAAGCTAATGGTGATAAATGAAGTGCATAAAATAGCCAACGTTCTAACAAGAAATAAGTAAAATTTCCCCTCCAAACAAAAACTGTAATTACTAGAAATGTTCAAAAATTAAAGCAAAATAACCACTCTGAATTAATAGGTAATTTACCTTGAAAATAAGTTTTCATTAAATTCACAACATTTATAAAAGTGAAGGAAAAATTAAAATATTCTCATTATATAAAAATACCAATCCTCAAACAAATAGGAACATAGGAAAAATTGCACAAAACAAGCAGAAATAACTAACATAAAAATAATAGCATGATAACTGTGTATGTACTTGGAATAAAACATGCAGTCTATAATGGGAAAAAAGGAACCAGCTTCTTATCAGAAAAGAAACACTACTTTTTTTAAAGAAAAATAACATTTAATTATGCTACTTTACTTGGAATACATTTAAACTTCTTATGGTATATATTTTCACATGATAAAAACTGCTAGCTCTTGCCTCTTGCTCTCTTGCCTCTCGCTCTTGCTCCCCCTCTCCGCCATTCCCTTCCCCCCCCCCTCCACATGCACATGGCCAGCCTCTACTTCTCTACTCTCTTCCCATCTCTACCTTTCTCTGCCTCTACTATCCTCTTAACTTCCCTCCCCATGCCCTGAACAAACTCTATTCTATACTAAAAACAAGTGACATCTAAACACATTAGGGCATAGAAAACCTAAAAAAAAAAAAAAAAGAGCAAACTCATTCTTTACTCAATTTAATATTTTCTTGTCTTAAACTTTCTTAAGTTTAGCATTGAAATATTAGATCTCTTATTAAATGACAGTGTTAAGAGCATATGCAGTTTATCAATAGATCCTACAACTGGTCTTTAACCAATTTTTTAAATATTTAAAAATAAATTTTGTCTGCTAAGGTTTGTAACTTTTTTTTATTGGATATATTCTTTATTTACATTTCAAATGTTCTCCCCTTTCCTGGTTCCCCCTCCCCCGAAAATCTCATAAGCCATCTCCCCTTGCCCAGTCAACCCTCCCCGCTTCCCTGTCCTGGTATTCCTCTACAATACAGCATGACGTCTGTCCAAGACCAAGGGCCTCTCCTCCCTTTGGTGTCTAACAAGACCATCCTCAGCTGCCTATGTGTCTGGAGCCATGGGTAACTCCATGTATACTCTTGGTTGATGATTTTGTCCCCTGGGAGCTCTAGGAGTACTGGGTGACTCATATTGTTGTTCCTCCTGCGGCACTGCAAACCCATTCAGCTCCTTGGGTCCTTTCTCTAGCTCCCCCATTGGGGACCCTGTGCTCAGTTCAATGGTTGGATGAGAGTGTACCCCTCTGTATTTGTCATGCACTAGGAGCGCCTCCCAGTTGATAACTATATCCAGCTCTGCTCAGTCAGCACTTGTGGTCATCCACAATAGTATCTGGGTTTTGTAACTGTATATAGGATAGATCCCTGAATGGGGTAGTCTCTGGATGGTCATTCCCTCCGACTCTGCTCCACCTTTTGTCTCCGTATCTCCTTCTGTGAGTATTTTCCCCCTTTCTACAAAGGACCCAAGGATTCATATTTTGTTCTTCCTCCTTCTTCGGCATCATTGGATATGTGAAATGTGTCTTGGGTATTCCAAGATTCTGGGCTAATATCCACTTATATATATATATATATATATATATATATATATATATATATACAAAAAATGGAGTTCTATTCAGCCATTAAAAACAATGAATTCATGAAATTCTTAGACAAATGGATGGAACTGAAAAATATCATCCTGAGGGAGGTAGCTCAATCACAAAAGAACACACATGGCATGCACTCACTGATAAGAAACACTTCTTGAGAAGTAAAGATATACTCTGAATGTTAAAGAGTCATATTTTACACAAACAGAAAACAAAGAGAAATGGGACCTGCCATATTTCTGTAAACAAATTGGAATTTAAGTTCAAAGCATAAACTGTGGTAAATGATGAAATTATTTATTAAAGGAGACAGTTTTACTGAAGGAATGGGTCTTAGTTTCCTGTCTTCTTTACTGGATGCTGACTGACAAAGTCAGACAAGTCCTGGAGGATCAGAATGGATTTTCATTTATCTTCACCCACATCATTGCTAGTTGTTGAGAGGGTATCTGTTCACTATTATCCTGTGGCAGGTGCAATATTAACCTGATAAGTTTAGAAATGCTTGACACGTAAACTGTAGACAATGAGGTCCTGTTCCAAAGCCTTCAGCTGCAACTAATAATCAGAAGTTTCTCAGTACCTCTCCCTCTCACAAAGAACTAAAATATTTGATACCTAGACCATAACAGAAAGATTTTTTTTGTTAAGGTCTGCATCACTCTGGAAGGAACACAAATATGTTACATGATGTCATATACTCGCAAATCCTCAGGCTGTATTCTGCAGATCGCGAATGTGAAATCTGTACCTGATCCACTGCCACTGGATGTGTCTGAGATCTCAGAAAATTAGTTGAAAATCTGGTAGATCTGGAGCTGCATAGACAGGTCTGACTTCTTCAGGTACCAACGCAAATAGGTGTATCTATTACTATGAAGAAGTGTCTGGTAACCTGCAAGAGATAGAGACTTGATCTCCAAGACTGACAGGCAAAGAAAGAGATGTTTGGGTCATTACAGCATCACCATTAGAGCTGAATTTATGAGAGAGAATGCATAGTTATTATTGATCATACAAATTTCAAGATCAATCTTTCCTGTCGTATTCATATTTCTTTTACAATTGTTTCTTTTTACAAACAATTCTTTATGCACTAAAAGTCTCCTTTTAACAACAACAAAAATGAAATGAAAGTCCTGAGTGCTTTCTAGGCATATCTCAAACCAGCCCATTCAGTCCATCTATGCCATAATCTTCATTATATCACAGGTTCTCACCCATCTGGATCCTCCTCACAGATGTGAACCTAACAGGCCCTATCCCATTGGATGAGAACAGGCTTCTCATACATAAAGAGAACGCATGTGATCAGCAATGAAAAGCAGTACTCATGCTCCCAACCCATTCTTCTCTTTCACTTCCCTCTGTCCTCACTGGGAATGCTGAACAACACCAGCATCAACAGCCAAACAGGCAGCTTAATTTTGAGGAGGCAGCCTGAGGAGACTGATCAAGCACTGCAAGGTGACAACTGAGCTTTTATGTCAAACTAAAATGAATGACTCCACCCTAGGGAGCAATTTTTAAAGGCCAAAGTTATTGATACAGTATGGAAAGGAGGAAGAGTTATGCAGGATTCCCAGGACCCTAAAACTCAGAGAAAATATGTTCTATATCAGGGTAGACAATAGTAAAATAATATGTGGTGCTTGATAGGAAAAGAACATTCTAAAAATTGTCAACCTGGACAATGCCAGACACATAAGTAAGTGCAGAATTACAGAAACATAGGAAAGAGTGACAATGAAGTCATATGGATGCAATTGCTCTCAATAAATTTGAACAACCATGGCTTTGCTCCTCTTTTTTTGTCAATTTTATAGAAACATATCTGTCATTTTTGATTTTTGCATATATAAATTAGGAGTTGTGTTTTCTGTGATCATTTGAATTTATCTCTATGAGAACACAAAATAAGTCATAATATTAGAATGGTATGTTTTAAGTGTTTGTCCAAAAAGTATAAATGTAATGAATATTAAAAATAATTCTTATAGTATTATGATTTGAACAAATGTAAGAAGTGACGAATGGGTCTCTAGCCTTTCCCTTACCAAAACCAAAAGCAAAACTAAATAAGTATATAAATAAAATTATAAAATATGTAAAGAAATATCTGGAACCAGAAAATTTAAACTGAGTGTTAAAGGCAAATGTCACAGTCCAATCTCATAAGTGGATCATGACTTTGAATTGTGAGATTCTAACCATATTTAAAAGAAGAATTAATGACGTACACTGTATTGTAGATAATGTTTCTCTAAAACCTCTACATTATAAAACGAAGATCTCAGGGTGTATAAGAACCCTTCTTATAAGAGAGACCATAAAGCCACAAAATAATACATGTACTGCCAGGTTTCTTGTTTGCACACTAGAACTAGATTACAAATTTTATTGCTAAGGACACAGTGCATTTTGGTCGCAGAAAATTGTGAAATGGTGTTGGAATTCAGGGGAAAGTCTCCTCCTGGCTGGCTAGATTTTAGAGTTCTGGAGGGTTCTCTGCAAAACCCTGATGAAGAAAAGTTATCAAAAGTCTTGCTCTTGCTTTGGGTTTTTTGTTTTGTTTTGTTTTTTGATATTTTATTTATTTACATTTCAAATGGTTTTCCCTTTCCAGGTCTCTTATTGGGAAACTCCATATACCAAACTTTAGCCTTTATAATAAATGATAATAGCCAACTGTCTGGCAAGATACTCCTAGATATAATGATCTCTACAGTAGGGCTAACCTAGAGCTTTCTGGCTAGAAATGTGACCCATGCACTCATAGAAACTAGCATCTGGTAGAGTCCATGGTTGAGGAAGTTATATGACCTATTAGGTAACTTAAAACTAGTGTTTTAATGAATATGCATGGTGTCAAATTTGTTTCTAATCTATTATGCTTATACCTACAGAGTAGAGATGCTGTCACCTCTATCAGAGAAACTCCTTTTTGTACTGGGTGGTACTTAATTAGAGACTGGAAGCTCTATGGACCAAGAATAACTATCTATTCAGGCTCAAGGATCACCTCAAATAAGATGTAGGGGAAATGTAAAAACCAAAAAATTGCAAGTAAATCTGTGAAACAAAGGATTCTGGACATGGTCACTATACTCCTGAACTCACTGCATTGGGGACCCCTGCAAGGTTAGACCCATCAACATTTTATTATAAATAGTGGAAGGTTTGATGAGTTCCTGTTCTTTAGTAACAGGATATTAGTTGGTAATGGCTGCTGGGAAAGGCTGTGGAATTCTGCTCACTGACAAGCTGCTATGTTCCAGTACATAGGCCCCAATTCATACACATGCAAGCAAAGAAATTTAAGTCATTGAGTCAAATAAAAAATCAAAGTTGGAATATAGTGGTTGAGAATTAGAGTTTCAGAGGTAAAGGGAAGAGGAGAATAGAGACTGTAAATAGAAAATAAAATAATTATTATTTATTTTTCTGATGTTACTCGATTAGAGTTGTAAAGCCTCCCAGTCTTGGTGTCTTACTCATCCCTACTCTCCCCTGTTCTTTACATCCATTCTGGAACCCATTCATGGGGCCAGCCCACAGTAATTATGTCAGAATCACAAAGATTAAAATAAAGATTTAAGAAACATTGAAAAGAGTACTGGCAGGTTTTGTGTGTTAACTTGACACAGGCTGGAGTTATCACAGAGAAAGGACATTCAATTGAGGAAGCGCCTCCATGTGATCCAGCTGTGGGGCATTATCTCAATTATGGATCAAGGGGGAGAGGGCCCCTTGTGGGTGGTGCCAACCCTGGGCTGGTAGTCTTGGACTCTATAAGAGAGAAAGATGAGAAAGCCAGGGGAAGCAAGAAAGTAAGGAACATCCTTCATGGCCTCTGCAGCAGATCCTGCTTCTTGGCCTGCTTGAGTTCCGGTCCTGACTTCCTTTGGTGATGAACAGCAACGTGGAAGTGTAAACTGAATAAACCCTTTCCTCCCCAACTTGCTTCTTGGTCATGATGTTTGTGCAGAAATAGAAACCCTAAGACAAAAAGCAAGTAAAAGTCAATCTCTAAATGAGTATACTGAATTTGTGGTTACAATGTCCATTAGAAAATAAAATCCACATATTTTTAAAAAGAAATTTAAAATAACGCTCCCAAATCTACTTAGAAAGATGAAAAAACATATGGATAGACATCTAAACATTTAAAAATCTAAATGTGAATTCAACAAACACACACACTTCATTTAAAGAAAGCAACAAAAATTAAAATGAAAGAATTGATGAAAATAAGTTAAAATCATCAAAACTCAGCTAGATTCATGAGGTGAAATTCTCCTGCTGCAGAGACAACACCATGGCTACTACAAGAAGGACTGAAAATTGGTGGCACTTGAAATCTAGTCAAAGCTCTCATCCAGTGAGATGAGTATAGCTAGAGCTCTCAGCTGCAAACAGTTACTCATGTTCCCCAGCCCCTCCCTCTCTCTTACACACACAGAGTGCTCTACTCCTCTCCAGTCAAGCAGCACCTTGCCAGCTGCACTGCCCCAAGCAATGAAGTTTTTGTTAGGATCTGGATCACTGTGTGAGGATCATGTGTAGCTTGCAAGCAGTAATAAACTCCCAAATCCTCAGGCTCCACTCTGCTGATTTTAAGAGTAAAATCTGTCTTTGGTCCACTGCCACTGAACCTGTCAGGGACCCGTGTCCAATTTCGACACCAGATGAATGAGGCGCTTTGGAGACTGGCCTGGCCTCTGTAAAAACCAATGCAAATAGGTGTATCCATTACTATGTAAGAGGCTCTGACTTGACATGCAAGAGATGGAGGCTGGTTGTCCAATGGTAACTGACAAAGACAGTGGAGTCTGGGTCATCACAACATCACTGCTGGTTTCTGAAGTTATAATACAGTAGTGTAAAGTCATGTACACACTTCCTGAACAATCTGTGAAATCTTTCATGTTATTCTTTTTAGGGGCGATCCTGGCAGTTTTTGAAATTTAAAAATATTATTTATCAAATGCATTTTCAAAAAACAAGTGATTTGAAGTTTCTAAACATCAGAAACATCTATACAACTCCATCCAATCTATCTCAGAATATTGATCTTAGGCTACTGTTCTATCTGGAATTTCTCATTAGGATGTAACAAAACTTCACATCCTGAAGAATGTACCTGCCCCATCACAAATTAACAGCACACGTAGGCACCCAGAGATCACACTCCAATGCAATTGTCCTCCATTACCTCCCACCCTCCTTACTCTGAATCTAGAGCATGAGCAGAAACAAGAACAGGGCAGGACTCATCATTTTTGAGTAGATGAACTTAGGATAGTGATCAGTGAAGGCAAAAGTACAGTTGAGATTTTATCTCAGGCCAGCAGGGCAAGGACCTCCCTAGGGAACAATATGCAAATGCTCTGGTCTATATAACAGTGTACATAGAGGGGACAGTTATGTGGGCTTCTTGAATGTAAATAATAACTCAAAAAGTAAAATTAATAAGGCAAACTGTGGTGACTGAAGAGAGAATAGCTGGATGTTAAAGGACTGTCCATGCAGTTCAAATCACTAATAAATATCTATCAACAAATTAATCTGTAACTTGAAACTTATTAAATTTTGTCTATATACATATGAATAAATTGCAGAAAAGGGGGAATGTAATTGAGACACACAGTTAGTTATTGTCACAGATGAAATGATCTCACATTTGTGCTCATAGGCTCTAGAGCATTGCAAGAATACAAGATGGAAGTGAATCATTCAACTCTCTTTTCAACATATTGAATGTACTCTGAATCTATATTGGAAAATATATTTTCTATTATAATCAAGGAAACATGCTTAAAGGATGAATGCGATTCAAAACATGTATACGTCAAGCATTACAGAAACTAAATGGAGACAAACATTAAGCAATCCCACTAAAATCAGGGACTAGACAAGGCCACCCGCTCTCTCCATATTTATTCAATATAGTACTTGAAGTTCTAGCTAGAGAAATTAGACAACAAATGGAGGTCAAAGTGATACAAATTGGAAAGGAAGAAATCAAATTATCACTATTCGTAGATGATATGATAGTATACTTAAGCGACCCAAAAAACTCCACCAGAGAACACCTACAGTTGATAAACAACTTCAGCAAAGTGTCTGGATATAAAATTAACTCAAGCAAATCAGAAGCCTTCCTATACTCAAAGGATAAACAGGTTGAGAAAGAAATTAGGGAAATGATACCCTTCACAATAGCAACAAACAATACAAACTATCTTGGTGTGACTCCAACCAAACAAGGGAAAGATCTGTATGACAAGAACTTCAAGTCTCTAAAGAAAGAAATTGAAGAAGACCTCAGAAGATGGAAAGACCTGCCATGCTCAAGGAATGGCAGGATTAATATACTAAAAATGATTATCTTGCCAAAAGCAATATACAGATTCAATGCAATCCCCATCAAAATCCCAACTCAATTCTTCATAGAGTTAGAAAGAGCAATTCAAAAATTCATCTGGAATAACAAAAAACCCAGGATAGCTAAAACTATTCTCAACAGTAAAAGAAATTCTGGGTCAATATCCCCTTATCAGTGACTGCATACCATGTGTGTTCTTTTGTGATTGGGTTACCTCACTAAGGATGATATTTTCAAGATCTGACCATTTGCCTAGGAATTTCGTGAATTCATTGGTTTTAATTGCAGAGTAGTATTCCATTGTGTAGATATACCACATCTTCTGAATCCATTCCTCCGTTGAGGGACATCTGGGTTCTTTCCAGCTTCTGGCTATTATAAATAAGGCTGCTATGAACATAGTGGAGCATGTGTCCTTATTGCATGCAGGTAAAGCCTCTGGGTATATGCCCAGGAGTGGTAGAGCCGGATCCTCCGGGAGTGTCATGCCCAGTTTTCTGAGGAACCGCCAGACTGCTTTCCAGAGTGGTTGTACCAGCTTGCAATTCCACCAGCAGTGGAGGAGTGTTCCTCTTTCTCCACATCCTCGCCAACAACTGATGTCTCCTGTGTTTTTGATCTTAGCCATCCTGACTGGTGTGAATGCAAATTGACCCATTCTTATCTCCTTGCACTAAGCTCAATTCTAAGTGGATCAAAGATCTCCACATAAAACCAGACACACTGAAACTAATAGAAGGGAAACTAGGGAAGAACCTTGAACATATGGGCACAGGGGAGAATTTCCTGAACAGAACTCCAATAGCTTATACTCTAAGATCAAGAATAGACAAATGGGACCTCATTAAATTACAAAGTTTTTGCAAGGCAAAAGACACTGTCAAAAAGACAAAGCGGCAACCAACTAACTGGGAAATGATCTTTACCAACCTTACATCCGACAGAGGGCTAATATCCAAGATATACAAAGAACTCAAGAAGTTAAACTCCAGAGAGGCAAGTAACCCTATTAAAAAATGGGGTACAGAACTAAACAAAGTGTTCTCACCTGAAGAATATCTAATGGCTGAGAAGCACCTAAAGAGATGTTCATCATCCTTAGTCATTAAGGAAATGCAAATTAAAACTAATTTTTCTAATCAGTCAAGCTGTTACTGAGTCTGGTCAGTCAACAGATTGCTGTCTTATAGCACTGTGTTCACTATAGACAATTTTCTCCCACAGTCTGAAACATGCGCACACTACCAGTCCAAAGAATTTGGGGTATAAGTTCAGAAAAAAATATATCTACACTGGAATGGTGTATCTTAGTGAACCTACAAATCTGCCTTAGAGTCTCAAAGCTTCCAGATCTTGCCCAGAAGCACAGTACCATGTAGGAAAAAAGATATTGCAGAAATCAAGTAATTTTCTGTACTTGGGTTACCATCTCTGCAGACAGCACACAACAGGGATGGAGCAGTAGAAGTTAAGAAGTTCATTGGACTAAGGCTATTGTTCTCTGCACTTATTCTCCAATGATATTATTCCTTCTTTCCTACAGTAAATGATGCCTTGTTGTCTTTGTAATCCATAACCTGATCCTCCTGCTGACACTACTTCTCAGCATCTCCACATCTATCCTTCTTACTGTCCATGAATATATCTATAGAGGTTGCTTCTGGTTCCCCAATTTGTTTTGTGTCCTGTTTCTAGGTCCACAGACTAGCCTAGTCTCTGACATATTGCGTGATAGAAGATGCTTATCTTCAAGAGCCTTTCTGCCAAGCAAGAAAAAACACTGAAACATTAAATACCATCAGTGCTGTTCAGGACTATAAGCACTGCGGACTTTTCTGTCAGTAGGAATGACTGGGCTGTCTGGTTTAGGCTGTAGGGCTCCCATCACTGAGTCCCACCTATCGAGCTCTTGCTTGAGTCACAGATTGTTTCACACTTTCTACTCTGTGTTCTTTCAGCTTCCTCTTGCGAATCTGCTTTCTTAGTTTTTAAGGTTGTTTTGTTTAATTTTACAGGTAAGAGTTGTTTTACTTGCATTAATGCATGACAATGTGCAGGCCTGTGCCCAGGAAGGTCAGAAAAATTCATCTGATTCCATAAAACTGGAGTTATAAATGGTTATAAACCACAAACTACATGCTAAGAAGTAATGGCCAAGATGCGTAGCCTTACTCTGGTCAATGTCTCTAATTTGCCTATTCTTCTCTGTTGGAGAGCTTCTCAAATAAAGGTCCTGAGAGAGAATATTTTAGGGTGTTGGTAACTTGGAATAACTGGTCTCAAGAAGGGAAAAAAAATATTCCAGACCATGAGCATAAAACAACAGGCCCAAATAATGGCCTTCCCTGAAATGAAATGAAATCCTAAGAATTTACATGAATTTACATGAATACATGTAATGTAAAGGAGTCACCTCCAAATTATCAGTTGCATAGCAGGTAACAAACCTGATGAAACTGCCTATTGCTCCCAGTTGTGCCTGGAATGAGCAGCCACTATGACCTAGGAAAGAAGTAAATTCTGGACAACATAAACACACTGTTAGAAATAAAGCTGAAGAGTAGAGCAGCTGGGACAGGAGTCTTCCCTTCCAGCCGCCATCTGCAGCAGGGAACCAGGCAGCTCCAAAGCCTTCTGTGCTTAGCCCACCAGGAGAGAGTGATCTCCCAGCAGCGATTTCATTTCTGAGCACAGAGGTGAGATCTCCACCTTCTCTCTGGAGGGGTACAGCTAGGATCGCACAAGGCATATGATCATTGGAGTAGCTGGGACAGGAGTCTTCCCTTCCGGCCACCATTTGCAGCAGGGAACCAGACAGATCCACAGCCTTCTGCACACAGACCCTGCCAGAAGAGAGTTGCTCTCCCAGGAGTACAGACAGAGGTTTACAGGCCCATAGGAGGGGCAAGCTCCAGCCAGAGACAAGACCAACTAACATCAGAGATAACCAGATGGCGAAAGGCAAGCACAAGAACCCTACCAACAGAAACCAGGGCTACTTGGCAGCATCAGAGCCCAGTTCTCCCACCACAGCAAGTCTCGGATGCCCCAGCACGCCGGAAAAGCAAGTGTTGGATTTAAAGTCTCAATTACCATAGATGGAGAAACCAAGATATTCCAGAATAAAACGAAATTTATACAATATCTTTCCACAAATCCAGCCCTGCAAAGGATAATAGATGGAAAACGCCAACATGAGGAGGGAAACTACACCCCAGAAAAAGCAAGAAAGTAATCTTTTTCCAACAAACCCAAAAGAAAGTAACCATACAAATATAAAAAGAACATCAAAATAACAGGAAGCAATAATCACTAGACTCAATTCCCTAACAAAAAACATAGTCTAACAGAGATGTTTTTCATGTGGATCTTCGATTTAATCAGAAAATGTTTGTGACTCCTCTTTCAATTCAGTAATGCTTTTTGTGTCTACCATTTTGACTGTATTATTTTCCATGATAATCTTTAATTTTAACATTTTTTCTGTGTATTTCTTCGATTTTGTCAGAGGTGTTTTTCATGTAGATCTTTGGTTTCGTCGAGGGGGGCAGTGTTTGTAGTTCCATTTTCAATCAATTTAGGAATGTTTTTGTGCCTACCATTTTGTCGGTATAATTGTCCATGATAATCTTCAATTTTAACGTTTCTCTGTATTTTTCTTCAATTTTGTCAGAAGTATTGTATGTAAATAAAAAACTTAGAAAATATAAAAAAAAAAAAGATTTGACAAATGGGGCCTCATAAAATTACAAAGTTTCTGTAAGGCAAAGGACACTGTCAATAGGACAAAATGATAACCAACAAATTAGGAAGAAATCTTTACCAACCCTATATCCAACAGAGGGCTAATATCCAATATAAACAAAGAACTCAAGAACTTAAACTCCAGAAAGCCAAATAACCTTATACAAAAATGGGATACAGAGCTAAACAAAGAATTTTCACCTGAGGAATGTCAAGTGGCTGAGAAGCACCTAAAGATATATTCAACATCCTTAGTAATCAGGCAAATGAAAATCAAAACAACTCCGAGATCTCACCATTCACTAGTCAGAATGGCTAAGATCAAAAACTCCAGAGGCAGCAGGTGCTGGTGAGGATATGGAGAAAGACGAACACTCCTCCACTGCTGGTGGGATTGCAAACTGGTACAACCACTCTGGAAATCAGTTTGGCAGTTCCTCAGAAAACTGCATGATACTACCAAGTACCCTGTTATACCACTCCTGAGCATATACCCAGAGGATTCCCCAGCATGTAATAAGAACACATGCTCTACTATGTTCATAGCAGTCCTATTTATAATAGCCATAAGCTGGAAAGAACCCAGATGTCTCTCAGGTGAGGAATGGATACAGAAAATGTGGTATATTTACACAATGGAATACTACTCAGATCTTAAAAACAATGAATTCGTGAAATTCTTAGGCAAATGGGTGGAACTGGAAAATATCATCCTAAGTGAGGTAACCCAATCACAAAAGAACACACATGGTATGCACTCACTGATAAGTGGATATTAGCCCAGTAGCTTAGAATACCCAAGGCACAATTCACATATCAAATGATGCTCAAGAAGAAGGAAAAACAAAGTATGGATACTCTGGTCCTTCTTAGAAGAGGGATCAAAATACCCACAGAAGGAGATACAGAGACAAAGTGTGGAACAGAAACTGAGGGAAAGACCATCCAGAGACTACCCCACCTCGTAATCCATCCCATATAAAGTTATAAAACCCAGACACTATTATCGATGCGCACAAGTACTTGCTGACTGGAGCCCGATATAACTGTCACCTGGGAGGCTCTGCTAGTGCATGACAAATACAGAGGGGGAACCTCTCAGCCAGCCATTGAACTGGGTCACCAATGGCTGAGCTGGAGAAAGGACCTAATGCGCTAAAAGAGATTGCAGCACCATAGGAGGAAACCCAATACTCCCAGAGCTCCCAGGAACAAAACATCAACCAGATAGTACACATGGTGTTGCCCATGGCCCCAGATGCATAGGCAGCAGAGGATGGCCTTGTTGGACATCAAAGGGAGGAGAGGACACTGATCCTGGAAAGGCTTGATGTAGCAGTGTAGGGGAATACCAGGACAGAGAAGGGAAGCGTGAGGGGCTTGATTGGGGAATGGGGGAGGGGAGATGACTTATGGGACTTCCAGGGGGAGGGAGAGGCAGGACCAGGAAAGGGTAAATCATTTGAAATGTAAATAAAGAATATATCTAATAAAAAAATAAAATAAATAAATAAATAAATATATATATATATACATATATATAAAAGTAAAAAAAAGAACTAAACCCAGGACCTCTGCAAGATCAGCCAGTGTTCCTGTGTTGTCATCTCTATAGCCCTTCCTACCACCTCTTCCAAGATTTCCAATATTCTTTTGAATTTAACTGTCCTTGGTCATCCAAGGAGTAACAAGTCTGAAACCTCTAAATATCTACATTTCCCCAGAAGTCCTCTTAATCTCCTTTTGATACAAATTTTAGTTCTATGAAACTGAAAGTAACTGTTTTGGGGTGTTCTTCTCTAGTTTTCAAGTATCTTTGATCCCTATGTGTGGTAAAGATCAGAGGTTTCATCATTTTAATGATTTTGCTTTAATTAGCAAATCCTCTAGGCTTTCAGTCATGGACTTTCTCATGAATTTCCTTCTTTATGCTGTGAAACTTTGGTTTAAGAAAGGGAGATGGGACATTATTCCCCTGTCTTATACACTCTTCACTCACCTTTATTTGAACCATTTCACTAATGATTGCCCAATGGCTCGTATTATTTAAAATTGACCGCTGTCACTCTGATGCATGCAGAGAATTGTTTCTTCAAACAATTAACTTAGATTTTGTCATATATTACAGTTAAACTCATTTCTATAGTACAATGTGTTATAAAATAATTATGTTTATGAATCATAGATATGATGAATTTGAAAAATCGTGGGTTTTCATGGTATCACATGTCAGAAATCTCTAAATGTCTTTCTCCCCAGAGTTCATATTAATCTCCTTAGGGAATTTAAGAAGTCATAATGCTGTACTTAAATGATGTAAAATAGATGTAAAATAGAATAAGATAACGTCATGAGCAAAAGCTAGTAGAAATTCTTGGGCTGTTTTCCATGTATTAATTGTCTGTTTTGCTGTAGCAGTGGATAGTTAGAGAGACAGAAAGAGATTATGTATATATCATCTACCTGTTTGTCTATTCACCATATGTGCACTGAAAACCCTGAAATCTGAAGGTTCATAGCTTTATAAATAGGTGTGTTTTCTCTAGGCTTACTGAATTTTTCAGTTACACACATCATAACTGTGATGAAAGCTACAACATCACACTTTCTTTAAAAATTAAATTTTTTTCTGAGGAATGAAGACAGCAAATATTCACTGAGTTGGAAACACTGGAAGGAGAACAGGTTCATGCTGTGATCTTCTTGCTGTTATTGTTAAGGACAACAGTGACTGCATATAGTAGGCAGAGACAAAATGTTTACAGATCAGCAAGTGTCCACACTAAAACTTCTGACACTATAGAGAAATTTTCTTATTTAATTAAAAATAATAAAAGAAAGTTGTTTGGTTGGGGTGTAAGTTGAGACAGGGTGTAGTGGAAAGGAATAAAGTAAATTTAGTTTTGGTGTCTCCTTCTTATGTTCCTCGTCCACTTCTTCCCCCTCTGATTCTCTATATTCACCACTTTGTTTCCCACTTGGGAGACTTTATGATCTAATTCAATGTATTTCCCAAGACTATGGCCACATTAACATTGTACATTGTATTCGAATAGTTCATCCTTTTGAAAATTAAGGGAAAAATTATACAATTATCTCTATAGTATTTTAAATCACTTCTATTAGAGTCACTAACACTTCATCATAAATCTTTAAAAAGAAAGCATAGCCAGAAAAATACCTTACTGTCATGTATTGTCTATAAAGCTTAGGCAAACATAATATTCAATGGAGAAACATTGGACATTTATGCCTCAGGTTATACAAAAGACCAAAATGTCTGCTGTTGCCATTTGTATCTAAAACAATAGCACACATACAACAAATGGAGTAAAAAATGAGCAATGAAAGGAATGAAATAAAATATTTGCTAATAATATTAGTATACAAATTCATAAATCAAGGAAACTCAACATAGATATTTGAAATTAATTACAATAAAATCTTACATACACTGAGGATAGAAGAATAACTCCTATACATTAAAAGGCATAGAAGTGAATAGAACATATATCTGTGTTGATACTGTGAACTGCTTTTTTAAAAAAAAAATGAATGTGTGTCCCAGAGACAGGACTCCTGGGAGCCAGGACCCTGTCGGATTCATAAGGAGAACAAAACTGCCAAGTATTTAGAGATGGATGCACTGGAGCATGTGTCACCTGGCAGCTGGAGGCCTGAGTCTAGGTCCCAGCAGATGGAACCGTCTGCAGAGGGTGGGCATGTCTGCACAGCCCAGAGAGGTCAGGGTGACCTTCAGTGCCCTCATTGCCTGCGGTGCTTCAGTGATGAGCAAGGCGAGGCATTCCTCAGGCACCTGTCTGAGTGCTGCCAATAAGCCAGAGACACCATGCCTGTGTGACCTGTGACCAACATAGCTGCTCTAAGGGGTTGGGAGGGTGTCCTCAGACTCAGTCTTCAACTCGGTGTGTTGCATTCTCCTGGGATGTAGGGCCCAAATGGGCAGGGTCACTGGTAGGTCATTTTGTTTTCATTTAGCCATGGAGCAGATTGGGTCAGAGGGAACTATTGACAGAGAAGGAGTAAGAGATGGGGTCAGGGGCATCAAGTGGGCATCAGTTTTGTCTCTCATGTGGAGTCTGGATTGAGCTGTCAAATCAAAGCTGCAAACTATCTGTTGTGGGAGTATTCTGAAGCCTGCTTGCACCTAGAGTTGTGCTACTTGCTGGAAAGGGAAGTTGCTGTGGGAGCAGTGTGTCCTCTCTCCAGGTGGTAGCTCCATCCTGTTGAGTAGTGAGGTGTCTCACTCTCTGACTGGTCTGCTGCACTGCAGTTACATGATACACTAGAACCTTCCCAAACACAGCAGAGCCACACACAGCTGCATCCAGTACCATCACCTTGCAAAAACACTTGTATTTCCCAAAAGGAAAGCACCTTTATTTCTAATCATTTATTTTAATAATAAATGGATTTACTCCTGTGTTGCTCTGAGAGTTGGGTTGGGATGTGTGCAGGAACAATGGATGTTTTCTGGTTACTAAGGAGAGACCAGCTGGTAAGGAGAAACATTCCTGCTGTCTTGCCTCAATTCAGAGGTGTCAAGGAGAGCAAAGGAGTTAATTCTCTTCACCAAGATCACAGGATTGACTGGCAGGGCTCAGATTAGTGTCCAGGCATGAAGTAGAGCTGATCCAAGAATGTGTTTACATATGCTGCAGGTAGCAGAGGAGTAGGGATAGCCAAGGAGCCCTGCTGATGCCATCTAGGTTTCCAGATGCTAGATAGACACAGAATTGGTTTTGCTTTAGAAAGGTATTTCCTTGCCATCTTCCCATTCCTCCTTTGTGAAATGGGAATTTTTACTGTTATTATATATTGGAAGTATATAACCTATCCTTTGATTTATAGGGGTTCATAGATTACTTTGGATCTTAGAAGAGACCTGGGACTTTGAAACATTGTTGGGACTGTTAAGGACTGAGAGGAAACTAGTCATGAGCCAGGGTAAAACTTACTGGTGCTTTGAGACTTCCAGCAGCATCAGCAGAAGCATCAAACTCAGGGTGAGAGGCCAGATTTGACTCCAGTTTAGGTCTACAGGTTCTCAGGAAGTATCTTCTATCAGCTTCAGTGAAAGATGCAGACCCAGTGAAGCGAGTCGATCTGAACTGGAGTAAGGACCACTGGCCCTTGGAGAGTGCCAGAACTCACAGCAAAAGCTGAAGACCCATGCAAGAGACACCAGCTGACACAGAACAATACCTGATCCAAATACACAGAGCCTCTAGCCCTAAATATCAGTCCCACAGAGGGAAATGACACCTCAACTTTATTATAACCTATTCCTCTCCTGAGCATTGTAAATGTCGCCACTGAAAGAATAAAGAAAATTTGAATGTAAAAAAAAAAAAAACAACAAAAAATACAAAAGAAAGAAAAATTTAACCAACATATTAATTCCAGATGAGCAACTCCCAGCACAGAAACAAAACCAACATAAAAAGCCTAGACAATATGTCTTCCTTAAAGATTCCTAATTTCACAGTTCTGGGTCCTAATGGAAATGATTTGTTAGAATTTCCAGACAAAGAATTTAAAAGAATATTTATAAGTATATTCAAACAGCTTAAAGAATACATGAATGTACTCCAAGAGAACAACAATGAAGAGCTAATGAAATAATGAAATCATTCTAAGAAATGAACATTGACTTCAATAAAAAGAACTGCTGAAGAAAAACCAAACTGAAATGATGCTAGAAATGAAAAATTCAACAAGCCAAAATTAAAAGCTCGATGAAAATATTCACCAACAGAAAAGATCATGTAGGAAATGGAGTAACTCAGGCTGGAAGATGTACTACAAGGATTGGATCAGACAGTTAAGGTCAGTGAGGAATTTTTTTAAAAATTAAGCAGAACATGCGAAAGCTTTGGGACACCATAAAAACACTCAATTTTTGAACTATGAACATAAAAGAATACTATACTAAAAGCATAAAAGAAATTTTCTTTAAAAAACAAAAAAAAGAATGTGTGTATTGTTTGCATGTGCCTAAGAATATTATCTACATGTACCATCAAAGGACAGAAGATGGGGATGGGTCCACTAAAATTAAAATTAAGACAACTGTGATGTGGCTAAGAACACTGACTGCTTTTCCAGAAGATCTGAGTTCAATTCCCAGCACCCACATGATGACTCACAATCATCTATAACGGTATCAGATTCCCTTTTCTGGTGAATATGAAATAAGTAATAATAAAAATAATAGTAATAATAATAATAAAGATAGATGTCGGTCAACTTTTGGGTGCTGAGAATCAAACCCATGTCACTTTCAGGCTAGACAAATGCTCTTAACCACTGGATTTTATCTCCAGTCCAATAAATGAAAATTAAATGGATATCGTCTTCAGCTTGCTAATAAAATCAATGCAATGCAAATAATATTCCTGAAAAAGTTTCAAAAGTTGGTAAACTCAGTCTAGAATTGATGGAGATAGTCAAAGGAGAGCATACCTAGGAAAACTGGAACCCTAGAAAGGTGGTATTATATCTCCTGACTTTATTCTTCTCTATTGTATGAAATTAGAGTAATCCTGCCTCCAAGAGGCATTGTGCAATCTACAAATTCATTTGGAATAACAAAAAACCCAAGATAGTGAAAACTATTCTCAACAATAAAAGAACTTCTCGGGAAATCACCATTGCTTACCTCAAGCTCTACTACAGAGCAATAGTGATAAAAACTGCATGGTATTGGTACAGAGACAGGAAGAAAGATCAATGTAATAGAATTGAAGACCAAGAAATGAACCCACACAACTATGGTCACTTGATATTTGACAAAGGAGCTAAAATACATCCAGTAGAAAAAAGACAGCATTTTTAGCAACTGGTACTGGATCAATTGGCAGTCAGCATATAGAAAAAATGCAAATCAACCCATTCTTATCTCCTTGTACAAAGCTCAAGTCCAAGTGGATCAAGGACCTCCACATAAAATCAGATATACTGAAGCTTATAGAGGAGAAAGTGGGGAAGTGCCTTGAACACAAGTGGACAGGGGAAATTTTCCTGGATAGAACACTAATGACTTATGCTCTACGATCAAAAGTCTACAAATGGGACCTCATAAAATTGCAAAGCTTCTGTAAGGCAAAGGACACTGTCAATAGGACAAAACACCAACCAAAAGATTAAGAAAATATCTTTACCAATCCTACATCTGATAGAGGGCTAATATCCAATATATACAAAGAACTTAAGAAGTTAGACTCCAGAGAAACAAATAACCCTATTAAAAATGGGGTACAGAGCTAAATAAGGAAATCTCAACTGAGGAACATCGAATGACTGAGAAGCACCTGAAGTAATGTTCAACATCCTTAGTTATCAAGAAAATGCAAATCAAAAGGAACCTGAAATTCCACTTCACACCAGTCAGAATGGCTAAAATAAAAAAAACTGAGGAGATAGCAGATACTGGCGAGGATGTGGAGAAAGAGGAACACTCCTCCACTGCTGGTGGGATTACAAGCTGGTACAACCACTCTGGAAAGCAGTCTGGCAGTTCATCAGAAAATTAGATATTGTACTAGCTAAGGATCCAGCTATACTACTCCTGGGCATATACTCAGAAAATGCTCCAACATATAATAAGGTCACATGCTCTACTATGTTCATAAGACCCTTATTTATGAAGCTATAAGCTGAAAAGGACTCAGATGTCCTTCAACAGAAGAATGGATACAGAAAATACGGGACTTTTACACAATAGAATACTACTCAGTTACTAAAAACAATGACTTCATGACATTCTTAGGCAAATGGATGGAACTAGAAAATCCCATCCTGTGTGAGGTAACTCAATCACACACACACAAAAAAAAAAATACACATGATATGCACTCACTGATAATTGGATTTTAGCCCAGAAGATTGGAATACACCAAAAACAATTCACAAACCAAACTCAAGAAGAAGGAAGATCAAAGTATGGATACTCTGGTCCTTCTTAGAAGGGGGACCCAAAATACACACAGGAAGAGATAGAGAGACAAAATGTGGACCAGAAACTGAAGAAAAGACCCTCCAGAGACTGCCCCATTTGGGGATCCATCCCATATACAGTTACCAAACCCAGACACTATTATGGATGTCAACAAGTGCTTGCTGACAGGAGCCTGATAAAGCTGTCTCATGAGAGGTTCTGCCAGTGTCTGACAAATATAGAGAGGGATGCTCTCAGCCAACCATTGAACTGAGCACAGGGTCCACAATGGAGGAGCTAGAGAAAGGATCCAAGGAGCTGAAGTGGTTTGCAGCCCTGTAGAAGGAAATAAAATATGAACCAACCAGTACCCCCAGAGCTCCCAGGGACTAAACCACCAATCAAAAAGTACACATGAAGAGACCCATGGCTCCAGAAGTTTATGTTGAAGAGGATGGCCTTGTTGGACATCAAAGAGAGGAGCAGCCCTTGATCCTGAGTAGGCTTGATGCCCTAGTATAAGGAAATGTCAGGACAGGGAAACAGCTGTGGGTGGGTTAGTGAACAAGGGGAGTGGAATCAGTTAGGGAGTTTTTGGAGGGGAAACCAGAAAAGGGAATAACATTTGAAATGTAATTTAAGAAAATACCTAATATAAAAAAAGAAAGAAAAAGGAATGGAAATTGGTGGCACATGAAATCTAGTCAAACCACTCATTGAGCCAAATGACTCCAGCCAGAGCAATCAGCTGCAAACAATTGCTCATGTTCCCCAGCCCCTCCCTCTCTCACACACACAAAGTACTCTGCTCCTCTCCAGTCAAGCAACACATTGCCATCTGGGCTGTCCCAGGACAGGAAGTTTTTGTTATGGTCTGTATCATTGTGGTAGGATAAAATGTACTTTGGTAGCAGTAATAAACTCCCAAATCCTCAGGCTCCACTCTGCTGATCTTAAGTGTAAAATCTGTCTCTGATCCACTGCCACTGAACCTGTCAGGGACCTCAGTGTCCAGATTGGACACCTGATAGATTAGGCACTTTGGAGACTGGCCTGGCTTCTGTAATAACCAATGCAAATATGTCTTTCTACTACTACTTAAGAGACTCTGACTTGACTTGCAAGAGATGGAGGCTGGTTGTCCAATGGTAACTGACAAAGACAGTGGAGTCTGGGTCATCACAACATCACCGCTGGTTTCTGAAATTATAATACAATAGTGTAAAGTCATGTGCAAACTTCAAGAACAATCTTTGTGAAATCTTCCATGTTATTCCTTTCAAGTAAGATCCTGGCGATTTTTGAGATTTAAAAATATTATATATCAAATGCTTTTTCAGAAAACAAGTGATTTGAAGGTTCCAAACACCAGAGTGTATACCACTCCATCCAATCTATGTCGGATTATTGATCTTAGTACAGCTACTGTTCCATCTGGAATTTCTCATTAGGATGTAGCAAAACCTCACATGTCCATCCTGCAGAATGTGACCTGCCCCATCACAAATGAACAGCACACATAAGCACCCAGAGACCACCCTCCATTGCCGTTGTCCTCTGTTACCTCCCTCCCTCCTTACCACGAATCCAGAGCAGTAGCAAAAACAGGAACTGGGCAGGACTCATCATTTTTGAGATGAACTAGGGAGAATGATCAGTGAAGGCAAGAGGACAGTTGAGATTTTATCTCAGGCCAGCAGGGCAAGGACCTCCCTAGGGAGCAATATGAAAATTCTCTGGTCTGTATAGCAGCGTACATAGAAGGAACAGTTACGTGGGCTTCTTGAATGTGAAAAATAACTCTAAATGTGAAAGTAAACAAACAAAATGTGGTTACTGAAGGGAGAATAGCAGGAGGTTAAAGGACTGTCAATGCAGTTTAAATCACTTATAAATATGGATCCATAAATAAGTCTCTCTGTATAGTTTGAAATTTACTAAAATTTTGTCTAAATACACACAACTAAATTACAGAGAATGGGTGGGGAATGTAATTGAGACACACAGCTAGTTATCCTCAGGGATGAAATGAGGAGCTGCCAGGACATTGTGTTCATAGTCTCTAGTACATTGCAAGAATACAAGATGGAAGCAAATCATTCAACTCTCTCTTCAACTTATTGACTGTACTCTGATTCTTTATTAGAAAATATACATTAATTATAACCAAGGGAACACACTTAAAAGATGAATGTGATTCAAAAAAGTGTATACAATAAGCATTACCATACTTGCAATATATTCAAAATACATATAAATGATTGCTACCATAAGTCCCATACATAAACATATACATCATTCACATATTGTTGAAATCATTTTAGAACAATTTTGCTTACTCTTACATATCAAACAGACTCTGAATTCTGCTAGTATAGACATATTTTTTTAACCTTTGTGTTTTTCACTTCTGAATTTTCATTAGAATGAAATCATAAAAGTCCAGTGAATTATCTTAATTTTCAAACTATAATTGTTTCTTTAAATGTTCACTCATGGTCTTCCCTTCCATCTGCCATTTGCAGCAGGGAACCAGGCAACTCCATAGCCTTCTGTGCTTAGCCCACCAGGAAGGAATGATGTCCCAGAAGTGATTTCATTTCTGAGCACAGAGGTGAGATCTCCACCTTCTCTCTGGAGGGGTACAGCTAGGATAGCACAAGGCATATGTTCATTAGAGTAGCTGGGACAGGAGTCTTCCCTTCCAGCCACCATTTGCAGCAGGGAACCAGACAAATCCACAGCCTGCTGTGCACAGACCCTGCCAGAAGAGAGTTGCTCTCCCAGGAGTACAGACACAGGCTTACAGGCCCATAGGAGGGGCAAGCTCCAGCCAGAGACAAGACCAACTAACACCAGAGATAACCAGATGGCGAAAGGCAAGCACAAGAACCCTACCAACAGAAACCAAGGCTACTTGGCAGCATCAGAGCCCAGTTCTCCCACCACAGCAAGTCCCAGATGCCCCAGCACACCAGAAAAGCAAGAGTTGGATTTAAAGTCTCTTCTCACGATGCTGTTAGAGGACATCAAGAAGGACATAAATAACTCCCTTAAAGAAATACAGGAGAACATGGGTCAAATGGTAAAGGCCTTTAAAGAGGAAACACAAAAATCCATGAAAGAAATACAGGGGAGCATGGGTGAACAGGTAGAGGCCCTTAAAGAGGAAACACAAAAATCCATGAAAGAATTACAGGAGAACACAAACAAGTGAAGGAACTGAACAAAAACATCCGGATCTAAAAATGGAAGTAGAAGAAACAATAAAGAAATCACAAAGTGAGACATCTCTGGAGATAGAAAATCTTGGAAAGAATTCAGGAGTCATAGATGCAAGCATCAACAACAGAATACAAAAGATAGAAGAAAGAATCTCAGGGGCTGAAGATACCATAGAAAACATTGACTCAACAGTTGAAAAAATGCAAAATGCATAAAGTTCCTGAGCCAAAACATCCAGGAAATCCAGGACACAATGAGAAGACCAAACCTAAGGATTATAGGTATAGAAGAGAGGGAAGATTTCCAACTTAAAGGGCCAGTAAATATCTTCAACAAAATTATAGAAGAAAACTTCCCTAACCTAAAGAAAGAGACGTCCATGAACATACAAGAAGCTTACAGAACTCCAAACAGACTGGACCAGACCAGAAAGTCCTCCAGGCACATAATAATCAAAACACCAAATGCACTAAACAAATAAATAATATTAAAAGCAGTAAGAGAAAAAGGTCAAGTAATCTATAAAGGCAGGCCTATCAGAATTACACCAGACTTCTCACCTGAGACGATGAAAGCCAGAAGATCCTGGGCAGATCTCATACAGACACTAAGAGAACACAAATGCCAGCCCAAACTACTATACCCAGCAAAATTCTCAATTACCATAGATGGAGAAACCAAGATATTCAAGGATAAAATGAAATTTACACAATATCTTTCCACAAATCCAGCCCTACAAAGAATAATAGATGGAAAACGCCAACATGAGGAGGGAAACTACACCCCAGAAAAAGCAAGAAAGTAATCTTTTTCCAACAAACCCAAAAGAAAGTAACCATACAAATATAAAAAGAACATCAAAAAAGCAGGAAACAATAATCACTATTCCTTAATATCTTATAATGTCAATAGACTCAATTCCCTAACAAAAAACATAGTCTAACAGAGATGTTTTTCATGTGGATCTTCGATTTAATCAGAAAATGTTTGTGACTCCTCTTTCAATTCAGTAATGCTTTTTGTGTCTACCATTTTGACTGTATTATTTTCCATGATAATCTTTAATTTTAACATTTTTTCTGTGTATTTCTTCGATTTTGTCAGAGGTGTTTTTCATGTAGATCTTTGGTTTCGTTGGGGGGGGGTTGTACTTCCACTTTCATTCAGTTTAGGAATGTTTTTGTGCCTACCATTTTGTCAGTATAATTGTCCATGATAATCTTCAATTTTAATGTTTCTCTGTATTTTTCTTCAGTTTTGTCAGAAGTATTTTCCATGTGGATCTTCAGTTTTATCAGACAATGTCTATAATTTTACTTTCTATCAACTTAGGAACATTGTTATACCTTCCATTTTATCTGTATAATTTTCCATGTAATAGTCAGTTTAACATGTTTCTATATATATTTCTTGAATTTTTTCAGGAATATTTTCCTTGTAGATCTTCAATTTTATCAGAAAGTGCTTATAATTCCACTTTCAAAAAAACATAGGAATATTTTTATGTCTACCATTTTATCTGTATAATTTTTCCATGAAATACTCAATCTTAATGTATTTTTTATATATTTCTTCAATCTTATCAGAGATATTTTCCAGGTAAATCTTCAAATTTATCAGAAAATGTTTATAATTTCACTTTCAATCAACTTAGATATATTTTTATGCCTATCATTTTATCTGTATAACTTTCCATGATAATCTTCAATTTTAATGTTTTTCCATTTTTTTTCAATTTTATCAGAAATATTTTCCATGTAAATCTTCAGTTTTATCAGAAAATGTTTATAATTCTACTTTCAATCAATTTAGGAATATTTTAATTCCTACCAATTTATCTGTATAAATTTCTTCAATTTATCAGAGATATTTTCCAGGTAAATCTTCAATTTTATCACTAAATGTTTTTACTTCTACTTTCAATCAACTTAGAAATATTTTTATGCCTACCATTTTATCTGTATCATTTTCCAAGATAACCTTCAATTTTAATGTTTTTCCATATATTTTTTCCAATTTTATCAGAAATATTTTCCATGTAAATCTTCAATTTTATCAGAAAATATTTAGAATTCTACTTTAAATCAACTTAGGAATACTTTAATTCCTACCAATTTATCTGTATAAATTTCTTCAACTTATCAGAGATATTTTCCATGTAAGTCTTCTTTACATGGAAGTGTGTTTTTCTATATATGGAACTGTATACATGGAACTGTAAGTGTTTTTCTATATATTTATTGAGTTTTATCAGAAATATTTTCCTTGTAGATTTTCAATTTTATCAGAAAATGTTTATAAGTCCACTTTGAATCAACTTAGGAATATTTTTATGTCTACCATTTTATCTGTATAATTTTTCCATGAAATAGTCAATCTTAATGTGTTTTTCTACATATTTCTTCAATTTTACCAGAGATATTTTCCATGTATATTTTCACAATGGAATACTACTCAGCAATTAAAAACAATGAATTCATGAAATTCTTAGGCAAATGGGGAACAGGGAGAGGGAAGAGGGCTTATGGGACTATCAGGGAGGGGGGAGCTGGGAAAGGGGAAATCATTTGGAATGTAAATAAAGAATATAGAAAATAAAATTTAAAAAAAAACAAAAAATGTTCACTCATGTTCTTTGAATAAATAAATAATAGATATCTGTTGCTGGATCTTCTGGTAATAATAATATTTATTCTTGCATATGGGCATTTTTCTTTTTAATGTAAGTAGTTATTAATAAAGATACTATGAATGTTTTCATCAGATTATACATGAACATACATATTTATCTTGAGCAGATACATGGGCATGTATTTGAGAGCTTCCATATGAGAAATAAAATGAATTCATTAACTTTAAATAGCTTTATTCAGCAAAGACAATGTTTTCTAAGTACAACCTTCTCCCAGTCATTGTGACATATATTTCCTTATACTCAAGAGGTACTTGATTATTGCATTATTATTTTAATAATTTGTTTTGTTTACTAGTAAAGGGGAGAATCTATGCCCCAAAGTATGAATGTTCTGACAAATATTTGGGGACACAAATGACAGCTCAAGGAGACAAAAGATAGAGCCTCAATTAGCTGTGCAGACTTTGAACAAATTGCAGTTCCTTCAAGAAATGTCAGAATAAATGTATATCTATATAAAAGCCTTTATATATGGGCACAAGTAAATCAGCCCCTATGTAAACTACCTGAACATTATCACAGAGCTGAATGTAAACATGAATCTAGAGCACTCTTTTTTTTTATTGGATATTTTATTTATTTACATTTCAAATGTCATCCCCTTTCCCTCTTTTCCTCCCAGAAACCCCCTTTTCCATCCCCTCTCCCCCTGCTTCTATGAGTGTGCTCCCCCACCCACCCACACACTGCCACCTCCCTGCCCTGGCATTCTGCTACATTGGGTCATCAAGCCTTCACAGGACCAAGGGCCTCTCCTCCCATTGATGCCCGACAAGGCCATCCTCAGCTACTTATACAGCTGGAGCCATGGGTCCCTCCATGTGTACACTTTGGTTGGTGGTTTAGTCCCTGGGAGCTCTGGGGGGGTCTGGTTGCTTGATATTATTGTTCTTCCTATGGGTTGCAAACCCCTTCACCTCCTTCAGTCCTTTCTGCAACTCCTCCATTCGGGACTGCATGCTCAGCCCATTAGTTGGCTGTGAGCATCCACTTCTGTATTTGACAGGCTCTGGCAGAGCCAGAGATAGCTATATCAGGCTCCTATCAGCAAGCACTTCTTGACATCTGATGTAGTATCTGAGTTTGGTGTCTGTATGTGGGGAAACTAGAGCACTCTTAAAGTAGAATATGGAGAAATTCTATTTATCTCCAGGTTTTGAGATAAGTTTGTCACCACCAAGCTGATGAGCCATGAAAGGAGTATAAGACAGACTTTAAGGATGTGGCAAATACTGCTCTGTAGAAAGCACTAGAAGAGACTAGAACATGTTTAAAACTTATATTAAAGAACTACTGACTTTAAAGATCAAGAAACACTTCAACAATGAAGACAATTGTTTTACAAGTAAAGTGATTAATAAACTACTACTTATCTGTGAGAAGGCTACAAGCACAGAACACTGACAAACAAAGCAATCAAATGTATGTGGGACAAGCTGAATTTCTATTCACTGTTGATGGAAATGCAAATGGTCGCACCACCTTGAAGGACAATCTGGAGATATTACTACAAAGTCTGTTCTTAGTCTGTCATCCTGCAAACTCTGTATTCACTTAAACCTTATTTCTATACAAAAACCAGTATGGAGTATCTCTTGTAGTTTTTTTTTTAACTTTTAAAGCCTGGAAATAAATATGATCCCTTTCTAGAGGTGAATAGATAAACAGCATTAGGCATACCTAGCCATGAAATATAATTGAGCACAAAAAGAGAAATAAGATATTGACATCTGAAACATCATTGCATATTACAGAAGCCAGTCTTAATACTTCATTACCTTATTACTCAAACTATAGGACATTTAAAAGATACAAAAATATAAGGCACAAAAATAGTGTTTCCTTTTATTAGAGGGGAAGAGTTATGCATGCACTTCACAGTATTTCAGGACAAGGGAACAGCTCAGTATGTTCCACAATGGAGAATACATCCCAATATACAACTTTTCAGAGGCAAAGTCATTAATTATATGAAATCACAGCAATGCTCTGAGGAAATAATATTCTCTGAGTGACAATAATAGTCATCCAGACCAAGGTCAATTCACAGATTGCAACAAATGCAGCACTATGGTGGAAGAAGCTCAAAATGGGAGAGGTTGAGCATGCTCAGGACACTGGTGACACATAAAGCTTCATTGTTTCTCAAATTTCATGCTTCCAAAAGGAGTGTAAGTGCTTTGCATCTTGACAGTAATCCATTAACAAATGTTTGTAAAATCAACTTTAACTTGCCACTAATTTGAACTCATAGCAACTGAACTTGAGTCTACAGAATGAGGAACACTTCAGGTCCCACATGCATCTTGCTAGTTTCATGTTCTAAATTTTTCCCATAAATGAGTCACTGTATTCAGTGTGCAAAATATTTGGACAGTTTTTTCTGAAATGTATTGGAGTGTTCATGAAAGTCATAAAAACAAAAATGAAATTACTTCTCTTCTTCGCCTACTTGACTTGTGGGACTGAGCAACTGCTAGATTCTGGGACTTCCATTCACACCTGCTGCTGACCATGGTTGGGAGTTGGATTACAGACTGTAAATCATCAACAATTTCCCTTACTATATAGAGATTACCCATAAGTTCTGTGACTCTAGAGAACCCTGACTAATACAGAAGTTGGTACTAGAAGTGTTCCCTATGATAGGCTGACTGAAGAAGAGAAGGCTGGGACCTGGTTTACTGATGGCTCTGCATGCTATGCAGGCACTACTGAGAAGTGAATGACTGCAGCATTACAATCCATTCCGAAATAACCTTGAAAGATGCAGATGAAGTAAAATTCTCACAGTGGGCAGAAGTTCAGGCAGTACACATGGTATTACAGCTTGTTTGGAAGAAGAAATAGCCAGATGTATGATTGTTCACTGACTCATGAGCTGTACCCAATGGATTGGCCAGGGACTTGGAAAGATCATGATTGGAAAATTGATGAGAAAGATATCTGGGAAAGAAGTATGTAGATAGATCTCTCCAAATGGCCAAGGGATGTGAAGATATCTGTGTCTTATGTAAATGCTTACCAAAAGGTGACTTCAGCTGAGGAGGAGTTCAACAATCAAGTGGATAAGATGACCCGTTCTGTGGATAGTCAGCCTCTTTCTGCAGTCATCCCTGTTATTGCCCAATGGGCACATGAACAAAGTGGCCATGGTGGCTGAGACGGAGGTTATTCATGACCTCAACAACATGGACTTCCAGTCACCAAGGTTGACCTGGCTACAGCTGCTGCTGAATGTCAGATCTGCCTAAAGCAAAGACCAACATTGAGCCCCAGATATGGCACCATTCCTGGAGGTGACCAGCCAACAATCTGGTGGCAGGTTGACTACATTGGACCATTTCCATCATTTTTTCACTATTCTAGGTTTTCTTTTTTTTTTTTTTTTGTTATTCCAGATGAATTTGAGAATTTCTCTTTCTACCTCTGTGAAGAATTGATTTGGAATTTTGATGGAGTTTGCATTGAATCTTTAGATTGCTTTTAGTAAGATGACCATTTTTTCTGTGTAAACTGTACTAATCCATGAGCATGGGAGATCTTTCCATCTTCTGATATCTTCTATTTCTTTCTTCAGAGACTTGAAGTTCTTATAATACAGAACTTTCACTTGCTTGGTTAGTCACACCAAAATATTTTATATTATTTGTGATTATTGTGAAGGGTGTTCTTTCCCTAATTAATTTATTAGTCCATTTATCCTCTGGGCAGAGGAAGGCTACTTATTTATTTAAAGCAATTTTATAAGTTGTTTATCAGCTGTAGGAGTTCTCTGGTGGAATTTTTGGGGTTGCTTATATATAATAGTGATATCTTGATTTCTTATCTTCCAATTTGCCTACATTTGACTTCCTTTTGCTGTCTAATGGCTCTAGCTAGGAGATCAAGTACTATTTTGAATAAATATGCAGAGAATTGACATCCTTGTTCTTGATTTTAGTGGGATTTCTTCAAGTTTCTCTCTATTTAATTTGATGCTGGCTATTGGCTTGCTGTATGTTATTTTTATTATGTTTAGGTATTCTTTAGGCACGTGACTTAGATTCCTGATATTTCCAAAACTTTTAACAGGAAATGGTATTGGATTATGTCAAAGGTTTTTCCAGCATCTAATGAGATGATATTGTGATTTTTTTCTATGAGTTTTTTCGGTATAGTGGATTACATTGATGGATTTCCATATATTCAGTCATTCCTATATTCCAGGGATGAACACTATTGATCATGGTGAATGTCAGCTTTAATATGTTCTTGGATTCTATTTGTGAAAATTTTATTGAGTATTTTGCATCTATATTCATAAGCAAAATTGGTCTGAAGTTTTCTTTCTTCATTCAGTCTTTGTGTGGTGTAGGTATCAGCATAAATGTGATTTCATATAATAAATTAAGTAGTGTTCCTTCTGTTAGTATTTTATGCAATAGTTTGAGAAATGTTGGTATTGGTTCTTCTTTGAAGTTCTGTTGGAATTGCACACAACAGCAATCTAGCCCTGGGTTTTGTTTGTTTGTTTGTTTGCGTGTTTGTTTGTTTGTTGGTTGGTTGCTTTTTTTTTTTTTTTTTGCTTAGGGTGTTTTAATGACTTCTATTTCCTTAGGGAATATGGGCCTCTATATATTTCCCCTGCTCTTGATTTAACATTGGTATGTGGTATCCATCTAGAAAATCATTCATTACATCTATATTTTCCAGGTTTGTTGCATGTAGGCATTTTTAGTAAGATCTGATGATTTCTAGAATTTCCCAATTTTCTGTTGTTATGTCTCCCTTTTCATTTCTGCTTTTGTTAATTTAGATACTGTCTCTGTGCCCTTTAGTTTGTTTGGTTAGGAGTTTATCAATTTTGTTCATTTTCTCAAGGAACCAGCTTTTGGTCAGATTGATTCTTTGTATCATTCATTTACTACTGTCTACTACTTAATAATGGAAGGTAGCATTATATTAAATGAAATGCCATTGTAATTAAATAGCTTTAAATATTACATGTTACACATATATATATACATGTAACATATAATATATGATATATAATATATATTATATATAGCTGTACATCTAGTTCATGAAAGCTCAAACTCTCTCAAATATATTCAATGCAAATCAATGTACTTGAGATAAAAATCTCAAAAAGAAGAGAAAGAGAGAGAGAGAGACAGAGAGAGAGAGAGAGCAGTATGTCACAACAAGGGAATCCTATCAGAATAACACTAATTTCATAATAAGACTGAGGAAATTCAAAAAATCATCAGATCTTAATACAAAAGTCTACACTCGACAAAAATGGAAAAATTTCAATGAAATGGATGATTTTCTAGACAGATACCACATACCAAAATTAAATCAAGAGCAAGTAAACAATCTAAATAGCCGGACAACCAGTAAGGAAATAGAAGAATTCTTTAAAAACCTCCAGGGGGCTCCGGCAACAGGGCAATTGGGACCTCCAGGCACAGGGACAATCAAGCATAATATCGCTTGGGACTCAGCCAGCTTGTGTGCTCCCTGTTCCCAAGAGCTGGGCAGGTCTGCAGTCACCTATGCTCCATCTCTGCTGTGGGACTTCTGCCCTGTAGAAGGACCCACACAGGGAGGGAGCACACCAGCATCCCCTTGGCGACCTCTACTCTGGGGATCGACTGCACTGAGCATCCAGGTACCCAGATACTCCCCAATATAACATAGCTTGGGACACAGACTGTTGGGCTTCCATCTGTGCCCAAGAGCAGGGCAGCTTTGTGGTCATCTGGGCACCAGCTCTGCTGTGGGCCATCTGCCCTGCAGAGTGATCTTCCCCAAGAGGGTGCACAGTGCACAGTGCACTCTGCCATCTTTGCCCCAGCAACAGGGCAATTGGGACCTCGAGGCACAGGGACAATCAAGCATAATATCGCTTGGGACTCAGCCAGATTGTGTGCTCCCTGCTCCCAAGGGTTGGGCAGTTCTGTGGTCACCTATGCTCCAGCTCTGCTGTGGGACATCTGCCCTATAGAGAGACCCGCTCTGGGAGAGAGCGCACCCGCAAAGGGCGGCAGCACACCAGCCTAACCTTGGCGACCTCTGCACTGGGGATTGACTACACTGAGCCTTCGGATGTGCAGGGATTCCCCAATGTAACATCACTTGGGGCAAGGCACATCAAGGCTCCAAAGTCACTCAGGAGCAGGGCAGCCACCCAGCAATCGGTGCCAGGGGAATCCCGGTAATCCAGGGGGGGGCAGAATTAGCCTTGAAGGCTTACAGGAGGTCCAACCAACTGCCAGTGACAGCAGGACCAACTAACACCAGAGGTAACCAGATGGCAAAAGGAAACCTAGGAATGTTACTAACAGAAATCAAGGCAATATGGCACAATCCGAACCCAACTCTCCAACAGCAGCAAGTCCTGGATACCCCATCACACCCGAAAGGCAAGATCTGGATTTAAAGTCAATTCTCATGATGCTATTAGAGGATTTCAAGAAGGAAACAAAAAAATCTCATAAAAAAATACAGGAGAGGGACATCTGGGTTCTTTCCAGCTTCTGGCTATTATAAATAAGGCTGCTATGAACATAGTGGAGCATGTGTCCTTATTTCATGCAGGTAAAGCCTCTGGGTATATGCCCAGGAGTGGTATAGCCAGATCCTCTGGGAGTGTCATGCCCAGTTTTCTGAGGAACCGCCAGACTGCTTTCCAGAGTGGTTGTACCAGCTTGCAATCCCACCAGCAGTGGAGGAGTGTTCCTCTTTCTCCACATCCTCTCCAACAACTGCTGTCTCCTGTGTTTTTGATCTTAGCCATTCTGACTGGTGTGAGATGGAATCTCAGGGTTATTTTGATTTACATTTCCCTAATGACTAAGGATGATGAACATCTCTTTAGGTGCTTCTCAGCCATTAGATATTCTTCAGGTGAGAACTCTTTGTGTAGCTCTGTACCCCATTTTTTAATAGGGTTACTTGCCTCTCTGGAGTTTAACTTCTTGAGTTCTTTGTATATATTGGATATTAGCCCTCTGTCAGATGTAGGGTTGGTAAAGATCATTTCCCAGTTAGTTGGTTGCCGTTTTGTCTTTTTGACAGTGTCTTTTGCCTTGCAAAAACTTTGTAATTTAATGAGGTCCCATTTGTCAGTTCTTGATCTTAAAGCATAAGCTATTGGAGTTCGATTCAGGAAATTCTCCCCTGTGCCCATATGTTCAAGGTTCTACCCTAGTTTCCTTTCTATTAGTTTCAGTGTGTCTGGTTTTATGTGGAGGTCCTTGATCCACTTGGAATTGAGCTTAGTGCAAGGAGATAAGAATGGGTCAATTTGCATTCTTCTGCATGTTGACCTCCAGTTGAGCCAGCACCATTTGTTGAAAAGGCTATCTTTTTTCCACTGTATGGTTTTAGCTCCTTTGTCAAAGATCAAGTGACCATAGGAGTGTGGATTCATTTCTGGGTCTTCAATTCTGTTCCATTGATCTACATGCCTGTCACTGTACCAATACCATGCGGTTTTTACTATTGCTCGGTAGTACAGCTTGAGGTCCAGGATACTGATTCCCCCAGAGGTTCTTTTACTCTTGAGAATAGTTTTAGCTATACTGGGTTTTCTGTTATTCCAGATGAATTTTTGAATTGCTCTTTCTAACTCTATGAAGAATTGAGTTGGGATTTTGATGGGGATTGCATTGAATCTGTATATTGCTTTTGGCAAGATGGTCATTTTTACTACATTAATCCTGCCAATCCATGAGCATGGCAGATTTTTCCATCTTCTGAGGTCCTCTTCAATTTCTTTCTTCAGAGACTTGAAGTCCTTAGAAGCTAGAGTAGCCATTTTAATATTGAATAAAATTGACTTTCAACCAAAAGTTATCAGAAAAGAAGAGGAAAGATACTTCATACGCATCAAAGGAAAAACCTACCAAGATGAACTGTCAATTCTGAACATCTATGCCCCAAATGGTAGGGTACCCATGTTCATAAAGAAAACTACTAAAGGTTAAAGCACACATTGGACCTTACACAATAATAGTGAGAAACTTCTACACCCCACTCTCACCATTAGACAGATCATGGAAACAGAAACTATACAGATACACAATGAAACTAACAGAAGTTTTGAAACAAATAGATTTAACAGAAATCTATAGAATATTTCATGGTGACAATATTGTTACTCAGTCTTGTGGTTGCTGTAAATGAAGCTAGTTGAGAACTGGGGATGTGTCAGACCTCATATTATCCTACTTTCTTTCTTTTAATCTCTGACTCATTGACTTCACATACTAGGAGATCCTATAAATGTAACATGTTTTAAATGGAACAAAATAAGGGAAGAAATTGATTATAAGGTAAATAGGCAAGTGATTATTTTGAGAGAATTTGGTTGTTTATGAATAAATATGCTCAAAAAACACCTTATGAAATTCTCAAAGAATCAGTAATGAAAACAAAAAAAAGAGTAGAAAACATTGTTCTCCTCCAGAGTATTAATATTTAGATTCTCTCCTACCAAGATATTAGAAATATAGTAGAAATATTTCATTAAAGATATACATTTCACTTTCTTTCTTCAGAGACGTGAAGTTCTTGTCATACAGATCTTTCATTTGTTTCGTTAGAGTCACGCCAAGATACTTAATATGGTTTGTGGCTATCGTGAAGGGTATTATTTCTCTTCTTTCTCAGCCTGCTTATCCTTTGAGTATAGGAAGGCTTCTGACTTGCTTGAGTTGATTTTATATCCGGCCACTTTGCTGAAGTCGTTTATCAGCTGTAGGAGTTCTCTGGTGGAGTTCTTTGGGTCGCTTATGTATACTATCATATCGTCTGCAAATAGTGATAGTTTGACTTCTTCCTTTCCAATTTGTATCCCTTTGACCTCCTTTTGTTGTCTAATAGCTCTAGCTAGAACTTCAAGTACTATATTGAAAAGATATGGAGAGAGAGGGCAGCCTTGTCTAGTCCCTGATTTTAGTGGGATTGCTTCAAGTTTCTCTCCATTTAGATTGATGCTGGCTACCGGTTTGTTGTAAATTGCTTTTACTATGTTTAGATATGGGCCTTGAATTCCTGATCTTTCCAAGACCTTTAGCATGAAAGGATGCTGAATTTTGTCAAATGCTTTCTCAGCATCTAATGAGATGACCATGTGGTTTTTTTCTTTGAGATTGTTTATGTAGTGGATTACATTGATGGATTTCCTTATATTGAACCATCCCTGCATCCCTGGGATGAAGCCTACTTGATCGTGGTGAATGATCGTTTTGATGTGTTCTTGGATTCGGTTGGCAAGAATTTTATTGAGTATTTTTGCATCGATATTCATAAGAGAGATTGGCCTGAGATTCTCTTTCTTTGTCGGATCTTTGTGTGCTTTTGGTATTAGTGTAATTGTGGCTTCATAGAACGAGTTGGGTAGTGTTCCTTCTGTTTCTATTTTGTGGAACAGTTTGAAGAGTATTGGTGTTAGGTCTTCTTTGAAGGTCTGATAGAATTCTGCAGTAAAACCATCTGGACCTGTGCTTTTTTGGTTGGAAGACTTCCAATGACAACTTCTATTTCTTCAGGGGTTATTGGACGGTTTAGATGGTCTATTTGATCCTGATTTAATTTTGGTACTTGATATCTGTCAAGGAAATTGTCCATTTCCTCAAGATTTTCTAGTTGTGTTGAATACAGGTTTTTGTAGTAGGATCTGATGATTTTTTGAATTTCCTCAGTTTCTGTTGTTATCTCTCCCTTTTCGTTTCTGATTTTATTAATTTGGATACTATCTCTGTGCTCCTTGGTTAGTCTGGCTAAGGGCTTATCTATCTTGTTAATTTTCTCAAAGAACCAACTCCTCGTTTTGCTGATTCTTTGTATGGTTTTATTTGTTTCTACTTGATTGATTTCAGCCCTGAGTTTGATGATTTCCTGCCTTCTACTCCTCTTTGGTGTATTTGCTTCTTTTTGTTCCAGGGCTTTCAGGTGTGCCATTAAGCTGTTAGTGTATGCTGTCACCCGTTTCTTTTTGGCGGCACTCAGGGCTATGAATTTTCCTCTTAGCACTGCTTTCATTGTGTCCCATAAATTAGGGTATGTTGTGCCTTCATTTTCATTAACTTTCGAAAAGTCTTTGATTTCTTTCTTTATTTCCACCTTGACCAAGTTATCATTGAGTAGAGCATTGTTCAGCCTCCATGTGTACGTGGGTTTTCTTTTGTTTTTGTTGCCATTGAAGACCACCCTTATTCCATAGTGATCTGATAGGAGGCATGGGATTATTTCTATCTTCTTGTATCTGTTGAGGTCTGATTTGTGACCAATTATATGGTCAATTTTGGAGAAGGTACCATGAGGAGCTGAGAAGAAGGTGTATTCTTTAGCTCTAGGATGAAATGTCCTTATATATCAGTTAGTTCCATTTGGTCCAAGGCTTCAATTAGATTCACTGTGTCCCTGTTTAGTTTCTGCTTTCCTGAACGAACCATTTCAGAGAGCGGGGTGTTGAAGTCACCCACTATTATTGTGTGTGGTGTGATGTGTGCTTTGAGTTTTAGTAAAGTTTCTTTTACGAATGAGGGTGCCCTGGAATTTGGAGCATAGATATTCAGAATTGAGAGTTCTTGATGGTGGATTTTTCCCTTGATCAGTATGTAGTGTCCTTCTGTGTCTTTTTTGATGACTTTAGGTTGAAAATCAATTTTATCCGATATTCGGATGGCTACTCCACCTCGTTTCTTGGGGCCATTTGCTTGTAAAATTGTTTTCCAGCCTTTTACTCTGAGGTAGTGTTTGTCTTTGACATTGAGGTGCGTTTCCTGCATGCAGCAAAATGCTGGGTCCTGTTTACGTATCCAGTCTGCTAGTCTATGTCTTTTAATTGGGGAATTGAGACCATTGATATTAAGAGAGATTAAGGCATAGTGATTATTGCCATCTGCCATTCTTGACGCTATCTTTATGTTTGAGTGGTTATCTACTTTTGGGTTTGATTCAAGAAGGTTATTATCTCATTTTTTCCAGGGTGTTGTTTCTCTCCCTGTATTGGAGGTTTCCACCTATTATCCGTTGCAGGGCTGGATTTGTGGAAAGATATTGTGAAAATTTGGTTTTATCATGGAATATCTTGGTCTCTCCATCTATGGTGATTGAGAGTTTTGCTGGGTATAGTAGTCTAGGCTGGCATTTGTGCTGTCTTAGTGTCTACATGAGATCTGCCCAGGATCTTCTGGCTTTCATAGTCTCTGGTGAGAAGTCTGATGTGATTCGGATAGGTCTTCCTTTGTATGTTACTTGGCCCTTTTCTCTTATTGCTTTTAGTATTATTTCTTTGTTTAGAACATTCGGTGTTTTGATTATTATGTGACGGGAGGTATTTCTGTTCTGGTCCAATCTGTTTGGAGTTCTGTAGGCTTCTTGTACGTTCATCGGCATCTCTCTCTTTAAGTTAGGGAAGTTTTCCTCCATAATTTTGTTGAAGATGTTTACTGGCCCTTTAAGTTGCAAATCTTCACTCTCATCTATACCTATAATCCTTAGGTTTGGTCTTCTCATTGTGTCCTGGATTTCCTGGATGTTTTGGGTTACACGATTTTTGCATTTTTCATTTTCTTTGACTGTTGAGTCGATGCTTTCTATGGAATCTTCAGCACCTGAGATTCTTTCTTCCATCTCTTGTATTCTATTGTTGATGTTTGCATCTATGACTCCTGATTTCTTCCCAAGGTTTTCTATCTCCAAAGTTGTCTCCCTTTGGGATTTCTTAGTTGTTTCTACTTCCTTTTTTAGTTCCTGGATGGATTTGCTGAGATCCTTCACTTGTTTGTTTGTATTTTCCTGTATTTCTTTAAGGTATTTTTGCATTACCTCTTTCAGGATTTCTTCCTGATGACCCACATTCTCCTGCATTTCTCTGAGCGATTTTTGTGTTTCCTCCTCATGGGATTCCATCTGTTGATCCATCGTCTTCTGCATTTCTTTAAGCAGTTCTCATGTTTCCTTTGTAAGGGCATCTAACCGTTGATTCATTTCTTTAAGCAATTTTTGTGTTGCCTCCTTATGGGCATCCATCTGTTGACCCATATTCTTCTGCATTTCTTTATGCAAATTTTGTGATTCCTTTGTGAGTGCATCTACCCATTGATTCATCTCGTTAAGCGATTTTTGTGTTGTCTCCTTGTGCGCCTCCATCTTTTGATCCATGTTCTCCCGCATTTCTCTAAGCGATTTTTGTGTTTCCTTTGTAAGGGCTTCTAACCGTTGATTCATGGTCTCCTGTAACTCTTTATGAGATTTATTTGTGTCCTTCTTGTGATCCTCTAATAGGATCATTAGAAGTGATTTTAAATCCAGATCTTGTCTTTCGGGTGTGGTAGGGTATCCAGGACTTGCTGCTGTTGGAGAGTTGGGTTCGGATGGTCCCACATTACTTTGATTTCTGTTAGTAACATTCCTACGTTTGCCTTTTGCCATCTGGATACCTCTGGTGTTAGTTGGTCCTGCTGCCACTGGCTGTTGGTTGGACCTCCTGTGAGCCTGCAAAGCTATTTCTGCCCCCCCTGGATTGCCAGGATTCCCCTGGCACCGATTTCTGGGGCCTGCCTGCTCCTGAGTGACTTTGGAGCCCTAATGTGCCTTGCCCCAAGTGATCTTATATTGGGGAGGCCTTGCACATCTAAAGGCTCAGCCTAGTGGATTCCTGGAGCAGAGGTCGCCAAAGGGAGGCTGGTAGGCTCCTGCCCTGTGCAGGGGTGTGTGATCTCTCCTGGGGGGGAGGGGGCGTCCCTCTGCCAGGCAGAAGTCCCACAGCAGAGCTGGCGCGCTGGTTACTGCAGATCAGCCCAGCACTTGGGAGTCGCATACACACAAGCCACCCGAGACCCAAGTGATATTATGCCTGTCTGTCTCAGAACCTGGCTGTCCCAACCTCCCAGTCACTGGAGCAAAGATGGTGGAGGGCACTCTCCGTGGCGCCGCTCACCCTGTAGACGCGATGGCCCGCCGATCTGGCACCCAGACGACCACAGCGCTGACTCGTTCTCGGGCACAGACGGAAGCCCCAACAGGCCGTGTCCCAAGTGATGTTATATTGGGGATAGGGAGCTTGGGGTATCTGTCTCTTCAGCGCAGTCTGCGGGAACAGAGGTCGCGGAAGGAAAGCTGGTAGGCTCCCGCCCAGTGCGGGGTCCCTCTGTCCGGCAGAAGTCCCACAGTAGAGCTGGCGCGCTGGTCACTGCAGATCAGCCCTGCACCTGGGAGCCGCACACACACAAGCCGCCTGAGACCCAAGCGACATTATGCCTCTGAGATTCTCTTTCTTTGTCGGATCTTTGTGTGCTTTTGGTAAGATGGAAAAATCTGCCATGCTCATGGATTGGCAGGATTAATATAGTAAAAATGAGCATCTTACCAAAAATAATACACAGATTCAATGCAATCCCCATCAAAATCCCAACTCAATTCATCATAGAGTTAGAAAGAGCAATTCAAAAATTCATCTGGAATAACAGAAAACCCAGAATAGCTAAAAGTATTCTCAAGAGTAAAAGAACCTCTGGGGGAATCAGTATCCCAGACCTCAAGCTGTACTACAGAGCAATAGTGTTAAAAACTGCATGGTATTGGTACAGTAACAGACATGTAGATCAATGGAACAGAATTGAAGACCCAGAAATGAATCCACACTCCTATGGTCACTTGATCTTTGACAAAGGAGCTAAAACCATCCAGTGGAAAAAAGATAGCCTTTTCAACAAATGGTGCTGGCTCAGCTGGAGGTCAACATGCAGAAGAATGCAAATTGACCCATCCTTATCTCCTTGCACTAAGCTCAATTCTAAGTGGATCAAAGATCTCCACATAAAACCAGACACACTGAAACTAATAGAAGGGAAACTAGGGAAGAACCTTGAACATATGGGCACAGGGGAGAATTTCCTGAACAAAACTCCAATAGCTTATGCTCTAAGATCAAGAATAGACAAATGGGACCTCATTAAATTACAAAGTTTTTGCAAGGCAAAAGACACTGTCAAAAAGACAAAGCGGCAACCAACAAACTGGGAAATGATCTTTACCAACCTTACATCCGACAGAGGGCTAATATCCAAGATATACAAAGAACTCAAGAAGTTAAACTCCAGAGAGACAAGTAACCCTATTAAAAAATGGGGTACAGAGCTACACAAAGAGTTCTCACCTGAAGAATATCTAATGGCTGAGAAGCACCTAAAGAGATGTTCATCATCCTTAGTCATTAGGGAAATGCAAATCAAAACAACCCTGAGATTCCATCTCACACCAGTCAGGATGGCTAAGATCAAAAACACAGGAGACAGCAGTTGTTGGCGAGGATGTGGAGAAAGAGGAACACTCCTCCACTGCTGGTGGAATTGCAAGCTGGTACAACCACTCTGGAAAGCAGTCTGGCGGTTCCTCAGAAAACTGGGCATGACACTCCCAGAGGATCTGGCTATACCACTCCTGGGCATATACCCAGAGACTTTACCCGAATGCAATAAGGACACATGCTCCACTATGTTCATAGCAGCCTTATTTATAATAGCCAGAAGCTGGAAAGAACCCAGATGTCCCTCAATGGAGGAATGGATTCAGAAGATGTGGTATAGCTACACAATGGAATACTACTCTGCAATTAAAAACAATGAATTCACGAAATTCCTAGGCAAATGGTCAAAACTTGAAAATATCATCCTTAGTGAGGTAACCCAATCACAAAAGAACACACATGGTATGCAGTCACTGATAAGGGGATATTGACCCAGAATCTCGGAATACCCTAGACACAATCCGCATATCAATAGATTTCTAAAAAGATGGAAGGAGAGACCCCTGGTCCTGGAAAGACTGGATGTAGGGGAACGCCAGGACAGAGTAACGAGAGGGGGTTGAATGGAGAAAAGAGGGAGGGAAGGGGGCTTATGGGACTTTCGGGGAGGAAGGAAACGGGAAAGGGGAAGTGATTTGGAATGTAAATTAAAAAAATAAAATAAAATAATAAAAAAAAAAGATATACATTTCAGACCTGCAGAGTGTCCAAGCATTGTGGTTGGAATCTTCCACAGGTGATGTTGCTTATGGAGTCTGTGGATTCTGAAGGAAGATGACTTAATTGGAATGTATGACCCTGAGGTCTTAGACCTAAAGGTTCATTTTGCCCTCAGTCTCTGGTTCATGCACTTTCTTGTCTCCTATCTGTCATAGGGAGGGGATCTTTGAACAACTACAGAGTCACTGCCACTTGATGTTGGGTTTGCAGAAAAAGAAAATGCAACAATATTTTAGTTATGAAGACCTCCTGCAAGATCTCATCATAATGTTTCTGAGACTATATGTATATGTATGTATAGCCATATGTATATTTATGTGTATGTGCATGTGAATGGGTATATTTATGCATATGGCATCCGAGAATTCCCTCTGGGTATTTTCTGAAGGAGATAGATAGTTTTATAATGATGAAGTAAAGGATACAGCAGATTCCTGAGAAAGTGATGTCAAGAATATGCGATGTCATTGTTGAAAAGTATAGGGTGAAAATGAATCCAACCCAAGACAGAAAACACAGGATAGAGAGAACAAAATTGTAGTTTAAGATGAACCAAGCTTGTGTGATTTCCTGTCCACTATTTCATGCTCTCCAGAGTAGACAGTGCCTCCTGATTTAACATTTATACTTGTTGGTTATGGTCTTGCTTTCATTCACTTGTTGTTTGAGATTTTCTTTTTCTTTTTTTTTAATTTTCTATATTCTTTATTTACATTCCAAATGATTTCCCCTTTCCCAGTTCCCCCCCTCCCCGAAAGTCCCATAAGCCCTCTTCCCTCCCCCGTTCCCCATTTACCTAAGAATTTCATGAATTCGTTGTTTTTAATTGCTGAGTAGTATTCCATTGTGTAAATATACATGGAAAATATCTCTGATAAAATTGAAGAAATATGTAGAAAAACACGTTAAGATTGACGATTTCATGGAAAAATTATACAGATAAAATGGTAGACATAAAAATATTCCTAAATTGATTGAAAGTGAAATTATAAACATTTTCTGATAAAATTGAAAATCTACAAGGAAAATATTTCTGAAAAACTCAATAAATATATAGAAAAACACATTAAAACTATTTCATGAAAAATTATACAGATAAGATAGTAGGCATAAAAATATTCCTAAGTTGATTGAAAGTAGAAGTAAAAACATTTTCTGATAAAATTGAAGATTTACATGGAAAATATCTCTGATAAAATTGAAGAAACTTATACAGATAAATTGGTAGGAATTAAAATATTCCTAAGTTGATTGAAAGTAGAATTATAAATATTTTCTGATAAAATTGAAGATTTACGTGGAAAATATTTCTGATAAAATTGGAATAAATATATGGAAAAATATTAAAATTGAAGATTAGCATGGAAAATGATACAGATAAAATGGTAGGCATGAAAATATTTCTAAGTTGATTGAAAGTGAAATTATAAACATTTTGTGATAAAATTGAAGATTTACCTGGAAAATATCTCTGATAAGATTGAAGAAATATATTAAAAAAAATGCGTTAAGATTGAGTATTTCATGGAAAAATTATACAGATAAAATGGTAGGCATAAAAATATTCCTATGTTTTTTGAAAGTGCAATTATAAACACTTTCTGATAAAATTGAAGGTCTACAAGGAAAATATTCCTGAAAAAATTTAAAAAATATATAGAGAAACATGTTTAAAACTGACTATTACATGGAAAATTATACAGATAAAATGGAAGGTATAAAAAGGTTCCTAAGTTGATTGAAAGTAAAATTATAGATATTGTGTGATAAAACTGAAGATCCACATGGAAAATACTTATGACAAAATTGAAGAAAAATACAGGAAAACATTAAAACTGAAGATTATCATGGACAATTATACTGACAAAATGGTAGGCACAAAAACATTCCTAAATTGATTGAAAGAGGAACTACAAACAACCCCCACCCCCGATGAAACCAAAGATCTACATGAAAAACACCTCTGACAAAATCGAAGAAATACACAGAAAAAATGTTAAAAGTAAAGGTTATCACGGAAAACAATACAGTCAAAATGTTAGAAACAAAAGCATTACTGAATTGAAAGAGAACTCACAAACATTTTCTGATTAAATCGAAGATCCACATGAAAAACGTCTCTGTTAGACTATGTTTTTTGTTGGGGAACTGAGTCTATTGACATTAAAGATATTAAGGAATAGTGATTGTTGCTTCCTGTTATTTATGATGTTTTTTTATGTTTGTGTGGTTACTTTCTTTTGGGTTTGTTGGAAAAAGATTATGCTCTTGCTTTTTCTAGGGTGTAGTTTCCCTCCTCATGTTGGCATTTTCCATCTATTATCCTTTGCAGGGCTGGATTTGTGGAAAGATATTGTGTAAATTTCATTTTATCCTGGAATATCTTGGTTTCTCCATCTATGGTAATTGAGAGTTTTGCTGGGTATAGTAGTTTGGGCTGGTATTTGTGTTCTTTTAGTGTCTGTATGAGATCTACCCAGGATCTTCTGGCTTTCATCCTCTCAGGTGAGAGGTCTGGTGTAATTCTGATAGGCCTGCTTTTATAGGTTACTTGCCTTTTTCTCTTACTGCTTTTAATATTCTTTCTTTGTTTAGTGCATTTAGTGTTTTGATTATTATGTGCCTGGAGGACTTTCTGGTCTGGTCCAGTCTGTTGGGAGTTCTGTAGGCTTCTTGTATGTTCATGGACGTCTCTTTCTTTAGGTTAGGGAAGTTTTCTTCTATAATTTTGTTGAAGATATTTACTGGCCCTTTAAGTTGGAAATCTTCCCTCTCTTCTATACCTATAATCCTTAGGTTTGGTCTTCTCATTGTATCCTGGATTTCCTGGATGTTTTGGCTCAGGAGCTTTATGCATTTTGCATTTTCTTCAACTGTTGGTCAATGTTTTCTATGGTATCTTCAGCCCCTGAGATTCTTTCTTCTATCTTTTGTATTCTGTTGTTGATGCTTGCATCTATGACTTCTGAATTCTTTCCAAGATTTTCTATCTCCAGAGATGTCTCACTTTGTGATTTCTTTATTGTTTTACTTCCATTTTTAGATCCTGGATGTTTTTGTTCAGTTCCTTCACTTGTTTGTTTGTGTTCTCCTGTAATTCTTTCAGGGATTTTTGTGTTTCCTCTTTAAGGGCCTCTACCTGTTCACCCATGCTCCCCTGTATTTCTTTCAGGGATTTTTGTGTTTCCTCTTTAAGGGCCTTTACCATTTGACCCATGTTCTCCTGTATTTCTTTAAGGGAGTTATTTATGTCCTTCTTGATGTCCTCTAACAGGATCGTGAGAAGAGACTTTAAATCCAACTCTTGCATTTCCGGTGTGCTGGGGCATCCGGCACTTGCTGTGGTGGGAGAACTGGGCTCTGAATTTTCCTCTTAGCACTGCTTTCATTGTGCCCCATAAATTTGGTATGTTGTGCCTTCATTTTCATTAAATTCTAAAAAGTCTTTGATTTCTTTCTTTATTTCTTCCTTGACCAAGGTTTCATTGAGTAGAGCATTGTTCAGCTTCCATGCGTATGTGGGCTTTCTCTTCTTTTTGTTGCTATTGAAGACCACCCTTATTCCATAGTGATCTGATATGAGGCATGGGATTAGTTCGATCTTCTTATATCTGTTGAGGTCTGATTTGTGACCAATTATGTGGTCGGTTTTGGAGAAGGTACCATGAGGTGCTGAGAAGAAGGTGTATTCTTTAGCTCTAGGATGAAATGTTCTATATATATATCTGTTAGTTCCATTTGGTCCAAGGCTTCAATTAGTTTCACTGTGTCCCTGTTTAGTTTCTGCTTTCCTGAACGATCCATTTCAGAGAGCAGGGTGTTGAAGTCACCCACTATTATTGTGTGAGGTGCTATGTGTGATTTGAGCTTTAATAAAGTTTCTTTTACGAATGAGGGTTTCCTTGCATTTGGAGCATAGATATTCAGAATTGAGAGTTATTCTTGGTGGATTTTTCCTTTGATCAGTATGTAGTGTCCTTCTGTGTCTTTTTGGATGATTTTAGGTTGAAAGTCAATTTTATCTGATATTAGGATGGCGACTCCGGCTCGTTTCCTGGGACCATTTTCTTGTAAGATTGTTTTCCAGCCTTTTACTCTGAGGTAGTGTTTGTCTTTGACACTGAGGTGTTTTTCCTGCATGCAACAAAATGCTGGGTCCTGTTTATGTATCCAGTCTGTTAGTTGGTCTTTTTATTGGGGAATTGAGACCATTGATATTAAGAGAAATTAAAGAATAGTGATTATTGTCACCTGCTATTCTTGATGCTATCTTTATGTTAGAGTGGTTATCTACTTTTGGATGTGATGAATGAAGGTTACTACCTCGTTTTTTCCAGGGTGTAGTTTCTCTCCTTGTATTGTGGATTTCCACCTATTATCCTTTGCAGGGCTTGGTTTGTGGAAAGATATTGTGTAAATTTGGTTTTATCATGGAATGTTTTGGTCTCTCCCTCTATGGTGCTTGAGAGTTTTGCTGGGTATAGTAGTCTAGGCTGGCATTTGTGTTCTCTTAGAGTCTGTATGAGATCTGCCCAGGATTTTCTGGCTTTTATAGTCTCTGGTGAGAAGTCTGATATGATTTGGATAGGTCTTCCTTTGTACGTTACTTGGCCTTATTTTCTTACTGCTTTTAATATTCTTTCTTTGTTTAGTACATTTAGTGTTTTGATTATTATGTGACGGGAGGTATTTCTGTTCTGGTCCAGTCTGTTTGGAGTTCTGTAGGCTTCTTGTACGTTCATCGGCATCTCTCTCTTTAGGTTAGGGAAGTTTTCCTCCATAATTTTGTTGAAGATATTTACTGGCCCATTAAGTTGCAAATCTTCACTCTCATCTATACCTATAACACTTAGCTTTGGTCTTCTCATTATGTTCTGGATTTCCTGGATGTTTTGGGTTACACATTTTTTGCATTTTGCATTTCCTTTGACTGTTGAGTCGATGCTTTCTATGGTATCTTCAGCACCTGAGATTCTTTCTTCCATCTCTTGTATTCTGCTGTTGATGTTTGCATCTATGACTCCTGATTTCTTCCCAAGGTTTTCTATCTCCAAAGTTGTCTCCCTTTGGGATTTCTTAGTTGTTTCTACTTCCTTTTTTAGATTCTTTATGGATTTGCTGAGATCCATTACTTGTTTGTTTGTGTTTTCCTGTATTTCTTCAAGATATTTTTGAATTTCCTCTTTCAGGATTTCTGCCTGTTGACCCAATTTCTCTAATCAATTTTTATGTTTCCTCCTCATGGGCTTCCATCTGTTGATCCATATTCTCCTGCATTTCTTTACGCAATTTTTGTGTTTTCTTTGTAAGGGCTTCTACCTGTTGATTCATGTTCTCCTGTATTTCTTTTCTTTTCTTTTCTTTTCTTTTTTACTTTTATGTTATTTTATTTTCTAAGTTTTTTTATTTACATTCCAACTCATTTCCCCTTTCCCGTTTCCTCCCTCCCTTAAGCCCCCTTCCCTCCCTCTTTTCCCCAACCCCCTTTCCCTCAACCCCCTCTCGCTTCTCTGTCCTGGCATTCCCCTACATCCAGTCTTTCCAGGACCAGAGATCTCTCCTTCCAGGATATGCGAATTGTGTCTAGGGTTGCAGAGTCCATAGCTGACAAAGTCATATGCACTATTAGGTAATCTATCAGGGTAGACAATAGTAAAATAACATGTGGTGCTTGAAAGGAAAAGCATTCTAAAACCTGTCAATTCAGACAACATCAGACACATAAGTGCTGTATCATAGAAACCCAGGATGGAGTGAAAAATGAAGTCATATGTTTGCAATAATAGCCAGAAGCTGGAAAGAACCCAGATGTCCCTCAACGGAGGAATGGATTCAGAAGATGTGGTATATCTACACAATGGAATACTACTCTGCAATTAAAAACAATGAATTCACGAAATTCCTAGGCAAATGGTCAGATCTTGAAAATATCATCCTTAGTGAGGTAACCCAATCACAAAAGAACACACATGGTATGCAGTCACTGATAAGGGGATATTGACCCAGAATCTCGGAATACCCTAGACACAATCCGCATATCAATAGATTTCTAAGAAGATGGAAAGAGAGACCCCTGGTCCTGGAAAAACTGGATGTAGGGGAACGCCAGGACAGAGTAACGAGAGGGGGTTGAATGGAGAAAAGAGGGAGGGAAGGGGGCTTATGGGACTTTCGGGGAGGGAGGAAACGGGAAAGGGGAAATGATTTGGAATGTAAATTTAAAAAAAATAAAATAAAATAAATAATTAAAAAAATAAAAAAATAAAAAAATAAATTAAAAAAATAAAAAAGGATTATATCTAATAAAAAAGTCACAAAGAATATAAATAAAGAAAATATATAATTTAAAAAAAGGGCTTTAGGTAAATGCTTGCCATGGGGTAATCACTTAATAACAATCATATTAGATACATAAATGATGTGCTAATACATAAATACCTCAGAAGAACCTGGACTTATCACAGAAACATACAATATCTATCCTATATAACTATTTGAATAAACGTTAGAGGACTGTAAGAAAAACAATTCAACCTAGTTAAATAAATAAAAAAATGTTTCGAACCAAAAAAATAAAAAGAAATCATTTGCTTGGAAATGTTTTTACCAGCTTTTACTCTGAGATAGTGTCTGTCTTTGTCACTGAGATACATTTCCTGTATGCAGCAAAATGCTGAATCCTGTTTACATATCCAGTCTGTAAGTATATGTCTTTTTAATGGAGAATTGAATCCATTGATGTTAAGAGATGTTAAGGACCAGTGTATTAGTCAGGCTCTGGCAGAGCCTCTCAGGAGACAGCTATATCAGGCTCCTGTCAGCAAGCACTCCTTGGCATCAGCAATAGAGACTCAATATGGTAGCTGAATATGGGATGGATCCTCAGGAGGGACAATCTCTGGATGCCCTTTGCTTCAGTCTCTGCTCCATGTTTTGTTCCTGTGTTTCTTTAGACAGGAGCAATTCTGGGTTAAGATTTTTGAGATGGGTGGATGGCACTGTCCCTCAACCAGTAGCCATGCCTAAACTCTGGATACAATCCCTATAGATTATCTTTCCCCATTGTTGGAAATTTCAGGTAATGTCATCTCCATTGGGTCCTGGGAGCCTCTAACTTTCCTGGCATCTGGGACTTTCTTCTGGCTACCCCCAGTTCCCGTCGCCCATTGCTACACACCTATGTTCAGATTTGTGACCCTCCATACATCTCATCTCATCAGTCTCCTCTTACACCTAATCCTGACCCTGCCGTTTTTCTCCTCTCCCTCCTCTCTTCTCCCCAAGTCCCTCCCATGCTCTACCTCCCATGATTATTTTGTTCCCTCCTCTTAGTAGAACTGAAGCATCCACATTATTGTCTTCCTTCTTCATGAGCTTCATATAGTCTGTGAGTTGTATAATGGGTATTCCCAGGTTTTTGCCTAATATTCGCTTATCAGTGAGTATATATCATGTGTGTTCTTTTGTGACTGGGCTGCATCACTCAGGATATTTTCTACTTCTATCCATTTGCCTAAAAATTTCATGAACTCACTGTTTTTACTAGCTGAGTAGTGTTCAATTGTGTAAATGTACCACATTTTCTGTGTCCATTCCTCTGTTGAGGGACATGTGGGTTCTTTCCAGCTTCTGGCTATTATAAATAAGGCTGCTGTGAACATAGTGGAGCATGTGTCCTTGTTATATGCTGAACATATTTGGATATATGCCCAGGAATGGTATACCTGGGACCTCAGGTAGTTATGTCCAATTTTCTGAGGAACCACCCGACTGATTTCCAGAATGGCTGTACCTTCATGTAATCCCACCAGCAGTGGAGGAGTGTTCCTCTTTCTCTATATCTGCTTCAGTCCTTGCTGTCACCTGAGTTTTTTATCATCGCCCTTCTGCATGATGTGAGGTAGAATCTTACAGTCGTTTTGATTTGCTTTTCTCTGATCACTAAGGATGTTTCTTTATGTGCTTCTCGACCATTCGATATTCCTCAGTTGAGAATTCTTTGTTTATCTCTGTACCCCATTTTAACTTGGGTTATTTGGTTCTCTGGAATCTAACTTCTTGAGTTCTTTGTATATATTTAATATTAGCCTTCTATCAATGTGTATTTGTAAAGATCTTTTCCCAATCTGTATGTTGCAATTTTGTCCTGCTGACAGTGTCCTTTGCCTTACAGAAACTTTTCAATTTTAAGAGATTCCATTTGTCTATTGTTGATCTTAGAGCCTGGGTCATTGGTGTTCTGTTCAGGAAATGTTCTTCTGTGTCAATGTGTTAGAGGCTTTTTTCCCAGTTTCTCTTCTAATACATTCAGTGAATCTGGCTTTATATGTAGGTTTTTGATCCACTTGGACTTGAGCTTTGTACAAGGAGATGAGAATGGATTTATTTGCATTCTTCTACATGCTGACTGCCACTTAAGTCAACACTATTTGCTGAATATGCTGTCTTTTTCTACTGGGTGGTTTTAGCTTCTTTATCAAAGTTCAAGTGACCATAGGTGTGTGCATTCATTTCTGGGTCTTCAATTTTATTCCGTTGATATACCTGTCTGTCTCTGAACAAATACCAAGTGGTTTTATCACTATTGCTTTGTAGTAGAATTTGAGGTCAAGGATGGTGATTACCCCAGAAGTTCACTTATTGTTGAGAATAGTTTAAGCTATCTTAGAGGTTTTTTGTTGTTCTTCTTCTTCTTCCAAATGAATTGAAGAATTGCTCTTTCTATCTCTCTGAAGGATTGAGTTGGAATTTTAATGGTGATTGCATTGAATATGTAGATTGCTTTTGTTAAAATGGTCAATTTTACTATGCTGATCAAGTATAGGAGAGCTTTCCATCTTCTGAAGTCTTCTTCAATTTCTTTCTTCAGAGACTTGAAGTTCTTTTCATATACATCTTTCATTTCCTTGGTGGGAGTCACACCATGGTATTTTATACATTATATTGACATTTTGACTTCTTCCTTTCCAATTTGTATTTGTTTGACATTTTTTTGTTGTCTAATTGCTCTGTCTAGAACTTCAAGTACTATATTGAATAGATAGGGAGAGAGTGGACAGCCTTGTCTAGTCCCCGATGTTAATGGGATTACTTCAAATTTCTCTCCATTTAGTTTGATGTTGTCTACTGGTTTTCTGTATATTGCTTTTACTATGTTTAGGTATGGGCCTTGGATTCCTGTTCTTCCCAGGACTTTTAACATAAAGCGGTGTTAAATTTTTTCAAATGCTTTTTCAGCACCTAATGAGATGATCATGTGGGGTTTTTTTTTACAGTTTGTTTATGCAAGGGATTTTATTGATGGATTTCCACACATTGAACCATCCCTGCATTTGGGAGATGAAGCCTGCTTGATCATGGTGAATTATCATTTTGATATTCTCTTGGATTCTGTTTGCAAGAATTTTATTCAGTATTTTTGCATCAATATTCTTAAGAGAAATTGGTCCGAAGTTGTCTTTCTCTGTTGGGTTTTTGTGTGATTTTGGTATCAGCATAACTGTGGCTTCACTGAACGAAATGGGTACTGTTTCTTGTGTTTATATTTTGTGGAATAGTTTGAAGAGTATTGGTATTAGGTCTTCTTTGAAGATATGATAGAATTCTACACTAAAACCATTGGTTGGGAGATTTTAATGACTTCTATTTCATTAGGGGTTATGGGACTGTTTAGATGGTTTATCTGTTCCTGATTTAACTCTAGTACCTAGTATCTGTCTAGAAAATCAAACATTTCATCCAGATTTTCCAGTTTTGTTGAGTATAGGCTTTTGTAGTAGGATCTGATAATTTTTTGAATTTCTTCAGTTTCTGTTGTTATGTCTCACTTTTCATTTCTGATTTTGCTTTTTGGATACTGACTCTGTGCCCTCTGGTTAGTCTGGTTAAGGGTTTATCTATCTTGATGATTTTCTCAATGAACCAGCTCCTGGTTTTGTTGATTCCTTGTATAGTTTTCTGTTTCTACTAGGTTAATTTTAGCCCTGAGTTTTATTGTTTCCTGCCCTCCACTCTTCTTGGGTGTATTTGCTTCTTTTTGTTCTAGAGCTTTCAGATGTGTTGTTAATCTGTTAGTGGATGCTTTCTCCAGTTTCTTTTCAGAGGCACTAAGAGCTATGAGTGTTCCTCTTAGTACTGCTTTCATTGGGTCAGATAAGTATGTTGTGCCTTCATTTTTGTCAAAATCTAAAAGGTCTTTAATTTCTTTCTTTCTTGCCTGACCAAATTATCATTGAGTAGAGAGTTGTTCAGCTTCCATGTTTATTGGGCTTTCTGTTGTTTTTGTTATTATTGAAGAAAGGCCTTTGTCTGTTGTGATCTGATAGGATTCATGTGATTATTTCTATCTTCTTGTATCTGTTGAGGCTTGTTTTGTGATCCATTATATAGTCAGTTTTAAAGAAGATACCATGGAGTGCTGAGAAGAAGGTGAAATGTTCTGTAGATATGTTAAAGACATTTGGTCCATAATGTCTATTATGTTCAGTGTGTTTCTGCTTAGCTTGTGTTTCCATGATCTGTCCATTAACGAGAGTGGGGTGTTGAAGTTTCCCACAATTATTGTTTGAAGTGCAATATGTGCTTTGAGCTTCAGTAAAGTTTCTTTTATGAATGTGAGTGACCTTCCATTTAGAGCATTGATGTTCAGGATTGACAGTTTATCTTGGTAGGTTTACCTTTCAATGAGTATGAATGTCCTTCCTTAACTTTTTTAATAACTTTTGGTTGAAAGTCAATTTTATTTGATATTAGAATGAATACTCCAGCTTGTTTCGTGGGACCATTTGCTTGAAAATTGTTTTGCAGCCCTTTACTATGATATAGTGTCTGTCTTTGACACTGAGGTGTGTTTTCTGTGTGCAGCAAAATTCTTGGTCCTGTTTACATGTCCAGACTATTAGTCTATGTCTTTTTAGTGGGGAATTGAGTCCATTGATGTTAAGAGATATTAAGGAATAGTGATTGTTGCATACTGTTATTTTCATGTTTGTGTGACAACCTTCTTTGGATTTGTTGAAAGTAGATTATTTTCTTGTTTTTTCTAGGGTGTCATTTTCCTCCTTGTGTTGGCATTGTCTGACTATTATCCTTTGTAGGGCTGAATTTGTGGAAAGATATTGTGTAAATATGGTTTTATCATGGAATATCTTGGTTTCTCCATGTATGGTACTTGAGAGTTTTGCTGAGTATAGTAGTCTGGGCTAGCATTTGTGTTCGCTTAGGGTCTGCACAACATCTGCTCAGGATCTTCTAGCTTTCATAGTCTCTGTTGAGAAGTCTGGCGTAATTCTGATAGGTCTGCCTATATATGTTCCTTGACCTTTTTTGCTTACTGCTTTTAATATTCTTTTTTGTGCATTTGGTGTTTTGACAGGAGGAATTTCTAAAACTAAGTAGTACTACATCTCATAACTGCTAAGGATGGGGTTTCTGCCATAATTGAACAATGCAACTTCTTCACCAACAAATCCAAATGGTTTTGAGATGAAGCCAAAAGTCACAGGGATCAGACAAAAAATTAAAGGGCATGCTTCCTCCTATGGATGGGTTGTTGGTTCCCACCCACACAAGTGCTTCACCTTGATCACTTTTCCTCATTATTAAACCCATACTTATATTTTTGCCTTGTCTTTTGGATATTGTACTTACTGAATACACCTTGATTCATATTTCTCTCTATGCCTAAACAGAAATGTCCATGCAAAATCTCCTGGTTGCTCTTATCCCACAGCAGCTCCATTCATTCCAGAGGCATCTGCTAAAAAACCTTTGGACAGTGTAGAGGGGATCTAGATGCAAGGGACCTTCATAACGTTTGCCCCAGACTAAATGTATTTCCTTTCATCTGCCCTATGTTTCTCCTGCTCTCTTCCTTCCATGTTCCACATCCCTGTGTTGCTTCTGTTAGTGTACTTGTGTGCAGCACATATGACAGTGTAACCACTGATTATCTTTCTGAATGACTGCACCTGAAAGAAAAAAATTACCCTAGAATTCTTTACCTCATTGTACTATAGTCCTTGGCTTCATATACACTGCCATTCTTACCTTACCCTTATTCTTTTCATTAGACACAACCCTTTTACTTTTTCCCTCTTAGTCCTGACCATAATACTTCTGTGGACTCCCTGGAGTCAAGGCTGCCAATATACCTCAGGCACTAAGGAGCTACATCACTCTCATGCTACAACTTTACATAATGACTGACCCCTTTCTGGGCCTATGGACATAACTTACTCTTTCTGGTTTATCAACACTCTCTAGCCTTTACCATCCCCTAATACTTCCTTAATCCCAAATGATTAGCTACTGTTATCCACCAACTTAACAATAATGGCTTTCTTCCTATTCCGACCTAACTTACCCCTGCAAAATATTTACAGCCCATTGAGAGAAAATCCTTCCCCACCCTATATGGGAGCACCTATCTGTGAGAATCCAGCTCTTCTTTCTGACTCCTTTCTATGTCTTCCTCTTTGACTTCTCCCCCTCCTCAGGAAGTTTTTTTCTGTAATATATATTTTCAACCCTATAACAATCATTTTTCTAAAGTTTCTTAGGAACACAGGTTGGTAACCACATGATCCAACAGCATACCAAGTTAAACAATTCTGATCAATATAACATGAATTAAGATGTTCATTTCCTGGAAATAGATAATATCAAAAAGAATAGTAATCAACACTATATGGGCCTAGACCAGATTTAGCACAAATCAAATTCTTTTGATTTCAAAAGTGGAAATGAGTGTGCCAATGGACAGGAACTTAATACCTCTGCAGTGCATCAGGATAATTGACTTCCCTGTCTTTCCTAAATGGAGGGTTTCAGAAAGGGGGCTAAGGAGACTCCAGAAACTGAAAAAGGAAGTAAGAGTGCATGTGCAATAAATACTAACAACTGCCACGTTCACACACTGAACAGCTTCACAGTAGCAGCTGTCACAGTGTCACCAGCAGCATCTGTAGGCTTCTGTGGGAGAATATAGCACTGTGAGAAGCATGCTATAACTTTGCAAACAGTAGTAATCTGCAATGTCATCTGAGAGAACATTATCAATTATAAAAACAAAATCTGTGCCATAGCCATTGCTGGAGAACTGGGATGGGACTCCAGGACAACGAGTATTGCCTTCTGAAATAAGGAGCTTAGGAGCTTCCCCTGGCTTCTGCTGGTACCAGTTCATATCATCATCAATATCTGTGCTGGTTCTGCAACTGATGGTGACTTTTTCTCCTGCAGTCATGGATACGGATGCTGGAGACTGAGTCACAGTTATTTCTGTCCTAGAATCTGTTTATGGAAGAAAAGTAAGAAAGACAAATCAAATGTGCCATAATTAGATAAAGTGAAGACTTTCAATTTCTTTGGAAACTATAGAATTTTGTGGAGACTGTGAACACTTAATGAATGTCATGAGAAAGTGAAACTGTTTCCCTTACCACAGATACAGAGGACAAGAAGGCTGAGGAGATGAGCTAGAGACAGCATGGCCATGGAATTCAGTGATAGCTAGCTTTCCATACAGTTTGATGGCATACATTATATGTCCTCAGAGAGGCTGAGATGGTAATAGCAGCATGCAAATTACACTGAATATGATAGTTGGCGGGGAGGCAGGGTTGAATGGACACTGTGAAACTTCACATAGAGTCTCTTCACAGCTGAGCTGATTCCCATATGACAGGGTTTCAATTGTTGCTCCCAGGGATATTCTCCCTCTTTTACCTCACTACATCTTATAGTTTGTAATGGAAGGTGGTGAAGAGAGTTCCCCATCAACATGACCTCTGTCTGTATCCTAAATATGCCAATTATCAGTTCTACTTTCAGCTTGTATTTCCAAACTTTCATACTCTAGTGTAAATTAAATACACTGTACTAGAACACAAATTTCTAGGAATAAAGACAATTTTTTAACATTCTATTTTCTTTAAAGTAAGTAAGAAAGTTGGCAAGGTGAGAGTTGTACCTTCCATGCAGCATTTTCTGTTTATTATACATCTATATTTTTATACAGTAAATTCAGGATTTGGAAATGGAAATGAGAATTACTCCTACATAAGAGGAATACTGGCAAACATTTTAAAAATATGGTTATTTCTAAAACAAAATTAACAAAGAATTTTTATATCAATTTACTTACCAAGTTTTGTATGAAGACAAGTTAGGAAGGAATTCCAAAGAAATTCCTTTGCATATATTGGCACACACACACACACACACACACACACACACACACACACACACATATATATATATATATATATATATATATATATATATAATGGAATATGTAAAGAAAATCCTAAAGGACACTTTGGAATTAAAAGTACTAAAAATCACATCAAACTAAAATGCCACATAGTGAAAAATAACTCTTTGTAGATAAATTTAAAGAAAAATACACTAAGAAAATACCCAACATTATATAAATTTATTTATTCATAAAAATTTGATAGAGAATATAATAAAATAATTCAATAAAATGTCCCAAGAGAGTGGATGTGTTGGGCGAATGAGTTAAAATACATATTAAAGCTTATTTATTGTAGCAAAAATAGCAACAGTAAAATCCAGAACTTAATCAGATAATAGCAGGAAAGTGAAAATGCAAAGCCAGCAATCAGAGAATACAAATGTTGATGAATTGAGTTTGTGTGATTTGCTCACTTAATCCCAAACACATAAGAGGAAATATTAATTGTTTAGACTTCAAAATATTAATTCTAAAACAGACTCTAGCTGCTGCATATACTGATGGATTATAGCCTGAAATACAGTGCATGGAAATTGTGTATTCAATTAGGACTTCTATTTAGAGAGTAAAAAGAACGATAAAATTTAAAATGAATAAAACCACACTATTGACATTATAATGTCTAATTAGAATGTGGAAAAAGATAGATATGGATAGTTCTCTGAACAAGATATAGAGAAGATGCAAAGAGACTAAAAAATGCTGAACATCACAAATGATATAGAAAGTTACCTCAAATCTGTATGTGGAATACCATCCTGCTTGTAAGCATTTGAAAGAAGTGGATAATCAGATTTGTTAATAGGACTATAAAGTGATAACACAAAAAGTACTTTGGCAAACCATTCTACCGCTAAAACAAGAGTTATTGAACAATTCATCTTTAAAAAAATTCTTGGGTATCTTCACAGAGAAATGAAAACTCACTTTCACAAAGAAACTACTGAAAAAAAATGGTTCATGAATGTTCTTCCAGAAGTAGCTGTAAATGAGTAACTACTTAAATGTTCCTCACTTAGAAAACAGGTAAAATGAGGTTCTTCAATACCTTGGACTTCTACTCTTAGTCAAAGAGAAGCTAAGTCTTTGTGCACACAGCTCAGAAGTACTATAGAGTAAAATAAGCCAATACAAAATCATGTGTCTTCTGTGATGATTTTTCTGTAGTGCTTATTTGAGTAAAGGATGGGGAAGGAGAGGTGACATCAGTGAGTTTTGTGGTAGCAGTATAGATGGATGAATGATGATAGTTCTGAAAACACAGACGATTTATGTGACCAGTATGCATGGAGAAACAACTGCCACATAGTGGCACAATAGCCACAAGTAATATAAAATGCCTTGGTGTAACCCTAACCAAGCAAGTGAAAGATCTGTATGACAAGAATGTCAAGTTTCTAAAGAAAGAAATTGAAGAAGATCTCAGAAGATGGAAAGATCTCCCATGCTCATGGATTGGCAGGGTAAAAATGGTAATCTTGCCTAAAGCAATCTACAGATTCAATGCAATCCTCATCAAAATTCCAACTCAATTCTTCATAGAGTTAGAAAGAGCAATTTCCAAATTTATCTGGAATAGCAAAAAACCCAGGATAACAAAAGCTATTCTCAACAATAAAAGAACTTCTGGCAGAATCACCATCCCTGACCTCAACCTCTACTACAGAGGAATAGTGATAAAAAAAAAAAAACTGTATAGTATTGGTACAGAGACAGGCAGGACGATCAATGGAATAGAATTGAAGACCCAGAAATGAACCCACACACATATGGTCACTTGATCTTTGTCAAAGGACCTAAATCCATCCAGTAGAAAAAAGAGAGCATTTTCCACAAATGGTGCTAGGTCAACTGGCAGTCAAAATGTAGAAAAGATGCAAATTGATCCATTCTTATCTCCCTGTACAAAGCTCAAATCCAAGTGAATAAAGGACCTCCACATAAAACCAGATACATTGAATCTAATAGAAGAGAAAGTGGGGAAGAACTTGGAGCACATGGGCACAGGGGAAATTTTCCTAAATAGAACACCAATAGCTTATGCTCTAAGATCAAGAATTAACAAATGGGACCTCACAAAATTGCCAAACTTCCGTAAGGCAAAGGACACTGTCACTAGAATAAAACAGCAACCTACAGATAGGGAAAAGATCTTTACCAATCCTACATCTGACAGAGGGCTAATATCCAATATATACAAAAATCTCAAGAACTTAGACTCCAGAGTACCAAATAACCCTATTAAAAAATGGAGTATAGAGCTAAACAAAGAATTTTCACCCAATCACATAAGAACATACATGGTATGCAATCACTGATAAGTAAATATTAGCCCAAAAGCTTGTAATACCCATTATACAGCTCACAGATCACATGAAGCTCAAGATGAAGGAAGACCAAAGTGTGGGTACTTTGATCCTTATTGGAAAGTAGATCAAAACACCCATGGCTCACAACCAACCAATAGAATGAGAATAGGGTCCCCAATGGAGCAGCTAGAGAGAGGACTCAAGGAGCTGAAGAGGTTTACAGCTCCTCAGGAGCAACAATAATATGTACCAGCCAGTACCTCCAGAGCTCCCAGGGACTAAACCATGAACCAAAGAGTACATGTGGAAGGTCCCACAGCTCCAGCTGCATATGTAGCAAAAGATGACCACTTCAGACATCAATGAGAGGAGAGGCCATTGGTCTTGTGAAGGCTCAATTCCCCAGAATAGGGGAATGCAAGTCAGGAAATTGGGGGAGGAGAAGAATGAGCAGAGGGAGGAGGGATGGGATAGAGGGTTTTCAGTGGAGTAACATGGAAAGGGGCTAACATTTTAAATGTAAATAAAGCAAATTTTAAAAAAAGAAAATAGAAAGTTAAAAAGGGAGATCTTCCTCTTAGATGCTTGAGGATGCCCAGTCTGTTCCTGGCTTCCTTTGGATAAAGATGTAGAACCCTCAGCTCTTCCTGCACCATGCCTGTCTGAGTGCTGCCATGCTTCTACCTTGATGACAATGGACTGAACCTCTGAACCTGTAAGCCAGCCTCAATTAAATGTTGTCTTTTATAAAAAAAAAAAAGTTAAAAAGGTTTGATTATGTGAAGTCCTTAGAGAAACCACTTGCTGAGTTGCAATCTCTCTGATTACAAACTCAAGAGCTATGCTTTTCTCTACTAGAGAAATTGCAAACAGAATCTTCTTGCATATTTTGGAGAAATCAAGAATGGAATGATTGTAAAGCAATTTGTGCCAATTAGAAGAGTCACATTGAAAACGTATATACCTAATACTCAAATCCAAGTAATCTGCAGAAACAAAATCAGGACATTATTTAAATAGCACACAGTGACTCTTCTATAAAATTCTCTGAGCTCCATCTAATTTTCAGGTGTGGCTTTCTCTTTCCAATGGCAGCTGGGTGGAGTCTCCCAGAGGACAGTTGTGCTAGGTTCCTGTCTGCAAGCATAACAGAATTCCATAATAGTGTCATGGATTGGTTCTTGACCATAGAATGTGTCTCAATTAGGGGCAGTCACTGGTTGACCATACTCTCCATTTCTGCTCCATCTTTGTTCCTTGTAAACAGGACCCACCACAATTTTTACAGACCTTGGAAGAGCAATTCCCAAATTCATGTGAAATAAACAAAAAAACCAGGACAGTTAAAACAGTCCTGAACAATAAAAGAACTTCTGTAGGTATCACCTCATGGTACCTTCTCCAAAATCGACCATATAATTGGTCACAAAACAGATCTCAACAGATATAAGAAGATCGAACTAATCCCATGCCTCATCCCAGGGGTACAGGGATGGTTCAACATACAGAAATCGACCAATGTAATCCACTACATGAACTCAAAGAAGAAAACCACATGGTCATTTCATTAGATGCTGAAAAAGCATTTGACAAAATTCAGCATCCCTTCATGCTAAAAGTCTTGGAAAGATCAGGAATGCAAGACCCATATCTAAACATACTAAAAGCAATATACAACGAACCAGTAGCCAACAACAAACTAAATGGAGAGAAACTTGAAGAAATCCCACTAAAATTAGTGACTAGTCAAGTCTAACCTCTCTCTCCATATCTATTCAATATAGTACTTGAAGTTCTAGCTACAGCAATTAGAGAACAAAAGGAGGTCAAAGGGATACAAATTGGAAAGGAAGATGTCAAATTATCACTATTTGTAGATGATATGGTAGTATACTTAAGCAACCCAGAAAACTCCACCAGAGAACTCCTACAGCTGATAAAAAACTTAAACTTCAGCAAAGTGGCCAGATATAAAATTAACTCAAACAATCTAGTCACCTTCCTATACTCAAAGGCTAAACAGGCTGAGAATTAAATTAGGGAAATGACACCCTTCTAAAGAATCACAAACAATACAAACTATCTTGGTGTGACTCTAACCAAACAAGGGAAAGAGCTGTATGACAAGAACTTCAAGTCTCTGAAGAAATAAATCGAAGACCTCAGAAGATGGAAAGATCTCCCATACTCATGAATTGGCAGGATTAATATAGTAAAAATGGCCATCATGCCAAAAGCTATATACAGATTCAATGCAATCCCCATCAAAATCCCAACTCAATTCTTCATAGAGTTAGAAAGAGCAATTTTCAAATTCATCTGGAATAACAGAAAACCCAGGATAGCAAAAACTATTATCAACAGTAAAAGATCTACTGGGGGAATGAGTATCCCAGACCTTAAGCAGTACTACAGAGCAACAGTGTTAAAAACTGCATGGTATTGGTACAGTGACAGGCAGGTAGAAAAATGGAATAGAATTGAAGACTCAGAAATGAACCACACACCTATGGTCACTTGATCTTTGACAAAGGAGCCAAATCCATCCAGTGGAAAAAAGATAGCCTTTTCAACAAATGGTGGTGTCACAACTGGTGGCTAGCATGCAGAAGAATTCAAATCGATCCATTCTTATCTCCTTGTACTAAGCTCAAGTCCAAGTGGATCAAGGACCTCCACATAAAAGCAGACACACTGAAACTAATAGAAAAGAAACTAGGGAAGAGCCTTGAACATATGGGCACAAGGAAATATTTCCTGAACAGAACACCAATAGCTTATGCTTTAACAACAAGAATTGACAAATGGGACCTCATAAAATTACAGTTTCTGTAAGGCAAAGGACACTGTCAACCAGACAAAATGGCAGCCAACAAATTGGGAAAAGATCTTTACCAACCCTACATCTGACAGAGGGCTAATATCCAATATATACAAAGAACTCAAGAAGTTAGACTCCAGAGACCAAATAACCCTATCAAAAAATGGGGTACAGAGCTAAACAAAGAATTTTTACCTGAGGAATATCAAATGGCTGAGAAGCACCTAAAGAAATGTTCAACATTTTTAGTTATCAGGGAAATGCTTATCAAAACAACCCTGAGATTCCACCTCACACCAGTCAGAATGACTAAGATCAAAAACAAAGGAGACAGCAGTTGTTGGCGAGGATGTGGAGAAAGAGGAACACTCCTCCACTGCTGGTCGGATTGCAAGCTGGTACAACCACTCTGGAAATCAGTTTGACAGTTCATCAGAAAACTGGACATAATACTACTGGAGGATCCTGCTGTACCACTCTTGGACATATACCCAGAGGATTCTCCAACATGGAATAAGGACACATGCTCCACTATGTTCATTGCAGCCCTATTTATAATAGCCAGAAGCTGGAAAGAACTCACATATCCCTAAATGGAGAATGGATACAGAAAATGTGGTATATATACACAATGGAGTACTATTCAGCCATTAAAATCAATGAATTCATGAAATTCTTAGACTAATGGATGGAACTGTAAAATATCATCCTGAGTGAGGTAACCCAATCACAAAAGAACACACATGGTATACACTCACTGATAAGTGGATATTAGCCCAGAAGCTTGGAATACCCAAAACACATTTCACATATCAAATGATGCCCAAGAAGGAGGAAGAACAAATTATGTATACTCTTGTCCTCTGTAGAATGAGTTACAAAATACCCACAGAAGTAGATACAGAGACAAAGGGTGGAGCAGAGTCCGAGGGAAGGACCATCCAGAGACTACCCCGCCCAGGGATCCATCCCATGTACAGTTACAAAACCCAGACACTATTATTGATGCCTACAAGTGCTTTCTGACTGGAGCTGGATATAGCTGTCACCTGGGAGTCTCTGCTAGTGCATGACAAATACAGAGGGGGACACTCTCAGCCAGGCATCGAACTGAGCACAGGGTCCCCAATGGAGGAACTAGAGAAAAGATCCAAGGAGCTGAAGGGGTTTGCACCACCACAGGAGGAACAATAGTATGAGTCACCCAGTACCCCCCAGAGCTCCCAGGGACAAAACCATCAACCAAAGAGTACACATCGAGTCACCCATGGCTCCAGACACATAGGCAGCAGAGGATGGTCTTATTAGACAGCAAAGGGAGGAGAGGCCCTTGGTCCTGGAAAGACTTGATGCCATAGTGTAGAGGAATACCAGGACAGGGAAGCGGGGAAGGGTTGATTGGGGAAGGGGAGATGGCTTACGGGATATTCGGGGAAGGGGAGAACATTTGAAGTGTAAATAAAGAATATATCTAATAAAAAAATGATAAAAAACGAAAATAGAATTGGATAATTCACAGATCAAATTGAACAGCAAGCAGATAGAGATAAAATTTGGAAGCAAAGTTCAGAGGATAATTTTTTAAAGCTAGTACATCAAAATAAGGCAGATGCTGGAATAGTAGAATTACAAAATAAAGAGAAGCTAAGATTATGGAAGCAGGGCTTAGAACTGAAGATACAGGAAATTATAGAGCAGCATGAACAACAGAAAGAGAAATTTAAGACTTGGCAATGTACCTAGAGGAAACACTAGAATTGAAGACCCAGGAAATTATACAACAGAATAAAAGGCAGAAAGAGGAGAATGAAGGTGGGAGACAGCAGTTAGAAAAGATGCTAGAACAAAGGATGCAGCAGCTTATAGATCAGACTGAGCAGCAGAGAGAAAATAATGAGGATTGGAAGCTAGACATGGAGAATAACCTTTTAGAATTAATCAATCAAAATAAAATGAAGAGCAGACTATCAGAATTGCAATATAAAGAAAAGCTCAAATGTGGAGGCAGAATCTTGAACAGAAAATACAGGAACTCAAGGAACAGGAAGATCGACAAAAGGAGAGATATGAAGCATGGACACAGACCTTAAGGGAGGAATTTAAAATTTCAACTAAGAAAAATCTCAGGTAGAGATAGAAGATAAAAGTAGAGAAAGCCAACCAAAGGTTATTAGAAAACAAACTTTACTCTATCCAGTCAATATACAACAAAGAGCTCCAGATGATGATAATCTACAGGGTTATCAGGAATTTGAATGGCAATCTGTGGATGTGTTAGACCTGAGAAAATTTAAGGAAAGTGTCAATAATTTTGGAATGCATTCGCCATTTGTAAAGCAAATCCTGAATTCTTGGGCTATTAAAAATAGAATAATCCCCCAAGACTGGAAGGATATGGCAAGAGCAATACTAGAACCTGCTGCTAATTTACAATGGGTTGCATGGTGGAGAGACTAGGTAAGGGAGATAGCATGACAAAATAGAGCCAGGAGTAGAGAGACTTCCACAGACCAACTGCTTGATGAGGGTCGCTTTGCTGAGGTACAGGTGCAGGAGAAGAAACTTTAGCCTTGTGTCGATTGTCAGCTTTAAAGGCCTGGGACAAAGGTGCAGAATCAGGGAAAAGACTTAAAACATTTACTCAAGTCATACAAGGTCCACAAGAAACCTTCCCTGACTTTTCACAAAGACTAACCTCAGCTGTGAAAAGGAATATATCGGATTCCGCAGCAAGGAAGACAATAATTGAGTCTTTAGCTTTTGAGAATGCAAATACTGAATGCAAGGAAGTAATCAGATTACTGAGGGCAAGGTCAGCATCAATAGAGGAGTGGATTAGATACACAATTGATGTTGTATCTCAGTCACCTGATATGACTATAATAGGAGAAGCTGCCACTAGACATCTAGAAATGACCCAAGATTTCAAATGTTTTAATTGTGGTGAGTGGGGTCATCTCAGAAATGACTAGAAAAAAAAACAAAGTAATACCAAAAGGGGGCCTATGCCTTTTGGAATATGTCAAAGGCATGGCGAAGGCCGGCATTTGACTATGGAATGTAAAGCAACAACAGACAAATGGGGCAACATCCTGCCAAAAAAGACTCCCAGAGGGACCTGTCACAGGCCCCAATGCCAGGCAGGGAGAATTCTCTTCCTCAGGATAATTAAGTGTCACTGCTTCAAAAACAGATGTTCTGAGAACAGATAAGGCTGAGGCACGTTCTATAGACAATTCAAAAAGCCTCATAGGGACCCAAAAATGAATATTCTGGCAAACTTCTATAGAGGATCAATGGCCAAAACTAAGAATATTAGTAAACAATATTGAGATTGAAGGAATGGTTAACACTGGAGCAGATGTCACCATTATCTCTCCAAAATCTTGTCCTGTAAGTTGGCCACTTCAAGAAGTAGACATCCAATTTAAGGAGTTAGGACCTTATCCCAAATAAAGCAAAGTACCAGATGGCTTAAATGTATAGGACCAGAAGGCCAGGTGGGAAAATTGAGGCCATACGTGGCTGATAACCATTAACTTATGGGGAAGAGATCTATTACAGCAGTGGAAAACCCAAATTAATATCCCCTCAGTCTCAGTATCTAGCCATGAAACTAGTCAGGCTCCTAATAAAAATCTTAAATTAGTTAGGGAATGTTATCAAAGGCAGTTACAGACTGTCCAAGCTGTCCATAAACAAGATACAGCAGAGGCTGACAATTTAGCTTTTCCCCAAGGAGCCACTGCTGCCAAACACCAACAGCCTTACCACTAAGGTGGTTGACTGACCAACCCATTTGGATTGATCAATGGTCTACGACAAAAGAAAAACTACAGGCATTAGAACAGCTAGTCCAAGAGCAGCTGGAGGCTCAGCATGTAGAGGAGTCTACTAGCCCTTGGAATTCTCCAGTATTTGTCATTTAAAAAAAAATCTGGCAAATGGAGGATGTTGACAGATCTCAGAGTGATTAATAAGATTATTCAGCCAATGGGTTCCTTACAGTCTGGGATCCCATTGCCTTCCTTGTTGCCTAAGGAATGGCCTATCATAGTGATTGATCTGAAAAATTGTTTTTTCACCATTCCTCTACATGAATGTGATAAGGAAAGGTTTGCTTTCTCAGTACCTACCTTCAATAGAGGTCACCCAATAAAAAGATATCATTGGAAAGTCTTGCCACAAAGAATGTTAAATAGCCCCACCTTGTGTCAATATTTTGTACAACAGCCATTGGAGATGATTTGCAAACAATTTTCCCAATCAATTATTTATCATTATATGAATGGCATCCTATTGGCTGATCCAGATATAAATATTGTGGAAAGAATGTTTGATGAAGTAAAAAAAAAAACTTGCCTTCCTGGGGATTGCAAATCACCCCTGAAAAAATGCAAAGAGGGGATTCTATTAATTATCTAGGATATAAAATAAGTCTGCAAAGGGTTATGCCACAAAAAGTGCAAATCAGAAGAAGCCAATTAAGGACCCTTAATGATTTTCAGAAGCTATTGGGAGATATCAACTGGCTGTGACCTGCGATTGACTTGACCACTCAAGAGCTAAGCAATTTATTTCGAACCTTACAAGGTGATAAGGATTTAAATAGTCCAAGGAAACTATCAGCTGAGGCTGAAAAGGAGTTAACTTTGGTAGAAAGGAAATTGCAGGATACACATCTAGATCATATTGATCCAAAGATGGCCTGCATCTTAGTTATCTTACCTTCTACTCATTCTCCTACAGGAATTCTTATGCAGAGGAAAGATTATATCTTAGAATGGATGTTTTTAGCACATAAACAGAGTAAGAAATTTAAAACCTACATTGAGAAAATCTCTGAATTGATACTTAAAGGAAAAAAGAGACTTTGACAATTAGTTGGAATGGACCTGACTGAAGTTGTGGTACCTTTTACTAACGCAGAAATTGCCTCACTATGGGCACAGGTTGAACACTGGCAAAGAGCATGCAGTAACTTCTTGGGAGAGATTAATAACAGATACCCTAAAAGCAAGTGGCTTCAGTTCATAAAAAGAACTTATTGGATTCTCCCTCATATAATAAATAGAACTCCAGTATCTGGAGCCCCTATAATTTACACTGACGCCAGTAAATCAGGAAAGGCAGGATATATATCAGAAGATGTAAGTTAGGTGGCCAAGAGTCCCTATAAGTCAGTTCAAAAATCTGAATTATATGCAATAATCATGGAGTCTCTTAATATTAACTGATTCTCAAAATATGCAGAAGGGATTGATTTACATATAGAGACTGCTGAACTTATGCAGGATGATTCCAAATTGAATTCATTATTTATTCAACTACAACAAATAATCAGAAATAGGAGTTATCCATTATATATAACACACACAAGATCCCACACAGGTCTGCCAGACCCTCTGGCACAAGGTAATAATGAAATTGACCAACTACTGATAGGAAGTGTACTAGAGGCTTCAGAATTCAAAAAAAAAACACCATGTTAACAGCAAAGGTTTAAAGAATTCTCTATCACTTGGCAACAAGCCAAGAAAATTGCAAAGCAGTGCCCTGCTTGTTCATTATATAACCAGACTCCATTGCCTATGGGAACTAACCCTAAGAATACCCAAAGAAATGACATACTATAGATACATATTCAGGATTTCAATGGGCAACTGCATCACTGTCAGAAAAGGCTGATTCTGTAGTTACACATTTGTTAGAAGTTATGGCCATTATGGGAATACCAACACAAATTAAAATGACAATGGGCATATATCTCTAATAAGATGAAGCAGTTTTTTTAATATTACAATATAAAACATGTTAAAGTTATACCACACAATCCTACAGGACAAGCAATTGTGGAAAGATCCAATCAAACTCTTAAGAAGATGCTTAATAGGCAAAAATGATCAACAAGAACCCCCAAGGATAGATTACATAGTGCTTTATTAACCTTAAATTTTTTAAATGCCAATGAACAAAACACCACAGCTGCTGAAAGACATTGGATTGTGGAAAGAACTATTGAACTAAACCAGCCTGTTTACATTAAGGATATTCTAACATCAAAATGGAGAATGGGAAATGTGTTACACTGGGAGAGTGGCTATGCCTATGTTTCCACAGGAAAAGAAAAGCTGTGGGTTCCTTCCAGGTTGATAAAAATCAGACATGACAAAGAGACACCTCCTGAAGACCTTGGCGATAGAGAAGAAAAGGGAGACTAACACCATCAACAAAATAGGTGATGCATATGTGGTGATGTTTATGTCTCTGAATATGGAAACAGCCTTAGAACTGACTGAGACTAAAATGTCTATACACAGCCAATAACACTTATTGGGTACAGATTTCTAATGACTTGTTATTATATACCATCCTTTACGAGGACATGTACACAAAGCTACATTGTAGTTTGACTAGGTGATCAAGCTAACCTGAGGAAAGGCAGTTGTCTTTATTGATCTCCATTGACCAATCTGTGCACCCTGCATGCTCCATGTGAATGTCTTTACAGAACTACATGTTGTTTTTAAGTTTTGTATACTACAGGATGAAAGAAGAGAAAGACAGCCGGAAAAGATTCACATTCCGGGATGCGAGATTATGGGACCTTCCATTCCAGCTTCACACCTGACTCTACTTCAACTAAATCAAAACTGATTCTTTTAAACACTTGCTTCCAGAACTTTACTTACCTATCCAGTCTTTCAAAATGTCATGGTCAAGATGTCAGCTGACCAATGAACTTTCTCAGCACATAGTGACTGGAAGGCAAATAATGCTAGCTAGCTCTCCTTTGACAAGCCAATTTTCCTATTTCTCTTTGGGCCCCTAGATGGGAATTCTTTGCCCCAATTCAGCTGGAAGCAGAAAGAAGACAATCATCACCCCAGTTCCTTATGTTGGGGTGGATGGTTCTGGTTATTTTAGGAATTATAGATATGTCGTCATTTTAGGAATACTTTACAAATGTAGCTTTGGACAGGGAGGGAACTAAAGAACTTAAACTCAGGGATTTCTACCTTTCCTTTCCTCTTCTTTATCCTTCCTTCTTAGGTAAAGAGGAAGGAGATAGAAAAGAAAAAGGGGGATATAGTAATATTCTAAAAATTATAGAAATAGACAAATAGGGATAGGTTAGCAAATGTACTTTTAAGCAAAATATTACATAGCCAGATCTTACATTAGTAGAAGTCTTTATAATTGATACGAAGTTGAAGTTATAATCTCTTATATTGGTTCACAATTTATTTGATGTAAATTTAAGGTTTTCATTGGTATAAATTTATTACTGGTATAAAACTGGGATTAATTGTGGGGAGCCAAACAAGGTCATTCAGCCATGGCTGTCTTATGACCATGAGATTGTTGAACAAAGACCTGCCCAGGAACTGCTGGTACAAAAGGATTCTGAGAGTAACTATGGATCGCTCCACCCTTAACCGAGGAATGTCCCTACGTACGCAAATACCAGATGTCTTCACCAGATGCCCTTTGCACTTCCTGCTGCCAAGAATACCTTGACCCCTCCCTCCTTTGCGTTTTGCAAAGGTCACTTCCCCCTAGCTCCCCCTCCCAGCTTCCTCATCCCTATTGCTTAAAAACTGCTGCTTGTGTGACAATAAACGAGACCTTGACAATGGAACCTTGCTTGGTCTCCTTCTTTTCTCCCCTGCCCCCTTGACCCTCAGGTAGCGCCTCTTCGGGACCCTGAATAACTAGACCTGCTGGACGGGTCAATTGATATTGTTACTCCCATATAGGCAATGTGCCTATATAACACATTTAAGAATACAAGGCTTAGATCCAGTCCTTCTATAACTGCTATTATAAACTGTTTTTAGGTGATTAAGTAATACAAGTTAAGGGCCAGATAGCAAACTCATGGTTGTGAGTTAGTTAAAAGGGTATTTCTGAGTTATTTTGATTAGAAATGGCCAAGAGTAATCAAAGCTAAACAGTTCAAAAATGCTTTAGGTAGATAGATGGTCTTCAAAGGCACCAGAAGTCCACAAAATATGACGTTTATTGACATTTCTTTATTAAGAATCATTTGACTGGAGATCTGTCTGCTCCCAATAGCACCCCTTTCTTGAATTCAAAGAAATTGAGCATCAATGGAGTTGCTTCAGTTGTGACGAGACAGTCACCAGGCAAGAATTGCCTCACTTCATCAACAGACAGATACTGCCCAAAAAAAAAGGACACACTATGTAGAATAGTTGACTGATAATCTCTGCCAAGACAGATTAATCAGCCCTTCAAAATTCTACATTACCAAGGTCTGTCACATGATCCTGGACCAAAAGGTTGAAGACTGACGCTCCAACGTTTTGATGTATAGGGCCTGTCCAGGTGATCAGCTGTCTCTATAAATTGGCTAAGTTTTAGAAGCTTTATTTTGTGCTTCTCATACTTTCTGGTAATATTAGTCATTCTCTGATTTCTGATGGGGTTGAAGACTAGTAGTCTCACAGCCAGTCCATGCTGTTTAGCATTTAAAAAGATGATACAAATTTGAGAGGATGGTTTTCAGATGGGTTACTGGAAGAACAACAGGTTACAGCCTAAAGCCAGGACATGAGTCAGGTGTAGAATTATATGTCTTTAAGTTTGCATGAATGACAGGGGTACTATTTAATTGATAAAAATTGATGGCTGGGTGTTAGGTCAATCCTGTACATTATAAATTAGAAAATGATAATAATTGTGCTCAATTGATATCTGAGATAAAAGAGTTTTTTTATTGGACAGAAAGGGGGAAATGTTGTGGATAGCCCTGGGCTTGTATTTTAATGCTAATTCCACTCCTGGGAGGGGCTACAGATGAGGAGTTACCTTGTGAACCTTCTCCCCACCTTAACTTTTCAAATAAAAGCTTGAGCCAATGATTGGGCAGGAGGAAGGAGGAGGAGCTGAGGGTTTGGGTGAGGAGAAAAGGATCGACATGGGAAGGGGGAGGGGCTATGGAGGATCGACAGGAAGTGGGGGCCTAGAGAAACTGCAAGTTATATGGGATAATATATATGGGAATAGAGTAGTGTAGTGGAAGATCTGCACAATCTAGGCTTATAGCTTGTATTATTACTGATTGAGTTGAGATTTCTTTTACCAAGTAATTGGGTTAGAAAAAAATAGCAACAACTTACTATAATTATTTTGCTAAATAAAATCAGTGTCAAACTACCTTCAAATTTTTTATCTCTCTACACATAGAATAATACATCTCTCAGACCTCATTAGAGAAGTGTAAGTAGTGGATGATAGCTGAAACAAAGATTCACCAAAGATCAAGAAACCTTGAATAAGTGTCAGTAGTGTGCTCAGCCAAAAAAAGGCCATCTATAGCACATCTTATTTTCAAAGGCTCAGGGTCCATTACAGAAGAGGGGCAGAAAGATCTCAAGAGCCAGAAGTTGTTTATTTTTCATTCATGCTGAGTTTTTTAGAACTGTTTGTTTATTTCATTACCCAATTATGCATTGGACTGTTAAGTTCCTTGTTGATTAGTTTTATAAAACTTTTAATTCTATGTCTATTAAGTAATATTTCCATGTTGAACGTATAGGCACCATGTTTTCTGAGGACCCAGAGACTCATTATTTTGAATCTTTCAACATCTTCATCTTACAAAGTCTCAGAGAATCTTCCACTGCTACAAAACATAAAATCATATACTGTACACCAAGACTGCACTAGCAACCTATCCTCAATAATCCAACTGGAAAGTGAAATCAGAAGAAGAAAATTTTATTTATTGCGACCACACTGAAAAATTAGGGGGAAATACATCCAGAGAACTATCGGACTTGTGCAGTCCTGAAAAGAGAATGAAGATTAAACACAGAGCCAAAGATGTGCACACTAAAGCAGCCCTGTTCAAGGTGTGATCCTGACTACCATTGGAGTAAGCGGGTGCACTTGTATCTATCATCCTGAAAGATATGATTGACATCCCCTGCAGAACTCTCATGCAAAGTCCCATTTCCTAGGGATTCATTGTTTCCATAGCTGAAAGTTAAGAGAAAACAAGTGTCTCTTAAGAATGGCTTCACTTTGCCATGCTGATCACATCATGTTACATTCAGAGAAGGAACATACCAGGCAGCTTTGTTACCTCAAGCAGTGAGGTTTTTCTTTAAGGCTGTATCATTGTGGAAGGATATTCAATACTTTGCATACAGTAGTATACACCCACATCCTCAGTCTCCACTCTACTGATTCTCAGTGTGAAATCAGTTCTTGACCACTGAACCTGTCTGGGACTCCTGAGGCAAGATTGGACATCAAATATATGAGGAGCTGAGGAGACTGTCCTGGCCTCTGCAAGAACCAATACAAGTAAGTATTGCCATTATTATGCAGGAGACTCTTACTAGACCTGCAGGAGATTGAAACTGACTCTCCAAGAGTGACAGGATTAGAGAGTGCAGCCTGGGTCATCACAATATCCCCAGTGGCTCCTGAAATAAAAGAAATGAAATGTTATGCACAAACATGATACTATGTTACTTTATCAACGTTCTACTTATTGAAGTCATGATATTCATTCATTTCTAAAAATGTTCAACATAAAATATTTAATTAGAGAGAGCACAGACACTCTGTAGAAATCACCTAAACCTTCTACTTTGGAACTTGTTAGAGCTGCCACAAAAGCACAGGTTTCCATCCATTCACCCTCAAAACCCCAGAAGCCCATTCCTGGAGAAAAGACTGGAAATCTCACACATGTACAGAACATAATCTGCATCATCAGGTCCCCAAAAATCCCCCATCCCTCCACATTCTCCTCCATCTTTGTTTTTCTCCTCACCAGGAATCCAGAGCACAAGCAGCCCCAGGAGCTGAGCTGGGCACCTCATTCTGAGAACTTGATATGAAGTTTTCAGTAGTCAAGGCAGAAAGAGAAGCAAGTTTTTGTCTTGGACCTGGAGGAGAGATCCTCCCTAGGGAGCAATATGCAAATCCCCTGCTTGGTACAGCTGTGTGAAAAGTAGCCAGCAGGAGGAAAACCTACTCTATGAAGTGTCTTTTCTATAGAAAAATAGATACAGTCTCCGCTGCCTACAGCAGGGAGCAGTTGAACTCCACTGTGAAAGGCTGGGTCAGCATAAATGGAGACACACAATCTACAAGAATCAGGGCATGCTCACATAGCACCACAGAACCAAGGCTATCATTTTCAACACTTTGTATTAGCTAAGACATTTCAGCATAGCATGTTCCTGTCTAATCCTACCTGATATTTTTGTTTTAGTTTTGTCAGAGGTGGGAACTGAATGAAGGAAACTGAAGAGAAAAGTAGTTCTTATATCTACATGATGAATGACTCTGTGATGGCCATTTACCACAAAAATGTTGATACACTGAAGACTGGAAAAGAGGAATGAAGTTATAAAAACACATATGTAGTTCCCACTGGTCAGTTATTATTTAGTTAAATGTTCGTAGTCAAAATTCTACCTCTTAGGTACAGTACACAAACAGATAGACACAGCAATCTATGAACTATTTCAGAGTCTGAAGATTTAAATAATGTTTGTTCCATATTAGAACTCAAGAAATTGGGACAGAGTTTCTGCAACTCAAGCCCTGAGGTTTCAGCTGAAGAATATGTCTTCAAATCTATATAGCAGTTCCTTTTAGAAATATGTACATTTGGTATTAGAATGGCTACTCCAGCTTGTTTCTTGATTCCATTTGTTTGGAAGATCTTTTTCTAGCCCTTTACTCTGAAGTAATGTTCATCCTTTTTTGCTGAGATGTGTTTCATGTATGCAACAAAATGATGGATCCTATTTACACATCCATTCTGATAGCCTGTGTCTTTTTATTAAGGAATTGAGACCATTGATGTTGACAGATACTAATGGTTCATGATTGTTAGTTCCTATTATTTTGATGTCAATGCTGGTACTGTGTGTGTGTGTGTGTGTGTGTGTGTGTGTGTGTGTGTGTGTGTGTTTCTCTTCTTTTGGTATGGAATTATCTATTTCTGTGTTGTCTTGTGACTAGTTACCATCCATATGATGGAGCTTCCCTTTAAATATCCTCCATAGGGCTGTATAGGTGGAAAAATATTGTTTAAATTTCCTAGGCTTTCCATCTCCATGATTGCCTCAGTTTGTGTTTTCTTTATTGCTTCTATTTCCATTTTCAGGTCTTGAACAATTTTGTTCATTTCTTTCACCTGTCTGATTGTGTCTTCCTATATGTCTTTAAGAGATTTATTTATATTCTGTTTAGTGGTATCTATTATCTTCATAAGATAAGATATAAGACCATTTTCTTGCAATTCTGGAGTGTTAGGATATTTGGAGCTTGCTGTTGTAGGATAGCTACATTCTGGTGGTGCCATATTGCCCTGGCTTTTGTTGGTTGTATTTTTACACTGGCCTTTAACCATTTGATTGTCCTTAGTTTTTGCAGCCCTGGTACTCCCTTATGAGAGCAGACCTCCAAGGATGCAGGTAGGTCTCTAGTGGTTTCAGACTTCTGTTTGTTCTGGACTGCAGAAGGCCTCCAGGGATGTAAGCAGAATTACAGTCCAGGAAATGGAGTAGAGTGGGCAGCACATTGCTTGAAACTGTTGGTTTTGTCCAGATGTACAGGTTGGAAATTGGGATTGAGGTCTCACTTGGTGGTAACTAATGGTGGCAGGTGTCTATAATTAGATGTAAGAACCCAAAGATGGAGTATAGGGAGGACAGGGAAAACCTCATGGCTGCTGGACTTGCAGGGAACCCAGCAGGCAGGATTTTAGACTTTGAAGAACTAACCTGGTTGTCCCTGGCAGCAGCAGGCCTCCAGGGATTCACATAGAGCTTTGACCAGGGAAATGAAGCACAGAGTGGGCAGGATAGAGCTCACCACTACTAAGTTTGCCTAAAGGTGCTGGCAGGCAGGAAATTGGGGTAAGGGTCACACCTGGTAATCCTTGATAGAAGAGAAAGTTGGGAATAGCATGGAATGCATTGGCAGAGGAGAGAACTTCCTGAAAAGAACACCAATACCTCAGGCCCTAACATCAACAATTAATGGACCCTCGTGAAACTGAAAAGTTTCTATAAGGCAATAAAGGACACCATCAGTAAGAAAAAATGGCACCCTACAGATTAGGAAAAGATTGCATCAAATGCACAGCTGACAGAAGAATGGTATCCAAAATCTATAAAGTACCCAAGAAAGTAGATATCAACAAACTAACCCAATTTTAAAAATGGAGTATGTATCTAAACAGAGAATTTTTGACAGACAACCATTTTCTAGTGGTTGGGAAGCATTTAAGAAATGTTCAGCATTCTCATTCATCAGGGAAATGCAGATCAAAATGACTCTGAGATTTCAACTTACCCCTGTCAGAATGGCTAAGATCAAATACTCAAGTAACAGCTCATGCTAGTGAGGATGTGCAATAAGTAAACACTCCTCCATTTTTGTGGGAATGTAAACATCTACAACCACTCTGGAAATCAATCTGGCAGTTTCTCAAAAATTTGGGAATAATTTTCCCTCAAAACAGAACTCTACCACTCCTGAAAATATACCCAAAAAAAGATGTTCCAACATCCTGAAAAGAGCCTTGCTCAACTATGTTCATAGCAGCTTTATTCATAGTAGCCAGAAACTGGAAACAACCAAGTATCCCTCAACTGAAAAATGGACAAAGAAAATGTGGTTCATTTATACAATAGAATAGTAGTCAGACATTAAAAAACAAGGGCATCATTATTTTCATGCAAAATGGTGGAACTAAAAATATCCCAAGTAAGGTAACCCAGACCTAAAATGACATGCATAGTTTGTACTGACTTATAAGAGGATAGTAGTCATAATGCACAGGATAACCATGTTACAATCCACAGACCCAAAGAAGCCAAATAACAAAGGCCCTAGGGAAGATGATTGAATCTTTCTCAGATGGGGAAAAAGTAGATATTGGAGGTAGATGGAAGGAAGGAACTGGGTTTGAAGGGGATAGGGAAAAAGAGTTGGGGAACCAAGTGTAGGAAGAGCAGGAACTGAAGTCTGTGGCGGGCAGAACAGGGCAGGGTATCTCTAGGATATTCAGGGACCTGGAACAGATGGTAATCTAACTGAGGCTCCTAGTAGTGGGGGATATGGAGCCTAAAGTGGCCACTTCTTATAGCCAGGCAGGAATCCTAGTGAAGAGATAAGTACACCAACCCACCCACAAAACCAAAATGTATCCTGCCTATAAGATGTGCAGGAACAAAAAATGGAATAGATATTGAGGGAATAGCCAACCAATGACTTGCCCAAATTGAGACACATCCCATGGGCAAGAACCAGCTAGACACTATTAATGATCCTCTGCTATGCTTATATACAGGATTTCAGCGTTACTGTCTTCTGAGGGACTCCACCAAGCAACTGATGGAAACAGATACAGAAATCCACAGCCAAACATTAGAGTTCAGGGAGTCTTGTGGAAGTGTTGGGGTTGATTGAGAAACCGGAAGGAGATTAAATTCACAGGAAGATCAAAACTATTAGCTAACCTGGACAATTGGGGGCTCCCAGAGACTGAAGCACCAATCAAAAAGGGAACATGGGCTAGATCTAAGCCTCTGCATACGTGTAGCAGATGTGCAGCTTGGTCTTTACATGTTACCTCCAATAACTGGAGCGGGAACTGTCTCTGAATATTTTGCTTGTCTGTGGATCCACTTCTCCTAACTGGACTGCCTGGTTTGGCCTCAGTAAGAGAAGGTATGCATAGGCATGTAGTGACTTGATTTGTCAAAGTAGGTTGGTACGGGGGGGGGGGGGGTAGGGGGGATACTCCCTGTTCTCAGAGAACTGTATGAAATGAAAGCTGAGTGAGGGCAGGACACAGAAAGTGGGGGCTGATTTGGGATTTACAGTAAATAAATAAATAAATTACTGAAAAAATTAAATTGAAACTAGTTTCAAGATGATGAATGAAAATTATTGGCATTACTTAACTGGAAAGTCAAGATAATACCAGTTATGGTCAAGAGACTCAAGGGTATCAGGAAGCCAGTCTTGGTTCAGATTTCTTTGGAGATGGCTTTAATGTCAGGTTACATTTCCCTATGGTAATAGAAAAAAAAAAGAGGCCAGATGCTCTGCATGGTTTATCAAAGGTTCAGAGAAGCTGTGAATGTGGTCCTATTCACAGTGCACTAGCATGAATTTCATTGGGATTCTGAGCGGAGTATTTGCTTATATGGTCCTAGTCTAGGATATGGTCCTAGTCTAGGGATGTTAGTTCATACCTATAATATCTACACTGAGGCTGAAGCAAGAGGATTAGATGTTCAAGGATATCCTTGTCTACACAGGGAATTGAAAGGCAACCTTCAATATAGGAGATTCTGTCTGACACCAAAAATAAAGATGGTAAACAAGCAAATACCTTGGTAGCAAACACCTTGGATCTCAGCACTTGGGAGGAAGAAGCAGTTGAATCTCTGTGAGTTTTAGTATGGTCTGGTCTATATAATAAGTTTCCTGCCAGCCAGAGCTACACAGGGAGACCTTGTCTCAAAAATAAAACACTATGAATTACTATTACATACTTCCTATCATGCACAAATATAAATGTTTACATGGGAACTCAAGGGTTCAAAGTATTTTGTACTATTACCCTATTTTTATAAGGTCTCCTGTATGCCAGGCCAGCTTTAACTAACTATATATCTAGAATGACTGTGAAGTTAGAATCGTCCTGCTCCACTGTGCACCACCATGACCAATTTTTGCAGTGCTGGAGATGAACTTCAGGGACTCAAGCATGCCAGGAAAGCACACTCAGAAACTCATCTCCAGCCCATTTCCCTCTTTTGTTTTAAAAGAGATTCTACTCTGTAACCCATGCTGGACTTCTAACTCTTCCTACCTCAACTTCCAGGGTAGTACACACAGTGGGCATCATGCCCAGAATTGAATGGTCTAATTTTACTTCATGGTGTCACAATGAAGAAGAGACATAGTATTTGAGGATTGTGACATAACAAGGAATATCACATGTTACAGTGCAGACAGGTTTGCTATGTCAGAATAATGCTATAATGATGTCACAATGCAGTTTGGTGGTTTAATGTTGTTCTGTTATGTCACAATTCAACATTGTGATGGCATATTTCAGCATTGCAGTGCCATCATTACATGTTAATATATATGTAATTTGGCAATGTGTTGACTCTATGGAGCTTTATGATACCAAAATTCAGCCCTATAATAGCACAAGGAATCAGTATGTCAGTCCAGTAGAGGATCTAATATAATGATTCAGGTTTGTGATATCAAAATGGATCTTTGTGATATTATGATTTAGTATTGTGAGGACACAACAGAATATTTTGATAACACAATGAATCAATGTGCCAATGCACGGTGGCAAACTGCGGAGCCCTGCATTGTTATAGTGAACATTTGTGTATCTATTGAGCATTGTGATACCACAAGAACCCTGCAGGGTCACAACATCACATAATAGAACAGTGAGCCTTTAAACATCTCATCTCAGTGTATCTTTGTGACATCACAGAGAGACATGTGATATGACATTTGAGTATTGTGATGACATAATGATATAATGTGATTGCCTGGTGCAATGATGTGATGACAACTGGATAAAGTGATGCCATATCCACATTGTGATTGCTCTGTTTAAATTTACATGTATGGGTGTCTTGCTGCATGCATGTCTGTGTACCATGTGTGTGCCTGGTGCAAGTAAAATAGAGTATTCTGTGGGCCACACTGTCACATACTATGGTTTCGAAAATGGAGTTTTTTTTTCTTTGGGAGTTGGTCAGTTGAAATGGCAGAGGGCAGGTACGAAAGGCTGGGAGATGAGTAGGACTGGGGTGCATAATGTGAAATTCACAAAGAATCAAAAAATATGTTGTTTTTTTAAAAAGTCCTATGTGCTACTATATCTGCCCCACCAACCCCTTTTGTGGGAGAGTTTCATATATACCAAGCTAGTCTACAGGTCACTATGTAGGAAAGAAGGAGTTTGAACCCCTGATTCCTTGCCTCTACCTCTCTAGTAATGGGAATCCAAGCCTATCACCATCACACTGAGTTTCTGCAATACTAGGAATGAAACACAGAGCTTCATACGTGGTAGGTATGCACTCTACCGGCTGAGCTACATTGCATGCCTCAAGTATTCTTATATTGGATCAACAGGACACTAGCTCCTGTCCTAAGATAAACTCTGCTTTCCCAAAATGAGATTTTTTAAAAAAAATTGAGGAACAAGGTTAAAAATACAGCATGGATAAGTTGCTTGGAAAATAGTTCCAGCTGAGTATGGTATCACATGCAGTTGAGGTGAGGAGATTAAGAGGAAAGGGGAAATCATTGGGAATGTAAATAAAAAAAATATAGAAAATAAAAAAAATTGAAAGAAAGAAAGAAGAAAGAAAGAAAGAAAGAAAGAAAGAAAGAAAGAAAGAAAGAAAGAAAGAAAGAAAGAAAGAAAGAAAGAAAGAAAGAAAGAAAGGGGGCCACCATGCTAATAGCTAAAAAAAAAAGAGCATATGAAATTCTCAAGAATTAATAAAAGATTATACTTAAAAATTTAAAAAAAAAAAGAGTTCAAAAACATCATCAGGAAGAAAAAGAGGAAAGAAGGGTGTAGTGGCTATTTCTGATTGTCAACTTGACTAAATCTGGAATTGGACTAATCAAGAATTGGAAGGCTCACCTATAATCCTAATCTGGAGGCTCAGAGACACAAGTTTCTGACCTGGAGATCTTGATGCATAGTGACTATGAATTCCAGAAAATTAAGATTAGGAGATCTCTGAGTTCAAGGTCATCTGGGATTAAAGGCATATATAGGGACTACCCATATGTTCTGTGACTCTAGAGAACCCTAATACAAAGGGTAAGTCCAAGATGTTGAAATCAGCAAGTAAAGCAGAAAATGGCATATTTCTAAGTGCAGTGCTTACTTTGTGCTGCTAACTAAGGATTCATAAGTAAATAAAATTTGTTCAAAAGTGTTTTTTTACATTCTGAGTTAAAGATTATATTTAGGGGCTGGAGAGATGGCTTAGTGATTAAAAACACTTGTTGCTTTTCCAGATGACCCAAGTTTAGTTCACAATACCCATGGCAGTGGCTCACAACTGCCTGTAATGCCAACTTTAGAGGCACCAACATCTTAAACCCATGTAATCTTAAACAACAAAACAGCACATTATGTTTAGAGTTTATTCTGTAGTCAGGGAATCTAAACGGGAATGTGGGGCAGAGTTGAAGTTGATGTGGAGACAGAGAACCAACGAGAAACTCTTTGTCCATCAGCCAGCAAGAGGCAGCAATATCGGGGCAGCATTACTGGGCAATATTTGTGGGATGGTAAATCATGCCAGGAAACTAAATGGATAGAGCTGGTTGAGAACCCAGAACCTCACACCTGAGATGGTGTTTACCTTCCTGCTCCCTGCCAAATTCCTGGCCTGGAACACATGCCACACTTTCTACATAAGAAAATGTAACCTGTGGTCACACAGGCCCAGAAAAGAGTTCTCCATGCTAATGAGGTACCTAGTATTGGTTTCAGGATCTGCTCCAAACCTACTGACATCACACCTAGGTGGCAGCAACCCACACATCTGTTGCCAAGGCAACCACCACCATATTCCCAGAATCTACTTGGTTCACCTCCCACCTTTGTTTACTTGCAAACAGCTACCTCACTAGCCAAATAAAAGGAAGACCACTCTGACCTCTCTCTCTCTCTTCCCCCCTTCTTCTTCGCTGCCACCTTTGCCCTTTTCTCCTACAATAAACCTCACTCAATGGAACTTTTTGGCCTGGTGTGGTCTGTCTGAACACAAGCCAAGCTTCTAACACAACACCTAGAGACCCTGAGAGTTTAGCCAACAAGCATCCCTTCCCAGACATTCCTCCCTGCAAAAGGTATTTAATTCCAGGTCTACCCTGAGAAGTTGGTTTGATACATATCCATTTGTTCACAATAAAAAGTCAATAAACAGTTTGAACAATGGACTGTCTCTTTCATAAGAATTATCAAGAGGAGTATAGAGGGGGTCTTCGACTACTCAGCCGAAGCCAAGCCCTCCCACAAAAGGCTTATCTGTGCTTCCAGCCACAATCACAGCCAAGCTAAGGACAATCACCACTGAGCGGAGTCTGAGTTCTGCTTCCCCTGGCCTGGGCTAGAGGCTGTCCTCATCCCACAGATCCCTGACTCTGCTCTCAACTCCTCGAAACTCGGCAGCTCCTGAATGTCCAGGAGTTTGGAAGTGCCCAGTCCAGGCCTTGTCGAGCATATCTGGGAGTCATTTTTGGTCTCCTGGGAGCCCAGGCATAGTGCCATGGCAGCTGACCCTTCATGGCAGTTTTCACTGTGTTAACCATTAGCATCTTGGCAAGCTGTCTTCAGGAGCTTTATTTTTTAACTCTCGGGAAATGTGGGTCTAGATTTCAAATAGACAGTTTCCACCATATTTCTGGCACTATACTGCTCTATTTGAATGAGCTTCTATGAATAAAGACTCTTTTTATGTACATAATCTCTAGTTTTGCCAACTATTTGGGACAGAGTTTTGCTAAAAGAATTATTGTAAGTAACCTACGAAGACCATCCTTGACAACCAAGGTAAACTGAGTCAGTGACTGGTTGCCACTGCAGATAGCAACTATCAACTGGACAAAAGGGAAAAAGGGGGAGATAAGCACACACACACAAACACACACACACACAGAGAAAAGGAAAAAGAGAGAAACTGTATGTGTAAGAAGGAAGACAAGTTCCAACAAGAAAGCTCCAAATACTTTACACATATACATACATACATACATACATACATATGTCATATGTACAAATACACATACAAGCACATTCACACTTTGAGTAAATGGTGAAAACTTGAATGAGATGGCTGCAACAACTTTGTGTGTGTGTGTGTGTGTGTGTACACAAATATATACACATTTACACTGTTGGTGGATGCAGCAAACTCCAACAAGACAGATCCAACAATTTTATTTTTTCTCCCATGGCTTATATATCTAAGCAAAATCTTTCAAGCGAATAAAAATTACAATGTGATAACATTCTATTTTTCTTCTAATGAATGATTATGGAAAAACAGTGTACGCCCAATATTATTACATGAAAAAAAACATTATATAGTTCAGGTAAAAAAATCAAAAAATTATTTCCAAGAACACACATACATTCATAACTAAACAACTTGTTATAGATTAATAAAGTGTGTACAAGCAAGGTAATTTTCTCAGCCAGTTTTTCTTACTCACAGGCAGCAAATTGCAGTTGGAAAGAATCAATTATTGTAGTATTTATCTTAAAAAGTGATCTTATACAAATCTTTAAAAAAATCACAAATTTAAACTTCTCTATAAAAAGCAGTCATTCATCCTTTAAATTCTCAGGGAGCACATCTACCCATTAACATTTTTTTGTTAAATAATATCAGAAAGCTGAGGGCAAAAATGGGTACAGGACATTAATCATCACCTAAATCATCAGTCTGTCCTCTGTTAGAGTCATGTCAGCCAATGATTGGTAGACCACCATTGTTCTTGTTTCCTAACCTCAAAAACTCCCAGCTCGACTATTAAGAGGATGTTTTTCTGAACTTCAAATCATTCCCTAAGAGTTTCTACTTCAATGTCACTAACAAAAACATCTTAATGGAACTTCACTAACAATTATTTTTTTCAAATTCTTTCTGAGGGTGGTGGTCATTGCTGACAATCTACATTTAGAAGTCCTCTCCTAGGGTGAAGACTGAACCATTAACCTGCTCTAGCAGCAATGCTTGAGAAAGATCAAACACTGTTACTGTGAGTGCCAGTGATACTGCCCAGTGAGGGGTTGGGAGCCCCTTAGAATCCTCACACAACCCAGAGATGAGGAAGGATGTGAAGACTGACAGAGCCACGAGCAGAGCTGTGCTCCATAACAGCATGGAGTCCTCAGGACACTCAGTCTTCTGGGAGCTGCCTCTCTGAGGGACAAGCATCATGGTCGTGCTAACCAGTGGCCACATTCTGTGAGTTCTAAATGTTTGTCATTCCTCTCGAACTGGCCTCCAAAGTACATGGGAATGTACTCTGCTTTTTGTTTGTTTGTTTACTTGTTTGTTTGTTTTGTTTTGGGAAAGCAGCCGTTGATATTGCATTTGTCCTATTTTTATGTCTGCTCCTTAATATGTGCTAAATTCACCTTCTTGAGTGTTTCCATTTATATACATATAAACTTGAACTTGTACTAAATGCATCTAAGCTATCTTGATAACAACAGTTCACTGTAAGAGTCAAAGTAAAAGAATCCAAGTCCAATTGTCTGCTTTTCCACAGAATAACACTTATTCACATATTTTCCAGAAAAGAATAAAGATGAAATATTTTTAAGTTCGTCTGTCCTTTCAGTGGAAAGCTATTAAAATTTGAAATGATCTTTACATGTTTCTTGGTACTCTCTCCATGGTCAGCTCTAACTTTCCTGTTACTGTCAATGGATTAGATTCCACTTCCCTTTCCCTTAAGTCTCCCATGCTATGCAGTTTGCTCAGATGTCCAGGAGGTGGTGCCACAGTCCCTTTTGGATGCTGCCCTTTGACTGCTTGAAGATGTTATATGTATCTTACAGTGACCATTCTTACTAGAGTCATGCCACACTTATATTCACATGCTATATCGGTATTTAGATTCCAGAAGACTAGGACTTGATAGTTGCTGATAAAGATGAAAAACTAACAGGTGAAGAGTTTGAAGTGCTAGCTGGAATGCCCCCTTTACATGACTGACTTGCTCATTGTGCCAGAACCAGTTCAGTTCCCTAACATAACCCACTAGGTGCATCAATAACAACGGTCACAGCTACGAACAGCTTGACAGAAACTTTCACGCAAATCTGTGAGATGAAGGCTGATTTTACTGTCTGTTTTAATATTTGTCTTAGGGAAGCACTAAGAACCATGGTTTAACACCATTCCATACCATCAAGTCTCTCTAGCTGCATGGAAGGAAAATGTCAGGGTGTGTAGGGCAGAGGTTAACATAAAGTTTTTCGTCTATTGTTTTCTACCTTGTTGGACACAGGGTCTCTCACTGAACCTGGGCTCCCTGCAGTCACTTTGTCTTCAGATATTACCACTGTTGAACATTGAAACCTACAAGTTAATTTTGTCTATTTTTAAAAAGATTTATTTATTTTATGTATGTGAGTACACTGTCTCTGTTTTCAGATTCACCAGAAGAAGGCATCAGATCCTATTACAGATGGTTGTGAGCCACCCTGTGGTTGCTAGAAATTGAACTCAGGACCTCTGGAAGAGCAGTCAGTGCTCTTAACGCTGAGCTCTCTTCCCAGCCCTAATTTGGTCTATTTTTGAATTTTATATAGTACCTCAGTTCTGCAGAAGCACTTGCTCACTTTTAATTTTTACCTAGTACCAGTTGGAACAACTTTAGCCTTTGGGTTTGTTGTTGTTGTTGTTGTTGTTTTGTTTTGTTTTGTTTTGGGTTTTTGTTTTTTTTTTGTTTTTTTGGTTTTTTTTTTTTTTTTTTTTTTTTGAAATTAGAGCTCTTTCTTGACCTAGAGAATGGCTACATGGGGGTTTCCAGACTGAAATGCCATATGCCAGTGACTCAGTGATACTCTTGGTGTATAAGATATTCATTCAAAGGAAAATGTTTAGTTAACAGTTTCCATTTTGCATCATGTAATAATACCAGGACATGTGTGACTAATGATGGCAAGTTTGTTTACTTGGGTTTTTAATGATGAAGACAGTATAAAACTGTTCCTGAAGAAACCTGTCTCAGTTGTCTATTTGATTTTTTTTCAGTGATTTGAGTTGTGACCTGGTCTTGAGTCACTAAATTAACAGATATCCATAGACTAGTTCAGTTAATGTGCTAAGTTGCAGGGTTGGCCTTTCCAACTTGGAAGATTCTTGTGGTGGGTACATCAAGGCCAGCAAGCCAATTTATGGTCTTGTCTATGTAGCACTTCAGTAGGATGGCTGGCAACAGACATTCTGTGCTACCAAAGAACAGACATTCTGTGCACCTGAGTACACAGGTAAGCCAGAGTGGTGTATTTCTTCTGTGGTCCTCAGAGATTGTTAAAGAACATTCTAAAAGTAAATCTTTTTGTTCCAAAACTTTAGGTTAAAAGTAAAGTATCCCAGTTCCCTCTTTAGCACTTGATTTCTACTGCAATGAGCATCCATTCCATTACAGTGGACGACACACATCAGTGGACATTCCTACTCAGCTTTCTCCAAGGAACTGCTGAAGAAAATAAACTTGTGACCACACCCAAACATTGGTGTAACTCTAGCCCTTGTAGCATTATTGGAAAACAAGGCAGCCATACTGAGATGTACCTATGATAAATCAGAAGTAGAAAAGAATGGTAGGTTTCACACTGTGTGAGTCCTTGAAATGACTTAATTCATGATTTAAGAGGAGTAACTTTGCAATACTGTATGTGATAAAGGACATTTCTTAAGTTTTGAACATAAAAGAATTACATAAATATCTTTGGTATTTGAGGAGGGTCTCACTGTGTGTCCCAGATTGCTATTCTCTTACCTGTGCATCTTGAGTGCTGGCATTACAGGCTGACAGAGACATGGAAATAAGTATTAGAAAAATGTGTCAGTTCATGTGGTTATAGAAAGTGACTTTAATCAACATAAACAGTGGTGGTTTTAATACAATTTAAATAGAGACGGGATGAAAATAACACTTGGAAGGGACTGCTTACATTATTATTTAACCTTCACTGCAGTCAAGAACATTTAGCTTCCATTGAAGAGCTTTGGATCTATTGGTGTGGCTCTTTGTTAAGCTTCTAAGATCCATTTTTAATTATTTATTTATATACCTGGTGTTCAGTATTGGAACATGGGGCTGTGAAGATTTTGGGCACATGCTCTGTCACTGAGCCATAACACTGGATATGTCCTTGCTAAGGTGTTTTTTAAGCAGCAGACAGTGGATTGTTATTGTTAAGAACCCATTGCCTTTGCATAGGCCAAAAAGCTATTTCTGCTGCATTCACAGTGCACTAAGTCCATATAACAAGAACTAATTATTGGTGTATATTAAAATTGTGTATTGCTTTAATAATAGATAGATATTCACTGCTTTACTAGTATATTGACTTCAGTGAGGTACCAGTGTATCCTTGTATGAAACTGTCTAGTTCCACGAAATATGATGTTACACATCTGTAAGTCCTGCTGTAAGACTCGTCACATCTGTGTTTCTATAATAGTATGTCTGAGTATACCTCTACTCTTACGTGCATGTGTATTGCTTTGAGAGAACATGTGTGATATCTCAGGCAATAAATGCTTCTATCTACACTCCTTTTCTTGATTTCCGAGTGTGCTTTTGTACTAGTAAACCTGTGTGGCCTGCTGTTCATGGACATCCATGTATTCTTATTTACCAGAAAATACCTGGACACATCATTAGTAGAACATCAAGGTGCACTTCTCTACTTCTGCACAAGCACATCTGTGCCCCTGTGCAATGCAGTAATAGTCTTTATTTGCACTTCTTTACAGTGAATATATATATAGTACTACCCAATTAGATCGATGGACATGCAGAAGTAGTACAGGCAAGATTGCTGCTGTATGTGCACACAGAGGTGTATTGCTCAGCCAGTCCATTGATGTTCTCCAATCTGCTCCTCCAACACAGCTATTTAAGATAGGCATGTGCACTGTGATACAAGTACACTCCTGTGCTCAACAGGCACATCGGTTTCTGCTCTAGTGGTAGGACAACAGTTTTTACTCAGACACTGATAGGCAGTGCTTTAGTAAGACGTACATGTGAGCTGCAATACTATTGTTTTCAAGCACATTGCGGTACTCACATATCTCTGTGTGCTCCTGTCTAGTTCTTGAGAGTTGGTTTGCTATTTTGCCCATTTGTGCTATACTTGAATTCCAAACCTTACTTCTAACCCTAACATTTTGTCTAACTTTATCACTATCTCCAATCTAAGCAATAGTTCTAGCCTTACACTAAGAAAATGATTGTCCATAACTACAGTACTAATGTTAATACCAATTGTAACCCTAGCAATAATCATAATCCTAACCCTAGCACTAACCAAAACCATTGCATAAACCTATCCTAAACCCTAATACTAAAGAAACCTCTTTATCTGTTAGAAACATAACTTAAACCGTCTTGTGTGACTTGGAATAATGTGAGCCAGAGTTTGCACTGATAAAAGGTAACCAGGACAGGGAAGTGGGAGCGGGTGGATGAGGGGGAAAGAATGGGTTAGGGGATTTTGGGGGGAGGGGGAGTCAGGAAAGGGGACGACATTTAAAATGTAAATAAAGAATATATCTAATAAAAAAATAGTTTAAAAAAAAAGACACACATTAAAAAAAAAAAGGTAACCCTCAGAAGCAAGCCCCAGGCAGTCCACCCAGCACTTCAGATTGGAGTCTAGCCTTGAACAGACCTTGATATGCTGATGAACCAATGCCCAGGTGCTGTTGTTATGGTAGTATTCCACCCCCAAGCTGGGTGTCCTGATAGCACAAAGCAGCCACTAGTGAAATGATACAAAAATCGGAACTTTGGAAGTAGTCTCTAGGATCACACTGCTGTGCTCCCAAGACATAGCTTCTCTAACTTGAGACATGTGTGACTTTGGATTCAGTGATAGTTGAACTTCTGACACTGTTGTTGGGCTCACACAGACCAACTGGCCAGTGCTCTTAAGGACTTCCTGGACCTTCATCATTATCTACTTCATGTTCTCAGCCTATTAAAGGGAAGGACTTCAGAGTGGAGGTGGGTTGAACCAACAAGCTTATAAAGCATCCTCCCTGGAGAAGATGCCCCAGGGGAACTTTGCAGCAGCATTTTCTGCCCAATCAACTATTACTATTACTATTAAGATATCTGCTTAACTTTAATAGTCTTAATTATAAGGAATCTTTATGTGACTAAATGGAGCGTATTTAAAGACAAATCTTGTATGGACATCCTAACTGCCAAGTGCCTTTCAGCCTGTAGGCCTTACTTGGGTAATGTCAAACCCAAATACTAACTGTAAACCTAGAGTTGACCTAAACCTGTCCTAAAAGTGGGTCTAAATTTAAACTGAACTCTCATCCATTCTCTAACCCTACACTTAATGCTAGCCCTAACTTTAAACATAACACTTGCTCTGTTCCTAAACCTAACTTGAATAATAACCCAAGCCCTAGCTTCTACTCTAAATTTTACCCTAATTTAAACACTAGCCTTAAATACATGACTGGCTATAAAGAAATTGTAAGCCTGCCTCTAGCTCAAATTCAAAAACTAAATCCTACTTCTAATAATAATTGTAGACCTTATACCAACTTTATACAAAACTCTTGCCTAACACTATCCATAATGCTAACATTGTCTCTATTATTAACAATAAATCTAAACTTAGCCATAATTCTAACCCAAGGAACACTAACCATAACTTAAACCTAGCCCTAAAGTTAACATTAGGCCTATCTCTAACAATAACCTTAGAAATAATACCAGTACTTTACCTAAGTCTACCCTAAAATTAACCATACTTCTAAATTTCACATTAATCTCAGAAATATAACTAAAACTTTCATTCTCTAACACAAACTCTGGTCTAAACATAACTGAAACTCTAACATTCACCTTAGAATAAACCTAAAACTGTCTCTAGAACCAACACCAACTAGGTAACCTTGGCCATTACACTAAACTAAACCTATCCTTTTATCACCATAGCCTAACCTTAACCTAACACTTTCTAATCTTAATTTTAACCCTAATCCTAGCCTTAATGTACAATAATTCTAATCAGATCATAAGCAAAATCTTAACCTTAACCCTCTATCTTGTCCAAACACTAAAACTATGTCTAAAACTAATCAAAATCAAAATGTTAACACAAAATTTACCCCTTGCCAAATGTTAATCTTAATCCTAATGCTAACACTAATCACAACCATTACCTAAAACTCGCCCTAACCCTATCCATAAAACTTAAACCTAACACTAAACAAAATTTTACATCTAACAGAAACACTGGCTCTAACCCTAGTTTTAGCCCTAAAAATAGAGTAACCTAAACATATTCTGTTCTAGCTATAGTTCTAATGCTATCTATAGTCCTAACTCTAAAACAAGACATAACCCTAACCCTAAACCTAAACCTAACAGTAGCTTCTAACAGTAGATTTAACTTGAACTATTGTCCCAACCCTAGCTCCCACCCTATGCTAAACTCTAGCTCAAGGAGTAGACCTAAATCTATCCTTAGCCCTAAGTTTAAATCTAACACTACTTTTAAGTCTATATCACACTGCACTTAACCCTACCTTAAACAGTAGCTCTAAATATACCCTTATTCCTAAACAAAACTACAGCACTACCTCAAGTCTGCACCCTAAATTAGGTCTTCAATAACTTCTACCCTAGTTCTAATTTTACCTCCCGCACTAACTTTAGACCAGCCCTAACTCTTAGCCTAATAAACCTTAAACTTTTAACCAATCCTAATCCTAACCCTACACATAACTTGAATACTAACCCAAATCCTAGCATTTATGTGAGCCTTCAAAAAGCACAAGCTCTTGCGCTAAGTAGATCTCTAGCCCTACATAGAACTAGAGCACTGTCTCAAGCAAGACTCCTAAAACTGGATCTAAAACTAACCTTAACTCTTATTGTATCAATAGTCAGAACTTTTATAGAATTTCATAGCAATCCCTAAGCTATCTATAACCATATGCCTAACAATGGCTCTCCCAGCACTCTGAAACATAAACCTAAACTTAGCTCTAAACCTAATCTCAGTACAAACACTAATCTTAACAACGATGCAAATAAAGTGACAAAAAAGAAAGAAGAAAAAAAGCAACAATGTAGCTAAACCTAGCTCCAACTCTAACATTAATTTTAAAAATATACCTGAAACAATCTCTAGTTTCAACACTAACCCCAAAACCATAACTCAAACAATATGTCCAACTCTAACAATCTTAGAAATCAACCTAATTTTCTCTACCCCTAATACTAACCACAGACATAACCCTAGCCCTAGCCTAGCCCTAGGATAACCCTGTCTAATCCTAACACTAATGATATTTCTAAGCATAACCATACAAGAACCCTAGTGAGACCATAGTCAAAACCATCTACCTGAACAACAAATCTAAGTCTAAAAGTAACCATAAAGCAATTTTTGACACAAACTCTGTACCTAACCTAATACTAAACTCTCCTTTTCCCTGAGTTCTAAGTCTAAACTTAGCTCTGACTCTAATCATAATTTGAAAGCAAATTAAACACTCACATTTACATCTAACTATAAGCTTAACTGTAACTTTAACCTTACTCTAAGCCTACAGCTAACCTCTACCTAAATTGACATCAAAACCAAATCTTGGCTGTCACCATAATTTTAACCCTATATTCAACAACTAAATATATCAGCAACAAGAAACCCTAATTCTGCCTCTAACCCTTATCCCCCCCCAACACCTTAAACTTAACCCTACATCTAACCCACCTTAACCCTATATAAAATGTAACCCTAACCATAAACCTAAAACTAACACAATAAACTTAATATAACCATAAATGTTGCCCTAACCGTAACACTCCAACACTACCCCAAATCAAACTCTAATCCTAACCTGACACCAACACTAAATCTAAACATAAACATAATCCCAGTGCCAACTACCTAACACTAGCCTTGCAGTAACTTAGAACACTATCCCTAACCATAACCCCCGACCTTAAACTTAATCCTAATCCAACCTGAACCCTAAATTCTTCTGAACCCTACCACTAACCCTAATTACATCCTAACCCAAATGAACTAAACCTTGACTGTAATCCTGGCAGTAAACCCTAAAACAAACCTCAAAACTCAAATCTTAACACTAACCCATTTTCTACTCCTAACCCTAATCTGCCCAAAACCTAACAACACTAGCCCACAATGAAGCCTACCCCTAACTTTCTAACCATAACTCTAAAGTGAACTCAGCCCCAACTTTCAGTCAACACTGACCATAAACTTTTACCTGAAGACTAAGCCTAATTCTATCTCCTAGTTTTATCCCTAACCCCCAAATACCAACCTTAAACATAACCCCCACCCTAACTGTAACACTAACCTGAACCCTAATCACTAAATTTAATACTAACTCATATCTTAACCACCAAGCAGAAACTCTAACCCTAACACTAAACCTACTAAACCTAAAAAAAGACCATACCAAACCCTAATCCTAACCCTAATCCCTAAAACCAGCCCGTCATCAAAACATATCCCCCTTTTCTACAGGCATGAGACCACTAAAATTCTTTGTTCAGGCATACATGTAAATGCAATCTCAGGATGCCATTATCTAGTCTGCCTTAAAACTAGGCATTTGGAAGGTGGGCTAAGGTAGAGATGGTAATCAAAGATGTCACATGTGATGATATAAATCTGTCCCAGGTCATAAACACTTAAATAGTTCACATATACACTTCAGGGAGTGTCCTATCAATATTGTGACATTCTGGTCACAATTCACTGTGAATTACACCAACACACAGTACCTAGTACCCCCTATATACTCATGTTCCAGGGATGTAGTACTCCTACATGGCTGCTGCCCCTTGTAAGCACTGTACAATCCTGATACAATAAAAAGCTTTTGTCAAGTATTTCTAAGTTACAATAAAAACACAAAGAAATTAAGCTAGTACTTGATTTTGTGTTTAATTAGAGGAAGAGAGAATCAGAGCTGGATTGGTTTGTGCCTGGTGAAGAAAGCCTGGCAGAACCAGCTATTAAAGAAGGAAGGCAGGGGATATAAAGGTCATCTTTGCTTGCTCTATCTTCCCATAGAGAAGACCAGACTTGGACACTCCTACTCCATTCCTCCCAGTACATAACAAAATCCCATGAATTAACTAAGTAGTCAACACATGATCACCTATATGTATCAGCCCTAACATTGCGGCAGACACTAACTTTCCTCCATCTGACTTGGGACTCAGGGGAATGAAAATGAGGTGGCATTACAAGTTATAGTAGAGTTGACCACCCAGCAAATCACTTGAAAAGTGAGGAGATGAGATCATTTTTTTAATGGAATAAAGCATTGTCTTGGAGTTTACAAAGCTTTACCATCCGCTACCTTGTCTATTTAGTTTGATTCTCAGAAAAAAAAAATAATAATCTAAGAAACAGAGTCTCTGATGTATCCACTTTACTCTGGGCAACAGAGACCCAGGAAGGGTAGTTTTTGCTAATTCTAGGATGCAAAAGATAAGGAAGTACAGAGAAAAGACATATTCCTGAGTGGATCAGGGAGGGATGACTCAGAAAAGACTTCCTGAAAGTAACCAAGGAGTTGAGCAGAAAAATCACAATTGTTTACTGGAACAGATAAAGAAAAGGAGATTCCAGGTACCCAACTCTGCAAAGGCTTATGGAAGTCTGAGAAGTTTGCAGGGATACAATGATGATGGAAGTAACTATGACAGCAGTTGACACTGTGCACCAGTTAATAAAATAATGAACTTTGTTCCTAGAGCCAAGATGTCTCCTTACCTGTACATACACCAATACATACAAACACAAGCATGTGCAACACACACACAGTATTCTCAACAAAAAAGAAGATGGGCACAGATTTGTGCTTTAGATCTTTCCCTGAGCCAAGGTGGGTGGAAGTTGGACAGGATAAGCTAGTCGTTCAAGAGACCTGAAGAGACACTGGGGGTAGAAATCAGAGGTGTGTGCCCAGATCTCCTAGTGCTGTTGGGTAAGCATTTGTCCCTCATGTCTCGACTTCCTCTGTCTGTAAAGACAAAATAATATGTTTGCATCTGTCTGCCTCAGGAATTGCTTGAAAATTAATGGTGCAGAGAGGCCCAACTGGCTTCCATGAGTCAAACAACGCCCTTGTTCAGTATACTAGTGGCGTACATTAAATGCTGATATATAAAATGCATTTTGAAGGTGGACCTGGGAATAATTATAGTTTGTTAATTATTGTTAATTTTACCACAGCTTTGAATGATGGACTTTCTCTAGATTCTAAAAGAGATTGTCACTCCTTCATCCGATTAAAGAGGCACAGTTCCTCACAGCTCCCTTCTGTCATTATACTTTATAGTTCATCCACTTCCATTGAATACAGGGAAAGAAAATCAAAAATGTGCTCTCTTAGAATCAAATTGTCCATCTCTCCTAGTGGACTGACTGACTCTAGAAAACTTTTCATTTATCTTAAACAAGTACAGGCATATGTGCATGTTCAATAGAACTTTTAATATGTGGCACCCCATGACAACTGGATTGTGTCGGTGATGTAGCAATAGAATTGTTTCACTCGCCTGTCTTCAGATGCTGCAACATTTTGTTTTCCTAAATACTCACTTATAGTTCTTAAAGCCAAGCAGAAAACCCGGGTAGAATCCTAGATCAGTGGCTGGGTGACTTCAGGTCTCCCTGCCTCATCTGCATCATCTTACCTAGAAGAGGGCTTACAGACAAGTGACCAGAAAGTGAACAGTTTAGCTGTGTTATAAGGTGTTCTGGAGCAAGAAAAGAGGGAAGGAACGAAACTGAAGATAGGAGTTGAGAGAGAAAAAGAAGGTAGGAACACCGGAGGTGCACTAGGGGAGGTGGGACGCCCTGGTCCTGAGCCATGAGGAGGACAGCTTTTCCAGGGTGGGGCCAGGTAAGTACTGGTTTCCTCCATGGGGTTTTGGTCAGCAGGTGGCAGGAGCAGCCTCCCCTGCCTGATCCTATCTCAGGTAGCTCTGGGCTGGCGGCTTCCTCCGCGGGACCTGGGAACAGGGAGCGCCACCCAGATTCCATTGAATGAGTCATTAGCTAACCAGTCCTACAGGTACAGGAGAGTATAAGAGCTGGAGGAAACAGCCTAGCAGGTGTCGCCTGCAGTGTCCTACCCAACCTGATCCTTCAGAATCCCTGCCCCTGGTCTGTAGCTGTAGGTCCGTTCTACTCCACCCCACCATGGCGAGGGGCTTGGATCTAGCACCGCTGCTGCTGCTACTGCTGGCGGTGGTGTCCCGCTTTTGCACGGCCCAGATCAACTGCACATGCCCCACCAACAAGATGACCGTCTGCAACTCAAATGACCCAGGTGGGGTCTGCCAATGTCGGGCAATCGGCTCACAGGCGTTGGTCGACTGTTCCACGCTAACTTCCAAGTGCCTGCTGCTCAAGGCGCGCATGAGCGCAGGGAAGAGCGGCCGCAGCCTGGTGAAGCCGAGCGAGCACGCGATCCTGGACAACGACGGCCTCTACGACCCCGAGTGTGACGACAAGGGCCGCTTCAAGGCGCGCCAGTGCAACCAGACCTCGGTGTGCTGGTGCGTAAACTCGGTGGGCGTGCGCCGCACCGACAAGGGAGACCAGAGCCTGCGCTGCGACGAACTTGTGCGAACCCACCACATCCTCATTGAGCTGCGCCACCGACCGACCGACCGAGCCTTCAACCACTCTGACCTAGACTCAGAGCTGCGGCGGCTCTTCCAGGAACGCTACAAGCTGCACCCCAGCTTCCTGTCTGCAGTGCACTATGAGGAGCCCACCATCCAGATAGAGCTGCGGCAGGACGCGTCGCAGAAGGGCCTGAAAGACGTGGACATCGCTGACGCCGCCTACTACTTCGAAAGGGACATCAAAGGCGAGTCTCTGTTCGTGGGCCGCCGCGGCCTGGACTTGCAGGTGCGTGGGGAGCCCCTGCATGTGGAGCGGACGCTCATCTACTACCTGGACGAGAAGCCCCCCCAGTTCTCCATGAAGCGCCTCACCGCCGGCCTCATCGCCGTCATCGCTGTTGTCGCGGTGGCGCTAGTGGCCGGTGTGGTGGTCTTAGTGGTCACCAACCGGAGGAAGTCGGGAAAATACAAAAAGGTGGAGCTTAAAGAGATGGGGGAGATGAGAAGCGAACCGAGCTTGTAGATGCCTGGGTGTCCTCGGCACCTCAGAGCAGATGGGCTGACCTGTTGATTCTTAGCCAGGAGGTAATTTTCCTCCCAGCTTTGACCTCTTCCTTCTCCCTCCACAAACAAGTTCTCTTGTGCTGAGCTCAGGTCACCTCCTCGCCCTTGGTACTGAAGGACGCATTTCTGAAATTCCTTATCCAGTCGCTAGAAACCTGACCCGGAGAGTTAAGCAAAGGCTAGATAGCTTGGTTAAGAAGCTAGTGCCAGGCAGCCCAGTTGTTTCCCAGTGACTTGAATCTACCCAAAGACTTAAACGGTTTGAAATGGGAAAGCAACGCATTTGCTCTCCTGTGTTGTTGGTGATCCGTTCGCTCCCTGCCTCACAACCTTCAGGAAAGAAAGGGCAGGTCACTAACTGACCCTGTGCTGTGTTCATCTGCCATCGCCATCGTTTGTATGGGAAGAAAAGGCGTTCCCGACGTCTGCGGTCATTTTCAATGTCTTTGTTGGACTGCGTCTATTTTTCTGCCTGCCCTTGATGTAGCTGATACTAGAGAGTTTTCTTTTGTAAAATGTTTGTACAGATGCATTTCTTTGATAATGCTGCTGTTTTTTAAAGCAACAACTCAAGTTTAATAAAATATGGGAAAGACACACCTAAAAAGATGGACTGTGTGAAAATTCCCTCCAGATTTATATCATTGTATTGTTCTCCTGTCTAATACTTGAATTTTATATTTTAAATTCTAGCACTTCCTTGTGAAATTCTAACTCTTGATACCCTGGTGTTTCCTGGAGGCTGGGCTAGCGCGCTTGCCTCGCAGCACCTTGCCGGCCCTGGGTTCCATCCTCAGCAGTGGGCAGAGGGAAAGATGTAAACTTTGAGGTTGTTGTTCCTTTGAAGGAAGTTGCTAAAACTAACCGCCTTTAAATCTGAAACAGGAGTGGGAGATGGACTTAGCCCTTGCCTGCTTATTAACAGACAAACCTTCCATTGTGATTTTTAGTCACGTGAAGGAGCAAAGCCCACTCCCAGGACTCCTAGGATATAAATGACCAGGCAACTTCAGGTCTCTGAGACTCATCTTCTGAAGAATAGGGCTGAGAGTCCGTTTCTTTTTTGTGAGGACACGAGCTTGTTGGCAACAGATTGTATAAAGGCTTGCTATTGGAAGTTTGGGGGACAAAAGGGAGGAAAGACCTAAAGGTAGAAGTTAGGAGAATAAGAGAAGCATGGGAGAATGGAGTGGGCTAGCAGCTTTGGATTCTTTCCTGAAATTCTAACATTTACTGCCGGTTCTCCAGTGTTTCCCAAAAGTTGGGAGGTGTAGTTGCCTAGCAACGGAAGTCGCGAGAGGTGGAGCCTAAGCGAGCTGGCGAGTTTCGGTTTCCACTCCAGGCTTTCCTTAGCCCAGAAGCTGGTGCAGTTTGATGTTATCGCACGCGGTGGGAGGGGGCGGAGGCGGTACTCCCTGGAGAGGGAAGGCCACCCAAATTCCTTTGGGTGAGCCGCTGAAACCAGTCTGTCCGGTCTGGCAGAGAGTAAAGGCTAAAGGGAGTGGCCCGACCATCCGCAGTGTCCCAACACCTAGCCTGAGCCTGCTGAACCCGGTGTCTACTCGGGCCGCTCAGGGGCTAGTGACCGGGTTCACGCCCGTGCTGCGGATGCTAAACGTGATGCTTCGCTTCACATCCGCACAGGACAGCGACACTTGCTCTGCCAACTAGACGGCAGACATGGGTGTTCCGCTTTGGTTTAGTGGCCTACTTCTCCAGACTGACCTCCACATTCTGCTCAAATGCGGGAACTATCGAGGCTCCATTTCACAAGTGTATTTTGTCGTAAGAGTCCTACTCTGATGTAGGAGGTACTAAGTCTCATTTAGCTGTTAGGCAATATTAATCTTGGTGGTGAGACTCTTAAGCAACTTCCCCAAACCCATATTTATGAGCACATCCATCTTTTTTTCCACTGGCCGTACAAGCCAGTCACCGATTTCATCAAGCTTAACGCTTCCTGTTCCCTCACATCTGTGAAGCTAAGTGTGTTGTTGTGGAACACTAACAAGTCACTACAATATCCGGGAAACAGCTTCCACAATAACCTAGAGGCAAGGCTTCAGTTTCACCCCACAGCAATGCATCTCACCTCACCCCTCTTCTACAACCCAAATTGAGCCTCAGCCGGAAATAAAGTACCTTGCTGTTGGTTAAGGGGTGGCGGCCCTCAGCTGCCCATCTTCTGAACCTAGAGCTGTGGTGTGTTTGGCATTTGTGATTTAGGCTGGTAGGGGGTGACCGATTAAAGCTTAAAACTTCCTCTCCCATTCAAATGAAGTCACTTAAAGGAAGGGATCAGGTGCAGGCAAGTTCCCATCAGTGCATGGAGGCAAAAATACCTAGTTAAATTACTCCTAGTGAGAGAGACTGCAGTCTTCATTCTCTGGCTGCCTTCCTCTCCTCACCTGAGGGCCCTAGCTGAAAAGCCTTGAGGCAGAACGAGGCATCTTTTGACCTAACCTTCCATTATAAGGATGAAATGAACAAGGGGTTTCCCAAAATTCAAGTTTCATCGGTCCAGCTGGAGCTTACAAGTCTCTTACTTTCAAAAATTAAATAGATGTAGACATAGATGAAGTGGGCAACTGAAAAAAAAACCAAAAAAACACAACAAACAAACACACAAAAACTCTCTGAAAAAGCCTTGCTCCTTCAGAACTGAGTAACCAAAACATCACTTTCTTCTCTAACCCAATTGGATGCTTGGCACTTTACAGCCCTCAAAGTTGTATACCCTTTCACATGTATGATCTTTGAGATACTGACTTACTGGAGAATGGGAATTAAAATCCAGCTTCCTGTTAGGTGAGAAAGTCACTAACTCATCCCTCTGTGTGAAATAAAACCACAAAGCCCTCTCACTACTATAAAAGGGATACGAGGTATTTGGTGAGTTCAACATATTTACACCTCTCTCTTTTCTAGATCACATAAATGCCACACACAAGAAGACTAAGGTCCAAAGACATTGACAAAATACATATGTGTTCATCCTCCATGAGCCAAAGTCACCAGGTGGCTGTCACATGACCTAGTGTGTAGAGTACCTTTCCTCCTCACTTCCCCTCCACCCCCACCCCAGCAGTTCCAATTCATTTCCCCCATTTCTGTTTCAACTCAACCCTATCTGCTAAGGACAGGGCAAGAACAAGTAACCTTCAGGTTCTTAACCTCTTCCTTATGATTCCCCGTACCATTCCAAAATTTCTCTTCCAGGGACTGATTTGAGCTCAGGCTGAGGCTGGGTTTAAGAGGAATGTGAAAAGCAGGTGCGGCTCTCATCAGGTCTCAGCTTGTTCTCTGAGCCTCCAGCAGCCTAGGCTGATTTCCTTGTGTGAGTCACCAGGGCTTTCTCCACTATTTTCATTCCCTTAAATAGAACAATATTGAACATTATTTAACTTCCCTTGCATATATTTTGCTTACTGTTTCCAACAAGAAAATAGACTACAGAGAAAAGACTTACCCAAGCCAGGCAAGCGGGTGGCAGTGTACTTGAGCTCCTAAACTCTTTACTGACCTATCGTGTTCATTCTGTCTGCCTGCCTAGTTATTCTCTTGTTTGTTTCTTCTTGATTGTTATACACATTTTTTTAAGACAGGGTCTCACTCTGTATCCTTGGCTGGCTTGGAACTCATTATGTACATCAGGACGGCCTCCAACTCTGCTTCTGCCTCCTGAGTGCTGAGATTAAAGGTGTATGTCACCATGCCTTCTGATTACTTCTATTCTTAAATTGTGATTATTCTGTAGTTTTTGAGTATCACTTAAATGGGAGAAATACACAGGTGTAAAATGGTAAGCTTTGAAGCCATCTGGCTGCCTGTTTTTAAAATGAGTATAGTTTTATTTAGCAACGTGCTTGGTCTTAATGGTTAAATCATGCCTAAGGGCTGAAGTGATTACATCTCTCCTGTTTCATCTACAGCAAATTAGCCTAAGAACCTGAAGGAAAATTGCCGGTTGTGAATTAGTTCACCCACTTGGTCATGAGAACATGTCATTTTCTAGGCTTCTGTGAGAAGGAAGCCAGGGCTACCTGTTCACAGAGACAGAGTTATGACCTTTCTGATTAGTACAAAATATCCATATTCAGCTAGATGAGCAGAGACAGATCTTCAACTAAGATATGAGAACAAGTGTGTTTCTCTTTAAACTTCAGGTTTATCTACTTATGAAAGTTCTAGCTTGTAAAATTGAAAATGCCTTTGAGAGAGCCAGAGTTGAGAAAGCCACTGGAGGGTTTGTTTGCCTGCACAGGGAGTAGAACTCAAGTGGCTTAATGCTGAGGAGTCAGGCTGGAAGAGCTTGGCACTGAAGAAGTGGGTGATGAAGAGTTTGGCTCACAGAGCTCCCATGGTAAGACACATTCCCTCTCCCTGTAACATCTATTGCTTTTTAATATCCAATGTCAATTTTAAAGAGCATCTTGGTCCTGCCTTATATCTTTTTTCTTTTTCCTGTCTTTCCTTCCTCTTTTTATTCTCTCAAAGAACAAAGACTGTCCTGGTTTGGGGGTCTTCGTGGACTCAGAGAGATGAGACTGTTCTATATTATCTGCAACAAATCTCTCTCTACTTCTCTCATTCAGATAACTTTCTGCCCAAACTTTCCCTCTTTTTCTTGCTCTTACAGCAACCCTTACTTTTTATGAACCACCCTCCCTCATGCTTTCTATCAACCCAAAACTAACCACTAGTCTTTCGTACAAGGGGATTTTTTTCTTTTGTTTTGCTTTCAATGCATACCCATAATATCTGATATATTAATATACACTGTACTGTCAGTGGCTTTAAATCCCAAAATAATTGGCATGATTGTTTTGTAATTGGCTATAACTCTGTATTGTGATGGGTCTACTCCTAGATAGTGACTAAGCAGATAGGATTCTGCTTTCATGGGTTGACTGGAATTAGAACCTAGTGCCCTGAACACTAGTCTTAAAGAGGAAATGACTCGTCAATACTACCACAAAGTAATTTCTCCTGAACACTAAAGACACTCCCACTGTAAGAAGAAAAATGATTTTCCAGATTCACAAGTCCCAACACAAACAAAAAAGTACTATAAAAGACAACTTGTCTCCTCCAAAAATATACAAATCCTACAGTATTGACCCCAGTAATAATGACTTCAATGAAATTCAAGACAAAGTAATGATTATAAGCATGTTTAGATAAATCAGAGATGATATGAATAAACTCCTGAGTGAATTCTAAGAAAACACAAAGAACTGAATGAAATACAAAGTTAAAACATGGATATAAATATAGAATTTAGTCTGGGGCTAGAGAAATGGTACATCAATTGAGAGGTGTACTACTCTCGTGGGAAACCTGCGTCCCATTCCCAGCACCAACTTTAGGAGCCTCCATGAGCACCTGCACCCATGTGCACATATCTATCAAACACATAGATAAACACATAATTTAAAATAAATATTTTTTAAAGATAGAAATACTGAGTAAAAAAACTGAAATGCTAGAAATGAAAGCTTCAATAAGTCAAACAAAAAGATCAGGAAAGTACTTCACCCATAGACTTGTCATAGGGAGGACAGTATATCAGAGACTGAGGACAAGGTAGTGAAATTGTAACATTCTGTCAAGAACAAAGATCCATTATTTAAAACATACAAATGGAATATAGCAGTTCTATGGGATGCTAAGAAAATAATTACATGCTAAAAGCATAGAAAATATTTTCAATATAACAGAAGAATCTCTAAGTCTAAGGAAGGAGATGTTCACTCAGGTACAAGAGGCACGTAGACTATCAAACAGATAAGATCAGAAAAGAAGCTCCAGATATCATAGTAGAATCAAAACAGAACAACTAATGTATCAAAAGTTGCAGGAAATAAAAGTGAAGTCATATATACAAGTGACTACTATACTTAGCAAAATTCTCTGTCATCATTGAATGGGAAATAAAAGTTTTCATGATAAAGTCAGCTTAAGAACATTTATCTACAGAAAATACTGCAGTAAATTCTTCAGATTAAAGAGAATGACATCCCATGTATGAGGTAACATAAAGACAATAGTTGCACAAATAAGAATAAGGGAAAATATCAGATATTACAACATCAATAAGACAAAAGTAATTAATATATAACATTCAATAAAAACTCTGACTATTAATAGTCTTAATTTCCCAACCAAAAACTACAAATTGGATGAAATTTGATCCCACTGATGGTGGGAGTGAAAACTGAAGCGACCACTCTGGATATCAATGCAGAGGTTCCTCGAAACAGCTGGAAAAAGATCCAGCTATACCACTCTTGATGACATCCCCAAAGAACTGTACATCGTATTATAAAGACGAGCTGGATCAGTGACAGGTTCCTGATAGGGAGGATCAAAGAATAAAAGAAAATAAAGAAGACAGGAACGTTTTGGATCAGGTTTTGTACAAGTTGATGGCACAGGCAAACAACTTTATGAAGAAGTGTAGCATAAGCACAGTTTGTAGAGGGGAGAAAGGGTCAGAGTCCACAGAGAGCAATCACATAATAGGACAAAGTCAGCAGGAAGCTTATAAAGCAATGTTGCACAAAAGGAACACAGAATATCTCAAGTACGACACAGACTGAGCATTCAGTAGCCTTGGGACTGGCAACTCCAGTCTCTGCAAGGAGAAAAGAAAGGCTCCTAGAAACAAAAACCCTTAACTCCTTGGGCCCAGCCCCAGACCAGACTTTGCCAAGTCTGCTGCTGGCCAAAACATAGAACTAGCCTTCTCTATATCCTTTCATAAGGACCTTTGAAAAAACTTTGGTTATTCTGGATCCCAACACAGAGATCCTTGCTTTTCCTTCACTGTTGTTCTATTCACAATTTCCAGCTAATGAATGGATAATAAAAAATGTAATATATTTATACAATGAAATATTATTCGGGTGTTAAAATTATAAAATGTGAAGGTGTATTGGCTGGTTTTGTATGTCAACTTGATACAAGCTAGAATCATCAGAGGAAGACACCTCAGTTGAGGAAATGCCTTCATGAGATCTAACTGTAAGATATTTTCTCACTTAGTGATCAATAGGTGTAGAGAGCCATTGTAATGCCATATAGCCTCTAGGCATAATTCATCTGCCTGCATTTCACCTCACCAAGGAGCTGAGGAATTCCAGCCACACCTGCACATCAAAGGAGCTGCAGTTACCTGCGAAAGGGAGTCAGTCGCCATCTCCTGCAGAGTAGCTGACCCTGTGAAAGTAACATCTGCCTGAAATCTGTTATGGCAATATCGCTCAGCCTGCTGGAGACCTGCTGAGAAGACTTGAGGGAGGGTCACGCCCACAGCACATATATTGTCGCTCTTATCCCCAAAGAAATATAGAAAGATTTTGTACAGCCATGCACTAATGTCTCTGTGTGTTCTTTTCTCTCGACCCCCGTAGTTTCATTCTTCAGCTCTCCCTCCACGTAGAACCCGCTCATGAGCAATTCCTGGGAAGCTTCAAATAGGGGAGGGCCCAGCCACTGTGAGTAGTTCCATTCCTGGGCTGGTGGTCCTGGGTTCTATAAGAAAGCAAGCTGAGTAAGCCATGAGCAAGCAGACCAGAAAGAAGCACCCTCCATGACCTCTGCATCAGCTCTTGGCTCCAGGTACCAGCCCTGTTTAAGCTCCTGCCCTGACTTCCTCCAATGATGGATTATAATCTGGAAGTCTAAGCCAAATAAACTCTTTCCTCCTCAACTTGCTTTTTGGTCATGGTGTTGTATTGTAGCCATAGAAACCATAACTAAGACAGCAGGTAAATAAATGAAACTGGAAACAATCATCCTGAGTAAGGTACCAAAGACTCAAAAGACAAACATCACATGTTTTCTCTCATATGTGCATATTAACTTTTAATCTTTGGATATGAATGTTTTGTTTGAAAGAACCATAGAAGTTAAGAAGCAAAGGAATGAAGGGATCTTTCAAACAAGGGTAAATAGAATATAATGTTATAAAGGGAAGAATGAGAATAGGATTGCCACAACATAAGGAACTATATTAAAGCGTCACAGCACTAAGAAGGCTGAGAACCACCAGTGAATCTCAAGTTGGGCCAGTCTTTCAATTTCTGCTCCATCTTTATCCTTGCACAACTTGTAGTTAGGACAAATTTTGGGCCAAAGTTTCTGTGTGTGGGTTGGTGAACCCATCCCTCCATTGGAAATCTTGCCTGGTTACAGGAGATGGCCTTTTCAGGTTCTGTATCCTCTACTGCTAGGAGTCTTAGGTTCTTGGGCATTGCCATTGTCCTCAGTTTCTAATTTGTCCCAGAGATGCTCCCCAAAATAAACCCAGTTTTCTCTCCCAGTTCTCTTTCCCTTTGTCCTCCCCACACTTTATCCCCCTCATTGCCCTCCTGACTCTCTCTCTCACACCCAGTTCCTTCCCTCTGTTCAGTCCTGATATCTATTTTATTTCTCCTTCTCAGTGAGATTCAAGCAATCTCCCTTGGACCCAACTTGAGATCAATGCCATGAGAGAAAGCCCACTCCTGACACTATTAATGAAATTCCTCTATTCTTGTAGACAGGAACCTAGCATAACTGTTCTCTGAGAGGCTGTACTCAGTAGCTGATGGAAACAGATGCACAGGCCCACAGCCAAACATTAGACAGAGCTGGGGAATCTTTTTTTCCCATTAATTTATTTATTCACTTTACATCCTGATCATATAAAAGTCAGAGTTTAGTCTCTAGCACCCATGTAAAAAGCTGGTTATAATCCCAAGACTGGGAAGGCAGAAACAATCGATTTATAGGACTTTTTTGGCTAACCAGTTTGGCTTACTCAGTGAGCCTTGGGTCCCAGAAAGTGACTCTGTTTTGACAAAACACAGTGGGGTGCTCCTGAGGAATAATACCCAGAATTGACCTTTGTATTCCATTCATATGTATACACATGCATACACATATCTACATTCACATAAGCATGCACATATGTAAGTTGGCCCCCAATGACTGTAAATAAATTACTAGAAAACTATTGGTATAGATAAAATCATGGCTCTGAAACATACTATAAACATGATCTCAAAGGTAGAAACCACAAATGTATGAATCAGAAATCTTGAAATTGGGTATGTTTGTATACATGAATTAATAAAACTGAAAAACTAACAGGAAGGGGGAAGAAATGCTACAAAAGTGGTTCATTTTAAATAAAAACTAAAAGGTCTTGGGTTTGGGGAGTCCAAGGGTAATACCAAGGCAGACTGTCCTTGTGAATAGATTTATTAGAAGAGTTATTAATACTGTAGACAGACAGCAACAAAGGTCCATGTAGCAGAGTAGGGGCCCTCCTTATAGATTTCAGAGAAATGGCTAGGTTCTAAACAATGTGGTTGGTAACTTGATATGTAGATGGTGATATGGGTCTACAATTAGACTGTCTTTGAATCTCCACAGCAGGATGAAGGGGAGGAGGTCTAGCATTCTGAGGAAAGAATGTGTGTCCTTGAGGCTGTAAGCGAAGTGGAAAGGAGGAGCCCACTTAGTTAAAGTATGCCCATTATTTATGTGATGTGAGTTCTTTTCCCTGGAGCCTGTATACAGAATCAGCTATAAGGGAGGAGCTGGGCATAGCTGTAAATGGGCACGCTGGAAGCAATTCCTGGTCTGGTTTCTAAAGCAAACAAACTTTATCAGCAAAAGGAATATTTTCTTTTAAATGGATTGAAAGAATTAATAAGCATTTGCTTGAAGAAAAAATTCAAACTGCATATAAACATGAAAAAGTGCTTGCCTTGTAAGTGACAAAGAAATGTGCTTTTTTTTTTTTTTTGGTTTTTCAAGACAGGGTTTCTCTGTGTAGCCCTGGCTGTCCTGGAACTCACTCTGTAGACCAGGCTGGCCTCGAACTCAGAAATCCGCCTGCCTCTGCCTCCCAAGTGCTGGGATTAAAGGCGTGCGCCACCACTGCCTGGCTAAGAAATGTGCTTTTAAGTGACAAGAAGAAGTTCACTTTATACTGTTTCAAGTGCTTCAAAGTGTAAGATATTTGAATTTTGTATTTCAAGAAGGTTACATATCAAGATGTGAGTGATTGTAGGGTCATGGACACTTTTCTTTGTTATATTTATTGTCACTGCTGCAATTAGGAAATAATCATTTACACTTAAAAGAGTGCTTGCTTGGATGCATTCAAGCTGTGGTAGCCTCCTCTAGTTCCCCAGGGAGCACACTCAGCCATTTTGAATTATCCTAGCTCCAGCTTCAGAAACCAGATGTTGGTGGCTACTAGTTAGACAAGAATGGGACTCAGGAAGACCAGTCAGGACGTTGGTACACTAGCAATCCAAGAAACAACTTTAAAAACAGCACTCTGTGTGCTGGTGTGACCATTCTCTTCAAGGAAAAAAGAAGAAAAACAGTAAGGTAAAGTGGAAAATCTTTTCAATGAGAAGAAGGGTTAGGATGACAAAAAAAGTAGAAAAAGTAAATAATGGATGAATGCTGGCATATTTCTTTATTCTTTTATTAGGTTCTTAGTCCTCTACCTCCCTTCCAACCTTTATTCCACCCTAATTCCTTTCAACCCCCCAGCATTAGGTTGGAGAGAATGAAGTTTAGAGGAGAAAGGGGTTGTTGAGCTCTCTTAGCCAACAAAATAGACAACTTCCTGCTGATTAGGGGCATTGGGTTCCTAGAATTAAAACAAAACCAAATTCACAATGTAACTGGATGTTTAAAGAAACCAAAATTCTCACCGCAAATGAAGGAAATGCTAAGCTAATTTTTATTAGATTGAAACTTGTAAATAAGGATGCTGAAATTCTTTAGGTTGGATAATATCAAACTCCCAGCCAATATTTCAAACATGGGAATAGTCACACCCAGTATATATTCCAGAAGGAAGAGGAAACATTTCAAGCAAACTTCTGTCCCCGTGTGTGTCCATTATGGCCATGACTCTCATAAACCCATGGCCATTTCACCTGCTTCACAGGCTGTACCAACAACAGCAAAGATCTGATTGTTGCATTGAGCACCTACGTGAACCTGTTATAAAACAAGTCACACTTCATAGTTCTGCAGAGTTCCTATCACCTTTAACTTAGTATTCAGCTTCCGGTACCTCCTACAAAAAATGTGAGTGAAAGTCTCTGTATAAAAAGTGCCTTTCTGTGGGAAGAAATTGAGATGTATTACACTGGGATCTCTGGAAACAGAGAGGTGTATCTGTGTGTAAGATTATTGTACAAAGTCTCTAGGACCAAGGAACACTGCACAAGCAAGCTAAAGAGTGTGGCATTTCTCAGCCAACTCCCAGGAAGAGCTGAGGTATCTTCAGGGTTGTCTTCACTTGTAGCACAGGGGCCTTGGTTTTGTATGCACAATCTGTTGTCAGGTATGTGCTGTCACAAAGAAGAGATATATACTTTATCCATGGGAAATGTAGGAGGCAGATAGCTGCTTGGATGAGAGCTTCTGTGGATTGGGATCGGGTATGCAACACAGTGACTCTTCTGAATATTAATGAACAAAATTATAATGATAGAGATGGTGTCAGAGAACAAATGCTTCAGCAGAACTTAGGCAGCTATCCTATCATGAATACTCAGAAAAAAATACGAAAGTTGCACATACCTCATCTCAGCTGTAGTCCACATTGAAACACTTTTCTAAAGGGCTTAGTCAAAGGAAGTTATTTTTGTTATTTCTCTGAATCAGATATAGTAGTTTTGGAGATTTGACATTCACAAAGATTTTTAATATGGTATGCTGTGTTATTTCATTGCTATGGAAAATACCTGAGAAAATACTAAAGGAAGGAAGGCTTCTTTTGCCCATGATTCCTGTACATCGTTGATCAACTCCATTACATGTTGGAGATCAAGGAAATCGAAAGGGACACAGAGAAGAAAAAAGACTAGAGATACAATAGTTTTCAAAGACATTCCCCCAGCAATTCATTTCTTCTGATCAGTCCTCACTTCCAGAGCTCCATCTCCTCTGAATAATCTGTAAGGTTGTGAATTCATCAGTGGATTAGTTCACTGATTAAGCCAGAGCCTTCATGGTCTAACCGTTTCACTCAAACTCTACTGCTGAATATTTCAATGGGGCCTTGCCTTCAACATACCTTATTTTGGGGGACACACTGTATATTCAAACTATACAAGCCAATACAAATATGTTAGTTCCTGAATGATATCTGATAAGGTGTCTAAGTCTGAGATGATACAATAAACTACTATAAAATGAGAAGTTTAAACAGTAAACATTTATTTCTCACAGATCTGTAAGGTGGAACTTCAAGATCGGGATTTTCACAATCATCAGATTCTGGTTGAGGGTCCCTTTCCTGTTATATAGACAGATATTGTAAATTCACATTGTAGGAAGAGAGGTCTCTGGTCTCTCTACTTCCCCTCTAGAGGCCTATTGTCATTCAGGAAGACTCTGTCTGTTACCTAATTACCTCCTATATTAGTCATCTTTGCGTCACTATAATAAAAAATATCTGACAGCATTAATTTCTTTAAAAACATTTATTTCAATTCATGGTTTGAAGATTATTGTCGAAGATGAGGTAGACCCATTTCTCTCTTCCTCTGTTGAGGTGCTAGACAGTCATAGCCAAGAAATACCGTAAACTGTTCATATCATGAACTAGCCAGAAGAGAAAGGGGATGGGGAGAGAGAACTAGCTAGGCTCCCATTATCTCCTTTGTGAATTCAGCCTCATTACCAAGGGCCTTAAGTAATGTCCTATTGCCTAAAAGTCCAGAACACCTCCAAACAGTGGGGATTGAGCTTTTATGGGCATGTAATCCGATCAAGAGCATCTAGACACCATCACATCGCTTATTCAAAATATGAATTTGGGGGCAAATGAACATGTTGAAGAATTGTCCATTTGGCAGCATAATGATGTATATCCCAAACAGAAAATTTACTCAAATTGCAAAATCATCGAGATTTCTGTGGCTGTGGAGATATAGTTCTAAAGATCTTCTGTGGGAAACTGCTGTGTGACACTATTCCTGGGAAGATGCACACAATATATTTACCCTGTGCAGAAAACTAACTACAGACAAAATCAATGACACCACTAAAGTACAGCTTTGTAAAGCAAAGAGTTGTATTGGGATCACATACAGGAAAATAGGTGAGGGGTGACTTAGCAGTAGCAGGGATGATGTAAAGGCTGCTGCATCACCAAAAGCCCAGCCCAGCAGGGATGAAAACACATGAAAGCTGCCCTACTTAAAGGCAGCTCAGCAGGTTTAAACATCTCTTCCAGGCAGCTCAGTTGCTCTGAGCATCTCTTTAGCAGTCCTTGCTGCTAATAGAACTTTGAGGAAAGTGTTCCAAATTGACAGCCTGTCAATTTTGGGTGGGTGGTGGGAGGGACTTCCTGTTTCTTTTTCAGTTTTATTTTTAAAGTTTTATTTTTAGATTTATGTATTTATTTACTTTTGTATATGAGTGCTTTCCTTGCATGGACATAGGCACTACATGCATGCTTAATATTCACAGAGACCAGAAAAGGGTTTCAGATGCCCTGGAACTAGAGCTATAGATGATTGTGAGCCACCACATGGGTACTGTGAACCTAGGCCCTCTATAAGAGCAACCAAATTCTCTTAACCACTAAGCTGTGGATCCAGCCCCAAGAACTTCCTGAATCTTTTTTTTTTATTATTTATTTTATTTTATTTTTTAATTTACATTCCAAATCACTTCCCCTTTCCCGTTTCCTCCCTCCCCGAAAGTCCCATAAGCCCCCTTCCCTCCCTCTTTTCTCCATTCAACCCCCTCTCGTTCCTCTGTCCTGGTGTTCCCCTACATCCAGTCTTTCCAGGACCAGGGGTCTCTCCTACCATCTTTTTAGAAATCTATTGATATGCGGATTGTGTCTAGGGTATTCCGAGATTCTGGGTCAATATCCCCTTATCAGTGACTGCATACCATGTGTGTTCTTTTGTGATTGGGTTACCTCACTAAGGATGATATTTTCAAGATCTGACCATTTGCCTAGGAATTTCGTGAATTCATTGTTTTTAATTGCAGAGTAGTATTCCATTGTGTAGATATACCACATCTTCTGAATCCATTCCTCCGTTGAGGGACATCTGGGTTCTTTCCAGCTTCTGGCTATTATAAATAAGGCTGCTATGAACATAGTGGAGCATGTGTCCTTATTGCATGCAGGTAAAGTCTCTGGGTATATGCCCAGGAGTGGTATAGCCGGATCCTCCGGGAGTGTCATGCCCAGTTTTCTGAACTTCCTGAATCTTAAGGGGCCTCCTTTAGAATTTCTTGGGTCTTGAAGAGCTTCAAGGGAAATTGCTACATGTCAGGAGCATGACCAACTCATAGCTTCTACCCCTCACCTGGGCTTCCCCCAAGAGAGTGCAACAAGCTCTTGCTTTCCCTACACTACTCCTACCTAATGACTGAGAGTGGTTTGAAAGACAAAGGATGCCCATCTCTGCAAGATACAGAGTTGTAATAAGCAATTTGGAGTCCAGGATTTCCTGTTTCTGATACCTTCTCAGAACTATGTTAAACCTTGAATCTCTTCCTGCCCAATCTTCTCTTCTTTAAGCAGTATCAGACTTTCATCATGACCTTTTGGATTATTGGGATTCCTGTTTTATTCCCAGCACTTTTTCCACTTAGTAACTATGGAGTATGATTGATGCTATCTTGACATCTGCATCATGAAGGGCCTGGACTTCCTGGTTTGGTCTCTGGCTTACTCACAGGCTCATGTTTTCTATAAGAACCTAAGGCCACCTGTCTAGTGTATTGTCCTTAGTTGGCTGGACTCTCTCACATCAACTAGTAATAAAGACAGTCCTCTACAGACATATCCACGGCCCAGTGTTATCTAGACAATTCCTTAACTAAGACTTTCCTGCCAGATGGTTCTAGCCTGTCAAGTTAATAATTAATACTCATTTCTATGGCCTCTTAAGGGTTCATGGGAAGCCTGGAAGGTATTTTGTTTATAACAAATATGCAGAAACATGAAGCCCAGGCTAATCCACAGCTGTGCTGGCCACAGTGGAGAAAGCAGAAAGGAAGTGAGAAACAGTCAAAGAGCCAGGAGTGGAGCCTAGCTTTCTTCTCAAGGTCCCACTCTTTTGATTGGATTTTTGGATTTTGGTCCCTTAAACTGGCTAGATATTCTCTCTCTCTCTCTCTCTCTCTCTCTCTCTCTCTCTCTCTCTCTCTCTCTCTCTCTCTCTCTCTCTCTGTCTCCCTCCCTCCTCTCTCTATTCTTTCCCCTCCCTTTCTCCTCCCTCACTCTCCCTCTCCCTCTTCCTCTTCCTCTACTTCTCTCTCAAACACACACTTTTGAACATGTTTTTCTTTGTGTAAATTGTGACTAAAATGTTTACCACCTTTTTTTTTGGAAACCTGATCTTGCTACTTTTTCCCAGGTTGGTCTTGAACTCTTAGGTTCAAGTGATTTTCCAAGTAGCTGATTTGAACTATTTGTAAACATGGACTAAAGCAATATTGACTTTGATCTGTGCAAACACATATTTAATCTGCCCATTTTATACCCAGCTCACTTGCCTGGAATTAAATTTCTGTATTTTCAGAACTCAGCAACCTAGTTTTCACAGGTCAAAGTATTATTGGCCAAAGACCCAGCAAGTTGAATTTGATCTACTTTTAGCTTAAGGTCTCCTTATTTTAGCCTTAAAATTATGTAACAACTATGCTGGAAACAGAAGCAGGAGGGTGATAAGTCGAAGGACAGAGTTCCAAGTCACTATGAACTATCCAATGGGGCATATCTCCAGTGAAAATAACAAAACCTAAGCCCTGTACCGCTGTGGGATATAGAACTTTCTGGGTTTTTTTTTCAATTATTAGCCTACTAAATTCCCAGTAATCATTTTACACATAGTTAATTTGGTTTTTATATATTGTTCATAACGAATTGATAAAATTTTCTATTTAAACTACCAATAGCAATAAAAGTAAATTACACTAGATATAAGTAATAACTACGTTTATTACATTGCCAGCTTGTTCTTTGAGTCACTTGAGTATTTATTTTACAGCTTCATTTTAGATTTATTTTTAATTATATGTGTATATTAGTCAGGGTTCTCAAAGGAACAGAACTGATAGAGTGAACGGATAGAGTGAATCTATGTATTAGTAGGGATTTATTGGAACATTGTATAGGCTGTGGTTCAAGAAGCTCTACAGCGGCTGTCTCTTGATAATGTAGTGGCAGGGAAATGCTGGTGGTCCCACCAAAAAAACAGACAGGAGCTGATCTGATGCAACTCACAGCAGAGTTTTTATTCTATTCAAGCTAGCTCAGGCCACTCCATGCAGGATGGCTTTGGTGGTGTGGGAGCCCCAAATGTCTACTGGGGGAAGACTGTAGTAAGCAGCTGGGGGGGGAGGGTAAGTGTACAAGCATCTAATTGGAAAGTTATTGTGTCCTTTAACATAATTGTCTGGTGCTGGGAGTCATATCATAAATTTAATTTCTGCTCCCCTCTGCATTGATGGTCATTAGGCAGGGGTTGGGCTTGTAACCTGGAGGTGCAGGTTTGTTGGGGGAATAACCTGGAGACATTGGTCTTGTTGAGGGTGTAACCTGGAGATGCTGGTCTTGTTGGGGATTAACCTGGAGACTGGAGTTAGGCTCGGGCTTTGTTGGGGGGCAACTTGGAAACTAATGCTAGGTACCAGCCTGTTAGTTTACCTGAATTCAAACTTAGGTCAGGTTCTCTAAAATAAAGTCAGAACGTAAAAGATTTGACCTCACAATAGAAAGTCTAAGAATTCAGTAGTTTAGAGGGACAAAGAGTGGAACAGAGACTGAAGGAAAGGCCATCCAAAGACTGCCCCACCTGGAGATCCACTCCACATGCAGACATCAAACCCAGACACTATTGCTGATGCCATGAAGTGCTTGCTGACAGGAGCCTGGTACAGCTGTCTCCTGAGAGGCTCTGCCAGATCCTGACCAATACAGATGCAGATGCTTGCAGCCAACCATTGGACTGAGCACAGGGACCCCAATGGAAGAGTTAGAGGAAGGACTAAAGGTGCTGAATGGGGCCTTATCTGGCATCAATTCGGGGGAGGCCCTTGGTCCTGTGAAGGCTTGATGCCCCAGGGTAGAAGAATGCTAGGGCGGTAAAGCAGAAGTGGGGGGGGGCTAGAGGAGCATCCTCATAGAAGCAGGGTAAGGAGGAATTGGATAGGGGGTTTGCAGAGGGGAAACTGGGAAAGGGGAAACATTTGAAATGTAAACAAATAAAATATCCAATTAAAAAAATAAATTAAAAAAAAAAAAGACCAAGACACATTTTACATATCAAATGATGCCCAAGAAGGAGGAAGAACAAAATATGGATGCTCTGGTCCTTCATAGAAGGGGGAACAAAATACCCACAGAAGAAGATATAGAGACAAAGGGTGGAGCAGAGTCTGAGGGAAAGACCATCCAGAGACTACCACACCCAGGGATCCATCCCATATACAGCTACAAAACCCAGACACTATTATCGATGCCTACAAGTGCTTGCTGACCGGAGCCAGATATAGCTGTCACCTGGGAGGCTCTGCTAGTGCATGACAAATACCGAAGGGGACACTCTCAGCCAGCCACTGAACTGGGCACAGGGTCCCCAATGGAGGAACTAGAGAAAGGACTCAAGGAGCTGAAGGAGTGTGCAGCACCATAGGAGGAACAACAATATGAGCTACCCAGTACTCTCAGAGCTCCCAGGGACAAAACCATCAACCAAAGAGTACACATGGAGTTGCCCATGGCTCCAGACACATAGGCAGCTGAGGATGGTCTTGTTGGACATCAAAGAGAGGAGAGGCCCTTGGTCCTGGAAAGACATGATGCTGTAGTGTAGAGGAATACCAGGATAGGGAAGTAGAAGAGGGTTGATTGGGGAAGGGGAGATGGCTTATGGGATTTTTGGGGGAGGGTGGAACCAGGAAAGGGGACAACATTTGAAATGTAAACAAAGAATATATCTAATAAAAAAAAGTAGAAAAAAAGAAAGAATTCAGTAGTTGTTCAGTCCATAAGAATGAATGTGTGAGAAGTTCCAATCTAGTGCTGGAGTCCCAGGGAGGTCTTAGAGAGCTGCCAGTTGTCAGTCCATGTTAGAATCCTGAAGAAATAAGTTATAACACCAGCAAAGGAATGGGTCAGGATAGATTAGCTTGCCAGTGAGAGTGAGGGCAAGCAGACAGAAAGTGCAAACTTCCCTCTTTCATATTCTTTTATGTGGACTGCCACCAGAGGGAATGGCCTAGACTTAAGGTGCATCTTCTGACCTCAAATATTCCAGATTTAGGGCAGCTTTTCTCACCTCACATAATACAACCGAGAAAAATAAGCTCTCACACGTGCACCAAGCTGCTTGGGTTTTAGTTAATTCCAAATGTAGTCAAGTTAATAGCAAAAGTTAGCCATTAGAAATGTATGTCTCCGTGTGTGCACAGGAATGTAAATGTCCTTGGAGGCCAGAAGAGGGAGTGGGATCCTCTGCAGTAAGTTAAGGGTAGCAGGCAAGTGTGAGCTTCCTGATGTGGATACTGAGACTGACGTCCGGTCCTCTGCAAGAGCAAAATGAACTCTTTGCCACTGATCTATCTCTCCAGTCTTCAGGTTTGATTTCTTAATCATATCTCAAATATCTCATTCTTGGATGTCATGAACATGCCCCTGCCACTCTTGGTGTTTAAGAGTAGTATTTTTTTACATTTGTTCTTCATCCCTAATAGTTTCTCTTCTGTATGATTAAATCTATTGATAATATTTTTACCTCTAAGTTGGAGCCCAGTCAATAGTATGATTTTAAGAGTAACAAAAAATGATCAGACCTTGAATCTCAAAAAGAGAGAAAGCGAGAACTAAAGAAAGAGAGAAAGAAAGAAGAAGAAAGGCTAAATGAACATCAGAGGAAGAGTGGTTGTTTTTTCTAGCTCTAATTCTTTCTAATATCTGCGTGTATTTTTTTATTTTTGGCACTGGATATACATATAATATATTCAATAGTGAAAATGTTGAATCCAATGTGAGGCTCCACAGCTTCGAAATGACTACTGTAAGTGCACAGCTCACTGAAATGTGCAGTCCCTAAATCTGGTTAATTCTATTTGCAAGATATTTAAATAATAAAATTTATAAAATTAATTTTTTTAAAAGTCAGTAGACAAAGTAAAACTATTCCTTAAAAAATAAGAGAAAGAAAAAGAGATGTCAGTAAAATGTTCAGTGTGTAAAGGAGCTTGCTGAGTAGGCATGGTGACCTAAATTCAATCCCCAGAACTCATAAAAAGGTGAACAGAGTGAACCAACTCCAGAACACTGTCCTCTGGCCTGGCACACAAACCCTGACGATCAGGCATTCTCTTAATAAATTAACAACCAAAGAACTGGTGGGAAGATATTAAATTAAAAAAAAAAGAATAAGGGAAACTTGAGGGGCAACAAAATTAAAAAACTGAAAAAAATAGTAATAAAAATGCATAAGTAGGGCTGGAGAGATGGCTCAGTGGTTAAGAGCACCAACTGCTCTTCCAGAGGTCCTGAGTTCAAATCCCAGCAACCACATGGTGGCTCACAACCATCTGTAACGAGATCTGACGCCCTCTTCTGGTGCCTGAAGACAGCTACAGTGTACTTACACATAATAATAAATAAATTTAAATAAAATGCATAAGTAAAACTAAATAAATGCATTAAGGGGAATAAAATTTAAAAATAAAAATTATTTTAAAAGTATAAGCACAAGGCTAATCGTGCAGAGACTTGATACGCCAGGGTGGGGAAATACTTAGGGGACCCCAGCCTCTCAGAGAAGAAAGAGAGAAGGGATGGGAGAGGGACTTTTGGAGGGAGGCAGCGTTTAGAATGTAAATAAATAAATAATAAAATGTATAAGCACAGAAACTTCTAAATGCATAGTACAAAGAAAGAGTAAGCACACAATAAGAGAGAGAGAGAGAGAGGAGAGAGACAGAATAGAAGGAAGAAGGTAGAAGGGAGAAAAAGGAAAGGAAAAATAGGCAGGCAAAGTGTGGAAACAGCTTTTTTTCTGGGCCTTTAGAAATCGGAGACTGGCTGAGCATGAAACCCCAAGTTTTTGATGGCAAACAAAGGTAAGAGAATCAATAGCTCAAAGGAGAGCCTTGGCCTACACAGATAGGCTCTCAAGATAACTTGCATCAAAATGCCAGGAGAGGAAGAGGAAGAAGGAAACAGATGGGGTAGAGAAGGAAGGGATCTTTGAAGACTGTCCCAAACGCAGAGAGATAAGGGATGAGGTGTGTTGATCGATTGAATTTCCATACTCTTCTGTTGGTGTTGTTATTTGGTTCAGGGTCTACTTTGTAGATCAAACTGACTTTGAACTTGCAGAAATCTTTCTGCCTCAGCTTCCAGAGTACTGGAAGTACAGGCCAGAGTGTACCCTACAGTATATGCTGCACCCAGCAAGAGTTAGATGCCTAAAGAACTGCCTTCGGTTCAGTAGCTTATTTTGTTTGCGTAACAGTGACCTCTGCTGGCCGCACTTAGTTTTGCAGTCCATGGGCTGGACATACTCTCCCTTTCTGGACTTGGCCTGGAATATACTGGAGAGGATGGCTGATATTCTAGCTGAGGTGTCTTCCAAGTGCGATATGTGCAAATGAACAAAGCCAGAGCACTGAACTCTCCATAGGCTAACCTGTTGTGCTTTCAAAATCCTCTAAGCATTAATCACTCAGTTGGAGAGATGGGTCTGTGGATAACAGGATGTCTGCAGGAAATTCAGAGTTCATGGAGTCTACAGCACTGAACCTCAAAGTGGGTTAATCTACCTGCTGACCTCATGCTTGGGGATATCAAACTCCAAAATTATACCCAATTCATTTCATCTGCTCCCCAACACCTATGCGCATCACTACCTGGGCTAAGCTTCTTTTCACCTACAATCCCTGGTTTGTTGTTTTTATTTTGCTATTATTTTAGAGCATGCTGTTTTACAGAAAACATTCCATAGACTTCTCATGTACTATGTTCCCACAGCTTTATCAGTGAGACACATTTGTTAGAACTGATAAGTCTATAGTGACATGGTCATTATCATAAAGGATCCTGGTTGATGATAAGGTGATGTGCATTCTATTGGGATTAAATAAAAGTAGAATGACATGATATCATCACTGTAGCATTATCCAGTGTAGTTTCACCACCTTAAAAAATCCTCCACTTAGAGACTAAAGGAAAAGGCAACCAATAACCAGTCCAACTCAAAACCCATCCCATGGGCCAACACCAATCCCTGGCATTATTAATGATACTCTGTTATGCTTGCAGACAGGAGCCTAGCATAGCATGTTTTCTGAGGCTTCTGCGAGGCTCTACCCAGCAGCTGACTGAGACAGACATTACCCACAGGCAAACATTAGAAAGAGGTTGGGGACACTTATAGAAGAATTGTGGGAAGGATTGAAGGCCCTGAAGTAGATGGGAACCCCACAGGAAGACTACCAGAGTCAAAAACCATGGACCCCTGGGAGCTCCCAGAATCTGAGCCACCAACCAAAGAATACACATGGGCTGGAAAGAGGCCCCGGGCACAGACATAGCAGACATGCAGCTCAGTCCTCATGGCTGCCTTGTCTGGTCTAGGGGAGAGGATGCTCCTAATCTGACAGAAATTTGATATGCCAGGGTCAGGAGATACCCAGGGGCACTCCAACCTCTCAGAAGAGAAGAGGAGGGAGTCTGGGGGAGGGACTCTGTGAGGGAGGAACTGGGAGGGAGAGCAGCGTTTGGGAGATAGATATAGATAGATCGATAGATAGATAATTTTGATTTAAAAAAAATCCTTTGCTTAGCCTATTCATCCTTTCTTCCCTTAACACTTTTGTTTTGTTTGTTTTCAGTTCTCTATAATTTTTTTTATATCCTGTAACACCATGCAGTAGGAATCACACAGTATGTAGCCTTTCAAACTGGCTTCTTTCACCTAGTAACATTTATTTAAGCTTCTGCCCTGAAATTCTGTGCCACAATAGCTCTTTTTTTATATACATTGAATAATATTCTATCATCTTTTTTTAAAGATTTATTTATTATTATATGTAAGTACACTGTAGCTGTCTTCAGACACACCAGAAGAGGGCGTCAGATCTCATTATGGATGTTTGTGAGCCACCATGTGGTTACTCAGGACCTCTGGAAGAGCAATCGGTGCTCTTAACTGCTGAGCGGTCTCTCCAGCCCCCATATTCTATCATCTTTATATACTACAGTTTATCCATTCACTGAAAAGACATGCTGGTCATGTCCAAGTTTGAGTAAATCTGAATAATATCACAAATTCCCATACACTGGATCCTGTGTTCTTCTAGATTTTTATCCTTTGGGTAAACACCAAGTAGCACAATTACAGCTTTTTATATATGAATTTAGAAAACTCTGTTTAAATGTCAAGGCAGCTATACTATTTTACATTTCCCTCTAATAGGTTTACTTCATCTCTGTTTCTTAGAGTGCTTAAATGTCTTGGGCATTCAAGTAAAGTTGGCCTTTAGTGCACACCTCACAGGAAATGGGGTGAGTCAATCTGGTGTTCCTCTCCTTCTAACAGAGCTTAGCACAGCTCAGGTGTCTGAAGCTGACCCCTGAGCAGCTGCTTGGGAGTGGTATTACCTTTCCAATAAGACGATTTATAGTTCTTTCCCCTCAAAAAATCTTCAGTGTTGCAATAACTAATACTTATATTATACAAGATAGCCCCTTACTTATTTGGCATATTTGAAGGATGAGTAAAAGTACTTCTGGTTTATTTAAAACTTATAAATAAGCCATAAACTTAGGGGAAAAAACTAGTTCAAAGAAATTTTGAGCTGCTAGGAATGAACCCAGAGCCTACATAGGCTGGGTAAGCACTCCTAACCCTGATTCAATATTTTGTATAAATTCATCAAGATTAGTTTGTTTTCTTCCTAAATAATAGCTACATCTCTTAGTCTGTATGTTCCTTAATATCTCAGAATTTCCAGTGTTGAAAGTAGGCCAGATTCAGAGAGTGAGCTGTACAGCACTGGTAAAGCAAAGAGAGAGTAGTGAATGCTAACCCCTGGATGACGGTGGGGTGGCAGAAAGACCAGTTGAAAGAGGGATGGATGCCTGCCTAGTTCTGAGTCAGCATGAACAACAGAAGTATATCAGTGAGACTACATCAGCCCAAACAAACCAAGGCAGCCAACTTTCAGTAGCCTGGTAATAACAATGTGTTGATTCTGCTCAGGGAAACTGGATATTTTCACGAATTCCAAGCAAATAAATTTGCAGAACACCTCCACATCCCCACATACCTCTCTGAATTCTGACTGCTTTTCTTTTCTTCTGGCCCCAGTTGAATCTCAGTAGCCTTGCCTCCACGAGAGGTCGCTTTATCTTAGTTCTTTATATAGTCATCCATATTATTTTCTAAAATGCCATTGGATAATGTTATTTCTTAGCAATATTTACCATCTCTTTTTTTGCTTTCAAATGAAACAACTATTTAGCCAGGAATACAACACTAATTTGAGGCCGCTACTGACTTAAGAGTTTTTTTGTTTTGTTTTGTTTTGTTTTTGTTTATTGATTTTTGAGTGGGGTGAAAGGGATAGGAACAACATTGCTATATATCTCAGGCTGGCCTCAAACTCATGATCCTCCTGCATCAGACTTCTAATAGCTAGAATGACAGGCATGCACCATCGTGCTCCCAACTCCACTGACATACTTTCCGATTCTCTCTCCTTGGAAAAGCAACTTGAAGAGCCTTAGACACTTTTGGTTCTCCACAAGTGAAATGTGTAAGACTGTAACTAAGCATTAAATCCTGATTGATAGTAATTTTTTTCTGCTTAGTTTTCAAAGATGTAATACATTCGTATTTTCCTGTGGTTCTCAGCTTGGCCATTTATTACTGTCATCTAGGAAGTTTTTGTAAAAATCTCAATGTCCACATTTTACCCACAGAAATCATAATTTCATTGCCTAAAATGAGTCTGAGCACAGCAAGGTTTTAAGTGTTCACATGCTATGTGGGACCTAAAAACCGAGCATGGGTCCACTGGAAGAGCAGCAAGCACTATTAACAACCAAACCACGTTTCCAGACACAAGCTTTCTTTTACTTTTGAGACAGGGTGTTGTTCAATTTCCCACACTATTTTTAAACATTTTATAACCCAAATGTCCTTGAAATAGAGATTCTCATCCTCCCAAACATTGAAATTTAAAGTAACTTTTCTTTTTTATGAATAAAATGATTAATAAAAAAGGGAAAAACATAAAAATATGATTTTATTTGGAAATATTCAAAGCAAATGTAAAGTAACTTTTCTTAATAAATATAATTATACATATCCAAAAATGAGCTATAAATGGATCAGAGTTGTGGCAAGCATTTTATCTAATAAACCACCTCCCCAGCTCTAAACTGAAGATTCTTGTTAAAGTCTATTTTCCTTGTAGGGGAGAAATTTCGTATTTTCTTTTGGATGATGGAAATGTATGCTCCTCTCTCATTCCAGTGGTTATTTCTGAGGGGAAGCAGACTGGCAACATTATTGCATCACACCTAGTCAGAGCTCTGACGCAAGGGAAAGCAATTAATTGAGGACTTACTTACTCTTATAGTTTAAGAGAGTTAGATCATTATGGTTGGAAGCAGGCAGGCAGGCGGGGTGTAGCAGGGCGGGGGTGGGGCAGGGCAGGGCAGGCAGGTACAGAGGCACATACAGAGGCAGGCACAGAGGCAGGCAGGCAAGCAAGGTTCTGGAGCAGTAGTTGAGAATTCCATTGAATCAGCAAGGTGGTTGCAGGCAAATCAAGATCTAGTCTAGCTTTTGAAAACTTAAAGCTCACTCCTAGTGCCACACCTTCCCTCAGGCCACACCTTCTAATCCTTCCAAGACAGTCCACCAACTAGAAACCAAACGTCCAAGTTCATGAACCTATGGAGGTCATTCTCATTCAATCCACCACTGTGGGACCTTGTAGGGCAGTCTGTAGCCTGGTTAAGCAAGACTCACTCCAGAGACCCAGTAGAACATTCTACAAGGGACAGAACCCGTGAGCTATGCTCCAAGACTGCTGATTCCTCAACAGTCATAATCCTCCATAATCCTGTGGCCATCAGTCACGTATGGCCACGCCCCAGGCCCCTAGTATTCTGGCTGGACTCCACCCCTACAGTCACCTGGCTACAGCCAGGCTTTCCCCGTCCCACGGTTACCTGTTACCTGTTGGGTTAACTGTTGCCAGGTAACCCAGCCTACTATAAAAGGAGGTTTCTTGCCTCTCCTCGTTCTCTCTCACCTCTCTCTCCTTTTCTCTAATCTTAGCCCTTGCCTCCCTGTTTCCCCTCTTGCCACGTGGTCACGGCCAGCTCTCATCTCTCTATCTTCTCTTTCTCTCTTTATTTCTCTATCTTTTTTCTCTTCCTACTCTTTTATAATAAGGCATTGAAACTATGAACTATCTCTTCTTATCAAAACCCGCTGCGTAGAAGTATGGAGCAGGCCTCCGTGTTTCCAGTCACCAGGAAAGGATCCAGCCTTGTCTCATCCAAGCTTCTTCAACAGGTACTGCAAATGGCCTGCCTTCTGGGCAAAGACCTCCCCGCTAGCCAGGCAGTGCTCTACAGGTACTCGGGCGCCCACCTTCCCTATCATAGTGCGGTGCTCGGGCCTAGCCAGTGTCCCCCTATCCCCTATGCAGGCTCCACCTGCCAGAGTTCTCCTCTGCAGGACCCGCTGCTGCCACTGCCACCACCGCCCGCCCCCCTTCTTTTTTTTCCCCCACACACCACAGGAACCGTTAGGAGAAACTTGAAGGGGTATACATGAAGCAGTTACTCTGCCACTTGCAGGAAGCTTCAAAGCTGGCTTCCCTGTTCCACTTTTCCTTTCCTTCAATTCCAAGCCTGTCTTCCCTGTCTCCTCTCGGCATTTGTTGTCAATCTACAGGATGTACGGGGCCATAACGCCTGTCCCCTCTACGTTTATAAGATGCCCGTTGCCCTGGCTTGGGCTCCTTTTAATGTCTTCGGCTGGGGGTGCGTATCTTCCTTCCAGTCTCATTTCTCACAATTTTGCAAACTAAAATCTGTTGTTTTTTCACCCACCATTAGCCCTCAAGAAAGAGGAAGAACATTGACATGGAGAACCTTCCACTTTTGGCTGCGGAAGCACAGTGTCTTGAGTTAAGTCTCAGCAAGTTTCTGAGTGTAGGCTTGGGAAATGAGGCTGACAGGGAAGAGTGGCACTACTGCCTCCTTAGTTGCCTCAGGAAACCTCGGGAGGAGCTGGAGGGAGTAAAGGGTTTCTCTCCAACGCTCCTCTTGCACTCGTTATTCTCTCTCCCACTTCAGTGTATATTACAGGAACAAAAATCACCTGCTACATAGACTTTCATTTTCATTTCAAAAATGTTTTTATTTTGCTACTAGGTCTCACTATGAAGCCCTACCTGACTGTCTTAGTTAAAGTTTCATTGATGTGAAGAGACACCATGAGTAAGGCAGCTCTTAAAGAGGACAACATTTAATTGGGCTGACTTACAGTTTCAATGATTCAGTCCATTATCATCATGGCAGGAAGCATGGCAGCCTGTAGATATACATGGTGCTGGAGAACCTGAGAGATCTACATCCTGATCCAAAGGCAGCCAGGAAGAGACTCTTTTCTGTCCTGGATGGAGTTTGAATACTAGGAGTCCTCAAAGCCCACCTACACAGTGACAAACTTCCTCCAACAAGGTCACACCCATTTCAACAAGGCCAAACCCCCTAATAATGCTACCTCCCATGGGCCAAGCATATTCAAACCACCACACTGGCCTAGAGCTCCCATAGACCAGGTAGACCTTGAACTCAAAGATCTGCCTGCCTCTGTCTCCTGTGTGCAGGAATTAAAATGTACATGACCACCATTGATCTGTTTGACTTCTTGCATAAGACTCTGTTTTCAATTAAGGCAAGGAAAAAAGTACTTACAAGGCAGTTCACTTTCAGTAATCTGGGTTTTTCCAAATAGTGACATGACAACTAGTCATTATGAAATGGACACCGAGTTCCTCTTCGAGAAATGAAAATGTAGGTCAGGGCTCTGCTGACATTTCCATTTGCCTCATAGGTAAAAATCTGAAGCAAATGCTGACAGTCAGGCAGTGGGAAAGAAAACAGCACAGCCAGGAGGGCAGCTGCTTGATTCTGAAGAGAGAAAGTAATGCAAATAAATGAGAAGAGAGGTAAGGAGACCTTAATTCCTGAAATACTTAAAGGCAGCTGTGCTTTTCTTTGGAAATAAGCATGCCAAATTGCTTGTTTTTATGATTTCTGTGATTCTTTCATGTAATGCTACTGATGAACAGCAAGTCTCTCGTACTGCCCACCATCTCACCTCTTTTGATGCTCACCTCTCCGGTGAGCAGTTAACATCTGGTGAGACAATTCTACAGCTTGTGCTGCCTCTTACAGAGAGATATGTTGTCACAAATTAAGAAAGGGTTCTCCATATTCATAAGCTACAAAAGTATAGTTATGTGGTTTATGCTGATTGATGAGCCATGATTTATGCCTCGAAGTTCTTTAATATGAAAACTTGAGCGTAACTAAGTTGACCAAAACAATAATAACTATTATTGAGTAACTGTCTTAGTCTACAACTAGACTAATGAGTAGAGAGAAAGACTCGCAAGCTGGGGACAGTGTCTTCCTGTATTTCTATCACAGGTCTCTTCTGAGTCCTAGAGATGAAAGCAACCCTCCCATAGGTTTGACTTTTCATAGTACATGTCTTTGCCTAATTCCAGTTTCCCTCATTTTCTATCCATTTATCTTTAGGAATTCTGAAATTTTCTGCTTTTCCCAACTTTTGATCATCAAAGACTGGTCTTCCATATCATGACAGGTGTGAACCAGTCAGACATTAACTGTTCATTCTCAGAAGATAAGGAGAGAGAGGAGCTGTCTGATGAAGGACAATAGAACAGGAGGAATTTTTACCTGGGTCTAGTGATCTCCAAGGAAAATCTGCAGTTATGTTCAAAGGCAGACATTCCACCCAGATGCTCTGCTTAACTGTCATTTGTTGAACCTCCTTACAGAATGTGGCCTCTATCTGCCCTGTTTCTGTTGTCCTGAATGAAAGGATCCCATTAAAGATAATAATTATGAGAAGCGTAATGCTAATTATCTCTGTAAAATGTCACAATATAAATATAAACATTTTTCATATTTTTCCAGAGAGAAATGAGAAATTTGTACTACACTTGGGACATGAGTCACCTCACACTTCAGTTGCATGTAATAACTCTTTATGTGTTCTTCAGATGGTGTCACGGAGGTAGAGTATTTTGAGTATCTGTCTATATTTTCATTTAACAAATAGAGCATTGAATGATTGTCATATTCAAGCCATTATGTCATAATATCTATAAAATATAAAGGTTACTAAACTTAGAAAAATTAATATGGAATGGAACAAACTAAAAATAATCCAACTTCCTTTCAAATACAGGTTGTTCTTTTTTTTTTTTCATCAGATACCCAGAACTCTTCTGTCATACTTGAATATTTCCACAAAGGATACCGTCTTAGGTTGAAACAGTCTATTTTAGGATTATCATAAATGTTATGTTCTCAGTCACAGCTTGCATTTACTTCAGTTCTGTGAATTACATATTGATGATTATTCTACAGCAAGCTCTCCACTAGCTTTCAGTCCCTGTTAAACAACATTATTTTGCTGTTGTTATATTCTGTCTTATAATTCACTCAAACATTCAGTAAAACATGTTTCTTTGAGACTGCAGAAGTTTAAGGAAGGGTATGGTTGGCATCTGGGAGTTTTTGTTCGGAGTAGCTGTCTCCTGGACAAGAGCACAGATAACAGAAGACAGATAATACCAACACAGAGTTCTGAAGAGTCAGTGACATCTTCCAGACTAGGTGATTCAAGATAGTGGCAAATTTGTTTGCTTGCTTGCTTGCTTGCTAATTTCTTTCTTTCTTTCTTTCTTTCTCTTTCTTTCTTTCTTCCTTTATCTTTCTTTTCTTGTTGCTGTTGTTGTTGTAGTCGTTAAGTGTGAAATGCTTCACAAATTTGTAAGCCATTCTTGCTTGGGACCGTACTGATTATATTGCTCATCTCTAGGCAGGGACACAATTATGTTGGAGCTATAGATGCAGGTGTAAAACCTTTCAGCAAGATAACTGAACACTTCAGAGTCAGATTAACAGCTTCCCCACAAGGTTTAAGAGAAAAGATGCCAGTTGCTTGACTGTTTATACATTCAAATGATGAGTACACATCAAATAAAGTAAGACATGATGTTAGACAATGTCTAGACTGTGATAAGATATGGTGTTAGACAGTATCTAGACCGTGATAAGACATGGTTCCTAGATTGTGATAGGACATGGTCTAGAACTGTTGTTAGACAGTGTCTAGAACTCTTGCTCACTCTGCAATAACTATTTTAATAGAATGCAAGTGGCATCTGTAATCTGCACTAGGATGGTGCTATTACATTTCAATAGCTTTACTAGCTAAGTACAGAGGCACACATCTTAATCCTGACACTCAAGAGGCAGAGACAGGAGAACTGCTGCAAATTTAAAGCCAGAGAGGGCTACAGAGTGAGCTCAAGGACAGCCTGTTACAAATAGCAAAACTACTCTGTCAGAAAATTAATCCTTAAATAAACAAAAAGCTTTACAAGCATTTTTTTCCAAAGTGTACTACACATTTCTACAATGAGTTTAACATTTCTAACCAATCTAAAAACCATATTTAAGAAATTCAATTAGCTGGGCAAGGTAGGTCACATCTATATTATCATCATGCAGGAGACTGGGGCATGAGAATAGAAGTTAGTTCAAAGCCAGCATAGGTGGCAAAGTGAGAACCTATCTAAAAATGAAAAAACGAAAGACAGAACTAACTAGTTAACTAACTAGTTAACATGACCTACTCTTTTATAATCTGTGTTTGCCTCTTCCTGTTCACCAACATGCCTATGTTCTGAAAAGTCATTTCTAAAACTCAGGACATGTGACCAAATCTTTTGACACTTTTCTATGTATTCTAAAAATGGTTTCATGATGAGTCATGGAATTACGTTTTGTCTAAGCTTGAATTATCAAACTTATTTAAAATAGCTAGGTATTTCCTTTAAAAAAGAAATATAGAGAGTACTTCACAAATCTATCTGCCACCCTTGTACTTGACTCATGCCGACCTACTTGATATTGCCCCATTTTCCTTCCTCTTCCATACTTTTCCTCTTTCATCCCCATCACCTTCTTTTGCTTGTTTTTCTAAAACCAAGTTACATTTTGCACATTAGCCTTGAACTTGCTATATAACACAGGCTGACCTCAAATTTTCTACCCTCCTGCTTTAGCTGCCCAAATGCTAGGATTATAAGCACATACTACCATGACCTGACATGTCTATTTCTTTCTTTCTTTTTAAATATTTTTCACACTGATTTATCTGTTTGTGGAACAAACTGTGTGTCATAGCACCAGGGAGAGGTCAGAGGACAATGTTCTTATCTCTTTTCACCATGTGAGACCCAAGGATCAAACTCATGTCTTCAGGCTTGATAGACATCTCACCTGCTCTCATTTATTATTGCCTATTCCAAACTAGTTTAAATCTTATAATCTATGTAGCACAAGATTATAGCTCAATGTCCTCTTCCCTCAGTCTATTGAGTCCTGGGATTACAAGAGCATGTTTCTGGTCACTAAGAACCAGTCTCAGTCTGGAGAGGAGTTCCTGAGAGCAGGGGTATCTGGGAGCAGTGAAACAAATGACTTGAAGCTAAATTATGGGTCCAAGCTGATCAAGATAGCTTTCTAGATTTTGCCCCGCCCCCCGTGTGTGTGTGTGTGTGTGTGTGTGTGTGTGTGTGTGTGTGTGTGTGTGTTCTGCTCAAGACAGCTTTTCAGAATGTTTTCTGTGTTCTGCTCTACTCGAAACAGTTTTCTCTTGCTATTCTAAAAACTCTCTGGATGGCTCATCTCTTACAGAGCAAAAACCCAGTCTTTTATCTGACATATCAGTTCTGTCTTTAGCCCAGATTTCTTTTTTCATTATTCCATAAATCAGCATCCTGCAACCCCAGCCCCTTGATTCATAGAAAGGGGCGGCAAGCACAAGCACATTCAATAAAATGGCTGGGTGGGACCTTACCCTGAAATTCCATTCTGACCACACCTGGACTTAAATTAGTGCTGTTCCAAGCTAACTTTGAACTCAGTAATCAACCTGCCTTTGTAAGATTAAACAAAAAATCTTAACTGGGTGGGATCTTGCCTTGTGATCACCACTCCTTAAATCCCTTTATCCCCTTCCTTAGTATCTTCTGATAAGCTAGCTCAGCTCATAGTGCAGCTGCCTCTGTTCCTTCACATCTGTGAAGCTCCTTATACAATTCATATTACATCCTTTTATTTTACATATTTGAGAAATGACGTATTTTCCAACTCATGTTTTTAGTGTTCTTTCCAACAGTCTTAAAGGCTGTCCTAAAGGTTACAGCATTCTCCCATTTTGCTAAGATGTAGACAAGCCCTTGTCCCCTGGACTTGTGATATATCTGATTATCACTGAGTCATTAACCTTGGCAGAGAGGATATTCCTCGTAGGAAGGACATAAAAACATGTACACTATCTTACAAACAAGTCTTACATGCACAGCAATTGTCAGCACTCATGGAGGCCCATGCCTTGATGGCTCTGTTCCATGGGTAGGAAACCATGTCAGGCTGTCCCTTACACATGGCCAAGCAGAACTCAGCATCTGGTTCTATTCCTATTGATGATATTGCAATTATTTTACTAATATTTCTTCATTTAAATGTTTTTAACTATGTGTAACTATTACTTAAACAAAAAGAAATCTTAAACTACATACTCAATAAGCTAGTTCTTTAAGTTTCGTATTCCAAGGCTAAGGGTCTTTTAAAAATCAAATACTCATTTTTATTCTTATCTTAATAAGATTTAAATATATTTTAATACAAGTATTTCCAGGAAAAGCTAAAACAAATTTCATAAAACTTGTGGAGTTTTTTTCTAGGTAAGAATTTTATTTTATTAATACTGCATTCCATTTGACTTTATATAATTGACTTTACTGTTAGGGGAGGCTGGTAAAACTGAGCTTTGAGTTAGTTGTGTCATGAAAGGAACACACCCATTGTATAATGTTTGAGTTATATACACAATTTAAAATCAAAATATTAACATGGAATTTATTGTTGCTAAAAACTTTAAGTATTTCTCATTGATTCACCCATTATTTGCTTCTTTCCAGTGCTGAGGTTTTATAAATCATCTTGTTTTGCAACTTTCTTTTTAGCTCAATAATGCATCATCTTTCTCTATATTATTAAATTAGTGTTGAATTTTATATGGATATTAAGTATTCTCTTTTTGTCAGTGTAAGAGTAAAGCTATGATCATTACAGTCACACTATGATGACAAAAGTAGATGTTATCTCAAACAAACAAAAACACTCCACACCCCCACAATCAACAAGAGATTGGTTGAATATCAAGAGAATGGAATTGGATTCTGCAATGCCCAGTATTACTTTAAGTCTCATCTTTGAAAAAGTGCTGTAGCTTCATAATGCCTCCATTTTCCACTTTAAAATAGAAGAGGAAATTATGTTTGCTCTCTGATAACAAGAAAATCTCAAAGGCTACATTCTGCCACTGGTCATCAGTGGAAACATGATGAAAACATACAGCGATTTTTCAATTATCATTTAGTTACTGAAAGAGTGAGTTTTACATGCAGTAGCATATTCTTCTTCTAAATCTCTTACAATATTTTGCATATAATTGATTATTTCGTGTGTTTGTTTCCAGGAATCACAAATATAAACTGCTCTGGTAACATGTGGGTTGAGCCAGGTGAAATTTTTCAGATGGGTATGAATGTTTCTATATATTGCCAAGAAGCCCTTAAGAACTGCCGACCAAGGAATCTTTACTTTTATAAAAATGGCTTCAAAGAAAAATTTCATGTCACAAGGATTAACAGAACAACAGCTCACATTTGGTATAAAGGCTTTTCGGAACCTCATGCCTCTGTACATTGCACTGCTGAATGTCCTGGCCATTTTCAAGAGACAATTATTTGTGGGAAAGACATTTCCTCTGGATGTAAGTACTACAGAGTATCTTAATGGTTAATTGATATAGTTGCTGGGCTTTTACATAAAAATGGTGACAAATCAGCATAGTTTATGTATCAGATCGATTTAAAACTTGGGCCCAACTCAAATTGTTTACAGAGTCACATTGGTGACTTATAGGGACTGGTAAGGCTTGTACAGAGAGGAAAGATCATGGCGCACTGGGACAGCCACCACTTCTTGGGGACCAGTGTGCCTCAATCTGCTGAGTTTTCAAAGAAGACAGTATGGAAGTTTGATGTGAACATCAAAATTTTTAAATATTGAAAAGTCCCCCAGATATTTCCCCACTAGCCTGAATGAACACAGTCTATGTGAAAGGCGGCAGCTCTTTAGCTGAGACGGTGCTTTTAGCTAAGAATGATAGTGTACACCTATAATCCAGCACTCTGAATGAGGAGGAAGGAGGATGGTGAATTCCTGGCCAACTTGAGCCTTGACAACAACAAAACGTTTACAACATGATGCTCTTTTCATCTAGTTTTTATTTGGCTTCTGTTGATGTGTTTATTTGCCAAATTAATGTCATCAATTTTTAGGCTGGCTGATCCTATTAAGAGATTTTGAAGCCAAGATTCAGGGTGCATTTCAAAACTACTTTTGTGTTCTCACTATTGTCCTAGCGAGTTATCTTGGGCAATTTGCTTAGCTGACCTCAACCTCCATTTTGGGGAATAAAAGTACCTGTAAGCACACTATTTCAATAATTTATTTGAATGTATATTAAAATTTTTAAAGTATGTTAGTATTGATTCTTATAAATGAATGTTTTTGATAAAACCTAGGGAGATTCAACAGATAGGTATGATAGTTCCCACTTTTGATCCCAGCACATGGGAGTTTGAGGCTAGCCTATTCTATATCAGGAATTTCAGGCCAGCCAGGTTTATATAGAGAGATTTTATTTCAATATGCAAACAAGTAAACATACATAGGGAGATTCTCCTACAGTCTCCTGTTTCTTATCCCATACCCCTCCTAGGAATTTCCATTACTATCATTATTAAGAAAAATTTAGTCAAATCAATCTCAACACATGCTAAATCAGTTTGTATTCACAATATTCTGAAGATGTGTAAGTTCCTGTACTGATCTTTACAAATATCTATGGACCTTTTGCTTTTTATATGTTTATGAGTCTGTGATTGTGTTTCTAGGAGTGTGTGTGTGTGTGTGTGTGTGTGTGTGTGTGTGTGTGTGTGTGTGTGCATGTGGGTGCTGAGGCCAGAGATAAAACTTGGACATTATTCTCAGAGTCTTTCACCTTGTTTTTCGAGACCTGGCCTCATATGAGGAATCCTCCTGTCTCTACTTGCTCAGTGCTGAGATTGCAAGCTTATGGCACAATGCCAGGCATGTTATGTGAATATTAGGGAGGATCCCATGATTGCACAGCAAATGCTTTGCTCACTGAGCCATCTTCTTTATCTGTTCTTCATTATTTTAAAGCAGAGAATCGTTCTCCAGTACATCTTTGCCATTAGGGCTCAAAGATCAGAAGAACTCCCTTCCCCCATACTTTTAATAATATATGAAGTTCTTGTTTCTTCCTTGGTTCCAGATCATAGATAAGAAAAGCCAGACCAGACCCTACTATCACGTGGCCTTGAGACTGGCCACCTGAAAACTAGGAGACTTTCTTGTTCTGTAAAAAGTCCACTGTCCTACTTAACTCCAGGCAACTGACAAAGCATGCCTGTCTTTCAAATGAGACAGCTACAGAATGAGGTGGAGGAGAGTTGGAGGAAAAAGTAAGTTTTAGACTTTAATAATGACCTTGCTATGTGCAGTTTAAATTACTGAACTAAACAGTAAAAGGTGCCTTCATTGTGAAAATCAAACCAGACACCTCATCTGATGTACGAAGTCTTGCCAACTTGTCCATATCATCCCCTCAATGTGTCATTTGCTTCACTGTTTCCCCTTTAGGGACTGATGTATGAGTGGATATGCTATGCAATTTCTTCAGAGGGATAATGAGAAATATCCACAGCTTTAGGGAAAGGTGAGTTGTTAGTTTAAGTAAGAGATGGGAAAATGATCTAAAATAAGTATTACTTCTTTTAAAAGGAAAAACAAGCCAGCAACTTTGGTTTTCAGTTCCATCTCCTAGTTACAGTTCCTGAGTCAAAGAGCACTTCATCCTGTAAACAGACAGATGCTGTGATGGAGATTAAGCAGGTGATTTTTTAAGACAAGAAATCAAAACAGATTACCACCATGTTACTAAGACACTAAGTTGGGATGTTGTTGAGGCTCCTATTTTCAGGCAAACATGGCCTTAAATTTCAGTTTGTCACTGAGCACCTGTCCCTTCTTTTTAATTTAAATTGCTAGTTTGTTTTCCTAGTGAAGCACCTTTATCCAAAGTAACACCAAACATGATTGTACAAATTTTCCTTAATGTCCCTTCACCCTGCTAGAGTCCAGATAGCAATGCTGCCATCCCCCTGCTGTTGGTTAAGGGGTTTCTGCCCAGAGCCATGCTGTTTCATGTCAGAGTGCTCCCCTTCCAGGACAGCCTAAGAGACACGTTCATCCTCCACCCTCACTCTTTCCATTCATTAATTTAAGAGATGTAACTCCTCACAGAAACTTCGGGTTATGAGTGTGCAAACCCAACTGCCAGGCCAGAACTTACTCAAACCCCTGGGTTCAAGCTCAATGTGCTTTGGGGCTGAATTCTTGGCAAACTTACTTCCTATTAACTAGGTCAAAAAAGGGGGCCTTGAGGGTTTTGTGGTGTTCTAGAAAGCACATGGCTTTCACTGGGCTGCTTTGACACAGGATATTTGTTCTGTAAGATTTACGATGTCAAGTAGTCAGCACTGTTTTGAGTGATTGCAGGCATGTTGACGCATCACGAAAGGTGGAGAGGAAATGAGTCAGTGTTTTCCCTGAAAAGATCCAGGTATTTCAAAGTCTTTCTAATGAGCCATTTCTGAAATACCACTATCACCATTTCCACTATAGTTCACAATCTTAAATGCTTCTTAGCTTCTTATCTCTACCTAAATGAGAACATATTATGGGACATTTGTTCAAATAGGGGTCATTGAAAAGTGTTAAATTAATTAAACCTTGTAGGTGATACTTCCACTTAACCATTTACTTAAATTTTTTAGCTTTTTTTTTTGCCTCAAATTTTTTCAGTCTTTGACTTGGTGATAAAAGAATTCTTATCCACTTAAGTCCTTAAATGTTCATCTTCGGAGTTGCTCCTTATGTGGATAGCCTGGCCTGAACCCTCCTGCTGATGCTTAGTGATCTCCACCTGAAACATCACACCTCTCTCCAGCTTAATTCCTGTCATTGCCATCTTTTTAATTGCCATTCCATTTGTGGGATAAACTTCAGTGGTTGTTTTACATATGTACCAAAAAATGTGCTAAGCAGTAGAAATATAAAGTAAAGAGGACCACAGACCCAACCTTGTCAGATGATCTCAGTGGCAAAGAATTTCTGGTTAGGCTGAATCAATAAGTCTCCTGGTAAATGATCAGGGATCATTCTAATAAGTATAGAGAGGAGGTATGAAAGAACAAAATCGTAATCCTCTCTGCGCATTCAGGGTATTCTCAGGAAGAGGACAGTCAGTTTTATTCTTGGATATTCGTAACCCAGAATCGGATCTAACAATGGGATGCTCCTCCTGTGACTCTTCTCTCTAGCTCTTTACTCTGCTTCCCACTAACAAACATTGCTTACTTACACACACAGAAGTGTCACTTTTGTCTTTTGCAGAGTTCATGCCAACCATGCATTTACACCCCTGACCATTTGCTTCATGAAGAATAGTGTGAAACAGAGTCCAGGAAGTTGATAGTTGTCTTCTGTGATTTTTCAAATTAACAGTGTTCTCTCCCTAAAAACCACAGGGGAAAGTAGCAAAAATGAAACACCTATGGAGCCCATGAGCCCATCATCCTACCCATGACATAATCCCCCTATTAGAATCCACAAGCTTTCACTACCCAGAGTACAGAAAGATGTAAAGTACTGTTCCCGTGCTTATCTTCTTCAAGTTCAAATGAAACTTAAAAGATTTCCTTCACCTCGTGGGAACACAACTTACTCATTGGAACTTAATGCTACCCCTCACCAAACTCTTACAAAGTACTTTCATGTAACCATCACTGCTTGAAAGTAGCTTTTAAAGAGAAGATGGAGTTGTACGTGTGTGTGTGTGTGTGTGTGTGTGTGTGTGTGTGTGTGTGTGTGTGTGTATTCGTGCATGGGGAGGGCATGTGCTTGTGTGAAGGCTAGAAGAGGGCACTGGGTGTTTTGCTCTGTCACTCTCCCTTTTCCTTAGAGACAGAGTCTCACATTTTGAACCCAGGACTCACATTTTCTTGGCAAGACTGAATGAAAGTCATCAAGTCACAGTTATTCTCCTGTTTCTGCTTTTCCCAGAGCTGGTTAACAGATATGCATACCATGCCTGCCTGGCTCATTACAGGGTTGCTGGGATCTAAGCTCCAGGCTACATAACTGTCCAGCAAATACTCTTAACCACTCAGGCATCTTTGTAGTCAAGAACACAGATTTTAATAGTAAAGTTGACTACATTCAACACACAAAAGTTAAAAAGCTTTCGTTGAGCAAGCATAGAAATGCCTGTCACTAATAATCCCATAATCCCATCTTAACAACTGGGTAAGGTGTCTTTGAAGCTTCTTTATTTATCTTTGTCTTTTCTCTAATGAAGATGCAATACTATATCACTTAGTTACATACTTTTAAAATCACTTTATCATATGCTCATTATTTAGTAATACATTTCTAATGACTTCTGCACAGGACCTAGTTACTGACATCCTTGGACTGGACTAGGGTAGAGAGGAGACCTGAGGAGACTTCTTATAGGAAAAAAAATGCTAGCAGACAAAAAATGAGGCTATAGAGAGGAAAAACTGAACAGAGGTGAGTGAGTGAGGGTGTGGCAAGGATGTGGGAGAGAAAACGGGCCTTGAAATAGTTCTCTGAATACCAACCCTTAAAAAAAAACAACTTTTGATGTGGTGATGGTAAAATGTGCATAGTATAACCCACTTATTTTTGCCATGTTTAGAGGCCTGTTTTAATGGTGTTCACTGAATTGGCTTATATCCTCTCAGCACTCTCTTGCTAGAACTCTTCTTGTCAAAGGAAACTATCTCATCCATGGACTTGCACACATTGCCTGCCTGCAGAGGGGTCCGAGACAATCATTCCACCTTTTGTTTTATGAGTTTGACTACTTTTGACACCTCGTATAAAGGGAATTATGAAATCTTTTGAGTCTGGCTTATTCTGTCCAGTGTCCTCACATTTTATCCATATTATAACATAGTTGAAAGTTTCCTTCCTCTTACTGCTAAATAGTAGTTCTTTCTGCATGTGAATAGTTAACTTTCAAATGGAAAAGTAGACTGTATCCTCCATAAGAGGAAATAGTCTTCCAGAGCAGTAGGAAAAAACTAAAGAATCTTTCACAGAGCCTAGCCTTGAAGGGGAAAGTAAGAAGAGAATCAACTGCTGCAGAGGCCAAGCTCAGTAATTATGATGTAATTCTGATGGGACAGTATGGAGCTTTCCAGATAGAGAGTCACTGTTGCTTTAACAATTGTGGCATTGGTAGAACTGTGCAAACTAAATTCTGAGTAAGCCAGAGGGGCTGGAGAGATGGCTCAGTTGGTAAGGTGCTTGCCATGAAATCATGAGGACCTGCCTTTGGATCTCCAGCACCCATATAAAAGCCAGGCAAGGTGATGCCTACCTTTAATCCCAGCTCTGGAGAGGCAGAGACAGGAGAATCCCTAGGGCTTGCTGGTCTACCAGACCAGCTGGTCAGTAAGCTTCAGATTCAGTGAGAAACTGTGCCTCAAAGCAAACAAGCAAAACCAATAAGAATAGCAACGAGAAAATTAAAAAGTGTGAGGGGTTTTAGAGGTGGCTCAGTGAGAGCACAGACTATCTTGTATAACTCCCAAGTTCAGCTCCTACAACCCACATAGGACAATTTACAGTGGCCTGGAATTCCAGCTCTAGAGGATTCAACATTCTCTTCTTGCCTCCAGAGACACCTGTACTCATCACATACTCCCACACAAACATACACAGTTAAAAATTAAATAAATACTGAAAAAATAATATAAAAAAAGAATGAAGAAAGATGCTGAATGGGCTTCTGGTCTCCACATGCACCAGAATTCTCACACACAGAGAAGTATACAAACACAGAATACACACACACACACACACACACACACCATACACATGTGTTCATACAATAATAATTTTTTAGTGTCTTGCTTATGAAGAAAGGTGGAATGGTAGCTGAGGAGAGGTAGAATTGGAGACATAGAGGGAAACCTGCTTAATTTAGATGAGAGGAACCTGAGCTTGTTAGCATCCCTGCTGGAGAAGAAACTATAGGAAAATCTACTGTGTGGAGGAGCAATGTTTGGTGTCAAAGTTGACTACACTGTAAGGTAGAGGTAGTAGAATGAGGACCCCATGGGTTTCCCTATGAAAATGACAGTTTAACAGCTAGCTACTTTATCAAAAGCAGCTCTTAGTGATTCATTTTGTTGCAGATCCACCGGATGCCCCCAGCAATGTGACATGTGTCATTTATGAATACTCAGGCAACATGACTTGCTCCTGGAACACTGGGAAGCCCACCTACATAAATACCAAGTATATTGTGCATGTGAAGAGGTAGGTTCTATAGCACTATCTGACATACATTCTATTCCAGAGTAGATCCAGCGGTGACTAAAACCTGCCTCATATCTGAGATACCTACCTTGGTTAGGAGACTTAAAATCACTCCTGTGCCATTGCCATTTTATGCTTCATGGGACAACAAACTCTCTGACTTCCCCATTCCTTTCGCTTGGTGGCAACTGGTATCAGGAGCCTAATGAAGGCTCAGCCCGCTTTAAACTGTGGCCTGAATTTAAGTCCTATTCTCCTTTGCACTATGCTAAGTACAGCATAATGTATTTAGTCCCTCAAAATTTCCATTCTTTATCTTTAAAATGGACCCCCAAATGCATGCTTGTTCTAATTTATTGAGTGATTCTGACTTTCAACTTGTATGATGATTCCAGGGCCTAAGGCAGAAAGTTCAGGGGAAAAATTAGTGACGTTTGAGTTTTAATTCTAATTTAGGTGCTACAACTCTAGCTAAATGAGAATTCAAGTTTCAGATTGGAAAAGTGGTGAAAAGGAAAAGACACCCTCCCATGAACTCCTCCATGGCTCTGAGCAGAACCATGTATCTATCTACTCTGTCCAGGCAGAAACCTGGCGGAAGGCATTACAGAGGAACCTTAGTGCCGCCACCCAACACTATTTGCCTTTTGCCTCTATATGACCTCAGAGAGGTTGTTAGCCTTGCTGAATGGCTTTCAACCTCCTGTGAAATGAAGATAATTATTAAAGCAATGATTAAATAAGAGGTATCTTAACTTATTTATGTTACTATAACAAAATACCAGCGACCGACTGATTGGTAAGAAACAGAAATTTATTACATGTAGACCGGAGGCTGAGAAGTTTAAGATCAAAGTGCCAGTAGAGTCTGCAAAAAGCTATTTCCCATAAGCAGTATCTTCTGCAAGGCCTTCCATGAATGGTGAAAAAGACAACTTCATTCCTTCACAAGCCATTGACATCATCCTTGAGTGTGAAGCCCTCATTGCTTCACCACCATTTTAGAGCTCAGCTGCTTAGACTCTTGCACTAAAGACTAAATATTACATATGAAAATGACCAATTGCTCAAGAGACCTGCTAGGTCTTAGTCTGTGAATCTGGAAGGACACCAATCAAACTATTTATATCAAAGGGGATTAGAATATTGTATTGCACTCAAAACTGACTACATAAGTTGGTGTGATTTATCTTATACCAAGCCTGCTTTATTTAGGAGTAAAAAGATTAAAAGAGCAATACAGATTAAAAGAGTTGTGCATACGGAGTAGTATACACAACTTATTTTCAGGTTATTTTGTACAAATCTAGAATATTATGTTGGATGTGTTCTAATAGAAAAGATTAACATTATAGCTATTGAATATAGATATTCCAAAATTTGGGGGGAAAATCTAAAATCTAACACTTCTGGTCCTGAGCACATTGAATAAGAAGTTAAACTTTAAATTAAACTCTGGCAAACCCAACCTGTATTTTGAATTGATGGAGTCCAGATCAATGTAATTGCATCATATCTTAATGAAGACAATGGGGCTGGAAAGGTGACTCGGCAGTTAAGAACACTTAAATTATTCCAGAATACTCAAAGTCCATTCCCAGAAGCCATGTCAGATGGCTTATAACTGTCTGTAAATCCAGATCTCTATGGGCACATGAGCACACATACCCACATGCGTGCACATAATAAATACTACATAATAAAACTAAATCCTTTAAAGAAGACATAAACATTGGAAAATTATAGAAAATGGATGTTTTCTTCTAGCAAATTCAAAGTGCACTTTCCAGTAAGCACAAAGAAACACATATCTAATAATCTTCAAACTCATAAGAAACACAGTAGTGAGTTGAAAAAAGTTTAAGAAAAGCCTACCCCTCTGACAAACTGCCCCAGGGTCTTTTTCCTCCAAGAAAAAGTTGAGTTGCACCAAATGTTGTGGGCAAGGTGGGAAGCATGCAGCAGTCAAAAAGCCTGTGCAGATCTGGCCTCTTAGGGTATTTTCACTTAGCCAAACATTGAGAGATCAGCATAGGCAAAGTTTCACTTCCAACTCATGTGCTTCTTTCTATGCTCCAGTAAGATCACACAGACTGTAAAAGCCTGTCACTCTGGCCCGCCTGCTTGTTCAACAGAAGAATGGCAATCTTTCAGTTCTCAAACAGAACTGAGTCTGTTGATTCAAGAACTCTCTTCCTCCCTGGTTTCTTAGTGATGCCCTCACTAGACAGAGTTTTGTGTTGTTTTGCTGTGTATCATGCTATTGGAAAAAAAATTGACCTTTGTTACTAAATATCTACTTACTGCTGCCCCCTCCCCTTCTGCAGCAGGCCCTTATAAATAGGCATTTTATCTGTGAAACTCAGGAGTGTCTGACAGTGCCCTCTACTTGTTAATAGTAGTTGAAAAGAAATGAATTAATGGGGCCCTCAAGATGGCTCAGAAATTGGAAATGATTGTCTCCAATCCTGGCAACCTGAGTTTGATTCCTGAGAACCATAGGATAGAAAGAGAGAACTGAGGTCAAAAGTTGTCCTCTGACCCCCATATCTTGGTATTTGTACCTGAAGGTATTCACTTACACTAAACAAATAACAAATGAAAAACTAACAATCTCAACAAATGTTAGAAAGAGTAACAAATGAACAATAGGCTTCCATTCTATACCAGTCAAGCTAATTTTGCCAATATTTATTTCCTGTTTCAGGAATTCTGGGCCCATGGTAAACCCTAGATATTAAACGAGGAAAAAGATATCAACAAGTCCAGCAAGCTCATAATCATTTGACATCCAATAGCTCCTCTTAAATGTCCAAAGTGAACATAAGTTAAATACCAGGCCCTGCTTCCAACTTGCTTCTAACAGATTGTCAGGCAGAGAGACAAGTTTTTTTAACTGTTGAGTCCTATCTTATAACCTGCAGCTCTCCTGACACTGTTTGGGTCACATCCTTAGTAACCCATGCATTTCTCCTTATAAGACATGAGGACTCGGTATGTGTGGTAAGAAAATTAGCCACAAACCAGTTAAGAATGTGTATGTGGTTTTCTCTAACTGGAAAATAGTCAAAAATGTCCCACTTAACACTTACGCTTACCACTAAGCATAGCTGCAGCTGTCTTCCTTTCATGCTTGAATTCTTATTTAACACAGGTTAGCTTATTTTCCAATAAGTTCTCTACTGATATACTTATGACACCACTCATTTCAGAAAGAATATAAGCTATCTATATAAATATATGAACCCAAGACATAATTTAACTTCAGATACAAACTATATATACACACTGACAAACCCCAGCACTTAGGAAGCCAAAGCAAGGGAATTAAGAGTTCAAAGCCAAGCCGGGCGGTGGTGGCGCATGCCTTTAATCCCAGCACTTGGGAGGCAGAGGCAGGAGGATTTCTGAGTTTGAGGCCAGCCTGGTCTACACAGTGAGTTCCAGTACAGCCAGGGCTACACAGAGAAACCCTGTCTCAAAAAACCAACAAAAAAAAAGTGTTCAAAGCCAGGCTGAGATGTGAAACAACCCTGTCCTAATTTTTTTATTTCATTTATACTCATAAAAGTGACATTATAAGTACCTTTTCACTTGCTATAACTTAATGAATCCTCTGTTAGATACTAAGTCATCTACTCTTGGCTTTTTCTTCTCATGCATCTACCTTCATTCACGATCACAGTGATGCCATCTTTCCCATTTCACAGATGAATAAACAGAAGTGTATCAAGGCTAAGTAAATTGTTTCAGTCTCATCACTTATGAAGGGTCCTAGTGAGGAGTTGCTAAACAGGCAAGTAGTAATAAGGCGCCTAGAATGTAACCCTAAGCATGAAATAGCTATAATTTTAACTCTTCTTCTGTCTGTCTCTAAAGCCCATGCTCTGTGCAGTTACCCAACATGATAGATACTTCTTTCCCCACCCCACACACATGGCACTAAGGTCAGAGGCAACGTGGAAAAGCACAAGAACTTAAGGCCTAAGTTACTAGAGATACATTATTTAGTCCCTACACCTATAGCATGTCCCCAGTGAATGTCAGTCTGAGAGAGCCTTACTATGGCAGAACAACATTTCTGTGGTATTTTAATTCATGAAAGTATTTTTTTTTGCTAGAGCCTAAAGCTCGTTCTGCATATCTATGTTCATGCAGCATGTCACTTGCATCAAATTCTGATTCTCATATTTCTGTCTCTGAGAGCATGTCACGTGAATCAAGTTCTAATTCTTGCTGAGGTATTATGAAGCTGCAGAAACTCAGGAGTTGCTAAACAGGCGTGTAGTAATAGCAGCTAGAATGTAACCCTAAGCATGAAATAGCTGTAGCTTTAACTCTTCCTTATGATATCATGAAAGCTGTCTCTTGGAAGAAAAGTAGTTAACGGTGTTAGATTTAAAGAAAAAAAAATCTGGCCAGAGGTTGCCTTAACTCAGAAGCTCAAACACTATAATTAGTACAGCAAAATAAAGGTGCAGGAGACTCCCCCAGCACCCATCCCCTATGAAGAGTAATGTGTAAATCAATGAGGAATTTCTATTTCTCAAAAATAAGAATTTTGGGGTTGGAATATGACTCAATTAATAGAAGATTGTCTAAACTGGGTGCAGAAACGCGTTCTTGTAATACAGTACTCAGGAGAATCAGAAGTTCAGTGACATAGGAAATTTAAAAGCCAGCTGTAGCTACAGGAAACCCTGTCTCAAGAAAGGAAAAAGCCAGGCATAGTGGGACACTCTTTGAATTCTAGCACTTAAGAGGCAGAAGCAAGCAGATCTCTATGAGTTTGAGGCCAGCACTTGCCTCCTTTGAATTTTTTAAACATTCAGATCAAATGAAGTTTGGTTCATTTTTTAGTAACAGTCCAAATTCTAAAATCAGATGAAAACAGTGTTCAACGTTTCTGGAACAAGAAAACAAAATAAATATTACCTGTGTTTTGTTTGTTTGTTTGTTCATTTGTTTAATAGTTTGGAGACAGAAGAAGAACGACAATATCTTGCCTCAAGCTATGTTGACATCTCCACTGACTCATTGCAAGGCGGCAGGAAGTATTTGGTATGGGTTCAAGCTGTCAATGCTCTAGGCATGGAGAACTCACTACAACTACAAGTCCATCTGGATGATATAGGTAAGAAAGGAGAGGTGCTACATGTCTTTTATTACAAAGAATTAATTTGCATTGATGGTGTCACACAGTCCACATTTGAACGAAGGACATCTAAAGTTCCTGCAGATTATGAGCAATCATTTTTTTTTCCATTATTCTGCCACCTGGGCAACTCTACAATTAGACATCTTTCCAGTCTCATCTCTAGATGGTGGTGATTTTACAATTTTTTTTTTTTTTAGAATTTGGCTCTCAAAAGCCAGAGAAGCTAAGAGAGACATGAAATCCACCTTAAAATAACTTGTCACCTTTCAAGAGCAGATGGGAAGAAACAAGGATTGTGCTCAGATATGATGAGTCTTCTGTTGTAAAAGTCATGGCATATGAAAAGACTATGCTCTGTATGCTGTGTGTTGGGGAGGGTTGCTTTCACGTACATAGAGATGGCTCAGAATTGTGTAGATATCTCTAACTTCACCAATCAGAAAAGTGTTAGCATGTTTTGCTTGGGATATTTTAGAGTCTGCCTTTTAAAGCTTATAATATTAAGTATTTCTATTAAGATAATCTACACTATTCTTTTCAGAATTTATCTCTGACATGTTTTGTAATGCCTTGGCATGATGCAGCAGGAGGCCTTAGTGGGCCCATGCTGAGGCATCCCCCTCTGTTAGGATTCTGTCTAAACTCCACCCCCCACAGTTACCAGGTAACAACCAAGTATGCCCCTCCCCACAATTACCTGGCAACAGCCAGGTAGGTCTGGCCACTATAAAAGGGGCTTCTTGCTCCTCCTCTCTCTCTCTTGCCTCTCTCTTACTCTCTTAGCTTCTCTCTTGCCCTCTTGGGCTTTCCCTTTCCCCTTCCCTTCACCCCTTCTCTCCACGTAGTCATGGCTGGCCTCTACTTCTCTACTCTTTCCTTCTGTCTGCCTTTCTCTGCCTCTACTACCCCCTTAACTCCCCTCCCCATGCCCTAAATAAACTCTATTCTATGCTATACCGTGTGTCTAGTCCCTCAGGAGGAAGAAGGCCTCGGCATGGGACCTGCTGAGGCATCCCCTCCCCCACACCGTCGTAGAACATATTTTTATGCCTCTTTCTCTTTTTATCATCACAATACCCTCCCTGCCAAAGTACCAACCATACATCGGGTCCAGTATAAAATGAAGTTTGTGGAATGGGAACGAGGTTTGGAAAAGAAAGGGGACAGAGGGGGACAGAAAGAAAGAGGAAAGAGAAAGAAGAGACCAGCTAGCGTGGGGAGAGGGGAGGAAGAGGACAGAGAAGGCTGGAGAGAGAAAGACCAGAGAAAGTTGCTAGGTAACTTTTGGGAGGAGCCTAGAAGAAATACTAACAATCTCAACATGTGACTGTTTACTCCCTTGTTAATTTACACTACTCTCAATTTTCTACCATCATAAAGTATAACATCATGAACTTTTTTTGTGACGAAATCATCATGAAGTTCTTTGTTTTATAAATTTTTGATTAGAATACAAAGAAATCGGTTTCATTAAACATTTTCATGCCTCTCTATATTGATATATATACACATATACATATATAGAGATATGAAAATGTTTAATACATATATGTATATACACATAGACATTCTTTGTCCTTATTACTTGTTTGTCAACTTGACACAAACTAGAGGCACCTAGGAAGAGAAAACTTTAGTTGAGGAATAGCCTTCATTGCTGTCTCTTCGAGTTTTTATAATACTATGAGGTCCCATTAGTCAACGGTTGTCTTATTTCCCAGGGAACTGGAGTCCTTTTCAGAAAACCCTTGTCTGTGCCAATATTGTAAAGCATTTTCTTATTTATTCCCCGAACAGTGCCAGAATTTTACATCTTTTATTGAGATCTGTGGTCCATGTGAAGTTGGTATTTGTCCATAATGAGACACAAGGATCTAGTTGTATTTTATGTGAGTCACACTGTCTCTGACCTCATGGATGAATTAATGTGTTTGAAGTTGTGAGCAGTGTGCATGAGTGTCTTAAGACTCTGATAGTGTTCCTGCAGTGAGAGGAAAATAAAAGGAAGTAGACGCTGGAAAGTTTCTCCACTGACATAATAAGCCGAATTGAAAATATAAAAGCAGGTTTATTTGGGAACAGTTTCCTGGCAGGTTCTCCAGTCTCAGAGAATGAGGGCAGTGAGGTCATCAAGCAGAGAGACAGTGAGAGAGCAGAGAAAGGGAAGGCAGAGAAATTGGGGGCGGGGCGGCCTAGGGGCCGAGAGGGGACAGAGAACAGAGATACAGAGAGTAGGTTAACTGTTTGGTTAAGGACACCAAGGGACTGAGGTGCATATTTTACATATCAAAACCTGGCCTCCAGGTTCTCCCAGCATCCCTCAGTCGCTATCTGGCCTACCTGGTTCCCAACCCTAAACTTTCTAGCTCAGAGACTGGATTGCCCTTCCTCCAGAGGCTCTTCCCTATATAATCCAGACATTTTCTCCCTCTCTCTCCATCCCCCTCCCTGCTTGTCTTCCTCCTCCTCCTCCTCCTCCTCCTCCTCCTCCTCCTCCTCCTCCTCCTCTTCCTCCTCCTGTCGGTCTGAGCGCCCTTTCTCTTTTCCCGTGGTGACTTCCCTGGCCTCCCTACTTGGGGCCAGTGAACTCGCCACCCCCCACCCCCAGCAGCTTTCCAATACATCTGCCGATCAGCTGTTCTAATCTGCTTTAAATTGACTCATTTCGCCCGCAGATAAATAACCTATCAATAACCAAAATGTCTGGAATATATATGGAAGGGCCTGTGGAGAAAGGGCTGCCCAGTCTCTTGGCTGGAACTTTCAGAGTAGGGAGCAGGGTATGTGGGCCATACTCTATAATTGGTAGGAATGAGGGGTGCTGGTAGAACCTGGAGACCGGGTCCGCTTTGATATGTTAAATAAACACCTCAACCTAGTGTCCTGGGTTTGAAACAGTCATAAGGATGATAAGGATAGGGTGGTGTGGAGCAATGAGGGATTCCTGGAGGCAAGCAGAAGCCTCTGAGGTCACAGAGCACAGGGGGGAACCAGAGACATTCCCAAGGGTGAATAACCTCATCCCCCACAACTGGAGCCCATAGCAGGGGGCAAGAAGAAGAAGCTGGAGGCAGACATCAGGTCAGAAATCTCTGAATTTACAGGTGTGAAAGGAGAGCAAAGGGTGGGGAGCACGGGTTGGTACAAAGAATAGAAACCGCCCGCCACACAGGCAGAGTGCAAACGTCGCTGCCAGGGAAGCTGGAGGAGAGTGCAGGCACCGCAGCTTATGATCTCGCAGGTAGGGTCTTTCTTTACCAATTTGGGTCTTTTCTCCTCTCTTTTGATTAATACAATAAGATATTTCTTTAATTTATTCTTACTACTGCTTTTCTCATTTCTATTCTTTAATTTCTGCCCTGATGTTTGAATAAAATGAGTGCAGTAAATACACCAAAATAGTCACCCCATGGAAAAGGGAAAGGTTTATTCCAAACCACCAAGACTGTTGGAGGAGAGAGAGATGCTGCTGCTGATTTCCAGGGTTTTAAGGCAACAGGTACCTGGGAGGAAGGGAACTTGTGAGCTTCAGGGAGGGCTCTGACACCTATAAAAGGTACTTGTGAGTGGAGATTGAAGATGCTAGCATAGACTTTGATATGCTAATAGGCACCACAGGTGTATGTTAATGACAGAGCTAGAGATGAGGAGAATGTCGCCTTTAGCAGGTGTAGACTATTTTCTCAAGTCCCCAGGGAATGCTGGCTTTTGTCTAAGTGCCAGACTTTTGAGAAAGGGGATTTCTTGTAACTAAACAATTTTAATTATTGTTTTCCATCTATTACTTAGAAGTTTTGCTTGATGTGTTTTCAGGGCTCCATGGCGTTCATTAAGCTATTTATCTGAGAATTCATTATAGATGATTATTGTAGATTTATAATTTTTGTCGGAGTCATGGTGTATTGTTCTTCATGTTTCTTTATTTATATCTTGGGACTTGAGCACCTGGTGTAAGCAATTGGTTGGACCTTTGTCATCTTAGTTCTTTAACGGAAATGTTTGCAGTGTTCAAAAGAGCATACAGCAGTAAGGCTTCGGGCATTTTCTCTGTTAGTATTCAAGGAACTATTCTCAGTCTTCAGGTCCTCTTTTGAATGTAAAATACTACTTGCAATAACAATCACTATCACAGTGTAAGTCCACTATAAACATAGAGGAATAGTTAAATAACAAAAGAAATCAACCCTTAAACTACAATCATTTTAAGAAGTATAGAAACATTGGTAGTATGGTATGCATTACAGAATTGTTTTTTCCTAAGTTTTTTTTTTATTTACATTAAAAATCATTTCCCCTTTCCCGTTTCCTCCCTCCCCGAAAGTCCCATAAGCCCCCTTCCCAACCTCTGTTCCCCATTCAACCCCCTCTCGCTTCTCTGTCCTGGCATTCTCCTACATCCAGTCTTTCCAGGACCAGGGGTCTCTCCTTCCATCTTCTTGGAAATCTATTGATATGCGAATTGTGTCTAGGATATTCTGAGATTCTGGGTTAATATTCCCTTATCAGTGACTGCATACCATGTGTGTTCTTTTGTGATTGGGTTACCTCACTAAGGATGATATTTTCAAGTTCTGACCATTTGCCCAGGAATTCCGTGAATTCATTGTTTTTAATTGCAGAGTAGTATTCCATTGTGTAAATATACCACATCTTCTGAATCCATTCCTCCATTGAGGGACATCTGGGTTCTTTCCAGCTTCAGGCTATTATAAATAAGGCTGCTATGAACATAGTGGAGAATGTGTCCTTATTGCATGCAGGCTCTGGGTATATGCCCAGGCGTGGTATAACAGGATCGTAGAGTGTCATGCCCAGTTTTCTGAGGAACTGCCAGACTGCTTTGCAGAGTGGTTGTACCAGCTTGCAATCCCACCAGCAGTGGAGAAGTGTTCCTCTTTCTCCACATTCTCTCCAACAACTGCTGTCTCTTGTGTTTTTGATCTTAGCCATTCTGACTGGTGTGAGATGGAAACTCAGGGTTGTTTTGATTTGCATTTGCCTAATGACTAAGGATAATGAACATCTCTTTAGGTACTTCTCAGCCATTAGATATTCTTCAGGTGAGAACTCTTTGTTTAGCTCTGTACCCCATTTTTAATAGGGTTACTTGCCTCTCTGGAGTTTAACTTCTTGAGTTCTTTGTATATATTGAATATGAGCCCTCTGTCAGATGTAGGATTGGTAAAGATCATTTCCCAGTTAGTTGGTTGCCTCTTTGTCTTTTTCACAGTGTCTTTTGCCTTGCAAAAACTTTGTAATTTAATGAGGTCCCATTTGTCAATTCTTGATCTTAGAGCATAAGCTATTGGAGTTCTATTCAGGAAATTCTCCCCTGTGCCCGTATGTTCAAGGTTCTTCCCTAGTTTCCTTTCTATTAGTTTAAGTGTGTCTGGTTTTATGTGGAGGTCCTTGATCCACTTGGAATTGAGCTTAGTGCAAGGAGATAAGAATGGGTCAATTTGCATTCTTCTGCATGTTGACCTCCAGTTGAACCAGCACCATTTGTTGAAAAGGCTATCTTTTTTCCACTGGATGGTTTTAGCTCCTTTGTCAAAGATCAAGTGACCATAGGAGTGTGGATTCATTTCTGGGTCTTCAATTCTGTTCCATTGATCTACATGTCTGTCACTGTACCAATACCATGCGGTTTTTAACACTATTGCTCTGTAGTACAGCTTGAGGTCCGGGATACTGATTCCCCCAGAGGTTCTTTTACTCTTGAGAATAGTTTTAGCTATCCTGGGTTTTCTGTTATTCCAGATGAATTTTTGAATTGCTCTTTCTAACTCTATGAAGAATTGAGTTGGGATTTTGATGGGGATTGCATTGAATCTGTATATTGCTTTTGGCAAGATGGTCATTTTTACTATATTAATCCTGCCAATCCATGAGCATGACAGATTTTTCCATCTTCTGAGGTCTTCTTCAATTTCTTTCTTCAGAGACTTGAAGTTCTTGTCATACAGATCTTTCACTTGGTTAGAGTCACACCAAGATACTTTATATGGTTTGTGGCTATCATGAAGGGTATCATTTCTCTTACTTCTTTCTCAGCCTGCTTATCCTTTGAGTATAGGAAGGCTACTGACTTGCTTGAGTTGATTTTATATCTGGCCACTTTGCTGAAGTTGTTTATCAGCTGTAGGAGTTCTCTGGTGGAGTTCTTTGGGTTGCTTAAGTATACTATCATATCTTCTGCAAATAGTGATAGTTTGACTTCTTCCTTTCCAATTTGTATCCCTTTGACCTCCTTTTGTTGTCTAATTGCTCTAGCTAGAACTTCAAGTACTATATTGAAAAGATATGGAGAGAGAGGGCAGCCTTGTCCAGTCCCTGATTTCAGTGGGATTGCTTCAAGTTTCTCTCCATTCAGATTGATGTTGGCTACCGGTTTGCTGTAAATTGCTTTTACTATGTTTAGATATGGGCCTTGAATTCCTGATCTTTCCAAGACCTTTATCATGAAAGGATGCTGAATTTTGTCAAATGCTTTCTCAGCATCTAATGAGATGACCATGTGGTTTTTTTCTTTGAGATTGTTTATGTAGTGGATTACATTGATGGATTTCCTTATTTTGAACCATCCCTGCATCCCTGGGATGAAGCCTACTTGGTCGTGGTGAATGATCGTTTTGATGTGTTCTTGGATTCGGTTGGCAAGAATTTTATTGAGTATTTTTGCATCAATATTCATAAGAGAGATTGGCCTGAGATTCTCTTTCTTTGTCGTATCTTTGTGTGCTTTTGGTATTAGCGTAAGTGTGGCTTCATAGAACGAGTTGGGTAGTGTTCCTTCTGTTCCTATTTGGTGGAACAGTTTGAAGAGTATTGGTGTTAGGTCTTCTTTGAAGGTCTGATAGAATTCTGCACTAAAACCATCTGGACCTGTGCTTTTTTTGGTTGGAAGACTTCCAATGACAACTTCTATTTCTTCAGGGGTTATAGGACGGTTTAGATGGTCTATTTGATCCTGATTTAATTTTGGTACTTGGTATCTGTCAAGGAAATTGTCCATTTCCTCGAGATTTTCTAGTTGTGTTGAATACAGGCTTTTGTAGTAGGATCTGATGATTTTTTGAATTTCCTCAGTTTCTGTTGTTATCTCTCCCTTTTCGTTTCTGATTTTATTAATTTGGACACTGTCTCTGTGCCCTCTGGTTAGTCTGGCTAAGGGCTTATCTATCTTGTTGATTTTCTCAAAGAACCAACTCCTTGTTTTGTTGATTCTTTGTATGGTTTTATTTGTTTCTACTTGATTGATTTCAGCCCTGAGTTTGATGATTTCCTGCCTTCTACTCCTCTTTGGTGTATTTGCGTGTTTTTGTTCCAGGGCTTTCAGGTGTGCCATTAAGCTGCTAGTGTATGCTGTCTCCCGTTTCTTTTTGGCAGCACTCAGGGCTATGAATTTTCCTCTTAGCACTGCTTTCATTGTGTCCCATAAATTAGGGTATGTTGTGCCTTCATTTTCATTAAATTTCAAGAAGTCTTTGATTTCTTTCTTTATTTCCACCTTGACCAAGTTATCTTTGAGTAGAGCATTGTTCAGCCTCCATGTGTATGTGGGTTTTCTGTTGTTTTTGTTGCCATTGAAGACCACCCTTATTCCATAGTGATCTGATAGGAGGCATGGGATTATTTCTATCTTCTTATATCTGTTGAGGTCTGATTTGTGACCAATTATATGGTTGATTCTGGAGAAGGTACCATGAGGTGCTGAGAAGAAGGTGTATTCTTTAGCTCTAGGATGAAATGTTCTATATATATCTGTTAATTCCATTTGGTCCAAGGCTTCAATTAGATTCACTGTGTCCCTGTTTAGTTTCTGCTTTCCTGAACGATCCATTTCAGAGAGCGGAGTGTTGAAGTCACCACTATTATTGTGTGCGGTGCGATGTGTGATTTGAGCTTTAGTAAAGTTTCTTTTATGAATGAGGGTGCCCTTGCATTTGGAGCATAGATATTCAGAATTGAGAGTTCTTCTTGGTGGATTTTTCCCTTGATCAGTATGTAGTGTTCTTCTGTGTCTTTTTTGACGACTTTAGGTTGGAAGTCAATTTTATCTGATATTAGGATGGCTACTCCAGCTCGTTTCTTGGGACCATTTGCTTGTAAAATTGTTTTCCAGCCTTTTACTCTGAGGTAGTGTTTATCTTTGACACTGAGGTGCGTTTCCTGCATGCAGCAAAATGCTGGGTCCTGTTTACGTATCCAGTCTGTTAGTCTGTGTCTTTTTATTGGGAAATTGAGACCATTGATATTAAGAGAGATTAAGGAATAGTGATTATTGCCACCTGCCATTCTTGACGCTATCTTTATGTTTGAGTGGTTATCTACCTTCGGGTTTGATGCAAGAAGGTTACTATCTCATTTTTTCCAGGGTGTTGTTTCTCTCCTTGTATTGGCGGTTTCCACCTATTATCCGTTGCAGGGCTGGTTTTGTGGAAAGATATTGTAAAAATTTGGTTTTATCATGGAATATCTTGGTCTCTCCATCTATGGTGATTGAGAGTTTTGCTGGGTAGAGTAGTCTAGGCTGGCATTTGTGCTCTCTTAGTGTCTGCATGAGATCTGCCCAAGATCTTCTGGCTTTCATAGTCTCTGGAGAGAAGTCTGATGTGATTCGGATAGGTCTTCCTTTGTATGTTACTTGGCCCTTTTCTCTTACTGCTTTTAATATTCTTTCTTTGTTTAATACATTTGATGTTTTGATTATTATGTGACGGGAGGTATTTTTGTTCTGGTCCAGTCTGTTTGGAGTTCTGTAGGCTTCTTGTACGTTCATCGGCATCTCTCTCTTTAGGATAGGGAAGTTTTCCTCCATAATTTTGTTGAAGATTTTTACTGGCCCTTTAAGTTGCAAATCTTCACTCTCATCTATACCTATAATCCTTAGGTTTGGTCTTCTCATTGTGTCCTGGATTTCCTGGATGTTTTGGGTTACACGTTTTTTGCATTTTGCATTTTCTTTGACTGTTGAGTCAATGCTTTCTATGGTGTCTTCAGCACCTGAGATTCTTTCTTCCATCTCTTGTATTCTATTGTTGATGTTTGCATCTATGACTCCTGATTTCTTCCCAAGGTTTTCTATCTCCAAAGTTGTCTCCCTTTGTGATTTCTTAGTTGTTTCTACTTCGTTTTTTTAGATCCTGGATGGAGTTGCTGAGATCCTTCACTTGTTTGTTTGTATTTTCCTGTATTTCTTTAAGGTATTTTTGCATTTCCTCTTTCAAGATTTCTGCCTGTTGACCCTGTATTTCTCCTGTATTTCTTTAAGGTATTTTTGCATTTCCTCTTTCAAGATTTCTGCCTGTTGACCCTGTATTTCTCCTGTATTTCTCTAAGCGATTTTTGTGTTTCCTCCTCATGGGCTTCCATCTGTTGATCCATCGCCTCCTGTATTTCTTTAAGCAGTTCTCATGTTTCCTTTGTATGGGCATCTATCCGTTGATTCATTTCTTTAAGCACTTTTTGTGTTGCCTCCCTATGGGCATCCATCTGTTTACCCATATTCTTCTGCATTTCTTTATGCAATTTTTGTGATTCCTTTGAAAGTGCATCTAACCATTGATTCATTTCTTTAAGTGATTTTTTATTGTCTCCTTGTGGGCCTCCATCTGTTGAGCCATGTTCTCCTGCATTTCTCTAAGCAATTTTTGTGTTTCCTTTGTAAGGGCTTCTAACCCTTGATTCATGGTCCCCTGTAATTCTTTATTAGATTTATTTGTGTCCTTCTTGTGATCCTCTAATAGCATCATGAGAAGTGATTTTAAATCCAGATCTTGTCTTTCGGGTGTGGTGGGGTATCCAGGACTTGCTACTGTTAGAGAGTTGGGTTCGGATGGTGCCATATTACTTTGATTTCTGTTAATAACGTTCCTACGTTTGCCTTTTGCCATCTGGTTACCTCTGGTGTTAGTTGGTCCTGCTGTCACTGGCTGTTGGTTGGACCTCCTGTGAGACTGCAAAGCTATTTCTGGCCCCCCTGGATTACCGGGATTCGCCTGGCACCGATTTCTGGGGCCTGCCCTGCTCCTGAGTGACTTTGGAGCCCTGATGTGCCTTGCCCCAAGTGATGTTATATTGGGGAGTCCCTGCACATCCAAAGGGTCAGCATAGTTGATTCCTGGAGCAGATGTCACCAAAGGGAGGCTGGTAGGCTCCCGCCCTGTGCAGGGGTGTGTGATCTCTCCGGGGGGGGGCGAGGGGGCATCCCTCTGCAGGGCAGAAGTCCCACAGCAGGGCTGGCTGTTGGAGCAGCTCTTGGAGCAGATTACACACAAGCTGCCTGAGACCGAAGCGATATTATGCCTGTCTGTCTCCGAGCCTGGCAGTCCCAACTACCTGGACACTGGAGCAAAGATGGCGGAGTGCACTCTGCACTCTCGGTGCAGGTCACCCTGCAGGGGGGATGGCCCTCAGCAGAGCTGGCGCCCAGACGACCACAGCGCTGTCCCGTTCTTGGGAGCAAATGGAAGCCCCAACAGGCCGTGTCCCAAGCGATATTATATTGGGGAGAACCTGGGTACCTGTCTCCTCAGTGTGGTAGATCCCGGAACAGAAGTCGCCAAAGGGAAGCTGGTAGGCTCCCGCCCAGTGCGGGGGGGGGGGGGGGGGTTTCCCTCTGCAAGGCAGAAGTCCCACAGCAGAGCTGGCGCGCTGGTTACTACAGATCTGCCCAGCTCTTGGAGCAGGTTACACACAAGCTGCCTGAGACTGAAGCAATATCACGATGCATTTCGAGATCTTGGGTTCAAAAGGCTCAAGCTCAAATCCTAATACTAACGCTCCGACAGGCCCACCCGCTTCCCTCTGGCTCTGCTTCTACAGATGCTCTTGCTCCCGCAGCGTCCACGAAATGCTGCATTACAGAATTAATTACTTCATGAATGTCTGAAAAGTAAAAAACAGAGTGAGTCTAGTGATCAGTATTCTGATAGAGAAAAGAATGAGGGAAGAAAGTAAATAGAAGAGGTAAATAGTAGAGACAAGCGGGGAAGGGGCGGTTCTTACTAAAGGCAAAATGAAAGAAAGAGAAAAAGACATACAACCAGAGAGAGACAGACAGACAGAGACGGAGACAGAGACAGGAAGAGAGAGAGGGAGGGAGAGAGAACGAGGTTACCTAAAGGAGTCCCCAGGTCTCAAGAGACTAATACATAGAGATACTGCAATAACCTACTTTGTAATCTTTAGGAAAGCCTATCAGAGTGAATTGTAAAAGGAGAGAATAGAAGAAAAATGAAAGAAAAACATTAAAGGGAGAGAGATTGTTCCTTGATACTAAATAAAAGAGGAACATATGAAAAGGAATGTAATGGTTTGAATGAGAAAACTCCCCATAGGCTCAAGTATTTGAATACTTGGTCCCCAGTCAATGGTGCTATTTGGGGAAGTGGTACAGCCTTCCTGGAGGAAGTATATCACTTTGTTCAGGCTTTGAGAATTTATAGTCCCATCCCACATCCAGTTTGCTCTCTTTTCCTCACATTTGTAGTTAAAGATGTGATCTCACAGCTTCCTGTTCTGACTACCTGATGTCATGCATTCCCGATATTACGGACTTTCACTCTGGAGCCATAATTAATCCCCAATAAGCTTTCTTCTATAAACTGTCTCGATCATGACGTTAACTGGATAGAAAGGAGTGTTTGAATGCAGTCTCTCCTGCTTGCTGGAAAGACTTTCACAGCATTGCTTCCCAAGCTTCCAGATTCTGTTAGAGTCCTGGGTATGGATTAGATCCCAGATACTGGTCACACCTTTGTGTGATTCCCCAAAAGTTCAGTTGGGAAATCTGGTCTAGACTGTAGACTATATTTTCTGAATTGGGGCATGCTGTTTGGAAGCTGTGTTCTCCTGCAGACTCTGTCTCTATTTCCACATCACTGAATACTGTGAGATTCAGATGCAAAGTTTCCTCTCTGTAATCTAGAAGTTTTCTGCTGACCAGGGTTCAGCACATAGTCCTTCACTAGTTGTAAGCTTCCTGAGAGTCCAATATTATACGTAGTCTTTTATTTAATCTTCATGCTAATTCTATTTTGTAAAATATTATAATTTGTACAGAAACAACCTAAGAATTGGGACATTAAAAAATTTAAGGTTATAGAAAGAAGTATGTTATTCCAATATCTTTGATTCAATCCTTTATTCCTTAGCCTCTTTTAGAAAAATAAAAGTACATTACAGCATGTTCGATAACTTTCCTGGTAACTAATAAGAAAAGGGTTGTGAAGAGATCTCTTAGAATTCAATGTGAGTACCCTTGGAGGAATCACTAACGCCTCCTATCATAGCTAATATAACTTCTCAATTAATGGCAATTATCTCAAATAATAGAATTTTCTACAGATCAATCTGTCCTGTCCTCTCATTATTGGATTTTGAAACACACACAGGTGACTATAATGTTGAACAATAATTTTATATTACTACATATTGTTTGGAACTACATTAGTCTTCACAGTATATGACCAATATATATAATGTATACAAAATATACAATATTTTGTAAATTTACGTTTTGAGGTAAGATGCAGTAAATATAACCTTTTCTTAAATATGTTCCTTTTGTTGCTGGAGAGATGATTCAGTAATTAAGAGTCCCTAGGTTTCTTACAGAGGACCCAAGTTCAATCCCTAGTACCCACATTAGGAAGCTCACAATCAACTGTAACAGCTTATCATGTTCAGTGTCATTAAAGTTGGGTTCCTTCTTGGGAACAAAAGTATAATTAGTAACAGTTTTAATGTTATTGTAATTATGATCTCAATATCATCACTTCCATTTATTGAATATGTGCTGTATTCCAGAAACTTAGCACACATCATATTTAATTTTGAAAACAATCATACATGGTACCAAATGCTGTATTAGCTACTCTTTTATTGCTATAGTAAGGCACCATGACCAAGGCAACTTAGAATGGAAAGAGTTTGATTGGGCTTATGGCCCCAGACTGTTAGAGGCTATGATAGCATGGGGCAGGCAGCAGAAGCAGCAGCTGAGAGCTTACATTTTGATCCACAAGTAGACATCAGTAAGAGATAAGTTGAAATGAAAAAGGCAATAGTCTTTGGAAACCTGAAAGCCTTCCCCCAGTAACATACTTCCCCTAACAAGTGCACGTTCCCAATATTCTCTAAATAACAACCAACTAGAGGCCAATATTTATGGGTGACATCTCATCCAAATCATCACAGGTACCATTTGAATTTCTCAAAAACCTAACCATATATTTGCTTCCTCCTAAGAATAGTTGTTTCTACAAAAGCTGCTGATATCCTAAATGATAAGCTAAAGGACACTTCACGGATAGATTGGTATATTCAGACTTAGCGGTGCAATGTGAATATATGTGCCACTGTAAACTATACATGAATTATAGGAGGATGAGGCAAGAAGTTTCAAATGCAAAATGAGGATGACCATATAAATTGTTTTGGATTAATTACCTTTGCCTATGGGGTTTAGTAAAAAAGGTGGTATCAACCCAAACATGTCCAGACAGCTGATAGATATTGCACAATCATTTTTCATGGAACATTAAAGTTCTGATAGAGAATGATGTGACCAGTCTGTTATCATACACATGACCATGAATTTCTTTTCTTTTTCTATCCTCACTCCATCTTTATTTACTTATATTTTGTTAAGCTGGAAACACAATTATTATATTTTGACTTTGATAATTTTTACAGGGATCAGAATGCTTAATGGTGCTATTCTGAACACCCAAGTCAAACTCAAGTGGGAGACAGAGGAATATAATTTATAGCTTTGATAGTACTCAAAATGGTTTTAAGTGGTCTTAGAGCCCTGAGGGTCTACTTTTTTTACTCCAGAAAGATTTAGAAATTGATTACTATTAAAAAAAACCTTATATTAACAAAAGTCCAACAAATTTGTAATGCAAGTGATAGAAATCACCTACAGTGAGCTCTGGAATGAAATTAAATTTGCTTTGATGTTTATGCTGTTAGTCCTGTATAAGACTGTACTGAAAAAAAGCATATCTTTACTTTTATGAATCTCTATAAATTACCTACTTATGTATATAATTTTAGATAATTGCTAATAAAACACTACCTCCCAAAGTGTATTCTGTGAAGTTAAAAATGAATAAATTCTTAAAGGATATTAAGTTGTAGCAACAGTTCCTGAAGCCTAGACGCAGGCTTTTGAGTTGATATTGTATCTAACAAAGACTACTGTATTCACCTTTACATTACACATACAGAAGAAATAAAAAGTATCAATAATATACTCCGTGTTCAGATAAATTTACAAGTGTTTGTATAGCTTATAAATGTAAATATTCCAGTTACTACTCAATTTCTCATAAAACAATTATATGGTGACCCATCATGGTGCACAACTTTTCACTCTCTCAGGATTTATTTGTTGCAATGGAAGAACAAAATAAGTTAGCAGCAGATGTAACACCCTTATGTCATTATTATCTAAATGTATATTTCCTTAGTATACAATAGAAAAAGAATATCGTTGTGAAAGGTATATTCAAGTGAGATTATCTGAAGTAGACACTAATCCATAGTCACTGTGACTGTGACAAAACACCTAAGACACTCTGCTTGTAAGGAGGAAGGATTCAAATTAGCTTGATATTGTGGTACTAGCAGTCCATGATTGGTTGGTCCCATTGCTTTGCTCCCATGCCAAGAAAGCGCATAATGGCAAAGTGCATGGTGGGAGAGACTGCTCATTTTATAATTGCTAGCAAACAGAAAAAGAGAGGAGGGGTCAAAGTCCCAAATGGCCCTTATGGCCTCGAACTTCCTGTTAGATTATGCATCTTAAAGCTCCCACCATCTCCCAGTGGGGCCAAGCTGGATACTAACCCTTTAACACATGGGCCGTTGGGAACATTTAAAATCCAAGCCGTGAAAGAAAATACATCTCCTTAATCTCTTTCTTATACTCCAAGTAACGAGGCCAGCAGCTCGAGTTTCACTAGACCTGTAAGAAGTACTTCTCTTTTACATAATACAACAGAAAATAAGACAAAGTTCATCAGCTGTTATTTAGATGGGCTTTTGCACTTTGAATTTTGATAGTTCTGTATGTTGATGAAAAGCTATCAATTTCGCCCTGAGGAAGTTTTTTAACAACTAGTATTTTGTTTCTTTTTCTAGTGATACCTTCCGCATCCATCATTTCCAGGGCTGAGACTACAAACGCTACTGTGCCCAAGACCATAATTTACTGGGAAAGCAAAACTATGATTGGGAAAGTATTCTGTGAAATGAGATACAAAGCAACAACAAACCAAACGTGGAATGTAAGCTAAGTTTTCATTATTCCTTAGCATATGCAGAAATGATTTACAGAAAAGCCAATCAGTGGTATTCAGATTGGACTTAGGCAGGATCTGCTTCTCATACATTTAACTGATATGATATTTGAGCCACTCTAGTTTCAGTAATTACTGTATGCTTCTGAATGGGGTTGTTTCTGAAATTATCTTCTACCTTCTGTAAATTACTAAATAGGCTGAATTTGCAACTAAAATGGATCAATTCTGGTTTCTTATGATTGTCTCTTAGGATGAAACTTACATCCACATTTACAAATATAAAGCTCAAGTATTCTATGCTGAAATTTGGCAATATGGTGGGTGGGAGTGATTCTCTAAGTTAGACTTAGAGAAAGAGATCAGTTTTTAAAATAAAAATGTATAACTCAAGAGCTGAAGCAATGGCTCAGTTACTAATGGCAACGTTACTCTTGAAGAAGACCATAATTTTGTTCCCAACATGCATATTGGGCAGCTTACAATCTTCTTTTGGCCTCCACAGGCACCTGAACACATATGCATAGACACATAGACAAACATAGACATAATTAAAAACAAACCTTTAAATAACGTACAAACTCTAAGATTTATTACCAGCACAAGCTTTAATCTGAGATAACATTAAGATAAAAGTGAATTTCTGAACAAACTAGCTGTAGTTAAATACTAAGATTAAATTACCAAGTACCTTAGGAGAAGCATAGTTTGCAATGTTTGGTTGCAAACAGTTTGGTTTGCAATCAAAGTTTTTAGGGTACAAGCCTGGGCCCTAGCAGCCCCAATAAGCTAAGCTTGGTCACTTGTCTCTAACACACTAATTAAAGAGGCAAGTGAAAGTGGGCGTGTGGGTGTGCGAAAAGCAGAGGAGAGTCCCACTGAGTGTAGCCACAAAAGGGAAAACCAAAACCAAACCAAAACAAGGAAAGCATTCAATGACCCCCAAGTCTATCTTCAGGGTACTGACAGGAGGTTTAGGTTTAAATAGAAGGCAAGAGGCATGCATGCTTACCCAGTCCTTGTCTAGGTGTGAACTAAGTAATTATCATCTGAGCTCTTTTCCTCCAAAGTGGACTCACAATGTACTTATCACTCCAGGTATACTCCTCAGGAGATTACCTCTGCTCCCAGCTGTGCCCCGCCCTTCAATGAGGCATACCCTAATATGAGTGACAGACTGGTTCTGGGTAGAGTCCGGTGTTACCGGAGAGGAAATAAGTTCAATGACTTGTCTCTGTGCCTTCATCCAAACTGCAGGAGGCAAATGGACCTGAAATGAAAGTGAGATGTGAGCTTTCTCCTGCAGTTACCTTGTAGGCCCAAACTGGGAGTCAGTGCTTTTTAGCAAAAGCAGATGTGTTTGTTTGAGGCTTATTAATAAAAATCATATCACAGGACAGTACCTGTAAGTTAATAAGCACATTAATTAGAATTAGTCTGACCTAAGAAATGGTTCCAGTTTGGCTACATTTAAAAAATGTCATTTTACTAATTTAAAATATAATAAACTTCTATGTAAGCCAGATAATTGAAGACTACATGGATGTCTGCAAATTAGAAACACACTATCAATGACTTGGAACAGGTTTTCTGTCCTCTGGTTGAAATATTCGTTCTCTGGTTCCACCTAGTGTCTGTGAGATTGGAGGCTAGATAGTGGCTTTAAAAAATTTTAAGTATTACTGTGCAGCCTAGACTGGCCTGGCACTTATAACACTTCTGCTCTAGTTCTCAAACATGGACATTACACATTTATACTACCATGACCACCTTTCCAAAAAAAACCTGTATATTTACTTATTGGAGAGCAGAGTGCATGCTCTAGAGAGTACACATGCAGGCAAGAGGACAAACACGAGCATCTGTTCTCTCCTTCCAATATATAGGCCAGAAGTCATCAGACAGACCTAGTGATACACATGTGCCCTTACCTGCTGTGCCATCTTCTTGGCCTTAATCTCTCTTTTCAAAACAATTTCTATCAGATGTTAAAAATGCACAGTATTCAGAAAGCCACAAATTTGGGAACTCAGAGGACGAAAGGCCCAAAAGATCTATCTTCTGTACACACACGCGCACACACACACACACACACACACACACACACACACACAAAATAAAAAATAAAAAAATAAAAATGACAGCTCTCATCTTAAAGGAAATAGGGGATCATTTATTCTGAAGCCATTTTAAGTAACAATGGCCCTAGAACACAGATTTAAGTTACCCCAAATTCCATATTTCAATGTGGAGACAGTTTCATAAAGTTTTATGGTTTGAGAGAAAAAAGGAAGTTGTTAATCAGAGCAAGTCTAAGATATATTGGTAGGGAAGCTTTTCTATATGCCTGAGATGTTTTCTTAGCTCTTGGGTTGGTGGAAGTTAGTGGTCTGCTAAGTTAACAGATTCCAAGAAGTTTTGTTGTTGTTGCTGCTGCTGGTTTGTTTTGGTTTTTTTTTTTTCCTTCTTCTTCTTTATCTGTTAGTCACAGATGTTAGTTCTGACACAGGAATGGACAAGGGATGGCTGCTCCAACTAGAAACTAACCCAAGATAATTAGCACCTGGACCTGCAGCATTCCAACCTCTCTGCCCTACTATAGTTCCAATCCATCAATCAATCAATCATGACATGGCTTCTTTTCAGTTTTTGTTCACAGTTTCCCCTGTTAACCAAGCACCACAACTTAGGCACTTGGTAGTATATATTATTTATTAAATACTATAAGGTCCCTCATAGTATTACTATGGCTTATTACTAGGATCTGATCTAGACAAGGCTGAGTAGTGGGCAGGACAGCATTTTCAGGACAGAGGAATAGTTAGCAAAGGCCATTAAGAAAGAAATTCCTAGATGATATATAAAATGATCTGATAACCATCATGATCAAGATCTGCCTTAATTTTTTACCCTCTCAGTATCTGATATACCAAGTACATGTAACATAGGATGCTATACTTAAAGTTATCAGGAACACAGTCTAGTGTAATGAAAAAAGATTACAGATGAAACATTTTAAAAGTAACCAAAATGTATTTTTTGACAAGATTGGCTATATAATTCCCTCTGTATTTGTGTCTATGAACTATCTTACTTATATTTAAATGGTTAGAAATGGGACTTAAAGAATAAGTATGGCATTGTACCCTTTTTATTTGCAAATTGTGAATATTGATTAATTAAATTTTAAATTTTGGCTAATTGTCCAATAGGGCATTTTAGACACTAATTAAACCAAAAAACATCAGTGTTTATGGTTCAGTGTTGTTGTTATTAGAAATTGATGTGTTTTGTACAACTTGGATAAAAAGAGTTAGCCAAACATTTGTGTATCTCTAGTGAAAGTTAATGGAGTTAAATTTTAAGTTGAAAACTAGGGGGGGAGGGGGTTCCTTGCTGTTTTATTCAAACTGGAAATAGTAAAAACCCTTGAATCTTTTAAATACTAGTTTTGAATAGCATAAGGGTTTAGAGTAAAAAATCAGTCATATAAAAAGGCATGATCAAATAAAAGGAGATAATATTTTTATTTAACTTCACTAAAACCAAGATTGTTATTATTTTATCATTTAGAAATCAGATAAAATATTAGATGTCATAAGCAAAATTTTAAAATCTAATTACAAAAAATCAATAAACATAAAAGGTGAGTTAAATGTTAGTAACTTAGAAGACTTATTTGCCAGTGGCCTTGGAAATTGGTACCCAGCATTTTCTTTTTTTTAAAATTAGATATTTGCTTTATCTACATATCGAATGTTAACCCCTGTCCACTTTACCCCACCAAAAACCCCCTATTCCATCCCCCTCCCCCTACTTACCCCCCCCTCCAATTTCCTGACTTGCATTCCCCTATTCTGGGGAATCGAGCCTTCACAAGACAAATGGCCTCTCCTCTTATTGATGTCTGAAATGATCATCTTCTGCTATATATGTAACTGGAGCCATAGGACCTTCCATGTGTACTCTTTGGTTGGTGGTTTAGTCCCTGGGAGCTCTGGAGGTACTGGTTGGTACATATTATTGTTCCTCCTGCGGACCTGCAGACCTCTTCAGCTCCTTGGGTCCTCTCTCTAGCTGCTCCATTGGGAACCCTATGCTCATTCTATTGGTTGGCTGAGAGCCATGGGTATTTTGACCCACTTTCCAGTAAGTATCAATGTATCCACACTTTGGTCTTCCTTCATCTTGAGCTTCATGTGATCTGTGAGTTGAATCTTGGGTATTCTGAACTTTTGGGCTAATATCCACTTATCAGCGAGTGCATACCATGTGTGTTCTTTTGTGATTGGGTTACCTCACTCAGGATGATAGATTCTAGCTCCATCCATTTGCCTAAGAATTTCATGAATTCATTGTTTTTAATAGCTAAGTAGTACTCCATTGTATAAATGTACCACCTTTTCTGTATCCATTCCTCTGTTGAGGGATATCTGGGTTCTTTCCAGCTTCTGGCTATTATAAATAAGGCTGCTATGAACATAGTGGAGCATGTATCCTTATTACATGTTGGAGCATCTTCTGGGTATATGCCCAGGAGTAGTATAGCTGGGTACCTAGCATTTTTAAAGTCTACATGAATGTATTGTCAGATTGAGAATGTTCACATCCTCTTAGAAGTGAATTACAATTACATAGATACAATTCTGATTTTTTAAAAACAGAATGGAGTCTTTGGTGTGATGTCTTTTTTGCGGTTTAAGTTAGTAAAATCATTTGGTCTTTTAGTCTCTGAGACAGACTCTGTAACTAATTTAGAATTTTAGTTATCATAGTTGAGTATTTTATAATGTTATGTGTTTGATTTCTCTAATAGATCAAATCTTTAAAATAGATTTAAATATTTGTTCATTTACACAGTATCAATAGTCTAAGTAGGCATTAGACTCTAAAGAGAAATTTTTATGATTAAAGCAATGGTTGATTATCTAAATAACAAAGGCTTTGTCCAATGAGAAAATGTTAAAAATATTATAATTTAATTAAAATTTAATCATAGATTTTAAATGTGTATTTGATAAAAGGATATTAAAAACAAACCAATACTTAAGAAAATATTGCTGCAAAAAAGGATCAAGAATTAAATTTATCTCAGTGTATGTAATTAACCTTTAATAATTTATAACCTTTATATTATTTTTACTTAGATACATGTTTTAATGAACTAATTAGTTAATTAGTTAATTATTAATTTACTTTACATCCCAAGTGAAGTTTCACCTCTCTCCTCTCCTCCCAGTCCTTCCCTCCCCACCCCTCCCTACAGCTCTCATCTACTCCTCCTCTGTTTCTCTTCAGAAAAGGGGAAGCCTCCCATTGGTATTAACCAGCCTTGGCATATCAAGTTGCAGTAAAAATAGGTTCATCTTCCCTCTTGGGATGAGAGAAGGCAGTCCAGTAGGAGGAAAGGGTCCCAAAAGCAGGCAACAGAGTCAGAGACAGCCCCGACTCCCACTGTCTCATATGAAGACCAAATTACACAACTGTTACATATATGTTCAAAGGGCATAGGTCAGCCCCATGCATACTTCCTGATAGGCAGTTCAGTCTCTGAGAGACCCTATGGGCCTGGGTTAGTTGATTCCGTAGGTTTTCTTGACCCCTCTGGCTCCTACAATCCTTCCTTCCCCTCTTCTGGAGGATGGCCCAAGCTTAGCCTACTGTTTGGCTGTGGATCTCTGCATCTGTTTCTATCAGCTGCTAGGTGAGTTCTCTCTGATGATGTAAGTTATGCTAGGCTCCTGTCTGGGGTTGCAGGTGGCAGTGTGGCCTCCAGGAAAGCAGGGGGCCTGAATATGGAGCCCAGGGGCGACATATTTCTTTTTTTAAGCAACCTTCTACTGTATATTTTATTAGAAAATTTAGAAAACAATTTTTAATATGGTAATTTCAAATGAAAGCTCCAGAAGTTGTATCTAAAACATAGAAAACACACAGTACATTAGAAATCTAACAGTTAAAGACACAGACAAACCACATTACCAGTTCTTGTTGTTTTAACCAAATTTAAATAAATAACTTTGTAAGAGTCCGTCGGAAGACCCCCACTCAATAAGGCCACAGAAACCAGAATCGCTGCAATCTGCAAGAGGTTTATTGTTCCAATGTACATTGGGGTCCCCCAGCACGCAGGCAAGAGGAGACTCTGAGCTCACAAAGCATACCCTTTTTATAAACATTTTGGCAGGGAGTTCAGTGGTCGCCTGAGTTGGATGACTGCAATTGGTTAACCTGAGCAACATTTAAAATTATTGGTCAACTCGAATGGGGAGGTTGTCTCCGCCATTTGGTCCTGTCCTGCCCACCTTGTGGTATTTGTGATATTTCCTGGCATTGTCTTTTTTGTCGAGTCATTTCCCTCTCTGTTCTCACTCTAGGCAGGGTAATTCTCTGTTTAGACCATTTCCTTATCTGTCCTCCCCCAGGCAGTCCTGGGTGGAATGGAAAGTTTCAATCTGGCTGTGAGCCCCCATCCTTGGTCGTGGGGAGCAGGCCTGCTGTTTCTAACTGGGTTCTCACAACTTGTTAAAGATTTAAGTTTTTATAACAGGTACCTTGAAATGCTTTCTGTTATAAAAACCATTTACTTTTTATTAGTGTTTATAAGGCATCCAAAACAATATAAAATATGACATTTATAAATTTATCATTATTTTAAGTAAAATCAAAAATGAATAGTCTTTTAAAATATAGCATTATTCTGCAACACATTAAAATGATCTGTAAATCCTAATATGTTTGTGTTAGACTCAAAGTAGGTTTTAAAATGCAAATTTAAAAAATACACATTGAAAGTTCTTCTCTTAAATAGGCCTGACTAAAATAAGGATCTTAAAAACCCTGCTTATTTATTTGTTTATTTTTAAAGACACAGTAGTGATAAAAAAGTATCCTTAAAATCCTTTAAATGTTTGTATCTATATACTCACTTACATATATAACATGTCTAAAGACACAGACATAGCTGGTGAAAAGAAGCTGTGGCTGCAGAGATGACTAATGAGAACGTCAGTACTGTGGAACAACTGGAGTGTTGCACATCCAGAGGCTAATTGCCATATTTTGGGCTCATTCTAGCCCTCAGGAACAGTCATTCTGTGCCCACCTCTGTGTCAGGAGTTTTAGTTCATACTTCAGGATATCAGAGTTAGCGTATTTTTATAGCAAGTCAAAACAAAGGCAATAAGTCATTCTCAGATTTAATTTTGTCCCTCTGGTCAGGTGGTCAGCTTTGTCTCTGCTTATCTGCTATGCTTTCCCTCATTCTGGCTTCTGTGTAAGACGAGGGGAGTTCAGATACACTCAAGGTCATTGAATCTTATATTCCTCCCAAGTCACAATATGGATTGTATCTAGGTTAACTCAAAACAAACTGCTAACAGTGGTGCTGGGTTTTTCACAAGGTACTTCTACAGATATCTTTCAAATTAAGAAGTGCAAAAGTGTCCTTATAGTATAGAATGTTGTGTGATGACATTTTCCTGGGGAGTTACAATACATATACACACAAATGGGGGATAGAGTGATAGATTGATTACAGATAGATAATAAATGATAGATAACCATTTTACTCTTTAATTTTCCATGAAAATTGTCAATTTTAACGTGTTTTTCTATATATTTCTTCAATTTTATCAGAAATATTTCCATGTAAATCTTCAATTTTATCATAAAATGTTTTAATTCCTTTTTCAATAAAAAAGATGATAGATAGATAATTGTTAGATAAATGATAGATAGATAGATAGATAGATAGATAGATAGATAGATAGATAGATAGATCGAACATAGATGGTAAATATACAGATGGTAGACGATAAATAAATACATAAATGATAGATGAAAGAGAATAAGAGGGAGAGAGGGGAGAGAGAGAGAGAGAGAGTGTTCACCCCAGAAAGAAGGAAACTCATGACAACCCAAATGAAAGATTATACCAAAATCCAAGTCTGTGAAACAATGAGTTTTTATTGGGGTTCACAGGAATGTGAGTGAGGAGTTACTTACTCACAGGAGCAGGGATGACTCAAAAGCAGCTGCATCACCCAAAAAAACCAACATTGGTGATGACTCATTGAATGCATACACCCTGGAGCTCTCTGCACAGCTTTCAGGTAACTCAGTCTCCAGGCGGCACCCAGCTGCCAGAGGCCCCTCCCAATCAGCTGTTTACTCCTTATTTTTTACGCTGAGGGGAAGACCTGGAGAATCATCCAAGTTTCTGTTCTCTTGGTCATTGAAGTGGAAGTGACTTTTTGTACCTCCTTAAACTTCATGAGCCTTCCCTCCCCCATGGAGGGAATTTTTCTGAGGAAACTGCTATACAACAAATGTAAAAGTGTCTATCTGTCCCTCCTGTCCCCATCACATACATAATCTCCTGTAATCCTCACAACAATCCTTTGTGGCAGGTAGTATTAACTCCATTCATCATATAAATGAAATACAGCCTGGATGAGTGAAGCCAAGTGTTTGCAAATTTACATAGTTGAGAATTAAGAGCCTCTCACAAACACTGTGTTTCTGATAGTGAATATTCAGAAAATGAAAACAACAGCTTTCATTCCAAAACCCACATCCCATTTCTTCTACTACTCACTTCTAAAATAAAGCCACTAATACAGAAAAAGGTGAATCGAATCGCCATTTCTTTCTGATTTCCCAGTCAAGTCAAAAATAGCCAGGATGAAGGTATTTTATAATTTCATCTAGGTCATGCATCCTTGTGGATATGAGTAGGAAAACACAGAGAGCTGAAAGGGGCTTCACCTTTCACCTCAGTTCTGGGGTGCCGCTGCCTTCATCAGATAGAGCTAGAGCCGGACAGCAGTGGCAGGCTAAGGAAAGACTTGTGGCTCAGATCACAGGCTGTCGGCAAGGCTCAGTTCCGCTTTCAAACTGTACAGTCTACAGCAATCCTCTCTCACTGAGCCTTATGAATCCTGAGACTAATACAGGAATATAGTGCAGTAATTGTGAAGTCAGTGGATGCCACTATCTGAGGGCTTAATGATGATACATCCTGAGACATTTACCTAAGAGAGTGGTAGGCCAAATGCAAAGCTTAAGACACATGGTTGTTCAAGGGGCTAAGAAAGCACAAGAAAATATGGGGTATAAACTACATCTCTCCACAATCAGGAGACTCTGATCAGCCAAGATGTAAGAATTTGTAAGATCTTTAATATAGGTTTAGCTTCCTCAAAGAACTTCAATTTCACAATCTCTTCTTGGATTCCAAGACTGGGTTGAGACCTATAGTGAAGATTTAAGAAAGTCAAAAATAGCAAAATAATATAGGAAAATAAACCAGCTATAGCCTAGTCCAAACTACAAAATAATACCAGATCTCCAGTGTTGGTTGTATCAACGTGAGCTATGTCAGTAACATAGACACATTTGTGGGTTTCTACATCAATACTTATCGAATAACAATAAATAAACAAGTTCACATACATTCACTTCATTGGCTTTAGTTTACTAAGTATAAATGTCTTATCCTGACAGGGAATTGTCCCTTCCTTTGGCTATTAGAATATTGAAACGACGGTCCCCAAGATGGTATAATGCACCCCCCACCCAGGGATCTCTTACTGGGAGAAGAAGACTGGGATCCTAGGCCCAGCCAGGAAGGGTACTTTGTCTTACTGAGAGAGATTTCACACCAAGTTAAAAGCTTGTCAGACCATTTTGAAGGACAGACTGGTACCATGACAGTGGTAATGGGTGTATCACACCTTAACCAAGACTACTTAGTTATGCACAGCTTTTGCCCTTTATTTGAACCTAAATCTCATGTCAGAGCCCCTAAGATGTACCGGACGCCCTTGTTCTCCTTCCAGTGTGGTCACCTTGAACAAATCCCCTCATCCTGCTTTTCATCATTACTTTGTCTTTTTAATTGACTCATTGTAGATAAATGATGGAGCTTATTAGGGATAATTATTAGGTTAATTAGTCCTAGCTTCTTAGAGCTGCAGCCTTATTTAGGCTATGACCTAAAAAAAATTGGTAATAATTTTGGCAAGCCGTGGCCACCAGGAAAAAAAAGACAAGACATATTCGGCCTGTGTGGTAGTTTGAATGAGAACTGTTTGTCATAGTCTCTGCATCTGAACACCAGCTCCGGTTGGTGGTGATGTTTGAGTAAGACTTCCTTACTAGAGGAAGTCTGTCACTGGGAGTGGGCCTTGAGGTTTCAAATCTACATATAACTCTCATTTCACATTTCTTGTTTCCTGCTTGTCATTCAAGAATTAAGTCCTCAGCACCTTGCTCCGGCTGCTGAGTCTCTGCTCTGCCATGATAAACTCCTATTCCTCTGGAGCGGCACTGGTCATGGTGTTTTATCACAGCATATAAATGTAACTAGTACAAAAGTTGATACCAGCAGTGAGCTATGAAGAACCTGATCTTGTGTTATTTTTTGGAACCACTGACAAAAAGAGTTCCATGTATTGGCCATTCCTATGGTATATTAAGTAATGAGACTATAGAGAAATTTATTGTATGGCTGATTACCTGAAACTAAGTGAATATCTGCCATATCTACAAATATATACCATAACGGGGTATTATTTCTAAAATCAAAATGGTCAAGGGGCTAGAAAGACGACTCGGTGGTTAAGAGTACTAGCTGCTTTTCCAAAAGACCCAGGTCTAGTACCCAGCATCCACTTGGCATCTCACAACCTCAGATAAAGTTCATTCACATAAAATAATTTTTAAAAATAAAAGTAACCAAAAGCATAGTATGTTCTTGTCTTAGTTAGGGATTTACTGCTGTGAACAGACACCATGATCAAGACAATTCTTACAAAGACAACATTTAATTGTGGCTGGCTTACAGGTTCAGAGGTTCAGTGCATTATCATCAAGGTGGGAACATGGTGACATTCCAGGCAGCCTTCATGAAGGAGAAACTGAGAGTTCTACATCTTCATCTGAAGGCTGCTAGCAGAATATTGGCTTCCAGGCAGCTAAGAGTAGGGTATTAAAGCCCACTCCCACAGTGACACACCTACTCCAACAAGGCCACACCTCCAATAGTGTCACTTCCTGGGCCAAGTATATACAAACCATCACAGTCCTAAAAAGTAAAGGCAGTAGATAGGAAAGTAAATTATAGAAAAAAAATCAGGTCTCAATGCAGTATTGTTTTAAATTTTCCTATAGCAAAATTGTTTTTCTCCATATACCCAATACTTTTAGTGAAAGAGATAAAAATATAAGAACATTTTTCAGATAAATACATTAAAACACTTGATTATGAGAACTTGATTTAATAAGTAAGGTAGCAAGTCTGGGTGAAAAATCAATCATAACCAAAACAAAAGTAATGTAAGGATACAATGTTGCTACCTGTACCCTGACCAAGACAATAATGTAAAGATACAATGTTGCTACTCGTATCCTGACCAAGACAGAAATTGATATCATTTTATCATTTAGCAATATAGAAAATAAAATTTTAAATATTTAAAAATATAAAAAGATTTAAGAAATGTAAAATGTAGTCCTTTCCCTCCAAACTAGAGGGAGTTTTCTTCCAAATTAATACATATCTTCATTTTTCAGAAGCTTGATGTACAAAGATTTTATAATCAACTTTAAAATTTTAGTTATCATTTTCAAAAGCCTTTGTCACAATATATGTCTCCCTTAACTAACAATGGTGCCTGTTGTTTTTGCTAAACTTTTTGTAAGACACTGAGTACTTGTTTTAAAAGTGACAATAGACATTTTTTTCTAAAAGGCAGTTCTTAAAAGAAAGCCAAACACTAGTTAGTTTGACATTTTATGAGTGGAAGTTGTTTACTAAAAATAATAGGCACAATTCTTTTTTAATAATGGGACAAATTATAATTAAATTTAAGTATTCAGTGGCTCACTAGCAAATTGAAACTTTGCCCAATAGGAAAACACACAACATTTGGAGAAGTCTAATTATTACATTTTAGATGGTTTACCTAGTTTAAAAAAAAAAAAGATAATAGACATTATGCAGAGAGTCCTAATTTTAAAAGCCTTTAATTATTGAAAACAACTGAGTTATAACTGTGTTATCTTTTTTCTTCACATTTAACTACCATAACCTTTTCATAATATACTTTAACCTTTTAATTTATTGCAATCCTTTTCATTTTGGAACAATTTTTTACCTAACCATAAAAGGCCCATTTTCATACAAAGCATTTCCTTTTTGCTAAAATTTTCTTTACCAAAAGCATACTTTATTATCCATAGATATTTTTCATAAGATTTTTTTCTTGTTTTGTTTTATTTTTGAAAATCTGGGGGCAGTGGTGGCACACGCCTTTAATCCCAGCACTCAGGAGGCAGAGGCAGGTGAATCACTGTGAGTTCGAGGCCAGCCTGCTCTACAGAGCAAGTTCCAGGGCAGCCAGGACTACATAGAGAAACCCTGTCTCGAAAAAACCAAAAAAAAAAAAATAAAAAAAAGAAAAGAAAGAAAAGAAAAGAAAATCTGGAGACTACTTTTGTCAATAAATTATATTTCAAATGAAAACTAAGAAAATCATATTACATCAGAGGAATTAATTATTGTCTAGTGGTTTGAATATGCTTAGCCTAAAGTGTGACACCATTAGGAGGATTGGCCTTGTTGAAGTAGGTGTGGCCTTGTTGGAGGAAGTGTGTCACTGTGGGCATGTCAATGAGACCCTCCTCCTAACCACAGGGGACCCAGTCTTTTCCTAATGGCCTTCAAATGAAGATGTAGAACTCTCAGCTCCTTCTGCACCATGCCTGCCTGGATGATGCCATGCTCCCACCTTGATGATAATGGACTGTACCTTTGAACCTGTAAACCAGCCTGTTACCTTTATAAGAGTTGTATTGGTCATAGTGTCTGTTCACAGCAGTAAAACTTTAAGACATTATCCAAAATACATCATAAAAGAGAAAGTATATATATATATATATATATATATATATATATATATATATATACACTTTAATATATATATTAAAGATGTATTTTTTCATAACAAAACTGATCATTTTATTTAAAATACCACACAATAGCATTTTTCCATTTTCCTACCATTTTTCCACCTTTACATTATTCTTTCTTCAAACTACTGTGTTTTTTAAATCTTCTTTCTATTCGTTGTATGTATAGCACTGAAATCTCATAAGGGCATTGCTCATCTCTTTCTGCCTGTCTGTCTGTCTCCTAAGTTTCTAGTTCATCATCTTAAATTACACGTGCCTCCAACTAATCAAAAATGAAATTGATGCAGACACCACCTATCAGTTAAAGATGTATTTATTGTTATATGTAAGTACACTGTAGCTGTCTTCAGACACACCAGAAGAGGGCATCAGATCTCATTCCCGATGGTTGGGAGTCACCATGTGGTTGCTGGGATTTGAACTCAGGACCTTCAGAAGAACAGTCAGTGCTCTTAACTGCTGAGCCATCTCACCAGCCCAAGAAATTATATTTTTGATGTAAAGAAAAATAAGGCTGTCTATAAACTACAAGATGTCTCTATCATTAAACTAAAAACTCTTTTTTCCAAAATGTTTATGTGCATATACATATTTATACATATACATTCATTTGCATGTTCACATCTTAAAAATCAGACATAAAGTATTTAAAACGTAGTGGCCATGGATCTTATTATTTACATCATTTGGAAGATAGACATTATAGGTCATCTAAGACAGATTAAATAAAACTCTGAGAAACACATATGAAATCTGATCAACACATGACAACACTGAAATAGCATGTAACACAGTATGTTTAACCACTGAGAAGGCAAAGGGTTTCTAATCTTCTGCATGAAATTTTCGAACAAGCCTGAGAGAGAGCACTTCCCCCCGCCCCCATCAGTCTCCTACTTGATTTTTTCACTTCGTGTATTTTGTCAACTGAACATAAACCAGCTTTTTCTTGAATGTAATTGAGAACGAGGTTGGTAGAGGATGGGCTATATGGAACAAGATAGCACTCTATGGGTTCTAATATAGTTTCTCAGGGTGAAACATGGTCTCACTTCATTCAGAAGTTAGGGTAGAGGGAGAAGTGGTCTCTCCATTCCAGAAAGATTGAGAATGTGAACGTGCTTTGGTCTGGCCGGTGGGAGAAACTGCAGGTAGTGGCTGGTGCATGCTTTACTAGAAAAGTAGTAGGGTAGTCTCTGGATGGTCTTTCCCCCAGACTCTGCTCCCTGCTTTGTCTCTGTATCTCCTTCTGTGGGTATTTTGTTCCCCTTTCTACAAAGGACCCAAGTCCAGACACATAGGCAGCAGAAGATGGTCTTGTTAGACACCAAAGGGAGGAGAGGCCCTTGGTCCTGAAAAGACTTGATGCTGTACTGTAGAGGAATACCAGGACAGGGAAGCGGAGATGGGTTGATTGGGGAAGGGGAGATGGGTTATGGGATTATCGGAGGAGGGGGGGAACCAGGAAAGGGGACAACATTTGAAATGTAAATAAAGAATATATCTAATAAAAGAAAGAAAGAAAAAGAAAAGTAGAAAGTAAAGGAGGGTTCTGAGATTTGCAGCCCTGGAGATGGGGTGGGGCACCTATCATAATCCACACAAGAAAGGTACAGACAACCACACTAGTTAAGCCAATTAAAAGTATGTGAGTCCTTTATTAAACAGTGACCAAGAGCAGTCTCATGCCTCAAACTGTCTTGGTGCCGAAGCTCAGGGGTACAGCATTTTTTAAAGGCAAAAGTCACAAAGACCATCATTTATATCAAAGCTAGATGAGGGTCAGTGTAACCTTGAAACATTCATTTCTGGCAGAATATAGTAATTAATTTAGACAGAATAACAATTATTTTTTTTTACTTATACCTTCCTCAGTTATTTTAGTTTATGATTAAGTTTGTATAAACATTAATTATTTTGGTTAATACATCTGGACCAATGGTTAAGGCCATGGAAATCTCAAATGCGTAGCCAAGGTAAATATGACTATTGTGTGGTAGAAAGCCAAGAACTGTCTAAGAAAACATAAAATGGAGTCAGGACAAGATGGGGGTACCTTAGTCATGTCTTACCTGCATGGAGGGATATAGAGATCAACTACACAGTGAACATGAGCACCCAGCTCAAGAGGAATCAGGAGGCTTTTAGGAAGGTTCCCGGAAGGTCGGGAAGTAGCAAGCCTGAGCCGCCATGTGTCAGAGGCGACAAATAAAACCCAAGTTGGCACTGGAGAAGCTGGAGGTTTTGTCATTAGAGTAAAGCAGAGAGGCTAGGCATGAGGGTAGCAGTTGCAGAAAAGTTTCAGACCCAACCAGTCAGAGGAAGGGGCTTTCTGGACAGGGAGCTTTTGTGTGGAGAATATAGTAAAGAAATGCAAAGAGGAAAAAGAAGTATTTTAGACGTAGAAAAGACATTTGCTACAGGAATCTTTGAACCATTTGCCACTATGCTGTATAAAATCTAGGTCTGTACAAATGTTTACATCTGGGGAACTTTGTGTACACCATAAAAAGCCATTGTTTAATTTTTCTTTAAAGAGATGATGTTATAAAAGAAACATCATTGGTCATGTGGGTATGATCCCTCTGCCCCAGGCTAAAGCATTTTGAGAAAAGGCACCTGAAAGGAGAATACTAGGCGGGCAAGAATGGGCAAGAATGGGCAAGAATGAGCTGTGTTCATTAGGAGGCTTGGTGAGTGGGTCAAGCAAGTGGAGACAAATGAGGGAAGCCTGCCCCCCTCTGCTTCCTGATCTCCTCCCAAAAGTGTAATGTGGCAGTGTACACACCCAGGAAAACAAGCTGAGTTTGGGCATCCCCAAAACTGAGCAATGGGCTATAACCCAAGTTCAGAGAAGACACCTGCCTTAACTTGACATTAACTTTTACTTGGTTGGTCCACAGTTGCCCCAAAGATGAGTTTTACCAAAGGAAGACAGGGGCCAGTGTAGGGTGTGGAGAAGCAGTAGTAAGGGTAGAGGGGCCAATGGGGTCCCAAAGGGCATCTTTTTCAGCTGAGCCCCTCATGGGTTTTGACACCATTATGAAAGGTTGCAGGTTAGGAGTTCAAGGTACACACTGAGGGAGATGGACTCTCTGAGCAAAGCTCAGACCTGTGAGGTAGAGTGTGTGCCCCCTCGTACATGCTTCAAAGACTTGGGAAGGTACAGAGCAGCGCTTTGAGTCAATGTGTGCAGCTGTCTCTAATTTCAGGCAGCAAGAGAAGAGGTCTTGTGTTTTGAGGAAGGAATGAGTGACCTTGAGGATGTGAGGAGAGTAAGAACGGGGGACCCATTTAGCTAATATGTTTCTATCACTCTTTTAAAGTAGACAAAACTCCTTCCTGATCAAGTGAATAGAATCTCTGGCTGGGTAGAGACGTCGCATTCCATTTGTGCCAAGTCAATCACTTTGGCTCCGGCACTGGTTCTCATCCTTCCTATTCAGGATAGGTGAACTCTGAAAATGCACCTTCCTTCCTGCTGCATTTTCAGAGTTCACCTTTCTCAAATGTTTCCTTTGCCCATACATTCTTATGCCCACACGTTCATACATGTTATACAGTTTATATAAATCTCCAATAAGGACCAACTTAACAATTTAGCTTCAGAGTATCTTTTCCTAACTTTTTCACAAACAAATGAGATACTTTCATCATTCAGGAAAATTACTCATATAAATATTTAATTCTTGCACTGAATTCAACATCCAGCATCAAGTAACTGGGCAACGGTGCATCCCAAAATTTATAGCACTACTCGGTAGGGACAAGACAAACCAGAGTTCAAGATTATCCTCAGCTACATCTTGTTTGAAGCCAGCCTGTACTTCATCAGACCCTAACACAAAATAAAGAAAAAAGAAACCGATTACAAAGCAAGAATGTGATTCATTAAAATTAAATCTCCCATCACCACTGAGGGAACACCTATTCCGAAGTATAAAATGTATTACAGTTTGGAATTTCTGGAGATTTCCAAGCTTGTCAAATATAACCCAGTGTGGTTAGTTTTAAAGCCTGCATGTGGCTGTGTATGTTTCATGCAGAGAGCTCTGCTCTTGCTTGCTTTCTCTGGCTCTAGGAAGTGCCTAGACTCCAGGAGGTGTCGCACGGGTCTTCCACCACATCAGTTCACTTCCATTGTGCATCTATTTTAGGTTAAAGAATTTGACACCAATTTCACATATGTGCAGCAGTCAGAATTCTACTTGGAGCCAAACAGCAAGTATGTATTTCAAGTGCGATGTCAAGGAACTGGTAAAAGAAACTGGCAGCCTTGGAGTTCGCCCTTTGTCCACCAGACTTCCCAGACAGGTGGGTATGATCCAATACTGTGTTCTCTGCAGCTTTGCTTTTGATCTCTCTTTTCTTAGCATTCTTTCCACTTTCCTGCTACCACTGAGAAAAATCTATTCTGTGGAGAGTGATAACACTGAGATCAGCAATCATTGAAATGAGCTTTTTAAAGTTGGCAATTGTGAAATGGTTTAAACCACCTGGTAAGGCTTAGGCTTCAATACACTCATCCACTTCTTTCCCTACAAAGGGTTCTTGATTCCACATACCATTGGGGTGACAATTCTTACACTGAATTTCTAGCAGTCTATGTTTTGGAAAGTATCATTGAGTACACACACACACACACACACACACACACACACACGGCCAAAATTAAAAAAAATTAAATAATGTCAATAAACACTAATTATCATTATTGTAAAAGAACCAGAAAGAACTAAAAACACTTAACCATGGGATTAAATGCTTCTCAAAAAGACCTTGCTGATAGATATTTAAAAGATCTCCCTCCTATTATTAAGGATTACCCATACATACATTGAATCATACCGCTCAATAATGCTTTCTTAGTGAAATAGATTTCAATTGTAAGCAAGTGATAAAGTCAATCAATTATAATTCTCATTATATTCCGGAATGCATCCGTGAACCGGAGGTATGCCTTTTATGTATAGTTTATATGCCAGGCTTTTTTTGCTTCCCAGAAGGAACACATCCGGCTTAATTGATGCTCACATCATTACTGACATCATCCTTACTGTAACAGCTTGGTAACTGTGATCTGTGATTTCAAGTGGAAGGAGCCAGGCAAGCCAAGTTCTTTTGGCGCCCCCTGCTGTCCAAATCTTAGAGCTACATTATTAAAGGAATAATTTCCAAGTTATCAGGTCTCTCCTTTTTGGAAGTTAAGTTTTAATTTATTCGGTCTTAACTTGATATTGGTAAAACTTCTTGAAACTTTACATAGAATATAAAATAGATTTATTTGGTGATTAAATTAAATTAATTAAAATAAAATTTTATTTTATTTTGGTTTTATGTGTATGAGTGTTTTGTTTACATGTTTGTCTGTTTGTGCCTGATGGAGTACCTCAAACTGGAGTTATGGATGGTTGTGAACCACAATTTGGGTGCTTGGAATTGAACCCAGATCCTCTGGATGAGCTCTTAGCTCAATTCTTTTAACCCGATTCTTTTTAAATAAATAGTCAAATTAGTAAAATTAAGCATAATTTACTTAAATTAGCAAAATACTGATCTCTATAAGCTTGTTTGTTTTCTACATTCACCATATTTGGGTGTGTAACCAGCACCATTTTTTTTAAATTTTATTTTCTGTATTCTTTATTTACATTCCAAGTGGTTTAACCGGCACCATTTTGCAGACGTCTAACCTGAGTCATGACTTGATAGACGACACATTGCTCGTGGGCTGCTCGAATATGGAGAATTCTTACCATCACTCAGGAGTCTCATCATTGTTGTTGTAGTTCAGTTCTGTCAAAGTGGAAGGGCAGATAGTCTGGTCCCTCTACATATTAAGAGTAAGCCAACAAATGGGGTGTGTGTGTGTGTGTGTGTGTGTGTGTGTGTGTGTGTGTGTGTCTGGTTTGTTTGTTTGTTTGTTTCTTTATTTGTTTGTTTAGACAGAGTATTATTCTGTAATACAGAATAATACTTGTGATAATCCTCCTGCCTCCACCCTCCAAGTGCTGTAATTACAGGTATTTGTCATCATATCCAACACAAATGTTTAAGGACAAAGGTTCTCCATCTAGGGTAGAAGGGAAGAAGAACCTACAAAATCTAAGCTTAACGTTTCTTACTTCATAAGGTGAAATTTCACTTAAAAGGCAAAATAGCATTCAAACTTAGATATTTATGCATTCCACACATTAGCAAATAGGAGCCACAGTTGATTCTTTTGTTATATATCACTTCTGTGATACATTAAATGAGAAAAAGTGAAAATACCAGGGAAAGTAAAAATATTAAAACTCGATTATATATTTTCTTCTTTGCTAACACAATGTAAGTTTATTTATTATATGACTTAGAATTATGTTCTGCTCATTTTATATTTCCTTCACACTTAGATTTTTCTGATTGCTGTTGCAGTGTGTTCTGGATTGCGTACGTAGTCTGCCTTGCTGAGTTTTTAGGGTCACACATTATTCTTGTTTGTAGACATATTATGACTGACTTAATCATTTCCTTCTCTTTTTTTCTGAGATTTTTGTTTGTGTCTGTGGATGTTTTGCCTGCAGATGTGTCTGTGCACGACATGCATGCAGTGCCTAAGGAGGCCAGAAGAGGGCATGTGATCCCTTGAAACTGGAGTTAATATGTATGCAGCATGTGGATGCTGTGAACACACCCTGCCTCCTCTGAAAGAGCAGACAGTGCTCTTACCTGCTGAGTCATCTCTCCAGCCCCCATTTTCTTATGTAAACAAAATTTCAGCTCCTTCATTTCATCATTATCAGTAAGCTTTTAAAAACAGGCATGTCTGTGTTGATGCTCTCTGAAGAGAGTCTTTTCCTTGCCTTTAAAGCCTGGTCTTGGACACTGGGCATGGCTGCACATGCCTATAATCCTATCACATGGGAGGATTTTGAGTTCAAGTCCAGCCTAAGCTATGTAGTAAGAGCCTGCCAATGAGTGAATGAATGAATGAGAAGGATACAAGCAATGAAATATTGGTTTGAGGCTGAGATATTGGTCCAGTTGTAGGGCACTTGGCTGCTTGGTTTCAGTCCTCAGGATTGCCAACTATAACAAACATTTAAAAAGAAAACCCACCTCAAAGAGAAACTGAAACAGCTCATTTATAGTAAAAGTTAGATGTCATTTCTTTTTACTTTTACTGGAAAGCAAAGCTTTATTTAAAAAAAAAAAAAAGAGGCCAATTAATTACTCAGAATAGAAAGTCAGTCTTTAGCACACCCACAGGGGAAATTTTTCTGGTTAGACAACCATTCTCCTTTGTTCTTGCATATTCTCAAGAGGTCACATAGTAAGACTGGGTGTCTTCAGAATATTAAATAATAGCTAACCTTTCCTAGTTTTAGTATGGGTGGAGCTCTGTGTACACATTTTACCTATGAATTGTCCTTTACTGCCATAATCCTATAAAAGCAGCATAATCATTTTTTCCCATGTGGATAAAAGCAATGAGGCCCAAACACTTGCTGAAAGTTACAAAACTGGTGAAGAGCCAAGTCCCAGCTGTGGGTTCCAGAACAGCTGTGCTGTGTGCCTTTCCCAGAGACAAAGGAATGGCCTGCATCATCAACCCGATCCCAGCCACTTGTCTACACGCTCTGAACATGTCAATAATAGAACCACAACAACAGAGTTTTCTTTCTAATGGAGGGCTCACTATGAAAATGCACAAGTGAGAAAATAAGATGTCATCAACTCCTTCAAACCTTGTCCTAACTACATGAGGAAGCAGGCTTAATTTGAGGTGATGATAACGAAACCCCAGGACTCCAAAACCCTTGAGACAGTATAAGGATGGAGGTGGTCTGAGAGACACATGGGAAAGGTAGACATTGTTCAAGGCAGGATAGCAGTACTCAATTTATAATAAGTTTTCCAAGCTTGTTTCAGTAAGTTATCCCAAGAACAGTGTTTGTTGGAGTGGGAGCCCTGGGCTAGTTGCGTTGGAAATGCCTGTGCTGATCCCAGAACCGACGTGTAAGAACCAGTGTTCTAAATGACATCAAGATAGAGAAGCGCTGGGTGTGGTGGCTACTACCTGTAATTCCAGACGGAGGCATGAGTCTCATCAGGACTTCAAGGGCAGGCTGGACATCATAGTGAACTCTAAGCCAGCCAGGAACATATAATGAGACCCATCCTCCCACCGTAACAATAAGGAGAATTACTAGTTTACCAATCATCCCAGGTTTAGTTTCCAGCTCTCGATGTTCAGTGTTCCCAGCTTCTTCTTTGGTTCCTTAGCAAACTCAAATAGAAAATAATGATAAGCAACACCATCTATATGAAACCAAACACAAGGGAGATGGTACTCAGAGCAGAGGTACCAGATTGGGTTTTCATGGACTCAAGCATCTCTATTATATAAATAAAAGATGGGCTCCCAAGGCTATATATAGAGTCATCTACTACACACAATCTAGCACTTCTACACATATTTTTAGAGTTCTGTGCTCTCCTTTCTAGAGTTTATGCTTGACTTAATGATCTGCTCATGCGCACTGGGTTTATCTGGGCTCTGCTTGCAAAAGATGGTGGAGGCACTGCCTCTGTGCCGTCAATGAAATCTGTCAGCTAGGTTCAGCTGTATTATGAAAGTGGGCCTTGTGGGAAAGCCTGGGGGAAGAGTCGACAGCTCTGCAACCTTGTTATTGGTGGAAGTGTTTTTATTGGCAAGAGGCCTTGAAGGCAAACTGGGGCTCTGATGCTTAGTGTCTTCAGTAAAGAACACCCAGCATAGATTAAAAACAAAAAACAAAACAAAACTGGGAGACACAAATGTGGAAGGCAGTTTTAGTAATAACAGGCTTCAGTGGATATTTGAAAATCTCAACAATTCTCTCTAGTACTGTCTGGCCGATATCCTAGGAGTCACCCACCTAGCCTTCCTTGGCAGCCTGGGTTCTGTGCAGGTCTGTGCTCAGGAATGGGGTCTCTGCCACATCTGGTTTCTTTTGGCTGTGAGGTCTCAGTGAAACTCAGAACCACTGAGGGTTTCTAATCCACCAAGCTGTCCTGGTGCTGTAGAAACCCTGGGGTCTCTAAGCACAGAAAATACCCGAAATGAGGAGGACAATTTGTCAATACTTTGCAGCAAACCAATACTGAAAACCAAGTCATTTCCCTGAACACTGCTCTGCCGTACAGGCCTCTCTGTAATGGAAAAGGGCTTCAGTTTCGTAATCCTTTTATGAAGTTAGAGCACCAAAGGAAAAGCAGTAATTTCATAATGACTAATTAGTGCTTAAACTGCAACTCTCAGTAGAAGTTTCCCAGAGAAGGCAGACACCCGTCTGGATGGTTTTCCAGAGGAAGGCAGGTGTGAGCAAGCTGTGAAACTCAGTTTCACTTTGTTCCTGTGAAGTTACTGGCTGCAGCATCACCAGCTCAACTGTTAGGTGCTCATTAGTCCTTCAGGAGTTTTAGTGCATAAAGAAGGGGAAAACCATGTAAAAAGAATTCAGTGTATGTGCTATTAAATATAATGCAAACTTAGTAATACTGTAAAAAAAAATGTGCTTTCCAAATTTTCCCTCATTTATAATTAGAGATTTGACATTCACACTTAAAAGAGGAATTATAATTTGGAGATTCTTAGTTAATAAACTGTGAAACAAACACAGTGTTCCCTGAAATATGAACCATTTTGGACTTCTTATTTAGGTTTTAGCCTCTAGTAAACCACAGCTCTTGTTCCTAATAAGTAACAATTCAAAAGAGTTCTGAAGAGTTAGAGAGATTCCTCTGTGGGTGGGTGTATGAGCTGTTCTTATCAAGGCGCTACTAGACTATTCAGACTTAAGCACTGCACTCCAAAACAAGGCTAGACCTTTGAGGAATCTTTGACAACAGGTAAAATTCTTATCTCTAGAATTTTGACATGCTTTGACTTCCGATCCTTATCTCTATGTGGTCCACATGGTTTGGGGAATTTTCCTGAACAGCATCTTGTTTTCCATTCTCTTATTCATTGCCACAACAAGATGCCTTTGTTCATCTTTCTTTTTTTTTCTGTAAACTTACTTACAGTGGAGGAATGCATGAATTAAGAGAGTCCCATAGCAGTGTCTCTGCATACCTTGCCATCCTTAATATACATAGATGATATGATCATTAATCCACGAAATAACTCCTGATCTTGCTTAGTCTTCCAGGTGTCATGGTGAGTGTGTTGCTAGTATACACCATTGTTTCTTCCTTGGGCTTCTGATGCCTGCCTGATGTTCTATGGTCAGTGTCTTCACTTTACCACAAAGACTGACAAAGGAAGAAGTAAGTTAATCTCATAAATATTTCTTCTGTTTGTGGCAAAAGAAACCAACTTATTGAAACACTGCCTTGAAAAATATTAGAGATATTGAGCTCAAGATATATGGGAAAGAATCAACAGATAAGAGGAGACTAAACATCCATGGGACATTTGTCCCAAAGCTAACTATAATAGTAAGAATTTGAAGCCAATTTAAGAGTCCAACCTAGCAACTGAAAATGTTTTTGAGGCTTTAATTTATGTAAAACATGGTACCGGTGCTTTAGGTAAACTGTCTCATTGTGGTAGTTTAAATGAGAATGGCCCCTATAGGTTTATACGTTTGAATGTTTAGTCTTCAGTTATTGGAACTGTTTGCACATTAGAGGTGCGGCCTCTAGTGGAAGAGGTGAGACCAGAGCTATCTGACTCTCTCTTTCCTCTCTGTCTCTCCTCTGTACCTGCAACCTGCAGGTCAGATGTGAGCTCTCAACTGCTATTCTAAGATCAATACCTAGCTCCCTGCCACCATGGTTCCCACAATGCCTCTCTGAAACTGTCAGCAAGTCCTCAGTTAAATGTTTCCTTTGATAAGCTTCCTTGATTGTGGTGTCCCTCCACAGAAATAGAACAGTAACCAAGACATATAAACCCCTGAGTGAAGCATGGCTGATTTCCAGTTTTACTAGGAAAAGCACAAGCCACAAAGACAATTATTAATTTGTCTGAGATTATGCAATTCCAAGTGGTGGAGCTAGGACCTGAACTACTTTACGTGAGTCAACAGTTTGTATTCAAAGAAGCTTCTCAACAGGTTTGTGATCAAATTGATACTGTATTTATTGTATGAGCATGATCAGTATTAAGTAATCATAAGTGTGTTTTGAGTAATTTTAATGAAGAAGTGCTCATTATATAATGCTGAATGAAAAAGACACATGACAGCATTGTTAAAGCATATGGTCTCCAATAGGATACTGATGTGGAAACAATACTTAATAACTATTGCAATAAGTGTCTCTATGTTTTGAAATCCTGTATGCTCTCCATAATCTTCTTTACTTTCCATGCCTCCCGTAATTAGTATGTTTACTGAATGATCAAGAAAAACATCTGGAGAAAATAACCAGCTGGCTGAAGATTGAATCAGTGCTTAATGCTTTAGCCCCACAATACACACTGTGCTGTGATCGAGAGTCCCGTGAGGCCAGTTAGTGCTAATACACTGTGACTTGTCCCCAGAGAAGCAATGCTATCTCTTTTGGTACCAGACTGCTGGCAGGGCCACCACCCTGAACTGTCCTGATGCAAAAGTGAAACTATTAACTCATGAGACTAGTGACTAGTGCAAACTAAGTATAAAAACTAGGTGAAAAGTTCCACTCTTCAACTGCCCTGTCGGTGACATTAGCAGTCAGTGACCACTTCTAAGTCTTCTTTTGATCATCCAGGATCCAGCTTACTTATGATGAACTTTTAGACATGATGGTGAGGCTCACTGTGTCACCTGAAACACATTGAAAGTTCTTGAATGGTTGTTCCACAGTGTTGACAAGCAGTTTGCCAGAGGTGGACATAGAGTGAAGAGCTAAGATCATTTGGCAGCTAAGAAACAAGTAGAAAACATTATTTCCAAAACTAGTCCTCTGGAGTATATTTGGCTAATTTAGCCTGGTATTTTGGGGGGCTACAAAGTATACTTATGCTCTGCTTTTTACCCAAGGATAAGAAATTATTCTTAATTCTTACTGAAAACAGTCTAACTTCTTTCCAGACACATTGTCTTCTAGGAAAATCACTCTTACTTTCCTTTTCTTTTTTTTAATTGGAAAATTTCTTTATTTAAATTTTAATTGTTTTCTCCTTTCTATGTCTCCCCTTCTGAAATCCCCTATCCCAACCTCCCTGACTCTATGAGGGTGCTCCCCCAAAGACCCACCCACTCCCATCTTCCTGCCCTGGCATTCCCCTACATTGGGGCATTGAACACCCTCAGGCCCAAGGGCCACTCCTCCACTGATGTCCAACAAGGCCATCCTCTGCCACATATGAGACCAGAGCCATGGGTCCCTCCATGTGTATACTCTTTGGTTGGTGGCCCAGTCCCCGGGAGCTCCAGGGAGTCTGACTGGTTGACACTTGCTTCCCCCCCCCCCATGGGGCTGCAAACTCCCTCAGTTCCATCAGTCCCTTCTCCAACTCCTCCATCGGGAACCCTGCGCTCAGTCCAATGGTTGGCTGTGAGCATCCTCTGTATTTGTCAGACTCTGGCAGAGTCTCTCTGAAGACTGCCATATCAGGCTCCTGTCAGCAAGCACTTCCCAGCATCCACAATAGCATCCAGGTTTGGTGACTGGATATGGGATGGATCCACAGATGGGGCAGTCTCTGAATGGCCTTTCCTTCAGTCTCTGTTCCATACTTTGTCTCCATATTTCCTCCTGTGAGTATTTTGTTCCCACTTCTAAGAAGCACTGAAGCATCCACACTTTGATCTTCCTTCTTCTTGGGTTTCTGTGAATTGAATCTTGGGTATTCCAAACTTTTGGGCTAATATCCACTTATCAGTGAGTGCATACCTTGTGTGTTCTTTTGTGACCCAGTTAACTCACTCAGAATGAGATTTTCAAGTTCTATCCTTTTGCCTGAGAATTTCACGAAGTCATTGTTTTTAATATCTGAGTAGTACTCCATTGTGTAAATGTACCACATTTTCTGTATCCATTCCTCTGTTGAGGGACATCTGGGTTGTTTCCAGCTTCTGGCTATTATAAATATGGCTGCCATGAAAATAGTGGAACATGTGTCCTTATTACATGTTGGAGCATTTTCTGGGTATATGCCCAGGAGTGGTATAGCTGGGTCCTAAGGTAATACTATGTCCAATTTTCTGAGGAACTGCCAGACTGATTTCCAGGGTGGTTTTACCAGCTTGCAATCCCTCCAGCAATGGAGGAGTGTTCCTCTCACTCTTACTTTCACTGTCAGTATATGTAAACTACATCAAAAAATCTTTCCATGAATTCATTGTTTTTAATTGCAGAGTAGTATTCCATTGTGTAAATATACCACATCTTCTGAATCCATTCCTCCGTTGAGGGACATCTGGGTTCTTTCCAGCTTCTGGCTATTATAAATAAGGCTGCTATGAACATAGTGAAGCATGTGTCCTTATTGCATGCAGGTAAAGCCTCTGGGTATATGCCCAGGAGTGGTATAGCCGGATCCTACGGGAGTGTCATGCCCAGTTTTCTGAGGAACTGCCAGACTGCTTTCCAGAGTGGTTGTACCAGCTTGCAATTCCACCAGCAGTGGAGGAGTGTTCCTCTTTCTCCACATCCTCGCCAACAACTGCTGTCTCTTGTGTTTTTGATCTTAGCCATTCTGACTGGTGTGAGATGGAATCTCAGGGTTGTTTTGATTTGCATTTCCCTAATGACTAAGGATGATGAACATCTCTTTAGGTGCTTCTCAGCCATTAGATATTCTTCAGGTGAGAACTCTTTGTTTAGCTCTGTACACCATTTTTTAATAGGGTTACTTGCCTCTCTGGAGTTTAACTTCTTGAGTTCTTTGTATATATTGGATATTAGCCCTCTGTCGGATGCAGGGTTGGTAAAGATCATTTCCCAGTTAGTTGGTTGCCGCTTTGTCTTTTTGACAGTGTCTTTTGCCTTGCAAAAACTTTGTAATTTTATGAGGTCTCATTTGTCAATTCTTGATCTTAGAGCATAAGCTATTGGAGTTCTATTCAGGAAATTCTCCCCTGTGCCCATATGTTCAAGGTTCTTCCCTAGTTTTCTTTCTATTAGTTTCAGTGTGTCTGGTTTTATGTGGAGGTCCTTGATCCACTTGGAATTGAGCTTAGTGCAAGGAGATAAGAATGGGTCCATTTGCATTCTTCTGCATGTTGACCTCCAGTTGAACCAGCACCATTTGTTGAAAAGGCTATCCCTAGGCAAATGGTCAGAACTTGAAAATATCATCCTTAGTGAGGTAACCCAATCACAAAAGAACACACATGGTATGCAGTCACTGATAAGGGGATATTAACCCAGAATCTCAGAATACCCTAGACACAATTCGCATATCAATAGATTTCTAAGAAGATGGAAGGAGAGACCCCTGGTCCTGGAAAGACTGGATGTAGGGGAATGCCAGGACAGAGAAGTGAGAGGGGGTTGAATGGGGAAAAGAGGGAGGGAAGGGGGCTTATGGGACTTTCGGGGAGGGAGGAAACGGGAAAGGGGAAATGATTTGGAATGTAAAAAAAAAAAAACTTAGAAAATAAAATAAAAAAAATAAAAGCAATGGACACATAAAGATAGATATATATTACTCATTCAATTGTAAAAAAAAAATCTTTCCAAATTAGAAATTATTTGGGTTTCTGAATATCATCAAATATATCCTGCGAAAATATACTAGTCATACAATGTAACACTCTACTGCAGGACAGAATTGTCCCACCATTAATAGAATCCCACAGGTAATAAAGAAACAACAGAGAAAGCATGAGGTTTTGCAGCATATTAGCTATGGCCTGGTGGTTAAAGCTGACATAAACAGTGTTTTACACCTGTGAAAAAGTCTATGTGTGTGGCTTTCTATTTTTGAGTACTTTCATATGTTAAAATACCTAAAAGTACTAAAAAATACTAACAGCTGGTGAATTAAGACGGTAGAGTTGGGTTATTTTTATCTCTCACTTCTGTTTCCTGTTACAATATTTTCACCATAATTTTTGCTTCTGTAATAAAAAAAAAGAAATTTAAGTATGATTTATAAAGAAACCAGCTAGCCACTTGGTGGCAGTATAACATGGCGAATGTGTGGCTTCATTTCAGTTCTATGCTTAAAAAAAAAAGTTATCATAGACTTGATTTCTTCTCTGATAGTTCTGTTTATGTTATTTTATTCAGATATCTAATTCTTGGTAAAATTACCCTCTCATAATTAAGCACCTCTTTTAAATGGCTAGTTTAATTTAAATGTGTGTAACTCATTGATTTGAAGCTATGATAACAGACTCTAAAGGAAAATTCTATCTACTCATTAAGGCTAATAAATGTGAAATATAGTTACTTTCATATGATATAAATTAATAATCCATGAAGTTTTCATTGCCAAATCAACTGTAGTTTACACAACAAAATTAAATTATCTTGTAGTAAAAAGCACAATTTATTATTTTTAAATAAAAATGAGTTTTCAAATAATAAAAGTAAAAATAAAAAATGGCAACCATGTATGTTGTAAACCTTTGCCTTTGCCAAAGGGAAAATTATGCTGCATTTTAATGCTGTATTTCTGCTTTTAAAATTCCAAAAGCATGTAGCTGCAAGTTCTTCTTGAGTTGTGAGAATTATCACTGCTCTCCTACATGAGCAAACCTGGCTGCTGGCCATGACTACATAACCTTCATCACTTAGAATTTAATAGAATCACTTGCTAGGGTGCAGAAGAAACTTGGCAAACATTGAGAAGTTCAAAACATTGCCATACCTCACAGGAAATTCTTTTCTCTTTCTGTCAAAACACAAGACAGACCTTACAGTTTCCTGATGCTTTCATCTTCTAAAATCCCAGTCCATAGTTTACAGAAAACTGCCCTTAAGTTGCCAGCATACAATAAGCTTTTTCAAATAATTCTAAAGGCTTATATAGGAATTTTTTCTTTGAATATGCATTGTCCATTTTTAAACAAGTGTCCCATGAACTACACTTTATCCCAAAAGCCTTTTGGTGGCTTGACAACAGGAATATCTCAAGCTGTTTAAGACAATTTTTTAGAAGGTGAGTTTGAAAATTGACATTGGAATAACTGGATAGCTGGGGTCTGAAGGATGCTGAACTTAGATCCTCCTTTAGAGCTGTCTTCTGCCAAGGTTGAGGGTTGTGTCCATGAAGTCACCTTTGGCTGCTCTCGATTATTAGGAAGCATTAGATGGGCAAGCTTGTTCTGGAACTCTTTTGAATTCAGACTTAAAGTAAATTAACTGCCAAGCCTTCTTACCTCACCCAATTCTGAAGCTTTCATTTCTGGGGCCTTGAAAGTGTAATGGCTAGACTGGACTGGCCAAGAGCCACAGGAGGAAGAAAGCAGCAGAAAGGAATTCTTAGTGACATCTCGCCTCTGTATTACAACCCCAAAATATCTACTCATAAAATTTCATCTTAGTGCAGCCAAGCCAGAGCCTGTTCAAAGGCAGAGGTGACATAACTTAAACTGTTAAAGAAGCTTAGACTTCTTAGCATCACTAATTTGAAGAAACCAAGTAGGGGCAAGTTATTGTGCATTTTTGTGGCAGGGTGGAATTTTTATCTTGGTATTGTCTTGGTATTTGTTGCCTAGAAACCAAGAGAAATTGCTAGCCACATTGGTATTTTAAAGCCTGGTGTCGTTTTTAACTGTCCATGCAGAAGTTCCTCCTTTGAGATGTAGTCACTGAAAAGGAAATGAGAAAATGTACACCTTTGAGACCTTGCTTTCTTTATTTCACCCTCTGAACTCATTAGAATGGCAAGTTTAATCATTTCCAAACAAGAGAAGACTGTCTCAGGAGAATGAGCCATCTGAATGCTAAGGCCTAAAATGCTGACACTCTTTCTGGTTTTTAAGTTTCACAGGTTACACCAAAATCACCCCATGAACCTCAGAAGATTGAGATGCTTACTGCTGCAATCTTCAAAGGACATCCCACTTCAGGTAAACATGCACATCCACACATGTATATATGTATGTTTGTACACATGTATATTCACTGAGGCCTCCTCAGCTCCTCAGCAGATAACTTCCACACCAAACTAATGTGTCAGCATTTCTTAGAAAAACAACAACCAATTACTTCCTATGGGAAAATACTTGATTAGGTTCAAAATGTGCTTACACTGAATGCAAGCAATAGTTCAGAGGTGCCTGTCCGCTGTGGTAGTGAGGTAGTTACACAGTCATTTCAGTAGGCTCTGGGTCTCAAGTACCAAAAATGTCTTTTTAAAAATATGCGGCCAGATCGGCAGGCCATCGCGTCTGCAGGGTGAGCGGCGCCACGGAGAGTGTGCAGAGTGCACTCCTCCATCTTTGCTCCAGTGACTGGGAAGTTGGGACAGCCAGGTTCTGAGACAGACAGGCATAATATCGCTTGGGTCTCGGGCGGCTTGTGTGTATGCGGCTCCCAAGTGCTGGGCTGATCTGCAGTAACCAGCGCGCCAGCTCTGCTGTGGGACTTCTGCCTGGCAGAGGGACCCCGCACTGGGCGGGAGCCTACCAGCTTTCCTTCCGCGACCTCTGTTCCCGCAGACTGCACTGAAGAGACAGGTACCCACGCTCTATCCCCAATATAACATCACTTGGGACACGGCCTGTTGGGGCTTCCGTCTGCGCCCGAGAACAGGTCAGCGCTGTGGTCGTCTGGGTGCCAGATCGGCAGGCCATCGCGTCTGCAGGGTGAGCGGCGCCACGGAGAGTGCCCTCCACCATCTTTGCTCCAGTGACTGGGAAGTTGGGACAGCCAGGTTCTGAGGACAGACAGGCATAATATCGCTTGGGTCTCGGGCGGCTTGTGTGTATGCGGCTCCCAAGTGCTGGGCTGATCTGCAGTAACCAGCGCGCCAGCTCTGCTGTGGGACTTCTGCCTGGCAGAGGGACGCCCCCTCCCCCCCCAGGAGAGATCACACACCCCTGCACAGGGCAGGAGCCTACCAGCCTCCCTTTGGCGACCTCTGCTCCAGGAATCCACTAGGCTGAGCCTTTGGATGTGCAAGGCCTCCCCAATATAAGATCACTTGGGGCAAGGCACATTAGGGCTCCAAAGTCACTCAGGACCAGGCAGGCCCCAGAAATCGGTGCCAGGGGAATCCTGGTAATCCAGGGGGGGCAGAAATAGCTTTGCAGGCTCACAGGAGGTCCAACCAACAGCCAGTGGCAGCAGGACCAACTAACACCAGAGGTATCCAGATGGCAAAAGGCAAACGTAGGAATGTTACTAACAGAAATCAAAGTAATGTGGGACCATCCGAACCCAACTCTCCAACAGCAGCAAGTCCTGGATACCCCACCACACCCGAAAGACAAGATCTGGATTTAAAATCACTTCTCATGATCCTATTAGAGGATCACAAGAAGGACACAAATAAATCTCATAAAGAGTTACAGGAGACCATGAATCAACGGTTAGAAGCCCTTACAAAGGAAACACAAAAATCACTTAGAGAAATGCGGGAGAACATGGATCAAAAGATGGAGGCGCACAAGGAGACAACACAAAAATCGCTTAACGAGATGAATCAACGGGTAGATGCACTCACAAAGGAATCACAAAATTTGCATAAAGAAATGAAGAAGAATATGGGTTAACAGATGGATGCCCATAAGGAGGCAACACAAAAATTGCTTAAAGAAATGAATCAACGGTTAGATGCCCTTACAAAGGAAACACGAGAACTGCTTAAAGAAATGCAGGAGACGATGGATCAACAGATGGAATCCCATGAGGAGGAAACACAAAAATCGCTCAGAGAAATGCAGGAGAACGTGGGTCATCAGGAAGAAATCCTGAAAGAGGTAATGCAAAAATACCTTAAAGAAATACAGGAAAATACAAACAAACAAGTGAAGGATCTCAGCAAATCCATCCAGGAACTAAAAAAGGAAGTAGAAAAAACTAAGAAATCACAAAGGGAGACAACTTTGGAGATAGAAAACCTTGGGAAGAAATCAGGAGTCATAGATGCAAACATCAACAATAGAATACAAGAGATGGAAGAAAGAATCTCAGGTGCTGAAGAGTCCATAGAAAGCATCGACTCAACAGTCAAAGAAAATGCAAAATGCAAAAAAACGTGTAACCCAAAACATCCAGGAAATCCAGGACACAATGAGAAGACCAAACCTAAGGATTATAGGTATAGATGAGAGTGAAGATTTGCAACTTAAAGGGCCAGTAAACATCTTCAACAAAATTATGGAGGAAAACTTCCCTAACCTAAAGAGAGAGATGCCGATGAACGTACAAGAAACCTACAGAACTCCAAACAGACTGGACCAGAACAGAAATACCTCCCGTCACATAATAATCAAAACACCGAATGTTCTAAACAAAGAAAGAATACTAAAAGCAGTAAGAGAAAAGGGCCAAGTAACATACAAAGGAAGACCTATCCGAATCACATCAGACTTCTCACCAGAGACTATGAAAGCCAGAAGATCCTGGGCAGATCTCATGCAGACACTAAGACAGCACAAATGCCAGCCTAGACTACTATACCCAGCAAAACTCTCAATCACCATAGATGGAGAGACCAAGATATTCCATGATAAAACCAAATTTTCACAATATCTTTCCACAAATCCAGCCCTGCAACGGATAATAGGTGGAAACCTCCAATACAGGGAGAGAAACAACACCCTGGAAAAAATGAGATAATAACCTTCTTGAATCAAACCCAAAAGTAGATAACCACTCAAACATAAAGATAGAGTCAAGAATGGCAGATGGCAATAATCACTATGCCTTAATCTCTCTTAATATCAATGGTCTCAATTCCCCAATTAAAAGACATAGACTAGCAGACTGGATACGTAAACAGGACCCAGCATTTTGCTGCATGCAGGAAACGCACCTCAGTGTCAAAGATAAACACTACCTCAGAGTAAAAGGCTGGAAAACAATTTTACAAGCAAATGGCCCCAAGAAACGAGGTGGAGTAGCCATCCTAATATCAGATAAAATTGATTTTCAACCTAAAGTCATCAAAAAAGACACAGAAGGACACTACATACTGATCAAGGGAAAAATCCACCATCAAGAACTCTCAATTCTGAATATCTATGCTCCAAATGCAAGGGCACCCTCATTCGTAAAAGAAACTTTACTAAAACTCAAAGCACACATCGCACCGCACACAATAATAGTGGGTGACTTCAACACCCCGCTCTCTGAAATGGATCGTTCAGGAAAGCAGAAACTAAACAGGGACACAGTGAATCTAATTGAAGCCTTGGACCAACTGGAACTAACAGATATATATAGAACATTTCATCCTAGAGCTAAAGAATACACCTTCTTCTCAGCTCCTCATGGTACCTTCTCCAAAATTGACCATATAATTGGTCACAAATCAGACCTCAACAGATATAAGAAGATAGAAATAATCCCATGCCTCCTATCAGATCACTATGGAATAAGGGTGGTCTTCAATGGCAACAAAAACAAAAGAAAACCCACGTACACATGGAGGCTGAACAATGCTCGACTCAATGATAACTTGGTCAAGGTGGAAATAAAGAAAGAAATCAAAGACTTTTTGAAAGTTAATGAAAATGAAGGCACAACATACCCTAATTTATGGGACACAATGAAAGCAGTGCTAAGAGGAAAATTCATAGCCCTGAGTGCCGCCAAAAAGAAACGAGAGACAGCATACACTAACAGCTTAATGGCACACCTGAAAGCCCTGGAACAAAAAGAAGCAAATACACCAAAGAGGAGTAGAAGGCAGGAAATCATCAAACTCAGGGCTGAAATCAATCAAGTAGAAACAAATAAAACCATACAAAGAATCAACAAAACGAGGAGTTGGTTCTTTGAGAAAATCAACAAGATAGATAAGCCCTTAGCCAGACTAACCAGAGGGCACAGAGATAGTATCCAAATTAATAAAATCAGAAACGAAAAGGGAGAGATAACAACAGAAACTGAGGAAATTCAAAAAATCATCAGATCCTACTACAAAAACCTGTATTCAACAAAACTAGAAAATCTTGAGGAAATGGACAATTTCCTTGACAGATACCAAGTACCAAAATTAAATCAGGATCAAATAGACCATCTAAACCGTCCTATAAGCCCTGAAGAAATACAAGTTGTCATTGGAAGTCTTCCAACCAAAAAAAGCACAGGTCCAGATGGTTTTAGTGCAGAATTCTATCAGACCTTCAAAGAAGACCTAACACCAATACTCTTCAAACTGTTCCACAAAATAGAAACAGAAGGAACACTACCCAACTCGTTCTATGAAGCCACAATTACACTAATACCAAAAGCACACAAAGATACGACAAAGAAAGAGAATCTCAGGCCAATCTCTCTTATGAATATTGATGCAAAAATACTCAATAAAATTCTTGCCAACCGAATCCAAGAACACATCAAAACGATCATTCACCACGACCAAGTAGGCTTCATCCCAGGGATGCAGGGATGGTTCAAAATAAGGAAATCCATCAATGTAATCCACTACATAAACAATCTCAAAGAAAAAAACCACATGGTCATCTCATTAGATGCTGAGAAAGCATTTGACAAAATTCAGCATCCTTTCATGATAAAGGTCTTGGAAAGATCAGGAATTCAAGGCCCATATCTAAACATAGTAAAAGCAATTTACAGCAAACCAGTAGCCAGCATCAATCTAAATGGAGAGAAACTTGAAGCAATCCCACTAAAATCAGGGACTAGACAAGGCTGCCCTCTCTCTCCGTATCTTTTCAATATAGTACTTGAAGTTCTAGCTAGAGCAATTAGACAACAAAAAGAGGTCAAAGGGATACAAATTGGAAAGGAAGAAGTCAAACTATCACTATTTGCAGACGATATGATAGTATACTTAAGCGACCCAAAGAACTCCACCAGAGAACTCCTACAGCTGATAAACGACTTCAGCAAAGTGGCCAGATATAAAATCAACTCAAGCAAGTCAGAAGCCTCCCTATACTCAAAGGATAAGCAGGCTGAGAAAGAAGTAAGAGAAATAATACCCTTCACAATAGCCACAAACCATATTAAGTATCTTGGCGTGACTCTAACCAAACAAGTGAAAGATCTGTATGACAAGAACTTCAAGTCTCTGAAGAGAGAAATTGAAGAAGACCTCAGAAGATGGAAAAATCTGCCATGCTCATGGATTGGCAGGATTAATATAGTAAAAATGAGCATCTTACCAAAAGTAATACACAGATTCAATGCAATCCCCATCAAAATCCCAACTCAATTCTTCATAGAGTTAGAAAGAGCAATTCAACAATTCATCTGGAATAACAGAAAACCCAGAATAGCTAAAACTATTCTCAAGAGTAAAAGAACCTCTGGGGGAATCAGTATCCCGGACCTCAAGCTGTACTACAGAGCAATAGTGTTAAAAACTGCATGGTATTGGTACAGTAACAGACATGTAGATCAATGGAACAGAACTGAAGACCCAGAAATGAATCCACACTCCTATGGTCACTTGATCTTTGACAAAGGAGCTAAAACCATCCAGTGGAAAAAAGATAGCCTTTTCAACAAATGGTGCTGGCTCAGCTGGAGGTCAACATGCAGAAGAATGCAAATTGACCCATTCTTATCTCCTTGCACTAAGCTCAATTCTAAGTGGATCAAAGATCTCCACATAAAACCAGACACACTGAAACTAATAGAAGGGAAACTAGGGAAGAACCTTGAACATATGGGCACAGGGGAGAATTTCCTGAACAGAACTCCAACAGCTTATGCTCTAAGATCAAGAATAGACAAATGGGACCTCATTAAATTACAAAATTTTGCAAGGCAAAAGACACTGTCAAAAAGACAAAGCGGCAACCAACTAACTGGGAAATGATCTTTACCAACCTTACATCCGACAGAGGGCTAATATCCAATATATACAAAGAACTCAAGAAGTTAAACTCCAGAGAGGCAAGTAACCCTATTAAAAATGGGGTACAGAGCTAAACAAAGAGTTCTCACCTGAAGAATATCTAATGGCTGAGAAGCACCTAAAGAGATGTTCATCATCCTTAGTCATTAGGGAAATGCAAATCAAAACAACCCTGAGATTCCATCTCACACCAGTCAGGATGGCTAAGATCAAAAACACAGGAGACAGCAGTTGTTGGTGAGGATGTGGAGAAAGAGGAACACTCCTCCACTGCTGGTGGAATTGCAAGCTGGTACAACCACTCTGGAAAGCAGTCTGGCGGTTCCTCAGAAAACTGGGCATGACACTCCCGTAGGATCCGGCTATACCACTCCTGGGCATATACCCAGAGGCTTTACCTCATGCAATAAGGACACATGCTCCACTATGTTCATAGCAGCCTTATTTATAACAGCCAGAAGCTGGAAAGAACCCAGATGTCCCTCAACGGAGGAATGGATTCAGAAGATGTGGTATATCTACACAATGGAATACTACTCTGCAATTAAAAACAATGAATTCACGAAATTCCTAGGCAAATAATCAGATCTTGAAAATATCATCCTTAGTGAGGTAACCCAATCACAAAAGAACACACATGGTATGCAGTCACTGATAAGGGGATATTGACCCAGAATCTCGGAATACCCTAGACAAAATCCGCATATCAATAGATTTCTAAGAAGATGGAAGGAGAGACCCCCTGGTCCTGGAAAGACTGGATGTAGGGGAACGCCAGGACAGAGTAACGAGAGGGGGTTGAATGGAGAAAAGAGGGAGGGAAGGGGGCTTATGGGGCTTTCGGGGAGGGAGGAAACGGGAAAGGGGAAATGATTTGGAATGTAAATTAAAAAAAATAAAATAAATAATTAAAAAAAATATGCCACCTATCCATCATGTGTTAGGATTGTATATACTTCATCTGTCAATCTTAAGAGCAACCTGTTGAGATACTTGCCGTGAATCTACTTCATAGATGGGAAAGCTGAAATTCAGGAAGGTTGAAAAATATTCAAATGTACAAAGCAGTTAGAAATAATGCAAATATTCTTTTGATTTCCTTTAATTTATTCGAGTTTTGTTCTGTTTTTCAAGACAGGGTCTCACACTATAGCCCAGTTCCAAAATGTCCTAAAAACTCACAGCAAGCCTCCTGCCTCAGCTTCCCAAATGATGGAATTATGAGACACCACATTCAGTTCTACTTTTTTAAGTACACAAGCCTGTGCTCTTTCTCTTAGATGAACCAGCTCTCATTTTGTTTGATAGTATGGCTTGGTATGTTTTTTTAATTTGTGGACACATCTAAATATATGTTTCAGGTATGTAAAATATTAGATAAAACTTTACAATGGGCAAATTTATCTAACCCTAAATTGAAATTTGCCATTGAAAAACTTGAGGCCTGACTATTTTACTTGTAAACTATTTACTTCCCAACATGTAAATCTAACAGGTCTTAAAGAAGAAAACTTTCAGGTTGTATGGATATTTTTGTACTTTTGTTAGTTTTTTCAATGAATGTGTGTTAAGTAACTATGTACCAGGTACTGTTCTGGGTAATGAGAAATTAACAATGAAACAAATGGACAAAGTTGGACACAGTGGTGTGTGCCTATAATCCTAGCAAGGAGGAGGTGGAAGCAGAAAGCTATAGTTCAAAACCTAAGATACAAAGCAGGTTAGAAGCCAGGCTGGGCTACAAGAGACCTTGTCAAAGAAGGAGGCATGGAGAGATGGAGAGAGGAAGGAAAGAAAGAAGGAACGAAGGAACGAAGGAAGGAAGGAAGGAAAAGGAGGGAGAGGGGGGGAAGGAAGAAAGAAAGAAAGAAAGAAAGAAAGAAAGAAAGAAAGAAAGAAAGAAAGAAAGAAAGAAAGAAAGAAAGAAAGAAAGACCAAAGCCTTTGTCTTCATAAAGCTTCTACTCTTGATAGATAGGTGAGAAAAACTATTAACAAAACAACAAAAAGTTACATGTTACACAGAAACATGAAGCAGGAAAAGACACCCCCATACAGATCCCTAATTGTAGACAAGCATGTTGAAATTTCTGTGGAAATTGTGGAAGCTGGGGATTCATGTCTACTCCATTAGATAGATAGTACTGTGTCTTATGAAAAATAAAATATGAATCTCAACAAGTTTGTAATTATTCCCCAAGGTCATTGAGCTGATGAATGACAGAGTTCAATTTGGCTCCTGGTCCCTCCTGTCTCCTTATACCATGTCTCCAGGCACCATGTTTCTTGATAATCCTTTCTCTGACTCTAAGCTCTAATGCTCAAGGGTGTGCAGCAGCTTGTAGCCTCATTAGTTACTTAGAATGTTCAATAATAATTCTTTGGCCCTAGCAAAAATACGAATTCCCTAGTTTGTGAGAATTTGAAACAGACAAAAGTTCACAGGCCCCTGTCTGGCAGATGAGTTTAAAGATGAGAAAAGACAGCCTGGAGACATTCAGGTGAATGATGCAGAGAAGGGACTAGTGCAGCTCCCCAGTGCTTATTATTAAAAAAATAAATAAATAAAAAAGTGGGAAAGGGAGGTAGGGATGGAAGAAGAAAAGAAAGGAGGCAGCTACTCAGCATGGCCCCACAACAAGTTCCAAACTGATAAGTCACATCTAGAGTATCTTCTAGATGTAAAAACTATTGAGGCTATTTTCCCCTGTGCTAGGGAGAAAATGTGATGAGCCTATGAAAAACACATGTTGGATAAAATATGCTGAGAGAGCTAAAGAGATTAATTTAACTTCAGAATGTAAAAGGGTGTTTTTTAAAAGGGTGAAAGATGTGGCAATTTTGATTTCTCTCTTTACAGCACATATTGTTCTAAGTAGAATTACTGCTTTCTCATAAGTAAAGTTTCATTTTGAAGAATGGTAAGAAGTCACAGATAAATTTTGCCTCACAGAAAAGGTTACAAAAATGATGTAGTTGTGACTTTAGCCAGCCTTAGACATTGTCACAGCAGTTGGGAATTCTCAGCTGTCAGACAAACCAAGTGAGGTTTGTCTGACACAAAACATGTCTGTGTGAGTTGACCACATGTGCTGAAGATGCACTTCTAGAAACCCACTGACCTCAGATAGGTATGTTCCAATTTCCTCACACAACAGATGGTTTCCTGGGTTATACAGTCAGGCAATCTGGAAAGGCAATCTTTTTGTAGTCCTAGGTGAAGGCTGACTCTGCTTCCCCTCCCTTTGAGATCAGTGACTGTCACTTTAAACAAGGTACTGAGAACATTGACATGGTCATCACATGGACACTAATGCCCAGTTAAAATTACTTTTCTTTCCTTTATTAGATAATAGTCAAGACATTGGACTTTTGTCGGGAATGCTCTTCTTGGCCATCATGTTGCCAATTTTTTCTCTGATTGGGATATTTAACAGATCACTTCGAATAGGGTAGGTTTCTATAGTTTCTGGTTCCTGGTTTAGAATATATATATGTGTGTGTATATATAAGGTTATTGTATGTATATATATATATATATATGTATATATATATATATATATATATATATATATATCCTTACAGTATTGCATTTGAATTTCCTCCTATGGGAAGAGATTCAAGTCCAATCAGTTGATTACCCCCAGTAACATTTCTGGCACTGTTACACTTGTGGCATTTTAGTATTGTAGCGTATGGCATTACCACTGGGTAAAACCATTGATGACTTTTCTCCCTCGGCGGTGTATATAACCCCTTCCAGCACTGTGAACACTGTAGGGAGGAAGTTTCCAAGACATTCATATATATATATTATCAAAATGTAGTCAATTCAATTATTTACTGAAAAAGATACCATAACATCTTTATTTCAGAAAAGAAAAATTATTGTGTGTGTATAATGTGTGACTAGGAGAATGTGCACATGCCACAGGATGTTCATGGAAATCAGAGGACAGCTTTGTGGAGCTGGTTCTTTCTTTCTACCTTTATGTGAGTTTCAGGAATTAAACCTAGATTGTCAGGTTTGTACAGTGAGACTTTTACCAGCTGAGCCATCTTACCAGCCCTGGAAATGGAAAGTTAAAGGACAGATATTTAATAAATGCCTACCCTTGTCAAGCACTTTACACATGTCATTCAGTTAATCCTCAAAATGATTTCATCAGAAAAGCTCTATTTCCCATATTACAGATGAACTAAACAAGGTTTTTAAAAAATTGTTGACTCCTCTACCCAACGTCCCCAAGCACTCATCAAGGAGAGATAGTAGATATCAATGTCCATGATCTCTTCTTCCTACACAGCACTAACATTGTACCAGGTATTATCCACAGTGCCTGAATTCTTCCCAGTGATCACAGTCTGCCTTGACCTTTATCCAAACAAAATAGCTGAATCAGTGTGAAAACAAGTGGGACTGTTTTAATTTGTCACTCCATTACTAACTATGCTGATGTTTATGAGTCTTGTCTCAAGGCCCCTTCTATTTTAAAACTATTTTAACAATTCCACGCAGATATATAGTGTATTTTGATCGATTCCCCCCTCCATTCCCTTCTCTTATTTCCCCCATTTGCACCCCACTTAGTTTACTTGGGGTTGCTTGCATGTGTATAGATGTAGACTTGTTTGATGAATCATGAAAAATGATTTCCACTGGCTCAGCAGCCGTCACCTGCCAATAGCTCCTTAGCTAGGGATGGGAATCATGTGCCCCCCCCATATATATACTGGAATATTTACTGATTAAATCTTGTACAGGTCTCATGCAGGTAACCACATTTGGTATGAGTTTGTGAGTGCTACAACCCTGTTGATTCTAAAGACAGTTTTGCACAACACTCCTTCTATCCTCAGGCTCTTACATTCTTTCTGTCCCTTCTGTCATGCTTTTTTGAGCCTTGCAAGTTGAGGGTGTTACAGATGGTCCAATCAGACTGATCATTATAGAGTTATTTACTTCTCAGGATTCTGACTAGTTATAAGTCTTTGCATTGACTGCTGCTTACTGCAAAAGAAGCTTCTCTGACCAAGGTTGAGAATACTATTAATCTATGGGTATAAACAAATATTTAAAAGGCAATTTGACAACATGACCATTTAACAAACAACAGTAACACATCCCTTCCTTATTTGAGTCTATTCCTTCTCCATGAGCCTTTGACCAGCTTACAGTATTGCATTTGAATTTCCTCCTATGGGAAGAGATTCAAGTCCAATCTGAAAGGGGTTGATTACCCCCAGTAACATTTCTGGCACTGTTACACCTGTGGCATTTTAGTATTGTAGCATATGGCATTACCACTAGGTAAAACTATTGATGACTTTTCTCCCTCGGTGGTGTATATATATAACCCCTTCCAGTACTGTGAACACTGGCTAGTAGGGAGGAAGTTTCCAAGTCAGTCCCAACTTGATTTCTCTATGTTCTGAAATCAAAGCATAAGGGGCCTTCAGAAATCAAGTCTTACCATCTAGTTTTGGTGGGCAAATGTCTTAGTTTTATTGCTGTGAAGAGACACCATGACCATGGCAACTCTTATAAAGGAAAACATTTAATCAGGAGCTAGCTTACATTTCAGAAGTTTAGTTCGTTATCATCATGGTGGGAAATATGGAGGCATGCCAGCAGACATGGTGTTGGAGAGATAGATGAGTGTTCCATATCAGGATTCACAGAAGTGAACAGTGACACAGTGTCCAGGCTTGAGCTTCTGAGACCTCAAAGCCCATGCCCTAGTTACACACTTCCTCCAACCAATCTACACATACTCCAACAAAGTCACACATCCTAACAGTGCCACTCCCTATGGACCTGTGGGGGCCATTTTTATTTAAACCAAAATAGCAACTAAAATCAGTAGCAAGAGCCTGTGTTGTCTTGGGGAAGGACCCATCTTCTTTCAAACAACTTCTCCCAGTATGGTATTAGTAAAGGTCTATGCTTACTTGTTCAAAATGATATGAGGAAGGAAAGGCCTCTGACTTTCTAAATGTTACCAGATGCATTTGACATTTCTAATATCTCAGTAGACAAAAGTTGTTTAATGTTGCAGTTTTCTAGTGCATCTAATTATACAAAGATTTGAACACACAAGAATAGTCACTGATTTCTGACTTGAACCATATATGTGGCCAATCAGAAATTGGAGACCTGTTTCTTTTCTTTCTTGCTTTCTTGCTTGCTTGCTAACTTGCTTGCTTGCTTGCTTTGTTATCGCTAGTTACATGAGATAATTTTTCATCGAAATGTTACTTTAAGCAAGCTCATCTATAAGTTGTACCAACTGAATATGTACATAGGCTTTTCCCACAGAACTTAAGTAATATTTCAAATTTTAAATTATATATTAATAAACATAGCCCTAGTAGCTTTTCAAAATGGACAAAATACGCCGGGCAGTGGTGGCGCACGCCTTTAATCCTAGCACTTGGGAGGCAGAGGCAGGCGGATTTCTGAGTTTGAGGCCAGCTTGGTCTACAGAGAGAGTTCCAGGACAGCCAGGGCTATACAGAGAAACCCTGTCTCGAAAAACAAACAAAATGGACAAAATACCTTGTAATTTTGCTTGGGGTGTATTAAAACGTAATTATTTACAAAGACTCTTGAAATTTCTTAATGTTAAAATAATGTCTATAAAAAAGTTAGTATTTTCACCCAAAGATATTCTATATATTTTGAAATTTTAAGTAATAACCATTTCATTACTATAATTAATGTAACTCAAAAGCTTTTAGTTAACAATACTACATAAGCAAATAGAACAATTCATGAATAATTTATTATTTAAGTTCTATTTTTAAGAAGATATAAAGGGTGTGGGGAAATGGCATTTCAGTAAAGCATTTGATTTGCAAGCAGGAGAACTTCAGTTTGAGCCCTAGAACTCAAGCTAACAAAAGCTACAAATAAGTTGTTACTTATTTATGATCCCAGTGCTGGGAAAGCAGAAACAGGCAGATGTGTGAGGCTCACTTGTCAAGCTCCAGGCCAATGTTAGACCCTGTCATTAAAGTAAGGCAGATAGCACCTAGGGAATGATACCCAAGTTTGTCCTCAGGTCTTCACATGTACATATATCCACATATCCACACATTTATATGAAAATATACATACACATGCAAAATAGAAAGAGGAAATAGTTCCAATGTACATATTTAACATACATGCAGATACTATTTAATATAATTAAACATTACTGATACAAACCTATTACTAGAATCAGAAGTAAATTGGAGACAAAAAAATCACATTTTAAATGTGTACAGATTATACACAGTAGACACTAAGACAAAGTTACCTATAATGCATCAGTGTCGCATTAAGGAAAGAACTAAAAGCACTTCCCTTGGAGTCATTTACTAAGAAGGAACGAGTCCAGCTTTGAATCCTCTGCTTCATGCTCCCCCTACCTTTGGTCCTCATCTGTCTCTTGTATGAGTCTGAACCTGTGCCTGCCTGAAGGCTGTCTGTGGCTCCGTCTGTCCTTGTGTCTGTGTGTCTATCCCTGTGTATCTGTCTATCTGTGAATGCTGTGTCTGTTCCTCACAAGGGGCTTTACACTATTTATTGAACAGCACAGAAAGCATCACATGAGGAGGAGTGTAATACTTTACAGAAATCTCTAACCGTTTTATAAGGGATTAAGTCCCTGACTCCAACTGATCCCAACTGACCCAGAAAACAAATATAATTGTGTATCAACCAATATCCATACATGATTGCTTTCAACCTTTATAGAAGATTTTAGTAAGTGGCTTTCAACTTCTGTGTTTCCTGGTTTCAGCAAATGATACACATGCATTTCCTGGGTCAGGGGCATGGTACATAATTTAAGATTACAGCCATGCATTAGCTTAGGTTGTAAATGTTGATTACATGGGAAATCCCAGGCAAGCAAAATCAACTGTTAAATTGTCCTCTTGAAGGCAGGTTAAACAAACTGAGTACAAACTAAGTCTTAAGTCATAGGTGGCCTAGAGGTGTATTTTTAACTTTGGATATGAGATACGGCAAAAGTTCCAGTCTTTTACAATGGAGGATATTTTCAGAATATTGTATCACCACATAAATATAATGAAACTAAGAGTAGATAAATTTTAAAAATATATGTGTAAAATCACTGTATACTGCATCAGTGTGCTATGTGAAAACATCCCAGTAGCATCGAGTCATTAGCTTGGTCTAATTATAAACACAGAAAGAATACGAATTAATTTTTTAAATTAAGTCATAAAAAATTGTATAAATATACATAAAGAAATCACTTTTCCCTCATGTCAATCAAAGTCAAAGGAGCCTGCAAAGTTCACTCGGCCATTTTAGTTGTTATTTAATAAAAGTGTTTAGAGATCCTATTAAACAAGTAACAGGTCTTACTTGTTTTTCACAGGCTCTTCATGTGTAAAAACATACCTCAGATCAGTATGGTCTTGTCTATATCCCAAGTACAACCTGGGATTTTGCACAGTCAATGTAGCAGGTGCTTTTATACACCAAGATAGCACCAAAAGGAACATTTGACAAGATATCAAATCGGCATCTAACTGAATGCTTATTAAGAAAGTGATGGAAGCCTTTGCTTCACAAGGCTAAGTTGTACTTCATTCTAGCTCCATTCTTCATCTATGATTGCCTGCACCAATTTAAAAGAAATGTTCTGAAAAAGTGTAATGGTCATGCCTTTAATCTCAACACTAAGAAGGCAGAGACAGGGGGTTCGCTGAGTTCAAGGCCAGCCTGGTCTGCAGAGCAAGTTCCAGGACAGCCAGGGCTACACAGTGAAACTCTGTCTCAAGAAAACCAAAAAAGAAAATAAAAAAGGAGGAAGGGAAGAAGGAAGGAATGGAGGGAGGGAGGGAGGGAGGGAGGGAGGGAGGAAGGAAGGAAGGAAGGAAGGAAGGAAGGAAGGAAGGAAGGAAGGAAAGAAAGAAAGAAGGAAGGAAGGAAGGAGCTGCTTCTAATGTATCTTTTTGTTTTCTAGAATTAAAAGAAAAGTCTTACTGGTGATCCCAAAGTGGCTTTATGAAGATATTCCTAATATGGAAAATAGTAATATTGCAAAATTATTACAGGTAATCAATCAAACAACACCACAGAAATTGATTGGTGTCCAGTGTGATGGGGTGTGCCAATAAAAATAGCATAGGGAAGGCTGAAGCAGGAGGAGGAGGAGGATTTCAAGGTCAACCAGAGCTATGTAATGAGACCTTGTCAGACAAATAAGCAGGGGCTGGAGAGGCAGAGAGGCAGTGCAGTGGTTCAGAACGCCTGTTGCTCTTGCAGAGGACCCAGGTTCAATTCCTAGCACTGACATGGTGGCCCATAGCCATCCATAACGCCAGTTCCAGAGGATTTCAGTGCCCTTTTGTGACCCCACTGTACCATATACATATGTAATGAACATGCATGTACTCAAGCAAAACATTCACACATATAACATAAATATAAAAAAATGTATAAATAAATAGTAAACAACAACAAAATATCCATAATTAAAATATCACTTAGGACCAAGAGTTCGGTCTAGTCATCAGAATATATGTATATCTTTTTTTTCCAGGAAAAGAGGATTTTACAGGACAGCCTAGGGATGCTGGAGGGTTGGGAGAAGTTTTGACAGCTACAAAGCAGAGAGAATATATGGGAAGATGAGGAATTTCTCAAGAGAAAAAATCTTCTAGGAAAGAGGGTGATGTGAACTCAAGTCCCGAGGGAACTGTTGTGTTAACTTCTTATCCCAATAAGCCTAGATAAAAAACACACAACCTAGTTATTATATTTATAAGCTATATGCCTAGATTGTACAGAACTATCACTGTGCTAATCTATTCCCCAGGTATAAGACCCCTTGCTGCTTGCAACTTCTTTAGGCCGTGTGGTTCGGCTCCATCCTCCTTCTGCCTCCTCTTCCCCCGATTCCTCCAACTCCTCCTCCCTCTCTGAGACCCATCTTCTCCTTCCATTGCCCAACATTGGCTTCCACCTTTATTTGGCCATTTAAAATAGAAGAAGGCCAAGTGAAATCACCTGAGTATGTGATCTACTCCTTGTCAGGGTCAGCCCCTCTTGATCAAGCAGAATTAACATCAAAATTCAAACAGCACCAAGGCAGCCCACAACATTTCTACCTTTTTGTTCAATTCAAGGGCTCCTTTTCTCAGATATAAATTGAGCATAACCATAACAATTATATAAATTATAACGTATAATATATAATTAACATCTAGGCTATCAGTTTGTCAATTAAAGTCCTCTACCACCTATCCTAACAATTTTATATTTGAGTTATATTTTGATTTTAGCTTGGGCAGACCAGGTCTATTTATAAAGCAGATACATGTGGCTTTGCTTAAAGTTGAGTGAGCCCATTGCCTTAGTTATCTATCTATTGCTGTGAATAAACACTATAACTAAAAGCAACTTGGAGAGAAAAGAGTTCATCTTACAGCTTTCCATCTGTTGCCCAGGGAAGGAAGGGCAAAATATTGAGGCAGGAACTGATGCAGAAGCCATGGGTGACTGCTACTTACTGGCTTGCTTTCCATGACTTATTCAGTGTGCTTTCTTATAGCACCTAGGATCACTAGCTCAGGGTTGGCACTGCCTACAATGATCTAGTCTCTCCAACATCTATCATCAATCAAGAAAATGCACCATAGGCTTGCCTACAGGCCAATCGGTGGCTATATTGTCTCACCCCTCTTCCAAAATGACTCTAGCTTGTGACAAATTGACATAAAACTAGTCAACACATTAATCAATCTAGCCTAGATACACATCATTTGAATGAAGGATTCTCAGAATAAAATAAAAATAAAAAAATAAAAAATTTTAAACTTTATATTTTCTTTTTTATTTTTATTTTTTATTATGTTCAACACAATATATATATATATATATATATATAATACCAATCATAAAAATGATGAACATGTCATTAAATGAACATAAAAAGATAAACTCTTTTTGTTTGCTTGCTTGTTTTTGTTTTTAGTAGAGCTTAAAATCTTGGCTCTTACTGTGGTACAAACCCAAAAGAAGAACAATTTTTAGACATTGGAGCTCATTGTAATAAGGCTGAACTTCAATGTTCTTCACATTCCCAAACAATTTTACCTCCATAGTAGCTAAGCTAAGAGTTGACAGTTCTGCTGCGCCAAGGAATGAATTGTAGGCACAATTTTTTGGATACAGATTTCCTGCTGTGGTCAAAGCTATTTGACTTGAGTGATTGTCATCATTCTCAGCCCACAGGGAACAGGTTGCATTCATTTAAGAAATGGTATGTGTACTAAGATGGTCTATCCATGAAGTCATTCATCAACTGTTTCAATGAACAATGGTTCTGCTTGGAAGGTGGCACAGACATTAGGTGAGGGTAAGATTCTGGTTCATTGGCTGTGATGATTTTGAAAAACATTCATCTCAGAAAAAGAGTAACTTATAAGGTCATCTTCTTCAAAATTGATACAATAATTATAAATATCAAGCAAAACATTCAGTCTCACTCTTGGTTGTTCTATTACAACCCACCTCCCAAATTAATTGTCTACATTTCTTTTGACTGTATAATTAATTTTGAAATATGTAAGCTGTTCTGAAAACCATGGTATAAAATATCATATAAACAATCCTATTAATAGAAAGGCTGAGATAGGAGAAGTATGATTTCAAGACCATTATGTGTTACACAGCAAGACACTGTCACCTACAAACAAGCAGAAAGTGACTGGATTATACAATATTGGACATATTTCTACAATTACCAAGTTAGAGATACCGCTATGTGACAGTCAACAAATTTCTAATTCCTCATATTTTTGAATTTCAAATGATTAGGAAATGTTGGTAATATTAATTTTTATATTAAAAGATATTAAGGAAAAGTGATTGATACTTCCTGTTATTTTTGTTGTTAGAGGTGGAATTATGTTTGTGTGGATTTGTTGAAAAATTACTTTCTTGCTTTTTCTAGGGTGTAGTTTTCCTCCTTGTGTTGGTGTTTTCCATCTATTATCCTTTACAGGGCTGGATTTGTGGAAAGATAATGTGTAAATTTTGTTTACCTGAGATTCTCTCTTCTATCTCTTATATTCTGTTGTTCTTTCTGTGATTCCCCATCTCTTTCCTAGGTTTTCTAGCTCCAGGGTTGTCTCCCTTTGTGATTTCTTTATTGTTTCTCATTCCATTTTTACATCCTGGATGATTTTATTCATTTCCTTCACCTGTTTGATTGTGTTTACCTATAATTCTTGAAGGGATTTTTGTGTTTCCTCTTTAAAGGCTTCTAGCTGCTCACCTGTGTTCTCTTGTATTTCTTTAAGGGAGTTATTTATGTCCTTCTTAAAGTCCTCTATCATCATCATGAGAAGTGATTTTAGATCCGAATCTTGCTTTTCTTGTGTGATGGTGTATCCAGGATTTGCTATGATGAAAGAATTGGGTTCTGATGGTGCCAAGTAACCTTGGTTTCTGTTACTTATGTTCTTATACTTGCCTCCTGCCATCTGGTTATCTCTGGTACTACCTGCCCTAGCTATATCTGACTGGAACCTGTCCCTCCTATTATCCTGGTTGTGTCAGAACTTCTCAGAGTCAAGCTGTCTCTGGGATCCTGGGATGCTGAGATCCTGGATGTGTCCAAGATCCTGGGAGTCGAGCTGCCTCTGGGACCCTGAGATCCTGGTGTGACCAAGCTCCTGGGATCCTGGGATCTTCTGATCCCGGGATCCTCTGATTCTGTGATCCTGGGCGTATAAAAGTGCCTGGGAGTGGAGCTTCCTCTGGGTGTTGTGGGACTGGCTGCAGATTTTGTGCCCAAGGTCTGCTCAGGGCACTGGCCCAGACAGACCAGAAGGAACCTGTGCCACTGGTCTGGCAGAGTTCCTGAGTGCCTAGGTCCCACTGGTCCCAGTAACTCCCAGTGTTGCGACAGATGTTGTGTCCTCCTTACCTCTGATGCTATGATCCTGGGCGTGTTAGAGTGCCTGGAAGTGGAGCTTCCTCCAAAATTTTAAACTTAAAAAAAATGTTTTAGCCAAGAAATATACTTAACACATGGACTATTCTTAATTCTCTCTTTGGGAGACCTACCTAAAGATTTAGAAGAGACCAAAAAGACAGAAGGAGGAAATCATCCAGGAGATAAACACTCAGATAAAAGGAAAAGGAAAGTTGGGAAAAGAAAGTTCCAGCCCCAATTATCCAGTCAATTCTTTTAAATAATTTTGGGTGTTTTGGTGGTTGGGGGGGGGGGCTGCCTGTAAAATGAAGTAATGTTTTTTTCCCTCTAGGAAAAAAGTGTATTTGAAAATGATAATGCCGGTGAGCAGACCCTGTATGTGGATCCTGTCCTTACAGAGATACGTGAAATCTCTCCCCTGGAACACAAACCCACAGATTACAAAGAAGAAAGGCTCACAGGACTCCTTGAGACAAGAGACTGTCCTCTAACAACGCTGTCTACCAGTTCTTCTGTTATATATATTCCTGATCTCAACACTGGATATAAACCCCAGGTTTCAAATGTTCCTCCTGGAGGAAACCATTTCATTAACAGAGATGAAAGAGACCCTGCATCCCTTGAGGCCACAGATGACCACATTGCCAGATTTAAAACATATCCCAACTTCCAATTTTCTGCTTCAAGTATGACTTTACTGAGCAAAACACTAATTCTTGATGAATTGAGCCTAGTTTTAAATCAAGGTGAATTTGATTCTCTTGACCTACAAAACTCAAGGCAGGAGGAAACCAGCATGATTTTGCAAAGTGACTCACCCAGTGAAATTATCCCAGCACAGACTCTGCTGTCTGATGAATTTGTCTCCTGTTTGGCCATCAGGAATGAAGAATTGCCATCTATTAATTCTTACTTTCCACAGAACGTTTTGGAAAGCCATTTCAGTAGGATTTCACTCATGCAAAAGTAGACTAAGCCATCAAAGTCAATGTGAGAAGCTACCTTTCCACTGCAAGCCAAAGCTTCCCTCAAAAGAAGTGTAATTTACATTGCCATGACTCCAGAACGGAACACACTTCACCGGCAAAACAAAACAAAATAAAACAAAATAAAAACAATGAGGGTGTGCTTGTTGGCTTGTTGGCTTGTTTGCTCTGTTTTCATTTCATTTTAATATTCTCACTTGAGACAGAAGCTCACAAAGCCCAACTTGACTAACTCACTGTATAGTTGAGGATAGCTGAACTCCTGGTTTTCCTGCCTCTTCTTCCCAAGTGCTAGGATTAAAGGTGTGTGCCACCAGGACTATTTCTTTCCTACTTCTGTCATTAAATTGTACAGAACAGCGCGGTTTGTACAAAGAATAAATCGTGCAGAATACATAGTAGTGAAATAAATGTAGAAAATGGGTCTTTAAAATCAAAACATGAATATTTCCTAGCAAAGGCAGAAACAAGTTTAATTTTCATCTACGACTTAAAATTCTCCTAAGTAGATAAGATCTAGAATCAAACAACTGAACAAGTAATGGCAGGAACAGAGGCTAGCAGCTAATTAACATACTTGCTTATCATTCTTCCACTACTTTCTTTGTTTTAGATTAAAAGATTATAAAATGGTGGTGGTTGGAGCCCTGGGCTTCCCTTCTCCATTCAAGTTAAGGGTGGGGAGTGCTGTGCTTCATTCTGTGGCAAATATCAGTATTTATTCTAGCAGAGTCCACATGAGGTAGGAGGCACAGGATGGGCAAAACAAGTGGTTTGGTTTTTATTGTCAATATGTGTTGAATGAGTATCTCATAAAACTAACCTGAAAACAGCTATGTATCCAACTGTGGGAGGGTGAGTATCCACTACATCTCTGCAGACATTGCAGACTGGTCACTACATGCCTCTGTTTACTTTTTTCTCATTCTATGAAACCATTCTGCTCCAAAGTAGAACATCCAGATAAAGTTTACCACCTAAGGGAAATTCTGTTGTCTATCTTAAAGTATACATGTATTTGTTGTACTTTCCATATCTAAATAGGATGCTTTGTGCCACTCACAAAATGCAAATGTTAAATATCTTGACTTGTAAATTGTCATGACTTTGCCTTATTCTTCTCTAAAGGGAGTCAGACTGACAGTAAGGGAGAGAGGCAGGCCGGATTTGAGACACAATGACAAGACAGACTCATCTTTGTTTGTTGGTATATTGTGGAAGGCATTTTTATAGGTCATGTCATTGTAATCATAAATCTAATGTGTGTAAAAAGCTTTTATTCAGTTAAAAGGTCAACAGCAAAGAGTTCTTTGCTCTTTCATAAATGCTTCCACCACAGCGTAGTGCGTGCCTCTTGCCCCAGGTGGTGTGAAGCATGCAACAGTTTTTGTTCTATGGCCTCTCCTCCCACCACATCCCTGCTCAGCACAGGAAAACCTTTTTTTTTTATTTAGCTTACAAAGTAGCAGGTCTCTTTGTGGCTTTCTCATTTATGCTTAGTTTTGGTTGTCATGTCCTTGCCTCCATGCTCAACTAAGCCCTCCCAACCCCATATGTATCCCCACTTGTGTTGACTTAGCACATTTGATCTATTGCCCTCTCCATCGCTCTCCCCTGACAGCCTCATTTTCCCCTCTCAAGGGCCCCTTTCTAGGTTCCTGGCATCTACATACACACACATCTACAAATGCACATAAAATATTAGAGCCAGGGATGGATCCACATATGAGAGAGAACAGGAAGTATTGTCTTTCGGAGCATGAGTTACTTCATTTCATATAATGCTTGGGAGGTGACGAGATGGTTAACAGTGGGTACTATTCTGACAAGAATTTGAATTCCTTTTCCAGTATGTGTGTTGTTTGGTTCACAATTATTAAAGCTCCAGGGGATCGGGCAGCCTCTGAGTACCTGTACTCATGCATGCATACCCCTCCACAAACAGACATATACTTTAAATGTACATTTATAGAAAACAATATATAATATTTTCTAGTCCCATCCATTTTCCTGCAAATACTTTAACTTTTTCCTTGTCGCTGAATAGTATCCCACACTGCATATATAGGTACCACATTTTCACTATCCATTTATCAGTGAGTAAGCACCTAGATTGGTGTCACTCCTTGACTACTGAGCGTAGAGTGACAATGAATGATGAGCAATGTATCTCTTAATGGGTGTCCTTCGGGTATAGGCCCAAGAGTAGATTATCTGGGACATAGGATAGATCTATCACTAGGTCTCTGGGGGATCTCAACACTGCTTTCCTTGGTGTCAGCAGCAGTTTACAGTTCCACCAGCAGTGCTCAGGTGTTCACCTTTCCCCACACTCTCACCAGAATTTCTTTTCTCGATAATAGCCAGTTTCAAAGTTTTAATCTGCATTTCCCTTACGTAAAATTATGTTGAACCCATTTTTTAGAAATGTATTTATTCTTTGGACAACTTTCTGTTAACTTCCTAAGCTTGTTTTTAAAATCATGATGTTTTCTTTTTAAATTTATTTATGTGTCTAGGTATTTGGTACACATACCTGTACCAAATGTCTGTATGTCATGTGCTTATAGTGCCCATGGAGGCCAGAAGACAGCTTTAGATCCCCCAGGACTGGAGTTACAAATGGTTACGAGTCACCATGTCACAGCTTGGACTCAAACCCAGGTCTCTGGAAGAGCAGTCAGTGTTCTTAAGCACTGAGCCATCTCCTCGGTCCCTTGTTCATTTTGTTTGTTTGTTTGTTTTTGTAATTTACTGTTTTACTTCTTTTAATATTCTAGATATTAATCCTCTATCAGAAGTATAGCTAGCAAAGACTTCTCTCCCATTCTGTAAGCTGTCTCTTCCCCTGATTAACTATTTATTTTGTTGTGCAGACACTTTTTAATTTTGTTAGGTCCCATTTCAGGCCTTTTTGCTAAGTAACTGGGGTATCTTATTAAAAAAAAAAAGTCCTGACTGAAGAAGAAATTAAGAAAGCTATGAAGGAAAAAAGGAAGGAAGGGAGGAAGGAAGACAAACCTTAGAATAAACCTAACAAAGGAAATGAGAGACTGTAAAATAAAAGTTGAGGCCTTTTCCTGTAGCACATTCATGGTGGCACCCTTACACGGAGTGAAGGCTAGGATACTTTTGGAGTTCACTTTTGTGCTGGGTAAAAGATAAGGATCTCATCTTGTTCTTGAACATGTGGATATCTGATTTTTCCCAGTGCCTTTTGTTGAAGAGGCTGTCTTTTATCCAGTGTATTTTAGCATCTTTATTTTTAAAAAATCCCATTACTGTAGCTAGTTTATGTCAGCATTCTCTTCTATTACATTGGTCTATATATCTATTTTTGTATTAGCGCCATGCTGTTCTTATTACAATAGCTCTGTAACATAACTTCAAGTCAGGTACACTGATATCTCCATTACCCTTTGCTCAGAACTACTGTAGCTATCCGGAGTCTTTTGTGCTTTTATATGAATTTTAAGATTGTTTTATATTTTTGTAAAGAATAGTATTGGGATTTTGATTGGTTTGTGCTGATTCTGTAGATTTCTTTGGTAAGAAGTCCATTTTCACAATATTAACTCATCCACTCTGTAAGTATGTGAAGTTTCTCCATCTTCTAGTGCCTTCCTTGATTTTTTTGTTCTTCAGTTTTTGACGTTTCCTTGCAGAGGACTGTCACATCTTTAGTTAAGTTTAGCCTGAGGTATTCTGCTTCTTGGTTTGTTTGCTTTTCAGTCTACTGTAAGTGGGATTATTTCCTTGATTATCTTCTCAGTATGACTGTCACTAATATATAAGCAGGCCACCGATTTGTGTCCTGTCACCTTGCAGAAAGTGTTTATCAGCTCTGGGAGTTTCCTGGTAGATTCTTTTGGTCTCTTATATAGAGCATCATGTCATCTGTTATGATTAATGTCACTTCTATCAATCACTAATTAATAAATTGTACCAAGGAGGAATTGGGATTTGGATGAGACATTTTTCCCCTCTTCCCATTTTCTATTATAGTTTAGTAGTGGTCTCCAGGTCACTGTCCAGTTTTATGTCAACTTGAAATGAACTACAGTCATTTAAGAGTAGGGAACATTTAAGAAGTAACCATAATTACCTCCATACAATTTGGCTGTGACCTAAGGCTGTAGAACAATTTATTAATTAGTGATTGATGGAAGGGTGTCCAGTCCATTGTGGTGACACCCTTGGGCTATTGGTCCCAGGTTCTGTAAGAAAACATGATAAGCAAACCATAGGAGCAAACCAGTAAACTGCATCCCTCCACGGCCTCTGCATGAACTCCTACCTCCAAGTTCCTGCCTGGTTTGAGTTCCTACCTTGGCTTCTTTTGGTAGACTGTGATTCAGGATATGAAAGCCAAACAAACCCTTTTCTCCCCAAGTTGCTTTTGGTCATAATGTCTCATCATAGCAATATTAACTTGAACTAAGTCACGAGGGAAGAGCACACCAATTGATTATCAAACATCAAATGGTGGTCAACTCTAAAAATCATATTATATATATATATATGGAGAGAGAGAGCAGGTTTCATTGACATATTTAGGAATATACATATATATATATGTATGTATGTATATACATATATGTGTGTCTAACAAAAATTAAAAAGAAGTCATGAATCTGGAAGAAAGCAAAGGCGAGTCGGGCAGTGGTGGCGCACGCCTTTAATCCCAGCACTTGGGAGACAGAGGCAGGTGGATTTCTGAGACCAGCCTGGTCTACAGAGTGAGTTGCAGGACAGCCAGGGCTATACAGAGAAACACTGTCTCAAAAAACCAAAAAACAAAACAAAACAAAAAAGCAAAGGGGAATGTTCATGGGGAGAAGACATTTATTTTATTTCTTTTCTCTTTTATTTTCTCATCAAATATACTCTGATTACTATTTTCCCTCCCTCTATTCCTCTCATTCATCCTCACTTCCCTTCTCCTCTGGAGCTTCCTCCATTCTGTCTCTTCTTAGAAAACAAGCAAGCGGTACAACCACTCTGGAAAGCAGTCTGGTGGTTACTCAGAAAACTGGGCCTGACACTCCCAGAGGATCCGGCTATACCACTCCTGGGCATATACCCAGAGGCTTTACCTGCATGCAATAAGGACACATGCTCCACTATGTTCATAGCAGCCTTATTTATAATAGCCAGAAGCTGGAAAGAACCCAGATGTCCCTCAACAGAGAAATGGATACAGAAGATGTGGTTTATCTACACAATGAAATACTACTCTGCAATTAAAAACAATGAATTCCCGAAATTCCTAAGCAAATGGTCAGAACTGGAAAATATCATCCTTAGTGAGGTAACCCAATCACAAAAGAACACACATGGTATGCAGTCACTGATAAGGGGATATTAATCCAGAATACCCTAGACACAAATCACATATCAATAGATTTCTAAGAAGATGGAAGGAGAGACCCCTGGTCCTGGAAAGACTGGATGTAGGGGAACGCCAGGACAGAGAAACGAGAGGGGGTTGAATGGGGAAAAGAGGGAGGGAAGGGGGCTTATGGGACTTTCGGGGAGGGAGGAAACGGGAAAGGGGAAATGATTTTGAATGTAAATAAAAAAAAGACCTAGAAAATAAAATTTTAAAAAAAGAAAAGAAAGAAAACAAGCAAGCACCTTGGAAAATCATAAAATATAAGACAAAATCAAACATGGCAGAAAAGGAAAAAGCAAATAAACGGAAGGTAAAGACACACTCGTTCACATACTCAGGAATCCCATAAAACACAGAAGTGGGGCTATAATATGCATGCAAAGGCCCTGTAGGGAAAAAAACAAATAAATATTAAAATAAATAAGTTAAATTTGAGGGATGGAGGAAACCAACATGACATTATGAGACAAGGAACTTCCAAAAATGCCACTGAATTTGACATCCACTGTTGCTTATGCAGCCTACCATTAGGAGTAGTTTGTTTCCCCAGTGAGACTTCTTTAGGGAAGACTAAATTTTCTTTTTCCTTTTTTAGTTTATTTTTTTCTTTTGTTTTTTTAATTTGTTGTTTTATTTATTTGCATTTCAAATGTTATCCCCCTTCCTGGTTTCCCCTCCAAAAACCCCTATCCTATCCCACCTCCCCCCCTGCTTCCATGAGCGTGTTCCCCTACCTACCCACCCTCTCCTGTCTCACTACCCTAGCATTCCCCTACACTGGGACATCGAGCTTTCCCAGGACCAAGGGCATCTCCTCCCATTGGTGCCTGACAAGGCCATCCTCTGCCACATATGCAGCTGGATTCATGGGTCTCTCCATGTGTACTCTGATTGGCAGTTTAATCCCTGGAAGCTCTGGGGGGATCTGGTTGGTTGATATTGTTGTTCTTCTTATGAGGTTACAAACCCCTTCAGCTCCTTCAGTCTTTCCCCTAACTCAAGAGGAGATACTTTTATTGAATATTTTCTGTTGGCCTTTCTGATCCCCAATGAACTTTTAAGTGTTGCCTGAAATGTGAGCAGCATACTTACTACTACACCAATTCTCATGGAAACTTCAACTCTGTTACAACAATAATGCTTGACAAAGAGTCAAATGTTTTCTTTCTATAATTCTCTTAACATGTACTTATTAAATTATTGTGTGCTTAGAAGTGGACCACCATTACCATATACATCTGAGGTAGAAGTCAGCACAGAAAAATTCTCAAGTGGTCAAAGCATACTTCTCTCCCCATTGATGGTGCTGTCCATATAACCTCCAGTCTTTGCCTGAATCCTGTATTTTCTGTACCTTCTGGGAACAAGTATGAACTATGACATCAATCCATTTTGCTCTTAAGTATATTATTAACTTCTTTTCCTTGAGTCTTACAGTATTGTAAGTTGCTGTTTCTCAGTGGAAATATCCTCCCATTTGCTATGGTATAGGAGAAGGGAGAAAGGAGGGAGGATGCCACTAAGAATGTTAAAGGGGAGAAATGCTGAAACATGATGGGAAAGATGCTGAAACTTGATGGAGTACCATGCTCTGGGCAACACTATAGCTGGTAAGGAAAATAAATTATTTCTTTTCCTAATACATTCTTCTTTCTTACATAGGATCAAAAAATAGTCACAGATAGTATAGTGGAACCAATTCCTAAAGTAGGCCTCTGTGTGTGTGTGTGTGTGTGTGTGTGTGTGTGTGTGTGTGTGTGTGTATACATGTGGGGGGGGTTGGGTGTGCACTTTATTTAGAGTAGAATTTTTGTAACCAGGGTTAGAAATAATATGGAAAAAACAATAAGGTTTTTTCTCAGGCAGCGTGGGTTTCCGGGTTGCACTCCCAGTACATTCCCAGCTTCCTCTTTTCTTATATTTTCAATCATTCATTTTTATTTATTTATTTATTTTATTTTTTTATTATTTATTTTATTTTATTTTTTTAATTTACATTCCAAATCACTTCCCCTTTCCCGTTTCCTCCCTCCCCGAAAGTCCCATAAGCCCCCTTCCCTCCCTCTTTTCTCCATTCAACCCCCTCTCGTTACTCTGTCCTGGCGTTCCCCTACATCCAGTCTTTCCAGGACCAGGGGTCTCTCCTTCCATCTTTTTAGAAATCTATTGATATGCGAATTGTGTCTAGGGTATTCCGAGATTCTGGGTCAATATCCCCTTATCAGTGACTGCATACCATGTGTGTTCTTTTGTGATTGGGTTACCTCACTAAGGATGATATTTTCAAGATCTGATCATTTGCCTAGGAATTTCGTGAATTCATTGTTTTTAATTGCAGAGTAGTATTCCATTGTGTAGATATACCACATCTTCTGAATCCATTCCTCCGTTGAGGGACATCTGGGTTCTTTCCAGCTTCTGGCTGTTATAAATAAGGCTGCTATGAACATAGTGGAGCATGTGTCCTTATTGCATGAGGTAAAGCCTCTGGGTATATGCCCAGGAGTGGTATAGCCGGATCCTACGGGAGTGTCATGCCCAGTTTTCTGAGGAACCGCCAGACTGCTTTCCAGAGTGGTTGTACCAGCTTGCAATTCCACCAGCAGTGGAGGAGTGTTCCTCTTTCTCCACATCCTCACCAACAACTGCTGTCTCCTGTGTTTTTGATCTTAGCCATCCTGACTGGTGTGAGATGGAATCTCAGGGTTGTTTTGATTTGCATTTCCCTAATGACTAAGGATGATGAACATCTCTTTAGGTGCTTCTCAGCCATTAGATATTCTTCAGGTGAGAACTCTTTGTTTAGCTCTGTACCCCATTTTTAATAGGGTTACTTGCCTCTCTGGAGTTTAACTTCTTGAGTTCTTTGTATATATTGGATATTAGCCCTCTGTCGGATGTAAGGTTGGTAAAGATCATTTCCCAGTTAGTTGGTTGCCGCTTTGTCTTTTTGACAGTGTCTTTTGCCTTGCAAAATTTTGTAATTTAATGAGGTCCCATTTGTCTATTCTTGATCTTAGAGCATAAGCTATTGGAGTTCTGTTCAGGAAATTCTCCCCTGTGCCCATATGTTCAAGGTTCTTCCCTAGTTTCCCTTCTATTAGTTTCAGTGTGTCTGGTTTTATGTGGAGATCTTTGATCCACTTAGAATTGAGCTTAGTGCAAGGAGATAAGAATGGGTCAATTTGCATTCTTCTGCATGTTGACCTCCAGCTGAGCCAGCACCATTTGTTGAAAAGGCTATCTTTTTTCCACTGGATGGTTTTAGCTCCTTTGTCAAAGATCAAGTGACCATAGGAGTGTGGATTCATTTCTGGGTCTTCAGTTCTGTTCCATTGATCTACATGTCTGTTACTGTACCAATACCATGCAGTTTTTAACACTATTGCTCTGTAGTACAGCTTGAGGTCCGGGATACTGATTCCCCCAGAGGTTCTTTTACTCTTGAGAATAGTTTTAGCTATTCTGGGTTTTCTGTTATTCCAGATGAATTGTTGAATTGCTCTTTCTAACTCTATGAAGAATTGAGTTGGGATTTTGATGGGGATTGCATTGAATCTGTGTATTACTTTTGGTAAGATGCTCATTTTTACTATATTAATCCTGCCAATCCATGAGCATGGCAGATTTTTCCATCTTCTGAGGTCTTCTTCAATTTCTCTCTTCAGAGACTTGAAGTTCTTGTCATACAGATCTTTCACTTGTTTGGTTAGAGTCACGCCAAGATTTGCAGACGATATGATAGTATACATAAGCGACCCAAAGAACTCCACCAGAGAACTCCTACAGCTGATAAACGACTTCAGCAAAGTGGCCGGATATAAAATCAACTCAAGCAAGTCAGAAGCCTTCCTATACTCAAAGGATAAGCAGGCTGAGAAAGAAGTAAGAGAAATAATACCCTTCACGATAACCACAAATCATTCATTTTTAAAATAGAGGGACTGCTCATGACTATGGCGTAAAGCAGAGGGTTTGGAAAATGTGCTTTAGCAGTTTATCCTCTTTATCAAACACAATTCAGTTGCAAAATTCCAAAGTGTAAAGGCAAGGCAAACAAACTTCTTTCTGAAAACACATTGGAGACCTTGCTTAGGCCCCCTTTCTCCAACTCTTAGTTATATCTGCTTCTGAAGCAACATGAAGAACCAGGATGCACATCTCTCTTCCACTCTGTGAACTGAGCTTGGCTTAGAGAAGCCTGAACCTCAGGGCTAAACAGAGTTTTTAACCTGACATCAAGTAGGCCAGTTCAGAATGCGTCCAGAATATCCCCAAATTTCTCTGTGACATGATGACTGGGCAAAGGGGCTTCTCCCTCAGACAGTTGTCAGGGGCAGACTGACAGAGAGAAACTCGCCTCTCTCCAGTTACTATGTGGTTAGTCTGGCTTTACTCAAATTTGGGCTCTTTCTGAGATCAATGAAAATAAACTATTGTATTGTTAACATAACTAGATTTTATATACCCAGAGATTATAGAGTCCTGCTGTGGCTTCTGTGAGGTAATTATGTCAATTGCAGAGAGTTGTGCTTTAAAGGCAACTGTTAACCACTTGGTAGACACTATTGATTTAACATATAAGAGGTGATTAAAAATAAACCATAGCTCTCTCTGAGGTAAAAGCATGATGCTAATATAAATTAATTAGATTCAGATTCATGACTAGGTTGTGTACATCTTCTGGGGATACCACAGTTAGGACAGAATTGCAGAGAGCTACCAGAGGCTGGACAGAGGGTTACTATGTAGCTTTCTCACTGCCAAGATTAACCATTAAATCTCAATTCATGTTTCGTGTTAGGGCTCTTTTAGCCATTTTACTAATTTCATAGTCATTCTAACTTAAGATAATGACTCTCCTCCACCTTGCATGTGTAGATTTCCTATCTTTGCTCTGAAGAAACATTCCATTCACACTTACGCTAAAAAATACAAGCTATTGTCTGTTTTCATTATTTGCCTGTAGTAAATGTGAAGAATGTGATCTTAAATGATCCATTCTTACTCTGAGCAGTAAGAAGATTCTAGATGAGTTGTATAACAGAAAAAGAAAAAGATAAACAAAACAACACAAAGCTAAGCAACAGTTTTATAGAAACTCCATTCTTTCTTGAGATCATTGTCTCAAGCCAAACAAAATATTGACTGTGATCATAAAGACAAACCTAAAATTAGCTGCTCTTTCTCAGAGCACAAGAAGAAAATCATGAATCGTACAACACGAGGGCTGGAGTGTGAGATGTGGCAGTCAATGAGACTTCTCTCTCACTTCTCTCCACATCCTGCCTGAAAATTTGTTTATTCTAACTTTTTCATTTTTATTAGTACATATTAACTGCATTTATACCCAATGGTTTGCAGCGTCACTGTTTCATAAATCTGTATAATGTAGTCTCATCAGATCCACCCCCTGTTATCATCTCTTATCTACCTGCCACTCGTGCTGTTTCTTTTCCTCATCCCTGTGGTACCCATCTACTTTCATTCTTTCTTTCATGATGTAATAAGTTTCATTAAAGTTCCTCAAAGGATCATGAGTAGGTTGTATACAGGAGCACTGGCTACCCTGCTTAGGAAAATGCCTACCTTCCCCAACAATCATTTTATATATATACATATATATGTATATATATGTACACACATAAATATGTATACATACATACATACATACATACATACATACATACACACACATACACATATACAGCAGCTTTGGGGAGGGTGAGGCCTTATGAGCTCCCCCAACTCAATATCAAAATGGTCTGCCTGATAACTTTACTATAAGAGATTTTTTTTTGAAAAGAAGAAAGTATAACAGTAAAAACTAAGGAGCAAATGTTTTATTTTGGGACTAAACAATTATCATAAAAATCCATATCAAATAATGGGAGTAGAGTCATGTGTGAGCTGGGATCTCATTATCAAACCCCAGCTAGCTTCAAGCTTCTAGACCACCTGCCACAGCCTATGGAGTAGCTATAACTGCAGGTGTTGCCACCATACTCAAAAAACATACATTCCCAACAGGCAATAGGAAGACAGTAGGCATTAGAAGCCCACTGAGCTGAATACAGTTCTGCCCTCCCAGGCCTTAACACTGTGGTTTCTAATACTCCTGAGGATTTGACTTCTTTTTCCTTAAGATAAGGTCATATTGTCAGCAATCAAGGACACAGACAGCTCCACACTGTCACCATCAGTAGCCTGGGCAGTTCCAGTCTTTTAGGGATCCTCACTTAGGACTAACCTGGATTTGTGGTTTCCACACAAAAAAGAATTTTAGGCACAACACTTCTAAAGTGTATTTGGAGGTTTTATTAAAGACCTATTTGGGGGGTTGTATTGTTTTGTTTTGAATTTTATGTATTGTTATACCAACCAAGCAGGTGGTACATACCATGGTGTGCATGTGGAGGCTGCACAGAAATACATCCCTGCATCCATTGATGCTGCTAAGGCTGTGGGCAAGTCCCCCAGAGCTGAACAGGAAGGTCACTGGCATACCCTTCCATGACCTTACCCCGAATATGTCCATCATGGATCGGACATGCCTCCTTGAAAAAGCTTCCAAGTACCATGACACCAAGAAGGTGGTGAAGCAGGCATCTGAGAGCCTACTAAAGGGTATCCTAGGCTACACTGAGGACCAGGTTGTCTCCTGAGACTTTAACAGTGACTGACTCCTATTCTTCAGTGTTTGATGCTGGTGCTGGCATTGCTCTCAAAGATAATTTTGTAAAGCTTAATTCTGGATATGATAATGAATATGACTATAATAACAGGGTAGTAGACAACCTCATGGCCTGCATAACCTCCAAGGAGTAAGAAGTCCTGGACCACGTATCCCAGCAAGGGCAAGCTTCCCATTCTCAGCTTTAACAGTCATAAGTAGAGTCATACTGGAACATGTAGAATATGTAGTTGATGTTAGTGAAGGGGTCATAGCAACAATCTCCACTTTGCCAGATGAACTGACAACCCTGGTAACCAGGCTACCAATATGGCCAAATTTGTTCACTCCAACTTTCACCACCACGTCTATGAGAGGAAACTGGCACTATATGAGAAGATGAGGCTGTCTCTGGAACAGGGAGGAAGAGAAAGATGAATTTTTTTCCATTTTGTCTCTTTGTTTCAGATCCCCATTAGCAAAGCAAATTCAAGTAAAACATCTAGAATTCTAAATACAACTAATATCACAAATAAGTAGACTAATTGCTTTCCTCCCTTGCATTAAAGACAAACCAGACTTTTTTAATTTTAAACTTACTACATGCCCAGTGTGTGGTGTAGGGTACTTTTTAGTGTCCTGATCTCTGGTTGCCCTTTTTCTGATAGACATGCAAGTTCTGGTGTGTCGTGCTCCAGATGTTGCTAAGTTAACAGTTTCTTCCCTCCAAGAACGTCACATACTGATGTTTTCTTTCTTGGACCACCCTGTCTCTATCACCTTTCACAAATTTTCCTCATCTCCTCATCACTGAGGCACTGGGGTCTATTTCTCCCTTGTGACTTTGTCCATTCTTGTGGCTTTACACACTATCTAAATGTTTAAAAATGAGTGAATCCAAGCTCTCTCCTCAACTCCACCTTTATATATTCAATCATCTACTTGTCATCTCCATATGTGCATCATGGAGACAGATAAGGCCTCATGGCTACCCTGTAGGGGAGTAGTAACTGGTTCTTTCCATAAGCTTCGGCATCTGAACACAAGAGTGACAAAAGACACATTAAGAAGAGAAAAGCTCACATAATTAAATATACACACATAGAAGGTCCACAATGTATGAAGCGTGAAGAAAAGTCATATGACAAGCTTATACATAAGCCGGCCAGTGCTCAGCCCTTTTTGGGTCACTCTGTCTAAAACTGCAACACGTCTCCCACCCTCATTCAGACACTATTCTTCCTATTCAATTTGCAGCACTCATTACCCCCCACCATTGAATAAGCATTCTACATACCTCATTAAATAATCTTGTTCATTGTTACCTACTGCAGTATGAAACCCAGGAGGGCAGGAATTCTGTCTGCTTTATTCTTTCAAAATGCAAAAATACAATGAATTATAGATTTAATCAGATTTCAATTGCATTTGATGAATGAGGGCAGTCTCAATGCTGCAAAATAGCATGGGCGATCTCCTCTGGGAAATGCGGAGCAGTGGGTTTGGCAAGGTGACAAGGAAACAGAACAGCAGGGAAAGATGGTTGCTTAACATCAATCTCTGATCACACTTTTGTAATAGGTAGAGAAAACTCAGTAGTCTTTAAGCTTCCTTAAAATCTCACTTGATTCTGGGCATTTAGTATCCAGGTCAGTCCGAAACAATAGCCTCTATCATTTGTATCTAACGGTGCCTTGAAAAAAAATTTTTAGACTTTTTTTGATTTTTTATTATTTTATGTGTATGGGGTTTTTGCCAGTTTGTATGTATGTACACCAAATGCATACCTGGTGCCCAAGGAGGTCAAAGGCTTTTCAGGACTGTATAGTCTTTGCCAACTATGTGGTAGTTTTATTTTGCTTTGTTGTTTCACAATACCCTATGTTGTTGCATCACCGTCACCTTTGTTTCCCTAATCATCCATCCTGTGATTGATGCGAGAGAAACAATGTAATTCACTTTATTTGTTTTTTCTTTTCATTTATCCAGTTTTATTTTCTTGGGTCACTCCACTGGGACAGTCATTTTCAATAAACTTCTTTTCTTTGGACCAAACTCCTTTTTGTCAGGTGGATTAATTTGGTAGAGTTAAGACCCCCATAGAGCAAATAATGTCACTCATTCGGGAAGAAATCTTTCCAGCTTTCACATTAAGGAGACAGCTATCCACCTTAAAATAAAGCACAGGTAAGTAGTACACTAACTAAAAGAAAATGAGTAAGCAAACCTTCATGTTCATCTTCCAGAATATTAACTAAATATCTTTCAACAGCTGAATTATAAAAGACAAAACATTTTTATAGCTGACAGGAAGCTTGGCATAGAGAAACGTGTTGCTTCCATATATAAATTTTATTTAGCATTATATGATTAAAACCTTGCATTCATGAATGCCAACTATGTGTTCTGCCACTCAGCTACAGCCTCAGCCGTAAGTTGTAAATTAATTTACTTCTAACAGTCTAACAGTCTAAAAGTTTGTTCATTATATATTTTGTTTTAGATGACATCTAATTTGTTAGATCTAATCCATTCTTTTTCTGAATGAAGCTGAGATTAACCTGATGATTTACATGGGTATACAGAGCCAGACCCTCTGACTCATTCATACCATGTTAACATGCTCACAAATGGATCAGGTTTTCACCCTGTCTCAATCTTCCAGAATCCTTTTTAGAAAAACAAATCCTTTTTAAGGGAAAAATAAAACACCTAGTGGGATCAAACTCCTGAAGCTAAAGCTCCTGCGAGCCCTGTTGGAACTCTCTAAAAGTTTGTCAGAGGTATTTTATACACTTCCAGGAACTAAGTTTCTTCATTATAAGAAGAAACTTTTTACTTTTACTGACTATTGCTTGTTACTTCCAGTGCCTTCAGGAACAAATTGACAGATGACAAGCAGTGGGAACTTAATCACCCCACCACTAGTCCATCTACAAACTTAGAACCCTGTGCATTCTTGCCATCCATAAATCAAGAGGCACTCCCTTGCCATCAGACTTATCTCTACCTATCCTGGACTCTCCCTTCTGTCTGTGACTATGTATTTATAACACACTTACCATCCTCCTAGAATTTACCATAGTGTTGGAGTTCTATAGCAGTGACTGCTAAGTTTCTTTCAAATATTCATTCTCACATTCCTATTTAATGAGCTATGAGTATTCCTAATGGAAGTGATACACTCAATTAAGAAATACAGTGCCTGACTTCTCTTGCAGGTAGGTTTGGCTATAATGAGATATGCATAGAAACTACTGAGAGATGTTCTAGGAAATATTATTAAAGCAGTGGAGAAGTATGGGGAGAGAAAAAGAAAGAAACCATTTCTTCCCTTTCTCCCTTTTGATGACAGATACAGCTCTGATATCCATCGAAATATATAAGGTGACCTAAAAGTTAGCCGCGATACACCAAAGATGGTTGGTGGTTGAGCAGGATTGGCAAGATGACAGTTGCCAAGCCTGATGGCCTGAGTTTGATCCTCAGAACCCACATGGTAGAAGAAAAGAACTGACACCTGCAAACTGTCATTTGATTTCCATAGTATACACACAAGGCCATTCACACACACACACACACACACACAAGTAATATAGTTTTTTTAAGGTAGTGAGGAACAAAGAAAAAGCCAATAATTTCAGGAGTTTCTCTGGATCAACTTTCTTAACTCTTAATATTTTGCATTTTTAAACTTTTTTGAACTTGAGGGTTTAGAGTTTTTATCTCTTTGTTTTGAGATGGAATCTTCTCTGATGTTTCACAGAATCCTCCTGCTGCACCCTTACAGGTAGATTAGACTACAGGTACTTGCTGCTATGCCTTGCTGAAACTGATTTTAAATCCCTATAACTAGGGGATCTTGCTATTTGTTTCTGAAATAATCCTTTTATTTCTTACTATTTTTCTCATCATCTTTCCATCCTGGGGGGGGGGGCAGACAGGGACTCTGTGTGAATGTGTGTGGAGGTCAGAAGAAAACCTGCAGGAGTCAGTTCTCTCCTTCCACCTTGTAGGTCTCACAAATCTAACTCGGGTCATGAATCAGGCTTGGAGGCAAGTGCCTTTACCAGCTGAGTCATCTTTTTGGCCAATTTAAACAGGCCTGGTTATCATAGTACTTATCTTTGAGGTAATTTGGAGACAGTGTTCTGTTAGCTAAATTCCACTTCACTGTGTGACTTTATGTCTACCAAGCAAATCTATTAGAAAGTCATTTATAACATCAATTTTATATTACTTTTCCTTTCTTCAACATCATTGAGACAAACTTTTCTATATAGTCTAGGCTAGCCTCAAATGTCTGATTCTCCTGCTTCAGCCTTAGGAGTTCTAGAATTACACAAATAAGCTACTACGTTCAGCTATAATTAACAAAACTAAGGACTCAAAGTATTTAGAACTTTCATTCTTTTTTAACATTTTCTGTATAGCCATTTATTCTTGCTTGATAACTGTAGAACCTACGTCTATTCTGGCCACATGAATAAAAACAAGACTGACAACAGCTTTGTAACTACATTGCTAATGTGTTATTGGAGAGCCTCTCTCTTTGATGGATCTAACATGGAGCAAGTGTACACAATTGTTAGTGCAAGTCCTGGGGTGAAAGGAGGGGACTTTGATGAGCTTTTCTTGCAGAATGTGTATATTTCATGCCAGTCAAGAGCTGACTGACACTTGAGCTGACACTGATGGAATGCGCAGGGAGATGAGAAGGAACTAGAAAAGGAGAACTAGAGAAACATCACATGACCTTCAGGCAGAACTGTTTCTCTCCAATGCATACCCTGAAGTCCTAACTTCCAAGGAGAAATCTGGAGAATGGGCCTTCAGGGGAGGGGTTAGCTATTCCCAGTTGTCAGCTTAACTATATCTGGAATGAACTATAATCCAAAAATGGAGGGCATACCTGTGATCCAGATCTTGAGACTGGAAGACACAGTCTTTAGATCCAGATCTTGACATGGGATGACCCACACTTTTGATCCCAATCTTGGGGCATAATAGCCATGAAAAGCTTAGGTCCAAGCAAGATAGTACCTGTCTTTAATCCCAGGAGACAGATGCAAGCAGATCTCTGTGTTTAAGGACAGCCTGGGACAGAGCAAGTTCCAAGTAAAGAATAGATTAGGTCCAGGTGTGGTAGAACACATCTTTAATCTGGGCCATACCTTCTGCTGGAGGCCTATATAAAGACAAACAGAAGGAGGGCCTCCTTCTTCTTCTCCACCACCTGCTTGCATTTACTTGCCAACACATCTGTTGGAACCTACTTCTTCAGTATTCCAGCTTATACAGAAGATCAGATGAAACATGTAGCCTCAGAGGACTGAACAACTACAAGATTCTTGGATTTCCCACTCACAGCTGCCCATTGTTGTATTAGTTGGACTGCAGAATGTAAGTCATTCCAATAGTCTCCCTTAATATATAAAGATAATTCATAAGTTCTATGACTCTAGAGATCCCTGACTAATAAACTAGGGAATTAAAATTAAGTGCCATTATGGGGCTGAAAAGATGGCTCATCGGTTGAAAGTGTGCACTGCCCTTCTTAGGACCTGAATTTGGTTCCTATCACAAATATTGGTAGTCTCAGAGTCATTAGTAACTTCAGCTCCAGGAGGATCCAGTGCCTCTGGCTTTCCTGGACACCAGCACTTACATACACATAACACTCCCCCTGATGTAGTAGAAACTTCGAAGCAATGATACTTGATATTATTAAAATTTTACTAATAGATTTGCTTAGGAGACATAACATCACACAGGTAGAATTTAGCTAAGAGTGCTGCTTTCAAAATATCCCAAAGAAAAGAACTATGCTAACTAGACCTGTTAGTAAGAAGAGAAATTTAGGATGTAAATGTTCATCAGGATTGACCAGCCCTGATTTCCATACCAAAGGAACACCTGGTAAGGGCAGTTAGGGGTGGAGCAGTGAAGAATCACAATCATCATCAAATTCAGGTCTGCCATTAAGACCTCTGTGCTATTACTAGAAAACACATAACTCTACAAAGTGATTCTACATAATAAATATTTGAAAGAAAACAACACTGGTATACTTAAAGTAATTCTGGCAATATGCATATCCTGGCTGCATAAATCTCCTGTCTGCCTAAGTAACCAGGCTGGAGGTCTTCTGTCCCTGTTTAAATTGTTCTGAAGTGTAACCTGAAGCCAAGCCTGAAAGAAATTTAAGATAACACCATGTAAAATCCATAGCCCTAGGGTGGATAATAGCTAATGAAATCTTCTGTTGGGGGTCAACTCTTATTTGGACATAGCTCCAGTTGATTAGATGCTTAAATAAAGAACTTTTCTTTTATTTCTAAGTGTATGGAGCAATTCCTCACTGAGAAGGCATATTATTTCTATTAAATCAAACAAAAAAGTTCAATTACAGGACTGTAAAGATGGCTTAGTAGTTTGGAGCACTTGATGCTCTTCCAGTGGACAGGAGTTGGAGTTTGATTCCCAGCATCCACATGGCAGCTTACAACTGTTTGCAATTCTATCTCCAAGGAATGTGACACCCTCTTCCAGCCTTTGTGAATACTTCACATACACATACACACACACACACACACACACACACACACACACACACGGTTCATAGACATACAGGTAGACAAAACACTTATACTCATAAAAATAAATACATAGTTTTTAAGACAGTGTCTCATTCTGTATCCATGGCTAGCCTGAAACTTGCTGTGTAGACCAGGCTACCCTTGAGCTCACACAAACCCTCCTACCTCTGCCTCTCTAGAACTGGGATTAAAGAGCAACTATAAACATTTTTGATGGTTCAATCATACTCATAACTGGTGGTTCATCCGTTCTTCATACAATTCATTTTCTTTGCTACTTTGAATCCAGCTTCTGTTATTTACAAGTGAGATTCTCAACAAATACCATTTCCAGGGGTGGGGTTGGGGTGTATTAAAGAAAAACTTCATGTTCATCTTTTAGGATGTATGGGATTTTGTGTTAATAATGATTAGCAGTAATTCACAATGTTTGTTTTACCTTCTACTTTAATGTGCCTGAACTTAACAGGGGCCATAGCCTAAGGAAACATTTGATGTCTCCAGCACAGTATGCTGGGGACTACACATGAACCCGCCCTCATAAATCCTCCTCCGTTGGCATCTCTACAATTGCAGATAACAGAACAAGTTGAATCACACTGTAAACTGATGACAACACCGTGTCTTAAAGGCTCCTGATGAGGCACTAGTCATTGTTTTCAACTCACTCACGATACATCCTATTTGGAATTCTGAAATGGACTAAAAGTTCTGTTGCTTTTATGGTTATAAATGGTTCTAATCATGACCCTTACATCTCTGTTTAAAACTGTTCCTGGATAAAAATATTAAGCATCAAGTGAGAGGACCTCCCCCTCCCAAAGCACACAGCTAAGTTTCAGAATGTGAATAAAGTATTCTTAAACAAAACATTTGAGCCAACTGATGCAAGTTTTCTTTCCTATGACTACATAAGCAAAAATCTTTTGTGCAGTACTGAGTTTGATGTGGTGTGGCACATAAAAGAGAAAGCATTGTATTTGCACAGAAACCGGATAACTCTTCCTACAAAGTGAGAAAGAGATGACCTAAGTGTCAGCTTTTACACCCCACCCCTGCTCTAAATAACTTTAATGAAGTACCAAGCATCATTACCATGAATACATAAGCTTGACAGAAACTAAATCTCAGTGTACTGGTTCATTCACACCGCAGTCTTCACCTCTGTTCAATTAATCTTCCTAACAACCGCTGGGATATGGGTTATCACCATTATTTTATGGCTAAGAAAACTAAGTATTGTCTAATATCACCTACTAGTGTGTGGTAAGAGATAAATATGGGTTTTGAAATCATGTCCCTTTATTTCACTGTAGGAATGTTCCTTGATGATTCCCAGGGGCTGCTGTTTAAATTATTTTGTTAAGTAGGAATACAAATATGGATCCTTCTTCTTAGTAATAATGATACAGAAATAATTCACAAAAAATATGAAAGTTACACCAAGACAATATGAATATCACCTGGTGTGTGTGTGTGTCTGTGTGTGTGTGTGTGCTAGAAACATTACTAAAGAGACACCATCCAGATCTAGTCACAATAAATCTTTTTAAAAATAAGCACTAAACATAGCACATTAACCTGGACCAAACCCTGTGTACAAGAAAGCATGACAGATTTTTCTGTCAGGTATACTTTTGGGACAGTCACTAAAATTTTGATGCCTTAGATTATAATATGAAGTGTGGAACAATGTTAAGTTCTTGCATTTGATGATATATTGTGAGTTTAAAAGGCATATCTTTATTTATCTTAAAACACATACAGGGTTTACATCTAATAGGCAATAATGTCTTCAAGCAAACTTTTTCAGAGAGTTCAGGGGAAAAAAGGAAAGAGAGAGAATAATAAGGAATCAACACCAAAATAAAGCTCTTCCCTTTTGGATAGGGATAGCATGACGACAAGATGTAGCTACTTGTGTCTCCTGGCTTATGGGAAATCTGCCAAGATTCGTCACCAAAAAAGTTAGATTTAATATGGCTTAGAAAATATCACCCTGAGTAAGGTAACCCAATCACAAAAGAATATGAGCCTGGTGCCATGGGTCCCTCCATGTGTACTCTTTGGTTGGTGGTTTAGTCCCTGGGAGATCGGGGAGGGGGGGGGGAAACTGGGTGGTTCAAATTGTTGTTCCTCCTATGGGGCTGCAAACCTCTCCAGCTCCTTGGGTCCTTTCTCTAGCTCCTCCATTGGGGATCCTGTGCTCAGTCCAATGGTTGGCTGATAAGTGGATATTAGCCCAGAAGCTAAGAATACCCAAGAAACAATTCACAGACCACATGAAGCTCAAGAAGAAGGAAGAACAAAGTGTGGATACTTCAGTTGTTCTGAGAAGGGGAACAAAATACTCACAGGAGTAAATATGGAGATAAAGTTTAGAGCAGAGACTGAAGGAAAGGCCATCCAGAGACTGACTGCCCCACCTGGGGATCCATCTCATATACAGTCACCAAACCCAGACAATATTGAAGATGCCAAGAAATGCTTGCTGGCAGGAGCCTGATATAGCTGTCTCCTGAGAGGCTCTGTCAACACTACAAATATAGAGGGGGACGCTCTCAACCAACCATTGGACTAAGCATAGGCTCCCCAATGGAGGAGCTAGAGAAAGGACCCAAGGAGTTGGAGGGGTTTGCAGCACCATAGGAGGAACAACAATTTGAACCACCCAGTTCCCCCCGCCCCACCCCCAGAGCTCCCAGGGACTAAACCACCAACCAAAGAGTACACATGGAGGGACCCATGGCACCAGGCTCATATGTAGCAGAGGATGGCCATCAATGGAAGGTGAGGCCCTTGGTCCTGTGAAGGCTAGATGCCTCCGTGTAAGGGAACACCAGGACAGGGAAGAGGGAGTGGGTGGGTTAGTGAGCAGGGGTAGGGGATAAGGGGTTTTTGGAAGGGAAACCAGGAAAGGGGATAACATTTGAAATGTAAATTTAAAAAAATCTAATTAAAAAAAACAAAATAAAATTTAGAATTAAAAAAGAAAAGAAATTAGATTTAATATGGCTTATAAGATTAGGATTCTAGTTGTTGCGCCCAGAGATTGAGTTACCATTGTTTCTGAACTAAGTTTGTGTGGTGTTTTTCTTCTAGAGGCGACTCTACTGAGTTCCAGAAAGAAAGGTACAGCAGCAAAGCATGGGTCTGCCTGATGTGCACTACAAAGGTCGTGGGGGTATTGAAGCATGGGGCTGGCATGGTAGTGACCTGCCAGTGGGAACCTAGCAAGCTGGGTGGAGAGATTTTGGAGTTCTGAGCCAGAGTCTCCAGGTCAGCCACTGCCTGCTAGTGCATGGCTGGCCAGGCCGCAGGAGCAGAGAGTTGCTGGCAGTAACATGGGAAGCCTGCCGGTCATCAAAAATGTTTTGTTGCTACCAGGTTGCTGGGTGTTGTGACAGCTGACTTCAGGGTGGACAGTCGTGGACTGGCGTGGCAGCGACCGCCAAGGGAACCTGGGAGCTCAGGCCCAGAGAGACCGCTGAGTTGAGATCACCTGGTTAGAGAAGTGTGGTTCGCAAGTACCCAGCAGTAGTGTGGGAACTTGGTGGTTCCTTTTTAATATGTGTCGAACAAACATGTTGGGCCCTAGAAATTTAAGATTAGTAGCCTGAGACAAACTTTCATTGTCTAAATGACAGAAAGGTAGTACTATGTGAGCCATGTGACTCAAGCAGGGCAATTGAAACAAAGCAGGCCCTGAGGTCCCCTGCTGTGGGGAATTACAGGCTGATCTGAGTCAGGAGGAGAATGAAGTTGCCTACTTTTTAGAATAGATTTATATAAGGATTATGTCCGAATCACGTGGGAAATTTCGCCCGCGGTTCGGCACTAGGATAGGGAAAATTAGTCACTGACTCCAGAGTAGAGAGGCAGTGATAATAATTGCCTAACTATGTACAGGTATTAATTATATTGTCTGTGACTCCAGATAGAGAGATCAACAGATAGATATTTTACAGGTATTAATAAAATATGTCTGTGGCTTCAGGCAGAGAGCCGAACAGATAAATGGTATAAAAAGATGGCTGCTCTAGGCAGAGAGCCGAACAGCAAGATAGTATGAAGACTGCTTTAAACACCTCACAGGATACTCAAATTCTGTGTAATGTGGGCTCCATGGGAATCTTGGGTTTTTATCTTGCCTGGCAAAATAGACAAGACCTAAGAATAGGCACATAAGTATTTTAGTTTACTTCATTTGTTTTGGTTTGTTTTGATTTTCAAAATGGGTGTGATTTTGAGTTTTGTGGTTTTATTGTTCTTCTGGAAGAGAGGGCAGGGCACAAGCTTTCCTGGTTGCCAACTGAAGAATATGCTATTTTGTGAGAAAGGTTTTGTCTTTGCGTGTTTAGAAAAGGTGATGAGGGTCTTTATACCTTCCAGACTTATATGGACCAGATATGACAAAGGGAGACCCTCAGAGGACTATTCCAGAGAATCAAACAAAAAATTTATCTTGATGATACTAAAATTGTGTTTTGAGACTTGTATATTACAGAATATAGAGCCTTGGTGAGTCTCCTCGTCAGACATGCTGAACCGACCTGCTTGAACTCCTGATGTCCAGCCAGATCCAGTCAAGACACAGACATCAGAGACTAAATCAATCATTGGTGTGGCCTTCTTAGGGCCAACTAATTCCCCTATTTTCCCTACCCTTCCCCCCTTCAAAACACCCATATTCAGCTTGAAGAAGTTATGAAGAGTCATTGCCCCAGTTCCATGGGCTTTGGGGCTGGAGGGGGTTATTATAGGTTGTCTTTTTAGGAAATTTAGAAATGGTCATAATTAGAACAGGCAGAAAATAACTAGAATTGATTGTATAGCCGTAATCTCTATTGGTACAAATCTTTTTAATTCTTACTAAGTTGAAGTCATAATTTCTTAAATAGTACAGAATTATTTTGATTCAAAACCTAGGGTTTCATTGGTATAAATTTCTTCTATTGATACTAAAATTTTAAAAGTACAGGGCTTAGACCCAGTCCTTCTATAACTGTTATTATAAACTGATATGAGATGATTAAGTATGTGAGTTAAGGGCCAAATAGCAAACTCATAGCTCTGAGTTTATTGTTAGGGTGTTTTCAGAGATTTTAATTAAAAATAACTGAGAGTAGTTAATGGAGAACACTCCAGATTACTTTATATAGATAGTTGATTTTCAAAAACATCAGAAATCCACAGAATGTGGCATTTAATGTTATTTATTCACTTGCTGTTGAGACTAGTCTGCTCCTAACAGCTCCCGATTCATGGATTCAAAGAAGCAGCTGAGCATCTCTACCCCCAAGTGAGGTGGTCCATTGTGGGTACGTGGCCACTGGGCAGAAATTACCTCTCTCTCCTGCAGACCTATAACTGTTCTTGAAAGGACACAATTTACCAGTTAGAACAGTTTAGTTCTGCCAAGACAGAATAGGCTAGTCCTTAATATCTTGTATCTCAAAGGTCTGTCAGAAGATCCTGAGCCAGAAGGCTGAAGACTGAGGCTCTAATGTCCTGACTTACTGGGGCTGTATAGGTAGGCAGCTGTCTCAACAGTTTATCTCAGTTCTGGAAGCTGTGTTAGGCTTCCTCTATCTTCAGATATGTTGGTCATTCTCAGATTTCTGACAGAGTTACAAAACTACTTGTAGTCTCATAGCCAACCCAGGCTATTTACTTGAGAGAACAGATTTGAGAGGATGGTTTACAGATGGCATAAAATCTAAAGCCAGGTCATAAGTCAAGGTAGAATCATAAGTCTTTTAACTTAGAATAGATGACAATGTTCTATCTTTATGATATAAATGATGGACTGGGTGTTAGGTCTATCTTGTACTTTATAAATTACAAAATGTTAATGTTGTGTTCTTTTCATATTTGAGAGAAATGTTTTGTTTTTTATTAGAACAGAAAAGGGGAAATGTTATAGATGGACCTGATGCTGTTTGTATTTTGATGCTAATTCTGCTCTCCTGGGAGTGGCTGCAGTCAAGGAATGAGTCACATACTCAGAGGACTTCTTGTGAACCAATCCTCAAATGAATAAAGGAGCCAATCACTGGGCGAGTAGGGAGGACTTTTGGAGAGGAAGAGAGGAGGAGGCGAAAGAGAGGGTCCTTTTGGATGGGGAAAGCTTGAGGACAAGATGTAGCTACTAGTGTCTCCCAGCTTATGGCGAATCTGCCAGGATTCTCCACCAGAGAAATTAGATTTAATATGGTTTATAAGATTAGGATTCTAGTTGTTGCACCCAGAGACTGAGTTACCATTGTTTCTGAAAAAATAAAATAAAATAAATAAAACTCTTAACTCAAAGGGAATAAGAGAAAGTTTATTCTAGAACCAAAATTTGAATAACCATGGTCTGGGATACAATGGTCCAATATGGAAGCAGTTTCCTGGAGTTTTATGGTAACAGAAGAAAGAAAGTTATAAAATCAAGGCATTGTTTTAAAGTACATTGGTAGAAACATCTGAGAAGCAATTTCTGCAAAAATGAGAAAATCTCAACTACTGACCTTAGATGCTATCTGATGCCATTCTTAGCCCTTCTGTTGGTAGAGAATAAGGCCTTTTTTAAGTAAATATATCCCAAGGGATTTTACTCATTTATCAAGATATTAGGTTTGACACAAATGTGAGCAAGGAATGGTTCTTTGTGATCTAAAGATAGAGAAATTGCTCTGAGACCTACAATAGTCGAAATTCTCCATAGTCACTAAAGTTTTAATAAACCTTTGTAGGCAGAACTCCTTTTCAGGAATCCTGGTGCACAGGATAAAGCAAATGTGACAAAAACCTAAAATAAACAAACAAACAAAACCAAACAGGTAATAGAAAAATTCAGGAATTCTTTATATAGCTTTGACATTTATCTTGACAATTTGAATTACTTCAAAAATATAGAGGTAATCCCTGGCTAACTCAGGAACCCTGGTTTCAGGTTCAGATTTCCCATTATCCCTCTATATCATGTTTTTCTTCTATATAACCTCCTTGAACATTTTTTTGAACTGTGGCTTATCATTCTATGATAAAAATAAACCTCTTTGTACAGAGTAGTTAGCAGCTTACAGAGTATTCAGGTAAGACTCCTTAAGAAACACATTAAATTGCTAAGGATTATAAATATTCTTATCAACATGCTGTACCTGCTACAAAATGCATGCATCATGAGAATGTGGGACTCTGCAAAAATTATTTACAGTTTCAGGACAGTGGTAGCAGAGCATTAAAATTAGCATAGGATTTTGTCCCAACATATTTTTCTTGATTATTTGGGAATTTCATTTTATGTACTCCAAACACATTCACTTTCCAGTCGCACCCCCCCACCTTTGTGACCATCTCCAAGAAGAAGGAGGGGGAGGAGGAGGAGGAGGAGGAAAACAAGGAGGAGGAGAAGGAGAGGGAGAGGAAGAGGAAGAGGAAGGGGAAGGGGAAGGAGAAGGAGAAGGAGAAGGAGAAGGAGAAGGAGAAGGAGAAGAAGAAGAAGAAGAAGAAGAAGAAGAAGAAGAAGAAGAAGAAGAAGAAGAAGAAGAAGAAGAAGAAGAAAAGATCCAATTTGTGTCAACTCCTCAATCCTAGTGGCCAGTCACTTAAAGAAAACTGAGTCCTTCAACACCTGTATCCTCTCCAGAAGCTATCAACTGTGTAAAGATACACTTTAGCATCCTTATCACAATTTTTAATAGTTCTCTTCGATGGCTTCCTGTCTAGGCTATTACTTTTTTGGGGGAGTGGGGGATGAAGGTAGACATTGGCACAAAGGCCTTCTATGTCAATCTTTCTCTATTATGAGTCTACAGTCATCAATACCACTGCACAAGTAGCATCATTGCCCTTTACAGTCAGCAGAGATTCTTGGAAACTTTCATGTGATGCCAACCTAAACTGAAGCCCTCTGTGTTGCTGATCTTGTTAGATCACTCTGAAGAGTATAGCGAAGAGTACCCTGGGGGTTCTTCTATCTTTTCAAATGCATTCAGCCTCTTCTTTCAGTAATATCAATCAGTTATTTGAACAGCATCTTTGCAGTAACACCAATTATTCACCTGTTTGTGATGCCATGTGTCTTGGTCTAGTTCCATCAGAAAAGGCCTGTCATGTTCCCCCTTCTTAATTATCACTGATATTGCCTCTAATCTGGACTAGTTCATACTGCTGTGAGTTTCCAAAGCCACCTTCACTATTACCATGCTTAGCTTTTTACTGGTCTAATCCTCCACCTTCCTTCTGGGTTCTAAGTTCAAGGAAAGTAGGGAAGCCTTTATTTTCTTTACTTCAGTGATGCATTTCTTTGGTACAGTGCCAAGGACAACATATTATACATATCTATTGACTGTATCAATAATTATAGTAGCAGCTAAATATTTTTTACACTGTCAAATGTTTTAATTATAGCCATTCTGGTAGGTGGGGAGTGGTAGCTTGTTGTGGTTTTAATTTACATTTTTCCGATGACTAATGAGTACCTTTTCATGTACTCACGTACTTTTCATGTTTCCTTTAGGAAACCCTAGGAGTTCAGTGCTAGGTTTGTCACACAAAGTCTTGCCACAAATGGGTGGCTGAAACAGCAGAAATTTATCCCATCCACCCACCCTCAGTTCTGGAGGCTGGAAGTCAGACATCAAGATGTCTGAGTACTGGCTTTGCTCTTCAACATACAGATGGCTGTACACTCCCTGCATTTTCACAAGATTCCCTGTGAATGTCTAAGTCTAAAAAAAGAAAAAAAGAAAAAGATAATTCCTCTTGGTGTACTCAGTACTCCTCCCCTTTGAATCAGTACCATGTGTGGGAATCCCTGTAGGTGTCAATGCAGTCTTCGATCTGTGAAGAGATAAGAATGAAAACCTGGTACAGATTGATTTCATCAACAACGATCAGATTTAAGGGTGTCTAATGCCAGATAGTACATTGTCAGCATATTTAAAACACAGTACAATTTGGGAAGAGATTTCCAGGCAACAATCAATCCAATCAGCCCAAATTCCAGGTACAAAATAAACCTTAAGGTATGCCTACATAGACACTCTTACAAAGTGCATGTGACCATGAGGGTAGGTTCTATAACCAAAAGGCCTAAAATCAAGTGTGGTCTCTTACATAGGCCATAAAGTACATGTGACATTTCCCCTAAGGACTGGTTAATGGCACAGGGAATGAAGAGTCTGGGATAATTTTTCTAGGAAATTTGGATGAGTTCTGCCTCTATAGCAAAAGGTGGGTAAGGGCTACCTTCACAAATAGCAAAAAGGTCACCATGTTATTAAAAAAGTGAACTCTCAGCTTTCTGGATGGAATCCAGGTATCTGACTTTATCTCCTCCACAAGGAGACAACATTCCTGGGTCTCTTAGTGCTTTTCTGTGAGTATAAGCACTTCTGTGCCCCCGCAACTAAGACCTGGAAGTACTTTCTACCTGGGAATCCGCTGGACATACGAGCCTGGGAATTAGGTAGGTTATCTGCACTCTCCTTGCTGTTCTTCATTACCAGTTCCCTGAGTGTCATCCTCAGCCCTGTAGCAGATGACTTTCAGGAGCCTCTCCTCCCTCTCTGCCACCATTCCCTGGAACTTCACCAAACCTCATAGACTCAGCTTTTCCCCTTCCCGTGGACCCTCTCGCTCTCCCCAAGACTATCTTTATTCCTTCCTGTCAACCCCCAAAACTAGAAAACATTCTACTCTAGAGTCCTAGTGGCCACATCTATAACTGACTCAGAAGTAACTATTGCACTACTCACAGTCACCACACATTCCTAAGATCCAGAGACCAATCACAAGAACCAATCAACCCTACTACAGTAGGCTCTGAGAAATGCAATACAGCTGAAGCACAAGACAAGGATGTCAAAATAGCTATGACGAACATGTTCAAGGTCATAAAGAGAATATGAATAAATCCATTAATGATGTCTGTGGAAACAGAGATAATGGAATGAAATGAAACAGTTTAAGACATGAAGGTAAAAATAGATCACTAAAGAAACCTCAAACTGAGGTAAAACTGAAAACAAAAAAATTTAAGAACTCAAACAGGAATCTCAGAGTTAAGTCTCACCAACAGAATACAAGAGATACAAGAGACAGACAGTGGCATTGAAGATAAGGTAGAAGGAATGTATATCTCAGTCAAAGAAAATGTTATAATTTCAAAAATCCATCCACAAAATATCTAGGAAATGTGGGACACTATGAAAAGACCAAATCTATGAATAATAGAAAGAGGGGTTGGGGATTTAGCTCAGTGGTAGAGCACTTGCCAAGCAAGCGCAAGGCCCTGGGTTCGGTCCTCAGCTCTGGGAAAAAAGAAAGAAAGAAAGAAAGAAAGAAAGAAAGAAAGAAAGAAAGAAAGAAAGAAAGAAAGAAAGAAAGAAAGAAAGAAAGAAAGAAAGGAAGGAAGGAAGGAAGAAGAAGGAACCCAGGTTAAAGACACAGAAAACTCTTTTAACAAAATGATAGAAGAAAATTCCCCAGACTAAATGAGTAGACGCTATCAAGGTGAAGAAGCATACAGACCACCAAACAGGCTAAACCAGAAAAGAAAGTCCCCTCGGCACATAATTATTAAAATACTAAATGTACATAACAGAAAAATATTAAAAGAAACAAGAAAAAAGAGCAAGTATCATATAAAAGCAGACACATTCGAGTAGCACCTGACTTCTAATGGACACTCTGAAAGTCAGAAGGGGTTGGATAGATGGGAGGAGTGATGGATGAATGGATGGATCTTCTATAACTCTAAGAGACCACATAGGCCAGCTCAGACTACTATATCCAGCAAGACTTTCAATAACAATAGATGGTAAAATATATATATTATATATATATATATATATATCGCATGATAACAACAAATTTAAGCAGTGTCTGTCTACAAAGTCAGCTTTATAGACGGTGCCAGAAGGAAAACTTCAACCTGAAGAGGTTAACCACATCAAGGAAAACACAAAAAATAAGATAATTCCAGAACATTATATCAAAAGGGAGAGTATACCATAACAACAAAACAAAAGGAATCAACAAACACTGCTCTGATAAATCTCAACAGCAATGATCCCAAATCCTCAACAAAAAAGAAACAAACAGATTGGATTAAGATCCATCTTTCTCTGCTGCATCCAAGATGCATACCTTAACATTAAGGATATACATCATCTCAGAATAAAATGACAGAAAAGGATATTCCAAGCAGATAGGCTCAAGAAGCAAGTTGGAATAGCCATTTTAGCATATTACAAAATAGACTTCAAAACAAGACTAATTTGAAAAGATAGGGAAGGATGTTACATACTGATCAAAGGAAAAAGCCTCCAAGATGATATTGTAATCCTAAAAAGTATGCACCAAACATAAGGACACCCAATTTTGTAAAAGAAACACTACTCAGCTTAAATCGCACATGGATCCTCATACAGAGATAGTGAGGGACTTCAGTCCATTCTCACCAATAGACAGGCCATTCAGACAAAAACTAAACAGAGAAATCCTCGTGCTGAATGATGTCATAAGCCAAATAGACCACCCAAATATTTACAGAGCATTTTACCCAAGCACAAAACGAATATATCTTTTTCTCTGTACCTCATGAAACGTCTCCAAAATTGACCACAAAATCAGACATAAAGCTCATCACAACAAATATAAGAAAATTGAAATAATTCTATACATCCTATCAGACCACCATGGATTAAAGCCAGATATCAACAGCAAAAGGAAGCTTACCCGTTCATGGAAACTGAACAGCTACCTACTAAATGAAAAATGGATCAAGAAAGAAAGAAAGAGGCGGGAGGGATAAAGGAAGGAAGGAAGGAAGGGAGGAAGGAAGAAAGAAAGAAAGAAAGAAAGAAAGAAAGAAAGAAAGAAAGAAAGAAAGAAAGAAAGAAAGAAAGAAAGAAATTAAAGACTTTCTAGAATTCAATGAAAATAAATAAATACACATCATACCCAAACTTATGAGACACAGTGAAAGTTGTGCTAAGAGGAAAGTTCATAGCACTAAATGCATACATTTTTCTTTACAATGGAGATCATATATTTGTAAATTAGTGGTACACCTGAAATCTCTAGAACAAAAAGAAGCAATCATACCTAAGAGTAGTAAATGGTGAGAAATAATCAAACTGAGGGCTGAAATAAACAGAAACAAAGAGAACAATACAAAGAATCAACGAAACAAAGAGAGGGTTCTTTTAGAAAATCAATAAAATTGACAGGTCCTTAGTAAAATTAATTAAACAACATAAAGAAAATAAACAAATTAAAAAAGAATAGGGTGACATAAAAATAGACATCAAGGAAATCCAGAGAATCATAAGGATATACCTTAAAAGTCTGTACTCCACCAAACTGGAAACCAAAAATAGAAAAGAAAGAAAAAAGACAAAAATGTCTTGATAAATACCAAAGCTACATCAAGATCAGATCAGATAAGCACCTACAACCCCTAGTGAAATAGAAGTTGTGATTAACTGTCTCACAAGCAAGGGAAAAAACAAAACAAAAAAACAAGACTAGTATTAGATGATTCACTGCAGAATTCTACCAGACCTTCAAAGAAGAATTAATGTCAATAATTCTCAAATTATTCTGCAAAATAGAAACAGAAAGAACATTGCCTAATGCTTTTTATGAGGACACAGTCACCATGATTCTCAAACCACATACTTAACAAAGAAAGATCAATTTCCATTATGAAGATAGATGCAAAAATTATCAATAAAATAGTTTCAAATTGAATCCACAAACACATCAAAAACATCATTCACTAGCAGGGTGGTGGTGATATATACCTTTAATCCCAGCATTGGGGAGGCACGTGCAGGTGGATCTCTGTAGTTCCAGGCCAGCCTGGTCTAGAGACCAAGTTCTAGGACAGCCAGGGATGCACAAAGAAACCTCTCTCAAAAACAAACAAACAAAAAGATCATTCACCATGATCAAGTAGGCTTCATTCCAAAGATGCAGGGATGGTTCAACATATATAAAATCCTAAGTGTACTCTACAAAATAATCAAAAGACAAAAATTATGTAATCACCTCATTACATGAAGAAAAGGTCTTTGAAAAAAAATACAACACCCCTTCATGATAAATTCTGGAGAGATTATGGATACAAGGGACATATTTCAATGTAATAAGGTCAATTTACAGCAAGCCTACAGTCAACATTAACCTAAATGGAGAGAAACTCAAAGCATTTCCATTAAAATCAGGAATAAAACAAGGTTGTCCATACTCTATATACTTTTTCAACATAGTACTTGAAGTCTTAGCTAGGCCAATAAGCTATGGAAGATCAAGGGGATATAAAAGATCAAGGGGATATGTTGAAAGTGCATATTAGCTGTAGAAGTTTCCTGGTGGAGGGTTTAAGGCCCCCCCTCTCTCTTCTCTCTCTCTCTCTCTCTCTCTCACACACACACACACACACACACACACAAACAGGATAACTAAAACAATTCTGAATTATAACAGAACTGCAGGATGTATCACCAACCCCAATTTCAAGATGTTTCACAGAGTTACAGTAACAAAAATCACATGGTATTGGCACAAAACCAGGCACAATGGTTAATAGAATTGAATTGAAGACTCGGATATAAATCTACACACATATGAACACCTTTTTTTTATAGAAAAGCCAGAAATACACACTAAGAAAAGAAAGACAGGATGTAGGGGAAAAACCAAACTGCTATACAGAGCTCTGAGAGAGGAAAGGTGAAGGAGGGGTGAGAGAAGGTGGGGGAAACAGAGCGGAGACAAGAATGGACAAGAAGGAGATGGGAAAAGAGGTAATAGGAGGGGAAGGGAAGATACAGCGTGGGAAAGAGAAGGAAGATGAGAGAAAAGGAAAGAGAGAAGAGGAAAGGAGGGGAAAAACCTCAATCAGGGAATGTAGCTCAGTAGTAGAATACATGCCTAGTATACACTCAGCTCTAAATTTGACCATCAGCACTAGAAAATGTCACAAACAAAATCAATACATATGGAATGTGTGTGTGTTTTACATGGGAATGATTGTGAAAAAAATGTATATGACCAGTTCTCTCTCCTATTCAAAGGAACTTTTTTTTTTTTTTTTTTTTTTGGTTTTTTCGAGACAGGGTTTCTCTGTGTAGCCCTGGCTGTCCTGGAACTCACTTTGTAGACCAGGCTGGCCTCGAACTCAGAAATCCTCCTGCCTCTGCCTCCCAAGTGCTGGGATTCAAAGGAACTTCTTAGTGTTTTGTGTTACCAACATGTCTTCTCCTGAAGAAGGTAATCAGTCTTTATATGGGGGGTGAGGGGACACAAATCCTGTAATTCATATGTCTAGACTTAAATGCTGAGAATAGCAAAGCCAGCATGTAAACAAAGTTTCTACTGTAAAGAACTTTGTGCCATTGGAGTTGAAACCTGTCTTAACCTCAGTTTACTCTTAAACCTCTGTTTTCATTCAATGAGGTCTTTAGAAACATAAAAACCTCTAGAACATCCATTGCTTCTCTCTCAGTCACAAATTTACTATGTGGTTTGTTCATCCATAGACAACGGCTATGCTTGTTAAACGTCATAAGGTAGGGTTATTCTCTATGGATCACCAGATAAAAGAACTTGCTACTTGATACAACATAAATCAGATGGCCTGAGTTCAGTTTCCAGAACTCACATAAAAGTGTAAGAAGAAAACTAACTCCAAAAAATTGTCCTGCAGATGTTCACATTTACACTGACATCAAGCCCATCCACTATCCCTGCATGAATTAATATAATACTAAATAATTTTGTTTTGTTTTGATACAGGTTTTCTTTGTGTAGCCTTAGCTATCCTGAAACTAGCCCTGTAGATCAGACCAGCATCAAACTCATAGAGATCCGCGGGCCAATGTCTCCTAAGTGCTGAGATCTTAAAGTCATGCACCACTACCACCACCCCACAGATAACTTGTTTTAAAAAAGAAATTCTGGCTGGAGAAATGGCTCAGCGGTTAAGAACACTGACTGTTCTTCCGAAGGTCTTGAGTTCAAATCCCAGCAACCACATGGCGGCTCACAACCATCCGTAATAAGATCTGTCTAAAGACAGCTACAGTGTACTTACATATAATAAATAAATAAAACTTTAAAAAAAAAAGAAAGAAAGAAATTCTGATGAGAGGCCATGCTGGCTGCCAGAGAAGAGCAATAACTACCAGAAATTCAGGGAGGCCACCACTCACAGTCCTCCCTTCTTCTCTCAGTGACCCCTTCATCCTACCTCCATCCTACCACTTCAGTCACCCCATCCCAGCCCTAACCCTAGAGAAGAATCTCCTGCTCTACCAGTTACCAGAATTCCAGCTCACTACTCCAGTGGACAAGCCTTGTTCAACCACAAGTCACAGCAGGCCAAACACTAGAGAGGAAACAGAAATCAAGGAACAAAATACTCATCCAAAAAAGATAATCTCAGAAATTGGCACCTAGAACCTCAAACCCATATGCCCAGATGCCAGTATAATCAACAAAAGCCAAGGCAATAAGTCAACACTAGATCCTAGCCATTCTACTATAGCAAACCCTGAATATTCCAACATAGCTGAAACACAAGAAAAAGACCTTAAAACCAACTATATAAAGATGATAGAGGTCTTCAAAGAGGAAATGAACAAACCCCTTAAAGAAATCAAAGAAAAGACAAACAAAAATGGAGGAAATTAATAAATCCTTTTTAATGAAAGCCAAGAAAAACAAACAAACAGTAGAAGGAAATGAACAAAATTCTTCAACACCTGAAAATGGAAATGGGAGCAATAAATAAAACAAAATTGTGGGATTTCTGGGAACGAAAAATCTAGGTAAGCAAATAGGAACTACAGACAAGTTTCACCAATGGAATACAAGAGATGAAAGAAAAGAATCTCATGCACTGAAGGTACAATAGAATAAATAGATACATTGGTCAAAGAGAATATTAAATCTAAAAAAAATCCTTACACAAAGTGTCCAAGAAACTTGGGACAATAAGAAAAGACCAAACTAATAATAATAGGAATAAAAGAAGGAGAAGACTCCCTGCTCAAAAACCCATAAAATATTATCAACAAAATCATAGAAGAAAAATTTCCATCCTAATGAAGATGCCTATAAAGGTACAAGAAGTTTATAGACTACCAAATAGAAAGGACCAGAAAAGAAAGTCCCCTCACACACAATAATTATACAGATAATTGCAGATAACTAAACATATAGAACAAAGAAAGAATACTAAAAGCTGCAAGGGAAAAAGACCAAGTAACATATAAAAGCAAATCTATTGGAATTACATCCAACTTCTCAATGGAAACTCTAAAAGCCAGAAGGATCTGGACAGAAGTCCTGGAGACTCTAAGAGACCACAGATGCCAGCCCAGACCATTATGTCCAGCAAAACTTTCAATCACCATGGAAGGAGAAAACAAGATATTCCTTGATAAAGTCTAATTTAAACAATGTCTACCCATAAATCTAGCTCTACAAAATGTACTAAAAGGAAAACTCCAGCCCAAGGAGGTTAACTACACCCATGAAAATGCAGGAAATAAATAATCTCACACCACCAAATCAAAAAGAAAGAAAACACACACACACACACACACACACACACACACACACACTGCCATAACCAACAACAATAAAATCAATAAGATAAATGGAAATAACAATCAATGGTTATTGATTTTTCTCAATATCTATGGACTCAATTCTCCCAATAAAAAGACAAGCAAGATCTGTCCTACTACATACAAGAAACACACCTCAACATCAAAGATACATATTACCTCAGAGTAAAGGGTTGCAAAAAGATTTTCCAAGCAAATTGACCTAAGAAGTAAGCTTGTGTAGACATTGCAATATATAACAAAATAGCCTTCAAATCAAAATTAACCAAAAGACATGGGGAAGGGCATTTCATACTCATCACAGGAAAAAAGTCCAACTAGATGATCTTTTAATTCTTAACATCTATGCCCAAAATGCAGGGCATCCACAGCTTTATAAGCAACATTACTAAAGTTTAAGTTACACATTGACCCTCACACAATACAAGTGGGAAACTTCAACATCCCACTCTGACCAACTGACAGCTTACATAATCAAAAACTAAGTAGAGATACTCAAGCTAACAGATGTTATAAAGTCAATGAACCTAACAGATATCTATAGAATATTTCATCCAAACACAAAAGAATATACCTTCTTCTGTGTACCTCACGGAACTTGCTTTAAAACTGACAAGCCAAGTCTCAATATACGCACAAAAATTGAAATAGTCCCATGAATTCTTTCAGACCACCACAGATTAAAGTTGGATTTTAACAACAACAGAAACAACAGAAAGTCTAGAAACTCACGGAAACTGAACAACTCTCTACAGAATGAAAAGTGGTTCAATCTGAAAATACAAATTGAAGACTTTCTAGAATTCAATGAAAATAAATACACAACATACCCAAACTTATGGAACTTAAGAAAAGCAGTGCTAAAAAGAAAGTTCATAGCACTAAGTGCCTACATAAAAAAACTGAAGAGATCTCAAACTAGCAACCTGAAATCTCTAGAACAAAAAGAAATAGTCACACCAAAGAAAAGTAGATGGCAGAAAATAACGAAATTCAAATTAACAAAGTCAGACATGAAGGATGCAGATAATGACAGACACAGAAAAAAAATTAAAGAATCATTAGGTCATATTTTAAAAACCTGTTGTAGTGGCTTTCCTGGTTGTCAACCTGACTATATCTGGAATGAACTACAATCCAGAATTGGAAGGCTCACCTGTGATCCTAATCTGGAGGCTGAGAGATACAAGTTTCTGGCCTGGATCTCGGCATGGAGATCTTGAGGCATAGTGGCTATGAATCCCAGAAAGTTAAGACAGGGAGATCTCTGAGTTCAAGGTCATCTGGAACAAAGCAAGTCCCAGATCCAGGCATGGTAGCAAACACATTTAATCTGATCCACGCCTTCTGCTGAAGACCTACATAAGGACAGTGGAAGAAGGAAGATTTACTCTCTCTCATCTTCCTCTGCTTGCCTTGTGGGACTGAGCAAATGCTAGATCCTTGGACTTCCATTCACAGCTGCTGATGATCATTGTTGGGGAATTGGACTACAGACTGTAAGTAATCAATAAATTCCCTTACTATATAGAGACTACCCATTAGTTATGTGACTCTAGAGAACCCTGACCCATATACCTGTACTGGCTGGTTTTGTGTGTCAACTTGACACAGGCTGGAGTTATCACAGAGAAAAGAGCTTCAGTTGAGGAAATGCCTCCATGAGATCCAGCTGTAAGGCATTTTCTCAATTAGTGATCAAGGTGGGGAGGGCCCATTGTGGGTGGTGCCATCCCTAGGCTGCTAGTCTTGGGTTCTATAAGAAGATGGAAGGAGAGACCCCTGGTCCTGGAAAGACTGGATGTAGGGGAATGCCAGGACAGAGAAACGAGAGGGGGTTGAATGGGGAAAAGAGGGAGGGAGAAAACGGGAAAGGGGAATTGATTTGGAATGTAAATAAAAAAAAACTTAGAAAATAAAATTTATAAAAAAAAAAATAACAAAAAAAAAAAAAAGAAAGCAAGCTGAGCAACCCAGGGGAAGCAAGCCAGTAAGAAACATCCCTCCATGGTCTCTGCACCAGCTCCTGCTTCCTGACCTGCTTGAGTTCCAGTCCTGACTTCCTTTAGTGATGAACAGCAGTGTGGAAGTGTAAACTGAATAAACCCTTATCTCCCCTACTTGCTTCTTGGTCATGATGTTTGTGCAGGAATAGAAGCCCTGACTAAGACAACACCTGTACTACACAAAATTAGAAAATCTAAAACAAATGGATAATTTTCTTGATAAATTCCACTTACTAAAGTTAAATCAAAATCAGATAAACAATTTAAAAAACCAAAAAAATAAAAAAATTAAAAAATAAATAAAAATAGAAAATAAATAAATAAAAGAAGCCAGAAAGACACAAGGAAAAAAGAAATTAAAAAAATGCACCTTCTATAATTGGTCCTGTTGTAACTGGATATCTGCCTGTAGAAGAATGCAAATAAATCCATATTTATCACCCCACACATAACTCAAGTCCAAATGAATAAAAGACCTCATTGTAAAACCAGATACACTGAACCTGATAGAGAAAGCAGAGAATATCTTTGAATGTGTTGGCCCAGGAGACAACTGTTTCTGAACAGAACACTGATAAAGCAGGCACTAAGATCAACAACTAATAAATGGGACGTCATGAAAGTGAGAAGCTTCTGTAAGGCAAAGGACACTGTCAATGGGACAAAATGGCAACCTATAGAATGGGAAAAGTTTTTCACCCACTCCACATCCCAGAGAGGGCTACCAAAATATATGAAGAACTTAAGAAACTAAACATCAACAAACCAAATAATCCAACTTTTTAAAAGGGGCACCTATCTAAACAAAGGATTCTCAAATGGCTAAGAAACACTTAAAAATGTTTCTATCGGGGATAGAATGTAAATCAAATCTACTTTGAGATTTCATATTACATCTTTCAGAATGGTTAAGATCAGTAACACAAGGGATAGCTCATGCTGGTGAGTATGTGAAGCAAGAGGAACACTTCTTTGATGCTGGTGAGGGTGCAAATTTATAAAACCACTATGGAAATCAATACAGCAGTTCCTCAGAAAACTGGGATTGAACTACCTCAATACCTAGTATATTCTTGGTCATATACCCAAATAATGTTCCATCCTACCACCAAGATACAAGCTCAGCTGTTTTTATAGCAGGTTTATTCATAATAGCCTGAAACTGGAAAGCATCTAGATGTCCCTCAACAGAAAAAAAGCTAAAGAAAATGTGATCTTTAATCTGCAATCTATACTGTGTCATGACACAATATACACAATGGAGCTGCGGAACTTGCGAGAGTGGCCACCTGTATTAGTCTGGGTTCTCTAGAGTCACAGAACTTTTGGAATGTCTATATATTAAGGGAAATTACCAGAATGACTTATGGTCTGCAGTTCAACTAACCCAACAATGGGTACCTGTGAATGGGAAGTCCAAGAACCTATTAGTTGCTCAGTCCCATGAGACTATGTGTTTTAGCTGGTCTTCTGT